>OX411774.1:17270833-20217500 GCA_948252455.1 Acleris cristana | reverse complement strand
CGGGCACCCTGTGGTAGCGGAGGGCCTCACTGATGACCGGGAAGGGTAGGGAACCGAATGCGTTGGCGATATCTAACGATACCGCCACGACTCCCTCGCCCCTCTCCTCCGCGTGCCCACAGAAGTTCCGGAGGGACGAAAGCGCGTCCATAGTGGACCGTCCCTCACGGAACCCATACTGCCGGTCGGAGATGTTAGGCCCCACGTTCTCCAGGTGTTGGACGATGCGACGTGACAAGATGCGTTCAAGCATCTTGCCCGTCTCATCTAGGAGGACGATGGGGCGGTGACCGGCAGGGGTATCTAGCGGCCTCCCCTCCTTCCGAAGGAGGACTAGGCGTCCCTCCTTCCAGCACCTCGGGAAGCGCCCCTCCTTGATGCAATCATCAAAGAGGGTCCGCAAGCGGTCCCCTAGGTGCTCCGCCAACCTAACCTAACCTAACCTAACCTAACCTAACCTAACCTAACCTTACCTAACCTAACCTAACCTAACCTAACCTAACCTAACCTAACCTAACCTAACCTAACCTAACCTAACCTAACCTAACCTAACCTAACCTAACCTAACCTAACCTAACCTAACCTAACCTAACCTAACCTAACCTAACCTAACCTAACCTAACCTAACCTAACCTAACCTAACCTAACCTAACCTAACCTAACCTAACCTAACCTAACCTAACCTAACCTAACCTAACCTAACCTAACCTAACCTAACCTAACCTAACCTAACCTAACCTAACCTAACCTAACCTTTTTTTTTTTTTTTTTTTTTTTTGTTGACGGAGTGGAAATGCAATTTACGCATCCTCCCAGCCTGGGGATGGCTGTGCAATGGGAGGTATGACGGACTCTCAAAAGAACTACCGTCTAAAACCACTCCGGCGTTTAACCTCCCTGGCCAGTAGTGAGGCGCCGCGGAACCGCTAAAAAGCATTCTCCACTGACGCGCCTCCCGGCCTGCTCCGAAGAGCCCTCCCTTCTCCGCCAAAGGAGGAGACGGCTGTGAACAGCCCGCGACCGTCTCCCCAGACCGGTAAAGCCGTGCAATGTGGGCCCCCAACCCACTGGCTCTACAAAAAGTTCGGGCGAGCAGCGAACCGAAGTCCGCTGAGTTCGCCTTCCCTTCAACGGTCTGCCTGTGGTGGATGGTGCTTTCCGGATACCCAACCGCATTGGGTTGGTCCCATACCCTTCAAACACACCCCACCACAGCTGTCCCACCAATAACTACAGTGCCCCCCGGTATTCCAGAAGACACGTAGAAGGACACCAACCGCAAATGTGACGGAAGGAAGCTGTCCAGGGCGGAAACGGCGTCGAAGGCACACGCAACCGCCCCTTTCAACAACCTCAGTCACTGCCCCCTCCAGGCGACTGGTTAAGCTTTCCGGGAACAGAAACGGCCTCGTAGGCACACGCAACTGACCCTTCAAACCACCCCAGTCACCAATCCTCAAAAGGCAACAGATGGAAGCTGTCCAGGGCGGAAATGGCCTCGTAGGCACACGCAACCGCCCCTTCAAACGACCTCTGTCGCCGCCCACAACTGGTGGACGAAGCAGCTTCTCCGAAGAAAAGCCGCTCGTCACCATCCCTCCCCAGGTGACAGAAGGAAACTTTCCGGGGCGGAAGTGGTCTCCACACAACCGCAACCCTTCAAGAAACCCCTGTCACCACCCCCGTGCCGGATATTCGCCATGGACTGAAAGAATCCCCCATAAGGAGAAAGTCTCAGCCGATGCCCAGGGTGCACCAGCCCAGATGCTGCGTTCTCTCCGGATCGAGATCAAGAGAGACTGCAGCACTCAGGCCAACGTGGAGGAATCCGGCCCGCACCCCAACCTAACCTAACCTAACCTAACCTAACCTAACCTAACCTAACCTAACCTAACCTAACCTAACCTAACCTAACCTAACCTAACCTAACCTAACCTAACCTAACCTAACCTAACCTAACCTAACCTAACCTAACCTAACCTAACCTAACCTAACCTAACCTAACCTAACCTAACCTAACCTAACCTAACCTAACCTAACCTAACCTAACCTAACCTAACCTAACCTAACCTAACCTAACCTAACCTAACCTAACCTAACCTAACCTTTTTTTTTTTTTTTTTTTTTTTTTTTTTTTGTCAGGGTGGAAAATGCTTTATGCATTTCCCCCACCATGGGAGTGGTGGGGGGGTATGTGGGACTCACTCCGTCACCCCCTCTCAGAATGAGAGGGGGCGAGGGGGCGCAACCCACTAAAAACCACCCTGGCGTACCCTCCTGCCGGCTTGGTAAGACACCGTGGAACCCGCCTAAGCATTCCCCACGATGTCTTCCGGCTGCCCCAGCCAATGCCGGGGCTTCCCGCGCCAAAGGAGAGAGAGGCCGAGTACGCGTGGCCCCTCTCCCAGACAACCAAGTGACTAGCCTACGGCAGGCGGGGGACTCCCATCCCCCACCTGCAGTCACTAAGGGTTGAGGCGGGCGGCAAAACGCCGCCGCCTCAACCCCCGCCGTCTACGCCGGAGCGGATGCGCGTGAGGAGACGCCTCGCGCTCCCGCTCCGAGGCCTCCTTCTGCGAGATGACACACTCGCAGAATGAGGCCACAGCCCTCCAGGACCTGTCGCTGCACAGCATTGCAGACACAACGCTGTGCAGGGAGAGGTCCCATTGCCCGATGGCCAGCGCCATAGTGCAGCGCTCCGCACTCCACCGGCTGCACACCGCGAGGGTGTGCTGAGCCGTGTCGTCCGGATCGCCGCACTCATGGCACTGCGGGCCGGGCTCCCTCCCAATGTTGTGCAGGTAATGACCGAAGCATCCGTGTCCGGTCAATACCTGCACAAGCCGGTACGATGTAGCACCGACTGCTCTCTCCAACCAGGTGTCCATCGAAGGGAGGATCGCCCCTATGGTCCGAGTACCATAGGGAGCGTCCTCCAGGTTCTCTTTCCACCTGTCCCGCAGTCGGCGCTCCATCATCCGGCGCGTCTCCTCCACCTCCTCAGGGTCCGGGCGTTCACCCCTCGCCCGGGCCCTGGACCTAACTACGTAGGTCTCCGCCTGCACCTCTGCGTCCAACTCCCAGGGCGGGGTGCAGGCGAGGAGGCAGGCCGCGGCGTGGGCCACCGTCATGTAGGCCCTCACGATTCGGAGGGCCACCACCCGCTGCGGCCTCTGTAGCAGGGCCCTGTTCCGGGCGGACAGCTTGTCCGCCCAGATGGGGGCCCCGTACAGAGCCATGCTCCTTGTAACGCCGGCATATAGCCGGCGGCACAAGGAGCCCGGCCCACCCACGTTCGGCAAAAGCCGACCCAGCGCCGACGCGGCGCCCACAATTCGGGGAGCTAACTGTGAGAAGTGCTCCCCGAAATTCCAACGTCGGTCCAGAACAAGCCCCAAATAAACCTAACCTAACCTAACCTAACCTAACCTAACCTAACCTAACCTAACCTAACCTAACCTAACCTAACCTAACCTAACCTAACCTAACCTAACCTAACCTAACCTAACCTAACCTAACCTAACCTAACCTAACCTAACCTAACCTAACCTAACCTAACCTAACCTAACCTAACCTAACCTAACCTAACCTAACCTAACCTAACCTAACCTAACCTAACCTAACCTAACCTAACCTAACCTAACCTAACCTAACCTAACCTAACCTAACCTAACCTAACCTAACCTAACCTAACCTAACCTAACCTAACCTAACCTAACCTAACCTAACCTAACCTAACCTAACCTAACCTAACCTAACCTAACCTAACCTAACCTAACCTAACCTTTTTTTTTTTTTTTTTTTTTTTGTTGACGGAGTGGAAATGCAATTTACGCATCCTCCCAGCCTGGGGATGGCTGTGCAATGGGAGGTATGACGGACTCTCAAAAGAACTACCGTCTAAAACCAACTCCGGCGTTTAACCTCCCTGGCCAGTAGTGAGGCGCCGCGGAACCGCTAAAAAGCATTCTCCACTGACGCGCCTCCCGGCCTGCTCCGAAGAGCCCCCCCTTCTCCGCCAAAGGAGGAGACGGCTGTGAACAGCCCGCGACCGTCTCCCCAGACCGGTAAAGCCGTGCAATGTGGGCCCCCAACCCACTGGCTCTACAAGAAGTTCGCGCGAGCAGCGAACCGAAGTCCGCTGAGTTCGCCTTCCCTTCAACGGTCTGCCTGTGGTGGATGGTGCTTTCCGGATACCCAACCGCATTGGGTTGGTCCCATACCCTTCAAACACACCCCACCACAGCTGTCCCACCAATAACTACAGTGCCCCCCGGTATTCCAGAAGACACGTAGAAGGACACCAACCGCAAATGTGACGGAAGGAAGCTGTCCAGGGCGGAAACGGCCTCGAAGGCACACGCAACCGCCCCTTTCAACAACCTCAGTCACTGCCCCCTCCAGGCGACTGGTTAAGCTTTCCGGGAACAGAAACGGCCTCGTAGGCACACGCAACTGACCCTTCAAACTACCCCAGTCACCAATCCTCAAAAGGCAACAGATGGAAGCTGTCCAGGGCGGAAACGGCCTCGTAGGCACACGCAACCGCCCCTTCAAACGACCCCTGTCGCCGCCCACAACTGGTGGACGAAGCAGCTTCTCCGAAGAAAAGCCGCTCGTCACACCATCCCTCCCCAGGTGACAGAAGGAAACTTTCCGGGGCGGAAGTGGTCTCCACACAACCGCAACCCTTCAAGAAACCCCTGTCACCACCCCCGTGCCGGATATTCGCCATGGACTGAAAGAATCCCCCATAAGGAGAAAGTCTCAGCCGATGCCCAGGGTGCACCAGCCCAGATGCTGCGTTCTCTCCGGATCGAGATCAAGAGAGACTGCAGCACCCAGGCCAACGTGGAGGAATCCGGCCCGCACCCCAACCTAACCTAACCTAACCTAACCTAACCTAACCTAACCTAACCTAACCTAACCTAACCTAACCTAACCTAACCTAACCTAACCTAACCTAACCTAACCTAACCTAACCTAACCTAACCTAACCTAACCTAACCTAACCTAACCTAACCTAACCTAACCTAACCTAACCTAACCTTTTTTTTTTTTTTTTTTTTTTTTTTTTCTCGGTGTGGAAATGCGTTACGCATCATCCCCCGGCCACTCCGGCGTTTACCTCCGCTGCTGTTTTCGGGGGCACAATGGGCTGCCTAGGATGCAACCATTGGGCGCCCCCCAGCCTCCCCAGCCTAATGCCGGGGTACCTCCGCCATAGGAGGGAGAGGTCGGTAAACGCTGCGACCTCTCCCCCAGACGTGTGTAGGACCGTGCAATGTGGGCCCCTAACCCACTGGTCCTACAAGGGGTTCAGGCTAGCAGCGAACTGCAAGCGCCTTCGCCCCCTTCGTCTGCGCCGGAGCGGGTGCGCGTCGACGTCGTCTTCACGTTCCCGCTCCGCCACCTCCTTCTGCGAGATGACACTCTCACAGAAGGAGGATACCGCCTTCCACGATCTGTCGCTGCCCAGCATGGCCGAGACGACGCTGTGCAGCGAGAGATCGGAGACATTGAGTTCCGCGGCCATAGCGCGGCGCTCCGGACCCCAGCGAGCGCACACCTCGAGGGTGTGCTGGGCCGTGTCATCCGGATCGCCGCACTCGTGGCAGATCGGACTCGGCTCCCTCTTTATCTTGTGCAGGTAGTGGCCGAAGCACCCATGTCCGGTCAATACCTGCACAAGACGGTACGTGACGGTACCGTATCTCCGATCCAACCAGTGGTCCAGCGACGGGAGGAGTGCCCCTATGGTGCGGAGTCCATAGGGAGAGTCCTCCAGGTCGCTCTTCCACCGGTCCCTCATGCGCCGCTCCGTCATACGACGGGCTCCCTCCACCGTCTCCGAGTCCGGGCGCTCTCTCCTCGCCCAAAATTCCGCCCTCCTCCGGTATGTCTCGGCCTGCACCTGAGCATCTAGCTCCCACGGCGGGGTGCAGGCCAAGACACACGCGGCCGCATGCGCCACTGTCATATAGGCCCTCACTATTCGGAGGGCCACCACCCTTTGGGGCCTCCTTAGGAGCGCCTTATTTTTGGCCGACAACGTGTCGGCCCAGATTGGCGCGCCGTATAGCGCCATGCTACGAACGACGCCTGCAAACAGGCGTCGGCATGGCGCTTGAGGCCCCCCCACGTTTGGCAACATGCGGCCCAGGGCCGACGCAGTGCCTACCACCCGGGGAGCAAGTTGGCGGAAATGCTCCCCGAAATCCCACCTCCGGTCCAGGATGAGGCCGAGGTATTTGATAGTGGCCTTCACCTTTACCGCCTCCCCCGCCACAGGGATAGTCATTCCACTACGGGGGCGCCATCCCTTTCCCCCAAAGACAATAGCGTCTGTCTTCGGGAGGGACACCTCCAGACCTAACTGTCGGATGCGGCCGACAACCAGGTCTGCCGCCAACGACGCCCTCCGGAGGGCCTCTTCCAGCTCACGTCCCCGCACGGCCACCATTGTATCGTCGGCATAGCAAAGGGTGGCCATGCGGGGAAGGAGCGCTCCGCGGATCACCCAGTCATAGCCGATGTTCCATAGCAGGGGTCCTAACACGGACCCCTGGGGAACACCGCATGACATCGGGTGGGCGACCCGCAGACCTCCACGATCATAGAGCACTACCCTGTCGGTAAGGTAGTGCTCCACAATCCGCCGCAGATATCCGGGCACCCTGTGGTAGCGGAGGGCCTCACTGATGACCGGGAAGGGTAGGGAACCGAATGCGTTGGCGATATCTAACGATACCGCCACGACTCCCTCGCCCCTCTCCTCCGCGTGCCCACAGAAGTTCCGGAGGGACGAAAGCGCGTCCATAGTGGACCGTCCCTCACGGAACCCATACTGCCGGTCGGAGATGTTAGGCCCCACGTTCTCCAGATGTTGGACGATGCGACGTGACAAGATGCGTTCAAGCATCTTGCCTGTCTCATCTAGGAGGACGATGGGGCGGTGACCGGCAGGGGTATCTAGCGGCCTCCCCTCCTTCCGAAGGAGGACTAGGCGTCCCTCCTTCCAGCACCTCGGGAAGCGCCCCTCCTTGATGCAATCATCAAAGAGGGTCCGCAAGCGGTCCCCGAGGTGCTCCGCCACAATGTGGAGAACCCTCCCCGGTACCCCATCCGGTCCTGGCGCCTTCCTGCAGGCCCGGAGACGGTCGACGACGCTCTCCATTTCGTCGTCCGTCACGGGAGGGGGATCAACTGGATCAACCTCCTCAACCGTGGGGGCCACCATGCCGGGTGGCTGAAAAGCCGGCGCGGCCGGGAAGAGTCCCTCCACAATCCTCGTGAGGAGTTCTGGCTCAAGGGAGTCCATGGGGGGTGCACAACGCATTTTGTTGCGCACGACTCGGTAAGGCCGCCCCCACGGATCCCTATCCAGCGTGGCCAAGAACTCCTCACGCGCCTCGTCCTTCCTGCGAGCTATTTCCACAGAGAGCGCGTACTTCGCCGCCTTCAGCTCTCTGTGGAGATGCTCTTCCTCCTCCGGCAGGTGTCGCCGCCGCCTGCAGCGGGTGTAGGCACGGCGTGCGGCATCACTGGTGGCTCGAAGGGCCGCAATCTCCTGCGACCACCAGTACACCTGCTTTTTCGCGGGCAGCCTTCGGGCCCGAGGCATGGCCGCGTCGCACACCGTCGTTAGTGCGACGCGAAACTGGGCTGCACGTTCCTCTGCTCCCAGGGTGACCGGTGGGGGCGCACACCACGCCTCCACCATGGCGGCCTCTTCCGCCATTCCCCGGTCGAGTCGGGCCAGTGTCCACCTTGGGAAAGTCCCTCCTACTCCTCTCCCACTCCGCCCTCTCGAGCTTGGCGGCAGTACCCCCGGCGAGTTGCTGACCCTCATCCGAATGTATAAGTGGTCGGAGAGGGTCTCGACCTCCTCGAGGACGCGCCAGTCTGTGATACGTGCGGCGATGCTGGGGGTCGCGAACGAAATGTCCACGATCGACCCCCCATTTCGCCGCACACACGTGTTGGCGTCACCCCGGTTGAGCACCTCAAGCCCCATAGCCGCCACCCAGTCTTCGAGGGCCACTCCTCTCGGGTCCGTGATGGGGGAACCCCACGCAGCGCTCTTGGCGTTGAGGTCCCCCATCACCACCAATGGCGCCGGCGCCGCCCCTCCGACGACTCTCCCCAGCCCCACCAGGAAGGCTTCAAACTCCCGCAGTGGCCTATTCGGGGAGAAGTAGACTGCTACAAGAACAGTGTCTCCCCACTTGGCCACCGCGAAGCCCGAGCCCCTGGCCATTCCCGATAGGGGGGGGAGGTCACCCATCGCTGGCACCACAATGGCGACCGAGCCATCCGTCGCCCCGACCCAGTTGGGCTGGGGGGGGACGAAGTACGGCTCAGCCATCACCAAAACGCCAATGCCCCACTCCGCCATGACCTGCATCAGCAGGTCTTGGGCGCGGGCGGAGTGGTTGGCGTTCGCCTGAAGGACCTCTAAATGCTGGTGTGCTGGCATTTAGAGGTCCATCTGGCTCCCTTCCTGACTTGCCGTATTGGCAACACTCCTTATGGGTGAGGGCGTTGGCTGGCCAGCCTTGCCTCTAGTGTGTGGAGGGGCACACCTCCATCCCCCCATAATGTGATCCGCCGGACGTCGCGCCTCGTGGCAAACGTCACAGTGAGGCGTGGCAAGGCAGGAAGCCCTCCAGTGGTCTTGCCCACTGCACCGGTGACACCAATTCGACCGGTTCACCGTTGAGGGGCAGAGGGCTCCGCTGTGTCCGATGCCTTGGCATCGGAAGCACCGCATGGGCCTCCGCTCCAGTGCAGTCACGCTAGCGGACGACCACCCCACCAGTAGTCGTCCAGTCGTTGCTAGCGTGTTGGCCACGGTCACCGGGCACTGCACGGTCGCCATGCCGGATCCGTTGAAACGGACCCGGATTGCGCCAACCTTGATCTGGGCGGGGGAGCACCCAGTCTTTGCCTCAATTGCCGCCGCAATGTCTTCCGGGGTGATGGTCTCATCGAGACCACCCACCCGGATCTCTCCCATTTTGACGGGCCGGTAAACTTTGGCGACATCGCCAACCAGCCCGTCAATTTTGGCACATAGCGCGTCCGCAGCTGCTGCGCCGTTCGCGCCTGGGATCTCAATTAGTCGGGCCCCGGTCTGCGTCTTGCGGACGCGCACATGCTCGAGGCCAACCTCCGCCAGCGAGAAGCTCTTAATGGCCTTAGCCATGACGCTGGCGTAGGTGGCCTCGCTGCCCTCCTGGACGGCTATCACCACAGCAGCCGTCGAGGGAGCAGTCAGTCTCCTCGGGCGCGGCGCGGGCCGTTTGCTCTTGACCACTTGCGGTGGTGCGGCAGCCTTCTTTTTCTTCCTTTTCCCCTTTTTCACCACGTCTGACCACGACATCTGGGTGGGCGGTAGAGCCTCCTGCACTGCCGGCACCGCCGGGGCGAACTCGCAGATAGGAGGGGGACGGGGAGCCGCCAGCGATCTTGCCGCTTTGGCTGGACGAGCGGGGCGCGTTGGCTTGGCGGGAGGTCCCGCCTTGGCTCGGGGAGCCTTTCTAGCGGCAGGAGCCGGCTTGGCGCAGGTAGCCGCTCTGGCGGGAGAAGCTGCTCTAGCTGGGGAAGCCGCCGTGGCATTGGGATCTGCTCTGGCCGGGGGGGCTGCCCTGGTGGAGGTGGAGGGAGCCTCGTTCCTCTTCCGGTCCGCTGCCAGTGGGGGGCGGACAATCGGACCAGCGGGGAGAAGGGCCCGGACTTCCCCAATCCGGACGTTTACCATCTCCCCGATGGACAGGGAGAGGTCCCGCTTCAGATCTTCTCTCAACACCAGCATGGCCTGCCCCAGAGCATGAGGCAGGCCGTCTTCGGTGGCGGGGCCCTGAGAGGGCTGGCTCTTGCGCTCGGAAAAAGCAGTTCTGAGGGCCTTTAATTCCGACCGCATGGCGGCGAGCTCCCCTCTCATGCGCTTATTGTCGGCGCGCAAGGCCCTCATCTCTTCGTCTTCGCCACCGCCCCTCCCCTGAAGGACGTCTGCGGCCGAAAGGATGTCGTTGCACGCCATGTTCATTCGGCCCCAGACATCCCCCTTCAGGTTGCCGCACTTCTGTACTTCCGCCATTACCTGGCGTGCGGCATTCCTCACTATAGTGACGTACCCATCGCTGTCCTCGCCCTTGAAAGGGCTGCAGCTACGGTCCCGTGGGACCGACGAGCTTCTCCTTGAATTTCTCCCATTTTTTTTAAGGGGCTGCTTCTTTCCGTTCTGAGACGGCAGCGACTCACCAATTGCGCGGTACTTGGCAGCCACGTCCGCCGCCGCCTCAACCTCCCCGAGCTCGCGGTACCTCAGAACCAGTCCCGGGTACGCTCCCTTCGTACCGGGACCCTTCCCCCTTCTTGCCGTGTTGACTTTTGGCTTAACAGCCGGCCCTGTCAACACGTCGTCTTCCCCTGCATGTGGCCTCTTCACTGTGCGGATATGTACTGATGGAAGCGATGAGTCAGTGACATCACCTTCCTCCAGCGTCATCGCCTCCATTAATTCCGTTTCCTTCAGGCGCGCCATTTCGTGCAGCCTATCAATCTCTTCAGTGTTATCGGTGTCAATTGTGCGTTTGCTGTAGTCGTGTTTACGGAGGTCAGCACCGGAGTGCTGACCTACGAGGCGGAATTTGCCCCCCCCAGAGTACGAGGGGCTGCCCGCGTCCGAAGACGCGGGGAGGGATTCTCCCTTGCGGGTACCCTCCTGGGGTAATACTTTTTGGATTCCTGCCATGCGTGCTATTTCAGGCCTAGCACTGGCCGTTTGCGGTCTACCTACCACATTCTCCCTGTAGACGCCGCGCACCTACCATCTACAAGGGGCGCACTTTTAGGGAGTATTTGGTTCCCAAGGCCCGCGCTGAGCCTATGAGTGGTTATCCCGCCACTGGTTCGGTGGAAGTGGGTAAGGATGGGTGCTGGGAAGGAAAGAGAAGGATATCAGGGAACGGGATGGGAAGGTGGGAAAAGGAGGGGAAGGTGCCGCTCTTAGTCTGATCCCTCACCCCAAGCCTTTCCGGTATGGGTAGCCCTGTCCGGTATAGCCTCGGGGATCACTGAGACACGCAAGCCCCCCCACCACGGCAAGGTGGCAGCACTTCGGGGGGGAACCTAACCTAACCTAACCTAACCTAACCTAACCTAACCTAACCTAACCTAACCTAACCTAACCTAACCTAACCTAACCTAACCTAACCTAACCTAACCTAACCTAACCTAACCTAACCTAACCTAACCTAACCTAACCTAACCTAACCTAACCTAACCTAACCTAACCTAACCTAACCTAACCTAACCTAACCTAACCTAACCTAACCTAACCTAACCTAACCTAACCTAACCTAACCTAACCTAACCTAACCTAACCTAACCTAACCTAACCTAACCTAACCTAACCTAACCTAACCTAACCTAACCTAACCTAACCTAACCTAACCTAACCTAACCTAACCTAACCTAACCTAACCTAACCTAACCTAACCTAACCTAACCTAACCTAACCTAACCTAACCTAACCTAACCTAACCTAACCTAACCTAACCTAACCTAACCTAACCTAACCTAACCTAACCTAACCTAACCTAACCTAACCTAACCTAACCTAACCTAACCTAACCTAACCTAACCTAACCTAACCTAACCTAACCTAACCTAACCTAACCTAACCTAACCTAACCTAACCTAACCTAACCTAACCTAACCTAACCTAACCTAACCTAACCTAACCTAACCTAACCTAACCTAACCTAACCTAACCTAACCTAACCTAACCTAACCTAACCTAACCTAACCTAACCTAACCTACCGAAGGTAACAATTGTTTGCCATAATTGACATAGTGATTTGTGAGGAACCAAACGATTGCGCGATCTAATCGACTGGTAGCGTCATCTATCGGCTCTTTAAGCAGTCCAGGGATATGCAATTTATGTATTCTTTACTCTTTACGGGAACAGGTTTGACTAGTGATATCTACAATAATAATTAAAGTTTAATTACATTCTGGTGTAGTAAAATAGCAATAGCTCCATATAAATCAAATTATCATCATGATTGGTAACGAATGTTATTTAACTTCTTGACGAGAGATGGCATCAGCTGTACACGTTTTCGTTTATGGGAACGAGTATATCGAGTGCTATCTACTATACGAAATAAAGCTTTATTTAAGTCTCGTCCAATACATAGATATAATACCAATACCAAATAATTCCAAAATTATTAAATCAACATTACTGTTAACCAATGTAATTTTGCTATTTCACGACAGATGGCGCAAGTTGTACACATTCCCGATACGCAATTTTAGTATTCTTTACGGGACGAGTATGGCTAGCGCGTCCTTCAAAACAAATTAAAGTTCAAATTTATTCATTTTCGATACATAACAATCATTCCTAATGTATCGAAACAACGTCATAGTCAACGTATATTATTTAGCAACTTCACGATAGATGACGCCAGCAGTTTACGTTTTCAATACGTAATTTAAGTAAGATTTTTACGGAACGAGTTCGGGTAGCGCTATCTACAATATTAATTAGTTTTATTTAATTCTGGCGTGATAAATAGCAATCATTTTGGATAAGTCAAATCAACATGATTTATAACAAATGTAATTATTCTACTAGACGACAGATGGCGCCAACTGTACGTGTTTTCGTTTATGAAAACCTGTGCAACTAGCACTATGTACAACGCGAATTAAATTTTAATTTGATTCTGGTGCGATACATAGCATAGCAATAATTCTTAATGTATCGAAACAACATGATTGTTAACGTATGTTATTTAGCTACTTGACGATAGATGGCGCTAGTTGTTCACATTTTCAGTATGTTATTTAAGTAGTTTTACAGGACGAGTGAGGCTTACACTATCCACAATACTGCCCCCGACAGTAAAAAGGGCGCATCTAATATTTTTTGTCAAAAATGAGTTAATTATATTGCCGTGATCAGCAGAAAAAAAAAAAAAAAAGACCTGCCTACTGATATTTTTCGTTTTTTTTTTTTTCCTAGGTAGACTAGATTAGGAGTTACCATAAGCAAAAAGGGCGTAACTTCACTCACTTTGTAACAAAAACTTAAATAAAAAGACGCATTTCAAAAACATGTAAATGGTCTTCTTAAAAAAATACGTAACTACGGATAATGCGCCCTTTTGTTTTGTCAAACATTCGACTGTTTCGTAAAAAAAAGACGCAAGGTATAATCCATCACCGTATACTTCAGTAAAAAGATGCATCTAAGTACTTGTGCCTTTTCAACTAAGCCAGGACTTGAAAGAATTATTTTGACTTAGACGTATCTAACTTAAATATTCAATAAAAAGGGCGCTAGTGACCACTTGTGCCTTTTCAACTTAGCCAGAGCTTGATAACGTTATGTTAACGCAGACGCATTTCATATTCATATTATTCATATTCATTTATTGATAATATTATAAAATATTACAAGTCAAAATAGATTAAATCAATTCATTAAAAGTGCACAAAATATTGATTATAATTAGGTAAGTAAGTAAAAGTAATTAGTTAAAAAGTAATACTAAGTAGAAAAGACGCAAATGACCACTTGCGCCTTTTCAATAGTGTATTTTGCTAATTCACAAGGATGCTCGTGGTATTTGCGTCTGATTTTGATGTAGGAATATTTTATTTTTGCGATAATTACAACATTGAAAAGAGGTAGTTAAACGTGCATTTAAATTTAAAATTATATCAGTCGAATATTAATAAACTTTTATCTTTTCATACAGTTTTTCATTATTGTTTTTCCTGATTCCACCTTAGAACGTTGTTAATGTGCAAACCATTATTTCAAATTACATGTGAAAGTAGTAAAAAAAGAGAAGATAATTACTTTTTTAAATGAGTAAAGGTAGTTTTTTGAAATATCAATTACTATGTTAAAAAGACGCTTGTCTCCAAATGCGCCCTTTCATCTTAGGATAAAAGCAGGAAATAATTACTTGTCAAGCACTTACATTAAAAAGAAGTTTGTGATTGTACTTAGTTGAAAAGGTGGAATTGGTTACTTGCGTCTTTTTAACGGAGTACCGAGTATTTTCCAGATATTTTTTTTGCTGAGATGAAAAGGAAAATCTTAAATAAATAAAAAAATAAAAATAATTTATAAAATATTTTATTTTATTTTGTTTATATTCGGAAAACTAACAGCCTTCTTGTCACTAAATAAATTTAACAGTGTTTTATAACCTAGGCCATTTAAAAGTTTTCACCTAAACATAAGATTGTACGAGTACCTATGTTACAAAGAACTATCGAGCAGTTAAGCAAACAACTACAAGCACTATATAACAAAATTGCGAACAAAAACACAGTACAGGAGTTATCCTTAGGTGCTTACATAATAAGTTTTAACAAAATTGAGTAGCACCAAACAAACTTGAGTTTACCAATTTAATATTTTGATAATCATTTTCTAATTACTACTACTTGGCGCTTCCCTAGAGCTACCAAAAAACTTTTTGTTGATAATATTTTTAAAATGCTGTGTTTTGCTCGTAAATATATCCAATTCCATACTGTAAGTAATTACTATTGAACGTTTTACAAACACGATGAGTAAACGAACGTTGCCGGTAATTTATCATGGATTCAGATGCACTCAGTTTCAGAAACTTGCCATGACGAGATGGTCTTAAAGAAGGAAGTCTGAGACCTATACACGACAGCAGATCTGGCACATCTAGAATGCCTGAGAAAAGTTTGCACAATAGTACCAGATCGGCCGCTTCGCGACGCTCACTAAGGGGCAGTAGATGAAAATGTTTACATCTATGAATGTAATTTTCAAGATTTGTTTTATATCTTCGGTTTAAATACGACACGAACTTGCGTTGAATTATTTCTACCATATCCATATAGGTGACATACGTGGGGTTCCAAACTTGCGAGCAGTTAGTTGGTGACTGCGCACTAATGCACAATACAAATTTTTTATAGTTTTTGCAGACTTAAATTTTTTTGAGACACGATAGATAAAACCTGGTAGCTTTGACTAGAATTTTTGTGAAATGCTGGTTGAACGTAAGTTTACTGTCAAGTGTTACACCTAGGTCATTCATTTCGTTGACTCTTTCAAGACGAGTATTATTTATATTATAGTTAAACAGTGTTGGAGATTTTTTACGAGTAAGGTTATACTAACACATTTCTCAATGTTCAGGTCTAGCTTATTGTCCGCGCAATACTGGGTTAACCTATCAATGTCACCTTGCATCAATTCAGCATCATTTAAGGACTCAATTGGTTTTATTACTATATTGACAATATGGTACATGATCTATATTACTTCGTTTACGGAAAGTGTCTATGTCTATTTGTTTAGAGACAGCATACATTTTTTTTTTATTTTTAACTAAAATATTTAATTTCTCGATTTCGACTTCATGTTAGATGCGCCCTTTTCACTATCGGGGGCAGAATACGAATTAAAGTTTAATATATTTCTCTTGCGATACACAGCAATAATTCCGAATGATATGAAACAATATGATTGTAGAAGTTTGTAAAATCACGAGATTTAATTTGGTACCCACCTTAGGTCCAAAGTCAATCTGACATTCTACAACAATAAGGTTGAGTTCGATTGTTAACGAATGTTATTTTTCTACTTGACGACAGATGACGCCAACTGTACATATTTTCGTTTATGGAAATCAGTGCAAGTAGCGCCATTTACAATACAAACTAAAGTTGTATTTAATTCTGGTGCGATAAATAGCACTCATTTCATATGAATCTAATCAACATGATTGTTAACGATTGTCATTTTGCAACTTTATGACAGATGGCGCCAGTTCTACACCTTGTTTTTTATAGAAACCAGTGCTACAAGTTTTATTTAATTCTTGTGCGATAAATTGCAATAATTCCGTATAAATCAAATCAACATGATTCTTAATTAATGCAATTTAGCTTCTTGATGACAGATGGTGCCAGCAGCTTTATACCCCTTTGGCTTTGGCTTTTGGCGCCGATAAATAGCAATTATTCCATATGAATGAAATCAAACTAATTTTTAACGAATGAAATTTAGCTTCTTGATGACAGATGGTGCCAGTTTTACATGTTTTAGTTTACGGGAACGAGTACGGCTAGCGGTATCTACAATATGAATTAAAGTTTAATTTAAATATCGTGCTATGTATGTAATAGCAATAATTCAATATCAATTAAAAATAACTTGATTGTTAATGAATGTCATTTAGCTACTTTGCGACAGCCGCGGAAGCTGTATGTACGTTAACTTTATAACCAAGTGAGATACAAAGATGTTCCACCGTCGTGAAGGAAGCAAATCTTAAATTGTGCAAATATTTTAGAATGTAATGTGTAACGGGCATTATGGCTAACTCGTAAGAAACACTGAGTGGTCGTCGCCCGCCCGATACCGCCAGCTCCGGCAGAGGACTGACGACGCGCCCGGCGGCGATCACGCGCAGCCGGCGTGATTCCTTGCAGGCCGATGATTGTGCGGAGCACTGAGCCGAACTGTCAATACATCTTAATAAAATAATTATTATTATTTGTTGTGTAATAAATAAACTATAATTTCTAGTATTTAATTTCATAAGATATTATTATTGTTTATTAAAATTTATTATTTTATTATTAAACATACTACTTAGTTATGATTTGATTTAAGATTATTGTATTAAATCAAATTAGGTTAAAAGATGATATGTAACATTAACGTTACATCATTCGGAAATCAACTTAGATTCTGTAAGTATGGTCGTAGTGTTACACGCTTAAACAAATAAAATAAAACCGAGTGTATTTACGACGAAGTTTGAGATATAATGGTAGTTGCTTAGCTCACTGTGCTTTTTACTTTCTAAAATATCGTACTCCCCGCAGAGTTGTCGAACTACCACTTCCTCTTCAAGGGATTAGTACTTTCCCACGTAAAGTAGGTAGAATAAGATTTTTTTTCTTTTTTTTCTTTGGAGTTTTATTAGCAACGGATGCAATTACTTAGTTATACCTACGTTGGGAAAAAGTATGTTCGCGTAATTTTTTTCCTGTTTTCCTTTGTGTATTATAGTTAAGTCGATGCCATAACTTATTACAAAAATGCCCTAATAGTATAACTGTGTACTCGTATCGGGCAGATTAACACTTTACCTCAGCGCGTGTCGAAATTATTGGCTAATAAATAGGTGATCCAATTGCTAATGCTTGTTGTTGGTGGTAAGTTGCTTTGCTTAAAACTGTATAATTTAGTTTTACCATATACCAAGACCAAATTGTTTTTCACCAAGTACTTAATACAATAAATACCGGCGCCGGCCGCGCGGCCTGCGAGCATGCGATTCCTCGCTGATGATGTTTGATGTCAACACGTCAACAGACCGCCGCCGCTCGTCAATGCTCTGAGTTCAGAACTTAGACGGAGAAGGCAATTAAGTCTTGTTTAAAATACCATTATCGGTATGAATATAAACGGATTGGGTGTAAATAATAAGTGAGCCGCGACCGGCACCGCCCCTCGGACATGTCATTACGGCACCCGTAATTAATTCGTCAGCGACGACCGCCCCGCCCCGCGGCGATTGCTGAGCTGCTCCACATTTCCAATCAAGACAGCTCCTGATCCAGCCGTAATGAGGTACATAATTAAAAATTTATGAACAAAAAAATTGTTTATAATAAAACATAACGTTTTTAATTTATTTAAAAAACGTATTTTTAACAAAAATTCAAACAAAACCCAGAAATGCAAGTAGATAATGATAGAACCTTTTACCGTTGCGTTATTATTTAGAGGCTAGTGTTACTTATATCTAAAATAAAACAAAAATGTTCAAGAATGCTTAAATATCCTGTAATTAGAAATTGGTTATTAATCTTGTCTCGATAATATTTATTTGTAACTACATTTGCTCGAGGTGCAGTAGTCAACCACCGGTAAGCGCAAAGTCGCGCGCGGGCGCCAGCGTGGCGCCGCTGCTGCGCACGCTGCGGCGCTGCGGGTTCTGTAAGCTTGCGCGCGCGACGTCCCCCGCATCCTCCGCGCCCCCTCTGGCTCCGCGCGCCGCCCGCGCAGGCCGCGTTGCGCACGGCGCCTACTGCGGCTTTGCGCTCGCCGTCACCACCACCTACCTCGGGCAGGAGCTTATCTACGCGTACCAGGTATATTCGTTTAGGAGCGCTTAATAGCGCGCGGTGAGTATAGTAAAGAGTGCGGCGGCGGTGTGTTGCAGGAGCGCGGTGACATGGCGCAGCTGGCGAGCGTCATGTTCCTGCTGCTATGCCACGTCACGTCCATCGCCAAGCAGCTGGTATTCCTTGCACGGGCACGGCGCCTCGCCGCGCTCGTTGAGGGACTGGACGGTGAGCAAACACGCTCTCTCCGGGGCGGAACACTTGCAGTTAAACTTAGTAGGTGACCACCAACCGACTGACCCGTAAAAGAGCAAACTTAAAATTTAAAGTGTGCGCGTGTTGCAGACACGGCGTATAACCCTTCAGAGAGCGCGCGTGCGGCGCTGCTGGCCAGGCGCGCGCGCGGCTCAGCGCGGCTGGGCGCTGCGTACGCGCGCACGGCGGCCGCCACGTGCACTCTGTGGGCCGTGTTCCCGTTGTTGGCACGCCTGCGCGGCTCCTCGGTCCAATTCGCCTTGTGGATGCCATTTGACTACAATGCCTCCTGGCCCGGGTAACTATATATTGATGACATAATTTTTAGAAAAATAAACTTCAATACAAACATTATCCTTTAACAAAAAGCACTGCGTAAAGCTCAATAATCGTAATTGTGTGTTATTTGAAGATTTATGGCGGCGCTGTGGTACACGTATGCCGTGACGACGCTAGTGGGCGTGGCTAACACCACCATGGACGCGCTTATTGCCACCCTGCTGGGCCAGTGCTCCACGCAGCTGAATATACTCCGGTGTGCTTTCTTTACTAGAAAATAAAAATATCATCTATTATTACGTCACGTTACAGCTTCAAGAAATACTTGTCCTTCTTTAACAATAACCATTTCTTAGTATTGATCAATAGTTACTGCTAGGAGACTATTAGTTTCACGAAGTTGATCTTGCTGATAGATTTTGAATTGATTAGATTTATTTCTGTTTAAAGTTGCCACGATTGGTATTCTAAATTAATTTACACTCATAAACCCTATAAAAAAAGAATGTATTTACAATACAGTACGTTAATTTTGAGGGGTTAACCTGTGGTGGATGTTGGCAGAATGGACTTCGAGTCGCTGGCGGAGCGCGCCGCCGAGCGAGCGCGCGCGACTGGCGAGAGTGCCGGCGCCGCCGCCGAGCAGCTACTCGTGCGCTGCGTCGCGCACCACCACAAGATTTGCCAGTGCGTGCGCCACGTCACACCTAATTCAGTAATGCTGCGCGAGCTCAGCTCACTCACTCATTTCACTAAGTTTTAGTAGCCATCGTTACGCCAAGTAATAGTAAAAGCAAGACTAAGACGAACTTTTGCGACTGAATATGATGTGATCGTATGATACGCACTAAACCTGTACAAACTGCTGTCAAGTGCTGCCATTCACGACGGTAGCTACAAAATAAACGAAACAGTTTTGCCGTCGAAAATGATGTCGCAAAAACAACTTAAAAGCACGTCTTCAACTATCGCGATCAAAAACTTTTTAAAATCGAAATACAACTCGTCATTGTGTCCTTCCATATCCAAATGATCTGATATGGAACCAACCAAGGTTGATTTCCTCTGATTGTTGGGATTGATCTATAAGGGTAGTATTTCCCACTACAAAGGGCTAATTTAAAAATGTGAAGAAGCGGTGGTATAAGTGGTAGTATAAACGTTAGAAAACTGGGAAACTTTGAGGAATAACCTAAGTCAAGTACAAAGAACATGAAATGTGATAATGATCTGCATTATTTAAATAGTATAATGCCCACTTTTCAGTGATTTAATTGTTACTAAAGCGCTTCCAGAGTAGATCATGACTTTACTGCTCGATTTTCAGCAAAAGCACAACACATCTATCCATCTATGCGATACTTTGCTGATTGCGACGCAATAAAGACATACACTACTCAGTAAGTTAGCATCGCCACCGAATAGTGCAAGTAGATGGCTCGGGTTGCAGCACGGCGCGCGAGGTGCAGGCCGTGTTCGGCGGCGCGGTGCTCCTGCAGTTTGCCATCGGCGGCTGGATCCTGTGCATGGCCACCTACAAGCTGGTCGAGGTGAGCTACCTTCCGTTAAACAGTGAACATAAATATAATTAAAAATAAAATTATTTATTAAAGCATGTTAGGAAGATATAAGTAAAGAGTTTAATTGCCATATCAAGTTAACTAATACCATGCTTTGTGTTCCATCCATGAATAATTCGTTGTTGATATTGGTATGGCGCCCTGTTCCCCTCGCCCCGCAGCTGAACGTGGGATCGCTGGAGTTCGTGTCCATCGTGATGTTTTTGCTGTGCATCCTCACCGAGCTGTTCCTCTACTGCTACTACGGCAACGAGGTCGCCGTTGAAGTGAGTCGGACTAATTAACTATTAGAAAAAATAATTAAATAATAATAAATCGAACTTATTCCATTGCTTTAAGTACGTCGTATACCTACCTCAATAGCGGAATCACTAGCTGGACTGAATGCTGTCTGCTTAATCGAGCCATTAAACATTTACTTCTTAAACAAAATATTTTATTATAATGATACCTAATCGTTTTTCTCTAAATGAATACTGAAATCGTGATTGGGCATCTCGAGCCCTCTCCTAACTTGACGCGGTTTGTACCTGGTGTTGTAAGTTTTTGACAGCGTGGGTGTGTGTCAGAGCGCGCAGGTGGCGGACGCGGTGTACGGCATGCGGTGGGAGGTGCGCGGCGCGGGGGGCGCGGGGCGCGGGGTTGCGCGCGCGCTGCCGCTGGTGCTGGCGTGTAGCGCGGGCGCCGCGCGCGGCCCGCTGCGCCCTGCCGCGCTCTTCATCCCGCTCTCGCTCGAGACCTTCCTCACGGTACCGCCACTTACTTAGCTGATTTCGTTTGGCCATATATTGATTTTCATATACATATTTTTATAGATCAGTACTCAATTATTATTTATTTTTATCAAATAGTTATTCTCAATTTATAGAGCACCTACCTTAAGATGTTCTGTGTGGCCTTATGGTTGACTACTAGAGAATATCGTAAGGTGTTGTGCCAACAGTTAAAAAAGTTTTTTTTAGCTGTCACAAATCTACGTTTATCTAGTTAAAATATAAATTTTAGGATGTCATGAAACAACTGTTTACCTAAGTAAAAATAACTTTCAGTAAAATCATGTTCTGTATGTATTACTGAAAAACTATTAGCTCAGAAGATACTAATTCATGTTGTTTTGTGAGTGAGTTGTAGGTTAATGCGCGCGCTTGTTCGCAGATCCTGCGATCGTCGTACACGTTCTACACCATGCTGCGGCAGACGCAGGCGCACTAGGCGGCGCTCCAGGCGCTCCTCACTAAATGTATCACTCTTTCATTCGAAAGCTGTAGGTGCTGTGTAGCTGTAGGTCACATCATTGTTAAATATAACAATATAAATGCACCACTATTTCGTTCGAAATCTGTAGATATTGATATGTACACGTTTATATTGCTAAGGCGCTCATTTCGGTAATTGTGTAGACTGGCTGGCTGACAATGGTAAAAAAGGAACCCTTTATGGTATACTTCGTTGTCTGTCTGTCTTTAGGTCTGTCTGTCTGTCTGTATGTCACAGCAGGTTTTCTCAGCAACTACAAAATGCTATCAACCTGAAATTTGGCACAGTTGTACAATTTGCTTGCCCGCTGCTATGTTTTTAGTAAAAAAAATGAAATTAATTGTATAAATAATTGAAAACGGGTCTAGAACAGGGTGTTGAAAACTGAAAGTGGTTTGATTACCTATAGCAAATGGGGTGTCATATGAAAGGACTCGATCTGAACATTTCAAAACTTTTTTTTTGTGATGTACTTTTTCATTTATAGAAAAAAAATACAAATAATACCCCCTTTATCTCCGAAGTTTATTATTCAAATAATGTGAAAAATCCTGACGTATAGATATTTACATATAATTTGTGGGAAAAATAAAATGAAGTTTTTATTAGTTTATGAGAAATAACAAAAAAACTGAAAAACTGTTTTAAAATTTAGGCTACTCAAAATGGACCTTATTGTATAGAATATAAAATTGATAAAAAAATTGTTTTTTTTTGCGTTTACCAAGAATATAATTCTACTAATATTATAAATGCAAAAGTTTGTGTGTTTGTTACTTCTTTACGCAGCAACGGCTGGACGGACTTGGATGGAATTTGGAATGGAGATAGCTTATACCCTGAATTAACACATAGGTTACTTTTCATACTCGAAAATTCAAAAATTCCCGAGGGAATAACTATAATTAAGTTCTAAGCGGACGAAGACGTGTTCAGAAGCAATTATCCAGTAATTCTACTAAAACGAGTATCTTACTAATCCTACTAATATTATAAACCCAAAACGATGGACGAATTTGTTTGGATACAATTTGGAATAGAGTTTGCTTATACACTGGATTAACACATAGCATGAGATAGCAAAATTACTAATTCTACGCGGACGAAGTCGCGGGCAAAAGCTAATCTAAATACGGAAAATTCGGTGTGCGAGTCCGACTAGAACTTAACCGGTTTTTTTTCATTACAACAAGTGCACCGTTCCGCCCTCCCCCGCCAGGAGGGAGGCGGGCGGGGCACCTTCATTGCCCTTGTGTTATTGAAATAGTTTCCCGGCAACACGCGAGTTTTTTACCTAAGTAAGTCTAACTGGGTACCTACAGCGGCTATAAATTGTTACAAGCCAAAGGTCCTTACCTCCTTAACTTAACAAGTTAAACAAATTTAAGGTGATCTAATGAAGAAGCACAAGAACTTATCCATACTACTCGTACACAGGTCATTTACTAGGTTAGAGCTATCAGTCAGCACCGTACTTTTATTATTCGGGCGGCGGTTTCCGCCAACCTACTTAAACGGAAATTAAATATTGTTTGCCGACATCCTATCCTATATTATTGTAAAAAAATTTGATCTGAGTCGTTATTAGCACTACCTGAAATGAATTAAGTATAGGGTGTTGACAAGTCTAGAATACAGATATTAAAAGAAAATAACGTACAAGAATCTTTATTTTGGAGCAAGCAGAAGATGCTGCAGCTATTTAAACTGACTGTTACTACGAAACCTTCTGCTATAGTTTTTATCCACCTTTAGATAATATTTGGTCAAAAATAAGCAATATACCCCGTCACTCAAATAACCCTTTTAAGGTTTATAAAGATATGATTGTGCAGCCAAAAAACCACAAGTTGCTTGGTTTTGGATATAGACATCATATCCATATCCATATCAGGATAATTTTGCCGTTTGGGCCTGCTGCAAAAATAACATTACTTACCTAAACCATCCACCTCCATCGACAAGAGGGAGAAATGTGGATAGGATATTAATAATGCAACTGAAAAAAAACTCTATAGGGAAAAAATCCAATTGGAGTCGAAGAAAAACATAATTCAGGAAAAAACCAGTGGTTTTAGCATGACATAACATGTTGCAACCAATACATATAATCATCAAATTGTTTAATATAATACAATTAAAAGTTAAAACTAAACTTATTTAAATTAAAATAAAAACTAAGCTACTCAAATATTAAAGACGTAAATAATAATAATCACCACTATAAAAAGAACACCCCCTCTAGCAGGTCCGCTCGCGGCATGATCCCTATGACACTGGCTGCGTTACCTCTCTGGATAGCTAGCCCAATCCTTTGGGAGAGGTAAGCACCAGCTCTAGGATCTCCGGAGGTGTCTATGAGCCGGGATGACAGGGCCTTAATAAAGCTTTTCATATCAGCTGACCAAGGTCCCATGGTCTCCACTGCAAGCGCCACAAATTCATAATTATTTAATAATGATGAATATTTGCGGCGCTTGATGGTTTGGGCCTGATCAGCTGCTGACCCGGCCCGAATACGGGTTGACTGGACGTGGGACAGGGCGAATGTGTCAACACACGTCGCGTCCCACACCAGTGCCCTACCCAGTTTCCACGGCACCAATGTAGCTCCGCCTGGTCGCTTGCCATCGTCTCTATGTAAACCTGCTGGTTCCAGGACAGCTGGTACGGAGGCAGTGGCAAGCGAACGACGGATCAGATCATTTTATTTTACATTGTAATTAGATGCACCCTCTTAGGGGTTGACATAAATATTAGATCGGCAATCATGAAAATAGCCCGTGGAGGTGGAATTCGTTGAAATGCTTTAATTCGTTTAAAAATGTACAGAACCCTCTGTCACCCGTCACTGCCGTCCGCCGCCGTCGATATGAGGGCGGTCTTGAATTCTATGTAGTCTGCTCTTTATTGTTGTAAATATATATCTATTATTATAAGGACATATATAATTATAAGGACACGGTTTGTATAAAAAAATATACACCCGGGCGGCGCCGGGCACGGACAGCTAGTATTAAAATAAGGCACCTGGCAGGTTGTCGGCCGTTACATACTGATGCGAGCCTAAGAGGGATGCCACACGAGTGTTGCCTGTGGGTTGCGTCATCGCCGCTGCATAGTTCTGCATATTAATTAGAACGACATGCCACATGATGCGTTGAAACACTCGCAGTCTCACTAATATTATAAATGTGAAAATATGTAAGGATGTCAGTATGTTTGTCTTAAAATCACGCATAAACAGCACGACGGACGAAATTCAGTGTATAATCCCAATGCTATCTTGGAAGTGGATTGCATGGCCCAGGCACAAAGGATTTAGATAGGACACTCTTTGTCCCACAAAAATCCGGAAAATTGATTAACAATTTCTATGCGGACGAAGACGCGGGCAAAGGCTGGTTATGTCTAAATGAGAAAATTCCTAAATGCAGTGTTGTTTGAGCGCGGCGGAGAAGCTGGCGCTATTAGAGGTTCAATTCCGCGCCATGACGAATGCTTTTTCGACAAAGTTGAACTCGGACAAAAAAAAAGCGTATATCAGCGACTCTGTTCGCGTAGAAGTCGTTTATCGTTATTCCTCCGGGAACTGTCCAATCTTCTAAAAGTCTCCGGCCTAAGGCTGCGGCTCCACTAAGGCGAAGATGAGCGGAGTGGAGTGGAGCTGTGCCAATATTAACCAATAGAATCGAAACTAACGTGTGGAAGGGCCACTCGACGTGACCGAATGCGCCTTCTATTGGTTAATAGAGAGTCGATTTTTAGGAATCGAACACACGAAAAATTCATACGGAAATGAACGTGAAACGGTGAAATTGTTATTTTAAGTCTGGGAATAGATGGACTGATCTTTTGCATCCGATTGTTTAGGGTTCCGTACCAAAATGGTAAAAAATTAACACTATAAATTATGGTGAGACTTAGGTTTCTGTTTGTCTGTGTGTCACAGCTCTTTTTTTTCAGCAACTACTGAACCTATTGAATCGAAATTTGCCATAGGGGTATAATTTTATTAAGCTTGCCCGTATCTATTTAAATGGATAAAATAGTTTAAAGTTTTTACTGGAAATGGGGTCTAGAAGGGGGCTTAAAAAGGAAATTAATATGATATGGAAAGGCTTTCGTAATTTGCACATGTTCAATTTAAATGAAATGACTGTTGAAAACTCAGTTATTTATTAAAACGGCGGCTCACCCGCTGTAACACTCGGATCGCTTACAAAGTTCCAACATGATTTATTTACACTTAAAAGTAAGTACTTAAAACTAGTTAGAGTCGTCCCCACCGCGGGCAGTGTTCATAGCGCGTCGCGTCTCCGGCCGCCGGCCGCCGCGTTCACAGCACGTCACGCCGCTCGTCGCGCCGCTCGCCGCCGCGCGCGACGTACCTGCACACACACATACACGTCACTCGCTGCGCAGGCCTCGGGCGAGGCCTTGGCGAGGCGCATGCGGAGCGAGCAGGCATTCCTACGATATTGACGGAGCAAATGCATATTAACAGGATTCATACAATTTTGAGCCAAGACTGGCTAATACATGTCCGATTGTGTCGCCGATGGCAAGCGGGAAGCCATGCTGGAAGGGTCTATCCGGGCCGAGCTACTCATTACCGAACCAGGATCCAGGTCCGCGCTTAGAAACGGTGGCTTTTGTGGAAAAAAAACAGAGTTATAATAGCTGCACTGGACGCTTAGAGTACAAGTAGTAAGTATTACAAGTCCGAAGTTTACTATATGTGTAGGAGGCACAGTAAGGAGTTCTGACTCAAAAAGAGCAGATAGATAAACTGTTGATATTAAGACCGCCCTGAGCCTTACTGTATTTTACGGAGAGATGAAGCTCATCACCATAAAGTTTTCGTCTCATGACTTAAGCTGCTTTTCCGCCGGCGAGACGTGGTGGCGCGAGAATTTTATTTTGTATTAAAACCACCATTTCCACGGGAGATGCGCGAGAAGGAAATTGTTTTATTTCAACCCCAATTTTAATTATCGTCTCGAATCGTCTCGTCTCACCTGGCCGGTGGAAAATAACCTTTACTCTGCAGCTTAATCATGCTGAACTTTTATACTTACTGCCTTTATACACTAGTAACTTTTATTTATTTCGTAAAGATTTTTGAGCAAATATAGAACAAACTGTATTGCGATTTGAACGCCGCAACAGTATTACGAGTATAATGTATGTATAAAGTACGTTTTATAGAGCTACGACTGCAATCAATGGCCCTAGACAAGAAAATTAACGCCAAACGCCAACGTAAACGATTTAAAAAAAACCGTCAAAGTGTAGTGTATGGAATTATACATTTTTGATAAGGATAACGATTTCAAATGAATCTTATCTGTAGCGTTTATTTTTGTAAATAAACCTATCAATGGCGTTGGATTGTCTTCCTAAAACAATGGAGTCTTTTGGTAATATCCGGTGGTTTAAATGTCGCGGCGGCGGTTACCTGACGGCTGGCGCGTGGTCGCGGCGCCGGCGCCCGCGCGGCCCCCGCGCGCCCCGCGCCGCGCGCTCTCCGCGCCCGCCCGCGCTGTATGACGTGTCTTCCGTGCTCGACTCCATGCCGCACAGAGAATCTACCAAAATGACCATAACTAGTTATAGTTATATTGTTTCGGGTTTTGATACGGGGCATGCAGGCGTGCGCGAGAGTGGGTACCGTGGCGGCGCTCGGCGCGGCGCGGCGCCGGCGCGGCGGGCTCGCGGTACAGCTCGGCGCACGCGCCGCACGGCGAGCCGCTCGACTCGGAGTCGCTGTCGCACCCGCGGCACAGCTCTGTGCAACACACCACTCATTATCACACACTATGCATAAAATCATCATACGATTTTTTTTAAAACTACCTTTACACTAGGCAAACCAACTTGAAACTACCAAATACTCGTACCTAAATTCTCCCAAGTTTTTTTTTTCTTTTTAAAATATTAAGACTAACAGGCGTTTACAGCGTCTTTAAAAATGTCTCAAATAGATAAGTAATTTTTTAACTTCAATCTGTTATGAATGTAATATTTTATATTCGAATTCATTTAATTTAGATAAAGAAAATGAGGTGGGAAAGTAAACTTTTTTTGAAGGCAAAATTTTAAGGATAGGAAAGGTTATATTTGAAGAAAAAGCACTATTATAAGCCTCAGCCGTAAAGAGTGTTTGCTGGCCTCGTTTAACAGTCTCGGCCGCGCTAATTCATACTCGTCCTGTGACCGCTTTCTTCCCGGTCGGAGTATTTCGTCATAAATGCCGCTACAAATTTGTAGCTGTTAAGAATCTGAATCTGTATACCGAGCGCGGAGATTTGTGGCGGGTGTTGGAGCCGCGCAGTCCGCGGGCGCGGTGTAGGCCGATCCCTGGCATAACATAATATTCGCGATCAGACTGTGGAGCACAGTGCTTCGAGTAGCTTAATTAAATTGCAGCACAAAACTAAGTAGGTTCGAGTACTATAATTCCGCGAAGATGAGAAGCTGCGGCGTCCGACGGGGTCGAGGGCCTGCGAGGCTCGTCCAGTTTTCTTCGCGCAACAAATTATCTGCTCGGAGGCGGGCGGGCGCGGGGCGCGGGGCGCGGGGAGCGGGGAGGCTCCTCGCGGAAATTGCAAACTCGCTCAATGGAACCAGAGATAATGCCTCGGGAATGAACTATTATTATTTTATGGCGTTTTTTAATATCCTGTCGCGCTCCGGCCCCGCGCGGCGCCGTAATGAGTTTTAACGGTCGTTTTTTTCGTTATTCTTATTTAACCTGATAATTTTCCTCATTTTAGCCGCAGAGTTCTTGGATATCCAATAATGGTTTCTACATCTCGTTCTCGGTGACAGCTCATAGCTACAACTCTTACGAAGCTAGCGGTCAGCTGAGTTCGATTCCCGGTTTGGGCAAATATTTGTGAAATGAGCACGAGTATTTGTTTCTAAGTCTTGGATGGTATGTAGGTATTTATCGTCTATATAAGTAAGTATGTTAATCGTTGTCTAGTATCAATAGCACAAGCCTAGAGCTAAGTTTGGAATAGCTACTTAACAGCTACGATCTAAGTCGGGGGTCCGGTCTCGCCGGAGACTGCTGGCGGCGCCGCGCGCCTCCGCAGGACGTATTTTATTGGAGCCAATCAACGCGGAGTTTTGCATAAAAGGCGCGCAAGATAATACTTTAAACGCCCCAGACGGAAATTTTACGGCGCGCGGTTTTTATTTCCTCACAAAAGTAATGGCTGGGAATCGGGATTTTATTGAAATTGAAATTGTCGGGCCGCGCCCGCCACGGCTTGATGCTGTAATAAGTTTCTATTGCGTTGGAAAATAACGAGTGTCTGATACAAATAATAGAAAATAACAGTACAGGTTCGTTCGTTTTACGTGAGGTTTAGTAAACTCGTGGCAAATAACATTCGACTTCGTATATTATGATGCGTATTAGCTGCGTAGAATAATAATTTAATCATACAAGTAACACTATTACTATGTACATTGCAGTGCTGCAACGTTACCTACAGCATATTTTTTTTTCCTAAGGTTGTCTGGAAGATATCACTATCTAGCGATAAGACAGCTTGTTGTTTACCATGTACCTAACATGTATTGATCAATTTACAAATTTTTATTTAGTCGGTTGATTTGGATAGAATAAAAATCAATATAATTATTTAATTACAATACCTAATGAATAAAACACAGGCTTCAAATCCAAAAGTGGTGTATTAGTGATATAATTTCAAATTTGTACATGGAAGGTCATTATCTCAGGGGAAATCTTAACAGCGCGATCTAGGATTCACGCCGCTCCGTACAGCGACATCTAGCGCGTCTTGACAAACTACATATGTGAATGAAAATTGATCTTACAACTATTGATTTTTAAACGTTACAAACATCGTTAAAGAAATAATAATCAGCTATAATATGATTCGTCGTGGTGAACGGAACATTGAATTGTCCTACAATGCGGTTAGACACCTAACACTAGCCAGAATCTGGCGCTCGTCAAGATTTGCGCGCTATTTTGGTCGCAGTTTTTGTGTAGAATCCTCTTTATAATAGTAGGGGAGCCCAAGGTGCTAATTGGGGATTTACTCGAGCGTCATGGGGACCTCAGTCAGATTTTGATAGTGTATAACTCCCACGTGTCTCTGATAACTGATAACGGAGGCATGTTAATCTGCCGATTTGCATGGTGGGGGTAGCCGTACGGAAGGGTTGAAAATGGGAAATAAACATATATATTCGAGAGCGTCAGATTTTCAGAGGGGATGTTAAGTGAACCCGAAAGAACCTCCCATTGCAAAGACTGACAATTCGGACGTAACGCAAGGCCTTGGCAGCTTTTTAAAATGCAAAAAAATATCGATAATATATTGAAAAACTCGAGCGCTTCAGATTTTTATATACCTATGTAGATTGTTCAGCTTGATGTCTAAGATGTGCTGACCTTATATCTGACGATTATTGGGAGGGGTTTTCTTAATCTGACGGTTTGAAAAATATATTTTTTAATAAATCAAAGAATGTATAAAAAAATGCACGGAAGCAAATTAAAAAAAAAACTTTCAATTTTCTTCTATATTTTCTGAAAAAATAGCAATTAGTTACTTTTTTTTAGCTGTGTGGTTGCCGGCTTAGTATAGTACTACTTCATGTCTTCCCGTGGAAGGCTTGTAGCATTGATAGGCGATGGGCTTGCAACCTATAAGAAAGAGTGACGCGGAGTGGGTAGGTAATACATGCTTTACTGCATCTACACGCGCTAAATTTAATGATAATTTTTGATACTTCGGCTTATGCAAATCGTCAGAATATATTTTTTCTATCATCCTTGAACTATTTCCTTCAAAATAAAATAAAAAAAAACGACCGCGCTCGAGAAAGTCACGTTTTTTTTGCAAATTTGTGACCCTCCTACCCCCTTGCGTTACGCTTAAATCGTCAGATTATTGAAATTTATACTTTTTTACATGTAGTTAACCTACCCTCTGTCTGTCTGTATGTCAAGACCCTTCATCTCGGGAACGCGTGAAGGTATCAAGTTGAAATTTAAACCATATACTCCGGTCTACAGTCCCTTGAAGCTGTGAAAAAATCAAACTTCTACATTTACGTAAAAAAAAGATACGGCCCTTTATGTCGCCAAAAACGTGTATTTCGACACTCTCGAGGGAATCAAAATGTATAGGGTATCTCCCATTGACCTAGAACTATGAAATTTGGCAAGTAACACCGTACCGTCTTTTACTACAAGTATAGGAAAAAATCTGAAATCTGTACATTTTTAGATAAATCACAAAAAAACAGGGTCTTTATGCAAGGAACGGCGGTACAAATTAAGAATTGAGTAAACCGTGTCATGTGTGGAACCCTCGGTGGGCGAGTCCGACTCGCACTTGTCCGATTTTTTTTACTATTCTGATCGGTTATCCTGGACGCACGTTCCAGGATAAAAGTGCTCATATATGCTGGAGGTGCTCAACAGGGTACAAGGATGCCCCCTTATGTTAATCTGCCGCGCTCGAGTAAATCCCGAAATCCCCTCTTGGGCTCCCCTCCCCTCCTCTACTATAACATTTATCACGAAATTATATTAACCCTTCGTATTTCGGAGATGAAAAAAAAACAAGTTTGTGTCTCTTCAAATTATGATAGAGTCCAAAAATTTGAGCCCAGAACAGTGACAAGACGCACGAGGGTTTAAAAAAAAGTAGCGGAAGTCTAGGTAGCTAGAAGACATCAAATTAGTAAGTAAGTAAGTATGTTAAACATTCACTTGAACACAACTGCAGGATAAATAATTTGCTCGCTTCGCAAGTGTTTGGTAATGGAAAAACAAATTGTAGCCTATTTAATGGACAGAAAACAGTTTAGTCCTGTCCGCAGACGGAACCGCATGTTTGTCAAGCACCCTCTTATGCGGTGATGATCGGTTCACGATGCGCGCGAGTCATACCTGGCGCGGGGTGCAGCGCGGGGCGCGCGGGCGGCGCCGCCAGCGCCAGCGGCGACGCGCGCCCGAACGTGTGCAGGTGCAGCGCGCAGCCGCGCCCGCCCGGACCGCCGCGCGCCGCGCCGCCGCTCATGCTGAACGTCGCGTACGGGCTGATCTCGTCCAGCTCGCCTGCAAATATAACTCGCCTTACTAAATGTACACGTCTTGTCAGTTCATCACTTTTCTCTTTAATGCTCGGAAATGTTAACCTTACTGTTGTAAAATTAGCCCGCGAAGTTCTGAGTTTTAGGGCCTCTATTCAACACGGTAAAAAAAAAATCGTTTTTGATCTGTTATCTGGCGTCTGACGTCATAACAATACCATATCAGGTCAACTATGAAATCGTTTTTACCGACGGGAATAGAGGCGCAGGCCCAGGCAAAATTAAAAAAAAAACAAAGTTATTATTTACCAATGGCAGCGGCCACGAAAATATATGAAAGTTTATTACGTAGGTGGTGTTTTGCTTTTTAAAACCGTGTTTGGACTAGGATAACTATCCTCAAACAGCCAAAAACACGTGCAATAAAAAACATTTTTATATATTTTACTTTTTTAATGTCATAGACTAAAAAGTTAAGCCTTTTCAAACAGCGTTTACAGCTTATTTAAAAGTGTATCAAATAGTTTGACTTATAAAAATTGCGTTCATACCATGTTCATACACAAAATAAATAACCAAAATAACATAAACGCGTAATAAATGTTATAGTTTAAACTATATTTTATTCAAATTGAGTTTATTAGAAATTTGTGATTTTATTTAATGCTTTATTTCAGTGTCATACTAAATCGTACGTTTTTATTCTTTTTTCTCAAGTAAATTTTGATATTATAAACAACTGTGTTTAATATTATAAACAACTAGCTTCTGCCCGCGACTTCGTCCGCTTAGAATTAGTAATTTTGCCATCCCACGGGAACACTGTAGCCTATGTATTAATCCAGTGTATAAGCAAATTCCAAATTATATCCAACCAAATTCGTCCGTCCGTTTTAGCGAAGAAGTAACAAACTCACGCACGCATAACCATTCGCATTGATATTATATGTACGATAGGATGTAAATAGGTACATCCAGCGCACACAATCGCTCCGGCCGAAATCATAGTCGATAAAAATACCCTCGGTGTGTGAGTCCGACTCGCACTTGACGGTCGGTTTTCAGTATTTGACGCTTGTGTATTTTACCGTTATAACGATACAACAAAAAAATGGTTCGCAGTTTTTTAATCTTAATTTTGTATAGAATAATACAAACTGACAATATCCCAAAAAAAGCAAATAGGACGAAGTTCTTCGATCAATGAGCGCGAGCGGGCTTTGCCGCTCCTATTTACACCCCCGGGGTCCGCGACACGCTGCGAAGAACTTTGTCGCTGTATATTATACTTTCATGTATAAACTAAAGTCGCACAATTTCACACTGAACAAATTTTACGATTTAGATGTTAATGCGTAATGTATATTACAGTAGATGTAGGTGCCCAATTAGGTTTTAATTCTAAAGTTGAATAGGTAATAAAGAAAAGTTAGGGTATTTAATTTTTTACATGTTTAATTTTCGGTACTGGGTGGTCAAGAAATAACTTAACCTTACTAAGCCTATTCGGATTCTGGATGGTCAAAAAAAAAACTTTACCCTAACCTAACCAACTGTACTTACTCCCAGTACATTATAGCTCATAGCTATTAGTTTATTTAACTTCGATACATACCTCTTTCACCCCCATTTCAACTACTTAGGAATATTTTTTCAAAATCGCCAAATGTATTTTTTTTAATAACACCAATTTTAACGTTTATAACTACAAAAATGACGAACTCTCATATAAAATTCTACATCCCCCTTTTATCCCTTAGGGGTAGATTTTCCAAAATCACTGTTAGCTATAAATTTTATTTTTATTAGTAGGTATATACCAATTTTGACGTATCTAACTTCACAAAATAAATGCGTTTTTGAAGGCGGTTTTTTTGTTTTTTAAAACATTTATTTTATTTTTGACTTTTTAGAGATCATAATAAGCTTATGTTCCTAGTCCCACTTCTTAGTTGACATGAAACTTTAAGACATTTCACGATCGCCGCCAGCAACACCGCGGGGAAGTCATAGTCATATTTAAATATTTAAACAATTAAATGTCCTTCGTTGTAGTCGCTCAACTATCTTAATCGAGATATCTTATCGCCACCCTTGAAAAAAGTATCGTTGAGGAGTTCCGGTGGCCATCTGTGGTCTTCATCATCAGTGCCATTTCACCAAATGATACTTTCTGAATGCAAATGCTAAATTTGTTACTAAAAATACTGAAATCGCTATATGTTTGCCTACAATATTTGAAGAGTTCCCTCAATTCTTCACTGATCCCCTTAAAAATTTACCCTTTAGGGTTAATAATATGAGCAGGATTAGTAGGATACTCGTATTAGTAGGATTAGTGGATAATAGCTTCTAGTCTTCGTCCGCTTAGATTTCGATTATAGTTATTCCCTCGGGAACTTTTAAATTTTCCGGGATGAAAAGTAGCCTATGTGTTATTCCAGGGTATAAGCTATCTCCATTCTAAATTTCATCCAAATTCGTCCAGCCGTTGCAGCGTGAAGAGGTAACAAACACACACACACACACACACAAACTTTCGCATTTATAATATTAGTAGGATTGTGTTAAATTTCTTCGCATTTATGGAGAAAAGCACTATACAAGCCTCAGCCGGGAAGGACGGTTGCTGGACTCGTATATAGCGCGTAACTTTACTCGTCCCGCAACACCCATTTTCCCGGTCTTTGCTGAAATGTAATAAAGTTGCGCTATTGATATGCCAGTTACACGAGTCATCGTCCGTATCTGCACCTAATTACGTTTAATAACACATTTTAAAAGTGTAATGTCCTTAACTATTTAAGGGTGAACGAGTATCTCAATACTAGCCTGGGGCCTGATTTTTAAACGCATTTTTCAGCTCTTCACTTTACACTTTTCAATCATATGTATATATTATAAACGTGCTAAATTTGAAAATGCAAAGAGCAGAGTGGAAAAGTTTCTTTAAAAATCAGGCCCCTGGGCTAGGTGGAAAACTTACCATTCGGTGGCGTGAGCATTTTGCCGTTTTTCTTGCCAGGCTCCGTCGTGTAGAGCTGGGGATGCGGCGGCGGTGGGAGCGGCGCGGGCGGCGCGGCGCGGCGCGCACGCAGCACGGCGGCGGCGCCGGCGGCCAGCAGCGCGGCCAGCGCGCCGCCCGCCAGCGCCGGCGCCAGCCCGCCGCGCCACGCCGCGCCCGGCGCCGGGCCCTCCGCGCCCGCGCGCGCCAGACCCTCCTCCACCTCCAGCTCCACCGGCTCGCCGATGCGCTCTGTACAAATGACGACCAGTCAATTTATAGCCAATTAAGCATATGTTGGAAGTGTATCAGAAGTGACGATTGAGGTGGAACTCACCACCGGATAGCGCATGCGTGGCGGTGCGGTAACGCGCGCGCGTGGCGCCCGCCGCGCCGTGAGCCGCGACGCGCACCTCGTACCACGTGCCCGGCGCCAGGCCGCCCGCCTGTGCCATTCATATACTGTAGACTAGCGGTTCTCAAATCTTTACTCGGAAACCTTCTGAAACACTTTATTTTTACAGAGTTTCTAAATTAGCTTAACCTGGTCTTTCCTATTTCCAAAATGTCCAAATACCGCATTTTTAATATACTGGAATCTCTAAAATTAACTATTTTGTTATGCGTTTGTACTGAGATGAGTCTAGTTTATTTGGGAATCTGGTATAAAGTTTCATCTGGTATTATGAAAATGAGCGCCTGATTTTCAAAGAAAAAAATCAAATAAGGAAATATAACTTGTTTGCCGTTTTCAATGGGAACATTAGAGTTAATAAATAAATAAATAAATAAATAAAATAAATATTTGAATGAGCTCCGAGTCGCCTAATTCTCGCCTCTAATATTGCAAAACACAACATGTCACTATAGTCCATGATGCACACAGTACAAGTAGTATTGAAAAAAAAAGGCGTACCTCGGCGGAGTCCCCATTGTCGGCGAGGGCGGACCAGCCGCCGCCAGCGGCGGGGCGCAGGGCTATGGTCCAGCGCGTGACGGCGCAGGGCAGCTCCCCGCCCCCGCCGGTGCCCCCGCCGGCGCCCGCGCGCCACACCAGCAGGTTCAGTCGCAACGCTGAGCTGTTCGCCCAGATGAACGCCGCACCCGGTGGCGCCGGGGCCTCTGGTGAGATGCAAACGCTTGATTCGTTCCCACTATGTCATGTGTCGGATTCCGATTTTAATCGGGTGTCGGCGCCTCTGTTCCCATTATCCAACACGATTTTTTCCGAACAAAACACACGATATTTTTGGTCGGATCCGACACAAAATCGTTGTCGGACGAGTGTGAATAGCTTCATATAAAACGTTCTGCCACTGGAACGACCGATTAAAAATGGGACCGACACACGAAATAGTGGGAACGAGCTCTTACATAAGTCACTAATACTGATAAAGCTAGTACTTGTCATTATTGTTGTGCCGGTCATCACGTTTCATAATTATTTTGATGCACGTTTGATGAATATCATTCAGATAAATAATTATAATTACGTTAACCTGCATATTAGTTAAGTTAGTCTTATCGTAATTAATTTATATCGTAACTGACTGTCGAAGTGGTTATCGGTCTCACCCCTACCACCATGGACACCTCCGGTAAAGTGGTGACCCCGACTGAAGAATGATCGATCGTGCTACTCTGCCCGACGTTCTAACCAATATAGGGTAACCACCGGTAAAATTGTGATCAGAAATAGTTTGCGCCTATCAGCCTTATTTTTTTAAATGATTTTAGCTTTTTTGTGTGCAAATCTAACTGTGAAGCGTATTAAGACACTATCGATAATGCAGAGATATGGCAGAATGTCATGATGCCTGTGCCACACATTTATGTGGAATGGAAATTAAAAAAGAGGACTTTGCTGGCCTAGGCCTGCACGATTTGTATGAAATTCCATTAACGACCTCTTTTCCTAGCCGCACCTGAAACGTCATACTTTGCAGCCTATTATAAGGAACATAACATCAATATTTCATTGCATGTTTGAGAAAAATAAGGAACTCCGAGCACTCACGTCGGCCGGTGGTGGTGGCGACGAGCGCGACAGAAGGAGAGCTGACCCCAGCCGCGGAGTGCGCGCGCAGCCACACGCGGTGCCGCGTGCCGCACGCCAGACCCTCGAGCGCACGCGAGTAGCCGCCCACACCACCCGCGCCGCCCGCGCCTCCCGCCGGCACGCGCACTGACCGCGCGGCGCCCGGCTCGGCGCCCTCGCGCGACCACCATACCGTGTATCCTGAGAACGAAAATAACGGGGTGAAGCGTTTTCATGGTGATAATTTCTGGGGTCGTAGCCTAGTGTAAATGGGTATAAGTCTTCTGAAAATCAAGTGAAAAAGGGTGTTAGTCTAGTATACCCTTTTTATTACGAGTTAAGTCGACTTCTACCGTTTTTCACTAAGGACTCCAAATTTCAGTTCTATGAATGAGCGTTGCTTTAGTAATTATAGTTTTGAACTGATTATTATGGCATTGTTATCTTCGTTGGGCTGATTATGGATATCAGAAATGGCTTTTGATGAAAATATACCTAATACGGGTTCCGTGGGTGGTGCGGCGGGTGCGTCCCAGGCAAGCAGCAGGCTGTGCGGGGCGGCGCGCAGGAGGCGCGGCTTCGGCGGTGGCGCGGGCGGCGCGCGGAGCACCACGTGCCAGGCCACCGCGTCGCCCGACCCGTCCGCGCCCGAGACGCGGCACGTGTAGTTGCCCGCTGACTCTGCGTCTAGCTCTTAACAAACATAAAACTGATCGAATTCCACGCGCGAGAACGTTGAACGTAGACTTAAGCCCCGTATTCATTGTAAACATTTGTTGAGCAACCTTGTTTAATCAACATGTTGCTGAGTTGCTGGCAACATGTTGCAGGCAACACTGCGTGTTGCAGAGTTGCTGACTGCGTGTTGCAGTGTTTTCGCTTGTCGATCAAAAACATCAGTTGATCAACTCATGTTGATGTGTGCATACAGTTCTTGCAACTTTTCCAATAAACATGGCGGTAGTTTGGGACAACGACAAAATAATGCAATTAATAGAACTCTTTCAATCGAAAAGTGTGCTATGGGATTCGTCAAAAAAGGAATATAAAGATAAAAATAAAAAAAACGATGCATGGGACGAGATTTCCGCTAGCCTAAACTTGTCAAAAAAGGACGTGGAAACTAAAATGCATGTACTACGTAACAGTGCCTTTGTAAGAGGTACTTCCGTATCCACCATCTTTAGATACACAAGAGAGCACAACAACACGACTTCTTCAGGCAACATTTTCACGCAGTCTGCGGTGTGGACAGGAGGTCATGCCGTAAACAAAGTTTCCCGCAACTTTGTGCCATGTCATCAACAAAATTGATCAACTGTTGTTCAACAAAATGTTTACAATGAATACGTGGCTTTAGACTTTATGTTTCCATCTTTAGTTTGGTTTGTTAATTATGTTTGTTTTCAGGCTGTAAGTTATTCAATAGCTTTAAAAACATGCAAAAGCACTACATTAATAAAATACATTTTCATAACGATATTAATTATAGAGACACTGACCGAAGCGTTCCTTCCGATTACTCGTTTTTGTAAACATTTATTGCTATAATCTTTTTCATTTCATTTTCATTTATTCCTCGAGTATTCACCGTGTATGAGCAGGTCCCCCTGGGCGGTGACGCTGTGCCGGCGCGGCAGGGGCGCCCAGCGCCGCCGCAGCGGGCCCGCGCCGCCCGCCGCCATACACCGGAGACGCACGCGCCCGCCGCGCTCCGCGCGCACAGTGCGCCCCCACGACGAGATACGCACGGGTGCTGATATTTCAAAATTAGTCAAACTGGCAGAGAACAACGTTCAATTATTCCAAGTAAAATAAGAATCAATTTAAATTAAGTATGATGCATACTTCCACACACAGACACATTTTAATAAATAAAAAGTTTAATAAGTTACTCAGGCTATAACTAATATTATTTATGTAAAGAATAATAAACAACAAAGGTCCTAAATGAGGTCCTTGTGGCACTCCAAAAAAAACCTCTCTATATTCAGACAAATGCCCTTCCAATACAACTGCCTGCGATCGATTTTTCACATAAGATTTAATCCAGTGAAATAACTCACCATGTACCTACACCTTGACTGCAAAGCTTTTTTAACAGTGTATTAGGATAAATTTTATCAAACGCTTTAACAAAATCGGTTTACACGGCGTACGTTGTTGTCTAGAAAATCCGTGTTGGCGAGGATTAATGTGACGGTGCACAACTTGTGATAATTGGTGAGTAACCATCTGTATGAACTCCTAGTAGCTCGTATTATGCTTGAACTTGACAAGTGACGCAGATGACGCGACTAAACAATGTGCGATGTATTCGTTCACCATCTTTTCAATAATTTGGTCAAATTGGGATTGTTCATATTTTTACAACTACTCTAATTCGAAAACCATTACGAGGCATAGGGTTTTAAAGCCGTTTTGCATTATTAAGTTTTTGAAATATTGATCTATTTCGGATATTTCAACAAAAGTATAATTTAACCTTTGTTTGACTTTCGCTTTCGGCTTGAAGCTCTCTTAGATGTATTTTACGGGTTAGGTGAAAACTGCTTGAAATAGTATGTTTTAAAACACTATTATAATAACTTTTTATCATTAGATTATCATTTAATTGTGGTGATTTATAAGAAAATGCCAAACCAAATTTAAAATAATCTTGTCATCCATAAAATGTCTGCTAAATAAATAAAGATATTAAAACAAAACCTATTGGGTCAAATCCAAAATTAATGAAATAGGTCTCTTAAAATTACATATTCTTTCGAATTATAATGTAAAAACCGTGAGTAATTTTTTTTGGTCTATCCCAGTTGACATACTGTGGATATGGGTCAATACGAGTATAATGTATTTTTGACTTAGATTTTTGATAATGCTGCTCTACTATTCTAAAGTATTAATAAAGATTGTGGTTGTAGTTTTACGTAATTTTTCATAATCGGGCCCGATGGGGACTAGATAATTATCATGTGCAATCATGTTTCATGTTTAATCACCGTCTCTGTCGGCAGTAGCCGCGGCGATGGCGCCTGGCTCACTGGCGCCGGCGGCGGAGTGCGCGCGCGCCCAGAACTCGTACACGACGCGTTCGCGCAGCCCGCGCACGTCGTGCCACGCCTCCTCCGCGTCATCGCCGTCATCGTCGGGAGTCTCCACGCGCTGCGACCATTCCCCACCCACTCTTGTAGCAGAAACAACATTGCTTATCAGTAAGCGGTTTTTTTTTTCTTATTTTACACACTAATTGACCTAGTCCCAAACTAAGCTCTAGGCTTTTATTATGGGACTAAACAACGATATAAATACTTAGATAGAGAAATATATATTTAAATACTTAGAAAACATCCATGACTCGGAAACAAATATTCGCGTTCCTCACACAAATATCTGCCTTTACCGGGATTTGAACCCAGGACCGCTAGCTTCGTAGGCAGAGTCACTACCAACTAGGCCAGCGAGTCGTCAAAATTTTCAAATAAGGTTATAAGTCTGTCACGTAGTTAATGTCGAGCAGCTTACTTGTCGCGCTCCTTCGTGTAAAGTGTGTAGTGCGAGATGCGAGGGCGCGGCGCGCGCCACGTCACGCGCACCGCGCCTGTGCCCGCCGGCAGTGCTCGAATCGCCCGTACCGCCGCTGGCACTGCGAATACCACATTGGCAAGACAACTTATGGATACATTATTCTCACTGTTTATAAGAGAGATTATATCCTGAACAATAATTCTATCGATTAGTGAAATACGATATTGAGTGTTTATTTTTTGAATTCTTAGCTGGTACGATTCCCGGGTGAGACCAGCTCAAAATAGAAAATCTTTGAATGCAGTTTTGTTTCTTATTAAAAATAAGAGACTATTTTCTAAGTATTTAAGGTAGTTTCCCTCCAGGGCCCATAATTGTTTCCACCCTGTATAATGTACAGTCTGAAATTCATGTTCCATGATTTTTTCTTTTAACTTTGAATTTCTATAAATTACGTAAGAGTACCACAGTTAATATAATGCTTAAGTATTAGGCAGCGGACACGAAATCAGCACGCGGTGCTTTTGCTTGACTGGTGCGCATCGCTCGTGCGCCGTTACCCGCGCCGCTGCCCTCGTGGCGGGTTCCATTTATGATTAATGGTTCGTTCTCGTCACCACTCTATCCACTGTTTTGAATATAGGAACGCACCATAAGTCTATTCATTAAAACGCGCCGCACTCAGCGGCGCCCCCAATGCATCCAAATGCATTGATTACCGTCGTCCTGCGTGGTGCAGAAGGCAGGCGCGGAGAGCGGGCCCGAGCCGGCAGCGCTGCGCGCGCGCACGCGGATCGAGTAGTTGGCGGCAGCGCGCAGGCCGCGCAGCGCCACGCCCGCCGCACCCACCGCCGCCGCCGCCACGCCACCGCCCGACACGCCGCTCCACGCTGCCGATTAAACAAAACCGGTCAACTGCGAGTCGAACACGGCGTATGCTCGGCGGAGATGTTTTACGGATGCAACGTGACTAATTGTCCATTTGTGATATCGCTGTTGACATTGTTTAAAAACATCACCTCCTTCTTTAGTTGTCCGGTAAAAAGACACCCCGTCGCTCACCTGGCTTATCGTAGAGCGGCGCGTAGAGCACGTCGTAGCCGGCGAGCGGCGGCGCGGGCGGCGCGCCGGGCGGCGCCCACCACACGCGCAGCGCGCCCGCCTCCGCCGCGCACCGCACGCCGCCGGGCGCCTGCGTCGGCACTGACACACAAGTACTCATTGGAATCCAAGCTCCGTGCTCCAATACGGATGTTGACTGACAGGTCAAATCAACTAGAGTTTAGGGTTTCGTATCAAATACTAAAAATATTTTTTATTAAGAACAAATTCATTTAGTAGGTACTTTCTGCCCGGTAAGTCAAATTATACATCAAAAATGTCCTTTATAGAGGGCATTGAGCAATAATTGAGAATTACCTAAAGTACTATTGGGCAGTTCAAACATTTATCTTTTAAACGGCTAAAGTTGTCATGATGGAATTTGGAACATCAGTTACTGATGTTACTGATGTGAATTTTTACGACTTGTTTGGGCCACTAAATGCTACTGTAGCATTCAGTGGCCCAAACAAGTCGTGTAAATATAATATCAATTTCGGAAGATTAGTAACGTAAACGGTTCACTAATGTTTTACCAAATCATCATTTGACAAACTATGTATATCATTTTACAAACTTTCATTTCACAACGAGATACTTCGAGCCATTTTTTTTTTATTTTTTTTGTGGTCAATCGTCTAACCTAGCCTAACTTATTTAATATACCCATGTAACCTATGTAATATGTAATAGTTTATGCGCAATCACGTTTTTACGAAATGAAATTTTGTAAAATGATAAACTTTGTCAGAAGTACTTTTGGTCAAATGTACGGACCCCGACATATAAACCAAAACATCAAAAATATATTTTTTAACCTATTGTGATATTTCAATCCGACATTTTCAAGTTAAGGATAACCACATCTATATCAGACTTTAAAATATAATTTTTTTGAGATATTTAAGTAATTAGGTAATGTAATGTATACTTACATTATAAATACGTTATTTTACTAATGTTGCGGGCCGCAATGCTCGAGTACGGCTCGAACTTTTTTTTTATGTATAGCTAGCAATGATAGCTTCTGTAAGGATTTATATGAAATCTAGCTGTTGCCCGCGAATGCGTCCGCGTATAAGCCGTTTATCACTGTTTAATTGGGAACTGTTAAATTTTCCGATATAAAAAGTACCCTATGTCCTTCCCATATGAAAATTGAAAAAGGATAATTTCCATTGTACCCCCGTCGTCGGTGGAGGCGTAAGCGGGTGGCGCGGGCGGGCCGGCGCCGGCGCGGTTGTACGCGCGCAGCGTGACGGCGTAGCGCGAGGCGCGGCGCAGCGCCGGCAGCGCCAGCTCGGCGCGCGCCCAGCCCGGCGCCGCCGCCGCGCCCGCTCGCCGCGGGTCGTCCTCCGCGCCGCCGTCGTCCTCGTCGGCCCCGGACAGCGCCCGCCACGACGCTGCATACCCGAGAAGCTCGCCGTTCCACGAGTCACGTGGTGGAGCCTGGGGCCCGTATCATAAAAGCTTGTAACTTGCAATACAACTGGAAGTCTCTTTTTAATTTTAATACATATTGTTGGAAGGATATTAAAAATAAAAGGTAAATTATATATGCAGACCCGATTGATGAGCTAAGTTTAAGCAAGCAAATTAGGTCTAGTACGAACCGTCCATGACACCAGCAGCTCACCTGGCGCGACGGCTCGCACGCGCACGTTCTCGGGCGCGCTCGACGGGGCTGGGCACAGAATAGTTCTTAAATGTGAAAGGCCTTGAAAGTAAGTTTAAAAATTTGGAAAATAAAAAACGTACCTTCTTCAAGCGTCGTAAAGAGCAGTGGCGCGGAGGGCGGCGAGGAGCCAACGTGGTTGGCGGCGAGCGCGCGCAGCGAGTAGGCGGCGGCGGGGCGCAGCCCGCGAAGCGTGGCCGTGAGTGCGCCCGCTGTATGCACGTCGCCATCCAACGTTTCCAGCGTCAGGTTGGCAGTCAGCGGCGCGGCGCCTGGCGGCGCGTGCAGTGGCGAGTACAGCACCGAGTACTGCGCGCCGCCGACGCCCGCGTCCCACACCAGCCGCACCCAGCGCGCGCCTACGCCTCCCAGTCGCAGCTCTGCAGGAGCCTCAGGCGGCTCTGTATAAACATAAATCACAATGGGTGGCGCTTGAATACTATGATCTAGTACAATATGTACAGCAGATACCCGGAGCATCTCACCCTCCACATGCAGATAGAGCAGCATCTCTGCGCGGCCAAAGTGGTTGGCGGCGAGGCAGCGGTACTCGCCCGCGTCGCCGCGCTCGGCCGCCCGCAGCCGTAACTCCGAGCGTAGCGACTCATCCGCGCCACCTCCCGCACCTCCGCCTCCACTCTCCGATACCGACCACCTATCGATCAATCAGTTAGCCAACACATGACAGATTTCTACAAAAAATTATTCAGTGTCTTCAAATACGTACCGAAAAGAGTCAAGGTCGAGGCGGCGGCCGAGGCGGGTCCACGTGATGCTCAGCGGTGCGTCGCCCCGGGCGCGGCACCACAGCACGGCGCCGCGACCGCGTACTGCAGACACATTTCGAGGCTCTGTTGCTTCGAAATGCGCTGGCTCTATGTTGTTTGTTGAATTATTATTTAAACAAAAAGAATTGGCTATTAAATACCTTATAAAGTGTAAAAAAACAACTATTAACCATGTACGGTGACGTTGATATGCTTCAGCAGAGGTGCGCCGACGCCGTTGTCAGCGCGACAGCGATAGCGGCCTTGGTGGCGCCGCGTTGCGGTGGCGGCCGACAGTTCGCCGCTGCGCGTCAGCGCCGCCGTCTCGCCCCACTCCCCACCGACCATCTCCACCCAGTGCTCCTCGCCCTCGAGATTACTCAGGGACTCTCCTGGACAGTAGTAAGTAGAGATGTTTTTATACTGAACGATTAAGCACTCTAGGCAAAATATGTTTTTTTTATTATGGTCCACTTACCAACTTTCCTGTACCACGTCACTACGGGCGTCGGATAACCCCTAGCCGCGCATTCAAGGCGCAAAGTTGCTCCTAGCAGAACGGCAGTATCGGAAGGTTCAGTCGTCCAAGCGGGTGCCACTGTTTAGGGAAGGACATTCTTTTTTTAGTTTTGAAAGCGGTTTAACTTTAAAAATACGGGCAGTAATGGGGTGGGTAGGATTACCTTTGACACTGAGCGTGGCGGTGTAGTTGGCGCTGGCGGCGTGGTTGGTGACGCGGCAGGTGTAGGCGCCGGAGTGCTGCGCGTGCAGCGCGGGGAACACAAGCAGCGAGAACTCGCCGAGACTCTTCTCCGCGACTTGCAACGCGGGTGGCAGCGGCGCGCCGTCCTTCAGCCACGAGAAGTACAAGGGCTTGTCACCCGACGATACGCCGCATAGCGCCTGCGCGGAGCTGCCCTCCGCCAGCTCCGACGAGAACATGAACGGAGAGATCTTTGGCGGATCTGCGTAAACATGATACTTGTTAGTTGTCTAGTATAATCTACATAAAATATAGTGATACGAGTATTATCAAGCAAGTACTGACTTCTGACTTGTATCTCGATATCCCGGCGCGCCGCCTGCTGGTCGGGTGCGGTGGCGCTGCAGGCGTACGCGCCAGCGTCGGCCGGCAGTGCGGGGCGCAGGCGCAGCGCCGCGCCGCGCGCAGACACGCGCCCCGCGCCGCCCACGCGCGCTCCGCCGCGCCACCACCACACCTCGCTGCAACACTCGCGACGTCATGTACCCTGCCAGACTCACACTCAGATGTGTGTAATTAGAGCGGTTTAACGTCTTCAAGTCGTTGTGAAAAAATACAAGAATAATCGTGAATATTATTTTGTAAAAAAAATAAGTAAGTAAAGCACAAGTTTAAAAAAGAAATACTGCTGGGATTTTTTGTTTGGTTAGCGTTTGTATCATTGTCCTTTTTGAGTTGTGAGTACACGTTAAAGCGGTGTGATGTGTGTGCGTGAGATAGCGTGTAAAAGGAATCATCCTATAGAATGCACCTCTATGGACCTGATCGGATATCCAGCGTAGGGGCAATAGATGGTGGCATTGGCGCCGGCCACCACGCGCACCGGGCCCACGGCGCGGATAGACGGCGGGCCTGCACAGGAAGTTATCTTAAGGATGTTTTTGCAGGCAAGCGAGCTAACATACAGTATTCATTACATGATGGTTCCTATTGGTGATAAAATTACATTGGCAAGAAAAACACCCAACACTCGTACGAATTGTCAGTATTTCACGCACGCTTAATAAACTGGCGAGCCTGTTCGCGACAACTGACGTACCAGCACCCAGCGGTTATTGCCCTCAATCCTCTTTACAATAGAATCGGTGTCGGGTGAGAGCGGGGCGGGTGCTCACCGTAGACGTTGAGCCGCGCGGAGTGCTCCGCGGCGCCGCGCGCGTTGTGCGCGCGACACGAGTAGCGGCCGCCGTCCGCCGCCGCCAGCGCGCGCAGCCGCAGCACTGACACCACCTCGCCGCCCGCGCCCGCCTCCTCCGTGATTGTGTACCTGCGCACAACACAACGCTTTAGCAATGAAGGCTTGTGGGGTTGGATCTAAGATCTTTTTCCACATAATTATAGTTAGAACCAGGTTTCAACGTGATTATAACTAAATAAATATATATAGTGTTACATATGAGAATTCGGTCCCAATTACTCCTGTAAAGAGATAAAATCAGGCCCTCTATTTGACACTTCTCCTTGCCTATCTCGTATGGTTTTTCTACAATCTAATCGCATAATAATTTACAGTACCATTACGTCCAGGTGAGTGGTAAGTAATTGGGAAGAGCAGAACCTGTGCGGCGCGCGGTAGTGTGCGAGCGGCTGCGCGTCGAGCAGCCAGGCGAAGCGCGGCGGCGGCGCGGCGGCGGCGGCGCAGCGCAGCGCCACGTCGCCGCCCGGCCGCAGCGCCTGCTCGATGAACGTGTACTGCAGTTCCGGCGCCGACTCTGCGTCACCATAACACATACTGACTACTTGTACTAATTGTTAGTGCCTACAGATGGAATGAATCATCAACGTACGAAATAATATAAATTATTGTTATAGTTACCTACCTCAATATTTTTAAGCTTTTTCTGAGAAAAAGGATGCCTGACAAGCAATCAGATAAATGGACAGCAGTAAAGTATAGGTTGAATTTTTTAGTGTGTGTTACGGAACCCTAAATTCACCGAAGACAAATTTAAGAGGACAAGTATTGACCTCAGCGGCGTGGGTGCGACGCATATATTTTAATTTAAATGACACAAAGGCGGGCATTGTCGTCGCGACAAAAGACGCGTCTGCTCCAATATTCCGGCGGCGGGTGGCGCTGATTGATTCCTCGACTCCTCTGTTGATCGAGTGACACCCACCCCCTCCGCCTTTTCCATTACCACTTTAAATCACATTTTACGCCGAGTTCCCGTATCTAATAATGCGATATAATTTTTTTATAAGTCTCCGATACGTTATATCCCTTATAAAAGCTATGAGCGTTCTTTCTTAAAATATAAACGGGTTTTATTGCGATGTAAACCGATGGGCCGGGTGGCTCCCGCGAGCTATTCAGCCCGATATCATTACGCGCATTAGGGTTGCGCTAGCGAAGTGTGCAGACGCGAGTGATTTTGTTGTGGAAGAAATCAATAATATCATTAATTTTATCATAACATTTTAAAGTTTTTAAAATTTAGTTATTATGGGATTATTTACTTTAACCATATTTTTTCAGTTTAACACAATACACAAACATAATCAGCATAGAAAATTACTCTACTGTTGGGCCAAGTACGATTCGACATATAAATGGTTTATGCATTCTATACAGTATAAGGCTATCTAGTTTATGATATAAATAAATGGTAGTGCTTGCCTCCAAGCCGCAACTCGGCGCTGGCCTGCGCCGCGCGCGCGCCGCGCCGTGCCTCGCACTGGTAGACGCCGCGCGCGGCGCGCGTCACGCCGCGCAGCACGAGCGAGCCGCCCCCCGCGCCCGCCCCGCCTCCGCCGTCGCCCACCGGCGCACCGTCGTGCCGCCAGCTCAGCACCGCCTCGGGGTCGGACGCTGAGCAGTTCAACTGCACCGTACTGCCGCTAGCTGCCACCTGTCACATAAGCCGCTGATAGTTTTACAATGTTGGCTTTACAACTCGATTGTGGTAGTTCAATTACTACTCGTAAGGCAAAAAGCAAGCGGATGCCCACGTCGTCCATAATGCGGGTGAAAGGAAGTTGTAAAAAAAGGAATGTCACAACCAAAAAAATGGAACGTATAATTAGCCATCCCACCACTATAAAAGTAAAGGTGTAATTTGTTGAGTGATGTTGATAATGTGTGTGGTAGAGTGTAGGTACATACGACGAGGTCTGGTTGCAGCGTGACGGTGAGCGGCAGATCGACGTGCAGGCGCAGGCGCGCGGTAGCGTCGCCGAGCGCGCTGTACGCCTTGCAGAGCCAGGCGCCGCCGGCTCCGCGCGCCGCGCGCACGCAGAGCGCCGCGCCGCCCGCCCACGCCCACGGCTCGCCCGCCGCACCCGCCGCGCCCACCGGCTGCAGCCGCCCCTCACGCTCGCGGTACCATCTACATAATTCATACTGGGATTGAGGTATTGATGCGTACGAGAAGTATAGTGCCAGTAAACGAGGCATGTACTACAGTATAACACAACTGATATGGCTTACCGATGTACCTGCGCAGATGACAAAATTTCGAAGCGCGGGAACCAATCAGCACAATCCATGCGTTGCGCGTCTGTATTCGGGTGGGTTTAGATCAAGCGAACTAACAAGAATTCTTTGGCATTATCTCTTACGTTTACGTTGTTGTTCAGTCAGCCGTGAGTGAGATGGAAAAAATTGATGCAATTTAATTTGCACCTTATAACTATTACGCACAAGTCTGATTATGGGTTTCAATCGTGCTTTCGGAAATCATCGGAATCGTTGTTCGTGTCTGCGCGAACGAACATTCGCGACATGCCATATAAATTGTGTTCTACTGTATCAAGTATCAGTTAGTAAGTTGTTTATTTAGTTCACAAGAACCAACACCTACGAAAATACTTACAATAGAAGGTGAAGACTAGGACCGATGGGTAATCATAACATAAAGCCAATTAAGGGATCCCATTACGTATAGACAGTAACAATTCAACCTATAATTAGTTTTTTTCGTTAATCGTGTCACATCTTATTCTATTCCTAAGGGCCGGTACAGACGGACTGCAAAATGGCAGTTCGAGTGCAGTTCTGATGCAGTTGACGTAACTGCATCAAAACGTACGTTTACATCAACTGCACTCGAACTGCCATTTTGCATCTGGGTAGCAGTTCAAATGCTGTCCGTCTATACCCAAATATTATAAATGCGAAAGTTTGGATGTTTGTTACTCAATCACGTCAGTGTAGTGATTCTTTTAAAAGCGAAGGTGAGCGAACGCAGGATTGATGTCCAAGCGGCGAGTTTAAGTAGTCCCGTCAAAGCGAACAAAACACATTTCAGCGCGTGTCTTCAATTTCGCAGCATGGCTTCTCGAACGTATAAGGCTGCCTAATTGAGAAGCACGCGCTAATATGTGTTTTGCTCGCTCTGACGGGACTACTTAAACTCGCCGCTTGGAATCGCTCACCTTTGCTTTTGAGAGAATCAATACCCAGAACAGCTAAACGAATCTGGATGAAATTTGCCACAGAGATCAATTATAGTCTGGAATAACACATAAGAAGTATATCAACTAAGAAGTGGGACTACAAAAGCTTATAATATTATGATCACAAAAAGTGTAAAAGAAAATAAATGTTTTAAAAAACAAAAAACCGCCTTCAAAGACGCAAAAAATAACTCCTATTAAAATGAATGCGGTTTTTTGATTTTTAAAACATTAATTTTTAAATATTTAATCTTGATTTGGCGTTACATGTTAAAATCGACATAGATACTAAACTAGAAGTCCCGTATGGCAAGGTAACGAGTACGTGGTAGTTGTGTAATTACGTGTAGTGCGGCTCGGGGTGCAGCGAGGAGGCGCACGGCAGGCACACGGTGGCGCCGGCTGCTGCGCGCAGCGTGCGCGCCGCCGCCGCCGCCGGCGTCGAGCTCGACGCGCCTTCTGGAAGGGCCTTTTATAACTTTCTAAAACTAATTGGACATTGGACAACAAAAAAATGCGATTTTTACGATCTGCATAAGGCCGCAATATCAGTTGCATTTGAGTTATTCTAACATTAGTACTTATTTATTTGTTTACTTTAGCTCCTGTTTCACAATCGACAAGTAAAGCATATTTGACAGATAAATTTAGCCCTTTCCCTTTCTTACACTTGACAATAGACAAGGAGAGAGCCAACTTAAATGGCAGATAAATTTACTCGTCGATTGTGAAACAGGCCCTTAATGTAGGGCTATTTTGTGGTAGATAAGGTGTTATTGTTGATGGTGTATGTACGTACGCGCGACGCGCAGGGTGGCGGGGCGCGCGCGGCGCGTGCGGCGCGTGGCGCGGTGGCGCGCGAGGCAGCCGTACTCGCCCGCGTCTCGCGCCGACACGCCGCGGATCAGCAGCGACCCGCCCGCCGCCAGGTACCGCGCCTCTGCAACAACGCGGACCGTCACGACACACGACACACACCAGACACACCAGACAGCCTACAGACCAGCCTCCAGCCCTAGGCGTTTAATAATCGTCACCTCAACGAAATTTAAGTAAACTCGCTTTAAATACTTAGGTACATCTTGTCAGAGCCTTAATTTAATTTATTATTACCTCGATTAATAAAAACTATATCAGTAAGTCGGAAACTTACACGTCTTGATTTACATAGTAAACAGTAAAGCGTCGATAACTTACTGATATCGATCCGTCAATTTGTCATGGTCAGGGATCAAATTGCGCAAGACACTCCAAATGATCGTCTCAGAACAACCCGAGCGCGAGATTCGTCACCCCCTCCCGCCCTCCAGATCCCGCCCGCCGTGAGATATCGCCTTAATTAATACGCTTGTCCACGCGAGCCGCAAAAAGCGTCTAGTTAGCGAACATGAGCTTTTAATTAAGAAGGTTTTTTGGCGCCAGCTCGGCGCAGCCATTGTTGTAGCTTCTAACGAGGAAACCTAATTAAATGTAACAGCTGTGTCCTGCGGGTTGCACAATATCACCGCTTGTTGTTTAAATAATAAAGATACTCCAATAAAAAAAAAACTGATTTTACTAATCGACCTTCATTGCATATCCACCTCCTTTTAGTCATTGTACCTAATATTATGTTATTCTCGTAATTTCTCTTGCAGTTAGTTAACACATAAGCGCAGTGCTTAGTTTGCGAGTTTCTGACTCATCACCAAGTGTATCGATAAATCTACCGCGCGCCGACCGCGGCGGTAAATCACGTCCCCTCAGAACTACTCGCAGTTCAGTGCTTGCAATTACCAACAGAGTTTTAATTGGAGTAGGTGCCTGAATCTTGCTCGAGCAAGCATTATGTGGAGCAAAGATAAGAGCAAGTATAGTACAAGCGTTTCACCAGTAGTTACGGAAGCACTAGAATATCATCAAAACTTTTGACTGATAATGTATCTAGGAGTTGAGAAATACTTTTGTGCTGAGTAAGACGACTCTGCATCAAACATAAGGTGAATCTGAGGAGCTTAAAGTGAGTGAAGTGTGTGGCTGACCTGGCGAGGGCGGCGGCACGTCGATGACGCGGTCCCCGTGGTACCAGAGCGCGGGCTCCACCTCGCCCCCCTCGTCCTCGGCGCCTCCCCCCGCGCCTCCAGTGTTCCCCGCGCCGCACGTCAGCGCCGCCACGCCGCCCGCCGCCGCCGGCCATGCCGTCACCACCGCCTCCCAGCTGTCGTCCGCCACTAGGAACAGACAACTAGTAAGCCTCTGGATCACTGCGACGATACATTACCATACCTAAATTATAGTAACTACAATGAAGTAGAAGAGGATGTTATGTCTGCAAATGACGTGTACGAACAGCTCGCTTGTCACCTAGTAATCCGAAGACCAGAAATCACTCAAAAAAGAGATTTGTTTAAACCCAACCCTTTCGCTCACCGACTTTCTGAACCAGGGTCCAGCTGTGCCTCCAGTGCAGCGGCATACCACCCATGAAAGTGTGAAGTAACGGTGCGCTGCACCGACTTCGGAAGTCCCTCGAACAAAACTAGTGAGTAAGTAGTGTCGTGACTGACCGGCAGCATCAGGACGAGTGCCTTAAAATCACCATGCCATGCGCCCCGGACAGTACAGTGCGTGCTTTATAGCATAGCAAACTATGCTGAAGGCCTGTAAAATGTTTATTGTTTAGTTCAATAGGTTATGGCGCGGCCACGTACCGGGCAGCAACGTGACGGGCGCGGAGAGCGCGACGCCGTGCACGTTGGCGGCGCGGCAGCGCAGTACGGCGCCCGCCGCCGGCCCTGCGCCGCCCGCGCTCCCCGCCGCCACGGGCGCTATCTCGAGCGTGCCGTTGCTGTACACTCGTCTGTTGACAAATAATATAAGTAATTCATCGACTTTAAAAATAATGATAGCATACATATATAACATAAATTTCAGTACTCGTTAGAAAAATAGTATTTTTACACAAAGTTCGGTTGATGTAATTCGAAAGCCACAAAATCCAAGTTATCTACAACCCTGCTGCACGCTTTTATTAAGTAGGTTAAAGCAAACCAAGAAACATGTCTGCAAGCAACCATCGAAATTTGTTACTCACTGTAGTAAATACATTTTGTCGCAATAAAGAATCGTCCCGTGTAATGAGCGCCTGGTGTCCGCTTTCACCGGATATCAAAGGGCGCTCGGGCCGGCGTGGGCTCTTGTCCGGTAATTACGCGGGCAAATTATGATTGCCATCATTACGTTTAATTATATCTCCTCAGGTTGCAAAAAATTGCCTTCATTAGCGCGCGTGCGGCCGCCGTGCGGGGCCGGTGCGGGCCCGCTGCGGGCCGGCGTTGACTCGACGGTGGATCTAACGGTGAGCTAATCAAGGCAATCACGGTGATTGAATCACCCGCTAATATCGGATGGATTGTGAAGAAATATTATCAAAGTTATTACAGTCTTACATCATAGTTGTAGCATTAAGTTCGCTTTTTGTACACTATTTTAATTTTTTACAATAAATTATTTAAATAAATCAATAATACAACAACACAAGGAGGCATCCACTGAAAACGGTGAAAAGGTTACTTCAGCCCGCGAGCTGGTGCCGCGCCGCTCGGTGACGGCCGGCGAGCGCGCGGCGACGGCGCGGGGGCACACGTGTTTGATCGCACTCGGCGGAACAGTTGGTTCAGATAACCATCATCAACCATCTGTTAATGTGTTCAGCGCCGATACAGCGTTAGTCACTATCGTAAGAATCTCATCTTCCCCGGGGTGGTGAAAGTGGGGTTTAGCTTCAGGCATGTGGCGACGCTACCAGTTTAATATGATTTCACAGGTTTAATGTCGCTGCGTCGCGCTCATCTCCATGATTCGACTCAAAATGACGAATTCTTTTAACATAGAAATATTATTATGATTATATTATCAGTTTCAGAAAGGTTACTTGTTATTTACCAAACAAGGAATGACACCCTTCTTCTTAATTTTTATTCTAGTCGTTTAAGAACTATTTTTAATAAATAAATAATAATTAAAATTACGCTTGATTGCTTTTTTAGTTTCTATGTTCCCAATTAGCATTTTGATTTATTATTATAGTTATTTACACTATTGCACCGTAACACAAAGTAGGTAAAAAATATATAAAGATAAAAGACATTTATTCACTAAGTAGGCCGCACGGGCACTTTTACACGTCAAGAATCTACCTGCGCTTCCCAAGAGGAGACCACTGCTGAGAAGAAACGCCGCAAGAAATTCAGCAGTCAGTATTTTTTTAACCATATTTTATACTACAATGATACCACTTAGTCTAGTATTATATAAAGCTATAAATATTAAATTTAATATAATATCAAATATATGGGAGAGGCCTATGTCCAGCAGTGGACAAATATAGGCTGATGATGATGATGATGATGATGATGATGATGGATATCAAATATCATGCGTAGTTCAGCAGGAAAACATATCAGAAATATTAGGAGAGAGATAGAGGGTTCTCCTTCAAAGGAATAAGAACGTAACTGTCGTTTTAACAAAAACACAAACAAGACAAATATTTTTTACTGAAAACTACATACAATAACTTCGAGGAACGTAATACAAAAATGTATTACAAAACGAGTCAACAGGCGGGAATAACTTAAGGGAATAAAAACAATATAATTCGCCGACTGTGTAGAAGATGGTCTTTCGGCAATTTAATTGTAACTGTCGCCTTTGAACTATTAAAAAATGAAACAAGTCACTCCATTTATACAGTCAGCGTCAAATATATTGTAACAGCCAAAGTGATCAAATAATCCGTAACACGAGTGACAAATTATTTGGCTAATACGATATATATTTGTGATGCTGACTGTAGCAGTGTGCACGTAGTGCTGCGCCTCTATTCAACACGGTAAAAACAATATCGTTTTTGTCCTGTTATCGTAATGTCCACGTTTTGATGGCTTTTATTTTCTTGACAGTAATGACGGCTGACGTCATAACAATACCATAACAGGGCCTCTATTCCCGACGGTAAAAACGATATCGTAGTTGACCTGTTATGGTATTGTTATGACGTCAGACGCCATTACTGTCAAGTAAATAAGAGCTATCAAAACGGTGATAATACGATAACAGATCAAAAACGATATGGTTTTTACCGTGTTGAATAGAGGCCCTGGTCAACTACGATATCGTTTTTACCGTCGGGACTAGAGGTGCTGGGCCTCTATTCAAGAGGGTAAAAACAATATCGTTTTTGATCAGTTATCGTATTGTCACCGTTTTGATAGCTCTTATTTACTTGACAGTAATGGCCTTTGACGTCGTAACAATACCATAACAGGTCAACTACGATATAGTTTTTACCGTCGGGAATAGAGGTGCTGATCTGACGCCAACATGTGGACAAGAGCCTGCATGTACAACGGATCTACATAACTACGCCGATCCTAAAGACAGCCTGCAGCATTGTTTCTCATCCGAAACGCATTGTGCGGAGTGAGTAGTTAGTTCTGCCTCCGTTTGTCATTCGGTGAGCATTAGCTCGGACGGTGGTCCGGAAGCCGCGGGCGGGGGGGGGGGGGCAGCGCGGGGGGTGGCCACGTCGCTGCACCGCTTGTTAGTCGCCATTGTCCACAAACAAACAAACACGCCGTCTCCATCGACCGGCCCGCAGACTAATTGATAGCCGGCCCGAGGTAATTTAATACGGTAATATTTTAAGGGATGAAGCAGTCTTCGGGGAGATAATGAATCAATTTTGAGCGAGAATAATTCAGGTCGCGCCGAAACAACAGGCGAGAGGTTTTCTTTTAATCTAAATTTCGGGATCTCTTTAATGGTGGCGCCCTGCGGGTACGAGGAGGGTATAGTCGGTGAGCTATTTTATGCCCGCACTCGTCAACCGGCCCGGTATTTGGGTGACTTCTGCCTGATCTAGGAATCAGATTCATTAGAATCTAGGTACCGCTGTTGAGCGTGGTGATGTCAAACAATGAAGCCTTGTTGACAAACTCGAGATAAGATTAACACAAAACATGAACTACTAATTCTTCGCTTTCTTCCTCAACAAATGATGGTTCACTATTATTATGCTGTACTATAGTTGTCATTTATTCTTTTAGTTTTATAATACCATCATAGACAGAAGTCATAAAACTATTATACTTATAAATACAGACTAAAACTGTACTGTGGTTGTCATTTATTCTTTTAGTTTTATAATACCCTCATAGACTGAAGTCATAAAACTATTGTACTTATAAATACAGACTAAAGCTGTACTGTGGTTGTCATTTATTCTTTAAGTTTTATAATACCCTCGTAGACAGAAGTCATAAAACTACTATACTTATATAACTTATATATACACGATTTTATTGTTTACTCATATTCGAACAGTTCGATTCCCGGTTAAGGCAGTAAAATTTCCAAAAATCCATAAATGCAGTAATAATTGTTTTCAAAAATAAAAGTAGGTAAGTCTTCTTTGTATGTAGGTAGTTGCCGTCCATGTGGCGTCTGATTTTTCCACCCTGTATAGAGCAAGTTAACAAACCGTCAGGATTGGTTGATAAGGTTTACTAAGAGCTTGTAACGAAATATCTCTAAAAACGAAACACATAAGCAATCAACGTCAGTGCACCTGATGCGTATGGGGCCTCGGTGGAGTGGGGGCGAACGGCATAGGGTCATCTCATCTGGGTCCTATGGATTGGGTTCACCAAATGGTACCTGTGCTGGTCGGAGCGCAGCTCCTGGCCGTCGTCGGCGAGCCAGCTGAGCGCGGGCGGCGGGTCCCCGAGCGCCGCGCACGCCAGCCGCGCGCCCGCCGCCGCCGCGAACGCCGCGCGCGCCGGCGGCTCCACCGCGAACCACGGCGCCAGCCGCGCCGGCGCCGGCGCCGCCGTCTCACTCGCCGTCCCTTCTGATGAACAATACACACATAGGTACTCAAAGGTTACTAGACAGAATGAATTCCGAGCAGTGCTCATCCTCATCCGTCCCGAGTTTCTTGTTCACAGTATTAAATTCACACTTTTTACAGTATTGACAGGGTACATGGATTAATCATTGTTATATCCATATTGATGTTAATGATAAAAATATATGAATAAGAGGCAGAACTTTGTCCAGCAATAGAACTTATAAAGTTGTTAACTAAATTTCTCCAACAACGCGAGAAATATAACACTTAACTATTGATAAATAAATAAATAAATAATTATATTGAAGCACCGACCCAAAAGTACTTTTAAATAGTCTCCTATGAATGACATTTTAAAAAGTAAAATAAATATGAGATAGCTTTGATTGTTTGTACGAGTGTTTGGCTATTCGCAGTAAAATATTATTTTCACAACACTGCTCGGAAATATGGCCATAGATGATCTTGTTTGGGGTCACAAAACGTCACTTATAAGGACACACCAAGAATGTTTTTGTCGGCATGTTTGCTGATTGGTCGAGAACATTGTTGTCCAACCTTAAGCACCAATGAAAATCAATCAATCAATTTTTGTGTCATAGCTCCTTAAAATGAAAAATTGAAATCGACCAATCAGAACACACCATTTTGTGTCGTAAACTTATTGGTGTATTTTTGCTAAAAGATACACAGACTAAAAACTCTGTCACTGATTTTTTTTTAATGTAATTCAGACTTGCCCCTAATCTCGAACCACTAGAGATGAAATTACATGGGAGATATGGTGAAACAAATATAATTCTAGATGGAGTTGACATCTTCATCTCGAATGTTAGTTTATTCATCTCGAGTGCCACGAGAATAGGGGTCCAGATTTAAAAAAAAGTTATCTGTGGTAAAATTGGCGGTGATACAGCTTCTATACTACCTTTGAAAAACCGACGCCAATTGACTAACACTATTGAAATTGAATTGAAAGTTTTTAATATTTTTTATTTTTTTATTTTCTCTCAGTAGTTGTGAAAAGCACTATGTCGGCCTTGGTAGAAAGTGCAATTTATGGACTCGTACACTAAATGACTCGTCCAAAAATCGCGTACTTTCTATCCTCTGCAACAATGTACTATAAATAACTAAAAAAAAATAGTTAAATACATTTTTGCGGCAGAAAAATTGCGTTGGTCTGGAAGGAAAAACTTCCCGCGTGTTGTGTTTGAAGGTTTACCTAAATAGCAATCATTCTTTGTGAGATCTTTCGAATCGCAGTTACTTAAGCAGAAATAAATCTCAAATTTATTTCAAGCGACGACTCTCACGTTATTAGTATTTATTTATAACCTGTATGCTAGGCTATAAATACATTTCGTGTATGGTCCCAATATCACCAAATCGGTATCTAACTCGACGTTACTTGTAGCGAACTGGAAAAGTCCTTTAGTTTCATATTAATTAAGAAGTAGGCCTACATTACGATCACTAAAAAGTATAAAATAAAATAAATGTAAAAAAGAACAAAAAACGGGCTTAGAAGAAGTAAGAAGTACTTAACTAATTTTAAAATAGTTCCTTACCTATTACCCAAAGGAAGTTATATCTTTCATTTTTCACTGCAGTTTTTTTTTTAATTCATTCGTAGTGTTTTACTCAGTCACGTTTCACCGTGGTTAATTTTTTTTTTGAAACGCAGTTTTATTGAACTCGTTGTTAATTGCTATTGGCTTTATACATCTACACTTTTTGTTTATGTTTAATGTTTATAAATTGTTTTTTATATTTATAGTTTTGTTTTATTGAAATATTATAATTCATAACTAATAAAAGACGACAATGCCAAAAAAAAAACATTGAAGTATAGAAGTGTAACAGTGCAACAGAGGACAACATGTTGCCATAAATATATAGAGGACACACACGATACTTATCATGCTGAGTGGTACCTACCCTATTTGATACTCGACACTTTGTCATACTGTATAATTTTGTTTTCTTTTTGTGTTATTTGTATTGTGACAAAATTTGCCTTTCTATTCTATTAAAATGAGACTCAACAATATTGCCGAATAATAAAATAACCGATCGTGACAAAAAACGTGATCGAGGTGAAATGCGACTAAAATACTTAATAGTGAATAAAAAAATAGACACAAAGCGAAAACAATCACAACAAGGAACAAACAACTAACAAACGGCTCATAATTTCGGAGAAAATAAATAATAAGTAATGTTGATAAATAAACAAGCATACTGCAAGACTGAAATTAAATAGGTGTTTTAAATTAAATTTCCCGTGATTGTTTCGTTGCTGTTGTTAGATTGCTGGAAATATCCTTCTGCCAGCAGCTCATTCCACGAAGTGTTTTTACTTTCCGTTTGCAGAATCCAGACGCAATCCTTAATGGAATTGTAAAACTCTAGTAGATGTAATAGAACTGTAAAATTGCTTTTAACCTGAGAATAATACGCGCTAAAACCCAGGCGGAGAAGTTTAATACAGTAATGTAGACAAACAATCGAGCAGAGCGATCGCATAGCGGCGGCGGCGGCGGCGGCGGCGCGCGGCGGCGTATCTCTTTCTATCTGTTTCATTGTTACTTTATTTGCTTTGTTGCCGGCTGCCTTTAAAATAAATAAAAGTGAAGTGTTTTCAGACAATGGCCGGCGAGTGTATCCGCTTAATGGCGGGCGCGGCCGGATTCTTCGCAAACGAAGGCCAACTTTGAGCCACTTAAAGTCTCCAGTAACACGAGCGGAGTTTGGGTTGTTTCGTAAAAAAGTGCGGCTTGCGCGAGGCGCGTTCAGTGCGCCTGGCGACGTTTACACGGTTCAGATATATATTCAGTAGCTGTAATGGAATTATCAGAGAAAAAATACATATACTTTACTTTCCAATTTATATGTAATTTTATAATCGTTCGCCTCGAGTATCTAACAGTTAAACCATTATTTGTTCGAGTCATTTAAAAAATAATAAATGTTATGTCATACAAAAACATCAAAGAGGCGGCCAGGAATCAAAGAAAATGAAGGGACCACTTTAAACTACACCATAGCTCCTATATAAGAGAGAGAAACACTTACTACGGATAATTTGACCGGGAACTAATAAATACGAGTCGTAATCATGTAACACCTTCACTGTCCAATTCTATGCTATTACTGTGCCGGCCGGCGTGAACGCGGCTCGAGCACAAGTTAGTAGAAGTTGCGCGCGAATTGTCCTCCGTCGGGTAATCCGGTTAAGTTGGTTGGCAGTTGCGCGGAATTGGTTATGTTCGGCGCAGCGCCTGGAACGCGCCCGCTGGGGCCGGCGCGCCGCGGCCGGCTGCCGGCCGGCCGGTTGCCTCGGTACTCCGCTCGCTCTCCATGGTAATGGATAGTCAAACTTTTATTTTTAAAGTCGATTGGTTTTGGTCAGGGTGTGAAGTTTTATAAGGATGATCGTTGATGTGCTAATAAACTTTGTTGTTTTTAATAAAATTTCTTCACTTTTCCGAAAAAATAAGTAAGTACTCCATTAATGCCCCGGACGTTAAGGAGGATTACGGGAGTAAATACGGTTAGCGCAAACAAACACGTCTCCCCGCAACCTCCCGCCCCCCGCGCCCGGCTATTTATCTCCGCTGTTCGCGACGCGACGAATCAATTTTATATGTTTTTTCCTTCCCACTCCAACCTACTTTAATCAGAGTCAGTACAAGCTTCCTAATAAAAAACACGGGCATGAAAAATAAAGGTAACAATCTTCGTAGGTAGGTACTCGTAACGGATCGAGGGGAAGGCCGACATTGCAATAGATAGCAGTGAGTTGTCTCATTAATGGAGCGCCGGAGGTCGCTGCGGAGCCGCCGCGCCACGCAGGTTAGGTTAGAAGCTATAAAGTTATCTCAAACTTAGTTGATGCCGATGTAACGTGATCAAAGCAATTTATGTATACCTCGAGGCAGTAGATTTTTGTGTAAATATGCACTGTTGGTGCATTACGTTCAAAATATAATACCTACATCTACGCTTAGGCGTTACTCAGTCAAAATTACTTTACTTAGGCTATAAGTGTTAATTATTAACTTATTGTTCTCTACGATTTTTTATTCTTGCATAATACATGTGGTTGTTCTCTTGTTCTCTTGGTGAAGCGCGGCGTGTGCCGGCGTTGGCTGTTATTTCTGTTGTTTAAATACTTTGTCTCTATTGCTGAGAACCTTGAACCTTTTTGTTACGTAACTTAATTTCTATCTTGTTTTGTAAGCTGTTGGATCTCCAAACATATTATTTTTTAAAATTAAGAACTACGTCTCGAAAAAGTGTTATGTTTCGAACCATGCGAGTGTTTTCAATGTGTTTTCCCATTACATGGCACGGCACCGGTTCCGGCAATACTGTGTGAAGGTAAATGACTCGGTGAGGACGACGGTAACGTCACGGTTTTGTACACTTTTAGCCTCGCGGCGGTCGCTAGCCGATTGTTGACGCCGTCCCATGTTACGAAATACAAAAAAAAGCTCTTTCGGTTTTCTCTGGCTAGATATAACGCTTGCTTTATCGTTTTCTCAGTTCTAATGTATTCAAAAAAGGAATTATCGCACAATACTTACGGCAAGATGTAAACAGCAACAGCAGCAGCGCTGCGCCGGCGCTGCGCCGCTTCAGCGCCATCTGTGGACAACGAGCAGCACCGGTGAGCGACGCGTAACAAGTGCCATGGATCATCCCTCCCCCCTTCAGGCAGCGCGCCCTTCTTTAGGATACACTAAGTACAGTGTTCACCGACAATTAAAGGGACGGTTGTCAAATGTGTTGACTAACAGCTGATTAAGACTTAACCGTCTGTTAAATTGGTTGGTGAACTCGGCCCTTAGCCTAATTTATTACTTTGTTTACATGTGAGAATAGTTCTTATTATTCCTTACGGCCATTAAGGCGTTACTTAGTGACGATTTTTCATACGCAACATATAAGTTTAAATAAGTTTCTGTCAAAAACACATTTCTGGGACAAGCTTTTGTTTTCGATTGTACCTTTTTTTTACAAAGATGTAATCTGCTTATTAAGACCAAACTAATGAATCTCAACATTATTCATTCATATTTTACTATTCATTGTCTGTCCTAGGAAGCACGGCTCGTTCGCTTAACTCTCTTGTTCTTCACATGAAAATATAAACTAACACTCTCCTCGCTACGCTAAAAGGAAAATTGGTGGAAAGAAGTACTTGAATAAAATTGTGCAAGGGAAACGTTTAACATAATATGTTGTTCTAACACATAAAAAGCTAAAAATCCTTGGAATTAAGGCAAATAAATGCATTTAATTTTGTGGAGAAATTAATGTTTAAAAAAAATGTATGAATTTCAAATGGTGGTCAGTCCAACTAATTTAGGTTAGATTTTTTCTTGTGGGCCGCAGCGCTGTTCCCCTCGTGAGATAGAGCAGTAGGATAGATGTAGTGACAGTAAGACCACCTCGAGAGTGATCCTCTCAAACAAGAATCAATCAAACTAGGTCCACAATTGGCGGAGAAATTGGTGAACAGAACATACATCCGAACACAAAACCTCCTCCTTTTTTGAAACCGATTTAAAAAAGTTAGTCAATACCGAAAAACATAGAACGCCGTATTCTGGTATTGCTGTTACTTGATGAAATACTCGTACAACGACTACCAAATGGAGCTCTAATATCAGGCGGAAATACTTAACTGCTGAGTCAGGTCGCGGCAGACCATGCTTTTCTAGCCATTGGTACTTACCAAGTGTATCAACAAAGTGCAATGCGGGTACTTCTTAAATCATTTTAGAAAAATTAAATACATCATGATTGCAGGGTTACAGCCTGCCAGGTTTCAAATAGGCCAATCAAATTTTTATAAATCACAAATCATTTTTTTTTTATTGCGTATGGAATTCAGGTAGGAATTCCGTTAAATTTGCTGTCAAAGTCACTGGTCGTACTTATTTCCACAGCAACTGTTTACTGCTGGTACTCAATCAGGTAGGGTTACCGATAGTTCCCTCCTGGTCTTTTTAATAAATCAATCAAGTATGACTACAATATCAATACCATTAACGCGGAAAACACTCGAGTGAATTATATTCATTTTCATTTGATGTATTGCTTCTACATCAGTTATATTGAACAAATACGGGATAAAATAACATCGACAGTCTTAACCTCCCCTTTTTTACAGGAAAAGTAAACCAATAGATTTTGACTAGACATTTACTTTGCATTAATTTATTCTGTTTCAAGAATTTACTGTTACTATGTAAAGGTATTGCTTCGTAATAGCAGTTTAATAGTGGGTACGTAATGTCAATGCACAAAGGTGTTCTAGATTTCGGTAAACCGGATGTCGCAGTCGGTAGCATCGAATCCCATGCGATCAAATATATCCAGGCTCAGTGCGTTAAGAAGCACTTTACTCTAATGTATTTCCGACTTATTTCCTAAAATTTATCAACGTAATGACGAGATTTCGAGCGACGAGTATTATCCGCTGTTTGGGCTGTTTCGCAGAAATTAGATTTGCCTCGGGTAATGGGCGCGCGAGGCCTCCGTCGCGTCAACTTTGTCTCACCGTACACTTTACTTACGTTAATAGGATATCTACTACACAGGATACCTATACTTGAAATTTATTGGTGTTGTCATGGGAGACAATTGAAAAGGACCGCGGTAGTTGATCTGCTTCGTGTAGGGGTGCAGCGAGGCGCGGCGGCCGAGCATCGTGCGCCGCCGCGGGACTGCAACCAGCGGCCGGCGCCGATATTACCCCGTTAATCCCGCTGAGCGTTTTTTGCTCGTCCGCGTCCGCTCAGTCATAGTGAAGGAGCTCGCGGTGCACAAAGGCCGTTTAATTAAAAACGCTCCGTAACGATGCGCTCTATAAAAACCCAGAACCCTTGCGAAAACTATCTTCCCTTTGCAATTTAATGAAGAGCATTGAGGAATTCTGTAGTTGTAGATGCGTTTTAATTGCACAATGAACAAAGGTCGGGTCTTAATTACGTCACGGGACCGAGAGCGTTATTACACTCGAGAGGACAGGCGGTAATCCCCGCGCCGCCTCGCGACCGGGGGAGCGCGTTTGTTTGATCCGTTACGTTATGAGCATGAAGTAATGACGGTGTAGTACATACGTAACGAGCGGTGTACGATGTGTTGTGTTGTTCGCCCGCGAGGGCGGCGGGCCGGGGGGGGGCCGGGGGGGGGGGGCGTGTGAGACGCGCTAATCGCGGCGTAATCCGGCGAGATGGATCGCAGCCGTCGGCGCTCGTAATCATGTAAATGATGCTTTGATCAGTTATTCAGTGCTACTAGTTCGACACTAGGGTTGATTACTTGTTCATTTGTACTACACTCAACTAATTTTGATTCTAGCTCTTTGACTGACTAATCCTGACAAAGTTTGACGCGCGTTTTCTTATCTTTCCAGACAAGTTAACGCAAATTTTGTTGTGGTCGTAAGGTTGCCTTCTTGGTCACTGTTGCGGTTGTCCAAATCAATCCGTCGATTAAGAGATTTCTTAAAGTATTAACTTTTGCAGAATGCAGTCTAAATGTACTGGTTGTTTTTATTTGCTTCAACCTGCGTTCTCCACTACCTCGGGATTGCTAGAATGAATGTGTACACAAGGTATTTGATGTTGCCGTTGCTAGAATGAGAGAAAACTCATTCGTCTGTTTATTTGCATTTTAGAAATACATTTGCAAACTTTAACATAAATAACAACTCGATTTTAGAAATTGTAAGGTGCATGTTAAAAAAGTTTAGTTTACGAGTAGTGTGCTGTCAATTGCAGTTTTTGGATTTCTGTACATCCTTATATAGTAATAGGGTAGTAGTACCGATTTTGGCCATCTTTACACCGTTTTTGGCCAATCTAAGTTTTAACTAATATCTAAAGCATTATGAAATTACAAACATATTTTTATATTTTATCTTTAAAGTAATCGTTAGTCTTAACTATTTTGTACATTATTTTGAATTTTACAGTATTTTTGATGCTCATTTCAACCTTAAATTGCCGAAAAGGGTACAGTGGCCATTAACGGTACAACTTCTACCCTAATGATCCCGACCTGTTAAAATATATAACTTCATTCTCTATACCATCAATTTAATGCGATAAACGTTGTACTGCAGCATTCGCTAGTACCTACCCGTTTTAACAGTTTCACTTTACTACGACAACAATAATAAAAAAAAAGTAAGTACAGTTTCACTTAGGTCCCAGAATGATAGGAATGTTCATACATATGTCAACACGATATTAATTTATACGCGGTATTTCATTTGCCGGTGTGGCGCGCGCGCCGCGGTCGCGCACGTCGCGCCCCCGCCCCGCTCCCTCCTGCGATTTACACCCGCCGCGGCCGAGGAATCCGCTGCTGCAAATTCCGTGGCTTCTCTCTAGTTTGCCGTCACCATATTCACTTTGTTTATTTCAGTCCATTATTCTCCGCAAACATTACACGAGCATCCTTTGTTTGTAGCGTTCCGTTGCTAAAACAATGCCCGCACATTAGTCTGGTCGCCATTAGCGCGGCTGCAGCTGCATGTACATGTGCATCGTACCTGCATCGCAGCGCGTGCTCGGCGTCCAATTCAATATGGTTAGAGTGCACTTGAACTCAAGTGCTACGAGATACGTAGCTCGTAGACGCTGTAGCCCGTAGCGCGTAATGTGAAGCTACGAGCGCTGTAAGCTCCCGCCGCCGCTAAGACGTTAATATTCCCGGCGAGTACCCGCGGTGTGATCGGCGCGACTGAGCCCGTTCATTAAGCCCGACAACAAGCTAGTCCGCGGTGAGAACTACAATTATAAAGTTGTGTTGTTTTAATCCGGAGCCCCGCCGCCCCGCCGCCCCGCCGACGGCAGCTCCGTGTAATTTCCGGCTGTCACACTCATGCCCAGACGAGGACTCGCCTTACCGGAATAAGACCCGGTATACGGCTCGAACAACTAAATATCTCGCCACTAAGCATGAGCTTAATGCTAATTTATTTATTTGTTGAATATTTGGATTATAATATCATTCACAAACCCTTTCTCTTCAAATGCGTCGAACTAAATAATGTTTCGCGGAAATATAGGTACAATAGTAGGACGGTGCAATGCAATTATAATTAACAACACACAATGACCAACTCTCGGGCCACTTTTCCTGTCTGTTAAGCGCCATGTTTTTCATTCTGTTAAGCGCCACTGTCCTTTGAAGGTTTCAAATCGACTCACTATTCAACTGGAGCTGCCGCGGCGCCAACATTTACTGCGAGGAACCCTTACCAAGATTAATCACTCTATCTGTTTCAACACCGGGTCATCGATAAACGAGTTCAAATTATGAATTTAACTATTATACATCTAGCATTCGGTTCACATGATGGTTTGTTAGAGATATCGCCGTATCACTCTATCCGTGTGAATGCGGTGATAATTTTTCCTCGCCGATGTCCGGCCAGCGAGAGTTGTCCGGCGCAGCCCGCACGAGGCACGCGGCTGTCCATAATTGTGGAACATCGTACCTATATCCCAAGTGCGCCACCCCGCTAGGTACACGGGCTGCCTACCATTTGGTGCATCGTATTACTAAAGTGCACCAAATAGTTCGCGTAACTCCGCTCTAATCACACAATTGTGATGAGAAAGTTCCGCAATACTCGTACTTGGATATTTTTATGTTTGGCCGAGTTTGTGAATTTATTGTTTCTGTTTTCTTATCCATATATCTTTTTGCACAATAAGTATGTATTTTGTACAAATGGTATCAATGCATAACCAATAAGTTTTCTGTTGTAATTTTTATTCTTTAAACGTGGCAGGGCACTTGCATCGCCGTGGGCACTTGCTCAGTTTTATTTCTTGAAGTGTAAAAGTAATAAAACATTTTTTTATTTAAATTCTTCAATTTCTCTTTATTTTAAGGCGATTGCAACGTAATAAGTATTTACACCTTATTGTGATCGCGTTGTCAACGATATGATAGCAATCAATAACTTGACAGTAATGGCGACTGACTTAAAGACAAAATAGAATAAGGCTTCTGCGCATCAACAGTTTAACATGTTGACTCCAACCAGAGGGCTTACGGCTTCAAAGTGGAGCAATTGTTTTCATTTTGTATGCAGACAAGCCTTCGATTTTTAAAATGAAAACGATCGTGATTGCGAGTGCGTTAGACAATATGCCCTCATGTCTCAGTTATATATTTTTTAGACTAAAACCGACAACAAGGTAATTTCGTCAGCCTATTGCACGTCTTTTACCTAGCTTGATTTAAAATTAAATTCTACAATTTCATAACCTCTAACATCACTACTAGTAGTTAGAGATTTTGAAATTATAGAAAATTTATGATATTTGTAGTAAAATTCAGAGCATAGTGAATATTCATTAGCATACTAGGTATTGCGATTTTAGATCATGTGAAATTAATGTGAGTTTAGGGCTAGGTAGTTACTTTAGGTCAAACAATACAGACGCCCGTTAACCTCCTTCCGCCGAATTTGCTATAATTTTGGTCTTTCTAAATACTTGTCACGGTTAGTAGTAAACAGTTATGCGACGGCGGCCGCTGCACCCGACTCCCGTAATTTGATACTTAGTGTCGGTTTGAGCATGATCGTTATCGTAATGGATGGAGTTCTGGATGGACAAATATCGGGAGTGTATTGATTGAGTGGATCAATGGGCCGGGGCGCGCGGCCCGCTCGGATGCGCTTTGTTCCTGCAGCCCGACACTTGCATAGAATGCAGCCGGGGGCAAAGTTTAATCGCCGGGGGTGGAACAGGAACAGCGCGCCGGTGTTCAGTTGTACAAGTAGGTGACGCAGGAGAACAAAAATGTATTCATATTTTGTGAGTAGCTTAAACATAGGTATTTTATTTGTATTTTTGCGCAGTTAATAGTGATACTTAGGTCAAGGAACAAGTTTAGTAACGACAGTTAAGATAAAAATAATAATAATAACGGTTTCGGATCGAAGGAAACGGAAATCAATATATGGTTGATGAGAGTTTAACATTTTTCCGCAGTGAAGATTACAGAAAGAAACAAATATGATAAGGAATCAAACTGATAGGTTATTAATTGATTTAATTTATAAGTAATTATTTTAAGGGGTTCGGTACCGACATGGTGCAAATAACAGAACTATGTTACTAAGCCTACGCCGTTCATATGTCTGTCTGTCTGTCCCTCCTATACCTTTCTTTTTCGGGCTGTATCTTTTGCACTGTTATATATGGAGGTATGGTGGGATAAATACAAATACAAGAAACCACTAACAAATTATGTATTATATTCAGACCGTGTTACAGATTAATCTCTAATACTGTTATTTTAGAACCAGTGGCGACATCTCTGGACAACAAGAGGTAAAACTTCGACTCGCCGACGGCTCGGTGTTGCCGCTTGGTATAATATGGAACTAATTTCTTCTGCATTTAAATAAATGTTTGTTTTATTTTAAGAAAACACTTTTGATAGGTTCTATTTATTATTAGATATTGTTAGAATCGGTTTCTTCTAATTTATTTTTAACCGACTTCAAAAAAGGAGGAGGTTATACGTTCCACTGTATGTATTTTTTTTTTTTTTTTTTTATGTATGTTCACCGATTACTCCGCCAATTGTGGACCGATTTTAAAAATTCTTTTTTTGTTTGATAGAGTATACTTCCGAGGTGGTCCCATTGTCAGCAAATCTGAATCTGATGAAGGGATCAGTGAGGAATTGAGGGAACTCCTCAAATATTGTATGCAAACATATAGCGATTTTAGTATTTTTAGTAACAAGTGTAGCATTTGCATTCAGAAAGTGTCACTTGGTGAAGCGGAACTGATGATGAAGACCACAGATGGCCACCGGAACTCCTCAACGGTACCGATTTCAAGGGTGGCGATAAGATATCTCGATTAAGATAGTTGAGCGACTACAACGAAGCACATTTAATTGTTTTAAAATGACTATGATTTTCCCGCGGCGTTGCTTGCGGCGAGCTTGAAATGTCTTAAAGTTTCATATATCAACTAAGAAGTGGGACTACATAAGCTTATTATGATCACTAAAAAGTGTAAAATAAAATAAATGTTTTAAAAAACAAAAAAACCGCCTTCAAAAACGCAAAAAATAACTTCTACTACTAGGTACTTAGTAGTAGGTAACTATCCTATTAGGTTAGTCTGACTGAAGTCGGCGACCACAATATTTTCAACAAAAAGCCGACTTCAGTTGGACTAACCTAATAGGATAGGTACCTACTACTAAGTACCTAGTAGTAGAAGTTATTTTTTGCGTTTTTGAAGGCGGTTTTTTTGTTTTAATCTCAATATTTGATCGAAGTATCAATCGATACGATTATCTCTAGATTTGGTCATAGACGTTTGTAGCTTCAAATTAAGTATGATTATAGTTCCTCTACAAACCCTGAAGAAAAAAAACAATACTAAATGGTCAAGCGTGAGTCGGGTTCGCGCTGATTCGATTCGAAATCGAATTCAAATCAGAATATTGCAATATCTTCTGTGCGGCGGTACAGAACCATCGGCGCGCGAGTCCGACTCGCACTTAATCAGTTATTTTCAAACTCTTCTTGCGGTGTTCTTTGCTTGTTGAAGTTTTTTGGCGAGTTACGTAGTTGTGTACCGTTTGTGGCCATTGTACCCTTCTTGGCAATTTAAGGTTGAATTGAATCAAAAATACTGAAAATTAAAATTAATATTCAAAAATAGTTAAAAAAGAAGATTAATATCAAAATAAAATAAAAAAAATCTTATTGTTATATTTCATAATGCTTTACACATTAAATGGTTAAAATTTAGAGTGGCCAAAAAATGTGTAAAGATGGCCAAAACCGGTACTTATATACCCTACGCATCGGAACCTACTCGCACGCACTCGCACTAAATCGCACTTGACTGTAGTCAATTTTATCTGTTTGAATTTGGCGAAATCTTTATTACTATGAAAAAAAACTACATTTAAATAATTCTTTGGTTAACGTTATACTTAAAAAAACCATACAATGCTTTGTTCAATGCGGAGTAGAGTTTTACAAAAACCGGTCAAGTGCGATTCGGACTCGCGCACCGAGGGATCCGTACCGCCGCACAATACGTATTATTATATTCGGATTTTAATTCGATTTCAAATCGAATCACCACGAGCCCAACTCACACATGACCATTTTTAGTATTTGTTGATTTTGTACAGGATTTTTACTATAATCGTATTAAATTTGACGCTTGTATGTTTTACCGTTTTTACGATACAACAATAATAAAAATGCGTTGAAAAAAACCGTGTCATGTACGGGGACCCTTTTATTATTTCACTTTATTTTTTTTAGGTAATTCTGAAGCTCTTCCTACCCCGCTCTGGGATTACAGGCGTGACGGCATTTTTTATTTTTATTTTTATTTTCTTATAAAAAAGAATGTACATGTATGTGTATGCGTAATTTTTTATTTGTTAGTTAATTCGTTATAATAACACATTATTATTAAAATAAAAAAAACCCGCTATCTATTATGGTTCAAAAGATACAGCTCTTTAAAGGTAGGACGGACGGACGGACGACGACGGACAGAGGGACGGACAGCGTAGGCATGATAATACGGTCCCGTCGAGCTGCCCTTCGGGTACGGAACACTACGAAACTAATAATTAGCTTTTCTTTCACGGCAGTAAAACCCGGCGGCGGCAGCCGGCGTTGTCGGAGCGAACAACTTTTTGTTGCTCAATGTCTTTACATAAATAGGGTTTTGATTCGTTGTTAATCAGTATTAAGTTGCTTTGTTTGTTCTAACTTAAATTTTAAAATAAAATTAAGATTTGTTCATTGATTTTACTTATTAAATGTAATTTGAACCCTCTTTTGAAGCTCATCAAAATATACAACTTGAAAAATTACTTAATAAAATCCTACGAAAATATGTTGCCGTAAACTTTAACAAATTTCACTTTTCAGTTTCATTCAAACTATTACTGCTACAAACGGTGGTTGTAATATTTTCAAATACTCCTTGGTTCCTGTGTGACTTACTTCAACGAGTCGCAATCCCATGGAAGGTGCACTGTGCCCCGGCTAGTGTCGCACAACTCCGCGCGGGTGTCGCGCGCGCTCGCATCGCGCCCCCACGGCCGCTCGCGCGCGCTGGTCGCCCGAGACTGCCGCCGCCGGCACCGGCCTCCGACGAGGAGATGCTGGAGAACTTATACTCATCTTTATTATTCCAAATTAATACATGTTTAATTTGTCTTATAATATGCTTGTAACTTTTGTTGTGTCGTTATCTTTAAGCAAATGGCATTGCATTGATCACATAAAAAAGAAATAAGAAGTGTTTTTTCATCGATGTACCTATAACATGGCGTCCGTTTAAGTAACGCTCTTTTGACTCTAAAACCCAGATATAGCTTTTTCTTATTATTTAATTGTTCACCTATTAGTCATCTTATAGTTATAGTAGGGTAATTTTATGCATTTAAATTTAATATCCTTGACTAGATTTTGCTCGCGACTTTGTGTGCGTAAAAGTCGTTAATCGTGTTTTTTTCGGTCTTGAGATTGTAATCTTTGGAGTCAAATGTCTACTCGTATAGGTCTCAGATGCCGCAGGTGGCCTGTGTGCTTGTGTGCCTTCAACTTGCCGTAAAAAACAATATAGTTTCCAAAATATAATATTGGGATCGCATCTCCATAGCAAAGTTAGTTGTGGTTTAGGACACTAGCGCATTAATAATATACTAGCTACCTACTTGGTCTTCCATGGGTGAACTGTGTTTTCATTTATTTTAATTTCTGGAGAAATAGTCTGAAATTAATGATGGTCCTAACCGTCAAATGTTTCAAATCCATTTAGTTTCTAAAAATGAACGCAATCTCACACAGATAGACGCCGCGGTTTTCTGTGTTTACTGTTGCCTGATGTGATTGTCGATACAGGCCGCGGCGAGTCGGCGACGGGACTACATTTCGTGTTGCCGAGATTCACTCGAGCTTTCAGCGGGGGCCCGTCACGCGTCATTTTATCTGCGCGTCGGCTCTTGATGTAATGAAATGGTTTAATACAAATTGCAACGTTTTCGTGTGACGTCAACATTAATATACTTCAGTTTTGTACCGCGTCTGTATGCAAAAAGGTTTATTGTTTATTGCGAACAGTAAATAAACAAAAGTAAAGGAATGTTTTGTAGAATCCCCTCGTGCTCGTCAGGGGCGGGCTTACGGCGCGAGTAATCTCTCCCGGCGCCGCGACGGAGTCCTCGCCTGAACTCTGATTAAAACCTTTGTGTCCGCCCGCGGGTTTACTGCTGATTGGCAGCCCTTTGTTGATCTTTCGCCGGGACGGCTGAACAACGGTGATCATCAGTCGAACATCTTTGATTACTCGACACGCCCTTCGTCTCAGACGTTTTTTGTCCTGCTCCGAATTCCCAGCGCCTCCGTGTTTGTCGGTCAGTTAAATAATGACCCAAGTATCTAAGTTGAATACCTTAAACTTTCAGTACGAAAATTGAGTTTGTAATCGTGTGATTTTTACTTTTTGCTTTATACAGTTTTGGTTTTAGCATGGATTTTAGCACTTTAATAATAATTTTAATTATAACTCCCAACCACAGCTTCAACATCTACACTTTAATTATCCATTTGGTGCGTAAGTTTAAAAGTAATAATGGATCAGATTCAAACGATTTTTCAAGTAAAATATAAATTATAAATATTTTTTTATGAAAACAATCTTCTTACAATTTGATATTTAATTTCACAAAAAATATCGTTTTATATTAGTCCAGAGCCTTTATATTGTACTTTGTTTTAATACATACTTATTATCATTGTAACAGTCGCTGACGTTAAAATAGCTTGTGCAAAAATAACATAGAATAAGCTGATTGTCATACCTAGATACATAAGGGCGGCTGTATCGTAAAAAATGTGATATAACAATTACAATTTAGCACAAAGTGATATAGGGGCAGGCATTGTTTTGTATTTAGTGCGGAACCCAAACTTCGTGTTCCTTTTATCCACGAACTCTCGCAGAATAGAGTCAAAGAGACATACGCTAACAAAGTTGGGAACTTAGTGTGTCGGAGTTATTTGTTTTTATTGTGGCTGTAGAGCGAGTTATCTAGGACGCCCAGACAAAGGCTTCGTAGTGTTCCGGGGTAATTGTAATTGTGTTGAGATGTGTCTCGGGTTTTCCGCAGCTACAGCGGGGCGGGCGTCGCGGCGCTGCGCGGGCGCCCACCCGCAGCCACCAACGCGCAACCCACGGCCGTTGACGCTTCGGAGTGACTGGCAGTCACGTAGCAGATGAACACGCCGGGACATTTGGCCAAGAAACTACTGACTAGTTTACAAACATACATATTTATCAATTTAATATTTGAAGACAGTATTATGGATATTTGTCAAACTCCGGTAAAAAGTGTTGTTACTTATACTCGAATACACGTGTATAAGTAATAACACTGTTGTTAGCCGATATTATTTTTAATTCAGTACCCCGACCACGAACCTTTATCTTCCTTTATCGAGTAAGTATCGTTAACGTATCGTCCTCGAGTAAATGTGTATGGCGATTGGTTGAACCGGTCCGTGTTCGGATTTAGTACGATAACAAGTTGACGTATGCAGGGGGTTTCAGAGGCGATAATCGATCTAGCTAGGTTTCATTTTTAGAAAGCTTACCAAGAAAAATCCACGTACTGTAACATAATACATGAAAACGCGAGTTTTAGGCGTTTGTTCAGAACACGTTTTCGAATAAGTAGTAAAGGTGATTCTAAAACTTGACGTATGATTGAAATGTTGATGCTCGAGCTACTGTGCTAAATCCGCTTAGCGTTTTTTTTACGAAGAAAGCAAATAAAGCAATGGATTTTGTAGAAAACTGCGAGTCTGTGAACTAGAAGAGATTATATTACCTATTGCAGCAACGTGACTGGAGCAGAACCCACAGCTATTTGCTTCTGAGGGCCTAATACGGCTGCGTTTATCGCGAGACAAAATGTGAATAAAACATCCATTACTTTCTGACATGTGTATAAGTACGAGAGTGACGGATGCCTTAACCACATTTTTTCACGCGATAAATGCATCCATACTAGGCCCGCAGCACTCCAAACTAAGTGAGCCAAGTTAATACAGTATTATTCTATCTGAAGCTGTGCTGTTCTGTAACAGAGACTGATTTAGGTAGTGAGTAATTCTTTCCCATCGTTTTTTGTTAGATAAGTTTGTATTTATCTGGCTTTCTCATTAGTTTCAGTACCGATCAAGAAGCCAACTGAGAAAGCAAGATAAATACGAACTTATCCGACAAAAAAACCATGGAAAAGGATTATTCACTACATCTGTAGTTGGTATTTTGATAGTGTGAATTAGAAAGATTTCGCCAAAGGCTTTATTAAGATGTTTAATTATTTATTATTATTTTAGTTCGCTTAGCCTTCAATTAGCCCATCCCCGAGCAGCCGCGGCAGCTGAGACGGAAGCTCGACGGCGGTTGACTGCGCACCCCATTTTCACACAAGTTTATTTTCGGTACTTACAGTTCCGTTTCATTTTCTTTAAACATCAATCAGTAAAACTCGCTGTTTGTGTCTAAAAATGTAAGCACTCAAATTCTATCCGTTTTGATAATGTTCACTCAACTCATTGAAGCAGACGCCCTCACACTTTCTGGACTCCTAGTGATTGAACGTTCATGAGACGTTGCATTCTTTACATGTAGCTGTTAGTCTATCCATAGCTATGTAGCTCCAAAACAGATGAACCAATTCAGATTCGGTTATTTGCAAAGAAAGCTAGTTTAATCGCCGTTTCAGAGATATCAGTTCTGAAAGTAGAGATCGCAATTGCATCGGGTTTTTAAATCTACCTATTATTCCCTGAATTTCATGTTTCTGTTGCATTCCTCTGACTCCACTGCATGTGTCTACGGACATCCGATGAAACGGATAGCTTGTTGTGCGCCATGTTTGCTCTTCGAGGCCTATTCGTCATAATCAACACAAACATTTCACGCTGAACCAGAAGTGTCTAAACACCGCCAGCACTTTTTAATTAAACGCAAGTACACCTTCCTTGCTTGACGACGTCAACAGCGCTTCATTATGCACCTTCATAATGCACTCCGTTATTGGGATGAGGCGCCGGGGCGGGAGGGGTGGACGCGAGATGAAAAGAAAATGAAACTGCGAGATGAAGCGACGACGGGCCGGTCCCTGCGCGGAGCAGACACTACTTTCACTGTGATTCACAATAACAAGAACCCTCGAACGAATAAAGAATCACTGAGAGATCCTTACTGTTACGAGAAAAATATAAAATCATACTCGTATATGCGAAATTATTTTGGGTTAGTTGTACATACGCTACAACGAGAAAGATAGAGAGAGAGAGAGGTATAAATGTGAAATATCAAACTTTATTAATGTACAAAAAGTACGAGTAGAGAGCGCAATTCTAAGAAACTCCAAGAACCATTATGAAAACAAAGCTATTAAGGATATTAAAATGTTTAAAGGTGACTTAGATGTTCGTTTTGCCATACCAGATAATGTTATACAGTGAAATCAGGGTATCAAATTTAATAGACAGTGGAGTTCTATCAATACTCTGGTTTTAATGAACATACATTTAATTTTGAAAGACAACATTGAATATAAAAGTCCCTATCTACAGGTAAGAATGAAAAAAATTACGTACATCAGGCACAATTATTTGTGCAAGCTTGCCACTTTATCTGAGAGCGGGCTGGTTGCAGTAGGGTTTCCGCTGAAAAGGATCCGATGCCTGTCACATCGTCTCTTCTAAATAACTTAGAACTAGTCATATAATATTTTTCATTTAAATCAACTGAATATAATCCTGTGAAACAACTAGTGAAACATTGCCCCACAAGTAAAAAGCAAGATGTAGTAGGTGTTCCGTCAGCCAACATTAATAAAGCCTATGATCTGCGGTCTCCCCTCCTGTTTGCGTTCACCGCGACTTGTTGCTCGGCAGAGAGCGCTCGGCAAACAGCTGCGTCGTTGCGGAGGGGCCCGGGCTCGCTCACGAGACCGCAGCGGAGGATTGTCAAACGATGCACGTACTTAATTAATAACCTGATATTACTCAAATTGTTATCTTGCCCTTTCGCGTATGACAAAAATCTTTTCTCAAAATGATACTATAAGCACAGGATGGTAACCTACTGCCTTCGTCTGTTTACGTGTGAAATAGTTTTCGAAATATTATTATTTTTTAACATGCAGGCTGAAATTTGGTTGTGATTGCAATTTATGTTTGTGTAAGGAATTGATAAAATCAGTGCAGTTTGCGTGCGGATGCGCTGGCAGAGAGCTCCGTTAATAAGTCCGCCTTATTAGCCCGCGCGGCCTCGACGAGCAGAAGAGCTCGAAAGCCGTCTCTCTATTCATACTCATTTCTTATCAAGTTCATAATTATAATATTCTCTCGGATGTGTAGCAAACTTCATAAACCTCGTTATCCCGGTTACATTGCGCCCACTTACATATTCAAACCAATTCCGGGAATGCGTCCGGGAAAGTAAAGTGACGTCACTATCAGCTAAATAACACCAATTCCTCGTCTTAAAAACTATAACCCTTGTAAAAAACTACTATCATGTGAATTTTACTATGATTTACATTTGACCTTGCGTAAATAATTATATTTCCGCTTGTTTTCCATATTGCTTGTTTTTTTGACATTGATGTCTGAGTGCTCGTCGCTGTACAGTTAACAGCATAAATAAGGTGATCATTTATGTACCTTTTCACTTTCAATCGTTTCACAATTTTGTATAACATTTCAAAAACGACGTTAAAGCGACAAGGTACATAAATGATCACTTATTTATGCTGTTGACTGTACTAGTACTTGTTCCTATACTTTGAATTGCGAGAAGTAATTTTTTTTTTTTTTTTTTTATTGGTATTCAGGACAACAACAGCCGTAAATATACTTATTACATAGTATTTGTTACATAAAAGAAGGCCAATGACAGTTATCCATCAGTTACTTAATTAAAGAGTACACAATCATAGCAAAAATGTAAACTCATGAAAAATGCTTAAAACAAACAAGTTGCGTCGCTTAGTAATTCTTTTACTTGTACCTGCCCACAAATAGTAAGATAAGATTAACATTACTTTTATCACCACCTCATTTTAGCGTTGACAATTGTTTTTGGCTTTAATATTTCACAAGCCAATTTTTTAATAATGAAAAGGACTGCCAACACAATACCTGAAACTTACTCATACAATCCGATTAACTTTTTTTTTGAGAAATTATGATAATGTTCACCATATAAAACAAATTCCATTTAACACAAGTCACATCTCCTAAAACACATGAAAATGTTTGGTATAGAAGTATAAATGAACATAAATAATATTACGCACAAATAAATATTTTCTTTTGACATGTCGAGCACTCGGACGCCTACCTTATACCATCCTTATACGGAAAAAGAATGTTAATGGAATGTCAAATTCAGGGTCCGTTATTCTGCATAGCGGTAAGTGCATTACAAAAACGCGACGCGTTTAGGCTTGTTTATACGCTACGGCTACGAAGCTAGCTATCTTGGGTTCGATTCCCGGTATGAGCAAATATTTGTATGATGAACGCAAGTGGGTGTTTTCTATGTAATTAAAAGTAAATATGTATTTCTCTAGATAGGTATATTTATCGATGCCAAGTAGGTACCGTGGTACGGTTAATTTATGTGAGGTTGACCCTGTAAGTTGAACCCTTGACATTGAAATATTGTGAGCGTCCGTCCGGATCGCAACCGCCATCCTACCAACGAACTCAGCTGCAGCTACGAGGCTCAAGACAAAGATAGCCGTTAAAATTACGAGCATAAAGTGTCATAGACTTTTAATCATAATTATAGTCCTCAAGGTTCGCAGCGCATTTGGGATCTTCAGATTGCAAAAGTCCATGAGCTTCGATACACACTAACCATCAGCTGGCTTACGTGCCTTGGCCAATGATCATGCAATAGAAAGTGTTGGTGTATTGTGGGGCAGCTGGCTCCGAGCCGGTGCACCCTATTACTGCGCCGCTGCACAAGATGCACCGATACGGCTCGCCGGGGCACGCGCCTTCCGCGCCCGAGTGCATCGTAAGTGCGGCCTACGTTGCTAATCAATTTACATTCTGTTTTTCCAACTAACAAGCCTAAGGGAGATAGCACACGGAGACTTTTTGCTGCGAGGCAGTCGCGCGTTTCACTGTCATCTTTGCTCTCTAATGTGTAAAAGTGACAGCGATACCGAACGAGCGACTGCATCAAGTCATCAATACAAAAAGTCGCCCTATGCTACCTCCCTCAAAAGTAACGTCGAGTTAGGAACACATGAAGTTGTTAAAACGGGATAATTAAGAAGTACCAAAATGAAATTATCATACATGTTCATATGGCTTTATTATATTCGAAAAATAATTGAGTCCGAAAAAACCACTGCCTTAACAAAAGGCGCTCTAGACTTGGCTTAGTTTAGGGAATCATTAAGTATAATATTATTTGTGTTTATTATCGCCGATCCCTCGGAAGGTAAAATTTAAGATAACTCAGAAAGTCCAGTTACCGCTTGCCTAACTTAATGAAAATGAAATTTTTGTTCTAGCCCTCAGGTGGAATAATGTTAAAAGACGCTATAGTAATTCTGTAGAGCGGCGCAGGAAGTGGCGCCAGTTTCACGTAAGTACCAAACATTCCCGGATGCGGCGTCGCGCTGCACTCAAACTTCGCCGGTAGCGCGACACGACGACAACAAAACCCTACTGGACCTCTTTTCTAATTGCTAGAACCATATTACCTTTCACATCTTATTAACTTAACAGTACCTAATGGCGGCCGAGTTACAAACAATACCTAAGATAACATGTCAAAGCAATATTTACGGTTTTACCCAGTAGAATAGAGGCCCTGTTCACACGAGGACGATTACTAGAACTTATTTTTAGCTAGCGTATAAGTTTTGACAAGTTACTGTAACAAAAACTATATGCATTTTTGTTGCTTTAGTGATGACACTGATAATTTATACAGGAACTTACTTAATCGGGTTATGTGTACGTAACGTTTCGCCTGTTTCAACTACAGGCGTGTTCACAAGAAGACACAAATCTGGAATGGTCGTTTAATTTTTACTATATTTTCATCGACATATTTCTGTGTAAATATTGATTAATACGCGTCTAAAATGGTGATCATACTAAAGTTTTCATGATACTCGTTAGTTTTTAATAAGCAAATTAAAAGAAACTTGCTTCGTACACGAAGCAAGAGGGTCTTAAGTCCGACTTCAGACTACATTGCCCCCCCCCTCGTACCCACTCCCGCGGCTGCTACAGATGAATGAAAAGACAAATTAATGCGGCATGAATTCTATGACGACACTTAATTGCGCCGAGACTCCGCCATTCACCGCGACGACGCGGAAGAGTTGACACTTCGTAGACTGACAATTGTCGCTGTCACTCCGACTACGATATGGTATGCTCTTTTAATTAAAGGATCCTGTATCTTATTCTAAAGGTTTAAAAATATATGTACCGGCGCGCAGTCTACGGTACTTACATACATATATTATTTTAAAGATATTCACTTTAAAAATTAAAACATGTCTGACACTGACACTCATTGTTTTGAGCAGTACTGAACTCGGTACCTATGTCAAACATTTCAGAAATCGTGCATCAGTTTGTTGGTTCGGTGCGTTTTGTCTGGAGTCGGTATCGAGATGTTTGAATGATATTACTTGCATACCTGCGATTGAGAGCCGATCCTCCTCCCCTGCTCTGTCGCTCCAGGCCGCCGAAGGCTATCTCTTTCAGTAAAGTAGAAAGTTGGATGGGGTCCTGTCGATAAAACTTTACTTTGGATAAGTTCAAATGTTTTTTAATTATTTATTGAAGTCTGTGAACTCACCCTATTATTTAAATTAGTTATATAGATTAGTGAAGATTCAATTATAAATTATAGCATCTATTTTTTTTACTCTTGTCTATCTATAGTTTTACTAATAATACGTAGAGCTTCTTTTGTATTTTTGTGTGTCATGGATCAATTCAGAAAGTACTAGACCGATTTCAAGAAGAGTTTCACCAATAGCATTCTATTGGTGAAATTGGTGGTGGTGGTATATTATAAATGAGTAATAATAGGCAAAATTTCATGTTTCTACTGTAATGTTTTTAGAGACGAATCTAACTACATGTGAGTATTAAACAGTTCTAATTGAACTCTAATATAGAAAAAGAAGAACAGTTTATTTCTGCAATATTTTATGTGTCAATTGACTTCAAATTCTGTATCATTTTGTTAGAAGCTGGGAAAAGAAATTTCTATTGCTCAGACTTGCAGCTGCCCTCTCGGCCGCTATAACTCACCCCCCCCCCCCCACGCGGTACTTCACGCCATCCCGATAACAGAATACTTGCAAAGTTTCTATTTAAGCTTTACCTCTTAACACTTCCGTATTCCGCAACTTCACCCAACACATTGTAGAGCTGCAATGCCCATGAGTCTTGGCTAATAAACACGGATTAATAATTTCATAATTACTTCTCAGTGTCTCCTTTTCTTCGAGACTAGTAGAAGAGAGACGCACAGCGGGATGTTGTATCGTCGAGAAGTTCTCGCGTAGCGCGGTGCAGGTCGGGCGGACAACTATCTGCGCAGCGTGTTATTCGGTTATTACATTGTTCAACATTATAGACGGAGTCAAAGGAGCACTCCGCCGTCGCAGTAATAACTTAGAAGTTGCAACGTTATTACGAGTGGTTAAGGTCTAACTATATCGTCTATACTGGGTTGTCTTCTCGACCCCGTAAGGGGTCGGGGAGGCTGGCCTGGGTTGGTACCCCACTTCCAGCGGTATATGGCGCTGTCCGCGACTACGGACAGGTCAATGTGTTGGGCGATTTAGTCCCGATGTTTGTTGGATTCACCGATCTCTCCTAACCGATCCGGCGACGAGGTCCAAACCTGTTTGTCCGAGGACTTGCAGGCGTCCATCGGTCATCGGTGGTAGGAGTCGGGTTTTATTTTATGTTGGCGGCTGCTCACGGACTAGGTCACGTGGCAGTGGCTTCCTGTCGGGTGGTCGAGCATGGAGCGGAGCCAGCTCGCGTAGGTGGTGGAATCGCGATCTGTCGGCCGTTGCGAACAGCCTTGTGGCTAGCCGAGACACGAACTCGTCTAGGGATTCGATCGCTAGGTCCCTGGCGATCGTGGAGTTTCTTACGTATCTCGGCGCACCCACAATCGTTCTCAACGACTGCGACTGCTGGGACTGGAGCCTTTTCCTATTCCCAGCGCTGGCCAGCGCGTACCACGCTGGTGCTGCGTAGGTTAGGCGAGTTCTTATGTACGCCTTGTAGATGCCTATCTTTGCCCTCGTTGGTAGACCGGAGTTCAATACCGGTTTGAGGAGTGCTCTGGCCGCTCTCGTCTGGTCGATGGTTTTCTTGATGTGCTGTGCCATGGTCAGTCGACGGTCTAATGTGACCCCTAGGTACTTTACCGTGGGGGACCAGTCGACTTCCAGGCCCATGAGCTTCAATTTGGGAGGGAGGATTGTCTTGTGGGAGAAGGCGATGGCTTGCGTCTTCCCCACGTTGACCGATAGTCTCCACTTCTCAAGCCATGGAGGGAGAGCGTCCAGAGTCCGCTGGATCTTCTTTGCGGCATGAGGGAGCTTTATAGAGGCGGCGTAGTACGCAGCGTCGTCGGCGAAAAGGGCCAGGGATGACCCGGGCTCCAGGGGGATGTCATCGGTGTATCTAGCGTAGCAGGCAGGGGAGAGGCAGCTGCCCTGGGGGACGCCAGCCCTGATGGGGCGTTCCGAGGACAGCGCCTTCTCGACCGCTACCTGGAATCGGCGATCTTGGAGGAAGGAGGCCACTGTCTTGACTACTCGACGTGGAGTAGTAGATGTGGCTTGAAGCTATTGTGGATGAGTGTGGCTTTGAGCTATTGTGGATGAGTCCCTGGTGCCATACTCGGTCGAAAGCCTTTTCCATGTCCAGCATGACCGCTACCGTGTGTTCTCGTTTGTTGAGGGCGACGGCCGCGTCATGCAGGACTCTGGCGACTTGCTGGGTGGTGGAGTGTTCGGCCCTGAAGCCGAATTGTTCCTCGCGTGGGAGAATGTGAGGTGCGAGGTGCTGCAGTAGCAACCTCTCAAAGACCTTGGAGGTGGTACTGAGCAGGGTGATGGGGCGATAACTTTCCGGCTTCAGGATGTTCTTCCCTGGTTTTGGCAGCATTATGACTCGCCCCAGTTTCCAGGGGCGAGGGAAGTGGCTGGTCCTGAGAATCCCGTTGAACAGCCTTGTGAAGGCGGCGACGGAACGCGGCGGTAAATGTGCCAGCGCCTCGTTGGGGACTCTATCAGGACCTGGAGCTTTCCTCTTCTTGGTCCGCTGGAAGGCCCTAGCGACTTGGCCGGGAGTGAATGTCACCGGGTCCTCGTCGGGGGGTATCTGCTCCCTGAAGTAGTCGGACAGGTGGTCGGCTATTTCTGCTTCAGGCAGGGGGTCCGTGGTTGGGTTTGGGCTGAACTGGATCTCTAGGTGGTTGGCGAAGATTTCCGCCCTGTCCTCTGCTCTGTACCTGGGGGTACCGTCGCTTGCTAAGAGGGGGCGGACTGGGGGTGGTTTGTTATTTAGGCGCCTGCACAGACGGTGGATGCTGTTCCACTCGCTGCCGGCCGCCTCCACGTCCTCTAGCCATGAGATCCTCGGGATGTCGGCTAGCTTGTTACTTATTTTGTCAGCCAGTTTGTTCAGGCGGGTTTTCATACTGGGGCAACGGGTCCTCTGGTACTGGCGTCTCAGTTTTCTTTTTTCCTCCAGTAGTGCGACAATGGCTGCCGGGGTTTCCTTGCGGGATGGTTGTCTGGTCGTCCTGACCGTTGAGGCTTCCAGCGCTGCTGCGATGGTGCCTGATAGCTCTTCGGCCAGTCGGTCAACCTCTTCCGGCTCAGATAGAGGAAAGGACGGCGTGTGGTTTGCCATGTGGTCGCTGAATTTGCCCCAGTCGTGAATGGTTTTGCTGGGGGGTGGGGCGGTCCTCGATGGTGATGCTGTCAGTGTCGCCAGCACTGGCTGGTGGTCCGACATAAGATGTTCGTCCAGGACCTCCAGCGTAGGCCAAGATGTTAGGCCATGCACCAGCATGAGGTCGATGACGTCGGGGGCGTGGGCTGCGTTGTGTGGGTAGTGCGTGGGAACCTCGGGTCCGAGCACTGTATAGCCTCTTTTCTCGGCGTCGTTGAAGAGGTAGTTGCCGTCGGGACAGTTCTTAACCGAGTTCCACGCCGTGTGCTTACAATTGAAGTCCCCCGCTACAATTGTAGGCAACGGTGAATCCAGGAGTGAGTGGATGTCAGCCACCGCCAGGCGTTTTTGGGGCGGCTTGTATAAGGAGAAAATGCGCATGGGGATTCTGTCGAAGCAGACCTCCACTCCTATGGCGTAGATGGTACGCAGGGGGAGGGTGGGCGTAGGTAGAGGTTGGTGAATTACCACCCTCCTGACCAAGATAGCCAGGCCACGGAAGGGATTCCCTAGTGGTGAGGTTTCTTCCTTCCTGTAAACAACGTAGCCTGGAATCCTGATCTTGTCCTCCGATCTTAGGATGGTCTCCTGGATGAGTGCCACGTCGACTTTCTCCCGATGTAGGAGTTGTCGCAGCAGCGTTTGCTTGGCCGGTGTGAGGCCGTAGGCGTTCCAATATACGATTTTCAGAGGATTAGCCATCGAAGCTGTAAAGGTTAGCTAATCCTCTGAAGATGATCGGGACAGGGTTCTGGCCCGATTGTATGGCGCCAAGGACCTCGGTCAGGACTGTGATGCATTCCGCAATCACTGTGTCCCTGGCGGCTTTGACGTCTTGGGGTGCCCTTGTCTTACCACGCGACGAGGTAGCTGGGCGGGCTTCCGACCTCCCTGTCTGTGGTAGAGGGGGAGGGGCGTGGTCCCTCTTTTCGGGATGTTGCTCAGACTGAGGGTTCTCTGGGGATGGTGGGAGTTGGTCTTGTTTCCTCCCTTTTCCACCCCTGCGCTTTCTGCGCCTCGGGGGGTTTGAACCATCGTTAGCCGCCGCCATCAGTGAATGGGGGGCATTTGGGTCGTTGGTGGCAGGGTCCTGTCTCGGGGCTTGCCCTGATCTGCCGACATTGCTGGACCTCTTACCACGGGCTTCCTTTCGGAACACCGGGCATTTTACATTGTTCGCCGTGTGCTCCCCACCGCAGTTGGCACAGGTGGGGGGGTCTTCTCTGGGGCGGGTGCAGTCTCGTGCAGCGTGTCCCTCCCCGCAGCGGACGCATGCTTGGGGGCGGTGGCAGTGAGTCGAGGAGTGCCGGAAGGTCTGGCACCTATGGCACTGTGCTGGGCCTTTACGGCCTCGCCATGCCTCGACGATCACTCCCGGCATGCCCAGGAGTTCGTTGATGGCGTAGATGGCCGGGATTGTGTCTGGGGTCCTGTGCAGCTGCGCGTAGAAAATGCAGCCGGGTCTCCCTGCACGGGCGTTTATTTGACGGGCGTACTCGGGCGAGAAGCCTCTCTCTGCGAGCTCCGCCTCGATGTCAGCCGGTGGGGTGTTTGGTGGTAAACCCCTGATCGCAACCTTCAGGCTCCTCTCCGCTGGCAGGGAATAGCAGACCCACGACAGTGGCTCTGTTTTCTCCAGATCGGAGAGGTAGCGCTGTACGCTGCGGAATTCGTCCTCGGTTTTCGGGAGGAATCTGATCCCCTTCCCGAACGCGCGGGCACTGGGGGGCCGTTTCAAAATACGGCGCAGCTCCCTAAAGTGGCGCGGCCAGTCCGGGAAGACCTCCACGATGATGGGTGGGTAGCGGTTCCTCTCTTGGGCTTTGGTTGCCGTGTTTTTCCGGTTGTTATCCGCCTCCTCCTGGGGGGGTAGCTCGTCGTCCCCGATGTCGGCCGTGTTTTCAGGCGCATCAGGGGACAAATCCAGCCTCGGCAAGGATAGGGGAGGTTCGGCTGTCGGTGGGGACCCCGGTCCCCGTTTTTGGGCCTGCTGCTCCGCAATGCGGGGCAGCTCCGCAATGCGGGGCAGGGTCTCCTTTCTGCGCGAAGGGCTTGCCACTTCGGCGAAGGAGACTCTGGGCCAGTCCGCACTTGTGCTCGCTTGCGAGTGGCTCGTAGCGGCACTAAATGGCGGAGGGGAGAACCTAGGTGCGGCTCTCGATGTGGCGGTTGGTGGCTGCGCTTGGTTCGACGCTATGGTCGGCCTTTTGAGGGCGGGTCGGACGGTCGCTGGCGCACTCGCGGGAGCGGTTTCGGCCGCGCGCGCGGGCGCGGCGGGTTTTTGGGGGTTGTCGGCCCCATTTGCGGCACGCGCGGGTGCGCGGGTTGTCGCGGACGCGGGCGCCTTGCGAGGCGCAGAGGTGCCTGGTCCGATAGGCGGCGTTGCCACGGGAGCGCGCACCTTGGATGGGCGCTGCTCCAGCGGACGCGGAGCCGAAGTTGAGGCGGAGCCCCGTGTTTGGGCTGCGCGAAGGGCGGGTTGCGTGGCCTGGGCGAGGAGCTCACTCAGGGCCACTTGCGTGCCCGGAGAATTTGTGAACCTCGGGGCAGAGGCATTCGAGGTCGGCAGCGTGCGGCGGTTATGGCCAGCCTGGTGCGGAGCCCCGACTGAGACACTTCCGAGAATATCGTCGGAATTGGGATGTCCTCGGGGGCGGAAGAGTTCCTCTCCGGCTCCCTCTTCAGTCGGGGTGACGGTGGGCGATGGTATTCGCGCCTCGCCTGCCGCCCTGAGGATCGCAAAAGCGCGCTCCACATGGGCGACGGTGGTGGGGTCGCGCCTTTGGGTGCTCGCGAACACCCTTGGGCGCGTGCGCCGGCGCGATGTCGGGTCCGGTATGACCTTCGGCGGCATTCCGGAAATGGTGGGGTGCTGGTAGCCCTAAAAAGGGCTTTTATCCGTGTACCCCCACCTTGCGGGCTCGCAATAGGCGGGGGTCAGTAAAAAGTTTGGGAGGGTAACTACCCTCGCCAAACTCCTACCTACGGAAATTTCCACGGGCTCCAAAAATTTCCGTTGTTGACAAGCCTTTTTTGTCAACAAGCGTGACGTGGGCAGTGACGACGCGACCGGTTTCACGCCGCTACCTGGAATTTCCGGTCGGGCGGCGGAAATTTCCGTGACGTGCCGGTCCGAGCGTCAGAGGTGGGTAGCCAGATGGTATGACTATTTGTTTACACTGAATTTAATTTAAATTCCAAACGCGACCACCTCGGTCACTGCGGCTGTCCATCGTCTATCGGCACGTGCACTGTAACTACGTTGTTCTACGAAGGTTTGATTAATGCTGCCCGGGTTCAGGCACCTCTCTGACACTCCACTTATGACCAATAAACCTATATTGTTTAAACTGTTTCGAGTCCAGGGAGGTTATTATGCTATAGCTATGCATTTCATTTTCCGGTGAGCGTAAAGGACAAAACTGTAGCATTTATTATAGCTCTTTCCTTTTCTGTCACCGTAAACTGAACTGAATCTGCTAAAATTGAAATCTACTCTGCCTGTTTACCATCTAAGTAGTAGTTATAGAGATAGCTGATGGTGTGTCAAAAAGCTTATAATTTGGTCTTTTTTTTACGTACACTAATTATACTGAAGCCCTAAAACAACAAGTCATTATACCCAAAAAAAAACATGGTTAAACTGAATAAGAACTTGCCGCCATTATTTAGTTGAAATCATAAATAACTGCTCCCTACACCTGTAATTCAGCATCGTGTTCCTTTCAGCTGTCCGCCAAAATCCGGCGGCGAGGGCTATTCAGCCGGGAACACCATTCAGGAGTCACTTCTTTTAATTGAATGCGTTCACTCATTCACCGCTCCGTGCTCCGCTCAATGCTCGGCGCCCTGTTGTGCTCGCTCCGTTACGTTAATAGTGCTGTGAGCAGGTCGCGGTATCGCGGTCTGCGAGCCTCTGGCAGGGCTAACCCTGCTAGTGCCTTGTCATCTGATTACTACCCGAAATAAACTCGATACAGCGTTCTGGGCACAGAACGGTTTAATTTAATACTGCGGTGTTATCCCAGACGCTGTACACGGCCTTATTAACAAAGAGCATATCTGTAACCTAGGTGCTAAAGTGAAGTAAACCTTCTGATAAAGCAATAATGTCGTGATTACAGCAATGATTTTGTTAAATTATAGAATTTTTTGTAGAAGATACAGTGGAGTACACGAGATAATAATTTTATTTCGTGCATAAATGGAATAACATGCACTCTATTTAATTTGAGCAAACAACAATACAGTCATACTAAAGGGGTATAATATGGTTAATGCTAAATGGCAATAAAGAGAAAAGACCATGTTAATGTTGATTAAACGTGAACAGCGCAACGTTGTAGAGTTGATTTACCGGTCTGAAAAGATTGGCTTAATAATAGTTACCCTTTGCTACAAGCACTATTCATTTATTATGTTTAAAACCTAAAATAATGTCTAACTGGGTAACTTTTCATTTTGTTCAAACATTTAACTTAAAAATTAATTACGAGTTTTCTTCACCACAAAAAAACTTAATATAAGTAATTTAATTCCACAGAAGTCCACTCATCGATATCAATTCGACACAACACACGTCACATTACACAACTCAATCCGACCCGCCGCTCGCCACCTCGAGTACCTGCTGGGGACTCCACTCCAATCATCGTCATTGGAACGAACTTTCAACAACGAAGTTGTAATGCGGTAACGACGAGTTCAAAGAGCATTGTTCCGATGTGCCGACGCTGCTACGCCGTAGACAGGCTACGCCGTAGAAGAGCTACACCAAAGCGTTGGTTGCTCTCTCTAGTCTGGTGCGAAATGGAAAAATGTTTCTCACTACTTAACGAAACATCGTTTATGCTAAAGCAAATATATTGTGCCTAAGGGATTGCTTGAAATACGAATTGTGGATGAACATAATAATTATATTTAAGTAAATTGCAAAACGAAAAACCCAGTACGTACTGAGTCGAGATACAAATGTATTATTTGGCTTTTCTTTTGTCAAAGCAATGTTGAAACCGTAAATTTTGTATTTTTATTATGTTTTTATTGTTTTTTTTTAATGCAGTCGTGTTCTAAATCCTATGTTGCTAATATAGAAGGGAAGATGGCAACACGCATGGTAATGTTACAATTGGCCACTTAAAATGTAGGTAGCATCACTTGGTTACCATTGCTGGCCTGATCCATGTCCCGGGCAGAGCAGGCCATGACCGTAGCCAAAAAATTCTTCGGTTGCCGGATTTAAAGTAGTACCTACGTGCCCACTCACGTGACTACTGCTTCTCGGAAGAGAATACCAGCCGAAGTATATTATTGTAACAATTACTTACGCTATCTGTCGTTTCTTTTTCCTTTTTTTTTAATGTTTTATTTAAGTGTATTATTGTTGTGAATAAATGTTTTACTTACTTTACTTACTTACTAAATAAAGTAACTTAAAAAGTTGCTCGTATAACTTCGCTCGCCCGACCGTTACGCCAAGAAGTTGTTTTTTGTTATTTAACCGCGTGATTTCTTTCCATACAACTAAATCATTACAGTGTAATGTCGCAGCTGCGCGGGCCGTCCCGGCACATTAACAATGAAGGCGGCGCGGCGCGTCAAACATTCACGACGCCATGTGTCGCGGGCACGCTGGCAACTATGCACTACTTTATTATGACCCCATTCCAAACAAATTTCTGTTTATTTAGAGTTCTAAACATACTGGTTTTCTTAATCTCTGATTCCAAACAATTGATACGAGCCGGGTTTACTTCAGTGAACGCGGCGTCAATAGAGCGTCTGTTATCTCTAAAGCAACATCCACCTCGAGGCATGCCTCCCGCGCTCTGCCCGGAGACAGAACAATAACGTATAATCGCCCACACAACGTCCTAGAACATCAATACTGCAAGCAAAGCCGCAACTGGAGTAAACACGATGCGATAATTTGAATTGGCAAATAAAGATACACCTATTGCTGTACAGATCATGTAAGACCACGTACTTACTTAAATAACCTTCCATTAAAGAAAGTAAATACCTCATTATCCGGCGCTACGTCGACGGAAAGGAAAGCAATCTTGTAACGCTTGGATTTCATTTGGTATGAAATTAAACTTCTGGTAAGAGAAAATCAACGCAAGTAAACTCGCAACACCTGAAAGTGAAATCCTTAACTTATACTCGATTCCCTGTGATTTAGTATTTGATTTACTAAAACGTTGAATTAATAGTCACATAGACTAGTTACCTATTTTTTTTGAATAAAAAGTACAAATCTTTTTAATTGTCCAACTATCTCTATTCAAATAACATTTGATTATCCTGTGGCAAATTGACAATGTTATTTGTGCCGAACGTAAAGTTAACCCGATCGAGCGCGCGCTCCGCGGAACAAAGACGCGGCGGCCGGGTGACGGCCGGGTAATTGCCGCGCCATCGATGCCCTTTGTGACATATTCCATTCAAATTACTGAAAAATCAGTCCGATGACATTCACCAATATTTCCAGTCATTAACGAAGCTTTGCGCTCGAATTGAATTGAAAATAAAATCACTTTGTTCAGTTTGCAGTGAGATTTGCAGGGCGCTTATAGCAAAAATTACAACGAGTGGTAGTTATCGTTGCCACTATTATCGCTTCTTATAAAGTTAGTAAGACTCTGAAAGTTTAAATTTCCTTTCTATTTTTATACCTAATCGTTTCTTGCTGCTGTACCCAAGCAGCACGTAAGTGTCGGCAACATCAATATACCAGCCAATTTAGAACTTAGAGTTCTCTTAGAGATGCATAAGAGTTTCAAAAACAGCTTTAACATTTATAAGAGTCATTTAACAGTTATTATACAGCTCATGCTGTATAAAATCATTGTAGAGGAATCCGTGTAAGCTTAGGGTGCCTTATCAGAATATAAAAACTCTACTATAAAACTTTAAGTATTGTGTGACACTCCAAGCTAATTATATCGTTAAAGCTGTATACTGGCTGTATTTTACATGTAATCACTTCCTTATTACAGCTTTAGGTGTTATAATAGAATCACTTTGGCACTTGGTATATGTCAACTCCGTTTTAATGCTATTTCTGGTGGCGTAATTTTACACTCTTATAAGTATAGTAGTTTTATGACTTCTGTCTATGAGGGTATTATAAAACTAAAAGAATAAATGACAACCACAATACAGCTTTAGTCTGTATTTATAAGTATAATAGTTTTATAACTTCTGTCTATGAGGGTATTATAAAACTAAAAGAATAAATGAGAACCACATTACAGCTTTAGTCTGTATTTATAAGCATAATAGTTTTATGACTTCTGTCTATGAGGGTATTATAAAACTAAAAGAATAAACAACAACTATAGTACAGCTTTAGTCTGTATTACTGACAGGTGCACGAATCTATTCGGATCATTTGTGTTTAGGACGTAAAATGTGGAAAAAAAGAAAAAGATCGAGTGCAGTCAAGAGAAGTAGGATTGAAAATTAATATTTACATATAACAAAATTACGACACGAATGTGAATAATGATAGTAAACCATCATTTGTTGAGGAAGAAAAAAAAGAATTATAAGTTATGTATGAAGAATCAAAATACAGCCAAACGAATAAAAATATTCTATTATAAAACTGATTAAAAGCTAAAAGCTGTATAAGTGACTCCATTAATTACATAATGCAGCTACTAAGCTTATAGTGATCTCCAGATATCGTTGAGGCTGTTTAAGAATCGTCGCCATTTTCGAATATAGAAGAACACATTTGAAAGTACAAATAAAGAAATACTTGACAATATTTGACAATAGCTAAAGCCGTATTATGATTACCACCATTAAATAATGTGACTGTGGTTTCAGATTTAGTATTTACATTAAAATTTGATATTCTAACCTTAAAAAGAAACACTTTATACCTACCAATTTTTAATATTTCCCTGGCTTTTCTTGGTTATTTTGCTGGCGCGTGAATATTTTGCCGCAAACAACACACAGGCATACCATTAATTTTAATCGGCACTTATTTTCACCGTTATACCATCCGCTGTCCAAGTGATATATTATTTTGAGTTCTAGTTAATGTCGCCATTAATGTAAAAGCAATGCTCAATTTGTTTTGACATGTCAATTCTCAAATAATATTTATTCTTTTGTAATTCTCTTCAAAACCTTATTTAAAACTATAATTCTTAAAAGATACTTATAAGAGACTATCTGTAGTGTTATAGTTGCCTTGTACACCAAATAACAGCTCTAATACAGCTATTATACAGCTTATCTATTGCTTCTACAGCTACTATACAGCTCTAATAACGCTAAAAGCTGTATTATTTGGGGCCTTTTTTCTCTTATAAGGGCTGTATAAGCGCTTATACAGCATTTATACAGCTAAAATATACAGCTTTTAGTATACGAATGAACTCAAATACAGCTTATATACAGCTTGAAATGCTACTTGGGTAATTCCTGTAAAATTGCAATTATTGATAGGCAGCGAAGTAAACACGTCTTCGTCTAGCTTCTTAGTTTCGCCTATTCTTACGTAAATAAAGGGTTTTGTTCCGACAAAACTATAGAAGCCTTCGGAATACAATCGGCAAACTACAGCAATACAGTGCAGGTGGACAATAGTCCCGGCCGGGCGTCTCCAGTCGTCGCGCGCGCGCGGGCGGCTCCGGGCAATGACTCGCGGCTTTGTCCGCGCGGAAATGAGAAAAGTTGCGACAAGGAAGCGCAACCCCCCTCCCCCCCCTCCGCACTCCCCAGTCTTGTCCCTCGATGGACTTTCTTTAGGTATTCTTTTAACCGACTCTGTGTAATTGTGTCGAAACTACTAGTCAGTTAAGCGACCGTATGGCGCGAAGTTTGATTCAATTTTAGCACGCCTATTGAGTATTTTTACGTTTAAAGGAGTAATCACATAAAACCCTAAACGTCTACTACGACAACATTAAAGTTTGCGCCTCCTGGCTTCCAGCCGCTACCTCCTCCCCACCCGGCGGCGTGTCTTAACTTAATTAATATTCCCGTCTTTCTAAGACCTTTTTTGGCATTAAACAAAAAAAGCACGAGCAAAAATAATTTTTCGCTTGAGGGAATAGAGAGTCACGCTGCGAGGAGGGCCCGTGAAACTGAGGTCCTCTCGGACCACCGGCCGCGAGCCCGCGCGGCGACGGCTTGCGCTGATCTGATCGCATCCGGCCCGCCAATACCCTACTAAGTCAACAAACACATCTGCATCTCAACTATTATAGGGTATGCGACCTTGTTGTTCTCAACAGAAAGTCAAATCTTCCGTAACGTTCAATTTTAGATAGGTCTTCTTATCGGTAAAGCGCAGCTTCTTTCCCTCTAATGCCCGCTAATGCCGCGCAAATAACGCTTAATAATTCCGTGTGGGCAGAACAATGCGAGGATGTAGGACGCGTGTTGATACGTGATACGTCATGCAAAATAAGCGTATTACGAGCAGTTTCACAAGTAACCCACTTATCCATGTTTGGAGTCGGTACTGCGGAGACACGTGAGGAATTGGGTAAACCCTGGAATGGCACAAAAACTGGGTAAAATAATACCGATCGCTACAAAAACTGGGTTAAATAATACCGATCGCTACAAAAATTTGGAGGAAATGTAAACACTAAAATTGTTTAATCAATCAAACACTTGTTGTTTTTCGCCACAAGGTTTTGCTGAGTCTTAATCGCGTAAGAAGAGTCAGGTTCTAACGGCGATCCGGGTCGCTGGCCGAAAAACGAACGTAGAGTTACTGAATGTGCGGAATGCGCCAATGTGACCGTTATTTAGGTGCATTTTTGTACGTTCTCCCGCAAGATGCAACTAACGTATCACAGTAATTTTCATATGTAGGGGCGTAAAGGATTTATAATGACGTCCTTTTTGAAATATACTTTACTTTTCAATGTAGGTAATTAATTATTATCTGGAAAAAGATATGATTCCTGTTAAGCAAAATTAGATTTTTGACGATTCGTGTTTTTTTTTAAATAATTGTTTTAATTTTAATGTATGAATAATTTTAAAGTAGGTGCTTATTTTATTTTATTCATAGTACGAGTGTGTTACTGTTAAATAAAAAATCTCGTTGAATCTTGCAGTTGTAGGTAACCTAATTATGGACCATTTTATGTCATTACATGAAAGACCACAATTAATATAAAAGCTGACGCATGATGAAGATGACGATGACTTGAAGACACTTTAGTTCTAATAAACTATATTTTAAGATGACAATGATTACAGTAGTACTGTGTGGGGTTGTCCCGGCTCGCCGACGGGCGCGGGCGCGCTAATAATTCACCGCGGCCATAACTCATCCGAGATAGCGCCGTCCTCCGCCGCCGCGCGATCATCTCGGGGCTCGCGCGGCTGGAGCTATCGCTGCAACACTGATAAAGTATCTGTAACGGCCTTATGGTTCAGAGAGATATAAAATGTTGATTTACTTACTCTCTGTACTAAAATAATGTACCTACCAAAGGTACTTTAGATAATGCCCGATGGCCAGCCATTCAGTTTTTTAAACAGGCGAACTGGCAGACGGCCCATCTGATAGAACTTGGTTACCGCCGCAGGCTATGGACTGAGCTACACCAGGGGCTCCAGGGGCTGACGCGTTGCCGGTATCGAAGAACGCGTTATCTCTAGTTATCGGCTATTAATTCTTAACGCGAACCCGAAAATAATAAATTTTATGTTTGAAAGCAACGAGATATCTATGTACTATCAGCCCGACCCACCATAAAACTGTGTCACAGTGACTTTACGATTCAAGTCGTAAGAAGTGTCAATCAACATAATTGTTTAATACTGTCACTGCGACACCGTTCCATGGTGGGTCAGGGTTCCATTGGGATGATACTTAGTACATAATAGTCCTATTATAGTTGATTCGTAGTTAAAAACTTGCCCATTATTATTTCCCTCATAACACTACCAGACTGATAGTCAAAATTAAAAATCTCGTCTTGGAAATGTCTTGACTGAGCTGCTTGTCACAAGATCAAGACACGTCAAAGTAAGCGTCGCGACGTGTCCTTATAGAAAACTGTCATTTGAAACAGTTTATTAGCCTAGATCCGGTGATTAATACGGTCCTAAGGCTGATTGGTCATTCTTAAAGTTAGCAAAGCAATACAGATAAACAATGGGTCCAATTCGGATGATTGCCGTCTAAATTTAAATTTAAGTTAAGAATCTGTAAATTTAGAAATGTCATTTTAAAGAATCTCATACATTTAGTCGTTTAAATTTAGAGATAGACGCCATTCGGTATTCGGATGCACATCCCAAACGTCAAAATACAGAATTTAACCTAAATTTTCTGTAAATTTAGGCGCCACCTAAACAGTGGCGTGTAAATTTATTGACAGATAAGATATAATCCTAAAAAAAATGAGCCTGCCTGGTCTAACCTAGTATATACATATGGTATTTCCAGATTTAATTGCAAGTTTTAAATAATAATCAGATATTTTTAAATCCGAAAAAGGATTCGTAATAATTTAATAGTGTAAAAAGCCCTAAAATAAACACTTGACCTGTGTCTGCCTTTATTGTCTGTGTGCGAAATGCAAATGGTTCTGTGAGTGAATTGAAATTAAAGAAAACTGACTGTCACAAACACTGTTACCGATTATCGACCGTGAAAATGTTTACAAGAAACGATTAACACTCAAGTGCTTCATGTAACAGTTACCTGCACGTTGTATTATGGAGTTATTTTCACGTTTCGCATTAGGGCTCGCTCACCTCCGAGTCAGCTCATGCCATGAATGTGTTTGCTGTTGCTGCCTAAATGGATATATTGTTCCCCGAACATCAAAGGTAAATCATTTAATTACCTATGAACGATTAGATGGCTAGTTTTAATATTTTGCTGAATGTTTTAGACTTATTAAAGTTTTTTCTGTACCTATATCTAAGTATGATAGTAATGATAACTTGATAACTTATGATTTATTTACTAGTAAACAACTAACCACCTATTTCTGCCTTTCTAGTGTTCAACAATGTTATGACACAAGTACCTACTAACAAAAACGATGCAGTGAGTGATATATTGCACCCATGTTATAAAGATAAACACCAGACAAACAAGGAATATTTCTCCAGAACATACTTGTTGGTAAGTAGGTTTGTGATGTATCACATTATGAACTAACTACCTAAATATAATTTTTTATCAAGTAGCTCCTTAATATTCTATATTGGTTTTTTCAATTGTCTACATTGGTTGGTATACAAACCGTTGTGTACAAGATTGTTGCTTGTTAAAAATAAACAATTATTAATAGTTAACTGAATGTATGTATTAAACATTTTTATATTAGATATATATTTGTAAATATAAAAAGCTATTTTGTAGGTCAATTTATGTATGATGCTGATACTGAATTCTTCAGGTGAAAATGTTTGTTTCCCACATAACTATGAAACACCCATGACTCAATTCTTACCAGCTGTTAATATGTCCCAATGTTACTTACACAGGAAAAGTTTAGCCCTATCTAAGTACCTTAATTAAACTTGGTTGTATTATTAAATTACTCTAAATATTTGCACATTAAATATTTAGTAAGGAAAGGTCAGACTTTCTAATACATAATTTCTGTTAAATTGTTTTTGTGTAGCGCCATGGGGAAGTGGGGTTTAATGAACTAACTAAAGATATGCCACAATTCACTCAGACCTATTATTTATTTTTATTGTATTTAACTTGTATGGCGGGATGACTTGTAGTCTTTTCTGAAGGATTGGCTGAAGATTGCCACAGAGAGAAAGGTGTGGAAATCAAGTGAGGGGGTCTTTGCCCAGCAGTGGGACACTGTATTAGGCTAAATAGTAATCATAATAATAAAAACTTTTATGATATTGAGAACCCGCAACCTTATAATATAAATATTGTTTCAGCTGACCATGGTGATATGCTTGATAAAATGCTGGTGAAATTTGTATGATGCAGAAGAACTTACATTACTCGGTTATATAGAGGAGTAAGCAATGCACTTACTGTTTGCATCTAGAGAGTGTTTAGTGTATTTTCAAATTAAATGTTATTGGTTAATAATAATTACATGTGTTTTATTTATTATTATTTTAAATATAAGTATCTAGTAATGGTTAATGACTAAGGACATTATTTTATATCTCCCAGAATGACATCCTTAAGGTCTCTACACCATCATATCACACCATAACCGTAATAGGATGTCAGACAAAAAAAAAATTGTATTGAAAAGAATGAGTCTATGCCCACTAGATCGTTCCATCACCGAACAAAATTTTAATACTAATTACCTTCCAGGTCTGATATGTTTATAGTACGGTGATGGTGAGATACAGTGTATTGGGTAGAGACCTTTAAGCTACAGCAATAATCTCAGCAGTAGAATGAGGGACAGTGTGCTATTCTGGGCCTCACATGTTGTACCTATTGAAAGAAAATATCCTGTGATTGGCACTTAAAATTACATGTAAGTAGGTGATGAGTAAGTAGGTAATGGTTTGTTTTGTTAGCTGGACCCTGGTACAATCCAGATACACAGTCTCACTCAAGGTGCTTTTCCACCGGCGAGGCCAAGCGAGACGAGAGTTTTAATTTGGATATTTGTACAAATCTTCATCCTCGGTGGAAATGATTTTTTAAAACAATCAAACGCGGCTGCCTCGTCTCGGCTCGCGTCACTGGTGAAAAAACAACTTCATTAAATTTTAACCTTCAACTGACGCCAATGTTAGGTACGATAAGTAAGTTAGTTTTGTTTCTAGTAGGTACAGCCTGATATTCATATTACTCATAGATACAGTTATTTTATAACACGAAGGTGGTCACTAAATTCAACCTTGATGCTCCAAAGATGAACTCTAAACACCCGTATTCCTGACGAAAACAACTGTAAGTACTAGGCTGTAACAGAAGAACGAAGTTTCATAGTTTTCACGATGCATACTGCTGCGCCAAAATATTATACCTATACGAGTCTAACTAAAGCTGAAACGGTATCCCGTATCTGTTTGTTTTGTTTACATTGTACTACAATAAAAAATTAGCTAGCTAAAGAACAAGGTAAGGTTAGTTCTTTGTTTTTAAATTTGTTCCTATGAGTAATGTTGCCAGTTGCTATTTGCAATAAAATAGTAAATAAAATATAAAATTATGTTTTTTCGGGTTCTTATTTTTTCAGAACTAATTGTATTAAGGTTTTAAGAAAACATATTATTCAAAATAATATAGCTAAAGAAACGTAAAAAAAGTATTACAATGCCTATTTTTTTATTTTGTCAATTCTGCCAGTCAATATTTTTTGATGTGGTAACGCACAGATTCATTTAAGAGCTGTAAAATGGCTATAATTTTAAATAAGGCATTCCCGAATACCGATTGCGTTTAGACCTGTCAAAATCGACTTTGACGTTCATAAATTTAAGTTTACAGACGTTTAAAATTAGACAACGGTAACCCGAATTGGACCCACTATTTAGCTAATTTAAGGATGTCTTTGATTGTATTCAAAGAAACGCCGCATAATCCAAACTCGTTATTTATTCGAGGGCGTGGTCCAGGTAGTCCTCGTGTAGCGCGTAATGAGCCGTGCGCGGGCGCCCCGGGCGTCCCAGCCGGCGGCGCCGCGCCTCACAACAGGTGCTCTTTTTACTCCAGCACCCAGGACAAGGCTTGGTTTATAACGATTACATTTTAAGTAATTATGCTGCATGTAATCATGCCGAAACATCCTCCACTCGAATACCACAAAAATGTTGAATGTGTTTTTTATTTTATGTTAAAATTATGTAGAATTATGGTTTTCTAATAAAGTAAACAAGTAAGTACAGAATCTCTACTAATTCCAACTCTCCTTCAAAAGGAATTAATTACCTTAATTTATGTTTAGACTTCATTGTTATAATAAAATCCTTTGTAGGAGGAGGTTGATGTGTTTATCAATCTATATAATATATATGTTTCTGTGTTTATCAGCCTATAAAATACATATTATGTATGAATGTATTTTTGCTCCTACGTGGCGCTCTAAACACTAAACGCGTTGGCTGATTTTGATGATCCTTTATGTCAATTGATTTGTCTTAATCTTGTAATTGTCACTAAATACATAACAGTAATCAAATTTCAATATGAACAAAAAAAGTCGACGAACTATAACAAGCGGGGTATCATTGAATAGGTATTTAAAAATCATCTTAAGGTCTCATTCATAATTTTTCATTTTGAATGATCATTTAGGATTTAAAATAAATTAGGTTTTTTTTGTTGTTTTGTGTTTTAGTCTAGTTTATCTTGCAAATTATAGACACTAGTCTAGTTTGCCTATTGACGTGTTATGTACGAGGAGGCTGCGAGCGGTCGCCGCCGGCCGGCGCTTTGTGCTCAAAGGTGATTGCATCCGTATTCAATAACACGATGGCCTAGAATCTTGCTTTAATGGAATGCGCCATGGGCAACACCTGTGTTGAACTGTAATACCACTTACACAGTATTGAACATAGCTTTCTAGTATGAACATTTTGATCACGACAACTGCGGCAGGTTTACTTACCACCGTTGCAATAATATGCATAATTAATCAATCAATACTTAGTGCATTCTTATAGATCACAGAAACCGCTGTGAGGGAAATTTACCATGGTTGATGAAATGCAAAGGTATTAGTTTGTTGTAAAGGAATTTCTTTAATGAGATCAAGACGGCACCTAAATAACGTCTTCAGCCGGACAAAAGCATCTCTAAGAGTGGCCTTAACAACCGGAGCTGCGCTTCCCGCCACCACCAAAACTGCAATCATATCGCTAGCTCGCCACTCCTGGTGCTGAACACAGGTCCATAAATGGAAATTGTGTTGTAAGTACATATCATAAATAATAATAAGTTACTTTTCGCGAACTCGAGAGCATCAAAAACAATAAAGGAAAACTTATGGAAGAAACCTATTAGAATGAGAAATGTGTCCCGCGAGGTAACACTCGGCTAATTAGCACAAACAAGCTGTCTCGCTAATTAATTGGGGCAAGATAAGTCATCCCCTTCCCCCCCGTCTCATCCCGCGCACGGCGGTCACCATCCGTGAAATTGCTCCGCTGTTTATAAGAAAACATGAAGAAATTGTGCCTTTTATTTTGTAACGGCGTTTATTATATACAAAATATTACTGGGTAGGGTGTAAACGTCGAGTCGGATTTTTCTTTTAAAGCGTCTCCGCATTCAGGGACTTTACGAGGCCGCGCCATTTATACTGCAGCTATGGCGTTTCTTTTGACTAGTAAATCCGTCGAATTGTGAGTAGATTAAATTTGCTTTCTATTTAATGTAAAAGAGACTTCCTCGAGATGCCAGACCACGAACCAGTGTTACTACTGTAACATTAAAAAATTATCCGCTACAAACATAATATTTTTTCTCCCACATGCTTGGAAATGTCAACCTTACTGTCGTAAAATCAGCCCGCGAAGTTCTAAGTTCCAGGCCCAGGCAAAATTAAAAAAAAAAAAGTTATTATTTACCAGCCGCAGCGGCCGCGAAAATGTATACAAATTTCATTACGTACCTGATGTTTTACTTTTTAAAAACATGTTTGGACTAGGATAACTAACTCCAAACAGCCAAAGACTCGTGCCTTCAAAATTCTTCCATGTACCTATATTTTACTTTTTAATGTCATAGTCTAAAAAGTCAAACTTTTACAAACAGCGTTTACAGCGTATTTAAAAGTGTATCAAATAGTTTGAGGTTGTTTATAGAAATTGTGTTTATAAACAAAATAAATTGCCGAAATAACATAAACGCGTAATAAATGTTATAATTTAAACCATATTTTATTGAAATTGAATTTATTACGTTTAAATGTTTGATTTTATTTAATGCTTTGTTTCAGTACTTTTAATCGTACGTGTTTCTGTTCTTTTTTTTCAAGGAAATTTTGACCTGTTTATTATTTTAACAATTTGTGTTATATTTTCTCGCATTGTTGGAGAAAAGCACTATACAAGTCTCGGCCACGCTAACTCTACTCGTCCCGCAACGGCCTATTTCCCGGTCTATGCAGTAATGTACTATTTAACGCACATTTTGTTTTAAATGTTGTGGCTGCTTGTTTATGACGGATGTAATAATAAAATTTGAGTCTGATTTTCATATGGTGCCTAATTTCACGCAGAAGTTTTTTATCGATATGCTCTCGGGAACTGTTTTTTTTAAAGGACAGGTTTTTTATTTTATAATAGTTATCTCTTTGGTACAAACAACAAAGTAAAGCATACAAAGTTGCCTTAACTGTTTCCTCTGGGCTATAAACTATTGTTTACCCAATTTCGCGTCAATAGGTCAGGGCTTTGAGTCCTTTTCAAGGCATGAAACACTTTTAGTACTTAATATTTTTATACTGATACTATTATTATGTACTTAACGGGTTTTTTGTATTAGTTTGTGGTTCGGTCGCAAGAATCAATTTCTCTACATAATCGGCAAAATTGAACCCTGACCCACCAAAGAACTGTATCACTCTGAGTTCATAAATCAAATAGTAAGAATTAAAAAAAGGGCTATGGTAAGTCAGGGCTAAAATTTTGGCAATTGCACATATTTCAGTATGTTGATGATATAATATAGGGTTTATTTGTGTAAGTTTATCCTCTATTCATTATTTATTTAATTTATTTTATAAGCAAGTGGACTAGATACGAGTTGGTTCATATTACTTTCGCAGAGCTCCTCAAAGTTCAACGTTTGTACAGTTTTGAATTTCTTTACCAGCGGATGGCGAATGCGGCTCAGATGCCGGCTGCAGCTGCCGGTGCAATAAAACCCTCGGCGCTCCTCGGATGGACACATAAATCCATTTGCACGGGAACCCCCCCCTCCCCGCCGTCATAACGTCCCCTGGACGCTGCACTATTCTGAATGCTCTCATTGTGATTGCCTCGTGGAATACTTACCACAATGTTTTTTATGGGCCGACTCCTGCTTAAAATATTGAGATGTTCACTATGCTTCAAGTGCTGGTGTTTCCTTAGCTGTGCCTTTTCTTAAATAATGTTCGTGGGTATGCTACGATTGTATTCATGTCACAAAACATCTCATCACTTGTCTTTTAGTTTTAAGATAAACACGCGAGAAACCATTTGTATAGGCAATAGTTATACGGTTCAAATATTATAGAACTTTTAGTGCCAACAATGACCACAACCCAGTCGGCAGGTTCTCTTTTCATTTGTGTGCAAGCAGTCTTCGCTACAAAGCAGAAAAACACTGGAATTTGCTGCGGGCGTAGCGGTACGCGCTATGTGGCAGCGCGTGTGTTGCTTCCATTACAACTTATAAGAGTACGTTTGTAATTCAATAAGAAAAAAGTAAACAAAATTGTTTATCCAGAGTATTATTTTCTCGAGGTAGAAAGTTCCAGGTTCCGTGTCGGTTCCCAGAATCCGGCGCGGGTCCGGCGCCGTATCCGTCCGCACGCTCCACTGCGCGGCGTCCGCGCGCCCGCTCCGCTGCGCCCGCCGAATCACCCCTATTTCCACCCCGTAGCGACTAGGTTCCTCTGGCACGCGACACATTTTTACAAGCTTTTATCTACCCCGTGTGCAGTCTAGTGTGTGTCGTTTTAGGTAAGAAGCTATTCCTCGCGCACATATGTTACATATTAATGGATTTATATATTTTGACAGATGCCTTGGAATATATTGTGGGGTAAAATATTGGCGCGCTCTGCGATATATCACTCCGGCCACTTTTGTGTGAGTTATGATCACTCGCGCCCGTATAAGAAAAGATGAACTGTATATATTACTAAAAAGAGCGACAACTGTTTGAGGTTGCAGAGGACTGAGTGTCATAACATAAAACGTAAGTAACACTTTCATTTTTGTATTGTTTACAGACTTTTGTACAATAGATATGTAAGGTAATTAGTAGCATTATTAGCAGCTGTTTTAAACCCCTGTAGACTGTACACGGGCCGCTAAGCCACCTGGAGGCTCTCCTCCGCACCGCGGGGTGTGAGGAGCGGGGGGGGGGGGGGGGGGCTGTACTCGTCGCGTGAGATGCGGATATAGGCGATGAAGATTGTCGAGTGTGTTACGGACACTACCATTTAGCATTTCAGTTAAGCTTTACAGTTTGATACAAGCACTCTGTTATTTTTGGAGTTTTTAAGTGTATTGGGTAGAGACCTTTAAGCTACAGCAATAATCTCAGCAGTAGAATGAGGGACAGTGTGCTATTCTGGGCCTCACATGTTGTACCTATTGAAAGAAAATATCCTGTGATTGGCACTTAAAATTACATGTAAGTAGGTGATGAGTAAGTAGGTAATGGTTTGTTTTGTTAGCTGGACCCTGGTACAATCCAGATACACAGTCTCACTCAAGGTGCTTTTCCACCGGCGAGGCCAAGCGAGACGAGAGTTTTAATTTGGATATTTGTACAAATCTTCATCCTCGGTGGAAATGATTTTTTAAAACAATCAAACGCGGCTGCCTCTTCTCGGCTCGCGTCACTGGTGAAAAAACAACTTCATTAAATTTTAACCTTCAACTGACGCCAATGTTAGGTACGATAAGTAAGTTAGTTTTGTTTCTAGTAGGTACAGCCTGATATTCATATTACTCATAGATACAGTTATTTTATAACACGAAGGTGGTCACTAAATTCAACCTTGATGCTCCAAAGATGAACTCTAAACACCCGTATTCCTGACGAAAACAACTGTAAGTACTAGGCTGTAACAGAAGAACGAAGTTTCATAGTTTTCACGATGCATACTGCTGCGCCAAAATATTATACCTATACGAGTCTAACTAAAGCTGAAACGGTATCCCGTATCTGTTTGTTTTGTTTACATTGTACTACAATAAAAAATTAGCTAGCTAAAGAACAAGGTAAGGTTAGTTCTTTGTTTTTAAATTTGTTCCTATGAGTAATGTTGCCAGTTGCTATTTGCAATAAAATAGTAAATAAAATATAAAATTATGTTTTTTCGGGTTCTTATTTTTTCAGTACTAATTGTATTAAGGTTTTAAGAAAACATATTATTCAAAATAATATAGCTAAAGAAACGTAAAAAAAGTATTACAATGCCTATTTTTTTATTTTGTCAATTCTGCCAGTCAATATTTTTTGATGTGGTAACGCACAGATTCATTTAAGAGCTGTAAAATGGCTATAATTTTAAATAAGGCATTCCCGAATACCGATTGCGTTTAGACCTGTCAAAATCGACTTTGACGTTCATAAATTTAAGTTTACAGACGTTTAAAATTAGACAACGGTAACCCGAATTGGACCCACTATTTAGCTAATTTAAGGATGTCTTTGATTGTATTCAAAGAAACGCCGCATAATCCAAACTCGTTATTTATTCGAGGGCGTGGTCCAGGTAGTCCTCGTGTAGCGCGTAATGAGCCGTGCGCGGGCGCCCCGGGCGTCCCAGCCGGCGGCGCCGCGCCTCACAACAGGTGCTCTTTTTACTCCAGCACCCAGGACAAGGCTTGGTTTATAACGATTACATTTTAAGTAATTATGCTGCATGTAATCATGCCGAAACATCCTCCACTCGAATACCACAAAAATGTTGAATGTGTTTTTTATTTTATGTTAAAATTATGTAGAATTATGGTTTTCTAATAAAGTAAACAAGTAAGTACAGAATCTCTACTAATTCCAACTCTCCTTCAAAAGGAATTAATTACCTTAATTTATGTTTAGACTTCATTGTTATAATAAAATCCTTTGTAGGAGGAGGTTGATGTGTTTATCAATCTATATAATATATATGTTTCTGTGTTTATCAGCCTATAAAATACATATTATGTATGAATGTATTTTTGCTCCTACGTGGCGCTCTAAACACTAAACGCGTTGGCTGATTTTGATGATCCTTTATGTCAATTGATTTGTCTTAATCTTGTAATTGTCACTAAATACATAACAGTAATCAAATTTCAATATGAACAAAAAAAGTCGACGAACTATAACAAGCGGGGTATCATTGAATAGGTATTTAAAAATCATCTTAAGGTCTCATTCATAATTTTTCATTTTGAATGATCATTTAGGATTTAAAATAAATTAGGTTTTTTTTGTTGTTTTGTGTTTTAGTCTAGTTTATCTTGCAAATTATAGACACTAGTCTAGTTTGCCTATTGACGTGTTATGTACGAGGAGGCTGCGAGCGGTCGCCGCCGGCCGGCGCTTTGTGCTCAAAGGTGATTGCATCCGTATTCAATAACACGATGGCCTAGAATCTTGCTTTAATGGAATGCGCCATGGGCAACACCTGTGTTGAACTGTAATACCACTTACACAGTATTGAACATAGCTTTCTAGTATGAACATTTTGATCACGACAACTGCGGCAGGTTTACTTACCACCGTTGCAATAATATGCATAATTAATCAATCAATACTTAGTGCATTCTTATAGATCACAGAAACCGCTGTGAGGGAAATTTACCATGGTTGATGAAATGCAAAGGTATTAGTTTGTTGTAAAGGAATTTCTTTAATGAGATCAAGACGGCACCTAAATAACGTCTTCAGCCGGACAAAAGCATCTCTAAGAGTGGCCTTAACAACCGGAGCTGCGCTTCCCGCCACCACCAAAACTGCAATCATATCGCTAGCTCGCCACTCCTGGTGCTGAACACAGGTCCATAAATGGAAATTGTGTTGTAAGTACATATCATAAATAATAATAAGTTACTTTTCGCGAACTCGAGAGCATCAAAAACAATAAAGGAAAACTTATGGAAGAAACTGTAACGTTGTATATCTTGCGTGAATCGGAACCTAAAGACTGGGGGAATATTAAAGGTGTTAATGGCATTACTGTTCATTACTTTTGATTGTCAAACGTCAACACCATAGATTTGTAGGTTAGTGTTGCCGCGTTATGGTAAAATACCTTGAATTAGGGGATTAATAAATATTTGTAATTAATCAATAAATGGAGTCAATAGTTAATTACATTTATTAAGTAAACAAAACAATACAAAGATTTCTTTTGGCAGTAATTGTACACACAAGAATTAAACAAACACATTTCAGTCAAAAGATAATTTAATGTAGTACTTTCATGTAGGTAATATATTAATTGGGTACCTAATTACCCAGACTACCTAAATTGTATAGCTACATTGTATGCATTTTGGTTGCATCTATGTTTTGACTAAGTATCTTTCATCAAGATGTCCAAGATGATAGCCCATTACAAAATCAGGCTTAAGCTGAATGAGAGCGGAGGAGCCATCCTCAATAAAGTAACCAAGCACCTGCTGTGGAGATATAGTACATACTTTCAGTCATATTTCGGTGAAAGGAACTTGTAAGTAATAATTAATAACATCTTTCTGATGGAGGCATTTCTTGCAATTTAATATGCAATTCTCTGACCAAATGGTGAATTTTCAGTTATTGTTTCTCACACGTGGAAGAGGAGGGAATGTCTTAGCGTCGAGATTACCAGGGGTTTTCCTTGAAGTTTTCCGGTAAGATTCATAATTTTGTTAACCTTAAATGTCAGCCCACATGTCTTATATATTTCTTAATCGTAGTGCTAATCAGAGCAATTTATCTCTGTCTTTACAGCTGGACTGGGTTTTCAGTATTTCTTAGGGTTTCCCTTAAGTTTTCTAGTTTTCTAGTATTTTCAGTATCTTTTAGTGTCTGGATATTTTCAGTATGTACTGATTTAAGTTTCCGTCTACATAGTTTCTGTTTCCTGTTATTCTGTTTAGATACTTTCAGAATAATTTAGCTTACTGATTTGCCTTTATGGTTGGATGATTTATTTTGCATTCCGTTATTCCGATTCAGGCTCCAACTATATTCAGGTTCAGTAAAGCTATGAGTAGCTTATAAAGACATTCAGTATTTGGCAGGAACTCTCTTTAGATCTGTAAGTAATAAATTCAGGTTTAGGTTCCTGATCATTCAGTAAACATATAAGTAATGAAGTAGGATATAAAGGTTTAAACCAACCTTTAGTAGGCGTGCCATAGGCACGAGGATTCAGTAGACCTTCACAAGCTGCTGTGAGCTGCCCGAGGATACTGTGGCTTGCGACACAGTGTACTGGGACCGCTCCACCAGTCTGCCGACCTGGGACTACATCGAGTCGATCGTCCAGGAAGGAAGGTTTTCTTCAGATTAAGGTCTGTGGAAATTATATTTATAATTAGGGAATTAGGATATCAATAATAGTTATTTGAACTTAAATTGGAATTGGTGGCAACTCTATAACTAGGGACTAACAAATTACTATCTAAGAATTGTGAATTATAACATAAGAACCTTTACTTGTGTAAAACGACCAGCCTTCCGCTGAGCTAAACATATTTTCTGGTAGAGTAAGAATTATGAGCAAAGTTAAGTTCACAATTAAATAACATCATGTATAGAGCTGCATAGGAATAAAGACTGTGATATTTACTAACCTGTTTCATTGAGCTCCTCATCATACGTCCTAGATCACTCCATATCTTCAACTTATTCTACAACTTTCTGTTTACGTTATTCCGTCTATTTCGTTTTGTCACTTGGTAAAACCTAGCCGGGCATTTAGCAACGTGACAAATGGCGCCCATTTCCGTGTAATTTTGAAGATTTTGAGACCTTTTTTGATCATTTTTATGGAGTTTTCTACGATTTTTATGGATTGCCACCAACTGTCCAAATAGCTTGACATTTCTAGTTAGAGACCACATTTAGCTTTTGTCTTATACTATCTCGCTATTTTGCACTGTATTTCTTGATAATTTCGTGTATTTCAGTTGTTTTCAGCATATTTTGATCATTTAAAATGTGTAAAACTGTTGAAATTTTGAGGTTAAAACACTTGTCAAACTAGATAATCTTGAATACTAGGTCATAGACTATGTTCAATTTTTTTGCGTAAGGGTTGCTATGCTTTACATGGTATTGCTGAAAGCACGATACTTTTATCTGTGGTTTTGGAAATACTGTTGAGATACTTTTAATAAGTTAATAAAATTTAAAGCCATTTTGCATAATTTCTAAATACAAATTTATAAATATAATTATAGAACTAATTTGCTTTTGAGAATTAAGGAAAGTTAAATTTGTATTAAAAGTTTTCTTATTTACAAACTTACATTTGAGTACTTATGTCAAATTTGACAATTGAAGGCCATATACCTACCTTTTGTATTGAAACTTTTGTTTGGCCATAGTAGATTTTGAAAAACAATTGATAATTTCACCTTAGTTTTGTTTTCATAACTGTTTTTAAGGAAAGACAAAAACACAATAGTAATTGCAAAATATTTATTAAGATATATAATAATTTTAGTATACAGAAATTGTAATAACATTTAGCTTTTGCCAACAATTCTGATTTAGAGTAAATTGTTAAAACATAACAAAATGGATAGAACTATTCAGTTTCATTCACTGCATAAGGATGAGTTAATCTATGAAGTTGAGATAAGATCAGAAACACCACTTAGTACTGTTGATGGTCTTCGGAAACAATTAAGATCTTTAAGTATAGAATGTCCATCAGAGGCAGTTCTTGAAACAAGTTTAGATGCAAAGGTTGAATTACGGATAATTTCAGACAAATTAAAGCAGTTAACAAGTTTAGTAGACAAGTATATTAAAGACAAGGACAGTTTTTCACTAAATAGATCTAGAGCATTAGGTGCACATTTGTATTACAGACTTTTAAGAATTCAAGTTGACTGTGATGCAGGCAACTTACAATTAAAATCAGAACTTAGTAACAAATTAGAATCACTTTTAGTTAGGATTGAATCACTTGTGCCGACTTCAGACCAAAATGTAGTTACTCCTTCGGAGGTCACTGAGATGCATGTTGAATGCACCGGTGACAAGAATGTTTCAAAATGGGGAGTCAAGTTCAATGGATGCACTGACCCCAGATCATTTTTAGATCGTATTGAAGAACTTAAGTTAGCTTTTGGTGTATCAGACATCAAATTGTTTCATTCAGCGGCACAACTGTTTATAGATCAAGCCTTATTATGGTACAGAGGTATAAGACAACAGGTTTCTAGCTGGAAGGATATTAAGGAGTTGTTGTTAGAGGAGTTTGATCCTGTTGATTATGACTACAGGTTATTAGGGGAGATTAGGTTAAGAACACAAGGTATAACTGAACCTATACACATTTTTTTTTCGGTTATGGCGTGTTTGTTTTCCCGTCTTAAGGTTGCGTTGTCTGAGGAGATGAAATTGGAGATCCTTTTGCACAATATTAGGCCAACATTAGCACAACATTTGGCTTTAGTGCACATAACATCGGTGTCACAGCTGAAGGATCATTGTCGCAGATTGGAAGGTGCTAAACAGCGTGCAGAGTTATTCACGGAGCCTTCCAAGACCGCCACAAACATTTTGTCGGACGAATTTGTTTACAAGAGCAAGTCCAAGCCGGTTCATTCGGTAAATTCAGGTTCATCGTCGTCTCCTAGCAACTGCAAGAAAACAACTTGTGCGTTTGCGCAGCATGGTACTGCAGCATCTCGGGGTAAACAACAAACGCAGTTTCGATCCACACATGTACAGCTACCGGTTTGTTACAAGTGCGGACGTTCTAATCATAATTTTAGACTTTGCAGGGCAAGGGCTCGTGATGGTAAAATCAGATGTTTTGGTTGTGGTTTGACAGATGTTGTTATTGCCAACTGTCCGAATTGTACTAAACGTATAAAGCCGACACTACACGTTCCGACTTCAAAAAACTAAATTGTTTTGATCGTAGCAAATTTAAAAACAGTAAATCAATTTCCAAATTTTGTAATTATAATTCGATTGCTACGATCAGGTTTAAACCAAATAAAGATGATATTCGGCCTTATTTAAAGTTTAAAGTTTATGACTTTGAGATTTTCGGCTTATTAGATTCGGGAGCTTCGGTTTCGATTTTAGGCAATAATGCACATCTGGATTTTGAGAAATTTGGATTTAGGGTACAATCATGTGAGCCGACGACATGTAATGTTGCAAATGGCGTCGAAGTCCAAACAATTGGGTGTATTTTTGTTCCGTTGACATTTAAGGACGTCACACACGTCATTAAATTTTATGTAATACCCAGCATTGTTTCGGACGTCATTTTAGGTATAGACTTTTGGACATCGTTTCGATTGGCGCCAGAGATATTTGACAACATAGATTACATGATAACGCCGGACTCATATTTTAAAAACATTAACGGTATTACTGAGCAAGTTAATATCATTCAGTCTTACGACCATTTAAGTACGCCGCAGAAGGAACTTGCCGATGCAGTGGTAGGGAAATTTAAGGATATTTCGTTCGAGGAGAAAGGGTTAGGTAGGACCGCCTTAATTGAGCATACTATCGAGACCGGAGACGCTATGCCGATTAGGACCCGGCAGTATCCACTGTCGCCGGAAAAGCGTGCAGCGTTAAGTTCGGAGCTCGATAGGATGCTGCAATTGGACGTTGTCACTCCGTGTGAAAGCCCGTGGAATAACCCTGCTCTTTTAGTTCGCAAGGCAAACGGCGGTTGGCGTTTCTGCCTAGATTGTAGGAAGTTAAATTCAGTCACGAAAGGGGATTCGTATTCCATTCCGTATATTCCGCAAATTCTGGACAGTTTAAAGGAAGCGAAATACCTGACGTCGATTGATTTAAGTTCCTCATTCTGGCAGATACCGTTAAATAAGGAGTCACAAGAGAAGACGAGTTTCACTGTCCCTGGTCGTGGTTTATTTAAGTTTAAGGTTATGCCATTCGGGTTGTGCGGAGCGCCTGCTAGACAGCAGCGCCTTATGGATAGGCTAATCGACCACAACCTGACCAGTGACATTGAAAATGGTCTTGCCTTCTGCTACATTGATGATATTGTGATATGTACTTCCGATTTTCAGACACATTTAGTTCTTCTGAATAGGGTTTTGGAGAAATTGAAGATGGCGAATTTGACCGTTAATTTTGCGAAGTCCAATTTTTTCAGGCAGTCGCTTAGATACCTCGGTTACGTCGTAGACGAGTTCGGGTTGCGGACTGATCCTGAAAAGGTTGCGGCCATCTTGAATTTCCCCATTCCGACTACTCCCAAGGAGGTAAAGATATTTTTAGGAACGTGCTCATGGTACCGGCGGTTTATTCGCAATTTTTCGACCATAGCCGCTCCTTTAAATAGACTTACCGCCAAGGGAAAGAACGTTCCGGCTTTTCAATGGTCTGAGGAGGCTGAAGTCGCTTTCAATTCGTTGAAGAACGCGTTGGTGTCAGCACCTATTTTGGCAGTGCCGGATTTTGATAAGCCTTTCGTTGTGCACTGCGACGCTTCTTCTTACGGATTGGGCGGAATGGTCTCACAGACCATGGATGACCACGAGCACCCGATCGCGTACGTAAGCCGTTCCTTAAATAAGGCGGAACGTAATTATAGCGCTACCGAAAGGGAGGCTCTGGCCGTTCTGTTCTCAGTGGAGAAATTTCAGGCCTATTTAGGATCTCGTCGTTTTAAGGTGGTCACGGACCACGCGTCTCTGAAGTGGTTCATGAACCTAGAGAACCCATCAGGAAGATTGGCTCGTTGGGGGTGTCGACTGTCTCAATATAATTTTGATATTGAGCACAGGAAAGGCACCGACAACGTTGTCCCTGATGCGTTGTCTAGGCTCATGAAGGTAGACGCCCTAAATATTTTGGATGGTGATGCCGAGAAAGACGAGTGGTATGACAAGGTTTTGAGTGGATGTAGGACTTTTCCTGCTAACTTTCCGAATTTTTGTGTTAAGCAGGGAAAGCTTTTCCGTTTTTGTAAAAGTAAGTATAACTTACTTAGGGAGTTTGATTGGAAGGAGGTTGTGAAGAAGGGTGACCGAAGGAGGGTGATCGAGGAGAACCATTGCGAGTCCACAGCCGCGCATTTTGGCGTGTTTAAGACACACCGGCGGCTATCTCTGACATACTTTTGGCCTGGCATGCACAAGGATGTTGTCGATTTTGTTAAAGCTTGCGACGTGTGTTGTGCGTACAAACACTCGCAGCGACAAACTCCAGGGTTGATGGGTCAGCCAAAAGTATGTCACAGACCGTTTCAGGTGGTCTCTATAGATTTAGTGGGTCCTCTTCCTCGCTCTCGTTCAGGTTTCACATTTTTGTTTGTGGTGACATGTTGCTTTTCGAAGTTCACGTTACTTTTTCCGCTTCGTCGTGCAACTAGCGCTCTAGTTGCTAAACATTTCGAGAATAACGTAATTCTAGCACATGGTGTGCCTGAAACCGTGATTGCAGATAATGGAGTGCAATTCACGGGATCAGAATTTAAGCTTCTTTTGAAACGTTACAATATTCCGAAAATTCATTATGGGCCTCGCTATACACCCCAGGTAAATTTAGTAGAGCGGTATAACAAGACAGTTATGACTGCCGTAGCGTCGTACGTAGAGGAGAACCACCGTTCTTGGGACGAACAACTGCACCGAATACAGTTCGCTTTGAACAGTGCAGTGAACGAGTCCACTGGGTTCTCTCCTTTCTTCTTGGTACACGCACGGGAGCCAGTCATAGATGGCTTGTTTTACAAGGACTCTGAGGAGGAGTATAGCGCAGCCATTCCCCGTGAAGAATATGCCGGTGAATTTGGTACCTTGAAGGGTATTTTCGGACAAGTACGTGCTCAACTTCTAAAAGCACATGCAAATAATGCTAGGCATTATAATTTAAGACGTCGTTCTGCTAAATTTTCAGTAGGTGATACTGTTTGGAAACGTTGCTTTGTACAAAGCGATGCTTCGAAATTTAAAATGGCAAAGCTCGCGCCTAAGTACGAGAAATGTAGAGTTAAGACGGTATTATCGCCTTTAGTTTACGAGTTAGAGCGGATGGATGGACATCCGATAGGTTCTTGGCACATTAAGGACTTGAAAGTTTAACAGAGATTCTGTACGTATAAGATTGTAGTTAGCATTTAGTGTTGAATATTGTATAAAATATTCAATCACAAATTGTAAGGCGTGATGAACAGTTATTACTGTATCACTACCGATTAAGAGCGAGATGTATGAAAGTTAAAGTATGTTAGTATAATATTTAGGGCGGCTCAATCTTAACTCAATAACATCTTGAGTATTCAGTCTTTAATATGTGTTTAAGTTTACCGTGTTAGGAGGTATTACCTTATCATTATTAAGTTATGTTTTCTGTATTCGCATTCAACACTGACTGGTTGCAGTGCATGTGTGGATGCGATTTCGGTGTATTTCGGTACTTTTCGTTATTCCGGGACGTACGCTCGGGATATTATTTTGTCTCCTCAGTCGCGCGCTGAGATGTTTTGTATTTTCGAATTACTCAGATACAGCTTTGGTTAAGTCTGAGTAATATTGAGTTTTTTGATATTTTGGTAAGGGTACGGTTTTAGTATAGTTTTCGGTGTTTCGATTTTGTAGAGTTTCAGACAGTAGTCTTAGACTACTTATTAGGGTTTCGCCCGGACAAGAAGAGAATTATATTGATGAATGCTGAACATAGGTCCTGGCTGTTGGAAATTAGCCTCTACAACACAACATTGCCGTTGTGTTGGAGAAGCTAATAGGATAGTTACTGTTTGTTAGGTTTCAGTTAGTTTTATTGTAACATGGTTGTTACATAGTTTAGTTTCGTTAGGATTGTGTTGTCGTGTAGTTTCGTTTTGAAAATTTGGAACTTTAATGTTATTTAACAGTTTTCTTCAGTCTTTAGGGGATGTTTATGATAAGGTCGCTGAGGGCAGCGATCGGTTTACCTACGTTAAACCTTTCATTGGGAAGGGGGGTATTGTAACGTTGTATATCTTGCGTGAATCGGAACCTAAAGACTGGGGGAATATTAAAGGTGTTAATGGCATTACTGTTCATTACTTTTGATTGTCAAACGTCAACACCATAGATTTGTAGGTTAGTGTTGCCGCGTTATGGTAAAATACCTTGAATTAGGGGATTAATAAATATTTGTAATTAATCAATAAATGGAGTCAATAGTTAATTACATTTATTAAGTAAACAAAACAATACAAAGATTTCTTTTGGCAGTAATTGTACACACAAGAATTAAACAAACACATTTCAGTCAAAAGATAATTTAATGTAGTACTTTCATGTAGGTAATATATTAATTGGGTACCTAATTACCCAGACTACCTAAATTGTATAGCTACATTGTATGCATTTTGGTTGCATCTATGTTTTGACTAAGTATCTTTCATCAAGATGTCCAAGATGATAGCCCATTACAAAATCAGGCTTAAGCTGAATGAGAGCGGAGGAGCCATCCTCAATAAAGTAACCAAGCACCTGCTGTGGAGATATAGTACATACTTTCAGTCATATTTCGGTGAAAGGAACTTGTAAGTAATAATTAATAACATCTTTCTGATGGAGGCATTTCTTGCAATTTAATATGCAATTCTCTGACCAAATGGTGAATTTTCAGTTATTGTTTCTCACACGTGGAAGAGGAGGGAATGTCTTAGCGTCGAGATTACCAGGGGTTTTCCTTGAAGTTTTCCGGTAAGATTCATAATTTTGTTAACCTTAAATGTCAGCCCACATGTCTTATATATTTCTTAATCGTAGTGCTAATCAGAGCAATTTATCTCTGTCTTTACAGCTGGACTGGGTTTTCAGTATTTCTTAGGGTTTCCCTTAAGTTTTCTAGTTTTCTAGTATTTTCAGTATCTTTTAGTGTCTGGATATTTTCAGTATGTACTGATTTAAGTTTCCGTCTACATAGTTTCTGTTTCCTGTTATTCTGTTTAGATACTTTCAGAATAATTTAGCTTACTGATTTGCCTTTATGGTTGGATGATTTATTTTGCATTCCGTTATTCCGATTCAGGCTCCAACTATATTCAGGTTCAGTAAAGCTATGAGTAGCTTATAAAGACATTCAGTATTTGGCAGGAACTCTCTTTAGATCTGTAAGTAATAAATTCAGGTTTAGGTTCCTGATCATTCAGTAAACATATAAGTAATGAAGTAGGATATAAAGGTTTAAACCAACCTTTAGTAGGCGTGCCATAGGCACGAGGATTCAGTAGACCTTCACAAGCTGCTGTGAGCTGCCCGAGGATACTGTGGCTTGCGACACAGTGTACTGGGACCGCTCCACCAGTCTGCCGACCTGGGACTACATCGAGTCGATCGTCCAGGAAGGAAGGTTTTCTTCAGATTAAGGTCTGTGGAAATTATATTTATAATTAGGGAATTAGGATATCAATAATAGTTATTTGAACTTAAATTGGAATTGGTGGCAACTCTATAACTAGGGACTAACAAATTACTATCTAAGAATTGTGAATTATAACATAAGAACCTTTACTTGTGTAAAACGACCAGCCTTCCGCTGAGCTAAACATATTTTCTGGTAGAGTAAGAATTATGAGCAAAGTTAAGTTCACAATTAAATAACATCATGTATAGAGCTGCATAGGAATAAAGACTGTGATATTTACTAACCTGTTTCATTGAGCTCCTCATCATACGTCCTAGATCACTCCATATCTTCAACTTATTCTACAACTTTCTGTTTACGTTATTCCGTCTATTTCGTTTTGTCACTTGGTAAAACCTAGCCGGGCATTTAGCAACGTGACAAAACCTATTAGAATGAGAAATGTGTCCCGCGAGGTAACACTCGGCTAATTAGCACAAACAAGCTGTCTCGCTAATTAATTGGGGCAAGATAAGTCATCCCCTTCCCCCCCGTCTCATCCCGCGCACGGCGGTCACCATCCGTGAAATTGCTCCGCTGTTTATAAGAAAACATGAAGAAATTGTGCCTTTTATTTTGTAACGGCGTTTATTATATACAAAATATTACTGGGTAGGGTGTAAACGTCGAGTCGGATTTTTCTTTTAAAGCGTCTCCGCATTCAGGGACTTTACGAGGCCGCGCCATTTATACTGCAGCTATGGCGTTTCTTTTGACTAGTAAATCCGTCGAATTGTGAGTAGATTAAATTTGCTTTCTATTTAATGTAAAAGAGACTTCCTCGAGATGCCAGACCACGAACCAGTGTTACTACTGTAACATTAAAAAATTATCCGCTACAAACATAATATTTTTTCTCCCACATGCTTGGAAATGTCAACCTTACTGTCGTAAAATCAGCCCGCGAAGTTCTAAGTTCCAGGCCCAGGCAAAATTAAAAAAAAAAAAGTTATTATTTACCAGCCGCAGCGGCCGCGAAAATGTATACAAATTTCATTACGTACCTGATGTTTTACTTTTTAAAAACATGTTTGGACTAGGATAACTAACTCCAAACAGCCAAAGACTCGTGCCTTCAAAATTCTTCCATGTACCTATATTTTACTTTTTAATGTCATAGTCTAAAAAGTCAAACTTTTACAAACAGCGTTTACAGCGTATTTAAAAGTGTATCAAATAGTTTGAGGTTGTTTATAGAAATTGTGTTTATAAACAAAATAAATTGCCGAAATAACATAAACGCGTAATAAATGTTATAATTTAAACCATATTTTATTGAAATTGAATTTATTACGTTTAAATGTTTGATTTTATTTAATGCTTTGTTTCAGTACTTTTAATCGTACGTGTTTCTGTTCTTTTTTTTCAAGGAAATTTTGACCTGTTTATTATTTTAACAATTTGTGTTATATTTTCTCGCATTGTTGGAGAAAAGCACTATACAAGTCTCGGCCACGCTAACTCTACTCGTCCCGCAACGGCCTATTTCCCGGTCTATGCAGTAATGTACTATTTAACGCACATTTTGTTTTAAATGTTGTGGCTGCTTGTTTATGACGGATGTAATAATAAAATTTGAGTCTGATTTTCATATGGTGCCTAATTTCACGCAGAAGTTTTTTATCGATATGCTCTCGGGAACTGTTTTTTTTAAAGGACAGGTTTTTTATTTTATAATAGTTATCTCTTTGGTACAAACAACAAAGTAAAGCATACAAAGTTGCCTTAACTGTTTCCTCTGGGCTATAAACTATTGTTTACCAAATTTCGCGTCAATAGGTCAGGGCTTTGAGTCCTTTTCAAGGCATGAAACTTTTTTAGTACTTAATATTTTTATACTGATACTATTATTATGTACTTAACGGGTTTTTTGTATTAGTTTGTGGTTCGGTCGCAAGAATCAATTTCTCTACATAATCGGCAAAATTGAACCCTGACCCACCAAAGAACTGTATCACTCTGAGTTCATAAATCAAATAGTAAGAATTAAAAAAAGGGCTATGGTAAGTCAGGGCTAAAATTTTGGCAATTGCACATATTTCAGTATGTTGATGATATAATATAGGGTTTATTTGTGTAAGTTTATCCTCTATTCATTATTTATTTAATTTATTTTAAAAGCAAGTGGACTAGATACGAGTTGGTTCATATTACGTTCGCAGAGCTCCTCAAAGTTCAACGTTTGTACAGTTTTGCATTTCTTTACCAGCGGATGGCGAGTGCGGCTCAGATGCCGGCTGCAGCTGCCGGTGCAATAAAACCCTCGGCGCTCCTCGGATGGACACATAAATCCATTTGCACGGGAACCCCCCCTCCCCGCCGTCATAACGTCCCCTGGACGCTGCACTATTCTGAATGCTCTCATTGTGATTGCCTCGTGAAATACTTACCACATTGTTTTTTATGGGCCGACTCCTGCTTAAAATATTGAGATGTTCACTATGATTCAAGTGCTAGTGTTTCCTTAACTGTGACTTTTCTTAAATAATCTTCGTGGGTATGCTACAATTGTATTTTTATCACACAACATCTCGTTACTTGTCTTTTAGTTTTAAAATAAATACGCGAGAAACCATTGGTATCGGCACTAGCTCAACGGTTCAAAAATTATAACACTTTCAGTGCCAACAACGACTACAACCCACTCGACAGGTTTTTTTTCATTTGTGTGCAAGCAGTCTTCGCTACAAAGCAGAAAAACGCTGGAATTGGCTGCGGGTGTAGCGGTACGCGCTATGTGGCAGCGCGTGTGTTGCTTTCATTATAACTTATAAGAGCGTACGTTTGTAATTAAATAAGAAAAAAGTAAACAAAATTGTTTAAATTGTTTATCCAGAGTATTCATTTCTCGAGGTAGAAAGTTCCAGAAGGCAGCTCCGTGTCGGTTCCAGAATCCGGCGCGGGTACGGCGCCGTATCCGTCCGCACGCTCCACTGCGCGGCGTCCGCGCGCCCGCTCCGCTGCGCCCGCCGAATCACCCCTATTTCCACCCCGTAGCGACCAGGTTCCTCTGGCACGCGACACATTTTTACAAGCTTTTATCTACCCCGTGTGCAGTCTAGTGTGTGTCGTTTTAGGTAAGAAGCTATTCCTCGCGCACATATGTTACATATTAATGGATTTATATATTTTGACAAATGCCTTGGAATATATTGTGGGGTAAAATATTGGCGCGCTCTGCGATATATCACTCCGGCCACTTTTGTGTGAGTTATGATCACTCGCGCCCGTATAAGAAAAGATGAACTGTATATATTACTAAAAAGAGCGACAACTGTTTGAGGTTGCAGAGGACTGAGTGTAATAACATAAAACGTAAGTAACACTTTCATTTTTGTATTGTTTACAGACTTTTGTACAATAGATATGTAAGGTAATAAGTAGCATTATTAGCAGCTGTTTTAAACCCCTGTAGACTGTACACGGGCCGCTAAGCCACCTGGAGGCTCTATTATTTTTGGAATTGTTTCCGCTTGTTTTCTTCTGCTAAGAGAAAAAATATAAATCTTTGAAATCAAACAATTAATAAACGCTTACATAATATCGGATTTATTATTAAGCACCTTTTTCAGGTTGCATATCGGTTTAAAGATCTTTATTTCTCAAAAGAATAACAATAATTCTAATATAATCATGTGTTAAGTATAAGTAAGTAAAGGTTTCATAGTTTGTATTATTATTATATTTCAAGTGGCTAATGAGATTGATAAGACATTTTTTTAATTTCGGCCCATAGAGAAAACATTCAGTTTAAGACCCCTAAATAAGTTCAGGTCCAATGGTAAATGTATTTAAATGATACCGACCTACGACGTACTAATTAATTTCTTCAAAAAACAGATTAAAATATTTACTTTCGAGGTTTGCTTTGTAAGAAAGATGTGTTTTTCCATGTACTCTTTTCATTAATTCATGAGCGTTAAATCCTATTTATAATCTTATATTACTAATATTCGAAATGCGATAGTTTGGACGTTGTAACTTCATCTCGCGATAACGGCAGAATGAATCTTGATGATATTTGTCACATAGATAGATTATAGTCTGAAATAGCACATAAATAGGCTATTTTATATCCCGGAAAAATGTAAAGTTGCCGAGGAAACAGCGATACCCGTCTTCTTCGTGGACGGAGTCGCGCATAATTCTAATGTTGATAATAAATTCCACGTAAACATTAAACAATACTCAACTTGAAAACCAAATACAATAAAGAGCAGCAAAATGAATAGTTCTTTAATGAAATCCCAAACGCGCCAGCGCCTATTGACACCTGCTTATTATCAACCGGTCTTTGTGCGCGATATTAAACCTCCGCCCTTGAGCCCAGACCCCCCCCCCCCACGCTCCGCGTCCGTCGCGGGCTCTTTAAACACAGCTCGGGAATTAGGAGCAGGAAAATATCAGATGAATCGACTAATGAACGGAGGCGGCCGTTTATTTGATTACCGCTGATATTGGCTGCCACTTGACGTATCGAGTCTTTTCTCGATGGTCGGTAAACTGATTAATCCCGAAGTTGCTCGGAGATTTTCTCATCATTAGTTCATTTGTCTTTTGATTGCATTAATGTGCGTAAATAACGTTGATACATTTTCTTTTGCGCGCCAAACAAAATCCTAGAAGAGTTTGTTCCGTCCTCGTTAGAGCTAGGTTTAATTTTGTTACTTCGAATTATGAATTGAGTGTCAAAAAACTAAAGCTTAAAACCAATTTTCCCAATGACATTTCTGTTAAGAGTATTTAACAAATAGTGAAGTGGTTTTCAATAATATTTCTGTGTAAATAATCACAATAATTGGCATCCATTTGGACACAAAATATGTAGAACTGCAAAACCATAATTGTGGAAGTACCTAAACAATCAAAAATCGAATTTGCGCTGTAAGAAAACATGCATGAAGATAAATATTTCGCATGAACAGTTCTCATCGCACCCCTTCCACCTAACACGCATTCTAGACACAATAACCGCGCTCGCTCGGTTCAACCGTCTGAACACGCGTCACAACAAAAGGCTCTCCGTTCCAATTATGCTAAGAGTGTGCGACGGGATTAAACTCCGGCTGCACTAGCGGTAATGGATCAACTACCCGCGCTGGCTTTGCGTGTCGACTCCGCGTCGCGTCACGTGGCGTCGCAGCGGGACGATCGCCAAGAAATCGCGCCGCCACTCGCTTCGAACTTGTATTTCGTTTTAACGCACACGTTTCCCTGAATGCAGTATTTCATTTATTGACACTTTTCCGGGTTTTTGCGCAGAACTCTATTTGATTTGATGGTGATGTAGGATTCTTTTTAGTAGGGATATTTTTTTAGCGTCGTATCTGCCAGTGCGATTATTTGTACAATATATTTTTTATTAGACATGGGATATTCAAGCACCAATTATCTTATTTAATGCCAATGTTGGCTTAACCTTAAGTTACAAAAGGGTTTTTTTTTGGTTTCATCGTTCACGAACCCAGTTATAATTCTCCCCTCTGCAACGAATATTGGGTCTATGCCCATAATCATTATTAGGCCAAATTATTAGTTTATCTCATCTTGTATATGCTGACTGACAATGATAAGCTCGCCTTGGTTTCGGCTTAAACAACGGTGCGCCCGCACAGAGCCCGTTCGTCTAATGCAGCGCCTGAATACCCAAATTACTTATCATGTTTGACTAGCTGGCGCAGGCTGACCTCATCGCTCACAGACATGGACGCAATCAAGAGGACACCATGATTTAAAGATCTGGAAAATAGCAATCTTCGTACGGCTATATTACTGCAATTTTGGATTTCGTTATTGACACTGACTTAATTGAGTAAACTAATCGTTCAAGGAGCTTATATTAATATTGTACGCTATCAAATAGCACGTAGCTTAAATTGTTTATTCCTTGACAAAATGACGCCCAAAGTAGAACTTTAAAAAAAGAAGGTTCAAAAAATCTGTGATTAAAAGCTTACTACTAACTTAAATGGCGCCCAACATGGGTCTGTTACCCTATCTCCTTACCTCTACATTGGCACTGGCGCAATCGAGTTAATTTCACTGAAAAGCAATAACAATCATCGTTCATCTGATTACGAGTGCGTAATTTGTAAAATTTGAGGAGATTACTTCTCGATAATATGGAGCTTTATCATTTATATTCATATTATATTATCAACCTCACCCATCAACATACAGCATCCCATTACTAGTGCAGGCAGGCTAGAACAATGGAGCGTCCGCGGCGAGCGGCGTGCATCTAATACGACGCCCAAATGCCTAAATTACTTATCGTGTTTGACTAGCTAGCGCAGACTAACCTCATCTCTCTTCAGGCTGGAGCGCAATTAAGAGAATACAGCGATTTTATTTTCTTGAGGTTTAATTGCTTAAAGATTAGCAGACTGCCGTAATGTAAAACTATTTCAGTTAACCATTTTAAAAAGCAGCACCCTTTGTGGGCTTCGATACCGTATCTCTGTATATTGCAATTAGCATTCGAGTCGTAGAAATTTCGCGTTTCTAAATTCAGTCTAAGATATTTAACATTAACTAAGTCAGACTCGCACCATTCCGTACCATTATTGAATAAAATTTATTTTTAAGTTTGTTTGACAGCAGTAATAGAAATACATAACATCTCTGAAAATAAAATCTCTAATCATCATCATCATCATTTAACTTCAAGAGCTAGGCTGTTCTCTGTGGAGTAATTGCCATTGCTCTGTTCTCTGCCAGCTTGTTCACCTCCTGATACGACACGACATTGGCCTTCTGTCTTATTTGGCTGAAGTAAGGAAGCCCAGGTTTTCCTCTCTCTTTTTTCCTCAACTTTGCCGAGATATTATATTTTGTTTTCATTGTTTGAAGGCTTTGAAGGTTTTTTTTATAAAAATCTCCTCCTCACGATACATATCTAAGAAACTCTCACTCACTCGTGACTTTGAAAGATGTCTACACAGTAAAAAGCCAAATATCTGGAGACCATCTCACATAAATGGATCTAGCCCCAAACTAAGCTAAACCATCTTAATGTTAACTAACCACTATAGTCTCTTGACTTGGGCGGCCATAACTCAGTAATCGACGGTCGATAGTCGATCGTGTCTCAGGAGATTGAACGCTCTGTCTCCCGCAGCGCCGTGCGCCGCACAGCCCGCACGTGTGCTATTCTCTTACGAGGCAAATGCGAGTCAATCGAACTGCATAAACTTGACCTTTTTTAATTTCTGAAATCACGTGGTTTTCACACCCAGTCACCTACGATCCTGTTTCTTTCGAAACTGGAAGCGTAAAGTTAGGTAAGTTCGATCAAGTGAATTGGCTTTTGCTACGTAAAAGAATATCCCCACAGCGCACTGCATCGTCCACGTACGGCGGCGCCCTGCTGCGGTCGCCTGATTTATTTAACCTGCCGCAGGTTACTGATTGCAGGATTTGCGTGCGCTCGGGCACGATATGTGAGATCGGTGCAACGTGCAATATGTATTAGATCCCTCAACAAAGTTTGGTCGGTATTGCTTGAAATATGTGACAAGAAAATATAGATTATTGTGAGCTTGGAATCCAATTTATTTATGTTTTCTTGTACAAAAGACAAACTGAATTTGGTATCTTTAAATTGGTATAAAAATATTGTGAAATAGTTAATAAGACTGCTGCGTAATGATAGGCATAACACTAGTGTTATAATGACAAATAGTATGCATAATGGCCTAAAAAGTTACTTTAAACGAAATGCTAATTGCGATGTTTTTTGGCGATTCAAACTTGGAACTTGAACAACGACCGATACTGTTATGACTTTCGAGATAAGAGTATCGGTCGTAGATAATATGTTATAAGTTTACAACACGACCAGAGATAAGAGAATTACTTAAGTAGTTGGGATATCGCTGATGTTGATGAGGCAGTTCTTGGAGCTGTCATAATGATGGTTAATACGTGACTATAGATACACGTTTTTAACAAAACGATTTAATTTTATAAAATCTTTTCTGTACCTTGAAATAGCTAATAAAAATCTTTCACCGTGCATGATGTCATTGAGTACAGTTGGTTGGGGATTAAGTTAAGGTTGGGTATGGTTTCACGTCCATGCCTTGGGACTACAACTGCGGTAGGGCTATATTGGTATAAACGAATAAGAAGACAGGATTGTTATTTGTCACAGCACGGCTAGCACATGATGTCCGCGACTTGTTTGTCACTCGGATCTCTCTTTCTATCTAGTCTGTAAAGATAAGGATCCACTGAGCGACAAGCGAGAAAATACAACTTGTGCTACCCGTGCAGGCCACTTGCAAGTTAAATACATACAACATGATTTTTGGCGATGAAAAGTTATACAAAGAGAAAAGCAAATAAAAACAAGATTAAAGCCCTGAACTGCATTTATATGGCTCCATTCCGCACGAGGCGCGCATCAATTGAGATAATAAGCTCGTTCGTAACAAACGCAATATCCCATTTGGCGCGCCGCAGTCGAGCAGAGACGGATGTTCATGGGCTCGGCCGCCACCCGGCTCGCGAGTCGGGGACCCTCTCCCGAGTCTAGACGAGTGCTCAATCAGATATAAAATACCTCGTGAAAGTATTGGGAAGGCCGGTCTTGTTTTCAGTGAGATATTATGTTATTGATTTCTTGCTGGGTTTATTTTAAATTGAGAGTACAATATAACATAAATTAAAGCATTTATCCAAAGTGAAGCAATTTTCGGATTCATACAAAAAGCTTTTCGTTTCATACTATTTATCCAATCCGTTGGCCCATATTATCCTAAAATCTAACACGTACAGTTACTCTTAGTTAGGATGCGTAAAATTGTGTTATTTTTGAAATATTTGAAAAAGAGTATTGGTTTCAGCAAAACACTTAACTCCGGTTCGTAACAACATATATACACATGTTCTTGTATAATTTTATTGTGTTCTGCAATGTGTGTAGGATATCACAATTATAATGCGTTATAATCCCGGTTGAAGATAATTAATACAGATTGAGCAATATTGATTTCTGGATTTTAATCAGTTTATTTCATCAGTGCCTCTAATCTCACTCTAAACTTGACTTGCTGCTATGAAAAATGTAAAATCTTCACAAATAACCCTGCTCCGGTGCGGAGCCCCGGCGCGGCGCCTGCGTCATTCGCCGACGATAATTTACGGCGCAATAACCCGATCGCGCCGACTGCTGCGATTTTATTTAAAACAACCCGTGTTTCGAATTGCTCGCTATATACGTTTCTATCTATTAGTAGATACAAAATCGCGTCAGAGTAAATTTTACTAGAACAAGAAAGTTTTAAATACGTTTCGCGCACGCACTTTCTACAACCAGTCACGTTTACGTATTAGAATTTCTCATTGTGCTATTCTTCTGTTATTTTTTTTTGGCATGTTATGGCAAAAATCACACAGGCCACCTAATGACAAGTGGGATCTGAAACCCATAATAAATATTTGCATTCTCAAGACTACATTCTTAAGGCTGCAATCCTAAAACTGCCAATGTATTTTTATTTTCTTATCCCTGATACCTATGCGACACTTTTTATACACATGTTGTTTTTTGGTAATTATGTATGTTTCGTACTCGCCCCCCTTTAAGGTGTTGGCAGAATAACAGCGTTGTGATCTTGCGTAACAACACATGCTGAGCCTTTTCATCCGCACACGTTGCTGGACTCCAGTGCACACCAGTATAACTGCCAAGTTTTTCGACATTTTATACATAATTGTGCTATAAAACCACGGAATAGAAAAAACAGGGGAAGTGGCATGAGCTTCGCTAACTATGAGACCGGTTGTCGCCAAAACTCACACTATCATAAAAACAACCACTAAGAAATCTTGAAAATGATTGGTCGAAGGATTTTAAATCATAAAAGAATATGCACCATAATCCGTTAACGTAACGTAAACTTTAATTCCATGCAGCATAGTTTAAATTATAGAACGCATTTTTACGACTTATGACAAACAGATGTAAAACCACAAGTTAGCTTACAAAGTGCTGCCATCTAGTGTTGAGTAGCGGAACGATAACGTTTGTTTTTGTGCGACAGAGACAGACACCTTCTTTGTCGCAACTTAGTGATGCACGTAGCTCATTGCAGTTGTTATGTCGATAAAATAATTAGAATTATTTTTTTCTTCTTAGAAGTCTTATGAATTTTATGATATGAACATAGTATAAATAGACAAGTAGCTCGACTCCGGCCCTTTAGGAGATTCTGATACCTATTGCCGCTCGGGCGTTAGGGTTGTCCGAACATGTTTTTCAAATTTGGTCACCTACTTGACCAAACCTAATTTGATCTATGATTTATAATCATAGTAGTTTTCATAAATTACACAAACCTAAAGTAGGTAAGTATAAATATTGTTAGGTACCTAAGTAAATACACACATAAGCACACAGATATGCACGTTTAACTTGTAAGATCCCTCTTTTTTGTCGAGGTTTAAATGGAGTATAGGTATTTAATTTTAAATAAATAAAGTACGAAAACATGGAGTAGCACCCGTCTATAGCTACTCAACATGGATAAAGAAAAAATACGATGTGATGTGAACAATAATAATATTAATGTACCGAAAATTTAATAAATATCTAAATAATAACATCACCGGAAAATCTCACACAAATTGACCTACGTAGCCCTAAACTAGGTTTAGGCTTTGGGTACTAGGCAACGATACATAATTACTTATGTAGTGAAAAATACATACTTACTTAATATTACTATATATGTACATATAAAACACCTAAGACTCAGAAACAAATACCTACTCGCACTCATCACACGAATTGCCCTGACCGGGAATCGAACCCAGGACCGCTAGTTTCGTAAGCAGTACTTAGTCACTAGGTCACTACCAACTACCTAGGCCATCCACGTCGTCACATGTTAACGGAAACTTCACACTCAATAACTTAAATTACCTACTTAATACGTATTTATTTCACCTAAGTAGGTATCTATTCTATAGGTATAGGCAAGCCGGTACGAAATACCTCATTAATTGAGTAGGTATTTACATTAATCACTTGCAGTTTTTATTAAATCTGGATAGTTGTAAGTACCTACTTAAGCTAGGTTTAGGGCACAGTTTAGGCGTTTTGAAACGAAAGAAAATGTCACGCTGACAATAAAATAGATTTAACAAATGCTGCAAGTGGGCTATAAGCTATAGGTAAATATCAAAAAATAAACAGCATTCTTCACAACACAAGCTCTAAATAGGTATTTAGGTACCTTTCCGACTCAAAATGTATGTGCAAAAACGATAGCTCCGGATTTCTTATACCATTATTTAAACACCCGTAAACTGAACAATATTTTCTAGTTTTCGACGAAGACATAGTCGCTCGATGTTTTAATTTAATGCGCACTACCTACAACCAAACGTGACCGAACGCAATGATGCCGCGGCCCCGTCTAATCACCATTCCCGCACCTCTGCTTGTAGTTTCGTGTGGGAGGTTCGCCCCGCCCACAGCCGTACGGTCGGCGTAACGCACACGTGCAAGCCGCGCGATGTACCTTTGTTTGAAGACGAGCTACTTCTCTATTTATACTATGATATGAATATGAATAATCGATAACATTATCGACAACACCCTCTCTCTACTCGCGCAGCGCGTTCGGTCCGAGTAGCGTGGAACATTCGAGATTTATCACCTTATTCTATCAAGGTTACAAATCGACCTTACCCTTTTGACATAAAGTTCATTTTTGGTTGGTACACAAATCATAATGTTTTGCGGAAAACATAAAATGAGAAATATATTAAAAGTAAATAAAATAATAATTACCTATGATACGACACGCCACCATGGGAGACGTTTTTGGTGCGGCTATCGTTTTTACACTCCAAAATAGCACAGTAAGGCATGCTTTTTGGTTTATTTCCTTTTCTAAAAATATTATTCGCACAACGGTCACGTACAAGTGACAGCGGCAAACTGAGCTAGGTTATGCGGAGCTCCGCATAACTATGCCACACGTGACACGCCCACTTCCCACTTCTACTGTTTTTTCTGTTCTGTGTATAAAACTTTGTTACTTTAGCTCTGTTTGTATTCTCTTTGAATAAGTGTTTTTTTTTCTTCTTCTTCAATATGTTGTCAACCCTGAGTACTGCAGTTGAATGCCTTTACGCTAGTAATTTCACCGGTTGTCTTCTTATAATATATGATACAAATTATACTTGATTGATTTGTGAACATTTCATGTTACTGTATTACTAACGTGAAAATAAACTTATGTGGCCGCCATACACGATACATTCTGATACTTACTTCGATTTGAATACGTTCTTATAATACAAATGACTAAAGTAATTACCGGCTTCAATTTCAAACTTCCTATCAAAACGACCGCAAGGATCCGAATGTATGACAGTAAGCAACTATCTCATGCCCGAAGCCCCGATAATTGCGTCGTGAGTCGGAAACTGCTCCGCATTTCCGTCGTCCGCTGCTTAGCCATCAGTGAAGTCCTTTCAGCGAGCGTCGCAGAAATGTGGGAACGAGGAGAGGCGACGAACAAAGGCCGGCGGGGCAATCGAGCGCCGCGCCGCGCCGCGCCGCGCCGCGCGATCGCTGCAATCTCGTAGATTAGTCGCCCGTGCCACAGTGAAAGCATCGATTGTTAGACCAATGCATGCAGCTTTATACTTAAGTAATAATCATTTTAAAATTTAATTTTGGATGCGACTGAAATCGAATTATCAGTTACTTAAACTGAGCTCTAGGAATCTTTATAAATTATTTAGTGGATTGAATAGAACCATTATTTTCGTCGTAATTAATCTTCTCGACAGCAAATAATCACATAGTTTCATTAAAGAAAAAAATGTACGAAGTAAATTTCTTTAAATACTTATATTAAATGAAGGTATAAACTGCTCTATAGGAATCCACGTATGTACATTATCAGTAAAGCAAACTTTGAACCACGTGCCTTAAGAACATAAGTCGATTTGTATCAATGGTGTTTCGTTTTTACAAAAAGCAAAGTTCTATTCGTGGCGTGGCAAGTCACTTAAGCAGGGATGTGAGCCGCGACACTCGCGGAGTGCTTAGCGAGAGTCCCGGGATTATCCCGTCGGCGGAGTATCAGCTCCCCTTTGCTGCGGCGGCGCGCGGAGCTTCGAGGATAACAACACAATGGCTCGAGTTACCCTGTTTTTTGTCGGAATCAACAAATAGACTATTAAAATCGTATAATTGTTCATTTGTTTGCCATTTTGAACTGAGGACAGGATTATAGGTTTTATAAATCGAATTAAATGGCTTTAGCTTTTCATTGATAAATGCTATCAGTTTATTTTAAAAGCATAAACCGCATATCAAATTGCGCATATTAAAACATGAATTTAATTATTAATGGCATAGCATATTTTTAAGTAAAATTGATAAAAAATAAATTGGAACAAATTAAAATTTTATTTACTAGCGTGAAATAAAATAAAAACCAGATCCTTGAAAACTGAGAATTAATGGTATTTAGAATGTCCGTGGCATCAGCTGATGGCCGCGGGAAGCGCTGGTGTGCTCTAGCCAGCACCGGTCCTTGAAGTGATGTAAAGGGAAGGCATAATGATGACCAATCAGAAGACAAGACTACTTGGGGACTAGAAAGATAAGATTACTTAATACCGTTTAATATTATTCAAAAAATGGTTGGCATACTGCAGCGCGGCGACTGCGGCTGCGCCCGGGGAGCTGTCCGCTGATTGTTCGAGGACGAGCGGTGCCGGCGCACGGCGCGCACGCTCGGTCGGCGCGCGCGGCGCCCCGGGACCGTTCCCACTTCATAGAGATCATCTCCCGCCAGATAGTGTGTATTTGTATTATTTTATTGTTTAAATTTTCATCCACCGTTTTTCAAGCTCTGTTTTTAGGTTTCTGTCCCCTAACGATCTAATAAGGGACCCTAAAATCTGAGCTAAAAAACGGTCCTTCTGTCTGTCTATCAGCGGGCTGTATCTCATGAACCGATAAAGGTAGACAGTTGAAGTTTTCTCAAAGTATTTTTGTTGCCACTGTAACAAAAGACAATTGAATTAAAGTAAATAAAATCTAAAGGGGCCCGTATAAAAAACTAAATTTTTTCGTTGTTTCTTTGCTCAACGACATTAATCGCGGTATCTCTAAAACCGTAATGGGTAGACACATGAGATTTTGACGGAGTTTTAAGTTACTTAGTATAGCTACTATAACGATATGTAATAAAAATTAAAGACTACCCCATACAAAACGTGTCTTTTGCTCGATCCTGATTGTAAGGTGGTGCGGAACAATTCGCATGCGAGTCCAACCCGCACTTGGCGGTTTTTATTTTATATCTTGGATTAGACAAATGAGCATAGAGACCACTGGACGATATGTGAGCTCTGAGGCTCATCGGCATTTAGTAAGATTAAGAACTGTATAATAAAGGCTTGTAGTACTGTTAGGCGGTGGGCTTTAACCTGTCACTAACGCTGGTAAACATCTTAGCCTAAGTAGTTGTGCAAAATGTGGTTACAGAATTATCAACAAATTTACTTGTTGGTGATTCTGTAGCTCTGGCTACCCCTCTCTTGGAATGAAAGCGTGAAGGTATGTATGTGTGTGTGTGTGTGTGTGTGTGTGTGTGTGTGTGTGTGTGTGTGTGTGTGTGTGTGTGTGTGTGTGTAGAACTATATAATCGGTATAGGTATATCCATAACTCTCGTAATCAATTATAGTTCTTTATCGGACGTCTGTGATACATATTGACCCAAAGGAAGGCAAGGTTAGAATATTGTCTCTACCATTCCTTTGGAGTACTCTAACATACCTGCGTTAAGAAACCACGTCATGCTGCTAAAACTAGGATTTCAAAAAGATGCATCATTGCATTTTCAACATTTTCAAGCACTTTTAAAAGGTCAAAGGTATGAGAACATCTTGAAAGAATCCGCAACTGTAATCCATTTGTGTGGTATCAAATTGCAACCACCAGAGTTTTTTGATAGTCACCACAAGTTTACAAAACTATTATAATTCAAGACAACTGTCGACACTGCGGATGTTCTGCCGGGAGCAAGTGCGGTAGTTCAGCGAGTTCGCACAGAGCCTTTTGCGTAAGTTACTTATGCAACAAACGACTCGAACGCGTTTGCGTTTCTCGCATAGATAACATTAATAGACGCAAAAGCATGAGACGGTTTGCTGCGTGAACAGCAACTTACACCTGGCGAAGGTTGCGTTGTAGTGTTGCCTCCCACGCGCACGCGGCGTGAGCTAACTGTCACGCACTCAAGTAACACGAACAAAAGGCAGAAATACTACTATTCCTATAAAATATTACTATTGTCAAATTTACTCAATAAAAATCAAAGCTTTTTTCCTGGGGGATCCAGTAATCCCATAATTTAAAGATGACAATGTAATAGATTATTTCTCCTTTGTTGTATGTATGTAAACTCTTTATTGCACAAAAATAAAACAATAACAGCACATCACTTACGATTTTAAACATAAAACTTCCGTGAGACTCAGACATATTCAAGAGAACACACGATCACGAAAGGGACTCCGCGTTTTTCGACAATATTTGCGTGAGTAACCCGGTGTGATCTCCTTAATACAAAACTTACGGATTTGATTTGAGGTTGTCTAGAAGATATCGCTCATAGCCGTCTAAGAGTTCTCTACCGTTTAAGAGGTTCATGTATTTGTCTTTCCTTGTTTGTTTTTTTAGGCGAGTTGTTCAATAAATCGTATTTGTATTGTATTGTTATTGATATCGAGGTACCTACAAATGCGAAAATTATAAAATTTCAATTACATCAATCATTACGTTATGAAATACTAATGACCGACATACATACATTAAATCACGCCTGACCGTTTTTAGCTATTACTTCATTCTTATACTATTTAATTGCAATTTTAAAGAAGCAATATAATTTTAAAACAAACTACACTTATCAATAAAAAAAAATTGCATTGTGACCTAGTTTTGAGCTACGTTTTAAATTTCATCTCTATAGCTCACTGGAAAGTTGATTTTTAATATAAACAAACAAACAAACAGATAAGAAAGCGACGTAATGGAAAACTTGGTAAAAAGACTTTATTTTGAGGATCAAAATGGGTCTTTGCCTGTATTATGCTTCATGCAGTATTGTTTCCAAACAGAAGGCATCGCACTGCGGCAAATAACTTCGCGTTACAACAATCCTCGTTGGTGCAACTAAAGCTGAAGATTGTTTGAAGTTGTTGCCGGAACTGGCGTTGTAACTTGAGAGATTGCTAATAATACTTGCGACATGCACACGGGTTACTATTACTGACCCGTTTGATACTTATTTCAACCCACAGTGATAAATCGATCCGCGAGCAGATAGGAGTCACGCAGCGATATGTGTCCATCGTTTGTCTTAACGAATCGCGAGTCACACCACAGTGTTTGTTGGTGTTGTTACTAAGTAAAAAAAAAATTCAGGCGAAAATAGCTTTAGGATAAACGATAATTCGGAGTAACGATGCATTAGGACATGTGACATTTAGGATTTCCAATATAGACCCGTCTATGACCTTGGCAGGGTAACTCATAATTTTATCGAATTTTACTTCATCGATTGTATCATTTCATCGAATTTCAATTTATCAAATGCTATTTTCAGCTGAAACCATGATGATTTCAGGATATCTTAAACACAAATCACTTAGGTTTAGAATTGTGATGACCAAATAAAAATTAACTCCTGCGGCGAGAAATGCCTTTCGATGAAATGAAAATTCTGCGTAATGATACGTTTGTTGAAAGGTGTTTCGATAAAGTAATAGGTACTCCCTTGGCAGAGCTATGGCAAGATGAGTGTCTAATAACCAAGAGTGGAGATGCCTATAGCTATATAACGCTTGCGGGCAGACGGACAAGTTATGATTGCGTATGAAGCCGCCGAAGAGGTGTTTCTCAAACAACAAGAGTGCAACTCGCGCGGCGCAGATCGTCGCCGCCGGCGCGGGAGAGTTTAATAAAAGGTTATGAGCTGTGTTCTAGCTTTGAGCGCCGCGTCCGGCGCGGCGGCGCGGGCCGGGCCACGGGCGGGCGGCGTTTGACACTTAACTGTGGGATTGTTTAATACAAACGTTTATCCTCAGTAGATGAGTACATGGAATTAATCCTGTAGGTGTCGTGTATACTGTTTCCATAATTAGCTTATCATTATTGACTTTTTTCTTATTACTGTTGTAAGTATCTGTGACTATTACTATTGTATATTTTGACTGTTATTATTTTATTTCGTGGTATAGTATTTTTAAATTATTATGACGATCTCTATTGGTGAAATGATTTGAATTATTAATTATTTTTTTTATTAGTTTTTGACAATCACGATTAGGATACTTTTAATTTTGATATGTAATGCAAACTTATATTGTAATTCTTTTCATGAAATAAATAAACTAAACTAAACTATAATAAAAACTCGGAATTACAGCGATTTAAAGCCATTGGACTCATAATATCGAATTGAAAGTGTCGTTATTAGAGCCAAGTTAAATTTGAATAAGTAGTGGTGGTTCAAGGGATATCAGATGGACACCAAGAGACTCTGACACATTGAACAGTCGGTTCTAGTCATATTCTCATGCTTCAGTTTCAACCTTTACTAAGAAGTAATAATATTAATTTAACCTGCATAGCGTTCACAAATTATTTTAGTCATCGTAAGTAGTTTTTATCCCGTGTATTAACTGATAGTTCGTATCATTATTGTTAGTCTCGCCAGCAGCCTACAGCTCGCGCGGCGCGCCCGGGGTACAGCGAGCGAACTATAAAGGGCGCCTTTTGCAGCGCGTCGCCGCTTTGTGCCGCCCCGTCACTTTACACGTTACTCCGAGAACCTACAGAGGAAATTGAGACTCGCTCCTCTAAGTAATACCAAATGAAATTCTTCCAAGTAGGTACTTAAAATTTCTTCAATTGAATCTTGTTCCGAGAACTTTCATTTATCCTCTTTCGGGCTTAGAATTGGGAGAATTATATCAGAGTTGTTTACGACTCTTCATTGCGAGAACAAAGACGTTTGAACGGCAAGGACGGATTCAGATTACATTTCGGGTATCTCCGGATAAACCGGGATGTTTCCAGCCGCGTCACGTGTCTGAGGTTGCGGCGGCGGCGGTCGCCGCGCCCCAGCCTCCTTGTTTCGCGGTAACCATTACAGACTGCTCGTACCGGGACATATTTTGCGTTCAGTTTAATTAAACGCGCGACATTATTTTACACACATGTTGACATAAATTGATTTATGGAGATATAAACTGCATTGCGACACTTTTATGAAGTCTTATTTCACTTCCAACTCTTCGACCTCTTTTTGTTTCTGGTTGTTGCGCAGCTCAGCATAAACAAACGCAAATAACTTACGATTCACGAGGCTAGAAGTTATAATAACGCGATTACAGAAAGCCCCGTATCCCGACTCCCACGCATCAGAACGAAACAGGATTCCAGCGAACTTCCCTAAGTACCACCTAACTCGGGCTCTATCGGAAAAATCTTTATTGGCTTACCTTACTTCGTTGTTTAGAGAAGCTTTAATCCGGGAATAATGTGTGGCTATCTCGCTCGCACAGGTGGCGGTGAGAGGCTTAGTCGCGGCTAATAAAAGTTTTAACTCCTCGGACTTTGAACAGTGTCTCGGGGCGAGATAAACCGCGGCAAAAAGTGTTTACTCGAACGCCTTTGTCTCGAGATATATTTCCCCGCGGACGCCGGCACCGGCTCGGTGCGCGGGTACTTGTAAATATTTGCTCCTAGGTGACTAAACGCGATGTTTTACTCTGTCACGGTACCGTTATTACAACGCGGAATATTAGACCTGCATTTGATTAATACAGGGTGGTCATGTTACATTCTAGGAAATACTGGATTAAGTAATGCGATTGCGAAGTGAACATTTTAAATTTATAGAGCCTTAGGGTCAAATCACACCGAGACGCGACGCGACGCGAGCGCGAATTGACCTAGTCCCTAACTAAGCTCTAGGCTTATATGTACTATGGGTATGAGGCAACGATAAATACATACTTAAATACAAGGAAAATATCCAAGACTCGGGAAGAAATACTTGCGCTCATACCACAAATATCTGCCCATACCGGGATTGGACCGTTAGTTTCTAAAGTCGTAGCTAATCACTAAAAACTGACTGCTGAGTTTCTTGCGGCGTTTCTTCTCAGCAGTGGTCTCCTCTTGCAAAGCGCTGATAGATTCTTGACGTGTAAAAGTGCCCGTGCAGCCTACTTACTGAATAATATCTTAAACTAAGCTAACGTGTAGTGTAAAAAGTAATAAACTTATCTTTCGTTGGCAAAAGTAATCTAGGTGAGCTGTGAGTGTCTATCAGATTGGTAAAACGAATAGATCAAACACTATTTCCCATATTTTTAGGTTGAAGTACGCCAGAATTAATAAAAGTTCGATACAAGAGGCCAATTGTCCACTGATTCGATTACTCGTAGACTGCCAACTCCCTGAATAAATAATGAAATGATTTAAATCTGAATGTAATTGTGTTAGAAGACCCGAATCAAATGACAACCAGTCGAACAGATAAAGATTATTATCGCCGCTTGAGCGTCGGCCGCGGCCGGTTTGGAGGGGGGGGACGCGTAGACTCGATCACGAGTCGCTAGTCGAGCCGCCGCCGGCGGGACCTCCGTTATTGGAGTTATTGGCTGCTTCACGGACGATGAATGTGCTCGAAGTTTCCGCTTCGCCGGCGATTACCAATTACTACGACCTTCAACTTTGACATCAGGAATAAAGTTCTTCATTATTTATTTTATTCACATGAGAGGAACCGTCTTTTTGAAATAAATATTACTTTATGTAATACATGATTTAGCTTTGGCCCGAGACGTACTTTATATTCCCTCGGGTTCTGTCTAATTTTCCAATATTATTAAAGTACACTCTCCTGGTCCCCAGGCTATGAACTAGATATAGATATTCCTGTGCCATATATCACATCGATCAGATGAAGCGTTGAATCGTTAAGACGGAACCCAATCTTTTGTGATTATAATGTAAAGCAATAACGATTTTTTTCACAAAATCATCGACATAGTGTTAACATATCGATGTAAACATCAGGCGTAATCTGTGTCATATGAAAGAATATAAATTTAGGTATTTCGACATTCGCACATTGGAGTACCTACTCTTCGGCAAAATACTTCAGCGCGCCATTTATTTGGAGTATCTCGTCGATTAAGGGCTGCGAGTGGCCGGGCCGACGACGGCGCACAATGGACGAAGGATCGCTCGGATTGGATCGCTCAGGAACAGCTGCTCTCTGCAAACAAACAAAAGGCCGTCTGATAAAGAAGCGAGTGCGATGAGACGAGTCGTTCGGTGAGGCAGATAACCTATCAACAACCTGGAGTTCTATAATAAAACCCGGTGAAGAGCATTCCGGAACACGCTCCGTGTCGGGTTCCGTAGCCATTACTACAAACGCAACCACCTACTTCCTCAGGATTTTTCAATTTAGAATTTTTTGAATTTGAATTTTCTACCACTCAGCCAAATAATCATACAGAAACTAACAAAAGTGGTGCACGAAAAAAGAAAGACTAATAACAAAGCAAAAAATATATTAACAAAATATAGATAATAATACCCTCCTGACAACCACGTCAAAGAAAGGTTACAATTTCAACACTATTCAAATCTAATTAAGGTATGGCACCTTAATGATTGATGTTTATGTACATTGTAAAGTACTCGAGTCGTCACGAGGATAGACATACGCAAACATCTCAATTTAGACGTATTCCGATATAAACCTGCCCACCATAAAATATAACCCATAAAATCGGTCAAGTGCGAGTCGAACTCGCGCCCCACCGCACAGTAGGTATTGTTATATTCCGATTTGAATTAGACTCAGAATTGCATCAGCGCGAGCTCAACTCACAGATGCTTTTTTTCAGAGTTTTCACTATAAAAAGGATTACTTAACGCTATTTCTTGATTATTTTTATTATAGCGAATTTATTATTCGCTATAATAACACAATATCTAAAAAAAACAACCGGCTATCTATAACGGTTCAAACTGACAGCGTAGCCATGTTAATAGGGTCCTGTTGAACTCCCTTCGGGTACGGAACCCTCAAAACCTAGAAAAGGCAGATCTGTAATGTGACTGCTAAGGTTGATTTATTTAAGGCATTTCTATTGTATCGGTGTTACAAATAATACACTTTGTACGTATGGACAGAGCCTCCTGAATTCGGCAACGGAAAAGAATAATATAAATACGAGTAACGACTAAACCTTCTTAAATGGGACAAGCGTATATTAGTTCGTCACAGATTAAATAAGAGTGACTTACTTCGTAAACTTAGCGTCACTGACACATACACAAGGAATCACTTACATAAGGACTCCACTCAAACTAGTCTAGGAGATTATAGTAGTCTTGTGAAACCAGATATCACGCCTAGAGCTCTATGATGTCACAGTGGCATATCTTCTGCGTTGTTTCTCACGTCGGGGCATAAAGTATAAGATACCCAAACAATATTGCAAACAGGGTCTGCTACAATATGGTAAACTTCGAAAAGACGCCCGCGACTTCGTACGCATAGAAGCACTTTCCCACTGCTCCCAATATTTTTTCCCATTAAGTCAGCTTTTGAAAAATACTTTTTTTGTGCATCCCTATACGGCACCCAAGGAATACCCCTCCAAATTTCTATTTCTCGGGCCAGTAAGTCGGACAAATGAAAATTCGTATAAAGTACATCGGAATTAGCTCTGATTTTAATAAAACTCATTAAGTGTAGGTAAATACAAATTGACGATAACGATCATTCTACCAAAAATCCCCCTACTCACTACGTCATCTTAACAAGCTTCTTAAAGAAATACTAATAGGGAATATAGGAATTTCCCGTTCGCGAAGAAATAAGCACATGATTATGGGTGATTACCGAAGCCGAATTTTGTTGACTTGCGCTGTTACTAAGTAAACATTGTTAGAGAAAGTCTTCCTCTCGCGTTGTGCGCAATTTATCAGAGAGTTTTTCTAATAATGGCGTACGTGTGGTCGTGTATCTGACTCGCGACGAACCAAAATACTGGCTTACTTTTGTAAGGTGATTAGTGGCCTCGTGATTTGAGAACATCATAATAAGAAACCTAGGTATGATAAAATTAATAACTTAGCCATAAAATGGGTTTCAACGTTGTATCTTGTTTAGGTTTAGGGGGGGGGGGGGGTCTACGTCTTTAATTAATAATTATAAAAGAGAGAATTAAAATAAATATCTGTATTGACGACGTCGTTGCGTAAAAAGATAACTCGTAATCATTTATACTTACGGTCAAAGCCGGTCAACTACTAATCGTCGTCCACTTACTAGATCCTGAAATGATTCCATCTACAGTAATTGAATATCCTACACCCGTGGGAGGCGGTTTAAACTAAAGACTATTACCCCCTTCTTTGTCACTATCTGTCAAATTTTAATGTCACTATGACAGATAAGGAAACATCATATTTGAAGCACACTTTAGCTATTGCGCATTTTTAAAGAAGGGGTTAAAACTTTTCCATTATCATCAAACCTAACTAGCACCCCAGTTAGACTGGTATTCTATAAAAAGAAAGGAAATACAAAGCCTCAGAAGGAAGCTGAGACACACTCAGAAGTAATATTCTGGGAAAGTGTGCTTCATCGACGACTTCGCCGTTACTTACAATCAAGTAGGTGAAGTAGGTCTGTGGAATAAAACTCGTTGTAAAAGGAAAATGTAGTGTTGTGAATAGAATAGAAGTGTGATATTGATCAGAGACAGCAAGTTCCCGGCGTGTTCCGCGGGCGGGGCCGCTGAAGTTAAATGGAATAACGCACCGGCGGGCGGCGGCCGGGACGTGCCGCCGCGCTCAGGCGAGGCCAGCAGGGCTTGCAGCACCGCACCAATCACGGTAGGGTATATCGACGGAGTAATCAGTGCAGATGTTTGCTACTATTATAAACGTAAAAGTGTATGTTTGTTAGTTTTTCTGCTTACACAGTCAAACGGTTACAAAGATTTCCATAAAAAATTAAATATTTGTAGTCTGTTTTACGGGTTGATATGGAATACTTTTTATTAAACTTTTTGTACTATCAGACCATTGGAACCTTGACCCACCATAGAACTGTGTCACAGAGACGTTATGATTCAAGTCATAAGAAGTGTCAAACAAATTGTTTTATAATGTCACTGTGACACCGTTCTATGGTGGGTCAGGGTTCCATTGGGTTGATTGTACATTACATAGTAAAAATGTTTATATAATTTCATGTTAAGTATTTTTTTTCTTATGATTGCTTATGCTCTTATAAATCTTATAACCACGCGAGTGAACTCGTGGACAAAAGATAGTAAGTCAATATCTTTTTGCACGCCGCGCGGGTCTCGCCGCGCGCCCGGGAGTCACGTGTGCGACCAACTTTGTCCACCGCTAACCAACTTAATTGTAGCCATTCGACATTGGCCCTTGCAGCATTGGCTAGTTGGTCATTCTGTATTCATACCGATCACTTAACTTTTAAACTTCCACGTCCGATCCGATTTTAACCTTTCAATCTGACCTTGGTTATCCTTTCAGATCCATCATAATGTCAAGTGACAGATAATATAAATTTTTCTTAATCATCTGATTAAAGGAATTATAATCACTACATTTTTAATGTAAATAACACACAATTGTACTGGCCGCGTCTGAAAGGGGTAAACAGATTATTTATAGTGGGCACAAAAGCTTCAAATTATTGAAGTGGTGAGGTTGAATCCCACAATCGCCACTTTTTGTTATGAACGCGAACTATCATGTTACGTAGGAACGTTTAATTGTCTAGTACTCAACAGCAAATCACAGGGAAATCGTGCTCTTTCAATCTTAAGTCCAGATCAATAAAGGTATGCGTGTCCAAGTTTTTTTTCGGTTATGTCTTAATTATGTCTATGTGACCCCGGGTGTAGGGCCGACCCCGCCCGGCGGCCCCGGCCCGCGCTGATTGCGATCGCAAGTTCCCGTAACTCGGCTAACTCGCGCATGGATCCCGGCGCGCGCGCTCATCAGCCGGCTCTACTTTCGCAGCTCTCGTAATTGCTGGTTAACTTTATTCGTATCGACAATTAGTGCTACAAGTCGTGATGTCTATTTCTACTGATACATCGTTAGAGTTTTGACAGGTTTTATTGCAATTGATTATAAAGGTACGGAACTCAAAAACTTACACTCAAAAAATTATAATTAAAAACATATTATAACTACATGTGAATTGTGAACTGTGTCGCTTTTATCCTGACAATCGTTAAAAAGAGTGTTATTGTTTACTAGATTTAAAGGCCTGATAATTGTAGTATTATTACTTAAGTAACAAATGTACAAATGCATGGTGGTCAGGTTTTATAATACACATTTTTGATGTTACATAGGTACAATACATTGAACCGCACTATGCAGCATGCCACAAGCCGCACGTGCCGCTGCGCTGCAACTTCGCCACTTAATAACGTCGCGGTCGCGACTAATGGGGCCCACCAACCACACAGAACATAATAAAATGCGATTTACGCTTAATAATTGAGTGGAGCTTACATTTTAACGATCGGTGTGACTTTTGGAGTGCGGTTAATACAAAATTGCTGCAAAACACTGATGATTTCCCAGTCCCAGTGAGCCGGGAAAATGTGCAAGGGCTTCAGTAACTGTAGCATAATAACTATGCAGTGCTTATTGGCAAAAAATGTAGGTGCTAGTATATATTTTACCTAGCGCTTTGGTCCAACGGGCCACGTATACAAAAATCAGCACAGCACTCCCATCTCATCGTGAGTGAAGATGTCCCTTATACGGCAATCAGCTTTTCTAAAAGTAGTAGAAACTAAAAGTAGTAATTTATAAATGATATAAACGTAACATCAGTGATAAAGTTATTGCAGTTTCAAAATGATCTCAGATTTTTATAACTCGTAGGAATTTTATTACTACTATTACATATTTTAGCCATATGAACGACGGTCTCGCACTCTCGCGAACATGCGAACACTATTTGCAGTTCGAATGGCCCTGCACAACTCCTTCCATCACTAAAACTAGACACGGTTTTCGATGTACTTTGTCGAAATATTCATGTGACCGCTGATCCACATCAATAAATCAGTCCCGCAACGTCACCAGGTTAATCGTAATCCATCACTTATTCAGTTGGATGAAGCGATAAATCTCAATACGGCGATACCCCGTCCAAGACGCAATCACGGCTGATATTACCAATACCCGGTCACGGCGTCCCCTGGTGCCGGGTCCCGGGTACTACGGGCTATCATCGCCCCGGTCCCCGAGAGACGCGGTCTTGTAACTTAGTGGTCAGGAAGCAAATTGAGGTCAGCCTCGTGTTTACCGCCAGCATGAGTTTATGGTCCCAGTAACTTAAATATTTGTGTTGAGCTCGTCTTAGTTGAGATGATGTGCTTCTTCACTGAAAACTTAATAGAAGCATATATTTTTATATGTAAACAATAATAATTGTGGAGGGGCGCGTCGTTTTAACTTAGACGAGCTCAACACCTTGTTTGTTCTTTAGAATAAGTAAATGTAATAATTTTATTTGATACTGGCTAGCCAAGTGAAAAGCAAGAACAGATAACCTACAATACATTTTTGCATAGCCGTTGTATTAAGTAGTATTAATGATAAGTGAAAGATTTAGTAAGATGTTTTAAATAAAAGTTTTAAACCTCATGTGGCATTTTTATTAAATCCCAGTAATTAATGATGTGTTTACAATGTATAAAAATGCGCATTTTTTCGTCCTCATTTACAATTACACGAAGTATTTTTACATTTTTACCGCGAAGTCGTATACAGGAGAGGCTCTTGTCGCCGGATTCCAGCCAAGTGGCGCGTGGTGGCGTGTTGTCCCGCTTAATACTAATTACGCGTCTGCAGCGCGCCTTGCACGCAGGGCTCACTCTCTGTCCCACGAGTAGCGGTCGCACAGGGTTGACTGCATTGTAATTTTATTTAAACTTTTACTTACAACATATTTTTAATAACATTAATTAAAAACTCGTTTAAAGCGTTATAAGTCTCTAAACCCCGCAACACGACTGCAGGGTTAGGTACTTCATTATATAAATACAAAATGTAGTTTTTCCAAGCATGTCTTTGTATCTCTCTGACATCTCACGCTTTCCTAATTGCTTTTACCATATTCTGTCTTCCTAAAACTAACACCAGACGGCCCAGAGAGGCATAATTTAATATCATGAGTCTCATGTTTTGATTTGTGTAAAACATCTGAGTGTCGTTTTACACATTATTGCGTTTAGGTAGACAGCGATGTAAATAGGTTGACAAAAACTTACGTTTGCCTGGCATCAGCCAACCGTGACAGTGTGCTTGAATCAACAACAAGGTCGCCGCGGGACAGCCGCGGCAGCGAGTGGCAACCCTGCGCTAATGAACGCGACGCGCAGTGTGCCTAAGGACAGACACACATGAACAAGTTCGGCATTACTTTTGACAATCCTATTTTAAACGTTACTTAGGATTTTAGGTTCCTAAATTGAAAAGCAGATAGAAAACGGGTAGATAGATACTATAATTAATAATTTCTAGGACAATAGTATGCATTAAGTTACAATTATTACTTCAGGAGCGATTAGTAAAGGGTCTTACAGGCTGACAGGTTACCTACAGTCCCTAGTTTACTCAGGCCACCTACCATCCAAAATGTATAAAGAATCCTTATAAACGATTTATGCCTGCTGCCAATAAACGCAAAGCTGGCTTTATAACTGTCACTTTCCACACCAGCAGTTTTCAGATAACAGTTCGAGATCGACTGTGCGAAACATTCTAGCTAATACCAGATGCATAACACTGTAGGCAGGAAATCCGGTGTACAGTGGTTATTAAAAAGATATCGTATTAAAAAAATAGCGTGTGTGCACTCCAACGCCGCTCGTGCGTCACCTAACGTGGTAAATTGCCCCCGGAGGCAGTTACGGGCTGAGCTGCCGTGATATTCTTTTAAATAAATTCGCTGGCGAGTTCGTCACTTAACACGTAATTTATACACACTTACAGGTCAGACAGTGTCTTTTCGCCGTGGAGCTCCATGCAATTTTACGAAATACTCAATACTCAATACTCAATACTTTATTGCTATTCATAATGTAATAGGTAGGAATACAGTAATTTTATGTGCATTATGAACCCTGTCGGGCGCAGCAACGAGAGAGGAGGACTTATAAGTATAGGTATTTATAATTAGATATGTCATGCTATTACAAACTATTACAAGTATCATAACACATTATTATTTATTTATAATTATTTAATTTTAATTTATTTTTTTAGTAAATAATTTTGTTCGAATTTTAAGTTACATTACTTAATTTAATTATTGTTACGTTAATTCGGTTCTTTTAAGTAATATATATTTTCGTATTTAAAAAATTCCATTAGGGCTTTGGTGATCAATAATTGTTTTAAGTTTTTAATAAAAGAGCGTTCATTTGTAATCCTACTTGTCCGGCATTCTCTTTTATAACTCCCCCTTGTGTGTTGGTCTACGAACAGTCACAACTATACCCAGTGCGTGTAAAACAACCAACATAAATTGAGCGTCACTCTCTTGGCCGTAGGTTAACCAAGGACGAAGGTAGAGGAACCGAGGCAGTCAAGTTGTTATTGTGATTAAAGTGAGCGCCACTGTTTTTTAACAGAATGCTTAAGCAGGGGGATCGTATCATAATAATAATAGGTATTCAAAATACATAATGGATCGTTATACAAAATATAATGGTCATAATAACTATTATGTATAATGGTTTATTTCCGAAACCGTAAACGTTTCAGGATTTTTTAAAAGGCCTTAGAACCCATTACTTTAGTTAGGTTAGGTTTGTTTTATAACAATACTGAAAAGTTTTCAGTTTCTGAAAAATATTCCATTATAATAATATTGTGACCAGTATGTATTTTGGACTTTATATAATTTTATGATACGTACCCAAATAGTGATGTTACTTTGTTTCAGAGCAAAATCTTCGACGAGCTCATTTAAACAGTGAACGCGTAAGTATCACACTCATTCATTACACAGTCATCACCCTGTTCTACTGCTTTAGGGTATTGTGTGACATAGTTATCACCCAATACCGCGACCCATGTTAAATTCATAACTCCTGCGTACTCAAGGATCAAGTAGAGCTTGTCGGACGAGTTATTTCGACCAGGGGCGGAAGAGAATAGCACCCTCGTTCATTGCGCGGCGCCTGGAGTGGACCGCCCAGTCCACATTGTCGCTTTAACGCAGTTAGCTGTCGTCGTGTTACTTTCCACTGATTGGTAATAGGAGCCGTTTCAGAGAAGCGACGGAAATATCACGCCTTTTGATTACGAGGTTGGGGGAGGCGAAGTTTATTTCAATGATAGTATTCCTCCTTTTGAAATGTTAACAAATTGTATTATTTTTATCCATTTATGCAGATTAGGTTTTATCTCTTATAGCTTACTCTTTTGATTTATTTCTGTTTTGAATTTCTCGTGATAAATAGCAGGCTAACTGCGAAGAACAACACGTAAAGTGTTTGAGGCAAATTAACATATAGGCCACCTAATGGTGTGTGGGATCTGAGACCCATTAGACATTTGTATTTTTAAATATACAATCTGCAAACTGCAATCCTAAGACTCCTAATGCGTTGCCGAATTGATCCCCCCACACCGAAACATAACAATGCGACTGCTGCTTGAACTACATCCTAACTCAATAGCGAGATGGTTAACTACTAATGCTGGTATTATATGCACCCTTAATAAGTACTCAGGTATTTCATTGTAAAGTTTATTCATTATAATACTTTACAATTGTAAGGAGGCACCTTAGATTTAGTTCAGTCCACCCTCAAGACAATTCTAAAGCAAAGGTACGTTCACCGGATATTAATATCTCCACCGGTAAAGCAGTAAGCCACCGCGACCCCGTCCGGTATTACACCTAGTGCTGGTAGCAGCCAGTACTCGGAGTACCATCTAACAGCAACCGTCCAATGAACGCGGGCTCGGCGCGGTGCGTTCGACTGGAGGAATTAATATCCGGCCGCGCATCGCTTCCGGGTCAGCGCGCCCCCACAGCGGGGAGGGGGGAGGCGATCAAATTGTTACATTATTGGCGAATAAGTGATCCTGGATTTAATGCATTAATGGCTTTCGCTCGCTTTTGTGTCGTAAAACGGTTTGTAACTGTAAAAGCATTTTGATTTTCCTCACCTGGAAATGTTGACCGACTGGAAATGGGTTAAGGGTTCGAATCTCACTATGTGCGATGCGTGATGAGCTCGAACGAAGGTGATTGAATCATGGATATTAATGTCATAGTCTTACGCGCTATAGTGGCAAGATCTAAGTGCAGCGTCTTAAAAGTTGCTATTTTATTGCTGTTTATCTCGAACCATCGTTCATCGGTCACGGGCTGTAACTTTTGAAGCAGAACCTCCGCAACCCAACTCCGTTCCGCCCGTCGGACCAATGAATCGCCGTAATTAGACAAACCCGAGCGCCCGAAAAAGCATGATTTACATTCGGAGGGAACCGCCAGAAATAAGAGTCATCAGACAAACTGCGCACCTGTTCCATTAGCCCTGATTCTCATTAGTATTTAGTGCGGAAACTTAATCCGACTCAGCGGATACCCGGCTCAACCGGTCCGAACTGCGTCCTCCGTCTCTATCGTTCACGAGAGTTAAAACAGATAGAAAGATAAAAAAGTTGGCAAGTTTCGGGCTAGTCGAAAATACGTACTTAAGGCAGATGCGGAGATGTTTCATGAATAATGAAAGACAAGCGTCCACGGAGAGCTTACGGCTGAAGGATAATAAATCAACTTATTGGCGAAGTTTAATCTCTGCGCCCGTGGGCTCGGAGGTCTATGTTTGTGTTTGCAGCGGCCCTACACTGCGCGTAAACAGATATAAAGTTCCGGCATAATGTTCAGCCATTGATACAGCTGCGTTTTGCAGGGTAGTTTCATTTGAATGCGGAGCGGCGCCGTAAAAACGGTATCCGCCGCATCCGGCCAAGAGATTCAATTTCAGTACAGATGTACGGACTAATGAAATCGCTGAATTACGCCGGATGCATGCAGCGGGAGTTTAGTTTTAAATTACTTTGTGCTTGCTCCCGGGGGTAACCGGGAATATCAGTGTTTTTTGCAACCTAAGTGCTTTGTGTTGTTTTATTCTATTGACATAATCCGAGTTGGATTTTTGCGTTTAGTTTAGATAGTATTGAGTTTTCAGTCTTGAGGGTCTACTTATGGCGAAAATATGGTTTGTAATTAATTTTCATTGTAATCAAATGTAACTAACTGTATGTTTTAATAAACGCTAGTAAATTTTAAATTCAATCTACGAAGACAAAGCAACAGGCATAGGCGTGAAAGAAAAAGTCGATTTTTAAATTTTCCCTAAATGAACCAATCTCTCATAAGGCTTGTTCACGAAAAAAAGTAGCCATCGAAAACTAAGTCTCCACTGTCTCCCAGTAGGTCTAGGTAGTTCAAACCGCTATTAGATTGCCAACTGAGTATTCTTTTTTATGTGTCAGAATCTACTATCCATACATTTTTCCTTGCAAGTTGTGAAATCCTACATAATGCCAGTTAAGGCCAAGAGCTAAAATAATTGCATACAAATGTGTGTACTTCCGGCATGATTTAAAACAATTTATGACCTGCATACGGTAATTATGAGTCTGGGAAGGTATTTGCGGAACATTATAGCGTCGATAATCTATTTGAGTTAATAAAAAAAAGAACTTCTGTGACCCAAACGTGAAAAATACAAAATCTAAGACTAAAATCCAGGGATTTCGAAAGTGAACCCAAAAATGGATAGCATCTGATATAAATATCCATAACGGCACTCAAAACGAAAGGTGAAGAGTCCCTCTTACTAATTTAATTCTTTAAAGATAGTCATTTCATATTGAAAATCTCAATTATACAACAGTGGCTACTTTTTTTCGTGAACATGCCTTATGTGTGCATACGAATGAACGTGTCGCTCTGTATTTATTGATACTTGATTCCAAAATCTAGGGACTACTAAAACCAAATACTTTTATCTCATAGAGTATGCTCCGCGAAAACAAGAAGTTTCCCGTAACCATAACATGTACTATAAACTCGGTAAATAAAGTTGTTTCTGCAGTCGGCTTACATTCCAAAATTCATGAAAACAACGTAGACTTATTTTACTTTAAATTTATAGTCGAGGTCGAGCATATTGCCCGAGTAGTTATTACGTCGGTCCCGCGCTTGTGGAGCCGGATGTTAATATCCGGGCGGGCCACGAGGCTGCCTCGCCGCTGCCTCTGCCTCGCCTCCGTCTCGCCGCTGCCTCGCGAGGCTGCCTCCGCCGGACTCCCGCCGTGAATAATCGCGACAGTCGGCGATTTATATCCTCTTAAATATTTGAATGGTGCGGTTTATTCAGAGAAAACCCCGGTACAAAATTTACAATTACGTTTAATACGTGTAAAGGATAGAATTTATCATAGTTTAAAATATTATATTTTAAAACGACTTTTTTGCACTTACAGCGTTAACTATTTTCATTTGAAACTTTTGGAAATGTGCAGTTTGGCAGAGCGACCCCCACTTCGTCGTCAAGTTAAAGCCTCATTTAAGGCAACGCGTTTAATGTCCAATTTTATCATTCACTAAAACTACCTACTTTAAATATTTTACTAGCTCAACGTATTTGGCGACGACCTATGCAAAAACCAGTAGAAATGTATTTCGTTATCAAATTGGGAATGTTTTGACAAAGGCCATCAACGCCCCGGGCGGGTCGGTCCGCGGGTCCGGTGTCGACGCAATTAGTCGCAAATGAGCGCGACGCTCATCAAAGGCACAAATGAAATCACGCCGTTTCGCCCCAGCTTTTAGTCTTGCACATTAAAATTGTTCTGTTCATAGAGAACTATTCCCATTCTACGAAGAAAATAAAAACAAATACTTTTCTTTCAGTGTTGTCTCAGGGCGAAGGTGAATTTCGTAATAATGCTACTTCCCAGGGCAAAACACAAAGGAGATTTCTCGGATGCGAATGCAATTATGTGGAGTTTTATTACGAAGCCATTCCTCCACGCGACGTGGGCCGACGTCATCAGGCCGGCTCGAGAAGGGTTGGATTAGGACGTCGGTCTGTTACGTGGTCGATTAAAACCGGCCGCGACGCGGGTCGACAGCCGGCCCGATAACTCGACCGGACCATGACTTTTTGTAGGAGCATAATTTTGTAAACAGGGCACGTTTTGGTTATCGATCGCTGGTCAAAGGCTGGTACTAATTTGAAGTCGGTTCGTTTTGTCTTCAATTTAAATGTACAAATCTAATCTCATTATAGAGATCAGGGAAGTTTCTGGAGTAATTGAATCGGGTGCGCGGGGCTGGCGGGGCGGGGGGGGGGGGGGCGGTGCTCGGGCCGCGGCGATCCCATCGCGGTGTAATAACGCCGTTCGGCCTGGCCGCGGTCCAGCCGACCGCTGCTGGTGCGGAGCCCATTCAACCACCTACTCGCTCATGTGCAGTTTATTCTCAGCTAACTTTATCATGACCGAGTTTAAATAGCTCCATTGGGGAGTAATCGCAATTCCATTTCGGTTCACTAGTCGTCGAACTGATTAAATCTGATTAATCTCTATCAATGGCTAATGAACAGAAAAATGTTTCAAGAACGAGCGATTACCCGTCTACGCGGTTTCTACTGGCATAATTGTATTATATCCAAATTGCACAAGTAAGTTGCCTAATAAGAGCAGAGGTTTCTAGCATAGTGAGCGTCTCCTACAACTCATATAAAATCTTATTTTCCGGCATGAAGAGCAGCCTTATTCTCATGTGTTAGTTGGTTTAGGTTATTTAAATTGTTTGCAAAATGTATAACTTATTTCTTCTTTGTTCTTTCAACATAAAATTTCAGCGTCCTATCTAAATAAAAGTTACGTCTACCTGTGCATTTGTAAAGTTGGTTTCATCACGCTTTAAAGCCCCTCGGTTGCTTCTGTGCGCTCTCCTAAAAACTTTCTTATTCCACAGGCACCGTAAAAAATCTATGCGAAGATTGCTAAGTGGACGCCTGGGCCGGCGCGGGCCGCACCGCCAACTTCGAGACTGGCTTCCACGAGGAACAGCACGCGCGGGACCCCCTCGCTCGTAATACCACTTGTTAGACTAGACGCCGACACTTGAGGTTTCGCTTTGTTGCTATTTGTTTTACTGCACGAACTACCCAACGTCGTCATTATACAGTTGACTAACAAAGATGTGTCCACTTTTGGACCTTATTACAGTGTAATAAGGTAAAAAATGGATACATTTCTTTGCTGTTGACTGTACCTCCATCTATCTTGCCTTTTTGTATAGCAAAGAGCTGTTTTGCTATATTTTTCTCTTGGACTATCAAACCTGAGGGCTTATTGTCTAACGGACTCGCAATCACGATCGTTTTCATTTTGAAAATCGAAGGCTTGTCTGAATACAAAATGAAAACAATTGCTCTACTTTGAAGTCAGTTGCGATTGCGAGTGCGTTAGACAATATGTCTTCTGGGATAAAAAGTATCAATGTATGTGGGTGATAAATAGTCGGATGTTCTAGCCTAGCTAGAGGACCAAATGTCACTGACACGTTTATGACAAATCATTGAATAGCAAAACACGTACCTTTATAATTTTATATGTTTGAAAAATATAAGGGTGCATCTTACTAGTCGCTATTCCGATTTCAGATTTTAATTTTAATTGTGTTTTACATATTTCAATAATAATTTCTCCCAGGCAAGGCTACTCTGATAACCTTATAATTTTTCCCCGCAGGTAGCCACGCGCCGGCCATCGCCGCAGCCCCCGGATAATGGCCGGTGGCGGTAATTACTTCCCCGGCGCAATTACACCCGCAGATTTACAACCTAAGGGCCGGTACATACGCAGCCGGAGATTGGGAGGCCAGTGCATGGGGACTTTACAAAACTTTTTAAACATTCTTAATAAACAAGGTAACCATGATTCTGGGAATGTTCACCACTAGCACAATGCTAGTTACGGTATTTAATCATCATCACCATCGTGTGTTGGTTTATCTGCCACGGTTGTCACTAGGGTACAAACGCATTATGTCGATAATAAGTCGACATATATTATTTGTTAATGCATGCTCACACTTGCAAACAACGAGTCAAAGCAATTCAACTATAATTTGTACGAATATTGGATTTAATGAAGCATGGAAAAGTACGTATGCACATAATACGTATAATACGTTGAAAAAGCTGTACCTTGGTGTATATTATTTATTACATTTCATTCTATAGTCTTACAAAAGTTTAGATGATTTTAGGCCAAAATCTTTTTTTTCTTTTGCCTTTGCAGGTCAGTGGGCAGATCTTGGCGCGCCGCAACCCGTTAATTTATTTTGAAGCTAATTAAGGTCAGTTTTACCTGCGAAGTGAAGCTGAGCTCTTTTTACTCAGGACACCTCCTGTAGGGCTCTCAGAATAGTTCCCTATTGTTATTAGTCCTGAGGATTGGCAATTAATTTGCAGTATTCAGGTTACAAATGTCCATGCTGGGTCTTAGATCTCGACTTACTGTTAGGAGAATGTGTTGTTTGCTTGTCTATGCCATAAAACGTGAACTCTAAACACCAGCCAAGTCTAAAGTAAGACAGAGCTTTAACTGAGACTGCTATAACTCTGTCTTTGCCGGGAACATGGCAAGTTTAATCAGTTTATAAATACGCCCTCAGAAATGAAAAATCTTTAAGAAAATCAGAAACGAAAGACGATCACAAAACAACGCAATGAATTCCTCTTTTTATTCTACGGTGCGGCGTTAAATAATTCCGGATTCCTAGTAAAATAAAATGAAATGCTCAAAGGGACGTTTTGGGGAGATTAAAATCAGGAAATGTGCCTCCAGCCTTAGAGTTTCATTACATTTTTGGAATATTTGCGATCTTTGATTCGGGAATGGATGGGTGCTACGCGGGTTTAGTTAAATTGACTCCGTTTCTAACAAATTGAGGTCGCCGGGCGGCTAAGTATATGAAGCCGCGCAACTTCGACTGAGCTGCGACCGCTTCTAAAATGGGTGTTCGGTTCACATTTATTATGCGTTAAAGCTGTTTCTAATTACTTCTGCGGCCTTATTGTACTGCTTGGTTAATTTATTAGTTTAACTCGTGCGTCAAAGAATGGGACAAAGCGTAACTCTTCTTTTGGATAAGTAGTGCTTTAAGATGAAATGTTTTACCAATCAGAATAATAGAATGCAAAATTGTCATGAAACACTCTAACCATGGAAAATATCTAAACTAATCCTATCTTAAAGGTAACTACTGATAATCAATCATATTATCAAAATATAATTAGGTCACCAGTTAATTTCCTCACACATTCCTGCCGGTCAGTCGGCCTCCCTGCTTAATTCGCTTCATGCGTCATGGACGCCCCTCGACGCGCCGTATCGGCGACAAATGGCCGGTTGCATCAAACTGCACCCCCACCCTGCCCCCCTTCGTCCACGAACACTGTGACCCAATGAACCCGCGCTAATCCTAGTCGTTCTGATCCGATGCGCCGCTGCGAGGGTTCAGTGCCCAGCTGCTGGTTGCAATACGGATTGAAGCCAATAATCATAAACTCACACGCATCAATAACTGGGTTATGTTTTACTGAAATTATTTACAAAGTGAACCGTTAATATTGCTCGGCAGTGTCTATCTTAGAGAAAATATTTGTGTAATTAGTGCCAGTATTTATTCACGAGTTCTGGTGTAAACTCTAGAGCGTCACAATTTTCAGGTGTAGTGGTTGGCCTGCACAATAGAGTTCCAGATGAAAATTTACGCATATACTTTGCTTGTGTGAGATGAATGCCAGTTGGGATAGTTCTTTTAAACATAGGGCACATAAAAGAAAAACAGGATAGCAGGTTTACTTCAGGTGAGTTTCTGCTAGAGTTTCTTGCAAATACTCTATCGTCTATGCAATGATGGACTTGTCCAAAGCACTGGTAGATTCACCATAATAATAAAATAGCCTTGATGTGACTGATTAAACTATTTCATTTCGTTTTAATTATAATGAAGATTATAATATGTAGATATTACATTTTATGTATATATTTCAAAATATTACTTGAAGTGTTTTATAATTAAGTTTGATTTTACTCCTAAAGCAATTAGTTTACACCGCCTGCCTTGTATTTGTGTCCTTAGGTATTTCTCGGTCCAAGGTTGTCTAGAAGAGATCGCTATTTACTGGTAAGACCATCTTTTGTATACCTGTAATTAATATGTACTATTCCATGTATTTATAATGTTGTTTAATGAAGAGTCGTAATTAAGTCAGTCATCATCACCAGTACGGTTCAGTGCATACCGCTTCTGTGCCGCTGCTAGGATTCTGCTTGGTCGAGTACAATGCTCGAAGGATGTGGTTAATTCGGTAAGAATTCCTTATTCTTAAACGCACAATAAACCTATTTTAGTTAAATTATTTGTTGTCTCTTTCTGTCAAGTTCAAAAGTCACAGCGCCAGTTAAGGGCAAATCATATTTGAAGCACAATTTTGCTATTGTACGTTTATGATTAAGAGGGTTAATATTAACATTAAATGAAGATAATAATAAAATTATCGACTGACCTATCAACAAAAAAATATTCAGTAGGTATATAGTTATATAGTCATACCGTTCAAGAAGAGAAAGTAAACATAATCAAATTCTGGTCTAAAATAAAACCCTAAAAGGGAAGTGATCACCTACGCCCGCAACGTAAATTAATAGCTGGTTTTAAGGAAATAAAATTCAAAAATACACTGCTGCAATAACCTGGTAATATCTTTATTTCTTCGAGGTTTTATTTAAAAGAAATGTATGGTCTTGTTCTACATTAACCCGGTTAAGATAGTACCTGCTGTCCTAATTGTATATAATTTACCCGTATATTATTATGTACTCCGTTGAAGCCAGCCGCGGCGGAATGCTGCGGCCGCTTTATGATAATTACCGTCCGCGGCAATCAACATGGCCGACATACCGGGACCGCGGCGGGAATTTGTTGCGCCAGGATTCCGGACACGGATCAACAAATTATTTACCATAAATAGTGTCAGTCAGTAGTTAAAATCGCTACTTCAATATGAATGTATGGAAGACATTTGAGAAAGCTAAATTAATTAATAACCCTCCTTTTTGCTTCACTGTGGTCGGGTAAAAAAGGCGAGAGCTGGCACACCACGCCCACACTTCAACCGTCTGTTCATATCAAAACCAGAGACAACGCTCGTCTTTCCAGAAACATTACAACACAGCGCACTATGACGACATGAAACAAACCTTATTTAAGCATTTAACCCTCCAACAAAGACATAAAATATAACTTGCTAGTATTTTAGTATTGGCATTACCAGTAATGCTTCTAGAACCTTATGCTTTTTAAAATATTAAATTGAGTATAGTAGATTAGTTAAGGTAACCGAGAACTGTTCCTCTAACTTGATCAATGCGTCAATAGATTCAATTATAATTAAACACACCTAATTTCCACAGCAACTGTCAATAGCAATTAAATGAAAACGTATTGTAGCTAATGACGGCTGTCGATCGCGAATAATTGGTCATTGTGTGATCATTGTTTGATAGCTGTTTGATCGCGCCAGCAAACGAGCGCGTTCATCTTTGATGAGCCGTGAACCATTCGATCGTCGCTTAGCTGCCGCGATCAAACAGTTTAACAATACGTCGATTATTAATTATAACAAAACTGTTAGGCTTTGAGGTTATCAATGCCGATAATCGGAGGGCTTATTGTCTAAAGCACTCGCAATCACGATCGATTTCATTTTGAAAATCGAAGGCCGGTTGCGATTTCGAGTGCGTTAGACAATAAGCCTTCAGTTTTAATAATTGATATTCATTATGATGTGTGCCTATTGGATCCAAAATGAAACAATATTCTAGAAGGTTAGATGGGTTAAAGCTTTGGGAATCGGGTATCATGCGAGGTTGGACGTTTCTAAATAGTTTTTTTGACATGCCATAATGGGATTCGACCAATCATCACTGCCGCATGCAACCGAAAAGGTGGGCTAGAGTAGCCACTAATGGCAGACCTAGACGGAAATATCGATTGACTTAAACGTATTTTTTCTCCAATTGGCCAACAAGAAAATCTAAGACGGTCTCATGGGAAATCTAGAGGAACGCTTACCTAGCAGTGAGATATGTCATAGGTTTGGTAGAAAAGACCATAAAAAATCAATTTCCTATTAACCTTTTGTTTGACTCGATGGGATGAACGGCGCTCGTCCAATCATTGAATTCAGCTGTAGTTCGGAGCTCATTTGCCGCCGCGGCCGCGTGCGGCGAGCCCAATCAGTCGCTGGCCGCCGCTTGCCACCGCTCACCGCTACTGAGGTGTTATTCTAGAAGAAAGGCCAGTTCGCTTGATCGAGCCATCAAACTTTTTCCATGCATGGAATAAGGCCGTGTGGCAATATACGAATCTACGAACCTATGACCATGAATATGTTGTTGAGTAGTAGTGGTCTATGGTTCAGCTGAAAACTAGCGCTGTAGCTCCGGCTGCAGCACATGCTGAGCAGAGTCTTTTTTGACCTCATACTAAGGCGTCTTCTCTATGTTGTATTCTTTTAAGTTTTTTTCTGACAAAATGTTTAACTATGTTTGATGTTTTGCAGTGCGTTTTCGTGAAATAAACTTTGAATTTACTATGGTTGTAAATATACGAACCACTACGTTGTCATTGAAAATGTAAGTGCAAACATTATCTTTAGCAGTAAATACTAGTTTCTGAGAGCGTCGGTGGTCTAGTGGCTTGTTGAGGTGGTTGCCATGTACCAATTAGTTTTTCGAACTACATTACCAACAATTCTAATGGTGACGGAAAAGTATCGTAAGGAAACCTGGATATTGAAACAGCTAGCCTGTGACCTTGGTATGCCCGACGTGTAACCGTGTTAAAATCGTGTACACTGCTCGTTAGCCTAGTCCAGTGTACATGTCCAGTTAGTCTAGTTCGAGTTTGCCTTCCCGGCGGACGGTAGTAGCCCCGCTGTCCGCTACTCGCCGCTCACTGCGCATCTACAAACGGACGACCGCGTCTGATTAAATATTAACGGCAGCCATTTGGAAAATTAGCTGATTCAAACAGCATTTGTCTGTGTGGATTTAATACCAAACGTACATTAATGAATCTGCGGAATATAGTTTTAGTTTAAATACCAGATCATGCAACTAATTATTTATTTGGTGCTCGTGATTGATTGCTATTATAAAATTGTAGGCAAAACTTGTGGCTTCGCCAGCTGTTTAATAATGAACAGGTGATTATATTGCATGATTTGTTTAGCGTTCTAGTTACTAAAATCGAAAGACAACCGGGATGCGGTGAATTTTGGTAGCATACTTGAATACAGAGGCATGCGAATGTTACAGTAATACTGCATGACACTTGATCTACTAAAGCAATACTGGTATGTACAGTCGCCATCAGATATATTGGAGCGGCCGAGGTACTCAAATATTTCTGAGCAGCAATAAATTTCAATAAATTCTTTACGGTAAATAAGGTCAATAACATCTGAACATCCAATTCGCCACAAATATATGAGCAGTGGTTTTTCAATTAAATCTGAACACACAACGAGACAATAATATCTGAAAGCACAACTCGTCAAAGTTATCTGCACAGACAGGGTGATCATAAATATCTGAACATTTAAGGAAAATATACCTTAAAGCAATAGGCATACAGTTTAAAGGTAATCGTACAGATGTAATGAATTTTCCTTTTACAAAATAAGTAGGTATACAAAATATAAATCTGCGAAAAGCAACTTCACGGTCTTGTTACAAGAGACACATTTGAATAAAATATTTGGCAATTCACAAAAACGGTAACATACCTAACTGTCATTGCATATAATTCACTGCGTGTCTTTATCAAATGTAAATATTTAATATTGAAGCTGCCAAATGAAAATAGGTACGAATGCTTTGCAATATTTCATCCACTATTGTGTCAGTCGCCATGGCCTAGCGGTTTAGTAATTAGAAATCATAATTGTATAATACCGTTGCGTCAGGGTTCAAATCCACAATTGTGCTTTTTTTTTGTATTTTATTAAGAATTAATATTCTTTTTTTTTCTAATTTATTATTTTTATTTAATGAAAACTGTAAACAAACTTAACATCAACATTTATAGAAACTCGTTAGTTTTCAAAACTACAAAAAAAAACAAAACATAGTGAGTTTAAGCCTCCGTACCGCTCAATTTTCTTGATGATTCCGGATAGTTTTTTTTTTTTACAAAATGATGGTCTTTGATTTTGTATAAACGGCCATACATTGCTACTTTAAGGGGTAAAATTGTAATGATCATAGTTCATAGCAAGTAATAAACACTTCATTACACACGTGCAAACTCTTTAGAAGAGTTTCATACTTCAAATTAATACTAGATAATACTCGTACTTTTTCGATTCTGTCGAAGTTGACAACTATCTAGCAATTGTTATCGTCTTGTCATATGTATTCCAGCGTAGTACGTTAAAGAATTTTAAACTGTATGCCTATTGCTTTAAGGTATATATTCCTTAAATGTTCAGATATTTATGATCACCCTGTCTGTGCAGATAACTTTGACGAGTTGTGCTTTCAGATATTATTGTCTCGTTGTGTGTTCAGATTTAATTGAAAAACCACTGCTCATATATTTGTGGCGAATTGGATGTTCAGATGTTATTGACCTTATTTACCGTAAAGAATTTATTGAAATTTATTGCTGCTCAGAAATATTTGAGTACCTCGGCCGCTCCAATATATCTGATGGCGACTGTACGTAATGTAGGTACCGGCGAGGAGTGAGGTTTAAAACCACTGCTTGTGTTATTTCAGGTGCCGGCTTTTGTTTTTGCATCATAAGCACAATGTATGACATTCGATACATTTAAAATAGTAATCTCCATACAACAGTTATTTCAGACTAATTATATCAATTTACAAAGTACACATACAAAAACAAATAATTTACTATGATACATTTTGAAGCTCGAATTTACGCTACGATTTACCTTGTTCACGACTTTGTACAAACTGTAAAATGCAAAGAAACTTCTTTCAACGTGATTAAAAAAGGTAATAAAAAGTACATAAATTACGACTTAAATGTCTTATTTATAACAAAGTAAGGTTTACGTGCAATGCGCCGACGCGGGCATGGGTGTGTATTTTAGGTGTGTATCAAAGTATTATAGAGGTAAATGTATGGTCCTATACTTGCTATGTGCCAAGTTATTAGTTCCGATGTTGTAATGCATGTATGCCTGCAACGCGGCGGAATGAATCCGGCCGATAGCCGTTCGCTGTCGGCTGCATATTTGTTTGCTATTTTTAATAACAAATAACTGCAGCGTGCGCTTTTGCATTCCGACATAAACCGGCGCAGCTTTGTTAGAGTGGAAACGATTGTTTTGTTATTGACTTTAGAAGTAGGACGCCATGATCCCGTTGGAATGAGGCTTTATAAAAGGCATCGTAATAACAATATCGGTGACCGTTCATGGAAGAAAAACAATTTCATTTTAGTAAACCCATTTTTTGTCTAAATCTGTTATTTCCGACCATTACAAATTAAGTAGAAGTGGACAATGTGCACTCTAACAAAGTAACCATCTGCAGATTCTCTTTAATAATTTGGTCAATTCTTTACGTATTGTTTTATTGCAAGGCCTCTCTTCCGCCATATTGTTAACTAACTGCCTTTTATGTTTATCGTATTGTCAACGTTTTGATAGCTCCTTATTTACAGTGACAGTAATACTGGCCGAGTTAAAATATTCAATAAAATACTTCATGAAAGCTGCCGAATCGTAAACAAGTAATATGGTTTTGGAACATATCGTTTGCAGAATGAAGCTGCCTGCATAGCTCACAGACAAGACAAGTGTGCATTTTTTATAGATAATGATTCGACAATACTTTAGGTTTTCGTTATTAGCATTTACGAAAGTATAAATCTGCGAATCTTTAGACAGCGTTCATACATCAAAGCAAATAATTTTAAATTACTTATTACGAAAGGTTTATTAACAAAAGATATCGACAAAGAAAATAAGGCGCTTGTTTTAAAACTTTGTAATGCTCAGGCAAAATTAAATTAATTAAACGTCAACTTTGTCAAGGATTAAAGTGTTCGGATTTAGAAAATGATTAAAACGAGGGCCAAAGTTAATTCAGAATAAACCTAGATTACAAAAGGCGTTTTGTTTAAAATCCATTTAGTCTAAATTAAAAATCTTCTATTTAGTTTGAAAGCTGGTTAAATTATATCAGAGACAGTGCGACTCGTTTAGTCGAGGTTTATAAAGTTAAAGAAGTAGTTATATCTGCGCCTCTATTCTAGGCGGTAAAATCCGAATCGTACCTATTAGTATTGTTTTTAACTCGGCCGCCATTACTGTCAAGTAAATAAGAGCTATCAAAACGTTGACATTACGATAACAGGTAAAAACGTATAGGTTTACCGTGTTGAATAGAGGCCCTGAGTTGTTATTTTCTTGAACATCTCACTTTTTAATCCATTGGCAAAGTATTGACTGAAAAATTATACGCGTGGCATCGATCGAATTTGGTCGTATCTGGCGCAGCTTTGCCAAGGTCAACCAATTGTATTTCTAGGCACTAATGTAAAACTGAAGTCAAATAAACCTTTACGGCCGCACACAGAGCCAGTCGATGCCGATTGCCGTTCCTTAGTAAAGATTTATCACACACAAGTTTGAAAAACGACCGAGTTAATTTGTCTCTAAAATGTTGCTTAGTACGGACGGTTAGAGAATTACTATTTGAGTTATTGCGTCACTTTGACTAATAGCGTCACTTTGACATAGGTTCATCGGGGCCCATTGATTGATTGTACGTAGAGCCGAAAAATGGTATCAGATAAAATGCAGCTTTCTTATAAGAAAGAGGAAAGACAGACGGACAGACAGACGGACGTACTAACATGGCAAAACGTGTTCAGTGTAAACAGACATCTTAAATTTTACCTAAATCGCTCACGCCTTGCGTTTACATTCGCGTGTGTAAGCCATATTCCTACGCAAAAGATATTTAACTTGACACACCGGCCAACTTGAACTGAATCATTGTTTCCATTACCACTACTCTCAAGCACCGCAAGCATTAACTGATTTACCTACCTCGATCGTGAGCGGTTCGAGGTGAGTATTAAACGCGCCTCATCCATCAGCCGCGCGACGAAGGACCTCTCCACGATGACGGCGGAGGACCTGCTCAAACAACCCAGCTGGGGAGATAGGGTTTCCAAGAGATTGGAGTTGGAAAAGGATTTTGTGTGTGGTGCAAGAAAATGATAAAATATTTTTCATGCCATTGTAGTAACTGTTGTCACTTAAAAACGAATCGTTTAACACTAAATTTCTAAATAAAAAGCTTTCTCCAAAAAATAACAAGGTATGGTATGTGGCATGTTTGGAAATTTCAATAAAAAAATACAAACTTATCCGGATATTTCCAATTAGCAGATAATTATGCGAACGAATCGTACATTTACGCATTTGCTCTAGTTCGAAACATGTACATTGAACCAAAGGATTTGATTTTTGTATCTTGTAGCAAACTGTATGCACGGAATAAATTAGTCCTGCTAACGCTATGCGACACGGGGGCGTAATACTGGGGGTGAACGTCACTAAAACGTTGTCCATGTAAACAAGATGATGTAGTTTCCTAGAAAGCGTTATTTGAGAACGTGTTCTACGAAACACGCTATCACGTTTATAAAGGAAATGCTTTAGTAACGTTACTTACCGCTAGGAAACCTTAGCTTTACTGCACGTTATCCCAAAAATTGCGGGAAAACATCAGTAGCGGACACCAGGTACTGTCAGGTGTTTCTGTAAGATCTCTCGTGACTCAAACCGTTCTATACGTCAAGCAATCACGCCGGTAATTAGAGCGGCGTACGCGGGCGGCATGCCGGCCCGCCCGGCGTCCCGCTGATCTGTACGCACCGCGGCGACTCCCGCTAATTGATAGTCCGAGGAAGAACCGGGTTTCACTCAGCGGAGGAAAAACTTGATTACACGCGTGTTTGTGTAAGGAAGTCAGCCTTTTGGGCAAAAACTAGGACGGGGTGGTAATCCATCACGTTTGGGTCACTATTCTTTTTACAAAGCAAGAATATATCTAGTTTCAAACAATAGACAAAATTAACTATTTATTCTTAACGTAAGTGTTCTAAACTTCTAAGCTTAATAAATAATGTGTACCTAACTTTGCATGCTGTGGATATCTATAATTAAGGGAGTATTATGTGTATGTTTCGACTGTAAGCCTTAAAATGTTTGCTATAATGTATGACTTGCTGGTAACACTTAACAAAAAAAAACCGCTTAGCTGCTCAAGCCAGTTTGTGACTAGTTTTTTTATTCGCCACATAATATGAAGCCGGCGAGATATCGAGTTGGACAAAGCGTGCAATATTTAACATACGTGCCATCGGGCAAAAGACTATTATCTGGGCAGCGCAAGAGTATTTGCAAACATGCCGGCTGCCTTTTGTGATACGTGTGACCGGCGCCGATACTATATACAAATGTTCCTCCGGTTCTGCGAACAAAGTGTTTCCACACATTGTACAGAATTCCCGACGACTTGTGATAAAGCTAGCGCGGCTAGTAGTCTTAAAGGAACGATATGGAACTGTTATTCCTGCAATCAATTATTACAATGTTGCAAAGATACTATTCTTGGTTTCTTCGGGAGAAACAATGTTTAATCTGTAAGATATAAACGATAATCGTGTAGAGATTCTAATGTAGCTCCACTGCGTCTCAACATTATCCTAGCACATAGTTACGCCAATTCAATTAAACTCGAGCACATAAAGACATTGTAACAAAGAGAATCGCTGAGCAATTCGCAACCACAATCCGTCAATTCCAGCTCCTTTGATACGCTTCGTAATAAAAACACGTATCATACGTAGTTACTTATCCTTATCGTTGCGGCTGAGGCACAAAAGAAGCCCATCAAATACAAGAGAAACATTAAATGTAGACGCAATTCCTGGGGAATTACGGACTCTTTAGATCACTGAGAGTATTCCTATTACAGGTATGGGATAAGGAAAAGTAGTATTACCGTCTGACAGTTAGAGGCAATATGGCGGAACGAATGGCGCGCGTTGTTTTTATGTAGGTACTGGGATTGATTGACCCGCACCATTGTCCTCATTCTGTTCTCATTTTGTTCTCATTGTACTGCCGAAATGAAATTCTGGAGACGTAACAAATGTAATTGGTGTATTTAGCGAGCCGCGCTAGGGAGCGGAGTTATGCGCGGAGGTCTGCGGAGCTACTTACTGAACAAACATGTTTTTTTTTAGAAAACTGTCAAGTGCAATTTAGTAAATAAATTAAGTTATTATAATTAAGTATATTAGTATTCAAATCAAGCACAGCATGACATTAAAGGTACTTACTCGACAAAAAGTTATCCTAAAGAGAAATGTTTTTGCCGACATCGACGACAGCTTGGCCTTTGACCAGACTGCGCCTGAGAACGAGGGTAATGTTATTCGGATATTATTATTTATGTTCATTTGTACCAGCTTGATGTATTCTTAAGTATCGTTGTATTGTTCTTATTTACTCTAGGAAAGGCAAGGTATATTTTTGCGTTTAAAAAAACAGTCAGGTATCTTGGATGTATAATATTTCGAATCGTAACTTTATGGTTTTTGTGGTTATTTTAATTTTATGTTAAAGACAATACACTTCTTTAACTTACAAGAAAGGATCAACAGATCAATCACTATAACATGTTTTTTAAAGTAAATTTCCCCACATGGTTCAAAAAAATTGTAATGCCTCATGTCAATGCTTTGGTAACATCATTTCACAACAAATGACAATGTCGTGTTAAAAGAATGAGTGTGTCTTTGTTACAGCAATCTCCATTTTGTCTCTCTCCTGTTTGACAGTATCAATTAGGTAGGTACCTTTCATGATTCCGTTTCATAATAATTAGAACAATAGTTCTCAACCTCTCGGTATTCTCGGTGACATACTGGCCTGGACATTATCAACCAACGGCGTGCTAAAGCTGTCTTGGGCAATTGGAGGCGTAAGAAGAGAGCCATTTACCGACTTAGTTGTATATTTCGACGTTAAAACAACTCCTTCAAAATCGGTGGATACCTAATAATTTAATCTACGCCGAAATTATATTTAAGTTTATTTATGTGGATTATCATTTAGTCACTTTTTGATCAGTATGTAGGAGTAAGAGTAATGATACTTTATCCATATTTATCCACCGCGATAAAGACGACCACAAACTCCTACTGCTCAATGTTCCTCTTCCTGTACTGCCCGGTAATTCAAATTACTCATAATAACTGACTTTTATAGAGGAAATTGGACGGAAATCAGAAGTGGCTTAAAAATGCTTGAACAGGACGAGGATAATACAGGGCCAGGATACGGTCAAATTGGTTCTATATTGGAATGTATAATATCGTTTGCCCTAATCGTCATTTGTCCTAATTCATCGTTTGCCCTAAAAGCCATTTCCGCCTGATGTTTAAAGCTTTTTAGTGTTGTTATAACACAACTCTAACCTAACCTAACCGCAGGTATTTTTGGAAAGCTTAAAGTTGTGTGGAAACCAGTTTAGGACAAACGATATTATGGATCGCGAATGACACCTGGTGAAATTGTGTAAGGCCTGGTTCCCACTATGCCGGACCGGCAATTTTGCCGGATGCCGGTAAGGGTAGTGGCTGTACAATTTATATGAAGCTGTTCACATTATGCCGTGTGAACAGCGTCATAAGCCACTAGCCTTACCGGCATCCGGCAAAATTGCCGGTCCGGCATAGTGGGAACCGGGCCTAAGAGAATGAACGCCCCGCCGCAGAAATAAACAGCTGCCTGGTGACGCGCCGCGTGTGTGCCTCGCAAACGCGCTGTGTTTGATGTGCCACGGGTGTGGAGCTAATCTCGCGTCTAAGAGGAGCAAACCTCCCGGAGTAGCTATTATTGCTCTTAGAGGACTCGGTTTTATATTGCGTTGCTTGAGCTTTGTCAAGTGACTGTTTACTCTCGGAGCGTCGGATTACTCGTCGGATTAGTTTTGCATTATGAGACTGACCACGAAACAACTCATTATACCTATTTATATACAATATTTTGCTTTTAATTAAATACGTCTAGTCAAAATGTTATAGTTATTGAAGTTTAATATTTGTCTCGTAAGTTAATTTGAGTACCACCCAAGCATACATTATGGAATGTAATGAATTATTGAGTATTGAATAGATACATCAGAATTTCATACTCGTAGTTTCTGTATTTAATGTTATGCGAATTGAAATGAGAACAAAACTTTCCTAATTTTAGAAGTTGAGAAATTGCACAAGAAATTATTAATGTGTTTTGAAGATTTATCATTTGCTTTAGAGATTGAGTTTATAAATATTATCAAAAATGTCCACGAATATAAAATACTAGCTTCTGCCCACGACTTCGTTTGCGTAGATGTCGATTATCGTTATTCCCTCGGGAACTTTTTAATTTTCCGGGATAAAAAGTAGCTTATGTTTTAATTAAGTGTATAAGCTATCTCCATTCCAAATTTCATCCAATTCCGTCCAGCCGCTGCAGCGTGAAAGAGTAACAAACATCCATATATTCATACATACAAAATTTCGCGTTTATAATATTAGTAAGGATAAGAATAAGTCCCTCGACATTTTGATGTGTAGTTTTTTCTCCGAAAAAACACCGACACCATTCAAAAAAGCATCGCTGTTCATTAAAGTTCACTTCTGTCTTTCTTTCTGAAATGACTGTTTTCTATAGGTTCCGATCAGATCAGAGGGGCTAGACAAGATGCACTAACGCTAACTATCGTTTCTAATCGCTTCGTTTTTAAACCAATCACGTCACTGGTAGATCACGTGACTTTTCGTATCACGTCATCTACAAGTGATGCGATTGGTTTAAAAACTTAACGAATAGAAACGCTGGTTAGCGTAATGCATCTTGTCTAGCCCCTCAGGCTCTTCGGTACCCTTTCAGTTTATATTTAATCTCTTCAGATATTCTTATTTTAAGAAACATACTTTTACAGCATTAATTGTGACTCTTTTATCAGGGATACCCGACCCTTACTGTCATTGCCAGTATAAGTCTGTCTGTTTATTTCAGTGAAGTATGCACGACGACACCCAAAAACGAATATAACCTTTCATCCCGGAAAATTGGACTGCGCTCGTGGAAACTTCGATAAACGAAGTCCGCGCATCGCGTCGGGAGAACTTCTGATCTAGTCCTATTTTTTAACCGAAGAAAAACAACTATCGGCGGGTTATTGTTGAGTTACGAGCCCTCTGGGCCGTGTCATTGGAAAACGGTGAAGGGGCAAACGCACGGTAGATTGGTAAATTGTACTAAATTGGTTTAGTGTGGGATACCGTGGGGGATGGTGCGGTGTTATTAAATTAAACTTTATTTACGTTGATATATTTTATTTAAAATATATTCGTAGTTGTTTATTTATAAAACCATTTCTTTTCAAATTTCAAGAGCTTCTGTCCAGTTCTGTCCATGACAGCTGTCTGTTTTTTAGGAGTGTTCATGTTTTAAAATATCTGGGCATAGAGGCAACGTGGAGTCTTCAACCTTCACAGTGCACTTGTATTTGATTTTCTTTTGGTTGATCTAAAAATGGCTTCAAACGTCATAATCATAACTCATTTGACCTTGTTTTAGTTCTAAATGATACAATTTCAGACCCGGAATTTTAAAAGTGTAATTTATGTTGCGTCGTGGTTGAATTGAAAAATTTTGCTTTGAAAATTAGCATAGGTACCCATTTTTCATACGTTGCTTTTTGGTATGCTAATGAGAGTGAGACTGGGAGAGAAACTAATCAAAAATAATGAAAACGGATCCCTCTGTATAAATATTACTATATTAACGTAAAAAAATAGATACATCTATATTACAAGAAGCGTTAAAACGTGTCAGATATTTATTAAGCCAATATCGATGTCATATTATAGGTACCTACTTGATACTTAATGTTGGTGACTAAACAATAAAGAATACTGTTTTCATTGATGTAGAGTAACCACCCTAAGGTTGAAGTTCGCTGGAACGGCATACAACAATAAGGTCGATAAGATGCGTGTATCAATTCGAAAGGACAACTTTAAATAATTTTATAATTTACAGCAATTCGTATCAAAATGGAAAGACCACTTTATACATCTCCCGCTTTGTGAAGTTCCCCTAATCTCTCCACCGGCATTATTGCCAGTTATGGTCTTATTAACCGGTTCCCTGCAGTCCCGCACCGCCGCCGCCGCTGAAACGCTGCACAAAGGGCCGCGACCGAGTGCGAACCGCGTCTGGCGGCGACATTACAGCGTAGAGTGTAGCACACACTGCCTCGTTACCTTTGACTAAATGAAGGGAATAACCGAGGTTATTACCTTGTTCATGTACCAAGGGTTTTATTTATAATTTCCTGACGTTAATGAGGCTATTTATCAACCTCCGACAGTCTACTAAGTCTGGTTGATACGCGTCCACTGCTGGACATAAATCAAACTCCACCGAGCTCTATGTAAATTGTAATTCAAGTATAAGTTAAACCGACCGAGTATTTACCCTTTTGGTATCAGATAGCTGGCTAAGTTTTTTTATTATTTTACTAAAAATGTAATCGAAGTAAGTGGCAAGAATCAGATTACGTTGTTTATGTAGTCCGTAGCGGTTTTTATAAATAGGAAGATATAAAATCACGTCGGTCGTTACAGAGTCCACTCTGAAATTCGGGCTTGCCATCTTATCGCCTTGGACATACTTAATGTGTGTTTAATTTCAAATTAGATAAAATTAGGTACTTTTTAGTGATTATTTAAATAATAATGGTATGTCTTACATAGCAGTGAAGCAGACTTGTTTAAGTGCCACGTTATTGCGACATTACAGTGTGGCGCACATGCCCGGGGACCGCATAATCGGAGAATACGGGGAGTAAGGACAGGTGCCACGGACGATTACCGCTGAACTGTGGCACAATCTTCTTTGTAAGTGCACACTTATAAGACGTGTTTATACACGCTGTATGTCGAAAGACATGAGAAGGGATTAAGTACTTAAAGTAAGTAAGTAGTTACTTGAATTTCATTTGAGAAATAACATTTTAGTAACTTGTTAGACATGCAAAGATAACAAATGTTCAGATTTTGGACTGAGACCGAGATTTTTTCCATTGTATATTTACGAAAATCCGTTTAAACAAAGTCAGTACTGAATAAGTTGTTTTTTAATAGTAGAGAATAGTTCATAAAATCAATTTGCTATTAATACTGGCATTCAGTTACATTTCTCTGTATTAATCAATACTATTGAGAATTACATACATACATACATTAAATCACGCCTGTTTCCCAGAGGGGTAGGCAGAGACCACTTCTTTCCACCTGCTACGATCTTGACAAATCTCTAATGACTATTGAGATTAACGTGCCATTTATACTTCTATCAGATACCACCCGCGTTGTTATTTTTTCCCAGTATCTATTATATTAGAACGGAGACCACCAAACTATTATTCGTATTGTTATTAAATAATTTACAAGATGCCGGCGAAAATAGGTAAAATAAGTGAACGTAAATATTATTCAATACAAGACATGAGTTATACAGGTAATGGTTCGTAATTTTGTTATGAAAACGAAATATCCTCGTGCTCGGATAATTGGCCGGCGCTAACTAAATCGCAGCGAGTGACGAGACACGGACAAAGGAAAATTAAGGCTTTTGTTTCTCTGCTAACAATATTCATCACCGGGAAAGAAACGTATTTATGTATTTAGATAACGGATGGAATTATGGGGGGTTGATTACTGTATGAATTATGAATCGCGGGAATGGAGCCGTGAGTTCCGCCGGACGCCGCGTTATTTACGGCCCGGCTTTATTAGGTTTCTTTGTAATGTTTTTGGTGACCCGTCACGTGATTCGGCATTCATGAGAAGGAATAATATGTAACTCAGCGGCGAGAGACGACTTTGTTGAAGTAATTAGTTACTTAATTAGAGAAACGGATAAGCTCTCTCATTACTATTTGAGCATAAAACACAAAGGAATCTTCACGTTCAAGACTCCTATAGCTCGCGTCAAATTATTCCGTCGCGACTGGATTAGTACCTATGACAACAAGAGTGGCTATACGATAGTACTATGCCATCTTATAAGCATGTAACCTACGAGTATAAACGTAGGTACCTGATATAATGTTTAAAATAGATCATTTACGCATTTATAGAAATTCACTACGAAAGATAATTTTGAACACAAATGTTATAGATAAATACAAGTTGAAATTTTATCTGTTACATTTAATCAATTATTTCGCTGTAACTAACAGGCTGTAGTAGCATTAAACGTTGTTTTTAGCAGATTATGTATAAGTATAAATAAAATATGTACATCAAATTATTGTATTTACCCTTTGTCCCATCTCTAATAGCCTCACAATAATAAAACAAAACAAGCAAACAATCAACTAATCCCAAAGTGAACTGCAATCGTTTAGCTTAATCAAATTAGAACCCAATGAACAACCCGGAGCCAGTGGCAGCGCCAGCGTCCCGGTGCACGGCATCTAAACTGCAATCTTAATATCTTAAAGTGCTTTGCGATTCCCGAAGACTCCATTATTAAAGTGAGATTAAAGTCGCAGTTCATTTGGCGAGGGGGTGAAGGGGCCGGGAGTCCGGGGAGGGCAGGGGTGGAGACAAAGAGCATTATCGCCGAGATGTTATCAGTGCCGGCGCAGATACAATAAAACAGCGCGCCCGGGTAAACTCGCCCGGATTTTTCTAACCTTTATTAGCTCCGTGTGGAACTTAATTGCGGTTTTCTTTAGGTTTTGTTAGTGTCGTAAATAATGAAAATGATATTTTTGATGTTTATGTAGGTAAAATACATATTAATGTAGTGTTAAGACTTAAGATAGTAGTTGTAGTAGATAGTAGAAAACTACGTATCTTTTTCGGTTTGTGACGTGTTTGTAATTGTTCATGCGTTTAAATTGTGATTAAAACGGACTAGAGACTTAATTAATTTTGAAAATAAACAAATACATAAATAAAATACGTAAATAAAAAAACAATTCGAGTTCTACATGAATTTTGTTGCTAACGGTGTGTTACTAATCAGCTAATGGCTGAGGCTTACAACTCTTACAAGCTTGCTGCTCCACTGAGTACAAAACGGCTTCTTAATTCATTGCAGAGTCTTGCCCACGGTAAAGAGTTTGAATAGTGATGATTGTTTCGTCACCGAAGCACTGGCTGCCGCGGTGTGGTCTGTCGCCGCAATTTAAAACTTTCGTCCGATTATGGCGGCGGGTCGGCGCTCCCGAACAAAAATGTTTAAACTTTAATTTAAATGGGAAAAACTTGGAAGACGTTGATAAGCCTTGAATGGAAAATAGTACAGAAAAAAAACAAAAAAAAACAAAGATCATCAGGATATAAAGGTCATATTTTTTTTTATTTGTGCTTGATTTTTTTTTGACTGATTTGACCGCGCAGAAATCAAATAAGATGTTAGGGTAAAATTAATCTACCGATCATGACGAATTCTATTGATTTAAAGTATCGGAACCTCAACTTTAAGTCAAATTATTATGAACCATGAAACTATTTAATTCAATTGTACATGTAATTATTTAGATGTAAATGGTATAAAGTGCAGAAAACGTTAAAAATAATCTAAGTGAAATTCTTTACAAATTGTTTTTATTACAAATAATTCAAACGACACAAATTAATCTTGATAACCCTATACTTACGACTAGCAAGAGAATTTATTCAATGTGACAATGATCCAAACACATTTTACTCAGAGAATATGTTATGGTTAAACGGGAAAATGCTCATCAACCGGATCAGTAAAAGCCAAGGTAGCAAGTTGGGCGTTTACGTTATCCCGGGAAGCGATCGCCATTACTGGCCTAACATAATATAAGAGTAATAGCCCCGGGAGCGACCGACCGCGATATTAAAAGATTTCGTTTTGGCAGCGCTGCAGCGGCCGCCACGTCGGGTTGATGCAGCTCGCTGCACGGATTGTGTGCAGTTTGGACATGAGATACTTTACGTTTCTTTATGTGAGGCAGCCGAGCAAGCGGGACACATGAGGATAGCCTATCGGAAATTATTAAGAAGTGGGGAAAATTATGAGAAGTTTTGGTTAAAATAAAACTTAATAGGTAAACTTTTTTGTTCTATTGTAAAATCAAACATGAAAAATTGTTGCTAGTGTTTTCATTTATAGGTTCATTACATTTTTCTCCTTCATGTATCTCTCTGGCTAGCGAAGGTTGGTATTCAGCAGTTGGGCGGTGCTCGCGATGCCAGTCCATTCACGAAGATCCCTCAACGACGATTTCATTACATTAGTCCACGTTTATTTTATATAAACAACGCTCCATAAACATGCATTTCCAATTTCGTTTCTTCCTTTATTTCTTTCTGCGCTATTCATTAGGCAACTAACTCCTAATTGGAGGTGCACTTAGCCGCTGTTGATTTGGCAGCGGACGCATTGTTTGTTAGTGGCGCTTAGCGCTGGCTCGAGCACTTACCCGCTAACTTTACTAAGCGCTGAGTGGTAGGTAAGAAGGCGTGTGGGCGTTTATACAAGATAATGTACTTAGTTTAGTCATATTTAATTTATATGATGTAGAAGAAGTAACTTCTGACCATGTTTGCCATTTACCTTGTACGCAATAATACGAAATAATTAGTCCATATTGGAGTTTTTTTTACCAGAGCTTGTAATTTGTTTTCCATCTGAATCGTGCCAGGTTCGACGACCTCACAAACCGCGCGGCAAACTGTTGCGACAGCTTAATCCAGTTTCCGTTCAGAATATACAGACAAAGTAAATTGTTCGCATCGACTCAATAAAGTAAGTGGTTCCTATCCTAATGGCGAATCCAGCCACGAGAACACCATGCTGTCTTTGTTTGACACGTGTGGAGTGAGCGGGATAGAGAGATAGGTACGGGACAAAAAGTAGGATGTCTGGCGGATGCAACGAATGCACAAAAAGGTATTAGTGGTTGTAGATCGGCGGAAGCGGCACGAGATGCGAGCGGAGGGAGACCTTTTTAGTATGATAGTGACTAATTATTTAGAATTGCAATAATGTAATACTAAATTATTAATACCTTTACGCCATTTGGCATTAAACCTAGTTTAAGAAAAGTTTACATGTTTTAGATAATGCATCAAGTGCAAAGAAAATATTTTTTTCTCAAATGTATCCAGACTTGTAAATCGGAATTACGAAAAATGTTTGAGAATATTTTCTGTCATTAATAGCTATAGATAACTAACCGACCCGCCCTCGCTTCGCTCCGGTTAAAACAAAATAAATTTACCTTTACTTAGGGAAAATTAACTGTAGCTTCCTATAAGTCAAATATTTTTTGAAACCCGTATTTCCAGATAACCCCCACCATACGAAAAAATTAACACACCTTTTTACCTCTTAACAAAACTTAATAAAAAAAAACTTGTCGCTTATTACCCTTATTTTGCACCATTTGGCATGTGTTAGAAGCGCAGCGAATTCAATTAGAGCAAGACACCGGCAGACGCAGCACCGCGCCGCATCCGCAGCGGCTGGCGTCGGAGCACACGCGGATGCACTCCGAGCCAAACTGCTGCCTATGACTTTAATTAGCTCCGAGGCTAGTTTAATGAGGTCTTGCGCAACGTCACTCTTATTAACTAAATGTGGGTAATACGGAAATAAACTGTTTTGACAATAGATGACCAAAATACAACTAAAAATGTTTGGTAAACATGTTAAGTTGCAGTACCTAATAGGAGTAATTCGTTTTACTGTAAGTAGTGTGTAGGTGTCATTATGGTTCAATTTTCTTATTTTATATCATGAATGTTTATTTGTTCGTACTTTATGCACTGCGATATCGTTTATCCGATTGCAATTAAATTTAGTATGGAGATAGCTCGAGTCCCAGGAATGGACATAGGATACTTTTTATTCCGGAAAATAAGACTAGCAATGAGAGATTTCTACTCGGATGGGCAACAGCTAGTATTAAACAAAAATGATAAATAGTCACGTTAATCTTGCTAATGAAGTTGATAAAACAAAAACATTTATTAAAAAAGTTCCGTTTTTATACTATTTAACAATAGTATACTTACCTACATTAAAGAACAATGAAAATGACTGACGGTGATCATACATCTGTACTCGTACTTGTAAACTATACAATGACTGATTTTACTGCTCACAAGATATTCCGTTTTGAACCGCCTCTGGATCATTATTATCTTCTGTAAGTAATATGATTATTAAGTATGATGTATAACAAGAGAGTTCTCAATATTTTACCAGACTCTTATCATTATTTCGATTTCAAAGTACAAGCAGAAGCCGTTTGACATTACCGGCACTTCCAGCTTAAAACGCAATCTGTTTAACAGACTTTCTGCGTCAAATCAGATTGGCCGCGCTCCGGAATAGCCGTAATGAAATAGAAGATTTCCATTTTATTTGTCATTAAAAACCTTTTTTCCTCCTTGCGGTTTAAATTTTACCGACCGCTTTGAGAAGCACTTGAATTAAAATTTAATTTGATCCCACCGGAGAACAGATTTCGTGGAAATAATTTTCATTTAAAAGACTAGACTATTTACTGTTCCACAAAGTAGCCCTCAAAGGCATGAGATAGCCGACACTGGTAATGAAAAGCCACTTATTCTTAGAAAGTATTTTGGTTCTTGTAGGGTAACTTCGAAATGGAAACCTATTTAATTTTTAATTATTCTGTCAAAAATTACGATAAAAAATGTGAACATTGGGTTTATTAAAAATATAATTTTACTTAGAATGAGTAATTGTAGGTACTACTGTGTAAAATGTTTTAATTTGACACCATATCCCTTCTAAGGTTGTCTGGAAGGGATCGCTAATCAGCGATAAGACCGCCTTTTGTTTACCTGTTTAATTTTTAATCATGCTGATTTTCTGTAATGTTTTTGTGTGTTGTTATTGACATAATGAAATCTTCCGATGTACCTTTGCACTGTTTCGCGCCTATCGCGATGAACTAGATAGCTAATAAATCAAAACAACGCAACAATAAGGAGTGCAGCCAAAACGATGAAACAGCAGTTCGGTCGCCGGCCACCTGGCGCGCGAGATGAATGGGAGGAAATGTGTCAGCGGTGTTATGAATTGTTACCATTTTGCAGGGTGACTTTCACATTGCGGATGGAACACTTTATTTTATTGAAAAAGCAAAAAGGAATTGAATGGGACGTAAAAAGTTGCTAGCGTGACAAAGTTAACGGTTGTTCAGTGTACGTTACAGAAAAAATGTACTTTTTTTGATAAAAAACGTTTGTGTTTTAAGGTTTAGATTGTGGTACAGTCAAAGGCACTTGTCTATGTGGTCGTTGAGTCAAATATTATGTATGCATAGGTAAAGATAAAGATAAATATCGTTTATATGTATAACACAGGTAGTTCTTAAGTAGGTCAATAGGTCTAAAATATTACGAAGTGTCACCATGTTGTGCCACGAGGCATGCAAATTATAAATGCAGTTATCGAAGTTTTGGCATGCACATGCTCAGATTTCGAAACTAATTTATCGTATTCACCCAATAGACCTTTTGTCTGCGGCATTAGGGGCGTCTAGATATTTTGATGACTTTCAAATGGACACTAATAAACTTAATATGACCTTATTTACCCAAAATAAAATGAAGTAATAGGCGAGGTGCGCGTTACGCGAGTTACTCGTAAACTGTTAATAAGTAAAAGAAGCCACGTCAATGTTGGTATCAAGGAGCAAATTTTGAGCGCGAGTTCTTCATAAGTGCGTCCCTGGGAGTCGAAGAGTTTCCAGCTCCTGTCGCAACAGTTCCCGGGACAGCCCCCGCGGGAGAGCCGCGCGGTCGCCGGGACGTGTGTCGCGCTCAGCGCTGGTGCCACAACTAAAAGGAACAAACATTTAAATTAAATTCAATGTGAAACTTTGCCTTTCATGTTATGTTTGACTTCTTTACGGTTAAATTTTGAACTTAGATCAGCTATTTCTTTATACCGTGCACAATGTTAAATTATTATTATTGATTAACGTATTGCAGTAGTTAAAGTATGCTTTTCATTTTATTTAAAATTTTAAGTATCTCAATGAAAAATTAGGTCAAAGTATTAATGAGTAAGGGGGTAAGTGGTAAGCGCGACTGCGTGTAAGTATCGCGGTACTTTGCGCCTAGTGTGTCGTGAAAGGAGAATTAATATAAATAAATTAAGTGTCCCGTGTGGTTGCCGGGTTAGAATAGTGCCACTCCATATCTTCCCGTGGATGTCGTAAGAGGCGACTAAGGGAATAAAGGCTTGCAGTACTGTTAGGCGATGGGCTTGCAATTTGTCACTAATAAACTGGTAATCATCTTAGCCTAATTGTGCAAAATGTTATTACCCCGGAAAATTTCATAGGTAGTTCCTGTAACAATAATTGTGAACGTGTTCTACGAAAATTACATGACGGGAAAACGTTATTTCATTCATTTAGTTTCTAGGGAGAAATAAACTTGAAAAACTTACGTGTCCCTCAGACTATTACCTCGACAGATCAGGCTTCGTATAGGTCGCAGTCCGTCACAGCGCTAGGGCTCCCTTGGGAGGCTAAAAGTGTAAGATCAGGTTCATAATTATAACAAGACCGTACTCGGTACTCCACTGGCCTCCCCGATCTTCCGACCTATCCCCTTATCCACCGTTTGTTGCGAGGCTGAAACTTTTGCTATTTTATTTACATATTTTAACGCAGCTCGTGCGAAGTGGTCCCATGGACGTTGGGAGGCCTATGCTGGTTAATTTGAGAGAATATTGTGCGCTCCTAACTTTGCACAGTTGCTGACAGTACAGTAACTAAAGACGTGACCCATTTTCAACTTTATGTCCATGCATAATGTGATGTTGGCAGAGTTTTAGTTGCAATGTTCTAACTCGAATATGATTTGCAGTAACTATTTATTCATTTAATCTTAACTGCACAAAATCAAGTACAAATGGTGGACTTATTGTCTTAGGCCCAGTCCACATCACCACGGTGCGCCGCCGTGCCGTGGTACGACGCGGCACCGCACTGTGCATCTGCACTGACACAGCAATGGATGTGGATCGTGTATAGACCCTTATAGAATTCTCTACCAGACCACTAAATAAAATTTGGTTGATTTTGAGGATTACAACGTATTTGAACACGTTAATTTGATTTTTATATTAATTATTTTCCTACGCGGGTTGTAAAAATTTGGCATTTTCATTCCTAGGGTGGAAATTGAGAAAAAAGAATTGATTCGACACTTCATCTTTGAATCGTTCTCAAGTCAAGACCTTAGAAGAGTCTTACACAGTCATGACGTAATAGCTCCATTTTTTATAAACTCGTTTTCAGGGTTCCGTATTCAAACTAGAAATCATTATATTAGTTTCGCCATGTCCGGCTCCGGCTTTCTGTCGGTTCGCAGTTTAGCTCAGAGACTTATAGTTCTAGGAAGCTGTTATCTGGCATGAATATACAAATAGTCACGTAGACAAAGTGGTAAATATAGGTAATGTTGGAAAATGCCATTAGGCATTAAGTCCGTTTGTACTTATTTCTGTGCAATAAATAAATGAACAAGAGAAAAAGATATGATACAATTACACAAAGACCTGACAACATTAAAATATATGGAACACTGACAAACATCATCACGCGTTCCTTAATTTATCTGACATTCAATCGACCAAGCATTTAGGTACAGCATGTTGGCAATCAATCGTCAATAAGGCTAAATACCTACCCATAGCTCAGACATCAGTATTGTTTTCCAAGTTGAACGTTGGCCTGTATAGAAAACAAAAAAAAATCTGGCTTGTAGATCAAAAGCCGCGTAAGACAATGCCTAACATCATCATAAACAAACACCTGTTCCGCGCTCATTAGACGTTTGTACCTAAAGTATCTAGAAATTTCAATCTACGTAAGTATTTACTTTAACGTAATATCGATACTTCAAACGATAACATCGTAACTCCATGCGAAAGACGTATCATTAACAACAGTATGTTTGAGCCAATGAAACTGCAAATGGCTGATGTCTTTAACTTAGTTACGTCAATTACAGGTAGGTGCTGCTTCTCCGGCTGTTACGAAATAAGCGGATAATGTCTACAAATATGTAAAAGAAATGACAAAAATAATTATTTACCTTACAAACAACTTTAAATAACTACTACGTGTTGTCAAGTGTGTATATTTCTTTATTAGAGTTTAGAGAGCAAAAGTCCGTTCACTTGCTTTAGTTGGTGTAAATAGTTCAGGTTTCCGTTAGTTTTACGTAAGAGGAATATTTACATTTTGTTATTATTTTAAAATGTGCCTTTATTTATAAACTATTTAGTAGATTAAACTTTTAAAGTCGTTCTTACTAATTGAGCTTTATTAACATCTCTAACTAGTTATTACGGGATTTTTAGACAAAATAAAGTATATTCTGCGTCTGTTTTTTGTTTTTAGATTTGAGCCTGTCACGGGTACACGTCAATTGATCAATAAAAGCTATACATAACTATTACAGAATAAAAAAACCGCTTTTAACTTTGATTTAATAGTAATAAAATAAGATATCATCCAATGTAACATCTACGAAAAAGAATGTACAATATTGTGTCTCCAATATATAATTAATTTATTATAAACAATCGTTCATATACCTACAGTATTTCGTTCCCTGATTAATAATATAATTTCGTGTCTCATGGCAATGTTGATTAAAAAATCTTTAAGCACTAGAAATAGGGGCCCGGTAGGGCCGTAAACCTGACCTTTAAATTTGAGCAGGCGTGCAGCGGCGCCGCAGACCGGCCGAGTCGTGGTCCGTTGCGCACCGCGGCTTTACTGGCGCCGCCGCACACTCGACGAGCACTGCGCGACTCCGCGACGGGAAACTTATTAACTTTTTGATTTTAAAATCAAACAAAGGAAACATAAACTCCTTTGTTCGTGTCTAAAACGACGTCATGAACACTTACTTCCCGGCTCACGCGCCTGGCTCCTCAAACATTAATTTTGCATGTTTGTTCTAATGCAAGGCAGAAGTAACACATTGATTGGATCTCGCTTTTAAAAATAACATGCAACATCCTCATCCACAATAACTTTTAGACATTGATAACTATTACATACATACATACATTAAACCACGCCTGTTTCCCAGAGGGGAAGGCAGAGACCACTTCTTTCCACCTGCTACAATCTTGACAAATCTCTTTCTTCCACATTCATACATCGAGTCATGCACTCACGTCGGTTTCGGGTACTTAAAATTCGGCCCTTTTCCAGTAGTTGTCCGATTTAATTCGAAAAAGTACGACTAGGGCGGCCCCTTCCGACCCTTCCACTCACTTTCGCTCTGTGTATCTCTTTCGTCTTTATTGATAAAATTAAATGTTGATAGTTGAAAAGGTAGATTTACTTCTACCACATTTTAATTACCCATAATATAATAAATAACTTATATTTCTGTCCTCCTTAGTACCCAGGTACTTTACCAGTTTGAAATGATTTTTTTTATACAGCTAAAAGAAATAAACAAACAGGCTACGGACACATTGGACTGCTCGTCACTGAAAAGGCTCCCGATCAGCATAATGATGCGACCACATAGCCGCAACGCTCGTTTTCAGCTACAATCTTTTCTCGGTGACTCCTGCATTCGGAGCAAAACGGGCACTGTGACCAGTAGTACCATTACACACAACTGGCGCATAACGCATACTTAAACGTATACCGTTGAATAAATAAAGAAAACAGGTACCTAAAGGGTTAAAGGCCTGTCGACTGATTGTTCTAGAGAAGTGTTACACCGGAACATCAGTGTCGTTATGTAAAAACTATGTAGTCAACCTTTTTGTTTCAAAGATGACATGTCTTACAACTGTATTTTAACTTCGCAAAATCTAAAGAGTATTCGTAGCAAGTATTGACGTAAACAACATCTTGATAAACACAAGTACAAGGGCACTTCATTTCAATTTAGGCTTTTAATATACTTTACTTTAAATACAATATCGTCTGTGCGGTGGAAAATGTTTTCGTTTAGAATCCAAGTCTACAACGTAACAGATATATATTTTTGGCTTTTCCTTATTTTTAAAGGGCGTCGTAAGTATACCTAATTAACCTGGACTATAATTCACTAGTAGTAATTTCTGACCTGGACTATAATTCACTAGTAATTCACCCAGAATAAAGACCTCGCTATTATAAAAACTGCCCCAGACGGAGAAATATTAAGGGAGCAGCGAGAAACATACTTATTCTACACGTACAAGGTTCCGCGCGTCCGTCTCGTTCTCTACCAAACCTTGATATCGTATTATTTTTAGGTCCCCGTCTAGTGTAAGGCGGCTTGTACATGAAATGACTGTTTACATTTTGTTACATTTTATTAGGGTGGGGAATCGGCGTAATTTGGCGACACCTCGCCAATAACCGGCCGCCCGATGTTTACGGCCGGTAAGTATTTACGGCGCGGTGCCGGACATTAATATCAGACCTGTACTTCGCGGACGAGGGGAAACTTCCAGAGCAAGCAAATATAAAACGTATTACAAAGGTAGCAGGTTACGTCGACAGGGGTCTTCCACTTTTCCCGCTGCTGCGTTGTTGTTTTAACCCAGATAGAAAGGCTCTTCTTCTAAAGGATGTATTCTGTTCTGACAATGGTATAACTAAAATGTCATTTTAAAGATTTGTAAATCTTAGAACCCTGACATTTTTCTTATGCCAGTTAATAGATAAAATGAAAAGCGATTAGCGTTTTAGATTGTCTTCTTTTTGGTATCCTGACTTTTTACCAAAAGTTAATTTTGACAAACGTCATTTTCCAAACTTTCATTTCACAAAAATTTAAATGTACTTAAACCATTACATAGGCTACATGGACTTGTTAAATAAGTTAGGTTACCTACGTTAGACTTTTGACCACAAAAAATATAAAATTACGTGGTGTGAAATACATCTTTGCGAAATAAAAGTTTGTAAAATGACATTATTTGCCAAATGATGATTTTGTAAAATATTAGTGAACCCTGGTTTTCACATTAAACTGAAAATGCATTTTTTTTCAATTTATTCAGGTTACTTTATGTAATGCGGAATTGGTTTATGTTTACATGACATGACATAATCACTGACATTTGACATTGACCAAAACATGTACCTAACATTTTTTCTCACCAACCTTTTTTGTTAACTTGCTGGTTTACGTATTATCATCCGAAGCCTAAACCTTAGTTAAGACTAAGGTCAAGCGTTTAACCGCCAACGAACAGTATGGACTGTTTCGAATCTTTATTCTTTTAAAATAACATAACCAAGCTTGTATTTTTTGTCATATTATTATATTTATGTAAAATTGCTCTGCAGGGCCTCTATTCCACGTTATATTAACCCATCTTACTTCGATAACCAAATCATACTAGTTGACGTTATGACAGCTCTTATTTACCTACTTAATATTAAGAGCTGTAATAGCGTCAACAGTGTAACTACGATATAGAAGCAGGACGAGTTAAATCACAGTAGAATACTAGGAACGGTCATTTTTAGTTTTTTGGCTATAAATCAAAAATTACGTCACGGGAAATTATAAAGAATATTGTGATTTAAGAATATTGTCCTTTAAATATTTCTGAATAATTATCAATACAAGTATGCCTTTGAACGTTATAGATATCAAATGTATAACTTAAGAATTTATAAATTAAGGATAATTTAACGTTAGAATTATTCAGCGTAATAATGAGCATATATCATACGAAAATCGATTTCTTACTTTCAAAATTCGATACTATTGTATCGAAGGTTAATGGATGACAAAGGGATCCCACTTCAAACACTGACCTCAACCAATACCAACTTAGATTTGTGGCATGTCGTCTCAAAGAAACTTCCAGTGCGATATTTTTGTTCGTCTGTGTTATAAGAATCGTAATACGTGTCCGAACACGAAAAGAAAGACTAGTCAAAAGGATCTCAGGATAAAATATACTGTTTTGTTGACTGTAACCCCGTATAATCAACATAGCCTAAAAATACGATTTTCCTTTGATGTGATATTTTTTCGTTTTCTCTGTCACAAAGAGTTTTATGTTTGGTCTACTGGGCTTATAAAATCTTCTAGGTAAGAGTAAAAAAATATGTTAGGTATTTTTAAAGAGAAAAATTATTAATAAATAAATAAATATCAGAGGACAATCTCGCACAAATTGACTTACTCCCAAACTAAGCTTTAGGCTTGTACTATGAGTACTGGACAACGATATAAATACTTGTACAGAGAAATACAGAGTAAACACCCAAGACTCAGTACATATTCTCACGCTTATCACACAAATATTTGTCCATACCGGGAATCGAACCTGGAACCGTTAACTGCGTAGGCAGGGTCACTATCAACTAGGCTAACGAGTCGTCAAAATTTTCCCATCTAAATCTCTTTTAAATAGGTCCATAAAACTTAAGCAATCCTTGTGTTCATAACATCAGCTTTAGAGTATTAAGTATTTCTTTGTTTAAGAATTCATAATACCACGTGGAATCATGAAACTGCTTATGAGCAATTAATAGTAAAAAAAGAAAACAGAAACAATTTGTGCCTAAATAAAATTTTTGGAACACTGTGCACTGCCATGTAGAATGTACGTAGGATCTTGGGGTCTAGACCATATGCATTACACTAACATTTGGGATTTTTGAAAACTGACAAAATGTCAGCGCGTGTGGCGTTACCTATCATTGCAAGTGCGAAGTTTCGTCTGCAGACTGTTTAATATTGTGTCTAATTATCATAAGTTAGAAATGCATTTTTTATGCATACGAGTTGTGCGAGAGAAAGGGAAGTACAGAGCAGGCACGTTCGTTCAACTGAGTCTTATGCGTTTTATAAGGAAGAGCGTCTTCCCTAATACTGTTAAATAATCCATGGCCCGGGATCATAATTGATGTAAACTTAAATCGAAACTAATCCTGAACACCCAGAGGAATGAACTCTAGGTATTCGATAAATTCCTGATTTAATCAATCTTTTTACACTCCATATCAACAAATAAGTTTTCCCCACTCTTTTATAAGCTTACTTTCTTATCGTTCTGTATGATTATTTTTCCCGATTAACTAGAGACTTGATACTTACTCTAAACATAGCTTTGACAAAAATAACGACAATGCCATAAAGTGTTATTAAAAAATGAAAGCATGCATTTTGTGGGTTCATGGGTTAGGTTAGGTTAGGTTATCTATTGTTTAGTAAATATGTGAAAGTACTAATGATTATTCGATATGTGAAACCTGCAAGTTGCAACTTTACTTAATAGAAATACGGAATACATAGACGGAATAGAAAAAACAGTGGAAGTGGCATGAGCTTCGCTTAGTATCAGACCTATTGTCGCCAATACTTAAACTATCATAAAAACAACACGCCACCATGTAAAATATTTTTGGTGCGGCTATCGTTTTTACATTCCAAAATACCACAATAAGGCATTCTTCTGGATTTATTTCCTAACTATTTTAGAAATATTGAAATATTGAAATAAGCGATCGCGGCAAAAGTATGGTAGGTTATGCGGAACTCCGCATAACTATGCCACACGTTACACGCCCACTTTACACTTCTACTGTTTTTAGGGTTCCGTAGCCAAATGGCAAAAAACGGAACCCTAATAGATTCGTCATGTCTGTCCGTCCGTCCGTCCGTCTGTCCGTCCGTATGTCACAGCCACTTTTTTCCGTAACTATAAGAGCTATACTATGGAAACTTTGTAAGTAGATGTATTCGGTTAACCGCATTAAGATTTTCATACAAAAATAGAAAAAAAACAATAAATTTTTGGGGTTCCCCATACTTAGAACTGAAACTCAATTTTTTTTTCATCAAACCCGTACGTGTGGGTTATCTATGGATAGGTCTCCAAAAATGATATTGAGGTTTCTCATAATTTTTTTTTCTAAACTGAATAGTTTGCGCGAAAGACGCTTCCAAAGTGGAAAAATGTGTGTCCCCCCCCCCGTAACTTCTAAAATAAGGGAATTATAAATGTAAAAATAATATATGATGTACATTACCATGCAAACGAGAACGTTTGAACGAGATCTAATAATAAGTTTTTTTTTAAATCGTTATAAATCGTAAACCGCATTTTACCTTTCATTCAATCAACTCAAATATAATAAAGAATAAAGAAAAACATTTATAAAGATGCATAGTGGTACGGAACCCTACGTGCGCGAGTCCGACTCGCATTTGGCCGGTTTTTTCTGTTATGTGTATGTACCTATTTTTCAACAGAACTTGTTTTTCTCTGATTTATATAATTCAAATAAACAAAGCAAAGTATAATAAACGAGAGTTCTCTTGTAGAACTCATATCCGGCGCTCGAGTGCTTGATAAAACGCTCGAACAATAAACAATATTAATAAATAAAACGATCCAGGCGGAGTGATATTGGGTCCCGGGCATTGATTCACAAAAAATACCTGCCTAATGTATTTGTTGAGATACTTTGCCGCCATTACTCTGAAGTAAATAAGAACTATCAGACCGTTAGCAATAAGGTTACAGAGTAAAATAGAGTCTCAAAAATTGAAAATAAAATCATTTTGTTATATGGTAATAGTTTGTTTTACTGAGTAACTAATCGAACGAAGTAAGGTATCACCAGTTCGTTAGAACCGGTTGTATCGTAATTATAGCGCACTATGCCATTTTTCTCTCGTATGATGGAAAATGTTAACTTTACGGTTGTAAAAACAGCCCACGAAGTTCTGAGTTACAGGCCCAGGCAAAATGAAAAAAAGAACTTATTTTTTACCAACGGCAGCGGCCGCGAAAACGTAAAAAATTCATTAGATATTGCGTTTTTGGTTTTTGGACTAGGACAACTAACTCAAAATAGTCAAACACTCGTACATAAAAGTTTCTCCTTCATTATTACACTTTTTAAAATGTCATAGACACCTTAAAACCTTATGAAACAGAGTTTACTGTGTATTTAAAAGTGTATCAAACAGTTTTACATTTTTTAAACATATAGAAATAGAAATAGAAATAGATATAGAAATAATTTATTCAACGCATACACGCTTATGAGTTTTGTCGTTGATGTTGGCGACAATATTCTTTTTTAAGGTAATTTTGGGACTGTGTTTGATATTATTAACAATTGTGTTATATTTTCTTGCATTGTTGGAGAAAAGCACTAGTATACGAGCCTCAGCCGGGAAGGGCGGTTGCTGTGACGGTTTCTTTCCCGGACTCTGCAATAATGTACTATATCTACACACGTATCCTAAGTCCCTGTTGAGAATGACAGAATTACCACAATCAATTTTATATTGTTTGGGTTTGCTGGCGGCTGTAACGTAATGTGTTTATTACGATATCAAATAATTATGATAAAGTTACGAATTAACATAATTTAATCAATACAAACCTTCACCCCAGTATGTTTTTAGTATATTATATGTAATATATCGCCCGATATTTGATCTCAAACGATATGCAAATAGGCGCTTTATTAGTTCGTGTATGACTTCAAGAAAAACATTCATATTGATGACATAGGTTTGTCTTGCCGTCATTTTTGTCATTATGTGCCGTATTTATTATTATTAAAATGAGTAAACATGTTTTTTCCGTTTTGATTTATTCCTTATTTCAGTTCATAAATAGCCTAGGATCTATAGATATGTTACAGGTAGCACTCATATTTAGCAATGCAATTCATTTGCCTTCGAATTCGGAACCAATCTAAGAGTACTTATAATTAGTTATAATATGTGTTTAAATAGAATAAAGTATGCAACTTGCCTTCGCCTCATTTCATAAAACATACTCGTAAGACTCTTAAGACCCTTAAGACCGCTTAAGACTACTATTAATGGCACGAACCATATTTTTCATTTTCTTTAATGTTCTTAAGCATTAAGGAATGTTTTTTCGCTTGTGGTTCACAAAACCAATCAGAGACCTTGACCTGTTGACGCCATTTTAGGTCATTTATCGCAAGCCATAATGTATTTTTTTTTTTAAGATGTGAAATAAAAAATATATACATAATACATTATTTTGACGACATTATCCAAACAGCAGTTGGGTTTTTTAAAGCATGCTTTTCGTTTTTTTTTTCATAAATCAAAACTAACCCTGACTCTAGCTAATACCTGGCTTTATCTACACGTTACATATTTAAGAAATAAGGATCCAAATTAAAATTAAAATCTACATTCTGTATGGCTCCCTGTACCTACACGGTATCACGTGCCGGTAGACTCAGACCGGCACTTTCCAAAAAATATCACTGTTGAGAAGCGCCGTTAGAAACTCAACAGTCAGTTTTTGTTTTTAATAAAGTAAGGTGTTATTTATTATTTATTGTTATTGCAACCAGAAAGATGTTAAGCGGTCACCCCACATGTTTTGATCTGTTCCTGTGGTCTTATCGTTGCTTTGCGGTCATTTTTTAACGAAACACGTTATCAATTCTTTCATATTGGGTGACGGAACCCTTGGTGCCCAAATCTGACTAGCACTTCACCGGTATTATTAAGTACTTAACTTAAAGTGCTCTTTTATTATTTACCTAAAACGCTGCATGAAACTTTTAAACAATTTGGCTTGACGTTCAAACATAATTTTGAACTCACGCATTGTATTTGTAAATGCAAGACAAAGACAAATAGTTACGGATTATTTGAACTCGCTGCATTTACGACTTTTAACGTTTAAGTTATGATGAAGAGAAACGTTGTCTGCCATGTTTTTAGGCTTATGGCGTAATCTGACGAGAGATTGTTGCTCCCGCGCGCCGAGTGAAATCGCAGTCTCCTTGCGTTTACGCACCAGAGTAGCCGGGCCGCCGCGACTGCCGGACGCTCTTCCGCTGCGTTTCCACACAAATTACGAAGTAAACCAATAGTCCATGGTCACAATTTGTACTATTAGGCGTCGGCTTAATAGTTCTTTCCACTGTGCATAAGTGATATTCTTAAAGTGATTTACAATTAAAATATAATTCATATAAAAACGAATAGTAAACCATATATATAAAAAGTCAACCAACATGACGATGATGACAGCAAGATCGAGATCCAATTCCGAGGCAGGGCAAGCGTACCTGTTCTTGTACAACGGTATCCAAATCCTAGGCTGGACATATATGCTGCTCAAGACGACGATCTACTTCCTTGACCGAGGCACCCTGGATGACTTCTGGACGGAGATCAACTGGCCTCTACTGGTATTCCAAAATGCTGCGGCTTTGGAGGTGCTCCATGCGTGCGCGGGGCTGGTGCGCTCCGGGGTGTTCCTGACGCTCACGCAAGTGGTGTCCCGGGTGTTCTTGGTTTGCGGGGTGCTGCTGGTCTCCGACGACGCCACCAGGAGCCCCGGCATAGTCCTCTGCGTGCTCGCGTGGTCTGTCACAGAGATAATCCGATACAGCTACTACGCTATCAACTCCGTGGCCCAGGTCCCGCAAGTCCTCCTGTACATGCGGTACTCCATGTTCTTCTTGTTGTACCCCCTGGGCGTCACTGGCGAGCTGCTCTGTATTTACGATTCCCTGAACTTCGTTGCCGCTAAGCAGCTCTGGGCTATTCCTCTGCTAACAGACTTTATCACCGTGGCGCCACAGTACCACGTGATATTCAGCATCTTGTACTACTACTTCTTGATATTCTACATGCTTCTCTACATCCCCATGTTCCCCATGCTCTTCGGACATATGATCAAGCAGAGAAAGAAGATGTTACCTAAACACTTCAAATCTTATTAATGTAAATTCGCCTTTTCGCCTTTACTCATAAGCGTTGTATATATTAGAATATATGTTACGATTATGAAACTGTATTTATATAAAATTCTCGTTTAGATAGTCATTATTGTATAAGAAAATGTAAATGTCTTGAACACATTCCACCTTAATTATGTATAGATTTAGTAAATACGACCTCGTATTTAGTCGAAGAAGTTCGTGTTAAGTCATTGAAAAAGCAAGATCAATACGAAGATTTGCGACCAAATATGATGTTGCATGTTTACACTACATCTGTTTGCATGAAGGAAACAACATACGTACTTAACTGTCATGAACACATGTGTTATAATAATTCATATTTATATACATGAATAAATATCAGGGGGAAATTTCACACGAACCAACCTAGTCCCAAACTAAGCTCTAGGCTTGAATAAAATTATGCAAAAAGCTTTATTATGACAAATTATAGCAAAAAATACATTAATAATATGTAATTAATAATAAAAATATAATAACGTGTTAGCAAAACGTGTCACGTGATTTGTACAATTAGGGCTTATTTTTTCAACGCTTAAATAAAATTACAGAGTTCCGGCCTTCCTCTGCATATGAAAGAACAAGACGGAGCTAAAAATTATCTGACTGATAGATTGTGTTATCTAGGGAATAAAAAAAAATCAGCCATGTTAAGGAAATTTGTTCTGCTAAAGACTCATTGCTACTTTAAGTTGGTAGTTTATAAGTTTATTTATGTAAAATTACACCGTATTGTAATTTGAGTAATGAAATTAATTTTGTGATAGATAAAAAATATTCTTTATTTAAGTGCGAGTTAAGTTTCTTGTTCAACAATTTTGTATAATTTGTTCTCAGTTTCACGGAACCACTTTGAATTAATTATGATTGTAATGTCACGGCCGGCGTCATAAAATAATTATTATCTGCATTTTCCTTCTTGTCTGTATAATTATTAAAAGTCACTAAGATAATAATTAGGTCTAAGATTGTACCAATTATACGTAGAGGTCGCACGGAGAATTAATATGCGAATCGTACTGCGTCTATTAGACGATATTGCTGTAAACGGGTTCATTCTTGCAGGGTTTTTTTTCACATTGGCTAAAGGATAAAGTATTTCTAAGCATTTAATAACATCTTTCATCGGGTTTTATTTTTGTGTCGCAGTGGCCCTTTGGAACAAATAAAGAGTAAATATTAGCAATATTGAAACGATCGAGATTTCCCAGATCTGATTCGCCGTCACCTAAACGATATCAGTTTTAAGGTCATATTATTAAATGTAAAAAACCTGCCAAGTTCCGGGCAGCCTTTCATTGAATGGGCACACGTTATTTAATACGGCCTCTGATCATTTTCTACAGTTAAATTAAAAAAAAAAAAAAAAAATGTCCTTCTCGAGCTTTGAGGAGGTGATATAATGAAATAAACATAGCAAAACTAAAATCGATGGAAAACAATATTGTCTAGAAGATGTGGAATTGAGGCCCAGGTGAGTCGAGACGGGCCGCAGGTCTGATGTCGACAACGAGGTCGAAATGTCAACTTTATTATTGTAGGTAAAGTTTAAAAAGTGTTTTCGTTGAAATAAAAACATGTTTTCAAATTGTTTGTCTGTTAATAAGGATCCTTTTGTTTTTTTAACCTAATTATTGGGTTTCAACTGAGGCCCTACTTTGAAAATCGAAGTTCGAAGTTACGTTAACCCCATCCCTGTCACTCGTCATTCGAGACTAAATGGAGAGAAAGGGATGGAGCTAAATAAACTTCGAACTTCTATTTTCAAAGTAGTGCTTATTGTCAATAGTTTTTGAGATTTTGTGGCGCGACGTGTTGTATAGTAAGAATATAATTTACAATACAATAAAAACTGTTACATATTCTTTCTCTCTTTCTACAATTTACATGTTACCTTTACTATCTGTAAGTAACATCGTCTTAAAAAATGAACAGGCATAATGATAAAAACGCGATTCTATAAGTTGTTATCACTCGATCAAGCGAACTTTGATATTAATGGAGGTCGCGGATATCCGGAAGCTGCGAATTGCGCAGGATAGGGCCTTGTAGTTATTTTCGGAGAAGTCTACAACCGGTAGTGGACGTCATTCGGATAAAATGACTTGGTAGGATAAAACCTCTGGCCCCTATTAGATAGCATAATTATTAAGTAACTAAATAGGGTCATTAATAATCACTATTAATAATCATTTAAAAGACGTCGATTATCGCAAAGTGCCGTAAGCCATAAATCCTTTAATAGTTTTATGGCGTGCAAACTCAACACGATGCAAGATTGCCCGCTGTCCGGTGGTTGACCGGCTCTTCTAGCTAGCTAATAAAATATCCACTTTACATTCCGATAACATAGCTGATTCCGCTCGCAGCATTCAATATGCAAATACCGAGCTAATGGCATACCTAGAGGTTAGCACAACTTGCATTTTCTCGCCCGTCGCTCAGTGTGTCTCTTTCTATAAAGGGTAGTTAGAGAGGAACGTGCATCTGACAAGTCGGGGTCTCGTTGAGCTTTGCCCCTGCCCTGGTAGGAAATACCGGAGTATACAAACGGTGAGCGGACAACAAAGGTCCGGACTGCGGGGTGCTCGGCGACGTCCTGTGTCGAGGCATCTCTATTCAGAGCGAATTTAGATTTGAAGTAGTTTCTCCCCACTTTCTACGACAATAGACGATATTGAAAAATGCGGATATTTATAACTTTAATACCAATAAGAACTCATAATAATAATGTAGAAAAAGAGCACTGTTCCTCAAATATCAGGGCCATCCGTAAGACAGGTGTTGTTTCGGTGTCGAGTTTCCGGCGGTCGGCAAATACAATATCACATTGTTGTGTAGTAGATATCGCATTATTATGTTACGCTGTTGGCAAGTTTCAACAGATAAATAATAAAGTAACAGACTTATATATAAAATAAAAACGTTAGAACAGTCCTATTCATCGAGGCTGCGGAACAAAATTTGGAGTAGATAGAATATAAGACTCAAGAGCACATTACAATATTACATCTAGAATTCGTAATAATTTAAAACTAGAATGTACTGTCTTTATTCGGAGGTTAACTCAATAGTTTAAAGTGGCGCATCTCAAGATTCTGTCGCCGGGCTTAGATAGCACGGAACCCAAGCAGCACGGTACCCAGGCGGCACGGAACCCAGGCGGCACGGAACCCAGGCGGCACGGGACCTAGGCGGTATGGGACTAGTTTCGGAAGGGCCAACGGCGACTCAACCACATCCAATAAAGGAACATGGTTTCGTTTTCCCCAAATTAAGTTTACGCTACGGAGATCCTTTGTGTTCTTTGACTCTTAGGGCTCTTTAGTCCTTAAGGCCTACCGTAAAATTAACATTATCTAAAGCACCAAATTTAACTATAATGATCTGATAAACAATTGGGAAAAACTTAGATTGGGAGAAATCTGAATCGGAAATATGCGACTCAAAAAAAGATCAAGGTTAAGAAACATTGCGAAATATGTCAAGAAAAAAAAAGGTAAACAATACAACCGAAAACAAGAAAACTGCGCGACAGAGCGCCAAACGCAAGCCTTTTAAGTTTCTAAACAAAAGGTCAATGTACTTAAAAGATGCCTGTGAAAGTGTATTGTTTGTAGACTTGTTAAGGAATGCACCTCTTGACCTCATCGGCTAAGAAACAAATGATTATTTATAGCTCATCGAACTATCTAGTCTCATGGTAATGAAGATTTAACAACTCAGCAGTCAATGAACGCGTTGCGGCAGATGGAACCTTTTTCGTTGTGTTTCATTTGTCTAAAAATATTATTGGAATGTTTTAGGGCCGAGTTCACCAACTAACTTAACAGACGGTTAAGTCTTAATCAGCTGTTGGTCAATACATTTGACAACCGTTAAACAGCTCACCGACCGTTTAATTGTTGGTGAACACTGCACTTAGTAGCTTTTATTCGTTTGATTATAAGAGCCACTATAACGTCATCAATATAATTAGGACATAGAAGCAGGATGGTCGAAAACAAATAAATAGAAGTATTAGTACCTATGTTGTCCGGCCTTTAGTATGTTGTCAATAGTTCTAGTTATGGCAAAACTGCTTGTAATTTCCTTGAGGCAAATAAACAATTCATAAGTAGTAGTTTCCGACAACCTGTTTACGAAAATAACGAATTATTCATAAAATATTTATTTATAACACGGAATAGTCATACTTCCGTATAATACTTGGTTTGCAAAAATCTGAATAATATCGGAAAATTTTATTCCTACGTCATACATACATATCTACATAAATTTAATCACACCGTTCCCAGAGGGGTATGCAGCGACTACTTCTTTCCACCTGCTACGATCCTGACATATCTCTTTCGCTTCTTCCACATCCATACATCGAGTCAACATGCATGCACGTCGGTTTCGGGTACTTACTCGTAAGGCTCTTTTCCAGTATATCTCCGATTCGATTCGAAAGAGTACGTCTAGAGAAGCCCCTTCCACTCACTTTCGCTCTGTATATCTCTTTCGTCAATCATCTTTCATCCATCCTTTCCAAATGAGCAAACCATGTTCCTATGTCAAATGTCCAGAATTTATGTTTAAATATAAGGGTATATTTTAAACCTAAAATAGTTGTATTGTTAATTGCAGTTACAATAGCAGTTTTGTTCAAAAATTTTCCTATTCTTGTTCCGCAAGACCGGGGAAGGCCTACATCCAGCAGTGGACGTCTTGAAGCTGAAATTATAATGATGATGTTGGCTCCTCTCGGATGTGCCCAAAACGACACAGGCCTATACTACTTTGTCTTAACCACTATTGTTATCGTGTTGTTATAGTTATCGTTATGGTAGCTAGTAATGACCTAATTACGGGGCCCGAGTCATAAGCGATTGCAATAGCGATTGCAAGCGTGTACAACTCATCTATTGTCGTCTATTGACGTTTACGCCTCCAACTGGTTATATCGCGCGCTGTCGTCAACAGAGAGGTTATTTTACGCTTTATAAGAATAAAAAAGAAAACAATTGACGAACTTTAACCGCTAGAGAAGTTGTTTTTGAAGAAAAATATACCCTACACTGCCGTAGTCCCTTGATTAGTCAGCATATTACAGGCTTAGTACTTTAAGCGGACGAAGTCGCGGGTGGAAAGCTAGTTTCTTTATAAATTTCATCTAATAACAAAATTATGGGCATTAATTTATTAAACGTGCGTTAAAATAAGAATAAAAATGGCTTCTTAAGTAAGTAGCACTAACTTCCGCATATAAATATGATGTAGAAGAATCTAATCACATGCGCGGGCGTCACTTTCACTTTCCGCTGACTGCGGGTTAAATACCCGAAGCGAATGTTTAGGCGAGCGGTCACGTCGTGTGTAGTGCGCACGTTTTTGATCAACTATTAATTTATACATTATCTTTGTCTTTGAAGTAGTGTTATTTTTATTATTTTTTACTGGAAACTATTGCCGCATAGAGATATGTGGAAGCTGAGCCATCTGTTCGACTTCGGGGCCGGTGATATGATAATAATAAAATATCGAGGTACAATCTCACACAAGTTGAGTGAGTCCCAAACTAAGCTCTAGACTTGTACGTTGACGTTAAAGATATGTTTCCATTTTCACCCTACTCCATTGAAATAATTTTTCCCCTGTTATTTAATAAGGTCAAAAATTTAAACATGTCATATCTTTGACGTCGACAGTAAGTACTAATAGGTACTTACTAGACAACGATATAAATACTTATATAGAGAAATAAATACTCAAATGCATTAGTAAACATGCAAGACTCGAAAACAAATACTCGCGCTTGTCACACAAATATTCGCCCACACCGTGAATCGAACCTGGGACCGCTAGCTTCATAGGCAGGGTCACTACAAACTAGGCCAACGCGAAATTGAACTGTGTAATGCTTCATTTTTTTCTAATCTGCATTACAGGTGAATGTTACAAAAATCTGGCCTTCTATAATTTTGCACATACCTATATCATTCATTATTTAGTCTTTAAATCTTGCGTTTTTTTAACCCCCAGCAAAAAAGGGGGGTGCTATACGGGGTGTGTGTTTAACGTGTGTATCTGTCTGTGGCATTGTAGCCCTCAAACGTATGAAACAATTAGGATGCGTTTTTTTTAAGAAATTTAGTTAAATCGGGATGGTTCTTAGCTAGGTTTCATAAAATTTGGTAGGCCGATTAAAGGCCAGCAGTTACCAAGCATATTATTTTAAATACCGAACCGTCTGTGCGCGAGTTCGACTCGCACATGACCGGTTTTTTCATCGTAATTGAGTTGAAAAGAAAATATTGTCAAAAACCGTTCATGGGCGCCATTTTTCCAATATACGATACCACCGAAAGTGAAAATTAGACAAGAGCGCCGCCGTCGAAACCACCAATTTTCACAATGGCAAACTTTCTATGTAACGCCAAAAAACTGTACTATATGATTGGATGTAAAAGTAAATTAGTTTTATTATTATAGTCTGTTAATAAGAAAGCTGCTTATCCATATATCAAAGGTTTTCCAGTGAGCTGTCTAGAACCGCAAACATCGCATATTGACCCGTGTCAGAGACGCCACTCTGTACGACAATATGTCAAAGGCAGTATGGTGTTACCCAGCAGATTTGAGGCCCAGTTGTCTCAGCAGACAGGGGAAAAACCGATCCGTCGTATGTACAATTCATCGACGAATACGCCTTTGTTACATCGGAGAATAACATAAACCGAGTAGGTAAACAAAAAATATATGTTGCTCACTTGTTTTTGCTTTACAAACTCATTCGAACTCATACCTCAAGGCCGGTCGAAGTAAACCATCCGGTAAGGAAACAAAAACATGTTAATTATCCACTACAAAATTTAAATAAAACTACCAATCGACTTATTTGGCTCTTTTTGTCATGTTGACACAACTCCAAATAACACGTCAGATTTCAACTAAATACTAAAATCCTAGATATTTAAATTTTAAAATGTATTATTTTGTTGTCTTTTTTGATGCGGTTAATATTTATTGTGTTCAATAAAAAAAATGCATAGAGTAGAATACAAATAAGTTTAAATACAGGTAATTATCCTATTTTAGAACGATAAAAAGCTTAACATACATACATTTCAATGATTTTATGGAAAAGAGGAGGCAGACAAGCAAGCAAGTCACCGCGAACCATAAACGCCCGTAATACCAGAGGAATTGCAGGTGCGATATGTTCAATTAAAGTAGTTTCGGAAAACGACAAAGTTACAAAATAAAATACCCCCCCCCCCCTTTAAAGTAAAGATTACGTAAAGTACAAGTAATTATAATTATAATGACCAGTTCACCGCTTGATATATCACATATCGGACGGGGCATCTGTTGTAATATCCGCTTGCTGAATATGATCTTATCGATGACATATTATGATAATTAATAATTATAGTTGACATTGCGCTTTCTCTAGCAACATGTCAGGCAGCGTTATGCAATTGAACTCACCGAGCGTGGGTCACAGTTTTGCCATCGGGCGTTTTTGTATTGTATAGAAATAATTAAGTTTAACATGCACCTTGTGTTATGTAAACGAATGCAAATGTATGAAGCACTCATAACAAATTCTGATCGTTTATTTTAACAATAGTAAATGGGACAGTAATTTTGAAATAGACAATGAGTAAAAAAATATGGTGATGATATTGATGAGTGAAGATTCAAAATCATTGAGTAAATAATCATACTTTCAATAAAGTTTTATTTTACAAACAATACTTGGAGCAATCCCTAGTATAATTATGGGAAAAGCATCGATAATTGAGTTTATCGATATAAGCGATCTCTAGCTGTCATTTAATTTAACCTCGTATAGGTCTATCCGAGGTCTGATTATAAGGCATTTTATTTCATGTTGATCAATTCATTAAACATTTAAATATTATGAGAAACAAAGAGTTTACATAGCTACATACATACATAATTACTGTTATGACTTAGGAGCCTTCGGGAGACGGGCGCTCTTTTCTCAAGAGCCGGTAACGCGCCTGCAAATCCTCTCTATGTTGCAGCTATGCATGGACGACGATCAGTTCCAATCAGGTAATCCACTGGTTTGATTACATCTTCTAGCTTTAAATAAAACTAAGTACGTCAATTATTTCTGAATAATTGATGTTGTCTTTGTTACTACATTTCAACCGTAACCGTAATGTCACACAATTGGTGTAATACTAACCTTCGTCTGCAGCTCAGTGCTCAACGCTGTGGCTATGAGCCCGTACCTGTTTTTAAATTGCATGTTAACTAACACGTGATCGTTAGACATTATTTAAGATTTTGCTCGTGGCTGTGCACAAGGTGTTTTTATTTCTGAGGTGATTATCTTAAAAACGGCTTCTAGTCTCAGCTGAGCTCACATGAACGAGAGTTAAGCTACCTTATTAATAATGCAAGCATGATGCAAGCTCTAAAATGTTGACTGCACGCTCTGATGGGACAATAGAAAATCGCTTAATATAATATAATCCCCCAGTGAAGTTAAAAAAGTAAGTCCTTCAGAGAATAACATAACTGGAGCTCTATTCAACTCAGTATAACCATATTACTCTTGATATGTTATAGTTACGTTATACGTTATATTATACGTTACGAGTATGATAGCTCTTAGGTATTTACTTGACAGTAATGGCGGTCTAGCGGGCCTAGTATGGATGTGCAAATGTGGATAAAGCATCTGCCACTCTCGTTCTTATCTACGTGTCAGAACGTGACGGATGTCGTATCCAAACTTTGTCACGCGATAAACGCAGCCATATTAGGGCCCCTGTTAATGACAATTCTATACGATAATGTCAAAACCAAATGGTTTAACTAGTCTCTGGTTGAAATTAAAACATAATTTGAAAAACTTCTGGAGCTATCTTCGCATTCCGAATGCAATGTTGAAATCATGACCTTATTCATCAGGCGGCGGCGACTCCGCCCATGGTGAATGACCTGTCGTCGGTGTCGTAATCTGTATGAGGTTAATAAAATCGAATGGCAAAAAGCGGACGGAAATTCATTTTGACGCGCAAATATTGTGTTTTGATACTTTTTGGACTAACCTACGGCCTTCTTGTACGTCGTTTTTCCCCCTTTGGTGTCGTATTATCACGTTACAAGAGCTATTTAATTATTAACTTAACAGTAAAGGTGGCCGAGTTAAAACGATACTAACGATAATATCAATAATTGATGGTTTTAAGCGGTCACCCAACCTATTTTGGTCTGCTCTTGGCCCCTTGCGGTTGCCTAACTTTGCTAGTTGGAATTAATTACAAGTTTTATACTAAGTCGCTATATTAGCTATCGTATTAATGTAAAAACAGTATACACATATCAGTTGGAACCTTACTTAAATTGTCATATTCTTAAACTAAGCACTGACAGTGAAACAACCGATCCATGTATTTGTTGTAAATATTTGCTACGTTACGGAAGCGAAGCAAGCGTTGAGTGTCGCACTTTAGCCGGAAATGCATTATTTACTACCTATGTAAATTTATAAAACTGTAAGTGGCTGGCTAGGAGCAAACAGACAAGGGCAAAGCAGTTGCTTTCCCTTTCTGTCACTCAGCAAGACTAATTGTTACTTTTCGGAAGCGTTTAGCATAACGTAACGCGTGTAACCACTTACTCTAAAAATTTGAGAATTCCGTACCCATGGGTGCCAACGGGGCCACATTACTCAGCCTCCGCTGCCCATCTGTCTGTCCATCTGTCAGTCTGTCTGCCTGTCTGTCTGTCAGCGGTCTGTATCTTATGGACGGTAATAGGTAGCAATTGACATTTTCACAGAGTATGTATTTGTATTGCCGCTATAACAATAAATAGTAAAAAATAAATCAAATTATAAATTAATGTGAGCCCCCGTACTAAGAAACAAATTTTGACGTTTTTTTTCGAACATAATTATCCATTGCTGTATCTCTTAAACCGTAATAGTTAAGCAACATGAATTTTCGAAAAGTGCGGAGTGAAATTTTAAATTTGGGTGGGAAGGGGGCATACAAGAATGATATTAAACCTTTCGTGTGCGTGTCTGACTCGCACTTGGCAAGTTTGAAGTTATTTAACATAACCAATTAACGAAATAGTGCCACTAATCCAACCGGTCCGTCGAGTATGCATGTCTGTTGATGCTATCAAATAATTAACAGGGCCTGTATCCCATATTGTAAGTCCAGCTTGGTAAGATATCATAATCATGTTTTAAAATTATGATAGCTCTTAATTTACTACTATTATAGTATTCTAATGTATCAGTATGTGCCTATATAGGGCAAGAAAAAAAACATTCTACTAAAGGTAGAACTCAAAAATATGACTAGTACTTATTAGTTTCCCGCTACTCCCTCTTTTTTAACCCCTTAAGAGATGAATTTCCAAAAATCCCCTAGTGCACCCATAGGATATCCAAGGAATATTCCATGTAAATTACAAGTCCCTAGGTTCAGCGGTTGCGGCTGCGCGTTGATCGATCAACCAGTCAGTTTCTTCTTTTATTTATTATAGGTTTATATATGTAGTCAAGAGCAATGAAAACGAACGCGAACCACCTGACAAAATGTTTAGGCGCCGGCTTAGGAATCTTCTGCTGGATAACTCGGTCTATTCGGTAAATGAGTATATGGAACTTGACTTACAATTAAGATTGACTTTTAATTTTTTAATGTACTTTGTATTTGTTTTGACTTTTTCTAATTTTACTATAATTATGATTTAATTCTATTTCTGACGACCTCAATGTAACTGCATATAATTTGACATGTAATGTATACTGTTGTGCTATATAATATTGAGCAATAAAATCTGAATCGGAATCATAGAAAGTGACCCGTTTTTATTGCTCTTGAGTGTATAATTATACATTAGATAGTTTGAAATGTAAATTTCATTTTTTGCAAATGTCTACAGTCATTTGCCTTTTGTGATAAGTACCTTTAATACCAGGTTCCAGGTTTCACCTGTGAACTAGTTCAATCGTCCGTCTGTGTGCATAACGAGCAGGTATCGCGGCCGAGTGCTCGGCGTCGATGGCTTCGCTTTGATCGCGGCAATACTCTGCACAAAGGCTCACTGCTAATTGCATGCTGTGCGGATCTACCTCGTGTTGGCTATCCATTTGCTTTTAGTACATATATATACACGGTGGGAACGAGTAACCCGCCAAATTTTAACCATCGATTCTAGAGCCTATTTGGATAGTGAAAATCGAATCTATTTAAATAATGAAAATCTCGGAAATTATGCGTTATTGGACTACTTGTTATACCACATTAAATACTCCAAATAGGCTCTATAATCGATGGTTAAAATTTTGCGGGTTACTCGTTCCTACCCTGTATATATATATAGTGCGAAATATGACAGAATACAAGAACATTTGTTGCGAATATAACATTCATACACATACTAAACTCGCGCCTGTAATCCCAGAGTGGGGTAGGCAGAGCTTCAGAATTACCTACAACTCTAAAAACTGGTTGATAATTCTGTAACCACATTTGGCACAATTAGACTAAGGTGATTACCAGCGTATTAGTGACAGGTTGCAATCCCATCGCCTAACAGTACTACGAGCCTTTATTCCCTTAGTCGCCTCTTACGACATCCACGGGAAGACATGGAGTGGCACTATTCTAACCCGGCAACAAATAACCCATATTATTTGTTACTGTGTTAGAATAATGCCACTCCATGCTTTTCCGTGGATTTGACAACCTGACATAATTGACGTAGCCCTAAACTAAAATCTAGGCTTGTAGGTACTATGGATACTAGACAACGACAACAAACACTTATACATATAGAGAAAAACCAAAAAACTCCCAAAATTCAGAGATAATAAATGCTCTTACACAAAAATATATTCCCTAACTAGAAATTGAACCCTGATCGCTAGCATCGTAGGCAGGTACTCGCGAAACACGTTGTCAAAAAATAGACCTAACTAAGTAATTACTAATAGAAACATGTTGTTTTCGGCTCGTACCTATATTTAATTATGATGTCGATTACCATTTCGACCCCCACGTGTTGTTGCAACGTGCCTGCGCGCGAGTGCGTCTGACGCGCGCGTGCCCCTTACAACACCTGGCTCAAAGGTTATCCTTTAATTATGTAGGAAACTATAGGTACATGTTAATACGAGAAAAATACAATAAACGTTCAGCTCAGCAAATTAACTAGTCTTTAAGGTTCCGTACCAAAAAGGAACCATGAGTATTATTATGCCTACGATGTCCGTTCGTCCGTCCGTCCTTATTTGAAAGAGCCGAATAAAATACGTTTTCTTAAGTAATTACCTAGTTAGACTTAATAACTACGAAAACTTCGCCTGTATTCTAGACGGTAAAAACCATTATCGTCTTTGACCAGTTATTCGGGCCTAGTATGGTTGCGTTAATCGCATGACAAAATGTGGATAAAGCATCCGTCACTGTTGTGTCAGAAAGTGACGAAAATTTTATCCACATTTTCAGGCCTCATGTTATTGTCTTTATCTCGGCCGCCATTACTGTCAAGTAAATAAGACCTATCAAACCGTTGACAATACGATAACAGAGGGCTTATTGTCTAACGCACTCGCAATCACGATCGTTTTCATTTTGAAAATCGAAGGCTTGTCTGCATACAAAATGAAAACAATTGCTCCGCTTTGAAGCCGGTTGCGATTGCGAATGCTTTAGACAATAAGCCCTCTGGTCAAAGACGATATGGTTTTTACCGCCTAGAATCACGGCCCTGACAGGTCAATATCAGCTGGCGGACTGTTAGGTTGTTTTGTCCTTCAAACTTGTAAGTACAGGGCTAACGAAGATACAAAACGCTAACGTAAACAATGTTCGAAAACTGTAAAATCGTATGGAATTGCTATAAGCGCTCGACGCAACTATCCGGCAGCTTATGTCAATGCTATACATTTTTGATAACAAAAGCGTTTGTAGAATGCATGATGCCAAGGGTCACAGATTACTTAAAAAAAAAAACATTCACCTTACAAGTCTCATACTACAATCTGAACGAAAAACGCCAAGTGCCAATGATTTGTAAACCTTACACATCTTGTAATAAGGTACAATACAACGTCACTGAATGACCGTAATCGAAAAGGTTGAGCTATTTCCGGCGGGTCTTCCTTCGCCGCTTCCACCTGCCTCGCCGCCCGACCTGATAGCGCGTACACTGCGGGCCAACGTTACATATCTTATAGATATTGCTTTGATTTTGATTTTACCAATTAGATTTAAGTCAACATAACAAGGTAAAGAGTTTGCATTGTTATTAATAAGAAGACCAAATTTTACATCTTTTTGATAAAATTTATTTCTTATTTAACAAACGGGAAACTAGGTCTTTTAAGATCCGTTATTAGTATACTTATAACCGCCAAAGTTTAAGTCGTCTAGTTCCAAATAATGTAAAGATTATAATAAAGAATAATGCTATAAGATATTTAAAAAAAAACGGAACCTTCAAAATGACCTTGTGAATGTTTGAATGTATCTTAATTATAATTAAAATTATGGTATTAAAAACTAAACTTATACTAAATTAAAACTAAAATATTAAAATGTTTCAACTAACATTAATAAAATAATCTGTTATTAATCAGAATTAAAAAAAGACCTCATATATTTTACTTGTCGTTCTTTTTTTTTCATTTTGCAATTATTTTACTACGACCTTTTCGAACTCTGCTTAAACTAAAAGGGACGGGTAAGTAAATATACTTACATGAACAACGGCCACACTCAGACCGGTAACAAGTTCAACATACAAAAAGCCCCTGCAAACAACGCACTAGCAAATACATCTCGAGTAGCACTTCAATTTCACGCACCAAACCGTTCAGGAGTCCATTAAATTCCATTGTGCCTTTATTCGTGTCCGAGAGTGTACACTTCGGTATTCAATTGTTGAAAGGCTCTATACACAGCAACACGCTTATTGAAATTTAAAGCTACATAAGTCGAAATAGGGTGTATTACTAGGTTTTTTCCTTGGGGTTGCGCTCTTCTGGTTTTGTGGAGGTATTGTGATGAGGGTGGAAGTCAACTGGAGCCGTCAGGCGCTATCCTCTCGCGGACACTCTCGTTCTTTGTGTTCCCGGAACGTCCGTCATTTTTCAGCGCGATATGGCTCTATCGCGACGGGCGCTGACGAGGGGCTTCAATTTAGGATTAGATGGACACAGGGCCGAGTTCGTGACGAGATGTGTTTGAGGTGATAAATAGCGACGACATGGTTCGCCTAGTTGGTAGTTACCCTGCAAAGCTAGCGGGTTCAATTCCCTTTAAATACAAATGTACTTAATTTATGTAAGAATTTTTGTTCCTGAGTCTTGGAGATTTTCTATGCATAAATATACACATTCACAGGAAGAAAAACACACCGTATTTTACATCAAAATGAGTATTGTACATTTTAAAAATATTATCTGAGTTAAGAAGTTACATTTGTTAATTTGTATAAATAAAAGACGAGTGGACAAGTAATTTTGCCTATGGGTAAGTATTTATTTATATTTATCAATTTACATACCTAAGGTTTTTTGGGAGATTTTCCCCTAATATTTAATAAGCTGCTGGTGCTGTTCTATTTAACTAAAAACCGGCATCCCTACCAAACATCGATAATAATGTCGGGTTTAATTGAGATTTTGTGTTTGTAGCATCACTTTTAGCTTAGTCGTACCAGCACTGCGGTGCCGGCGAAACCTTGCTATTACACAGTAAGGTCTACCACCACGTGGCCTGTGTGCTCGAGTACCTTCTACTTGCCATAAAAAAAAAACAACGTTCGTGTATACCCTTATTTGTCACTGATTAAATAATCTACCTAAAAAAGGTCAACTTTTCACCCAGTTTGTCGGAAATAGGACTTGAATAAATCAGTAGGTACATAAAAAAATCGCAATCGGAGAGTGAAAAGTTGTGTCAGGCGCGACCCGCCGGACAGGGCTTGTTTATTTCCGACCCTTTTTAGGGATTTTTTTCTGATTGATTCGGTTGGGTTGCGTTTGGATCAGTTTTTAGGTTTCTTTTTCTTTCAATGTCGTTTCTCTGTATTGAATAACTAATGTAACAAAATATTAAACTGCTCTTACTGTCTGCCTTATAAGTAGTTGCACACTTTTGTACCTTGTCACTTGAACGCCTTTGACAGATTAGTACAGTACTTCCAAAACGACGTTAATGTTACACAGCACTAAAGTTTGCAGCTTCTTATAAAGCCGACCGTAATAACTATAAAGTCTAGTGGGGCTATTACGTTAGTGGGCCAATTAGATTGACTGGTTTTATTTCCTGTTTTAAAATTCGTATCGAAACACCTTAGTTTCGGAAATAAGACAATTTGTCCCACTGATAATATTTATTTATTTTGATAAACTACAGGATATTCTAACTACAAAAACCGCCATGTATTCGGTTATTTTTCCGCCGGTGAACTCAATTCCGGCCCAAACGAGTGTAACGTAATAATGTAACCGACCCTCGGCGAGTGATCCCGGGAACACTTCGCCGGGTGCTCCGCGGCGGCCGGGGCTGGAGGGTCCTCGAAGACCTCATTACTGGCCTGATATTGTGTGCCGTACCTATCCAGTAACGATGTTGATACTTGCGCTTTGTATTGAGATCCTAGATTGTGTTATGCCTTAATGATCGTATATTACGCGTGGAATGTGCTACTGATATGGGTGTATTGTATCGCTGTGAATAGTAATGCTCTTAATTATACTCGTGCGTGCATAATAAACATTGATTATGTGCTATTACCTGTCCTACGTAATAATTTAAATGAAAAAAATGTTCACAATGAAAAGGCTGGACGGAAACGAAAAAAAAAGAAGATAGCTTACACCCTAGATTAACACATAGGCTACTTTTAATTCTGGAAAGTTATTGATTCGCATAACTGTGCAGTAGACTACAAAGAGATGTTTTCACCTTTGGACCTTACAGTGCAATAAGCTAAAGAAGTGAATGAATCTATTTTGTAGTCGACTTGTAGTTATCTAGCCGTCTCGCTTTATGGACTATAATAATAATTATTTATTTTAAAATTTAGGCATCTTCACAAAATGGTCTATTTGCATAATTAAATGAACATTTCGCTTTCAATTATGACGTACCTATGCAGTTCATTTTACGCTGAGAGAAAAGGACAGAGTTATGTAACTGCTTTAGTTCCGCCTTTTACGTTCACCGTAAAATGAACTGCATAGCCATGTCATAAATAACCCCCCTGGTCAACTTGCTACATAGACGATTCACTACTGAGCCTGCTTTAAGGTGAAAAACAGAGTACCTATATCTCTTTGTAGTCAACTCTACCCACAGTTAGCATTACAAATAGCAATACATGTTGTACCTTTTCGCTTTAATGACATATTATTTTGATTGTATTTGTTTGTGTACTACCTTATTATGCTTGTCAAAGGCGTTAAAGTTACAAGGTAATATAGAGTCTAAAGCTTTAATTTTAGCGATGACCGTACCAAACGAATTAAAGGAATATTAAATATTTTTACACTTTCTTTGTAGGTAAGAAATTTGATCGATACCATTAGTAGTTTTGCCGTGAAAGTATTTATACTTACTCTATTATAATAAGTCCACACTTTATTCACCTTACCTTCAAAGTCATGACGTTCTAAAACAAAATCCAGCGCCCTCTATTAGTGAAGGCCCAAACCTCTTGAAAGTAGCTAAAACTCACAAGCCTGTGTAAAACAGTGCTGCCACTGGAAAATAGGGAACTGCGAGGGCATTTTCACTGCGAATCGGGAGTACGGAGGGAACACTAGCAACTTAGTACGACTACCCGCTTAGAGATGGCGTTGTAAATAAATAATACTAAACTTTTATATTATTATTAGAAACTAGCGGCCCGCCAGCGGCTTCGCCCCGCTGCAAATTTCTGACGTTCCCGGTGGATTTTTAAACTTTTCTTTCCATAAGAACCAGCCTCGTACTTCAAGGAAAATTCTAAAAAAAGAATTAGCGATATCGGTTCAGCTGCTCTCGAGATTTGCGCTTAGCAACACATTCAGGGATTCATTTTTATATTATAGATATGCTTAATAAAATAATAATTTCAAATCAAAAAATACTCCTTTCGTCTTTGCTAAAATTATGATCAACGAAGTTGAAAAAAACCAGCCAAGATCTATTTTTATGTGAGGGCACCCCCGTTGGTATACTTTTTGTTGGTTTTTGTTATAGCTACAATAGAAAAACACTCTGTTGAAAATTGTCTCGCTATTACGGTTCTTCTACAGAAAGACATACAGACAAACATACAGACAGACAAAGGAGGCTTAGTAATAGGGTCCGATACTCTTTGGGTACGGAACCCTAATAACATGAATACAAAAATCCATTTCAGTAGTAATATTGATTGAACTCATTAATTGAAGGAGAAGAACGATTTAGAAAGAAGACCCCGTTCTCAGACGGGATAGTTGCTAGGAATATGATAATGATAATAATACTAGACATTTTTAAGATAAAACCGTGCATAAATATTTGTTTATCGCTTTTAAAACACTGGCTACGATTGTATTTGTTTGGGCTTCTGCCACAAATGATCGAACGTAAAAGAAGGCTGAATAATTGAGAGTGCACGCGCTAAAATGTCTTTTGTACGCTCTGACGGGATATTATTATTTATTTATTTTATTTATATTGAAGTTGACCGCCTCTCGAACTGTTTCATTAACCATATTCCATATTCCTTAGTACCAACTTCACCATACGATGTTAACCACTTAAACAGACGATTAGAGCGTTAACACCTAACAGTCGATTAACATTGATCAAATTTAACATCGTTTGGTAAAATTGGTACTTATACTATTACTATCTAGTTAGCCGCCTCCAGCAGACATAATGAACCTACTTAGTCCCAAACTCAGCTCTACGCTTGTTCCTCCTATAATTATGTACTAAACAACGATAAACGTACTTAAATAGAAAAATACATACTTAAATACGTAGAAAACAAATAAGACACAAAAACAAATACTCACGCTCGTCACACAAATATTTTCCCATACCGAAAATGTACGCTAAAGACTACGTTAATTGCTCAAATTCTTTCACAATCAATATTTTTTGTATCATTTTATCAATATCTAAAAAACTACTTAAAATAGATGCGGGCAAGCAACGCATACAACAACGATACTGAGAAATTTCAAGTCTTCTGTAGTTTCTGATGGAACCCTAAACAGAACATAAAATCACGAAGGCATTAAGTCCACCATACATACCTACTTACTTTTTGTAATATACTGTGCAATAAAGTTTACATAAATAATTTATTTCCAATGCAGACAGGTTTCACCCGCGATTGACGTAAACCCCATTTAAATCGGACTATATAGTCCTGCAACCTAATTGACGATCTATTTAGAATTTCCGGGAATTCATTGAAACAGGCAGACGGTTTCGGGGGGAGGGTGTGAAGTGCGGGGGGTCAGTTCGGGACAATAATTGAATTTTACCGGTTAGTGAATAGTGCAGGAACAGTCCGGCCGGTCGGACGGCCGCTTATACCACACGACCGAAACGAACCAGTTGTACAAATGTAGAAAATATATGTATGTATTTAATAAGAGGGATGCCATAAGAGCGTTGCCGATGCGTTATGTCACCGCAACGTTGTGATTTCAACATAGAGCTACGCTCTAGTGGCATCCTTTTAAGGATGATTTCCACCAAACGGCTCGCATCGCATCGGATTTTACAATCTTCAAACGATATTAAATCATGTCCACAATATTTAAAGTCTATATTACTGAGCCGCACGCAGCAGCTTGACGGCGGGTGTCTTCCGCGACGCGCGATCGGAGCCGTAAGTATGCTGCGACACGCGATCGGCTCCGTTCGCTTGCGATCAGCCCCGTTCGCTTGTCGTCGTGTGCGATCGGAACCTTACGGCCATGACCGGACGAGCCCACTCATTCTCGAAAGTGCACTCAAACACGTGGTAGGAACGAAACTATTTGACTGAGTGCGGTTACGTTCGCAAGCAACCGTACGGTGCCGATCGTGTGTGTCGACATCCTATCGACCGCGAACGGCTGTTATCGCCCGATCGTATGCGTCGACATGCCGCCGGACACGATCGGTGGTCGCCGCATCCGTTCGTATTCTTTCCGTTCCGATCCGTTGCGGGCCGTTTGGTGGAAATCATCCTTTAATATGTAAAAAAAAATATTCAAGTTTCAGGCACCCCAATCTTGTATCCTATTCTTTACTACGCCACTTTTTGGCTTAAAGTTGAACAAGCATGAAACCATTAACTCCCATCATTAACACATCTAGCACCAGCAAGCACGAAGAAGCCAAAAAAAAGGTTTAAATTCCTAAAACTAAAGATTATTATAATAAACTTATCTATCAGAGAACAACAACTTCTCAACCGCAGCATATAAATGTCCTTGGGTTGTGAACTACAATGGAGAGCGCGGGGATTTGTCTTCCATTTCAGTCATCCCGTCCCGGCGGCATCGCCAGACAAATAGCGGCCGAATCTTACGTCGGCATTGTCTGACGTTTATTTAGTTATTATGTGCATATTTGTCCGACGTTGTTTGATACAGTAACACATCATTACTTACGTGGGTAACTAACACTGAGCACAGATAATATAATACTAGTTACTTGAATAAGATCAACTTTATATCAACAACAATTATTATAAAAGGCAAGCTCTTTAAAACCAACGAACTGTTTTTAGGTATTATTTACTTGTAAACTTTTCAGAACCATAGCAAAATCTCTTTAACCACTTAGTCTTCAGTAGCTTACATAGAAACTAACATTAATGTATAGGTACATTCGTTAATAAATAAATAAATAATTTCAGGGAAACATCTCCCACAAATTGACCTACTCGTAGGCCCAAACTAAGCTCTGGCCTTGTACTATGGATACGAAAAACTTACTTATATAGATCAATACAAACTATGTATTCAATACATAAAAAACTAACTAACTACTCGTGCTCATCACAAAAATATCTGCCCTTACCGGGATTCGAACGCGGGACCGTTAGCTTCATAGGGAAAGTCACTATCAACTAGGCTAACGTGTCGTCAAATAAACGATTCTGGGGCAGTTGAAGTCCTTCCTTCCCTTCTTCTTGATTCTAGCAACATAAACGACTGAAGACGCCCGCGACTGTGTACGCAAAAAAATAGATTACCGCTACTCCCCTTATTCTTCCCGTTGGTGGTGAATTTCCAAAAAATACTTCCTTTAGGCACTTTAAAAATATTGCCTCCAAATATCAAGTCCCTAGGTTCAGTGGCATAGACTGTGCGTTATCTGTAAGTAAGACATATAAAATGTTAATGTTTTTAACATACTCTCTTTTTAATAATGACAATATTCACTAAAAATTAGAAACTTATTTCAGCTTAAACACGGAATACTTTTATTGGTATACGTGTAGCAGATTGATCCTAACCAGTTATTATATTCTTTAACATCACCAGTAGTAACATACCATATACATAATATATTCCCGCAATCGAACCTATGTTTTCCCCACATTCTCCCGCACTTGTACCAAATTGAAGACCCCTCCGTCTGTACAACAGGATCCGCGACTAATTAAATTTGAGGACTCTTTGACACTGATACGCTTGACGGAGGACGACTGTTCGCTCCACTTCATGAAACACGAGTTTACATTTTGTTGCTGCTTAAAAATTTGATATTGGAATTAGTACGAATGTTAAAAACTGATCAAGTGTGGATCGGAGTCGCGCACCGTCGTATTAGCACTTGACCGATTTTTAATATTTATTGTTTTTATTTAGCTCTGCGTAATCGTATGTGAAGGTTGAAAACAATAACGTTTCTTGGATGACGATCCTAGACGATCGATGATCGATGATGGAGACCTCCCTTATTTAACTTTTTTCGAGTAATCCGCCATAATTTTATAACACTTATAATTACCTATAACCCATATTCTGTAAAAAAAGCTTGTGTGCTTGAAATATGCTCCGTCCTTATTTGTCATTATTACATTTCAGTTTGATAGAAAGCGACAAAGACTACTTTAACAAAGATAGGTTTATGTGAGTTTATGAATAAGGGGGCTATTGTTTACAGTCTGTACTGCTTATAATTTACTAGCTTAGATAATGTGTCGGTCTTTTGGCAAGGTACTGGTCCCACTCCCGCTCCCTGGAACTACTGCCACTAGTGCGGGTATTTGTCAGCAAAACAGTAGTTTCCCCAACATTGGGCGCGCCCCACGCATTGGTGCCGAGTGGATCGATAAATAAATTTAATTAAACTGGGCGCTCTCGTGCTGTTGTCACTCGCCCCGAGAGGGCAGCACGTTCATTGAGAATAATTTGTCGAGCGTGTGGCAGCTCCCTTGATTCCTAGGTTTGCTATAGGTAAATTAGTTTTAAGTAGGTAGGTATTGTGTATCTTCACCTGATGATTTGGGGTTATTGTGTCTTTGAGTCAGTTATGTTTCCTTATTGGTTATAGTGGAAAGTGACATCTGAAAAGGAAAGCACTTTTAACGATTTCTGAGACGGGTTAATAATCACACCATTGTCACTTAAACTAGGATAGACGATTATGTAAGTAACAATAATTAACCTCTGATTATTAATATACTCGTATTAATAAGTTATTAATAAGTAAAATGTGTTTTGTAATCTGAATAAAAGAGGCAAATGCTAAGAAGGAAGTGTAACTCAAAATTTTATGTGATCGTAGTATACTATAAACTGTGGCAGACAATAAGGCTGGGTTTTTAATTCGCGAAGGTGCAACCCGCCACTCCAGAGAGATGTTTGCACGATTGCTTTAATGTACAATCAGTCAAAAAAGCTTTTCTACATACGCGTACAATCGTAAAAGAGTCGGCACGACAATACTCAGCTACAAATGGTTGTCCCTCATTTATTGTTTCATCAAAATTAGCACCAACCTCTACTTGTCTCTGGTGGCCCAATGGTCGACTGGTAGAGAATGCATCAAGGCCGCCATTTGTACTTACTTTTTGTATTGTGCAATAAAGTTTAAATAAATAAATAAAGAAATATAATAACTTTTTACGAGGTTGAGTTAACCGCACGGTTTTGTCTTCTGTGAACGGTTTGTGCCCTGCGCGCGCGAAGCTGACAAACGGCTCGGACGAGCTCGACAATACTCAATTATGAATTTCGCCGAGCCGAATATTAATTGGACCACAATGGGCCTATTTTTAGCCCAATATCTGTATCTTATTAAAATTGTCGTAATGGAGGATCGCGTTACTAATAATAGCAGGAATTTAGAACGATAAAAGACGTTGAGGAAAACGTAAATTTAAATTGAATTTAAGGTTTTTTTTTAATACATATGATGTGGTTTATGAAGGCCTATTAAGACGATAAACCTTGTGTACAGAATACTGATGTGAATGCATTGCCGTACAATATCGCATAGGTAGACAGATAATCGTATTTAGTTGGAAAAGTTGGTATTCGTCGTGCTTTCTCAATTAACTTTTAGATGGGTATCAAAACTGTCTGAGAGAGCAAGATAAATACAAACTTTTTCAAACAATAATGATGTCCAATTTTAATCACTATTTCTATACATGAATGAGTTACATACAGTATGTAAACTTACTAAAACCATTTGTTTGAATCCGGGCATGTCTAGGCGATAAATAAGGTCTTCGTATATAAATTATTGAAATTCTAACGCTTTTAAGAATTTATAATTGTAATACAAAAAATTACATTTTAGTTATTCATGATTCAATAACATCCTGTATTATTTGTTTACAATTGTAACAATTGTCATCTGGTTTTCAGGTCAAGGCCAAGTTCAACACTTTCAATGTCAGTTAAAGTAAGGCTATGTGCACACTTCCGATTAAATACGACGTAGATTAGATCAAATGTGGCCGTTATTTGAACCAAGCGTCGATGGTTGTTTCAAGTGAACGCTACGCATCAAATCTGGATTTTGCCGGGCACGTCGCTTGATTATGTTCGAAGCTTGTACAATTCGCAGCCTCATTTTCTTCCTCCGCTCTCGACACTTTTTTTAAATACTAACTGTTTCACCCATCCCCAGAAGAAATAGTCTAGAGGCGCTTTTCTAGTGCTGAAGCCAAGATTTTCTGTAAAATGGTTGTAGATCCTTTTTTCCGTTCTGACGTCAATACGAGGACGAGGCCCACCACTACTACTACTACTATCCGGTACTAACCGGAACCGCTCTTTCATTGTTACGCAGTCCCTTATAATTGACAATAAAGTGACACCAGTGAAATTTGAATGACATAAATCTGTCACGACGTAAACATTACACACAGGGTGATACTTTTAGGGTTAACCGACTTTGAAAAAGGTAAGATTTTATAACTTTTAAACAATGATTAAATTCAAAATATTCAACCCGTACTAGCAAAACATGTGTTAAAACACTTAACTCAACTTGGCTATCAACTGGTTTAAAGAGATGGTTTTAGTTAGTTTACATACTGTATACTCGTACTGCAGTTGCTGCTACTGTATCTTTAACTTCAAAATAATAGGATTTTAGCAAGAATAGAGCGGGATTGCGAGGTTTCATACCAGAGTCGCGACAGTTACAAATGAGCGCGTCACAAGGAAAGTACTCGCCACACAGTAGCATTGCCGTCATCAAATATAATAATATTACAGTACTAGTTTATGCCTGCGACTTCATCCGCCACGTAAGAAAAAGCAGCCTGTGTTAGTCGAGGGTTTAAGATATCTCCATTTCAAATTTTATCTTAATCCGTCAAGCGGTCTCGCAGCGTGAAGGAATAACAAACAAACACACAAACTTCCGCATTTATAATATTAGTAGGATACAGCGAAAAGCAACATCTGAACACAGTCTAAGATTTTTTTGTAAGTTATTTTAAGGCAAAAGCTAATTATTCAGTATATTTAGTTCAAAATACCTATTTTGAAAACTAAGTTCACATATTGAAATAGGCTTAAATTTGGAATACAACAATGTAATGAAAAAAAAGATATTAAAATGCGTTGTTCCTGCGGTTACAATTATTTGTCGAGCTCCTCCGTGTCAAGCATTTAAAACTCTCTAAATAAATTATACCATAGGAAACCTTTGTTATTTTTATTCTTAATTATAATAATATTTTATCCATAGAATTCTTTCTTCAAAAATAGGTATTAATATGGAAAAAAAAAATAGTTGTTCGTGACCAGTGAAAAGAGTAGAAGGTAACAAGTGCGAATAGCCCGAAAAATTAAAATAACGTTTCTTTACTTTTTCCCGCTTCCCGTCCCTTACTGTACCTCATACTATAAACATTTATTCCAGGGTGTCTCCTCTTAACACTTGCTTTTTAATGCGCGTAAACCCAGTAATTAGCTAACTGCAAACGAGTGTTAGTTTAAACGGTTAGTGCCGGTTAGTGCTGGGGGCCAAGAGGGGGTAGGGGAGGGGGTTGATGGGGGGAGGGTCGTAAACGGGCCGGCTGCTTCCGGACGACGAGCGTTTTAAGATACAAGCACTAAACAGTCCTTTGTTCAAAGACAACGACTTATTTTACAGCCGGTTCGTTTTTATGTGACTCGTCTTCTTATTTAATCAAACTCTTGATTATTGTTGACTCGCTGTTAAATTTATTAACATTTTGATGAAGAAACGTATACGTGTTCACTGCCAGCACATGAAACCGATTCCTGAACATACCCCAGGCAAATAATACTATAGTACCCGACAATCGGGTAGAGCGGCGTGGGAACTACATCGTTAATACCCGATAGTCGGGTACTTGACGGTGAACGTGTTAACACAAAAATCTAGTTGTATTAAACTTTCGTGATTTTTATCAGATCCTCGGTTCAACTTGTGAGAAGCTTACGACCACTTTGCTTTCCGATACCGAAGGATGCGAGCACAAAACCGACCATCGCACAAAATTTTGGGGCCTTTCAGCTGAAATGATGATGAAAATCAGCATCGCCTATTTGAATGAACTACAAATATACTGTCTCAGGTTTACCATGACATACTTAAGCAGTTCAGTATAGATTGAGAGAAGGGAACAGAGCTATAGCAGTTATAAAGCGCGGTCACTTTCTCTCAACCTCAAGAACTGCTTTAGTACGTCATGGCACCCCCAGCTCCCAGTTTTTCTGAGCCTCTATTCTACTCGGTAAACCATATTGCCTTTGACATGATATCGTATTTTCAAAGTTACGATAGCTCTTATTTGCTTGAGAGTAATGGCGGTCGAGGTAAAAGCAATACGATAACAATTCAAAGGCAACATGGTTTTACCCAGTAGAATAAAGGTTCCCAAACGGTTCCGGAGTAGGGTTACCATCCGTCCGGATTAGTCCAGATGTGTCCGGACTTTTAGACTCTAGTCCGGACTCTGTCCGGAGATTTAATTTGTCCGGATTTTTTTTACCACCTGCAATGCGAGCGTCTAACTAACTACCATCCCACTGTAACCAAGTGAGTAATGTTTCCATTTTCTGACTAAAAAGTCCGGAATTTTATCAAAATGTCAGGCTTTTTGTCAGGACTTTTTAAATTCCAAAATGGTAACCCTATTTCGGAGCGAGTTTTTGTATTTCAAGTAAACATTTTTTTTACTTGAAGCTGAAGTCACACTCGACATTTCATTAAATAAAAATTTGTTGTAACATTACCACCACTCTGTTAAAAACATAGCCCATATAATAAAGGTCGAGTGAAGAACTTCAACGATTCACTTCTTCCTTCGCACCATTAAATGCTTAAGTAATTTTTTGTCCTCGAAAATTAATCTGTCTCTTACTTGATCACTAACTCGATCTAAACTCCGACGAGCGGCTTCCGGACCGCGCTCCAACTCGGTATTCCACTCATTGTCTCTTGATTATTTTTCCGCTGCGAACTAATCGAGCTATACCATCCCCCTAAAGCCCAATAATTAAAAAATCTACATGAACTAGTCTCCCTACGGAGCCAGTGGTGTCGAGGGTAGACGGCTCTTCAGAAGTTTGGCGCTCGGCACAATACTGAGTTAATGCTGGGGGAGCGTCTATTGTCTTGTAAAATCAAGCGTCTTGATGGACTTAGTTGTTGATTCAGGCTTTCAAGTTAATATTCGTGGATTAAACCTAATTTGAATAATTACATAATTGGATTTTCCGAATTGTTATATTTGGTATTTAGGTCACATTGTTACTGATTATTTTGATGATGTTAGACTTTGTTTTTATTTTCCTTTTCCTTAAAAATATATACCTAATGCCGTTGGTTTCGTTAATCAGACAAAAAACGAAAAATAGTCTGTTATACCGATTTCATCACTTCTCAATAAAATCTGGGTTACATTTTAATAAACAAAACCTTTTGTGAAACCGATTTCATTTATTTTATATTTCCAGGGAAATATTTCCCAAAGTTCAGACTCATTAATGTTTTTTTTAAATATTAAGAGCTATCCGAAAACAAGTACTTTGTGCTACTTGTACAACACGGTTTCACCGAAGCATATTTACAGCACCGCATTGATGCAGTTTCGGGGATGCACAGAACCGGGCTAATGGCGCTAATAATGATGAATCTCGCGCCGGACAATTAGCTCGAAACAGTACGACCGGCGCGACCCATTCGCCCGCAGCTGCATGATGATATCCCGAATACATCTTACATTACATTTACAAGGCTTGGTACCTTTTTAACCTCAAGGGCAAAAAAATATTTTTTTTTATCCGTTCTGTTTGTGTATCTGGATATCCGGGTGGTATTGTAGCTTTTCAACCGGATATACAGATTAGAGATCGACTTTTAAATTGGTTCTAAGCTAGGCTTCATAAAAATCGATTGGGCCGTTCAAAAGATATCAGCTCTGAAAAAACGGGAAAGGCAAACTGTATATCCCATTACTATTTATGACATACAGCCCACTGACAGATAGACAGATGGACCCGCTGGTACCCTTTGTTCCTAAAAGTAAAATTATAGCAAAATTTAGCCTAAAGACCTCTACACACTGGCTGTACAACAGCATTTCCCAAGGATCTCCATAAGGGTTTGTTTGGTCAATTAAATAAAGTCCTAAAAATGCCAAATTTGACGCTATTTAGCCGCTCGTTTATAACAAATACCTACTTAGTCTATAGACGTGAATCAACATGCTGTAAAAATGTAAAGCGTAATTGTACGACATGGTATTTTGTCGGATAAGTTTGAATTACTCTTGTTTTTCAATCAGGCTTATCGATGGGTCCTAAAACTGACTGAGACAGCAAGTTAACACAACTTTTACCGATCAAAAACAATGTATGTAAATATTATGTTTATTTACTACTTCTGTATATCGGTTAAGATTAATGGTTTATTATGGATTGAGAGGTGGTAAGACCATGTGCAGGGTATTCTTTAACCTATCGCCAAGCTGCAGTGATCTATTCCATCTTAGTCCTCAGGGATAGCAACGGATTTTCAGGCTTAGGATTGCAATGTTGAGATTCTGAGAAATCTATGGGTCTCCTTAAACTTTTATACTCGTTTGCCTTTCTCTTAATAAAATGGTAAGCGCTTTCTCAAATCTACTAAACTGTAGACCAACAAGTCAAAAACGGTAATGGCTCGGAGTACAATATGCCATTTGACATACGAGTACACCAGCAGGATGCCTGGTTTAATGGGTTTATTGGACTCGTGAGTGTGAGTGCTAACCGAGAGTGAAATATTAGCCTAGATCAATGTGCGAGGCATCTGAATTTATGGTTTTGGTCTCGTTATAATAGATATATTGTGCAAAATACCTTGGAGAAAACCTAAATAATGCACTTTATTAAGCATTAACTGTTTTGTGCGACTTTGTCTAGCCATAACACGTCACTTTTTTTCTCCTTATCTTAGTTTTAAATTCGTAAAATCTCTTGTGAGTTGGTCTTAAAAGAAATCTTCATTGCAAATTATACTTTTATAGCTTCAAGTGTTTGTTCTGTAAACGTCAGCTGCTTCAAATGTTTATGCAAATTATAGCTTTCGTCACAGTTTTCATTTTTATACAACTACAAGAGACCATAGATTTGAAGCATTATATTAAAAATACTTAATTTCAATTTGATACTTTTCCAATTCCTTAGAAAAATGATCATGACAGCTGGACAAACACATACAGATAAAGCAAGAACAAGAAAGAGACACTTCAGACACTATACTTAAGCTATGTAGGGTTCAAAATATTTTAAATGATACAGGATTTGAGCTTACAACATGACTAGGATATTATAAACGAGTTAGCTGCGAGCGTGAAAATGAAACTCAATGTGATTAGCGAGCAGGCTGAGGTGACGCAGAATGAGCCACAATGCGGAGGGCAATTTCACGACTGGCTTGTCAAAGGGTTCCGATACATACACAAACCGCCGTTATATGGGTTTGTGTGTCTCGAATTTTGAGGGCCTAATGAAACATACTTCTAGTATAATTTACCGTTTAATTACTATAATTATACATTGCGTGCTCAAACCTGATAAGTCGATATAACTTGATGTGTCAAAAATAACATTAATGAATACATCAAGACAATTCAAATTTGACTAAACAATAAAATTATTTCGATTTATCAGGTTTGACTACGCGACCCTCGAGGGTGGAAAAAACGAACGCCACAGCCCGGCGGTAAATATTGCACATCGGCAATCATCGTTTTTCCGAATACAAACGAATGCTAATTTCCATGTCCATCAATTATTATATTTGTCATTTATTAAAATTTGAATTTAGAACTAAGTACTTTGTTGTTGTTTTGTTTTGATTCCCGCGTGAATTATATAGAACTGTAAAACTACTTCTTAAATATGTTTTATTTATTAAATATCATTAACTCCGTTTCAACATGTATAGTACACCAACGAAATTAATACAAATATTAAACAAAATAAAATACTTCTTCAACCGACTTCCAAAAAAGAGGAGGTTCTTATGTTTGACAATTAGGTAGGTATGCAACTTAATTGAATATTTATCTGACAACTGACGAAAGACGAAGTTTGCCGGGAGACGTTAAGAAAATAGAAGCATTGTAATATAATATGTAATTTCTAAATATAATTATTTATGTTTTTTAGGTTGAGGAATAATAAAATATGCAAAAAGAATAAGAAATAATCAGAAAAATTCTCAAATCCTTCCATTTCACTATCCATTCTCTGATTGAGGTTAATATCACTGTCACTATCAGCCGTATCTATCACTAGTCTATTAGTGAAATTGTGTACACATTTCTTATATTATCATCCTCATATTTTTAATATGTCTGCTTCGGTTACAAAATATTGTAGGTAATTTCGCGTTATTGGCCTTGTAAAGGTTTCCCTTTTCTTCCTATAGATGCCATCGTACAACTTTAAGTTATTTAAAATTTGGGGTTTTAACATCTCTATATAATATATTTTGGACTGGACGAGACCGCACTCTATCTCACTCACTCAGATAACGCTCTACGGAGCCGAAATTAGCCGATTCTCTCTTTCCAAAGGTCGATGTGCAATATTTATCGCCGGACACTGTACCTTAAATATTGGAAATAGCCAATTCTACGCAAAGGAGACTTAATTTTATTTTTGAAAAAACCTGCATTTCCTGATTTTACTTTTTATACTTTTTATATTGTGCAAATAAGTTAAAAGAATCAAATATTAATTATAATTATGCTAACACAAAATGTATAAAGCTTAGATTACTTACAGTAACTGAAGAGGTGTTATTCTTTTAAAAACGGCTCTCTGTTGAACACGTGGTAAAGCGGGTAAGCTGAGAATGCTCGCCCTTAAAATGTTGTTTTTACATTCTGACGGGACAACTTCAACTTGTCGGGTAATAATTGGTGCGTCGACAACCGCCAATAGGTTAAGAACTATAATAATAATGGCTATCCGCCGCACGTGTCCGTGCTATTAGCCGGCGGCAGCGAGTCCCGAAATTCGGTTTATCCGTCGGCTGCCGATCTCATTACCGCGGTGTATAATAATGCTAATGCAATATTTGCACTATAAATAGCGCATGAATATGCACGCGGTGACCACGCGTTGCTGCCCACGCAATAAAGGAACAGTTATGTTTAAAATGGTTTATCCTTGTTTTGTCGACTCTCATTTCATAGGATGTACATTAATTATCAATTCTCCGAATTTTCACAATTTTGATACATTTTGGCTTACTAAAGTTGAGCTATTCGTTACGTTTTTATGATAAAATTTGATCGAGAGCAAGTCGGACCGCTTAGTTTAGGGTTCCTTTACCGTCAAAAACCCAAATAACTTTCCTCACAAATCATTATCATTGTGTTAGCTAGTTTTAGCTAAAGTTTATTTGTGCTGTCTTAAATAAATATAAACCACAATTTGCCTATAACTCAAGAACAAATAATAAATAGTTTTCTTTTTGTATTATTTTATTACAATAGTGCTCTCTTTTAAGATATCCTCCAGAGCTTAAGTATTTGTAGTTTAGGTTTTTATGTAGAGATGGGGTCACGTAATAATTATAACCCAGCAAAAATTCAAATTTGAGCTTTTCCTAAAAGGTCTCCAAAATGTAAAAAAATGAAATGATGTACAAAATAATGATCGTTTGTACAAAAACTAATTAATGTTTTAAGTAATAGTTAAGAACTGGGTTTTGTGTTAGATTGTACCCCTGACATTTATTATTATTATTGAAGCGAATAACACCCTCCGAGCTATTATGGTGGTGTTTATCTATAAACGTGGTTAAAACATCTGTCACTTTCTAGCCAGTATGTAAGTGCAAGAGTGACGCATGCTATCCACTCTGATAAAGACAACCATACGGCGTCCAGCGGGCCTAGCATGGTTGCGTTTAACGCGTGACAAAATGTGAATAAAGCAAACGTTACTCACGTGCTTATGTAAGTGTTCAAAAGAGACGGAAGTTTTATCCACATTTTGCCACGCGATAAACGCAGTCATATTAGGCCCCAGGTGTCTCTCCGTTATCATGGCCACCCGGATACATAACAGCACATACAATGATTGCAGCAGATCAATATGCCAGTATGACGCGCGCTGCAGCCCGCACACCTACACGCGGGTGCATATAGCATTATCATGTCACATCGCACAGTCCCCCTTTGAGCGGCCGGCCAAATTAGATCTTCTCTCGGCTAAAAGGCTGGAGGCTTTCATAAACAAAGGAAGCTTTTTAGTTTCAATCCTCAAGAAAAGTTAGAAAAGGTTTTTATTTTATGTAAGTAGGGATCTGTGCAAACACTTTATAGTTTTACTTTTTATTAGGTGTTTTAGTTTAGTTTAGTGTAATTGTGCTTATGTCTGTCTTTATGCTCCGTTGTTCTAATTCTTCTCAAGTAAGGCAAGCTGGAAGAGTTATTTTAAAGGAATAAGTTCGCTTACGCACATCTCTCATTTCAAGTTTTCAAAATCAGATTTTTAATTACCTAAAATCTGACCCTTAAGAGGATAATGAAGCTAATTTTGTTCATACAAAATTTGATTAAGTTTCTCTCCCCTTAAATCTAATTCGGTATTAAAGATTTTTTATATGTTGTAGATACTATGAAAGACTAGGTCTGTACGTTTTCCTTTCTTTGAAATATTTCTTGAAAAAAAACAAATGAAGAAATAAAAAACGGAAACGTACTTATAAACCGATTTTTTTATAACAACGTAATTATTCAAAAATCGTGGAAATCGGACTTGATTTAGGGAATGAGAAACGTTTTCGCCCGTTAATTTGTATGTTTTTTTGAAGGTTACGCGATTTAAGTTTCGCATCACGATCCTCTTACCTTCAAAATGCAGACTGTTCCATAGACGAGTAGCTTGCTACCTCCGCCATTAGCCAATTTGCCAATACACACAACACATCAACCATGATCGTAGAATTACTCCATGACACACATAGACCGAGGCGCTTCTTTTCAGCAGACTGTCTGCTCTCGAGAAGCACTGGTAGATTTTGGACGTATATTTAAAAGTTCCGGTGCGGCATTTACTGAATAAACATCTTTTTTTCAACAGAGGGGCATTTTTAGTTGAACGTGTCTATCTGTTTATCCGTCTATGTCATAGTAAATTCCAAACGATAGACCGACTCAAACGCGGTATAAATTTTATATAATATAGATTTTATTAAGTTTTAATGAAAAGTGGTTATAAATAATAAAATTTCATCATTGTGTGATTTTTTCTATTTAACTACCCTCAATTTTACATTTATAACGATATTAGTTTTACCAACCTAAACGGGTTTGTTTGCAGGTAAATACGGGCAGGGGTGCTCACTCGCGCAAGCTTATTAATTAACGAGGACAGCAAGGTTGGCTATCCCTGAGCTTTTCTGTGACGCTCGGACGCTTCTGTTAGCAATTATTAAATCTTTTCACTGTTACTAGATTATTCTGTAAAAAAGTTCAGATATTTTATTTGTCTCAGAAGTTATCTAGTAATAATGTTAACTAACAGTTTCAGATTAAATAACTTGTGTTTATTCCGAACAATGTTGGAAACTTCAGCCCACAAGCAGTTTAGTACAGCGGAGAGAACGCGCCTTGTTAGAGATACTTACTGGAGAAACCAACAAACATTCTAGAGCCTTCAAGAGTTTAGTATTCCATAAGTTTAGAAATGTTATTTGATTAGAAATAGTTTTATCTATTATATAGCCCAGGATATAACTTCGCCTAAACTATACATCAATTATTTATAAAAAATACAAAAAAAATAACCAAAAACAATCCACCACCACCACCATACCAGTAGCCATCAAATATATTTATTTGGGTATACTAGTTTTAAAATGTCTGAATTCACTTCAATTTTGGATATAGCACCTATTTGATAGCAAATGTAAGTAGGTATCACAAAGAACGTTTTTTTTTAGATGTTTTTAAGGGTAGGTGTGAATTTTTAAAAGTTTTCAGTACAAACAGCACGGTGCAACCTGTTCCCGTACTAAAAATGGAATAAATATAGTTCATTCGTTCAAACAGTTTGCCTGTTTAGACGTGCCGCCAAAATGGTACAAAGAAGCCGCCGCGGCGCGTACAAAGCGGTGCCGGCGACTTCAAAGAGTTGCATTGCACACTATTTGAACGAACGAACTATATTTAAAAGATAAAAATCCCGATATAATGGCCGTCCTTTCTTTGTGACATGATATCTCTTAATGGCTGAACCGATTTACATAAAACCTTGCAAGGCACCATCCCGATGAAACTTGCTTCCTTTTATCAAACCGAGTCCAATTTGGTCCAACCGTTTGGGAGCCACGATGCCTCAGACACACAGATAGATACACAGACACACAAACACACACATTCACAGATACACACGTTAAACGTTTAGTTTTCTACCCACATACTTCAATTCTTGTAACTCTGGAATTAGTACGAATGATAAAACATGTTTGGTATGGACGTCGAATCCTGATCCACCGTGATACAGTTCACACTAGTACGGGGTCAGATGATGCTTACTTATATACCTACCTTCTTTTTTACTCTCTAAGTAAGTTATGTCTAAAATAATGTAAGCAGAAATATGTAGCATATTTTATTAGCTCAATAAAGTAGTTTATTTCAAACTTAGAACATCCCTTTTCTTTGTAGGTGGTTAGAAAGCCTTTGCCTTGCTATGGGAACGCTATGTAGTCAACGCAAATACGATGCTTCTGCTCTGTAGATTTGAGGTTTTTCTGACATGGTTAAATCCTACATAAAACATATATTTGCAGTGTACCACGTGAGGTATGAAATCACACGTAAATTTGTCTTCGAAGAATAAATCCTAAGAATAAGAATAAACCGTAAGAATTCTCGTCAGAGCCATATAGATCACAACGTCACGACTTAGTTAGGACAACAAAGCCTAACTTCGTGATGTCTGAAGAAAACTTTACGTGACTTCGCCTAAATGAATTAGCAAATTAGAGTACTTACTCAAGTTTGACAAAGAAAATTACCTTAAGACGTATCACCTGCAAAATGTCTAGATTAACCTGGTAATTTGTTTCTAATTTGCGAAATTTTCATTTCGGCGCAAGTTACATCACATCACAAGTCTAAATTAAGCTAAAATACTAAAATAACAAAACTTTTTAAAAGGAAATAACGTTAGAAATTAGAATTCTGAGGGAAAAATGCTTCAACGAAACTTACTTCAGCAAGGTGAAAGAACACCCAAAAAAAAACACCAGTACTTTAAGCACGAATTTTTTCCTTTAATCGAATATAATTATAACGTCAACGTATCGACTTTGAGAAAATAAGTATGGCGATTGGAACAGCGCCCCAATGTCCGGATTTTGTACAAAAGTTTCCTACCATGAACCTTGAAGTTGACTTTCGGTATCGTCATCTATACATAAAACTCTGCCTTGACTGACAAACCAACAGACAATGATAAATCCTAGAGACCGAGAAACCTAGGACTTGAAATTTGAAGGAAATATTCCTTAGGTACCCTAATTGGTCACTCAGAAATGATATTAAAGAAATCGACGTAGCGCGAAATTAATTGACGCGTAGGTACGAAATCCTCTAGTAGAGTAATAAAGGTGAAGTTAACGTTAAATAATGTAAGTATAGAAACGCGGGTCTGTTTCAAGGGTTCATGCACCGGAATAATTCCGTGAAAGTATAGTTCCCGTTTTAAAATAATAAAGGCGTTTAAAAAACGTGACATTTAATTGAGATGTTCACGCCAAAGCTACTGACTTAAGTTACTAGCTCGACCAGCGCTGCAGCGTCACGTGAATCTAACCAGCCTCCTGCTGGCGTAACCACATTAGCCCGTAACGAGCTGCCCTCAAAGACGGGACTCGATTACTGACTCGTCGATGCAGAGCACTGGTTAACGCAGTTACACGAAAGATGTCATGCTAGAGTGGAGGTGTCTGCACTATTTTCTAAAGTGGTCTAGGGGTTTACCAGATTATTTTTTGGAATTTACGACAAATTTAGAATCGTCTATATAAAATCATCGCATCTTCTTTAATTGTTTAGATTATATCGTATCCTGTCCTAAAAAGACAGAATATTTTTACGTAAATTCTTAATCGTGACTAGACCTTATTGTGACCGGGTTCTATAGAATCTATTCTATTTTTATTTACAGTATTCTTTGTTACTTTCTGTCAATTTAAATGTCATGGATACGGACGAATCATATTTTAAGCATACCTTAGCTATTTATTGCGCGCTTATAAATAAGAGCGTTACTTTTAAAGCATGAGTTACCAAGTTCTAAAGCATTTTGTAATTAAGTAAATACTTATCAGTCAGTCCTCGGCCCCTGGGCTATTGGCGCTCTTCTTTATAATTTAGTTATTGTTAACGCTCTCACTAAATTCTAAATCTATCTCTAATGATGTAATGTCGTTTTACACTAAGCCTGAAAAGATTTAATACCTTTTTAAATGCCACTTAAATGTATTCGGGACTCCCTTAAGATTCTCTTAAACTCTTGTTAGGTCTTCTCTATTACACTTAGTCAATGTCAAATTACGCTCGGGACGTGGATTTCCCCAGCGATATCGTTTGTTTTGTGACTTCGACACTTTGTCCTTGACTTTGTCTCTTAGTACACTAGTACATAATTTATAGCAAAACTACATTTGTACAGTATCGATATAGTCCATTGATACGTAACTAATAGACAATTAACGATTTTAGCTACTTGCAATGATGTATTGAACCGAAGCGTCTACTACATTTTTTTACGTATATTGACGCGATGTCAGCTTGAATATCTGGCTTACCGGATATTAAGGGCTCTATCCTACTTGGTAAAACAATATTTTCATTTGACATGTTATCGGTACCTATTATTTAATCGAAACACCTTTCAACAAACGTATCATTACACAGAATTTTCATTTCATCGAAAGGCATTTCTCGCCGCATGAAGTGTAACCTAACGTAATCTATTTAACTAATGATCAAAATATCCTGAAATTATCATGGTTTCAGCAGAAAATAACTTTCGATGAAATTAAATTCTATGAAATAATACAATTCATGCAGTAAAATTCGATATAACCTCCTCCTTTTTTGAAGTCGGTATATGGTCGAATATGGTTTTACTGAGTAGAATAGAGCCCCTGTTTATTTCATAAATACGGTGCAAATCAGTGTTACTTGAGTGTTTTGGTGTTTATGTACCTATTTATACCTACGTAGTTTTCATTTCCTAAATATAATGTTTATACTTTTTTTACAGCCCACGTCATCATGGAGTATCCTGAGGTGGCAACACGAGGACACGCACCTTGGATCACCGACGCCGCTACCAGAGGTCGCCGTAAGCATCAAGGGTCTGCATGGCTTCCTGGTGACACTAGGTTTAGCAAAAGACTAGACGAGTGGTGGATAATTAATCAGCTACAAAAAATTACCTTCATCTATACATATCTCTTGACTGACTGGCTAACTGACTGACAGACTACCACAGGGTGAACCAAGGAACTTGTTTTTTTTACAACAGACATTTTTAAGTATAAATATTTCGTAATGATAATTTAGGTAGGTACCTGCTATTTTATTAATTATGTATTCAGCGCAATATGACGTAGCTACACTAATTACATGCCGTTAATTAAATTGTTCGCGAACACAAATTCACTTTCCAGTGTTCATGTAGGAAACACGATTTCGCTGGATATTTGCGTTTTACAATTTTGAACGCAATTTTATCGAAATGCTGGATGCCGCCGCGGGGCAGGTCCTCGTTAATAGCAGTTTACATTTCGCCCCGAAGTTAATCGCTGACGGATAAATATAGCCCGCGGGAAAACGCACCAATATTTGCAATTTTCAGGCTGCCTCATTATTTGTTTGTAAGTTTGCTAAGATCAAGTCTTGCTAGAATGTGTACTCGTATGTTATCATTTTATTATACGAAAGAAAAACAAAATACAATATTCGTTAGACACAAAAATGATGTTCAAAACCGATGTCAAAAGGGATTTAAGAGTAAAGTTGTGCATAGAGTACACGAGTATTTATTTATAAAGGAAAGGAATATATTATAAGTACGTTCAATAACGTAAGTAATAGTAAATTTCTGGCTACAGTACTGCGGCGCCAGCAATACGGACGCACGCGTCTCCGACCGCATCCTTCGGAAACTTGAAATACAGGCGCATTCCTTTGGCCGCTCCGTTCGTCAACTATTTTCTTATTAACCCTGGCTAAAGTTATCATTACTGGCTATCTTAGCTCATTCTTGCTGAGCTAAGGTAGAGGTCAAGCCAGGTTCAATTAAAGTAGGCTCTGTTTTGATACCGACGTACCTCTATGACGTACGATAGCAGTCATCACTGATTTTAGAAGGATAAAGTTACTGTATAAATCCAAAGGTTAAGCTCATTTTATCAAATGCTCGAGCATACTAGCTCATGAAATAATAAATAGTAGTAAGAACCCATACTTGTAATACTAAAAAGGTCAATCCATAAAGATTTGCACTACACAAAGTAATAACCAGTTCAATATTAATATTAGTAACTGAGAAGCGTTCTTCGCTGAAACTAACAAGCTGCTCCAGTTAATTATGCACACCCGATACTTTCGACCCGAAGCAAATGTTTAAAACTTGTAAATCAAAACAACACAAAACTTATCCGCCTGGTTATTTCAATTATGCGCTGGTAATATGAGTATACTGGAAGTTGAAACTAAAAACGTGGATGATCATCAGTTTCACGTGCATATAATTAAAGTCATACCAATAACCACGGATCGTGCAGTGGTAGGTGTGTGACTTGTGGACCACATAGCATAATAAACGTGGAAATTCGTCGACGTTCGAAAGCCGAGGACGTTGGTAAGCGAGTCACAAGTTTAAAGTGGAACCGGGCAGAACTATTGGCTGAACGTTAGGACGGACGGTAGACAAGGGAAATACGAGAGTGGTGGCCAAGAAAATGGAAACAGTCAGTTGGCAGACTGTCCTTCCCGATGATCAGGTTGAGGCAAGCGCAGAGAAGAGAGAGGAAGCCTATGCTTCTGCAGTGGGTCAAAATGGGCAGATTAGATGGATAGATTTCGTGTTAAATCCAACGTAATTATTATCCGACTAATCCTACTAATATTATAAATGCGGAAGTTTGTATGTTAGTTTGTTACTTCTTTGCGCTGCAACGGCTGGACGGATTTGGAATGCAGATAGCTTATACAATAGATGAACACAAAGCCTTTTATATTCCAGAAAAATTAAAATTTCCCGATGCAATAACGATAATGGAAATTTACGCGGGCGAAGTCACGAGCAGAAGCTAGTTCGGAATAAATTTGACGGACTTACGTCACAGTGTATGCACGTGACTAAATTTCATTTCGATTATGCAAGCTATCGCATAGGGTGATTTAGCCATAATTGCTTACGTTGCATGTCACTAATGAACTGAGCAAACGGACAGTAATGCGGAATTGTGTCAATACGGACCATTTCCCAGTGCTCGTGTCACACGTCCTGCGTCAGACACCCAATGCGTGTCTCCGGAAATGCAGGCATTTGTGGACTTTATTGATTTTTAAAATTTATTGATTTGCTTTAAAGTATTGCGGATTAATAACGAACTTTATGCTAATAAAACATTATGACGCGATATCGAGTTGGTGATATTGAACGCGTTAGTTTTATTTGCGTTGGGAGGACGTGTGATTGGTTTATTTTGTCAAATAGTTAGTTTATTCTAATGATCTTAGAGTTTCTAATCCACGAACTTCCACGCCACTATATAAGGTGGAAAAATGAAAACGTATCTTTGACGACCACTGTACATTAACGCAGTCGCGCAAAGTCAATTTGGGTAACGTGCGTCGTCGTACCTAGATTAAGTAGATTAAGTAGATTAGAAACATAATACTATTTAAGGCAAGGGTAGGTAAACCCGACGTACGTGCATGTCGCATGAAGAGGTTGATGAATGTAGAGGAAGCGAAAGTCGTACCGGGGCACCTGGCGTTCCATAGTTTCTGCCTACCCCATTGGGGTGTGTAATTTAAAAAAAAGTTCGTTTTAATGTAAGCGTTGTCTCTTTCTTAACGCATTTACTGCCAGCAACGCATGTAAACGTTTCTCTGATATTAGCCTACTTAGTGCATTTTTATCCCCCTTATCGCAAAAATAAGAGTTGTTTAAGTTAACACTTGTATTTGTGTAAGTGTATTTTGATAGCTCTTATTAACTTAGCAATAATGGTGGCCGAGTTAAAAGCAATACCGTAACAGGTCAAAGACGATATGGTTTTCTTCGCCTAGAATAGAGGCCCTGCTTAAAAGAACTAAGTTACAAAATTAAATGACCACTGAAAGGAAGCAACTAAGTTGTGCGTTGCTTCGGGGTCACCCGGCTCAAAGTGCATTCTCATTTTGGCTGGCGATTGCGCAGCAAAAGGACAGCGGGCTGGGTTGCCGGGCGGCACGCGCCTTTATTGTGCCGCTAGGGTTGCCAACGGGGGACACTGACAAATTGTTATGCAAAAAAATATTTATATATAATATTTTTTTACAAATATTCATTTCATCAAATTTTCTCATTTTTACGAGGTAAGGTGAAATCAGAAGTCAGGGCATAGGTATCAAAAAAATAAAGTTAACCATTGATTTTTTTCTGAATAATGCAAATTCGAGGGTTTGAAGGATTCGGCGTGTGTGACATATTTCAAAAAAGGTCAGGGGCTTTTTATACCAATATTTAAGGCGTTTAAGCCCATCTGGCTTCTTTTTGTTATCAATTATTAACGTCATTGTAGCTCTTATACATTTGTCAAACAGCTCGGAGTTTGCGGTTGGATTTTATACATTTTAAGCAGTTTGCTATAACAGAGAAATCAATAAATAAAACAGTTCGCACCTTCGGAACAATAGTGACCTAATACAGAAATTTTAAATTTTGAGTTTGGTCTCTTTAATAATAGATTAAAGACATGAAGTTTGAAAACTGAAATGTTGAATTAGGTCACTATTGTTCTGAAGGTGCGAGTTGTTGCCTAGATAATTTCAGTACAGTTTCTGTTTAAGTTAAGGTTAAAATAACGAGGAATATCGCATTGATTATAATGACAAATCAAAACCACGACCAGTGGCTCGTTTCATGAAGCTACAATAGTTACAAATTACAAGCGGAAGTTCCTTTCTTTTTGTAGCTTCGTGAAACGGGCCTCTGTTTTTGTTAGTTTACTTACTTGGTTTTTTTTTATTTTTATTTTTAGTCTGTCTAGTACAAATTTTGCAATCGATTTTAAACTCACTTCTTAGCTCAGCTAGAATCTTAATATAGCTATGAACTGAATGACAATGCGAAAATTGTAAATTAATAAGATTTTTAATTAAAATTTAATATACTAACATTAAACGTAAAACATTTTCAAGATTTGTATATCACGTGTTGTAAATATATTTGACAACCCTACTGCCTTCCCAATTCGAATTCAATCTAAAACTTCCCACGTCCCGCTCATCACTTCCGCCGCTGAAAGAGACAAAGCTATCAAACATGTTCTCCTGTATTTCGTAAATCACGCCAGATATGTTTGGTTTTGTTCGTGCCCGGTCTTTTCGCTCGGCCGCGCGGCCGGTGTCAAATTGAATCGTGTGATTGTTCTTTTGTATACGATCTCGTGTCAGGATTTAATTTGTACTAAGATTGGAATGTCAATTTGTTGCTGAGTTCAAAGATATTAAATAATTAAAACAAAAATCGTTCGACACATTGTAAAAAGGAAGATGTTTAATAATAATAGAAAACAAATAAATAAATAAATATAATCATTACGGCAACTGGTGGACTAGCTCAACTTGGCCGCGACTTGTTTGTCACTGAGCTATCTTTTTTACGGTTCCGTAGTCAAACTACCCTTATAGTTCGCCACGTCCGTCTGTCTGTCTGTCTGTCGGTATATCTGTCTGTCTGTTTGTATGACACACTCACTTTTTTTAGAGACTATAATAAGTTAAAAAGCCAAAATACCGTGTACTATAATAAAATAAGTGTCGGTGTACCTCCCGTACAAAAGTAAGGGTGTTTTTTTCCATCTTACAACAAGTGTCAATAAAACCATTATGTGCATGTTGGTATAATTATTTTTGTATATGGCTGTTACTACTGACAAGAGCATAGCTTCTTAGATGGGAGATAAGCTGACTGATTTAAAATGTATTTCTGTTTGTCTACTTTGTTTACAAACGCATGATGATTAAGTGCCACAGCTTCATTTCAGAAAGGGATCTAAATTAGTAGCAGTACCAAAGGTAGTTCAGCAATAAAATACGTACCTTACTCACAGCTTCTTAAACAACCTTAGCTGTACAAATTTAAAATAAACGTTCAAATGACTTAACATCAGTTAAAACTATTTTGCTACTTATTCAAACGCATCCCTTTCAAAATCCAACTAGAGTGAAAACAACCATCTATTCGGGCCCCCTCGGTACACGCCGAGTATGTACGAAGCGGACGTAACGGTAAAAAGCCGCGCCATCTCGGGGGAAATTCGAGAACTATTTAATTGCGGCCGGCCGCTTATGTATGTGCTTAGAATGGCTCAAGTTAGAGGCAATAGCGGACTCTTGTAAATGATCCATATTATTTTCTTTTTTGCCTTCTTTTATCTGTTTCTGAAAGTTTTATCTCCTTCAATTTTTTTTATTAATGACGACTTACCGAAAGATTTCTAGCTTTTTTGTACGATGTAATGTTTTTTATGACATTGTATTATGTCATGATCCGAATGGCAAGCGGCGTCTTAAGGCCTGTCCATACTTATCACCTCACTGCGGCGCCGAGCCGTGCATGTATGCGGAGACCACAACGTGCCTGTCCATAGCGCCGCACTGTAGTTATGTGGACAGGCCCTTATGTACAAGGATCGAAACTAAATGTCCAATCAAAAGTTCGCACGTTCCAACTACAAGGGTGGAATGCCTCTATGGTAGTCATTTTCTTGACCGTCTTTATATATTTATTTGTTTATTAAAAGGTACTTACTTCCACATCACATTACATACAATAAAAACTGACAAGTATCCAATATTACGCCCACAACAAAATGCAATAAGTCGAACACGGCGGCACGGTGGAAGGTGAAGCGTGTAAGATGTTGGTGGCATTCTTAACATTTTATCTTACTTTGGCCTCGCGTGGTTTTAGCAGGTACAAGATTAACCGGAAAGTTATTGATTAGTTAAGTTATTGATTAGTTATTCTGATTCTAAACACTTATTCTTTGTCCGCTATATGACTTGACTTAGAGCGGCCATACAACCAACTACATTAAAAAGCAAAGACTGGAGTTTCCTGATTCGGTGTCCCATGTAGCTGAATAATTCAGTACCTTGCGATACGTCTGAGCTGTTAATAGCCATCGGTCCACCGTGTTCTAAAGAAACATGAATGAGAAATATACAATCTGATGCAAGAGTGACTGGGATAGCGACATAGTGAGTCGATGTATTTATAAATAATTTAAACGTACTTTAGGTAATCTTATTTATAACTTAAGTATATTCTGTTTTTACGTTAGATTTTAAGGCAACTTTTGGATAGGCAGGATTAGGCTAACAATTAATGTTTGTATACATGTAAACTCTTCACTGAATGACAATATTATAGTAATTACACAATTACAACTTTACAAACACAAAAACAACATACAACAACATATTTTGTTACAAATATATTTCTGGAATTCATTGGTCAAACTATCACATTTTTGATGTGTGTAGTGATATCAATACGAGTACACATCAAAAATTACTTGGAATGTATAAAACTAGCCTTTGTCTCCAACTGTACTATAGCTTTCATGGTTGATTTTTGGCATTTTTTTTTTGAGACTTAAAGTCCTCAGTTTTGTAGACGTATGTACCTATTCGTTGACCCAAACATCCAAAAATCCTCACAAACTTTTATGAACATTATTTATTTTATTAATGAGGCACCTTTAATAATTCTGTGACTTAGGCCCGCAGTCATGAAGTGACAACACGTTGGCAACGAATGGCTCTTGTTACGGCCTGAGGCAAATTCTTGGGCCCGTCGAGTGTCCGGAGGCCCTGAAGTTTCGCTCACATTACGACTATCAATTACACCAACTTATTCAATTAGTGAGCTACGCAACTTCAAATTGCTATTTAAAAATATATTAATCATTTCGTATCAATAAGCACATAGGACTTTAGTCACACATTTCATTAACACCAATATTTTTACTAAATTTAAGTCACCAGGATGTATAATGATCATGAAGTACCTAAGCTAGATAGTAGGTAAGTATTCGTGCGAGTTTTATTATAAGATAAATTTATTCAGTAAGCGCTTCCTAAGAGAAAAGTTGCCGCAAGAAAACAGTGAGTAATTCTTTGACAAATTACTTATGAAAATGACGATACTAAACCTAACATTCTAAAGAACTATAAATATAAAATCAAATAAAATATCACATGTGGTTGAGCAGAAAAACAACTTAAGACAGGTCTAACAAATTCAGCCCATCAGCAGTTGCAGCGTGACCTAAAAGTACAATTGCAATTTTACGATTGACATCATTTTTTTTTGGCTTCAATCAAATTTGCATGTATGCGGAGACCACAACGTGCCTGTCCATAGCGCCGCACTGTAGTTATGTGGACAGGCCCTTATGTACAAGGATCGAAACTAAATGTCCAATCAAAAGTTCGCACGTTCCAACTACAAGGGTGGAATGCCTCTATGGTAGTCATTTTCTTGACCGTCTTTATATATTTATTTGTTTATTAAAAGGTACTTACTTCCACATCACATTACATACAATAAAAACTGACAAGTATCCAATATTACGCCCACAACAAAATGCAATAAGTCGAACACGGCGGCACGGTGGAAGGTGAAGCGTGTAAGATGTTGGTGGCATTCTTAACATTTTATCTTACTTTGGCCTCGCGTGGTTTTAGCAGGTACAAGATTAACCGGAAAGTTATTGATTAGTTAAGTTATTGATTAGTTATTCTGATTCTAAACACTTATTCTTTGTCCGCTATATGACTTGACTTAGAGCGGCCATACAACCAACTACATTAAAAAGCAAAGACTGGAGTTTCCTGATTCGGTGTCCCATGTAGCTGAATAATTCAGTACCTTGCGATACGTCTGAGCTGTTAATAGCCATCGGTCCACCGTGTTCTAAAGAAACATGAATGAGAAATATACAATCTGATGCAAGAGTGACTGGGATAGCGACATAGTGAGTCGATGTATTTATAAATAATTTAAACGTACTTTAGGTAATCTTATTTATAACTTAAGTATATTCTGTTTTTACGTTAGATTTTAAGGCAACTTTTGGATAGGCAGGATTAGGCTAACAATTAATGTTTGTATACATGTAAACTCTTCACTGAATGACAATATTATAGTAATTACACAATTACAACTTTACAAACACAAAAACAACATACAACAACATATTTTGTTACAAATATATTTCTGGAATTCATTGGTCAAACTATCACATTTTTGATGTGTGTAGTGATATCAATACGAGTACACATCAAAAATTACTTGGAATGTATAAAACTAGCCTTTGTCTCCAACTGTACTATAGCTTTCATGGTTGATTTTTGGCATTTTTTTTTTGAGACTTAAAGTCCTCAGTTTTGTAGACGTATGTACCTATTCGTTGACCCAAACATCCAAAAATCCTCACAAACTTTTATGAACATTATTTATTTTATTAATGAGGCACCTTTAATAATTCTGTGACTTAGGCCCGCAGTCATGAAGTGACAACACGTTGGCAACGAATGGCTCTTGTTACGGCCTGAGGCAAATTCTTGGGCCCGTCGAGTGTCCGGAGGCCCTGAAGTTTCGCTCACATTACGACTATCAATTACACCAACTTATTCAATTAGTGAGCTACGCAACTTCAAATTGCTATTTAAAAATATATTAATCATTTCGTATCAATAAGCACATAGGACTTTAGTCACACATTTCATTAACACCAATATTTTTACTAAATTTAAGTCACCAGGATGTATAATTATCATGAAGTACCTAAGCTAGATAGTAGGTAAGTATTCGTGCGAGTTTTATTATAAGATAAATTTATTCAGTAAGCGCTTCCTAAGAGAAAAGTTGCCGCAAGAAAACAGTGAGTAATTCTTTGACAAATTACTTATGAAAATGACGATACTAAACCTAACATTCTAAAGAACTATAAATATAAAATCAAATAAAATATCACATGTGGTTGAGCAGAAAAACAACTTAAGACAGGTCTAACAAATTCAGCCCATCAGCAGTTGCAGCGTGACCTAAAAGTACAATTGCAATTTTACGATTGACATCATTTTTTTTTGGCTTCAATCAAATTTCAAGGCTTGTAGTTTTGACACTATTTAAGGATAGTTAAAATAGTATACAGCAGCTGAACAGTCTACAGAAGTTATTGAGTAATATGGGCTTTAAGTTGATTATCTGCCTCTTTCACTTTACTTAAATGTAAATAGCAATTATTCCCCATGTGAGTTAATGTTGTGAATCAATCAAATCAAACCGCAGCAAGGTGGAGCTTTGCAAGTTCTTTAATAAGACAAGTTCGGGAACCAAGCTTTGGCCAAAACTGGTAAGTCAGTTTGACTTACTGTAAGAAGTTACTTTGTTATAAGTATGACATACCTACTACAATACAAATTTATTGGATTGTGGGAACGCCATTTACTGACCATTATTATCCATGTAATACTTCAGGATTTAAACGTTTTAAATTGTGTATCTGTGCATCTCTGTCTGTAGATCCGTAAGAAGCATCGTAACTCCCAAGCAGGTGGATCAATTCGAGAGCAGTTTAAAAAATAAAATGCTAGCTTATTTTAGATGGTTATAAGCTAGGTTTTATAAAAATCGATGCGGCCGTTTAAGAATTGTCAAACATATCATCAGAAGTTTTAATCAATTTAATTTTTAGAGCAGGATGGTTGACAGTTTCCACCTGATATCAAGAAGTAAGAACAGTCCTAGAGTCTAGTAATGAAGTCAATCCTAAAAAACCGGCCAAGTGCGAGTCGAACTTGCGCACGAAGGGTTCCGTACTTTATCTGTACATTAGCCAAAATCGGCAAAAAAACACGTTTGTTGTATGAGAGCCCCCCTTAAGTATTTATTTTATTCTGTTTTTAGTATTTGTTGTTATAGCGGCAACAGAAATACATCATCTGTGAAAATTTCAACTGTCTAGGTATCACGGTTCATGAGATACAGCCTGGTGACAGACGACAGACGGACAGCGGAGTCTTAGTAATAGGTTCCCGTTTTTACCCTTTGGGTACGGAACCCTAAAAAAGAAGAAAATATGAACTGAACACCCCGTAGCCAGTTGGAGTCGGGTAAAATAAAACTACTTACATTGCGACACTACCATGTCGTTTAATAGCTACCGAATTACATCAAATGCACGAAACGGCCACAACCAGCCAATAATCCCCTTTGCAGCGAAGCCGGATTAGCGATATAAATATATGCGTTACAGATCTGCATTCTGATTGGTCGGCGCTGCGCCGGACGGGTCGGTCATGCGCGGGATTAAAGGAAAATAGATGATTTAACATACCCTTTGTTTTTCGTTCGAGTTTGGCAGGTTTATTTTTAAAGTTGGAAGTTGAAAGTAAAAATAAAACTTATTTTGTGATTAGAAATATTTAAAGGATGGAAGAAATAAAAATTAACAACATTTTCATTCACTTTTTAGTGCTTATTCAAATAAAATATATCAAATACTTGTAAATATCAAGGGAAAATATCAAAAAAACAACATAGTCCCAAACTAAGCTCTAAGCTTATACCGAGAATGATATAAATAGATAAAATATAATATTACCTATCCCTGCGTACGTTATAATAATTTCAATAGGGACTCATACTTACATTATATAGAAAACATTCAAGGCTGTAAAACAATGAGACTGTAGATCGCGATAATAGTTCATCGCCTGATGTATTCATAACGATGAATATGTTTTTTTCAAGTTTGATTAAAAAAAATGCGATTAACATAGCTTCGGAATTAAATCATCCACTTTTACGTAAATGGCGCCCAACGTGGGGCCAAATTAGATTTCCGCGAATGTAAAAAATTACATTTTCTCGATTGTAATAATCGACTTCCAATCCTCTCGAACTACTGATATTGCAATAAAGCACTTGTTTAATCAATACTGTAACCGTTGATAATACGCTTCAGTCTCGATTGAGAACATTCATATTCCGCCCCTGCCCTACTCAAATAAGCTATCTTGCTATTTCATTCATTCACACCCAAAATGATAAAGCTAACTGCGAATCGGGCTCGCCTAGGAAGGAATCGGTAAGATATTTTTTTAGTACTGTTTTACCGAGAAATTAACTTATTCCGATTGCAAAAGCCTTGTGAACTATTTGCGGACGATTAATTTTTTAAGCTTTACTCTAGACTAATCACTGAAACTTGCGGACGATTAATTTTTTAAGCTTTACTAGAGACTAAGCACTGAAACTTAATAATAATTGAAATCAGGAACAAAACAATACAAAATAGATATTCGAGGTATTTCCGTATGGTACATGCGGATTTCTTTTTGGGTTTTGACATGACATCAAATTTATACTAACTACTATTATTAAGTATCCTAATATTATTATTATTGTGTTGTATTGTTACTATAAATCATATTATAATATAACGTTAGCTCATATCAGAGAGGTCATAAAGTAAACAATATGATAGTAATGTTGTTTTAAAATAAAGTACATAAGAGGTCCTGGACAGATAAACAGACTGGCGGACGGCGTCGGTACCGTTTGTTCCGTAGAACCCTGTAATAAACGGCATGATCTACTGCGTTATATAGTTTTCGATTAATGCTCCCAACAAAGAGCCGTTGCACTTCACCGCGTAAAGTTATCGCTTCATTTACCGAAAAGCAATTTGGACTTAACGCGTTTGATTTAAAACTGTTCCAGTTCTGTGTACACGCAGCGTAAATCATTGTATTGTTGTTGTCAGAAGCGGTAAATGAAAAATAACTGAACAGTTAACAATGTATTTCGAGTTAAATGTTTAATATTAAATGCCGGCGGCGAACAGAAAATGAAAATAGTTTTGAATAGTGTACAGTGTCAGTCATTCTGATTTATTTAAAAGATGGGCTCGAATTTGATTTATTGGTAGGTTCTAGAATTGGTTAACTATTACCCAGACCAGTCAAGCGTTTGCACGACGTGTGTTTGTCAAACACGCATCGTAGTTTATATTTATAAGAAAGTTTTAATTTAATTTCAACTGACTGCTGTGTTTTTTTTATTTCAGTTCGTGTTCTAGATTTGCCGCCCCGATTTTACATTGATTCCTTTGGATCGTGAGAACTGGAAAGCAAAGTATAGGTAGGTACATAAACTTGAGATATTTTCAGGAATTCTCAGGAAACTTTGTGCTAGAGCCGATCCGTTATTCACAGGGATACTCGAGAGTTTTTGATCTTTTAGTAAGTACAGTTCCAGGAAAAACCGATGGTGTAATGAAGATTGAGGGACACCAACGAACGGGGAGGTAAATTAATTGGTCGTAATGGGGATTATTGAGGGATTAGTTAAGTGATTATGTATTTTTATTATTAAGTACCTAGCTAGGTATCTTAATATAATATGTATGAATTAAATGCAGTGCCCTAAAAAGGTTGGGAAATGTCGGACATGAAATATTTTAAGACCAATTGTAAACACATAATGCAATAAATGATATGACTATGACTATCTTGATGATGGTGACAATATTTCTATGGATTCAATTCAAATAAACGCAGTTGTTTTTACCACTACAAAATTTATACGTTTGGTTCAGTTTCGTTGTAAACACGCCTATTTACCTATAAACAATTTGTAGCGTTTTTGCAACCAACGAATCAGTTTAAATATTTAATATATATGAATTGTAATGGTTTAAATAGGCGCCACAAATTGGCGATTAAAGAGCAGGACCACAACGCGGTTGCCGCGTGATTTGGCAACCGGGGCAAACTGGGCAACCGGGGCAAACCGGGCAACCCGGGTGAATCAACAAGCAACTCATTCCGATCGTGATCCGGCTGATACGGATATCCGGGTAATCTACCTTTATTTAATCAATCGTAATGAAACGGGTATAAATAAATACCTATATGCTGTATTATTGGGTGCAGGAATTTATCCAACCCAAATCATGTAAAGAGTAAAAATAGTGTAAAGTGTAGTAAAGATAAAAAAATATTCTGTTATGATTTCGGCGTGCTGGTGCGGGATAATTTACATTTGTGCTCAAAAGTATGTCAAAAATACTGGACCTAAACATCTAAAACGTATTTTTATTGACATTTGTCTAATGCAATAGTACCCGAAGTACAACTTTACACGCAAGTTTCACTATAAAACCGACCAACACACAATTTCAAGTTAGTCTGCCGTACAAAGACGCAATAACCGGGTGTTCCCGGTTATACCCGGTGTAATACCGGGCCGGTAATCCGCGGGCGCTTTGATTGAAGCCCGCCGCCGGATTACGCTCAAACTTGTAGCTATTCGTGTGTGTCGAGTCGATCCGGCAACTTGTGCAACCTGGGGGTTACCGTGACACACTAAAGCACTCCAGTTTAGGTTGAGAGAAAGAGACAGAGCTGTGTAAATGCTATAGCTCTATCCCTCTCTCTCAACCTAAACTGAACTGCTTTAGTATGTTAAAGTAACCTCCCTGCTCGCAGTGCCGGCTGCTTTTAGATAAGTAGAAGATCTTAATTTAATTAGACTAAAACGTTTCTTGAATTTAAGTTTGTAATTAGCAGATGTAATTTGTTGGGATAAACGTCTTCCATCTTGTGTCTATAAGATGTTTTTGTTTTACTCGTTATTGCATCTCTTTTCAATAAATTTAATATTCATTGTTTGTTTTAGAACTTCTGATTTTAATGTCATACTAATCACTAACCCCTAACTAATAAACGTTGAGTAACCGTGGTGTAGTTAAACTATGCTTTGTCCTTATCTGACATTGTGACAATTGAATTTGACAGATAGATACAAAGCATGGTTTAGCTACACCACCGTTACTCAACGTTTATTAGTAAGGGGGTATAAATATGCGATAAAGTTAAGGACTTTGACATCAGTCAACATACCTAACAAATAATTTTAAGAACATTTTCAAATGGCATGATTTTTCTTACAACGATACGTCGTCTATAAATTTCACAATTTTAAAAAGACGGTCTGCTACTGGCATCTATCGCAGCTGAAAAGTCCCGAGAGGCAGCGATCAATCCGCCCGCTCGCCGCCCGGCGGTTGTCGCGATTAAACGATCTCTTTACGATCGACTATCGAGGTGTATTGTGGAGATCGTCGAGGTGACAGCTATGAGGGCGTGTCAAGAAAGGAAGACAATATGAAATAAAAAAAGGTTTATCTCGTAGTTTTACATGACAAAACAAAATGAAGATTTATGCAGCAGTAATAGAAAGCATCCATTTTCAACGCACTATTTTGTTTTATGCTGGCAACATGTTATGACTTCTCATTTTCTAATTTAGAGTTTGGAATTTTCTGTCTGATAGGAAAAGGGAAATCAATAAAGCTATAGGCTTGGAAAAATGGCAGATTGAAAAATGACCGGCTTTTATTTTTAATTTATTTTCTTTTCTGATTATTATGCTCTCATTTAACATTGGAGCCCTTTGTAACCGTGGTGGACTACCATGAATAAAAATAAAAATAAGAATAAACATTAGGCTTAGCAATAAGCGTATACTATAGTTGCAGGATGGAATACTATATTCCCAATTTACATTTAACATTTACCTTTATCTCTTTCTTATAATTAATAAACTTATAATACAAATTCAACCACATGTGTACAATAAAGATGTTTGTAATTGTATTTGCGCTTTACAAGTTTCGCAAAGGCACAATTTTATTTTGATTCAGGAATTCGTACAAAAAGTGGTATCGGTTAAATAAATTGAACTGTCATTTCCAGAAAAAACCGAATCGCGGTAACTTTTGTTGATATTGAATTACAAATATTGTCTGTAATAAAGTATTTCAAACAAATATACTTGTAACTTTATATTATTATAAGCGTTTTAACGGGGAGCAACTGATTATTTTAAATCAAAAGTATATTAACATTGAGTAATAATACCGAGTGTGTTTAATAAATTGCATTAAACTGACTTATTTTTTTTTATTTAATGTTGGACCGTCGGAAAATATTGATTATGATTTGGGTTTAAAATTCTGGTTTTTTTTTATTTAGCAAGATGAAATAAGGTTCATTATTCAGAGTTCAACTTAAAAACCATAGTTAAAGGTAAATATAATATTGTTACAAACCAAAGGGTTCCTTAAAATGCATTGCGCTGGAAAAAACAGACTTACCTCACATGCTTATGTACAGATGAGCGTAAAGATATGTACACAGTTATGCACCTTAATCCAATATAATAAGGTGCACGATTGTATACATTTCTTTGTACTCGACTGCACTTTTATCTAGTGTACAAAACATAAGAGCTTAAGTTGTAAATTCATTTCTGAACAAATTATTTTGGGTTCAATTACACAAAAGTGATCGTTGGTTTATCCTCCTTACTTCAATGACTTCTTATGATCAATATGTAAACTAAATTACAATTATAACCGCACAGAAAGCTCTCGGGTGCGAATTAGCATAACAAAAGCTCGCATGACCCGCGGAACATGAATAGTAAATTAGTAGTCAGTAGCTGTGTACACTATGTACAGTATTGTACAGTATTGTGCGGTACACGTGTGTAGGGTGAGTGGGGCACGACATGACAAGGCACACTTATGTGCTAATAATCTCGCAGCAGTTTTAAATGCGCAGTGGCAAAGCTAACTCATCAAAATAGATGGGATTTGGAATATTTAAAAATGTAACCCCTGGTTTATAATGTATACAGGGTATCCCAAAAACTGACGTCGATCCGCCACGGGCTATGCGATTTTTACTATTTTCGGAGATTTCGGGATTTTAATCTGATTTTTTGTAATTTTTCTGTGTCCAAAAGTTTTTCAGTGGTATATTACATAATTAGAATCATTACAAATCAGCGAAGTTTTTAAACCTATTTGCCCGTTTTTTTTTCAGTTTTTATTCGTAATGTCATATAAAGTTTGTTTGTCCATACTAGGTGTCCCAATTTTTTGCGTTTCACTTTATGTATATATAGTTTTAAGAGACATTTTTATTTTTAGTTCTTCTGCGATGACGTAGAGGACTTTAGGATAATCCAACACCGTGAATTGAATTCCATCCAATGCTATCGCCACCTTGCATAGAGTAAGTTTTTCAAAACATTTTTCGTAAACCTCGGTATAGTTCCAGCAAACAGCAGTTGTATCTTCAGCCGTAGTTGGGTAAAACATGGGTCACAGGGTCTGTCTGGAAATCAAAAAACCCAACACGCCGCCGCCTATGGACTTATACTGAACCAATAGCTGGCTCTAAAACAATCATACAAAATAATGATCATAGAAACTAAAACTAATTTGAAACTGCTGGCTTTTTAATCGTAGTTAAACTAACTACCCAGTTAACTTTTAATAAGCTCAACAGCAAAGCTTTCAGCAAATAAACGCTGGGCGATTGTAAAGTCCGGCGGCGGGCTCGAGCGCCTGGAGGAGTAAAGTCGCGAGATTTTCCCGCGGTATCTACCGCCGGCAGGCGCTATCAACTGGGGCACAGATTAAGGAATTAGTAGACGGTGATCATCTCATTTTAATAAGGAACTAGCTTTTATTCTAGCTACTTTTCCTGCGTATATAAATGGTTGTAGTTGTATAGACCGTTCGACATTATATATTGGAAATCTATGGTTTAGTTCCATTTTTAATTCGTTTTGTAAACAGATGCAAGATACATGCAAGAGACGCCTTACTTAAGTTTTTACTTCTGTGCCGTTCTCGATTTTATGGGATAAAAAGTACCATTTATCCGTTTACAGGCTATAAACTATCTCTATATCAAATAGAGACGGAACCAACCGTTTAACACATACTTTTAGGTGTTTATAATATTTGTAAATATAGCGGGATAGTTATTAACGCTGCCGTTTATTTTATTAAGTGTTTTCCACGTTCACCAGTTTTTTGTGAATCTTGCATCCCTACTGTAAAATGCTATAAACTTATTTTCATAAGTGACGTGTACAAGAATCGTCGCGTCTACGCGGCTTTCTACTCTCTGCCTGCCGTGTAAAGGTACGCGGCGATACTTTCTCTCTCCTAAACTGTTTGCGGATAGTTTTGTTTCCCCCGGGACTTCGACGAGTGGTTTATTATTAAAGGATTGTTCTTTCTGTTCTGGTTATTGTTCAACTTAGTGTTTAACACATTGATACCTCGACATTTTTTTCTTGTTTAAGGTAAGTATTTATGTTTAATTTGTTGTTTGTATGTTAATGTACTAACAGACAGTGACAAATGTGCTTAAAATAAATCAATAGAAAGCAAACTTATAATAATAGATAATTGTTAAGTAATTTGTAATCTACTTACTAGTATTTAACAAAAATATTTAATACCCAAAGCAAAGTCAATTATAAATTTATAGACTAAGTTAAGATATTCCAATTCAATTTCAGTATCTTAACTCAAATAATAATTCAAACATTCATCAATATAACAATCAAGGGCTACCCTAATTTCATGAATAATGGGTCCACAATAGACAAAACAAAGGGGCGTAGCCACAAAACGCCACTCACAATTAACACCTGACAACCCTATAAAACAACAGATAATAAAATACTGTTGAAAAAATCCAACGAGTTTCTTTAAAAGCTGACGTTAGTCGAATTAAAGTTTTGTTTTAATTTAATCTGTGGCGGGCGGGTCGCGGCATTCGCGCCGCGGTCGTCTACGCGAGCGGACTACGCCGGTGCTACGCCGTAGCCCGTAGCGCTACGATCGGGAACTTTTGTGATAGTTAGTGACAGTGTCTAAAGTGATGGTTTCTATTGCCGGTTGAGCTGGAATAAACAAGTAAGTTAAATATTTAATATATTTTTAGTTATTTGAATAATAATGAGAATGAACCATGTAAAATGAAACAAGAATTACAATTAATATCATTAAATTAATTTAAAGTACTTTATTATTTATTAATACCTTAAATTATTAGATGCAATTACAATCAATTATTTTTGCGTTTTTTAGTTTTTTACCTCGTCTCCTTGTCTTAATTTATTGAAAACTAAAATATCCATTGACATCATAGTTTTTTTAAAATATAGGAACACATTTTTAAATTATTATAAATTAAATAATATTATTTATATGGTAGCACTCCAAATATAAAAGCTTTTATGTTAGGCAATTTGGTAAAAATACCAAAGGAAAGCTTTCAACCTAAGAACAAAACAATAGACAAAGTTCTCAAACTAGGTAAACTTAAACAAACAACTTCGTTTAACTCTCGATTGTTTTTGTTTTCTTAATTTCAAGTTAGTCAAAACAAAAAGATTTAAAATGTGTTTAACATTGATAAAAATGGTTAAGAAATGCATTCGCAATGCGTGCGTAATTCCCTAAAAGAAACTGGATCTGTTCCAAAGACTCATTACTTTTTAACTTGTTTTATGAGGCATTTAATAAATAAAAACACAAAATGAAATTCAGGTGAAATAGGTAAACGTCTTTCCTTTATTTTTATCGAGACGATTATTTTACATTAATTCATTACTTACATTAGGTTATTTGATGTACCTTTTTGTTAAACACCGTCGTTAATAGCTTAAAAAATATTAAAACCGAACCTTAGAAGAACCTTCACATTTATTTTCTAGTTTGTTTTATAACTAAATGCCCCAGACCAATTAATATTGAAAAAATAAATACCGGCCAAGTAGTAACGAACCCTGTGTGCAGCGACCTCCTATATTTTTTAATTTGATTTAACTTTTATAACGGCAAAAGAAATAGACAGTGTGAAAATGTCAACTATCAACCTATTACAGTTCATAAAATACGGCTCGTTTATTGAGAGACGGACAGCGAAGGCTTAGTGATAACCTTTGGGGACCCTGCGAAATACTTCTCAGAGAACGATAAATAATTTGTAACCTTGCAAAGAAGCGATCCTTGAAATTTATCAGTGATTTTACACAAATATATATATATAAACATATGTATAAGTTACAAAAGTTGACGTATCATCATAAAAAAATGGCGATTCTAATAGGAGTGTCCATGTTTGTACACTTTGGTACTTGTTTATTTAATGTCATGTTTAAACTGCCATAACATGAATTATCACAACGTTTACAGTGACAAGGTACTAAAGTGTAAACAAATATTTTATGAACTCGACTGTACCATTATCTAGCACGAACTTTTAAGTCGGCTTTTTAATCGAATAGGAACGGTAAAGGTATACTTACGTATGGAAACGTGAGTCTGTTTTAGAGATTAGGGCTACCAAAAAGGCGATTCATCGTTCGAAGCAAACCTTTAACAGAAAGTAAAAAATGTGTTGTATATAAATTGTAATGGGTAACACGATATTACCTTCGACATGTTATGTTACTCGGCCGCTGACCGTAACGTGGACCATACCATAACACTTCAAAAGATTATGGTTTTACCGTGTTGAATATAGCCTCAAATATCCTTACTTAATAATATTATAAACGCGAAAGTTTGTATGTATGGATGTATGGATGTTTGTTACTCTTTCACTTTGGAAATGGATAAAATTTAAGCATGAGCTACTTTTTATCCTGAAATATTTAAAAGTTTCCGAGGGAATAAAATAATTATAATAATAATTTAATATTGGGTCCTTACCTATGAAATTGGTGTTATTTTTACGTGTTTTATTTCGTACGGAATTTATTCATTTCAATTTTAACTTCCAAATTATTTTTAAATTTCATTAATACAGAATGTTACAAAGGTTTTAGATACAAATAATATGGTTCAATTTCTTACTTAGTGTTTTAAATTAAAGTGTGAACTCAACTCTTTTCATCTGCTGTGAGTTCAAGTGTTTCAATTACGCAGAGTTTTATGAAGCTAACTATTTTTAAGTAATTAAGATATGTATAATATACCTTAGAAGTGTCCAATATTCCTGACAGAATTTTGTATGGTTTGCATTTGACGTTACTAAATAATCCGCAAAATTAAATGTATGAAAACCACCGTTTTCATAAAATTCTCCATATAAAACGCCAATTTCATAGGTAAGGACCTAATAGTAAAGGGCCTCTGCGTGTTGGCTTCGGCTCCATGTACGCCTTCCAAAGGTCCGGGGCTCCCGTAGTCCCGCGATTGGTAACGACGTACAAATAATAATAATAATCTTTATTTCAGACACTTCACGTCCATAGAGTATTACATAAGTACTTAAATTTCAAACACTAAATTAAAATACAATTAAAATCAAAATTAAATATTGACTCAAATTAAGTTAAATTAAATTAAACTTAAATAAAAACAATAACATAATAAATAACCTTAAAATAAATACTGACATTTTCTGTTTAAGTGGGCCATAGAACAGTGGTTTACATTATATTATAATATAGACAGTCGATCCTACGAGCTATCATGCTCATGGTGCTGTCGGTGCTCACACCCTGCGCACCTGTGCTGTGCCGTCCACCCGTGCTTCAGCGAACATCCCTTCCATCCGAAAAATTGTTGTAGCGTACCAAAAGTCAAATGTATACGATAGGGGTAAGGTAAACAATGGTCAATTAAAACCAAATCTAAACATGTCATAGGACAAATAATTCTGCTATGAAAAGTTTTACGGTCCAACAATAATTATGTTGGGATAACGTCTAATGGGAAAGTAAAAAAAAAACGGAATCGGATGAAAACAAACAATTTGGAATGTTTTCGACAAGTGAAATTGGGAAAAAGGTTTTAGGTGGTTGCGATAGGTTTGCAATAATAATAATCCTATTGATGTTTGTTTTCTGTTTGCAGCGGCGGCGCCTGCGGCCATGACGTGTGCGCGCGCGCTGCCCGCGTTGCTGCTGCTCGCTCTCGCTGGTAAGCGCCCTCTATGTTTTGGAACTGGTATTATTTAACAACCAACTTGTTAATAGTATTATAAAATGTATACTACGTACATGACAGTGTTAGCAAGAGCTAAATAAAGTAACGTCTAAAGGAACAGTATTCATAATAAAATTTGTCATTGTGTTGTTTTTTTTAATTTAGTCAACCTGACGCCAACAGCAGTGCCATGTTTCGAACGCGCGTGACGTCATCACATGATTAAAACGGACAATTTAAATCCCTGTGAGGTTTACGTTTTATGGTATAAACTTATTACAGAAATGTATTTAAAAAAATCTGTAGTATTTTTTGAACACTGCAAAATATTAAAAGTACAGGAAAAACTGTAGAATCGTTATTTTAATAGTAAGTATTGCAACTTGCCTCTTGAGCCGTTTTGTATCGATGTCCATTTCAATCCATCCAGCAGCCGTTACAACGTGAAGGAGTCAAAGTAACGCACAAACTTTCGCATTTATAATATTAGTAGGTTATTATGAGGATTACCTAAAAGTAAACCGACTTTTTACTTATCGCAATGTTTCGTCTCTTTCCAGGGTGGAAAGAAGACTTGTGGCATAGTAATGCCGCTTGCATTGCATTGCGAGCCAAAAAAAGACACTAAATTCGACCGCGTATACATTACCCTAGGTATTTTTTAGACTCCCTCATTATTAAACTTTAACCTTTAAAATAAGGTCAAAAAGACAAGGAGGCTCTTTTTCTTAGGGCATTAAGGATGTAGCGGTCGCCCGAGGTATCAAATATTCCATTACTAGTAAAAAGCTAGTGTTGAAATGCATAATGCAGAGCGGACGTGACCGCGGCCTGCGTGCGAGGCACAAGCGGAGAGCGGCGTAACGAAACAACTGTCCGTCACGGGCCGAGATACTAAGCGGTAAAAACCATATCATCTTTGACCTGTTATAGTACCTATTGTCAACCGTTTGATAGCTCTTATTTACTTGACAGATCAATTATGATATGGTTTTTACCATCTAGAATAGACGCCAAAGTATTTATAGTTTTCGGTTCTGTATCGCTATCACATTCGCTTAAGCATCTGTCATTCTTTCACCGTCTATTCGTCATTTGTGTTTCTTAGGAACATGAATATAAACGTTGAAAAAAAAACAAAATACTTGACTCTAATTTGCTTATGTCTGCCGCGATAGTTCATTTTTGATATAAAATTATTTACATAAAAAAGGAATAATTAATCCTTACTTAATTTAATTATTATGGTATTAAAATTATATTGAGGGATATTATTTTATAGAAAAAGATTCCGTTTCAGCAAATAATGAATAAGACTAATGGTAAAGCAATGACGGTTGAGAGATTGAGGCCATTTCATAATAAACCAAATTCAGTTCATGTTCCTACGTGCTTTTGAAAATTAAGTAACCATTTACATAACATTATCATATTTAAACCTCAATTTTGTAACGATAATAGAATGAAAATCCCCTTTGAAAACTTTTTTATTATAATCGTTAAAACCTGTTTGAGGTAAATCTAAAAAAAAAAAAACAAGGTTTTATATGGAGTCATTTTAAAAGGTACCCTTTAAAGAATTAATTTTTTTGCTTTAACATAGAATATTAGCTTTTATCTATAACAGCTTTATCTTCGTAGATTTATTATGCAAAAATATCTTAAGACACTTTTCGAGAAAACGAAAAATGATCAATCTGAAGGTCTATCCACGCCTACCAAGTCAAATACGTAATTCTTATCTTAAAGAGTTTTTCAGCATATTACTTATTTTCTTTAGGGTTAATGTGTTTTTTTCTTATTTGTCAGTTGCCAAATAAACGGATTAGGATTTTTTTTATTAATGAAATTCGTATTGGTATGTACTTTTTATTTCAAGTTTGCTTCTTTACATATTATTGATCTTTCACTTAGGTTTTGGTATTATCTTTCAACGCATCCTTTAACCGCTATAAGCTTGTAACTTGATCTTCGCTATCAAAATTTTAAATTGTCCTACGGAGTGTGTGTTCTAAGCGATAAGAGGTTCCACGGAATGACTGCCGTACAACAGGATTGTACTCTGTTTTATAAGCAGTGTGCTACCGACTGATAAGGTTTTATAAAATGTATGCGAAAGAACGTTAACTTCTCGGTCTTAAAACTAAAACTTGTAGAATTACGCTTGATTTCATATTAAATAAATTATTGCTGGCGGGGAGTTGCTTGTGAATTTTGGTTTATCCAAATTTGTATTGTACTCGTAAGGTGACTTAAATTTAAAACTGGAATAAAAGTGTGAAATATCGAAATTGTAATAAACGTTTCTTTTTCGTGGTTAAAATACACTAAATAAACACAAATTACACAAAATACACATATTAACTTTTGTTTAAAATGTCATGCTATAATATGTCATGCAAGAAGATCTTGTCAGTAACGATGACTGTACTTATAAATCCTTCATTGTACAAGACATTAATTTCAGTATAACTTCGTAAAACGCTGTCAAAGCGAAACTACTACTTTAGACTACCGAATGTTTTTACCTGTATGACTCAAATTCCGTAGCTCTAACATTGCAAAGTGCAATTACGAACTCTCATCTAAACTCCAATAGACTTTAAAACCACTAACACATGTAATTCCAACGGGTAAATAATTTCCAATAAGTTCAGAGAGCTTCAGTATAAATCATCATATCATCCCGCTGCAATATCAAAGCCCCGCAGGCCCCCCTTGCCTACCCATCCCGCAGACCAGGATACGCAGACCCCCTGGCTCCACCGACGACCCGTTTGAAACGACCCACCAACAGATCAAGACACGCTGGCCATCATACGTAACACAGTCTCCTTTTAATTACATGCATCATACCGCCTGAGTGCAGTTTTAAAAAGGATTCTGAGGTTTGAGTTTTAAATGTGGTTTTTTCTTTGTTTTGGTTTGGACTTTAAAAGTTTCGCGGAGGATCTTTTGCATGTAAATGGGGACGAGTATTTGTGCTTTTAAAGTAAGTAGTTTTGGTGATGAACCCGAGTTTTAAGCTACGTAAGAGAACTCGGTAGGTATAACTCAATTACTTAGGGTTTGTGTGCGCATACGTATCAGTACCGAAGCATAAATTGTTTGTTACTTGTGGTAACTTTACTGATTAATGCTTGGTGACAGTTTAATTAGTTATACTATTATGTAATATAGAACCGTTGGTTTGTACCCAAATAAAACTTATAAATATTAAAAGATGAACAAAAACGTGACTAAAGCTACTGACGTTATCACACTAGTGTGTATAATGTTTGTGAAATTTAACCAAACCTACCTATTTGGTTTAATTGTTAATAATAATTAATTAAATGAAGTACATAAATTATCAAACAATCTTACACAGATAGACTAAGTCATAATTTAAGCTCAAGGCTTGTACTATACCTAGCTAGATACACAAAAGAAAATACTTATAAAAAGAAATAAATATAAATACATCCATACAAAGCAAACATACAAGACTCAAGAACAAAGACACGCGTTGATCACACAAATAACTATTTGATCTTCCTCGTATAGAAATCGGCGTCTAACATGACTACGGGTTGCTACCAGTAAATAAACAAACAATTAGTTGAGGCCGATCGATAATTCTTAATGTATCAAAGTTGAACGCCATCTTGTCTAATACCTACAATATTTTATATCGAATAAATTATGTTATAGGTAGTCGATGCACGCAAGTTGACATACGCATCTTAGACCATCAAGTTTTATGCAAACAAACTTAGGGCCTGTTTCACAATCGACAAGTAAATTTATCTGCCATTTAGAGTTAGCTCTCTCCTTGTCTATTTTCAAGTGTACGAAAGAGAAAGGGCTATATTTATCTGTCAAATACGCTTTACTTGTCGATTGTGAAACAGGCGGTTAGAGTAGCAGAACACCTTATTTGACTGACTGACTTGTTGCTATCGTTGCTGATAGTGCAAAATAAGGTTTACCCTTGAATCGCCGACACTCATTTCACCGAATTTTCATTTCATCGCATTTTCATTTCATAGAACAGGCATTTACACTTGCAGGAGTTATAATTTTTTGGTGGTCACAGGTCTGACCTAACCTAACCTACGTAACCCATGCTTAAGATAACCTAAAAACAATGAGGTTTCAGCAGAAATTAGCTTTCGATAAAATGAAAATTCGATGAAACAACGCATTCGTGAAATGAGTGTCGGTGATTCAAGGAGCACCCGCAAAAGGTAAATAACGTTACTAACAAATTCAATAAGGGGCAAAATGCACTTGCTGATTTACTTACTAAGGTGCATTTTGCTTCTTATTTGATGGTTACGCTGTAATCCGCTAGCTAATGTTAGCTACCTGCGATTTCAGTTTTAATTATTAACTAAAGGATGCCCGCGATTTCATAGGTACTCGTAGAAATAGTTTCTTCCTACTGTTCTTATTTATTCCCTTTGGGGGTCGATTTTCCAAAACAAGAACTTCTAACCTATACTTACCTTGTTTTACATTAAATGTATAGTTCGTTCGTTCAAATAGTTTGCATGCTTTGATGTGCCGCTACAATTGGTACAAATAAAAAAAAAGATTGCTTCAAAAAAGCAATAAGTATTAGTTAACAATATCGCTTAGAATATGTCAAAGCCAGTCCCTACATCATAACCCTCGAAACGCCGCCACAATTGGCGACGGCTTGAGTTCATACAGGATACAATTCAGGGCTCTCGAGTTGACTCGTCAGCTCTCGACGTCGAGCGCTGCCTTTGATGTGCGGGTCCTATTTAATTACAGCGATTTAGTATTAATACACGTTTGGATGTATATTGTATTTAAACAACAATTTATAATGTAACATTTTGCCTGTGAATCCGATCGTGCGTCAAGAGTTATGTAGTAAGTTATTATAATTTGTATTTATTGTATTGTTACGAGTATTAACGAATTTCATTTAACTACTGTTTGTATTTTCTTACTAATATTATAAATGAAAAAGTTTAAATGTTTGTTCACGGATCAGGATGAAACTTGGCACACATATAGCTTAGGTCTTGGAATAGGACATAGGGTATATAGTTATTATCCCGAAAAAACATGTCATTTCTACGGGAAATCCAATTAATCGTTAAAAGATGTGAATTTGCCCGTGGAATTTGTTCACAAGGAGGACGCCATTTGTATGGACGAGTAATAAAATTAAAAGTAATTAAAGAGTAGTGTGTTTTTATTTCTGTTCACGTTTGTCATCATGTAACCCTTTTAGTTTGTATTAATTGATGTGTGCGTACACAAAAGTTACCAAAGAAACACACTTTCAGTTCTCCATAACCGTGCCGTCCACGCACACTAAGTATTATTATATAGTTTCGTTTAATAGTAAAGCCAGCTGCGCAGCAGGAGTTTCAGAGTGAACAACGCAGAAGTTACGCTATTCCAAAGAGCTTAAGAGCGTGTGTGGATATTTCTGATCACCTTTAAACCTTTCAACAGCATGTAAGTTTTGATCGCTCGCCTGAAAAATAGGATTTTTGTTGCAAAATTGATTGAAAAATTCCAATTTAAAATCCAAAAGAAAAAATCTCCCGTATGGTGTTGTAGATAAATTCCCACCAACATATTTCGTATACGCGCCAATATTTGTATAATAACATCCGCTTCGTTACACCCGGGTGAAGAAAACTTCGTATCTCTCTTTGCTGAGGTCTGCCCACTGCCCACAGCCCACCCTGCCCACTCCCCACACCCAGCTCCACGCCCGTATTAAATGCTTCAGTTGACCCATCATGGCCGCCACACGTCCGACAAATATTTGCCTGTTGGCCCAACATCGCTTATTGACTTAATCTCGACCCTAAAGTTGGCCAAATAGAGCGGTTTTCGCTTGAACACGGGCTGAAGCGTTAATTTAAAGTTTAGTTTATTTGGAACCGATATTATTTGCGAACTATGCTCCAATTATTTCGGGACGGAACGTAAACAAGAAGTGGGACGAATTTGTTTGTGTAATGGGCAAAATACTTGACCTTTCCTCAGCAACGTAACCGATCAGTATATTTTCGCTCTTCTCAGGTTGAATCTTGTTTTTCTTTTGAAAAAGTATGAAAAAGATACAAAATGTAACTTACTTACTGCATAGTTTTAGTTTAAAATTAATTTGATTATATGAAATATGAAATATATGAAATATGAAATATATGAAATATAATAATAATAATAATAAATAAATATCGGGGGACAATGTCACACCAATTGACCTAGTCCCAAACTAAGCTCTAGGCTTGTACTATGGATACTAGACAACGATAAACATACTTATATAGATAAATATATACTTAAATACATAGAAAACATCCAAGACTCAGAAACAAATATTCGCGCTCATCACACAAATATCTGCCCTTACCGGGATTTGAACCCAGGACCGCTAGCTTCGTAGGCAGGGTCACTACCAACTAGGCCAGCGCGTCGTCATATGAAATATTATTAAAAAAAATAAAGACCGTCGACGATCTCACTTTGAAACAGCGCCGCTATATTGTTATGTGGATGTTTCAGTACTATTGCCTGTTACGTAACCATTAACCATTGAGTTATGCAACGTAACTGACCGGTGAACACTGTTTGCATCAATACATACGAGTAGAATGCAATGTTGCATAAGATTGCTACGAGACCGGGAGACAGGGGTTCCGCTAGAGGGACCGTAATAAAGGACTCGAACATTCCTATTGTACTGGGGGTTACCGTGACATGTCTAAGCCATTCCGTTTAGGACGAGTGTAAGGGACAGAGCTAAAGCAGTTATATGTGTTTGTCTCTTTCGCTCACCGTAAACTGAACTACACAACAATGTCTTAGTAACCCCCCTATACTTAGTATCTAGTGAATCTGCAGATTTACTTTTAACAAAAGGTCAAATTATTATGTTTTATAATTAATGGAATGTACGTACACGTTACACAGAAGCAGTAAAAATGTTACACTACATATTAATGTAAATAAAGTTAACGTTATTAATGGCAAATACAATTCATATTATTTAGCAGAAAATAAACAACACAACCAGTTCAAAATTATCCTTGTTTTCATTTAACCACTCCCAACAAAAGTGTAAATATTTTGTTCACAGAGTCCACACGGGTTAAAACATTCACACAACATACACTTCTCACAGGTTTCTGAAACGCGTCTTATTGTTTGTATAAGTAAATTGTTTTATATTAAATAATTTTAAAACTAAACATATGCACAATTTCCCACATTTCCAGTCCATGCATGGTCCACATATATTACATCGTATGTTTGTAGTATTCGCATGATAAATAAACGCTACTCTTATGAAAAAACGGGTAAAGTACCACTTAAACGATAGTTATGATTCAGAATAAAATTGAATGTCACGAATAAATTTTCACAGAAGTTATTTACACTTAATTCGTTTAAACAACCCTTATATCGCTCTATTCGATAATTTTGTGGCAATAATCCCACTTGGCCGGCCCCACGTGCTTACTCCCCACGTATACGTGAGCATGGCCACTGAATGTTAAGCCGGATTTCCTCTGCGGCGCACGGTCGATCTACGCACGTGGGTATAAATTCGCTTAGTATAAAAATGTATGTAAATACACAGATAGTAGCACACGCACGAAATGACGTCAGTGACACACGCCTAGCCTAAATACACGTGGCCTACGTCTATCGTGTGCGTGCTTACCATGCGCCGCAGTGTAGTTCCGGCCTAAGAGGATTGTGAAGAGCCGCGGCGCTAAAATCGCTTTCAAAAAAAATCCATACAAATTTAGCTCCGGGCGATAACGTTTCTCACCCCCTAAATCAAGTCTGATTTCCACGATTTTTGATTATTTTGTAGTTCTTATAAAGAACTAGGTCCGTAAGATACTGTTTTTTTTTTTGTTTCATTTTAAGAAATATTTTCTTGGAAACGTACAGACATAGTTTTTCATGATATCTACAACATATTCAAAAATCGTACTAGGTTTCAGGGGAGAGAAACTTTATCGCATTTTGTATGGAAATTCGCATCACTATCCTCTTTACAGCGTCGAACACACGCACACAGCGCGGTGATGAATCACCGGCCACGTGGCTCTGACACTCGCCCGCTCCGCCAGCTGCCAACTTATTGATCGAACGGGCTTGCGCTTGTATTGCCAGTTATTGCTTATGATAAATTGATTGAGGTTTAATTGACAAAATATTTTGGTATAGTTTTTGACGAGGAGATCATATTTTAAGGTTTTAATGAGATTCTAAGATCAACTGGTGAAGTCAAAGGAAGAATTTTAAACAACGTCCTCAAAACATCTAAAATAAAAAACCGGCCAGGAGCGCTTATTCGCGCACGAAGGGTTCCGTACCATTATTGTCTATGTACTATCAGACCATTGGAACCTTGACCCACCATAGAACTGTGTCACAGAGACGTTATGATTCAAGTCATAAGAAGTGTCAAACAAATTGTTTTATAATGTCACTGTGACACCGTTCTATGGTGGGTCAGGGTTCCATTGGGCTGATAGTAACATAAGACACTATAACAGTTGACGTTATTGATATCGAGCAAAAAACAGAAAAAAAATGTATGGGAGCCCTACCTAAATATTTATATTATTCTGTTTTAGTATTTGTTGATATAGCGGCAACTGAAGTACATCATCTGTGAAAATTTCAACTGTTCTTGAGATACAGCTTGGTGACAGACAGACCGACGGACAGTGGAGTCTTAGTAATAGGGTCCCGTTTTTACCCTCTGGGTACGGAACCCTAAAAATAAAGCAATATGATGAACCAAAATATAATAAACCAGGATGACGTCAATTGTATACGGACTTAAATATAAAGTAATTAGCTCGGAAATAAAAATGCCTAAATGCTTTTAAACCAAAACAATGTTATAAAAACATACTTAAATAATACCGTCACTTTAAGTTTGTTTATTATAACTTATGGTCGGCAACTTCATGCATCCTACGTTACGACAACCCATGAAAACTTTCTCTCTAGTATCTGGCGGTGCATCTTAATTGCTCTCACGATGCATCTATATTATCTTTATATTTGCCATGGTTGTAAGTTTCATTTTAAGCACATGTAACTTACAACTTTAAATTCTTAGTCACAAAATTTAAAAAGGGTTTTTAAACATGTTATATTACACCTTACGAAACTCAAGTTGTAAGCAAGATAGGAACAAAGTAGGTGAGCGATAACAAACATCCAACATATTATTATACAACAGTAAACACGAGCTTTTAACAGTTTAAATTATGTGTGTAGTAACCATTCTTTATACTTGAAGCCATGCCAACACTTTATGTGTTACTAAGAAAATGTGACCGTCTCTGCCAAAATGCAGCAACAGGTAGTTGTTTTTTTGAGCAGATGTTGTAAGAAGTTGGCAAAGTCTACAAGCTACAACTCAGAAAAACTACTGTTTCTAAGAAGGGCATAAACTAATTCGACGAAAACTGCTGACTGAAACCTATGCTTCAAAGGGATGATAAACATTGAGGCAAGGGATATCACAAAATACGTATCTTAAACTTTTAAACGGTTGTCAAAAGTATAGTCATCTATCTAATATGTGTAAAGTTAACTTTTAGTGGTGGTACAGTCGGCCTTATAAGTAGCTAGTAAAATAAGCAAAATTACAAGAAATTAAAAAAAAGTTTATAGAACAATAATTCTACACCGAAATAACCATAAACTATACCTAATTATAATCTAACTAGTATACATCATTTACACAAATAAAATAAATATGTCTAAATACAAAAACAAACATTTTATAATAATGTTTTTTTTATTCTACGTCCAAAGTGGCTACTTTGGCCGACTGTACCTTGGTAGAGTTTATCTGGATCATGTCACCATCTTACCCTTTAACCTTACCTCAAGCAGCAGTGTTTGCATTATTGTATTCCGGTGTAGGGATAAAATAACCGGTGAAATGTCTAACACAAACAGTCTTGAGTTTGTAGTCTTTTGTTTACTCCACGCTTTAAAAAAAAAACATATAACTTTAAAAGCATCTATGGTGTGTAAGTGATTATTTTAGTGTTACCAGAAATTCTTACTGTATAACAAAAATACTCAGATATTTTGTTTCATATTAATTAGGTGTAATATGTTCTATGTGAGAAGAACAAGCCTTTAGTGGCACGAGCTGTCTAACGGCTCCTACATGATGAAGTTCGATCGTAAACAAACCGTACGTGAGCTATGTGAGCTATTAAGCGCCAATTTTGCCCAGCAGCGCGTCCTGGTAAGCATTTAAGCTCATTTGATGCTTAAAGTCAGCAAGGAAGCTCGCTGGAGCAATATTATGCTTACACCGAAATTATGTACGTACGCGAACAGCTTCGATTGGAAAAACAAGTTTTACTTAAGGAAGGGTAGGTAACTTTATTATTGTGATATAACTAGCTCCTGCTCGCGATTTCGTCCGCCTAAATTTCGATTATCGTTATTCCCACGGGAACTTATAATTTTCCGGGATAAAAAAACTGTCCTTTGTCCTATTCCAGGACTTAACCTATACGTGTACCATGTTTCATCCCGATCCGTTCAGCGGTTGAAGCGTGATTGAGTAATTAACATCCAAACATCCAAACTTTCTCATATATAATATTAGTAAGATAAAATTGTCTACGATATCCATAAACCATTTTGGTTAGGATGTACATCATAAAGTTTCACGAATAATTTTATTTTTTCAATTAGCATTTCTGTTTTGTATTTATGTATGTAAACTCTTTATTGCACTTAAACTCAAGAAAACGTGTACAATGGCAAACTTATCCCTTTAAGGGATATCTTCCAGTTAACCTGACTGTGATTGAGGAAACTGTACGAGGATAGGCAAAATAACAAGAAGTAGAGAGAGTTTTGTATTGGTAACGCAGGACAAAATGTTTCAAAGGGAGATAAAGAGTGGAATGTTGAGATGGGTTAGTAAGGACGGCTAATGGAACCCTGACCGCCACGTGAAAATTACTCTAGGAGACCATCTCTATCTTTTCATGTGATATTGATGGACATAAATAGGATTAAGGAAAAAAATACAGTCTGTGAGATAAATATTATCTTTGTAAACACTGAATTGATCTTTGTTATATTATAAAAATCAAAAACCTTTTTGAGACCATTCAAGTTTAGGGTATTAGATAATTCATAACGCGAAAAATTTTTTTTCCATTAAAATGTCACATTTGCCGTATCCTCAATATTATTGTTGTAATCTTTCAATGTCAAAAAACTGTTATGCTATTTGACCCACAAATTAATTTCGAGCGGAATAATTACGCCCTCGCCCACTACTATAGAATGAGCGACCAATGAACAAACACTCGAATTAGAAACATTAGTTTGATCAAGTTATACAATGGCCCCTTAATAGTTTATAATTCAATCACAGCCGAAGCGATAAGGATTAATTATGTATTCCGCGGCGTGCCGTGCCTGCTAATTCGGGGCTTAGCGTGGCGGGTTTACACCGGATTACCACCGGGTTCTTAGACGCGCAGGCCAACTTGGGTCCGGTTATAATGCTCACGGATCAGAGTTGAACCTTATCTTGTTTCATACAGATAGGCTCCTGTCAGACATACTTTGTCCCTTGCGTAAACGTATCTGTCCGATAGTGACTCAATTCTTGGATTAATTTCACGAAACCTTGTACCTTGTAAAGCAAGCGGAAACCTCTTTCCAACTTATTTATTATTTACTTATTTTTAATTGAATTTGCTGAAATAAATAGTTATGATTATGATTTATTGGTACACCAACAGTTTTTACACAGATATGTCTTAAATAGAAATAATATTGTGCTTATTCTACTAGTAACACCTATAACAGGCGTATACAGCACTCATAACAATAATTGAACTGAATTTATAATGAGACAATTTCTGGTAAAATTAATACCACCCTCGCCCAAACCCTTTTGTGGTTTATGAGGTGTTTATTTAAATGTAAAATATGTATTTTTTTGTTGTACGCTAAAAAAATGTACCTATATAAAAAGCTTAAATCTGTGAAAGACTGGTACCAATCTATATTACTTCTGTAGAAATTATACTGTTTTAAAAGTAATGCATAAGTTTGTTCTTATACATACTATAAAGGGAGTAATTTAAGATGTCAATGTCATTTATTTCGAGGGTGTTGTATGTAACAATGAGACGATTAAAAGGAGAGAATTTACCAAGATTCGTGTGATTTGAAGAAGCGAATATTGTTTCTAATTGTATATCTCGGAACAGTACGCGGTACTCGTAACCCAATATGAATAAGCGCATCCGGGGCAAACAGCAACTATAATCATCGACAAACTTTTGTAATACAAGTAACAAGCTTCTGTGAAGCGTTTGTTGGTTTATATACAGCGTGTAACAAAACCCGGCCGGCCACAAAACGTTTCCGAGCCAAAAGGAGAAATATTGAATTTCAATAATGCTTTTTTTAATTTTTTGTAGAGGAAAAGCGTTTGCGTGATGCATAAAAAGAGTTATTTTTAATATTTACAAAGTTTCAATACGCTGAAACGTCTAAAGCTAGTATAAGGTTGGCTTTCGTTTCGTTTCGTTTCGTTTCGTTTACGTTTATCGCTCATATTTTCTACTTTTTGGATCTGGTTTAGTTCTCGCTTAGATTTGACTTATTTTTATATGCATGCCAAAGTATGCCAAAAGTCTTAAAATAATATTAATATCAAGGCAAAATCTCACAAAAATCGACCTAGCCCCAAAATAAGCTCTATGTTTGTACCTAGGCAACGATAAATATTATTATGTACATAAAGAACTGCATATCATAAAATATACAGAACACATCCAAAAGTCAGAAAAAAATCTCGCTTATAACCAAAACATTTGTGTGAGTGGTGAGTAAAATCTAGTTGAGAATAAAACCGCAAAAAATTGGCTAAACCATAACAAAACTGAATTTGGACGGCGCGACTACTTACAGACTAATCCCCGCTTACAGCCCCCTAACACTTTTTATTGTGTGTTTACTGAGCTGTCTTTATGAAGCACGGATTAAATATTCATATTCATTTATTCATTGTCATTTAATGATACAAAAGTTGGTGTTAGTATCTTTAAAACTTAAGTACCTATATGTTAGTCCATGCGATACTCTGCAAGGGCACCACAATGAAATGGCACTGCACTTAAATGTACTTAAATCTAAACTAAAACTAATGTGAAAATACATCTATATTAAATATTATCTTGTATTAACTCCCAGTACTAAATAAAAAAACTGGTAAACATGTTTGATATCAAACACAAGCATTGCTTGAAGCGTATATTTGTAATAAGTAACTACTTAAAGTTTAAACAACTCTAAATATAACTTCCAAAAATTACCAACAAGGTTTAAGATTTTTATAATTAAAAAACTCAAACGCGCTTATGTACCTATTTAAAAGAATATTCAACACGTAGACTCCTATAACACGCTATAAACCCGACAAACAGTACGTCACCGACTCGTAGAAAAGCTTGAAATATAGCACAATCCCAAACCAAAAGCAGAAACTTCTCCTAAATTTTACTGGGACGTATAGGATTTAAAAATGGATGTGCGGGCCGCGCGGGGCGGGGGCGCGACAAACGAGAGCATTATGTGGCCCATTACGGAGCCCTATCGCTCCCTTGATCTTTGCGAGGCTCCACTAATAGTCTAGGAAGGTAGGATTACTAGAATCGTTAGTAAATGTTAATGTTAAAGGGTCTTGAGACACTTTTATTATCGTGAGTTTGGATCTGGAGTGGAGATTTTAGAAGTGCGATCTGAAAGTAGAATCGACATTATTACTAATACTTTAAATGCTAATAGAGGGTTTTTTCACGAGTCAACCAATCCAAGTATACCTAATTTCACTTATTTTGTTGATTTTAGCGTCACACTTTTACAGTGTTTTTTTATGATTCGTCAATTGCAGTCTAACTGACGTCGATGTAAGTAAATATTTGCAGAGAAAAATTGAACGCAATCCCAGTTTTGTGGATTTTAGGTTTGTTGGTAAATTCAACATTTTTGATTTTGTGCGAATGCATCAATAAAAAATGTTTTGTAGGTTTATTTAAATAGATGTATGCAACTAAAAAACAAAATACATTTTCCTATTATTATAATATCAGTATATTTAATAGAATCTTGAGTTAACGTCATTCCAACCACGTTTTGTAAGGAACAAAGCATTATGACCACTTACTCCTTTCTTATGTGACACACTCTTACCTGAGTCCTATTGCCATAATTTTCAGCTCCCGACAAATCATCATACATAGATTAAAATGACGTAAAAACCATAATTTCATAAATAAAATTCATATCAAGCTGCCGAAAAATAGAGTAGTAGACTCTTGTTGAGTTGACGGCGTTTTATTCCATTTCTACCTTGAAGTATGCGGGAGCAGTTTAGGAAAGGTTGTAGGGCTTCTACGTGACGTCCGTTTCAACACTTCGCGAGAGTTTAGCGGGCAGTATTTTGCAGGAAAAGGTTAAGGAATAAAATATTCGGCCTGTATAATCTTATTTTTTGTTATGGCAAAAAAAGCACGCTTGTACACAGGCCACAGTGGTAAGTAGGATCTGAGTCCCATACACATTGCTATTCTGAAGAGTACAATCTCAAGACTGTAATTCTAAAAGCCTTATTAATAAACTCATCTTGGTTGAAATGTCAGTCACAAGACACGTCAAAAATGACAGCTTTCTTTCATGGGTTGACGTTTACTTTGACGTCTCTCGAGATGGGCATCTCAGTCAAGACGAGATTATTAATACGGTCATAATACTGCAAATGCGTTTACAACCCCTCAGGACTAAGTTGAAATTTATTAATGTCTTAAAGCATGTATTTGAAAGCCGGATCTTAATATCAAGGTCTATGAAAATAGAGAATATCAGATACATATTTAATATAATACAATTAAGAGTTAAAACTAAACTTATTTAAATTAAAATAAAAACTAAGCTACTCAAATATTAAAGACGTAAATAATAATCACCACTTTAAAAAGAACACCCCCTCTAGCAGGTCCGCTCGCGGCATGGTCCCTATGACACTGGCTGCGTGCTGAAAATAGATAAATTACTGCGGCGTTCCGTTCCTGAGGTGTTATTATATTAAAAACGGCTTCTTATCGATCGGTCGGTGGATCGAGCGTGCAAGCTCACTTGGCAGTTAGCAAATGCAATGCCGGTAAGTAATTCTTCCGTCTAGTTGAGAAGTGACTTCCCTTAGAGCAGCTATTCTCATAGTGTGCTCCACGGACTCCAGAGGCCCGTTTCACGAAGCTACAAGTTACAAATTACAAGCGGAAGTCTCTTTCTAACTCCTCCTGCTAGAAAGAGAGTTCCACTTGTAATTTGTAACTTGTAGCTTCGTGAAACGGGCCAGAGGTGTCTAAAACCTTTTAAAAGGCTCCGCCAAAAATTCAACCGTGACTATGTTTGATTCTCGCAAATTATTTTATGATTTTTTCGGGGCTCCGTTAAATATTTAGTATTTCAAAGAGTTCCGTCACTAAAACAGTTTGCGAATCGCTGATTTAGAGAATAACATGACTAAGATGCTTAACATTCTGCGCTAGCACCAACCACATCTTGTATGCATCTGTTTCTTCACTCACATGTATGAATTAAGTAGCGTATTCAGTGCAGAAAAGGTACTTGATGAATAAATTTGGTATTTTCTACTTTTCTATTTCTCAGGCAGTTGTGTATAAACAGTACTCATAGGAGACTTAAATTTACTTCATATATCCGCGAATACAGTTGGTATCGTGTTGTTTCTTTATTATTCTACAATTCTAAATAAGTATGCTGTACCAAATAACGTGACACGTACTTATTTAGGTGAATACTGGAAAGTAGGTAAATTGAAAACTACTAGTTTCCACGACATGGCACATTATACGTTTCCTGCAGAGATGCATACCACCTCCGACGACCTACCAATGGAAAGCGAAGTTTAAATAAAATCCTCGCACTGCCTAGCCTTTAAATCTTGGAAACTGACGTAAGATGCAACCACGAACAGTTCCCAACTCTGACTGATGCCAATGTTTTTGACGTGATAACGTCTTATAAATCGATGAACGCCGGCTGCACGCACAAAAAAGCGTGACTAATTGTCACGTTCCGCCTGAACCGATCGTGCAAGCGAAGGCGCAGAACTAGCGATAGAGAGGCACGATCGGCCTAAGCGTTCGGCTTGTGTGTTTTCTTATGACGTTATCACGTCAAATTATCGTCCGTGAATTGACTTTACATAGAAACATTAAAACAAAAACTTTATTCATATGTCTTACCTTTATTGTGATGGGCTGAAATCGGTAACACATAGATAAAAGGTGTCAAACAGCTAAATTGACGCTGGAGTCGGAAGGAAGCCGCGGAGTCTCCTGCACTTAACAAGGCCACTGAGTTTAAACTCTTAAGTTTGGTCTGGTTAAATGCTTGTCAAAAAGTTCAGTTGGCAACAAAAGCATGACTTGTTTGTTGCACACTAAGAAGCCATACTATCCATATCCATATCTATATATCCATATATCCATACTTCCATACTAATATTATAAATGTGAAAGTGTGTCTGTCTGTCTGTCTGTCTGTCTGTCTGTCTGTCTATTTGTTTGTTTGTCTGTCTGTTACCTCTTCACGCTTAAACCGCTGAACCGATTTAGATGAAATTTGATATGGAGATAGCTTGAGTCCCGAGGAAGGACATAGGCTACTTTTTATCCCAGAAAATTAAACAGATCCCAGGGGAGCAGCGATAAACGACTTCTACGCGGACGGAGTCGCGGGCAAAAGCTAGTAGTTATATAAATTGAATTGTACCAGTAATGTGGGTATTTACCTACCACGTTCTCTAGCCAGGGCCGAGCAGCTGGGCGTGAGCGGAATAAGCCCGGCTCACGCTGAGTTAGATAAATGGTTACTATAGATATCAATTTCATCTGTGGCGTTTGCATAAATCTTGTTATTTGATGAAAATGTTTGTTGAATGTTAAATCATGTTATGGTCATAAAGTTACTTTGTCTCTGAATACTTTCATTTTGTTTTTTTAGCTCGAGATATTAGGTTAACAAAGCAGCAGAAACTGTTAACCATTTTCTCTAGAAAAAACTCGTGACTTAAAACAGATAAAATACATTAGCAGGGCGTATAGGTCATTTCACAAAAACTGCGATGAATGGAAGGAAGAAATGAATGTCACCTAATGATTTTGTGATTGCCGCTTTTGTGTAATTTTATTAACCCATGCAATACATTCGTGGCAGCTTTAGTGAAATAACTTAAATCTTACCCTATCTTATTTTATCTTACGGATTTGCCCTTTCAGATAGGTACATTTCAACCTGTAAGGATCTTTTGTGTAATTACGATCTTACACTGTTACCTTTTTCAAGGAGCAGGTTTTGTCACGATGTTTTTCATTTACCGTAGGAGCATCGAGTAACTAATGTACTTTAGTTAGGAAAAAACATTGGTAAATGGTGACCGCGAGAGTCCCTCACGATCACAAGTCGAGTCCCTAAGCCGGTAGGCCATCGACGGTCTTAAATAACCTCTATACATATACCCCCTTGTCATTGTGACATTTGGATTTAACAGATAAGGACAAAATATTGAATAGCTATACCACCGTTACTCAACGTTTATTAGTAAGGGGGTTAATATTTATCCTTAAAAAAGTTATCTTTTACCAAGTCGTGTAATAAATACATAACTTGAACAATTAATGACACACAGATTAAGTACTGATTCTTTTCTTTTCTTTAACACGGAATCATCAGATAACTACATACAAAATACGAAAACATTTAATATTAAATAAAACAGTAATAAAAAAGAAATTTACTTATTTAAACTATTAAATAAATGGCGCTCTGGCATGAGGAGAAAGGTGCCTGTTAAAATACCTCGCTCGAAGTTCTGTTAAGTTTCTTCACAATTCTAAAATAAAGAATAGAAATTTCAAAGAGCTTTGAGCAAATCCCGCTCTACTGCCTTAATCCCAAACAATTCGCCAACTCATATATAATACACTGCTGCCACTAAACTTAATCGCTAACTATTTAAACTGAACGGGGCACAAACTTAAATCGCTTGTCGCTCAATGTGTCTCTTTCGTTGCAAACTTGTTAAAGAGAGACGAAGCAAGTATCTAGTAAGTCTGCTAACCCTCAAACCCGAGCCCCAATATCGGCGGGGTAGAGTGCAAATGCAAACTGCGGGTAATCTAGCTCAGGGGCCGTCAAACTATACAGCGAACTTCCATCGGGCGCAGGCGATAAGCGGGAGCGGGAGCGGAAAACAGTGTTTCGCATTTTTTTATCAATGTCTAAAAAGAGGAGTGTTATAAGGTAAACGTGTGTATCTGTCTGTGGCATTGTGGCTCCCAAAAGGATGGACCGATTTGGACACGGTTCTTTTTTAAGAAAGCTTGTTTCTGTAAATTGGTTAAAGAGATAATAAATTAAAGAAAAAAAGGAGAAACCAAGGGTAGTCATTATATCGTGGATTTTTATTGTTAAATATATCAATTTATTCACGATAGTAATTTACTTTAACAATGTGATCTCAACCATACTACATCATTACATAAAAACGGTGACATTGAAGCTGTGCGGTTTTGCTAAGTTGATGAGTGATTTACCTGTTTTTTGCAAAACTATTGCTTGGGAACGCACTCTGCACTTGGAACAGCTTGGCAAGGTAAATAAAATGACTACAGAAAGTTAGATTAATATATCTGCATAATTTTGAGTTTGAAAAATAAATATGTGTAGCCTGAATAATTTGATATAGTGACGGGTGGAATTTTAACTCTCAAGTCTCAAGTGGCAACCTCCACAGGAAGGACCAGTTTAGGATTTAAAACAGGATCGTATGAGCATCCCTGCTGTGGATGCGGATACCGATTCACCAACGTTTATCGTAATCTGGTTAGTAGTTTACATGAACAAACGAGCAAGCAAATAAACTAATCCATTCTCATAAAAAAATATAAGTAAAGTTTACTTGATTAAGGAATGTTTAAACCTTTCAAAAATGTAGGGTACCCATAATCTAGCTTGATCGACTTTCACCTTGTAATTGAGTTCCTCAGTCATAAGACATATTCTGCTTTATTGCTATACGACCCCGAAGTCATCCTGTTTCTACCCAGCCTAGCCCAACATGGCGTCCTACCCTCTACCCTCTCGATCGCTCTTCGGGGAGGCATCATCGTTACACATAATTTCCATTGAGCCTTCAGCCATTGACCCAGCGATAGATCCCTTGGGATCGAAGCAGGAGGATTACGAGTTGGAATATAATTCGAAGGACTTATGCATATGGATGTGTTCGGGTCCATGTAGAATTTGGGTTATCTTTTGGAATACAAGAAGGTATCATTGTTTGATTAAAATATTTATTTACCTATATGAAACTACGAAATGTATTTTAGTTGGTAGTGTCTTGACAGATAGTATCTTTGGATTATGTTAACAACAACATAATAATATATATATATATATATATATATATATATATATATATATATATATATATAAAATAAGACGTACAATGTTTAAAAAAATAGTATGTCATAACTATTCTTAATGACTTCTGCGAAGTCTGCAACCCGCGCAAAGAGACCTATATTGTGGTACTTAATTGAAAAGATAACCTTAGTGTTAGATTGATTATCGGTAACGGTAGAGAGAGGCGCATTATGATCATTAAGAATTGACAAAAGAAGTGCACATGCAAAAATAAACCTTATTACAATGACTTAAAACTCTGTTTCCAATGTGATAAAAAATCTGCTCTCCTCTCCGAGCCGGTCTGTGTGAACGGACCCTTAAGTTAGAAATCATAACGTAAGCCTAATAATAATAACGCATAATTACGACAACTCAACACTTTTTTTTACCTTTTTTGGAAATTGGTCACCACAGAACCGGCTTGGCCATGTAATGTTCCGCTAAATAAACAATTTACCTTTTAAACGACATGTTTAAAATTTTAAGAAGTTATAGGCCCAGCGCATAAATCACGCACGACAATTTCAAGTTCGATCTCAGAGGTAGTATCACCAAAATGTCGTAGTTTGTTTACGTTCGCGTGTGTACGGGCGTGTTTGTGTACACGTCGCGCGGTAATGGCGCCGTTTGTTATGGTTTCATCACGGGGACAGCCGCCTGCAGCCTGCACATGCAATTTGGCACGTATTTTTACTACGGGGTGCAAGGCGGCCTATTTTATTGTTGGTGGATGTTATGTTATTGCGTGTGATTATTGCGACCAGTTGGTATATTTCACTTGTGTTAATCATTGTTATCTGGATAATTGCGTTTTTCTATATTATATTTTAATTATAGATAAGTCAAACTTTAGACTAGAGTGCTATCAAATACTACAAAATGCTACTAAACTGCCACTTTACGTAAGTAGTAAGTTAGAAAAATATTAGTTTTTTTTCAAGTTTATTGATGATTATTTCTTCTTTTGCTCAAAGTGTCCAATATTTTGATTTTACGTGATTATTTAGAATAGATAATTGCTATTTACATTGGTGAACCAATCGATACAGTGAATATATTCTTCAATCACATGCTAATTAGTTTGACAGTAATAAATAATGACCGATAAACCAATTAAAAGTTTAGATACATTTCAGGGAGACAGCGACGAGAGGGATTTGATTCCATTGCCATCGAAATAAATCTCAACCTAGATTGGTTCGCCGGTCACTAAATCTACGGCGCTTTTTGCAAACAAAACGGGATAAAACATTTTTCAATCGCTCATAAATCCGTATTTCCTTACTTTGAACGGCTCGCTTGCTTTTTACCGCTCGTAGCTGAGTGCGTCTCTTTTGTTATAAAATAGCAAAAAAGGGAGGCACTGAGAGACAACATACACAGGCAAGTTAATGGTTCAAACGTGATACATGTGTATCAACTGGTGAATCGTAAGCAAATATTATTATTTCGTGTGCATCGTCGATGCCTCGGCAAATAGGGACCCGCCATCTGATGCTGACTCGGTTCGACAGAAAAGTCGATTGAAATCTGTTTATGTTTGTCAAATAACCGTTTATCAAAGATCTTGTGACTTTTCAAATCTTTGCTTATTTTTAAATATTTATCTTGATAGTTTGATTTGTTATTACTTAGTCTAAGGCGCTTCATCGTGTCTTTTGCCATGATGTCAGTTTAGAACACTAGCTGAAGGTGAATAGTCGTTATTTTTTGTTATGTAACAGTTTAGCATTTCAATTGTGCAGATCGACGTTAATTAATGTGGATGCTTAACTAAGAATTGCAGAATAATACATCAGTTTTCTACCACCACAATTGTGCCACCTACGTCAGCCAGGAAAAACTGGACATAATTGAAACGTTAATTCAAGAATTTTGTGGTTTTGATTGGAAACACTTAGTGCCTTGGAAAACAAATCTGAATAGATACTTCTTGCCCATCAATAAAGAAATGGATCACCAACTTCAAAAACTACGGTAAACAATTTTGACTGCTAAGCATAGGTAGAACCCTGCCGCAGAAACATAATGATTTATTTTAAAGCAAATCCTTCCCATGACTTGACGCTGCCATGTTATGACAGGGGTTCTGTAGCTTTACAATTAACGGTGTTGACTGTATGTTTATTAATAATTTTCCAATTACGCTTGTAAAGTTGGAAACAAAACGAGCTGAGCCGTAAGTCGTCAAAAATCCCTCGACATCGCAGCTTATCAGAGCCTCGGGGCTCAAAGCTGGATGACGTTAAACGGAATGGCGCATCAAAGGGCCGCGCCCGCATGGCTGGCTCGTGCATCAACTCGTCCGCTTTGTTCGGATGGTTTTAATTTGCTCATGTGGTTATAAGTTTTAGAGGAAGCCAAAGTGAGATTATGACCCATATGGTTTGCGTCTGCCGTGACTTACTTTAAACTGGTTTCCGGAAAGGTAATTACAGTTGAAAGTCAGTTTTATAATTAACTTTGAGTTAGTTCTTAATTAAACAAAAGAGACGACTTTGACGAGGTCTGAAAGTTTCAGTCTAAGCTAATGTATTTAAGTTAGGAATACTCATTGGTCTATGGTGACCATTGGGAAACAAATAGTTTGTGATCTCCTGCTTTCACTGAAAAAACAAATGGGTTGATATAGCACCTACCCTTGAGTTTGGTTGAGGTAACACCTAACCTTAGTAAAAACAACACATTGAAAAGGTTGCTTCAACCTTTTTAGTGGTTAACTCAACCATACTCACGACTAGGTTCTATATTAACCATAAAATTTAGTAAATCAACCCATTTGTTTTTTCATTTCAACTAATTTATTGAAAGGTACTGAAGCGGTAGCCTAGTGGCTTAAAGTGTCGACTCGTGATCGTAAGTTGCCATTATCTGACATATAACTACAATGTCCTATGATTACGCACAGCATCTGTAGTAATAGTCTAAGCAAGCGACTACGCGTTGCTTACGACTCAACAAGTCAAAGTCAAAGTCGTAAGCTATTCGACGAACTCTAGTGGTCGAGCCCCCCCTCTCCCACTCTTATTTGTTTCAAAGGTTGCATGAATAGCGTACCTTAATATATTTCAGTTGGTTAACTTCAGCAATAAGGAAGTTGTTTATCACAAAAAAAGGTTTTCATTAATTTCAAGAAGTTCCCGCCTCGGAGCCTCGTTTCGAACATTATTAATTCAGTGAATTTAATTAAAGCAATAAGGGTCGAATCGGCCCGACGCAGTGATAAATTCGGCCGTTATGTTTTGAAAAATACGAGTTCTACTAATGAGAACTAGCACGTGAACTCATCGGCATGCGGCGCGCGCGCGGCGCTGATTCCAAGAGAAATATTTTTTGCCAATTTATTGCGCGTTTTATTTATTCAGTTCGTAATAGCCCAATCGGGAGAAATTCGAGACTCACCAACCAATGAGCTCCGGAATTTATTTCCCCATAAAATTTTCCTCTACCTCATAATACAAGCGTTTTAGAACACCTTTTTGAAGTGTTTGCGCTTCAGAATAAGGAAATTGAATTGTTATACGTGCCGATCACGAAAATGCCTGTCTTTTAAAATAGGAGCCTTTTAACGCAAATGGTACAAAAGATTTTGTAAAATAATAAACGGAAACAGTGGCGGATATTTTGTCCAATTATTATCGCAATATACACGCGCGATATATTAATCTAAGTGGACTCGCAGTGTCACAGCACGCTATAAAAGCAATTAGTGACCCACCGTTAGTACCTAGGCTATGTGGGCCAATGGCCGATTTGGCACTTCTCCAACACAGACAAGGGTAGAACGCTCCGTCCTACTCACTCGTGGTTGAGAGAAATATCCTAGGAATCTCTCATTTTGTTTCTAATTTCGACGTCACTTTTTCGTATTTTAATATCGAATGTCGTGAATAGGGATTATGCATGGGTAGAACGAGTCTGACAATAGTTATAGAATTGCAACCGAGCAATCTAGCATGAAATTATTATGTTCGTCTATTTCACTTGACGGCGTATTCAGGAGCACTATGTATAGTGTATGTATCGCTGCGGTAGTTGCAATGATTGATGGCAGCACAAATGCCTGCCTGTTTCAAGCGGGTTAACATTTTAGTATCTTTTGTTTAAGTTAGGAAACATCCCCCTGTATAGACACTTATGTATAGAAAAGTTTATAAACAAAATGTCAAAGACTAAGAAACTGAAATATAAACAAAATATCAAACACAAAATACTTGCGCTCATCACACACATCTTTTACCCTTACGGGGATTCCAACCCGGGACCGCTAGCTTCGTTGGCAAGGTCACTACTCACTTTTGTAATCATGTTTTCAATATGAGAGTTAGAATCTCCGTTTATAGAAATTAAAACACGTGTTTATAAATATATTACAATCAAAACCGAAATAAGGATGGTTGTGTTGTGTCAGCTTATACCAAATTTCGCTAATATAGTATGTTACGATTACGTCGTTTTTTTCTAGCTTATTATTTCTAAAGATAAAGGTTTTATTTAAATGATTCTGGATATTATTAGGTACTTACCTTTTGTTAGCTAGGGTTTTATTTTGGCTTCAGCACATCCTTGCTTTATATTGTAATTATATTCAATCAACACTGAAAAAAAAATTTGGTTTCTACTAACAAGATTGTGATTGTTGTGCATAGGCATCTTGAATCCATACGAGCCTAACAAGACGTTAGACGCATCAACTAAGATGTTAGTTGAATCGCTAAAGAATTTGCTGTTTTTACTATAGGTTTGGTTTGATATAACTAATATCATGAATAGTGTATTCATTTTATGTCAACTAAGAGAAAACCTGTCTTGGTTAGCTCACATTTTTTTGAGTGAATGACAGCTCTAACGGTACAGTGAATAAGAGCTACGTGGAGTGAACAATACGATTAAGATATCAAAGTAAGATGGGTTAAACAAATGTGGAATGACAAGTCCCTCAGGCTTCTATAATTATCATCATTTGATGATACGTTAGCCTAGTTGGTATTAATCCTGCCTTTGAAGCTAGCGGTCCCGGGTTCAAATCCCGGTAAGGGCAGGTATTTGTGTGATTAGCGCGGGTATTTTGTTTCTGAGCCTTGGATGTTTTCTATGTATTTAAGTAATATAAGTAAGTTTATCGTTGTCTAGTAAACATAGTACAAGCCTAGAGCTTAGTTTGGAACTAGGTCAATTTATGTTAGATTGTCCCGTAATATTTATTTATATTTATTAATCATCATATTGTTGACGTTTTAGAAGCCATTACTATCAAGCGAATAAAACCATAACGTCAACAAATTATGACTACGGCACGGAAGTATGATGGGCTATAACTATAAAGAAAGAGAAATAGAGGTTCCGGGGTCTTGTTATACCGTGTCTTTACCCTTATTGTTATTGTATTGTTTTTGTTTAGTGGTAATAGGTCTTTGTGCATTGTCCTCCCGGATCGCTACAAGCATGATTATCCTTTACCTTACTGTCGAGCAGCAGCCTTCACATTGTGGTGTTCCGGTGTGAGGATAACACAACCAGTGAAATTATGGAGTCATTCCGTCTTAGTTCTTGGGGTTGGCAACGCATTTGCAGTCTTAGGATTGCAGTCTTTAGATTGCAGTCTTAAAAATGTAAAGGTCTATGGGTATCATATATCTCTCTTACCATCAGGTGGCCGTGTATGCTCGTTTGCCTTCTCTATGCCATAACAAAGTGATAGCTCTTATTATCTGGACAGTAAAGGCGGCTGAGTCATAAGTGATACAATTGCAATAGGCGTAAAACTAAACTAGAATGAGATCCCTGTCGGATAAGCGCATAGTCGACATCGGGCTGGATCCATTTCATTGTTTGCCGACGAGCAGCCAGGCTTTAGGAATGCTATTTGTCTGACAAATATGTCGCGAGTGCGGCGGAAAAATGAAAGTTTGCACGTTTGCTTTGGAACATAAATATCGCGATAAACCTTGTCACTCTCACGACAAAATTAGGTGTTTATTGCTATTAAAATCATTTGTGCATATATATACACGCATACGATCATAACTTCATTCCCAGAGTGGGGTAGGCAGAGCTACAGCATTACAAACAACTCCAAAAACTTGTTGCTAATTCTGTAACCACATTTTGCACAATTAGGCTAAGATGTTTACCATGTGTATATTAGTGACAGGTTGCAAGCCCATCGCCTTACAGTACTACAAGCTTTTATTCCCTTAGTTGCCTCTTACGACTTCCACGGGAAAACATGAAGTGGCACTATTCTAAGCCGGCAACCACACGGCCATTTGTAAACATTAATATATATTTCCTCTCAAGATCAAACCGATATTATTTTCTGCAGTTGGCTTGTGTAACTCAGAGTCCGGCTTCAGAAGAGCCCTAGAATTCGCTCGGAGTCCGCGAAAAGATTCAAAATGAATAATGTAGGTTTCAGTCAGTCCGGCGTAGAAATGGTGTTAGCGCAGTACACAGAGTGGCAGCAGTATGTTTATTTACTCGCGCCAATATTTACCTACTCAAAGCAAACTATACTATAAAGGGCTCTGGGTGTACTAGTTTAAAGCTGGTGAACTCGGGCTCTATTTTAGTATGTCAAACTATATTTCTGTGAATATGTTATCGTATTGTCAACGTTATCATAACTCTTATTTACATTATTGTAATGGCGGCCAAGTTACAAACAATTTAAAAGCAACATTGTTATCTCGAGTAGTATAATAGCCCCAGAGCTCCTATTTTACGTTTATCTTAATTGTTAATAATTACTTATCATCATTTAGCGGCCTGCACACGTAAAGTTCGGACCGCGGGAAACGCCACGCGCCCGCCGTTCCAATCTTCGTTCTGAACCGTACGTGTAAATGCAACTGTAATATTAAAATAGTATAAAAGTACGGTTCGGAACGAACGGCGCGTGGCGTTTCCCGCAGTCCAAACTTTACATGTAAAGGCTCTATTATGGTAGCGCAGAACTAATTCAATAAACAGTAATGGCGCCCATTTGTAAGAAAAACAGATTTTCGCAAAAAAGGTTCAGACTCATAAGCAAAGGAATTCTAAAGAAAATATTAAAACAAATTATCAGATTTACTAACGCTTAAATGGTACGAGATAAAAATGGTAGTTGATTTTCATGAATTAACGAATTAAATAAATGTAATAAACATCATAGCAACTTATATCGGCAACGACTGCGCTATGGTTGCAATGGCAAGCGGCAACAAGCGAATAAGAAATCTATAAGCTATGCTAAGAGTCACTGCGGCAATAAGATGATTCTTACGTAAGTATTAGTTTCCACCGCTCGCTACTTACCGCCGCCGCAACCAATCGTCGCCGCGCATACGGGTGTCAGGGCTTCGTACTATTTTTAAAATATTGACTGTTGAACCCAGTAAGGGCGAGCACGTAGCTTCCGATAATTGTCTCTACCGGGAAGAAATAATAAGAATTTAGAAGCCTCCAACGAGCCCGAATTGCTTCCGAGATGTTCCCCCGGCTAATGGGGACTTAGTTCGCGGGAATCGAGAAATAATTACTTGCCGTTGGTTTAAAGGTGTTTGTAAATAATTTTGTTAGTAGAATTGCGAAGAAAAAGGTCTCAAGGTTGATTTTAAAACCAAGTCAAATATAAATAATATATAAAGTCCGCCGCTCACACCGTCGCGTCGCGTTACGTGAACGACCTTTAATCTCCTTACCAAGGTCCTGTTTCGACAGTAATGGCGGCCGGGCCGAATCCAATTTACTGCCGAGGCGTTGTCGCAAATTTGCTCCAACTAGCTCGCGGTTTGTAAGGCTCTGGAAATTTGTAGTACATTTATTGGTTAAGAAGAGCGAAAAGTCGAAGTCATTGTTGTGGAGCTTTTTACAGGTTTCAGGTTTATTCTGGTATTTTGTATTTGTTTTTGCTTTAAGTAGAAAAATAGAAGTTAAATCTGGCATGAAAATTACGGTTATGGGAAAAAGAGTGTACCTACATACAAATTGGTTACTGAAAGGATTTAGAACAAGGATAAAAATGAAACTAGTACTTTTATGAAAAACAACACATTTTACAAATGTTTATTTTCTGTGTACTCCATTAAAAAGAATACTCGTACGTTTAAAATTTCATAAAATTCTATAGCCTTCGTGCATTTTAATGTGTGCGATTCAGACTCCTATTGTGTGTCCCATTTGTAAACAAAGAAATGCAATTCCGTGCAGCACTCACAATCGCTTAAAACTCCACGGAAATAAAGTAAAACCTCAACAATGTGGCTGCATGTTGATGAAGCCCGCATCCTATGTGTTCACTCTCTCTGACGCAGCTACGGCGCGTTTGTCACGCAAGACGCATCTCTGGCATGTTACTGTGCGGTGTGAGTGACAGCCGTGCGGCGGAAAATATAATAAAAAATACGTAAACTAATGATTGTAACATCTTTAAACTCTATGGACATGGACACAACACGGATTGGGTAGGAAGGTCTATGTCCAGCAGTGGACTCCATTCAGTTTTAATTGATAGAGATGAAGGTATTTATTAAGTGACTCTGTCTACGTAGAAGTTGGTTATCGTTACACCCTCGGGAACTATTAAAGTTGCATTAAAAGTATCCAATATCCTCTCCATAATAAATTTCATCGAAGTCAGTTCAGACGTAAAAGCGAAAAAACAGATGGACAGACCAAGTTACTTTCACATTTAATACGTTATTGTTATGAATTTTTAAATTGAACTGTTAAACAAGTTCAGGCAAGTATAATTTATTTACTTACTTAAATACTGTTTCTAACTTAAAGAGCTGAAGGTTAACGGCTATTTATATGTTTAAAATAATAATAATTTATCAAAGTTAGACCTCCGTTCATAAAAATAATGCGACTTAGTGGAAAATTACTCCCGTAATCGTATGCAAGAAACTTATTTCATTGTAATTGCACCCGCTAACCGCTCTCTCCTATGCCTGGCACCGCACAGTCGCTAGAGTACCCGCGCCCGCTGACACGCGAGTGCTACATTCTCGCATGCACGCACGCGGCCGATTGTTAGCGATTTTCGAACACGACTGCGCTCTCAAACTTCAAGTGTTTAATGAGTTACCAATTTGAGTGTCCCAGAGGCTAAATGTCGATGTTTTAGAATAATCCTCCTTGTTTTAAGTTCGTTGACATCCATATTTTTAAAATTATTTATTAGCTGGCAATGATAAAACATCGTTAGAAAACTTGCAAACAATTACGACGCAATTTAATAACGTATCAGATTGATCAAATCGGGAGCTTCAATTTATGAGTAGTGCGGCAGTAGGGCTTTTATTTAGGGTGACTAGGTATGATTTACTAATCTCACGGTCCGTCCGTTTTTTATTTCATCGGGCTAACTTTGGACTGTTAAACAATAACTGAACCTAATTTCCATTTGATGTTTATGTTGTTAAATAATATATGTATGTTGGGTATATGTTTGTATTAAAAAACAAACATTTTCGTATTATTAGTATAAAAGGATCGTACCTTAAGGTGGTTTTCCACCACTGAGGCAATGCGAGACGAAAATTTAAATTCGTATTCTTCTTCTTCTTACGGTGCCTCTCCGACTTAGCGAAGGTTTAATTTAAATTCGTATTGAAAAATTTTAATTCAAGGAGGGCCTTACGCATCTTAAGTCTATGAATACAAATTAAAATTAAAATTCGGTGGAAAAGCACCTTAAGCGTAGGTATTAGATTTCTTACTAGTAGCTGCCGCTCTCATTTTGACCCAGCCTTATATTAAAATACTTTAAAACATAGCTAGCATAGCTTCTACTTTTAAATACCTATAATTCCGCCGCCCACTCGGCGTGGCCTTAGGGCGGAATTCGACGCGGACGCGGGGCGGGCGCGGGTCGAGCGCGGGACGGGTGCGGAATGGGTGCGGAATGTTGGCAGTTTTGGACGTGTATGCGACGTAGGTAATATATTATTTTCCAGAACGTTAGCGGTATGATACTAAGACGATGTTGTTACTCTGTTTAATAAATAGATCTATTTTTCCTGCACTCTCAATGTTAGAACATCGTCGAGAACTATGCTTTAGTGCACTATTTAGAATAATCACGGGTATTTCTTATTTTTTCTTAATATCAATACTTTATTATATTACTCTACGGAGGCGAAGGATCTCGTAGAGTATGTACGAGTTAAGACCGGAGTTATTCTTAGGGTCGAGTGGTTGGAGCCCCGCCACAAGGTTAATTTTAAGTCATTTGTGGTGAGAGTACCGACCAAAGATCTGTCGACCTTTTTAAAGGAGGAATTCTGGCCGAGGGGTGTCATCTTTCGGCGTTTTCGTGGCCGCCGTATTAGTAGTTGTGATAATTTTATGTTATGTATTATTATGTATGTTAGTCTGTAAGGTATTTGTAAATATGGGCCTTGTAGCCTGAAATAAAGTTATTCTATTCTATTCTATTCTTTTCTATATGAATCAAAATCAAATAAAAACTGTCTATAGCGTAGCTTGCCAATACAATCAATACTGTTGCTTGTTTAATTAACAATATTTGAGTAACCATCGTCACGTAGTTAAATCGTTGTCCCGGTCCAATCGCTGATAGAATCTCCGGCATTTGCATCGGCCCGGATTACCCGCCGCTCCCCGGCTAAGCCCGGGTGTAAAAAAACGTCCGTTACGAGTTTGATCGACAAAACTATCCCGGGATTCATTTATATTTCAAACATGATTTTAGTTACGTTGAGGCCCTGACAGTACTGTATCAATATTGGGTTATCAGATATTTTTGGGGAATCAATCTGAAATACGAGTTGTATTGTGCTGCAACAAACAAATGTTTTTTAAACGACGCAGTGAACCTAGTTTGTAGTGACTCGTCATACGAAGCTAAGCGGTCGTCCTGGGTTCGATTCCCTGTCAGGGCAAATATTTGTTTGATGAGTAGAAGTATTTGATTCTGAGCCTTGGGTGTTTTTGTAAGTGTGTCATTACCTTGTACCCATGGTAGAAGCTTAGAGCTTAGTTTGGGACTAGGTCAATTTAAGTGAGATTTTCTACCGATATTTATAATTTATTGATCTACACAAAAAAAAGGGTACTATAATGTTTGATTCCCAGTAACGACAAATCATTTGTATGATGTTCGCGAATATTGGTCCCAGCACTTAGTACCTAGTACTTATTGGCCTAGCACTTCGACCAATTGTGTACAAGGGCTAGTATGCTCTGCTAGTCAAGTGACACACTGTTTCAATATGTGCGTATAGTATGCGTTATTAATTGCCACCCCGCAATTGTCCTAACATGACTTGACACTTATTATTATATTAAGGATGCATCCCTTTCTTGGAGTCATCTAAAAAGAGGCACAAAACACAGCGACGTGGATCACCTCACCGCGGCATTACGCTGAGCAGGGTAGTGATTCTCTCAAAAGCAAAGGTGGCTGAATGTCCAAGCGGCGAGTTTAAGTAGTCCCGTCAGAGCGAGCTAAACACATTTTAGCGCGTGCACTCTCAATTAGGCAGCCTTATACGTTCGAGAAGCCATGCTGCCAAATTGAATACACGTGCTGAAATGTATTTTGTTCGCTTTGACGGGACTACTTAAACTCGCCGCTTGGACATTCACTCCTGCGTTTGCTCACCTTTGCTTTTGAAAGAATCACTACCCTGTACCCTGTTGGACACATTTTGGCATTTGATCGTATTACTATTTGCGTTGTTTTTTATCCTGTTTTTTGTATTTGTATACAAATGTGTGTCAAAAAAACGTTTTTTTTTCTTTTTTAACCTTCTGTCAGTTAAGTAACGACCGATGCGTAAACGCAGACTCAAAATCTGCTATGACAGGACTAACATGTGAGTATTTACTGGCAGACAATTGAGCAGGCTTGTAAAATGAAAACGAAGCCTAGGTATAAAAAAGGGCGACAATCTCATACCAATTGACTTAGTCCCAAACTAGGCCTAAGGCTTGGCTTGTTATCCAAATGTATATCTCCTTGAAATTCAACAAAACATAAAACGTTAACAACTTACTTAATCTTATCACTGAAAACGTAATTCCGTTCCAAATTTGAATCCGAGTTATATCCATAACGATAACCCGGCAGAATCGCAATCCCTAGCTCCCCAAACCCCCTTTGTCCGATAAGAACCATTGTTACATTTTTAATCGCGCCAGATTATACCAGGCTCAGTCTATCCGCACACATTCGGGCTTGTTCTACCTTATAAAAAAGGTATATCTATGGTAAAACTCCTATTGTATAAGCGACTCTGTTAATAACGATGGAGGGTTCAATTTTTTTTACGATCATCTGCACTAGCATCTTTTTTGCGTAGGTAAGTAAAAGTTATGAGCTTCGATTCGAATGAAATGGTGACGGAATGAGAGTTGCTGAGTAGGCTTTCAATGGTGGTAAGATAACGTTTTAGATTATATTTCGGTGAGAGTTGATAACTGGGCCAACGCCGAGGACTTTGAAAATTAGAGTATATTTGTTTGGTGATAGTTTATTTTTAAAACTTCGGAAGAAGTCTGCCTTTTGTTTGTCCGATTATCTATAAACAGATTATGTTCTCAAAAATCTTAAAGACCTTTATAGACAGAAATGTTAAGAGCAGTTGACAATAGATGCACAAGCGTAATTCAAGAGAGCATTTCTTTGCTGCAACGACGCATGCACATCTGAATAAAATTCCCTTTGTATCAAAATTTATATATGCATTACTATTTCTACAACAAAAGATGCATGAAATTATGCCAGTGTCACTTTTGTGTGCGTAACGTGCGTCACAGTGGAATTCCGGCTTAAACTCAAAGGCCAAACGATTTTATGCTGGTAAAGTATACCAAAACTACTCGTACTCTTGATTTCAATTATTTCAATACCATATCGCTAAACCCGAAGTTTTCAGTTAAATTATCATGCTACAATAGCAGAACAGCAACACGACCTCTGCTGTTTAATTTGCGAATTAAACCGGGGCGCAGCGCGGGCCGCGGCCGCCATATTGTGTTCTTCGGCGCAATCGGATTAGAACCCGCAACCAGAGCAGGCGCCGCAGACGCGCCATCCTTACAACCACGCCGCTCCGCTCCGCTCCGCTCTTGGGAAAAAGGTTCCACGAGAGATGTAAATATTTATGTTCGTGGTTCTAGACATCGATTTTCATGAAATGTAAAAATGTATGATTAATTCAATATTTTGTGTAGTTTTTTTAATTATTAATTTTGGAAGTTAATTTCATTTTTTTTTTAATTTCCTATTCTATCTTTTGTAAATATGAGCTCTGGCTGAAACACATAATGTATCATTATGTTTACGTGTATCAATTTAAAGTTCTTCTTTATTTATTCGTATTCAGCGATATTTAGAGAACTGTTACTAAGCGATTCAATCGAGTTGCTTTTCTTTACTGTCATTTTGCTGACGCCAACCAGGTTTTTACTTTCACTATTAAATAATTCCCAGAAACTTTTATGTAACACAGTTTAAACTATAAAAAGTGTTCTTCTCATAACTTAAAAGCTCGTCATCAATTTCACTTAAGAGCTACGCTTGTGGCGTTTTAAACTTTTGAAAAACTTAATGTTACTTAAATAATCAGTATAATTAGTACTATAGCGCACCAGCTTATTGAAAAGATTTCCCAAAATCCTTCCTTTACTTACACTCACATATTAAAATTCATTATGTGAGTTGTATTGTAGGCCTTGAAACAGTGCCTTTAAAAAATAATTGGCTTTGCCACCATCTTCACTCTCCTCCATAGCAAGCATTATTTTAGGTTCACCGTTGACGTAAACGCCTTTAGGTACCTACCTCAAAGTCTTCATCACCATCATCATCATCGTCATTAATTTAATATCATCATTTGGTAGAGCGATTGCTTCTTTTCCCTGTGCAAATTTTACCATTGAATACGCGATGTTGATTATAATCTTAATATATTTGGTCAACGTAATTCAGAATAGGATCTTCTGTCATACTGAGAAATTAATACAAAATTTTCATGATGTTGTCCATTGCTTTCACCTTAATAAAATATTGCTTTATTTATTGTATCTTTTTATTTCCTCAACGTAAAAATTATAAAGTTTTCCCTGTCCTATATCATCAGTACCTACTTTGATTTGGAGTACATACCTTATGTTCATTTAGATTTTAAACTTACCTCTATTAGCTTGAAACTCGCTATATTGAAGGTATCATAGCGATGAAAGGTTAAATAAGCATTAACTGCCTATTTGGTATGTGTATATGTGCAAGTGAAATACTTTATAGCAGAAACAGAAAAATAACATAATACTTAGCCTGAAACACAAAAGGTATATTCAAAGAAGAACTTATCCTGTTAAGGGCGGTTTAGCTTAAATTTTAAACCCCAAAAGAAAACTTTTATTGTATATGAACGAGTCGGTAACAGCTTGGAATGATGTAGTATTACCGAAAAGCAAGTACGAAATTGCCCCTCTACCCATCTTAATCTTTGCCGCCCGTCAGATTTGACGTAATCAAATAACGGGCGCCAAGATTAGTCAGTGTTTATAATTTTAATTAGTTCGCGCCCGGCTGTTTGGCTTCAACTCCGGACGGCGCGCAATTCGGACAAAACGGAGGCGCTTGTTTAAATGAATTATTTCAGTACTAATTTTAACTGTCGCTTCTGTGGTTCGATTGTTATTTCAAAAGTCTTTGAATTCATCTTGAATCTTGGCTTTGAATTAAATTACGAAAATAATGAATGGTTTCATACTATCAGACCTAGACACATTTTACTTTTTACAGCAGTTTTTTATTAGTTTAATGATGAGTGAGTTCCACATGTACTATGCCACAGGCAAAAACTTATTAAGTTAAGTTTAGTAAGTAGTGTAGTGTATTAAGTAGAAAAGTAGTATTCATGATAGTGGTAAAGTTAACCCATCGAGCGTACAATTGACATTTATTCATATTAATATGCATTTAGAGTAAAACCACATTATTAATAGTACTCGGTTTCCTATCGCTTTCATGCTCTCTCTCGCATCTAACAGTATAGTTAATTGTTATGCCAGAGTGAGAGAGAAATTGATACACCGCCGAGTACTATTATTACTCTGGTTTTACTGTAAGGTCGAACTCAGAACTTGTTGTATATTTTAGAACCTTGTCGTGGCTATTGATATACTAAATTCAAACCACTCTCACTTTAATATGGTACTGCGATAGAGTACACTATATTAATGGTGGCTATGTTTTAATCGGCCAATCTGATACTTACCCCTTGAGAGTTCTTTTAACCCAAATTTGTATACATTTGCTTTAAAATAAGCCGGTTTAAGACAAAACAAAAGGCACTTTTATTTTAAATCTCAAGCACTTTTTACACACTTGGAAATAAATTTGAAGTCCATTTCGACTGGAGCTAGTAGTTTACTGTAATACATGTATAAATACAAATTTTTCATTGAATTGTGTTATCAAGCCCAAGGTTCTATGAGACGGATATTGCTGTCGTCTGCAAGTAATGTACACAAGCAAGTATGTTTGCGCGGCCAGTAATTACAGGCCGAGTGGCCAAACGAGCCGATTACGCCAATTATGGCGTCACTAACTTCCTATCACTAGCCCGCTCTTGCCAGTTATTAGAGGTCCAAGGGAATAGAGTACAGCTAAAATTTTATTTATCTTAACGCTGAATAGAATTTAAGTTAAATGTCAGCAAGATGCGACTTATTTGCAAATATGAAATATCATTTTTCAAATTGCAGTTCATATACTTTTCTTTTTAACCCCCGACAAAAAAGGGGTGTTATCAGTTTGATCTGTGTTTCTGTGTATGTGAAAAATGTCTGAAAATTAAATTTTGAATTTTAAATTTTGTTTCTTTTCCATCTAATTTATCAATTTTTTAAACAATTTGTACAGTTTTCAGCCTAATCAGGCTTACAAATTGCGTATCACCGAGAGTCATCACCAAAATAATATAATACGTATACGTATGTACAAATTTACTAATAATTTTATTTACGGCTACTTTAGATACTAAATTCACGGATCTTATTTTATATTTAAATTTGGGCCTTTATTCTAGGTGGTAAAAACCATATTGTATTTGACTTTGTTATGGTGTTGTTTTTAATTCGGTCGCAAATACTGTCAAGTAATTAAAAGGTACCTATCAAAACGTTGACAACACGATATCAGGTCATAGGCAATATTGTTTTTACCACCTCGTACAAAAACCGTGACGCAGTGAATAAGAGCTTTAAAAAAAAATTCGTTGCTTCGCTTACACCTTGCCCCACAGCCACAAGCAGTTATTAGATATTTGAGCAAACGGTTATGGCGATAGTGCGCAGTTAAAACAGCGGCAGATGCAGCTGCCAGCCGGCTAACCGCAGTTATTGCGCATTATCTTAGCTCACGTTATAACATGATAATAACAGTTAATTAAGAATACCATTGAGGTGCACATTATGTGAGGTCCAGATGAAGAAATAAACGACAGCGACTGGGAGTCAGTTATTAACGTTGATAAAGTAACAAATTTTAGCTGCCTGTAGTTAGAAAATTTGGTCTTGCATCTGATGTTTTATTATCATTTGAGATTCTAGTTTAATTAAGACAATAAAATACTGATGACTTTTTGATGACTGATCTCTTAAGACCTTTCAAGTCACAACACTGACAAAAACAGAGCTTTAGGAGTTATATTAATTATCTATCCTTTCCACTTGACTGCCTTTCCCAGGTTTTAACAGTGCATAATACGCGGCGGCCTTTTCTGTGTACGTACAACTCAGTTTGTTACATGCGCCTTCCGGCTGCGCCAGTGTGGTGTATGCAATAGAAAAACGGTTTTACGCAAATCAGCTGTATTAATTCTATTAGATGTAGAGTTTGGATATGGCTTGAAAAGCCTAGCTTTCTTAGCGTTATCCATATCTCAGAGTTATCCGTCAAATATAATGTAAGATGGTTTGGGTCGTACAGTCGACTTTCATCCCAAAACCACTACGACCATGTAACGTTTAAAACCATTGGAATTAATTACAATTTGATTTAGTACATTGCTTTATTATATTTATCTAACAGTCCGACTCAAATTTGACTGTATGATTTGCTATTATCTCTATCTCAGCTCCTCAGGGATGTTCCCCCTTTCTAATAAAAATGTGGTTTACCTGAGAGGAACTCTAGCAACTTTACACTGCCTGTGTTTTTTTTTACTTTTTTGGTTAATATTGTATTTTTTAAATACTGTTAAATTTTTATTTTAATGTGTGTACAATTCTATATGTAAAAAGTAAAGCTAACATACTTTTATTTGTTTCAGGTAAGTGTGCCGCTCTGATACCTACATATATTTTAGGTAAGACTCAAAGCCTATGCTCAAAGATTGAAATTGACTGCGTTTTTTATGAAATGAAGAAGGCAAACGAGTACCTACATGGACTAACTGATGGTAATTTGGATCTGAGACCCTTGGGGTGTTACCAGACCAATCAATCGATCGTTGGTCGACGGCATCGATCAATGGTAGAATTGATTAGTCGACGTCGACAGATAGTTCCTACCAGACCAATCGATCGATCGTCGATCGATGGCAGAATGGATTAGTCAACGTCGACCGATAGTTCCTTCATCTATTAAAGCTATCAGACCAGTCGATCAACGTCGACCGGCAATCGATCGATTGGTTAGTCGAACGATATTCGTCGATCGATAGTTCCTACCAGACCAATCGATCGAGTTCGATCGACGTCCATCGATGCTGTCGATCGGCGATCGATCGATTGGTCTGGTAACACCCTTACATTTTGAAAACTTAAGACTGCAAATATCTTGCCAACTCTGTAGACCTCAGAGTTGGCAACATATACAAGGAATGCCTCAATGCTAGTCAATATACCGGTTGTACTATCCTGATACCGAAACACCGAAGTGAGCACTGCTGCTTTAATGTAGGTTTAAGGATGAAACGGGGTAGCGATCCGTACGGGCCATGCACAAGTTCCTACCACCACTAAACGGTCTATTAGACCTGTATCAATTTGGCTCAGTAACAAAATTTACCCAAGCAAATTAGTATGTATTTATAGCTACGAGTAGCTACTCTTAACTTCTCAGAAATAGATAAAAGCTTTTAGCCCAAGGCCGTCAAAAGTTACAGCAAGTTGGAAAAACTTTAAAGCTTGTAATTTTTATCATTTCCTACTAAACCCACTTTACCTAGCTTTCGACGGGCTTGAAACTTCGCAGTCTGCAGTGTTGTAGTTTAACTTAGCTCTGCGGCGTTGTAGCCGACATTATGCAGATTAGCGGCGACTTCCATTATAAATCACTTTGAACGTCTCCACTTGAAATAATTATGGCTGCTCTTAATCAAAAAAGCCGGCTCCGTTTTTTTAATAACATAACTTTTTAATTTATGCACCGGGAGAATTTTGAATGCGGTCCCTTTTTCCAATGCGCGACATTTTTACTGTAATTTTATTCAATAAGATAAACTCTGCGAATATCTTGTTTAACATCAATCTGTGGGATAGATTATATTATAAGACAGATCTAAGTTATAAAATAACAAGAAACAACTAACACTATTCATTTAAAATTGTAACTGACTTATAAAGTCCTCTTACTTCAAATTTTGTTTTCCCTTTATAATAGTGTAACTGAATTACCAAGTGCCTAAAACTCATTTCACAAAAACCTGGCCGCCTCGGTCCCCTGTCCTGTACCCACCAGATTCGTCCCCGTGCAGTATAAACAAGCCGGTGCTCGTTAATGCAGTTTCGCGGCGATATCGCTTTCCGGCCGTAAGGCGGTTATCGGAAGTTTGACGCTGTCATATTCAACCTATCTAACTCATAAAAGCGTATGAGCCATGTCATAGCCAAAAGCACTTAAACCTTTTGCTCATATTAATAAGGTCGTTTTTGCGTTAGCACGTAAGCTACCGATATGCCCAAGTTTCTGAGAAAAGCGTCGACCGTGGGAGCGTGCATATTGAAAATTGTCTGGCGCATTCTCGCGCAATTCAGTTACAGTTCATGTCGTAAAATGGTCTTGTAAAAGTCTGAAACGTCTCCCAGTTACATGAAATGTATTGGAGAAACCAGTATGTCTTATCTGCAGAGAACACTGACGCTTGTGCCGATAGTTTTGTTTACTTCTAAAGTCTCTTATTATTTTTATGATAAACTTTTATCTTCATTCATTCATTTTCCGAAATAAAATGTAACGTGCTATTTTAAACTATAATCTATCTCTTTGCCAAATATCACCCAGATCCGTTCATCTGTTCTGGCATGATTGAGTAACAAACATCCAAACTTTCGCATTTATAATATTAGTAAGTTTAACTATACACGCCCGAGTTTCTGACGTAGATGGTGTTTACAATTTCAAAACATAAGTCCAACTGTACAGCCACACATGACAGCGACATTATTCATTACCTAGGTACCCGTTACTTACAAACTTGGGAAGGCCTCGCGTCACTCTCAATTTAATCTGCCTCCGGGCTCAAACTGCCGGTTTCATAAACTCGGCATTATATTAAAAAGCCATCTCTTCCAACAACTTTGAACAATGTAATTCATTCTTAAGCTATATAATGCATAAGAGTGAAATGTTTTTACTTTTATCCCTAACTTAGCTTTCTAAAAAACATATCTTAGAATTTGACCGTAACTTTGTCTGCATATAACTCTTTGCTAGTTAGGCGCACCAAGATTCACGAAATAAAATTCCTATTTTTATGTGTAGGTAATTATTACGTTTGAAATCTACCATTTGACATTTTCTTAATTAAGGTTACATGCTTACTGAAACTCGGATATCGATTTAAACACATAAGTTCTGTAAGCCGGGTTTAGTTTATTATTTCACATAACATAATACAGTAAGTTTTACAGTTTCTTTAATTATAAAAACATTCAAAGAAAAAAAAAACTGATAACTAAAACATATCAAAACCCTACAAATCTTCCGCTCGGGGCAGTCCCTAAAATGCTTGCAGCATTACCCCGCTGCACAGCCAGGCTAAGCCGTTGCCGTTGTTAAAAAATACTCGTCCCTGTAAGCTAAATATTATTATTATTAATTAATCCCTTGATTTCCACACCTCTCTCTCTCTGTGGAAATATTCCGCCAATCTTTCAGAAAATCGTCCAAGTCATAAAAAATTAAGTCAAGCTAATAACAATAAATTAATAAATAAAAAAGCCACAGGAAGCCACATGGCTCTCGACCGCTGTCGGGAGACTGATGAGTCCGAACACGTGCCATTACACGACCGAGTGCCTTAATTGCGCCGGCTTATTGCACTTCCGGAACTTAGTGCTTTAGTGGGCACGAGTAGGGGGGGGGGCGTGGAGGGGGCCTGTTGTTCCGAGAGGGCAGGCTCTTTTGAAATCATGATGCTGCTATTAATAGTGGCTATTATTAATACGCGTGTTCAAGTTTGTAATTCAAAGACCTAACGTTTTAAACCGGGATTTTGCAAGTAATTTTCTATTTTATTGATTAAATTGTTGAAACGATGTAATATTAAGCAGAATGTAATTTCTTTATTCTATAAAAGTAAAAAAATGATGAGTTTTGAGTTTTATTTCAATAAAAAATGGATGGATTTTCAAATAAGGCAAATTCAGTCAAAATTCAGTTTAAAAGGATTACACACAAAAAAAAGGGGATCCCCTTGGATCGCATAATTTGTTTTAGACTATTATTGTTTCGCATAATTGTTTTGGCATAATTTGTATTGGCATAATAGTACTGTCGCATAATAATACTTTTGCATACTGCTTTTTTGGCATATAATGCTATTAGAATAATTTCAGTTGACCTAATTTGTATTAGACTAATACACATTATGCATAATTATTGTTTGGGCTAATAATTATTTGTTATATCTGTCATTAACCATAACTTTAGTTTTCTAAACAGTTTCGTTGTTACATATTAGGTAATGTAAAATTAGGTCACGTTAGGTACATTAGGTTGGGTTAGGTTAGCCCAAGCAACCCAAAATAGGAGGTCCGCGAAGCGGACCTCCGTCGACCTCGCGTTAGTTCCTAAATATATAATATAAACACTAAACTAACCTTTACACGTAGTATTTCTAAGATTTCGCTATAGCAATTTTATTACTATGTGACTTTTTTTAGGACAATATTGTTATGCATTTTATAATGATGCCAATTTATTATTATGACTTTTTGTATTTATGCTATTTGATGTTAGTCTTCATGACGATTATGCTTTCTGTATTTATGCTTTTTAATTTTATGCGTAAAAACATTATGCGTAAAGATGAGTATGCCCATCGCTAATTCGGCTAAAATCAATTATGCGTAACAATAATATTACAAATAATTTTATGCCATCCAATAGGGAACCAAAAAAAAAATGTGATTAAACGCGGTATGTGAAAAGAGCAATTTTAATAATCACATCTTTATCCAAAAAAATAAAGTTCGACCAATAAACTTCTTTACCATTTTTCGATTCAATTTGTATGACGTTAAAGTCTAAAACTTGTAAAGGTCTTTCTTGATCGACTATTCAACGTCACTTTGTAGTCACGTACACCTTAGTGTATACACAACAATAATTAGTAAATAAAATTAGATCGCAAAAAAGACCTTACAGATATTGAACTTTTCAAAAGACCACTAATTAGAACCAACTAACTTATTCAGCATTTATTTTACAATACCTTACAACTAACAAAACAATACTATTTAGTATTATAAACAAAGTCATAACGTCTAATAATATCAACAGTAAATTCACACTGTAAAAGTAGCTTACAACTAACACCGTTCCCGGCCGGCGGGCAACGCCACCAATTCCAATTGAAAAAGTTGAAAACCTCAGCCTTTGCGGCAGTTTCACGCGATTGCTTCTAAGCGGTTTTTGAGCACATAAACAGGGCAATTTTCTGGAAGAGAGCGGAGAGGCTGGGAAGAGAGCAAGAGTGCCGGCGCCTCTCATTACTTGTTTGCCGTAATTGCTTCCCGCTCGCTGCCCCCATGTATTACCGTGTTATATTTCTCGGGTAACACAATGACGGACGGGGCTGTCTAAATAATGAGCGTGTTTGGAGATTTTAAAATCCTTGCCATGGTTATGTATTTGCGTTTCGCTATTAGAAACGTATATTTACTTTGTTGTCAACGTATATTATGATATTTATGATCTAGCAACAACCTAACAGCGCACTTAGTCACGATACTTGCAAGTTTTTTAAGGCTTGTAATACCTGTAAGTCTACCATGGATGTGAATATCACAAGCATGCCCATTTTCCTTGTATTATCCTACTAATATTATAAATGTTAACGTTTGTGCGTGTGTGTGTGTGTGTTAATTTATTAGGTACTACTTCACGCTGCAACGGCTGGACGGATTTGGATGAAATTTGGAATGGAGATAGTTTATACCAAGGATTAACACATAGACATAATTATTATAAGATAGATATATACGTAAATATTAATTTAAAAAAGTACACATAGGAAACCTTTAATTAGCACAAAATAACAAATGCGAACCTATGAATCACACAAGTATTTGCCGTTAACGGTAGTCGAAACCGGGATTGCCAACTAGAAACAACTATCAACAAAGGTTCATTATATATTTTATAACGTTGCCCAAGTTAAACAATAATCCTTCCGTTAATCACACACGATCGCGCATCCATCGGATCCGCGGTTCTGTTGTGTTTGGACTATTAATGCGATTTGCTAATTGGTAATTAAATGTTGATGAGTTTTGTTAACATAGATAGACGAGTTTTGTTTCAGGTGCGGGTAAATTTATTGTACAAAACGTGGTGCGGATGTAACAAAATTGTAAACAGTATTTTGCAGTTAGTTAAGTTATTTCTTCTTTTTTATTGTTGGTGTATTGAAACCTCCTCTTCCTGTTAAAGTTCTTCACAAAGAACATGTATGTCCTTACTAGATAGCACAACCTACTTAAAAATTCAGCAATGATTGTTTTGGAAATCGAAAGTTGCTTTTGAATACTTGGGCTAAAAAGAATATGTTACAAGAATATATCAGTTAGTTCATCTAAAGTGGGAAATCTTTATCAGGAATTCCAATGTTATTTTTTAATTTATTTGGAAGGAAATCAACAGCTTTAACTAACAGTTTTGGGCTCATTACATTATTTAATTGCATAGCTAATTATGTACAGGTTTTCACATCATTATACATTATACCGAATAATAATTAGTTTTGCACATAAATACGTAAGTTATAACATCATTCATCATTGCTATTTTTTTTGAGTAATGAAATATGCTATGAAATTTAATGTGATACTGGACATGTTTTTTTTTATCAGTCCATCCGTATACCCGTTTGATATGTTAAGAAAATCCCTTTTAACTAATTTAAATTGTACCAAATTAAACTTCCGCCTAGTTGCCTAGAAAGTAATTAATTTTTCATTTCCAATCCTTTTTTGCTTCAAAAATCAAAAGAAACCCAAATTAAATTTCTACTCCGCAATAAAGGATGTAAGAGTAAGAAACACAGTAGCATCCCGGTCCCAGCAGACATCAATGATGCAGGGGTCGCGGACCGGTGGCACGGCGGTTCATCAATTTTGCAGGAGCACCGGCCACAATTCCCTCTGTGCCTAGGTTTGGCGACCTCTGGCGTGGTTGACACAATGGGCTTTGTGGCCGATGAAATGGGCCGTTGTTTGTGCGTGGCTCTGAGGGCGGTACGGCGATATTATTGCTGCAGAGTGGACCTTAGTAAATGTACGACTACATTATGGTATGTTCGTGAATGTTGACCTACTTGCTTAGTAACAGTAGTTTGCTATGCAAAACAACTTTAGTAAAGCTTGGCAAAAAACACGTCGGGACAAGTGGAACTACAATAGTATTTTTCACAATCGTGTTATAATAGAGAGCTTTTTAGTCGAGTACCGTGTTTAGGCCACGAAGCTTGCTGAGTGGCCTAAGTAAGGTACGAGATTAAAAAGCTTAATTATGACACTATTGTGAACAATACTTTTTGTACGAGTTTATTAAAATTAATAATTTAAGTCTAAATACGAGTATATAAGACAACGAAATATCGTAAGTACTATAACACTACCGGCGTCCGTAATTTTGCAGTACTGTGCTGTGATTGGCTACAATCACAAAGAGTAGTTTTTTTTATTTTTCATGCCCTGGATAGGTACAGCAGCAAGTTTAAGTAGATTTTGACAGATGACGCGACGCTGCTACGTTCCGAAACGCCATAGATTAGCAATTTTTTCGGTTGTCTAGAGCGTATCGAAATGGTTATTTCGGTTGTTTCGGAAGTACCACAGACTATTCAACGATGAAAAGAGTGACGTTGCAGTATTCTCTGTGAAATCTTAATACACAGATTATAATCGACGAGTACAAAAATATTATTATGTTCAAATGGCAACCCCAAAACATCAGATTTCAAGCAAAAATAAGATTCCTTCTTGTGTAGACCAAAGCCCTTTTAGCGGTTATTTGAGTCTAACCGAGCATGTGTGTGTGTGCAAAAAAACAATGTTCACTTTAGCTCCATAACTATAATACCAATTTATAGATTTTTATACATGTCATAATAAGTCTTGTGCAATTGCGTAACGTTCTCGTGTATCGTTATAGTTTTTTTTAACATAATTTTCGTATATATTTATCTACTAATAAAATACTAAACAAAAGCAAAGACTCTGAACCGAAACATACCAAAATGAAACTCTCCAAAAAACTACACATAAATACTAACTACGGGGCGTTTTCACATCTAGTTTACCACATTACTCCAAAGCCGAATGTCCAGCGCACGACGCCGCTACGATTATGTAGCAGTGTACAAGTAGTACCTACGACATTGTTAGCGCTTTATGTGCTACATAGCGGGGTATACAGAGCCGCTGCTCGTTAGGCAGCTTCAATGAAACATGATGCTGTATAAAAACAGAAAGGTTCGCGGGGTCACATCTGAAAATCAAAGGACGCCATTATTTGAAGTAATTTACAACACGTATAAACAAGTGTAACGTGACAAAAAACGAGCTTTGGAATTCTGATGCCTTTGTAGAATATAATTGACAAACTTCTAACTCCTACTTGATTGATCATCAAGTAGAAGTTACAGGTTTGTTAAATCATTTTCACAAAAAACATTTTTATAGTAGAAAATTTTCACATAGCATTTTTTCATAATCGTTAATTTTCTTAATCGCTTTTCTTAATGTAGCTAATCTACTGGTAATTTTAGTGATTAAAATAAACGAGAACATTAAATAATGCTGAAGAAATGCTAATAAGAAAATTTGCTACTATGAAATAATGGTATGTGAAGATTCGCTATTATTAAAAATGCTTATTGTGAAAATGATCTATCAAATAGATTTTTAAGGAGGTTTTCACTATCAGTAAGATAATTAATTTTGATTTATGCACCGGTGTTGCAGAAAACTTACCGCAACCGAAGCGAAGCGAGGGCGGCTCGCTAGTTTGTAATATTCGCCAGTTAATTAGAACGTGTCGCATCAAACCAGCAATATCAAACAGTAGCGATGAGTGTAGCCCGATCCTCGAATTCTCTTACGCGATGCAGCGCTTTGTGCAACAATGCAAATGCTGTTTCAGCTGCACCGCATTTGCATCGCACACGGCTATTGTGTTTGTATTGATGCACGAACGGTAACAGAAAGCATACGTACCTATACCCAACTGTATAATATACGTTGATTATATAAAAATTTCCTCATGTTGGTCAAAAGTGTAACCATATAAACTTATTCAATCTTTTAAATGCCATATTTTATTTCACCTGTTTGTACTTTTCTTTGCACACTTATCAACTCGTCGAGACCTATTTAACGAGATAATATTAAAAACATAATAACAATCTTGTAAGAAGAGTTTCAAAGCTCTTCACTGGGCCTCTATTTCTAGGCGGTAAAAACTATATTAATATCGTCTTTGACCTATTATAGTATAGTTTGTAACTCGGCTGCGATTACTGTCAAGTAAATAAGAGCTATCAAAACGTCAACAATACGATAACCAGGTCAAAGCTACGTGACTCTGCGTAATTGGCATTACGCAACCGTCATGTAAACTACTAAGTATTACCGCCTAGAATAGAGGCCCAGGTAACAAGCAAATTCGGTGTAGTTAGTTATGGCACCTGTTCAATTTGAGCTTGACAAACACACTGTCATAATATATGTGTCTCGCTTTGATCCTCAGAGTCGCTATCTTCAAGTTTATCTTGCTCTACATACAAGCTACTTGGCATAAAAAAAAATTCGACTCTCTTGTATACATATTTTTTGTCAAAGATGAACAAAGGAAACCATATTTTTTCATACCTTTATTAAATTAGCAAAAATGTTGACTAAGCTATCCTGTGTTTTATTTATTTATACACAAGAAAAAGGCAAGTTTTTAAGGTAAAAACAGACATATCTGATATTGTTTCCCTTGGGCTTTCCTGACTTAATGTTGTCTTAAATATAATGCGCAGGTTATAGTTTTGAACTAAGTTAAAAACACTTTATTTATGAGTTTAATCCTCCTTTACTTAGACGCCCTGTTTACTACTTTCTAGTAAAAACAATTATTTTTCCAAAGAACTTTTAAAGTATTTGCAATTTTATTACTTACGCACAAGAGTCAAATTTGCTAAAGCATTGAATTTTAGACACTTAATTTCAACTTAGAAGAGGATTATTAAAACACTTGTTTTCAAAATAATTTGCACTTCGTACGGGATAAAATCTGTTAAAAGAAAGTTAAATAAACAAAAACAAAAAAATGATTATTTTTAGGGTTTCGTAGACAACAAGGAACCCTTATAGTTTTGCCATGTTCGTCTGTCCATCTATCTGCGGTTTAACTCAGATATTCTTGTTAGCACAAATCTGTTACAAACACTAGAAAACTTCTAAAAAATATCGGGTACTTCTCAGACATGTGCCTACGTAAAACGAAGGTATTTTTTTTACATTATATCTTCGAGTGGGGTATTATGTATAGCTCTTTAAAAAATATTATGTTCATGTTATCAATTTTTAGATTTGGGGGACCATTTAGGAAATATTGAAATCGAAGTGTCATTTTTGCTAGAGTTGTATGTCTAATAAGTACAGCCAAAACTACAAGTAATAAAGTATGATTAAAAAAAAAAGTAAAGCCTCGTAATAAATGTGCTGTTATCTATGAAAAGGGACCTTATTGTCGATGGCGCTTCCGCCATTATTAACGATGCTCCGATATAAATACGACGTCGCGTGACGCAGTGCGGCGTAAGCGCCATCGATAAGGTCCCTTTTCATAGAAAAACTATCACGACTAAGTAAAGTAGACTTGATTGGTTCCTGAGACACAATCAACTAAAGTGTTTATACTTACTAAAAATCATCTAAGACAGCACTAAATTAGAAAATTAGGTACGTGTTGTATTTTGACCCTTAGGGTGTTTAATTTTTTGAAACTTTGCATTTTTTTAATGAATTCTCTCGCATTCTTGCTCATATATGTCTAAAAGACCATTAATCAAAATTAATATATTTCATGATTATGCAATTCTCCAAAGTCGCAACAGCCAGAAAAAATGGTGATGATGGTCGATATCATTAGTGTTTGACATAAGTTGACTGGAAAGTTAGTTATTGTTTGTCGTTTTTGGAAAAAAATATTAATATTCAAAATCCGCTATAGCACAAGTTTTCAATTTCCGCAACCTCTAAATGATGTACTTTTTACCTTGAAACTATAGACATTTTTATTTTTTTGCATCATAAATAGTTAATAGTAAGCAAAGTCTGCAAAAAATATGATTATTTTTTCCATATAAATGTGAAACACCCTCGTAACTCTACACTTTTTACGTGCGAAAAGCTAGTATCATTTAATTTTAATCCTGTTACAGAAATTTCAATTAAAAATTTTTACACGTTAAAGTAAAATTTTAATTCCATGTCTACTGGCATCGTAGGCTGCGGCGCGGTAAGTATCTGTCTGAGCACTCGACGCTCACAACAGACACGCATCAGAATTGCTAATACGCTCGCTGTTCGTCTGTCATCCGCTAGCCGTGTTTTGACGTTTGTGCTGTTACATAGAAGAGGAGACAGGTTAGGGTGTTTAAACAGTTTTGAGTGGAATGAGAGATTACATTTCTTTGCATTTTTAATTTAATTTTCTTTAAATCATAAAATACTTGATACATATCACACGAATTATCATGCGTGCACTGCAATTTTCGAGAATTATTATTATTGTGAAATACTACAATTACTGAAATTATTATTGTGGCTTCAGTGCAAACTTTATATGAAATAGTTATTTATGTAACTGGTACATCGCCTAGTGCCTGCTATACGGCCACATCTCAAAAAACCAATATTAAGAGAAATCGCCGATCAAAGTTTTGCGAGTTGAGTGTGCGGCAGAAAAAAGGGTCTAATTCCTTAAGTTTTGGGTCAATAACACTGTGGTTTAGGTTATTTTGTTGTTCATTATATAGAGCTTCAAATGAATGTGCATTTTTAAGTATGCGTAGTTTTTAAAGTACTGGCCTTCAAATATAGGCACTTCGTGTTGTGGCCATATCACAGAAAGTATTTTACGAAATTTCGAGATGTGTCCAAAATCGCAAAAGAATTAAATGACGGTAATAAGCATACTATCATACAAAAATACATTTAAAAATAATAAAATTAATGGAAAACACGAAAAATAGTTATCAGATACCTTTATTAATCATCTTTGGCACAGTAAAACATTATTATATGCGATAATCAATGTCTCGAAGTATGCCTAACGCGTAAATTCTCTTGCCAGATAGGTATATAATTTAAATAACCTATGTTTGAATATCTGCCCAGCTAAAATCCAGTCTCCTTCTGTGTGCACTACAGGCACCGACCAGATGCTGCGCCAGAAATTAACCATAGCAGGAGCATCCGGTAGGTGTCCGTCGCTCACTCCTTGATCGGTTCCTTCCCACTTTCGGTACACCTTCCTCGGATCACTTTGGAAGAGGTGATTTTGCTGGTATCTATCTACACGCTCTCTATAGCGACGAATACGGCTTGCCCACGCGCAAACTTTCTGCTTCAGGAAGTCGATACGTTCCGTGACACAGGCCATAATAATGTTGGGGCCTTATTCCGGTCCAAGCAAAAGCCTGCTTCACGAAACGTATGACTCGGGGGCGTTCATTGCCCCCCTGAAGCAGACTAGCTTTCCTATGAGAGTCCTAAACTTATCAATACGCCGCTCAACTCGCACTTGCCAAGCGGGGACAGACCCGCGAGCGCGCGTCGCTCGGTCAGTGTTCGAAATTTGAATTTTTTTGAATCCTCGCTGGCTTGTAAATATGACGCCAGCAAGGCGTTTAGGGCTCCCATAAGTGCTAAATTTCGTTTACTGCCAGGCAAGCGTGGTAAACGAGACCTAGAGTTGGGTGTGGACCGATACTGCGCGATCGCGTCTTCCAAAGCCCTCCTCAGTTGCTCATTCACCTGGCTAGTTACGCTTATATTCACACAATCCTCAACGTCGCTAACGGGATCATACTGCACTGATATCAGTGCGTGTTGGGCGACTGGCATCGAAGCCGATAACGCAGCAGGAGGGTCCCGTGATGAAGCGGAGGTTGTACGAATATGTAGCGATTCAAGGCGTAGCCGATCAAGGTACAGACTGATCCAGTCGCCGAAGCCGCTGAATGGCCCGCACCTGATCCGATAGTCATTGGGCGGTAACAGTGATGGCTGGTTCAAGAGTCTGAAACAGGAGCAGCATTCGATCACGGTACGCAGTGAGGTTAGTTCCTCCCTCTGTAGCCCCGTATTATGCTCGCATGCAATTTTCATTATTCGGTTGACCATCGCATGCGGTGCACTAAATCCAGCCGTGCGCAGAGCAGGATGCCCCGCAGGCCCCAAGCGTGCCGGCAGCGGTGGTCGCACGTCACGTAGGTGGTCGCGACGGCGGAGGTCGCTCGACTCGCTGGTGTCGAGTGCAGTGGCGAACTCATCACCCAACAGCGATGGCGACATGAGCTGAACGAAGCGGGCTGGGGTGGAGGGCGTGCTATCGCAGTATCCGCTTCTGTTCTATTCGTTCTAGATCTTGTTATCATGGTTTTTGCATGACATGATATGATATTAAATGTCAACATTGTCACGGGGTAGTAAGGCGCGCCTTCAATGGTTGGGTGGTGCCGATGCTCACATACTCCTTTGGCATACTAAGGTGGACTCAGACTGAGCTGGACGCCCTGAATAGGGGGATCCGTCTACTGCTTAAATCACATCGCATGTTGCACCCACGCTCATCTGTCATGAGATTGTACATCCCAAGGAAATGTGGAGGTCGAGGCATTTTAAATGCTAAGAATTTCCACAACCGCGAGGTGTGCGTGCAATCTCAGGGATTATTTCCTTGGCAATAAGTGTGGGATGCATCGTTGTTGCAGTAGACAGGAGCCTCACGCCTCTCTCCTTGGCAAACGAAAACTGGCGCAGACCAACGGTGTTGAGCACTGAAGACCGCAAGAACGTATGGAAAAGCAACGAGCTACACGGACGCTTCTACCTGGCCCTAACAAGGCCCGACGTAGACTTTTTAGCGTCCGTGAAAACCGAAATCTTTGGGGAACCGAAGGTTTTGTCTGTGCAATTGCTGACGAGGTCATAATGACGAACAATTACCGGAAACATATTCTGAGGGATGGCACGGTCGACATTTGTCGAGCGTGGCGTTGCCCCGGCAAGTCCTTCAGACACATAATTTCAACGGCGAGTACTTGCTCATACATCCAGGATCATCCATCAGCAACTTGCTCTTCAATAATGGTCTTGTTGAGTCTGAAGTGCCGTACTATAAGTAAACACCGGCGCCAGTTCTCGAAAATGGTCGTGCTACGCTCTATTGGGATCGATTTGTCATCACGGACAGGACTATTGTCGCCAATAAGCCTGATATCGTATTGACAGATCGATCTCAATCGATCGATCTGCCCGGCGGCAGTGCTCGTCGACGTCACCATCCCGCATGACGAGAACCTCGTGAAGGCCGAGAAGGACAAGCTCAGCAAGTACCTTGACTTGGCTCACGAGGTGACCGCTATGTGGGATGTTGTTTCGACGATCTTTGTCCCAATAGTTGTTTCGGCAAACGGTCTTATAGCGAAGAGTCTCGACCAACACCTCAAGAGGATTAAGGGCCAGATACAGAAGGTAGTACTCCTCGGCACGCATTGTGAGGAGGTTCCTCTCTCTGCAGCCCTAACCACCGGTAGCTTGAGCCCTGCCCCGCTGCCGGCGGCACTCATAGGTTAGGTTTTTTATAATGTATATTTTTGTATTAGTATTTTATTTTACTTTTATTTTTGAATATTTATCATACAAAACCTATGTACAGAAAATTTAATAAATATCAGAATAATAATAAAACAATACATTGTAATGAAAGGAGTTAATGATATAACTATAATTTTATAATAATTTCACTTCCAATAAGTCCCCAGATTTCATTTTATTTATTAAAATCTGAACAGTGGGCAACAGACAGAATTGTGTGTGTAAAAAAGTTGATTGACCCTTATATTGTTATATTACAATCTTTAGGTATATTAATCATAGGTAACGACTTATAACTATTATATAAAGGTACCTACTTACTGTAGTTGTCTTATCATCAAGTGATTTTTATTTCGTTTATATTTTGACGCGTTCATTGTAATCACGGTCTTATTTACTGTTGTGCGATGTGGACGTAACTCAAAAACTTGTTCCGAACGTTTGTGCTACACGGCCGCAACTCCGAAGTGTCTGAACAGCATGGTAGTTTTGCGTGCGATCGTCTCGGGCGCAAGCGGCGGACTGGCGAGTGGCCATATTGCAGGTAAGGGATAGTCGATTTTTGGAAATTTGCATAAGGCCACAAGTGCATTAAGAGGCTTTAGAGGATAGTTTTCCTTATTTTTTTGAGTTAAGGTGGTAAATTAAACCCTTCTGACCACGAATCTGCAATAATATCAAAAATGAAAAATTTTGAGTTGCGGCCGTATAGCAGGCACTAGGCGACATAATGAAGCCTCTTAAGGTACGAGAGCCGAGGTTAGAGCGCGAGCTTGCGAGCGCTCTAATTACAGGCACGAGTACCTTAAGAGCTAATTATGAACCGTTGCATACATAACTTTTTCTACAAGCTTAAAATGATAATGATAAAAATAAACAATCGCTAACTTTTCTCGTATACTTTACTCGATTTTTCTGCTAACAAATTACTTGTCATCAAAGACATTTTCACTATTCCGATGCGCGATAATAGTTTGTGAATTTTATTGATAAATGTAAACAAATTTCACGCGAATTTTAATAGATACTAAAAACAGTTTTATCAAATTATCATAAACAAGTTGGAATGCCAAACGAAACGCCATTTTGTTGATATCCATATTGAACGTAACCATGGTAACCAAATAACAAATCGATAGATATTAACCATCTATTTTTAGTAATTGAATAAAAATGTTATTTTAAACACATAATTACTCATAAAATTAATTTTGTTTTTAATATACGTAATTGTTATTGGTGTAAATTGTTTTTAACGATTTATTATACAAATTATTAGGATGTCAAGTGTTAACTAAACGCCAAGACTGCTATCCGGAATGACCGTTACCATGGTAATAACAATGCTATAATAAATTATTGAACTGTTATTACCATGGCAACGCTCATTATAGAATTATTTTTACGCTTCGGTTACGCTATAGGTGGTATTCTGACACCATTAACGATATCAATATTAGCGGTTTATAGTACGCGAGTAGAAAAAATGTTTAGTGACTTATCGGTGAATACAAAACAAAAGAAACAGAAACGCTCATTTGTCATAAGAGATCTCTTCGGATTGTTTGAAAAGTTGATTATCTTTACCGTTGTTTGTTTCCTCATAATTAAACTCAAATACGAGGAATCCCTAAGCTGTGTTACCCATAAAATTTCGTTTTGATTTTTAAAGAATGAAATCGATTCAAACATTTTTATTTATGTTTATTATTATCAAAAATCATAAAATATCCGTAATTCCAAAGATTATTAATTATCAAAGTTCATAAAATAGGTATCTATCTATCGAAGTGAATTTGAAAATATACCTTTATCTTTATAAATTATGACTTTCATTATTATAACAATACTAATTATGATAAATAAGATTATGGAATGTAGAATTCTAAAATTTTGTTTAATGAAGACATTAAATCTGGTAGGCGAGTTTAAATCCTGTCAGAGCGTACAAACAACATTTTAGGGTGTATCAATAAGGTAGCTTAAACTACTATAGATAGACAAGAAAACAGCTCTGTAAAAGAAACAATTTAAATGAAATAATAAACAAGTAGGTAATAAAAAACCAAAGTACAACCTGAAACTGTGATATAAAATATCAATGATTGAATGAGCTTCAGCGCTGAGACTGCAGCCTCTCGACTGCACCGCAGCCTGAACTGGAGACTGGAAGTAAACAGTTGCGCATCGGAATTGCAAATGCGGTGCCAGCGCTAATAGAACCCGCGTAATCTCCAGCCAGCTACTTACCTACACGCGTCGTGTCAGTTTAATTGTATCTGATGCAGCGTATTTTCAACTGCCTTTTGAATTGTTTGTTATTTGCTGCTGTTTATTATGTAATTTTTACTGCGTCACTATTCTTGGCAGTAAGACTATATTGCCTTTGACCAGTTTTGGTATTGTTTATAACTCGGCCGCCATTACTGGCAAGTAAATAAGAGCTATCGTAACGTTGACAATACGATAACATGTTAAAATCAATATGGTTTTACAAAGTAGAATAGAGCCCCTTTACTAAATTGCTACATGTTTTATTTAATAATTACCCATAAGTCATGATATATTTTTAGTAATTACTTACAGTAAAGATTTATACGAAAGTAGAAGACGCTCGTGACTTCACATATATGGTGGGTGATAGTTTCCTACAAACGTACCCACAAGTTTAGTTAAGTTATGTTTTATGGCCAACTTAGTCGCCAGCCACCATTTATTTTTCTCTAGAACAATATGGAAGACTGAATCTAATCAATATGTTACATCTAATCTGTTATAATTAACTACATTCTTGGTGTCACCTACCACAATGTCAAATAGATACTTAACTGTAGCACACTCATTAAAACCAACTTAGCTTTCTAATCAAATCGGGCTCAAAATTAACAAACAGACAACTGTAATCGAGTTAATTAACATACGCGATGATTAACAATTACTAATATAATTACCGTGCCCTATCATCAGTTGAATACGTATCGCGCCTATTCAGCTCTATCCCAAAACGACGTATCTCCAATAAAATAGTCACCACAGAGTAAACTGTATCTGTTTATAAGAAGGTGGTTATTGCAGAAGGATTTCCTCTTGGAGCTTTGTATTAATCAGCGATATTACTCCTACTCAGTTGAGCGCATGCGCGATGGACCTAATTGCCTCGATAATCAAAACCGCTATTATCTGTGTTTATTTGGTGATAACGCGTCATCTCCTGATCACTTGGAAGGCTGACAAGTTATTTGGCATGTGACTGTATAAGAAACAAGACTTAACATGTTTATGACTATAATTAGACCTAGAAGGCGTCGGTAACCCTACCTCATCAAGTTTCAGCAGTACACAGGCCTTATTAGGGAGAAAGACAAAAAGTTACTTTAAAAAAAGTTATTCTGTCTAGGTGGAAGCTGCCAGGTTGTAAGAAAATAGAAAAATAATGCCATTTTTTTGATAGATTATTTGGTTGACTGGTAGAGAATGCCATAAGGGATAAGGTCTACTTGTTTCTGTACAATAAAGACGAAAGAATAAAAAATGTATATTGATCATAAGAATAAACTAATGCTTAGAAAATCTTAATTATATAATAATAAAATTGTTTAATTGTTGAGCCATTATGAAAACCAGTAGCAAAAAATAAATGTATTAAAAAACAAAAAAACCGCCTTCAAAAACGCAAAAAATAACTTCTACTACTAGGTACTTAGTAGTAGGTACCTATCCTATTAGGTTAGTCCAACTGAAGTCGGCTTTTTGTTGAAAATATTGTGGTCGCCGACTTCAGTTAGACTAACCTAATAGGATAGGTACCTACTACTAAGTACCTAGTAGTAGAAGTTATTTTTTGCGTTTTTGAAGGCGGTTTTTTTGTTTTTTAAAACATTTATTTTATTCTACACTTTTTAGTGATCATAATAAGCTTATGTAGTCTCACTTCTTAGTCGATATATGAAACTTTAAGACATTTCAAGCTCGCCGCAAGCAACGCCGCGGGAAAATCATTGTCATTTTAAAACAATTAAATGTGCTTCGTCGTAGGTAGTCGCTCAACTATCTTAATCGAGATATCTTATCGCCACCCTTGAAATCGGTACCGTTGAGGAGTTCCGGTGGCCATCTGTGGTCTTCATCATCAGTTCCGCTTCACCAAGTGACACTTTCTGAATGCAAATGCGACACTTGTTACTAAAAATACTAAAATCGCTATATGTTTGCATACAATATTCGAGGAGTTCCCTTGATTTCTCCAAGATCCCATCATCAGATCGTGACGTGCTGACAATGGAACCAACTAGAAAGTATACCCATTGGAACACAGAAAAAAAAATTTCAAATCGGTCCAGTAGTCTTCGAGTAATCGGGGAGCATACATAAAAAAAAAAAAAAATCCGACGAATTGAGAACCTCCTCCTTTTTTTTGAAGTCGGTTAAAAAGCCAAATATTAATGTCTACATAACTTCTTTCTCGTGATTCTACATTGTTCTACAGTGGCTCAACCATTAAATTTATTATTTGTTACCATGATGATGATGATGATGATGATGATGATGATGATGATGATGATGATGATGATGATGATGATGATGAGTGGGGACGCGGCCGAGGCAGACGGGCGGTCGAGTGGCTCTCCATTCATTCCGCCCTGTTCCCCTTGATCAAGCCTCAGGTTACCGGCTCGGCGGCGCTCCCATCCACTATGTTACCATAGTCGTACTTCATCAGCTCCCAACAAAATATAACTTTCCAATTCTAGACGAACCCCAATCACACATTTCTTGTTGCACCAACAATCCAATTCTAGGTCAACGCATTACTCCCGAAATTGGCAGATTAATAAGCAAACGGTTTCAGATCAAACTCAATTATGTATGCACACAACGGCCGATCCGGCGCCGGGCGCGCGTCATCAATATTTGAGTCATTTCCAATTATCCACTAGCCGGAGCTCTTCCTCTGTACTGGGTTTGACCTATAATCCAATAGGAGTTTATGCAATACAATATAATACAAGGACAACATTAAAAGGCTTTAGGTCATACATAAACATGTTACTTCTCGTAACTAAAGCAGATTATTATTATACATTTGATAAAAACCATATCGATACCCTGCATTTCAAAACCCGTTTTATAACAAGAAAGTAAAAAAATGACGGATTATATAAGAAACCATATAAGTCTTAACATTAAGAATATTACAATATTATTCATAGGTCGTTAAGGCCATTCACTATCAGACGGCGTTTGCCATCCTCCATGCCAAAAATCCATATTATTTCTGCAAACGGGTAAATCGCAATTTTGATGCCATTTATTTATTTATTAAGATCACCATAATAAACTGGTTTTGGTTTAAATATAATGTTCCACCAATTACATGTAGGCCATTTGGCAAAAAGCAGTTAAACCGCAATTTTGAAACCGTTTGCTGTCGGCGCAAAATCGACATTGCAATTTTATACTCCCGGTATTGAGTTTCGTGAATATTTAATGCAGATAATATATAATCCGAAGGTAAGTTCAGCTCAATTAAGAGCTTAGGGACATTGCAGGCGACCGACGGCGACCGATGACGAGTGCACTTTATCGCGCTTTGACTGAGGGTCTGTATTCATAAAATTCAATACCTATAAGTGTAAAATCGCAAACTAATGTCCAGCCACCTACATCGATTTGCCATTTCAAGTGTATCATTATAAATGCATGAGCAAGATAGCCGGTAAACATGCGCTATCTCGGCTGCAGCGGCAGTCAGTCGATGCGATTGCGTCCGACGCTATCACAATCGGTATGCACAGGCTGTAGGCTCTACGGGATCAGCTGATAAGGATATATCTAGCTATGGGACACATGTGAGATAAGGTAAATTTGAAATTTGCATACGTTATTCGCTAAGTAATTGCTAATCATATGTGAAAGCTGGCGTGTGAGATGTGAATTTTAACATTTTCATTTTATGTGAATGTTCTTTTTCACAAATAAACTAGCTAACGAATGTTCTGAGTAAAAGTAAAGAATACTTTAATACTGATTTTTTATAGACAAACGAGGGAAGAATAATAAAGGAGATTAAAATGTAGTTTTACATCAAATTAGAAACAAATTATGTTAGTTGGTAGCTATCAAATTGCAGCAAATTTCCAGCTGAAAATAAATCTTAAACCGTTTTACTTTGGTCTGGCTTACCACGAGCATAAAAAGAGTATTCCTTATATACACTTTCACTAAATAAAAGCCGCTCCAGTCCTGTCTGTTAAAAATATATTCAGATGGATTGGTCTAGTTTTTGCAGCGCGCTGTGTTACATTTAGGTTATTCGTTTTGATTGAATTTTTTACGTTTTTAACAGTTTTGTCTCGTTGTCAAAGTGGCCATGACAACAGAAGCCTCTGTTGTGTGATTAACTATCAAAACCCGAAAAGTGCCAACAGAAAGGGACTGAGCTATTATTATTATTTGATTCTCTATATTTTAACTTATTAATTGAAATGAATTGAGGTCTTTTGGCTGAAATGATGATGATGATGATGTAAGTGAAGAAGACATAAAATCTACAATCAGAAATTGTCTTTAAGGACACCCAAGGATAAAGACTAAAAAAGTGTTCCTGGCGGTTGAAACAGCATAATTATTTGGCCTTCATTACATTTCGCCCGACCACCTCATCAGACCACAGACTTCAAACTTTATACGAATAGAACGCTTCACAGAACTCGCAGTACAATCGCAATCAGCGTTTCAATCTGCACTCACCTCGGCCGTATTGCGAACAGTCGCGCGCAGCGATCGGGCATTGTGCGGTACTGGCGCGATCAGCGCTCGCAGGTGATTGTATCAAAGACGCAACTTGAGCTGAGACGGTTAGCGAGGGTTAAGGCTCAAGCGGTAGCGGGTATTGCATTCTAAAACTAATATAAATAAGGCTGTAAAATTTAAAGACTCATTATGATACATATATGACAAGAGTTCGCTTTCCGTTATTTCCCTTTTTATTCTGGCTGGGGACTGATTTTCGAAAAATCTTATTTTAGTGCACCTCTAGAATAGGCACCCGAAGAAAAGTCCCTAAATCCAGTGGTTTAGGCTATGCGTTGACCAAGAATCAATTACGAAAGAGTTATTTATGGACGATTTAAGTCCTTATATTGTCATAAATGTCATGTTTGTAGAGATTTAACATAAAAAGACCAAAGGCAATTTATTTGACAATCGTTTTCTGAATTATATACTCTCTGAAGGAACAACATAAAGCTCGCTGGTAAAAAAACAAATATTTGAAATAGCGTTAATTTCCTATTTGAGTAATCATTCCTTGAGCGAGTGGCAGCTTAGGAAACCACACCAAATATGTACTCAAAATTGTTGCCTGGTTCTCTTTAGAAAACACACCGCTGCTGCATCTTATATCTTGCGTTTAAACTCAAGACTCTTAGCCTCACTGAATGTTGACACCAACACCGGACTATCGACGTAATATTTCTACGTCCTATATCTAAGTGTCTGCATTTAATATCTCGCCGTATCTCGTCTTTTGCGCCTGTATTTGTGGCGGCAAGGCTTCCGTCGCAGGCGCCAGCCACTGCTTGACACCTTGCATTCAATGGCATCTTGTTCGGCGGGGCATTCTGTTTAAACCCCATTCTTCATCTGTATAAATTTATGGCGCTTCGAGTGAGTAACTATGTTCGTCTTGGACGTTGGACGTCTTAGAGGGAATTTGCGACAAGCATTTTTGCGTTAGACAATAATTCTCGTCCAATCTTGGAACCGTAGACGTTATGATAAGCCATATCTTGCCAACCGAAGACACTTTTTCATAGGTGAATAATTTTCGATGTCATAAACAATTTTGTTATTATTTCTGAGCAAATCAGGAATAAGTAGCGTAAATATGCAGAGGAACTTAAAGTTTTAAAGGGCCCTTTGAACCGTTTTAAGCTCTGATCTTACTGGCATAACGAAAGTGTTTTTGAAACTAGAGCTAACAAACACAATGAATGATTTATGAGAAAACTGGAGGGAAACAATTAAAAAAAATGGATTATGGTGTTGGTTTATAACTTTTATAATTTGTTACAAATGTACTTCCTTATGTTTGCAGCAATCGCTCTTTGTATTCCTGCGTGGCATTCTGACAGCGGAGGTCTATGCCCTCTGACCCCCCCTCCCCCCTCCTCCCCCACGGTATCAGCCAACATCCGGCGCGCGCGCTTTGTGTCTCGTTACTCCAACCGTCTTGGAGCGCCAGTGAGTTAATATTCTTTGTAGAGTGTCGTCGGACAGAAGTTACCATTCTGCTTAAGAATAAGAAATATATCTTTTTAAGCAAGAGGAGCCTCTGCTGAAATACGATAACGGTTGGTTGATGGTTGTTTTTAATCCGAAGGCGAACATGGAGTACTTTTTAGACAGCTGTTTTCGAAAATCAAAGGTGATAAAAGACTTAACCGACTTCAACGCGGACTACTTACCTAAAACATACCTACATACATAAAAATAACTGATAAAGCAAATTTTATTATTTGCCAGTTGGTATAAAACACAAAAAAGAGTGATACGTTTGTTTGTTGGTAAGTTTTAGAAAAGTCTTATAAACAACATATTACCTGCATTCCATAATTTGACTAACGTCAGGCACTTGCAATATGTCGCGGACGACGTTTCTTCAATAATTAATAGTAGTGATAAATAATCAAAAAACCTTTGTAAAAAACCGCAACGAAAACAGGTCATCCATGTAAACTGCTATAAAATTAAAAGCTCGTTTATTAACTGGCAAGTAGCAGTGGTTCTCTGTTTTAGTTATCTATAAGTTTTTTTATGGAAAGAGAAGGCACACGAGCACTCGGACCACCAGATGGTAAGTATGATCTAAGCCCAAAACTGCAATCCTATAATCTGAGGATTAAGATGGAATGCCTCTATGCTAGTACAGTTAAGGACTTTAATCTTTATGTCACTATGGAACCCTGTCATAATGACAGCGTCAAACCACATGAAAGAACTTACGCCAAAATTAATGATTAAAGTTATGCGACAGGGTTCCATAGTGGCATAACAATTAAAGTCCTTAACTGTACGCTAGTAGTAGTTATTTGTAACTATTTTAAGAAAAATGAAGCTTTAAAACACCCGAGCACCCGACTTCATGTTTGTTTGATACTGTCGTCGATGCAAGCAATAACCATTGTAAATTAGTTAAATTCCGCATTTTTGGTAATTTTTACAACAAAGTACCGCAAGAAAAACAAGCATATTTGATACCTGCCTCTGTAAAGTTGCTTTTAATGCAAGGGTTAATGCATTAATTGCCGGAAATGCATATAAGCGTTTTAATGGCTTTCTACCAGTAGTTATTTTAATGCAAATGTGCTGAACGGTACAGTATGCGAGTTTGGTTTAAAACAAGAGACTCGCCAAAAGTTCCAAAAACAATACCGAATTCGTGTATAGAATTTGACCTCAACATAAGACAAGATACGAGTTAGACCTCAGTTAGAGACCTTAACATAAGTTAAGTACATTCTGCGAACGTTACCTTCATCGAGAATGTGTTGAATCGATGTATGCTTCTGGATTGGCACGTCAAGCGCTGAGTCATTTCCATAAATTTTAACGATTTCTAAGATCGCTCACAATTATGCGTTATACATCTTATCCAAAATCAGTGCTAGTAGATAATTAAAAACGTCAGAAATATCAATTAATCTTTAAAGCTTATTAATTCTTTGCATATCTTTCAGGCGGTATGTCAAATAAAAGAGATGAACCCTAATCCAAGTATTTGTCATGTTTCGCAACGAAAACTGCTGTCATAAAATGTACACATAGGCGAGACGTTGCCGGCTTTATTGTGCTAAAATTAATTCGGAATTCTTTTGTTTTTCGCAACGTTCCCAACTGTTTTCTTGGTGGTTTGTTTTTGTACAACCTTGTTTTGTTTATGGGGCAGATAAATATAGGTTTTTTTTAAATTTGTTACGCATAGTTCACTACAAACTCATGTCAATATGAAAATGTTGGTATATTTAAAAAAAAACGATGACGTACAAAATATCAGTCAGTGTGTCTTTTTGGCAAGAAACGTACAAATTAAAAACCAGAACAGTTGTTACGAGTACATTTATTATACTATCCACAGGATTTTAAAACACTGTTAAGGTACGTTAAAATGCTTCAGTGTTCAGGCTAGTAGACTAAACTATGTTTAATCTCCTTTGAAAGCCTGTTCCACGGCAATTAACAGCTTCATAAAGTTTATTGCATTTTTTACACGTTGTCCCTCACCTTATTAAACACCGGCTGCTCAAGCCGGAGGAGCTATTCTCTACCGCAACTACTCAAATACCATACTATCATAGCCTCCAGGCTCTTGTTTTATTTAAGGTCATACGACCTTAACTGTCTAATCAATGAACTGACAAAATTTGCACAAATTCTATGTAGAGAAAGGAACAAAGCTATATCACGTCTATAACTTTGTCTTTTTCAGGTTTTGACATTTCATAATACAGTTTTATTTGGAGTTCTAAGTTGCTAGTTTCACCAAGAATACAAAATGAAATTATGTAAACTCCGTTTTGTAATGGGGTATTTTGCGTTTTCGGCCAAGGAGAGCTGAGATAAGCAGAGCAGGAATGTAACCAAACGGTCCGAAATTTATTTTGGTCATTCCGTTTTAGACAATTTAATTGGCCGGCCGATCAACATGTACTTGTAATGGGTGTAATCAATGGAATCACCATAACGAAACGAGTGCGAAATTGATACAAGGGCAGGTGAACGAAAAATAAAATTAGTCTGAACAAACTTTTTTTTAAACGGTAGACCCACCACTTCAATCGTACTGCTTGCTGCTCAATTGTAAAAATAAAATGCTTTTCAAAACGCGTAATCAGCCTTTGTTTCGTTACAGAATAACCTATCTGTTGGCATAAGGTTGCCTTATTAAGGCTTTTACGACCGCTCCAAAACACGCCGTGTACAAATTACGAATAAAGGGCTGATTTGCTAATCTGCCGCGAGACAACCCAGTTTTATTACAAACTGTGGTAATAAAAAGCTGTGCAAATTTGAACTGCGAAAGTCAGCTGTTTTGCGATCATTAATATATTTATAAGGCCCGACATTACATGGTTTTTAATTGATAAATATTCTAAGCCTTTTTTGAGAAATTCTCTAATTGATGATTAAAATTGCACTAAACTTGGACCAGTAATTCTAAGCCAGGTTTAAATTTACGAAATTTTACGAAAATGTTACGAAATTACTTGATTTGCATTTAATTGTCATTGATAAACGTAGTAATTGACCTAAAATTAAACAATGAACATTCTGATAATTAATCATTAAATATATCGCATTCCATTTATAATCAATCAATATTCCATAATCAGATCAATTGGTATTCGTCGAAATAAATAGAACTGTGTTCTTCAATTGCATTATATGCCTTTGTGCGGTTATATTGCATTCGAAACAATGATTACTCGAAATCCACTATAAACCAAAACAGCGTCAATTAAAAACCAATCATACGCCATCAGCTCAAAGCCTATACTTGATTAAACTCGATAGTGGCATACAATGTTATGGAATACGGGATTGCGTTTCAAGTGGCACATATTGTCCACGCTCACGTTGATTTCAAATTTGGAACGTGGCTATTGATCGACTGAAACAAAAGAAATCCTTGCTATTGGTTTTTGGAAAGGTTTTCACCGTAACTTAATTTATTCACAAAATTCAGGTGAATTTCGGTTAAGATGTTATATCTATTGTTATTATTTCTATGACTGTTTAAAATTATTGAAGAAGATACAATTTTGTAACAAGAAATCTAATTTAAACTTATTAGCTGAAGTACGTTTCGCAGATAAATTTGTTTCGCCGAAAGCAATATATCTGAAACTTTTTTTTTAACAGGAAATTACATCAGTTCTTTAACTAACCGTCGGATTCAGAGACATTTTAAAGACCATTAACTCGTTCTTCTTTCAATCTGTATGTAAAAAAAATCATCACTAAGAGCCCGTTGTTTGATCAGTAGTTAACTCAACTAATTGTTAAAATTCGAAAAAGGAATCGAAATCTAGACATACTTCCTTGAAATTTAACCATTAGTTACGATTTTTAACGAGTTTAAATACAGATCAAAAAACATGCTCTATGAAACGACTTAATTGTCATTAACAGACTCTGAGTGTGGCTGTAAGATTTGTAACTTAAACAGAAATTAGAAAGTTGCTCAAAAAAAACCGCTATCTCAAATAATAAATTGCAAATCACTTGTCAGCGAATTATTTATGAACCTAATTTCAAAGAAACTCTACCTTTATGTTTTTATTTACATCAATCATTCTTAATTTTCCACGCGAAGCTTCTTTAAACGTAACGAAATAAAAGCCACCCTTCTAATGATTAACTAGTGCCATAATATTGGATCAATGCATTTCTCAAGTATCAACACCAGTATCCATTCAGCACGCGCCAGTACACGGAACAATCGCGCCTTGGTAGCAGCTAGCCAATAACCCCGACAGGCCCATTGTGCTGCGCAATCTTGCATAGTGCGCCGACAGAGGGCGCTGCCCTTCCGCGCCATTTCGTGTGTGGCACAAAATGGCCGCGCGGTGAATTGTTTCGTGAAGGAGTAAACAATATTGTGGTGTTTACATGCATGCTAACCAATGGGAACAATGATTAAAGGATGTTTATAGAAAGTTATACCTGTAAGTAAATGGATATTTTGTTACAACTTGTACTTAACCGCTAGATAGGTTTTGAATTTATCTCTATATACGAAGTGTCATAGTTAATTCTTAGACCATATCTGTTATGAGGAGTTTAAGGGTTTTTTAGTTTTAATTTTGTGTTAATAATATCAAGCAAAGACATTTCTTTTAAATTTCTGATTCCAATTCCTTCATTCCCATGCTGCAGGGCTAAATATTTGTATTTCAAATAGACACATCGTTAGTTTTTTTATGATGTAGTATGTGTATTAGGACTAAAAGTATTAAATTATTGTCTACATAAAATATAAAATCCACCCTTATATAATTAACGCTTGGAACAAAAACTTAAGTACCTACAGAATTAATACTGCTTATTAACACTTGGCTTATTCCTAATTTATAATTTAAAACACGATGAAAGGATAAACTGATAGGGATCAACAGTTGATCAGTCATTCATAAAATCGCATATTTAAGGATTATTTTAATTGAATTATTTTGGCGTCTATTTACCTCTAAATAGGATCAAGTACACAGTCCATCTATTGTAGTCGTAATATTGACAGGTTATTTACAAATTCAAGTATCATCAAAGCATTACAATTAATTATTCGAAATAAGCAACATTCAAATTAATGACGAAGTAATAAAATGATCTTAGCAGGGAATTAATTCCAAAACTCGGTGTCTGTCCGAACAAAGCGTAAGCTATTCATGAGATGTTTAATTTGCTTTAACTTCCTATTGTTCTCCTTTCCCTTCTCAAATGCATATTTACAGAAATTAGCGCAATTCAGAGCTGTTTCCAATTAAGAACTTACGCAGTGTAAATTATTTAATGCTAAGGGATAAATTATTATAATACAAAGAAACATAACGGATGACGAGATTATTTGCAAAGGCGTTAATGAAATCATTAACGTCTAGAATGGTAAAATAGTTTAATGTGAAATTGGAAACGCTTTAGAAATTACGAAGGATTATTTTCAAGTGTTTAATTTCATTGTGGAATGCAATAAACATTCAAGTAGGTTATTGAGTATCAAGTGTCTTAAAGTAATCGTTTAGCTAAGAGTTTTTAAGATTCCGCTGTATGTGGGCAGCAATATGGAGTTATGCATGAGATGGGATGTCAATGACACACTCTAATTGATATTTTTTGTAAATAATTTCATTTTTAGGGTTCCGTACCTCAAAAGGGAAAAACGGAACCCTTATAATATCACTTTGTTGTCCGTCCGTCTGTCCGTCTGTCAAGACCCTTTATCTCGGGAACGCGTGGAGGTATCGAGTTGAAATTTAAATCATATACTCAAATCTACAGTCCCTTGAAGCTGGGAAAAAATCAAACTTCTACATTTACGTAAAAAAAAGATACGGCCGTTTATGTCGCAAAAAACGTGTATTTCGACACTCTCGAGGGAATCAAAATGTGTAGGGTATTTCCCGTTGACCTAGAACTATGAAATTTGGCAAGTAACACCGTCTTTTACTGCAAGTATAGGAAAAAATCAGAAATCTGTACATTTTTAATTAAATCACAAAAAACAGGGTCTTTATGCAAGGAACGGCGTACAGTGCGACAAGAGCCCGATCTAGGTGGACAATATGATTTGACGCTAAATATAAGATCAAAACTCAACACATTGAAGTTAGAAATATCAATATTTATAAAAAGTTGAAAAACAAGCTATTTTTAACGAAAAAACTTTATATCCAGTGTAATTTGATCTCCCTGTACGCTGATTTCCCATAAAATGTGAGGTCAGCTTAAACTGGTTTTTGTATGAAGTTGTAAAATGGGCGTTATTTGCTCTTATTTTCGAATTTATGTTATTTTAAGTTGTATAGTAAATTTAAGTTCTTCACCATTCAACCAATTAATACCTTTTGCGATAATGTCCCGAAATGGTTCTGTATTTTTCCACATTCAGCCCATTTTTCATAAATTTTTTTGGAAGTCCGAGCGATAATCATGAAAAGTAGTCAAATAAAGCCCTTCATTTATCTTTTTTGCTGTACTTTATCCATTCTTCATAAAACTCCCTCCTCGGTATCGACGCTTCGTTTTCTTCAAAAAAGTCAAAAACACGAATCAGCACGAGGTTTCTAATAGGCATTAATATAATAGTTATTTATGTAACTGGTACATAATGAAGCCTCTTAAGGTACGAGAGCCGAGGTTAGAGCGCGAGCTTGCGAGCTAATAATTAAGAGCTAATTATGAACCGTTGCATACATAACTTTTTCTACAAGCTTAAAATGATAATGATAAAAATAAACAATCGCTAACTTTTCTCGTATACTTTACTCGATTTTTCTGGTAACAAATTACTTGTCATCAAAGACATTTTCACTATTCCGATGCGCGATAATAGTTTGTGAATTTTATTGATAAATGTAAACAAACATGCGAATTTTAATAGATACTAAAAACAGTTCTATCAAATTATCGTCAACAAGTTGGAATGCCAAACGAAACGCCATTTTGTTGATATCCATATTGAACGTAACCATGGTAACCAAATAACAAATCGATGGATATTAACCATCTATTTTTAGTAATTGAATAAAAATGTTATTTTAAACACATAATTACTCATAAAATTAATTTTGTTTTTAATATACGTAATTGTTATTGGTGTTAAATGTTTTTAACGGTTTATTATACAAATTATTAGGATGTCAAGTTTTAACTAAACGCCAAGACTGATATCCGGAATGACCGTTACCATGGTAATAACAATGCTATAATAAATTATAGAACTGTTATTACCATGGCAACGCTCATTATAGAATTGTTTTTACGCTTCGGTTACGCTATAGGTGGTATTCTGACACCATTAACGATATCAATATTAGCGGTTTATAGTACGCGAGTAGAAAAAGCGTATTAATGAAGCTATCATCGAAATAAAATACAGCCTTGGTACATGCGCGCCGAGCAACAATGTGATTAACTTACGAGTATAATTTCGCGAGTCGTTAGAAGGAGGTACTGAGCGATACAGAGCTATAACATGCTAAACGGAGATTTTTTTTGGCGGTGTCTGATAGACGTTTCGTCAGTCGCAGAGGGTTAAAAATTTGTGTTGAAATTTAGGCTAGTCAAAATGGACCCTATTGCATAGGTAATAAAGTACATAACAAAATGAAAAAAATACTATTGCGTTTTCCAACCATATTATCTTACATACGGAACCCTCGGTGCGCGAGTCCGACTCGCACTTGACCGGTTTTTCTATTTACCTTGTACGTGTAATTAGAAAAAAAATCCGAGTTGCTATAATCTCATTTTTCCAATATTTTCATGTAAAGTCCACCAAGTCATTTTCCCACCAACTCACCTTTATAACTCTCAAAAGAAAAAAGCAAACATTTCTACCTTTGTCATATTAGTTCTGATTACGCTTCCAAAACCTTACTCAGAGTATGCAGCCCCTACCAATGCAGGTGAACAAAGTGCATGCCTTTTCGTGCAACAATAGGTACGCACAGTCCTGCACCGAGCGGAGTAATCAGCCGCAGGATTACTGCTCCTTGCACAATGGAGTATACTTGTTGATGTACAAACCTGGAGAACGTGCGGGTCGAGATAATAATGGCTTGGTATTGTAGTTGTAAATCAATACAAGAGCAATAGTTATTTGAAAAACTTTAGATATCTACGCGTTATTGATACGTTTTTTTTTAAAGAAGTAGTTATTAAAAGCAAGCAAGCAGCTCATACCGCGTTAAAAATTGCTAGACAGTGACCAATAAAAGACCAAAGATTGTTGTGATCTTCAGTACGAATAACCCTTAAAATCTTTAATCATCAAAAGATGTTCAACAATAAATCCTATTTTAAGTGAAATCAAAAATAATACGTTGCACAAACCATGTTGTGAAACCATGATCTTTAGATAAGGTCAATGTTTAGCAGTGGAAGTGTTTTGACTGACATTTAAATGAGGGAAAATTATTGAAAACCATGTATTTTATGTTTCTGGACTATTGCCAAAGTATTTATGCGTCTAGAAATTCTTTATTATTGAACCTGTTCCGCAGCAAAGAAATTCACCCTCATCTAGCTTCTTAATTAGGAAATTCCTTTAGAAAACGTATAATTAAATGAAGCCAAATTTGAAAAAAACTCTATAACCTAGATGGAACGTGTGTTCAAAGGCCGAAACCCCAAACTAGAACGAACCTTATTAGTGGTGTGTTACGTTTGGTACTCGCCCGGCGGTGCGAGTGCATACAAGCGCATCCTTCTAATGAGAGTGTCGTTACGGCCTTAATGAACCTGATGTATGAAAGGAGGGGTTCGTTACTCTCTGGTGGTGATTCCCTAACGTTGCAGTGTAGCACGGGAGACCACATTATTTAGATCCATAGATAATAATAGTAACTGTTTCAAATTAGAGATCAAGTTTTACTGGAGAATCAACAAACCACTAGCCTGCTTATTATGATTTCTGTTTCAAAACAGTAACTAAGAATACAAAGGTCACAAAAATTTGGTTTATGCGAACATGAGAGAGAATAACACCACAGGACTACGTATGTTGGACCAAATTAATTTAGCTTCAGTAACTCTAGACAATAAGAGATAATTAATTTTTCCTCCGCTAGAGGACGGTGATGGATGACGCTTAATATGATTGTGAGGTTATATTAATAGAGAAAAATTATTAATGTTAGCTATTGCATTAAAGAACGACTTGAATTAATTAAGATGGTAAAGAATGAACTTAAGATCATCATGCATGAAGACATTTTATTTGATGAAAATATTCTCAGTAACTCAAACATTTGTTAAAAATCTGAAATCAACCTGTATAGATACTGTATTTATCAGAGCGGCAACCGATAAAGTATAATTTCTACAAACGTAAACCAAATCACACTGTACAAACACTATAGCCTGCCGAACATACAAACTAAACAGGTTAATTCGTTGGTTTACGGGCACAGTAAATGGGATAACTTTGTTGCGCGAGAGTGCATTGATGAAGCAACACTGTATTCGCTAAATAAAAGCAAGATTACAAAAATCGAGATGTTGGTTGGGAAGTTCACCAGAGACTCTATTCTACCGGAGAAAATCATACTGCTTTTGACGGTGACGCCAAAGTTCATATAAAATTGCAATTTCGATTATTGGAAGTCCGAAAATTTATCTCGTACAAATTTTCAACATAATGATGACCATTTATAATTATTGTTTCACATAATTATTTTTAGTTCGAATGTATTTTTAGTATTACTGAAATGGTTTTTATTTCAGGATTTTTGAGATAATATCTAGCTGGTAAATGAGGTAAGGGTTAGGTTAGGTTTGTTTTGTTAAAACCCTGAAATAAAAACCGTTTCAGTAAAAAAAACACTTTATGACTTGCGATATTTAATGAATAAGAAACAATAAATTCGGACTACAATTTTTTATGGGAACCAATATTAGAAAAACAACGAAATTATGAAAAGTTTTTTTTTTTTTTTTTTTATTATTATTTCATAAACAATACAATTATTGTGTTTGAAATTATATAGGACAAGATGAGTAAAATTTCTAAAAGCTATAAGTCACTTAAAATCTAGGTTTCGTCACATACGAATATTTCCTCGATATTGTAGAAACATCCTCTCAACAAATAATTTTTCAATAGTATATTGAATGTTGCACAGTTGGTAATGATTTTTAAGTCTGTAGGAAGCTTATTGAAAATTTTTACTGCCTGATACCTACTACAATGCTGAGCTATTTTGTGCTTAGGGCAGAAACTAGACTTCACATTTTTAGTGCGCGTGAGAAACCGTAGTTGTTGCTCCTCGCTAGTCTCATATTTTGAAATGTTTTTTACAAACCAGGTAAGCAACACTAGTACATATAAGCTGGGAACTGTCATAATACCCAAGTTTGTGAAATGTTCCCTACAGGAAACCCACTGAGGAAGACGCAAGACTGATCTTATTGCTTTTTTTTGTACAATCAAGGCTTTGTCCGTATTGTACTTAAAACTGTTTCCCCAGAACATAATGCTGTACCGCAATTTGGATTCGACTAAGGCATAGTACGCTGTCTTAAGTTGTTCCACTGTTAGATCATCCCTGAGGCTTTTTAGAGCGTAACAGGCCGAAAGGATAGAATTATGAACAGCATTCAGCTCCTGCTTCCAATTTAGTTCTGAATCGATGTATACCCCAAGGAACTTGACACTATCCACCAAAGCTATTTTTTCTCCGTTCACAACTATATTCAGGGTATCCGTTTTTTTGGAGTTGTGCTTGAATAACATCACTCGCGTTTTTGCGGTATTCAATCGCAAGTTATTAATATCAAACCAATGTTGGAATACCGTTAGGGCGTAATTTGTTCTCTCATCAAGTTCTGATATACTTCTGGCAGAAACAATTGCACTAGTGTCATCTGCGAATAATGTTAAGTGGCACTCGGGCACGATGCTATAAATATAGTTATACAAGTCATTTGTAAATATGATAAACAGCAGAGGACCCAAAATCGAGCCCTGTGGGACTCCTCTTGTTACACTAACAGATTTAGACTTAACCTGTACCTCAATATTCTTATCTATATTTCTTAACTCCACAAATTGTTGTCGGTTTCTGAGATAATTTTGCAGGAGACTGTAAGCCTTACCCCTGACACCATAGAAGTCGAGCTTTTTCAGGAGTATGTCATGGTCTACAGTGTCAAAAGCGGAGCTAAGATCGAGAAATAGTCCCGCAACTCTTTTCTTATTATGCAGTTGCGACACAACATCGTCTACGAGTGAAGCTATCGCATCTAACGTTCCAATTTTTTTTTGGAATCCAAATTGCTTTGGGTTGATTATTGAGTTTTCAGTCATATAAGAGAGGAGGCGACATTTAATAAGTTTTTCAAAAATTTTTGACAAAACCGGCAGGAGTGATATCGGACGATAGTTTTTAGGGTCATTTTGTACTCCTTTTTTATATACTGGTAAGACTCTAGCTACTTTCAACTGCTCAGGAAAAACACCCATTTCGTAGCATTCATTAAAGAAATCAGTAAGGGGTCCTGAAAGTATATCATCGCAATTCTTAATTACTGTAATTGGTATTTCATCATATCCATATGATCTTTTCTTTTCCATAGACTGGATAATCTTCATTACTTCAGGCGATGAAAAATCCTTCCATGACATGTCTTTGCAGCGATATTGAGTCCACCGCTTTAGACAGTGATCCACGGAGGACAAGTCCCCCGTGCTAGGAATTGTCCCATAGTCAAATTTCGCAAAAAATAAATCTGCGATTTCTTGCGGATCCTGTATAATACCACTATCAGATTTAAGGATAATGTTTTTTTTTTATGATTTTGAAATTTACCTCTATGTTTGTTTACCACTTCCCAGATTTTCTTAGATGAAACTTTGGCTTTACCGATTTCTCTTTGTACTGCGATTCTTTTAGCCTGTCTTGTGACTTTTCTAAAAATATTTAGATATAAAGCTCGATATTTTAAAACTGAGATATGACAACTTAACTTGTTTGTGTTACAGAGAACTCGCTTCATTTTACTAGCTACTTTAATGCCTTTTGTGATCCATTTGATTTTTAAATTATCCATTATCTTTTTTTTTTTCTTCTTTTTGGTAAAACTGATTAAAAATATCAGCAATTTTATTCAAAAAGCAAGTTGTTCCTATATTATGCCAATTTGTATTAAGTAGCAGTTGCCTAAAAGTCTGTAAATTGATGATTATGATCACAAATAGGTATGACAAGAAAAAATCGAACGATAAATTGTATGTCAGCCAATATGGAACCGCTTTCGACATGTAATCGTATTGTCAACGTAACGATAGCTTTTATTTACTTGATAGAAACGACGTTCGAGTAAAAATAATACGATAATATGTTTATTACTATATAGTTATACCGAGAAGTATAGAGGCCCAGTTTCACTAGTATTAATTAATATAATGTAATTAGTATTCCGATAGATATAAAAATATCAGGCATGGTTCAAACACAGGTTAACCTTGTTCGCCCGGCGTCCCGGCTCATTTACCCAAAAAATTGGCAATATTATAGAAATCCCCCTCAGGCACCAGACGGCTCATAATTACACCTATGTGAAGACATATTATTGGTATACCTCTATGAAGCTAAAATACATGGCAACTTATTTTCAACGAACCCTGAGGCTTTATAAAAGTTACAGAGCATATTATTACCAATATTATCATTTAATATTCTAGTAAACTTTATAGGTTTTATGAGTTTAGGGGCTTACCCCTGTAATTAACGTTTTACATTTTTATTTCGTTTTAGTTATGCCAGTCTATGTGGAAAACTTTGACATTTAAAGCTTGAGGATGATTGATCAGTGAACTAATACTATTACGCAATAAATATATCATGGGGAGTTCTCCGAAGAACTGTTTAGGAAATTTATCCTTCCCCCCTCCTCGATGGATGGCAGTCTACAACTGTGTGTTTTAGACTAAACTTTTGGCCACGCACGACAGTGTTATGGAATCAGCTCACTGCGGCGGACTGTAACACTCCTACCCCCTGTCTACATAGAAACGATAAAATATCCTACGTTGTGTATTTAATTGAATTGGCCAAAATAAAACATGTGATCGTCTAGTTATAATTATACCTCTAAATTAAGACCCTCTACGTTGTGTAAAATAAATAGTTAATCTAACGTAATCAAAATCAAAATCTCTCAATAAACATGCCAAAACCGAGAATAAAAGAAATCAACCTTAACGTGAAATAAACACAAAATAAAACACAATTGGAATAAAAGTTTGACTCACCCAGATTCTGCTTGTACTACCTTGATCGTTTTATACCTTTCGTCTTCCTAATACTTACTACTCCCTACCTACATTTGCATGATAATACAAGTAATATAATGTTAGCCTACCTAAACCCCTACCGTGAAAGAGGCCGGTTACAGCGAGAACCTATTTGACTTAGATTTAAATCTACTCCGTTATGTATATGTAATAATGTATTGAATAACAAATAATATCAAATTGGTTCTTACTTTGGATGGGGATTGGCCTCTATAAGACAAACTACCCTGCTACCTACCATCTATTCCTTTTACGTGTGAGTTAATGTCATACAACACTTTGTGCACCAATCATTTAACAAAATGATCAATTGGACAAGGTCACGGAAAAAATGGTGATTAAGAGGAACACTAAATGGTTTGTAATTTCCACTGTTAGCTACAGCACATCACAATGTGGTTTGTGATTTCCACTATTAATTTAGAACATCACAAAAGGGGGTTGATCACTCTTTCTAACTTCCGATACGAGCCACGTCAGCGAGGATCGTTGATTCAAATATAGTTTGTGATTTCCGTTGTTAGTTTCAGCACATCACAACGGGGGGTTCGATAACTTTTCTAACTTCCGACACTGATCATGTCAGAGGAGGATCGTCTGGTTTGTGATTTCCACTGTTAGTTCAGTACATCACCAAAACAGATCGATACTCTTTTAACATCCGACACGGGTCACGTCTTAGAGGATCAAATGATTCGATTGCGATAAAATGAATGCAAAGGTATATTTTTTATGTCAAAATTATATCTAACCGCCGTGTGAATAACCGCTATACCGTTATTGTAAGCACTTCACAGGAGGATTTCTTTATTAATCACCGTAACTGTAATAATCACTTGTAAAAAATCCTTGAATGCTATGTGCATGACACAACCCAAACGATCCGAGATAACCTAACTTTCATTTTCAACTACACACACACACACAGACGCATATCCTCAATACAAGCCTAACCATATGCACTAATAACACTCAATAAAACTAATTCAATCTCTAAACTAAAACCATCGCTAACTAGCTACTTATGTGTCCGAACGCGTCCGTACTAAGATCCTTGACCAACCACTTCCCTATCTTCTCTACCAACTGTCCTGTTCCTAGTTTCGCGTCCCGGGGGTGACTCTCTCTAAAAAACCCTATGTTTCCTAAAAATCAAATCGTCCCTACTTCTCACAACTGACGCCAACCTAATTAACCAATCAAACTAACGCGGGAAACAGTATGTCACCGCCCTCAAGCTCTATGTTTTTAAGGTTGTGTTTCGTTGCATCCTAAGACGCTAGTCCTTTATTTTTTTATCTACAAATGTAACGCTAAGAATCCACTTGACAATGGGATCTTGCACATGTTGCGACTGTTGCTAGCAGGTATATCATTCATTTCGAAGAACTGTGAAAGTCTGTTTTTAACAATATAGCAAACAAAAAAAAATAGATAAAAGAAATTTTGTCTAAATGACCTGCAGCTGCGGAGTCTAATATCCCAAAAGCGGCTTCTTTGTTTGTAACTTTCTATTGTTACTGTAATTCTAAGATTTCGAAGAATACAACAAATTAAGTTTTTAAAAAAATATCTTACATTATATGAAATGTTTATTATTTATATATATTAATGTATAGCGGGTAATATACACGCGTTACAGGACCTGTGGCCCTTCACGAGACGAGCACACTCTTTTCTCAAAGGCTGGCAACGCTGCTGCAATACCTCTCCTGCTGTTACAGGTGTCCATGGCTGGCAGTGATCACTTCCCGTCAGGTGACCCGATAAACTAGCATACAAGAAAAAAACAATAAGCTTAATGTTTCAGTTCTGATAATTATTATGGAAAGAACGATTCGTATCAAATGCTCTAGAGAAATCTACAAGGGTCAAAGTAGTACTAAAATTATTCCGAATGTACAAGCTTGAAGGATTTGTTATACTTAAATTTGCTACTAACTTGATTCAATCTCACAACTTTTTAATAGTAAATTGCTCTACTTAGATTTTAAGAGGTTATTTAAACTTCCACTTCAAAAGCATTACTTGGATACAGAAACCAAGTCTATCTAGCCTTACCTGTCTTGGGAATACTATAAACTACTTGAACTCTTAAGTTCATGCAATCCACTCAACGCTCAAGCCCGAAACTAAGCTCAGAATGAATACTTGAGACAAACCCGCAGATCAAAACCTGAGCTGGAGTTCATGATAACAATTCGAGCACTTCAACTTAAAAATAGTTTGGTTTTAACATAATATTAAACATACTTTTTGGTATACTTAGCCAAAGTTGGAAAATTTGGTTTCTGTTTGGCCACATCCACTTAAGAAAAATAATGTATTTACGTGGAAACAAAACCTTTGTTTAGCAGCATGCAATCCAATATATTTAAAAAATAAACGGCCAAGTGTGAGTCGGACTCGCGCACGAAGGGTTCCGTACCATTATCTTTACTTAAAAATAAACTAAAACCTAAAAACTTAAATAGGTACTTTTCTTTTCTTTTACTTACTTTTCTTTTATCAATGCAACATTAGACAGTATACCAGTTGCCGATCGAGCAAAAACGAGTGAAAAAATCACGTTTGTTGAGTGGCAGCCCCTGCACTTATTTTTTTTCTGTTTTTTTGTATTTGTTGTTATAGCGGCAAAAGAAATACATCGTCTGTGAAAATTTCAACTGTCTAGCTATCACGGTTCATGAGATACAACCTGGTGAAAGACATACAGACGGACAGTGAAGTCTTAGAAATAGGGTCCCGGTTTACCCTTTGTGTACGGAACCCTAAAAATCATGAATTGTTAACTTTATGGCCTAAACAATAAATTAAAAATACTTTAAAGAACAATGTTGTTACAATAAACGGGATGATACCGAACAATTTGTTTTGTGAATCCCATTTGTCTTTTAGTGCATTGGTCAATCTACTATTTAATATGGTAGTGAAACTTTCATAATTCTTATAACCCAATTGTTTTTCTTGGTCCTAACCTTCCTTTTTTTGCTTTGTGGTAAAGTGGCTGTGATGGCAACCACTACCACCATATACATATTATTGTCCTTAAATGAATGCCGCCAATCAAAAACGAAATACAAAGTTAATTTTTCAGTCAAAAATGGAAAAGAAAATCAATTTCATTGAAATAATATTAAATTGAATCTGAGACTAATTATGAAACTTTTGAAACAGCAGAAATTATAAAGACAAAGATTTCAATTGATACTTAATACCATCATTAAAAATAAATAATTTAGAAAATGACGTGTTACAGAGTAAACTTTAGAATTAGTTTTGATAGCAAAATTGTCAACTAACAGCAGCCAAATTGGGAATTTGTTTTTAACGTTGACAAGAAAAAAGGTTTTTGAATATTTATTAGTAAATTTCAACACAATCACCAATATATTAGGTAGTTTAACTAGAAATGATCGTCAATAATTTCAATTCCCATAATTGATATTGGATGTTCTGAGGGCGTGGATACGAACTTGTAATCATGTTACCCGAGATTATAAGTTCTGGGAATGGAACCCACATACATGCCCTATTGAATTCGCACGTAGTGATGTGCTACTATTAACTACCTTTGTTTGAGTAGATACTATCAGTTATTAGCCGAATCAGGTAAAATAGGTAAACAAGATATTTCTAAATACTTATCTCGGTTAACATTTTAAATATTTAAAAATCTATGATAATTTAAAAGACTACTTTCAGAGCTTATAATTCTTCATTTTTGATTGAACTTAGGACCACCCCAGCAAAAAGCTTTCTCGCTAAAAACACTGCGTTCTAATCGGCCCATCTGTTTGGGAATTACGATGACACCAATCCAACACACAGACAGACAGTAGGCATCAGACCTTATAATGCCCCTCTCTTTTTGTCGGGGGTTGAATCCGTACCGTAAAATGGGGTACAACGTTAAATAAAGAATTATTATCTGTTTTGTTTCATTATTAGACTTTGGTTTTTTTGTGGACTTATCATTGAATACTTATTCTTATTACTTAGTAACTTTTAACTCGTATTTCTATTCCACCTATGATTACTATTCTACCTGATTTACAAAACATAACACAGTTACAATTCTAATTTTATTCACAAAAGTATAACTTTTAAATACCAAAAATTAACTGAAAACGGTGAACTCGGCCAACTCAGCGATCTCAGAGTTGTCGGCGCTCCTAAATTGTATTTCTATTCCATTCCACCTATGGTTACTATTTTACCTGATATACAAAATGTAAATAAAATCACAGTCACAATGTTAATTTTATCCACAAAAGTATACCTTTGTTTTTCCACAAATTAACTGAAGTCGGTGAACTCGGCCAACTCAGAGATCTCAGAGTTGTCGGCGCTCCTAAATTATATTTATATTCCATTCCACCTATCATTACAATTTTACCTGATTTACAAAACATAAGAAAGATCACAGTCACAATTTTCATTTTATCCACAAAAGTATAACTTTTTAACTACCAAAAATTAACTGAAATCGGTGAACTCGGCCAATTCAGCAATCTCAGAGTGGTCGGCGCTCCTAAATTGTATTTCTATTCCATTCCACCTATGATTACTATTTTACCTGATATACAAAACGTAAATAAGATCACATTTACAATTTTAAATTATCCACAAAAGTATACCTTTGTATTACCACAAATTAACTGAAATCGGTGAACTCGGCCAACTCAGCGATTTCAGAGTTGTCGGCGCTCCTAAATTGTATTTCTATTCCATTACACCTTATGATTACTATTTTACCTGATATACAAAACGTAAATAAGATCACAGTTACAATTTTAATTTTTTCTACAAAAGTATACCTTTGTATTACCACAAATTAACTGAAATCGGTGAACTCGGCCAACTCAGCGATCTCAGCGTTGTCGGCGCTCCATCAAACCGCGCTGAGCGCAGTTTCATAACTCGCTCTTAATCGCGCAAGTGAGCGGGGATTAAGTAGAGTTATCAGTTCGTAGATGGCTAAATTATTGCGATAGTTGTGAGCTGAAAGCGAACTTGAGAGGCTCTGGATGTTTGTAAGTTTGAGTCTTAAGTTCGCGGTATAGTTTTGAAGTTCGTGTATGCAAGATTATGGTGTGGGAATTGTTGATTCAAGATTTGGGAAGTTGGGTAACAGAATAGTTATTAAATACTTACAATTTAGCATAAAGTTGTGACAAATTCTGATTACACGTAAATAAAGATAGAAAAAGATTGTTTTAATCAGAATTTATAACAATTTTATTCAATCCAAGATCAAGTTATTGAATATTTAGTAAGGATACTTCTTTAATTGTATTTACTTCGTTGCACTTTTCAAGTATCAAGATAATCCAAGGTTTAGGCATTTCTTTAAAACCACGTATTCCACTGAACCTGGATGGTAATAATTCCAAGTATTATATAGTGTACTATGAAATATGAAGTATTCCACTAAACTACCTTTGTTTGAGCGTTCGCGAAATAACAAGCGTGCTAGTGACATTTGAGAAATATGCCAAGACGAAAGTGCCAAAACGTGCACAAAACAAGACGCTTGAAAATATTGAACATTCTTCAAAAAGCAATTCGTAAGGATTTGACGTATAAAATATTTATTTTGGATCTCAAATTTCATTTTTAGATTTGGAAGTAACATTACCATTATAATATCTAATTACTTAGAGCTGACCATAAAATTAAGATACTTATGATCTACCTGTGAAAGCCGTTTAAATATAATCTTGGAAGTATATTTCTATTTTAAATATTTACTTTATTCAGCAATGTATATACAACATCGCTAAAAATCTAGTCCAATACTTGCCAACATCATTAATTATATAGCAATGTACACAGAGATGCGGCGATGTATATCATGGTCAGAAGCCGTGTCGCTGTCTTGGTACAAGGATGTGGGCTAATACCTTGACGTAAATGACCTCAAGCTCGATTTACTAGTTTGTATGACATTACTAACGGCCGCAATTACCACTAATCTCTACATAATTCTAGTTGACGACAGTACAAGCTAAACCGTTGTTTTTGGATACCTAGGTAGAAAGATTCACTATAGTAGTTAATACAACAAAGGAAAACTATAACGACTAAATAGACTTCACTAGTTCTTGAGCCACAGACAACTGAAATGTTTATACATAGGTATAGATAGAAAATCATCTAAGATAGCGAACCACAACTGCAAAAATAATAAAATTAACTAATACTTGTGGTTTTTGGCGTTTTTTGTGTATGTCTTTGTAGTAACGGCGACGGAACCCTACATTGAGAATGGTTTAGAGTGTCGTACCCAAAGGGTGCTAATAATAATAATAATAATAAATTTTATTTCGGGCAACGAGGCCCATATTTACAAATACCTTATAGACTAACATACATAACAATATAAAACTTAAAACTAACACCGAGGTGACAGAACAGTGTGGTCCTGTTCTGCCAAAATTGGCATCTTGGTCGCTGCCGGTAGGTTGCCCCGAAACCGCCGGAACACAACACCTTTCGGCCAAAAGTCAGGACACTCGACGGTCCCCAGCATAAACCGCGGCACGCGCACTACAAACGAACTGAAGTGCACGTAGCGAAGCGAGCGTAGCTGCAACACCGTCAGACTGCATCCAACCTTCTGACGGACGTACTCCACCACGTCGTCTACCGTTGCAGAGTGGTGCAGGCGAGACACGTAGAGCGCCGTGTTCGGTATAGCTGCCCGCAGCTCGGAATTCGGGTCCGTTACTGCAGTACCACACCGAGTCTTATGAGGCTTCCTACGTGCTTTGCTTTAATAGGACCCTATTACAAAAAGTCCACTCTCCGTCTTGCTGTCTATTTTCTGTCTGATTTTTTGTCTGTCTGTGTGCATCATTAAAAAAAAAGTTACAAAATGAACCCCCACACCAAAAATAAGTATATGGAATCCTTATTCGGCGGTTTTTCTTTCTACCTAGTCCCGATACTGTTAAAATAATTTAACCTCACATAGTAAATATTTAACAGAATACCTAAATAAACAGCGTTCCACACACCAACGGAAGCGTACCGGTGACTAACGGCGTCCGGAAGTCAGTAATTAATATGTCGCCGCGGTCGCGTCCCCGCGGGCGGCGCAGGGGCGAACGCGAAAAATCACCTTCATAACTAAACGCGTTTTCACGTTTGCTATTTAATGACAAAATTGCAATAAAGTTAATGCCCTGAGCTTTGTTAGTTATGGGTAAATAAATTGAAAGATGCGGTTCCATGTGTGCATTTTCTTTTCATGATTTTTCATTACCTGCCAGGTTCCATTCTCCCCTCAGTGACTGTTATTAGTGCTGATACTCAATCAGGTAGCTCTTCCAACTTTGACCTCTTGGTCTATATTTCTGTTACTATAAAAACATTTGAAATAAAGGGTGGCCACGGTGCTGAGATTTTTTTTGTTAAAGCTAATTCGAGTGCAAGGAAGATCAATTTACTAAAATTGCAATCACATATTTTTTTCGTATAATGTTTTCACAATCGTTTTTCCCCAGACGCGTTTTTTCCTGTCGCATACTTCCCCATGGCAGAAATCAATTCAATAGTGTCGACGGAGCTACGCGTTCGCGGAGCTCCTATTTTTGAGCTCTTTGGCCCTCCGGGCCTACTACAAAACTAACATTTAACCTAAACCTAACTACTTATGTCGATTTAGTTCAAAAAGTGGGAAAATTACGACTGGGAGAAAACCGGAAGAAAAAAAAGTTATGCGAAGAGGAAAAAATGCAAAAAGAAAACATGTCCGTATTAAGTGGGTACTAAATTTTCCTAGCATCATACGGTATCAGTTAGAGTAAACGTTAAATAATAAATGGAAACCTGAGTTTGTTTTAAGGGTAAGTGCCATCGTGACGATAGTATGATTAAAATGTTCGTGCTAGAGATACTGTACAATTTTTTTCAATAAAGTACTGTCATTATCAATTACGTTTAAATTATCCGCCCCTCTAAAAGAACTCCACTGTTTTCTGTTCAAAGTAAATAATTTCCCTCTTAGTTGGTAACCTGCCAAGCAATATGTGTACGTGTATGATCAGAGTTGCAACTGGATGATGCATCTGCTCTGCATTTGATTTTACTTGCTAATGGCTCGGAGTGGACTGCATATGATGAGGCAGCCACCGACTATTTATAATGCTGTTTGCTTAATTAGTGCACTTTTTTATTTTTATACAGTCTACAGTTTATTAAACTGTGATTGATTAATGATTTATGATCGTATTTTAGTCTGCAAATCCAAAGAAAAATACTTCATTAAACACCAAGTTACATGTCCGAAAGATGACTTGTTTTTAATAGTTAGCTTGCTCAAACGAAATATAATTCTTAATGGCGTTATAATTAACAAAATGAAAATAACTATAGTCATTTTCTTGTTTGTCTTTTATTTGATACACCGATAGCATTAAGAATGTAAATATGAGGATACAACTCACACAAACTAAGCTCTAGGCTTGTGATATTATAACCCTTACAATAATATATAAATGTAAATTATCTCATGATATTTATGTTTATATTTGTGCTAAACAACAAGTAACACACTTATGTTCCTTATTTCACTAAGGAAAACTTAATTGTGCTCATCACACAGGTATTTGCCATCACCAAGAACTCTTTGGCACACTACGACGACGACAATACTTGTCAAATGACGTTCTATCCTTGAATGCCAGTTATAATAGCGTTTGATATCAATTCGCAAATGTTCTCACGAACCATCCCTCCCGTCTCACCTGCTCCCGATAAGCCGCGTGCCTCCCGACAGTAATCCACTCTGTGTCTGCCAGTCCTCTTCGTAAACTATTTACGCGCTAGTATTGAAGGCTTGAGTTCTCCGAGAAATGTGCAGTTCACGTGTTGGTGTTACGAGTTCGTTACGTTCATGACGCGGGGTTTCACAAGCTTAAAACTAGTGAAAATGATATATAAGTATATATTATTATCTTTACAGGCGCGCTGTTTGAGTATGTAATTGTAAAGCTAAAAGTTCTTTGTGTAGGAGCTCACGTACGAGTATGGTACCTAATTCAAATTAAAATAGTATTTTTTACTTCTAGCAACGAAAACGATAAAAACTCTTCAAGGTGACTTTATGTATGTATGTAAAGTCTTTATTGGTGCATTCATAGATGCATTATATTATGTCTAAATTGAAGAATAAAGAACTTTAACTTTGACTTTATTGCGCAAATATATAAATATAACAATTTTGTAATATTCATATTTTAATGCACAAAAGCGAACTTATCTCTAAATGGGATATCTTTCAGTTAACCCTGATATAGGCCTATACAACTCTGTCCTTTTCTGACTGCGTAAACTGAACTCCCTGTCATAATAACCCCCATGTTTGCTCGTTTGCTTTCCAAGCCATACGACGAACTTTATTTTATAAGAATCTCACAATGCGCATCATATTGCATGTCATGTAGCTACCTACACACTTGTAGGTCACTCCATGCCCGCGGTGTGTCCAATTACTCCGCTGCGAGGAATGCCGGGCGCGGAGCATAGTGGCATTGCACCAGTGCAAGTCTGGAATACCGGGCAGAAACTGGAATACGCGAAGTTTTTGTGTGATATGTATAATATTAAAAAATTCATTATGATTACTTTGCGTTCTAAAAATAAATATTACATAAGCTAGACGTCTACACTTCTCTGTTTGTGGATAATAATTAAGTAAAACAAAAGTTCAGCAATCTATCCGTTTGGTGTTGTAGCTCCTAAAACAGATTTTTATAAATTGTAAGCTTGTTTAATTGAAACGGGTCTTATTCCTAGCTAGTTGTTTGAGGCAAAGCGAAGTGTTAATAGGCTTCCCTCGAGGTGGATTAAGGAGCCAAAGGACGTCCATAGCTGGGCTCCACGACGGTCAATTTTGTACCATTCCCATGCATCTACGAGATACCGAGATACTACACGGTAATTATATTGCCTTGACTGGTTACCTCTTCCGTTATTACTGTTAAGTAAATAAGCGCTATCAAAAATCGGCAATACGATAACACGTTAAACGCAATGAGGTTTCACCGTGTGGTATCTCAGCCCTGATGAAGATTGCGTAAAGCTGATGCATGCGAATGGTACAAAATTGACTGTCGTGGCGCCCAGCAATGGACTTACCACCTTAGCTAATGTGATGATTAAAGCTTATCAGCACTAGTTAGAACTATGGATTATTAATTTGAAATTCTGCCAATAAGGGAGCCCTGCCAAGATGCATTGCGCTAACTAGCTTTTCTATTCGTTTCCTTCTTAAAGCAATCGCGTCACTGGTAGATCACGTGACTTTTCGTATCACGTCATCTACCAGTGACGCCATTGGTTTAAAAACGAATCGAATAGAAACGCTTGTTAGCGTAATGCATCTTGGCAGGGCCCTCGGTAACCGCGATCGCTGGTCGAAATATTAAGTTTATTAAAAAAACCTTCGTGATTTGCATATTTTCTATTCTATTGTATATTTATTTACTTCAGTATAAAATTATAAATATTTAATTTAAATAGAAGTGTAACGTTTTAAAAATGAAGCTGAAACTCTGCATCACTGCACCCCTATTTCAAGTTAATATGAGTCCAATTATAAACCTCATACGAGCCAACTTCGAGTGCGCATCCGGCGGAAGCGCCCTCTGGCGGCGCCGTAATTATCGCAATCCGCTCCTACCCTGGACACGGGTGATTCTCCCGGCTAGTTAAAACTTGGGAATTGCGCTGCTATTAACAGAAATTTGGATAATTACCCGGTTTTGAGACGTAATGAAGCCTCAGCTTGTTAGTAAAGAACTGAATATGGCGTGGGTAGTGGTAAAACTTAACTTTTTATACATATCTGGTTCTTGTATCACCAGAGGGCTTATTGTCTAACACACTCGCTATCGCAACCGGCATCAAAGTGAAGCAATTGTTTTCTTTTTGTAGCAGACAACCTTCGATTTTCAAAATGAAAACGATCGTGATTGCAATTGCGTTAGACAATAAGCCCTCAGTTCTTTTAAGATAATTATATTAATATGTAGGTACCTCTATAAATATTGTATTGCTAGGAGTTCTGTTCTGGCTATTGTGTTGACCACGGAAAAAAAAACAGTGGCGAATACTCAAATTATCATAAAAACAACACGTCACCGTGGAAAATGTTTTTGGTTCGGCTATCGTTTTTAAATTCCAAAATAGCACAATAAGGCATGCTTCTGGATTTATTTTTAGAAATACCGAAAATCGATAAATGCGATCGCGGCTAAAGTATGGTAGGTTGTGCGAAACTCCGCATAACCATGCCACACGTTACCCGCCCACTTGACACTTCTACTGTTTTATCTGTTCTGTGGTTGAAGCATACAATAGTAAGCCGGTAGATTATTTCGACGAAACGACGCCCACAGAAATTTGACAAAGAATTTAAAACCAATTCAGGAAATTTAGGTTATAAAAAAAAAACCTGACTTTATGCTATTATTATTATTATTATTCATGGCGATTTTATATCTCTTTATACTGCTGCTTGGTGGCAAGTTAAATAGTTAAGTAGAGTAAGACGGAGGTATTGACTGGGACATACTAGACAAGGACGTTAATAAACTACTACTGTAATATACAATAAGCGTTATACACGTCAGATAGGCGATTTACTTAAACAACTCCCTATACAACTCGAAAGACGAATTATTATCCGGCGAATTTTAGTTTTCCCCTCAGGGAAAGTTTTAGGGCGTGCATTTTCAATTAGGTAGCTTAAACCTCGTTCCTTTGACTTTACTCCATAGATCGACAGTTCGACAAGAAGCTGTTAATTAAAGAATAACACGTCAGTGCCCTGAGACAACACATTTAACGCTAACGTAAACTATTTTCGAAAAGTGTCAAAATATATAAAATGAAAGAGTTTGACGCGACCCTCCGGGAGCTTATGTCACTCCTAAATCTACATAACGCTCTTGCAATTCATCTTGAATAGGGCCACCGTACATTGAAATTGTGCAACATGAACTTAATTACTCAAAACCACTTGCAACATCCTTAGCGCTTAGTATTAAGTATGATTACTTAATAAGCCTGGGCTTCCTCCAGCGTTCCGTTTTAAGGCCAGAAGCCCAGAACACTGCCTTAATGCTGTCTTCCAATTATGCGCGTCCCCTAGCCGTATTATTTTTAACGGCCTGCACCACATGCACGCATAAACGTTCAAAATGGCCACTCAACAGCCTGCTGAATAGCGGAAGTGTTTTCAAAATGGAAGAGCACATTGGCTTTCTTTCTAACAGTTAAATAGTTGTTTAATATTTAAAATACGTATGAAACTCCCTGTGAAATTATTTCAAGTTTTTTTTATTGTTGTGTTTTTGTGTAGATTTACACAATAACATAACATCTAACTGCTACAGTTTTTAGCATGTTGATTGACACAATGTCAAGCGCGACATGTTAGCCTCTGATATGAGTATGACTAAGCACAGCACCACACCTTGTCTTAAGCGATCTTCTCTCAGATTACTAAATTAATCTTTTGAATTTTGAATTGTTAAAAAAAGTAAAAAAAAGGCCTTTCGCCACTTCATCCTTCCAGCGGTATTTGGGCCGGTCAACCAGTAATTAAATATTGTTGTTTTGTTATTGTTAGCATTTGTCTTATCTTGGTTAGCTTTAATCGAACCAAACATTATATAAGATATAGTTTGGACAAAAACCAGGAAATCACCTACCTTGGCGAAATACTGAAAAATAAATCAAAACTTTCAATTTAAAACGTCAGCAAAGTGCAAAAAATTGGAACATAATGTTCCCAATTTTTCCCGCCGACGGTCATTAAGGCGGCGCGCTCTCTCAGCCGCTGTCACTTAAGGTGACGCCCAACGAGCTGTTACGATAAACTGTTTATCTTAAATTGGGGAGGGCTGTAAAGCGCTTAATAACTTTGTATGAAGTTGAAATTATATCACAGGATAAAACAGTTACGCACAATGCGGTAAAAAAAATTAATACTGAGAGAGGCGCTGTCATACTTTAGCTTAATAGAAATTCATATTAATATTAATTTATTCCTATATGTGTAGCACGAATTACTAAAATAGACTAACATTTCATACATATTATTTTACATTTTATACTTTACCTTTACTATTCGATGACGATAATATCCACTTGTTATTAAATACTTAATACGGACGCGGGGGGCTTTAAGGCTCAGTTTCATTGCGCGATAGCCCGTATGCTTTTCGTGATACATTGCGTCGCTGCAATAACTATTGGCTCAAAAATATTATAACAAACCGTCAATGGATTGCTACAACCATGCGGGCTATCGACCAATGAAACTGAGCCTTTAGAGCGACGCCACACGAGCGTTGCTGGTGCGTTCCGTCGTCGCAACGCTGTGATATCAACATAGAGCGACGTAAGCGTTTCAACTTATCGTGTGGCATGTCGTTCTAATTTACAATGTATAACAACGCAGCGACGACGACGCAACGCACAGAAAAAGCCCTTTTGGCATCCCACTTCACCAATCGCCATTCACGATCGATGACGATTACGTTAACGTTACTTAGTCGATAGAAGGTAAACGATCGTGCTCGGGGTACGGGCGTGCAGACATCCTTTCATCTCATCTATTTACTTCATAACCCTGTTACTTTAACTCGATAGACGAATTTGAATGGCCGTTCAAAGAGGTCGTTAAAACGAAAAGGTATTAAATTGTGCAGATATTTTATGACTACGAATATACTTCTTTTAGTATGTCATGGCCACTTTTGATACAAGATTATTAGAGATAAGAAATTGAAAAATATTACATTGTTACTTTTTAAGGGCACTGAAGGAAATAACAAATAAACGTCGCACAATGTAATGTGTTGAGTTTGAACTGCTTGTAAGTGATATACTGTAGAAATATGTCAAAATGACGTATGAATCGGCAAAACCGAATGCATGGTTATCTGATTTTTATATTTAGATTTTTACAGTTAACAATTCCCATTCAATCAATATGTATAGCTCTAATCATACGAGGCAGATCTCTAGATATATTTTTACATGGCGTTACCCACGTTACGCAAAATTACTGATAGAGTAAAGTCTATAAAATGTGCTGAACGCTGCATGATTTTAATATCTTTGAAAATAAAATATTTCATCGTTATCAATGTTATCGGTTACCGTCAAACTTAAACGGTTTATACTGCCGGCATCCAACGAAATTCAAAATATTTAAAGATCAATGTACCTACCTTTATCCAAATCTTGCTTTGTAACATTGAAATTAGACAGGTAGATATGCAACCTTCAGAGATAAGATAATTCAATCTCTGTTGGACAAAGGGCTGTCCAATCCACTTACTCGTTAGGCCTAACTGATTTTTGTGCTTTAGTTAAATTGAAAGGGAATGAAATAGAATTAAGACCTTTGACCTTGGCAATTTTCCTACTACGAATCCCGAATATGGGAATAAACTTTTAATATTTTAATTATGATTGTCATAATTATTATCTAAGTTTTGTTGGATTTCAATGTACCCTAGCTGGCAAGTTTTACTCGGAAAATTTGGTGTAATCACGAAAATTTGTCTGAATATTAATTTCAAGATGACCACGATCCACGAACTATGCACTTATGTAAAGTTAATATTACATACATACACAAACTCATGCCTTCATTCCCCGAGTGGGGCAGGCAGAGCTACAGAATTACCAACAACTCTACAAATTTGTTGATATTTCTGTAACCAAATTTTGCACAATTAGGCTAAGATATTTACCAGCGTAATAGTATATAATGACTCTAGATGTTGTCAAGATAATCATCATAAGAATTGCAATATTTAAATATTACAGCTTACAAGCTTGTAACAATAAAAAATACATTTTCTGATCTTCAATTTCATTAAAAAGCATTTTTCATAAATCGTACATCTGAAGCACAGCTTTATATGCTAGTAAAATGTGGACATTGATACAAATATTTAGATATAAAGAGATTAGAGGCCTTTGAAATGTGGATTTGGAGAAGAATAGAAGGTATCAGTTGGACGGAAAGGTTATCGTTTAAACAAGTTCTGAACAGAATAAAAATAAGAGCAATTTGCTGTGCACACAGACACGGCACATGCTACAATAAGACATTTTCCATCGGAACATGATAAAAAATAGAAGGACGAAGAGGCAGGAGAAAACCAAGAAACAAATACTAAGAAAATAAATAAGAAGTGAATTAATTACTTGGCTCTCAAATAAAGAGAGGGAAAGAGATAAAGAGAGAAGAGAGAGAGATCAACTAAAGTATTTAACGAAATGCAAAATTCCATCAAAAAACTTGTCAAATAGAATTTCGCTCTTTCGTTTTTCTTCCTTCACGCCAACTTCACGTAAAAATAAGAATCCACTTTGTTATTTTGAGCACGTTGTAACATTCATATTTCCCGTGAAAAGGGATGCCCCGCGTAATTCACAAAAACAATACCACTAAACATACACGCTATCCTTTGAATGTTAATACATCTATTGTATAACCCATAACAGTTCCCAATAAATCCCTTCATCTTTGCGCTATTATAATCTTAACCACACATCCATTACTGCGTAAACAGGGGCTCAAAGGGACTTTGGGTGTAGTGAGGAGGAAGTGTGCGAGATCCAATTTAGAATAGCCACCATGGTGACCAAGGTGGGCCTGGGTAAATTTCAATTTACGTCTCTTGCGGGTATGTCGCGCATACATATTGGCACATCAAAGGCATTACTTGGGCCGGGCCAAGTTAGAGGAGCGGAATATTAATACGTGTATAATGTTGTGATTGTAGCATGCGTCGTCCGATTAGGGGCGATGTTGTTCCACCTGGGTGTTCTGTATAGCTGACAAACTTTGTTACATAGTCCTATACTTAGTTATATGTAGACTACGAGTATTGACAAGTTAAGTCGGGACTTAAAATGGGTATTAATTTGAAAAATATCACTAACATTACAAGCTTTATTCTCTTTTAGGGAAAATTGTAAAAAACCTTACATTTCTATCAAAAAATGTATTTTTATCGACTTTTTTATTTAAGTACATTTATTTAATAATAACTGTAAACTTAGTGACCTTGGTGAGTCTAAGAAGTGCGAAAATTTTGTCGCAACATTACGACTCTATCATCAGATTAGCTCTATGTCACCATATGGCATTGACATCTGCGCCTCTATTCTAGACGGTACAAACGATATCGTAGTTTACCTGTTAAGGTATTGTTATGACGTCAGCCGTCATTACTGTCAAGAAAATAAGAGCTATCAAAACGTTGACAATACGATAACAGGGCCTCTATTCAACACGGTAAAAACAATATCGTTTTTGATCTGTTATCGTATTGTCACCGTTTTGATAGCTCTTATTCACTTGACAGTAATGGCGTCTGACGTCAAAACAATACCATAACAGGTCAACTACGATATCGCTTTTACGTTCGGGAATAGAGGCGCAGGGCCTCTATTCAACACGGTTAAAACAATATCGTTTTTGATCTGTTATCGTATTGTCACCGTTTTGATAGCTCTTATTTACTTGACAGTAATGGCGTCTGACGTCATAACAATACCATAACAGGTCAACTACGATATCGTTTTTACCGTCGGGAATAGAGGCGCAGATCAAAAACTATATTGTTTTTACCGTGTTGAATAGAGGCGCTGGTTTCACAGAACAGATTTTTTTTCTATTCCGTGGTTGGTTTACACTATTCCAATAACAAAAGAGTTTAAGTGCCGAGTTCACCAACCAATTTAACTGTTAAGTGCAGTGTTCACCAACAATTAAACGGACGGTTAGCGGTTTATCGGTTGTCAAATGTATTGACTAACAGCTGATTAAGACTTAACCGTCTGTTAAATTGGTTGGTGAACTCAGCCCTAAGTCTTAATAAGCTGTTAGTCAATACATTTGACAACCGTCAAACCGCTAACCGTCCGTTTAAATTGTTGGTGAACACTGCACTTAATATGTTAGTGAATATAATATTTGGGTCTATATCATTTTAAACTTAAACATTATTATCCCCAAACTGAAGAATTGTATGAGTTCACGTATTGGAATAAGGGTTATTGCAGATAGCGTTGAACGACGTAATGTGTCCTACGATCTGATGTTTGGAGTTTTAAATGTTCTTATGCAAACATATAAGTACCTATTGTTCATTTTTATCGTAACAAATAATAACTTCACATTTTGCTGCAGTGAAATTCACCCTTGATTTTTCTACGAATCAGATTTGCCATTCAATATTCGTAAACCTCTTTGGCAGCCCTTCAACGCTCCGCTTTTAATTTGGGTCTCGACCCTAGAAGGGACCCGAAACGCGCGCGTTTACGGCCGAAGGGTTAGCAGTTCACGTGTTTGAAGTTGCCGCTGGGGCCTTAACGTTAACGCTCAAGTTATGCGCGCTTAGTTTGATAGTTTTAGCTGAAATTGTATATACTTACCCGTTATTGTTGAGTGTTGGTGGAGTTAGTAGGGACGCGTGGTATGATTTATTATCTTTAATATGAAACGCGTTTGTGGTTGAAAGTTGAAAGTTGAAAGTTTGTGTATAGTCAACGTCATAGGTAAGTGATCACTTTGGTAACTTGTTGCTTTAAGTTGCCAAAGTGATTGCTTACTTATGACTTTGACTGTAAGTAGATTAATCGTTAGAATTTTCGTTTTCGTTTAATTTTCGAATTTATTCATGTAGCACCAGCGGAATAAATCATTTTTATTGTGAAATCTAGACAATGAAAAATGAAGTCATTTTGAAGACCGTGCATAATCTTTCCTTTTCTTTGTCATATCAAAGAAAAAGACAGAAGCCTTAGACAAGATGCACTACAAGAACATTATCGTTATTCAAAATGTATAGGATTGACATAAGCTGCCGGATGTTCGCGTCGAAAGCTCATGCCAATTCCATACATTTCGTGGGATTTCAAAAATGGTTTACAATTTATGTACAATGTATCTATCAGATAGTGTCATTTAGAGATTGCGAAACAGGTCCTAAAATAAGTTATGATTAAAACCAAAAATTAACCTTATATCCGTTTTGTATGATTATAACTTTTGGGAAACTCTTTATTGTACAAAAATAACATTGCTAAATACTGACGTACAATTTGTAATTACTAGACTCGTAATTAAAACCAACTGTCGATAATAGTATTTTATGTAACTGATACATAAAGAGGGTCCTTAAAATACGAGTGTGGTTTTATGAAACGAGCTGAAGGCGAGTTTCATAATAAGATCACACGAGTGTTTTAAGGCCTAATTATGTACAGTTGCATACATTACTTTATCTACACATCATATTATAAGTACTCTAAGATGCGTTCAGTAGGCGGCAAAACAAACAAAATGGCGGCAAAGCTATTAACCTGTGTCACGAATATAAATGTTTTTTTTTTAAATCATAGATAAACTAACAAAGTCCCTATTCTAATGTCATTCGAAATCAAAATGGCGTACGACACTTTACTTAAAATATACAGAGTCGACGTTTAATTGATACTAGAATTGGCCCCCTGTTTGAATTGTATTGGTTTTGGAAGATGTTCCAAATTTGAACAACATTACTTTATCAAAAGTTGTATCGTAATTTTAACTTTTCATTACAGCTACAGATAAGAAAACATATTGTATCTTGTAATGCTGGTCATTGTCTACGGATTCTGAACGCATTATAGAGGACTTATGATATGAATGTAGATAAAATTACTTTTATTACCACCCGTCCAAAGTATTAATTAAATACAAGACGCGTTGTTAGTCCCCAAAACGACGAGGTATTGACTCCCCCAGTCTAACCAGTTCATAGAATAACCTGTTGTTTCGCTACAATATATCTGATGCAAGTTAATTGCTTGCCTCTTACACTTGATTTACATTCTCCGCTGTCAAGTTAAAGTTTCAACTACAATTAATTGAATAAACGTGGAATTTCTGCTTCTCCACTGTTGTCAGCTATTCTTGTGCTCTAAATAAACTGAAGCACAATATTTGTTTTAAATTAGTTTTCTTACCCGACTGCACGAAACGAAACGAGGGTAATCAGTTTAAAGTTTATGACGTATGAATGTGATCAAAAATTAAATGTTCCGATTTAGCTTGTGAATAATTTGTCAAGATTGTGTAAGTGTTTTTATTATGCCGTAGAGAATAGATATTTGAATTCTCAATGCTACAATCTCAAGACTGCAATCTTAAGACATAATGCGTTGCCAACTCTGAGGACTAAGATGGAATGCCTCCATGTTAGTAGTTTAAGGGTCTCCCCAAACTTATCGACCCGGAATGGGCTTGAGCCGGTGAGAAAAAGTTTTATGTCCGTGCAGTAAGAGTGAAAAAGGCGTCGTTCGGCTCGGCTCGGCTCGATTCGGCGTTGCGAACGGAACGACGTCATTTTCGCTCTTATTGCATCGACATAAAACTTTTTCTTACCGGCTCAAGCCGATTCCGCGTCGATAGGTCTGGGGAGATCCTAACTGGTTGACATATCCCCACACCGAATCACAATAATGCGAACACTGCTGCACACACACTTGTCATTTATTTATTTATATTATCAACTCGGTAGCAATATTATCTTACTAAAGTCACTACTGTTTGAAGCAAAAAGGCTGAATACGTATATAAACATAGTAATTCCTTTTATAATGCTTTTGTCATTTCAAGTTAAGATCACACCCTACTCGTACGTACGTAAGATCACTTTTTCAATTCCATAATTTGCCACCACATTAAATGCATTGTCATGAAGCAGAAGTGTGCCAGACTTTAAAATATTTAGATCGCCTTAGTAGTGACTTGTTCAGCATGTCTTTGACTTAAACGTGCAAATTAATTAACTTGCGTTTTCTTTCTTGTGTGGATAGATATAGGATGTGAATCGTCATTTGTATCCTAAACGAGTATTTTGTTCTGAATAATTGTTTATGCTTTAAATACCACAGCCCTCAAAGACCGCGTTATGAAGTGACATACCAAACAGATGATGTCGTATTAAAGCTTCTAATATCTTCTAATGCGAGCAGTAACTCCTGTCAGGAGTGCTTCAGTATTGCAATGAAACGCTTAGCCATAAAGCGTCATCGAATGAAGAAATAAAGGAGTCGTATAACGTTATCGAGCACCTGTCTTTACTGACTCACGGTTCAGTGTACACTGCTGGTGGTTAGCTTCGAGGTTATTTCTTTTATAATTTGAAAGTAGTAAAAGAAGCATGGAAAAACACATTTTAAACAATATGCTATTTGGTCTAATGACATAACTTTTCAAAGGTCGGTTTTATTGTATCTGTATCATTGACGATTCCTCTAATGCTTCTAGTGTCTATGGGTCGTGGTGATCACTTATCATCGGGTATTAAACTGTCAACAACAACTGTAACTGTGTAAACTGCAACAACAGCAACAACTGTTCAACTTTGTGTAATTTCGTTTATTTTTTTACCTAATTTGTACTTACGCATTGTTGTAAACATTTTGCTCTCTTTCTTTCTTAAATAGTATCTATATTATAAATACGTTTAACACTCGCAGCGTACACATAGTCCAAGAGCCATATTCGTGTGTTTTACGCGCGCCTAACGCAGCAGAATGCTCGTTTATAGTCCAGGAGACGGCGCCCAAATTTAAGTGCCCGTCGCACCGGGATCCTTGTAATTCCGTTTCATTAAGTTAACGTCGTATAAGCAAGTTTACGTATGCGCCATTTCGCTAAGGAGAGCTGAACGCGTAAAGTTTCGTTATATTTAGATTATACCAGATGCTTGTTTTGGAATTTTTACAAGCGTTGTTTGGCTTTTGTTTGTTTTGCTGGAACGTCTGGGAGTACTTTTGTTTTTATTTGGAACGATTTTTGTCATGAAGTTGTTAAAACATTTATGAAACGTGACTATTTTTGTGCTAATCGGGTTTTCTGATCACCAATCTATTATTAACTTAACCTCTGTCCCGTATTCGTACCTTTCTCTAACATACTGTTTCACTAAATAGCTGTTGTGACACCGTCCGCGTAGAAATAGGTTATCGGTATTCCCTTGGGAACTTAATAGTTTAGTAGAATGAATAGGTAATCCTATTAATTTAAAAAGTAACCATGTGCAAGTATTCTAGACTATAATCTAGCTATAATCTGCTGAGCTGTGCCAAATTTCACCCAGATCCGTTCAGCTGTTCTGGCGTGATTGAGTAACAAATATACAAACTTTCGCGTTTATAATTATTAGTACTTAAGATAAGATTAATATTTGGGTTATAAATCAGTACGTCGTTTAAATTTATGCTAACATGTAAACAGGAAATCCCCTCAGACCCCTCGTCTTTAAATTTTAAATGTGTGTGTTAGTCGTTCCATGATCTACAGTGTGTTACGTATTTATTTTCCGTCCCTTAACCCACAAGGCATATTTGCCGACACGACGAAACAGAACAATTCGACTTCACGAAGTCAATTAGAACACCTTTCATTATGCAAAACAAATTACACACGTTCGTCGTCAGACTGCCGATTGTAAAGAGAACAGCCTGTGAAGTCGTTTGGAAAACGCATACATTTCGTCACATTTTTAAGGTTTTTAATAAAATTAATTGTTTAATTACTTGCTTGGCCTTAAAGTCACTCGTTGACTTAAAATGTCGCTGTGCTGCCAGTGGAGATCCCCTGCAATCTAGCAGCTGTAGAAAACTGTAATAGTGTATGAAATGACAGCTTATGTTAATTAGGTATATTATTATTTTTATTTTTTGCTGTCACTGAAGTTTGCAAAATATCAATTGCTAGCACAAGAGCAGTGTGCTAAGTAAAAACAATCGATTAACTTCATTAAATTGAGGCACATATTTTATCCCAATAAGCTATTGATGTAGTTATAAATATAATGTAAATCAGTACGACAATGTACCTCTTGTAACTTTGTCCTTTTACCGACAGGACAGTGTATTTTTTACAGACTATAAAAGTCGATGTTGTATTTTTTAAATGGTCTATTAATAGTTTTTTTTTTGTACAAACCGCTCGTTTCCTCGGCCCACGCGCTGGTCGGTGGACGGGTGTCGTTGTAATTAGCCGACTGCCGGCTTTATTGAAATTCCGACGATCCGACGGTTTGTCGGCGTGTCGCCCGCGAGGCTGGGCGACTGCCGCGTTTCTGTTCATCTCGTGAGGCTATTTAAAAGAAGAGAATTTCGCGAGGGATTTATTTAACGCACTGTTAATTACTTATTAATTATTATTAAATTTTATAATGTAAAATTAAATTTAATGGTCAAAAAAATGGTTGAAATTTTTTATATAGCAAATATTTCGAGAAAAATGGTAGGTACAATAATGAATAAGAATAGAGTTAAAAATAACGATTTATTTTTAATGTTATAATACTTGTTACAGTGTTATTTGAAAAAGTGGTAAATATTCTAATCCTGATTGATTTTAAAGTATTACTTTTAAATGTTATTTAAAATATTTTCTACTTATTTGAATGAAATCGCGTACTTTGAAATTCCGCGCCCTTTGAAATTCTACTGAAAACTGAAAATATACCTTGATAGGCTTATATGGAGATTTCTATGGAGGGGTCGGCCATTTTAGCTTAGACGAACTATACTGACCTCGTAGTTGAGGAGGTTGTCTTTCCCGCTGCGTGCTTCTAGCCTACAGCCCACCACATTCGTCTCAGCACAGAATCCTGGCGGAATCCGCTTTGTACCGCTTTTGAAGTTGTCGGTCGGTACACGTTCCTAGCGCGATGTATGCAAAACACGATAATACCAAATAACTGAGCAGTTTTTATGTATCGTGGGAAACACGTATTTTATCTCATATAATTTACCTTTTTTGAAGTTTCCGCGGATACATTTCCAAGTTAAGATTTACCTGAATAGACAGATTTAAATCGTCTACATACGTTTATAAGTTTGGTTTGTTCCCAATTCTACAGATTTCTATTACAGATTCTCAGCTGTACAGATTTTCAGGTCTACAGATTCCCAATTCTACAGATTCCTAATTTTACAGATTTGCAATTCTACAGATTCCCTTTCTACAGATTCTCAGCTCTACAGATTCCCAATTCTACAGATTCCCAGGTCTACAGATTCCCAAATCGCAATTCTAGAATATTTAGGACAGCGTATTTTTCTTAAAGATAAATTAAATCTAGTTATCATAAATAAATTTCCGTTTCCAATATTAAAACCGCGGAGAAATACTTACACGGGGTAACATATTATTTTGATACATATACGGAATATGTCAAAGCTTATCCTGAAGTAACAAAATCTATCTACGGGAACGGAAATTAATCGTAGTTCTTTATTTATGAAACTCAAGATTTCAAGGCACTAAATTTGCTCAACATTTTCTTTGGGGTATAGAAGTTGTATAACTCTATCGGTAGGTTGTGACGGTTTGTGGCCTCTGTAGGTAGCATCGCAAAAAAAAATTGCATCCTTGCCCAGCCAGTGCGGGCCGTGTTATCGCTTCTGAGCACGAGCTACGTTCAAACGATTATCGTACTAAACGTGGAACACCGCGAACGCAGGCAATACTACATTAAAAGTGACATTTTAACCACACCAATGTTGTCCAAAATGTTTCTCTTCTGCATTCTAACATGGTCTTCCTCCCGCAGCTCCCGGCTGGTGCCAGCTGATGTTCCTGATGGAGCCACCGGCGCGCCTGGCGTTCTCCAACAGTACCGGGGCCCGCGTGGCCTGCGCCGCGCACGGCTCCCCGCAGCCGCTCATGTCCTGGCTGGGAGAAGATGGAGCGCCTCTCACTGACATCCCGGGACTTAGGTCAGTAAACTACAGTATGTTACTCAGAATATGAAAGGATTTCAAGCTGCTAGCAACATCGAAAATCTGCTGGATGGAAACAACCGCTCATGTCCTGTCTAGGTAAAGATAGAAATACAGGGCTCATCGCCTTATTTTTAGCCGCTTTTAAAATTTAATTGCTTGCCTCTGCTGCTTACTGCATTAAAAAGGCAGTGACGGTGAACTTGCGAATATCCCTGGCTGGATGAAGATAGAGGCGTTGTCGCGCCAAAAAGCTAAAGGGTAAATTTATAAACTTACAAGAATCTTTGCTAATAACGTAAAAATCTTGAACTTGTTGTAGCTTTCAGCATATCAGTAAGAAGAGTACAGCTAAAACTTAACAACTGAAAATAAAACCCTAAATCTTGTTTTAGCTCCCGCTCATTCCTCACCCAATGACATAGTGATAAATGCCTGCAGTGGCCGCTTGCGCATGTGAGTACCCCGGGTTATAACTGCTACAAGCGCCAAGCCAGAATAGACGGGAATAGAAATAACAAGAGTGAAGCTTAAAATAACAGTAGTAAAACGATTACAGTACGGCAACTTGCACCTAGCTAACTTAAGACTAATAACTGAGAATAAATAATAACTTTATTTTGCATTAAGAGATCTTTATGTAAAGTCCAATTTTAATCTCGTTTAACACTATTTCACGCTGATTTTTCACCCAACAACGTAGTGATAACTGGGTTATAACTGTTATAAGCACCAAACCAGAATAGACCGTAATAGAAATAAGTAGCGAAAAAGGTTAAAATTACAGTACGGCAAATTACACCTAACTTAAAGAGACTAGTAGATTAACCACTAATAATGAATGCATAGTAAATAAATTAACCAGGGTTTTCCCAGAGGGTTGTGAAATGGCTATATTATTAAATCAACCCAAAAACTAATTTATTGCCGACGAAGTGGGCACGGAAGCAGCTTGTATTATATAAACTCACTGGCAAAAATAGCGTAACAAAAAAAAAAGCTGTAATTTTTAATGTAACAATTTTACTTGATAATTACAACAATATTTATTTTCCTTACACAAAACCATCTGTTCATTGAGAAGTCAGTCATTTTGTGTAAGGAAAATACATTTAGTTAGGTTCAAAATAACACCTTTTTTTTCGTTCCGCTAAATGAGTGAGTATAAATTGGCTGATTTTCCCATCCCCTTTTTGCCGTCTCTAGTAAAGCTAACCTTGTATTTGACTACTGTTGCAAAACTGTTGGCTGCGCCAGCGCAGGTTGAAGTGGCGCGGGCGTTTAGCGAACGAGCGCCGCGTCCCGCGGGCGAGGGTCGGAATTGTTTTACAACTTCCACTGCACCGATATGTTTCAAGAATATATTATTCCTGCCACTTGTAACAAAGGAAATATTGTATATAGGTTTTCTTAAAGTGGCAATAAATTGAAGAGCATAGCTCAATATAAAGCAACGTTGGTAGCAGTAAACATTAATGAATAAAATGTTATTACATACATCGTCTAATCGTTTATGGTATCTAAAAAGATTTAGACATACTGACTTCAAAGTGACAATGGACAAAGAATAATACTTAGATAAAGTCAACTGTTACTAGAACCATAGAAAATATCCATAATACTTAAACAAGAACATTATTTTGCCTTAACTAAACTAAGTATGTTTACTTACGTTATATTTATGTGTGTAATTACTATATCTATGGATCTAATTTTTTTGTTTCTTTATCTACCTATTTATCCTAGTAATTTCATGACTGTATTTGATAGTAAAATACTTATGTTTTCATTTTACATTATTATAATTGTATTGTTAAACTAGTTAGTGTTCGCAATATTCGGTTCATATTTGTTTTTTCAACCAGCGCGGCGCTCGAATTGACGATGCACGGTTGTACCAATGTTCGTAAAATTATGTATATTAGGGTGTTACCAGACCGAAGACCGATCGACGGCATCGATTGACGTCGATCGAAGTCGATCGATTGGTCTGGTAGGAACTATCATTTCAAATGTTTCGTAGTAATTTTATCGCATAGAGATTTTCTAACTAGATTATTTTGAACTGGGGCCTTATTTTACACTGGGGCTTATTTTACACTGGGGCCTTAATTTTACACGGGGGGCTTATTTTACACCGGGGTCTTTTTCCCTGTAATATTGTTATCGTTACAAAAGCTCTTAATAACGTCACAGGGGCTCTATTCTACTTGGTAAAATTTAGTTGCTTCTGACATGTTTATAGTATTGTTTTTAACTCGGCTGCCATACTGTCAAGTAAATAAGATCTATTATAACGTTGACGATAAGATAACACGTGAAAGGCAATTCGATTTGACCGAGTACAAAGAAAGCCACAGTAAAGGTGGAAGAAATCATAACAATACGATAAAATACTTATAAAAAAAGTGTAAAATAAGGCCTCTGTCTGAAACAAGTAAGAAAAAAACCATGTTTAGACATTACGGTCTAAAACTTATCTAGTAACATACCTCTTTCCTAATTATAAAATTGAGTATACAAAAAAAATCGTAAGCTTGATGGCGTTTGAATCACTGTATACGTCATACATAAATTTGCTATTTTCGCCCTAATTTCTCTTCCCCGCCAAATTTCCGCGTAGGCTCGTTGTAAAACCTTTTACTTTTGCTCAATTTTCCCGCCGAAATTTACTTTCGCCAGTATTTTGTAGGTGATTATGTTCGTCATTACGTGGCTTAACCTTATTAAGCCGTAGGAACATTTTTGCCAACTTTTTGCCGCGGCTCGCCCTGTAATCCTGCCGTCGGGAAGAGCTTAGATTACGAACCTCGCGCTCACAGACTTTATCAGCTTCATCAAATTTTGTTGTTAATAAGACCTCTAAAATCACATAGTAGTTTATATTTTCTTTAAATATACTAGGGTTCCCCAAATTGTTCTTTTTTTAACAAAATTTGTTTACTTGATACCTTCGTGAGGTTTTTATTTCCCGTTAACAGCGTCTTTATAATGATCATCTGTATAAGTGTAATTCTTCTCTTTTTAAGATATTTTTCTTCTGCTTGCCTTATTTAGTTACTATCTTTTGCTCGCGACTCCGTCCGCGAAGAAGTCGTTTATCGCTGCTTCCTAGGGTACTGTCTTATTTTCTGGGGTAAAAACTATCCTGTGTCCTATTTCAGGACCTAACCTATATGAGTGCCAAGTTTCATCCCAATCCCTTTAGTAATTGAAGCGTGATTGAGTAACAAACATCCAAACATTCTCATTTATAATATTAGTAGAATTTAGTTAATTTAGTAATTATATGTATTGTTGTGTGTTAAACAGTATTTCAGACAAACAATTTCTCCAGTTTGCTACAATTAATTTTGATTGTGATTACTAAGGTGAGGAAGCCTTTTATGTCTGCCTGCGGGGCCGAATGAATGATGTGCTCTTATCGCTCGAGTGGACTAGGGGATGCTATTAATATTTGTCGCCGGACGTCGGCTTTGTTGGAGAGACGAACCTCCGAGTAATGGGAATCGTTAAGATAACAATTAATTCGCAGGAACCTATATGACAATATTGATATAGATAATGAGGAGTCAGCCTATGTATAGTCAAGGAAACTGATTGTTTAGCAGTTTGACATAATACGCGCAATAGCCGTATTATACATTTGCCGGCGTGACACGACTAATGAAACGTGGATATTATATAATCCGGAAAATTTACGTATTACGTCAAACTGGTAAACAATTAAATTCCTCGACTGTACATAAGTCCACTGCTTGGTAGAGGAACTACATCTGCACGACCGCACTTGCATATTATTGTAGGCCTCTTTCTCTTGTCATGACATTCTCTTTACCAAACTATTTTCTTTTTACATGATTTCTTTTATTATTCTTAATAATTTTAAAAATCATACAGGAGATTTCTTTAAAGGCCGTTCTGAAATGTCTTATCATAATCTATCAGCGCTTTGCAACCGGAGACCACTGCAAAGACGAAGCGTTGCAAGAAACTCAACAGTTAGTCATTATTTTTGAATAAAAAGTACTATATAATTTGGGTTTTTAATCAAGAATATGCATATGCCAAATTTAATTTTAAGCGTCGTTTAGGCGTAATTTTAACACAAACAATAAAAAAACCATTAAAAAAATTACATTAGTAATTATCCTACTACTATTATAAATACAAAAGTTTGAGCGTGACTTTTTTACTCATGCTGCAACGGCTGGACGGATTTCCAAGAAATTAAAAAAAAAACAGTTTATACCCACTCAGGCCACTTTTCATCCCGGAAAATGAAAACGTTCCCGAGGGAATAAGGATAATCGATATCTACGCGAAATATAATATAATATGATATGTAACTATAAACAAGTTGGAAACACCCTACAAATCAATTACCAGTACATGACCGGCGTCCGAATGGACTCCGCACAGCATGGTAATTAGTCGACCCCGCTAATCCGACACTATAACGAGGGTAAGATTAATGACCTGAGGAAACTCGACGCGATAAGTTTTGTTATAACTCATTTAAGAAACCGAAGTATATTCAATTAGGCTAGAACATTACCTATAAGTTTGGCTATTGCTTACGACTTTGTCTGGGGTGTAATTCTCTAAACTTTCTTTTTGATTCGCCAGCGAAATCAAACGTTTGTAAGTTCATATGAAAATGAATGTATAGTTAGGATCGTATTCCTTTGGCCGAGTGGTTTCGTTCACGAAACCTCCAATCAAATTCAATACACGAACTTTTATTACTTTAACGGGACATCTCAGGCTCACCGAAATGAAAAAAGTTGTCAAAAATCATCAAGCTGTTCAAAGGACTTACTTGCATAGCTTCCTGTTTTCAAAAGTTTGATCGCCTTAGCTTAATTTTAATTGTTACTGTATTTTTAATAGAACAGCGGGTCTATTATGTTCTTGTTTATCGATGACTATAAACATGAATAAAACATCTGTCACTTTCTGACCAGTATATAAGTGCGAGAGTGACCGACGCTTTATCCACCACAATAGGGCGATCGTAAAACGGGCCCAGCTTTAAGTGTTACGTATTAAATTTCGTACAAAAATATCTTTGCATTTATCCTCCTCTCGCATCATCTTACTAAGTTAGGTACTCGTGACAAACTTTATTATTCTCTTATTACTCGAATCCTTTGCCTCCATATCGCTTGTCTAAAGTAAACAGACGTATAACAATCACCTATGAATCACACTTAAGACCCTTTCGTAATGTCGCAGACCGACCTCTAATGAAATAATGCTGATCCAATTAGGAGAGCTACCTTTATATTAAAGGAGAAATTGGGTCCTTTTCAGGTAACATCTGGTAGACAGAAGTTAATATAACCATTATAATATAAAGTTAAGATTGATTTCAAGAATTATTTTTTTATTATGTTAATACGCCTTGTTCAAAATCCTAAAGTTAAATAATATGATGAAATTTAATTAGAGTAACGGAATATTTCATCTCATGATGGCCAATTTTATGAAATAAAATCACGTTACTTCTTGAACATTATTCCAAATTCTTTGTCAGATCTCAACTCTACTGATACCATTATGTATATATACCTGATCTACATAATTTGATACTTAGTTAAAACCTGCCTGTTCTACTTTACGTTAGATTTCACTGGTAATTATGTTCCTCATTTGCATAAACACTTTAACCTTTATCACCGTAATTGATCTAAAACAAAAACCAACATCCCGACATTCAAAACTTAGCAGGGCGACGGCAACTTTAGACCTATCATTAATCTTGCCGGCCCTTCCACGTCATTGGCCAGAATTAGTGCCGCAGCCCAAACTGACCAATGGGCTGGCAATATGGCCCGATAAACGCGTGCCTAATAAACGTGATACGAAACTACTAAGGCCTATATTTAGATATAGTAACACACAGGTGTGGTCTTATAATAATTAGTTGGTAAAAGAGGTAGTAACTATATTTAGAGGAACCCTATTTCTTGGTGTAAAATACTGCCCAAATAGTAAAAGAGCGCATCTAACACCTTTCTTTGTCTATTTTTTTTTTATTATAAGTAGGTATACCGTAACCAGTAGAAAAAGACGAACCTTTTTATATTTTTAGCTTTTTCCTAGGTAGTTTAGAATCGAAGTTACCATAAGCAAAAGGGACGTTAGTACATTAACTTTGTTACAAAAACCTAATTGAAAAGACGCATTTCCGAAACAAAGGGGTAACTTTAATTTAAAAGAAGAAACTACGTTTATGTGCCCTTTTGTTTCCTTATACATCTTAGTTTGTTTACAGAAAGTGTCTATCTTTTTGTTTAGAAACAATATACATTTTTAATTTCAACTAAAACATGTAATTTTTCCATTTCGACTTCGTGTTACGCGCCCTTAATCCTAGGGGGCAGAATAATTAATCCCTAGGTATGTCAATAGTGTCAAGAATCCTATTGGTTCATTTTACGCAGTCAAAGTCACGGTCAAAAATGTATTGGTCTGATTAATCTATAATTAAAGGAGAAACTGAGTGACTGATCGATCAAGGCAAAGCAAAAACCGCTGGAGGGAGTATTTCTTGGGTACCCTGGGGGGTGCACTGAGAAAGGATTTTTCGAAGATTGACCCCCAACCGGTAGAAATAGGGGGATTAGTGGGAAACTAATTTATCGAGCACAAAGTCGCGAACGTCGTCTAGTATCTTAACAGCCATGTATTCAGTATGACTGATAGATGACGCACTGAAGAACAAGAAATGGTTTTCCCTTGAGTGTGTTTCTCTAGAAAGAAACCCGTAACTTTCGCTCTGAGGCATATTTATTTAGGTAATAAAGTCGTCAATTCTTACCCCTTGAATTTCATTTGCGAGACAATTCCGCGTCCCGGCGTTATTCGCGTGATAAATGATTGATAAATTATGTATATGAACGCTGGGAGCTTAAAGCGCACGCGACAAGCGCTGGCGGATTTCTCGGAGCGGATAATTGTCTATTGTATGTAGTTAAACAAGAGAAGTGAGGTTAGCAGTGACATTAAGAGAAAAAGAGTGGAAGAATATTATTGGAAACTGTTAGATGTTACTTTGAGTTTAAAAAAAAAACAAGTAATAGTAATGATTTTGATTTAAAATAATATATTCATGGTATTTTTTATTGAATTTTAAATTTCATTAACAAACATTGCAAAAAAAATGTTTTTTTGTCCAGTTTTTATTTAGATGTAATTCACAAATTATAGACACATTTATATTATTATTGGTCTGCTTTATTCTTTAGTTTTTGATAAAAAAAAATAACTTGTTTTCGGTTCTTTATCGTACGTAATATGGCAGGTTGAATAAAGTAGCAAATACCCTACCAAAAAAAAACCTTACTTGTTCATGATAAACCCTGGTTCAAATGTATATTGTCCGTTAACCATTTTTGACGAGTTGAAATGAAACTTTTAAGCAGCACTCACATTATTTCAGTCATTACATAACCCCCCGCTACCTCCAGCGTGTTGGACCCTAACACCTTGCGGTTCATATTCGCGTGCCGTCCGCAGTTTGTCTTCGTTAACGTAATAACCTCCTGACGCGGCATCCTCTATGCTCCGTCAAAGTCGGGGCAAATGCAGCTCGTTATGCCAGACCGTAACGCGAATGAGGAATCCACGGAGATACCTAATGTAGAGATAATTAGTAGAGAAGCTGGAGCACCTTGGCTTTTGAATTAAGCCTTGGGGTTGGATTTCATTCATTTAAAAGCAGGACCTAAAGTCTACAGATCTGTTTTTGCAGGGAAAGTCTTTGAAAATTAACTAAGCTACGAAATATATTTAGAAGCTGGTGTTCTATAAAAAATTTTTTTTTTTGTCAGTTGTGACCTGTAAAGCATTCAATAAAACTACATTATATTTATAATATAAGGACAATGTTTATGCAATGCAAATATTTCTTTTTCATTAAACGTTATTAGTGTAGCATAAGCAGACCCGAGTTTTATGACATTATTTTACGTGATTTAATTTGCCATAACGTTTTTAATATTCAATCAAGAATTTGCTCAAAACCTGAACCATTAGCGTTCTTAGGCTAAAAAAAAACAGGTTTAAAACATGTTTTGTCTAAATTACTGTCCTTAATATCGGTAATGGCGCTGCCTTTTTAACCGACTTCAAAAAAGGAGGAGGTTATACGTTCCACTGTATGTATTGTTTTTTTTTTTTTTTTTTTTATGTATGTTCACCGATTACTCCGTCAATTGTGGACCGATTTTAAAAATTCTTTTTTGGTTTGATAGAGTATACTTCCGAGGTGGTCCCATTATCAGCAAATCTGAATCTGATGAAGGGATCAGTGAGGAATTGAGGGAACTCCTCAAATATTGTATGCAAACATATAGCGATTTTAGTATTTTTAGTAACAAGTGTAGCATTTGCATTCAGAAAGTGTCACTTGGTGAAGCGGAACTGATGATGAAGACCACAGATGGCCACCGGAACTCCTCAACGGTACCGATTTCAAGGGTGGCGATAAGATAATTATCTTGATTAAGATAGTTGAGCGACTACAACGAAGCACATTTAATTGTTTTAAAATGACTATGATTTTCCCGCGGCGTTGCTTGCGGCGAGCTTGAAATGTCTTAAAGTTTCATATATCAACTAAGAAGTGGGACTACATAAGCTTATTATGATCACTAAAAAGTGTAAAATAAAATAAATGTTTTAAAAAACAAAAAAACCGCCTTCAAAAACGCAGAAAATAACTTCTACTACTAGGTACTTAGTAGTAGGTACCTATCCTATTAGGTTAGTCTAACTGAAGTCGGCGACCACAATATTTTCAACAAAAAGCCGACTTCAGTTGGACTAACCTAATAGGATAGGTACCTACTACTAAGTACCTAGTAGTAGAAGTTATTTTCTGCGTTTTTGAAGGCGGTTTTTTTGTTTTTTAAAACATTTATTTTTAACGAAAAACAATCACAATGAAGTACTTTTATCAAAGAAGTAACATAATGATAAAACGTCACTTTAATGTGCCACGGTTCTCGGGCGGAGCCACTGCTCCTGTCTTAACTTTATTTTTCACCTTCCGTGTATTAGGAAGGTTCTTGTTTCTCATATCATGACTCCGATCATTTGTACAAAAACCGCCCCAAATACAGAGTCAGACATGCACACATTAAGTTCCGTACCATTCCTATTTTGGCCTATAATTTAATTTTTTATTCGTTTTTGTTATATAGCAGCAATAGAAATACACACTCTGTGCAATTTTTAACTATCTACCTATCACGTTTCGTAAGATACAGTCTGCTGATAGACAGACAGACGGACAGCGGAGGCTTAGTAACAGGGTCCCCTTGGCACTTTTTTGGTACGGAACCCTAAAAACGTATTATTACTACAACAGCCACTTTTAAAGTTCAGGCTTCCATCCTTTAGATTCTTCATTAATAATCTCACATGTGCCCTGTGCCCTAACTTCTGGCATGTGACGTCTGACGTCTGACCCAGGGCCCCGACGTCTGACATCTGACCCCACTTTATTCCTTCCCGTTGTCTTTATTACCTACGAACAACACTTTATCATCAACCGTCAAACTCCGAGGAAGGTCACTAAGTTTCTCGGCTCCAGTCAATTTTCGTTACGTTTAAAAATGTTTTTCTTGTTTATTTTCTTTTTAGACGTTAAGATATTTATTGGTAATAGAGTTTGAGTTTTATATGTTATAGTGAAAACAGGGTCGAAACATGTGCTCTTTCAAAACGATAACATATAAATAAAAAATAAAAATCTTAAAAGTGAATCATTTAATAAATATTATTCTCAATCCTTTTTAGTGTAGCATCAAAACGGTTTTTGAAAGTCTCTATAATAAATGTGGCACAGGGTGGTAAAAAGGTCATACGTGCATTACGAAGTTTCAGAAAACCATTCGACTTTCAAGAAATTCACTTTACCCAAATGAACTGCTTGACTTTCAGTACTTCTTCAATTTTGTAAGCGACGGAAATATTGATAGCCAATTAGGTCAACGTAAGAATGTATGATAAATCTTTGCAGTGTTGTACTCATTTTTTTAAATTTTATAGACTATGCAAATTGTACTAGACAGATCTGATGCAGAAGAGACAAAAAAAAAGTCTTGGCCCTGAGTTAGTAGCGTGGGAATTCTCAGAAATATAATAATAATCATCGACATACAGTAAAGGACTTTAATTGTTGTGCCACTATGGAACCCTGTCATAATGACAGCGTCAAACCACATGAAAGAAATTGCGCCAAAATTAATGATTAACGTTATGCGACACGGTTCCATAGTGGCAAAACAATTAAAGTCCTCGACTGTACATACTGTTCAATGTTTTGACGAAGTTGGTAATAGTTAGACGGATGGACAGCAATGGCTTAGTATAGGGTCCCGTTGGCACCTTTTAGGTACGGAACCCTTAAATAAATAGTGAGTTTTTCTTAACATTGTTTTTTCCATTTTAATTTTCAACGCATCCTATTAACGCAGCATTATTCGTCTAATATGTTGACCTCCTTTGAAATAAATTGCGATTGTTCCAAGCATCCAACACGCCATAGACAAATTTAATATCGTTACGAATGTGGCAGCGGCCGGCCACGTGCGGCGCTCGTTTGTCTTCGTTACCGCTCGGCTCGCTCCGGCGATAATTGTAGATGATGTATCTTCGTCTCGCACCTTTACGACCGTTCCAGGATGTAACAACCTTACGTCAAAAATATTTAGGTTCAAATTGGAATGAATGTAATATACCTCTTACTTGCCCCATGTTATGCTAAATCAAGGGTAGAGCTCGATAAATTTTTGGCGGATTATGAACGTAACGAGGTATTTGGAGGCCGTGGCAAGTTTATTGCCTTCTTTAATGTAATAAAACTCAGTGAGACTTAATTCATATTAAAAAGAAAGAAGGTTTTGGAAAAGGTTTCGGTAACTGTCAGGATCAATCTAAGCAAAGGTATCTCCATCTACATAACAATATTCGTTTCAGGGCCTCTATTCTCGGCGGTAAAAACCATATCGTCTTTGACCTGTTATGGTATTGTTATTTTTATTGTATTACTGTCAAGTAAATAAGAGCTATAAAACGTTTACAATATGATAACAGGTCAAAGACGATATGGTTTTTACCGCCGGGAATAGAGGCCCTGTATTTTGACTTATGGCTCGTCATTCAAAAATTATTTTCACAAGCCATGCGTGAATAATAATAGTGACTAAGTTCAAGTCACACTTTGATATATTTTGATATTTATTAACCTTAGTCTTTCAGTAGTTGTTAAGGCGTCATGAATGTAGCACGCAGTTTATAATATTAAGCACTTAGGGCTCCTTGTACTGCAAACTTTCTATCAGACTATTTCGTTGCAGTTTCCATTTTTATAATAAAACACAATTGGTTTGCAAATATTTTATCTTTAAACAGCCATCGAAAGTAGAAAAAGTTAGATAGTCTATGTTTTTTTTTCAAATAGTGCCTCGTTCTCACTATGTTACGTCCTGTGTCAGTCGTGTAACGCTGACGGCGTAACGGCAGCGTGTTACGGCTCATATTTTCCCGACTGCACCCACTGAGCCGTGAACCGAGATAGCGAGGAGGTTTCCTCCACTGCCCGCCACCAACTTGGCGTTTACCGAATAGAATATTCAATGTGAATTGGATTTATTGGGAGTTGTGACAGCTAAACGCGCTATTTTGAAAGGCTGCTGCTGAACATTGAATTAAATTCTAATTATTTCCCCAAAGGATTATCATGACCCATTTGTAAAAACTAGACCAGTAGGTTCGGTGGGGTGTTAAATACCACTTTTTTTTTTGCCGGGCAGAGGCCGCCCATCTTTTTACTGATTGCATGCTCCTGCCAGTCGTTTTGAAACACGTCCAAATCTGTTCCGATGACCATCCCGTGGGATCTATTTGGTTACAATTCTGGCCCATCGTTCTGGATGCATACGACAAAATATGTCCAGTCATAATACCAATATTAGATTGCACCAACAAAAACCCTGCTTTATAAAGCGAGAATTAGAGATTGATTTTAAATCGAATTAATAAACCTGCATTTTTATTAGTTTGTGGGCTCCTAGTAGAGTAAAGTAAATATCATATAACATTAAACTTTCTGTCTTATTTTGTTAGAGGTTACTAACCGCAAGATTTACTCGCGCCGTCCGGACGGAGCTAACTCAAAAATGGCGCCGCAATCGTGCGGAAGTTTAAAATGGTTCGAACCGTGAATTATGCTCTGACCAAATGATCCGCGCAAATTGTGAAAAAGTGGTCGCTTTGCTGATCAACCTTTTAACATTTAAGTAAAATACTACGCATGTTAGACGACGCAGCTAGCCTAGTTGGTAGTCACGTGACCCTGCCTACGAATCTGGCGGTCTTGGGTTCGAATCCCGGTAAGGGACAATATTTGCGAGTATTTGTTTCTGAGCCTTGGGTATTTACTTTGTTTTTTTATGTATTGTACCCACCGTACAAGCCTTCGATCTAATTAGGGATTAGGTCAATTTGTTTGAAATTGTCCTTCGATTTTTTTCTGTTATATATATTTAAAACATTTATGGATATCAGTACATTTTCAAATGGAGGAACGGTAAATCTACCAACAAGAATTTATGTAGGATACTAATGCCATTGATTAGAAACGCATACTTAAAATATATCGTATAAAGCTTGCTCCCAATAGTATTATCAATTTGATTAGATAGATGAAGCCAGCATTATGTTAATAGGAAATGCTCGCAATGTTGAATCAGAGCGTATAGCCATACATGAACATTACTTTTCTAATCTGATCCATAAAAATCATTAAGCTCATTACCAAGAAGGCCAGTAATTCTTTATACGTTCCTTTCCATACAAAGCACAGCACAATAGGCATGTATTAACATAACCCGTAAAACGGAACGTAAGCGTAGAAATACCCTGACTTTATACCTTATTCAGCGAATATAATTAAGACTTTGAGTAGATGTTATAAGGCCGAGTTCACAATGACAGGGTTCTGAATATGGTTGTGTGTCAATTTCTTTGTGCCGCCATTCATAATCGAGCAGATATCGTTTTGCGGAAACGGAAAGGCGTAATGGGGTTTGGGTCCCGTTCCAAATAACAAATTATTTAAAGATATTTGTTTGGCTTCAAAGCAAGGTTTCTTTTGATATATTTTCTGAATTAGCAATCTCTTATTTTTATTCTTTTGATTAGATTACGAATATTTTTTCAAGAGATACAAAGAATAAATACATTTGTAGACTTTTTTAATGATACAATTAAGTATGCTTAAAATGTAGCTTTGGTTTTAGGTTTATCTTAAAATATCTTAAAATACAGATAATTTATCAATAAGTTTCATAATGTATTTATTGCAACCGACTTACTTACTGTACAGAGAATGAAAGCTAACCTTGTTACAATGTCCTGCAACATTATGTTATTATACAGTTGGAATTATTAATGTTGCCTTTTAATGCCTTTCATAACTCAACCCGCTAATAATATCGAAACAAAACCGCAATGTTACAATTATTAACTGCCAACGTTTTTATTAGTTTATCACCAACAATTATTATATTTACACTTCAAGATTTTTTTATTACCTATGAGGGCAATGAGGAATAAAATAAAAAAGTTCTGAGCATCAGGTAAATTTCGTTGGGTAATTTGATAGTTAACAATTTTAGACGCTATGAAGACTAATAATATAATATTAGGTTGGCTATGCTGTCGTTTCAAATATCATGTCCGTCACATTAGTCTACACAAATATTGTATTCAAATCTGTTTAAAAAGGTCCGGCAGCAAAAGGCATTGTAAAGCTCTCCACTTAAGTTATAAATGAAGCGGTAACAATATTAAGACCCAGTTTCATAAATTCCTTTCCCTTATCCACTTTTTGATTGTCGTAAATGTAAATGACGTTTGATATCCAGATTTCTGAGACGAGCGAGTTCAAAGCATTGACAGCTACCTTGCCAGTTCAATCAGGCAGCGGATAGCACTACGGTAAATTATACATGTATAAAATCACACATAATGTCTAATAAAATATGATAAAAAATTAAATCCTAATTTATAATGGTTTAAAAGAAAAATAGTGATACAATTACATCTTATGGTGTATAATCCAAATTTCTTCGATAAAGAAATAAAATCTTCAGTGATAACATCTCATTCTCTAATAAATATACCAAACAAAGCTATCGCGAACTATCGGCCGCTGCCAAGAAAACACGGGACACGTTACAACGTAAAATGACTCAAGTAAATGCTGAATGAAATGTTCACACAAACCTATCGTCTTGCGGCAGGCGGGCGCAGCTGGCGGGGCAGATGGCTCACTCTGTTATGTAAAAATTAAATAAAGTAGATCGACGGTGATGAGTTTGTTATTATTTAGTTGGTAGAAGGCTATGTATAAGTTGTTGAGTACACTTAAAATGATACCAAATAGCAAGCAACATGTTTCTAGTGCTGTGTTCAGTACCCGTATCATGAGTTACAATTACTGTACTCGCTAGCGGTAGCGAGTCGAATGCTCTTATTATTATAGAGTGCGAGGGATAGAGCATTCGACTCGCTAGCAAGTACGGAGGAGATTACCAGGAAAATGACTCAGAGTCCACTCCACCCCCACCCTCACTTACTATCAGGTAGCCTGTGTGCTCGTATGCCTTCTCTGTGACATAGAAAATTATTCCAGATTTAACTAAAACAAAACGATGTAAAATAAAACATGTGTGATGACCAAGATTTATAATACTGGCAACTTTTTAAATAGCTTTTGCAGTTCAAGAACATTAACAAGATTATTTTCCTTTGTAAAATAAATAATAATCTCTTCTTATATAACCTATCCACAATACCTGTTTGTGTGTCTACCTTGTAAAACCGTTTGGTAATATCTCGTTATTTGTAGATGTCTAATACAGGGAATGTATATTGTGCTGTTACAATTGCTGCATCTGTTTTTTAATAGATATAGCGCGTCAGAGTTCGCTCTCCTGGAAAAGTGTCAAACAGATACCGCCTCCGACGACAGCTTTCGGGAGGGTTCCGTAAATTAATGAACCAGCGATCCTAGGCAATTATTCAAGAGACAATAATATTGAAACGTAGGAAAAGTACAGAGGGCTTATTGTCTAACGCACTCGCAATCACGATCGTTTTCATTTTCAAAATCGAAGGCTTGTCGGCATACAAAATGAAAACAATTGCTCCACTTTGAAGCCGGTTGCGATTGCGAGTGCGGTAAACAATAAACTCTCTGGTTTTAGCAAGGTTTATTTATAATCACCTCATCAATGTATGATGTATAATAGATTCGCGAAAAGTCAAAGCTGAAGAAAGGAGACTAGCTATTAAATTTCTTCCCTCATAAATATGTCTGTAACTGTTTGTGCTCCTTTTTGAAAACACTGTTTTATACAAATAAATACCAGAAATTGTTTCTCGATTAGAGTAAAGGACTGATATAGAAGAATCGGTGCTGCCTGTTTTTAGCTTTTGAATTAGACAACTGAAATGTTCAAGGTTCTTTAACCTGATTTAAAAGTTTAACCTTCGCCTCAGGCACAATCTGCTATTCCCTAAAAAGAAAGCTACAGTAGTATCAAAATAACTCTACTCTTTCTTAACATAACTTTTCATTTAAACCAACTCCACTGAGCTATCTACTACCGCCTGTGTTACATGACAAAACCAGTCTTGCGGAAAAATGTCAAACCGATATCCCCCTCCCTAGTCCCTGATTGATGTGGGAACGCCTGTAATGTTGACAGGCGCTGGACGCTGGACGTACTGACAGCTCATGATTTGTGGCCATCGACGATTGTGTCACTTTGTGTGATGCCCCATGTTCTATTTGATCGAGGGATGTTTGAGTCATGTCGTGAATGGCAGTTTTTATTGTCAGTAATGAAATGTTATTGGTAGGGAATATAAGCGTTGGTTAAGAATTGTTTGAACTAAACTTCTGGGAATGACGATTTATTGCAACATTTCTGGGATATCAGTGAAACCTACTTTCGTGACAATGTTAACCTATCGGTTAGTTAAAGATAAAGATAAATATAAAGATACATTTATTCTCAATAATACAAAATTACATTATATGGACACAAAAAGAACAAGATACAGAGAAATTGTTGCGAAACGGTCCCAACTCAGCATCGCTTTGCACGGCGCGACGTGCGGTTCTTCCATATCTCCTGCAGATATTTGTTGCGTCAGATAGATTAATTAATCAAATATAATTATAAATACAATAGATTGTGCGTTATGTTAGTGTCTCCTTTAAGGTGAAACGGTTGGACGGATTAAGATGAAATTTGGAACTCTTTCTTAACTAAAATTATTAATTCACCGCAAACAAAGTAGCAGGCAGAAGCTAATTATTAATAGTTATCAATATCTGCATTAGCGATCCCAGTTTCATCAGGCCTCACCGTGTCAAATATAATATGAACACAGATTTCTGTCTCTATTATCACAACCAATCTATAGAAGATTGATTCCCCAATGTACTTATCATGAAACCTTACACCCATTGAGTCCCCAGTTGCCACAGATTCTTTGTCCTTCTACCGCGTGTCCACACGCTCGCTAATGGCGGTATTGAATTGATACCCGGTATTAGGTAGCCGGGGTATTAGACCCGTTGTTTGTCCTCGTTGCCCAGGGCGAGAGGCTCACAAATGATAATTATTTCTTCGTTTTGGGAGGTATGATGTTAAAATAATATTGAGGGTTAGAGCGAGATGTGTTGACATTGATTTGTGAGTTAATTGAGGTTTTAGTTTGGATGTTGTTGACACTGAAGTAAAAGTCTCTTGTGATCATATCATGACAATAATATACTACGGTAACCTTATCTTCAGGCCAGATAAATTTATGATTACATTTTGTTGTATTTATTCAAGAATAATCAAACCAAAAACATAATTTTCACTATTAATGTCGACTCTTTTGCTTTTTTTTATTTTATTTATTTATCATTAATATGAATAAATGTTTTCTTTCTTTCTTTCTTTTTAGAGTAGGTAAGATAAAGTAGGCATTTCAATGAGGTAAATTTATATCTAGTTCATTACGCTCAGCTGTTTTAAAATAAGTAAACTCTTTTTATCAAATTTAACAATTGTCATTTCAAGTTGCATTTAATCTGGAACCCTAGACAAGATGCATCGCGCTATAGTAAATGATTTCCGAAAACTGTCAAAGTGTATGGAATCCCAAAACTGTATGTAAGTTCTATACCTACATTTTAGATAGCGACGACGCTCGCAGAATGCATCTTGGCGGCCACACATCTGACAATCAACTATCACATTCAATTACCCATCATTTTACAACTTTTAACGTCTTAACTTCTAACAATACGGTTTTGAAAATCCAATAATTCAATATGGTCAAACATGACTGAAGACTTACTTCAGCAATCTCGTATATATCTTCGCATGTTATCCCATTTTGTTCTTTAACTGTAAAAATGTAAGGTTTCCCTTCTTCGCCGGGATGCCTTAGAGGCACGAGGTCTTCAGGATTATTAGTTAAGTTGACAGAAGCTATTGGCTGTCCGTCCGTGCCGGCTCGTTAGCGAGCGCGTTATCGAGTTTGGCCGGCGCGGGTTCGTTCCCGGGGGAAGCTTGATTTATCTGCTTCGGCGATAGCATGGATTGTGTCGTATTTACGTTTAGTTCGATTTCAGTGGGAACATTTTGTTCTATTTGATATTGTGCTGAAATTGTTCCTCTTTTTGATCCATCTTTAATCTTAGGTACGCCTTTTGTGATTATTCTTTTACTTAGATTATGATTGAACGTGAAATTACATTCAAAGAAACAGTAAGATTGAACATTAACACCGTTTTTTGTGAATAAGTTACAGTCGGCCCCGTGCTTTCCAAACCTAACTTTATCTCGATAACATCAGATAATTTGCTGATACCATCAAATTTGGTTTGGTTTTGTATAACCTCTCTTTTAAGCTCATTTTTAATTACAAAAAATCCTTACACGCAGTATTTTAGTCACAATGACATCTCAAAACAACAATATAACCAAAAATTTCCTGCTTCGTTTGCGTCCGAAAGGCCATAACTTACAAAAAGCTCCATTCTGTGAGTTTCCAATTTAAACGTCATCCCGGCCGAGTCGGTTTCATCAATTATCGCTACATTTATACAGTTGCAGAAGCACAGGACCCTTGTTGATGTCGCTATTGCTATTGTAATATGCTTCATTTTTGTTCAGCAAGGGCTGTGTTCCTCGTTTATACAGTAATACGCCGAGGCCGTGACGCGCCATGCGTCTCTGTCCGTCGTTGTTTATGGACGACGTGCTAATAAATGGGTCTGGCTGACGTCTTTATCGATAAGCAGGCTCTTTCTCATCATAAAGATTATGAAGAGAAATAAATTATTATTGAATAATTATTTGACAGCCCAGAAAAGTAACTCTAGTGTTTAAATTGCTATGCACCACTTGCATTCTAATACCACATAGCCTACGGTAATTATGATTAATCAAATATTAATTAATGTACTTGTCGCTGTAGGGTTCTTTTGACTGCTGAAGATGAAAATGACCTATTGACATTTTGATTTATTTCAAAAACAAGTCTACTGATAACAGTAAAATCTCCAATTCCAATCCAAAAGAAAAATTGATCAATGTTACATTTCCGAGTTAGCAAGCTTCTTATGGTTGTTAACAAAACTTCCGTACGTAACTTATACTTTCCCAATATATTTTTTAATAATTGGACAACAATAATCCAATTGCCAAGTTTGATTTTTGGAATACAGATAACAAACAACACCACAACTTATTTCCAATTATTTTTAGTACAGCCATAAAAGTCAAATAAATTTAATTTAAACTGCCAGTATCGGAAAGCCTGCAGAAGATAGATGGTCAGCTATGGTGCATGGGCCGCACCGGCGCAGCGGCGCAGGAGTGTTGGTCGCGTATTCCCCCGGCCCCTGCGCTGGACAAATGGACTCCATTACATCCGTAACTTATGAGGTTGGCTTGCGAACATTTATTTTAAGAAATAGTAAATAGGTAGGTAGGAAGTGTAAACTAAAAGAAAGCAATATTTAGTGAAGAAAAGGAAAGATGGTGTCTCTTGTTCTGAAACGCATGGTACAGGAAAATAAATAATTCTTATACAAATTGACCAAATTCCAAACAATACCCAAGGCTTGTACTACGGAGACTAGGCAACGATAAACATATTTACAAAGCATATATTCAAGACAAATACTTGCGCTCAACACACAAATAATTGCCTACACTGGGAATTGACTTCTGGGACAGGCATTAGGCCGGGTGACTACTGGCTTACCGCTTTGACGGAACGTTAAGGAGTTTCAAACCGACCAAAATGGAATACCTACGCAGTGTTTTAATTAGTCTATATTTAAAAACTTTCAATGAAATTTGGGATCAATATGTAGAGTAGGAATATCGCAATACGTCTGGTCACACCAATAACATGGCGAGCCTGGGTAGAAGACCACCTTCACACCTAACAAGGTCGTTTGATAAAAGCTGTGATGAATGGAACGATCGAAATTAATGTCACATTATGACTGTGCTGTGAGTAGCGTCCTTTCAAACTTAGTTCTAATTTCAAAACCTATATTTACTCTACCCTCATTAATACTCTCCATTCGGTTTAATCATGGCAGCTTATGTGAAAGGTTTTAAATTTGGATGGATTTGATATTTATTTTAATTTAGTTATCGTATATGTTGGAATGTTTCGAGTGTTTTTCTTCAATTTTTTGACAACCAAACAATACCAATTGGTGTTACTAAATTTATTCATAAGGAAGTATTGAAAATGTATTATTGGATTATTTGTAATAAAACTCTTTATTAACTTTAATTTACATAACGATGTAAAATGACTTGAAGTGAGGACCAACAACTCAATCGTATGATACAAGTCTGACTTAGTTTAGGAGTTAGTTGGCAATAATGTTTGTGACTTTGTACAATCTACGTAATCTTCAAGTGTAGTGTGTATCTAGGCATACTGTACTTTCTTTTGTCTAATAAATATTCTTATATTATTGATATTGACGTTGGCGGAATCATCTACAACCTCTATGGAGAAATAACCTACAAAAAATGATTGATTCTTATATTTTTAAATATTCTTCTTATTTGCGCTGGGATCAAATTGTTTTGTAAGTAAGTAGAGTTATTGAATGAAGCTCCGCGATCACCCGACATTACGCGAGTTACGAGCCGGCAGCACCCTTCATGTATTATTCAGGCTTGTGTGATTGTTCCAAACTTATCAATGTATTCCAGAACAAAGGCGTCGTTATAGTCGTAAAATGTTTGACTAGGTCATCACGTATTTCACAATGATTTAATTTGTAAGGAAATTCAATAGGACCACACCGTTACATAATTATTTTATTTTTAACTCGTGTTTTTATAAATAAACCTAGCAATTTGGAAATTATATTATTTGAAAGCATTGGAGTTTCCAATCGTAAGATATAAATAACAAAAAACAACATTTTATTAGTACATAGTTTCAACCCGCAACTTTGTACGAGAAAAACCAAATCGGTCCAGCCGCTGCACCGAGCCGAAGTAACAAAATAACACACACACACACATACAAACCCCCGCATTTATAATATTAGTGTAATACACCTCCATCAACATAGAAGCAAAATAGGAGTTAATAAAACAATAAACCTATTAATGAAATTGGTGGAATTTGACATCAATAAGGGTTCCACTTAGTATGTATTGCAGCAGCTGGTTTTTTTTGATCCCTTGGTACTTCATAGAAATAAACCACAATTCATAGAAATAAAGAAAAATAAAATACTAAGCACGATGACTTTTAAATACTTAATCTCTTTGAACCCAACCCTGAGCATTTCATTCAAAGCTTGCCACAACCCGCTAGGTAAAAACAACCGAAATGATACATTAAACGCCCGTCCATTCATTCCTTTCAGCGATAAGCGCTGAATAACTCATATATTTTTAGCCCTTTCAGCAAATAAAGGACGGAAATCAAATCTTGAAGCTGACGGAGTCATATTAATGGCCGGGCCGACCCGTCCCGACTCGCCCCGACCCGTCGCGACCCGCTCAAAAGCCGCTTTCCCACAACCGTTCTCTAAACCGAAAATCAACCATTAATCTTTCTTGCAATTGTATTAAAACGATTTGGTATTCGAACGCGGACGCTACGAGGGTTCCGCGAGTGCTTAATAAGTTTATTTGTTTCATAATTGACTAATTATAATATTAAATCCCACTCTCTACCCTCTGAAAATATCCCAACAATACGGCTATATCTACCAATCAGTTACTGCCTACACAATGTTAAATATAGGATAAATAAGCTAACATCCCTTAAAAATAATATGATCTCCTGACCTTTTTACGGCAGTCTTGATTCAAACATTGCATTTTCAATTACGTAAGGGCAAATTTATTTTAAGAACAGTAATGAGTAAAATAAATACAATAAACCTTAAAATTAGCTTCTACTACATCTTAATATTAATATGTTACATCACGTTTTTAAGGAAGCGATGAATTTTACTAATATATCCAAATATTAACAACGAAATGAAATTGTCATGTAATTGTTAAAAGATATCGTAGTAATTAATAATGTGCTTGCAATTACTCAGTTCCCGAATGTGCAGGATTCTTCACCGTAAAAATACCTGTTTTTTTACACTGCACTCAGGTAATGTGCTAAAGTTTCAAAAAATACACGTAATTACATGGGGCCAACTCGGTTCGTTGCAATCTGTATTGTCTAGTACCCTTCGTAAAAACCTAGAGCTTAGTTTTGGACTAGGGCAATTTGTGTGAAAATGTGTAATTTTTTATAAGTTTGAAAGATGGTGTACCTGGTACATAATATCATATCTATCTATCCGCGGTTTCAATATGCTGAAACCGGCATAAGTGACTAGGCCATGGTCTCTCGACTGTATTTATTCAACACTGCTACCTCCTCCAAGGAACCCCACAAAAGATGTTTGAAAGATTTGATTAATTGCCTCCGATACTGGGACGTGACGGCTCCTATTAAGGTGATTGAAGAATTTCAATAATTTCACTCCGAACATCGCCGGTCGTTTACTTCTTTAGCCATTTTATTCTCATTGTAAAGTCATCGATCCAATTTGTCTTTCCGTAGGCATTTTGTAAAGAAGATTTGAGCAATTTGCGTTGACGTTTTGAGAATTTGAATTGTTGGAATAGCAAAGGCTATTTGTCATTAATTTAAGATTTAGAATTGGAAAGATTATTTTTGCCAGAATGGAATAGAAATTGATTTTGTTTTAGACCCATTATTGTTAAGCCTATTTCGTTTTAAATCGTCTTTACAAATTCCATTGTTGCTTATACTAATTGTTGTTTTAAGTTTCATTTAACATTTTTAGTTGAATTTTTTAATCGTTTTATATTAGCTAGAGCGCCACACACACACACGCACATACTTAGGCAAAAATATTTCATGCCTCTTTCACTGTTCCCCTATGGAACCCCTAATCGTCATTTGTCCTAATGCATCGTTTGTCCGAATTTTTGTTTATCCTAAAGCCATTTCCGCTTAAGTTTTAAAACTTTTAAGTGTTGTTATTAATGTTATTATACAACCCTAACCTAACCGAACCGCAGATATAATTGGAAAACTTAAAAAGTTGCCTGACTCATCTAAAAAGCCAGTTTAGAGCAAATGAAAATTCCGACAAACGATGTGTTAGGACAAACGTTGTAAGGGATTCCGAGGGACACCCCTCTTTCACGTATTTGTCAAAATAATGTTAGCGCAAATTGAACACGAGTCCTAAAAATAGCAATGATTTTTGTTATTATTTAATATTAGTTTAAAAACTTAAGCCACTTCTTTCTAATAACGAAGCCACATGAACATAAAAAAATTATATATTTTATTTCAATGTGTGGTTGCAACAGGAGAAAAAACATTGTTTGGTCATTAGTTACATTTAGTATGTAATTGTACCTACTAATACTTAATTATAACTATAACCAATGCTTTATAATCATTCTAGATCTTATCTAGACTATAAACATTGCAATCACCTTCTAGATCAGTTTAAAAGGTAACCCTTCAACTTCTATTAGTTCAGCTTATAATAGTTTATTTATTAAGTAAATAGTATCTGCTAGTACCTAGAATAATCCGGTCGGTGTGGTCAGGCGGGTCAAAATGTATTGTATTCAAGATTATGGGCCTTGGGAGGTAAATTACGGAGATTATGTGTGATAAAATAAGGCGATGTGTGTTAAAGTATTTGCCGCGACGAATAAATTATTATAAACATACAAAAGCTTGAAAGAGAAAGAGTTTGAGTTAATGACACGTGGAACAACAATACTTACTAGTGGCAACCACCACAAAAAAAAAATAGATTCTTTAAGAGCTCTCTTATATTTCTCATATATGTTATGTTATGACCATGATATTGTTGGAAACTTAATAAAAAATAACACATAAAAATTGTTTCAAAGAACTTTCACCTCATCAAATTCTAACAAATCTATTTACCAATTACTAACGTATTGTTACGTAGCGTATTGTAGCGTAAGTAACAGAAATAGAAACATTTATTCGACGAGCAAAAGAACAGAACAAAGATAAACAACATTAAATAAGAATAGCAACACATTTTAGTTAAGATCACAAATTAGATGATACGACAACATTTGCCATTTTTGTTATAACCTTATCTTCGACCTTGTTTTGAATCTAGTCACGTATCTTATCTAGAAATAGGTTAAAAAAACAATAACGCCATCCCATTTAAGTGGACGGTCCCAGTGAGCCCATCGGACGCATGTCAATGTGCGGCCAAACTACGTGGAGTAACGTTGGCGAGTGCTTTGGGCAGGGATGGGTTGAGTCCAGGAGGTGAGAGGCAGCGGGAATGACAGCGAACAACTCACAGATATAAATACACATAGATAACGCAAATGCATTTTCTTCGCGTGTCCGAATCCGGACTTAAACCCCGACCAAGCGTCGGGGTTGGCCGTAGCTTCTGACGTTCCGCGCGCCTGTTGTTGCAGCCGGTCGGCCGTGAAAATTAAGAAAATGCCTCGTTGCGTGATTATAAACTGCAACAGCCCAAAAAAGCGACGACTTTGAATCGATTTTGCTCGGAAAACGGAAAATGGAAAATTCTCTTCTCTTGGTGTGTCCTAGTTGGTAGCAAAAAGTGACACGGTTGGTTTTCATACAGATTGAGGTGTTAACGTTATCTATGTGTTTTTATATAGGTATCTGTGGAATAACTTGACTATTTTTTATGGCTGAAGAAGGCAAATGATCACACAGGTCACCTGATGGTATGTGGGATCTGTGACTCATAGACATTTGCATTCTCAAGACAGCAATCCTAAGACCGCAAATGCGTTGCCAAACCTGAGGATTAAGATAGGCCTCTATTCTAGTAATTTCAACGGTTGTATCCCCACACCAGAACACAACAATGCGAACACTGATGCTTGGCGGTAGATTAAAGAACAAGATGGTGTTAGTAACTTGGACGGACCTTGCACAAGGTCTTACCAACAATATAATAAATTTGACGAAATGTGATGTGACTTTCATAAAATTGAAGGTTAACAAGAAAAAGTAACATTATGGTTAGTAATATACAAAAATACGAAATCCTTTATTCATAAAATACATGAAGTAAATGATACAAGGGATGGAGTCTCTAGGTACGAGTATGTGCGTAAAATGACTTTCAACGGCGTGTGTCTTTTAAAATACAGTTATACAATCTTTTGCATGTTATCTGCTAATAACTTAACATAACTTAACTTGACGCACGTCCTCTCCCTTCGACCATACCAGCCTATAACTGTATCCCTTTACGAGCGAAGGGCCGGCTTTGTGCGTCCCCACTAGTGGCCAAATTGAATTGTGAGCACCTTGCCTTACTTAGCTAATTGCTCTATTCAGCAATTACGGTGTACAGTACCTGTGCATGGTTCCTTTGGGGTGCCATAATGTATAAAGATGAAAAGTGCGTCGGGCACAAGAAGGGTTCTATGTTTTTTCAGATTTCTTCTTGTATAGGTACGTACTTACAGCTAAGTTTATCCAATTGGCTTTTGGTTTTTTTTTAGCAATAGATACTATTTAGCTTAAGCGTTAGTTGTACTATAACAATATGTATTTAGTTTGTATTTATTAAATTATTTATTTTATTACATTACATTACATTACATTACATTACATTAAATCACGCCTGTTTCCCAGAGGGGTAGGCAGAGACCACTTCTTTCCACCTGCTACGGTCCTGACATAACAAATTACATATTTTATGTATTTGTGTATCTAAACTTAGTTTATGCTTAACTATAATTATAAGTAGATTTTGTTTCGTAGTTTAGTTTGTTCAGTTGGAGTTCTAAGGCAATTAGTTTACACCACCTGCCATGTAATGTGTCCTTAGCTATTTCTTTTTCCATGGTTATGTGACTGCCTGTTGTGCAATTATTTAAATTTGTCTACTGTAATGTTCCGTGTTTTGTCTTTTTTTAGAGGTTAATTAGAGTATTTTTATTGCATTGCAACTTTGATAACACGTCCATAATAAAGACAGTATAAAGTTTTGTTTCGAAATAGATAGTTTTTTTAGCTAGGTTTTGAGTAAACGTGATATTTATACAGACAGAGCAAGGTATTAGGTTTCCTTGTTTGACTACGGACCTCTAAAATAATGTGACATAATAAACATTGTAAAACGGGTCATGTTTTTTCGGGACAATTAAACACGCGGCTTAAGAGTTCCTTCCTCGTTTGTTTGCATTTGTAACGTAATTAACATGAACTAATTATATTACTTGTTTAAAATAAGCTTATTACATTTTTATCCCTAATATCACTAATGTAGGTACCTAATAAATGCAAAAGATTGTATGTGAGTTAGATAACGGGGGAATAACGATAGTCGAAATCTACGCGGACGAAGTCGCGGGTAAGCTACTAAAAGTATAAATTTTAATGTAATTTTGTGTGTCTTGTTCATTAGTTACACCCTCACGATTAAACCGCTTAACCGATTAAGCTGCGACCACACCGGTGCTTAAAATACGATGACGGTACGGAATTGCAGTGACGCGTCGTATCAGCACCGTTTTTGACGCAAGCTCCACACACCAATGCTTAAAAAACGGTGACGGTACGGAATCGCAGTGATGCGTCGTATCCGTACCGTTTTTGACGCATGCCCTACACACCAATACTTAACGGTGCGTATATTACGGAACGTCAAAAACGGCGCCATGTTATTACTATGACCCTGTCGTTTGTTTAAGCAACGACACCATTTTTTAAGCAGCGGTGTGGTTGGCGTGCGTCAAAAACGGTGCTGATACGACGCGTCACTGCGATTCCTTACCGTCACCGTTTTTTAAGCATTGGTGTGTGGAGTTTGCGTCAAAAACGGTGCTGATACGACGCGTCACTGCGATTCTGTACCGTCACCGTATTTTAAGCACCGGTGTGGGCGTAACTTTATGGAAAAAATGTAATGGATAAGGGGAGGAGGGAAATGACATACCTACATAGAATACTTTTGTTCGCAGAAAATTATTATTAAAGGTACAAAGGGAAAAACCAACCAAGCTCTATGCAAACTTGTTCACCGGCTTAGTTTAGGTTCAGAGAAAGGGACAGAGTTATAGCAGTTATACAGCGCTATCCCTTTCTCCCAACCTAAACTAAACTGCTTTAGTAACCCCCCTGGTCGCGCAGGCACTTTCACACGTCAAAGCAATTTTCTTTGATAATTATTTAATAAAAATACTAGTTAAATTTAAATACAAATGGCAATGGACAAGTATCCGAAGCAATAGGGAACATGCATGGATCTTTTATATCACACTTCTCAACAAAATAGGAAATACCATAAAAGAGATCACCAAAAGTGAATTTTAAATTAAAATCGGCCAAGAAATTCTGATGCTACAAGCATTTTAAACTGCTAATTAGACAGAGGATCCGAAGTGCACTGTGACGTCATTGAGGTCGGCCATTTAAACTCCACGTAAAATTCCGTTTTGCTAGAAAGAGTTACGAACAAATCTTTGTTAGCTTTTATATCTTGGTAATGTTTTTTTTTACCTGAAGGGCTATTGTCTAACGCACTCGCAACGCAACCAGCCTCAAAGTGGAGCAATTGTTTTCATTTTGTATGCAGACAAGCCTTCGATTTTCAAAATGAAAACGATCGTGATTGCGAGTGCGTTAGACAATAAGCCCTCTGTTTGTTACATTACATGAATCAGTTCGTATTGAAGCTGTGAGAAAAAAAACATGAATATACCCTATTATTATTCGCAACTGGCAGGATACAAACACAAGTTCAGTCAGTTCCAAGTTAAACAAAAGCCGGTAAAATACGAACTCCGTGCTTTATCCCTAAATCTAGCACTGTCTCGCTCTCGGTCTGTAATCACGTCAACGATTAGAATTCTTTCAGCTCCTCTCGTCTGGAAACGTAGTTCTTTGCAGTCCTATTCCGCAACATTCAAAAGAATAGCGTTAGGTAAGTCAGTCTTCAGTAATAATAATTTTGTTCTTATGCAATTAATAATAAAGACGTGGCAGATATTTTAATAATTATTACTGGCAATGCAATGGGATCTGAGATTGATGTGTGATCTTCGTAAGCCTTCGATCCTCACACTCCAAATGCATTGCCAATTCCGATGACTAAGTTGGAAGGCCTTTTCACTAGTCATTTCATTATAGTGCCCGGTAAATAATATGTCAATCCTAAAACAATGCACAATCATAAAGTTTCTAAAGACTGATAATGTTGACAGCTGAGCAGTAAAACAATGCTGTTATTACTACTTATTCCTTCACACGCAACAAATAATTTTAACATTTTGTGAACATTTTAAATACCTATTTAGAAACTTCATGGTTATTCTAGGTTACAATTGTTAGTTGTCTTATCCTTACGACGAAAGTCAAACAAACACTGCCGTTTTTCAATCAGATCATATCAGATCAAGGATAAGATTTAACAATGTTATCTTAAAGAACAAAATATTATAAAACGAAAATAACATTATTCCTTCTTGATCGGAATATGGCTGCGCATTCGCTGACAAAAGCAGCGTGCAATTATTCAAAAGGTGCCATTCGAGGGCATTTGATTTACTGACTGACTTGCACTAGCTGTGGACTTCTGCACGAAATTCAAATTATTTCCATTTAGCTGCTTCATTTTTATTAAGACGTCAACGGCTTTGAGATGCAGTGTTGAGATTTCAAAACGCTTCCGAGCATTGAAAAAACAGTTTTACATTACATGCCACAAAAAAAACCAAATGATAAGAATTATGTTACTGTTTTTTGAGACTTTTACGCTTTAAAATAATTTCTTATTAGATAATGTATCCAATTTAAAACTAGAATCACTTAATTTAGGCTGCAAATTTGCGCAGAGCATCTAACTGAAATCTGAGGATTAAATTTGTATAATTAACAAACAATGCATTTAAAACCTTATGATATAATATAATATGGTTGGTTGCACTTAAAAAGCAGATTCAATTAAAATATACTATAATTACTTTATTTTGTTGTAACAATTTAATCAAGCAAATCTACTGTATTTTTTAAACTGTTACACTTTTGGTCCCGATAACACTCTCAGCGCCCAGGGCTCAAATTTTTGTACACAATGGATCCAATATGGAGTTCTCGGCATTGAACACGTGTACACCGTGGACCTTTAATTTAAGTTCCAGTCCTAATTTCGGCGCGGGCGGCGGCGCGTGAATGGCGCTAGCCTGTTATTTACCTCGCTGACAACGTGGCGGGAAAAGGATTGAAACGGAATTGCGGTAAATGAGGTGGCTTTTAACTTAGTAGAAATAAAAATAGCTTAGTTTCAGGATAGTAAGATAGATATAAATATGTTGAGAGTAAGATAGGCAGTAAGTAAGTAGGCTGCGCGGGAGTGACAAGTACAATATTTTTTGTATATTATTATTACTGTTACTAGACACATACAAAACTCCCTCTTCGTGATTTATTTCACGTGGTTTAGATTAGAGCTGCTTCACTCCAATATTTTCTAATAACATTTCATTTTTAGAAGTCCCTAGAGAAATATTTTCCTAATTGGAAGTTTACTTCGGCGCATTACGAAATATTGCCATACTCATAACTTATCACAGTGTATTGATTTGGTCCTTAACCAACTTTCTCAAATATAATTTAAGTATATTCTTCATAAAAACAACGTTAATAATTATCAAAACTTTTAAATACTTCTATTATTTGCTCTTAATGTATAAACTAGTCATAATAAACTCTTTCTCTCTGTATGTAGACATCAAAGGGGACGTTTAAAGGGCACCTTTGAGTGGAGAACAAATTGACAGTAATAAAAGTTGGCGACACGGCGCTACTGGACTCTTCTCGGCCGCGCGAGAGAGTTCGACCACTTTATTCTATAACTGCAGCTTGCTTGTTCATGTATAACTTACTAGAGGACGCCCGCGACATCGTACGCGTAGAATTAGTTTCCCGCTACTCCCCCCATTTCTTGCCGTTGGGGGTCGATTTTGGAAAATCCTTTCTTAGTGCTCATTTACATCATGAAAGGAACCGCTGTACCAAATTTCAATTTTCTAGGTACAGTAGTTTCGGCTGTGCGTTGATATATAAGTCAGTCAGGTTTGCCTTTTATATATATAGATAATCTGTGTTAATAGCACCTAAGGCTTCATTTTTCTTTGTTTTTACACGTATTACTATCGTATTGTTTTATATTCGACGGCCTTTACTGTTAAGGTAATAAGAGCTGTCACACGGTGTTGACGATACGCTAACAATAGTGGAACAGACAATGTCAAAGAGGCCTAAGGCCCCTGCATAGAATAAAACAAGTGGTTTAACGTGGGATTGTCCCTGTCAAATTCGCAAAGTTTAGTTCGAGTTTCCCAGAAAAAGGAAAGTAATTCGGTAATCCAGAGTTTTAACTATTTTTATGCAAAACACCAAAAATCCATTCCACTTTTTTAGCGTGATTAAAAGAAAGATAACAATGGGTATCCTTCCGAATATTCGCATTTATTAGCAGGATTATTATTAAATCTAATACATTATCTATTGTTAGATAGAGATTTTTACAAAAAAAAACCTTCTCTTTTAAAAACAAATAGAAAATGTAGTACTCTCTCACTGTCATCCTCTGGTTAGACCAACTCTCTTTAAACTTATTGCTATAACAAATATTTGATAGCTGCCGGTAAACTCGACAGTGAACTTTGCCCCAGTGGAACAAAGTCCAGGTTTGTTTACACTTCGCCCTGTTTGTGTTTCAGGGCAGATGGATTTTGTAATTAACTCTCGTTTAGTATACATTTAATTTTAAATTGTGTTTATGGCGTTTCCATTATGTTTCACCAGACTGCGAGAAGCTGAAAGAAGGGTTATGAGTTTAACGGAGTACTGTCATTTTACTCGTTCATTTATCAAACTTTAGTACAAATAAATTATTCAAAAACAATAAAAACCACCTTTGCAAACGCAAAAAATAACTTCTTTTCATATGTTCAATAGGTCAGTCAAACTGAAGTCGGCTTTTAGTTAAGATATTGTGGGACGCCGACTTCAGTTTAACTGACGTATTACAATTTGAAAATATTTTTTTATTTGAGTTTTTGAAGGTAGTTGACTGTTTCAAAAAATTCAGTGATCATAATTGTGCTGTTATGTAGTCACATTACTCAATGAATAAGAATCTATAGGATATTTCAAGCTAACTGCAAGCAACGTGTCAAATCATAGTGTAATTTATATTTAAACCATTTAAATATGTTTCTTCATAGTCGCTCCACTATCTTAATCGAGATATCTTATCGCCGCCCTTGAAATAGGTACAATTGAGTACGAGTTCCGTTGGCCATCTGTGGACTTCATCATCAGTTCCCCAAATGATACTTTCTGAATGCAAATGCTGGAATTGTTACTGAAATTACCAAAATTCCTGTGTTTGCCTTTAATATTCGAAAAATTCCCTTCATTCCTCACGAATCCCTCCATGAGGTATCGACTAGGTATCAGCAGGACCAACTCACGAGTTTACCCTATCGAACTAATTACATTTTTTTAAATCAGTCCTTCATTCGGAACACGGAACAATCGGTGAACATAAACACAGCCAAACAAGTGAATCTCTCTTCAATTTATGACCTCATTCGAGTACAGAATGGTAAAATGGTACCCTGACTCACCACAGAACTGCGTCATAGTGACAGTAAGAATTTTCAAATAAAATGTCGTCGTGTTACAGTTCTATGGTGAGTCAGGGTACCAATTTTCCATTCTGTACTCGTATGAGGTCAGATATCGAAGTGAAATTTAGTTTAGCTCCCAAGCTTTGGACCGATTGTAGTTATAGGGTGGTATGATTTGTCAAGTATGTGCCATAGGCTATACGAGTATATAAAACTAACGGGTTTTTAAAAAAATATGCCAGTGTGCGTTTGGCGGTACTGAACCCACAGTGCGCGAAACCAACTCGCACGTGACTGGTTTTTTTATTAACTAATTTTGTGTGAAAATAACCAAAGTATAATTTCATTATCCCTTAAAAAACCCGAAAATTAAGGCTCTTTTCCTAAAATTTATATGAACTCTCCTTTTATCTTCCTTGCCCCAATCCCGGGCGTCTTGAAAGACATTTAAAATAATCACGGACGTTATCCCGCACATAATGGGAGTCCCGGGATCGCAGCCACAATAGCCAGGTTGTTTCGTATCCTACGTACCGGGGCCGTTTTAAAAGGGTTCGTAAAGGGCGGGAATTTCAAAATTAATACGTCTAAAATTGACGATTTAAAAAAATGTGTGCTACAGAGTGCATACACACATACATTAAATCACGCCTGTTTCCCAGATGGGTAGGCAGAGACCACTTCTTTCCACCTGCTAAAATCTTGACAAATCTCTTTCGCTTCTTCCACATTCATACATCGAGTCATGCACGCACGTCGGTTTCGGGTACTTAAAATTCGGGCCTTTTCCAGTATTTCTCCGATTTGTTTCGAAAAAGTACACCTAGGGCGGCCCTTTCCGACCCTTCCACTCACTTTCGCTCTGTATATCTCTTTCGTCAATCTTGTTTCATCCATCCTTTCCAAATACTACAGAGTGTTTATCGATATTTTGTATATTAGCAGTCTAATTTGAGCCAAGAAATTGTAAGTAACTCGTAACGACCTGTATTCATTACCTGCACCAATGAGCCATAGAGAGAACCAGATTATTAAAACCAAAAAACATCCAATTGTTTGCTTATTCAGGTTGCATAGGCCAAGTTACAGTGAAATACTACTGACTACAGAGCTGGTGTTTGAACACACTATTGTTATCAATGCATTCCTACGAATCGCAATATTGTTATAAAGGCGATAGTTTGTGAGTGTGTGAGTCACAAACTTTCGTCTGTTTGTTACTCTTCCACGCTAAAACGGCTTTACAAAATTATAAAAGAGATAGGTATGTGAATCAACACATAATAAAACTTTTATCCCAAAAATAGTGGCTTGTTACTAAAAGTCACGGGCAGCAGCAAATTACAAATGTAAAAGCTATTATTTAGGTGTTTGTGTTTTAATCACGCGTAAACGGCTTTACAGATTCAGCTAAAGTTTGGATAAAGGATGGATGAAAGAAGAGTTACGACAAGCGAGAGTGGGTGGAGATGTTGGTAGGGGATGTCCTAGACGGACGAACGGTGATTAGATTCCCGATGCACTGAATAAGGGCCAAATCAAAAGCATCCGAAACCGACGTACGTGCATGAAGAGATTGATGAATGTAGAGGAAGAGAAAGTTGTATGTTTGGGCCGGTGCACCTGGCGTTCCATAGTCTCTGCCTACCCCGTTGGGAGACAGGCGTGGAGGTCTGTATGTATGTGTATAAAGTTTGGCAGTTCTTAATCTGGATTGATACAAAAGATACAGACGATGTCGCGGGCTGAAGCAAGTATTTTTCAAAACAACAAAATACCTACACAAAAATATCATCAGTATACGCAAATACGCATTATGTGTCAAATTACCCTCAACCTTTTGTATGAAATAATGAAGGTCGTCTTCAAAGGTTATCAGTATTTCAATTTTATAACACAAAAAACGCTCTTCAATTTTGAGCACACGCATTTTTGTGTAACTTTTTACAATATCACGTTAGGAATTCCAATAAGTGAGGGAATTTAAAATGTGAGAAATTCGTTTGAGTCTAGACAGGTTTTTATTTAGTTATAACTTTAATAATATATGGGTCTTTATTTTTAATGTGCTGATCGATCGATTTGGTTTAACTTTTAATCAACGCTAAGTCTTAGAATAGTTGAATTACCTAATAAAGTATCTTTACTAGTATAATTAACACAAAATATGTTCTTGTTTGTTTGTTTTTTGTTCGGTCTGGACCTTTCTACACCTAAACCTAAAGTACTTTACGAGAAAAATAAACAGTTTGCAGCGCAAAGAGAAAATAGCGATTGACAACTTGTGGGTGTGGACGAAGGCACAGTAAAAAGTTACTTATTTGGCTTTTTTTTTAAATATATTTCTTCACAATACATGTTTTTATTATACATATTATTAAACTAACAGCAAAAGTTATCATAAACATTGCGAGTTCATATTCACCACTAAATTAAACTAATTCAAAACTAACAAACTATCAACTACGCTTGTGTATACTTTCTCATAACAAGTTTATTAGGCAAAATGAAATGTAAATAGTTGTAATAGAGAGTACATTTTCGCGTGGGATTAATCCCGTCCAACTTTGCTAATAAACAACAAACACGGCGCAAATTTCAATACCCACTGAGAGAAATGCTGCGATTCCACTTTATAATCATAATTCACAGGATGTATTAAAGCCCTGACGCGTTAAAGCCATGACGCTTTTGTTAGTATTGATTAAGTCGTTATAAAATACTTTTCTACTATTTATTTTTTCCCAGTAGCTATTTTCTCAACAGTGAAAGTCATTTACATATTAAGATACAAGCATGAAATAAAAAATATTTCCTTCTCTATGTTTTACGCAGAATTGCGTTTAAGGGCGGATTCGACCAAACTGGAATAAGGTCTTATACCTAGATTAAACGCCGAATTTGTGTGAACTAATCTCGGATTAAGTCTTATTCCAGTTTGGTCGAATCGGCCCTAAGTAGGATAGAAGCGGGGCTCGTGAAAACTAAGTTACTACAGATATAAATAGATTATTTAAAGTTTTTTTTTCAACCATCGGGTGAAAATGTTGCACACAAACAACGTAAAATTGATAATGCTACATTTAAAGTAATAAAACAACACATATTCAAGTGTGGTAACACTGGCAAAACATACATTATTTAAACTGTTTTTGTGCCAATTATTATGTAACGTTAACTACTTCCTCTGAGTTAGGAAGTTGTGTTTACTATTAAGTGTTACAACTTTACTGATGTAACTAATTTCACCCTATATATAACGAGGCAGCCCAACTTTACAACTAAACTCCTATTGAACAAAGTTGCGTTGGTAATTTTAACAAAAACAAACTAACTATGAATACTATGATGATGAGAAATTAAAAACAAGCTAACATACAGTTTATGATTTATGGTAAAAAATATGTAAGCAATTAATGTTCTTGCCATAAACAAATATATTTATTAATAAAATTATACTTATATTACAAAACTTGAAATGCGAAAGATATTTTCAAAATCCAGAGCTTACTCGTAATATCAAATAACTTTTGTATTACATTTTTGATGGAAATTGATACTAAATGCCTGCTCGACACGTACTTGGCCTTTTTTTTAAATACAATGTCGCTTTCCAATACCTTTGAATACGAGTAGCCAAGTTTTCTAGTAGCAGTGAGTAACAAACAGCATCATTATAAATTCCTGTGTAGTAACGTGCCCAGTTTGCATTCTGGTAACGTTACCGCTCAACAAAAGCAATCACCCGCAAACACATCGGCGATGCCCCTTGAAGTGGACAAAGCCACGTCCCCGATACAGTCAACATGGCGACATTGCCTTTGTGCCCCGTGAGGGTAACATTGTTCCCTTTCAGTTAATTAGGGTGTTGAGCCTCTTTACATGTGCAGTTGACAGTTGCAATTGAATTGTAAACTAGGAATGGGTGAGCTGTTAGTGCCTGTGAAAGACAAATTGGTCAGAGGTTCGTCAATAAATGATTTCCACTTTGCGTATCTCTGTGTTACTACTGCAAGGATCGGCCACACCGAAGCTTAAAAAACGCTGCCGCAACATTTATACGTCACGTTTGTAATGCGTCTCTTACGCTGACCGGTGTGATAACGTCACCTCATAATGAACGTCGGTTCATTAACGGTGGAACGGTTTTTTTTGTCACGTGACATGCCACGATTTCTCCGAATGGTCTCAGAGGAAGACCACTGCGGGTTTCACAATCAGCAGCATGCTGAGCTGGAACCATTTCATGTAGTATTTGGGTTATCATTGAGTTCAGCCATATGTTTAATGTTCCCTTTGTAAAGTTTTTTTTCCTGAGTTGTTAGATATCTGAATAAACATTTTTCTTTCTTTTTTTCTAACTATCTTGACGCAGCTTAACTAACACAGCTTTAGTATATTTTGAGCTTTAGTATAGTTGATCGTGTATTAAATTTAAAACCGTAAAGAACTGCTTCACAATTATTTCAAATTGCATTGTAATTACATTGCAAATTCTGAATCCTATTAAAACGATTTGAAATTGAAATGTACGAGCTAGAACACTAGTGCATGCGAGAGACAGCTGATTGTTCAAAGGTTCGTCAATAACGCTTGTCAGTATTGCATTACCTACTCATACAACTGCACAATAACTATGTGGACGAACAATGGAAGTGTCTTATAATTTACAAAACATTTCAATGGTAAAGTAATCAATCGTAAGCTATGGAAATTATATACCAGTGACCTATAGGGAAAAAGTTGAAAGTGTTTGTAAATGCCAACAAAGCATGTTTGTGCTGAATACTTTTTATGAACGTATTTACATGTAGTAAAAAACATTAAAAATAAATTGAATAGCGGAAAATACTATACAAGTTCTTCTGCCAGTGTGTTCACTCGTGATTCACAAATAATAATCAATTTACATACTCAATTAATATATTATCAAAATTCTCTAATTCTTATGTAATTGCATTTGCTTATTACGGTGAGGGGTACCTATTACTTTATCGAAACAATTTTCAACGAACATAATAATATCATTACGCAGAATTTTTATTTCATCGAAAGGCATTTCTCGCGGCATGAGTTTTTTTTTGATAGTCACAAGGTGTAACCTAACCTAACTCTCGTAAATAATGTTTAAGATATCCTGAAAACATCCTGGTTTCAGCAGAAAATAGCGTTCGATGAAATGAAATTCGGTGAAATGATACAATCGATGAAGTGAAATTCGATAAAATAATGGATTACCTACGGTGAGTGTAATGAAAGGCTCGTTAATATATTTCAGGCAACCATCTACTTAAAATAAATAATTGGAACAAAAACATCCGTTTTTAAAATTTTATATAGTGCCACGAAATTATTAACGTTAAAATATTTTGGAAAAGTTATTCAAGATACATTACATGTTTTTTTTCGTTTTGTATCAATCGCTATGCACTGTCTCGATTTGAGTCTATAAGAAATAGAACCTACTGGTATTGTTTGTCCAAGATTATTACTACAGCTATAGGTAGAAATTAATTAGTAAGTATTTATTCATTCGCGATTTCAAGCTGAAATATTTGAGTCTAGTTGTATTTGAGTTGAATTAATTACTGAAATTCTGGAACAAATATTTATCGGGCGAAGTTGCCGAATATCTCTCCCGGGCGACATTCCTTTAAACAAGATCTGAGGATTATTTGGTTCACCGATGTCGTTATTGAAGTTGACAAGTTTAAAATCATGGCGCTCTTCGAAAAGTTACTCCAATCAGTGGCAAGGCGAGACTATAAATTAAATTTGTGTATTATTATGTGAGATAATACTGAGAAACACAAGTAACTATTGAATCGATACGAACCCATGATAATAATAAAAGTAAGTAACGTCACGGTCATGGAACCATGTTACGATGAAATGTCACAAATATATGTGGACACATTTTAAGGATCCATTAAAAAGTAAATGTAATATTACAACTACCCTACTATAATTTTAATGCCATGATCTTGCCACCATCAATTTATGTTGACGAATCTTTTTTTCATGACTTGACGCCGCTGTATTCATGGCTGAATTCTATGATAGTTCATCCAATTTAAGTTGGTAATTACACTAAATGATCTTAAACATGAGAATCCAACAATATAATAATTAATCCATCATCTCGAAGTAACTCTCTAGTCATTAGCAAAGAGCTACCTGAACCGTTGACGTCAATTAACTTGTTACGCTCAGTCAGCGATTTAGATTAGTGCGTCGCGTTAATTACAACTCAGTCGACCATTTAACACGTAGTTACTAATTAACCCCCTTAATCATAATCTTACAATAATCTATTTTAGTTAGAGTATCCTTTGTCCCTTTCTGTCGAATTCAAATTTCATAATGATAGATTAGGACAGAGCATTATAATATAAGAATTCTTTATTGTGCTTTATGAATAAAGAGGGTTAGTAACAATGAGAAGGTTCATCAAATGACAGATAAATATTAGTAATGAGAGCATTCTCTAAAATATTTCAATAAAGTTAGTGAGGTGCGGCATTCCATCGATATTTTAAATAAAGTACCCAAAATACAAAAAAACTGCCTATTGTATGTGGTCGAAATACATACATACATAATTATACACATTTGCCTCTTTGCCGTAGGGGTAGGCAGAGACCACTTCCTTCCACTTGCTACGATGCAGACAAACTTCCCTCGTATTCCCCACACTCGTAGGTCTCTTCATACACGTGCGTCGGTTTAGGGTACCTACGCCTGACCTGGCCTTTTCTCTATTATTTTCCTTATTGCGGCTTTAGGTACCGTAAAATGGGGTGAATAGAGATTCGCGGGGTGAATAGAAATACAGCCTAAAATAAAGCATATTGTACTAATTATAAGGCTGACATTTTATCGTAATTTTCCAAAAGACTTGTCAATGTAATAATTGTTCTTAATAGTAACAAGTTATGACTTATTTTAGATTGTATTTCTATTCACCCCGCGAATCTCTATTCACCCCATTTTACGGTACGCACAGTTTTCAAAATTACCTAATCTTTATTAAGTAAGTTTAAGAATTAAGTATAAGTACGAGTATAACCAAATATTTACCTACAATATTTCATAACCCCCAGTGTCTAAAAATGTATTTTACTACCCCTTTGATTGAATACAATCGACCTGTATTTTAAACTAGAATTTAAAACAACAATTCTATTAAAAAACCAATTTAAAACAATCCGTTTTCTACCACTTTTAAAAGTTTCTAGAATCGTTTATTTAAATAAGGTCAGCCACTTGTGGAAAGCAACTTGTATGATAATACAGAGAGCTTCACGATGAGCTTTCGCGTCGAACTTGCGAAGCTCGCAGGTACCTGAAACCTGCCGAGTGCCGAGTAAGTTTAATTACGTGCCAGCTTATCTTTACCGAACTCGCACAATAAAGTAAAATGCTTTGAACTTTTCAGTTTGGAGAAGTGTATTATGAAACGGTTTAGTTTACGATGATTGCATAATGGTTTTATACGTCTGCCTAAGGTTATGTTTTCAGCTGTATGTTTGTAATCTGTTAATCGCGACGGTCTGCGTAGATTTTGACTATCGCTATTCCCTCGGGAACTTTTTTTTCCCGAATGAAAAGTAGCCTTTGCATTAATCCAGGTTATAAGCTATCTCCATTTCAAATTTCATCACAATCCGTCCAGCCGTTGCAGCGCGAAGGAGTGAAAAACTAACACAGACACACACACACAAACTTCCGCTTTTATAATATTAAATAGTAGGATAGGATATCCATACTAATATTATAAATGTGAAAGTGTGTCTGTCTGTCTGTCTGTTTCACGCTTAAACCGCTGACCCGAGTTAGATGAAATTTGGTATGGAGATAGCTTGAGTCCCGGGGAAGGACATATGCTACTTTTTATCCCGGAAAATTAGATAGATCTTATCGAGAGACTTTTATCTTCGACAAGAAGTACAAAATACAACTGCACGAAGATCCGTGGGAAGGCCTCAACCCCAGGGAAGTAAGGATCTTCACAGATGGATCCAAGACTAAGTCGGGATCCGGTGCAGGTACTTTCTCGGAAGATCTAAACATACATATCTCAACGCCATTAGGAGCCCACAGCACAGTCTTCCAGGCGGAATGCGTGGGCATCATTATGGCTACAAAAGCGATCGAGCAAAGGAAGGTAAAGGACCTCCCTATCCGAATACTCTCCGACAGCCGATCAGTTCTCCAAGCCCTAAAGTGCTACACGGCAACATCAGGGCTAATATACGAATGTCACAACGCCCTTTCCAAGGTATGTAACATCAACCCCATCACCCTACAGTGGATAAAGGGACATAGCAACTCACGCGGTAACGACGCAGCTGACATACTCGCGAGAAAGGGCTCAGAAACGGTACTGATAGGTCCTGAACCATTTCTGCCCCTGCCGACCAGCTGGCTGCGGAACAAACTGCGCCGAATCACCAAGGTAAAGCACCAACACTACTGGAGCAACCTAAACACCTGCAGGCAAAGTAGAGAAGCCCTTCCGACAATCAGTCCCGGATTGTCGCGTAAGTTACGACTACTCAAAAGAGCCCAACTCCGGTTGATAACTGGAGCCATAACTGGCCATGCCTTGTTTAACAAACACTTGTTCACATTAGGTGTTACAGACAGCCCCCTGTGCAGAGCCTGCATGACAGCGGAGGAAACCGCAGCCCACGTCATCATGGAATGCCCTGGGGTGGCAACATACCGGGCACGTCACCTCGGAACACCGAGGTCGCTACCAGATGCCGTCGGCAACATAAAGGGTTTGCTAGGCTTCCTGGTGGAACTGGGTTGGCAGGAGTAGTGCCGCCGACCCTTCACGCAAAATAGGCGCAGATTTAAGTCGTCGAGTTGCGGAAAAGAGCCCGCCATAACCTATAACCTATAACCTATCGAGAGACTTCTCGGAGTCGCGGGCAAAAGCTAGTGGTTCTATATTCCTTGTTAGAAACTGAATGTACCGTTCAATTTTGACAAACGAGCTGTCGTTAGATTCATATTAGCATTGCAAAGTTTTGTTTTTTTAAAACGTAATGAAAATTCGACACAAATAGACGAACATTATATGCATTTAGGATTGCACAGACTTGTTTTAATATTTTGTTTCATGAATGAGTTTCAATTCATTATCTATTGATCTGTTAAAATGTTACACTAATCTTTATCTTACAGTGATCTAGAAGTACCTTAACTAATTTCAGGAACAAATTACATTGCTAATGTTGTGTCTAGTTTTTCAAAGATCTGTTTTTTATGAATCTTTATTCTCAGTAAGTAGCTGAGTGATAACACGTGTTTTGTTTTGTTATTATTGCCATTATTGGGTTTGACTAAATTTAATTATGGTTTTTGACTGAATTTAAAGTCTAATAAGCCACGCAATTTGCTTTAACGAATTCATCAATTCACATTTGCGCTCATTATGTTTCACAAATGGAGTATCAATATTAATATCTCGCTAATATAAATATCCGTTGTTGCTGTTGGTTAAATAAACGTTAAAAAGTTATATAAAAACTTTTTTTTACAGCTACAACTTTTTTAAAACAAATTAATTTAATAAAGGTACATTTTTGTCTAAGTTGTAGCTCGAGGACGAACTTTTCAATCATACGTCACGTTTTCGAATTTCGTTTACTAATCGATAATCTGAGGCCCTAGACAAAATGCTTAAGGCTATCGAAAATGATATTCGAAAACTGTCAAAGTTTATGGAACTGACATAAGCGTTTGACACGACTATCCGGCAGCTTACGACAATCCTATACATTTTCGATAACTATAACGATCCCATAACGCATCTTTTCTAGGACCATCTTGAATCTATCGGTAGCACGAAACCCTAAAACAGGCTCACGTACGCATACCATAATAATATTTAGTCAATATCAACGTGCTATCAAATATTAGCACTGAGAACGGGCACCGGGTGCTGATTCCAATCGCCATGCATATTTTTTAGATGACGATGGAATGTGACAGCAGATTTCCTGAGTAGAAATCCATTGAAGAAAGAAACCGATAGATTAGCTTTACAGTAACTTATTCCAGAAATACTCTATACCTCGCACCCCTCCAGCAGTTGTGAGAGCTATTTTCTTCTATAAATAAAAAAGCCAATGCCTGGATCAATAATCCTCTTATTTTCGTTTCTCACAACATTGCAATGACTCTATTCGTAGGGCATCACGTGAACATCGCTCGACTGACTATCATAGAAAACAAAACAAATGCTAGGGAACATTTGCGTTTAAATATTGCTAGGGTGACTGCTATAGTTATTGGCCATTCCATAGTAATTGGCCACTCTTGGCGAGACAGAAAGAAACAAGGTAATGGACGCGTGCACTCGAATGAATGAGACAAAAATATTAACTGTGTTTCTCCTGCTTTCGTTTCAGTCCATAAGATTTTGTATTTCTGTCTAGCCAAGAGTGGCCAATTACTATACTATAGCAGTCACCCTACGTCATATTCAGCCAGCACCACTTAAGATGCAGCCAGCATGCTACAAGCAGCGAACCTTCACATTACTTACTCATTATAAGGAAAAAGGTTGTACTCGAAGTACAGTTGTTGACGATAAATTGTTTGTCAACAGAGGTGCACTGCCCAACGGGACGCTGTGGCTAGGCGCGTTCAGTGCTGCCCAGTACCGCAGCGACGTGCACGCTGCCACGTACCGCTGCCGAGCAGCGAGCAGCGTCGGCGCTATCTTGTCACGTGACGTGCGCGTGGAGGCCGGTAAGTGACAAGCACAGAATTTTTACTGTTAAGCAACATTTTAATAGCAAAAAGAAATGAGCACAGAGGTCAAAATTACTAGCTTAGAAGAATAAAATTATATCTCTGTCCCTAGGTTAGTCTTGAGAAAGCAAATGTCTATGGGTGTCAGCTTACACTAACCATCAGCCCCCTATTTCACCATCTTGACAATGATAGGTGACAGTTGACAATTAGCTATACATTGCAATGTTAACAAGCTTTCACATCAGTGGGATTCATATCACCTGCACCACGTACACGGAAATGTCACCTGTCACAATGTCAGCATTGTCACCATGGTGTAATAGGCGGCTGGTGGCCTGTGTGCTCGATTGCCTTCCCTGTTATAAAAACGTGATTGTAAGGGGTACCGAGACCCATGTAGACGTTTGCATTGTTTAGCCTCTACAAAACCCGGTCATCCCCTGCCTGTCAACATCTACTATCGAAAACCAAGCTCTAAATTGGCTTAATAATAAAAATTAAAATGGTAAGTAAAGATAAGCAAACTGATTGTCATCATTATCATATCAGCCGAATGAGCCACTGTTGAACAGTCAACTACTAAGAGATTGTCGATCCATCTTGTTGGAGGCTTGCCAACACTTCGCTTTCTGGTCCACGGCTGCGTCTCAAGAACATTCCCTTTCAACGGCCGTCACCCTTACGTGCCACATGCATCAGCTTTATAGCGACCTTACATTTTCGTTCTAGAAGATCCACTTTCACAAAGAAAAGTTAGGCTATTCAAATACTTTTCACACATAATAAAAGGAGGACATAGAAAAAACGTTCAATTTTAAACTGTAAATTAGTAGGCTCTTTTACTTTCTTGTTCTTCTTCCTTGCAATATTCTGAATACTGAAAATGGGCCACATGCGTGTCGGGCTCGTATAACTATAAAGGGTTTCGTACCACTGTTCATTATTGATAGAATTTTAAGTTTGCTCTATTTTGTGTTATTTTTTGTTATTGCAGTCCAAATTAATATACTCTAATATCTACCTTTTACGGTTCATGAGATACAGCAGTAACTATAGACGACCAACGCTGAAAAAAACACGTTTTTTGTTTAAGAGCCCCCTTTTATATTTCATTTAATTGAATTTTCATGACTTATTGCTATAGCAGCAACTGAAATACGCGCTCTGTAAAAATGTCTGTTTCCCTAATTGCTGTTCATGAGATACAGGCAGACGGACATACGAACGGATAGCAGAGAGAGTTTTAGTAATAGAGTCCATCACCCTTTGCCCAAGTAACCCTAAAAATGGCTCAACAATATACACTTCACACGCTGCCCGTAGAATTAAGTCCACTTCTAAACATGTCCATCCAAAGTGTTACAGCAAAACAAATTTAATATGGCGTGCGGATTAAGTAATAATAGACTCTTGGTCAACGACGTAAGAGCTTTGACGCACGCCAAATTAATTGTGTCCTGCTATACCGCTATACCATTTTGCACCCTAAACACAGCGATTGCCGTGCCCCGCACCCACGCCGCGCCCTCGAGCGAGAACAGCCCTCCTCGAGTGGAGAGAGCATTGTGCGCGCCGATTAGGGACAAAAAGAACGCTCGAGATACAAAAAGTGAGAAAATCGCGTTAAGCCCAAATCGCTCGCACTTCAGCGTATTTCTAAAGGCCTTTTGAATTTTATTGTTGGAGATCATCAAATTTTAATATTAAACGTTACTTTGTTAAACAATAAATATGTACCAACCAAATCTTCAATCCTTAGGTAGCTAGTTGGGTTAGCGCTATCAGCAATTCTTAAGAATCTCTCAATTAGTTGTCAAAATTTAGTTTAATACATTCGCTATGCTCGTAGCCGATTCCAGCGTATTTAATTTTGTAGCGAAAACTGCCCCATGGGCCGAGGGTAAGGTTGCTGGCACTGACAGTATTAAAATAGAAAATCATCTAAATAGTTAGTGAGATTTTTAATATAAAAATATTTATCTCGGCTGTATTTAAAATTGACATAGACATATTATTATAGACAGAATCGGGTCACGTAATTTTGTATCAATTATTCAACTGTTTCGAATTCAAATAGTTTGTAATGGGAAAGAAAACTTAAAATAAACACTCTATTGACACAATCTCGTTGTATTTAGTGTCCTGTTATTGCAATAGAAATAAAAAGGCCCACTCGTTCCAGAGCAATAAAAATAACTTTTTTTCTTACAAAAGATTAAAGTTAAGTACCTAGTAGAACAACGTTTTGTTCAACTAACAAAATGTTATAATCCTCGTTTGCCCTTTCTTACCAAAAAAAACTTTTCCCCACCTCACGCAAAACTACCCCACAAAAACCGAAACACAACAAAGACAAAACATACGCCGTCAAGAAACTGCCAAGTCAATGACCCGATGAAACGTTTTGCTGACAAGGGCCTCAACGAGCCGTAGCCGCTCGTAGCTCGTAGCGGCGTAGCACGTACTAACGTAGGCATTTGAGTGGTTTCACTTTTTATATGAGTTTTTATTTCCGTGTGTGTGTTTTTGTTGCTAATAGGGTATTTGGTGATTATGGTTAGTGTAAATGTAATGTTTCTTAATGGGTTGATTTATTGTGACATTTATTTCTACTTTAAATACCTATTATTAAAGTATATTTAATTATTTATTTAGATTTTCTATCAATGACAACGTTGAATGTTTTGACAACGGATGTCATGCACCAATTCTATTTACGTTTATAATAGGTTAGGTTAGGTTAGGTATGATCTTATATCGAAAATGGACTATATCTCTGAGTCAAAGGATGATCTCTGGGACCATGTCACATAGCATTGACTGGGTAAGACGCCATCGTGCTTGTTGCAGTGAAAAAATAGTAAAGCGAATATTGTCATAGACTATATTATATTAATATACTCATACTTACGTACGTATGATTTGAGCTGCGATAAAACTCAGCCGTAATACCGTAACTTTTAATAAAAATCATGAAATTATGTAAAACTAACAAGTTTACTGCGACAAAGTTCTAAGTGTAACATCCAGGAAACAATCTACGGGAAAGAATCACCTCAAAAATCAAGCACCGTCAATTTATTTTCTTCTCACGTCACACATTCCAAACAAAACACGCCCGAAACACTGTTAACGTCCTCGCGGAACCCGCCACCCCGCAAACCCGTGGATTCCGCCAAGCGTTTATTCCATTAACGGGCCCCCACAAAGGACCTCAATCTCGGACCGACCTTCCCGAATAAAGAATCCTATTTGCATTCTCGCCTCGAGATTGATCCAAACTCGCCTTTCCAAATGTCAATTCGCTGGGTCAAGGGTTAACCCCGGCGAAGCACTTTGGACCGTATACGGAACCTTTTGGGGTCGGAAACGCTTTGAGGCTGAAACGCTTTGTAAGGTTGCTGGAGTGAAATGGTTTTCGTCGTATATCGAATTTGTAGGGTTTCACCTGGTTACAACAATTTCTGTTGAAATGGTCTGTTTGAATGACAATCTATATATATATATAGATAAAAGGCTAAACTGACTGACTGATGTATCAACGCACAGCCGAAACTACTGTACCTAGAAATTTGAAATTTGGTACAGGGGTTCCTTTCATGATGTAAGTGAGCACTTAGAAAGGATTTTCCGAAAATCGACCCCCAACGGGAAGAAATGGGGGGAGTAGCGGGAAACTAATTCTATGCGTACGAAGTCGCGGGCGTCCTCTAGTGTTATACAAAATGGCTGTGGGTTATTAAGGGAAAAATATAATAAAGTAAAAAATTCTGATTTGCCCAAAGGTCAACTGGTACAGAATGCCATTAGGCATTTAGTTCACCTTTTGTACTCTTATTTGTATTTTTGTGCAATAAAGATTAAATAAATAAATAAATAAATAAATAATAAAACATCCCACTAATATTATAAATACGAAAGTTTGTGTTTGTGTTTGTGTGTGTGTGTGTGTGTGTGTGTGTGTGTGTGTGTGTGTGTGTGTGTGTGTGTGTGTGTGTGTGTGTGTGTGTGTGTGTGTGTGTTAGTTTGTTACTTCTTCACGCTGCAACGTACAGTTGGATGGATTTGGATGAAATGTGAAATAGAGATAGCATATACCCTGAGTGAAAACATAAGCTACTTTTCATCCCGGAAAATTTAAAAGTTCTCGAGAGAATAACGATAATCGAAATCTACGCGGACGAAGCAGAAGATAGTTTTGAAAAGAAAAGTACACAATTTACCAGTGCTGGGAAGAAGCGCCGCAAGAAACTCAACTGTCAGTCACCTAGAGCTCAGTATTGTGTGGTTTTATTTTGGGATAACACTGCATTTATATTCAAAGTTTGCGACCCTTCTCTCATCAAAATTGCTTTGCTTTTTTAGGATGAAAATCCTATGATCTTATTTGGCTTCCAAACTATCTGTTTGTCAACGTTTATTAAAATTAGGTTTTTCTCGGGTGATAGGACCAGTTTTGAAAACTTTACTGTATCAAGCACCAATAATGGACAGTTAACTCTAAATTAAGAGGTCATAAGGTCATGAATTGATTTACGCAAAACCAATGAAAAACAAATGAATAATTAGGTATCTTCTGTAGGTATACTGGTTCCATCACTTTAACTGACTTGTTAATAAAAAAAGTATTTTTTTGGCGATAAAGAAGATTTTTTGAACATTATCTTAAAAGAAGAAGTAGCTAGGTAGTTAAGATGGGGTGGTTCGACCCGACTGTGTCAGAATAAGTGTTATGTTTTGCGAGTGTGTGTGTGTGTGTTTGTAGTTATATCCAATTCACACACTGCACCTTAAACAGCTTGATGGATTTTAAAATTATGAGGTATCATTCAATTTGTCTTAGTTGTAGGAGTGACATAAGCTATTTGAATAAAGTAATGAGAAGGGGGTGTGGTATTTTAAGAAGTCCGGTTTTTCAACGAACCCGCTTCCATATGATACTGTAACTAAGCAAAGAAAAGCAAATCATATTAAACTTGAAGACAACAACATAGTGTTTTGCGCCTTGATGCCGATGTATTATACAACATTATTAACATTTTGACCCTGTAAGATCTTTTATTCTCCCTTTTAGACATACTCATCTGTTTAGATGTGCAAGTTTTCATACAACGTTTTCCCTTCAGCGTATGAGCATCAGGTAATGCTCTTATTTATTAGTTAAGTCGCAGATGCGTTGCCTTTAAAAAATAAATGTTTTAAAAAACAAAAAAACCGCCTTCAAAAACGCAAAAAATAACTTGTACTACTAGGTACTTAGTAGTAGGTACCTATCCTATTAGGTAAGTCCAACTGAAGTCGGCTTTTTATTGAAAATATTGTGGTCGCCGACTTCAGTTAGACTAACCTAATAGGTTAGGTACCTACTACTAAGTACCTAGTAGTACAAGTTATTTTTTGCGTTTTTGAAGGCGGTTTTTTTGTTTTTTAAAACATTTATTTTATTTTACACTTTTTAGTGATCATAATAAGCTTATGTAGTCCCACTTCTTAGTTGATATATGAAACTTTAAGACATTTCAAGCTCGCCGCAAGCAACGCCGCGGGAAAATCATAGTCATTTTAAAACAATTAAATGTGCTTCGTTGTAGTCGCTCAACTATCTTAATCGAGATATCTTATCGCCACCCTTGAAATCGATACCGTTGAGGAGTTCCGGTGGCCATCTGTGGTCTTCATCATCAGTTCCGCTTCACCAAGTGACACTTTCTGAATGCAAATGCTACACTTGTTACTAAAAATACTAAAATCGCTATATGTTTGCATACAATATTTGAGGAGTTCCCTCAATTCCTCACTGATCCCTTCATCAGATTAAGATTTGCTGACAATGGGACCACCTCGGAAGTATACTCTATAAAACCAAAAAAGAATTTTTAAAATCGGTCCACAATTGACGGAGTAATCGGTGAACATACATAAAAAAAAATAAAAAAAAAAAAAAAAAATACATACAGTGGAACGTATAACCTCCTCCTTTTTTGAAGTCGGTTAAAAAAAGAGTATGCTTGCCTCTTAAAGGTTCCTTAGTCATAGCGGTCCGTAAATATCGTCGTAATAAGCTGATTCCATAAAAGAGTCGTGCGCGGCAAAACGTTTAAAAAAAAACGGGCCAAGTGCGACTCGGACTCGCGCACGAAGGGTTCCGTACCATTATCTATACAACGTTAGCAAAGAACGGCAAAAAATCACGTTTTTTGTATGGGATTAGGAAATATTTATTTTATTCTGTTTTTAGTATTTGTTGTTATGCGGCAACAGAAATACATCTTCTGTGAAAATTTCAAGTGTCTAGCTATCACAGTTCATGAGATACAGCCTGATGACAGACAGAAGTCTTGGTAATAGGGTCCCGTTTTTACCCTTTGGGTACGGAACTCTACAAATACACTGCGGTAGACTACCATCAAGGTGGTGATGACTTGGTACCTAACGCTCCCTAGGCTATGGCGCTTCGGTAATCTGATCTTCGATTGAATATCAGCAGTCAGGTCACGCCGCTGGAGCGTGACAAACAGGTAAAAGGCACCGGATTAGCGGGAAAGGCGGGATAAGTGCCGTGTTGTCAAAGTAGTTGGCGATGAAAAACTGAATCAGTTGTATAAAAACTTTTTAACAAAAAAATTAAACCGCCGAAAAAAGAAAACTGAAAAGCAAAAAATAAAACAGAGCCTTTTAAGTCTAACTAAGCTCCTACACTAATGTTAATACCTTAATAAATAATTTTGAGTCGGCGCCAAACAAACAAACAAGCAAATTAACTATTTCGTAAAGTAAAATGATGTATGTGTTTGGCGCCGACTCAAAATTATTTATTAAGGTATTAACATTAGTGTAGGAGCTTAGTTAGACTTAAAAGGCTCTGTTTTATTTTTTGCTTTTCAGTTTTCTTTTTTCGGCGGTTTAATTTTTTTGTTAAAAAGTTTTATTTTTTGCTTTTCAGTTTTCTTTTTTTGGCAGTTTAATTTTTTTGTTAAAAAGTTTTTATTTTCCACTTTTCAGTTTCTTTCTCTGTTAATAGATACTTATTCTTTGATTACTTAATTTAACAATTCATTGTTTCGCTACAAAACACAACCGTGTCTATACAATTCGTTCCATAGACGAGTCTCGTGAAGTTGCTACCTATGGGAAGAAACCTCCCGATAATGTTGTTCCAAAAGATGTGAACAACTGTGGCGGTCTTTTGTCTAAGCTAAAATTAGCTAACCAATCCCGTGTCATACTTAGAGGTAACATATCACCTATAACATATACCTGTGGGCCTCGTCAATGGTGTTTTTTTTCTTAATTAGTGGCTTTTACTCCTTGTTTTAACAAGGTGCATTCCGCCAGTATCGAGTTTTAGACAATCACCATGGACTTATTAGAGAAACAAGTCCATGGATATCACACGCGAGGACAATTGTTCGGTTAAAGAGATTTACTCTGGTGGACTAAACAGAAACACATGGGGTTAGCTACAACAACAACATGGGAACAACACTTGATAAAGCTGTAATCGACCTCGGAAAGAAACTAACTTTTTGCCAAGGGGCAGGTTTATGTTGCACTTAGTATAGTTAAACTACTTGAAGGTATCTGAGTTAGAGCGAAATAAGGTAGGTATTACAAAAGCCACACGATGAACGAGCTTTAGCAGAAATGCAGGAACTGAGAGGTTTACACACTACACACAATTACGTCGCAATAGGTTTGTTACACTCTGATTAATAATTTAAAAACCTTAGTTTCCAAACAAATAAGGGCTTGCCTCGACAGCCTTCCAACTCCATCATCAAACCCCATCATCAGACCCTCGACGGTAGTCATAATCCGTGCATCATACTTAAGTTAGGTATAAAGTTCTCATTAAGATGCATGAATAAGAGAAATCACGAGGTAGCTGCTGTAATCCGTTGAAGAGTTCCCTCATCTGTCTTCCGTCTCAGTTATCAGATCAACATCAAGTCTCCGTCATGTTGTAGTGTCATTAGAATTACATATGTGTGCCAAGTTTGAACATAATCGGTTCACAGAAGGGGGGGGGGGGGAGTTCCAAATTAAATGGGAGCAACTTCAAAGTATACCCTTATACCTTAGTTTTCGAACAAATAAGGGCTTCCCTCGACAGCCTTCCAACTCTAACATCAAACCCCATCATCAGACCCTCGATGGTAGTCATAATCCGTGCATCATACTTAAGTTAGGTATAGAGTTCTCATTAAGATGCATGAATAAGAGAAATCACGAGGTAGCTGCTGTAATCCGTTGAAGATTTCCCTCATCTGTCTTCCGTTTCAGTTATCAGATCAACATCAAGTCTCCGTCATGTTGTAGTGTCATTAGAATTACATATGTGTGCTAAGTTTGAGCATAATCGGTTCACAGATAAAAATTCATGGGTTCAACTATCAATCCCTATATTTCTACCATTGACGGAGGGGGGGAGGAGTTCCAAATTAAATGGGAGCAATTTCAAAGTATACTCTATCCAATAAAAAAAGAATTATTGAAATCAGACAACTCAGTAAAAAGTTATGCGTGATCATACATAGTAGCCATAGTAGCCATTTGTGGTCTTCATCATCAGTTCCACTTCACCAAATGATACTTTCTGAATGAAAATGCTGGATTTGTTACTAAAAATACTAAAATCGCTCTATGTTTGCATTTAATATTCGAAGAGTTCCCTCAATTCCTCACGGATCCCTTCATCAGATTCAGATTTGGTTACAATGGGACCACCTCGGAAGTATACTCTATCAAACCAAAAAATAATTTTTAAAATCGGACCGCGCTGTGAAAAGTTATGCGTGATCATACATAAAAAAAAAAAAAAATATACGCGTCGACTTGAGAACCTCCTCCGTTTTTTTTCGTCGGTTAAATAGCAATTTTTTAGTCGAGAGCCAGCATTTAAGCTCGCATTAAAATTAAATGTTGTCATAAAACAATATTTTTGCATTTAAAAGCCTGTTATCCTTCGACACTAAATCCCACGGGCCAATATAACCCTCGATATTTATTTCCATTTATGTTATTACTGATAACCTATCGTTGGTTGGTTGGTTAGTGTATGCCCTGTGGTGTCGGGTTTAGAATGTTGCCACTCCACTGTCTTCCCGTGGATGTCGTAAGAGACGACTAAGGGACTAAAGGCCGTGTAGTGCTGTTAGGCGATGGGTTTGCAACCTGTCACTAATACACTGGATAACATCTTAGCCTGGTTGTGCAAAATGTGGTCACAGAATTATCAACAAGTTTTTGGAGTTGTTGATGAGTCTGTGGCTCTGCCTACCCAAATAAAAAAAAAAAAAGGCGTGAGTTTATGATTGATGATTGATTATCGTTGTTTCGAAAAACTTTTGTCCGCTGTTTCGGTTGTCCCGATTTTCATTTGTCCGAAAATCATGGTCCTAGAGGTTTCATGAAAATCAGTTGCGCTTTTTAAGAGCCATCAGCTCTAAGAGTAGGGACCACCATTATATCGGGGTTTTTACCTGTTTTAACGTTTAATATAATCCCTTTCTTTTTTATTATTTCTTTGTATTTCAAGAATAATTATGACTTGTTTTTTTTCTCATCAAACTGTAAGTTAATAACACAACATAACATCATCAAAATCTCTTATTTCAGTAATAATTTCCCGCTAATAATCATCAAGCCCCCATTGTACCCACGGCTAAAACTACATTAAATGGACCTAATCAGTCTCCGGGTTCCGTACGAACACTGTCCTTTGTTGACACGAGGGCCTCTCGCCGTCGGCTCTCTGTGTGAAGAAAATATCGAGGACGCTCAGAAGAGACCCATTGAGATATACGTCGATGATCTGATAACAGCTCGACTTCAGTAAACCAAGCGAGACTTACCACGTTGTCTGCTTTTAACACCGATGATAAACATTATACGAGTTTATTAACAGACTGCATTGGTTTAATATTAAATTGACAGTTTGTTAGAAATATCATTGCTTAAATACAAAAGCGACACAAATCAAAATGTGTTTGTGTTGCATATAAATTCGGAATGCTATTTGCTTTAAGTTTTAAATCAAACTATATTGATTTTTGATTTGTGGCGCTTTTGTATTTAAGCAGCGGTAATATTGATGTCAGGGGACAATCTCACAAAAACTTACATAATCCCAAACTTAACTAAGGCTTGTGGCTACGATAAGTATAATCTATATAGAGAAATTCGTACCTAAATTCATAGAAAACATCCAAGACTCAAAAACCAATGCTCATGCTCGAACATAGGGCCGCGTCATTATCAACTAGGCTAACCAAGTCGTCAAAACCGTAAATATATAGCGCTGTATTACTTAATCGTTATTCATACAAGTGTACTACTTACTACTAGAGAATAAAATGTATTCCAGTCTACTAAAGGTACTCTTCACAATTCATATAAGCAGAGGTTCGAAATCCATGAGTACTTTGCCATCAACTTCCTAAACCATTGCACTTCCAAGGCTTAAAATGGTAACAGTAAATTACTGTCGTTTAAAAAGCGATAATCTGTAAAAGCGGCCAAGAAAATAATTAAAAGCCTACCGTCAATTTCCCACGAGACAGCAAAACGCGCAAAAGATTTGATCCCAGCCATTTCTCAAACGAGTAGCATAATTAGAAAACGATTGCATTTCCTCTAATCGGATATCGGATCGTATTGATTTGGTCTTAAGCTATTAAATATCGCAAGCTTAATTTGCCGGGTAAGTTGGGGAGAGTTGAAACAGCGCATTGCCGGCGGCACGATAAATTCCTTTTTTAAGTCTCTGTTTGTCGTTTGTTCGAATTAAATTAAAAACGTGTTTTCGCCGACGGGGTCCAGATTTGTTTATTGGAACAAGTTTAGGCAATATTTTGTGCGGGTTTCGGGGTTTCGAAATTAAGTTTTTGTTTGCATATTGATTTCCTATGCCTTCAAAATTAAACTAGCAGTTAAATTTAGGATAGACAAAATGTTTATTATTTTAGTGAAGTAAAGATTAAACATACTCAGAACACCTTGCCCTCCATAACTCAAATAGTCGACGTAGGCGTAGCTCAGAATGCGGCCTAGCTAATTAATGTGGGACTGAGCTGGTCACACAGCAGCAAACCATGAGCAAAAGTTGCCACAGAGTCGAAGCCCAACATCCAAGCCACGGCAGACCTTGCCAGCGATGGCGGGATAAGTAGGATCCTTTTTGAATGACTGGCTGGAGACTGTAAGATTAGGGAAACTAAGAAAGAGTGGGCGGACGCTTTGCCCAGCAGTGAGACACATCAAGCTCTAAATAATAATAATAAAATAAAACGTTTGGATCGCTAATTAATAGGGGTAAATAGATGGACACCCTCATTTCGATTTAGAATACTCAAATGACTAATAAATAACCGTGATAAAGCACCGCCGACTAGCAGTCCGATTAGGCTTGTCATTATATTTTAGCAAATGAGAGGAAATGTCAGAAGGACAAAGCAAATTTCTTCTAAAAGTATTCTTATACAAACGTTTTTCTTTTATTGATTATTCTAATATGCTCTTACTTATTATCGCCACACTGATCCTCGAGATAATTTTTTACTCAAAAAAATATTATCCCGCCGCTTAAGCGTGTAAAAATAATTTATTCGGCCATTTTTTTTAGCATTTTTCCTTGAGGAAAAGTTAATTAGTTAGAACGGGCGCAGCAGCTGGCGCTTATGGCCCCAGCCTCCCCATGCACTGCTTTACATAATACCCATCTTTTTAGCATTCCGTACTAAAAAGGTAAAAACGTAACTATTATAAACTCTTTGTCATTCCGTAAGTTCGCAACTGTTTTAGTTAAAATTACTTAGCACTACCCATATGACGTGAAGCCTTCCAGGTTCCAGGGGCTCTATTCTGATCGGTAAAACCATATTGCTTTTGGAATGTTATCGTATTGTTAACGTTACGATAGCTCTTATTTACTTGACAGTAACAACGGTCGAGTTAATAATAATAATAATAATAATAATAAATAATAATAATCATAATAATAATTATGTGCTTTATAATGGCTTTAAATTTATGAATAATTCCCATGATTATAATAATTGCAACATGCGTCGAAATTTCGGGACTTGCCAATTATTCTCAAAACGTGGTCGGAGCTGCTATTTATTATAAAGTGTTATAAGTCAATCTGTCACTAATACACTGGTAAACATCTTAGTCTAATTGTGCAAATTTTGGTAACAGAATTATCAATAAATTCTTAGAGTTTTTGGTAATTCTGTAGCTCTGCCTATCACACTCTGGGAATGAAGGCGTGAAGGTATGCTTGTATGTTTGTTTGTTTGTTATAAGTATGAGGAACTTGTATTTGGGTAGGCTCACAATTTATCAAACTCAGTGCTTTGAAATCAAAAGTAATATAATTTTTGTAAAGATGCTATCAAGATAGTAGCGTTAATCGCTCCCTTTCAAGGCATTAGCGGCCTTTACACATAAAGTTCGGACCGCGGGAAACGCTACGCGCCGTTCCAATCTTCGTTCTGAACCGTACATTTTTTACTATTTTACTATTAGTTACAGTTGCATTTACACGTACGGTTCGGAACAAAGATTGGAACGGCGCGTGGCTTTTCCCGCTGTCCAAACTTTACTTGTACAGGGGGGTTATTATGACATAGCCATGCAGTTCAGTTTACGCTGCGAGAAAAGGACAGAGTTAATGTAGCATCTATAGCTCTGTTCTCGCTATGACGGAGCACTGGTTAACTAGCGATAAATTGAAATGTATATACCTAGATGATTTTAGACGAGTTTCTAGTTTTTGCCGAACAAGTTACGAACACGGAGGCTCATGTATTTATGTACGGAATCATATACGGGCGGTGGAGAATGTAAACCTTACTGCACTGACAGAAGAGCGATATTGTGAAATATCAGCTGTTGACCTTATTGATTTTAATGTAACTATTGTATGTCTATACAGATCTAATTGTCAAATTAGCGGTATTGACTTTCTCTGGTATCTGGAACGTCTGCTCGATAAATTAAGTAGTGTTGATAGGGATTGCTTAATTGTAGGTGACACAAATATAGACGATTCGGAGACAAATGTAAGGCCGGAGCTAAAAAGATTGTACGATTTGCTTAGGACCCATGATTTTAGAAACGTGGTAAAGTTTCCTACGCGAATTACAGCCGTGACGTCCACCAGTTTAGATCATGTGTACTGGAACGGGGCGCGCGACGTGTTACGTGCTGCGCCGGTCGACACTCACCTCAGCGACCACCTTGCCGTGCGCGCCGAGTTGTTGCGCCCGAACCGTGCGCGCGCGCCGCTCACCCGCCGCGCGAGGGTTTACTCGGCGCGCCACTATAACGACTTTCGAGCCGCGTTACTGAGTGTAGACTGGCATACGATCATTCAGCGAAACAATGATTCCATTGTCGGATTGGTAGTCTCCGTAATTAACGTACTTAAAAATAAATTCGAAGCATGTTTCCCGATCAAAACAGTATATAATAGGAAATGTGAATCGTGGGTGACGACCGATATTCACGATTTCAAAACATTGTTGTTCGAAATTATCGATCTAGGAAAAAAGACGCCCGACAATGTACACATTACGAATCTTATCTCCAATATGAATGCGAAGTACGTCAAACTTTTAAATAGTAAAAAAGCTAGTTTTTATACTAATATAATTAATACCAGCACGAACACTATTAGATCTATGTGGGCGGTGATAAATCGAGAGAGGGGAAAATTGTATCGCGACCAGGTTGATTTCACAGATTTAATCACTGACTCGGATGGAACCAAGTTTAAAACAAAAAAGGCGGCGGCAGACGCTATGAATGCCCAGTTCGCCGGCGCGGCGGCCGCGTGCGGCGCGGCGCCCGCCGACGTGCCGCATGCGCTAGCCGCGCTGCACGCCGCCCGCCCGCCGGCAGATCGCTGCGTCAGGCTAAAACCTTTCTCACCCGACGAAGTGTTTTGTATAATTACATCTCGTATAGCTAAAAAATCAACCAGAGATATCTACGATATCTCCGTAATGTTAGTCCTTTCCGCTGCAGTGGAACTGTCTCCAATATTCGCTGCCATCTATAACAGATGCCTTCGAGATGGCGTTTTCCCTGAGCCATTGAAAGAAAGTCGCATCTCGCCGCTCTACAAGGGCAAGGGCAGGAGGGATGACATCGACGGGTACAGACCTGTGGCGATCATTCCTGTTTTGGCTAAAATTTTTGAGCACGGTCTGAGCTCCAGGTTAACTGAATTTTTAAGCTCAACTAATGCGTTATCCGATAGGCAATTCGCATACCGTAAAGGCCGCTCTACGACTGCGCTGGCGCGTGTCGTCGTCCGTCAGATATTAGACGCCCGTGAGCGCAAGAGACATGCCGCTGTTCTCTGCTGCGACTTGTCGAAGGCGTTCGACGTGGCCGATCATGAAGTTTTGGCCAACAAACTTCGTCACTATGGGTTTGAAGGATCAGCGCTATCCTTGATGACTGACCTTCTGAGGAACAGAACCCAGGTTGTAGTTGCCGATGGTGGTCAGGTGCGATCTGAAGCTGTGGCCACAAGTATGGGTGTCGCACAGGGCTCTTCTGTGTCGAACATTCTTTTTTCGTTGCTGCTGAATGATCTGCCTGATGCTATTAGCAGTGGTGAGACTTTCATGTACGCTGACGATGTGGCTATAGTTGTACACGCGCCGACATTCGACGAGCTGGAGATTAAACTGAATGTGACTGCCGCATCGGTATCCAGCTGGTTCAGAAATAATGGCCTTATTCTTAACACAAAGAAAACCCACCATATTAACTTTGACCTATCTGGCCGGCAGATGAAGCCGTTGACAGTAACGGCCAATGGTACCACAATCGAGCAAGTGATGAGCTCAGCTTTCTTGGGTTTCGAACTGGATAGGTGCCTCACTTGGAAACTTCACATAGACAAGGTGTGCACTAAACTGTCAACGGCTTGCTTTGCCCTAAAACGACTGGCGAGGATAGTTCCTGTTGATATGGTCCGAGCTTGCTATTTTGCAACAGTACATGCACACTTGCAGTACGGTATCGAATTGTGGGCGGGAGCTGCAGACTGGGTAAGGGCCTTTCGTCTCCAAAAACGCGCGGTACGTGCTATAGCACGTGTGCCGCAAACTGAATCTGCCAAACCACACTTTCAGTCACTGGGCATCTTGACGCTGCCTTCACTTTTAATTTTGCACGTGGCAGTGCATACACGAGAAAACTTGGACACAACTCCGAGGATCGATGCCCCGCGCAGGCTCATAACCCGCAGCGTGCGCGCCGGAAAGCTGCCGCTCGTTCCACACAAACTGGCTAAATCCCAGAAGCTTATCCACATCATGGGTCCTAAGGTGTACAACCACCTCCCGGATGACATTACCACTACACAAAGCGCACCACTATTTAAACGTAGGCTTAAAAAATGGCTTGTCGAGCAGGCGTTCTACGACCATAATGAAATGTTTAAGCAAAAAAGTTAAAGTATTTTATTAGAAATTAATATAACTGTATACTGTAATAACTTTTAAGTGACATGTAATGTGTATATTACCAATAAATAATTTGAATTTGAATTTGAATTTGAATTTGTTCTTTACACTCGGTGTAAAATCAACTGCATAGCTATGTCATAATAACCCCCCTGGCCGCTAATGTGAAGGTTGAAGACCTTCACGTCGCCTCTATGGCCCGATATTCGAAATAGGAATACTCTTAACAATAAGATACAGATGTTTTGGATGGAAGTACGATAGAACCTTACAAGATTTCGAATAAAAATGTATACATAAACAACCACGACAATACTGAAAATAAATGTATTAATATATTATATATCTTAAAGTTTAATTTGAATAGCGTTATTAATATTTTCATCTAAGAGAACCCTACGTTATTACTTATTACGTGCTTTATTAAAACTTGGCTATAATTCCAGAACAGAAACTTTATCCGCGGTTAAAAATTCGGATAGCAACGGTAATTGGGGAAATGCTTGCCGACCTCACGCAGCTTTTGGTTAATGATGATTTCTCCCATTTTACTGCCTGCCCCGTATAATAGTCGCATTTATTGCGGTGGATAAAGCATTCGTCACTCTTGCACTTCCATACTGGTCAGATAGTGACAGGATGTTTTATCTACATTTATTCACTTTTATTTGACGACGTGATAGCGGGGATATCCCAGAAGTTCCATAGTTCTAGTTCCATATGGAACAATCGGTACATATGTAAATGTCAAATAAATGATCCCAATAGTTCCATATGGAACTACATACTAGGCTTTACATCTGGTTTTGTTTTTATTTTAGTTTTAAATCAGTTGAGTATCTTCGGAGCATACCCCGTTATCAGGTTACAAAATCATTGAAAACGCTAGGGTTGGCTCTGCACATTTTTTACCGAGGGACACGATCACTTGTATAAGAAACAACGTAAAACCTGAAGTGTCATATATACTTGACAATGTTAACTGAAGTATGTAGGTAATCAATGTGAAGAAGTATCCAATTAAGTATGTAAAATAAGTATATGTATACAAAGGTCGTACTTAGCAGAGGGAGACATTTAATATGAATATGTACCAGTAGTTCCATATGGTACTTCTGGGACATTTCCTTCAAAATGAATATCCCGGTAGATCCATATGGAACTAGAAATTATGGAACTTCTGGGATATCCCCGTGATAGCCTTGGTAGGTAGTGACCCTGCCTACGAAGCTAGCGGTTCCGGGTTCGATTCCCGGTACGGGCAAATATTTGTGTGATGAGCGCGAGTATTTGTTTGTGAGTCTTGGATGTGTTTGTATGTATTAAAGAATTTATTTCTCTATATAAGTATTTAAATTATTGTCTAATGCCCATAGTATAAGCCTAGAGCTTAGTACGAGGTAAATTTGTGTGAGATCGTCCCTTGATATTTATTTATTTTATTTAGGTAAACGCGACCCTAGTAAGACCGCTGTAACGCTAAAGGTGGGTCTGCATCGGGTCGGACTGCGTGGCAAATCTACGGTACTTGTTACTAAACTACTCGTTTTATAGAATATCGTTTTTACCAGCCAACTTACTTTAATATTGCCCGTGACTGTCTTATCTCTACTGGTGTCCCTTAAAATAAAGTTTGACAAAAAAAGATAAATATTAACTTATTAAATAAATTCAGTAAAACGTCTAGACGCGGGTGATCCGGAGGTCACATTCATTATAAGTATAACGGCTGTGGCGATAAAAAATGCACTCAATGGTGTCGTGGCGCAATGCAAAAGCTTATAGCGCAATGATAAAATGGTATAAGAAGACCTCGAGGTTACTACGCCGGACTTATATTCGATGTAAGAATAAACAGTAATAAAACAAATATTATTCACAAATTAATAACATGGTACAACTAAGGTATACAGACAGGTTACAGTTCTCGTGACTTTAGGGTTTATGTTGTTTTTTTTTAATTTTATTTTTATTTAACTCATTCTGGAACAAAAATGTTTAAAAACCATATAACAAGTCAGTTATTTCATATAGAATAAATCTTTACATATTGGTGTATTTCTGAGAAAAAGTATAAATTCACAATTGAAAAAAAAAGTTAAAATTTCATGACTCACTTTGCTACGCCTGAAGCATTTCGTTGCTTACGTGATTACGTTAAACATTAAAGTATTTTTTATTCTTTATTTATTTATTTATTTATTTATTTTAGGAAGACTTACAGACTAATACAGGAAAGAAAGAATTAGGTATATAATATGACAACTGTAAATTTTGCTGACGACATTACATTTTTTTACGGTAGAGATAATAAGTCTTAATATTTGCGCATAATTATTTTGCCAAACACAAAAACAAATTGTAAAAAAAATATTAAAAACTTTGTTTGTTTTTTGGACGTACCTAAACGTACTCTCAATTTCCACTATGTCTCATGACTTCGACCACCCCGTTTCGGCCATCGGCGACTGGGGAAATCAGAGTCCGACCGCGGATATTATTCATGACGCGCGGTTCATTATGGCCGCTGTCACCTTTATCGTTCTATTCACAGGTTTTTTACCAGCTGCAGTGTTTTTAAGCTTTAGTTTGAAAGTTAAATTGATTCATAATTATTTTGTGCCAAGTTGTATGACGTGTGTAAATACTTTATAGGACAAAAAAGGCCAACTTATCCCTTTAAGGGATCTCTTCCAGCTTACCCTTGAGAGATTGAGAAAAGTGAAAGGTTGTGCATAGATTAAGCAAGTGTACAAATTTATTTAGAAGAACGGATAAGCCTATATAGATGAATGAATGATGTGTGTATAGTTGTAATGAATGAAATGATAACCATAAGATGGCAAAACTTGTTAATTACAAACAAGAATACGTATTATTAATATAATTCCAGGCTTCTTTTACCAATCATTAAAAAAAATTACGTAAAATATGATAAATAGGTATGTCGTTTATTACGGTTAAAAATTAAATTGTAAAAAACTGTTTAAAGGTTTATATTATTTTTATAAAAAAAAGTTTGGGTCGGTTGAGGGTAGTGAAACGAAGGTAGACTTAGCAAATAAAACTTTCAACTGTCCTTAAAATCCGGAAAAAGGAAAGTTTTAGTACATTGACACTCGACTTATAAATGCACAGAATTGGGTAGAGGGAAACTCCCTTAACATCGTCCAGAAAAAAGCAGATTTTTTTTGAGTTACGCCGACAGGATAAGACGAAATTTTTTATTAGAGTATTTTTAGTTAGAGTTTATGTTAAAAATCTCCATTTCTTAATATAATAGTGTAATATTTTATAAAATATAGTAAAATTTACAAAATATTACACTATAACGTTTAAAGCTGTAGCAAAAAGACTTTGAGATTAACCATTTTATTGAAATTTAGTGTTTCGAACTAATATTTTTAAAAACAAAACTTTGTGTGGACGAGTTACTTTGCAAGTACCTAATGTTTTAGGTTACACAATCACCAACAGAAAAATACTCTCAATAACGTTTATCCTACAATCCTGAACCATCAACATCGCTTCGCCTTTATTCCTTTTATAAAATGTACAAAATTATGCAAACTAGCCGCCCGTGACACAGAATGTGTGTAAATCTTCGCAATTCTAACAATGCCGTTAAATATTTAACCCACTTTGGTAACCCTGCATAAGCCGACACAGTCTCCTGGTTACTATGCCAGTAATACAATGAATTAATTCATTTATACTTTTTTAGAATAAATAACAATGTTTAAATATTGAATATCAAAAGAGTATTTACTTCTCTGTCAAAAAAGTACCGGGAAAAGGTCAATAATACAAAAAATGTAAGTTAATCATCCAAATTTATTTTATCGCCTTCAAAGTATGCTCCTTCAGAAATGATACACTCACGCTCACGAATAATCCGATCATGGTTTTTTTTTTTTAAACGCTTTTTCCGGAATTGCGTTCAGTTCTCGGCGCGAATTCTCTTTTATTTCTTCTACCGAATGAAAACGGGTGCCACGAAGTGGTAATTTGAGTTTAGGAAAAATAATTAAGTCGGCTGGAGCCATATCTGGTGAATGAGGTAGTTGCTCGATGGTATTTGTTGAGTTTTTGGTCAAAAATTCGTTTATAATGATGGCCTTGGCGCAGGCGCATTATCGTGGTGCAAAATCCAAGAATTTTCTTTCCACCAATCTGGCCTTTTTCATCGAATTGGCTCTCTTAAACGCCGCATAACACTCAAATAATATTCTTTATTTACCGTTTGATCTTTCGGAAAGCACTCCAAGTGCGCAACACCGCAATAGTTAAAGAAAACAGTCAACAGACTTCTGTTGACGACTTTGAGGGCCTACCAGAGCGAGGCAAATCTTCCATCACATCTCGACCGCTTTTGAACGCATTGTGCCACTCATAAGCACGTGTTTTTGATAACATCGAGTCACCGTAAGCCTTCTGTTCCATTTTCAGCGACTCCGAACACGAAATTCCATTTGCGATGCAAAATTTGAGACAAACTCTTTGTTCGATGTTTTTGTCCATTTTTAAATCACGCAGAAATTCGTATCACACACTAGAGATGATCGAACAAAAAACAGCACTGTATTTAATCTATTTGACAGATGAAACTCAAACTCCGCGTCAAAATGGAAAACAGTCGTGCCAAACCAGCAAAAAAATAAAAAAATAAAAATTGAATTCGGAACCAAAAAAAATTATCATTTCCCGATACTTTTTTGACAGAATGTATATTATAATTGCAACCTCCATGACGTGAAATATCGGCCACTAAGAAGAACAATGCCATATAAATTTGATTGCTTTTTGTTTTATTATGAATATCTTCATGTATTGGTTGTAATTTGAACGACAACTATAGTAATGTATGGAGTTGTTATTGTTGTTGTTGTTGGAGTTGTATATAAAGTAAGTACTAATCGTCACAAATTATGTCAAGTTTTGTATCAGAGCATTAATAAAGTATTGTCCTATTGGATTTTTATTTAATAAAAAATGAACTTATCTATTTTCTTAAGAAATTGTGAACAGATGCGTATACCAATTTTCAGAAGATTTTTTTATGAATCTTTTTTTTTTTTCTATAATCTAACTCCCGTTCCTCTAAAGAAACTCTACTGATACTTCGCCTCTACTGTGCCGCACTGGGTCCCGAAATCCCTCAGATCCCGCGCAGGGACGATGCTAACCCGGTTGTTAGTTAATAAGGTCAGTTGTCACGCGGCGGGCTCAGCGTGACACGCGGCGTGCTAATGACGTAATAGAATTACGATCGCGAATACATGGTGTATTGCAATAATATTATCTGCATTGTAATATTGATTGTAAAATACTTCAAAATAGGAAGGTCTCTTAGACCCGTTTTCATGACATGATAATATATCGTAGGTTTTTTATGGGAGCTCCAAATACTGCTAGACTGACAGGCTGAGTTGGATACAGCTATCTGTTAGAATAGGAAAGTTATATACGTCTCTGTTCTAAAACTATGAACTTAAATGCCAATATCGGCTAACGACTGTTAGTCTTTTGTACCGATTACATTATTATTTAATATTTTATGACTATTAAATAGAGAAAAATTCCCGACGATTTGAAATGACTTATTTATATCTCTTAAACGGCCCAACTGATTTTTATGGTTCCATACCCAAAAGGCGTCCAATAGGACCATATTTAATAAATTTGTTCTATTTTCTAAATTTTCATATTCTATTAATAATCATAATTATAAAAATCTAGATTATTTATCATATTTATGGCTTATAAACGTAATAAAAAAGGGGTGGGAAACCATATTTTTTAAAATAATAATTCCAACGCTCGTAGGTGTGATTTTAGGTGAGATTAGACGCGTAAAGTGAGTGATGAGGCTTCCAAGAGAAACAACATATTGCTCATATAATATAGCAAATACTAGTGGTTGATTAATTAGTTCAGTTGACGTGCCGGGTTCAGCGTGACTCGGTGGGCTAATGACGTGACACTGTTATGGGCTATCGGGAATACGTGGGGTATTAAATCGTTTTAGTGTCTACACATATTTGCAATAATAATTAGTGGCTTTTGCTTTGTTCAGTAAGTTCTTGGCTATCCCACGGGAACAGTGACTTTTATCAGTATTCAATGGCTTGTGATAATTAAGGATATAGCTATGTTCGTTTCAAATATAATCCTAATTCGTTTAACCCACACGCTAGTCACACGTGAGCCACGTGGAGTTGTTCTAGGCATCTCGTGCGTGTGTCTCAGTAGAAGTATCTACATACAAATGTGGTGCGAAGCAAATTTGTGCGAGCGATGTGTTCACTGCCGTTGGAATAGTATCCGGAGACCATAGTCAAGATGCATTCGGCGTTAGTTATCATTATCCGAAATTTATAAAATTAACGAAAGTTGTCAGACGGTCGCGTCGAGCGCCTACGTCAATTTCATACTTTTTGACAGTTTTCGAAAATCGTTTACGTTAACGCTAACCTCGTAAGGCCCCGCGCACAAAAAATGTACATAATACGACTATAGAAATAAAGATCCATTGCTAAGAAGATAGGTAAAGTGGAATTTCAGTTGTTTTTATAACCAACAATTAAATTAGAAAATTGACTCTATGACATTAACAATAAATAGGTTTATGTTCTATTGGCCAATTCGTCGATAACCTTTTGCAGTGCAACTTGTCTAGCGTCCCAGTGTAGACCTTTGTTTACTTTAATTTGTAATTATTGTTACAGTAATGGACGTGGCGTGGGAGGTGCGCGTGCAGACGACGCCGGGGGTGGCGGGGGGCGCGGCGGTGCTGGCGTGCGTGGCGCCGGCGCCGGCGCGCGCGCACGTGGCCGTCGCGCGCTGGTTCCACGACGGGACGCCGCTGGCGCACGCTGCTGAGGCAGGTACGTCACCACTTGGTACTACTAACACTAATAATTGTAAGTCAGTAGGAACAGTTCAGGTACTATTACGTACAAACGAGAGATAGGTGAGACGTGACGTGTCAGAAGCATAGCGGGTTCATGAGTTTTTTTTAATAGTTTGTTTTACTTTTTATGGCATGGACAAGGCAAAAAAACATGTATAAATATAGTAATGTGATGGTAAAAAGGAGTATTAAGACTAAAAATGGAATTCCTATATACTAGTTATAAATATCTAGTTAGAAGGAAACTTTAAGGTGTTGTGTTGTGCTGCTGTCTGCTTGACACCTGGATACCAGACCTTTTGTGTATGTTTTTTTATGATACTACCCATCATTTTACTTAGCTTAACGGCCTGGTGGCGACTTCAGCGGTGGCAAGTGGTGCGCGTTATAATAAATTCGTCGGAGTCACCTTATCACAATCCTGCAATATGTGGCTTGCTTTATACATCTATATGCATTTGTTTGCTGCTGCTCTGCTCGTCACCGTTGTGTAAGATCGAGGCCTTAGGGTTAATCAGTCACAATTTGAGAGACTACTTGGTAATTTCACAAATAAACTAACGCCATATAGGTGACCTTAGTTAATAGCTTGTGTTTACTTGACTCACTCAACCGAACGATGCAATGGTTTGAACCGGGCCACGCCCGCTGCCGTCTGCGTGGAGACAAATATGAAAGACGATTGACTCGATGGAATCAGTGGCGGTACCTCGTGTGTAGTCCCAGAGGCGGGGAGTATGATGTAATACAAAGCAAATTAAAGTTCACGAGCATAGCTTGACTATGTGCACCTAAATTATGTTGGCCACTTGCATTAAACACTTTAAATATGCAACAAACATAGACTAAATACTACGTATGAACTTCCCGTTAGGAAAATAAATCTGGCTAACTCGATGGTATAAAAACGATTACTGTAACGCCGTGACGTCAATATGATGTGCTCAGTTTCACGCAAACTCCGAACCCGCGAGGTCGTCAAGTATTTAAAGCGCATAATGGAAAAATGTGTTGTTATGAAATTGGTGAGACTGTGCTATTTATGTGACAATTTGTTCGCGCTACCCTATCAAGTTGTATAAATCAAAAGCAATAAAGCGATATGAGTAATTTGTTATTAGAAAAAACATCTGTGACAGACGAACACATGGAAGATGATCTGATACGTGTTTCCTTTTTTTAAGTATTTACGCGTACCTTTCCTAAGACCATCTTTCAGCCAAATAACTATGCATTCAACCAATACATTTCTCTTAGTGACCTTTGATTAGCACTGTCGTCAACATAGCTTCCTTCACGAGTTATAACTTGCGAATCAGTTGCCGAACAGACAGCCGTTTTGCCGCAAGTGGCGAAGCACCTTGTAGGTCTAACTTGTTCGACAGTCACGGAGTAATTGCTTTAGTAGCTGACGTGCGAGTTGCAACTCGCGCAAGTTGAAATACCAGCGGAGCAGAGTTATTATAAGCTAGCTTTTGCCCGTGACTGCATCCGCATAGAGATCTTTTATCGCTGTCGGCCGTTTGTTTTTTGCTGCAGTACAAAAAGGTTAAACCGACAATCATACATTCGTATTTTATTATATCAGCACGGATTTACGTCTATAACTATTAAAAAAAAAAGACAATCTCACACAAATTACACTAGTCCCAAACTAAGCTCTAGGCTCGTACTACGGGTACTAGACAACGATATAAATACATACATAGAGAAATAATTACTAAAATACATAGAAAACATCCAAGACTCAAACGCATTTCCTTGCACTCATCACACAAATATTTGCCCATATCGGGAATCAAACCGGTGATCACTGGCTTCGTAGGCAGGGTCACTACCTATTAGGCTAACTTTATTTATTTAGGATATTCAAGTAGAACGCAAATGTACGCAGTAATTTATCTGTAGATAAAGTTGTAGACAAATTTTTCTTTAACTATATTAAAGCGAAAAAAATGTTTTCGCTTTAATATAGTTTAGACTTTCGAAAACAGAACGTCAGTTAAATTAAAAAAAAACTTACTTTATTTAATAATGTTTTAAAATAATGAAATACGAAAAGCCAAAACCAAACAAAACTTGGCATTAACATTTCAATATTTCTAACAATATTTCAATTCCCCTAACAGTCTCATTTGATCGAGTTTGCGCAAACTTCACATAATTCGATAACAAAAGGGAAATTGAATCGGCCACGAGCCTTTCAAATTTTGCGTTTGCCCAACATTCAAGCATTCTATTATAATCGAAGTGTTTGTTTTGACTCTACTCGGTAGGGTTACTCTAATTCACCGAGGCGACGAAGCTCGACCATAGTCGAGACACGTCCTTACAGACAATGTTTACATAGGGACAGGTCAACCGGTGTATCTACGTTGACGGGTCACCAAATTATTTAAGATAATAATAACATTGTCCAGTTATAACGGTATTGTGACCCCAAAGGGTTATTTACATAACGTTTGGATACGTTTTTTTAACCGCAAACGATTAAATAATACTTCTTTGGATATGAGCCTATTGCTCATATCCAAAGAAGTAAGGAAGTAAGTTCACAATGTAAATAAATAATTTCGAAAACAAGCTCGCTTTTTCGCGCAAGACTTATATTTATCAAACGCTACTCTGCTTGAAGAGACTATTATTCCTGTCGGGGCAGTGGTCCAACTGCTTTGTCCAACTGACAAATAATTTCTATTTGAATATTAAATTAACAGGCTCGACGGAGCTCCTACTTCTAAGTGGTTTGGCCCTCCGGGCCAGCTGAAGAACTAACATAACCTACCTTATATTTATGATAATAATTTTAGTCAGTTGGACAGAGCAGTTGGATCGCTGCCCCGTCACTATTATTTTTAAGATTTATATCAAGCATTGCTACAAGTTGATAAAAGCCCGTCTGTAGTTTGACGTAGAAAGATTATCGACTAAATATTGCAGATTCATTCAAATTAAAAATAAATCAGGTCAAATTCTGCCTAATTTCTTTCTTTTTCTATCTTTCTATAATTTTTATTTCATTATTTGCAAAATTCGAGCGTTCCCACAATGCTTAGAGGCCCTAGCCAAGATGCAATCGCTACTATAGTTTTTCTTTTGTATCACACAAAATGTATGGGATAACAACATTTGAGCACGTGGTTTAAATGGTAACGCAATAGAATGTCACTCCATACATTTTCAGCTGTAGAAAAGAAAAACTTTATCAATGTTCGTATTTTTAAAGTTTACACATTAATGAATGTTTTTTTAATCGTCGCTAACTAACTAAGACCGCAAGTTTATTAAGATGGCAAAATTAATGAAACATGGATAGATTTTTCAGTCTCAAGTAGGATTAAAGTTACACAAAGTAAAGATTAATCATAGGAAGGATCGATAGGTACTATTGTGATCAGTTTGCTTACAAAAATGCAATTCCTTCAAACCGGTTTTTTGTATCAATCTTGAGATTGTTCGTATATATAACAAATAAAGAAATCGTTGCGCAAATTGATTAAGAGCGGGTACACATTGGGCGCTTTCAAACGCGCGCTTTGCCAACGCGCGTTCTGAGAACCAGGAGTTCTGTTGATGTGTACACACCACAAGCGCGCGCTTGCATGTCTATACGAGTACATCAACAGAACTCCTGGTTCTCAGAACGCGCGTTGGCAAAGCGCGCGTTTGAAAGCGCACAATGTGTACCAGCTCTTAGAGTCAACGTAAGTCAATCGGATCATCGTAAAATTATTCTTTCAATGGTACTGCGCTGGGAAATTGCCAGAACTTTTCTTTTAATGTGGCGCTAAAAGCATTTTGATAAATTTAACACCACATTAAGTTTAGTTTCAATTAGATGAATTAACAAAACATATTATTTAACTTATTATCATTAGCCCATGCTACGATCCAATCGCTGCATCAAATGGCAGGGTTCATTCCAGTCCACGCTATTCCTTCTTGTTTTATCTAACTTGAGTTTGTGTAGGTTATAAATTGTATGAAGGTTATAAATTCAATTAATATTGAAGAATATATATAAAATGAATAAATGATATCTCAAAAGTGTCCCCGTTAATTTATTTATTTTATTGTTTATTTATTTATTTATTTACACCAATAAGTACAATTAACCATTCCATTGTCGCATCGTTAAACCACAATATGGTTTTACTCGATGCAATTCCGCCACAAATCACTTCCATCTTACTTAAAACTATTACATGTCATTAATTTATTATGTTAACATTACAACTAGAGCGACGGGCCGCGCGCGCGCAGCGTTTAATAATTAAGATCTTAAAATGTATCAAGAGTGAAAAATAAACTAATCAGAGATACATACTCCAAATAAATAAATCAAAAGAATATTAATTAAATCATTGAATTTTAATAAAGAGATGTACTTAATTATTTTTTAGAATTAGACTAAGTAAAAAAAAAACAATACAATTGAAAAATATCGATATTTTTTCTCAAAAGAAGGTAAAGTAACTGTGTTTTGCGGGCGTAAAGGTTCCAGATAGCTTAGAAATAAAATAAGAGGTGTTTTAAAAGCAAGAAAAATGTGTGATTTTGATTGCACAATTTCCTAAAGCGCCCAATATTAAATTCCCAAGGCACGACGCGAACGTCGCGCAGGGTGAAACCGACGAATGGCCGAGTTCACGGCGTCGCCGACGAAGCTGTCCGGAGCAGAAACAAGCGATTCTTTATGAGTTCTAATTCTCTCGAGAAATTCGATTAACGTTTCATTTCGGCGACGTTTCCTTTCTTTTTCGATTACTCGACACTTAATGAGTAATTAGAAATGTTCAATTTCAATTTGTTTCCTTTGTTGTCGAGAAATTGGCGTTGTGTTTACACGCTCTGGAGATTGCTTTTGTTTCGTCGATGTTGAAGTTTATTCGGATAATGGATATTGTTGATGGTAACTCTGATTTCATCAATCTTTGTAACGTCCAAAAGGATAAAGTTTTATTTTTATTTAGAATCCACTGTGTACTTATAGGAGGGTTTTCAATACTATAACCAAGTTCCTCATAATTTATATACCTAGTGAGTTTGTAGGTAAAATTTTTAAATAGGTACTACTTATCAACCAACCCTTACTAACATTATAAATGTATGTATGTATGAAAACTCTTTATTGCAAAAACAGAAAATAACAATTTAAAACAGGAAACAGAAACACAAAAGTTATTTACAAAGGCAAACTTATCCCTTTAAGGGATCTCTTCCAGTTAACCTTTGAGCGATAGAAAACGTTTTTTTAAAGTCTGTTTGTTAAATTTTCACAGCTTGAATGAAATTTGGTAAAGTTTGATATTTTTATCCCGAGACAGTTTTCAAGGCAATTGCGAAAATGACTTATACTCGGTCAGAGTCACGGGCGACCAGTAGTTTTATATATAAATCTTATTCCAAGCAAAGCAGACTTCATTATTATTAGAGTATCCATCTAAATCAAATATCTGTGTATAATTAATGCTAATGCCGCCTTGATCCTGTTTGAATAATCATCGATACACGCTCGGGTGTGTATCAGGTGTATCAGGGCCCAGTCTGAGGCGCGGCTTATCTGTCAAGTGTGCGTGCTTTGTCTTAATTAATGGAGGGACGCTTGGGCCGACACGCTTCGCTGGATTCGCACTCTGTTAAAATGCTACTTTTGTAAAGCCATTTATATGATTAACAATTTCTCTAAAAAAAAATCTTCCTTTACGAAAGTCATATTAATAACACAAAAAATTACAAAAAGCGGCAATGTGTTCATTTAAGTATAACTGCAAAAGTTCTACAAATGGTAATAAGCATTTTTTTACCTCTATGTTCATACCTCCTTCTTGCCATTTGCAGCCTTGTTGTATATCAACGCTGAAGACTTGTTGTCCTCTAATTGCGAGATTTTACTAAATTCAAATTTATCATTCATTTTATTTTCCTATCTTTTGTCCTTGAAATATTGTGACATTTATGATGCACATAACTGATCGTAAAAAAAAATGCGTGAGGCTCAAAACTTATTCAATTAGGTTATTCAATCACAGGAGATTATAATCTGTCTCAATTAAGTCGTCACTTAAGATAACCAAAAAATATTTTTGTTTGACAAACAAAAGTTATATTTGAAGTCATGCTATATTTTAGCGCTTCACAACCCTTCGAAGGTGGTTTGTATTAATAATAGCGGTAACTCTGACAAGGGGACATAAATTCAATTCAACCGTATTAAAATCATCAAGCGAGATATTTGCGTGTTATTGAGTTACGGAGTATAAATGACATTGTTGACAAGACAAATGTTTGCTTGGATAATTATCTGTTGGTAGAAGTTTTGGGTCTAGAAACTAGGTTTATATTAAATTTTATTGGAGATAATATTATTAATAATTAAAATTATGAAAATCAACCGAACGTTACTGATGTAAAATTAGAACTTTCTTTGCGTCAACATTATCTAGTCTCAAAAAACATAATTTGATGTAATATAGTTTCGTAACAGGCCCATTGTTTGTACTCATGCTAATTTCAATGAAACTTGAAACATTAGTGTCGTTTGGTAATAAACAACGATAGATGGCGTCACTATACCCTCCGAGTATGAAAAAGTAAGTGATCAATAATTTCGTGGATCTTAAGTAGGGTCTCGGTGGCATAAGTGGTATTGCGTCTGCATCCGCCCCGACAGCCAGAGGAGATGTAGGTTCGAATCCTACCTCAGACGATTTTTTTTCGCTTTAATATTGTTTATAATTTGATGTAGCTTTGTACTTTTTATAATATTATGTTGACTTTGTTCTGCAGTACGGTCACGAGCGTTAATTTGGGACCCATTTCAAGAAAAATATGCTTGAAGTCGTCAATGTCATTACAGATGTCAAGTCATTTGTAACTTTTAGGAAACTCAACCTTATTGTTGTAGAATGTCAGATTGACTTTGGACCTAAGGTGGGTACCAAATTAAATCTCGTGACTGTACCTAACTAACGCAGTAAAAGATTTGATTGGATTTGATTAAGATTCATTCGTTTAAAAAATAATCATCAAGCGATGTTTTGCGACACGTTAGCCTAGTTAGGAGCGACCCTGCCGACGAAGGTAGCAGTCCCGGGTTCAAATGCCGGGAAGGGCAGATAATTTGTGTAATGAGCGCGAGAAACAAATAGTTACTTAGTCTTGGATGTTTTTTATGTACCTATTTAAGTACGTATTTATTCATATAAGTATGTTTATTTTTGTCTAGTACCCTTAGAACGAGCCTAGAGCTTAGTTTGGCACGAGGTCGATTTGTGTGAGATTTGTTCTCTGATTTTTATTTTATTTTATTTTAATATAAAGACTATTTTACCTGCTGCGATTTTGGCAGTAAGTATATATAGACAAGAGGATATTAAAAACCACCGCTATTAAAAAATGAACTTGTTTGATCTAGTCATAGTGTTTGACATAATTTATTGTAACTAACAGAAACCTGGGATATGTATTCACTAAAGTATTCGAAGGAAAACAACAGCAAATCGAATAAAGATCTCGAATCGGCGACCAACTTCCCGAAGACGGCGCTGAGGGAATTCAAAATTAAAACTTGCAGCGAAACTTGCAGCGTTAATGCAAGTTTAATGTCCGCCTTTGATGCAGTTGCGAGGAATTACGCCACCGCTGAGAGGATTATAGGTATGGAAGAGATACCTCATTTGCCACATTAATTTTGCATGGATACAAAATTAATGTGGCAAATGATGTACATATATTTTCCATTTTTTTTTCTGTTATGTAATAACAATAAAAACAATAAATATCGGTAACCGGTAAAGCGCTCGGAAATTCTAAAGTTGAATTTAGTGAATTGATGCAGTATTCAGTAATAAAGGTCATTTTGTAGGGTGCCTATTATTTTATCGAAACACTTTTCAACGAACGTATCATTACGCAGAATTTTCATTACATCGAAAGGCATTTCTCACCGCATGCGTTATTTTTTTTAAATTTTGTCAATTCTTACCAAACCTAACCTACGTATTTAATGTTTAAGATATCCTGAAAACATCTTGGTTTCAGCCGAAACTACCGTTCGACAAAATAAAATTCGATGAAATGATACAATCGATGAAGTGAAATTCGATAAAATGATGGGTCACCCATTTTGTAACTAGGATAACTGGGCTACAGGGTCCAGTTATAGCGATGCCACACGAGCATTGCCGATTTGTTCCGTCGTCGCAACTAGGGAATGCAAATAACCGGTTATAACCGGTTTTAACCGGTTATTTTCATGCAAAAACGGTTAATAACCGGTTAAATTGCATTCCCTAGTCGCAACGCTGTGATTTCAACATAGAGTGATGCAAGAGTTTCGACGCATCGTGAGGCATATCGTTCTTATTTGTATGTAGAACAACGCAGGGGCAACGACGCAACGCACATGCAATGCAAAGTGTATTTTTCTTTACTGTTTATTTTTATTATTTGGTGTCAAATAAATTTATATTCTATTCTATTCTATTCTATTCAATGCTCATGTGGCATCCAAGAGAGATGCTAAATATCAACTTTGAAAAAATATTGTATTTATTTTTGCTGTTAAATATATATTACGTATTATGATTGTAAAGAGTAACATTTGAAAAATGATCGTATCGGTCGAGTTTCTTGTGGCGCTTCTTTTCATAGGTTGTCTCTTTGAAAGCGCTGATAGATTTTTGACATGTAAAAGTGCCAGTGCTTACTTACTAAATAAACATCTTTGTCTTTATCTCCCTTGATTATTAATTACCATGAAACTCTGGAAACCAATTATTAGCAGTCCCATCCAGCCACTAAGTTGCTGGCACGTCCCAAGTTGGCAGTTTCGTGCGTTTATGCAGATTAGCGCCCGCCTGATTTAATACCAGCTCTTTGCGAGCAACTTCTGCTGGCGCTGCGGAAGCATCTCACCAAGTTTGGCGTCGAACATTTTGGTATATCTTGTCATATCTAAAAAAAAACTCGCAGCTGGGCCCTTTTTTGGATACACTTCGACCCATTTAGGACCTTTTGTGCAATTACCCTCTTACACACTCAGTTGTTCAAATCTACAGGTTTCCTCAGGTTTCTAAGTTTTTAAGTTAGAAAAACTCATTGGTAGGTACATGGTAATCCTCGGAACCTTACAGTTACGAGTCGACGCCCTAAGCCACTAGGCTACCGACGCTCTTCCATTTTGATATAAATAATCGAACAGTTTGCGGAATCGCAGTATATTCCCACCTTATAATCAGATGCGCGCTGCACATTTTAAACATTATTTCAAATTGAAGGCAACATTTTCAGTAACACAGTCAACAAACACGAGCGGTGAGTGAGCATACTTCAACACAATGAAACCTGTGTTTGTTACCGACGATGATAATGTTACTGTTGTGTGCCAGCAGCATGCAAACATTGCAAACAATGTGACATTCGTTGCTTTTGGTTCGGTGACTCTTCCTCGTTATTTGATTCCGCGCCGCCGGGCTCCAGACAAATTCGCGGCAAAGTATTAATTGATATGTCATGTTTACTGTGTAAGATCTCAGGGTAGCGGTAGAAAGTACGTGTTGCAAAGGAATATTTGTAGTTATGTTCTTTATAAGTAAAAAAATAATAGGTATATACCTGTAATATCATTACCGGAAATTTAACATTTTCTTTGACACAATGAGCTGTCATTGACTAGCTGCACGGCCCCGATTTTGTGCAACGGGAGCGACAAGCGGTTAGCGGCAACAATCAAATACATAGAGATGTACATGGCATGCCTCGAGCACGCCTCGAGTCACCGCGGGGGTGAGGTGGCGATACCTATGTACATGTATTTGCTCATTTGCATAGAATCGTCATTCATATCGCCTGAAATTGTGCTGTCACTTCTTACCTTGGCAAATTATAAAGTAATAGAAGGTGACAAAATGGAACATTAGTTATATAAACGTTTGTGGAAAATAATGTTCGAAAATTAAATACCTAAACCATTTTCTCTCAAAATGAGAGGAATATGCCCATTGGTGCGACGTTTACAAATTGTCTGGTTTACTTTCAGGAGATTTCAATGTATTTCTGAGCCATTCAGTCAAAGAAATATTAGACGTCACAAAAAAGATTTTCATGAAATAAAAGGATACCTTGTGAACTAAAACTCAAAAAGATGTAACTGTTTTCTTTTTATGTATCTACAATCAAGGCTATTCAACGCGCAAAAACGTTAAAGATTATCTGCACTGCTGACCAAAGCTAAAAGGTAGTATGCGCATATGAACTGCACACCGTATAGTGCCTTATTATTTTTAACGCTGGTTCCGTGCTTCAAAACGGCAAGTGCCCGTCGCAAAGTTTCCATTATGTCGACGACAAAGCGCCCGCGACAAAGTGGACATTACCGCATCGGCCGGCTGCCGGTTGCGGGCAAGAGCGAGTCGAAAACGTCTACGGGTTCTAAGAAGGCTCTCTACTCATATGTTTTGCCATATCGTTTGTAATCTTAATTATGTAATAGAGATAATAATCATAAGTCATAACTTTTTGTAGTCTTAAAAGGCTGTCTAATGTTTTACATAACGTTTGGTATTCTATTTTTACTTATCATAATTCGTTTTGACTAGACGTTGCATAGGTACCTTTTTTGTTTCGTCATTTTTTTTTGTTCGTTTTTGTCATCCAAAGCCCGTCAGAATGTCAGGTAGCTGCCGTGACACGCTCGTTTCGTTCGATTATATTAGTAATTGTTCAAACTAAGGCCTAAATCACACATAAGCAGCCCAATACTTTGTCCTCGCTTCACTCGTCGTCGTATTTAACTTTTGCTAACATTTCAGTTAGTTGTTCTTTTCACTTTAGGACAATCGACATTACGAAAAACAGTTATCTATCCCATAAATAAATCCAAAGCTCTAATTTTGGCATCACATTACAAAAAGTTTTATTTTCTCTTTACACCTACCAACGGACCCCAAATAAAACGAGACGCAAGATGTCGACGCATTTAGAATTCATTGAAAAACTCGCGAGTGAAAGTTATCTGATCGCTCGGCGGAGGGCAAACAGCGCGAACGGCGCCCTGAGCACTGAGCGAATGGCCGCTGAGGGAGCAACTTTACAGCCAACTCTTAAGTAGAAGTAGGTTTATTGAGTGTACGATTGATACGATCCATATTTTCTTTTCATTTGTTTTATTATCGGAGGATATCGATGATTCTCGGTGATTTAGAAGAGAGGAATTTTCGGCAGATTTATTTAACGTTTCAAGTGTTGTGTAATATAGTGTATTTTTTAATTTACCAAGGCGCGCCCTCCCTCTCGAAATGACGTTGCAAAGTTAGGTCATGTATAGTTGACCAAGTTTTTTTTTACTGCTTTTGAACCTTGACGTTCAGCAAATATAAACGAAAAATGGTAGAAGATATTCTTGCTCTACTATACACCTAAAATTAACTAGGTAGTAAGGCGGGACTTCGTGTATTAAAAATACTTGCTCTACCTACATAACAAACCTAATTTAGATCACGTAACCACATTAATTTCGGTATATCCATTTTTCTCACTAGAATGAAATTAAGACAAAAATGAAATACTTAAATTATGTTAGATCAAATATTTAAATCTAAATAAAATATAACCGCAGACTTATGTTTGGATTTAAACTTACTTAAAATTATTTTCTCTGCTTTTTACAATCACTTACCTTAACATTTATTTCTCCTTCAAAGTATACACGCAACATTGTAGTTTAAGTCCGGTTGAACGGCCTTCTCCTAAACGTGTGCTCACTCAATAAAACCCTAATCTCCAATTCATGAGCACTTGACAGTACTCGGTCCAATTCTCGAATTGCTTCTAGCCACAATGTTGGCTTTTTGCTTTGCTAAATTGTAAGGTTAAGAAAAAAAACATACGCTTTCTTGCCGACCGTACCCGTATCCCTGATTACAAAGAAGAAAATCAGTATAAAATATATAAAAAGTCAAACGAGTCCAAACTTAAATTGACGGACATACTATTACTTTTAAACCACTGAGGAGTTCCTACGACCGTCTTCTGATTTCATCACTTGCTTTATAAAATTCATCAGAACTTTATCGCTATGCAATCAAGTCAATTCAGGGTGAAAACTGAAATATACAGGGTGTTCGGCAGAAGGTTGGACAAACTTCAGGGACTAACTCTGTCATACTCATCAACTTTTATTATGGGACCAACATCCAAATCGCGAAAAAAACCAGCTGTTCCATACATTTCGGCTGTTTAGCTCTCAAAGTTTGTATGGAACAGCTGTTTTTTTTTCGCGATTTGGATATTGGTCCCATAATAAAAGTTGATGAGTATGACCTACAGAGTTAGTCCCTGAAGTTTTTCCAACCTTCTGCCGAACACCCTGTATAATTCCATTTCAGTATTATACGAGTATAGCGAAAATTGTATTTAAGAGGTATGTTAGGACTTTATCTAGGATTGCTTGTTGTTTGCATGTTCTGGAGTGGGATAAGGCGGCCGTATGAATAGGATAATATTGGTATTCAAGCTTGGTCCTTAGGGTTGGTAACGCCTATGACCCTCAGAGTCCACTTACCATCAAGCTAATTGTAGGTTGTCATAAGAAAAAAATGTTTACTTTTTTTATTACCAACTTAGTTTATTTTTTGTACAACAGGCGGACGTTTCATCGTCGCTGGGAGCCGTGGTGACATCTTGGTAGTTCGGGACGCGAGGCCCGACGACACGAGCTCCTACTCCTGCGAGGCGCAACACGCGCTGACGGGGGAGAAAAGGCGCAGCCCGCCGGCGCTGCTTGCTGTTTCACGTAAGTCTCTGCAGTTTATGGTAGCCTGGTAAGTACTTGATCCGTATCGACATCTTGGTAGTTCGGGACGCGAGGCCCGACGACACGAGCTCCTACTCCTGCGAGGCGCAACACGCGCTGACGGGGGAGAAAAGGCGCAGCCCGCCGGCGCTGCTTGCTGTTTCACGTAAGTCTCTGCAGTTTATGGTAGCCTGGTAAGTACTTGATCCGTATCGACATCTTGGTAGTTCGGGACGCGAGGCCCGACGACACGAGCTCCTATTCCTGTGAGGCGCAACATGCGCTGACTGGGGAGAAAAGACGCAGCGCGCCGGTGCTACTTGCTGTTTCACGTAAGTCTCTGCAGTTTATGGTAGCCTGGTACTTGATCAGTATTGTGACCTTAATCTCAAAATTAATTTTGTTTTTAATATAAGTATGTAATTGTAATTGGTCTTAAAATATTTTTATTGGTTTATTATACAAATTAGGATCTCAAGTAGTCACTAAACGCCAAGACTGATATCCGGAATGACTGTAAACATGGTAATAACAATGCTATAATAATTATTATAGAACTGTTATTACCATTACCTATAGAATTTTTTTCCCGCTTCGGTTACACTATAGGTGGTATTCTGATACCGTTAACGATATCAATATTAGCGGTTTATAGTACGCAAGTAGAAAAAGCTTATATTAATATGTTAATCAACATATCTAACAAAATTGTACTTATAAAATAAAATATTGGAGAGGTAAAACAAATGTGCTCAAGTTGACACAAAATAAAATGATCAAGAATGTAAAATAGAACGGTCTAATCTGCCTCTATTGCTTCGTAACCTACTTACAAACCGCTCCTGTCACGGGTAAAAAGATTTCATGCTCCACTCGGAGCGAGTCTCGTTTTCGTTACGAATCCTAATATTTCCCGTCCAATATTCGAGCTCCGCAATACAAGACCTGTTGCTTGATTTCTTTATTCGGTAAGCGCTCCGCGGGCTCGACGGGGAGCAATTTTACATTTTATCGACGCTGAAGAAAGTTTGGGAACAGTTTAACTTGTACGTTAACCGCTTGGAATATTTTTTTGATGGTTAGCAATAATTCTTGACTTTGTGAAGTTGGTTCAGTCCTTTTCTGACCTTTTTGATGTTTGAAAACAATTTAATTGCAGTCATCTTTGCCGTGTTATTTTAAGATTAGCTACGTAATAGAATGAGTGTCAATTTATGACATTTAAACAACTAGGTATAACTGTGTCTGTGTTGTGTCAAGTCTGGTAAATGGTTTTTAGCTGTATAACTATACTGACCCAAGTTTACTTTGGCAAGGATTAGGTACTTAGTGAAATATCAGCGCATTTTTCCTCTCACTTCCTATTTCTTTTTATTATATTTTTAATCGATTAATTCCTTAAGCCAATGTCAAATTAAACGTCGCATATGTCAAGAAACTAATAACCCGAAGATCAGTCAGTTCCTTCATATATTTTGATGTCATCATCAACATACCTACATACGCAAAGTCAACGAAATATGTTCGTGTATCACCTTGAAACCCTGTCGCTATTAAGTGACGTTTAAAATGCCAATCAATTCACTTTCTGAGTGGTTTATTGATAATAACACAATACAGTTAAATAATTACAACTACTACTACTATTACTGATACTAGATACTTTTGTAAATTAGTCTAGTAGAAATATCGCTTTAGTGGTCTCGTTTACAAAATCTTTTCAGAGATATGGTTTGAACGTGTAGCAGAGTTTTATACTGGTACACGAATTCGGTTTTCTGACTACGCAGAGTGGTCTTAAAACCAACTAAAAGTAAAAAACATAAACGTTTACTATTATACAACATTAATTTTGCATTTTAAATTGGTTCCATTTCCAGCTCAGTTGAGTTTGAAGTAAGTATATAAGTAGGGACCCCTTCGCGTCCGTTTGGTTTTCATCTACTCTTAAAATATTTACCTCTGGTTTTTCTTTTGAACAGACTCGTCCGGTAGCTTGGCACCCCGTATGCTGATGATATCCGAGGAAGAGACGGTGGTGCAGGGCGGGGACATCCGCCTCGTGTGCTGCGCGGTCGGCAGCCCTCCACCCACCTACAGGTTAGCTTCTTCGTGATATTTAATTTTTCATACATTGACGCATGTGTGTCACGCCAATTCGACTGGCAGGGCGGTGACGACGTCGAGGATTATAAACGCTTTAAGTTCACAACAAATACTATTGACATCAATATCTTCCATAATAGGGCAACCATACAGTACTCCAAATCGTGGAACAGAACAACTACTTGTATGAAGACTAAGCCACTAATAAACCCTTTATTTCCAGCTGGTTCCGGCACACCAACGGTCGCCTCAGTCCTGTGTCCAACAGCATTCGCATATCCGTCTCCGATCAGGTAACAGAGCTAGAAAGGGTTCCAAAGGATGATAGCATCATCTATGCCTACCATATGCCTTCTTTACCTCCGGGGTTTGATAGATCAATTTCCCAAAATTGTTGTTTCTTAGGTAGCAGAATTTCCAATCATGTTTTTTCCCGAATATACCTATTTGGCTTTTCCCCTGACACGTTGCTTTCAGAAATCAATGTGACAGCGTCGACGGAGGACCGCTTGCGGGAAGATTTTATTCTTGGCGCTTCAGTGCTTTTGCCTTTCGGGCCTGCTGCGAAACTAACTAAAGCTAACCTTTTTCTTCCTAACAAATAGGGAAAAAATTGCGTCTAGAAAATAAGAAAATTTGGGAAAAAAGGAAAGTATAAGTGTAAAACTTATTCAATGAATAGGTGCTGATAATCCGGCGCGCGCAGTTGTCGGACGCGGGCGTGTGGACGTGCCGCGCGCACAACCAGTACGGCGAGCAGCGGCGCGACGCGCGGCTCGTCGTGCGCGCGCGCCTCGTGGCCAGCGTGCACCCTCAGCTGCAGGTACACTTGTTGTCAATCTACTAATGGCTAAAATAGATGGACTGCGCATAAAAAATACAGATGACAAAAAACAAACAAAAATTTGACTTGAAAAGAAAGTTATTTAAGTAAAGTAAAATACAATCTTTATTAGTAAGGGTTACTAAGGGCCTGTTGTTTGATCAGTAGTTAAACTAACTAATGGTCAAAAATGGTTACTAATAGTTAAATTCTCAAGGAAATGTGTCAAATTTTCGATTCCTTTTTCGAATTTTAACAATTAGTTGAGTTAACTAGGTACTGATAAAACAACGGGCCCTAAAGCTTCCTATTATTGAAATATTTTAAAATCATTTGAACATACAAACAAACAGCTTTTTATTATATTAGTGCAAAAGTATTCTGATAGTGATTTTGTCGATTTATAACGAAAATTGATCTGAATGCAAATTATTTAAGCAAAAAAAACCTTTTACCAATATCGTAACTACTCGTAAATGTTTGACTAACTTGGCATAGCTCGATGCCGAACTTAGAAAACTCGAATATTGTGTCAAACTTTTGTAAGGTGAAGTATTTAGCGGGGAAAGGTTCTTTTAGTTGCCGAACAAAAAGTATTCCTCGTAAAAGTGTCTAACTTAATCTACCTGACTTCGGTAAACCTTAATAACTCACGCACAAGGCTTCACAAAAAATGTCCTCACCTTTACGAAAGTGTATGTTTGTTTGTTTAATCCTCACGGTTCAACGCCTAAACTAGATTACGTGAATTTTGGTACAGGGGCTGTATAATACTCGGTAAATCCACATTGCTTTTGACATGTTATCGTATTGTCAACGTTATCATAAGTTCTTTTTACTTGAAAGTTATAATGGTGGTCGAGTAAATAACAATACGATAACGAAACAAAAGCAAAGCAAATAGAATAAAGGCCGGAGATACTTTTTATTGCTTGCTTACTTTTTATTGGAAAATTGCAATTCCCGAATAGCAAGAATTATGCGTTAATTTTTGGCAAGTTCTTCTTTTTTTTAATCACTCCAGGTATGAAGTTGTGCAGAAATACTTCGATCTGTTGTTCAAATAAATGTGACATAACTTAATTATAAAATGATGGCCATAGTTAGTTTATAATGACCTACTACGTTTGATATAGGCGATTCCGCTTCTGAATTAAAATTCAAAACGACATCCGCAAAAAGCGAGAAACATGAGAAAGTTAAAGTTACAAGCTCAAAATTCATCTAACTTGACTGTAAGACACGTATTTGAAAATGTTTTGGAACGTATGCCCATTTTAGTTCAATACATACACACATACACACCGCACACACACATAGCTCACTCCGTTACGTCAAGTATCCCAACCTAAATTCGTTAGTGTCATTACAAAAGTACGAACTAGTTTAGAGCGAGGCAGTCTCCTGGCAAACGCGGGTCAGCATGCCTCAGTTCACCGCAAAGGTCTGCCCCCGTCACGACCACGAGTGTCGAGTGCCCAGGAACACTGGTAATTGGATTACAGAGGAATTAATGTTACATGTGACTACTTTAATGCTATTCAAGTTACGAAGTAATTGAAATGTACCCCTTAGTCACTAATTTTCTACAGATATTGGATTTGATCAGGGCCTCTATTTCAAAAAGGTACGACTCGGTAAATCCATATAGCCTTTGACATTGTTGTCATATTGTCAACGTAATGATTACTATTTACTTGACAGTAATGGCGGCTGAGTTAAAAACAATACTGTAACACGTCAAAAGCACTATTGATTCCGTTACTGACAGAAGAATATACATAACAAAAGTAGCGGATATTAACTTTTAAACCGGGTATTTATTTCTTCGGAAAAAACTATTATTTAAAAGCGCAAAAGAAACGTAGGTTGCTTGAATACTGAAAAATAAAACAAATTTAGTTATTATTATAATGATTAATTGTAGGTACTAGTTAAATAAAGTTTCTAGGCGAAACTGTCCTAACTTTGCACCTTGCACTCTACTAATTATTGCCACGGTAACCTTAATTTCTAGGTAATTAAAAAGAAGCGATAATTTACAATGACTGAGTTCTAAAACTAGTATTTTTGATGCCAATAATTAGATCTTACAACACAATTCTGAAACTAGAAAGTTACCGACGGAGAAGCTAGCTAAATACTACCTTCACTCTTTTCTACTGCACGAGTATCCAAAATGTGAATTGGCAAAGCCTTTCAAGCCACAAAGCGCGCATCCCTCCATCTCTGACAATACAAATTCTCCTCCGTGATAAACATACAAAACGTTCAGCTTCCACTGAATTCAGATCACAACCCCCATCGTCTACGGAAAATTGAAAAATAAATATTCAGAACGCATTCTTAGCTGAAAGACACATCCGACCGATGTCATATGTTCGTCGACGGAATTTTATATAGACTGACACCTGACGAGTGCGGACCGAATGTGGGATGGCGTGAAGTGAACTGTAAGATGGCGTGATAAGGTCGCAAATTATGTAGATGGTTAGTACAGGTTTGGTGCAAGTAATAGAAGACTAGTTATAGGTACTCTACGATATTCAGTTTGCGTTGATAGCTATTGTAATTAGTCTCTTTCTCTGTCTATTTTACATTATTTCATTTTATACTTAACCTTTCTTCTTCATCTCCTTCTTCTCAGCATATACTCGTCCACTGCTGAACATATGCCTCTTCCATATATTTCCATGACGTCCTTGATGCGGCTTAACCTTTATGGCTGTATAATTGTTTAAAAGCATATCAGGAATTATACTTTTCGACTATTGACGTGATGATCGGTCTTACAAAATGAATATAAATAAGATGTAAAAAAAAGTACAACTGTTATTACGTTTTTGTCAAAAATAAATTTCATACTATAGCAAAATTAATTACCTACAGTCCATTATTAATTCATTTCAAGAAATATCTTTTCAGATTAAGTCGTTTAAAGCAGTTTAAACGGTTCTAAACTAAACCGCTTTAAAGTCTTGAACTACACCTATCTGTTTTAGGAAGACTGCATAATTTAAACCAGTTACAAATTACTTTGTTGTCAATAAACATCTTTAAGGAAAACTTTGGAACTCCGTCACTCTTGTTTTATTAAGGTAATAAGTTCGTTAAAAGTTAACGCGATTTCGAGCTCGTAATTACTTAGAATTAATTAACTACATAACACGTAGATTACAAATGATTATAAACGTAAGTCAACGTTTATGAAACAACAGACTTTTAATTACTTGTTTTAATGAGAAATGTGTTATTTTTAGACTTGAAACGATAATGTTACAGTTATATTGTGTCAAATGAAAGGTTTTATTTATTTAATCTTTATTGCATAAAATTATGTAGTTATTTTTTTTCTACCAGTTAACGTATGGGCAAAGCAGAGATTGTAGGGGCGGTGCAACATAGGGTCTAACTAAACATATATACTTACATAACAAAATATTATATAAATTGCACTAATAAATAAATGGATACATGATAATGCTATCAGAAAATCAAGATGATGTCAATTCTGGTTCTCTATTGTTTGCCCGATAATGCAATTGCCATAATATTCATTTGAAATTAAGTATTTTTTTGAAACCGTGAACTATTCAGAATTATTATAAAATGAACCTAACCTATCCTTTTGTGCTCTTTACGATGGCATGTAATTAATTACCTGAAAGGTTTACGGTTTCAGAAAAAATGCCTCTAAGGCAAATGAATATTGTGAACGAAGTGAAACGGTCAATTCTACCTACAAATAGATTTGCATAATGCACATAATTATCTTACATAGTATAAAAAAAGTCGCTTCCCTCGTCTGTCCCTTTGTATGTACGGTTCGATCTTTTAAACTTCGTGACGGATTTTAAAACGGTTTTTCATCAATATATAGAGTGATTCAAGATGAAGGTATTTATGTACTGGTATTACAGAAATCTCACATAGACCAAAGCAAAGCACTGGACGTGATAACGCTTAATTTCAAACTCAGATAAGTCCATGCAAAAGGACAACGGAATTTGCGTCTATTTTTCAAACAAATTAAGTTTTAAACTCGTATACCAAGTTTTAAGGAAATAATCGTAGTTTGAAGTTAAGTGACTCATTTGCAGTCGGATTTTAGTTTTAACGTTAAATTTATCTCATCTCCTATCCTTTGCACCACCGCCGATCCACTGGATTGGATACGTCACGTCCGCGCCTGAATAATGTATGGCACGCGGCGATCGGCTGTCAAACCCCCGCTTTTGTTTGTCCTCTAAGATGGCCCAGTGATTGCTCCAGTTCGGACAGTTCGGCTATCGGAACCTGTGCGGACCCGTAATTGGATTGACTTGACAATGTAATTGTTCTTAAGTGTTTGGATTTCATTAAAACTTATAAGCAGTTCTCTACTTTATAAATTATACAGGACGTTCGCTACTTTGTACGCTGAGATTTCTTTTTAGTTATATACCCCGATTCCGTTGAGCTTACTCGTATTTTAGTGCATCTTTAGGGTACCCAAGAACGAATTCCTCCAAATTTCATGTTCCTAGGTTCAGCGGTTTAGGCTAGATGTTATATTGTGTCAGTCAGTCTGAAGGTCATGAAAAAGTTTCACGTGTATAGATGAAACTTTAACGACGTACAATGACAGCAATAATCCAGTTTTTCCAACGGTTTTGATACTATTTATAAAATACAAAAATACGAAGTCTTTGAGCTCTGTGCCTTGTTTAATAAATCCATAATGTTTTAACATTTTTAATTAAGTATCTACTATCTTTGTGTTTGCCTTAATTTTGAATTATTGTTTATTCTTAGGAGCAATTTCCGCTTGATATTTTTTAATATTGTTAACCTAACCTAATCGCGGGGTTTTTTAGAATATTTGTTCATGTTATCTGAATATCTGTTCAAGATAAATAATAATTTATAACCGTCATACATTAAGTTAAATAAATAAATAAAACCTTGTCCTAAACTAAGCTTTAGGCGCGTATTATGGGTACAGGATCACTATATCTATACTATTGGGAACCGAACCTAGGACCGCTAGGTACGTAGGCAGGCTCACTTTCAACAAGGATAGCCAACTTGTCCAATTAAAACTCAAAATGTAACGACAAATAACGAGTGCCTTTTATGTCGTCACTTGGTTCTTAATAATTATGTCGTAATAATTTTCCTGCTCGAGTTGTTTGCTCCCAAAATAAAAACGTTACACGTGCCATTTAGAAGGTAAACATTTTAATCATTCACGTAAATTAAATGAAAATTGAAAACTAAGTCTTGAACAAAGACTGCCATGAAAAAACTTCTGTACCTTCAAACATCGAAGTTCATGAGGGATACTTTTAGTTTATAGTTCTTTGGCAAACGGTCCGTGTTACTGTGGATAAAATAAAGGCCGAAAGGTTTACCAGGTCGTAAAATATCAATGAATTTTGCGAGAAATACTTTGTGCGGATCCGAAATCTATAAAATGTATCGAGTAGTTTTTTTACGTGTAAATTGAGGCCGCAGCTGTAAACATAATATTGAAGCAAAATATACGATAAGTAGGTATTTATTCCGACGCTGCATTCTGGTTACATAAATAGAATAACACTTTTTTATGAGAAATAATTCAGAAGCCCGAAGAAATAGTCCTGCTTAAACGGGTGATTATGATAAGAGTGAGGGAAATTAATATCTTGCACTTAAATTGAAATTGATATCTTGGCAAGCGCACCGTGGGACGACAGCCTGTACGATGGACAGATGACCTAATAAAGGCAGCAGGAAGTCGGTGGATGCAGGCCGCATTATTGGATTCTTCTCGCTGGAAATCAAAGGGAGAGGCCTATCAAGTCAAAGTCAAAGTCAAAGTTCTTTATTTTTCAATTTAGGCATATAATATAATGCACCTATGAATATCAAAAAGCATTACCACCTATGTTCAGTATGGACGAGTACGGGCTGAAATGATGATGATGATGATGATGACTAAAGTTTTATTTCAATTTAATTTCGCCTAACTAGCTTCCATATCGTAATCATACTGTAAAAGTTATGGTGGTTATTAGGGTTCCGTAGCCAAATGGCAAAAAACGGAACCCTTATAGATTCGTCATGTCTGTCCGTCCGTCCGTCCGTCTGTCCGTCCGTATGTCACAGCCACTTTTTTCCGTAACTATAAGAGCTATACTATGGAAACTTTGTAAGTAGATGTATTCGGTGAACCGCATTAAGATTTTAATACAAAAATAGAAAAAAAACAATTAATTTTTGGGGTTCCCCATACTTACAACTGAAACTCAAATTTTTTTTTTCATCAAACCCATACGTGTGGGGTATCTATGGATAGGTCTTCAAAAATGATATTGAGGTTTCTAATATAATTTTTTTCTAAACTGAATAGTTTGCGCGAGAGACGCTTCCAAAGTGGAAAAATGTGTGTCCCCCCCCCCGTAACTTCTAAAATAAGGGAATGATAAATGTAAAAATAATATATGATGTACATTACCATGCAAACTTCCACCGAAAATTGGTTTGAACGAGATCTAGTAAGTAGTTTTTTTTTAATACGTCCTAAATCGTAAATCGCAATTTACCTTTCACGGAACCCTTCATGGGCGAGCCCGACTCGCACTTGGCCGCTTTTTTACTTCTCTGTAAGACTAAAGACGTAGAGCTCAATATTAATCAAATATTTATAATTACAAACAAAAATATGTAACTTAAACATGCTTTTCTGTTGGGCTAAAAAAGTTGCCTACTTATTGAGAACACTAACGACTCTAAAAGTTTTCCAAAATATAAGGAATTGCCGAGTGACTAACGCAACCGTACTTACAGCAGCTTATTACTATAGATAATACCAATAGCATACACTTTCGGTAACTGTTTGCTACAGTTTTAAATCACGCTATCATTTGGGACTGTCCTCTCTGTCCAAAGCCTTGCCCTGACTAATTTTACGATATTTTGCTTCAGGTAGCGAACTCCGGAAGCACGGTGACCTTCAACTGCTCGGTGGAGGGCGACGCGCGCGTGCGCTGGCTGCACGACGGCGTGCCCGTGGGCGGCGGAGAGCGCGCGCTGCGCGTGCACGGCGTGGCGCGCGCGCACCGCGGCATGTACCAGTGCGTGGCCGAGAGAGACAGCGACAGCGCGCAGGCTGCTGCCGAGCTGAGGCTGGGAGGTACAGCTAATATTGAAGTTTTTTAATCTTTAGTCAAGGCCAACCACCGCTTCCATGATTATACTACAGAGGAGGCAAGGTAAGCTCACTATGTTAACGTAGTCCATATTCCATGCACAAGGTTGTCTGCAAGCTGAAAGTAGGAGGTATGATTTACTTTTTTAATAGGCTGCACATGCACATTGCACAGGCATTTTGGTATGTCAGATGCACTGCTATCTATAAAATGCACGGTTTGACATTTACTCTTATGGATAAGGGCGTGTTTAAGTTTTGTGGACCAACTAAAAGTATTCATTAGTAAAGAACGACAGTAGTGTTGCTTTTTTATTAAGAGGTACTAGCACGCTGCGCTGGCAGTATGATGGCGTGCCCGTGCATGGCGTAGCGCGGGTGCTTCGCTGCATGTATCAGTGCATAGCGAGAGGTATAATAAGGAATTTCGTTAATTTTTGTAACTAAATCTTTACTGGAGAAGAGCAGCCAGTTCATTATCGTGTTAAATTTAAGTTTATCTATTAAACTAATTTGGTTAAACTAAATAATTTCACAAACTTGTGAAAAGGACAAGACGAAAACACAACTAAAGCTTAGACACACTAAAGACAAATGGACTTTAGACAGCAAATTTTATGTCTCATCTCAGAAAAACTAATCATAGGCAAGATCTCTTTAGAAACTCGCAAAACTGTTTACTTAACGTCAAACTACCTCGAAGTAAATAAAACTTGGCAACTTAAATAAAACGAGGGCTTAGAAAATCTAATCTGGAAGTTTTTCAGCATCGCGGGAAACAAAGAGGTTTCATTACGAATTAAAATATTCAGCCCTTCGGGAAGGCATAAAAAGGCGGGATTAAACGTAACGCCATCACTGTAAAGTGCCCCCGAAGTCTAGTTCCCTTTAATTGATTTTCTTTTCCTCGAGCTTAGCGACGAGCGGAGAGCTTCATTTGATTTTATGGACACATTACCTTTTACTGTCTCTGGATTTTCGATTTTGGAGCAGTTCAGCGCGACGCCGCGCTGCTTAGATGTTAAGAGTAATTTATGCGTGTTTTATGGCTTGGGAGATAGCTTTATTAATGCGTCATTAGAAGTAATGATGAGATGATAGTATTTTCAGTTTAATGCAGACATTACTTGGTGAGCTATAATTTGTTTTTTTTCTTTATTAATGATATGCCGACTAACTACTAGAGCTAAGCTAAAAAGATAAAGTCTTGTGCCTTTAATGTGAGACATCTGTCAAAAATAAAATGCTCAAAAATGACTCACTAAGCAATGCTTTCTTTTCCGTCACAGCATTTGTTTGCATTTTATTATGGACCACTTGTTTAACAATAACCTCACTCCTTTTTTTTCTGTATTTTTAGCCATTTCTCTAACAATTGAAAACAAGATTTGTTGTTCAGAAGCAGCCTTGACTTTTGGCTACAAAATCAATGTTTCGACAGGCACGTTCAGACATCAATCAAGTCGGCGCGAGTATTAAACCGTTACCGGCAAAAAACCGGCCGGATCCGGATCAAAGTGACAAATAGAAATATCCTGTTAGCATCGCCTTTGCCTTATTTTGGCCTTTGCCTTTGCCGTTATTGCTTCTCGCTCGGTTGAGATTTATTGAGTGCCTGCTAATTGTTATCTTGTTTTTGAGCTTGTAGTGAATAAATACCATAATTATTATCTTTGAAGTGTTATGGTATTGTTTTTATTTCAGCCGCCATTACTACCAAGTAAATAAGAGCTATCAAAAGGTGGACAATATGATAACAGATCAAGAAAAATATGGTTTTGACTGCCTAGAATCTCGGCCCTGTACGGAAACAAAAACAACGTTTTGAGAACTGAGCAAACTAATTTTTATAATCAAATAAAAGTTAATACTGTAAGCGTTATTTGTTTATTCCTCTTACTATTTCAAGTTCAAAGAGCTAAAAAATCATATAAACAATTTAAAAAAATAACATAAAACTAACATCGATGTCTTTTGCATAACTATGAAAAACCAAATTGTGTTGACATTTTATATAAAAATACAAAACCAACTACATTAATATGAGTAAACTAGAAATCAAACTGCATTAAAATTTGAGTATATCAGTCGTGTTCACAACACGACAACGTAACGTTTAAGAAACAAGATGTACTGAACCAAATCGAAATAAAGCACATAATTCTACGGCAGTTCAATACGCCCCTATTCTCTCTTGATGTCTTGTAACTAATTCAACAGTTGCAGTAATGCGCTTCAGCTAACAAAGGATGCATTTGCAATCATACATTTAAATGCGAATCGAGCTGCGCATTAATTACTGGCCCCGACTGACCGATTTCGCGAGGCCCGGCTGTTATTGATTAACGCGAGAGGCAATAACCGGACAGGCCATGCGTCACGCGTGACAAGTGACGCGGCGTACGTGACGCGTGGCAGCGGGGAGCGGCGCCATCTGCCGGGGGATCATTACTAAATTTACTATTTCTGTCATTACAATTTCATTTACCATACACCGCCTATCCGCCGCACTCAGAGTTAGTTAGTGACAATTAAATTGTTCGTTAGTGACGATTTTTTAATACAAGTTTGAAAAAGGAATAAGTTAGTTGTCTCTGAGTGTGGCCACATGACTTATCATCAGGCCCGGTATTCTAGGTGCTAAAAACCATATCGTCTTTGATCTGTTATCGTATTGTCAACGTTTTGATAGCTCTTATCTCCATGACAATAATGGCGGCTGACGTCAAAACAATAGCGTAACAGGTCAAATACGATATCGTTTTTACCGCCGGGAATAGAGGCCAGGCGGCCTACGTGATTGTTTGTTTTACCCGTGGCTTACAAAAATGCTGCTGAGGATACATTTTTTTTTGTTGACCTATTGCTTAAGAATATCAATACGAGTATTATTGCAGTATTGTCAACAAAACAAAGTATGGTTTTAGGGTTAAATATAGCGGTGCGGTATTCGTATGTTTATTTGTTTTTTCGACGATAAATTGTATATTACTGATCCCATCGCTATGAAATTTTTGTTTTGATTGGGGTAAATACTATTTATAATTTTTAATAAGTAGAAACGGTCAGGAGGTTACGGGTAAATCGCGATGTCTATTTGGGGTGAACTAACAGCTTTTAACATGATGGTCATTTTAAAATTCTGCACTTTATTTGTTTTGGAAAAATCACTAACGATAAAGAAAATAGACAATGTACATTTGTTTCAAGTAGCGTGCGACAGGTGGGTTGTAGTGCATATCATATCATTTATCTTAAAACTTGTTTGTGTGTGTGTTGTGTTTTTGTGTGTGTTATTTATTTGAATGTTTCCCTTAAATTGCGCCAGAGGCTTAATCTGGGCCGGCACAGCCAGCGCTGCAACGACGATTCATCAGCTGCGGCTTAACCGGCAAAACATTTAGTGTCGAATAATCCATGGCTGCAATATATATTGTCAAAGACAGCTGATATTAGTCAGTAGTTGTAATTAAAATAAATGCTTTCATTAGCAGAAAATAGTGTGTAAAATGAAATTCATGAAACTATACTTTATTTGTTAAGTTTTTTATTCCTATAAATAAGTTTAGTATATTTTTTGATGCTCAATAACGCTTATTTGGGTACTTGAAAAGACACGAGTTGTAGATTTCCACAAGGTTAATTTAAATGGCTGGGCGTTGTGTCTTGCATTTGTTCTCTTATTTATATTGTGTAAAAGACTAAAATCCCATTATGCGTCTCTCAACTTAAATTAAATTGTCTAAAGTTTATGAATAAGATCAAACATAAAAATTTAGTAGCTGTAGACAATTAAGACCGGGTGAGCACAACAATTACACAATTAGGCCATCGAGGCGCATGTTTTGATATTAATATAGCTCACAATGCAACGTTCATTGGCAGCAGTCCAAAGGCTGTGGAACTGGTACAAGCTGAACAAATTTTGATGGTAAATATTGACACAGATGCTTTGTTCTACTGCTGCGCAAAAAATATGTTGTATTATTTTTATAAAGAACAACGTTTCTCAAATAATACAATAAAATTGAGTGCAAGATTGGGAACTTAGTATATGCACAAAAATGTCTTAAGTTGACTTGTTAAGTTTTATTAAGGTGCGCCAATATTGACTTCTTAATTACTGGGTGTGCCTAACTGATTATACTTCTAAGAGTCTATGTAATAGAGTCAAATATAGTTATAGTAGAAGAGGCCAATAAGCCAGCGGGTCACCTAGTAGATATTATTTAATTTGTCAAGTTCATTTCCCACAAAGATTCCTTTCACACCGCCAAAAGTATTTACTATCAACTCTGTCAGTGTTTCAAGTAAAGTTTTTAATTCCATTCCGCTTCCGCTTCTATTTTGCACCGCACGCTAACGTATCGCCTGTCACGCCACCCGGCGACGAGCCCGTAATAAAGACCTCGCGAGCCGCTGTCCGCTCGCAATTTAGGACCTCATAACTTGCGTGTCTGCATCTAATTGTTACTCCATGGCCCTTGAAGATTGCTCCGGCGTTGGTATTCGCGCTCAGTCCGGTTGTCTATTAAGTCTAGAGCTGGAAAGCCACTGGGATAATATAAACTGGCGTTTCAAAACTTGACCTAGTGTAGGAAATGTTGTGATTGTCATTATCATCATATCATGCGTATTTATAATTATGTCTTTTACAGTCTTCATACAATGGAGAGTGTTCCGAGGAACTGTTAAGATTGGTTTGTTGATGGTTTTTAGGGTTCCGTACCTCCAAAGGAAAAAAAAGGAATCCTTATAGGATCACTTTGTTGTCCGTCTGTCCGTCTGTCCGTGTGTCAAGACCCTTTATCTCGGGAACGCGTGGAGGTATCGAGTTCAAATTTAAACCATTATACCCAAATCTACAGTCCATTGACGCTGTGAAAGAATCGAACTTCTACATTTACGTAAAAAAAAGATACGGCCGTTTATGTCGCAAAAAACGTGTATTTCGACACTCTCGAGGGAATCAAAATGTATAGGGTATTTCCCATTGACCTAGAACTATGAAATTTGGCAAGTAACACCGTCTTTTACTACAAGTATAGGAAAAAATCTGAAATCTGTACATTTTTAGTTAAATCACAAAAAAAACAGGGTCTTTATGCAAGGAAATGGCGGCGGTGGAAATTTTGAATTGAGTTGACCGTGTTATGTGTGGAACCCTCGGTGGGCGAGTCCGACTCGCCTTGTCCGGTTTTTTATCATCGTAACTCTCGTCATCAACAGTAGTTCTCGAGAACGTATTTTCGTGTAAAAGTAATCTAAAAGGATTTAAATTTTCTTGAAGACCGGCAACTCGTAATTTGCCTTGGTGTTTCTAGTATCTTTAGGTGGCGAAACACTTGCTTTCCTTTTCATGCTAAGTGATCACCGCCACAACACTAGGAGTGGAACCACAGATGCGCGGTCGTCCTTAAATCATAAGTTATTTCTTTTAAATGAAATCTGTTACGCTTTAAGATAAAATAGTACTTGTGAATTATAACATGTTTTTTTTTGTACACGCGATATCATTTTTTCTTTTACTGTGCACATATAAATGTTTTGTTTTGTTTTATGAAAGTTTCATGCTTTCAATGGCTGATACGACGTTTCAATTATGTAAAGGCTAAGAAAAGATTATTTTAAAGTGATCCTTATTAAAAGGAAAAGAAATCTACGGAAAACAAAATCCTAACTCACGTGAAATCGGTGAATCCACGAGTTAGTTTTGAACATAAAGTTTATACATATAAAATGGTTTTGATTTCGCTCCAACTATTCACTACTGGTGTTTGCGAACGCTGATTGGAATGTGTTTGGCGTTGTTGATTTATCTAACAACGTCCATTGTTGCCGCAATCATACTGCTATGATATGATTGCGCCACAGTGAGAGATAGCAGTAGGGGAACTTGCAAACAAATATAATTGTTATATTATTGAAATGAAGTTTTGTGACCTTGCATGTATTTATGGCAATCAAAAAGGATAATATATAGCAGCGTTTTGTTAGATGAATAAGCAAGCTAACAGATAGCCGTTATACGGAATAGCCTCATCGGGTTTCAAACGAACTATGTGGTATCTTCCGAAGCCACATCTTGACATTTGTGTCAAGTAAAAGACATTCAAAAATCCAAATTGCATCCGAATTTGTTCAGCCGATTTGTCTGGCGTGATTGAGTAACAAACATTAAAACTGGTATTAATAATATTAGTAAGATTATTGACATGTTTTTTAAAAGGTACTTTTAGCATTCTCCTAAATGCAACTTTGTTCCCTGGCACACTCAATTGGTTACTCGTCTATATTTTTTACCATAAACCACAGATTTTAAAAGTTCTCAGTAACCCATTTGCAATACCTATTATTTTTATGGATTAAATAAATAATTAACCCCTAAAATGTCGGCCAATTTAAACTTTCATATATTTAATATAGAGAGCGTGCGGCAATGACACCAGCGTCAGAGGGGTTAATTTATCATTAAGGCAGGATTTTAACGTTAATCCACCTCGTAGTTATACTTCTGCGTTAATTTCCCTGTGACATGCAGACAAACATTTTCGTCGTGTGTGGCGTACCTTACATCAGTCTTGTTGTTTTTCTTTGCCTTTTTCCGGTCATTTGCGGCTGGCTCCGCGCTGATGGCTTGCCTAATGTTTGCCTATCTCGCCCCATTAGGGGATGAGCAAGCCAATATTCATTTATACGATATCGGAAATGTATAGATGTATGAATAATGACAGAGTTGAGGGAAATGAGACTTGTGAAGTTTTTTTTTCTGTGTTTGGGTTTAAAGAACGGTAAGAAACCGTGGAAAATAACAACAAAGTGATAAGATAACTATGCACAAAATTGGGATTGGCAATTTTACCAACAAATGGCTTGTGTGCTTATTTGCATTCACCAAGCTATAAAAACAATGAAAAACCATTAAAAGAATGTTGGTTTCATTATTTCTCAGACACTGCACCCGAGCTGCATTACACGTTTATCGAGCAGGCGCTGCACCCGGGCCCGGCGCTGGCGATGCACTGCGCTGCGTCAGGGTCTCCACCTCCAAGGTTCACCTGGTTACTGGATGGACAGCCGATCGAGGAGTTGAACACGCCGCAAAGGTGAGCGTGGGATATTAGATCACTGTACCAACATGTATTATGCATTATTACTATGCAGTACGCTTACATTATGTTATTTTCTATAGAACATACAAAATAGAAGGCGACGAAGGCCCTTTCTGAAATACAATAGTATATTTCTGACAATAATAAAAGTATTGATTTTTTTATATGTATTATGTTTTAAGCTTGAAGAAATAACTATTTTGCATTAAACTTTAACAAGCTGTTACTCGAAAATGTTTACAGATATTAACACAGTGTTAGGGAGAAAAATAACAATATGTATCTTTATACATAATCTCCTATTTTCGGGTTGGGTCATCCCCTCTTTCCACCCTGTGGAAAATACCCATACCAACCTTAAATCAAATTTGTCTTGGGCCGGCAACGCATCTACTTTTGTTTTGTGATCTCCATGAGGTAATCGATCGCTTAGCATTATTGTGTTCCGCTTTTGCGACGTTTGTCCGCTTCTAGCATATAAATATTTTAACCCAAAGTTAGTTTAAATTACAAATCTTATCTAAACTTGCCAGGACCATCACTCAGTTCATCAGCACTAACGGCGACGTCGTCAGCTATCTGAATATATCGTCGGTGCGGCCAGAGGACGGCGGACGCTATACGTGCCGCGCGCACAACTCACGCGGCGCAGCGGAGCACTCCACTCGGCTCAACGTTTATGGTGAGTCTGTGCTGACGACGACTGATCACGGCCTCTATTCAACTTAATAAAACCATATTGCCTTCGACGTGCTATGGTTTTGTTTTTAAATCGAACGCCATAACTGTCAATTAAATAAGAGCTATCAAAAGGTGGTCGCGTCTATCTCTTTGTGTTAATCCCATACATTGTGATAGATTCCGAACATCGTTTAAGTTAGAATTAAGCATCTTATCTAGGGCCACGAATTCGAGAATCGTTGTCGTGAGAAAAACGTTAATCTGATTTCATTACGGAAGGGTCGAGTTAAAAACAGTAGTACCACCATAACACGTCAAAAACCATAATTCGTTTTACCTTGTTGAATAAAAACCTAGGACCGTTGTCCCGTTAATGTGACGTTTTGCAAGAATGACTTAGTGTAAACTTACACTTAACATACATAATCATTTATTAAAGACTGATTTATATAAATATTTCCAGGCCACCCGTCGATCCGCAGCATCGGGCCGGTGCGCGTGGTGGCGGGCGTCAACACCACCGTCTACTGCCCCTACTCCGGATTTCCAATCAGGTTGATGGAGGTGCATTTGCTTAGTAAACTTATAAGTTTCATTTCAGTTCCGTTTTACATCTTTAGCATTGGCAGTTTAGTTTCCCCTTTATCTGTTATCTTTTTAAAAGAACTTGACCCTGGTCTTCTTGTTTGAAAATGTCTAAAAACTTCCTTCATTTTACTATTATTTATACTCATAAAAGAATATTTAAATTGCATGATTTTTCTGATCTAAATCCAAGCTAATAAAACAATACTCTAAATCTATTAATATCCGTGAGCTATTAATAGATTAGAACTATAAAAACTTATCTCTTTATCAAACCATTTTATTAACTTAAATCCTGAGTGCTAAATCATTTAAAAACTTTTTGAATACCAATAATCAGCAAGACACATCAAGGACCGTTTTGTGTTAGTTTACACTAACACCTAGCGTTTACTATAAGTACATGTAAAAACATCCCCTTCTGTGGCATTCAAAGAATTTAATAGCCAGCATCCAAAAACTACCAAATGTATTCCAGTGAAATAGTGTGGCAACGTGGTGGCTTGGACTTGGGTGGTGGTGGACGCGCTCTATCAGGTCTCGGTGGCGAGCTGCTGCTCTGGCCAGCGGAGCCAGGAGACGCTGGCGTCTACTCCTGCCGCGTCAGTGCTCCCTCGGGCCAGTATGCGCAGAAAGACGTGCAGATCTTTGTCAGGAGTAAGTTGCGGACACTCACAATGGTTACGTTTTCAGCTAAGTAGCAAGAAATCTATTAGTTTTGGAGGCCAATCATAATACGGACTAACGGACCAACTAATAGCAATAGGGTACCGTTTTGCCTTTTAAGTACCGAACTCTATAGTTTGATCATCTAGGGTGATCCCTATGATAGTTCATATACAACACAGCCTGTCACAGAGATCATCGTAGATTGATCAAGCTATAGAGTTCCGAGCGATTAGAATAACCGAACTAAGGTATAAAAAGTTATTTAGTCGAAGAATGTTATAAAGATTATTTTGATGTTTTCAGATCCTCCAAAGATTGCTGGGTTTTCATTTCCAATGGACTTGGTAGAAGGCAGTTCGATACAGGTGTTATGTGGAATCACATCTGGAGATAAACCTGTATACTTTTCTTGGCTGAAAGACGGTCAGCACATCCCTTCAAACCTGCAGGTAAGTTTGGAACATTCCGGGTATATTAGAGTATTTAAGTGTTTATTCGGACGTTCATCCCATTTTGTAGTACCTACCTTATTCATTAAAATAATACTCGTAGCTGCGCTATTGTTAAATATTTATCATTTTATCAACCAAAAAAGGGGTGGTTTAACTATGCCGCTGTGTCAATGTGTTGGTAACTATGCAGCTTCCAAACAGAACGATTGATTTCTGCTTGCTTGATGCTTCTGAGATGTTTGATGGAAATCAATTCCCTCTAAGTCTCATACCAGACCGTCACACAGAATCAAAAAAAAAGTGAGAACACTTGAAGGATTTTAATTTAAAAGTTTTCGTGTATGTTTGCAAGGTGCAAGAGAAGTCTCTGGACGAGTTCAGCTTCCTGATCTTCTCGCACGTCACCTCGAAGCACAGCGGCGAGTACACGTGCGTGGCCACCAACTCCGCCTCCGAGGTCAACCACACCGCGCGTCTCGCCGTCAAAGGTAAATTTTCTTATTTTTGTACTCTAGAGCTATTCCGATACTCTTAAATGCTACAGGATCTTTTGTGCAATAGGAACAGACTCTAAAGGTTTCCTATTGGTGGTTTTTCTTCACCATATAATGCTAACGTACTAGAGTTTGAAAATCTTTTTGGTTCATGTATGCCGACATGCCGACTGAGTCGACCTTTAAAAACCGACACTCTTAAAAATATTTAAGCTGAAAATATTTTTTTTTAATTATTTTCAAGTATCCTTATATTAATTTGGGAATTAATGTTAATGTTGCTTTTCTATTATTACAGTTGCTCCGTCGTGGGTTTATGAACCGCAAGATGTTTCGGCTCTCCTGGGGACCCAGATTATGGCGCATTGCGCTACCAAGGGCTACCCTGAACCAAGGATTACTTGGCTCAAAGGACATGGTAAGAATTTTAGTTGATTAACCCTGTGTTTAACCCTCCATAGAACCATATCATAGGGATGTTATAATTTGATTTATGAAAAGTACCAAACTAAATATCACTGTGACACAGTCTTAGGTAGGTCAGAATTAAGATAATTTCATCATTTCAGGTTCAGGCGTGAACGACTTCAGGCCGGTTTCAAACCTGGACCTCCAATTCTCCATCCTGGCGAACGGCTCGCTGAGCATCGCGCCCGCCGCGCACCACCACGAGGGACAGTACATGTGTCGCGCGGACAACGGCATTGGTCGCGGACTGTCCAAGATTATCGCCGTCTCGGTCAATGGTGAGTATAATTGGAGTCGTTTGGTTGTTCAATCTTACAATAGTCTAATAGACTAACCGGCAATTACGACCAATTTTCCGCTACGATATTTTCAATGCTCGTGAATCATTTAGAAAGTTCAAGGTGTTCAACCATTCCTTTGATTTAGTCTATCACTCTATCTATTACATTTTGGGACATCCAGCAAGTGGTTGCAATCATGAATCTCCTAAGTTTATTAAGCCTGTAATTTTTAGATTGTGAATGTCATTCAAAAACTGTTGAGCTGGGTTAATAAATTTAAAATATTTGTATAACTGGACAAAAGGCACCTAATGCCTCATATCAAATCATAGCTTAGCAATCATGATGAGTTTAGGTATTAACTTAGGCACTCAGAGGCATCAATTAAATGTAATGCTTGATTAATGTAGCTGCTGTCTTTGTTATAGCAATAGAATAAGACAACATGTCACTAAACAAGCATTAAATTTAATTGACGTCTCTGAGTGCGGCACGTAGAGTTGATTTGGTATTCTTACTTACGGGAACAAAGTGTGTGGGAACGAAGAAAACTATTGTGACTGGACTTCTCGTATTATAAAAGTATTTATTTAATTTCAGAGCCAGCCCACTTCGAGTTCTCGTCCCGCAACATGTCGGTGAAGCGCACTGCGCAGGCGACGCTGCTGTGCGAAGCGCGAGGGGACCCGCCGCTTGCGCTGCAGTGGACGCACAACATGAAGCGCGTCGATCTAACTACATACAGGTCTATACCATTAGATAGTAATAGAACCTTCTAGGGAGTCATCTACTAAACATTTATGCATTGATTTCTAGCAACTGTATAATTGGTATATTCATTTCCTAAGACACTACGAAATTTAGTAAACCAGTTGCTCGTTACTCCAGGATATCAGTGTCAGAGAAGCGGTCAGAGAGCGGCGTGAGCTCCCAGCTGAGCATCGCGCACGCCGAGCGACACGACTCGGGCGTGTACCGCTGCCGCGCCGAGAACGCGTACGGCCGGGACGAGCTGCTCATCTACCTCGCCGTCCAGGGTTAGTCAAGAAAAACACTTTATCAGTGTTTCCTCTTTATTTCTTACTTATCTTCATAGGCAGGATGTTCATGCAACTACAAACCGGTTCTCTAGAACGTTTCAGGCGCGTACTATAGGAATTTGGAATGAGCTTCCTGCTGAGACAATGCGCTACAATATGGGGCTTTTTAAAAAGGGAATCATTAAATTGCTTCGAGACCCCAACGCGTTCGTGACGCCGCCTTCGTCGTTGCAAATGTCCATTGGCGGCGGTGACCCCTTTACATTAGGTGGGCCGTCTGCCGATTTGTCCGTCGATGTCAATAAAAAATAAAAATGTATGCCTCGAATGCCGGCAAAAGTAGTGTTTATGCCGGTTGGTTTTTTCACTTACGCAGACGACTTGCGGTGATTAGATGAACTCTAAATACTGCGCTGTTATTGCCTTAAAACCGTCACTTATGCTGCGCTCGGGATCAGGATGGCAAGTTCCCGTAAAAGCACTCCAATTTGGATTTAGAACCGACGGCATAAACACACTACTAGCAAATTATCTGCAAATCGCCTAGTGTTCCGGGTTTGCATGAACCTGTAACTGCTTACCACTGTCTAACGTCGAAAGGGATTACACCAGCTAGCATTGCACCAATATTGTTAGCAATATTCCTCCTAAAACAGTGTCTGTTTCAGAGTTCCCCGAAGCCCCGCGCGGGCTGTTCGTGTCCCGGCGCGACACGCGCGGCGCGACGGTGGCGTGGCGGCGCGGCTACGACGGCAACGCGCGCGTGCGCGGCTACCGCCTGCAGTACCGCGTCGTCGGCGACCGGCATCGCCCCGACAGCGACGACTGGACTGACGCACCCACCAGGGAGGTGCCGACTGATAGGGTCTTTGAGAAGTAAGTTTTACTGAGATAATTTTTGGAATTTAATGAAATATTTACATCCATAAAGAGCTAGTATATTTCAGGTCTTTGAATGATTTAAATGCAGATTAAAATATTTTTTTCATAAAATGGATTTCTACGTGTAACTAATTGTATTTACAGTCGCGGTATGAAAAGGTCCGACACTTTTTGACCTTAACAGCATTGAAATAGTGTCCAACAGTGACAAACCCTTTCATACCGCTACTTTACCTTACATTGTGTCCGAAGCGCTGGTAGATTCACTCATGTTACCGACGTGTAAAAGAGCCCTCATGTGGCCTATTTACTGAATAAATATATTGAATTTTGAATTTTGAATTTGAATTGGTTTTGAAAAATTAACTAATATTTATACTCGTAGTTCATGAATTATGAAGAGTTATTTTGCCCCAAGCCGCATAACGCTCCTATCTGCTGCAACCACATCACAAGGCACCTCATACTCATTATTAAATAAACTCTGAGAGTAAACACAGTTAGAAATAGAGGTTCTATGCATTTAAAATTCCATGTCGTCCATAGTTTTATGGAATGGACGGCAAATAATTACTTAATTATTAATTCGTAGCAAAGCAAAGCAATTCTTGCAATATGTTTACACATAAAAAAACAGTATTTGTTTAAATTACTAAACAAACCAAAATAGAGCATTTTTTTTGCAAATTGGTGTATATTTTTTGTATTATGGCACCAGGCTGGAGTCTACCGACCCTACCGCGGAGACACTCCTCGAATATCGCGTGGAGGGCCTACGCCCTGCAACAGCGTACGCGCTGCGTCTCGCCGCCGTCAACGCCATCGGCGACAGCGACTATTCTGAATCGGTCATCGTGCAGACTAAAGAAGAAGGTGAGGAACTAACCCATTATCTAAATACATTTTTGTAATACATCCCTAAGTCTACAGTTTAAGTTTCTGCATAAATTCAAGAGTAAGTAATGTAGTTTTGTCCTGGTATTATTATTTTTCTATCTTAGAAGAGTACTGATAATAAGACAAGACATATGCTTTCATTTTAATTCTAGCTCCGTCAGAGCCTCCGCACAATGTAAACGTGCAGGCGACTGCACCGGGAGAACTGCAAGTTAAATGGCAGGTGGGTTTGCCGGAGAATGTACAAAATAATTGGTTATTTACCTTCATTTCTACCTAAGTAAGTTTCTAAAACAAAATGCAGTAAAAATGTATAACAATCTAAATCATACTAATTAATTAAAAAAACACATTCGCCACACTGGCATCAATATTCTTATGGCCCTAATATACGATGACCATCATGGACTAGCATAAGGGACGGACGGGAAAGGTCTCTTACGCTGGCCAATGATGGCCATCGCTTAGAGGACCTTTAGATAAATCTTCCCAATCATTGATCAGTCGTTCTCCCCAGGCGCCCCCGCAAGATTCGTGGAACGGTGAGCTACTGGGGTACGTTGTAACGTGGCGCGAAGCAGGCGCCGCGGACAACGCGTCGCGCGCGCTCACCGCCGCCGGCTGGGGCGCCACCAGCGCCACGCTCGCGCCGCTGCGCACGCATGCGCACTACGACGTGCGCGTGCGAGCCTTCAACGCAGTCGGTGCTGGGCCACCCAGTGCGCCGCTTACTGCCACTACGCTTGAGGGTGGTAAGTGCTTCACTTTCATTCCTCAGCCCAGTAGGGAAATAGGAACGGAATACGGCTTTTCGCACATGACTGTTTCAATTTCGGCGATCGTGAGTCTTTAAAAGTTGTGTTAAACTAAACATCTAGTCAACAAAATAGTAATTTTCTGACGTGACTTGAGACGGGTAAGTCAGCCAATTTTAGGATATGTTTTTTTTTATAGATCTTGTTCTTAGTATTTTTGTTGGTGACGGTGACGATGGTGTCGGTTGCCTAGTGCTCGCGTAAAGTATTTGCTATCCGAGCCGATTGAAGTTGTATATACAGCCTAATTTACACTTTAAGGCTCTTTATTACCTTTAGTGTGCCAGGGCTAGTTTTGTATTAACTAACAGGCCAAAATTCAAATATCCTGTCACATTTTCATCGTTACCGACTGGGACACCCCAGCATTAACATTACGTGATTTTCAGGATTCTTCTGCATCGTAGGTATAAAATTAAAATAGAGTCATTCCATGACCCTTGACTTTTTGACATGACTCATTATTTTCTCGCGTCGTTTTGTTTATAGTCCCGGAGGCAGCGCCGCTGCGTGTGCGCTGCGAACCGCTGTCGGCGCAGTCAGTGCGCGTGTGGTGGGAGCCGCCGCCGCCAGCGCTGCGCGGGGGCACGCTGCTGGGCTATGAGATACTCTACGAGGTCCGTACTAGTCGGTAGTGTTTTGTTATTTCCTAACACTGAAATCAAACCTCACTGGTGTCACTGGAAGTCCATATCAAATCTAATAGTAACACCAAGACCTTAATGACCGATATTCGCACTTCCAAAGACTGGAAAACAATTTGTTACTATTCCAGAATCCTTCTTTTTTCTTTCGTATTAAAAACTCACAAATGACTTAAAATTATCTGTTTAAAACTGTGCATATAAAATAAGATAACATTGTTCTGAATATAAAAGTGGAATCTTAACAGATTCATGTCAGTGCTCTCTGTATTTCGTAGTTAATCGAAATATATAAAAGAAGAAACTGACCTTGCCCTGCCTTGAAATTTGGAAGGATTATTCCTTGGGTACCCTAGGGCCTAGGGGTTCCTGAAAATTGATCCCCAACGGAATGAAATAGGGAGAGTAGCGGTAAACTAATTCTACGCGTACGAAGTTGCGGCTGTCCTTTAGTGTAACAATATGTAAACAGGCGGTGGACGACGGCGAGTCAGCGACAGAGTCGCGGCGCGCGGGCGGCTCCGAGGCGGTGCTGCAAGCGTTGCGTCGCGCCGCCAACTACTCGCTGTCGGTCCGCGCGCGCACCGCCGCCGGCCCCGGCCCGGCCTCGCCACCCGTGCACTGCGCTACTCATGAAGACAGTAATTACAATTCTTTAGATATATAATTAATGATAGTGACCCTTTACGTTGCGACATAGGTCTAGTACGTTAGCTATTGGACGTAAGTCAATTTTTTTTAAAATTGTGTAATTATTATGTCTTTAAAATTTTACGTTTATTTTCTATGAGGTGCTGACCCATGTTTCATCTGCAACTTTGCGTAGGAAACCGTTTATTTAAGAGCAGAAACTGCTTCAGACTTTCCATTTGATTAGTGTTTCCTATCAGTTCCAGGTCCGCCCGCCGACATCAAGGCGCTGGCGAACTCTGAGGACTCTATCATCGTGAGCTGGCTGCCTCCAGCGCAAAAGAACGGCCGCATCAAGCACTACACCGTCTATAGCAGGCCACAACGGTATGTTATTGCACATTGTCATAGTTTAATGTTAACTACGCGGTTTCTACCACCGCAGTATTGTTCTTAGTGGTTCCAGCAGTCAGGATTTATGGTGAAAATATTTAGAATCCTTTCAAAACCAATGTAGCTGATAACGATAGGTACCAACCGTTCTTTCACCAGGAAAAAGTTTGTACTGCTGGTATGGTATAATTATGGCTAACGAAAATCAAACTTGTTGTACAGTCGAGTTCATACATTGTGTACACTTTAGTACCTTGTCACTTTAATCGCTGTGAAGATTCATGTATGGCAGTTTAAACAAGGTACTATAGCGTATAAATATTTATGAACTCGACTATATCATGACATGCAAATTGAACTTCAACCGTAGGGTGGTAGACCACATTTTTGACCGACTGTACGTTCGTACTATCGTTATATAATATTCTCTGATTTATTTTGTTAAATTTAAGACGAATATTTTGTAATAGTAAAATGATTTTAAATGAGATGTTAGTTGTAAGGCGTCATAAATTACAGTTTTATATGACTTGACATTTACTCAGAGATATCTTATATCTTATCTTATCTATCTATTGGGTAAAATCTTATTTCTTTTGAGTGTTATGGTATTGATTTTGAACTAGGCTGCCATTTTACTGGCAAGTAAGAGCTATCATAACGTTGTCAATACGATAACATTCCAAAGACATTAATTGGTCTTACCCAGTATATAGAGGTCTAGTTTAATGACTGAGTTACGTATTATTCCATGTTTTCAACAATAAATTCACACAGCAGTACACCCGTAGCCTAACTCACAATACTCACTCCGTTATTCTGGAACATTTCAGCACCGGGCAGCACTCGCAGCTGACGGTGGCGCATAAGGACGAGGAGCCGGAGTTCTTCGCGGAGCTGCGCGGGCTGCAGGAGCATGCGCTGTACGAGTTCTGGGTGACGGCCGCCACCGCCGCCGGCGAGGGCGAGATGAGCGCCGTCGTGGCGCGCAAGCCCAGCGCCAGGGGTAATGAACAATGCTTACACCTATAAAACATACAAATTAAAATAATGGTGACATCTAGCGACAACTTGCATCAAACAACTCGCCAGCGCCACCAGCGTCAGATAGCGCAACTGAATCTGACAGTGCGCTACATCGCGCTAACGTAGTTTCCCCAGTCAGTTGACAAAGGAAAAAAAAGCTCATCCTTTATTGAAAACGATCTTGCCTATTTTACAAAGTTTTCCCCAAGCGGACTATAGTTTTTTAAAGCGCCGTTCTCACTGCAGTAGGAGAATGGAATTCGTAATTATTCAACGTTATCAAAGATCTTATTAAAGAAGAAATGCTACATAGTTCTTTCCATTAGTTCTTGTAAACGTACTGTACCTACTCGTGGAAACCAAATATTGTGTTTAACCTCGAGTTTACGTCATTTCCAAAGTCGAAATTAGTTGCAGTAAAATATTCGTTCTGGGCCTCTATTCTACGACGTTAAACGATATTGCTTTTGACCTATTATTGTATTGTTTCTATCTCGGAAGCTATTACTGACAAAAAAATAAGAGCTATCAAAACGTTAACAACACAATAACAAGTCAAAAGCAATATTATTCCACGTCGTAGAATAAAGACCCTTACTGCTATATTTTTTATTTTAATCTACTTTTAAATATCCACACTAACACAAAAAATTACCTAATTATCCAGCTCCAGCAAAGATTTCGTCTTTCGGCCGCCGTGTTTCCGCAGCGGCGGGCGCGCGCGTTCGGCTACGCTGCGCGGCGGCGGGCGCGCCGGCCCCGCTGCGCTCCTGGTCCCGCGCGCGCCCCGCGCCGCCGCTCAGCGCCGACCCCAGGGTGCTTATAGAGGACCACGACCTGGTCATACTGAGTAAGTGTACTGTTAACACATCATCATCTGTATCTGTCCACTGTATGGCGCGTATGTTACCCTATCTTCGGCCTGTCGCATCCAGCATCTGCAAGCGACCTTTCGCAAATCGCCACTCCACCTAGCTAGAGGGCGTGTTACGATAAGCTTGCCGAGTCACGGTCTTCACTCGAAAACTCGTTTACCCCAACGGTTATCGGTTATTCATACATTTTCAAAATTTGAAAGATCCAAAATTATCTCCGGTTTGTCAAGTCACTCCCCATTTCCTTCCTATGAGGTTGGTACAGTCAACAGCATAAATAAGTGATCATTTATGTAATTTGTCGCTTTCAATCGTTTCACAATTTTGTATAACATTTCAAACACGACGTTAAAGTGACAAAACTGACAAGGTACATAAATGATCACTTATTTTATCCTGTTAGACTATACAAGCACTTTACTGCAACGTCTGGAACACACCGCGCAAGAATAAGGTGTCTTTCACGTTGCGCTATTGAAGTACATTAAAAGAGATATGGCTGGTCCCGTTGTCCCCAGACCTGGACCGCGGGCTGGCGGACAACTACACGTGCACGGCGCGCAACCCGTGGGGCGAGGAGCGCGCCTCGTGGGAGCTGCGCGCGCTGGCGCCGCCGCCGCGGCCCGCGCTGCGCCTCGCCGCCGCCGCGCCCGCGCGCCTCGCGCTCGCCTGGGACGCGCCCGCGCCCGGACAAGTGCACAGTCAGTATCTTTGCTCTACCAACATTCTAAACCTCTATTTAACACGGTAAAAACCTTGCTTTTTCCGCTGACGCTCTTATGGCGACCCCTATTTTCAAAGAAGATATCTCTTAAACAGCCCAAAAGATTTTCATGAAACCTAGCTAAGAACTTACTATTAAAAAAAACTAGTCCAAATTAGTCCATCGGCTTGGAAACCATGATGCCACTGATAGATACACAGATACAGAGATACATATGTTGAACGTATAACACCCATGTTTGCGTCAGGGGTTTAAAACCAGGGCATCTATTCTACTCGGTAAAACCTTATTGCCTTTGACATGTTATCGAATTGTCAACGTTGCAATAGCTCTTATTTACAACACATTAATGGCGGCCGAGTTAAAAAGAATACGATAACATGTCAAATATGGGTTTAATCAATAGAATAGAGGCCCTATAGGTACTAAAATGCCCGTCAAGATGCCTAATGAAGGTGTTGGGATTAGATCTCACTATGATAATCTTTGTATGGTAATAAGGGCGAGTACAAACAAAGCGAGAGGTCTTAAAAGGGCAGTTTTATGTCCTGTGGTTTGTGTGCAATGCAAGTATTCAAGTGAACAACTTTTATTGTATAGCCACCATTGAACCATGTCTTAATGACGGTGTCAATTAACAAGAAATTAATTAGGACCGAATCCATCGTTGGCTGTTTTGGGACAGAGTTCTACAGTGGATCAACTACTCAAGTTTCTCAATTGTAATAATATACTAGTAACTATATCAGTCTAGCTAGGCTCTAGCTAGACTTTATGTATCGACTCCCTGCACCTTCTCAATGTGAATAGTTTCCTACTCTCCAATTCCCAGGTTACACGTTAGAGCACGTCCGGGTTGGCGAGCACGCGTGGGCGTCGACGCGGCTGCCGGGCGACGCGCGCGCGCACACGCTGCAGCGGCTGGCGTGCGGCGCCGCGTACCGCGTGCGGCTCGTCGCGCACAACGCCGCCGGCGCCAGCGCGCCGAGCGAGGAGCTCGCCGTCAGCACGCGCGGTGGCCGTGAGTAACCTTAGCTATCATCTTCATTAGGCTGCCTGCCCACTGGAGCGGAGCGAGGTAGTGGAACGGTGAGCGAGGAAAAAATACGCCAATAGGAGAGCTGCGCTATGAGAAACTAGGGAAAGGAAGTATTCCTATTGGTTGATTTTTATATCGCTCACCGCTTCGCTGCCTCGCTCCGCTCCAATGGACAGGTAGCCTTATAATAGTGTCATTTCCATTTTTATCACCATAGTGATCGTCATCGTCATCGTTTTTGTCAGTACCTACTAGTAGTAATAGTACTTAGTCCGATTTATGACTGTTCTGTAGTAACTGCAAATAAAAAATTAAACTCTCGCGCCGCCTCGTCTTGCCTCGCTTGACCAGTCGAGAAACACCTTTACACCCTGTCATGAATATAAAATTAACTGTTAAAATCGTCTAATCGTCGATCGTCTTAATAAACGTCAAAATTTGTTTTCTATGACATGACGTTTACTTTTATACGTCTAAACAATAACATTTCACCCAAAACCAGTTTATTAATACCACTAATAAATGATAATAACACAGTTATAAATCTTCAACAAAACTCCACATTTCAGCTTCAAAAGCAGCACCAGAAAAGGATCTAGTAACAACGAACAGCACGTGCGTCCGCCTGAACCTCCTAACGTGGGACAGCAATGGTTGCCCCCTCAGCCAGCTGCAAGTGTCGGTGCGGGGGTTCGACGAGTCGGCGTGGCGCAGCGGGCCCGCCGCGCCCGCCGAGCCGCTCGTGTGGTGCGACCTTAGGCCTGGTTCTTGGTACCACCTCAAGGTTGTCGCCACAAGTGCCGCTGGGACCACGCTGGGGACTTATTACTTCTCGACTTTGACTGAAGATGGTGGTGAGTTCTGTTACAATATTGTAGTGACTCTACCTACGAAACTAGCAGTATGGTTCGATTCATGGTATAAGATCGTAGTTAAGCAAATATTTGTATGATGAGTACGAGTATATATTTATCTGTGTTAGGTGTTTTATTATTTTATTCATGTATGCATTTATCTATATATAAGGAAGTTTTATTGTTGCTATTACTTGGTAAATTTATGTAAAACCCCTAATATTAATTTATTTTTATAGAACGTATTCCAGCGCCCGCGCAGTTTCCGGTGGGCGGCGGCGACCATTCGGCGCTGCTGCTGGCGGGCTCCGGCTGCGCACTGTTCATGGCACTGCTGGTGCTAGCATTACTCGCCTGGAGGAGGAGGTCGGACATGTTTGAAATTATATTTTCTATATTATATCAGATGACTTGTATCAACAGTCCGTAATTATTATTAAAGCCAGTCGCATCCCAATACTGTGCAAAGACCTCCCCTTCCATTTTTTCAGGTTTCCCTTCTTTGACCAGTCTCATGGCTCAACTTTCGAAACTTATCTTGACATTTCCGACGAAGTCTGCCGCGTTTCCGTCTTGACTTATTGGGCTTCCATCCTGTAGCGATTTTGGCCCATAGCTCGTTCAGCATGCGGCAGATGCGACCAGCCCTATCCCACTTCAACTTGGCCGATGTGAGAACTACTTTGACTATTTGAGTCATGAAGCGCAAGGTGGTGTTTGAATTCTAGGAAACCACAATAAACATAAAATTTGTTTTTTTTCTCTTCTCGTCGTTACGCCATCTGGCTCACCATTATTTTACTTCCCCAAGCAGGTAACCATTTCAGAAGTTGTCAAGACCACCCATGGCATCCCTGACACATGCTGATGATGATGATGTTATGTCTCCCCAGAGAGCCCGCGTCGTGCCTGCGCAAGGGCTACGAGCCGAGCGTGGCGGAGGACAAGGCGGCCGAGTCGCGCGACAATCGCCGCAACTGCCAGCAGGTGTACACGTCCTCGCCCGGCAAGCAGCCGCCGCCGCCCAAGGACCAGCAGGGTAAGCGTGCTCACAATTGGTTTACAGTCTGTGCTTTTGTCTTATTATCTTTGTATAGATGTGTCCTTTTATGTATACTCCGATCCTGTAGGATCTTTTCTGCAATTGCCTGACGTACACAGCTGTTTAACTGTGCAGGTTTCCATACCATGTTTTCCTTAAACGTAACAGCATCGGGTAATAAGTACATTACCCGTTGCTAGAAAAACTAATTTGAAGGTATTGCCATGTACCTTCCATGTTTACTTTAAACTCGGTACCGTACAATCAAGAGTCGACTCTCTTATTTAGCCGAGGTTTACTTTGAGCTACTATTTAGTTTCCGATTTGTTTGTTAAGTCAAAAGTTCACTTGAATTTCACCTTGCCGACTATTAACCGATTTTCAAGACAACGTTGACTATCAGGCAAAGGCCCCTATTCTTGGCGGTAAAAACCGTATCCTCTTTGACCTGTTGTGGTATTGTTTTTAACTCGGCCGCCATTATTTTCAATTAAAAAGGGCTATCAAAACGTTGACAATACGACAACAGCTTAAAGACGATATGGCCCAGCAAAGAAAAGCGCTAAATTTTAAGTGTCAATTATTTTTATGTAACGATCAAAACTACTACAAATCCCACTTTGTACTCGTATTTTCTGCGTCCAAGTGCTAAGTTTTTAATTTTTCACGTGTGTATTGCAGAGATGTACGAGATCAGTCCGTACGCGACGTTCAGCATGGGCGGCGCGCGCAGCTCCCCCGCGGCGGCGGCCACGCTGCGCACGTTCGGCCGCGCCGAGCCCGCGCCGCTCGCCGCCGCGCCGCCGCCCAAGCAGCGCTCGCTCACCAACGCAGGTACACAAGTCAACATGCACTCTACTTACTTTCCCCCTTACAAATAAACGCACTATACCATAAATAAAAAAATAGTAAGTATTCGTTGTCCCTTTCTGTTAAATACAAATTGTGATGTGATGTAATGACAGATAGAGACAGAGCCTACTTCAAACTCATTTTAGCTATTGCGACTTTATGAACAAGATGGTAAATTTTTATTGCACAAAAATACAAATTTGAGTACAAAAGGTGAACTTAATGCCTAATGGCATTCTCTAAGGGTTGACATTTGGGCAGATCAGAAAATTGTCCGTAGAACACGTCACGTCTCATTTTCTAATTTTGCCACTCGTATCATAAGAGTTCTCATTACATGACAGTTGCATAATAATACTTAACGTCATTATAAGCTTTTTCAAAGCAGTATTTGGTTCATTTTATTAATTACTTAAATTCCTTATAAAATTATTCCATGACTCAAGCGTAGAATAACACAATTTTGTATATAAATGTTGTTTCAGACGAGTACACGCTATCGCGCGCGATGACGCTGCTGGTGCGTCGATCCGAGTCGGACTCGGACTCAAGCGGGTCGCCCTGCGCCGAGTGTACCTCCGGCTCCTACCGCATGCCGCAGCCCAGTGGCAAAGGTACTTTATCTACTGATGTTATATCTGCTCCCTATTTTGACGACCTGACGATGACAGATATCAGGTGGCAATTCAGTACGTTTTTGAAATCCAAAATGGGTTTGCGTTTGATACCTCAGTCTCACCTTATGTTAAGTACCGACGAGGTGGAGAATGGTACACGCTTACCCAGAAGAAAACCAATCCATTATTAATTACCGTGTTAATTCGTTTTTACATCAATAGGATGCCATTTACATTTAAAAGGGGGTGTCACCTGTCATTTTCAGGATGGTAAAATGATGGGACTCCTGGATTCATTTTATCAATTCAATTCTTGTTTGTGAAAAGGATAGATATAATTTGTATCCTATAACTATTTACCTTTAGGAACACTCTTGTGGCCAATTTACTAAATAAATATTTCTAATTTTGAATTGACAACGCGTTAGCCTATACTAGTTGGTAGTGCCTACGAATTAAGCTAGCGGTCCTGGGTTTGATTCCCGGTATGGACAAAATATTTTGTGTAATGAGCGCGACCACCTACCTATTTCTTTCTGAGTCTTGGATGTTATCTATGTATTTAAGTATTTATTTCTCTACAAGTATGTCGTTATTTAGCACCCATAGTACAAACTTAGAGCTTAGTTAATAAAAAAAAATCCCTTTACCCAGTTGAACTTGGCAGCTTTATCAATAAATTTAACAGCTTCTGTTAATTTATCAGTATCGGAGGAGGTGTTCCGCGCCGTGACGGACTCGAGCGCGGAGTCGGCGTGCGCGGGCGACGCGCGCTCGCACCCGGCGCGCGGGGACAAGGCGCGCCGCCGCCCGCGCCGCCACCACGCGCCGCAGCCGTCGCGGTCAGTCGCTACACGCCACCCATCCGGGCCCGTAGCAAAGACTCAAACGCTTCTAACGTTTTTCTTTTCTATCATTTAAAATGTATGGGATGACAGCTGACCACGTAGTCTATCATTACACACGAGAAAGTCATCCCATACGTTTTGATGGTTTGAATATAAAAACGTTAGTGGCGTTTGCATGTTGGCTAGGGCTTCCGGACATCTAGTTTACGGCTTGTTTGTCTCTCGGATAGTTTACCCTTGAAATATCGAAACTCATTTCGTAGAACGTTTTTTTATCGACAGTCAATTCTACGTGCAGGGGCTTTATTTTTTTTGTGGTTATAAGTCTAACCTAACCTACGTAAATAAGGTTTCAGCAAAAATTAGCCTTCGATGAAATGAAATTCCGTGAAATGACACATTCGATGACATGTTGGTCGATATTTCAACGGGATACCCTCTCGGATTACTTTTTAACTGTTTTCCTAGACAAATTCAAAGTTGTCATTGGGCAGTTCACGTCAATCTTAAACATTGTTGATGATGATAACGTTGCCACAAGGCATCTTGTCACGATAGAGGTGCAAGCGAGAAAATACAAGATGCGCTATAATATTCTCTGGGCCTCTATTCAACACGGTAAAAACTAAATCGTTTTTGACCTGCGATCGTATTGTAAACTTTTTAATAGCTCTTATTTACTTGACAGTAATGGCGGCCGAATTAAAAACAGTACCAAAACATGTCAAATATGATTACCGCCTAGAATAGGGTGCAGTAATTATTAAAAGATATAACTATAAAATGGAGAATTGTTAAAACCCCTTACGAAAAACTTCGCAAGAGTAGTTTTACACTTTTAAACTAAAACGTAGCCAATGAGTTGAATGAGTCCAATGACTCACACATAATACACACAATTAGATAGACGAAGGTTTCAACTACCACGCTTCTTTTGTGCCCGCACAAAAAATGTACAGCCAACGCCATCTAGCGTTTACCTACAACACTGTCAGGAACACGTGCGTACTCCGAGAGTCTGAAGAAATTTTCGCCCCCAAGAATATTTACGTGGACGTTCGCCTATTCACCACTAGATGGTGTTGAAAAAAACTTACAGATTTCTATATTACAGGTATCAACAGCGCCAGGAGCAAGAACGAAGAGATTTTACAATACATGTATAAATAAATGACAATAAGACTGCTGAAAGCAAAATCAAAGAACACTATAGAATGTTAACTAGATAGACATAACTAGCGTAAGAACTGTAAATATTTCTATGAGTTTTGTAAATTTTATTAAATAATTGAGGCCTATTTGGATTAAAAAAGCATCGGGACTCAAATCGTCGTCGACAAAAAAGAAACAAAATTGTTTGAAATATTGTTTTGTTACTTAGTTATTAAGTATTTGATACGACACGTATTATGATTGTACTGGTTTCTGCGTCGATTTTGTATATTTGTTTGTTAATTGGAATTTTATCATTAAGAATGTAAGAATTTTTGTCGCCAAGTTTCTATTGCAATTTATTTTAGTAGGTAACTGGATAAACTTTTTTAACGAAACTTAGTAGCAACTGTAGCAAAGGATAACAAACAACATACTTCAATATTTTTCATAGCACCAAAATGTATATAAAATATTGATTGTGCCAAAATAGAACGTAAAAGTTACATTTATCTTATTAATTGTTGAGAAATACATGGACAGCAGCAGACATATTTGCCAAATTTTTTAATCCACGACGTCGTGCCCCATTTAATTTATTTTACGTAAATTGGAACACCCGTTCAACGTCAATTTACATGGTGGGGCGCGCCATCGTAGTTTGAAACCTCTATACCTAATTATAATGTCTATGTTTGCTAAATAAACCAATAACCAAGCAAATAATTAAATAAATAAGCGAAATACAATTGTTAAAATTTGCAAATTATTTACATGCATGTTTTTCACGAATTCCTTTTTTTTATTTACTTCTGCCAAGCTTAAAAAAATGTGTATTTCCTGTCATTTAGTTTGGAAAGAGATAACAATAAAAGAAATGTTACCTTAAAACTATCACTGCCTAAAGGTTAGTTGTTTTGTGTAAATATTGAAAGTAAGCGAAAAAAAATTGGAAACGAGACGATCAATAAAATAAGTTTATTATTTATGCTGTTTCATTTCTATCCTCTTTTCAAGCTAAGGAATAATGACAATGACACTCGGACGCACCACTACACAGTCCATGGAGAGAAAAATTATAATATTTTTATCAAAACGATATAGGAAATTCTAAACAAAGCATGGACTGTAAAAAAAAAACAACCTAAAGGTCTAAAGCCCAAAGCCGAAACCAAGGGCCTTTTACTGTCTCGAGATTGGTTTTTATAATAATTGTTGTGCTCAGGGCCTCTATTCAGCACGGTAAAAACAATACCGTTTTTGATCTGTTATCGTATTGTCACCGTTTTGATAGCTCTTATTTTCTTGACAGTAATGGCGTCTGACGTCATAACAATAGCATAACAGGTCAACTACTATATTTTTTACCGTCGGGAATAGAGCCGCAGAACAAGTACATTTTAGTACCTTGTCGTCGCTTTTGTTATACTTAATTTAAACCACTCTTGCTTTAATAAATTATTACGACTAGGTACTAAAATGTACACCTACTTTTGAGTTTGACTATTAGTTAGCTATAAATATCACCATAACAGTAGACCCGCTAATGTACTGACAGAATAGTGAATGATGTTTAATGAAACCGTTACGCACGGTTTATAAAATCTATTTGAACCATCCACCAACATCAATCCACAGTAAGCTTTGATTACTTATGGATGCTAGTTTTCGCTTCTTTCGTCAAAGAGTTCAAGTAGGTTTTAAACGATTGAACCCAAAAATACCTTTCACCAATAAAATGTAACTTACTAATTAATAGAAAAAAATCTCATCGAAATCGGTCTATCACTTTGGGAGGGTTACCTATCTGAAAATATGGAGCGTAACTAAGAAAAGACAGTGAAAACTAAACCTGAACAAAACAGAAACAATAAATTTGCCGGAAAAGATTTCTCGGACGAAATGTTGGGATAGCGACAAAAGGTAAAGTGAAAAATTTACGAATGAATATTATAATAATATATACAAAAAAAAAAGTTTTTTGGACAAAAGATTTGGGACAGTAAAAAACTATGGATGCTATAAATAAGTTAACGTTTGTGACCTACTACTCCACAGACAGGCGTCAAACTATTTTGTTCAGCGATTGAAAACCAATAAAAAGTAAGCAATCAATTTCCCAAACTCATTAACAACTACCCTCAACTTATATTTAAGTCGCAATAAACATCGCAGCGTCGGCTGGCGCGCGCCCAACGCCTGCAAACTTCGACAACTTGAACCTTCCGCAATAAACTGAACCCGTTAGTCAACGAGAAAACGATTATTGCGGGTAGTTTGGCCTTATTTATTGGCAAAACTAAATACTTAGAAACTTACAGGACAGGTTTCGTCGTTTACGGTAGATTTGAGTCTGCAGCACGACTTTAATTTAAATTTCAACTTGCAACATTTATTCATGGTATTGTAGGTAAAATCACTCGGAGTAATGCGGTATTTTTGTCTCATCATCATCATTATTATATCAGCCGAAAGACGTCCACTGCTGGACATGTGCCTTCCCCAAGGATCTCCAAAACGGCCGGATTTGTGCTACTCGCAAATTGTGTTTGAATTTTGTGTTTTTATCTACAGCTTAGCAATTTGTACTGAAAAACTGCTGCTCATTGTGATAGGTTGCCACTTGAGAATATTATAGTTTTTGTCTAATCACCTCGTTATTTTTTTAAGTACCTAACTATACCTGTTGATGACGTGGTTATCCTAGTTGATAGTGACGATGCCGGCGAAGCTGGAGGTCCCAGGTTCAATTCCTGGTGAGGGTAATTATTTGTTTGGTGAGTGCGAGTCTTTTTTCTGGGGTAAAACCATACTGCATTTGACGTGATATCATATTTTGAACTTTACCATAGCTCTTATTTACTTGACAGTAATGGCGGCAATGTTAAAAAAAAAAACATAACACGTCAAAAGCAATATTATGGTTTAAGACCTCTGGGCACTTTCGTGATTTTTATGTATAAGTATGTGAAACTTGCAAGACTTAAGTAAGAACTCTATTAAATGTATCTATTTTTCGTTGTCTAATACCATATTACCTTAGAGCTTACTTTAAGGCTAGGTCAAATCGTATGGGGTTATTGTTAAGTAAATATTTATATTTAAATACATAATATATAAAATAAAATATTAAAATTACACCTCAGCTAACTATTGATCTTACTCAAAGAAGATGGCGTTTGTGCGTCAATTAATTTTGAGTCATATTGTTTTGAAGTCCGTAGGTCCAGCGTTTTAGGCTGTGCATTGTTTGTCAGTCGGTCAGTCACGAAAGAGGAAATTTATTTATAAAATATAGGAAGATATAAATGTATCTAATACCGTAAAATGTGCCTACTTTGCTCCCCCACGAGTAATTATGCTCCATGGTTATGTTGAGGGAATCTGTATTGAAAATCATTCTATTGCTTCCATTCACTGCGTGGCTGTACGTATACATCGATTCTTTTTAGAAAATTTGTCATCACCCTTAACATAAAAGTAACAAATGAAATACATACCTAGTTACTATGGAGCATAGTTACCCATGGGTGAGCAAAGTAGGCACATTTTACGGTAAGTATCGGGGCGAAATCTTCTGATATAATTCGAAACTGTATAAATATTACCAACCTACGCGTAATTACTAAAGTAAAATCGAGTGTAAATTCAGACCTTTTACGCATATAAGCCCTACTCCGGCTAGCCGCAAGCTCTAGGTACTCGTGTTGAGGTAGCCCGCAACTCTGCGGCTGCTTTGGGGATTGCGGGAGATTAATCGCAGCCCGCCTCACTGGCGCCATCTGTTAAAATATACGCGCAGGTTTGTGCAAGGCTGCTAGCTGAGATTTAGTAGGTACTTAAGGGTCCCACAGACTACCAGAGCCTTTATTCTAGTTTGGTTATCTTGCTGCGGAGCGCATCTTGCTTGGATGCCGTGAGAAATCACATCACTGAGCCTCTATTCTACCATATTGCCATTGACTTGTTATACCTAGTATTGTTTTTTACTCGGCCGCCATTACTGTCAAGTAAGAGGCTATCAAAACGTAGAAAATATGATAACACGTCAAAAGCAATATGGTTTAACCGTAATGAATAGAGGCCCAGATAATGATATGATATTACTGTAGAGTAAATAAGAGCTGTTATAGCGTCAACTATATCATTTAAATGTAGAAGCAAGATGTGCTGATACAGTGTGAAATAACCGGCCAGTTCGTCTGCCAATACGGACCCTGTAAGTGAATCTTATTGGAACACAGAATTATCAGTTTCTCTTAAGAGGATTGTGAAGCTAAACATTTCCATAAAAAATGTGGTACCGTTTCTCTCCCCTTAAACCTAGTCGGATTTTTACGATTTTTGAATATGTCGTAGATATCATGAAAAACGTCTTTACGTTTTCCTTTCCATGAAGAATAAAATAAATTTAAAACAAAGCACGGTAACGTACTGACCTACTCGTAGTTCCTTATAATAACTACAAAATATTAAAAAATCGTAGAAATCGGACTTGATTTAGAGGATGAGAAACGATATCGCCCGGAGCTTTTGTATGAATTTTTTTGACGCGATTTTAACGGCGCTTCACAATCCTCATAAGGTATAGGTATATGACAGATGTTTTGTTTTCCTGCAAGTATGTATAGTGCACGGCACTGCAGACCTTTGTCTATAGGGTCTTGGCCGGAAAGTCCGATGCTTCACGGTCAAATTAGTCAAAATTTTTGCAGATAGCCAGGCAGCTTGATTAGAGAATGATCACTTTTTTACTATTTCCGTGGAAAAGAGTTAAGGTATAATTATTGGGTGTGACTTTGTCTTTGTAATTTATTTCTTTATTCATGTAATTTCTTGGTTTATTATAAATTATAACCTTTTGTAACTACCATGAGAAATTACATATTTTAACTGAGGCTTAATATTAAGGTTGCGAAAGTTTAAATTACTATTAGCATGCAAACATAGTCTAAAGATTTTTTAAATCAGTAGGTATAGGTACTCATAAAGACATCGGTTAGAAAAGAATTTTCTCAATTTGAGTGAAAATTTAAACTACTTATTGCTCAAAATATTTATTTGATTATTCAATATTTCATATTTCTTCAGTAGCCTGACAAACGCAAAGATTACACACAGAATGTGTGCTCGTATACTCGTAAAAACCGACTACGTAACTTTTTTCGATCTCAACACACGGCGGGACGTGTAACATCTTTCGACAACTTTGCGCGACGCTGGTGCCGTTCCAAGTCACAAGATAAAAGCTTCCGACACATAGATATAATATTCTAAATGCACCGCTAAAAAATACGACAATCCAAAAAAAAAAAAATATGACAAATTAAAGCCTTCAGCCACGTCATTTTTAATGTAAACTTTATTTGTACCTTAACTGAGTAAGTTGTTTTTTGATAAACAAATTAAAAAATCTGATTATTTCTTATTAATATTATGTTTGTTTGGTTCTAGCGTATAACGGATATAAAATCAGAAGGTATTTATTTTATTTTTGTTTTATATGGAACCTGTTTCCCGGAATAAAACTATTTCATTTCCTTTCCGTTCTTAAGTTTTATCTTTGGAAAACTGTTGTCATAATAAAAATACGGGTTTAAACATCATGGAATTCTTGGCCTGTAGCCGTTTATATATTTCGTATTAGGTACTATAGTCTCGTTTGATTAAGAAAAGAAAAGAAAAGAAAAGAAAAAAGAGTTTATACATTGCAATAAAGCAAAACCCCGTTTACTAAATATTATATTAAAAAAATCAAATGCAGGTTCTTCGTGTCCACTTTCCGCTACCGTTCTCATTTTAGCCCACAGCAGCGAGGGAAAGCTCTTTATTCCCTTCACTTTTCTGCTCACCTGTCGCCTCTCGATGACAGCTAGACTAGTCTACAATAGTTCCTGCCTTATACCTACAGTATAAGCGAAAACCAACTGTATTCCCTATAGACAAGGACGAAGCAACTGAAACACTAAGTTGGCGTTTTGTGAACAAGTTACACAATGGATATATTTGGCAATGGAATTACTGGCATTTTGTTTCTGACAGTTTAAGATTGGATGGATGGACAATGCTTGCTTTATTCGAGTAAGTACCTTTTTAGGGTTCCGTACACAAAGGGTAAAAAACGGGACCCTATTACTAAGACTCCGCTGTCCGTCTGTCCGTCTGTCCGTCTGTCCGTCTGTCCGTCTGTCCGTCTATCCGTCTGTCCGTCTGTCCGTCTGTCCCTCTGTCCGTCTGTCCGTCTGTCCGTCTATCCGTCTATCCGTCTGTCCGTCTTTCCGTCTGTCCGTCTTTCTGTCACCAGGCTGTATCTCATGACAGCGAGACAGTTGAAATTTTCTCAGAAGATGTATTTCTGATGCCGCTATAACAAAAAAATACTAAAAACAGAATAAAATAAATATTTAAGGGGGCTCCCTTACAACAAACGTTATTTTTTTGCTGTTATTTGCTAATTTTGTATAGATAATGGTACGGAACCCTTCGTGCGCGAGTCCGACTCGCACTTGGCCGGTTTTATTTTTATTTTCGTGAAGAGTGTTCATCTAGTTAACTAATACAAAAATAAAGCCTTGTCATAAAGATTAACTACTGATCAAACAACAGGTCCTAAGTAAATTGTTAGAACTGAAAACCCAATAAAAAACTTGAAACCTTTTGCTCAGTTTTACTCATTAGTAACTTTATACATGTTATGTGTGGATAACTAACGGATTATAACACCCGTGGTACGTAATCCTCACTTATATTATGTTACAAAATGCGAAAGTATGTTTACTCGTTGGTTTGTTGAACAATAATCCTTTTTTCACGCTGCAACAGAATAACCGTTGCTACGTTGGACGTGTCCCTTTCACAGGGATTGCTTGCCAGACATAAGTAACATGTTATCCTCACAAATTACACCATTTCCGCAATAAACGACTTCTTTGAGCCGTGGGAAAAGGCTAGTAATGAATAAGGAAACTTTACTCTGCAAATAGGCGGCACTGGCGCTGTGTTCATGTCCGAGTCTACGGCGGCCAGAAAAGTTTCTCGCAACTTGTCACTCGGAAACCTCTTTCTGTTTAGTTTATAACAAAAGAGACGCACCGAGCGACAAGCGAGATAAATCAACGAGTGCTAGCAGTTCTGCGCTTCCCTAGAGATACTGCAGAGATTCTAGAGTAGATACTCCACACTTAATGTTTAAATTGCTTTTTAAAAATAATAGATAGGGATAGAGTCTAATTAACAGTTTTAATTTTACCAACTGCTAAGCTTTTTTGTGTAATTTTTTTAACCAAAACCGGCTGCGATGACCCCTTGAGAATGTATACGTGTAGGAAACTGTTTTTCGCTGAGATAAACACAAACACAAACACTTGCACATTAATAAAACTGAATAGGTACTTAATGCACTAACAAAATAAGTAACAGAAAATTAGCTGAATATTGTTAAGGATGGAGAATGAAGATGTTTTCTGTGCACGGACTCTTTTACGAGTTGATTAAGAATAGAATAGTCTAAACAGTCCAATATAATTTCTAAGCCAGAAATCAATTTAGAATCTTTTCCTTAGACAAAAGTAAGGATTATACCACTGTAGAAAGTAACATTGAAAAAAAAAAAATTCTTCAAAAGTATCATCCCGATACGATTATGGTTCTTCCTGTGGCGGTGGACATAGTAAAGAATTTTTTGTTGTGTTTGCTTCAAGATACAAATAAAGCCCCAAGAAACCAAAGAGGCATTTTTTCACTTGTGAAAGTTCATGCGCGCCATTACAGGCTTTATCAATAGCGCGCCGATCGCGCCGAGTGCCCTTACCTTCCTCAAGCCTCAACTTCAAAAGCGCGCCGCATCTCAAACAACAACCCCCTAACCACCCGGCCAAATCACGCAGCACCCTATCACAAAGACACAAAACTCACAATTGAATACTTCTAGAAAAACCAACGGAATTTGTGGTGGTAATTTTCGCGCAAGCGTGTTTCAAGCGGCAGCCATTTTCAGGGGTACTAATACAAATAAACGCCGACGTCAGGATGGTACAACGAAGCGCTTGATTTGAAACTTCGTGTGCCTCGTCCCTTTTACTCGTCATTTGAGACTAAATCTAGTGAAAGAGATGAAGCTAAGGTAACTTCGAAGTTTGGGTTTCAGAGTAGGGTCATACGCGTACATGGACGTTTGTCACACACTAGCTATGTAACAAATCAAGGAAGGATGCGGCGGGCGCGCGTGTGCGTGCCGCGGCTGTGTGCGCGGGATGCTGGCTAAAGTCGTGTTTACACTGAGGGAAGGGTTGTCGGGTTTGTTTGTTTTTCCGGCGAAGAACGAGAAACCCTTTTTCATGTTGTGATTGTTGATGAACGGATGCTCGGGTGTAGGGATTTAAAAGGTCATTGTTTTGTTAAAAAGGGAAACGTAAAATGTGTGAAAACAAAATAAAATTGTGTGTGCCTATAATCAAAGTAAATATCAACGCTCTTACACACGCATAATAACAAAAATAAATAATCTTAATAGAAAGTGATAAAACATACAAAACTTTACTTGGCATTGACTATTCCATTGTATCCTTGCAATCATTTTTTGACGTTTATTATTTAAATAAAACAAGTTATTTTCTTATCTGTTTGAAACAAACCCTGAAGCAGTTCCTTTCATACGCCATTTTCAAGACCGCCATAATTCTCGAACCAAACCTTACAACTGCGTTCAGTTCTAAACCAATCACGCCCTCTAAAAATAACCGTCCATCCAAAAACCACATTAAAAATGAACACGACTGTGAACGCATCCGAACACCTGACCTGACCTGGAGAGGCAGAGATTTAGTCTGCCTCGCGCCGTCTCCGCGCGCGGACGTGCGCTCCCGTCCCGCCCCCGCAAACCATAACTACCGCCCGTGCGAAAGAAACAAAAAACCCGGTATGTAGTCATGAGGTTAGGGCCCGGTGGAGTGCCTTGATGTTGTGGTGTCGTCAGCTGGTTATTGATTGTCGTTTGTTTTATCAGGTTATCTCATGCACGTGGTCGGTCCTCGCTGTAAGCATGCTGAGTGAGTAAAGCGCCTTAATCATACTGAAAAAACGAAAGAGGAATTTAGGCTAGCTGTGAATGTAACGATTTCAATTTAAGTAACTTGGTAGATCGGGAGAAACAGTAAATAAAATTTAAAGATTATCGTAGAAAAACAAAGTAACCCTGTCATACTTACCTACAACCAAGTCAATGATGCAACGTCCTACAACCAAGTACTTTCATTGATGCAACGTTCAAAATGGTTTTTCTTACATTTTTGGGTTCTTAGGTGACATGATTGGTTTTAATAACCAGCATTTTATTATAAAAATGGTTAAAGATTGTTAAATAACGTTTTGAAACAATAATGTAAGTTTACGAGATAAACCCTTAAATAGGTACAACTTCAATAGTTAGACAGACATTCTTAATATTAGTATGTCAATATGAAAATATGGAAAGCAGTGCTTTTCGAACTTTTTTGATCGTCAAAAATTTAAACTATCCATTATGTAGTTTACTTACGTTTTGCTTGTAAGTAATCTGTTTTTAACGATGTTGATTACTTCTTTGATGTGATTGTTAGTTTTCCTCAATAAATGAAAAAAAAAAAGACAAACATTTGTATTTTACTAAGAAAACTGAGTATTATTAAAGCAAAATGAATAGTAAAAGTTTTAATATATTCATTTACTATACAATTTTTACCTCATGCCTATTGAACGGATAGATCAACATGAAATTCGTCTGATTTATTCATATCACGAGTATTAACATAATATTTATTTAAGCCGAGTAGAATATTGAGTCCCTGTTCACTCTACTATGTAAAGTTACTCGTAAAAAGGTCCTAGAAGATATTTACTCCCCTATTCATAAACACGCAATAGCTAAACCATGCTGTAATATATGCTCTGGCATTATCTGTCATTGTGATATTTGAATTTGACAGATAGTAACAGAATATACTTATACTAAAATGGGTTTATTGTGCGTTTATGAATTAAGGGGTTATTGTTTTGATTACTGCTATCACAGACGTTTTATCTTACGTTTAATTATTAACTCTAATGAAATTCTTAAGTTTTAATGGTTTAACTTCATTCAAAAATGTTATGTTAGGTTAATTCATGGTCCCATATAACTTTAAATGGGATTATGAACAGCTATCTGACTAGAAAATAATGTTAGAGAGTGATTAGTGCCTATTATTTTTAAATCCATTCGTTTAGGGTTTCGTGCCCAATAGCTGCCAACGGGACTTGTTACTAAAAGCTTCCGCTGTCCATTCATCTGTATGTCAGCGGGATGTATCTCATGAACCGTAAAAGGTAGACCGTTTACAGTCTTACAGAGTGTGTATTAAGTATTAAGGAGGCCCAAATACATGACGTGTTTTTTAGGCGTTTTAGGCTTTGTTGTACGTTGTACTGTACCATTGTACGGCCTATTTGTGCAAGACCGACTCGCACTTAGCCAATTTTTTTTTACGATATTTCCGCTTTTACTGTCAACTGAATACAGCTACTAAAACGTTAACCAGATGAAAACGATACGGTTTAAGGTAACAGGAGGCCCTGAACATTAAATCTAATCGAGTCAAAGTTCGATCGTGACTGGAGTGATTGCTCCCGAGTTTCAATCGATGGAAGATCAATCGTTTCATCTCTCTCTCAGTACCGCGGGGCTCTTTGAAATGACATCAAATAAAAATGGGTACCTATTATTTTATCGAAACAGCTTTCATCGGACGTATCATGAGTATCATTACACACATTTTTCATTTCATCGAAAGGCATTTTTCGTCGCATGTTTTTTTTTGGTAGTCACATGTCTAACCTAACCTAACCTACGTAATTAATATTTAAGATGTCCTGAAAACATCATGGTTTCAGCAGAAAATAGCTTACGATGAAATGAAATTCGATGAAATGATACAATGGATGAAGTGAAATTCGATAAAAGATGGGTTACCAATAAAAATAATTGGATATTGATAAAAGTGGGAAGTGAAGTTTTAGGAACGTTGAATTTTACCTTCCTAAGGCTCACCATACAACGAAATGATTTAATAGAATATGAATCTATTGTGAATGAAATAAAGTCAATTTTCTTATTTGATGGTTAAGCATAAAAAGAAAATCAACTTTACTTCCTTTGCACTAGGTTTTTATTTCATTTACCATATTATGTATGTACTATTTTTAGTACAATGAGTCTCAGGGGGTTAAAGTGGGAGTTCGCAAACAAAAACTTCCGTACCACGCTGGAAAAAACACGTTCCTTGTATGTACTTATATTTTTTTACTTCATTTTAGCTGTTGCTCCGTCCGCGTAGAAGTCGTTTTTTTGCTCCTTCCTCGGACGACACTCATTTTTCCTGGATAAAAAGTATCTATGTGCTATTTCAGACTTGATTCTATGTTTATGCCAAATTTCATCCAGATTAATTTAGCCCTTCTGGGGTAATTGAGTAACAAACATCTAAACTTCCACATTAATAATTACACTAAGATAAGATTTATTTGGTTATAGCGGCTATAGATATACACACTCTGTAAAAATTTCAAGTGTGAAGGAAGAGGCACGGCAGAGGCTAAATTGAGTCCCGTTGACACCTTTTGCGTACGGACCCTAAAAAGTAGTTTTTGTCAGCAAACCGTCTAAATGACGTAAAGTGACGCTATTGGTCTTAAAACGGCCTACGGGCTGTACATCTTACTCGCTCTTATTTTATTGCTTCTATCTGGTAAGTCAATAAAGTACAATTTCGAGAAACTAATTCTCGGACTAATCATTATTTACGATCTTGTACAAATTTTACTGAAATAACGAGCCCGAAAGACTTTAGTCATTTTTGCACTGTGAAGACTAACAACTTCCAATTGGCTTTGCAATGTCAATAATTCGAGAAAATTGCTTCACAGATTGCTGCTGCACAAATTTGAGGCTATATTCTTCCCGGTAAAACGATATTGCCTTAGACATGTTATCATAATGATAACTCTTATTTAATTGAAAGTAAATAGCAGCAAAGTTAAAAAGAATAAAAACTTACTTTTGACGACGAGAACTTTCCGCGGCCATAAAAGACACTACTACTGACAAATACGAAAATGACAGATAGTTAATGTTGCCATACGAGAAAAATGCTATTCGGGTGTGTTCAAGATAACAGTCTATGGTTTGTAGTTTTTTTTTTACTGCTAGTGTCCTTAGGTACAATCGTCCATAGGTACAACAGTTGCCCCTACAATAACATTTTTAAAGCATTTTTTTTTGGACGAGTTAAATAAAGCCCCATTCAGATCTTATTACCCGATTGCCGAAGGAGAAGGGTACTGTGTTCATCAGTCTATATTATTTAGGTATGTATGTATGTATGTAGGTATGTTGGTTTCTTTTGCTCTAGAAACTAAATGCGTGGACCGATTTTGATGATTATTTTGCCAAATGATTTGTCTTAATCTTGTAAGCAGCGTCACTAAAGATATGACAGTAATCAAAATTCAATACGGCGGCAACCAAACGCCATATTGTAAAATAGTAAAAAACTATAGTCGACGAATTATGACAAGTGGGGTATCGTTGAGTAGGTATTAACAAATCATCTTTTGGTATTTTTCATCGTTTTTAATTTTCAATGATAATTTAGGATTTATAACGATTTAAAGTTTGTTACCAATAGTTAGGTTTTTTTATTTACGTCGTCACCAGAAAACGGAATGTTATTTATTTTGACGCCTGTGTATGTCTCATCACCTATCTGTCTGTAACGGAGCTTCCAATAACATAGACCGATTAAAAAGTGGCTTTTAATTCAAAGGTTTAGTAGGGTGGTCCTTAGCTACGTTTTATGTAACCATTCAAGTCAAGAGTCATCCGATCTGTAACTTGTGTTCGCAATTACGTCGAAGAGTTTTAATCTCATTTAAGTTATTAAGTTTTGGGGTCCATGAATACACTTTACAGTGATCATCAATTTATCAAAGATCCTTGTGAAGAGCAAAGTTATCAACGAATTTTGTTGGCTGGCTTATTCTTTATTCTGTTTGAATGAAACGGAATAAAATGTAGGCTCTCCAGCAGAACCAGACAGGAAATAAATGGCGGTATAAAGCTGATGCATTCCGGAAGAAGTTGCTAGAGCGTACAGGGCAAAGCAAAGTTTTTACAATTACGGTGTTAGAAAAACTTTCTAACAGATGTCGACTGGAAACATCCAAATTCTTGTATAAACTTGATAAAATTTTATTTGATAATTTTTCCCCTTTTGAACTCAGACAAAGCATTACTTAGACAGGACACAAAAAATCATTTATTGAGTTAAAGAGAAGCATTCACTTATACGGAAATACCTACATTTAAATAAAGAAGACGGTATCTTTACTTTCTGTCTCAATCCGCGTATACGTTTTTCCAAGGCTGATTTTGTTTGTCACCAAAACTGGTGCCAAACGATGGATGGAGTGAATTGTCGCTTTTAACTATTTAATTGTGTGTTCCTTGTGTTTATGTATGTTTTTGTAGGCTTCGTAGATACCTGTGATCTGAATTGTTGTATTTTTGTCTGAAAAAGCCTCACAATCCTGGAATAGATAAAACCTTTTGCGGGTAAAAATTTCTCATGATAAACCGCCTCAATAAGGTAGGCACTCAATGACGGCAGCTTTGTTTGCTAAAGGGGATGTGTGATTTGGTCGGTTGTCTGTTTTGCTATCTCAAAGGGTATATGCAAGCAACTTGTCTCAGTAAATACTCTGTCTACGCTTGTGAACAAATATATTCTTGACTGTGTTACATTTTCGACAATCCTAATCAACTCAAGTTTCATCAAAGTTAATTTAATTAATTTAAGCCCAAAACAAAATGAAACTGAATTTAAAGTAGTCTTTTAAAGGTCTCAAAGTGTGTTTAAGTATGTAAATACGCCTATTTTCAGCGCGCCGTGGATTTTCAACAAATCCCTTTTCTGGAATTCCCAGCGCAGGGAAAAGCGGTTAGTTAAGAATTTTAAAAGGTTCTATTTTCAAAATTTTGCAATAATTGTACTAAAAAAGTTTACATTATTATTAGGATATATTAAAAAATTAAACTGTTCATAATTTTTTGAAAATAGATCATTTTAATGTTTTTTTCTTCTCTAGACAACATTCAAATACATTTTTTTTTTCGTTTAGCCAATGCAAGGGTAGGGCTGAGATTCCACTCGGTAAATCGTTATTGTTTTTGTTGTATTTCCGTATACGTCAACATTTTCATATCAATTTGTGACATAATCCCCTGACTTATATTATTTGTCAATTAAAATAGAGGCCCAGTTAATTTATAATTATTTAATTGCGACAATATTTCCCCTATAAACTCGATAGAATGGAAGGTACGAGAAGCGTTTAGATTGACTGCTAACGTTTATTTACTTGTAGAATATCGAGTTTGAATGTACTGGTGTGTAAAGCGCGTCCAGCGGGCAGCGCTCCAGTATCGCGGCCATACGTCTTCGTGCCCGTCAACCTGTATCAGATACCGACTGTTGTGCGCTTTATAGCGCCTCGCTGAGCTCGCTCTTTTGATGTGACGTTTATTAGCGTCGAAGGTGCTTAGTTTTTTTTAGGGTTCAGTAATCGAAGGATGTCAAAAAAACGTTAAAAAATAAAAGGGGTCCCCATACAAGAACATCTTTTAGGGCGTTTTCACTAAAACGTGTAGGTACTCCAATTAAGGACTAAAATTAAGGAACTTTAACTTAGTCAGTTTTGTGACGAAAATTACCCATATATTGCCGCCGTAAATGTACCTATGGCTAATTTTTGTCACAAAATTGACTTAGTTAAAGTTCCTTAATTTTAGTTCTTAATTAGGGTAAACGTTTTAGTGAAAACACCCTTTAACGTATGTTATTTTTGTTGTATCGTGAAAATGGTAACACTTTTTTTAACGCGTCGAATTTGGTATGATTATAGTAAAAACCCTGAAGAAAAACAACAAATGCTTAAATTCGGTCAAGTGTGAGTTGGGATCGCGCTTTTGATTTAAATTGGTAAAGGCGTAACATTCACATTAAAATATAATACATTTTATTTGGTAATTAGACAACCTTTTATGCGGCAGTAGAGAACCCTCGGTGCGAGAAACTGACTCGCAGTTGACGGTTTTTTTTAAATGTTTTGATGTAAAAACCAACCATGCCTAAATACTTTATGCCCTAAGTTATAACATTTATTGATGTACTTAAATAAATATTAGGGGATAATTTTTACACAAGTTGACCTAGTCCCAAACAAAGCTCTTGGGTTGTACTAGACAAATACACACATAAAATAATACATAGTAAATATTCAAAACTCAGAAAAACACTCACGTTTATTAGAAAAAAAATGTCCCTTACCAGAAATCGAACACGACTAACCATGTCGTCAAAAGTAACATAAAATGAAGCATTGTATCAAAATATAACTTGTTTCGAAAACCATTTCACGCCCCAAAGAAATTATAGCAGTTATAAGTTATTATGTGTGACATTGATTTATGCGTCGAGTGGCCGAGATTCAATTTTGTCATGTTCGAATTATTCACGCCCTAATGACTGCTACGGGCTACGCCGTAGCGAGACTACGTATTACGTAGACCCTCTACACGGTGTGATTGGATTTAAATAATGATACTGAGGGACAATTATGGTTGCGTTTATTGCTGTGGATAAATGAGGGTAAATTTGTCACTTTCTAACAAGTAGGGGTGTGTGATGTATGAAACGGAAGGCATGCGTTCCTTTGACTCTTCTCTTTCTCTTTGATCAACGGGCTTGTGCCGTGGGTATCGTGTCGTTATTTAATACAATTACGGTGTTATCAATACTGAGTTATCCCGCTTATTGCAGTGCTAAATCAGAAGATATTAAAGGCTGAGAGTGACGCATGATTTATCCATATTTATGCTCAGCGATAAAAGCAACCGTTGTTTGCCCGTTGGGGATATTGTATTTTATTTTGTTACAAGTTTTTGATTACACTGAGTTTTCACTTAATTGAGAATTTTAAAGGTGTCTTTTTTGTACATTAACGCAAAAGTGCAATGTCAATTTGAAAAGCGTGGCGCGCTATCGTGAACTGAAAGCTCTCTTAAAATATTGTTGACTTTAGCTTGGAATTACGACTTTTACTGTACAGTGATTTAGGAGTTGGGTGTAGAACCTATTATTCTATATTTACCGTTTTTCAAATTCAAATTCAAATTCAAATTTCCTTTATTTCGTCAACATAGGTAACAGGTAGGTGACAAAGGTTTTTTATAATGTATGTTGTACGACCATGCTGAGCCGTTTAGGCGTACGTTATCTTGTTTAAGGCAAGCATCTTATTACTTATTACGTAGCACCATTGTGATCCAACCAAGAAATAAAACTACATAAGTGCAATATTACAAAACTTTATATAAAACATTATTTAAACAAACAACCACAAACTTATATCTATAATAAATATTCTATTTTTTAAAACAACTTTATGTAATACAATTGTACGAGTGTGAAAATAAAAATGTTGACTTTCTTTAATTATTTCAATTACACAATAGTAGCTTCAGTATTTAGTTAACTACACATTTTTTTCGAAAAAATATTAAAAAGAGAAAGACCTCCAATATACTCGTATAAGCGACCTCTTTCACTATCTCTTAAAAGGTCCAACAAATTTTATGAAACTATCTAAAAACGTACCCGATAAATCGCGTCAAAATCAGTTTATCCATTTGGAAGCTACGACACCACAGATATATAAACACAGACACAGACACACGGATACACACATAAAACTTATACCTTTTTTGTCGGTTAAAAACACCGATATTAGCAACGATAATTCTACCAAAAACAAGTTTCCACTTATAACTAAGTTACAGCTAACTCCGTCACTCTAACTTGCCGAAGTGTTTTCCAACAAATTCCTAACCTCATTACAATGTACCAACCCTGACAATCTATTACAAACGTTAACTCTATAGCAAATAAGTTCAAAGTCGCTCGACAAAGTATTCAAGTAGTAAAGTGTAAGTTATTTTTATGTTGCTAGTGGAGTCGGTAAATTTTGTTTATAACTGAATTATACGACTCAGATTAACATAGACATTAAGGTGAAGGTCGTTAACGAGAATTGATTTTATCAATTACAGGAAAAGCCTGGTTTAGTCAATAGTTTTATGTCGAGGGCCTAAATTTACGATTCGGAAACACGGAATTGTCATAAAATATTTATGAAGTTGGTACTTGAAAATAAGCGTTTCTTACTTGAAGGATTCCTAATATGGTGTTTTTAGGGTTCCGTACCTAAATGGCACCGGACGGAACCCTATTACTTAGCCTACGCTGTCATTAGTTATTTATTTGTTTGTTTATTTATTAAGAAGATACACTGTCACAGGTGTTTTTTTGTTTCATTGTCAAACAAAAGCAAATAATCGTGTTTGTTCCTCAAATACAGTTTCCAAGCATTTATTGATAAAATACTAATACCGTGTGGTGCCGGGTTTTAGAATGTTGCCACTCCATGTCTTCCCGTGGATGTCGTAAGAGACGACTAAGGGACTAAAGGCTGTGTAGTGCTGTTAGGCGATGGGTTTGCAACCTGTCACTGATACACTGGATAACATCTTAGCCTGGTTGTGCAAACTGTGGTCACAGAATTATCAACAAGTTTTTGGAGTTGTTGGTGAGTCTGTGGCTCTGCCTACCCCACTCTGGGAATGAAGGCGTGAGTTTATGTATGTATGTATGTACTAATTGTACTTCAGGAATTTAACCTACAAAAAATATTTTCTCATACGCTTAGTCATAGGTTACTTCAGAATTCTACTCTTTGTAATTCAGTAGTGACAGTGAAAAAAATCAATATAAATTATTAATTTAAAACCATCTATTGTCTAAAACCAATTTCCTACGCTTTCAATCTATTTAATTTTAAATCAAAATGCGAAATTAATAAACCCACTAACTTTACCCTGCCAATATTATGAATCATTCTTCCAATACAAACTGACCACAGACAAAGCACCGGTTCTATTGTGGGATGAAAGCCGAAACGCGTCTCGGAACGGTCCCCTCCATTATTAACCACCACACTGCACTGCATAATTGATCCCTGCCTTGCCAAAGGCATAACACTACCATATTTCACCCCACACAATCTATTCCCAACCTTATGATAACGCAATAAGCACTGGTAAGCTAGTAGACCTAAGTTGGTGCGAGCTAGACAAATAGACGACATTTCACGGGGAGATTGGCAGGGAAGAAAAAAATTGTGCTCCAATGTGCGACGACGCAGCGTTGGAGAGTTGAGTTATCGGGTAGTTTTCTGATTAATAGGGGAAGCGTAATAAAGCTAGCAGGTTTGTTTATTTTTTAACTATTATTATTAATTATTCATCCCTATTAAATGGAGAGACCTTTGCCCAGCAGTAGAACACGAATAAGATTTTATATCATACAAAGACTTAACAAAACAGGGCCTCTGTTCTAGACGGTTAAACCTTAATGCCTTATGTAATCATTATTGTCACCTTTAGGCCGCTTGTAGACGTCCGTTGTTTTCACCGGACAACTGACCGTTTTTTTTGCCGGACTTGCGGTAGTGTATGGCTTACAATGGATGTGTGTGGACGCACCGTCGCCGGCCCGTCATCCGGTGCGTCTACACATAGGCTCTCGATTGTAGGCGGTAAAAACCATTCTGTCTTTGACCTGAGGGCTTATTGTCTAACGCACTCGCAATCGCAAATCGTTGTCATTTTGAAAATCGAAGGCTTGTCTTATTTGTTTATTTTATTTTATTACATGTACGTTAAAAAAGTTTATTATTTGGCATTGTAACAAAAAGTGAATGGCACATGCCAAGCCAGCTTTTAAATATGGATGAGGACGCGGAAGTAACACCATCTTGAAATTGATCGGTTGCGAGCGTGTACCGAGGCTGACATTGATAAAGGAAAAGGGACGCACTGAGACCTAAAATAAACCTTAATGTGTATTTTAAAATTTACTTAATAATCATTATGTGAATATGAAATTATGTCAAAAAAGATTAGAGAAGGCAAATAATTTAAGTACGCAGAGTTTTTATTCCATACGGTAAAACAATATGGATATGTTTCCATTATTATTCGGCCCTCTCTTCGGTTCTTTTAGTTTTGATTATACATATTTCCCTGCCTTATAATTTTATGTTTTATGGACTTAATTATTTAGGTAAACACCTGTCATTACCACCTCAAAAAACTTTACTTAACAATCTAGTAATTTTTCATGCTAGCAGAACCGATTATAGGTATTCGTAATTAAAGTTATTTATTATTTTCCTAAACATAGGTTACAAAGTTTTTATGATTTAGAATAGATCATTATGTTTTGTCATTGGACATTCATACTCATACTCTTACTCATTTATTTATAATATCAAATATTACATGTCAATTTATTATTAAATACAATATCTAGTTACCTACTTACACTAACAACAACACAAAATCAAAAATTACAAAAGTCAGTGGGTAGGATTATTATTATTATAAGAGTAAAACTCATTTAAGTCATAGAACGCCTCGTTTAACAGCCATATTTTAAGCTGATTGCAAAAGGAATTAGTATTGAGTATGCAATTGTCATTTTCATTTAGTGTTATACGTTTAAAAAACAACGTGCAGCTACGTAAAGTAGCTAACACATTATATTAATAGCTGACAAGTTTGTGTTTGATAAATGCTTAGTCACTTACGGCCGAACCCTATATTCAAACCGCGGATAGATAACGCTTACTTCGGGTTAAAAATTGACATTTGCCCAATGTGTCAAATTTTAATCTAAGGTAAGTTTATCTGTCTGCGGTTTGAATATAGGGTTCGGCCATTAAGGTATCATCTACATTACCTATGCAAACATTGACAATGACAAAACACTAATTTAAACGATTGTCTTTTAACATGCGTTTGACTAGCTTCACTTTTAACTAATCTGTAAATAACTTACTAAGCTTTTTTTCGCTTCACTCAGATGTATAGAAGACAAATATTTTTTTAAATTTTCAAACAACACTATAATAATTACCTACCTACCTACTACTTTACTACTTTAGGCTGGTATAATGATGGATGCGGAAGGTTCTAGGAACTCCTTGTAACAAATAGTAGATTAGTCGAATTTATACTCGTTTGAATGGTCTTTTAATAATAAGTTAGCTATCAGTGATAAGTACGCTCAGCAGGAGTAAATTGTGTCAACCAATCAAACTTAAAAAAATACATATTCCAAAACTAGATTTTCCGTATAACAGTAAAATTAACACATTAAAAAATTAACAGAAATAATTATGGTAAAGTAACCGCCAGTTTTCAGTATCACCTGAATGTCGACCAGCCCTAACTAATTACTGCTGGAATATTCTACGTCTAGTGATTTGTGCGGCCTTCGTCCGGGCGCTAAGTGAATTACCAGCACCGGCTGTTTCAGCGCGGGCACTGCTGTGGGGATTAAGATATAAATAAAATAGCAGCCTGAGATTTCCGAACTACCAATAAGGGATCTTTTCGTATTGCCTTTTCAATTTGTTTTTTTTTTTACCTTGGCCAAATAAGACAGCAATGCTTAGAGGCAGAGATATTTTTAACGAGTCACTAGAAGGTTCGCCGACTTATGGCCTGGGATTTACTATAACATACTAAGGCAGATCAGTTTAGGTTTAGATAAAGGGACAGAGATGTATAACTGCTATAGCAGTCTCTTGGAATGGTGGCAGTGCTGCGGAGGCGAGTAGTAGCTAGCTGCAAATAATAAAAGCATAAAGATGCAACAAGCATGATGAAGCAATAGGATTGTCAGAGTCGGACAGTAAGGCCTCGCTGATCGGTCATTCCTTAGCTATAAACGTAAACTATTTGAAAAGAACTAATGTAGAACCACAGAGAGGAAGAGAATAGAAAGCGGTTAACATATTTTGTGCAAAATATTTACTACAACTGAGATGTTTTCCAAACAAAACTTAAGTTGTTAAACGTACAAGAAACCTTAAAAAGGTTATTTCATAACATTTCAGTCAAAGTTCAAACCTTTTTCAGAATCAAATTGAACGGAAGCAGAGTTATCAACTAAATGCATCTACATTTCCTTACCATAATCCTTATCAAAGAATAATAAATGCTCCCACTTCCCACACCCTCGCTCAAAACAAACTCATAATCTAAAAATCATCAAATACTTATCAACGTTTTACGATATACTAAAGTACAAATTACTTCTCGAGCCGGTATAACCTCTTCACTTCTACAACATCATATTTTCGTAAACAAAAAGTTGTGAAATCAACCTTGACTGGTTCAGAGCAAAGTTCAAAGTTTGAATCAATAATTTTATCGACTTACGAGCTTGCTAAATAAAGAGTCTATAAATTACCAAGCAGTAAAGCAACCAGAAGTAAAATTGAGTTACTTGGGGTTAGCTTCGTCACTGCCGCTGTCATTCTGTTCAATGATTTATTTCGTGTTTGTCGGGCTGATGATTGATCACTTTTGTAACTGGAATGAGAATGACCGAACTGGTTATACATTGTATCAAATTCAAATTCAAATTCAAATGTTTTTATTTGCATAAACAAGGGTACAAAAAGGTGTAACACAATAAGCAGTTCCATTCCTTGTTTTACCATAATATGGCGTACAAATATTTTATGATTAATAAATTAAGTAATGCATAGGTGCAGCTTAAAATATTTACAAAAATTAATTCAATGTCAACTAAAAATAATAATAATTTAAAAAATAGCGATTATATACAGGAATTGTAACGAAGTTAATAAATTAAATAAATAACATGATTTCACAGTACTCATAATTTACAATTTGAGATGAAGTCATCAACGGAGTAGTAACTATTTTCAACCAGGTGATTAAACAATTTTTTTTTAAACATATTAAATGGTAGTTCCTTAAAACTATCGGTTAGCGTGTTGAATATTTGTATTGCCATTCCGTAAACGTTCTTTCTAACAAGAGCTAGGTTCGTTTTGGGCATAAACAATTTATTCCTATATGCCCCTCGCCTTGATTTTATTGTAACGGTTTTAAAAAGGGATTGATGTTTCCTAACAAAAACACACATTTCAAGAATGTACATTGCTGGCAATGTTAACAACTTTCTATTTTGGAAAAGTGGTTTACAACTTTCTCGGAAGTCTGCCCCTGTTATTGCCCTAATACATTTCTTTTGTATTTTAAAAATTATATCTACATCCACCGAGTTTCCCCACAGAATAATGCCATATCTTAAAAGGGATGCTACGTAGCCATGATATGCTGACATAGCTGCTGCTTCTGAAACTACATTGCGAATACGGTGTAATACATATATAAATCGATCGAGTTTAATGCGTAGGTTATCAATGTGAGGCTTCCAGTTGCAAAAACAATCTATAGTTATACCTAGAAATGAGGTTGACTTTACTTCTTCTACATTTGAACCTTGGTATTTAATATCTAGTGAAACACGTTTACTTTTGTATGTTTGAAATTGCATAATTTTCGTCTTACTTAGATTAATTTCTAAATTATTGTTATCTAGCCAAATAATTATTTCTTCTAAAGCCTTATTAATTTTTGCTTCAAATGAAAAGGTATCATTACATCTTATGAGTAGGGTAGTATCATCAGCAAAAAGGATACAATTGTGATTCGTGGCCTTCGGTAGATCGTTTATGTATAACAAAAACAATAATGGGCCCAGAATACTGCCTTGTGGCACTCCAAATCGGTTGGGCTTGTAGCTTGATGTAAAGGTTATTTTATCATTACCAATCAATTTAGTGATTTCCACGCATTGTTCCCTATTTTTGAGATAGCTGGCAAACCAATCGAATGCTGGACCTCGTACTCCGTATCTATATAATTTGTTCAATAAAATGTCATGGTCCACAAAATCAAATGCTTTACTCATATCGAGTAAAACTGCGACTATTGGAACTTGTTTGTCTAGACTTTCCGTAACCTGCTTCACCAGATGACCACATGCCAAAGTCGTAGAACTATTCTTCCTGAATCCGAATTGGTCATTGCTAAGAATTTCATGTTTTGTCATAAAGTCTAACAACTTGTCATGCATTATTTTCTCAAAGATTTTCGAGATAACTGGTATTAAGGTGATAGGTCGGTAGTTCTTTAAATCTGATATAGAGCCCTTTTTATGTAAAGGCTTGATTATGGAATATTTTAATCGTTTCGGAAAATTACCCTGCAAGAAAGATACATTCATTATATGACTTAAAGGCACTGATAATGCACTAGCGCATAATTTTAAAACTTTAGTACATATACCATCATAACCTGTAGCTTTTGTGTTGTTTAAACTTTTTATTGCCTTGGTAATGTCATGTGCGCTTACTGGAGACAAGAATAAACTATTTCTATTTTGTAGTATGTTACAACAGTACGATTTCATTTGTTGTTGGATTGATTTATTTGTACTTTCAATAAAGAAACTATTAAATTTTTCAGCTATTAATTCAGGATTTATTATTTCCTTAGATTCAATTATAATTTTATTAATTTCATTGTTATTAAATTTAATGTCACAGTTATTTTTTATTATTTGCCATGATGTCCGACATGTGTTTTTCGAATTCTTAATGAGCCGGCTATTTGATATTTGTCTAGCTTTATAAAGACATTTCTTTAAAAGTCTTGTGTATGTTTTATACTTTTTTAGATGTTCTATATTTTCTTTAAATTTACTTGCTATTCCCTCAAAAATGTGCCTAATGCCCTTGTTGTTAATGACTCCTGACACCCTGTGAAACATATCGTAGTCAAACGACAATGACATATTTGAATCTACTAGAAAAGAGTGCTCATACCTCAAGTTATCCAAGTAAAGCAGATTATTGAAAGTCTCGATCCTCGAATTAAACATGGCTCCTCCTGTATCTTTACATTTAAAGGTAGGTAAACAGATTATAAAATTTGTATGGAGTAACTTTGATAGTGTACTGTTTATTATTTGTACTAATTCATAATAGTTTTTAGTTTCCATGAAATCAACCTCACCAATGAGAACAATACAATAATCTTTTTTTGTAAATGTAGCAGTTTTTAAATGTATATTCCGAAATATTTCCTTAATTCCTGAGTTTGGAGCTCGATAGTGACAAACTTGCAAATTATTGGGTAGCGTACTTAGCGCTATATTAAGTATTTTGTTCCTTTTGTTACTGCTTACTATACATATATTGTTGCTCCGTTCTTTGCCGTGTCCCGGTATCATCAAATCTTTGTCCTGGCTAAATCTCGGAGACGATTTTCGTTGAGTATCTTTTCCCACGGGAGGAGATAAACTGGTATCCTTTATGACGGATGAAGCTGCGTTCGTGGTTAATCCTATGTTAGATGTGAGTTGTAGCTTCTGCGTCAGTATCTCTATTTCTTTTCCCAAAAACTCAATCTCGTTTGCCGCCTCTTTGAGTTGCTGTTCCAGGAGTAAAATTCTGCGTTGCAAGCAGAGGACATTTGTGTTTTGATCAGCATTTCCCTCTGTTTCATCTATTGACTTAGCGACAGAAGGCGTCGAGGATGCATTTGGAAGCATCATTGAGTGTCTCTTTTCCGCTCTTTTTTTGCTATATTTTTTCTGTCCTACTGTTGACGAGTAACATAAAGTTTGTAAAATGTTTTTTTCCATATTGAGTTTATTTATTTGTCTTTGTAATTCATTGTTTTCTATGATTCTGTTTTCCAATTCATTTTGTGTACAGTCTAGTGCGGATGTGAGTTGGCTAATTGTTTCCTTCATTTCTTGCAATATATTTGCCTGATTAAGATCTATTGATCTGTCCGCACTTTTTGATAGTAACACCGATGATAACAGGGTTTGCGAAGAAAATGATTCGTCACTGGTGTCGTCCAAACCGGGAGATGTAGCAATCGAAAGGTTTTGTGTGCCGTTTTGGGGTGTATTTGAAAGTGTTGTTTGTGATACTTCTGTGGTGTGATTAACAACTGTTCCCTCTTTTCCAGGTGATTTTAATGAGTATTTATTTTTAGGTGATTTTTCTTGCCTTTTCCTTAGGGTGACATTAGAATCCGCATTTGAATTTTTACCCTTACTATGTACTTCAATACACAATTTACATTTCCATTTTTTTTTTGACTCTTCGCTCTTCAGGCAGTACATTTTTTCTGAGATGCCCGCGCAATCGAACTCATAGTGATGTTTGCATTCTGCGCATGAAAGTGTGTTTTTTATATCAACTGTTGTTTTACATTTGAAACATATTATTGGTGTCGCCACCTTCCGGCCACTAGAGGTAGCTTTGTTTTTTACTCTTGATGCCATTTGATTGATTGTAATAGTTCTGGTACTTATCGCTAGATGGTGTCTACTCCACACTAATAGCGCCCTCTATTGGTGAGTAGCGTCATCGTTCATGACGATCAATAGTTTTAACCAATTAGTTCAGATACTCTTTGATAGGTGGCGTTGTGAAGGTTAAGTGTTTTATTTTTGCTGTATTTTTAAATTCTGGCCGAAAAATGCAGCGTAAAATACTCTATTTAGTGCACTAACCTTGTATTTTTGTTAGTTGATAGTTCTTTTCCAGCTTCTGCATGTAATTCTTCTTAAATGGCACTTGATGTTAAAAACCGTTATATACTGTTTTTTTAAGTTATTACGATTATTTTGCACCTTTCAAAGCAGATATCACTTCCCGATGCGTGTTATAACTTGCTGTACACAATGTGCGTAAAATTGAAGCGAAACGAAGCTTAAATTATTTTATTTGTTTTTTTTAAACACAGAGTCGATGTAAACACAAGCACAGTGGCGCCCTCAATCTGTGTAGGCGATTTCATTTTTCGATATTTTGGTTGGATGATCATTTTGTATGATTGAAATATAATCGCCATTTGCCGTGCAAATGTTCTTTGAGTGTTCGGGTCATTATAGTTATTAAATATTAAGTATCATGTGCCGTAAAATCAACCACGTAGTGATTATTATATTTATGTATTAATCTTAAAATTAGGAGTTTGTTGTTTATCTTTTATGAATAGTAGTTGTTTTGTGCCTAAATATGCAAAAATTTTAACTGTAGTAACTTTTAACGTTAGGCGAAGGCTAGACGTACAATTAATATTGTTATCCGTCAATTGGCAAATACTCATGGATCACAATCTGGTCATGGATTCAATATAGCATCCATCAATACAGCAGACTAGACGAACAATATATATCACAATATGAGATAAATACTGATGGATAACAATATTTATTGTACGTCTAGCCTTCGCCTTAAGTTTTATACAAACATTCTGACAGAGTTCTTGTTTAAAATTGGGCATTAAGTGCAGATTAGACTGTCAATAAAATTGCAGAACTATTCTCAAAATCCTACGGTGGTATCTCAAATTCAATAGCCAAAGCAAATTCAATCCTCTCCCGTAAGTATTGAGGTTGCACTTGCTACAACAGTCTTGTCTTAGATACTGTCATTTGTCTTATAGGGAAGTCGACTGCTTTTTTCAACTTCTGTATTAGAGCAAGAAGCCTTATTTTGCTGTTTTTAGAGCTCCGTACAAAAAATGAAAAATACGGAACCCTTATAAGATCACTAGTGTGTCTCTCTGTGTGTCCGTCTGTCACAGCCAATTTGTTTCGAATCTACTTGACCAAATCAGGTGAAATTTAGTAAAATGGTGAAATCCTACGACCCAAATACAGACGTGCAAAGTAAATAAATATTTTTTCAGAAAAAAAAAACGAATTTTGCGTTTCATTATGTTCCGTTTCACGAAACGGGTTCATTATGAGGATCTAAAATATTTATTATTGTTAAATTAATAGTTTTGATTCTGTTCATGAAAGAAGACGAAAATTGATCATCCGTGATGTCCAAAACTACTGAGCCAAAAAATTTGCAACAAATACAAAATATAGTTCATTGTTTGTAGATTACAGGAAAACCTATAAGAATTCTATCAACAAAAAAAACGTATGTACGGAACCCTCTCCACGCGAGTACAACTCGCACTTGGCCGGTTTTTTGGTTCAAACTTACAGTGTGGTAGCAGTAATTTTTCCAGTTTTTATTGCTAGCTCACGCCCTATCGTGTCATATTTTATAAGTCAATGGTACAGTCAACCACAAAGAGAGTATTCACTTCTTCACCTTGTTGCATTGTAATAAGGTGCAAAAGTAGATACACCTCTTTGTACTCGACTGTACAGGGGCTGTAATGATCATCAATCCCGATGTAATAAGGTGCAAAAGTAGATACACCTCTTTGTAGTCAACTGTACAGGGGCTGTAATGATCATCAATCCCGGTGTAATAAGGTGCAAAAGTAGAAACACCTCTTTGTACTCGACTGTACAGGGGCTGTAATGATCATCAATCCCGGTGTAATAAGGTGCAAAAGTAGATACACCTCTTTGTACTCGACTGTACAGGGGCTGTAATGATCATCAATCCCGGTATTCTCCTGAGCTGACCCCGGAAGGGCCTCCAGCCGTTTATCAACGAAGGTACTTTAAAAACTCGTCGCAACCATTTATTACTGGGAATTTATGCTTTCCCGGGATTAATTGTTTTTTTAATTCTGTTGCCCGGGTCGCTGTTATGATCCAAGTTTCGTCGGGTAATTATGCTAGGATGACGCAGTTATGCAAGAGTTTTGTAGATGGCTGAAGTTAATGTTAGCTTGCAGAGTTCAAAGAGTAAGAAAGATGAATGTTTGAGAAGCGATGGCGAGGTTTAAAATGTCTTAGCTACGTCCGAGTTTGTTGAAATTTAAAACTTATTTTTACTTATTATTAATGCGAAAGTTTGTTTGTTTATTTATTCGTATAAGCCCTAACCGATCGCTTTTACTATTTAAATACGTGTTCTGAACATGTCTGTAGCACAAACTCCTAAAACGGATTCACGTTTTCATACATTAATTAACGTAAGTCCCTACACTTCACTTTTATTACTCGAGGACGATACGAAAGTCAATGTCAATGTAAACTTGCTATAATGATCTACACGTCGGTGGATCATGGGCCAACGTAAGGGACGCATTTACAACTTAGAGTGAGCAACATGTCCTTGCAACTCACTCTTACGTATTGCTCGGTCCCTTACGCCATAAAATGTTTGTACTAAATACGGACACTGGGCGCTGATACCATTCGCCAAACACATTTTTCGATGACGATACTTTAACATTACATACTCCACGTTCGTTTTGTAATCAACTTAAAAAATGCCTGTTAGGCCAGGCGTTCTACGACATGAATGAGTTTTACTGTTACAATAAAACTACACACAGACTTTTTAAATATTTTTGGATATTGTATTGTTATTAATGAATAAGGGCATTTTCCAAAAAAATGTACATGAACTTTTTTTTCCAGAATTGTTTTTTTTTGGTTTTTCTTACTCAGAATTGTTGACACTATCGATCCTCATACAAGAAAAAAGTGGCCCAAATATACCATTCCAGATCGTCACATTTTCGAACGCAGTCTTTTTTTATTTATATGGTCGTGACGCACTGGAAAAAAGAACTTAAATTAAATCTGTGACACTTTTTTTTCTTGTATGAGGATCGATAGTATCAACGATTCTGAGTAATCAAAACCAAAAAAAAAACAAGTTCTGGAAAAAAAGTTCATGTACACTTCTTTTGATAACTGCCCATTAACTCGACATTGTTTTAATAAAATAAACTTACGCTAACTTAACTTTTTAACCACGTAGTACGGATTATTAAAGGTGCGTTACTTTGTTCGCAGCCGCAAGCGACCCGATGTGACCCGAGCGATGTGAGCACCCCGTGACGTCACCATGTGCTCCTGGGTGGTCTCCGCCCTGCTCATCCTGTTTGCCATGGGTAAGTGCTAGGTTAAGTATACAGGGTGACTCCTAAGACGTGAACCGAAACTATGATTTCTAACGCAGCATTTCAAGGCGAATTCAGTGCATCAGTTTCAAAAACCAACATTTCTTTAAAGAGTAAAAATTACCAACCGTGTGGTCACCCTGTTCTACTAGACGAGTTATGTATGAGTGTGACAGTTCAACGTAAGAAGTAGGGTAACCATGAGACTTGGTAAATTTAAAATTAATTTTATAAATTATTAATTACAAAATATTACATTTATAGATTTTTGCATAGTGTTTTAACGAGTGCTAACTAACGCTAAAGAGCCAGAAAAAAATATTTGGGATCACGACTTAAGAGTCACCCTGTAGTATTACCACTTTACAAAACAAAACAATACAAAATATTTAAATTCCCAGTATAGGTAAATATTTGTCCAAGGAGCGTGAATATTGGTTTCAGAGTCTTTAATGTATTCTATAACAGTATGTTTATTGTTGTCTAGTGCCCATAATAGTGCAGTTAGATGGGTTAATAGTCCGGGAGCCCACTGCAAGAAACCCTACCTGGTAAAAAAAATAGAAAATGCCTACTCTGTAGGCGTAGCTAACCTTTAGTAACTTCAACTGCTCTTATTCGGCCTCGGCTTAACTTGGCAAATTTTTCGAAAATGGTAAGAAAGTGCTGCAAAAAATCATCACAAAAAAAGTCACCGAAAAATTAAACGAAACTCGTATGATAGGATGGAGGCTTTCGCGGACAGTTAAATAACAATGGTCGGCCAAATCCTGTGTTGGCAGGCTCCGGTGTTTGACCGAATTTGTGCTACCACCTGATCGCTACATTTTACCTCATCGAAAAATTGAATTCAAGTCGAATTCAGGCTCAATACATTAATATTGCTATCGAGGAATTTTAATGTTTAATGTTTGACAGATTACGTAAATTAGCCGTGTTATCCATTTCTCGGCGTGACACAGCTAACGACACGTGGAAAACGTATAATCCGGCCAATTAACGTACTATAGAATTAACGTCCTTGAGTGTACATTGAGCGTTTTTTGTTACCTAAATGAAGTAGTTTAATTTGAATTACGCAAAACAAATCTGCATTTAACATTGAAAACGGGATTACTCCGCTCATTTTTAACAAGAAGTTCACATGTCACTTTTTTAAAGTGTTTATTCTGTTTATTTTTCTACAGTGTACGTTAGCTGATATTTACAAAGCGCAGTAATTAAATACAACTCACCTGACATTATTGCATGACTTATTACAATTAATTACTTCACGCACACCATCAGTTTTCGGTTGACATTCATAATTAGTATAATGTGACACGGATATTTATGGCTGAAACAAGAAACTTTATACATATTATTTCCTCTAATCTAGTAAACTGAGTTAACTACAACTAGGGAATGCAATTTAACCGGTTATTAGACGTTTTTGTATGAAAATAAGCGGTTAAAACCGGTTATAACAGGTTATTTGCATTCCCTAACTACAACGTCGGGAAACAACAAATGGGCTAAAAGTGTCATGAAATCCATAATTTTATTTGATTCTTTCTAAATCTTTTTAAATGCATTTATTGATTATTATTGCTATTTTTTTTAAAACAATTCAGAATGAAGTGTACTCATTGCGGATTTAATGTATAATGGCACTCTCTCACAGTTTATTACACGATTTACAGGAAGTAACATGTATAATACTTAGGTACCGATGATTGATGTAAAAACAATATTTCAAAACCACACCAAAGCCAATAAAAACAAATGTGCAATATTTTGAACAAGACGCTATCGTTTTACTATTACTAAAACAACAAAAAGTAACTTTGATAAGAATATAAGTACAAAGTCTCGTATATTCGATCTCATTAATATTCAAAAACTTTACAATAACAAAACAGTTTTCCTCAGTGGCCACTGGGTTATACGTGCCATAAACAACCTATATCCAGCACCCGCGCGACTCGGGGTCCAATTTCCATTTTAATTGACAGGACATCGATGTAAATCTGCGCCTTTTGTGCCTCGGATTAGAGGCCAAAAATATTGGCTCCGTGTACACTGCAGTGCACTCCGATCCAATTTGGAACACTTTTATTTGCACTGCTATGCTAGGCTGCTACCAATAACGCCGTATACCCTTCACTGTCCATGCCGACGTCGTATATGCTTGCGTGTTTTTAATTGGATAGCATCTTTTGGAACGTTGGTATTTTTTTTAGCTCATTTTTATTTATTTTTACATTGAACAATTTTTGTCATGGTTTGTTTTTGTTTCGACTCTCGCATGAATTAGTTCATGTCCTGGATTTATACAGAATTTCTTTTGTCCCGGAAAAAAAATGTTATGATATTCCATTCCATCTACATTTACGAGTACGATACCATACCATAATATGTTATGCGATTACCAATGTTGTTGTGGAGTATTATAGCCCTTTTTGGAATACTTTTTCGAATAAATGCTTACTATTCTAACTTTGCATTACAAAGCAATTCTTGTAAGTTTTAGATTGTCTGAATATATTTTTTTCGTTCTCAAAGCTAGTACGTTCTTGATGAAGATAAGAAAACTTTAGTAACAAGAACTTTTTGCATAAATTCAAGTTTTTCATGAATTTCATCTAAGTCTAGACGAAACTTTACAATTTGACTAAGATTAACATTTTATAAAAAGTCAACATTTTTCATCTTAAATTGATACAAAAATAGTTATTAGTCTTACTGAGAAGTGATACGCTCATTTCCCAAAAGGTTTCAATAATTGTGCTGCGTATAGAATGAACTTAAGCAGAAATGGGTAACTTCTTTCTTATACATAAATTGAATCATGTTGAATCATTTAAATTGATTAATTAATTTGTTTAAGTGGTTTTAGTACTAGTTAAATAAAAATAAATAAAAATAAAAAACTTCAGCCTGCGCTAGTCCACTTATTGGACAAAACTATTTGAGTTTTCACAACAAGGTATTTTATGAATTATTATGTATTAGTAAGCCTAGTTGGTAGTGACTCCACAATCAAAACTAGTGGTCCCAGGTTCAATTCCCGATCGGGGCAATTATTTGTGTGATAAACATGATTATTTGTTCCTGAGTCTTGGATGTTTTCCGTAGATTTAATGAAAATCGTTTTTTAATCAGTTTTTTTTTTCTCATGACAATGTATCTACCCCGTGATGTGGGTGTCATTGGATAGGTCTTTCAAAAATATTGCTGGTTTGTGAAAGCAAGTTATCGATTAAGGGATCCGTTTGTGAAATATAAAGATTTAAAGTGCTATTTTTTTTAGAGTCAAGTGTCCTTGACCTCCGATTGCAGCTAAAATACTATAATTACAAAAAATCTGAAAAATATCTAAAATGAAAGCACATAACTATAACATTAAGTAAAACTATCACGACTAAGAAGACATGATTGATTCCTGAGGTACGGAGATTGAAGTGTTTAAACCTACTAAAATCATCTACGACAGCACCAAATAACTTTAAATTGAGAATTAGTTAATACTTTTTATTAGTTTTTGTATAGTAACGGCTTTGGAACCCGACACTGAGCATGGTCAAATATGCTCTTGCCCGGTTTTTAACCGACGAAAAAAAACGGAGGAGGTTCTCAAGTCGACGCGTTTTTTTTTTTTTATGTATGATCACGCATAACTTTTCACATCGCGGTCCGATTTTAAAAATTCTTTTTACTGCCTAGAATGACAACGTGTCATTTGATATGTCACCTCATCCTGGCAAGTGTTACGCTGCTGCAGCAGCTGTACGAATCTATTTTATAAAAACTATATTCATTAAATCTACTCAGCAGCAATAGAAACAATAGGTATCTCAATACTCGCCTTGAACAAACCCTTTACAGAGAGTTCAAATTGTCCCAAATCGTCCCGATTGTCAGTAATTTTCCGGTAAATTTTCGCCACGTTACTTTAATGATAACCCCTGAACTGCCGCCCGTGGCGCCCTTTATAACCCGTAATGAGTTCGCCACCGGTTTCATTAAACGACGCGAAAGACTTGTTGTCTCTTGTTTATATGCTAATGCTTTCTACGTGCAGGTTGAACCGACTGTGTTGCAATAAAATGAACCTTAATTTAAAACTTTACGGTTCTTTTTTGAAGCAGAGTTTTGTAATGAAAATGCAGGGATCATAGGTTAGCGCGAAGTTTTTTGATGAATGTCCTGTTTTTAAAGTTTATGAGTAAAGTTATTTGTGGGGGTAAAAGGTTTTTGTTTCGAGTTTTAAGGGTCCGTGGGTGTTTAATTTTTATAATACAGTTTGTAGGTTCATTGTTTTTTCTTAATTAATTAATAAAATATAAGACAGTATTCATTTTTATTGCATAACAAAGGCAAAGCTAACGTCTCAAATAAAAATGCTTCTTTTTACCCGACTGCCGAAAGAGGAGGGTAAAATGTTTATCAGCATATGTATGTTTATTCCTTTGTGGCGCTCTAGAAATTGTCAACGTTAGCAGGTCTCGTATGGTCCTGGAGTTTCTTGTATCGCTTCTTTTTCATATTACCGACGTGTAATTTTTATGTAGTAATTTTACTTTATTGAGTCATGAGAGATATTTTGAATTTTATTAATTGAGTCATGATAGCTCTAAATAACCGTATAATAAAGGCGGCGGATGTAAAAACAAAACGATACCAATTAGGGGTAAGCTCCTGGGCCCCTATTTATAGTAAATAAATCCAGAAAATAACTATGAAAGTGTTAACTAGCTTCAACTGACTCAGTAAATTACCTTCCCCGTTTTATGACTGCAATACCTAAGTCCCAGGTTAAATTCTAAGCCGAGTTAATCAAGCGAACATTGACGACGCGCTGAGCGGGGCTAATCCTCTGAAGGCAATTAACGAACGAGTCACAAAACTTCATTAACTTGCTAATTTTTCAATTTGTAGCGCCAACTAGTAAATTAAGGTTTTTATTAAATTTTAATTTAGCGGAATTGTTTTTAAATTGGTGTTTTTAGTTTGCGAATGTTTTGGTTGGAACGTGACTAAATTGTTCTAACCTCCGACCAAAAAGGTTATTATAAGTTTAACATGCATATATCTGTCTATCTATATTATATGTATCTGTGTGTCTGTCTGTGGCATCGTAACTCCTAAACGGAAGAAACAGATTAAAAAAGTGGCGTGTTTAAAAAAAAAATGGTTATATCACAATAGCACAGATAGCTGGAGATACCAGCTCTGTCAGAAGGTGTCACCATTATATCGGGGGTTTTTATCTTTTTTTATGTATTTAATTGTTATTTATTCATAGATTTAGACACAATTAATGCTTAAAAGTAGTTAAATTCATGTTAAGCACAGAATCAATACATTGTATGGACTCGGTGTAGAGCCTTTAAACCATAACTGGTGATTACTAAATATTGTCTTACTTCACAAGACAATGATGTATTGCTTGTTATCCGTATGATTAGCACAAAATTACAAATTAAATAAAAAAAGTGACTTTAAATACTTTTTTATAAGAAAAAACGGGGCAGACGAGCAAGCTACGTACAAGTTGATTTTTCTCGCTTGTCGCTCAGATTCTTTATAGTTATATAATTGTTAGAAAAAGAGATCCGTGAGATAAAACAAGCCGCGGACAACTTGTGCTAGCCATCCTGATGGCAAGAGATCATCGCGATCCATAAACACCCGAGTCGAGGCAGCCATGACAGGATTAACACTGCGCAGACGAAAGGGATGGGCGCCGAAGATTGGGAAAGCGTAACCATTGTATGGTGACGGACTTTAATTGTTTGCTAAATAATCGTACAATTTGCATAATCTATATTTTTTTTTGCAAAATGTCTTAATTTAGAAGTTATTTTACTCTGCAATTTGATGTTCTGATAACTTGACAGAATTCTAGCCCTAAGAAATAATGGTTATCATAATAACACACGTACTTATTATAAATTTAATATTATAATTATAAATCTTTAATCTATGAAGGTTTTAGATTTGTTCCCAATTCATAGTGTTTTACCTACTTTATTTTACGCAGGGTTATGCGATCCTGAAACGTCAATTAAGTGGGTTTAGATTCATAAGGTGGTTGAATTAAAAATACAGTTATTAAACTTTAAAAAAAAACTAAATTTTGTGTTACAGTGTTATTATAAACGGTGATAAAATTTAACGTAAATCATCTATCAATCGAACATATTAATCATTACACTACACAAAAATCGACAATATTCAGCAGAAAACGTTATTTAGTACCACGTTGGCGTTGCTCATACTTTATTACGTGATCTGTGGCTTTTATCTGACTTTTTGTAAATTGGACTTCCAATATAATGTAAAATGTGAGCTTTAAAACTGACTGATGAAATAAATAAAACATTTGCTTTGTTTGTAGCCTATTCACACGGTTGCGAACAAAGCTGCGTCGCTGCTGCCTAACCCTCAGAATCACCGGACTTTACACATCTTTTAGAGCATGCAAATTTCAACTCTATCTCTTTTGGTTTAAGGCTGAATTTAGAATACACTATGAAGGAAATATAAGACCTTTTACCTAGTAAGGCGACGATAACTCTAACCCTTTTAACTGACTTTTTGCGGAACAATTTGGAACAAAAGGCGGAGTTTGGTAACAATTACAGTTGTGTACTTGTGTCAATAATAGCTCAACAATATGAACAACTGGAAATAAAATTACTTTTCTCTAGACCTTTTAATTAAGCTGTAGTTGAATAAGCTATAAGTGGTACTCATAAATATTTGCATTTTTACTACGCTATGGTCATTTTGTCAATTTCATGATGCAGTTTTGCCTGCGTTCAAGAAAAAAGACATGGAGATACGAGGCAGAAGTAGCAATGTGCGAGTTGCAGAATTTTCAAAACATTACTAACGAAATTTCTTGCCGGTACAACAGTGAAGTCCTGGAGGGGTAAACTATGCAAAGGTATATCTGGTGCTCACGGACGGTGATTTCTTATCAACAATGTATTCTGCTTTACTTCCCGTTTCAAAAAAGAACCACTTAGTCTTGGAAATGGGGGACTATCTACTCGCATAATTTTTTTACGCATAATAATCATTACGCATAAAAATCAATTGTCATAACACCCTTTTAGACTGACATTGCAAAATTTAATAAACGTCTATTGTGTAGATTAGGTTAGGTTAGGTTAGGTTAGTTTTTAATAATAATTAAAATAAAACCCTTTCTATTGTAAAAACCGTTTTATGATAATTAATTTTTATGCGTAATGATTATTATGCGTTAAAATATGTATGCGAGTAGACCCCTACCCCTTGGAAATAATACTAGCATACAGGCATTCCATCTTATTTAGTCCTCAGGTTGGTAAGGAATTCACAGTATTAGGATTTCAGTCTTAAGATTGTTGTCTAGCGAATGTCTATAGGTCATTGATCCCACTTACCATCAGGTGACCTGTGTGCTTGTTTGCCTCATCCGATCCGTGCCATAAAAAAAACATTTCAGATTTATCATTTTCATCTTTTAATTTTGTCATTATCTGTACCCAACTTTGCTTTAAACAAGTACTATTTAATTTTCAGCTCTACGACTTACAAGATAAATCATAATTCTTGTTTGTCCCTGTAAAATCTCTGAAAATGCCATCTTATAAAGCATTTAAGTTCTCCTTTATTTAAGCCAACTCGCGCCATAAACGCCTGCACTCCCAGGGCAAAACTGAATAACTTATGAAGTTTAAAACTCGAGCAATTGAGATTTCCATCAAGTTCCGAGTTAGCTGTTTCGCCGCTGACGTGACAGGGTCATGGGATTTAAATTTATCTGCTTATTTTGTTTTGTGCAAAGAAGAATATGATTATTTAACAGAACGTAAAATTGCTTTGAAAAAATATAATCTTGCTCGATAAAGGGTTCTAATCGTTTTATTTAGAGATAGATATGATAGATAAAAAGTTTATTAACAAATTCTAAAATATGTTAAAATTGGTTTAAAAATGTGTTGTTATGACAATTATTGAAATAATAACCGGCCAAATGCAAGACGGACTCGCATAAGAAGGGTTCCGGGCCATTTTTGTATTGAGGGGCCTCCTTTAGTTTTTAATTATTTTTGTTATTATAACTGCAAAGAAGTACAAACTGTGCAAATTATACGGTTCATAAGATACAAAAAAACGAATGCACGGACGGACATACAGATAGTGAAGGTTTAGTAATAGGTTTAGGCATGTTTTAGCTACACCCATAAAATAATTACTTTTAAAGTAATCTACACTGCTTACAAAGAAAAAAAAATGTATTTTGTATGTTACGGTTAAACTTAAAAACAACTGTTTCGATATTGAAAACACTTTGGTATGTTACATTATCACTAAGTAACATAAGGCTTTGTTGTATGTTTATACGTGGACAGAGGGGCGCACAAAAGCTAGTATTTATATTATGTTTAACTAAACAAATCCCAAACAATTTTAGCTGCTATATCGTAGCTTTTTTAATTTGAAAGCTAAGGCGTATCATAAAGAAGTAATATTGCTTCGTAATATAGTTTAAGTCGAAATGGAATAGGCTCTTTCTTCCCACAACACAGATATCTCACTACCGAACTAATTCTCCTAAGTTTAATAACCTCTACGGCGTAGCGCTACGACTCTCGTAGCAGTTACGATTCTTTATGCCGCTCGTAGCGGAATACTAAACGTTACGTTATTTCGTGTAGGCACGTGCCTTTATTGCTTTTCTGCTTTATTATGCGCTTTGCTAGTCTTATATGCTATGCCTAAGTGTATCTAGGCATATAACATGAATTTTAATGGCTATATGCCATGGTTAAATGTAAGGAGTCATCATTGCAGGGATTATAATTCTACGGTGATATTTTTCCAATGCTTTTTCTTTCCTATCTTCTTAACATTTTTTTGGAAGTACGAGTAGAAAAATCATAGCTTTGTAGAAAACGATTGTTAACGATATTGTTGACGGTTTATTCATAAACTTATTTATCATCCATTAGTTTTATACAATAGTTCGGCACATTTCCAAAAAAAATGTTTGTACTGCCTTATTCTGTTGCTTGGGTAATTTGTTTTTTTTTTAAATCATGCTCATGTAACGGATCTAGTATGAAGTAAAAACCGTAAGTAAAAGACACTTTTAAGCATAATACCTACGCTGTGTATATTATATTTGCATTCCAAAAATAATTTCTAAAAGTAAGTTAAAACATCTATCTATTTAGGTATTAGAAATAGCGAAATATTAACATGAAAAGAAAAAAAACTGGGTCACTAAAATGCAAAAAAGATGCAACTTCCAAGTTTATTTACGTGTATCGGAATGGATTAAAGTTACAACCGTGTAAAGTTCCATTTAGAATTACGACCGTGCCCAAACCATCAAATTAGTATCCAAGCCCGACTCCTATTGGAGCCTCGGGCCATCCCCGGATTTCTCAATCACTCTCGAAACTCTATCTCAGTATTGAACGGACAAAGGGTGAATCCTGTGAAACGCATCTATTCGGAGCTTTTGGAACAAAGCTCGGGCAAAAAGCGAGGAAGCTCTTTGAAAGTGTATTGGTTTTGACGTGCTTTTAAAATTGACGTTAGTGATTCGGTTTTGTTGGGTTAAGTATATTCCCAAGATTTTATTATGATACCTATTTTGATTTATTTGTTAGTGATTTAAAAATATTAATAGACTATATATTTTTTTCTTTGTTTATTTTGGCCTAATAATGCATTTATTGTTAAGTAAAGAATTTATTTAAAACCTTGCTGTGTATTTTCAATATTGTTTGACCGTGCAATGTTTTGCCGTGAAGAATCTCAGCCCAAATACAACATTACATAAAACATTTTGATTTATTTATTTGGTCAAATTTTCTTGACTTTTATCTGACTTAACAATACATTTTTCAAAAGCTCACATCCTGCCCAGCAAGAGGAATGATTTGCAGCCGCGCTCGGGGGGCAAATTGAACCGTCCCCCTGACAGACGCAGCCTTGACTCCGACGAATACCACGTTCAGTTAATTTCGAGGAAACGGCTTAAAAAAACAGTGAAAATAACAACGACAAAGAAAATTATTATCAGCATTATAACTATTCGACATCCGTACCAATTATGATACTGTGAAAGTAGTAAAAATAATAAAAAATGGGAAAAATTGCTTTGGGATACAACTTATAAAAACGCCCAAGTTAATGTGTTTTTTAATTATTGTGACAATTTTTTTATTTATATAGTATGTTACGACGTACATACGAGTATGAATAAAGTTGTCGAATAAAAAGTAGTACGTCAATAACTAATTCCTAATAGTCTTTGAATGACATTGTTTAAATATTTAAAGTATGTTCCATTTAAAGATGTAATGTAAAAGCCTTAACTGTCTTTGCATTGTCAATTCCAGATAGTTCTGTACTAATGCAAGAGAATGCAGTTAATATAACTTAGTTATAATAACTGCGTTCTCTAATCCGCTCTAGCGTAGCACAAACAGTCAAACAAGTCCGGTAGAACTTAATGAACTCTGGCCTGGTTAGCTGATTTAAGCTAGCTATTAAATCAATTTATTTAGTCTAGGTTATTGGGATTATCTTGTAATAGGCATTTAGAAGGATTAAGCCGAATTCCCACGGCCTGTTGTTTCGCAGATCTGATCGCGCCGCTACAGGCCGACAGATCGTGGGAATGGTCACATCTGATGAGGCCTGTGGTCGCCTGTCGTCACCTGTTTGATCCGTCGAAGTCGGTAAGTTCAAAGTCGCGTTGCCTGTCGTGGCCTGTAGCGGCGCGCGATCCGGCCTGGCCTGTAATTACTCGGGCCGTGGGAACCTAGGTTTTGCTGGACTCAGAAAATTACCAACGAAGAAGTGCTTAACAAGGTTAAAGAGAAGAGGTGCTTATTGGAAATCGTTGGAAATAGAAGAGGAAAGATGCTAGGACACCTTTTACGACACGACGAATACATTAAGACCATAATGGAAGGGAAAGTTGAAGGGGAGCGGAAGAGAGGAAGGCCTAAGAGAACGTTCATGGATCAGATGAAAGAATAAGTAGACGTCGAGTCATATCAGGCCCTAAAAGAAAAGGCTCTAGAAAGAGAGTCATGGAAATAACTCCACTGACAAGAGCCTAGCTTTTAAATTTAAGAAGAAGAAGAAGAAGATATAGATAGCAAATCTCAGCAATATTTTGTATGATTTACTCTTGTTTCATCGACACTCATTTCATAGAACGTCGCAGAAATTTCGTTTCATAAAAAGCTATTTTCTTTTGAAATAATAGTATTGAGAGCGCCACTGGACGTTCAACGTCCTCTTGTAAATCAGGCAACTGCATTTCTATTTCTTACTACCTAATAGCTAATTCATTTGACTGGAGCATAACTCGGTTAACCCATTCTCGTAATTGCCGAATCAATAGTTGCCCCAGAAACCGATTCTGTCAATCCGAGCCCGAGTTAGCCGAGTCTCGAGCTCGGCGAGACTCGGGTTAGCAACTGACACGTATAATGCTTGCATTGAGATGTGCCAATTAGTACGATTGTACTGGATTTTATGTTTTATAATTCAATTAGATGGTGTCTTTTAAAGTATACAAAAAAATCTTTAGTCGGGTTGTCTTGTCCACACATTTTGGTTGGTTTTTTGAGTGTTTGTTCAATTATTTGAAGAAAAACCTACATTGAATAAGTTTCGTATTGCTTATTGTTTAGTTTTATCTTTGCTATATTTGTATGTCTTCGTAATCTCCATTTGGTTTTCTTAGTTTTTTTTGCTTCTGTCTTCTTCAAACATTCAAGACTCAGAAAAAAATACTCTTGCTCATCATATAAATTAACTGTTCATACCAGGAATCGAACCAAGGACTGCTAGTTTCGTAGGATAGTGTCACTACCAACTCGGCTAATTGAAAGAAAGAAAGAAAGAAAGAAGGAAAGAAAGAAAATCATTTATTCGTGAGAAACATAAACAAGAACAGATAAAAAGGTACAAAAAGAAAATAGCCTCGAAATGGTCCCAACTCAGCGTAATGCTGGCTTTAAAGTCAGCGCTAGTCTTCCGTTGGAACCATGGTGACACCACAGAATTGCTAAATATGTCGACCTAATAAATAAATAAATACGGTCTATCCTAAGCTAGATTAAACTTGAGACGGGCACAGTTTCAGGTAGTTGTGATTAGTCCGCTCTGTAACAGGGTAATAAGTACGCGGCCGTGTATGATTCCCATTTGCATTTCAAACTCGCGGTGAGACTGTGAACTATAAGGCCGCTGCGGGTTATTTGTCCTGGCTAAGGCTGCGGCTCGACTGCGGCGGAGATGAGCGGAGTGGAGCGGGACTGTGCCAATTCAAATTCAAATTCAAATTCAAAACATTTATTTCGGGTAACCTGACCCATATTGGTTAGTATACACTATTATCTTACTGTCTAATGTTAGTTAATACTGATGAACAGCTTTAAAACTTAAATTCTAAATTCGACTTAACTAAGTTACTCATACTTAAGACTATAGGACAGTCGAATCTGCTTGAGATCATTTCAAGGATCCTATTGGAGCTGCCTCGCAATCTTTTCAAAAGTGATGCAACTTTTTTTCTACGAATTGCATAGAAATCATCAGTGCGAGCTTCCGCAAACATAGTCGAGGCACTACAGTAGCGAGGTAACCCCATTAGTGTGCCCTGAATCCATTATTAAATTGGACCCGCAGAGCACTGTATGATCTCTGAGAATACATGACCCATAGGCTGCTCGCGTACATGGATGTGCAATAAGCTTTAAAAAGTGTTATTTTTACCGCGGTTGAACACTTAGCAAACCTACGAGCCAGCATATTAGCTTTAATCGACAATGCTCTGCGTTCCCTATAGTATGTCAACCAATAGAATCCAAACTAACGTGCGCAAGGCGCACTCAACGTGACCGCATGCGGCTTCTATTGGTTCTCTCCGGTCGTCTCTGCTTCAGTGGAGCCGCAGCCTAAGGCGCTTGTTCCACCGCTGGCGAGGAAGCGATTAGCTACCGACTATTATCTCGCTCAAGAAACGAACAAAAGATAAAGATCCCTGTCAGTAAAAGAGACACGTATATTAATGGTTGATCGCTGGCCGTACAAACTGCCTGTGAGTACTCTTTCCACTAGTTTGTCGGAATAAAAAATATATATCCCGTGTAAATAAAAGAGACACAAATGTAATAGTTGATTGCTGGCTCTACTCACTTCCCGCTCATCGTCGGCGGGATGGGACCAGTGCCATTGCAAAAGTAGGGTGATGGCACCAATGATGGACAAATTTAGCTGACACGCACCAGTAATGGACACTTCACCCTTAATTCAAATTTCATAGGGTCTAAATTGATTGTTGCGAAATAAATGAATAACCCTTATCTTCTGTAAAATAATAATCAAGTGTCCATCATAGGTCCTTGTCCGTTACTGGTTCCGTCACCCTACTACCCTCCTAAGCCAATAAGTAACCAAAGTAGCTTTAACTCTCTTTTCATAGTAATGAGGTTGATAATTGCTAGGAGTTTTACTGAGTTGCTGACTATTGGCTAAGGAGGGTAGAATATACATCAATGGCCCCATCTTTACTTAGAAGGAAGAAGCTAGGCGAGTTTTCAATCTTATTACAGTGGAAAGCTCTAGTAAAATCACTCCATGTTACTGAAATTTATAAAAGTCATATTGCCAACATACTGCATTAATAATTAAAATTAATATTCAACAATAATAATTGTAGGTAGGTATATTTTGTAAAGTTAATGGTGCAAATATGCGTCCAGTACATGGTTTGTTGGTTGATTTAGAAAAAATATTCTAATTAATATCAATAAGAAGAAACTCGCGATACCAAAAGAAATAAATACAGTTTGGACAAACTGAAACTAGAAGGTTTTTTTTATATTTTACCAAAGGTTTGTACTGATTTATGGAAATCTTATATATAATAAAATGAATCTCTAATGGTGTTGCTAAGCGCAAAACTCGAGAACGGCTGATCCGATTTGACTGATTTCTTTTTTTTTGTGTTCGTTATTGTTAGGACAAGGTTTATATGTGTAAGAAAAAAAATTAAAAATCCAACGGGAAGTTCGGAAATTTGCAGCGGGGCGAAGCCGCTGGCGGGCAGCTAGTATTAAATATAAAAATATAACAACGGTTTCTTAACGTAAATAGTGTCGAAAATCGTTCAATATGTTTGAAGTCGGTCGATTTTAACAAAATCTCCTGTGCATTTCACTACAATAACTGAGACAACCGTTGAACACGTCACACTTAAGACATATCTCTAACGCGTTTTAGTTTTGAAACTAAGACTATACTAGCCTTTTTTATAAGATTATGGACAAAAATAAAATAAATAGATCAAGAAAACGTATTTCTTTTTAACACTCAAGAATCGAGCATAATCACCCTTAGCTAGTCGATCTGGAAATCCTGTCAATATGATTTCGATTACCGCTGCTTATATCAATCCCAGTGTTACCATAAATGAAATATGCATGGCACTGACACAATTTAAGCAGCCCCGAGATTGTCGGTCTCGTGCTGGGTAAGATATGCACCAGCAGGTGGGTTCGCTTAATCCAATCTTCCTTTGAAGACGCTGAATATAATATTGCTGTCGACTCGCGAAAATTGCTATCTACGAGTAAAAGATGTCTATATTATCAAGTTTCATGTAAATGGAACAGTTATTTTAAAATGTCTTATAATATTGTTCACTCATGAGAGGAAGAATTTCGTTATACTGGTTTTATTTTCTTTGTCAAAGAGACAACAACTTAACGTTAATAATTTCTCAATTTTATTTAATATAATATAAAGATAAATTTTATTTCTCACTACTCTTTGTCTGTAAGTTACTAGAAGATATTACAAAAAAATATGCTCGAATGAATAGTAAGTTTCGTAAGTTAGGTAAATTTTCATGAAGAACATAAAGTAAACGACTGTCTTTCAACCCATGTAAGAACTAACACATTTTAAAAGTAAACAACCCATACAGCGTAGGTCATAGTTAAATTCCACCATTTGTCCTTAGGGTTAGCAAAGTGCTTGCAATCTTGCTATTACAAATGTTTGGTTCACATATCACTTAATACAGCATTACTTGCGGCGGCGCCCGAGGATGGCCCACGACAAAGCTACTTTCTCCGCTCCGCACCACGCGCGCGTCACGCCCCGCATCTTCATAAACAAAATGTAACTTTACTATAATTATAATGTTTGTGTTTGCGCGTGTGATAACGCAGGTTGTTGCATGCGCCGCCTCTCACCTGACGTGACACATGCCCCGCGTCTCCATAAACAAGCCCTTAGTGGTCTTGTATGCTCGCCTGCTTCAAGCCTTTTTGAGAAAACAGCTGTTTTTTTTCTTCAGGTGGCGAGGGCCAAGAGCACGGCCCTGTGTTCCTGATGGAGCCACCAGCTCGCTTGGTGTTTGCCAACAGCACCGGGGCGCAGGTCTCGTGCGCAGCCCACGGCTTCCCACCGCCGCAGCTGGCCTGGCAGCTGCCTGACGGGACGCCGCTGGATGACGTGCCTGGACTCAGGTGAGTAGTTCCATCCAGGAAAAACTGTAGGTTTCAAAAACGTGTTTAACTATGATTGGGTTTCACTCGCATATTTGCTTACCAAGCAGTTATATGCCAAGTAGAAAGAGGTAATAATTAAATGAAAAAACTGAACAATTTTAATGTAGTTAATGCTTGTTAATACGAGCAACAGTGTCGTGTTTATTAGGATTATTTTACTTATAAATTTACCCAGAGATAAAGAATATATAGAACAGATCTATACTGTTGTGGAAAAAATCTTTAGTAAGTATAGGGTATTGTTTTTAGGCACGGAGATTTTTTTTAGGCTCACAAGCTACCTGATAGTTGCTTAGTTTTGAAAATCATGCCAACTTTAAGCGTAGTTTTTTATCCTTTATCTTTATCAATGTTATTTTACATACATATCGTTATTCCACTAGATATTAGAATACAGAAACCCAATGTTTTCTTACGCAGATCAATTTACTCTAAAAACAAAGATATTCTTTGCTTTCACGAAAACAACCACGCATCATGAATAACTTATTCAAAAATTCGAATTGACATTCCTTACGCTTTGGAACCGCGTTATACATTTATAAATGTTCGGGCGCAGGTGCTGATGCCCTTTATTAGGGCGAGGAACGTGCCTGCTGGCTGACATACTGGCTTCGATGCCGAAATAGAGTGTAACGTTGGTTGTGGGTGGTAATTTGGAGATGTTTCCGCGAAATTTTTGCATTTTTTTATCGTGGCATGTTGATGAACAAGACATAATCAGCGTTGCGGTTTGCCGCGATGTAAAGCCGAAAATGGCATTTTTATCCTACTGAACGACTGCCGAGAAAGGGTAATGTTTTTTACCGGTTTTTCTGTTCTCTGGGGTAAATCAACATTGCTTGTGATACGAGTATGTTATCGTATCGTCATCGTTGAAATAGCTGTTATTTACTTGACAGTAATGGCGGCCGAGTTAATAACAATACCAAAACACGTCAACAGCAATATTGTTTTACCCAGTAGAATACGGGCCCTGATCAGCTGTCAGCTGTGCTAATAAACGTTATAACTTCTTGGCAAAGAGCTCCTTTTCTGTTTTATATCTTTTTGTGCGCTCTGAGGAAACCTGTCACACATCAACAATTTTATGACGTGTGAAACTTCCGCAATGCGTACAAGGCTTGAGTGGGGAATATTTCACAGATTTTCACATATTACTAGTCTAGTAAAAACATAACTTAACAAAAAGTAATGCTGAAGTGGTTTGATTATGTGGAGAGAATGGATGAAGTGAGATTAACAAAACAGATGCATGAGGCAAGAGTACCATCTGCCAAAGTTTAAATAAATAGCTAAATAAATAAAAGTAAATGGGAATGTTGTATAGGGAAGGCCAAAGCGAACGTTCCACGATCAGATCGGGGACGTTTTAAGAAAGAGCCAGGTCAGGAGTACCCTTAAGCGACGCACAAGTATGAAGAGATTTATGAGTGTGAAGGAAACGAGGAAAGTTTGTGTGGATCCTAGCAAGTGGAAGGATGAAGTCTCTGCCTACCCTATGGGAAAGAGGCGTGATTGTTTATACATATGTATGTGTACTTGTCTAGTACAACATTGTGCAATCATCCAAAGCCACTATTACACATTGTCTGTGCCACTAATGTCATCGTATTTTTACAGTTATGTGAACTTTTTATTATCTTACAATAAAGCGAAATCGTAAACAATACGATTGCAATAGGGGATAACAAGGCAGAATAGAGGCCCTGTTTTTTTGCAACTAAATACCACTTGTGACTAGTTTTGTCGATGATGGTATCCCTTTGAAACGCATAATATTGTTTGACCTAATGTGGTTTGGGCTAATTTAATGTCGTCTAACATCCTTTTAGGCTGAATTTACAGAACTTAATAGATTTGTATTGTGTAAATTAGTTAAAAAGAATAAATTTGTTTTTTAAAGTAATTTAAAAAAACTATTACAAAAATACCTAAAAGCAGGTTTCGACCAAACAATTTATGACCAAACAATACATTAGGACTACCAATGACTATGCCACTCGATTTATCTTGACCCGTCGATAAAATTAACATGAAAACAGTTTTTTATTCAAGTTTTAATGCTTTCAGTACTCACATTTAACATAATCAAGAGTTTATCATGCTGGCAAACTTAATAAAAAACCTACATTGTTACAAATATCGAAATGGTTATATCGGAAAACTTACCTTCTATTTGGTCTCTACGAGTATTGTTTTAAACTCGGCCGCCATTACTTCCAAGGTAATAAGAGGGTTACACTATTATAATTCCGAAGAGCTATAATTCCGAATTCATTAAAATCCCGTATATTCATAATTTCGAATGCAATATTTTGATAGAAGACATTATTTTTTGACTAAACCTAACCTAACCTACGTGCAGCATTGAATATATGCATTGAATCTAAAATAGCACCAGAATAACATAGTTTTCGGAAAAATTCAAATTCGGAATATTGAAAATTCGGAAAAAAATCATTCGGAATTTCTATCAAAACTTTAACAGTACAATAACAATGTTATAATCAATATGGTTTTACCGAGTAGAATACAACCCCAGTTAAGTTAATAAGAGTTATCGTAACGTTGACTATATAATAACATGTCAAAAGCAATTAGATTTAGTTTAAGTAAAATGGAGCCCCAGTTTTTAAAGTAAACATCTTCAAATCCACCCCAAGACATGCCTAAAGATGGCGAACTTACAAATTGTAAAAAGTTACCCTCCAACACTGGCTGTCTAACGAGCGCATAGAATATGGATCAGCTGTTTTGAATAGCCGCCGTATTGGAAGCTGCGTAATTATGAGAAGCTTCTCTCTTGAGTTGTGTTAGAATCGACTGAAAACGATAGAACGAATCGAGATTTGAATTTCGTTGCTTTAGATCTTTGCTACGTTAGGTTCTGTTCAAAACATCCAATGTCAGTAAAGTTTGAAGTGAAAGCAGGAAACCTACTACCTACTAGCTAGGTGGATGGAATGTGTAAAGAGCGATATGAAAAATAAGGGAGTGAATACTGAAATGAAGGCTGAAAGGAATGGAACAAAAAAATGTGCTGATGATGATGATGATGATGATGATGATGATGATGATGATGATGATGATGATGATGATGATGATGATGATGGTGATGATGATGATGATGATTATGATAATGATGATGACGACGACGATGACGACGACGACGACGACGACGACGACGACGACGACGACGGTGACGACGGTGACGGTGACGGTGACGGTGACGGTGACGGTGACGGTGACGGTGACGGTGACGGTGACGGTGACGGTGACGGTGACGGTGACGGTGACGGTGACGGTGACGGTGACGGTGACGGTGACGGTGACGGTGACGGTGACGGTGACGGTGACGGTGATGGTGATGGTGATGATGATGGTGATGATGTAAGTAAAGTTTGGCCACGCAGTTAGCCTAGCTAGTTAATAGTGCCTCTGTCTACGAAGCTATTGGATCCGGGTTCGATTCCTGGTCATGGCAAGTATTTGTGTGATGAGCACGAGTATGTTTGTAAAGTCTTATTTTGTAGTTATTTATTAAACCTCTATTGAACAAAACAAGCTTAAAATGGCATTCTCTACAAGTCAACTAAATAGTTAATCATCGAAATACTAGCAAAAGCTTACTGTGCACCCCGCACAATAAAAGAAAGACAGAAATCAAAGCAATGAATTATAATTACAAAATAATAATACTTTACGCATAATGCAAATATACAAATATATAAATAATAGTATTTAGTATTAATTTTAGTTATTTACCCCAAATTGAAATCTGATTCACGCGCATGATCATTCGTCTGCGCAGCATCGATCGCAGACTATTTTAATCACGCCGTTGCTTTTCACAACTGCGGTAAAACTGTATTAAAGGTACGAGAACCAAAGTGAAAAATATTTTTATTTCATCTTCAAATGTCTTCTCTCTGTAGAGTAGGTTTTATCTAAGTTTAGTTTGGTTGATGGAAAACATTTAGTAGTTAATTGCGTAGAACTTGCTCCATGATTTTTTTAATAAATAAAGATATAATCACGCAGATAATCTATGGGCATGATTAATACTAATTATCATACATAAGTATGTAAATGTGAGAGTAACTCTGTTTATCGAGCTTTTACAGCTAAATCACTTAACTAATTTAAAAGAGTGGAATACGCTTCCGGCGGCGTCTGTATTTCCGACTGCATACAATCCGAACCAATTTAAACCTAGGGCGAAAATCTTCTGGATGAACTCGCTTCATCGTCGATAAAATCTTCGCCAAGGGGCAAGAGTTAATAAAGAGCAAACCAATTTTCTATAAAAAAAATGTAAAAAAGACAGCTTAAGCCCCGAGAAAAGACACAGGTAATTTTTTACCCCGAAGACATTGGTCTGTTCCCAAGGACAAACAGCTTCTACGCGGGCAGAGTCGCGTGCAACAACTACTTTACTAAATGAGTGTAGATAAAGTTTTAAACGCTTATGTGCGTTATTGTGAGAACGCACAGTCACGTAAACTATTAACATTACTAAATTTTCACAGATGATAATATAGAAAGTAAAGTCTAACTCACAGTGAATAGGCTCTTTTCTGGGTAAGCGTGTTCCACCCTCGACCTCATCGTCACTTCACTTCAGGTAGGACGGGTCAAAGGCAAACCTATTTTGGATAAAAAAATACTTATATTTATTATTATTATTATTTATTTAAGAGCCTATCCTATCCTGTCTCCCTTCTTTCCACGTTGCCCTATCTTGGGCAGTCTCCAACCAGTCTTGATTCAATGCATCAAGCTCATCTCGCCCACGTCGCCTTAATATTTTTCATTTGTATTTCTCAAAGGCCTACAAGGCTGTTGCACGTGTCAAAGTCCTTCGAGCCAACATTGCGAGGCAGACACCTTATTCCTGTAACGCTCGGCGGCTGATTCCTCGCGCGTGCTCGGCCTACTGAATTCGGCTTTTTAGCAAACACATCAAGAATTCACTTGAGAACCTAGATAAAGGCGGTTCATTTAATTTTTGGTGGAACCGCGGAAATGTTTTTTTTTACTTTGTGAATGATTGTTTAGGACGACGCGGTTAGCCCGGTTGGCTGTGACCTTGGCTAAAAAATTGTCTCTGGTTCGATTTCTGGTATGGGTAAATATTGGTGTTATGAGCGTGTGTATTTGTTTCTGAGTATGTTTATTATGCCCCAACCCCATCTTGCAAGTGATCGCGGACAGGCTCGATTGTCCATACACGCGACACTGCTGTGGTCTGCATGCGCTTAGTTGGGCTGCTAGTTTTTATATTTAAAATGTTCGTATTAATCATAGATATGACTCTATAGTAACAAATAATGTGAGTCTATCGTTACTTGAAAACATTTTTCATTACAAATTTAATGAAAAAATATAGGACCTATTGTTCAAGCCTAGAGTTTTGTTTCGACTAGGTCGATTTGTGTGAGATTGTCCCTTAACATTTATATATTTATAGTAAAAAATAAAATATTATTGTGCTATTTTTCCATTAGATGAGAAACTCTAAATAAAAAAAACTCGTATCCTTCTAAACGAATACTTTTAATATAAGTAAAAGTACAACTTATTAAAAAAACAATAGGACCGTTGTGCATGAAAACGCAAAACACAATAAGTCTTCAAGGGTAATCGAGCGAGGGCAGGGCTTGGGAACGAACGGTTCGAAAAATACCGGTTAATTATGGTTCTTAACCAGAGGGCTTATTGTCTAACGCACTCGCAATCACGATCGTTTTCCTTTTGAAATCGAAGGCTTGTCTGCATACAAAATGAAAACAATTGCTTGACTTTGAAGCCGGTTGTGATTGCGAGTGCGTTAGACAATAAGCCCTCAGGTTTCCGAGCCCTGTTCGAACGTAGGCAATGCCAAAGTTAAGGCTTCAATTCGGGAATTTGATGTTGAGCTTGTTGCTGGTAATTATGTTAATGTGTTATTTTCTTGTATGTTATGCTGATTTGGGAAATGTTTTATTACCAAGTTCATAATCTTGTTCCTAAAATCCGTAGGTAACACAAAAAAAAATCTCAAAAAGTTTGTCCTTTAAGTAAAATCCCTCTGAATTCACAAATACATTATTCAAACCTCACTCAGGCACCAGGCAGAACCTTGATTGCGCCTGGATCACCCGGAATGCTCATACTGTTTGTTCATTCTACAAACTCAGCTGTATTAAATTTCTTTCGAACATTTAATATTTAACAACGTGTAGCTCTAATGAAGTCCAATTTCATTTTTTGTTTTGTAATATTCTGTTAGTATTTAAATATTCAGAAGTTTGTATGTCTGCATTTTAAAATATGTCGATGGTGTAAAAGCAAATCCTCTTAAGCCACATTTTAGGTTAAATTGAGTTATAAAATGATTATCTAATAGTTTAATTGACTTCAGCGATATTTTCTGCGTTGTTTGAGCTGGGTTTGCGAGCTTCATGTCTCATATAAAAATCTACTGATATGTCGCTTTCATGTATTTCAATGGATACATAATAATTTGTAACGTTAATTTGCTCTTTGTTTGTTACGGATAAATGATTGTGTACTTTTTGTTTTTTAATTAACTAAAAATGCGTCTCCTGTTAATATCCCAAAATGTCGCTTAAGGGGTTTAGCTTTTGTCGTGTATCGAAAACATTATTTTATAGGTAATTGAAAATATCGACTTATCTGACATTTTTCTCACCTTTGTCATGATAAGGCGAACCAACAAATACTAGGTTTTATAATAATATACACTTTAGGCATCCTTACTATAAGTTAAATAGGTAAAAACCCCAATACAATGGCAAGAGCTCATATCTTTTAACATGGTGTCCCCTTGTTTCACCAACACTCATTTCATACAACTTATCACTTCGCAGAATTTTCGTTTCATAGAAACCTATTACCTGCTGAACACGTGTCGAGTTCAGGTTATCTTATATATGATTAACGTAGACTATGTTAGGTTAGGTTAGATTTGTAACCGTCATAAGATAACCTGAAATTAACACGGGTTCAGCAGAAAATAGCTTTCTATGAAACGAAAATTCTGTGAAGTGACTATGAAATGAGTATCGATGAAACAAGGGTAAATCCTTTTAACATTTAACAACAAAATCAATTCTCATGAAACCGTGCTAACAACCGTCCTGATTAAACTATTATTCGCGTGCCAATCAGTCTATCTATTCGGATGCTGGATACAGATATTTAGATACACAGAAACGCATTCACAAATACACATGATAAAGTAATAACTCCTCTCTTTCCGCCTGCGGGGTTAGAAGTGAAATACAAAAGAGATACAACCCCGTACTATTTCTAGCTGGTACCGTTTATGCAACGAGGCTAGCGGCTGGATGAGAGGCGATCGATCACTTCCTGGCGCTCGGGATACTAAAATAAAAGCTCTGCTTCTAAACCGTATTGGATACATTATGTTGTCTAATTTCATGCTCGAAAACTAAATTTGATTACACTTTTATAGGAAAATTGGATAAAAGGGTAATGTACTTTTTCGATGATGTAGCCGATAGTTTGGACGGGTCTATATCGGAATCCATAATTATCGTTTGTCCTAATCGTCATTTGTCTTAATTCATCGTTTGTCCTAAAAGCCATTTCCGCCTGATGTTTAAAACTTTTTAGTGTTGTTATACAGCTCTAACCTAACCTAACCGCAAGTATTTTTGGAAAGCTTATAAAGTTGTCTGACTCAGCTGAAAACCAGTTTAGGACAAACGTTAAATTAGGACAAACGATTTTTTGATCGCGAATGACACCCAGTTTGGACAGAACCTTTATTAAATATTGTAAGACTTTATGTTAACACTAGAGGATGCCCGCTACTTTGCACGCGAAGTCTTAGTTTCTCGCTACTGCCCCTAATACTTCCCGTTAAGGGTTAACTTTCCTTTCCTCCTTTTGGGACAATTCCGTCTAAATATATGCCCTGCTAGGGTACACAGGGGATGTTTTCTCTTTTCAAGTCCTAAGGTTTAGCGGTATTACTCGTATTCGGTGCGTTGCCAGTCAGTCGGTCTTCTAAAAGGGTATTATTATGTACAATAGCACTTTTTATAATTCCTTTTCACCTAAAAAGTCTAGTGACAAGACAGAGACCAGCCCAACCAATTTTCATCAAACCTATCAAAACCACCCCAGTCAAACAAGCTATCTTTTCGAAAAACCGCATCTTTATCAGTCCATTAATAAGAGAGCTATAATGCCACAGACAGACGCACATGCAGGTATAGTCACGGAGTTTAATCGATGAACCACTATAGCACCTTGTCGCATAAAACCAACGATTAATCCAGATAAAACCCTTGGTGGGTCGTTAAATCTATGACACTCCTTATTTGTCGGCGGTTAAAAAACACGATTTCATGATCTATTTGATTCATACGCAGCAACTTCAATAAAATCAATCGGTACTTTTTTTAATCAGATTAGCAACTTCCCGCATTATCTAAGCCCTTCATACTAAGGCGAGTTAAACCTAATCCGCCCCTGTAGAGGTTTTGATTGGATTTCAATTACGCCCTAAGCCTTTGGAGAGAATTGGTGGTTAATTAGCTGTCAAAGGCAGTCGCGGGGAGTGGGGGGGGTATGGTCCAATTATAATGCAGCGTATAGATAAATAAACAGGTCCTATCCGCATCTTAACTGATTCATAGTAATTATTTCAAAGACTTTCACTTTTTCTCAGGTGATAGTTATTTTACGCAATAAAGATCATCAAAATCAAAAATCAAAATACTTATTCAGTAAAGAGGCCACATGCGGGCCTCTTTTAGACGTCGGTAATAAAGTTTATTCAATTAACTTGCTAGCGGTTTGGACTTTCGTGTTTACGGTAGGTACTAGTAGGGATCGTAGGGAAAACTGCGTTGGTAGTATACCCATATAATGGAGACCCATTATTTCAGAGCTGATCATTCTCAAACGGCCTAAGGCTGCCTATCCACTGGAGCATAACAAGGCAGCGGAGCGGTGTGCGAAGAAAAAATCCACCAATCGGAGAGCCGCGCTGAGCAAGGCTAGGAAAATTAAGTATTGCTGTTGGTGGATTTTATCTCGCTCACCGCTCCGCTGCCTTGCTTAGCTCCAGCGGATAGGCATGGTGTTTGAATAAACTTAGCTAAGAACCACCCCGATTAAGTGAATTTTCTGTTAAAAAAAACCGCGTCCGAATCTAGCTTTAATGCCACAGATAGAAGCATGGATAAAACAGATTAAATTTATAGCACCCATGTGCGTCAGGGATTAAAAATCGTAACCTAAAAATCTTATTGCTTTTGACATATATCGTATTATCAACGTTTTAATAGAGTCTGACCAGCGATTTGTGACACAAGGTTTGTTTTCTAATTCTTCACATGGCAACAATTTTCCAGTCGTTATATATTTTTGGTGTTGCCAGCTAGTGATATTTTAAATTGGCCCCCATTTTTTATGTAACCACTCACTGGTCAGACCACAGACGTAGATATCCTAGATACCGCTAATGCATGTACTTTGCGTGTAACTAAGTAGAGCGGTGCACCATTTGCCGGTCAGTCGCGCTCCTCTCGTTCTAACTGTCAGACGTTTAACTAGAAAATGCCTCATTGCGCCATAATTAACTGTTTAAATTCAACAAAAGTGGCAAGTCGAGTATTGGACATCACTAAATTGCTAACGTGACGTCATAGTTGGCATATAAAAATTGACACGCTCGGTTTCCATACTATTGAGCGCGTTTACGGCGTCTATATGGTCTGTGGGTCAGACTCTATCTCTTGTTTACTTAACAATAATGGCGGCTGAGTTAACAACAATACGATAACACATTAAATACAATTTAGGTTTACTCAGCAGACTGGAGGCCCAGATGGAGTGCTCGTGGAAACTCTGGCCGTTAGGTATCGTGTTCCCGCCTGTGGCACCGCGCTGTTCGAGGTATATCGCAGTGTCTAGTAGTATTTTACACGAGCGAATATAGTTTGCGCTTGATTAAACTCGTAATAGCCCGCCTGCCAGCTGCCCTGCTGCTCAGCTGCCTTGTTTGAATAATGCTGTTATGACAGAAAATAATTAAAGTTTGAATCCTCTGAAAACCTTGATAAATTTATTATGTTGTGGCGGTTTTTAGGGCGAGTCCAACTGACTCTTGATTAAGAATTGCTCCAAAAAAAAATTACATAACTGCGATGAAAAAATGTTGTAAGGAGATGAAAAAATATAAGTATAAAATATTTTTATGTTACTTTTTAAAAATGCTGACAAAGTGTTTGATGTGATTACTGACAAAGTGTCTCAGCTGAAATTATAGTTTTATTTGGCTTATTTTCCGAATTAATTACAAATGATACTTGGCTAAATATAATTTTCACTGATTGCCTAGTTTACAAGAGGTGTTGCAGTAAATTGACTAGCTCGGCGGCGCAGTTTCTCATTTATCGCTCAGTGCTCCTACTCGTAACTAGGCTATCTATTAGCAACCCACGTCAGCAAATGGCTTAACACCGCACCGTCATACGAGTATATTTCATTTGAGAAGAAACCTGATAATTACTTGTACAGTCGAGTTCATAAATATGTTTTCACTTTAGTACCTAGTCTATTTAAGTCATGTTAAGTCTGCCATATGTGAATTGTCACAGCGATTAAAGTGACAAGGTACTAAAGTGTACACAATGACATATTTATGAACTTGACTGTATAAAAATGGTAACCAATTTATCGAATTTCATTTTATCGAATGCTTTCTGCTGAAACCATAATGTTTAGGATGTCTCAAACATTAATTATATAGGTTAGGTTAGACTTGTGACAGTCAAAAAAAATTAGGTCATGCGGTGTAAAATGCCTTTCGATTAAATAAAAACTCTGCGTAATGATCGTTTGTTGACAGCTTTTTCGATAAAATAATGAGTACCTGTAAAAATGTGTCATTCACTGTCTTTCATGGAAGGGGAGGAAAATCGTTTGCTACTCCACACCGATTGATTTTTGTAAATTGAGCGTTTGAAATGACAGACGTGTCGTAGAAAAATCTGTAGCCAAAGTAAGAACGAAACAAGTCTTTCGAAGTTCAAAGGAAAAATGGTATATATAATGTTCATGACAGAGTATACCATATTTTATAACGAGCTAAGTCAACTTGTATCCGTTTTGATTTAGGGCTACAGTATATCGCAGCGATATAAAAACACCACCAACTCCTACTCAAAAATGTACCGTTAACTCTCCATTTTTGAATCAAACATTTAAACACTCGATTCTCGAAAATCAAGCAAATTAATAATCACCTTAAAGGCTCCGGCACACCAAACGCGTGGCAGCAGCAGCGCGTAGCTTCGCGTGGCGTCAGGGAGTTGAAAAACAACAAAACAAATGGAACCCCGTCACACCGAGACGCGAGTGTGCGGCGCGTCTGCAGCGCGCGAGACGCGCGTCTCGGTGTGCCGGGGTTCCATTTGTTTTGTTGTTTTACTACTCCCTGACGCCACGCGACGCTACGCGCTGCTGCTGCCATGCGTTTGGTTTGCCGGAGCCTTTAATCTGATAAGTAGGATACAAAAGTAATTTTTATGAGAAATTATCAATTTGAAATTGCTGCCTCATTAAAATAAATGTTCTTGTGGCTATACTTTGACACAACTTGACTAATTTTCGACCGATGTGTAATATTACAAAATAAATTGCATTGCAAGTCAAAAAATAAGAACATTGGTATTGTCAATATTAATACAAAATAATAACACAAAAATAACACTTAAAGCACAGACAATACTAATAAACAACTAATAAATGGTCAGTTTCCGATGTCATTTTCTCCTACACTAAGCTTTGCTCTTGTAATTTTGGGTACAAGACAAATACGTTCATAGATAAATAAATACTAATATTCATACATTTTTTTGCCCTTTCAGGGAATCAAACTGGTCACCGCTTGCTTCGTAGGCTGGGCCAGTTCTAATTTGACTATCAGTGTCGTCAGACATTCACTGGTCATTAGTTGAGTACCCTAATAAATGTTCTACCGCTATCTTTAATAATAAGCCCCCAAGCTATTCCAGGCAACGTAAGCTTAACGACCTAACTCTACCGCAGCAAAGCCTGAATTACGACCTATTGTCCAGGGAATAGAAGTTATTTATGAACGGCGCATGTTGTTAAGGCTGGTAATATTCGGTGCGCAATTTTTCGACGTTTTTGTTGTAGTTTTTGCTAGTTTAGTTCTATCTGTAGCATTGGGTAGCATTCGTACCAACGTCCATGCATGTAAAAATAACAAAACTGGATAGGTTTTTTTAAAGGAAAAAAAACTACATTTTATTCACAAAAGCTACAGATTGAAATATAAAATAAAAAAACCGGGCAAGTGCGAGTCGGACACGAAGGACTTCGCACGAATATTTTTTTTTGTAATAGCGGTTCACACATTCTGTGAAAAGTTAATCGGTCTAACTATTACGGTTCATAAGATACAGCCTGCTGACAGACAAACGGATGGACAGAAGAGGCTTAGTAATAGGATTCCATAACCATATCATTAGGCCTCTTCGTAATTAATTATTGTTGACAATTGATTAACTGCCGCACTCAGAGAGGTCAATTAAGTGTAATGTTTGTTAGGTGACGTGTTGTCTTATAATTTGCTGTTGCAAAGAAAGTGACAGCAGCAACTTTAATCAAGCATTAAATTAAATGAACGTCTCTGAGTGCGGCAGTAAAATCAAATGAATTGTCAATATTCTCATGTTCATCGTACGATTTAAATTAATCTGCCGCATGATCAGCAATTATGACAGACTTGTTGGAAGTGACCCTGCCTACAAAAGCTAGTGGTCCTGGGTTCAAATCCCGGTAAGGGTAGATATTATTGTAATGAGCACGAATGTTTGTGCCTGAGTCATGGATGTTTTCTTTGTATTTAATTGTATAATTTTAATAAAGTATTTATATCGTTGTCTAGTAGGTACCCATAATACAAACCTAGAGCTTAGTTTGGGACTAGGTCAATTGGTGTGACAGTGCAATGTCCCCTGATATTTATTTTTATAATAAGTATTATACCTTTTTTTTTAACTGTTTGAATTCGGAACACTGAAAAAAAATACATCAAAAAAGTAAAAAACACCAGAGAGACAGTAGCAATTATTGTAAAACAACGGTTCCAAACTAAACCATAGAGCTTACAAATTTTCAGACGTAAACTGCGTTACTAACCATGAGGACTTTCATAGAATACCTTCATGCTAGTCATCTCATCAGTTTTGGTGTTGATGTAGATATAATGGACATAATGAAAATAGATGGCGTCACCATACCCTCCGAGTATGAAAAGCAAGCGATTACTAATTTCGTGGATCTTAAGTAGGGTCTTGGTGGCATAATTGGTAATGCGCCTGCATCGGCCCGGAGAGCCAGAGGAGATGTAGGTTCGAATCCTGTCTAAGACCGACGAAATTTTTTCGCTTCAATATAGTTTATAATGAAACGCTTAGGCACCCTAGAATTGTGTCAGAGTGACGTTATAAATAAAATCTTACACATTATGAACGACATGTCAATGTGACACAGTTCTATAGGGGTCATGATTCAATTTTGCCGAATTTATAATAAAGAATTGATATACATAATGTGAAATATGCGTTGAATTATAAACTCAACTGCTTTGTTCTACATTTAGTTGAACGTTATGTTTTCTGTTACATTACTAACAGTGAACGAATTGAAATAAACTACTTCAAAAAACTAAGTGAATTACCTACAAACTGCACGAAACATAAAGCTTTGTTTTTGCCATAAACTGAGAGGAGTTATTCTCTACTACAAAAACTATGCTCGTATTCAATAACCACTTTAATTAGACCCCTGGTACTTTTTGAAAGTAATAAAATCGCAGGTCACATTAAGCTGTACGTTTTCCTTACCTCACCAACATAAGTTAAGCTATAATATCAAACAGCTGGATCAGCTCCACGGATCAAATAAAAGCGGACTCATACAGATTTCTGTTTAATGCTACAGAATTAAACTTCCAAGCTATACCTTTATATCATCCAGCATGTGAGACGAATGCGGATCCCTTTTCAACCATTTTGGTCGTAATTCGAAACGCCGCCATGTTTCTCATAAAAGCGGTTATTGTATGAACGTTTACACTTAATGAGGAGTACAGTCAGCTTGGAAAATCATATCATATCGTCTAAAACGTATTTTTTACAAGCATATTAATTTTCCGTTATTTCAGTAGTCAGATTACTCAGTTGTTATTAGAGTGCTATAAAAGTACTAAATACAAACACAAATCTTCTATTTTAATTTTTTACAATACACACACGGTTAATTCTTTTTTTAACAACAAATCCTTTTTGAAATAAAAATAAAGTAAATGAAGATTCAAGCTATTTACTTAGAACAAGAATTAGATACACCAAAATAATAATCATAGGTCTAATTTAATGTAGGTACTTCCATTATACGCATTATATTTTAGATAAGGTATTCTAAATTGGCAGTTAATACTAATAAATACTTGAGAAAAGCAAACTACATAAATTTAAAAAATATAATTAATGTCAGTTCATTTTCATATACGTTCATATTAAATATTATTTGATACCTTACCTAGTAGTGCCGAATTATTCAATTTTAATTTGTTACATAATTATTAGCTACAAAATGTGGTATAATTGTGCGGTTTTAATCATTAATATATAATTTTAGCTTTGATATTGGACATTTATTTATAACAGTTAATCGTTATTAAAATTCACTCATTAAAGAGTTGCACATGTTAACCATAATAGCATTTAATTGAAAATATCTTCTAATAAAATATTGCACTGTAACTGTTATTTATTTATGCGCTTTTTTATATACTATACAGACACTTGAAGTGGTGCAGTAAATTAAAGTGCCACTGCCAGTGGTAAATAAGTCTTAATCCAAAAACAAATCATTATTAAAAAAAATACTTATGCAATGAGCTTAAAATTATAAAACTAGAACACAAATTAAATTAGGATTTGTGACTACAAGAACTGTTTTATCCAAGTCACTACTTATTTTTTTAATAATTAAAATAAGCACGAATGTTATTTAAAGCTTTACATTATTTTGAACACGTATTTCTACAGCTTTTTTAATAAATCTTTGTTATTACTGTTTACTTCTCATCATATAACTTAGCATTCCGAGGTTTGTTTCTATTTAAAAATGCATTGTCAACGTAGTTAACGTGTAAAATGTTTTTTAAAACGAAACACGGTTGACTGTATTTCATTTTAATTATAATTGCGAGCTCGCTTCCGGTTCCGGGCTTCAAACGCTTGCGTAATGCCGTTACGAAGATTGAAAGTTGAAGAAAAAATAACGTTTTTGCTATGTTTTTTGGACTGAGTTATATAAAGAATAGAGTAGGGTAAAATTCTGTGGTAGGTTCAAAATAGTTTTGCCCTAAAGACAGAAATTGCGATGTTTAAAACAATTTTTTACCGGTGACTTGGTCCGCGCAGAAGTTTTTTATCGATATTCAGTCAGCAACAATTTTTTTTTTTGAAAAAAGGTTCCTTTAATTTTCTCTTATATTTCTGTTACAAAGTCTACATCGATTTGTTCAGGCGCCGAACTTTGAAAATGATACAAACAAACATACTTTCCCAAAGGAGCAAATTGCACCTTACTTATAAAGTTAGTAAGGACCATTTTGCTCCTTTTTGAATTTGTTAGTTAGGCGGTTTAGCAAACACTGACGATTTAAAACGTTACCTTAATTAACCAAACATAACATTAAAATAACCGCCACAACGTTCTCTATTTAAAAATTATAATCTTTGAAATTCAAATGTCAACGACACACCTCCCTTTTTACTTCATGCCTGGGGTTATAGGCATTTTCATTTACATTCCCCACAAAAAGGACTTTAGAAATAATAACCTGGGAGTAGCGTTATTTAATTTCATACAGCAGCGCCCAAATCGTCGGAATCATAATAAAACAATAACAAAGGGGAGGCAAAAGACATAATGCGATTAAAGGATGGTTAAAAAATAACTGAAGTATAAAGAGATTTGATAAGGGTTCTGAAAGTTTTTTTTTTTTCTAGGCCTATGATTTAGGCCGTGGCTCGGAACCGGTTTATTTTGGTTTTGGTCCGAACTTTTCCAGGGAACGCGAACATTTTCAGAACTTTATTTTAACCTTAGTAATTCAAACAGGGTAGCAAAATGTAGGGTAGCAAAGGGTAGCAAAATGCAAACTTTGATAAAAATTCTCAAATTTTCAGAAAACGCCAAAGACATTAATTATTTCAGAAAAAAGTCATTATCGGACATGGTACCATATGACCTGTTTTGCTGCAAATGAGTTGTACTATATCACCTTAAAAGGAATGTATTCATTATCCAATTATATAACCGTGTATAAAGGTTCCTCCAAAAACTGGTTGAAAAACCGGGTTATTTGAACGGATATTTTGCGTCAAGTACACAATAACGAACGGTTTAATAATTTAACCGGTACCCGAGCCCTAATTTAGGCATGCGTTGCCTATCTCGACGATAAAGTTGAAATGCCTCTATGCCAGTCATTTCTCTGTTGTCTTATGCTATCCCCACACAAAAACACAAAAATAAGGACTGTGCTAAATAGCGGTACGCTAAAGCATACGAGGCCCTAGACCAGATGCATAACGCTGTAAACGGTTTTCGAAAACTGTTAAAACGTATGGAATTGACTTAAACGTTCAACGCTTACGTGAATCATAGTTTTATTATTATCGTTGATAATGATAACGTGCTCGCAATGCATCTTGTCTATTGCCAAGGAAGTAAGAACGCGTTTTTATTGATGATATACCAAATTTAAACGGAGAATTCTTCCAACTATTCGATGCACATAAATCAACGAGTGATTTATCAATCCCTCTACATTGTTTCGTGTTTAGGGAACCCTAAAACCGCCCTTTACCCTATAGTTGTTCCAGGTGTGGGGTTTTATAAAATTCTCGCACGAGACCCGAGCCGCGTTTGTAATGTTCCCGGCGGAATTCCCACCGAGAATAAGCAATTTGGGTGAAAAAGGAATCGTCGATTGCTGGGTTTGATAACGAAAACGTTCGGATAATATTTTAAAGAGCAAAATTTAGGTCAGTTTAGCGTTTATTCGATTAATTTCTGAACCTTTTTAACGCCATGTCAAAGACAAAAGACGTCACTCACACGGTAATGAAAGATTAAAATGACCTTGGAAATATCCGTCGTTGGCGTTGAACCAGGTGAAAAAGTTAAAAATATTGATTTCAGCATAATTAAAACGAATGCATTTTAATAATGGGGCTAACGTATAGGTTATAGGTATAATTAAATAACGTCCCTGTTTTACTAAAACGCGGCCCATTTTGGATTCCATTTCTAGGGTTCCGTACCCAAAGGGTGCCAAATTGACCCTTATTACCTAGCGTTTACTCTCCATCCGTCCGTCCATCTACATACACGTCCTTTAAAGAGCTGTACCTTTTGAATCGTAATAGATGTTCGTTTTTTTTAAACAATATAATGTTATAACGGTGGATTTCTTACCAAACAATCTTTTTTTTTAATAAGAGGTGTAATCTGTGTAAGCGTAAGTAGTTATTTATAGTGCAGACCCTCAAGAAATAGAACCATACAAGTACAACTTGACTGCAGGTGCGAAAGTTCGATTCGCATTTTCATTACAAAACAAGTAAGCTTGTGTTTTTCTTATTTTATAATCTATCATGTTTAAAAAATAACAAACTCTGTGAATAGAGCTTACCTCGGAAATTGTCTGTCCACTTCATCTTCGTCGATGTTAAGTACCACTAGGACGCCATTTTGCAATACCCGCTTGTAAAATTAAAACATAACGTAATAACACTACAGTTTGCAGAGAAAATGATGAAATCCTATTTGTTGGAAACTCGCCGTAGTATACAAGAGATAGGGATGTGACCAGAATTATCCGTAGACCAAATATTTATGAAAAACATTTTTGGACGAATCATTTGATTAAGTTTTGCAAACGCGGGAAACGTTGTGTGACACTACCAAGCCCTAACATTCAGAAGACTGTTTAAAATAAGTTGTACCTAGCGAATACCAACTTTTTCTGCAATCAAAAAACACTCACTTACTACTTTTTGCATTTTATAAAATTAAGTTAAAAATTAATTAAGAAGTGGGGCGGGACTTCATAATTTGAAAATTTTATATATAATAATTGAAAGTGACTTTCCCAACCAACTAAGTTATAGACTTAAGTAAGTGTAAGTGCATTAAAACGCAGCGTGCACTTAAATTCGGTATTCGGTATCCATGAGAATCGTGTTAGTTTATAACAAAGTAAAATAAAAAAGTATGTAAACTGTACCACAATATAATATTTTATGTTTATCATCAACATGCACTTATTAATGCTGATTAATTATTCATCCTTATATACAACACCTCACAACCCGTCCAATTATTCGGCTAAATAATTCGGCCACATTCGCACCTCTAGCGCAGAGACAACAGAGTTCGGTGCACACATTCGTCCCGGCGAGTTATGACGCGTCCCCATTACGGCTATCTGAATTATACCACGTCCTCGGGCGCACACGGACGCGTATTATTTGGGTGCACGCTGCGTTTAAATGCTATTTAGTATATTTTAATGAGTGTTTATATAACTGCGATGCATTTAAGTGGCGTCTTTATTAGAAATATTCTAATTGCGTCGTTAGTCAAAGTTATTTCTGTCTAAAATAACACTAACCGCAGGTAAGTTGGAAAACCTAAAAAGTTGTCTGACTTAGCTGAACACCAGTTAAAGATAAAATATATTTAGGACATAACGACGGTCTCCCATTTAAGTGAAATGTAATTATCGATAACCAAAGAGATAACGCGGTTTACTACGAGAACAATGTTAGCAAATATTTAAGCTACAGGTGCGGTTTTTTTGATGAAACCAGAATATAATGAACAGATCGATAAAAAAACTAACAAAACAATATGTATGAATTGATATTAGGTTATTAAACTCTATTTTTTGAGACTAGTAATGTAGTAGTAGTAGTAATATCAAAACGTATCTATTTTTCTGCTTTTTTAAGTGAAATTATAATAAAATATTAGATTAGAATTAGCTAGACTATTAAATTTGTAACTGAAAACGCTTTGAAAAAACCCCCCAGTTTGTTGTTTAATCTTTCAATGAGCTCTTGTCAATTTCGCTATTACTGTCGTAATTGTCAATTTTTTCCACTGATTCCCAACAAAAACAATAGCATTCTTCAACCATCGACGTCCATATCAATCAGTCCACCACAAAATTCTAATGAAATCCATCCCAAATTTTAAATTCCCAAAAACGCAACGTTCCTTTTCTCAAGTACCTCCCGTATATTTTACACTGACAGGTACTGGTTCCCGTAAAATCTTGTTTTGTTTCCCTTCATGCATATTCAGGGAATTATCAGCTGTGTGCTACTGGACGAGCATGTGTGTGTACGCGCTACGTCACCATAGTGTGAAACAAGGGTCAGTGCGCGTGTGTGAAGGCCGGTACCCAGAAATTATAATTTGTCTGTTTATTTGAGTAGGTGATATTATTTTATTTCTATAAGGTTTTATTGGTTTACTGTAAATGTTCTTTTTGAACTATACAATGAAAAAAGAAGACATCAACGATGCTGTTTTCTTCAATTGTTACCTTGAATAGCTGACTATGACTATGACCTTAATCTCAAAGTCCGTCGAGTAGCTCTGTGACTTACAATAGCAGTCCAAATTGCCTCTCATAAACAATTTCGAGAATTAGGTATTATCAAGGACTAAATGTTGATCCACTTTCATTGTCATAATGACAGCGTCAAGTGACAAGATAGAAATTACATAGGAATTAATCATTGGTTTTATGCGACAAAGTTCTATAGTGGTTCATCAATTAAAGTCCGTACAGTCGTTTAGGCTGTGCGTTGTCTGTCAGTCAGTCAGTAGTCAGTAGATATCATTTTTCGTTCATTACACTTATTAAGTGTTTTTCTATTCAGGATAACTTGAAAATATAATAGCCAGAACACATTCAAAAAGTTTTGAATTTAGTGCTTCTCTTCAGAGAAGTTTCGAAATACGCGCTAATTCCTTTGATGCAATGAGTTTTAACTTCTGCAATGCATGTAAATCTTAAAAGCTCAGAATAGGGTCTGGAATCGCCTGTTTAAACCGCAATGGGCAATAAATGCAAGCACCGTTTCTCTGAATTAGCAAATCTTGCATCTGAATGAAGGTTGAAACGTTTTGATAGCGTAATTTGATTTTATAATTTAATTAGTGGGCAGAGAGTTCGCTTTTGTATGTAATTTTAAGGTTATTTTGCGACATCATTCTGGGTTTAAAGTACGTTGGGTTTTATTATATTTAACTAAACAACATTACGTAGATGATTTTTTAATTTTACTTTGACGGAAAAAAATATCGGTATTCGGCACATTCATCCTTGTTTTATGTTTACCGAATTAATCGGTTTAGTTACCGATTTTTTACCAAACGATGAATTTGTACCTTAGGGACGTTGCTGTAGTATTCGCATAATTGTATTATTCAAAAGTTCAAGCAAATCCATATCCCTTCATTAATTTTATTAAATTTAAAGTTAAAGTTTAAATTAAAATAAATGACTGATAAGTTCTTTAATATAATAAATAAATGAAACATTCTGGCGAATAAGAAGTTATGTTCGTTGCATTTTCAGTACGAAATTACATGAACTGTAACCCTTGAATGTTTTGTTGTTGCCATGCATTCGTACTTTGTATGTACATGCTTACAAACACGTATGTAAATGTGTGATTTCGCGTCAAACTTTGCAACGCGCCATCAGCGCCATCTAGTAGAAGTTACGAGAAGCTCGCCAACAAATCTCAATTTGATTTATGCTTTCGCGAAGATCATACGTGACTCGATTCTGGCTGTCAATAAATAATAAGAATGGGGAAAAGACAGAGGCGTCGAAACTTGGTTGTTGTGGTAGGTATATGATTGGCTTTGCTTTACGAGCTTGACAATGTGATTGGAGTTGACGTGTCGCATTCCGTTGTTGCGTTGTGAGTAGGTAATATTTACGTTACCTACTACATTAGTTAGTACTTGGATTAGAATTGAATGTTATTATTACACCAAACCTGACATTGTCATTTATTTTATGTGATTTATTCATTGTCATAAATTTTCAGCTTACAAGAAAATTAAAAAATGCAACGGGAACATTATCAATACTGTCAATTATTTCCGAGAACTTTCGCTGTAAATTTTTGAGAATATTACCAAATCATATGTTATGTTTTGCAACTTACACATTATTAACGTCAACAACTCTTTATGCGATTCATTTACATTTTATTTAAGGGCTCTATTCTACTCAGTAAAACCGTATTGCTTTTGACATTTTATCGTATTGTCAACGTTATAATTAGCTCTTATTTACTTGGTAGCAATATTGGCCAAGTTAAAAATACTATAACATGTCAAAACATATTTTGTATTTTATTAATATTATTATGTAGTAAGTAACACTAAGAACTTTGTTACTAACACACATATGGATTCAGTCTGAAATAAATATTGAAAAACAATTAGTTTTTACCGATTAGAACTTATAAATTTCAATAAGGCAGGTCATGCGTCAATTCATAGGCAATACAAACAATCTCATCAGGTTGAGCGAATTAAACGGGTCCATATTGGCTCATATAAAATTGGTCTTTAGATTTTTTATATAAATAACGATTTGTGTCTATACTCATCATGTTTTCGAAAAATTTTGCTCATACTTTTGTGTTCATACTTTTTTAAGTCATAATTATCGCAACTCATAATGCATTTTTTTAAGAAACTGTTACTTTTTGAGGATTGTTATAATTCTAACCTAACCTAACCTAATTTTATCCACACGTATAAGATATTTAAGAAATTCTGAAAAATGTACGGTTCCATGAATATTGGCGTTATAAGTTCAGATGAGTATGAGTTCCGATCATTAGTATTAAAAAATATCATGAAGAGTATGAAGAGTGATCATTATGATGTAAAATTGTATGAGAAAAAATTTCGGAGTTCCAATATTCGGAGTTGCAATTTTATATGAACTTTGGCGCACCCGAATTAAACTCATGTCTTCCACAGTTAGTTCTAGATCAAATCAGATCTCGTCCACGTCTGACTAGATCCAGGCATAAACTTCGACCGCGAGGAACCGATCCAAGTTCTATCCGATGATAATTCACTTTGTTTTCAGCCGTGCGATCGCTTCTCGGATTTATTGTGTGCGATAAATAGTTTTTGATTTACAACTATTATAGCTATGTTGAAATGTAAATTAATAGATATAATTTACATGTAATCTTATTTTAGTTACTCCGTCATCACGTTCATTTGAAGATAGAGCATGGTACAGTCAAAGACTAAAATGTGATGTGATCCACCTTAGGTCCAAAGTAAATCTGACATTCTACAACAATAGGGTTGAGTTTCCTATAAGTTATAAATGACTTGGCATCTCTAATGACTTTGACGATTTCAAGTTTTTTTTTTAATGGGTCACATACTAACGTTCGTTCCTGCTATTAACTATTATTTCCATATTTATTACAAGTTTAGTTTACATTGACAATAATTCTTCGAAAAAACATATAACATAATCGTACATCAGAATTAATTATTCTACTTTCGCTAGTCGGAATAAAAAAACGACTTCAATAGACTATAATGAGAAAAACAAATAAAAGAAAGAGCACAGCAAATTACGAGTTGGTTGCAATTCCTGGTTTTTGTATCATTGGAATTGCTTTCCTGGTAAAACCGCATTCCCAATGTAAGTAATGGAGTGGGTACACCAACCACTGAAATTACCTGTTTAGGGCTCCGTAGCTAAACAGCAAGGTGTTTATTGTAAAAATTTGGTATTTTTACCAAAAATATAATACAATAGGTACCAATGTTCTTTAAAATACATTAAGTATTACCAAAAAAAATATATAAATGTGTGATCATAACATAAAAGTTTTATTTCACTAAAACCTCCAAAAGTATCTAAAAATAATATTTATAATTATGTTGTCCTACTAACTTCCCAACAATAGTGTGTTTAAAAACAAAGCCAATGGCTCTTTTAATAAATAAAATATTTTTTGTAAATATGTAAAAAAAAAATACAACATGTTGATCATAGTTATAGTATAATATTTGGGTGAATGCGCAAAACAACTGATTACTAGAAGCAGCTTTAACGGGGGTCTTCACTAATACGATTTACCTAAAACGTGTTGATTTTGCAAGAGATACGTCAAATAGATATCCAATAACTTGCAATAACTATTTCAAAAGATCCTAGTATTTTAAATAATACATCTTTTTAGGTTATATATTACGTAGAACGGAGCTATCAAAGCTATTTAACTTTCAATTATACATATAAAATGTTATAAGAGATCGTATATGGCGCCACAAGTGCTATATTTTGATGTTCATCAATGTTGCTTTATAAAATATAACACCTCCACTTATCAAAATAATGAGTGCTCGATGTGACTTCCCCAGTTCTTGGAAAAATAAATTATTATAACTTCCTTAAGCCCTTTATAATAACTATAACATTCAATTAATAAGTCATCAACAACACCTGTGCTATAGGTATATTGGTTCAAAATTGAAAAGTGAAAATATCGTTACTTATTTAATGACGTGCCGTACTTTGTAAACGACGTTCGCAGTTAAACTAAAGTAGTTAAGTTGCTATGTCCGCGGTTAAATATAATTTTGCCCTACACAAGATCTCTAACGCGCAGCGTACTTTAATTAGTTTTTGTTGCGGCTATAAACCTAGTTCTTAGAGAATACCTACATACATTTTACGTAATACAAAGTTTGTTTTAGTATAGTACTTTCAGAATACTTACATACATTTTACGTAATACAAAGATTTTTTGTGCTCTTACTGAGCATAATGATTTTTCATTATGATGCAGAAACTCGAATATTTTCCTTCTTTGTATAAAGTACTACATTTTGCTTGAATGAAGTATTTGGTCGACTCAGACCTTGAGAGATTTTGTTTCTTAGGTAAGGAAAAACATATTTACACGAACTTCATTTTTAGTTAAAGTCGATTAAAAATCATTTATCCAGATTGATTAATTACAACTCATTCCAGCGTATCATGGTTACGTTTATTGCGTGACAAAATGTGGATAAAACATCCGTCACTTCTTGACACGGATATTATTAAGCCTTTGCTGTCGGTCTGTTTGTCCGTCTGATTGGCTATTAGTTGTTCTTAATTATATCTCAATTGATCAGAGGTTACCTGGAAGAGACTCCTTAAAGGGATAAGTTTGCCTTTGTATATTTATGCTGTTTTTATGTCTATTTTTATAATTGTTATCTCTTTGTTTGTACAATATTGGTGTGTACATATATAAAATATATAACAACAAATAATAAAAATAAAATAAAGTTTCAAATTAAATCCCATTCAATAAACGTGTTTTTTTCTCGATCTTATTCGATATCGTTACGGTATGACTCGCACTTGGCCAGTTCCTTAACACAAAATGTTCCTCAAATTTAATTTTTAACCGACTTCAAAAAAAAGGAGGAGGTTCTCAATTCGTCGGATTTTTTTTTTTTTTTATGTATTTTCCCCGATTACTCGAAGACTACTGGACCGATTTGAAATTTTTTTTCGGTGTTCGAATGGGTATACTTTCTAGTTGGTCCCATTGTCAGCACGTCACGATCTGATGATGGGATCTTGGAGAAATCAAGGGAACTCCTCAAATATTGTATGCAAACATATAGCGATTTTAGTATTTTTAGTAACAAGTGTAGCATTTGCATTCAGAAAGTGTCACTTGGTGAAGCGGAACTGATGATGAAGACCACAGATGGCCACCGGAACTCCTCAACGGTACCGATTTCAAGGGTGGCGATAAGATATCTCGATTAAGATAGTTGAGCGACTACAACGAAACACATTTAATTGTTTTAAAATGACTATGATTTTCCCGCGGCGTTCCTTGCGGCGAGCTTGAAATGTCTTAAAGTTTCATATATCAACTAAGAAGTGGGACTACATAAGCTTATATTATGATCACTAAAAAGTGTAAAATAAAATAAATGTTTTAAAAAACAAAAAACCGCCTTCAAAAATGCAAAAAATAACTTCTACTACTAGGTACTTAGTAGTAGGTACCTATCCTATTAGGTTAGTCTAACTGAAGTCGGCGACCACAATATTTTCAACAAAAAGCCGACTTCAGTTGGACTAACCTAATACGATAGGTACCTACTACTAAGTACCTAGTAGTAGAAGTTATTTTTTGCATTTTTGAAGGCGGTTTTTTGTTTTTTAAAACATTTATTTTTAAGGTACCTACTAACCTAACCTAACTAATCCGTTCAAAACCTAATTAAGACTTATGCAATTTAATCAAACTATTGAGTAACAATACCTTTTCATTAACGAAAAGCTCCGAACTTAAATGGTTCCTTTTAAATAATTCGAAGAAGAGGCTAAGGCACTGCATTAAATGACATTGCACTAAAATGTAACTGGCACCCCCCTCCCCACCCCTCGTTTAATTTCCCCACCCCCTTTGGCGCGTTCCCAGATGGATTTTCCCTGATTGTCGGTTTGGGATGCAAGAGGACCTCCGTTTTTGTGAATAGCAAAAAAACTGCAGTGTCACGATGATAAGTAGAAGACTTCGAAAATTGTTAAGAATTAAGGCGTTTTTAATACAAATTCACTATTCATAATTATGTAGGCATTGAACATATTATTATTAGGCAAACAAACTCATTCTTATTGCTGTAGAAGGATACGTCATAAAATATAAAAAATACAGACATAAATTGCCTAAACATACCTATCAATTCAAGATGTTACCTCAAGAAAATTGTCCTAAGATAAACAATGAGATAGTTTACAGACTTTCATTGTATTATTTAATTATAATAACTACTAATGCTTAATAGAAAAATGAGACTTAAGGCATATTCAACTATTAACATTTATATGAGTAGAAAAATGGGTGGCATTGTTATAGTTATATAAAGTAATGCAAAACGGTAGTTTTGCTGAGCTTTGCTTTGTGTTAATACCAAGCAAAACAATACTTACCAAGCATGGATAGTTACGTACTCAAGATGTTAAACACACTAAGAACCTAGTCATATTAATTGTTATTATCACTGCCATTCTTGTCAACTGATGTTTAGTTTGAAATTAATTACGACAAGGTAGGTGACAGTTAACTCGCATCCAATTTCATAGAAACACTATGACGTGTGTTCTACATTTTGTTCCAAATCATTGCTTGTGTGGATGGCAACACTTAGCCAAAGCCTACAACATACGTTTGGCAATCCTCTTAAATACTCCTCCTAATGAGTACGATGCATTAGTAGCCATAGCCAAGCTGAGTGATACACTGAACCTCTGAAAGGCCAATTAGAGCAATGGCTACCGAAATAAGTAAGCAACGATGCCGCTCACTCTGAGCTCGGTGGTGGTTTAGTGCAGACTACTGAATTAATGACGCGAATACAATTTCATTTGTAGATTTTGATATTGAGTAAGTCGATAATAATGTATGATACTATACCGGGGAGAGAATGAAAATTCGTTGTATTTCGTTTTTAGGCTATTATTACGGAGTAGGAGAGATAAAGTGATTTTAGTTTTTATAAAAATATGATTTCGTCTGAACTATAAACTTAATGAATTTACAAGCAAAGAGCAAAAACACCATTGCCTTAATTAAAAAAATATTACACTGAACTTTTTTCTATTGAATCATTAAACACCCTGAAATAAAACGCGTAACATCTTTGAAACAAAGCGAAAGAAACTCGAAACTTGTTACGTATTTTTAAAGGACAAAATTATGTTTCAGAATTCGATTATAAAGCTCTTTTGAGCTAAAAAACGTATTACTCCCTCGCTTAGGAAGGTAACCTCGTTGGCCGGCGAGTGCGTTTAACCCGCTTGCTTTGACAGCCCTAAATTATGCAAATCTGCAAGCCCGCCGGGATTATTAACGTGACAACCCTGTCCAAATATTGTTAGAACTAAAAATGTTCTGTGAAATTCGGGTTAAATTTGATTGCTTTTGACTTCATTCGTCTCTCATTCCTTTGACCTTTTTCTGTGAAGTAACTAAGTCACTGGAGCTGGGTGAGGTAACCGCAGGATCGGACGGTTTGGCGCAAGATATAGGTATGTGCTATCAAGGACTTTAAATGTTGATCCACCATAGAACCTTGTCATAATTAAATCATCAAGTGGCGATATAGAAGTAACATAAGGATTAGTTGTTGGGTTTATGCGACAAAGTTCTACATATAGTGGCTCATGAATTAAACTCCGTGACGTACCGGCCTGCAGAAGGTTAATGTGGGCTTATAGGATGGATGTATGAATCTAAGTCACTGCTGGGCCTCAATGCATGTATGTATGTATGTCCTACCCTCATTTTGTATAACTGACAAATTATTTGTACTCGCAAATTATTTCACGGACAGAATTTAAGAATAGGGATACTAATCCCAAACAAAATAAAAACATACATACATACAATCACACCTCTTACCCTTAGGGGTAGGCAGAGACCACTTCCTTCCACTTGCTACGGTCCAGACAAACTTCCCTCGCTTCCTCCACACTCATAAGTCTCTCGGAAACACGTGCGTCGGTAGGATTCTCCTGACCTAAGCCCTTTTTTAATACGTCCCCGATCTGATCGTGGAACGTTCGCCATGGCAAAACAAACACACTTCCAAATAAAACCGTCTTCGAAACCCACTAAACAGCGTGAAATAATGTTCGTTCTCCCCGGAATTGCCTATTTGGTGCCTGCATCTAATATTACGTAAACTGAATAATGCATGAAATATACTCAAGCCGGTGTTTCAAGTACACAATAGCATCGTAACCTAATTCTCGCTATTGCACGCCTCTCACCCCGAGCCCGATCTTTAGCTGTTTTGAATACGTCCTTCGAAATTCTTTGAAACTATAAAAGATGGAATGAAAGTTACAAGGACTCGAAATGCCGATATGGGGAGAAAGACCGCCAAACAAAAATCGAACTGAACTACTTTGACTAAGATACTAGGTCCCAAAAACAGCAGCCGGAGTAGAAGTCAAACAAAAAAAAGTGGCAGGACGATTTTTATATTTCTAAATTCAATACATGCTGGCAATTGACTTATCCAAAGATAAATGACAACAATTTTAAAATAATGACTTAAGTTACCAGGTTTTTGCAGAGTGTAAGTATACTTAAAACCTGTACTTTGAAAACCAACTTTTACTCCGATTAACGTCATCGAAAAAAATCGTGTGGAGATTAAAATCAACGCCCCGCGTGTTTGCATTCAGTACTAAAATTTCCTAGGACATTGGACATTGATGTTTACTCTTCGCTCATTGAATACAAAACGGAAACATTCCAAAATCATTTGCTCTTGCATTGAAAATCTTATACCAACAGCTTCTAAATTTAAATGCAACACTCACTGATTTTGGAATGTGTCAGTTTTGTATTCAATGAAAGTCTTATCGTCATCGACTAGTAAAGATGAAATTTACGTAAAATATTGTATGGAAAAATGAAACTGTTTTAGGAATAAGTACTGCGTATAGATTCCATTAAAGTACAGTGCCTAAAGGAAAATGATTTCTAGACCACTGTGGACCATGTATTAGTGACGTAATTAATCAAAACGTAAGAGACTTCTTATGATTTTATTTACAGTGTCACTTTGACATAGTCCAAAGTGATCTAGGAATCATTTTCCTTGAATGTACATAGGACAAGTTCCCAAATAGTAAAGGCGATTCAAAAATGTAAAGTACTGTCAAAGACTTTTTGGTACCCACCAGGTCCAAAGACAATCTGACATTCTACAACAATAAGGTAGAGTTGTTAGTTACAAATGACTTAGCATCTCTAATGACAATGACGAAATTTGTTGAAATGGGTCACAAATTAACGTGCGTGACCATACGAGTAAGTACGATTGTAATGTCCATGCTAGAGCTACAGAAATACGTCACAAAAATCAACACTACTAAAAACTAATCACTTAAAGCAAATAATCAAAATGAGTGTTCTTGTTAGCGCCGTGTACCCATTACTGTACTCGTACACGGGTAACTTGACCGGCACTCGGTCTGATTACACGATCAGCAAACAGCTGCATTACGTGTTTAGGATAAATATTGGTATTTATTTGGCTTACAAATACATTGGCTCGAATGAAGCGATGATTGAATAGGTTTCGGTTAACGTGTTGGTAATTTTATGTACGGTTTTGTTATTGAACGTGAATTGTGTTTATCTAAACAAGACGTAAACAAGACGCTGAGAACAACAAGGAAATAAAAAAGGTGAGGTCTTTCCTTTGATCAACTTCAATTTAGCAGATGATCCATTTTTAAGTTTTTGTTTGTTAGTAGTAATAGTATTGGTATTCGAATTAATAATCAAGTAAAATAGAATGAAGTTTTAAGAAACAAAAACATTAAAACAGTCTTTAACAGTCTCATCTACAGTCAAGATAATAAAATTAGTGTTAACAGAAGCATTGATAGTGATACTTCCTCTATAAGCTAAGTCATATACCAGTTACAAATGACAGATCTCTCAGGGCCGTATATTAAACTGAACTTGGCTATTATATCCATCTCAAGATTCGACAAGTCAAGACACTGACTTTTATGATCTTGAGATTGACATTTATTATGCATACATACATACCTTCATTCCTTCATTCCCAGAGTGGGGTAGGCAGAGCTATAGAATTACCAACAACTCTTAAAATTTGTTGTTAGTTCTGTAACCACATTTTGTACAAACAGACTAAGAGGTTAAGGTTAATACACTGGTGTATTAGTGACAGGTTGCAAGCCCATCGCCTAACAGTACTACGAGCCTTCATTCCCTTAGTCGCCTCTTACGACTTCCATGGCAAGACATGGAGTGGTACTATTTAAAGCCGGCAATCGCACAGGAATCTACCAATTATTATCTACCAATAAATATCTTTCTTGTCTTGTTATCTAGATCCCACATAACCAGTTGTCACAGTATTCGTCTAAACATAATTAGCGTCTCACCAACAGTTCAAAAGACATCCAATTAATTCAAAAGCATCTCAGTGATCAACACTTAGCGATTCGTCCGGACGAGCCGGTCCTCGTCGCGAAACATTCCCTAATGATCCCTCGTCCTTTGAGCAGCGGCCCGGGAAATTTCGCGTGGATGACACGAGGGTAAGAGGAGGACGCTCTCGTCTTGTCTTACTATGTCGCACTGAATTACGAGGTTAGTGAGGTTTGTATGAAAAGCGGTAAAGACATATCCTTACGTAAACTATATAAACAAATAATTTTCAAAGGGACATGTTACGCGAATTGATATAGTCCCAAATTAAGATCTAGCTTGTGTTATGGGTACTAGGCAACCATAAACTCAAAACAAAAATCTGAATCTTATGTCATGCGATTACAAATAGTACTATTGGTAGGACCAGAGGGGCTATTGTCTAACGCACTCGCAATCGCAACCAGCCTCAAACTGGAGCAATTGTTTTCATTTTGTATGCAGACAAGCCTTCGATTTTTAAAATGAAAACGATCGTGATTGCGTGTGCGTTAGACAATAAGCCCTCTGAGGGCTTATTGTCTAAAACAATTGCTCCATTTTGAAGCTGGTTGCGATTGCGAGTGTGTTAGCCAATAGCCCCTCAGATGTTCTATTGTCTAACGCACTCGCAATCGCAACTGGTAAAGTGGAGCAATTGTTTTCATTTTGTATGCAGACAAGCCTTCGATTTTCAAAATGAAAACGATCGTGATTGCGAGTGCGTTAGACAATAAGCCTTCTGAGGGGCTATTGTCTAACGCACTCGCAATCGCAACCGGCTTAAAAGTGGAGCAAGGCTTGTCTGCATACAAAATGAAAACAATTATTGTTTTCATTTTGTATACAGACAAGCCTTCGATTTTCAAAATGAAAACGATCGTGATTGTGAGTTGTGAGTACGTTAGACAATAAACCCTCTGGGCCTTGTGCAGTCGGTCCGGATCGCTATCACCATCTTGTAGCTGTACTACCCATTGACAATACAATCGGCCACTACAATCTTATCCTTTAACCTACCGACAAGCAGAAGGTGTTCACATTGTTTCGGTGTGGGGAAAAGACAACTGGTGAAATTTGTCTCATTCCATATGTTTATTTTTATTTTTAGTCCTCAGAGTCGGCAACGCATTTCGGTCTTAGGATTGCAATCTTTAGATTGTGGCTTTGAGAATGCAAATGTCTATGGGTCACAGGTCCCACTTACCATCAGGTGGCCTGTGTGCTCGTATGCCTTCCATAGCCAACCAAAAAAAACTCGTTTGCCATTGTTACTGGTAGGACCTGTCCTTGCACCTTTTTAACCTACCACCAAACGTGCGCATTGTTATGTTCCGCTGTGTAAATAGGACAAAATACCTTTTTTTTTAAATTATACCCGTTATTTTACAAACGTTTTCACAATAAACGATGTCAAAATTTGAAACGGAACTTAAATGTATCTTCTATAAGTAATCAATTACCCACTCTCGGTGCGCAAATTCTGACTCGCACTTGACTGTTTTTTTTACACGTGTACCGCTTCCTCCCCTTCTCCGCCCCTTCCCCTTCTGACGGACGCTGTCAGAGTTCAGCCGGAGATAATTGCTGTTGTTGTTTATGGTAGTTTCCGCTTACCGTCCCTATTCGTTACCAATTAACATCTGGATACCTTTTTACTGGTAGCTAATGGTTACTTACATTTACATTTTGTTACTTTTTACTGTAGGACTGACTCTTTTTGCAAAGATACGGAAGTTATTTTGTTAATTTAATCCCTGTATCCTAATAACTCGTAGAAATAGGAGACTTAATGTCTAATAGCATTCTCTAACAGTCGGCCAAAATCAAGAATCATTCAAAAATCACCCAAACACACACATATTGTTTTCATTTTGAATCACCAGTGACTTTATTCAATATTTTTTACAATAATTAGATCAAAGACAAAATTTGCCATTGCTGTACACGATACTAAGTGATATTATGGTAAAACATTACCTTGTTAGCCCTTTGTTAATGCATTTATCATCAAAGTCGAATGTGAAATGCTTCTGCTTTAAATATTTAATGTTATTCATAAAATCACATCTCGTTATACAAACAACATTCATATCAAAATTTAGATGGAATATTTCTAATATAAATTGCTTTGAACGCATGTCAATATGTCTGGATCAAACGTCTACCTACCAAGTTTAGCGATCACTGAGAACCTCCAATATTTTGTCAGTCCATGAGAAGTTCCATCCACACCAAGCTTATTTCAAAATTTGGATAACTCTTCCATTATCCTTTTCTTTCTATTTAGTCATGTCTCTAGAGCAAGTAAGATAGAACCTACTGTTTCATTTTGGTGCAGCCTGGCTCGAAATGTGACGAGAGGCGAATCCATTCACGGCTTTGACTGGTTAGTCAAAGAGATCGGCAAAGGATTACAGCATTCATTGATGCGTCTTTCATTTAGTGAGTGCTCCGGAGTTTCGTACTGATGAAAACAAAGCTCTATTTTTTTACTAGTCATTGATTCCTACATAAATAGCAATTTTATCTACCAATACCTGATTTATTTAGTCATGAAAATTTGCTATTGCCATGACTCCTTCCACGTAGACGTCAACTACACGGAAACTATAAAATTTTCTGAGATAATAGATAAATTATGTCTTTATTCAGCCTTTGAGCTACACATTTAGTGTGCCAAAATGTATCTAAATCTGGTCAGCTGCTTATTATTATTCGTATTATTCGTGATATAGGAAACCTCTGTACAATTCATTTTTCAATATCTCTTTTTGTAAACCTCTGACCGTTTTAAATTTATTTTCATGTAAATAATCAAGTCTCGTATATAAATGTGTCAGATGGTCTTCGCACGAAAGCTGAATAAAAATAAACTAACGAATTTTTGTACTTGTAATTTTTTCTTACCTATTAGGTTTTTTATTTAGTAATTCCATTTTTAAACGCTGTCTCCAACCACATCTCCAACGATGTTATTTAGTATTAAAATAATAACCTTACATACTTGACAGAATTGAATCAACTTCAATTTAATTACACATCAACATGTGTGTTGAGAAATAATTAAATTACATTTGATACGTAAGCGACCTTTAGAAATAACCACACGCCTCCATATTTCCCATTACTTCTTCAAAGGGCCAGCAATCCCGAATTAATACAGTAACTAACAAAGAACCTAACTAATTTCACCCGCAAAGCCTTTAGTCCCCTAAATCACATAAACCCGGTTTCTCATTAAACTCAATGATAAAAATTTATGTCAAAAGTTAAGCGAGAGCTTATAAGGGCCTATTAAGTTTTGTTTTTGAGTTGCCGCTTATGGTAGCCTTTGCTAACGAGGTCCTAACTTTGTTTTGCGTAACTTTGGGGTGTAATTGAGAATTTTAATACCTAATTTGGAAGGTGTTTTGGTCACTGTGGCGCTGGAAAGAGATGGAATATTCGTTTGCATGCATGAGTTCACCCTAGGAGTATAAAGGAGGAAACGTGGTTCCGTCGAAATGGAACAATTCTTTTGGAGAGTCGTGTTGCATATTTCTGATGCAAATGCTTGGAATGTAATCTCGATTTGCTGCAGTAAAAACATGATAAGAAAGTGTCATAAATTGGGAAGCTTTAAGGACGATTTAGCAATAAAGGGACCCTATGGCATAATCTAGATTCTAACCATCATTTCTTATTCATAAACGCGCAATAGCTAAAGGGTGCTTGAAACATGCTTCGTCCTTATCTGTCATTATGACATTTCAATTTGATAGAAAGGAACAAAGTACACTTTAACTAGAATATATTTATAGTAATTCTAAAGTATATTCACATTTAATTATTTAAATAAAATTGTTTTCTGATCAACGACAATCTATCATTTATTTGTAAATTTTATGACTGTCCTAGAAGCAAGTTATGGTAGATTGTTTACCAAGGGATGAAACTGGCGCATTGCACCCGAGATATTTAAGCTGCACGGAGGCCAGCAAGTGCACCTATAGCTTGAGGGGCAATTGATATTTTCAACCGAATTTTACTTTTAATTTCGCCTAAAAGGATGTAAACTAAAATGGTTTGTTACTGTCACTAATTTACTTTCTCTTACAAGTAATTAATCACAATACATCATTCTTTATTCGTCATGTCATTTTATTCTTGACAATAATATTAACTATTAAATAGATATGCCAGAGATATTTCGTAATAGCTGTAAAAGAATTCACATTATCATATTTCTTAAATCTAATTAAAGCCTCCTCGAAATTACTTATAATATAATAAATTTGATCATTTTAATAGTGGACATTGTTAAAAACAGGTGTATCTCAATTCAAGGACCTCTCGAACAGAACTAAACTATCAATTTACCTGAACCGGTGAGGAGCTACTCGACCGGCTGAGTGCGGTTTGTGTATCTTCCTCTAGGGCTTGAACTCGAGTGCAAGAGAATAGTTAATAGAGACACTATATAACTTCTGAGATCAAACAGCGGGAGTATAGCAGCGAGCTATGTCCGTTTTGAAGATCGAGAATTTCATGAAAGACTTAACGTGAGTTTTGTTCATTGAATCATTTATGCTTTACCACAGGGCCTCTAGGCGGCAAAAATCATAATTATAGTCTTTGACCTGTTATCGTAGGTATTATCAACGTTTTGATAGCTCTTATTTACTTGACAATCAAGGTGATCAAGGTTAAAAAATGCCATTACTGATCAAAGACGTTATGGTTTTTACCGCCCGGAATAGAGGCCATGTTCTGTTGAAACAAAAAAGTGGCCCTGGGGAAAATTTATTTTATACATCAGATTTTGCTAAAAACTAGAAATTTCCCATTGCTTTTTCAGATATTGAAAAATAAAGTACTTATTTATCTAACTATCCAACTATGAACCCAAAATTATGCCAGTATCTTTTAGAACAAGAAATAATAGTAAAAATACAAGTATTTCTTGTTACTAGATTTGCGACGTTCTTTTTACTTACCTTTTTCAAGACGTTCATAATCATAATATTCAGATTTATAGATACAACTTCATTTTTCTTGGAACCCATCTACTAAGTAACCATGGCCGGTAAATATTTTTGCAAACCTTTAATCCAATTCAATATCATTAAACCTTCCATCAATATTAAGGTAAGAGCTAACCATTACCTTTTGCTCAAAATTGGGAAATTCCCTACTTGGGCCTAAATGGACTGCTACCGAAAATTTCCCTAGGGAATCTATTACTAATAATTATAAATGCGAAAGTAACTATTTGTTTGTTATCTTTTCGTTGAACAACGCGTCAACCGATCGACAGGGCCTGTATTCTACTGGGTAAAACCCTATTGCCTTTGACATGTTATTGTATTATTTTTAACTCGGCCGCCATTACTATCAAGTAAAAAAGAGCTATCAAAACGTTGCCAAACAATAACACGTCAAAAGCAATGTTTTAATTTTTCCAAGATGTATAGAGGCCGATGAGAGACTTGAATAGTTTATAATAAGGGACTTTTTACCCCAGCTCCTCTAAGCAAAGAATATATATATATATATATATATATATATATATATATATATATATATATATAAGTATTCTAGTTATACATCTCTCTCTATATATATATAAAAGGCAAACCTGACTGACTTATATATCAACACACAGCCGAAACTACTGTACCTAGAAACTTGAAATTTGGTACACGGGTTCCTTTCATGATGTAAGTGAGCACTACGGGAAGAAATGGGGGGAGTAGCGGGAAACTAATTCTACGCGTACGAAGTCGCGGGCGTCCTCTAGTATGATATATAACTAGAATACGCCCGCAACTTCGTACGTGTAGAATATTTTTTCCGCTATTCCTCCTATTTTTACACTCTAGGGGATATATTTCCAAAAAACCCTTTTTAGTATTATTATAGAAGAATATTCAAAGATTATTCGCTCAAGTCCCTAGGTCCAGCGGGCGGGTTTTTAAATGTGGCTTAATCAATTAGTCAGTCAGCTTCTTCTTAAGATAAAGCATGGGAATATTGTGACGATGGCTTGCAATGTTTTAATCATAAGTTTTTAGAAAGGAATCTTGTTATTTAAAATGTAAAATCCTCGATTAAATTGCAAGAAAACATAACCCACAATGTAAGCTCATATTAAAATAAACTGGAGATAACTTACATAAGTTAAATCAAATTGGAGGTACTTCCGAATTGAACTGAAACTAGGAGTGAAGTACTTTTTTGAAATTCGAATTCTGTTGAGAAAGATTTGAGTGAGATTCCACATTCCACACAGTTTTTGGTCGATTGTTAAATAATAAAAACGGCATGAGATACATAAAATACTATCTTCCACACTTTCTTTGCCTCAAAGTTATAGCTAAATAACTTTCTTAAGACCCTTATAAATTCATTTAGCACATATAAGGGACTCGGCTAAGCCCAAGACGGAGCTAAAAGAAAAAGGTTCAACGTAACTTTTACTATTTCTAGAAAACAAGCTGTTGCCCGCGACTCTGTTCGTGTAGAAGTCGTTTATCGCTAGTCCCTTAAAAAGTGTTTAATTCATTCTTCCCCGTGGTTAAAGCTTTCTACGTACATACCAAAGTTCATTTAAATCATTCTGTGGTTTTACAGAAAAGCATAACAAACTAACAAACATAGATACATTCGCATTTATAATAATTATTACTATGGTACTTCTATGGATTATTGATAAATGATTATCGGAGTTAGTCGTCTACAGAACTCTGTTTTAGAGAGATCCAATTAATAATTTTTAAAACCCGAACCCACTTCGGGGGGGTTACGCGAAGACAAATCTAACGGCACTTCATTACTTGAAATCAGGGCCATTAATTTAATCTAGACGAGAAAATAAATAACCATACATATATTTTACGTGCTTCTAACAATATTTTGGCTAAATTTAGGTTCTACTACACATCGGTAAAGAAAAGTGATTAGAGAGGCGCAGCCTGAAACTCGTCAAAAATCAAAGTACCCAACGGTTTTCCAGTTTCTTTTAAGCGTCTTATCCACTCTGCTACATTTAAAAACTGTACCGACTTCAATTTAAACTCCAAGAACCACTGGCTTGTCCCAAATCGCATTACGTTCTCGCCCCATTTCACTCAAATAACTTCAAATTAGGATTTTTCAAAAGAATTTCCCGTACCGGACCAATAATTCGATAGCGCTCATTTTCCGGATCTAATTTAAAAACAATTACTATCAAAGGAAACATTTCAGACGGTTCCGTTTGGAAATGTGGAACAGGGCCCGTATTATGGTCGCCTTTATCGCGGTAGATAAAGCTTCCGTCACTCTCGCACTTACATACTGGTCAGAAAGTGACAGATGTTTTATCTACGCTTATCTACGTAGATAAACACGACCATAATCGGCCCGCAGATGTTAAGTGAAGTTTTAAACTTTTTATTATTATAAACTCGTATTGTTTGATAGTGTATTAAATTGATTATTGTTTTATGTGTTCATGTCTTAGAATTTTGGGGCTAATCATTGTTTAAAAAAAAAATCCTTAGAATCAGATTTGAAATTGATTTTTATTTTAACTTAGTTGTACTCCAAATTTGTCTTGTTGTTGATCTAGTATCCCGTATCGTCTCGAATCTTGTATCTGTGTTTCCTTTATTCTTCTTATAATTGTCCTAAAGACTAAACACCCTATATTTAAAATATTTTAGTATGAAAAACCCTGGTTAATCGTCAGTATTTTTAACTCTAATTAATTTTAGCAATTACCACTACAAACAAGAAAATTATAAAGCATGAGCCCGTCGCGTCAACTAGTTCTTTTGAACTCGCCACTTCAAAAATGCACGCGACCTTAAATATTCCAGCCAATCCCACCGCGCGCCAATCTACGTCCTTTCTTTTTCCTTTTTTCACGGAAAAAACAGGGCAATCTGCCCTTAATTCTGTCGCCTGCCCGTCCGAAGAGGAAATTACAGTCGAACATTGGAATTTTATCACAATTGATTACGGGATGTTTTCGTGCTGATTGTTTTTGATCACAAGTAAGTGAATTACGCATTTGTTTTTCTTTCTGACCTACTTACTTTTTGGATAAGTTTAAATTGTTATTTCGTTCAGGAAAGTGCGTTTTTTATCTTATCGCTACTTAGTCACGTGATTTATTATTTAACTTTGAATGAAGTATCCAGAAGTAGGTATAGTTAAACAATCAGAATATATTTAAATTGTTAGTGTAACATTGAACAAAAAAAATGGTTCAATATTTTTGTTCGTGGCGCTTATAAAAATCTCTTACCAACTACTACTGTCACGTTTTCTTTGAATTTCCTTTACGTTATTCTTGTTTGATTCTTTCCATGTAAAGCTCTATTGCCAAGAAAAAGATATCAGCACAATTATTTACAAACGTTATTTCCAATTTTGTTGTCGGTATCAACAGTTCTTCGTAAACGTGATTATTTTGTGAGTCGTAATAAAATAAAGTTTCATTTATCAGAGGAAATCTAAGTAAATGTATTCGTTATTTATTTAGATTTCCTTTCTTTTCTTATAATCCATTATTAGCGTCGCAAACGCGTGGGCATTTAACTATACATTAAGTGTCTGAAGCCTAATGAAGCGTCGTTCGTCTTTTAAGCAGAAGTGTATTCATACATCCTATTTTTACAGGTTTCTTGAGCATTGCTTTGTTTGCCTTCATAGCCTTTTTTTATGGATTTAAAATTAATAAACGCAAACGGCCAAACCTATCACCACTAAGTAGACTTGATTGGTTCTTGATTGTGTATTGATTGCAATTACTGTTTTGCTCCACTTATCTTGTCAAACCTCTAACCATCATTAAAAATCCTTGGTGACTTACTGAGTGTGACTCATCAATTCCTCACCAACTCCCTTGTTACAGACAAGTCCTGGACAACGGCACGCTGGTGCTGCTGCCGTTTGCAGCTTCCCGCTACCGTCAGGATGTGCATGCCGCCGTGTACCGCTGTCGCGCGCACAACGCGCACGGCGCCGTGGTGTCGAGGGACATGCGCGCGCAGGCAGGTTAGCCATATCATTATTATCTATAGTAGTATTATATCTATATAGGCTCACATCCACTGCAAGGTGAGAGCCCTTTCAGACTAGAGCAATAATTGCATGGTTTCAAACCCACGCGTTTCTTATTTACTTGTACATCTTCAAGGCGTTCAGACGTAACCGCGCAGTTTTACTAACAAATATAATCAACCGGGCGGTTTAGGAATCCCTTGCATGGTTCCCGGTAGTCTCAACGGGCTTTAAAGGTAGAATAGAGGTCCTGCTAAATGATAGGAGACAGTTAAAAATTCGGTATACATTGCAAAGATAACCAGTTCCTACACCAATGGGCTTTTTATAGGCTGCGCCATGTGCACTGAAATATACCTACCTTCAGTCGTCATTGCAACGATGGGATAAGGGGCAAGTTGATCCACTTTGTGAGGGCAGAAAGAACGGCATAAAGCCTTTTTATTTCAGATGTAAATGAACTGCAATGTTTATTAATATAATATAAATCGACTTTATTAATATATTTGTATATGTTTTTTAAACTCTAGATCATTATATATTTTAGCCCTTGACTGTTGACACGGTACACCTCCACATTGTATATTGTGAATATTTTAAACGTGTCTCAACTCAACACGAAGAGCAACTTTTTATTTTTGTCAAGCATAAAAAAGAGTTCTCCTTAATTTAATTGTGTCACTCAGCATGTCAACCTTTTTACCTTAATTTGCAGCCGTAGGTAGAGACAATCTTTACAAATGTGTAAAGTGACAACTGAGAAAGGTAATATTAAGGGGTGTTCATGCAAATTCACATGTATTTCATTTGTTTTGTATGATCGTATATATAATTAGGTTGTGCTGTGTGGGGCCGACTTAATGACACAGACTAGGGAATCTAGTTATCTAGGCTGATAGAAAAGTTTCAACGTTAAGTTAAAATTTGACATTTGCCACATACTAAATGAATCGAATTTTAATAAGAAGTTACTGTATCTATCCGCGGTATAAATATAAGGATATTAAAATGACTGCTCAAATAAAATCCGTTGTTTTCATTATTCTCTAAATATTTAATGAAACATTTATAACTGAGCGAGTGCGCGGAGCATTTAAAAGGTTTCACAGAGCAGTCGGCTAATTAGTTGCATCATTGATGACCCTCGCCGCTCCCCCGTGACGTCACTGATGACGGGTTTTACGTTGTTTTATTATAATGACGTTCATTAGTACCTTTTCTACTTGTGTACGGCGAAGCAAAAAGAAAGATACAACATAAAAAAATACAATCCAAAAAAGTATTCGAAAAGTACTTAATAAACAAATAAATAAATAAATAAATATCAGTGGACAATGTCACACCAATTGACCTAGTCCCAAACTAAGCTCTAGGCTTGTACTATGGGTACTAGACAACGATAAACATACTTATATAGATAAATATATACTTAAATACATATAAAACATCCATGACTCAGAAACAAATATTCGCGCTCATCACACAAAGATCTGCCCTTACCGGGATTTGAACCCAGGACCGCTAGCTTCGTAGGCAGGGTCACTACCAACTAGGCCAGCGCGTCGTCAACTTAGGAGATTGTTTGATACGAAAATGCTACGACATATTGATTTTTTTGAAGATAAACTCCTGCCTACTATCGCTGAATGTATCAATATGAAGGTTATTACTAGACATACATGTGTGTATACGCTTTTCGAAACTGTCAAAATGTATGAAATCGAAATAAGCGCGCGACGCAACCGTCCGGCAGCTTACGTCGATGCATAACATTTTCGATAACGCTAACGTTGTCACAATGCATTGTCAATGGCTACTGTATCGACACTATCAACTGACAAATGTGTTCATAGCGCGAATATTCATAAGCCCCTAAGAAATCATATATCATATCACAAATTTGTAGTCCTTTGTGGCTACTCCGACATTCACAGTCCGCTAGTGTGTCGTTATACTCTTTATCAAACTGCTATTAACGAACACATACGTGCATAACACATCAGTTTATGGTTGGCCTTCGGGCATGTAGGCTTTTCGACCTTATTGTTCGATATGTAAAACTTTACGTGAAAAATACATTCGACGTATATTTTATGAAGCATGATGCAACCTTTTTGTAAAATAAATATTTTTGTAACAATATTATACCATAATGTTATACAGTGAGGAAGATTTATATTAAATAGAGAGTAAATAAACTTAGCGTTAGTGCGCTGAAAAGTAACTCGAGTTTAAAAAGAACGTTATTTTAGTTTCTGATAAAAGTGACTGTGACTGACAGGAGGACAGACATGGTTTAATTAATTATATTATGGCATCCCTAGTTAGTGGAAACTGTTTAGTTTCATTGATTAATTAATCCGCCTTTCAGTCAAAATACCTAAAACCCATTTAAAAAATGTGGTACCATGTTGAATTTTATTAGGTACAATCTCAGTACCTACATGTAAATGTCCCAACTCAATTCTAGGCGGGATTAGTTTTGCCTAAATAAAATACATAGCCTAAACCGATCAAGAGTCCCTGTGAGAGGCAGGTACTATTGTTGGGTTAGGATAGTGTTCGCACCCGTGTCAGTCGTATAGACATTTTAGACGCTGGTTCGTAAACACTAGAACTACTCTAAAACATACATGTGGCTGTCCAAATTGAGAGTCCCAGCGGCTGGCGCTGACTGTGTTCTTGTTACATTATTGTTATATCAACGCACCAGAATAATTTAACCTCTATGGCACTACTACAGGGTCATACTATATGGTCTTTGACTTGTTATGGTATTGTTTTTAACTCGGCTGCTATTGTTGTTTACAGTTGGCAATAGACGATAACAGGTCAAAGACGAAATGGTTTTTACCTCGTAGAATCTCAGTCCTGATATGCACATTTCGGATCGCCTTTACTATTCGAAAGTAAAACAATCCTACGTATACTTCACGTACTCGACGACAATACTGAATTTAACGTCAATGTCAAAGTGCTAGCAAATTTAAGTACAATAAACGGATACGAGATATTCTAATCACAATACAAATTTTCTCGATGACTTTACGTCTACTAAATTTACTCGATAAAAGAAGAAAATTCATGCTTCACATACAAATTCTAGAAGGTTTCACTAAACCGCTACCCTCTTGTGGCTTGTACCGGTTCAGTGGTTAACGATTTTGAAGTGCGAGGTGGACATTTACTGATATGAGAGGGATGAGGGTCTGTCACTGGGGCTCAGCTTTAAATCCTACAGGCTCTTGCCTAATTTGTTTACGTGCAAACATTTTTTAATCATTGATCAAAGGATCTAGTAGGTTTACAAATACATTTTACTTAAACAATACTTAGGCAAACAAAGTAGTATTCATTCTTGTTTTATAACGAATTCATTGTAATGTTTTTATGCTGAGAAGATCAAGTACGTTATACGATAAGAGTGTTTGAAATAATATAATTGGCGCTTCTTTATGAAATCCTACATCTTTATGTTGATGATAGGTATTGCTTTCAACCAAGGATGTGCGAGGCGGCTAAACAAACAGTGAGCAAGGTACCACCACCCGTTTCTACCAGAGCTAAGCTAAGCTAGCTGGTGATAGTGGACTGCACTCGTAATAATTGACAAAGGTTTATGCTGCTCCTCGTTAGAAGTTTACAGTGCACATTTATTAGGGAGATTCACATTACTTTGTATGGAAAAAATTACTTATTTTTTTGCAGACTTCGCTTACGCCCTAACTCTTTCTAGTATAAAAAATTAAATTGTCTTGTTTCAAGATGAAAGGACAATATTTAGAAGTTGGATAAACTGACCACTTAGGCGGAGCAGATTTTCAATGTTTATTATTTTTCCAAAAACAAAAGAAACAATATCCAACTTTGCTATCTACTTATGTCATACACTAATGATATTGACCATCATCACCATTTTATCCGCCTGTTGCAGCTTTGGAGAATTGAATAACCATGCAAATTTATTCTTAAAGTTGTCAAAGTGTGCTACTTTTAAATACCAACTAATTGTATTATAATTTTGAATACTGGTCTTTTAGATAAGAAAGACTAAGAATTCAAACGACTTCATTAAAAATTGCAATATGTTAAAAATTAAACACCTTAACATTTATAAAAAAAAACAGTTTAAGTGGCATCGGCAACAAAGTTTAAATTTCAAAATATTACTGTTTTTGATGGATAATTATTTTGATATAGTACTCGTAGGTATTCTAATTTAAATTAAATAGCTATCTATTTAATGTCCCACTTCTGGGCAAAGACCTCCTCCACGTTTCTCGCATCATCTCTAGATCTAGATATATACTTGCTCTAGAATTAAATTAGGAAAACTAAATCGCTATTTGCTTATAACTCGGGCCCTACAGACATTAACGATCAACCCGCCCGTCGGTAACACTGACACATTTAAAATGACGACGTCGCGCACAGCGTGAACGACATGCAGTCGTTACGTGGGCCGTCCGGTGCCAATAATCCAATAAGTGAACAAGATTAAAGGCAAAATTTTATAATAATTCAAATTCAAATCATTGCTCGAGTAAGTTTACCACATTAGGATGTTTTTCACACATTAAATAAATATCATCTGGCAATCTCAGATAAAACTGTAAAATTTAATGTTTTTTTTAACAAGATACGTATAATGGCTGTGGTATACCTAATAATATGTATAATAACTTTAAAATTAGAATTAATATTCTGCGGTGGTACAAAACCTTTAGTCTGACTAGCACTTGACTAGCTTTAAAAAATACATGTACATAAAAAATACTATCAAAATTACCTTTATCTTGTATTAACACCTAAATGATCAGTGCTTTAAAACGAGATAAAAGAGTAATTTTGGCACCTGGAATTTCCCGCGCAGACCTTCTTATTCAAGAAAAAGGAGAATTACATACATTTCATTATTTTATTGTATAAATTTCGATTTTCCCGCCATACGTTTCTCCCTTGCACCGGCACCCATAGAGTTAACAATCGGTCGCAAACCCCGTCCACTGTACTGACACATTTGCAAATGATTCCAAACAAGCGGATATATCCGAATAACTAGCAGTTTCAACCTTATTGTGTACTTGAATCGGATGGATTGACAATGTTAGGGGTTTAGGACCGAGAAATGTAAGAAATGTATTATTTTTAACCCCCTGCCGGAAAAGAGGGTTTTTTAAGTTAACGTGTGTATCTATGTATGTGTGAATATGTGTGTCAATGTATCTGTATGGGTGTCCCCTTGTTTCACTGATGCTCATTTCATAGAACGTATCACTTTACAGAATTTTCGTTTCAGAGAAAGCTATTTTCTGCTAAACCCGTGTTGAATTCATCTTATATATCCTAGGTTCACGTAGTTTAGGTTAGGTCAGCCATATAAACTCCATGTTAAACTCTGTTTTGCTAGAAAGAGATAGGAACAAATCTTTGTGGGCTTATATCTTAGTTATTTTTCTCTACATTAATCAGTTTTTATTGAAGCTGAGAAAAAAGTTATGAATATTCCCTATTATATAAGCTCTGACAAAAGGGTTACATCGGGGGATTATATCAATTTATAGTTACGATGCTACAGACAGAAACACTGATACATACATTAAACCATCCCTCTTTTTGCGGCAGGGGTTAGGAATATCGTTTCACGCAAAATAATTTATACTGAAATCTGAACCTGTTCAGGATAACTTTCAAATTAAATTTTAAGATGAGCGTAGGTTAGGATAACTTTGTTTATTAAAGTTGGTGGAAGGTCTATGGTTTTCAAACACCGAGTATTATAACTTTAAAGTCTTACAACTATCGAATATTAATGTAACAAGAAATTTTCACGTGTTTTTGTTAATTTTACACATGAACGAATATTAAGCTTAAGAACTAACTAAACTAAACATTTATTGTCCGTTCCCGGATATCCGGATTATGAACTATCTCGACACCACATTTCACATTTATCGGTTTCGACGTAGACCTAAACGCACGCGTTCACATTCGTAATATTAGTAACGTTGTTGGTGGTAGTGTACATTTTTTTTTACATTCATTGTTTTATTATAATGCTAGGTTAAGTTTTTACTTGTATTAATATCATAAGCAATGTTTAAAAAACGACTGACTGTTGAGTTTCATGCGGCGTTTCTTCTCAGCAGTGGTCTCTTGCGAAGCGCTGATAGATTTTTGACGTGTAAAAGTGCCGGTGCGGCCTACTTACTGAATAAACATCTTTTATCTTTTATCTTTTTTTATCCCCTAGTATATAAATAAAAGAGATTATTAAAATCGATTTTATATTGTCGTGAACCAAAAACCCCGTTCTTACAACATGTCAAAAGCGACCGTTACTCAAATAACATACAGGGTGTCTCAGAAGTCAGTTTAAGCGTCTGTATTTCCGAGTGCATACAATCCGAAATACTTTAGAGCTAGGTAAGTATATAATATATAGGCATCTTCTGGGTGAACTCGTTTCATCGTCGACCAAATCTTCGCCCTCCAGGGGCAAGAGTTAGACGAGAGCAAACCCATTTTGTACATAAAAAAATTAGTTACTTAATACTTAAAAAAATTGGTAGATCTGTTATATTTTTCTAATCTAGTGATATAATTCTTGAACCCAGCAAAGGTTAAGCCGTCCAAGCTTATCTAAGCCTCTGAATGCGCAAGCAATGAAGCGTAAAAAACTCACTGAGCTCTGGAGCAAAGAGAACTACTTTGGATCAGAGAAATTATTTATAGGTTACTGACTTTTGCCCGTAACTTCGAGTGCGTAGAACTTCTCTCGAAGATCATTAAAATGTACAGCATTGGCCATAGGTGTTGAGCACCCATACGTTTTCCATATAAAAGTCAAACTTTAAAAGGTGCATTTATATCTTTTACTGTAGAAAGTTGTATATCTGTCGGAAAGATGACACATATTTATTGACGTTAAGGGAAATTCCGTGAAAAATTGTACCATCAATAATTTCATTGTAAAACCCGACTTTTTCTAGCTTCAGTTTTCACACGCAAATAGCTAGTTCGAAACTATATCTCCTAATGATTTGGACATGTTCATACACTTTTTTTATATTTCACGTCTTTGTGTATTTTTCAGATTGAAAAATAATACTTTATTTATAAGTTACAAAGGAAAACGCGGGGTGCTCAACACCTTTGGCCAAGGCAGTATAGAATAAAATGTAAGATACAGGCTGTGCTTATTTTGCGACCGATGGATAGCTAATACATAGTAACATTAGTAACAGTATTTATTTTCGTTTTATTTTCTGTAGTCCTCTTTTTTGATAATTTTACATAAAATCTAGTTCAAACCAACGTTTTTTGTGTAATGTAGTTTTTGTTAAAGAAATCATTTTATTATATTTCACTAATACAATATAGTATTCGCTGTCCACTAATCCCTTGCCCCGCTTCGCCATGACACAATGCCACGTCCGCACCACGCCTGTCTCGATTTAGGGTTGTCACACGGTCTGGAAATCCGGTACAGTCCCGACATTTTTGTACCCTTTCCCGTGTCTCGTAAATAAAGATAATAAATGTCAGAGCCGACTTACCCAGGTAGCTTTTGAACTGCTGGGATTTAATATATTAAAATTCTCTATAAAAGAATTATAAATTCGTAAATAATATAAAATGCGACGGTTTTCTCTTTCAGAGTGCAAGCAATATAATGTGTTGTGTGTGTGTGTGCGTGTGTGTGTGTGTGTGTGTGTGTGCGTGTGTGTGTGTGTGCGTGTGTGTGTGTGTGTGTGTGTGTGTGTATTTGGGTGTGTTAGTTTGTTAGATACTAATTCATGCTGCATGTTGATAACGATAATCGAAATCTACGCGGACGAAGACGCGGGCAAAAGCTAGTAATATTAGTATATAATAATTATGTCGCAAGATTTTAGTTTTGTTCTGTCCGCTTTTTTTTTGTGTACCCACTGTATACATTTCTGATTGATAACTTGACTGGTTAGCAGAGAATGCTATTTAGCATTAAGTCTGCTATGTTTGCTTATTTGAAGTAAATAAATAAACACACCTTGTAATTAACCGCTCTAAAAATGGCAGCCCTGTTCTAGTGTCGCTTGTTAAAATATCCCAAATATCCACGAGTTTGCATAATAGCCTGTTGGAACTAATCGGGGCATGTTCGGTCCTGACACAAACTGAACCTGCTGTATATTATGTTAAGTCACGGGGAATAACGATATGACGATGCGGAAAGTGGTCGTTGAAATTATTGTATTGTTAAGGAAATTGCCAACGACACGAGGTTAAAATACTTAGAAATAAAATGGTATTTTTTCGAAATGTGTTAGGGGGTACTTGTTTTCGATATTTAATTGACTATATCAACATGGGATATTATTTTGCTATGATAGGAAGCCTCTATTTTTCGTAACGGGAAACGGCATGCATCAAACACAAAATAATAATTACGTGTATTAACAATTTAACATAACCATGCTTTAAAAGTGTATCTTAATAAAAAGGGTCAGATAAAAAGAGCAATTTACCGTTACAAAGCTAAAAATAAGTCTCAAATGTATTCACTTTTGTTGCGAAATGTTAGTTACACAATAATAAAACGACACATACATTTCGAGGAATTATTTTGCAGATAAAACGTTATTGTAATGTAGACTTTAATCCTTGACTTTTCTATGGCGTAAGAATATGTACTTTTAAAGCATACAGATACAATAAAAACAATCTTAGCCAGCTCGTACACTCAAAAAAATGGGAGCCAACAAAGAGAGATTTTCTCTTAGTTGACAAAAAATGAATACAATAGTTTATAATAGTTAGTTAAGATATTAGTTATATCAACCAAAGCTGATAGTAACAACAGCAATCTTTAGTGATTCAACTAACATCTTATTTGATGCATCTAACGTCTTAGTTGATGTATCTAACGTCTTGTCAGGCTCGTATGGAATCAAGACGCTTATGCACAATAATCACAATCGTGTTAGAAGCGACCAATTATTATTTTCAGTGTACATCATCCACAAAAAATGGTATCAAACAAGAAACCAAGATGGATCAAGCAATTTCTCTCATACATCTTTGAGAATTAAACATCGCGGTATCTGAATAAGATTACAAGTAAGACGAAAATCTCCCTTAGGATTAGGTAAGTATACATTATTAAACTTGGACAGGCTTCTGCGATATTAATCTTGTAAAGCTATTCAAATTCGGCTCTGATATCTTGAGCCGATAACGCCAGATATTGAACGTTCCGGAAAGGCTAAATAACACATTCTATCGTTATTCGCGGTAATATAGAAATAACGGATAGAAAAGAATTATGTCACAATGAGACTTTGTTTGGCAATCCTTATGATTTGATGCATAAAGTCACTGTGACAGAGTTCTATGATTAGTCAGCAGGGTTACATTTTTACGATTGGTTGTATAATATTATCTTGAAAATGAATACTCAACATGATAAATAACAGGGTAAGTTTGTAAGAAGAAAATTGACATATTGTTACGCCATAAATTATAAATATAATTTATGGCGTTAAATAATATCGGAGCGGAGATATTAAAGATTTAAGTATTCTGTTTTTGGTACTAAAAGTACGCCCAGGTATGAATATTTAAATATCTCAGCTCCGATGCACTTAAGACTATTACATAACGTAACAAATTATGTTTATTTTAAATAATTCTATCATAATTTACCACTTTTACGAATGGCTGCTCACCTTGAAAATGTATGACTTTCACATGACAACACTTTTACCAGCTGAGCGAAACGCGTCGTCAACATAATCAACATTAGGGTGTTAACAACAACTACACCCTGTATACAGTGATTCAAATTATTTGTGGACGTAACGTTGTCGAAACTATTAAATGCGCACAGTCTGTTAAAACTCAGAAGGCGCTTTGGGTTTGTACTTCTTACTCGCTCTTAATAAGAGCGTATGAGAGCGAACGAGAGACAAGGACAAACCCGAAGCACTGTACTAAACTAAGTTAATACCTATAGTAAAATTTTAAATCATAATAAATACTGACTGCTGTAATAACAAAACGTTTGGTTTAATTTTATGGAGTTAAAGCTGAAGTGAACTGTCAGAGACTGTAATTAAGAAAATAAAAATATAACATTTCAGTCGCAAAACAAATGCAAACACGCCATAACCCCATAATATATTCCAGTAGATTAATGGCCGGCTGACGATGGATGCGTTACGCGATACGGTCCGTATACAGACGATATGATCGTTTGTCACCATAGCGTCCCTACAGCAACATAACTAGGTATAATAGGTAGGTTGTTAAACAACTCACTTTACAACTCGACAGACGTGTTATTACCCGGTGAGTTTAAGTCATCATATCATATCGTACAAACAACACTTTAGAGCGTGCATTCTCAATTAGGTAGCTTAAAACCAGCTGTATCTTTTCGCTCGCTCGATCAACCGTTCGACAACCTTAGAAATATACAGTACAATTAGCTCTTTTTTTTAATAACCTTAGCGTTTGTTCTCTCTCACTTGCTCTCATACACTATGCCAGTCTTACCGACTCTACCCAAACTCGATGTTTTTTAAGCGCTTCCGCACTGTTCAGTTGGCCTTAGAAGTAGCTTTACACTTTAACTCCTTTGACAGATAAGGACATCAGTTCAAACATGAGGTTAAAGTAAAGGACTAAAGTGTCTAGCTATTTAGGTATAAGGCTGACATGTGTCACCATGCATAGACATTAATACCTATTTAATCACATCTGAACCTTGTCAAAGAAAACTACTAATTTATTTGTACGTAATTTATTTAGCCCGTGATTTAAACGAAAATGTTATTATTACTCGTACAGTTAAAAGGTGCCAAGGGGAGCCTATTTAATACTCATATAAAGTCCGTCCATCCATCCTACCTTTTTTAGAGCTGTATCTTTTGACAGTAAAGTTTTATAGTTTTTTGTGTGACTCGTAATGCGACTTCTTCATTTGGTCGGGTTAATATAGGCCGCTAACTTCACACCGGTATGGAAAGATGGTTGATATGTTAACAGAATTATGTATTATTATTGGCTTTTCCTAACAAACAATAAAACATAATATACAAGAGAAGCTGTTTGTTTTGTTCTTTCGTGCAATTTTAAATTTAACACCTGTAATGTATTACCTTTTAACAAAAACCCGGACGGCTTTGAGTCAGGCAGCACGGAACCCTCAGTGCGCAAATCCAACTCGCATTCGACCGGTTTTTAATGTAGCGAAGTATGTTCCGTTTTTAAACCTTTCCCCGTTAATAATTAAACCGTTAATTACGCACTGCATCCACCGACGCGCAACTGCGGGCGTTTCGTCAGAAACATATAATATAATATTAAAACTGGTCCGATAGTAAATATTTAATCAGTCCGTCTGTTTGTGTACCGTTAATTTATCACTTTGAAAAACAAACCAGTTTTATCCGTTTAAAATTGAACCGATCTTGCTTTTGTGAGCTGTAAATGTCGCTGTTTTTGTTTTATTATTGGGAAATAACGTTGTTATTTCACAATTTCAAAGGCAATTTAGACCCATACTAGAATATAAATCGATACAAGTTAATTTTAAACGCATAACTGGTAAAATATATTTTAAAGAGAACAATATTGTATTACATCAATATCTTTGTCACTTTAGTGTTTATTTTTTGGAACCTTTAAAAAAAACATTAATTGGTGCGTGTTATCATTCAGGTAACTTTCTTATCTTTTTTACGCCATGGAAAAGGTACATGAGCACACATGCCACCTGGGGCACGTTTTATAAAGCTACAAGTTACAATTTCACAGGTCTAAACTGGCAACACTGCTCAAATGGCTGGTCTTCATTGGTCGAAGTTGTGTCAAATGGAAACTTGTAACCTGTAAATTGTAATTTGTAGCTTTATAAAACAGGCCACTGATGGTAAGTGGGACCTGAAACTCATAAGACCAATGTCAAGATTTCAATCCTAAGATTACAAATACGTTGCCAACCCTGAGGACTTGGATGGAATCCATTTATGTAGTACTAGCTGTTGCGTGCGACTCCGTCCGCGCAGAAAAATAAAACAAAGTCAAATGTTACTCAGGGATTATGTAGGGTTTTAATGGTGAAAGAACTTTTCAAATCGGTCCAGTAGTTTCGGAGCCTATTCAATGCAAACTTTTCTCTTTATAATATTATTGTAGATGTCGATTTTCCCCGGTTATCTCAATACTTCAACATTAGATTGGAAATGCATTTGAATTCTCAAGTCTTGAGATTGTAGTCTTGAGAATTCATAAAAAATTCAATCTTAGATCCCATTTTACCATCGTGTGCCTTCTTCTTGCAATTAAAAAAACAATCTTATCCCCACATCGAATCACAATTCAATTCTATTATATTATATTCTAGATAGAACTGATAAATAATATAACAGCTACAAATTTCATTAGCCAGCAATATTGAAATGTTTTTGGCAATCGCCTCTCACCCATGAATTTTGTGGAAGTAAATTACACAGATCTGGCGTGGACACCGCTAGACAAATTGATTTAGCGAAACGTCAAACGACGAGTTATGGGATTTATTCCAGGCCTGGAGTTAAGCTTCATTTGGTCTGGGAAAATATTTATGGCTTTGAAGTTTAGTTGGACTAGATCATATATTAATTAATGTGTCAAACTCGCTTTTTGTGGAATTTTGTGTTTAGTTTTAATGTGCTGATTTTATATACAGAGAGGTATTTTAATAACTTATATTCAGCCGCAATCGGGTTTTCACTGATTAAACAAAATTCTAAATTTAGTTTCAGTTAATTTACATATGCAAAATACGAGATTTATTGACTGTAGTTACGTCACTGGTTTAATTTTGTCGACTGTAATACTAGATTCTCATATAGCAGTAGTTATGGCTTTAAATAAGCCACTCGTATATCATCAGGTGTTTATAACTTAATCACTACCACATGGTGTCAGATGTGGGGCCACATACAAATATCCGGATTTTGCGTTGCTACTTTTTAGGGTTCCGTACCCGAAGGGTAAAAACGGGACCCTATTACTAAGACTCCGCTGTCCGTCTGTCTGTCTGTCACCAGGCTGTATCTCAAGAACCGTCATAGCTAGACAATTGAAATTTTCACAGAAGATATGTTTCTGTTGCCGCTATAACAACAAATTCCAAAAACAGAATTAAATAAATATTTAAGGGCTCCCATACAACAAAAGTGTTTTTTTTCCGTTTTTTCGCACTCTCACTCGCCGGCACTTGGCCGGTTTTTGTACTTAACCCTTAATCAAATATTGGGAAACTATTTCCCACCTTATTTGTATTTTCTATATAAATAAAAAAATGACCCGTTTGATTAAGGGTTAAAAGTTTTCTCACTTGACTAACATTATTTATTTTTATTTGCAAAATGTTAATCAAGGAGATGCTGAAAAAGGTGACCATGTAGTACTGTTACAGTGAGATAATACGCTCGGATCAGACAGGAAAACATCGGGGTGTGTATAAATCACGCAGTATCGCGGGACAGGCCGGCCATTAGTCCGGGCGCCAATAATTCAGCCCGGACAACTACATTAGACATTCCATTTAAACGTCCGGCTGGTGCAGTGATTTGAGGTCACCCTAGTGCTCAGGTTGGTTTGAATAAATTGCTCTGAGGTAGGATAGTTGTAAGTGACTACATTTGGGATACACTGTATTTTAGGTAGCGGTTTTTTATGTTTGCTTTGTAGAGAGGTTTTCTACGACTTGACAACTAAATAAATACTAGTATTAATTATGTTACGTTGATCATCATCATCATTTCAGCTGAAAGACGTCCTCTGCTGAAACAAATGCCTTCCCAAGAATCTCCACGACTGGTTTTGTTTTCTGCTTTGGTAAATTCTTGAGTTGCGACTATGTACTGGAAATCAAATCAGCAGTTTTGCCTAAAAATCAAGCTAACAAAAGCCACTGATATTTTGTTTTTTCAGAGTCGTAATCATTTGAATATAGAACAAACTTTAATTTTAAAATTTAAACAAGTATGAAAGGTGACTTTTAAAATTAAATTATCTTTACCAATCATCTGAAATTGGAAAATTAAGTTCCATTAAACGCTACTTTAGGGTTAATTATACATAATAATACCTATCTATAATTTTTATCTTTAAACTGAAATATAAAGTAAATGGCCAAAATGTAACAAACCAATTTACCGCTATTACTTCGTAATTATCTTATTTTAGAAATGAAGGTTTCTATTAACTATTTATAAAGCTAACTATTACTTTCATAAAAATTTATGTTTAAATAACTATTTATTAAACGTTTTATGCCGATAAAATTACTTTCTATTACAAAATAGGGTTATGTGCCAAATTATAAATCTCTTTATATCGTTAGCCAAGAACACTGATTTAGACTTTATTTCATTTGTTTAATTTAAATTTTCGCGACGTTCACACGTATTTATAACAGTTTATTTAATTTTTCAAGAAACCCAAATAAAGAGATTGTAACGCATCTCGTTTAAAAAAATAGGTAACTACTAAACTGTCAGAAAATTTTGAAACACCCGTAAATTAATTCTTACTTGCATAAGAAATAAATTGAACATGTAGACTTGACAGAAGCGCATGGAGCTAACCCCGTGTGCTTCTGTTTATCTAGTCCATTAGAGAAAATACTCTTTTACCTAACAGTTGTCCTCGCGCGTGATATCCATGGACTTATTTCTTTAATAAGTCCATAAGAGTGTCTATTAACAACTTGACATTGGCGAAATACACCTTAACATGAGTAAAACATGCGCGCACGCACGCACACACACACGCAATAATTCAGAAGTCTGGAAAAAAACAATTATAAACAATTTTAGTTTAAGTACCTATTACTTTTAAATGAATAAATAGTAGTAAGATGGATTGGGAGCGCTCTCCTCTCTACTCAATCTGGTGGCCCTGAAAACCAGCGTGAAGGCTAGTAAGCCTGACACCATGCTGAGTGGCAACCTTTTCGGTGCTAATTTTAGATTAAGTACTTTAAGTTTGTATGTATTTCTCTACTTTTTTGTTTTTTTATTATGTTTTTGCTGTTTTTTATGTTAATTCCATTAATTAAAATTAGAATTAGAATTAGAACATAAATATGTATTTCAAAACACGCAGCATTACACCTTATACTCGCACCACACTAACCCACTTTTCGCCAACCACATCCTAGCTCGCCGCACACCCTTCCTTCGTTAGCACTGCTAAGCCTTCCTAACTACGTTAAGTTCCGCATTCAAGACTCACATTACTATTGTACATGTACATTTTGAATGTACCCCAACACCTCAACCCTAAACAGCATTAGTGCCAAAGATCTCGTAAACTAAATTCAACTGTAGCGCTGTATCAGGTAGGTTGAATTTTGGTTTACATGTAAAATTGTTCCTTCCTTTTAGCTGATAGGGTACATTAGTGAATAAACTAAACCGTCCCTAAAACCCGAACAAATCTTAACAACATTAAGAGGGTCGTAATGACGCCATATTTTATGCCAAGATAACTATTTAGCTTTCAGTGCTAATGAGCTTACTGCGTGATAGTAAACTATATCTAAAGTCACCATAGAGACCAGTTTCGAAGTTTAGTTTAGGCCGAAACTAGTCTGAATTCGGCGAAAGTGGAAATAGTTCGGACGATTGTTAATATTTTAGCGTTTGTTGGATTTGAGTGGCGTTAAAACGGTTTTAGTGTTTGGAATGGCTATTTGGGTTTTAGATAATTCAATGGAATAGATAAAACACTCTCTATGACACGAAATTCCTTAAATAACTGGTACTTTTAAAGCGCCATTATTATAAGTTGCTTATTTAAAGTTCAAGTGAAAATGGTACTTATTTTTAGTGGTATATATTTTCATTAACTGTAACCCAGTGGACCAGGTTGTCCCACGGGTGCTGCTTTATTATGCCAAAGTGAGGCTGTAAGTCAAACCCCAAGAAAAAGAGTTTGATTACGACACTTTGATATAGTTCCAATAGTGGCACAGAAATCCATTTGTTTGACAGTCTTAGGGCACTAGTGAGTAACTAAATATATTTTGATTTCAAGAAATATATATATAATAATATAGTTTACACCTTTGCTTCGCTTGAACAGTGACTTAAAAATAAAAAATAAATCCCAAGACAACAAAGAGTTTTTATTTTACCCGTATAACTTTTAGTAACTAATCCTCTTAAATTAATATTTCATCTTGTTTCCCTTGTCCTGATATAAATCTATTGTCTGGATATTGACGCTCTCTTCTTGTGAATAAATCAATCATGAATACAGACAATAGAGCATAATTCAACCGGAGGCCGAAAGCCGAAACCCAATTCGCTTCCACCAAATATTATAAAAATGAAACTTGATTCCTCATAACTGACCGCGCAGCATTTGCAATTCTTTTTCAAAGCCTTAATTCCCTTAATGTATGTTTTTCCCGCTCTTATTACGCGGGGCACAGGGGCTAGTTTAATAAATCAGTCTATATCAAAGAGTCGTGGCCGTATATCATTTGTGGCAAAGACATTAAGCATTCCCTGACTCAGTTTCGTGATGAATTATTTCTCTGAGATCCGCCCTGTGGAGATATTATCTAAAGCGGCAAAAGTAGAAAAGATTTCGATATAATTTACGTAGTACTAGTCTAATAAAAGCCTGAAACACGTCACAAACGCGATGGTGTCTGGTTCTCTGATTTGCCCACGTGCTTTTTGCGTATACCTTTACTCTTAATGCTTTATAGACGCAGCTATAAAATAGTACTTGCATTATTATAATATGCTTTACGACCTAATTCATATGACATGTTTTTTTTTGTTTCATTTGCCAAATTTTCATAAGAATATAAATTTAATGCATATCTAGTATATTTTTCTGAAATTGTTTAACTTTCAGGATCGTTATAAAAGAAACCTACCCTATATGGTTCTATGTCTAGGAGATTATTTAAAAAAAAACTTGAAATTTATAGTTTTAGAAAACAATTCATTTCTAAGTTATGAAAATAAGTCAGACGAAAAAGTTGGGAAAATTATAATTCAAACTAAGGATTAAGTAACATTCTTATACTGAGATACATTGCTTTACTATGAATATAATTTTAAAGCTGAGTTTCTTAAGGTCTGTACACGGATCCTGGGCCGGTATTCTAGGCGCTAAAAACCATATCGTCTTTGATCTGTTATCGTATTGTCAACGTTTTGGTAGCTCTTATTTCCTGGACAGTAATGGCGGCTGACGTTAAAACAATACCGTAACAGGTCAAATACGATATCGTTTTTACCGCCGGGACTTTTCATTCCAGATAATTTGATCATTTTCTGAGGAAATAACGATAAAGTAGCTCTGCGCTGAGTCATGGGCAGGAGCTATCCATAATAAAATTGGTCTTCGAAGTCTCTGCGGTCGCATTACCTAATCACATGGCTAGGGCTACGCTGCCCTCATAAGCCTAAAGACGGAATCTCAAATGAATAGCCAGAGCATCTTCAATTTTCTCCTGTTAGTAATAAGGTCACATTTGCTACAGGAGTATTTTCTGAGATATCGCCATTTGTTTTAGCAGGTCAGTACGATGCTTGTAACAAAAAACGTGGGGTTACATTCTATTTTAAATTAGCTTCCTGGAGTCTGGGACTAAATGCAAATGCTCGGTTGGGAAATTTTAGTTTATGCTTTTGTTAGCCGTTGTCTATTTGGGTAGTTTGTGAAAATAGAGTAGGTATTAAAATTACTTCCGTGCCTAAACTTGATAACTATAATTGTCCACCATAAACGGTTTTTTAGTTCATTTCGGTTATCGTTAGAGCAGAATTAGTGCTTTAAACAGAGCCATGTCGTCCATCAGTAATGTCCGTGACATGTGTGTGTCTGTGTTAAATTATTATTACAAAAATGTATAGTAAAAATGTTTTTTTAATGATCGATGTGGATCTTAATCGATGTGGTATGACAGTTAAAGAAAAATCAGATTTTAAAAGAGATCTCGCAGCTAGGTAAGGTTATTAGTACATTTCAAGTTATTAGTAAATAATCTCAAAAAATATTTAAATTAGGCACTATCTTTAATACATGACAGCCAAATTACTGTCTTTATCTATCAGAATCATTTCAAACACAGTAGTAAATTTTAATTTAAACAACTCGAAATTGTAGTTTTCTCAAATATTAATTGTGAAGCTTACTTTATAAAGGTTGACACTCACTACAAAGACGGTCACGTTTCTGATTCCACTGGCTCATGACAGGCGATGTCAACGGGAACATGACTCGTCCTTTATTACTTAGCCTTTGAGAGGCCAGGTATGTAATTATTAGCTAGGTATTTGCTCAAATATGTTTTGAAATATCATTACAAATAATAATGACTAGATTTCATGCTATCTCTACTTTGAAAGGCCAATCTCTCGGGCTGTTTATGTTATGAGAAATGGTTTTGGTGTTCTTTGATGATAAATAATTACAAGCTGCGGTTATTCAGATTTAGGAATAGTTTTAATGAATATTTAAAATCCAAGTCATATTGAGAAATTAAATGTCAATTTGTTAAACCTTTAAATTCCACAATAAGCCTGTAACAATTATCAGGGGTCATAAGTTTTCTTTTTCTCAGAAAAAACCGGGCAAGAGCATGACGAACAATGCTCAGTATAGGGTTCCGACGACGCTGTTACTACAAAAACAAAAGACAATCTTGTAAAACACAAGTATGAACGAATTTTCTATTTAAAGTTATTTGGCGATGACTTCTTGACTTTGGTCGTCTGCAACTCATGAACAAATAAAGTGTAGTCTTGTTAGTTTTCAAGTTCTTCATAAATGTGGTTTAAGATTTATTCTAGATTTTTAGTAGGTATTTGTAGTTTTGGCTGTAGCAAGTGGGGACACGTAACTCAAGCGGCAATGGCACAATTACATGGCGAAACTACAAGGGTTCCTAGTTTGACTTTGTAACCCTAAAAACTAACCAGATAAACTAAGCAAGTGTGTAAATAGGTGTGAAATAACACAAAGCCACCAAAATGAACTGTTACCTAGTTATTAGTCTCCCAAATGCTTCCAAATATTATAATCCGGAGGTACATTTCCATGTCCCGGATTATGCAAAATGTTATGTAGATTAGTTGAATAGTAGTGTAACTTCTATTGCATTTCTTAGCCTTATAGAAGGAGATTGTCCTCTTAACTATGTCAGTTTTTGAGGAGGATTTCTAAATAATTAGCTAATTTGTATATCAGTGGGTTGAATTTTTTTTTGGTCGAAGTACATAATTGTTCTTATTGATTGTATTTGACTTGTGATTTTGGCATTTAATGTATTAATTTTGACTTTGAGTAAGGGCCATGATATAATTATAATTTATTTTATTTTATTTGGATATAAATAATGTAGAAACGTGAATTCTTTTTGTGTAATAGATATTAAATAACTAAATGAATTTTTCACTTGTATACCTACAATCTAAGCATATACCACTGACAAATAGACGACTATTGCACCTAATTCTTAAATCTCACAAAAACATCGTGACGTGAACATAAGATAATTTCACCAATAATCTTTTGACTTTTGACCTTTGAGTCGCAATTGACCTGTTAATTATTTACCAAAAGCCTTACTCTCATTTAGTTTTAGACGATATTCATTCTACATACCTAATATATTACATCGTAAAAATATTGATGAAGCTATGAAAACTCTCATTCACGTGACATAAGTTATAAAAACGTCAACGATATGATAACGATATAGAAACAAGTGTTTTTTTTTGTTTCCCTGCCTTAACCCGGATTCAGGTTAAATAACGTAATAATGTAGGTACCGGTAAAACAGTCTTCTATCCGCTGGCCCGGGGGGCTTTCTGTTTGATTAGATACAGAATAAATGGGAATAAATAGAAATCTGCTAATATTTTATTTACAGGGCAAATCTCGGACGATGTTGTTTCAAAAAATACGGAATATTTCAATTCAATTACTGGAAACATTTCTTGATATAAAAATGGCGGAGTTATGCTGCTATTTATTTTTAGTTGCATTAAGTGCCGTATTAGTAAACTGATCTCGACGGTGATGCTCATCTCAAGCTGAGACTAAAATGACAGTTTTCGATGGCTTGACGTTTACTTTGATGTATCTTGTGACGGGCATCTCAGCCGAGATGAGTTTATTAATACAGCCCTAAGGCCCCGTTCCCACTATGCCGGACCGGCGAATTTGCCGGACGCCGGTAAGGCTAGTGGCTTATGACGCTGTTCACACGGCATAATGTGAACAGCTTCATATAAATTGTACAGTCACTACCCTTACCGGATCCGGCAAAATTGCCGGATTATAAGACGTTATAAAACGTCTATGTATTCTCTGTGGTTAAGAGAAAAATGAATTCCACAAACGTCATCGTTACCAAACTTAAATAATGTAGGATTGACGTAAACTGCCGGACGGTTTGACGGTTTTACTGACTACTAATTTAATTAAAGACTGTGAACTACTAAGGTTTTCAAACAGAATAAATAAATCTACTCAAAATCACGTAACAGTTATGCTTTACCAAAACGATTACATCACAATGAAATAATTAATTTAATTCCAATCAAGAAAATATCAATCAACTCAGACCATTTTAATGCATAGTTTGCAACCTGCTGGCCTATTGCTTAACGCACTCGCAATCGCAATCGACTTCCAAGTAGAACCATTTTCATTTTGAAAGCACACCCGCTTTCGGACTGTCAAAATGAAAATGCCGATTATCCTGCTTATTTCATAACTAGCTTCTGCCCGCGAATTCGTCTGCGTAGATTTAGATTATCGTTATTACCTTGGGAACTTTTATATTTTCTGGTATAAAAAGTAGCCTTTGTGTTTATCCAGGCTATCTACATTTCAAATTTCATCCAAATCCGTCCAGCTGTTGTTGCGTGAAGGAGTAACAAACTAACACACACACACACACACACAGACACACACATACTTTCACATTAATAATATTAGTAAGATTAATCAATAGTATTTTATATTATAACTGTTTAATGTATAAATTAAACCACGATTTAATGTTAATCCCTGCTTTAGCTAATACCTATATCTTAAACGGCCACAGATTCTTAAGAAACCTAGCTAAACACCCGATTAAACTTACATTTATTAAAACCGCATCCAAATCTGTCCATCCGTTTAGGAGATACTATGTCACAGATAGAAACACAGATAAACAAATACACACCTTAAACTTATAATCACCCCCCTTTTTGCGTTGGGGGTTAAAACAAAAATAAACCGCTATATTTTTAAATCCCAACTAGGACTTTCAGTCCAAGAATACTATTTCTCTGTTTTGAGATTGTTATCTACGGACGAAAATATTCCGGAAGCCCGCCACCCGCAGACGTTTCCGGAAAATGTTTCTCTTTATTATAAGATTTTGCTGCTTTAAAATGGGTCTCGACAAGAAAAAGTCACGTTGAAAAATCTACTTTAAGAACAGGAACTAAAGTGCAATTGTAAAAATTTAAATTTAAACACATTGTTACTAATTTTTCTCATCATGTTTTCGTTAGTTTTAAAAATAAATTTGGTTGAAAGGAATGGAATCATTAGTGAATGGTTTTAGAAATACACCGAATAAAATGTAAACTTAGTCTTAGTATCAAAAACGTTCCTACAGTATTTAGATATTTTTCAAACATTGCAAAATATCAAAATAATTTTACAGGAATAGTTTTGATCCTTGGATATTTTTAATGTGTGTAAAACGAATGTATCAGAAGCGAGTATTGTTCGAGAATGAGGCATGATTTATTTACATAAACCGAACTCGGACTGAAAATTTTGTTAACATATTTTATTGAAAAACCAATTTATTTCACTGTTTGATTTTACTTTCCTGTGTTAGTAGAAACTCGCAACGGAAACATATTTCTGCCCTCCTAAGCCAGAAAGCAGTATCTGGAATTCAATCACCATAGCCAATTCAATTCCATTTTGTTAGTAATAAGGTTTATCTTAGTTACTTGGCTAAGAACGGCAGATTTATGAAAAGATAATTATAAAATAAGTAAATAACGATGGGCAAAAATGGCCAACAACCAAACCACCAACAAAGTCAAAGTCAAAGTCAAAGTTCTTTATTCTTCAATATAGGGATAATATACATTCACCATTTTGACAATGACATATGACAGGTGACAATTCGGTATACATTGCAAAGTTAACGCGCTGATACATTAAATGGTTTCATATAAACTGCGCCATGTACACTGAAATGTCACCTGTCAGATATCATTGTCAGGATGGTGAAATAGGGGGCTGGTGGTGCGTGGAATCTGACACCCATAATTTTAGACATTTGAATTCTCAACACTGTAATCCTAAGACTGCACATATGCGCGGCCGACATAATTAAATTCTGTCACATTCATCTTTTGACATAACAGAACCGCTGCAGCTCTTAAAACAACCTTCGGCTTTGTAGAGCTCGTTGATGCATTCCGCGGCTGCATTAGACGGCATAGCAGCTTCGCGCCAGCTAGGATGCAGCTAGCTGGCTAATTGGCGCAGATTAAAGGGCCGGGGCGGCAATTACTGCCGAGCAACGGATTAGTATGGGCTCAGTAATGCACCGGAATGCAGGAGAGTGCAGCTGCGATTTGGCGTCTTGCAGGAAATTGGACGTGTAACTAACACGGGGATGTTTTAGTTGGAGTTTATATATGTGTTGTGTTGTACAATATATTGTTGTGTGGAACTGTGTTAAGTAGCTAAGTAACGGGTAACGTGAAAGCGTGCGTTGTTGCAGCGTTGCTTACGCGCCGAATTCAATTGTGTCGACACAAGGAATCCTACTAATATTATGGCTGTACTAAGTGGCTGTTGTTGTCGTTAAATGTGAAACCAACTCGTCAATGTACTTCTACTGGCGTGGTTTTGCTGGACCAAATTTAAATAAGCCATTACAATTGTGATAGTTGGTGTGTTAGTTTGTTACTCCTTTTATTCCTTCACGTTGCAACGGCTGGAAGGATTTGGTTGAAATTTAAAATGGAGATAGTTTATACCCTGGATTAACACATAGGCTAGTTTTCATCCCGCGAAATATAAAAGTTCCTGGGAAATAACGATAGTCGAAATGTACGCGGAGGGTTATAACTCCCAACTAAGCTTACCAAACTTTAAAGTTAAGACCGCCTCTATTGTCAATTGACTACAGATATGCCTATATTTCTAAAGTCTAAAATGTCAAAACTGTGCCGAAAGGTTTATAATTCACTCGAGCACCAAACAGACAAAGCTAATGAATTCTTACAGTGGCTAATCTAACCAGAACAATAGCACGGTCCGCACCCTATTGTGTAAGGCATAAAGCTCATCTTTCATTCTCCGTCCTCGAACGCGATACTGTAATCAGGCAGATCGTTAATCACGGCTATCTCTAGAGGAATAAAAACTAAACGGCCGGTATGAAAAGGCTAGAAAGATTACAGTTTTTTTTAAGTGTTGTAGTCGATAACCTTTCACTCAATCTTTTGTTTACTATATTGCGTATTTTTTCCAACCAATTTGTATGTTCTACTGCAGGGTTGAAGCCTTTTATTACTTTTTCCATTTCTCCCTGTCCTAAAAATAGTCCCAGTATTTTTGGAGCGAGTCCAGATCATCACGTCATTTCCTTTTAGGTCTTCCTCTGTGCCTTTATCCGTCCTGTGGATGCCAATCGACAGCCATTTTGGCACGGTCGTTCACTATATATTTGAGAGATTTTGTTTTAAATCTCCATTCCAAAGTTCGTCAAAATCCATATAGCCGTTTTTGAGTAATGAGGTAACAAACATGCACACACACGCAATATTTATTATTGTTTGATGACCTGTTTTCGACAAGCCAGGTCTCTTTAGATTCGTCTTATCATAAAGTGTGACTTGGTGGGTACTTTAATTTTAAAAAATGCCAGCTCGGCGGAATTGTTAATAAAATTCATGGTAAGTAACTATATTAACGACATTATCAGATCATGGTGTTTGGGTTTTTTTAAAGTAAGTCTTTGTAGACTTGTTAGCCTTTAAAAAAAAGTATAGTGTATTCCCTAAGTAGGCCGCGTTTAAAGTGGGCAATGAATTTCCAATCAAGACACTGCAAATATTCATGTTTCTTTGCTCATTCTTCATCAGGTTTCCCTTTGACATGCGTTAAAAATGAATACTTACGAAACACTATGTTGTGCAAAAACAATTCACTGAAACACGTTTTAATTAACTTCAGACTTTTCAATTCAAATTGTGAACGATTTGAATTAATAGCCTCCAACAAATATAACTCCATTTCGAACGTGACCCAACTCGGGTCAATTCTCTTGTTTATAACTCGAATACTGCGTGGAAGGAATAGGTGAGAGAATAACCAGCATAAGTTTAATAAAGTCGTATGTATCAAGTGACTGGTAAAGTATATACAGCCTTACCATAAGGTTGATAAAGTTGCATAATATAGTTTACTAGACATATGACGCTTCTGACTAAAGTTACTATGGAAAGAGCTAGAATTACATGCGTGGGCTATGGTTCCGGCTAATTATATTATTTTAGTTTCGGTAAGTTTACTTAGGGTGCGTTTCCATGAATGCGAGGAAGTTGAGCGAGGAAAAATCTACCAAAACAATAGCTCCGCTATGCGAGGTTAACATATTAAAGCTATGAAAGATTTTGCCAGTACGATTTCGTTAGAAGTTTATATGATTACAATACACTATACGACAAAACAGCTCCCCACGTAATCCTGGAATGCAGCTGCTCAACGGACTGGAATCCTCAAGACATCGAGGTCACTCCGAGAAGCCTGTGGAGATGCCAGGAGGATCCTGCGCTTCTGGTCAGAGTTAGGCTAGCTAGACTGCTAGCTAGTACCCCCTACGCATAATAGCCTGACATACACAGGCTAAGTGCGGAAAAAAGTGTCCATCACCATAACCATATCAATACACTATAAACAAGCCAATTTATTTCATTTATGATGTCTAGAAATAATAATATAGCTATAAATATGTTAATTAATGTCTCTCCTTTGTTTTATGTGATAAATACATGTTTTTTTTTCTAAAGGGTGTAATAAAAACTTTATCCAACGAAATGCTTCTAGGTTTTGCTTTTATCTTCGTAATATTTTACTTCAAAGGGCTGATTTTCAAAGATAGCTAAATGATTTTAAAAGCCCTGCGGGGATAGTTTTTCATTTTCTCAACAGTAAGTACACCCAAAACACTCTACGCATTTTTTATGCCTCAAGTGTTTTTACATTTGAAAGCAAAAAAACAGTATAGGTGAGATTAAACAAGACGTCCAAAAACTACTTTAAATACCTTTAAGAAAAGTTCTATAAATAGGTAGTGCTGCCAGCCTCTCCTGGTGTCATTTTACTCGAACTATTTTCCACAACTATTGAAGACTAAATGCTATAGTACTAAATGGCAGTCACGAAAAGAGCTTTACAATAACATATATATACTTGTATGCATGTAATTAATTCATAGTTTTACTACATAATATTTGTTTTCTAAAATCTTCAATCAATTAGTTTCGCGTAAAAAAAACATTTTTAAAAGCAGGGACTTCGTACTTCTTAACCACAGTTTAATTACCAAGTAGACTATTTTTATAATGTAACTAATTATTATGCGCAAAATAGCACGCTAAATTACCCTTTAATCCGCATGGTGCATAGCACCGTCCACTTGTCAATACACCGCTAATGTTTGTTTATTGGCCGTCCACAGCGCGCTGATATTTCTCACCCAACAGCGTGAAACTCTTCAAAATCACAACAACCATTAACCACAAAACAGGGCATCTATTCTACTCGGTAAAACTATATTGCCTTTGACATGTTATCGTATTGTCAAATGACAAAATTATTCGACATTACAAATGGAGTATGGTGGCATACAATTCCGATTTAATGAAAGGGTAACTGAATAAACAGAAAAGACAGTGTTATAGTCAACCAATTTCACTTTTAGGCCAGTATGGATTATGTTAAAGTGACGTTGACAACCAAAACGTAAGAGACTTCCTATGATTTTGTTTACAACGTCACGTTGACAAAGTCCATAGTAGCCTAGAAATCAAATTGGTTGACTGTACATACAAAAGAATAATTACTGTGATGCCGGAAAAGATGGACTCAGAATTTGCTTCAGAGCGTATACACGCTGCAGCGCTGGTTCAACGATCAATGGCTCTTATTTACTTGACAGTAATGGCGACTGACTAATAAACTATGCGATAATATGTTAAAGGCAACACTACAATTTTACCAAGAAGAAAAAATACATGGTTATAACATGAGGACCGAGGAAAGAGCGTTCATTCCTTTAAAAGACCAGCAACGGACTGAAAGTTGACCTTTCTTGAGAGATGTTCTTTGACGACAGGAGTATGCCGCTTATTTCTTCATACTGAAAGTGACTCGTGACAAGTAACATTTTAGTGTACAGGTGCAGCTTATATTAATTCAATTGATGTACGAATAGTTAGTTAACTTTACAATGTATGTGGGGCAGTGGTCGTGAACTAAAAAAAAAAGAGTTCAAATAGTAATTTTAATGCGTAATGTTTATGACGTTCTTAACCAGTAAACCTTTGGGCAAACTAGATAGTTATTGTGGGTATGCTTTGTAAGAGAAAGTCTATGGATCATCGAGACTTTCATCTTTCGGTGTCGACATCGAACCTATTGTCATTACGGAATAACAGTATAATACGTAATATTCGCTTATTACCCGTACAGCCTGTTTACCGACCGATATTAACTGAAGCAGGTAATTCAATGCTCCCAATATAGCTTGATATCCGACAAGTAATAAACGGTTTTCAATTAAATTACGAATAATTTAATAACTCTATTATGGGAATTGGGTGATCGTAATTGAATTAAGCGGTGGATAAAGGGGGGTTTTATTATTTGAAAATTTGTAGGATATTTTGTGAAAAGTGATCGTGTTATTGGCATGTTGATAATTATATATGAAGAAATGTGAATTTAAAATATTCTACATTTTTATGACGTCGTCTGTGTAGAATTTATTCAACGATGTTTTATCGGGCATGGATCCTTGTTCTCTAATAAAATATATTTTTTTACAATTATTCAACCTTTTACTGAAATATTCATATTATTGTATATGTTTGGCGTGTGGGGTTAGACAGGGGGGGCTTACCTCGCCGCACTTGTTTAACCTTTATATGAACGCCCTGATTGACGAACTCAGCAGCACGCACGTCGGATGCCATATTGATAGAGTTTGTCTAAATAATGTAAGTTACGCGGATGATATGGTGCTGTTGAGTCCGTCAGTTGGTGGTCTAAACAGACTTATTAAAATATGTGAGTTTTATGCGAACACTCACTGCCTTAAGTACAATGCCATAAAAAGTGTCTACATGGTTTTTAAAGCGGGAAATAAATTTCCATCATCTGTTCCTCCCATTCATCTTAACGGTAACAAACTGAACAGGGTTACATGCTTCAAGTACCTCGGGCACGTGATGACGGACGATCTGCGGGATGACGCGGATATCGAAAGGGAGCGCAGGGCATTGGCGATCAGAGCGAACATGATTGCGCGCAGGTTCAGTCGATGTACAGCACATGTTAAAATAACCCTTTTCAGAGCGTACTGTACATCGCTGTATACCTGTAGCCTATGGAGTAGGTACTCGCAGCGATCGCTCAGTGCCCTGCGCGTCCAGTATAACAACGCGTTTAGGGTTCTGTTGCGGCTGCCGCGCCGCTGCAGCGCGTCAGGTATGTTCGCGGATGCGCATGTCGATGGGTTTCTCGCGACGGTACGCAAGCGCTGTGCGGCGGCGCTGCGGCGTCTGCGGGGCAGCTGCAGCAGCCTCCTGGCCGTGGTGGCTGGCAGAATGGACAGTGGCATTCTGGATCACTGGACCAAACTCCACTTAAATAATGTGTACACTAACATAGTTATAAGATAGCATAGTATAAGGAATTTTTGTAACTAACCCACTATGGATCTTGGAAATCTGAAATAAACTATTTTTTATTTTTATTTTTTATTTATTAACAAGAGAATGCCCGTGACTTTGTACGTGAATAATATTTCCCTCCTTACCCCTATTTTTTCCCATTGGAGGTATATCGTCAAAAAATAAACCAAAAAATATTCCTTCCAAGTTTCAAGACTTAAGTCAGTCGGTCAGCCACTCAGCTAGTTGCTCAAGAGGATATATTTATAGATAACGTTATTTATAACAAGTCATTCAAAATTCATAGAAATTGTAACAAAAATGATCGATACTTCATAGATCTCACACCTAGAAATCACAACCACAGTTTTAGAGTCACAATAATTTTACTAAATCAAAACAAAACACTGTGCCTCCATTTCCAAATATGGATCAAAGGCTGCCCGTAGATTGCAGATATAATAATATGCAGAGTTATAGCACTTATAGCTGGCTATCGGCGCCGCGCGGCACTTGTACGTCGCCGTCGGAGCCGTAAGTCAATTTGCCGCCACCTCCGAGCAAGAGTAGAGGACTGGTATAACCAGTTATAGGAGCTATTGTATGTATGTATTTAGTTTGACAAAAGCTAGCATATATACTATATATGCTAGCTTCTGCCCGCGACTTCGTCCGCATAGATTTCGATTATCCCCTCGGAGACTTGACCTCGTGAGGCCCACATCAAATTTCGTTAATTCGAAAAATAATCTTGTGTCAATCAACTAAAGTTAAAAGTCACTTTGACAAATGTCCTAAATTTAGGACGTTGGGCCTCACGAGGTTAAGTTTTCCGGGATCATAACTATCCTATGTCCTATTCCAGGACATTATGTGTGCTAAGTTTTATGCCGATCCGTTTTGTGGTTGAAGCGTGATTCAAAATATTTATTCAGTAAATTGGCCACATGAGGACTCTTTTACACGTCAGTAAGATAGAGTACGTGAATCTACCAGCGCTTCGGACAAGATCATCACAGGCTATGTTTTATTTTTCTGCGCGGACGGAGTCACGGGCAACAGCAAGTGCAAAATAAGATGGCCGCATAAAACCGAACAAGGAATAAAACTCTTGAATTGGTTTGCGCAAGTTAAGGGGTGTATAATGCCGCGTCGCTGGCGGAGGCGTAATGTGTTTTTAATTCGCTGTCTTTCAACCCTGACGGAACTCGTTTTTATCAGTTTGGGGGACGAAAATGACTTATTGAGTTGAATTTTGCGAGCTTTTGTTTTTTACAGTGTAAAAATGATTAAAACATGTAACACGCCGTGTCCTTCCTACCATCGGACTACCAGACGCACTGCGGGATTCCATCCGTACTTGGTTGAAATGAAATCGCCTCTTCGAACGAAGCGCTTTGCATTATCATTTTATAAGTAAAGCGTATTGGAAAAAAGTGGAATGCGCTTCCGGCGTCTGTATTTCCCAGTGCATATTTATGTACAATCCGAACCAATTTAAAGCTAGGGTGAATAGGCATTTTCTGGGTGAACTCGCTTTTCAAAATCTTCGCCCTCCAGGGGCAAGAGCCAGTGAAGAGCAAACCTATTTTCTATTTATATAAAAAATAGATATTTCTTGGCAGTTTCCTTGTTACAATTTAAAAAAAAGGATGTTATTTCTGAAGAGTCGTGCACCTTAGCACAGGAGAAATAACAACGGAGTATCTTATCCGATGTATCGTGAGAGTTTAAATAACTTTTGTTTGTGCAGTAATAATCGACGTACGTGATCTTAACAAGTTTAATACCTCGGCGACGGAAATTTGAAATTCCTTTATATGCACGCTCTTAGGGTATATGTAAAACGGTAGCGGTAAAATAATGATTTGTGTTCCTTATTCCTTTCTATTATTTTAAATTTGAAAGTGTGTTTACTGTCGTGGTTCAACGCATCTAGTGATCTATGTGAGTATATAATTTATAGCCCGGAGATGGATGTTTACTTTGGAGACACGATAGCCTAGTTGGTAGTGACCCTGACTACGAAGCTAGCGGTCCCGGGTTGGATTCCCGGTATGGGAAACTATTTGTGTTATGAGCGCGAGTAATTTTGTTCCTGAGTCGAGTGTTTTCTATGTCTTTAAATATTTATTTCTCTATACAAGTATTTATATCGTTGTCTAGTACTCATAGTCTTGGTTTGGTTTGGGACTAGGTCAATTTATGTGAGTTTATCCCCTGATATTTATACTGGAAAGTATGTTTGTTTGTTGGTCCCGTCTTTGTGGTTCGAGTCACGCGTCAAGTGATCGATGTGAAATTGAGTATTATGATTTATAGCCCGGAGATAGCTCTAGTACTATTTACTAGTACTAGTACTATGTCGGAAAATTAAAGAAAAAGCGGAAAAGAACTTGAGCGGGTGGAGTAAGATAATAAGAACTATTAATTAGTAGGATCACACTGATAATTGAGTTTTCTGATCATTTGATATACGCGCATATATTGCTAAATTAAACGACGACTTTTCGACAATTATGTTCACTATTTTTTTTTAATTTTGAATTGTAAGTGTCTGCAGAATAACCGTAGACGTTATGTTTCGTTTGCGTTTAACCCTTTGAACGCCTTTGACTTGATACAAACGTCGTCCTCACGCGCCAATTACAGCTGAAAACCACAGCGAATGTCAACCTTACCTCACAAATACTCGGGTCTATTTTGCACTGTAGGTATCTGTGACCACTAAAATGGTCAATGGCGTGGTAGGCACGACAGTACATGACCACTTTAATGGTTTTTGGCGTTCAAAGGGTTAATGAGTAAATTACAAGGCAATCTTTGACAAATTACATTATCATAATGAAATTTATGGAGTGAAATTATTTCGAACGACTTCATGTTCACTGGCATTAAACATAATCTATTTGTTACGAGTATAACAAAAAAAATAGGTGAACACGATGAAGACTAACAATTACTCATCATCAAATTAGTTCTGTTTTGAAAAGGAGATGGCACTTCTAATTCCTCTCCTCCACCTCTCTCTATCCTGTACTTGGTCTTCCTCGAGCACTCAAAATGTTCAGTTCTTTCTGTAGATTAAAGTTTTAAAAGTAATAAGTATCAAAATAGTTTTTTTAAACAATAAATTTCCAACAAGGACACAAAGGACCACGGCAAAAAACTTAACCCATTTTTATCCTAAACCATATCCCGATATCGGTCATAAATTTCGTTTATCAACATATTTTATCTATTCAGCGGCTATAAAACGTCGATAGCCTAAAAAAGCCATGCGTCTTAAAAGGAATGCATAAAATATTTCCTTTTTTCCCTCAATTTTGAAGAAGATATCCTCCGAGCACTGCGCCATCTTGTCTCTGAGGAGCTTCCGGCGATAACTAGCCGCCCCAGGCGGAGCTTCGAAGCTCTCTCGAAACTTTGTTATGCTAAAATAAAATTTGTTAGTGGAACCGTATGAGATAATCAAGGGTTTTTTTTACGATGGAGTAAGCGTATAAAATGTGCTGGGGCTGCCCTAATTTATTTTGACTTCATTTAGTTGGTACATTTTTGTAATATGAAAATTGTACCAAGGGTGATGAAATATCAAGAGCGTCAGTGGCCTAATGGCTTAGGAGGTCGACTCGTGATCGTAAGGTACCGAGCTCGAACCCCCGCAGTTACCAATGAGTCTTTCCAACTTAATTACGTAACCCGATGCTCTTACGGTGAAGGAAAATCGTGAGGACACCTGCACATTCGAACAGCTGTGAGTTTAAAAACTTTTTTGAAATGGTCCTTCGAACCAGATTTACTTCATTAGATAAATTAGAACTTTTTTAATGTTATGTACACCCTTTATAGGGCAAAATAAATAAAAAAGACAGAATTCTAGTCTCATTGAATTTCAACAATTCACAAAAAAAAGTACCTATAAAATACAAAAGTGCCAGATTCTAAAGTTTATCTATTAAGGGTTAAATTTAGGACTGCAACTGTATTAAGAGCTATATTATTACAGCTTTAACCTTAACCTGTCAAGTTCAAGTAGGGAAAGGGACGGAATCATAGCAACCATTATAGCTGTGTCTCTTTCGATACTTGTAACTTGATAGGCTTTAACAGTCCATTATCTTGCAGATGTTTCCATAGAAACTGCGCCTCTGCGATAATACGTCAATAGCAATTATGGTTATACCCAGTAAAATAGAAGCCCAGTTTTTATTGTTAGAGCAAAATTAGGGTTGGCAACGGACTTGCTCTATTTTCATGTAAAAGAGAACAAAATAAGTACTTTTTAATTGACTACACAATAAGTGTAAGTATTATTTAAAAAACTCCGGTTGTAATTTTTCAATAACTTCATTAATTTTCTCGGGCAAAGGGTGACTTTCCAATAAAAAGTCGCTTTTTATTCCTCCCCGGGTATTCATTCGAGCAATTAAAAAAGAGTCGTATAAAAGTCATAAAACTCCCGACGTTTCAGTTGATTAACATACGTGCTATATACATTTATAGCCACGTGGAGGTAGGTTTGACAAACTCCTGATGAAAAAGCTATAAACTGTTTTGAACTTTTTGATTTACAAATGTGAAAATGAAACAATTTTTTACATATATAAATTAGGAAAAGGAAAATTTCAAGTTAAGAGGAGAGTCTCGTGCCAATTAAATAGATTTCTAAATTTGACTTTTTTAAGTTTTTGACAGTTTTTAAACCATCAATTTTATTAAAATCTTAATAGTACTTTATGTTATGCAGTAATTTGATATGCGATAGATAATTTTAATTTTAATTTGTTTTTCAAATTACTGCCTTCTCAAGCAGTGTTGCAATTAAGGGCCTTTAATTACCTGCGTAAGTTTTCTATGACTAAATAATTAAACGATTTGTTATACATTTTCATTATAAGTTAAGATAATCAAAACTAAAACCATGCCAGTGTATATTAGTGACAAGCCCATCGCCTAACAAATACTACTGGTAAACATCTTAGCCTGTGGCCCGTTTCACGAAGCTACAAGTTACAAATTACAAGCGGAACTCTCTTTTTAGCAAAAGGAGTTGGAAAGAGACTTCCGCTTGTAATTTGTAACTTGTAGCTTCGTGAAACGGGCCCCTGATTGTGCAAAATGTGGTTACAGAATTAACAACAAGTTTTTAGAGTTGTTGGTAATTCTGTAGCTCTGCCTACAGTTCCCCGCGACTTGTTTGTCGCTCGGATCTCCCTGTCTATCTAGTCAGTAACGATAGAGACGCACTGAGCGTCAAACGAGAAAATACAACTTGTGCTACCCGTGCAGGGAAGGAAGGCGACCTCTAGTTAATTGTAAATGTGCAGAACATTCGCAGAGGTATGTAAATTTTCTCAAGAAAGTACTAAGAAAATTCCCGGAAACTTTCACAAATTGAGAAGTTTCTCGTCGGTACAATGCTACATGCGAAGCGTCCGAAGCGGGAGCAGCAATAATTTTGATTTACTCATAATATATTCATCACAAATTGCCGGCAGCCTGGCCCGCGTCCCCGGGACTGCCGGGACTCGTTATGCATCACAGCCGGAAAATTGGTGGCTGCTTCTTGATTTCGACTTATTTGGAACCTCGAGACAGTCGAAAAGGTCAAAAAAGAACCTAATACGCGATGTAATGGATGGAATGAGTCAGAATAAATGTACACTCAAAAAAATGAGAGCCACCAAAGAGAAATTTTCTCTTAGTTGACAATAAATGAATACAATAGTTAAGATATTAGGTATATTAACCAAAGCTACTAGTAATAACAGCGATTTCTTTTTAGTGATTCAACTAACATCTTAGTTGATGTATCTTACGTCTTAGTCGATGTATCTAACGTCTTGTCAGACACGTGTGGAATCAAGACGCTTATGCACAACAATCACAATCTTGTTAGAATCGACCAATAATTTTTTTCAGTGTATGTTAATACGCAGTTTAAAAAAAGATGAACAAAAATGTTAACTCTTTAGTTTACCTTATTTAAATCTGACAAAGAAACCTCATGTACCTAATGAAGTGGTTCACTCAATTAAATCTGTAGGCTGATGTAACACGTTAAAACTATAAGTAAAAATATTTACAAACTTAAATTAAGAGGAATATTATATGGAAAATTAATAATTTAAATGTATTATTTTAAATTTTACAAAGAAAATTTATTATACAAAATTGGATTTTGGCTCATAGTCTGTTTCAACTGAAAGTTTTCACTGAACCGTTTCATCTGACAGTTAAAACGGAGCGTGTGTAGGATGAAAACGGACAGATTTTCTTTACACATAATGAGCTTTTAATTATAGTTTAAACAGCAGCTAAGTAAAACCTGACAGCCGCCATTAGCGATATTGCAAGTTAGTTAGCTAAGGTATATGAAAGCTCTTTTAATATAAATAAATTTATCTTAGTCCCAAACTAAACTCTTGGCTTGTATTATGGGTACTAGACATCGATAAACTCGCGAACAAATATTCGCGCTTATCACACAAATACAGGGTGTCCCAAAAGTACCACGCCACAGTGACACCGGAGGTAGGTCAGCTCAAGAGGAACCTAACCAGCCTAACATGACCTCAGTAAAATATGACTTTATTTTTTTCAAATTGCTAGACCAATTGCAAATTAAAATTAAATTGGTCTAGCAATTTGAAAAAAAAAAAGTCATATTTTACTGAGGTCATGTTAGGCTGGTTAGGTTCCTCTTGAGCTGACCTACCTCCGGTGTCACTGTGGCGTGGTACTTTTGGGACACCCTGTATGTGCCCTTACCGGGATTTGAACCCAGGCGGGACCCGTAGCTTTGAAGGCAGGGCAGGTCACTGCTACTAGGCCAACGTGTGGTCAATTTCTATCTAGTCTTTTAATTTCTCTAAATAATCCAAATTTCGACAGGCATGCAGAGCTGCTGCTAGAGGTATCTTCTCTTTCCTTTTCATATTTATATTTCCGTACCCAATTCTGCCCCTTTTAATGAATCCGTCCGTCCTTATTTTAAAAAGCTGTATCTATTAAAGTGTAAAAAACAAAAAAATAGTCTAAAGTGTCGTCAAAAGAACTCAACCCTTCACGTTAAATACGTCCGGAACATAACAAGCGATCTCCGATGCTACGGCAATATCTATCTACTACTAGATGCCCAGTCAGATAAATAGGTAGAATCCCCCGTTATCTACCTGTTCCTGTCGCCGATGAGAAATGTAACAAGCCAGATTTATGAAGCCTTCCCTAGAATTAGGCGGATGATTAGTCTCTGCCCATTCCCAATTTTACCTCTGGATTCTGACGCAAAACCACAAAATTACTCAATATTGAACCTTAAGCTGACTTCATTAGGAATAATGTTCCGTAGGTAATTTATTATTTGGTGATTCGTGATCTTTTTTATGGGTGTTATTATTTAGCATTACTAATTATTGACGTCTGTTTTTTGGGAACTGGTACGTAAAATTCAGCGCAATTTTTTGATTGGATAACTTAAAAGAGATAAAGTAAGTATTATCGAAATTAATTCTGATGTCGCTTTTAGATTTATTAGTAGGTAAGTACTATTCTAAAAGAAATAACTACTTTTATCACTGGCATTTGTGTACTACTTCATAATTATTATGTCGTAATTTTACCAAGCTAAGCAGCACTGTTCGCATTGCTATGTTCCGGTTTTACATTAAGACAACTGGTGAAATTACTAGGTAGCAGAGAGACATTCCATCTTAGTCCTCAGGACAATGCATTTGCGGACATAGGATTGCAGTCTTCAGATTGTAGTCTTGAGAATGCAAATATCTATGGGGCAGATCCCACTTACCATCAGTTGACGTGCGGCTCGTTTGCTTTCTCTCTGCAATAAAAAAAAACATGCAGCTTCAATAGGACTGACATGATGGGGAATGCCATCGTGGATTCAAAACACTATAATATTGTAATGATATTTTTTTCATGAAACAGCTAGCGATAGTGTGTGGTTGGTTGATAGTGCCACTCCTTGTCTTCCCATAGAAGTCGTAAGAGGCGACTAAGGGAATAAAGGCTTGTAGTATTGTTAGGTAATGAGCTGGCAACCTGTCACTAACAACACGCTGGTTAACATCTAAGCCTGATTGTGCAAAATGTGGTTGCAGAATTAACAACAAGATTTTAGAGTTGTTGGTAATTCTGTAGCTCTGCCTACCCCACTCTGGGAATGAATGCGTGAAACAGCTAGCGATAATAATTATATCGCCGATCGTATAATGTGAGACCAAACCCGCCGCATTTACGACTAAAATAACAATAATTCCGTGGCCTGTGACATAATTTTCACCAACAAAATAAATGATAATAAACCGGAAAATAAAAACTAAATGAACAGCAAGCTTTAAAAACGCAACTGCATTTTTTATACTGTCGTCGATATAGCCTTTTATGTTATTGCCATTATTGTTATTTCAATTTTATTTTAGGTATCCTATATGTCACCCGGGATGGTGAAAGAATTCTAACGATACCACATACACCTAAATCGGTTCAGGTGTTTAAAGTTATGGCGGAATAAAGAATCGTACATACATACATTCATGAACCCTGAAAACATTACGATCCTTTTTTTGGGCAGTCGTGTAAAAATCAGATAACGAAAACAAACAAACAGGTCAAGAGAACCTTACCCTACTCTAGTCAAGTACACTATTATTGGAATTCGGCCTATAAAGGATATCCGCAAAACTTCTATATTTACTTTGTCAAAGCAAAATTCTCAAAACCACTTAACCCAATGCTCCCAAAGCAAACAGGAATATATTTTTACTCTCTCGAAGTGCTTCCGAAATCACTTCTATTGATCTGGGATCAAGCTTTCGAAACAACACGCAATACTTAATGTGATACTTAACCTTCGCTTTGCGGACAGAGCTTTCGTTTCACGTTTTCCTTTCTTCTTTTTTTATTTTAGATTTAGACAGTAAAGTATATTACTGAAATGTTCTTACTTGGTTAGGTAGAAAGATAATAGGGCAATACCAGACTAAGTGATGGCTAGGGAAGCGGTCAGTATTCAGACCACCTACTCTCAGTTTTTCGGAAAAGAGCTAGACAATAAGACACTTGGCGTGAGAGAGAGGTCTATGCCCTACAGTAGGTTAATTTTTATTTATTACATACATACATACATACATTAAATCACGCCTGTTTCCCAGAGGGGTAGGCAGAGACCACTTCTTTCCACCTGCTACGATCTTGACAAATCTCTTTCGCTTCTTCCACATTCATACATCGAGTCATGCACGCACGTCGGTTTCGGGTACTTAAAATTCGGCCCTTTTCCAGTATTTCTCCGATTTGATTCGAAAAAGTACGCCTAGGGCGGCCCCTTCCGACCCTTCCACTCAATTTCATTTTAAGAATCAATAGTTATTGAAACACAAATTAAAACGTAATAATATGGTTTCTGCTGTAATTACTTGAGTCAGATCGAAATCATCTTGTAGTTTTAAGTACGAAACGCTACATCATATAAATTGGGCTTTGATTATATAGAGGCAAATAGTTTCATTAATAATTTAATTTACTGTTCGTCATGTAGTTTTAAAGACATTCAGCAATATCCCGTTAAAAATGAGTACGTGCTCCCAAAAAAATATATTTTGTAGGATTCCATATTTTTGCTAACCACAACTTTTCTTCTTCCACAGTGGTATGGCAAGAGTGGCAGGCGCGCGTGACTGCCACGCCAGCAGAAGCAGGCGGCCCGGCGCTGCTGAGCTGCGTGGCGCCCCCATCGCTCCAAGAGCACGCCTCCGTGGCTGCCTGGTACCGGGACGACGTGGTTCTGCCAGCTGCCGACCATCTCTGTAAGTTAACAATGATAGATAACTGATTTTTTACTATAGCCAAAAAGCAAATAAGCAAACAGGCATCACCGAGATTCACTTCATAGAATGTTTTTATTCGCCGAAACTAACCTTGCCTAACCTGAACTACGTAACCCATGCTTAAGATAACCTAAAAACTATAATGTTCCAGCAGAAATGACCTTTCGATGAAATGAAATTCAACAAAATGATAGATTCGATCAAACTAGTGTAGGTGATTCAAGTGGATCTCGTTTTAAATACTAAGCACTAGTTGAACATGAGTGAAAAGGACATAGTTACATCTGATACAGAACTACCTCTCTCACTCGTTGTACTGCATGGCAAGATTGCGGTGACGCCACAGCTATACAAAGTAATGAGCTGAACTTTGGACATTTCAACTTTGAGCCCGGTACTTTTACGGCCTAAATTTAATGCCGTACTTATGTTGATGGGTTCTGATTGTACATTAAAATATTATCCTTCACGTCGGCATCGTGGAAATACTGTTGAAAGTTGTTAATGTTATAAACCGATGTTCCTTTGCGAAAAAGAAAAAGTAGTTTAAACCCGATGGAAATGCAATATCATGGTGTTTGAAAATTCAACCGACACGACAGAGATAGAAAGCGACAATGGGCTCTCAGTTATATTTAACGTCAACACATACCCTTACGCCGTACCCGTTACCCCGTAACGTTGAGTAACGGTGGTATAGCTATACAATGTTTTGTCCTTATCTGTCAAAACCAAATGTCACAATGACAGATAAGGACAAAACATTGTATAGCTATACCATCGTTATTTAACGTTTATTAGTAAGGGGATTAACCTTTTAAATTTGGATTTTTTAGATTTGGCACCGATATGCAACTGAAAAAATTACGGCGTCGATTTTCGAACCTCATTAAGTGACTAAAGTCCATCAAAATGGCAGTAATTACTAATTTCAACAAGTTCGTGTTTCTTGAATCTCACCAGGTGATGTAATTTACCAGACAGTGCCCCGCCTATTTATAAAAGAAATCACCGCGTAATTTCTCATTCTTACTGCTCCGTAGATTAAAAAGTCAACTCCTATCCTACCTCGTAAAAAAGCCTATCTCAAAAAACGATATTTCTTAACAGAAACTAATTTGTCTGTCATAAAGCTGGCTCCACACTAGTCGTGGACGAGGGCTGGCGGCTGATAGTGCGCGCCGCGCGCGCAGAGGACGCGCGCGCGCAGTTCTCGTGCTCGGTGCTCGACGCACTCACGGGCGAGCGGCGGCGGAGCGCGCCCGTCAGCATTGACGTTGCGCGTGAGTCGATTTCGCCTCCAATTTGAATAAACAATTGGAATATACTTATAAAACCTTTTTTATAGTACTCATTTATTAATCTTTGTTTTTTTCTCTTTACGGTTTGTATAAAATAAGTCATATTTATACCGAAAATAATCTCTACCTCTCCAAGTTGGTTCTAAATTCTTTAAACCTTGTAATGACACTTTACACATAAACAGTACTACTACCTTCCTCAATGGCCATTGGCTGGCTTTTGCTATCATACTTGCACTCCCATTGACACTAGATATACATACAAACATACATACCTTCACGCCTGTCTCCCAATGGAGAAGGCAGAGACTATGGAACGCCAGGTGCACCGGTCTAACATACAAATTTCGCTTCCTCTACATTCATCAACGTCTTCATGCACGGTACGTCGATTTCGGGTGCTTTTGAATTGGCTCTTATTCAGTATCTTGCAAATCTGATTACTATATTTACGTCTAGGACATCCTCTACCGACATCTCCACTCTTTCTTGCTCGCCATACCTCTTTCGTAACTCTTCTTTCAACCATCCTTCCCCCCATCTAAATGACCAAACCATCTTATGCCCTTTAGCACCACACTTTTTCTAAATTCGAAATTAATAAGGAAAGGAAGGAGACTGACAGAACTGTAGATATTTTTTCCTCAAACCTTTCTTCACTAACCCTTCCATCATCGTCCAGCCACGACGGGTGCGTCAGCTCCCCGCGCCATCTTCCACGGCCAGTGGGACGTGAGCGTGCGGCGCGGCGGCGACGTGGTGCTGCCCTGTCTGGTGCACGCCAACCCGCCTGCCACCATCACGTGAGTCACTTCAACCTCTATCTGTAAGATAAGCTTACCATCAAACAATAAAACAAGTGAAAAACAGTTAACAATTACCTAATCATCTCAGTCAAGTTAATTATCCAAAAATAAATCACCAAACCGTTTTTCATTAGCACCATTTACATTCTAGGAAAATACCCAAAAACTCCAAAACATAATAATATTTCCAGCAATTTTGTGAACACTACCAAAACATTATCATATAATGACTTTGAAAAACTCTTAATGGCCCTATAATTGGGGGATTTCATTATAATTATAAGCTAGAGATATTTATCACTGAAGTAATTTTCTTTTTCTATACACGACGCGGCAAGTTTATGTTGGAATGGTACCCGAGGGCAACATTCGGCAAATCCTAATGAAGTTAGCTTAATGTGGTAGTTCGGTCCCTTGGACCGTGTAGCAAAGATATCAGTCTAGTCCGAAGGGCGTAGTTAAAATTAGGCGTTGTAACACAGACCCTTTTAAGGGACTTAAATACTTAAAGTTTATAAAGGTGTTTGAAGAGCCATTAAAATGAATAGAAAGAACGTTTTGGTGATAATAGGATTATAAGGAGCTCTTTGGCTAAATTAAATTGCTTCATTAGGATAATAATTTTCGTTTAGAAATTTACTTGTTGAATTATAAAGTTGTTTACGACAAGATTAAACGCCTAAAACTATTATAGTTCTCAATTACGGGCGTTAACGAGCCTTTTATTTACGTTAAAAAAAATCTAATTAATGCAATATTTTAGAATAGTATTGAATTGTAATTCAAATTGTTCAGTAAACAAATGTTAATACTCCAAGTTCTTTACTACAAAGCAGAAAGTGGCATTGAGGCAAAGTGAAATATTTTTTTAGAGACTTGTTTGCATAATACGATATTTTATTATGTAGGTGTTGATTTACCCTTATTTTATGGACACTCATTTCATAGTACGTATCACTCCGCAGAATTTTCATTTCATAGAAAACTATTTTCTGCTGAACCCGTGTTGATTTCAGTTTATCTTGTGATGGTTACAAGTCTAACCTAACCTAACCTACGTGAATCATATAACCTAAAATCAACACGGGTTTAGCAGAAAATAGTTTTCTATGAAATGAGTGTCTATAAAACAAGGGGCACCGGTAGGGGTTACATAAAATTAATTCACAGTAAGATTTCAGGTTACAATGCATAGCCGTTTGGTTTTGTAGTACCTAATAGGTTTCAGAGTTGATATTCGATTTACTGAGTCCGAAGCTGCTGCTGTAAGGTACTGTCGAAGTATAAATAGAAAAAGAATTCGTCTCCGGCCCTTTAGGAGTTTCTAATACCTATTGCCGTTCGGGCGCTAGTGTTGCGTCGATGCGCGTCAATACTTAGTAGCCCCGACTTAACCAGAGGCCTTCTTTGAAAATTGAAGTTCGAAGTTACGTTATCTCCATCCCTGTCACGCTTCATTCGAGAACAAATTGAGAAAAAGGGAAGGCGCTAACGTAACTTCGAACTTCGATTTTCAAAGTAGGGCCTCAGCTCGGTCCGTCTTTTCGAGTTTCGTGCTGTAGGTACGTAGGTGGTGAATGGTATAAAGATGCGCGAGTATTAGTGAGCTGCCCTCCATACTATAATGTTACAGTAAAACACAACTGATATGGCTTAACGATGTACCTGCGCAGAAGACGAATTTTCGAAGCACGGGAACCAATCAGCATGATCCACGCGTTGCGCTTCTGTATTCTGTGCTATTATTGGTTACTACCCAAGTAGCATTTCAAGCTGTATATAAGCTGTATTTGAGTTCATTCGTATACTAAAAGCTGTATATTTTAGCTGTATAAATGCTGTATAAGCGCTTATACAGCCCTTATAAGAGGAAAAAGGCCCCAAATAATTTTTTAACGTTATTAGAGCTGTATAATAGCTGTATAAGCAATAGATAAGCTGTATAATAGCTGTATTAGAGCTGTTATTCGGTGTACAAGGGAACTATTACACTACAGATAGTCTCTTATAAGTATCTTTTAAGAATAAAAGTTTTAAATGAGGTTTTGAAGAGAATTACAAAAGAATAAATAGAATTTGATAATTGACATGTCAAAACAAATTGAGCATTGCTTTTACATTAATGGCGACATTAACTAGAACTCAAAATAAGTAACAGACTTTATCACTTGGACAGCGGATGGTATAATGGTGAAAATAAGTGCCGATTAAAAATTATGGTATACCTGTGTGTTGTTTGCGGCAAAATATTCATGCGCCAGCAAAATAATCAAGAAAAGCCAGGGAAATATTAATAATTGGTAGGTATAAAGTGTTTCTTTTTAAGGTTAGAATATCAAAATTTAATGTAAATACTAAATCTGAGACCACAGTCACATTATTTAATGGTGGTAATCATAATACGGCTTTAGCTATTGTCAAATATTGTCAAGTATTTCTTTATTTATACTTTCAAATGTGTTTTTCTTTACTCGAAAATGGCGACGATTCTTAAACAGCCTCAACGATATCTGGAGAGCATTATAAGCTTAGTAGCTGCATTATGTAATTAATGGAGTCACTTATACAGCTTTTAGCTTTTAATCAGTTTTATAATAGAATATTTTTATTCGTTTGGCTGTATTTCGATTCTTCATACATAACTTATAATTCTTTGTTTTCTTTCTCAACAAATGATGGTTCACTATCATTACTCACATTTGTGTCGTAATTTTGTTATATGTAAATATTAAATTTCAATCCTTTTCTTGACTGCACTCGATATTTTTCTTTTTTTCCACATTTTACGTCCTAAACACAAAGATCCGAATAGATTCGTGCACCTGTCAGTAATACAGACTAAAGCTGTACTGTAGTTGTCATTTATTCTTTTAGTTTTATAATACCGTCATATACAGAAGTCATAAAACTATTATGCTTATAAATACAGACTAAAGCTGTACTGTGGTTCTCATTTATTCTTTTAGTTTTATAATACCCTCATAGACAGAAGTCTTAAAACTATTATAGTTATAAATACAGACTAAAGCTGTACTGTGGTTGACATTTATTCTTTTAGTTTTATAATACCCTCATAGACAGAAGTCATAAAACTACTATACTTATAAGAGTGTAAAATTACACCACCAGAAATAGCATTAAAACGGAGTTGACATATACCATTGTACAGCAACAAGTGCCATGTGATACTATTATAACACCTAAAGCTGTAATAAGTAAGTGATTACATGTAAAATACAGCCAGTATACAGCTTTAACGATATAATTAGCTTGGAGTGTCACACAATACTTAAAGTTTTACAGTAGAGTTTTTATATTCTGATAAGACACCCTAAGCTGACACGGATTCCTCTACAATGATTTTATACAGCATGAGCTGTATAATAACTGTTAAATGACTCTTATAAATTTTAAAGCTGTTTTTGAAACTCTTATGCATCTCTTACAGAACTCTAAGTTCTAAATTGGCTGGTATATTGATGTTGCCGACACTTACGTGCTACTTGGGTAGTGACGCCATGTTGACGCGCGCCCGCGTGTCATTCAGTCGGCCGTGAGTGAGATTGAAAAAATAGATGCAATTAAATTTGCACCTTATAAATATTACGTACAAGTCTGATCGTGGGTTTTAATCGTGCTGTCAGAAATCATCGGATGGTTGTTCGTGTCTGCTCGAACGAAGATTCACGACACGCCATATAAATTGTGTTCTACTGTACACGTCTTTTTATGTATCTAAGGCCATTTGCTGCCGGTATACTCACGGTATGGGTTGCTAGGTAACTACCAACTGTTTATGCCGAACGTGTATTTTTATAAGTAAGTAGGTTTACTTAACCCATTCATTGCCGAAGACGCGAATTAGCGACCCATGTATGTGTAATCGTAATGCCGAGGACGCGATTTCGCGTCCTCGAGTAATTTGTTTTTTTTTGCTAGAAAACAACTGTACTTATAGGCTGATAACAAAAAAAATGTTGCGTGGAAGGCGTCGGCAATGAATTTATAACGATCACTAGAAATGTAAATTTAAGTCTGTCAACCAAAAAATTGCGTTCCTAATTAGGCAAACATCAGAATTTTTACGTTCGATAAATTATGATTGATTATACAAAGGTGAACGTTGATCGCAGCAATTTGCTTGGTTGCTCCTTATTTGAATTATTTTTCTCTTTGAATAATACTGACTGACTCAATTTGGTGAATTTAATTTAGTTTATACGCTAAAAGGGTCTGAGAAAGGTTGCTAGCTGTTTTAGCCGGGCGAGCATCGTCGGGGTAACGAGGTCGTCTATGTAAAAGTTCATGTCTTTAATGGGTAAGACGTTAAAGTTGTAACTTATGGATGAAACATAGAAAAATAAGGTTAAGAAAGGCATATTTCATAAATAAATTTAATTTTGTTTTCTTTTATTAACCCCCGACTCAAAAAGATGAAGGAGGAGGAGGAGGGATTAGTGTTCTCTCATTTCAAAAATCTGTAAACCTTCGTTTATAAACGGCAAACTCTAAATATTGATCGAATTGCTAATCAAGAATCACTAACGTAACCTTAATAATAAGATCAACTGTTTAAACTTACAAACCAAATCATTTTTTTACCTCTGTAAATCTGACACTTTGTATGCATGTTTGTATGTGTGTAAATTTAACCAGAAAAAAATTTTTTTTGGGGACAGGCGATTATCGTCATTTTCGCAAGTCGCGGGAAAAAGCTATTTTGTAAACAACCCAACAGAGGGGCTAGACAAGATGCATTACGCATACCAGCGTTTCTATTCGTTACGTTTTTAAACCAATCGCATCACTTGTAGATGACGTAATACGAAAAGTCACGTGATCTACCAGTGACGTGATTGGTTTAAAAACGAAGCGATTAGAAACGATAGTTAGCGTAGTGCTGTGTAACAATAAAAACTTACCAACGGCATAACGATTCAACAATTTCACCGACAAAATCGCGTGCTTGCTTGTAATGTACTACTAACAGTTTTAAATAAGTCGTTAATAATTTCCTCAAGTGTATCAAAGACATTAACGTATTGCATCCACTTAAAGTTAGCGAAGCGTAATAACTCACGTCCGAGCTACTTAACAAGTTGCGAGTTTAAACCGTTAAACAACTGATATAACTTGGGCACAGCGTTAACTTAAAACTGGCCTTACATTGTTGAATAAGCCGACTTGAGCAGCACAATTTATTAAGGTTGTTATGATAGCGAATGGCATAAACGAGTTGCCTCGGCTTTGTAGAAATGCTTAGCGTTTTTAAAAGTTGTTAACTAGAATTCTCTTGAATTGCAGGTTATATTTAAAATCCTTTGTCATGTAGCTGTATGATGTTAAGTGTTTCTGGGAAAACTTGTTTAAATGTACGTTGTAAGGAAGCTTATTGAATTTGAGAGCGTCGTTTTTTGTAAGTTATTTACAAACATTACATCACAAGGTTTTTGACCACTTGAACTCGGGTTTTATAATACACAAAAAATTAAAAGACTCGAATCATGCTATTTTATTTTGATTTAATCAGAAATTATACTCCTTGACTTAAATAAGTATCGCTTTATTTATGTTATAGATACTTAATATCTTATTACTTCAACTGAGAAATTCTCGAATTCAATATGAATGCTTGGAAATGGTTCTACCAGTCTTGATGAAAATAACTAAAAAGGGGTATTTTACGTTCTAAAATCGAACTGTCAAAATGTCATCTTTGGGAAAACTCGTTTTCAAATAGAATGACGCTTTATTGCTTCAAAATGTTTGGGATTTATTTCACTTAGCAAATTATCAAATCGATGCAAAGATAGTTAGTTAGTTACCTAATCCTAAATTTGTCCGCTATATTTTTTACTCCACCTATATTTCTCGTCCAAACGTCTCTAACTACCCCATTAAGGCTTACTTTGGCACGTGACACATTAATGAAGATAAACGCACGAAAAAAACACTAACGGTAACCTCTTGACCTTACAAAAACGCAATACAGGACAACTGATGGTTTTCTTGGACGTATTAGCAATTAAGCTGTTAAAAGAGATTATACCTTCTCCCGTTAGCAGAGAGGTAGTAAATGATACGAGTGTTTTATGTCGAATACGCCATTTTGAGTGAGCAGGACACCTAATGACCAGTCTTTATTGCCGCATCGTTGTGTGTAAGTTTTTACTTGACCCTTAATAATAAGGATCCTTAGGATTTTACCAAGAGCGAGAGAAGACGGCACAAGAGTCTTCGGGATAAAATAATTAGAACATTAAGTGAAATTTATTTTGGTTCATATTACATCTAGTGTGTTGACATAATCTGAGAGGTGATAATCAAGGAATATTTCGATAGAAACGTACTCAAATAATTGCTAAAAATACCTACTCCACTTTTAGTTCCGATCCGAACGGCTCGCCCGATATTCATCAACCTATAGTCTGTGTCAATTGAAATTACCAAAGATGTAAACAAAACTGTTTGACACATAACCTCAAATATTCATCAAGCGTGCTTTTAATTAAAATAACGTATAATTGATAGTTATTTAACCTTAAATTATGTGAAAGTAAAAATCAAGTGGATAAATCATTGCTAAGACCTCACTTGATCTTTAAAAGCACGTGATTATCGAGTAATAATGTTAAATCGTTTCGTTTGGTTGTGTTTACATTTTTGCCAGTTTCTATTGGCACAGACTGGCTAAGAATCATTTATTAAAAGAAGTTTATCCGTTTGAAATGTACGATAGCACAGACAATCACATAAAACACCCATATTGCGTCTAGGCTTAAAAAGAACGATGAAAAGAGAAGATAGAAGCAGTGACGTCCTTATAAGGTTGACGCAGACACAACCACTCGGCACAGGACCAGCTCAAAATGAGACATTGAAAAATGAGCTTAGAACCATACATTTTTCAGTAGGTGATGCGAGGCCTGAGTCCGGCTAACGTTTTCACTGTAACTTTAAAAAATGTATCGCACTAACACAAGTGCGTAAATCAAAGCTCACTTTTTAATGTCTCATTTCGAGCCGATTCGTTGCTGAGCGGTTATGTCTGTACCTTTAACCCTCATTATAAACTACAAAATGAATGCAGTATGTTAGGTAAACTACGTATCTGAAAGAATGCTAGTTTCCGCTATTGAGATCAGAACCTATTTTATTTTCTTTTTTACACAGTATAAAACAAAGTCGCTTTCCGCGTCTGTCTGTATGTATATTAGGGGATGCAATTTAACCGGTTATTAACCGTTTTTGTATGAAAATAACCGGTTAATATTGGTTTTAACCGGTTATTTGCATTCCCTAATGTATATCCGCCTACTCCTCCTAAACCACGCAACAGATTTTGATGCGGTTTTCACCATCAGTTAGATCATTTTTCACGTAAGGTTATTAGTAAATTCTGGGGTTACAAAAATCTCACAAAAACTGAAACGAAGCGAGGGCGGATCGCTAGAGGTTTGTAAAGAAAACATTTGACATCACCTCTGGTAGCTGTGTGAATGTTTTTTTATACGTCCCATAAACGCGTATACTAGCGAGAATAAAACAAACAGTGCGCCACGAACCGCGAAACAGCGCGTTTAAAACTGTTTTTACTCCTTGTTAACCTTTACTGCACTCCGTAAACAACTCATAAATGAAACAGCGGTTTCATTATGTTCCTGGGATCAGGCCACAAGTCTTCTCTTAGCGTTTCAGCTGTATTGCATATGAGATTTCTTGAGTAATTGAAGAATAGGGAAAGGAGGTTTGACCATCAACAAAAAACCGCTCAAGTGCGGGTCAAAGGTTCCGAACCATTATCGAGCAAAAACGGCAAAAAAACACGTTTGTTTTACGAAAGCCCCACTTAAATATTTATTTTATTCTGTTTTTAATATTTGTTGTTATAGCGGCAACAGAAATACATCATCTGTGAAAATTTCAACTGTCTAGATATCACGGTTCAATAGATACAGCCTGGTGACAGACAGACAGAAGGACAGTGGAGTCTTAGTAATAGGGTCCCATTTTTACCCTTTTGGGTACGGAACCCTAGAACGATAAGTTTAACCTGCGTATATAGTTGTTGCTTAGTTTGGAGGTCAGAGTTACAACAATTTAATTTTGTGCAAATTGTTTATAACTCCTTTTTGACAGAAATGTCTTTGTTCGTTCATATATATGAATAAATGATTATTATTATTCTTATAGTGTTTCTGTGTATCTTTGTATTTGTGTGTCCATCTGTGGAATCGTAGCTCCTAAACGGATAGATCGATTTTGATGCGGTTTTAAAAATAGACTGTTCAATCGAGATGGTTCTTAGCTAAGCTTCATGAAAATAAGTTGAGCCATTAAAGGAGTATCAGTTCTTAAAGGGGGGTTTTTATATACATACATACATAGTACCTTCACGCCTGTAATCCCAGAGTGGGGTAGGCAGAGCTAAAGAATTACCTGCAGCTTTCAAAACTTGTTGATAATTCAGTAACCACATTTTGCACAAATAAGCTAAGATGTTTACCAGCGTATCCCTTTATTTGGCAAAAATATAAAAAGTCATGGATTCAAGCCTCTTCGGATTTTAATGCAGCAAAAAAATAAAATATCCACAGTATACCACAATATACATCGCCAAATAAAGGGGTATTTGTGACAGGTTGCAATCCCATCGCCTAACAATACAACAAACCTTTATTCCCTTAGTCGCCTCTTACGACATCCACAGGAAGACATGGAGTGGCACTATTTTAACCGGGAGTTTTTATATTATAAATAGTTATTCTTAGAAGAAGATTTAGGAATGACCAAGACTTTGCGCGACGGTGGCAACGGCGACTATGAGCGGCAAAGGGTGACAAACAAATGCATTATTATGGTAATGTAAGAAGCATGCCACCAGCCGCCGTAGCGACGATGAGGCGATTTCTATGCATTCGTTTCCTCAGCCCGTCGCTTACAACTGCCGCTACCACCGCCGTCGCGTAGTCGTGGTCAAGAGGTTAGATACTTTTCTTAACGCCTATTTCTGTCTGCTTGTCTTAAGATTTAGAATTAAATATAATACAGCTCAACATTCAGTGCTTTAAGGTTTTTAAGGACATTTCGAAAAGGCTAATAGAAACAACCTGAGACCACAGAACCTTCCTCGGGCAACGCATAAGCATTGCTATACAACGAGGAAATGCTGCCAGCATCTGTGGTTTGCCACGGGGGCTCTCTCTTTTTTAGTTTTAATTTAATTATATTTAGTTTAGTTATAATTAGGTTTTTTTTTTAAAATTGGTCTTTTTAAAATCTTAAACGTTATATTCCACTTAAATGCATTTTAAACCAATCCTTTGGTAGTTATTTAGTTGCATTAGTGATATAAATAGGATCTAAGTGGTTATTATGACATAGGTATGAAGTTCAATTTACGCTGAGATAAAAGGACAGAGCTTTATAACTGCTATAGCTCTGTCCTTTATGGTCGCCGTAAAATGAACAGAGGCCTTAGACAAGATACATTTGGCGTTCATTATTTTTATCCAAAATGATTGACGTAACCTGTCAGACGGTCGCGTCGAGCGCCTACGCCATTTTCATACCTAGATTTGTTCAGTTTTCGAAATTTTTTTACGGTAGCGTTAAGCAACTTGTCTATACTTACTGCATAGCCACGTCACTGTACTGAAATAATAATTCATTATTCTTATTTGGAAAAATTGTCTACCGATTGGTAAAATTAATACAAATCATATGTAACAACTAGCTTCTGCCCGCGACTTCACCCGTGTAGATTTCGATTACCGTTATTCTCCTCTTAACTTTTACATTTTCTAAGATGAAAAGTAGCCTATGTGTTAATCCAGGGTGAAAGCTATCTCCGTTTCAAGGAAGGAGTAACAAAACTAACACACACACACACAAACTTTCGTATTTATCATATTAGTGGAATGGGATTTTTAAGGAATGCAACGAAGAGGAATCCAACATAATTATATTTCATCAATGTAAATCAGAATACTTTTGTATCAAAGTCGCTAGGATTTTTTTTTAATGAAATGGGCCCTCCATTTATTGTGTTATGTACCTAGCATTGCTTTATGGATAAAATAATTAACTCATACATTTATCTCATTTGACTTATCTACTGTTGGTTTCTCCCCCACCCCCTGCATTAGGGTCACCGCGCACGATCGTAAACGCGCGTCATAAACCGTAACGCGAAAGCGCGTTACGCCGCCGTTAAGGGTTTAACGTCGTTAGTTACTAATACCTTCGGTTCATAAACCTGTGTTTACCCGCGTATTGGACAAAAGCGGTGAAGTGCGAGTGGGGCCCTGAACTATTAGGTTCCATATACAGAGAACCTTTTTAATAACCTTTTTTTTTAAACGTTACTTTAAAACAAAAATAACAACCAAATTAGACCTCCAGAACAGTTAATTTTTTTTTTACTACTACTGCACAAGATATTCGTACGTTTATTCATTCGTTCATATCCAAGCAACAATAGCACCATCTCTCTGATTTCTTACAAACTACGTCACACTGACTCACAAGGTGACGGGCAATATTGTATGGACCCTGTCCCCACCCTCCAACAGTAACGGGATGTATGTCTATATGTTCATTAGGACCCAAAAAAAGACAAAATATCTATTTTAGTAGCAAAATCGATGGGATTTTTTTATTGAAAAAGCCAAGAGCCAAGCAATGCAAATCATCCATATATGTGTTCATTTTCAAACAAATTCCATACGATACGATTATGATTTTCCAAGGAGGGTTTCCTTGGATTATTGTTACATAAATTATGGCGATCGTAGCCATAGTAAAAATACATCATGTGGCCAAGATCTATAAACTGGCACATGTATCATCTGTAGGTGGGTGGAGAAATTTTCGCCCATCGTCCTTTAGAAACAACACAGTTCCGTATATTACATTTGAAATAATTGTATCTGTTACGAAGTAGAAGGTAGAAGTCAGTAAATAAATACATACGCCCTTTAAAGTTGTATGACTACTTCACCTCGTTAGTTATTAAACTTGCCAGCTTTAATATCTCGCTATCACATGAACTATGTGTAATGCACTTAGTTCATACAGGCTTAGCCGTAGTCAGCGGGCATGTCGACGTACTCAGCTATAACCCAATTAATGTCACAAGCGCCTCAAGCGCTAGATTATTGCTTTATTAATAATTTCAGTGCCCAGATTCTCAATTGCCAAACAACATTTTCAACGACGTAAAGCCAGGTTTCATCAACATCACCTTGATGAATGGCGTTCTTCCACCCTTTAGGTACTTTTTCCCTCGACAGTGAAATTGTGCAACGAACTCCCTTCGGCGGTATTTCCCACCAGTTATGACATGGGTGCCTTCAAAAAAAGAGTTTATGGCCGATTCTTCGAGCATTTCAACCGCCTCATTTTTCTGGACACATTTCCCTAATTGGCCGCAACGCGCAAAAACTCTTCTTGAGTTGCTGGTATTTATGGGCGATGGTGATTACTTCCCATCAGGTAACATACATGCTCGATTGCCACTCATAAAAAAATAAATGTTTTTGGTAGGGACTATTTCAACCCCAAGCGCTGTTCATTGCTTGAAGCGCTGTAAAACTCGTTAGTTGCATAAAAAACGCTTCACCGTAAGCGAGCAGTGGTCTGATTTCAAAATTTGAATTGAGTGTTTCTCATTTGTTCTTGCGTAGCAGATAATTAAGCAGAAGAGACAGACCAGTGTTTTAAAATTTTGAAGTTACCTCTAAACAATGAAGCATGCTCTGGTGGCCTTTGTTACTAGGTAGACGGGGAAGTTTTTGTTCAGTTCGTTTGTTGTTTGTTGTATGGATTGTTTTGTTATTTGAATTGGCAACTATGAAATCGTACTCGAGACTGTTTAATTGTCCGTTGTTTTCGCTGCTATTCCAAAACTACACAGCAGTTTGAGGTAGTACATCAATTATACCTAGCGAGATATTTTTTATTTTTTTAACAACTGGCTTTCTCTCCTTGTTTTACAAGGTGTATTTTTCCAATGTCGAGTTTAAGGCTATCACCATGGACTTATTAAACAAGTCCATGGATATGATACGCGAGGACAATTAATGGCTCGGTTAAAGAGTATTTACTCTGGTGGACTAAACAGAAGCACATGGGTTTAGCTGCACGCGCTTCTGTCAAAATATAACCTTAAACTCATATTTCATAAGTGACAGCTGTCAATCCGGCCTTTTCGAACGGCGCGACTATAGATAGTACCTATTAGATGTAGCCAGCATATGGAGTTAACATTGATTTGTTAAAATATTAATCAAAAGCGTTCAAGAAAAGTGTTGCCTCAATGACCAGACCAATGTTATGTGATCATTATTATTAACCTGAATGAAAATAAAGAACACTGTAAGTCTGATGGTATTTTTTTCTATACTCCTTGCAAAATTAGATTAATTAATAGGTAGCTGGATATAATATTTTACTTCAAACTTCGTTACCAAATGCTTAATCTCAATAGCAATATACAACAAAAAACATATTGCTGTAAGTTAAACATAAATTCAGCATGTTTTTCCTCACTTAACGCGTTATGTAGGCCCCAGCGTCCCCTAGTAACGACAAAAAGAGAAAAACGTAGGACAAACGAGCGCGCGGTGCCGAGCTGTCAACATGACAAGAGGACGGCCATGTTTTGTGACGTCACCGTTCAGGAGGGACGGGGACAAAGCTTCATGTAAATTAGGGTTTTTATACGATGGAGGTTTTATACAAATTTTGTGTAAATATTGTGTTGTGAGCGAACAACAGTATTTATCGAGAGAAGCGTTGTAGGAGCACTGGGTCCGTTACCACTTACTTTTTTTTCTTGTGGCATAGAGATGGCTTACGAAGTCACAGGTCACCTGATTGTTAGTGGGATCTGAGAGCCGTATACATATGCATTTTTAAGATTATAATCTTAAGATTCCTAACTTAAGTCTGCAATTGCGTTGCCAACTCTGAGGACCGAAATGGAATACATCCATACCAGTTATTTCACACCGTTGTCTAATCCCCACGCTGGAACACACTAAATCTGTAAAAATAATACGTATGAAAATACATTTATCTACTTTGTTGAATATGTCTTCCTATAAAGACCAGCTACAAATTATTTCATTAATGCTTAGAATCTTGGTAATAAATTGAAAACACTTTTGACACCTAAGCGCCACGTTAAACGTGTGCTCAATTCAGTTCAAAGCACGTAAATAAGCTTGCACTAACAATAACCCCTATACCGTTGTCATACTAATACAATTAGAGCATGACGTCGCTAGAAACTGACCGAAAATAAACATAACCTACTAGAACCGTGACCAGTCCAGTACGTGACATCTAAAATTGACTTAAATTGGACATAGAATTGGAAAGTAACCTGACTTTAATCGTCTGAAGAACATGGCAGTCCTCCTTTACAGGGTTTACACAGGAGGAGCTTGTTTTACCCCTGGTATAGTTTTTGAACTTTGATTATGACGTCAGTCCGAGGGCTGTATTGCCTGTATTAGGACCGTATTATCCTATAGTGATCATGGCTAAGAAGCCCATCTCAAGACACTGACAACTTTCTATGAGAACATTTAGGGACTATATTGTCATCCATAATATTTTTTTGTCATAATGTGTTTTAGGTCATATTTCATAATTATCGCAAGTCATAACGGTTTTTTTAAAGAAACTGTTACCTTTTAAGATTTTTTATAAATCAAACATATCCTGGCTGTATCATTACTTCAGTTGCTTAAAAAAAAGTCTGAAAAATTTACAGTCCGAGCGACATAAAAACAGGTTTCTTAATAATAACGTACCTAAACAAATATATTTTGATAAATAAAAGAAACAACGGGCCCCTTAACGTTTCTTTAACGTATCTCAAGACAAACATCTTTACCAAGGTCAGTTTAAAACGAGCTTTAAACAACTTACCTTAATTGAATGTTCGTCTTCAAACACGTCAGAAATAATGATCATGTCATAACATTTTATGACTTGACATTTATAAGTCTACCAGCATCTCATGACCAGAAAGGAAATTCAAATTTATAGCTTGCACCTTTGTGGTAATTGGACTTAAAGGTACTTGATTTTCCACAAGTTCTGTAAGTAGAAGTATTGATGTGGTTGACTCAGTACGCGTAAAAAAAACTTTGGGAATTGTTCCATATTTAGGATAAAAATAAAATATCACGTCTTCTCATCTTCTAATATCTTTTTATGCCGTGAACACGGAACAAACATTTAAAATATTTTACCTATCTACGTAACCCTTAAAACTAACTTTAGACTCGCGTTCCCTATTATTTGCAACTACTTAAGTTAACTTAACGGTTCACTAATGTTTTACCAAATCATCATTTGGCAAACAATGTCATTTTACAAACTTTCATTTCACAAAGTTGTATTTCCCACCACATAATTTTATATACTTATTTTGTGGTGTAAAGTCTAACCTAACCTAACTTATTTAACAAGCTCATTTAGCCTATGTTATAATATGTAATGGTTTAGGCACAATTACATTTTTTGCGAAATTAAAGTTTGATGATACGTTTGTCCTATTAACTTCTGGTAAAAAGTCAGGATACCTAACTTAACGCAACTTGAAACGAACCTCTCACTAAAGACCAAATTCTTTACACAGCCCTAATCCTCAATTTCAAACTAAAATACTAAATAATTATACATTACAATAACCAAGTAGAATGACTCGAACACGATGCATTAAAAACTCCTTTAGCTTTTATCAAACCGGGACGCCAGGAAGCAAGCGCATCGCTTGCACCCCGGGGATGCACCGGGAAATGCATCTAAATAGCCTTTCTATCTCACGTCGTGATACAAAACGTACACCTGAACATTAGTTTTCTGATAGAAACTTTAGCTCTATTAACGGTGGATAGCGAGATGGGATTTATTTCTCTTTCGATGTATTTCTGTGGAGTTGTTTTTCTTCTTCAAATAAAGCGTCAGAATGTTACTTTGTTACTATGGGTGTTATTCTTTTAAAGAAATCGCTTTTTAATTTAACGTAAAGAGGTGTCTTCGGATAGTTAAAGAAAATACGGCATAATTAACTGTAGCCAAAATGATTTAAAAAACAAATCGCATTAATGAGGAACTGTCCATACTTTGGCACTGAAATTAAAAAATAATAACATCCTAACACCGCAAAAGCCAAACATCCTGTATAAATTAAAAATAATTTATTCAGAAAGTTTCAAGTTGTTTAAATACCGATTCTTAATTTTATTTGGCTGTTTCAGAAATTACTTAAAGCCTTATTGAAGCAAATAAACACTGGGCTAGCCCGTGAAGCGGCTTAAATTAGTGGCAAACAACCTCGTTTATAAAAAGTCCGTAATCCTTAAATATGGCAACCCTAGCTTAGTCCCTCATTAACCTTTGCGGAACACCCTCGTCGAGTAGCGTCGGCAGCGCGAACGTGACATATGCAAATACCTATGTTGGCAGCACTGGAAAACATTCGGGATGATACAGCGTGATTCATTGGGATCATGATAAAACATAAACCCTGTGAGTTCATGCTTCATGAATATTACAAATGGAATTGGAATAAATGAATCAGGTAGGAAGAAAGATTTAAAATTATAAAAATTAATAAGTAAAAGAAATTATCTAAAAATATGACCTTTTTGGCATTGTGCGTAAAACCTTTCTAGATGTAGATTAGGGAGTTATCATGACATAGTTATACAGTTCAGTTTAAGGCGAGAGAAAGAGACGGAGCCATATAACTGTTTCAACACTGTCCTTTACACTTGCCTTTAACAACAAAAAATATATAACAAACAATAACAAACACGAGGCAATAACTAATTTAAATCCCAATAGATATACGCTCCTCACTTATCATTCTTATAATAAAAGTTGTACAACATCAGCACTTCAAGACACCAAATTGTAGCAAAATTGTTTTGTATCTCGTATTTCCTCGTTGCCATAAACCGTTGCCAACCGTCCCGCCCTCCGCCGCATAGTTACAACTGTTTTACCGCCCGTTTTATTATTTCCTTATTCAATTACACTGAGTTCGCATTTGAGTTACGGCCGTGACTCAGGACATTCTTCTACCCCGGCGTTGGGGGGGTTAACGCCTTGAGAAGTACTCTTGTTTGCTGCGGTGTTTGAGTGTAATTAAAAATTTAATTCCTTTTAAGAGAGCGCGACGAAATTAATTGCAAACTTGAGAAAAAAAGAAAGGTCGGAAAATGTATCAGTATATATTTACAATGTAAAAAATGTTAAGTTTATACCCTCTCTGTTGTTATAAGAGAGGAGGAAGTTTATCATAACATAGTTATAGCTTCGCAATTCACTTAAAGCTGAGAGATAAGGACAGAGCTTTGTAACTGCTATAGCACTGACTTTTATACTTGCCGTTAAATTAACTGCATAGCCATGTCATGGTAACCCCCCCACGATTATCTTACTGAATGAACGTAGTATTTCTGTTTTACTTTTTAAAGTATTTATTAACTTATAAATCAAAAACGGCTTATGACGCTTTAGTTACAATTAAAACAAAATGTAACATACAACGGCTTATGACGCTTTAGTTACAATTAAAACAAATGTAACATACAAATAAATCGAAAATCACTGCTCTTACTGCTCCTTAAATATTTTATCTACGTAGCGGGAAAATGTGCTACGGGCTACGGTGTAGCCATCGTAGCGTTACCTCTCAGTGTAGTAGCTTTACGTAAAATACATACAGAATTATGTCACGTAGTATTAGAGTATACATTATAATGTATAGCGTACGTACGTAAGTATATCATCCATACACATGTTCACGCGTGTCAAGGGCTCTCAATACTCAAGCGTATTACCCTTAACTTCAACCATTTCAACGCCAAGAGCTACTTAACGGGTCGATTTCGTATAAAAACCCAGAAGATGGGCTCGCGTGGGTCGAACTATGATATTGGTTTAACGTAAAAGTGACCTAACTCAATATGAGTCACTACTGCTTTAAATCATAAAGTTGTACGATTAAAGTTAATAATAGTTTGGCTGTCCTTGTTGAGTTAAGACCTATTTGTTTTAGAGCTATGTGCTTCCACGCGAGTTTGCCTTGACTTTAGAAGTCTCACGTGTGGATGCGCAATGTCAACATGAATTAACACCGATTGAGAGAGTAAGTAACTTATTTGCTAATCAGCTGCTGTTTATGTTGAAAGACTAACCGTGAATTTTAATTTTGTGACGAATTAGCTTTCTTTATTCTTTAGAAGCTTCGTGATTTATTTACTAATCAGTAACGGTGAAAGTGTCAATTGTATCTTTTGGCTATGATTCTAACGTAGGGTTTTAAAATGTACATGTTATTAGGGTTCTGAAAAAAATGGTAAATAGAAACATTTGAAGGTTTCTGACTATTTGTGAGATTTTTCAGCAACTGCTTTAAAAATAAAATTAGTTTTATAACTTGCTTGATCGCATCCATTGTTGGTTAATAACTACGAAAATAATTATATATTATTTAGTATCCAGTGAATTTTTTGTTAATTAAGTAGACACGTGATCAGGCTTTTGGTCCTTACTAAATAACGTTTAACTGGAATAAATCTTGCACATCTTTATTAGCTTTCAGACAGCAAATGCATAAAGAAAGACTTAAAGTTAGTGCACTGCGGTGCGGCTGGCACATTGCAGAATTGAAATCTTGATAAAATAAACATTTTATTCTATTTTAGTGCGTTGTCTAAGTTTACTTCTTTCAACTCCCGTTTCTTGAAGCGCGCATTTATCCATCGAAAATTACTAGTTAATAAGAGACTATAAACTACTTACATACAATGCGTTATTTCTGATCATCCTGTAACCAAATTTAACTAAGTTTTTGACAAAGTACATGAAGAGTGTTCGGTTTCTAGAAATCTTTAGAAATCTTTTTTGCACATCATTTAATTGTTACTTCAGCAATCATTACTATAGATTTTCAAGTAAATCTGTACGTGACCGTCGCGGTCGGCGTACGGTTTGGATGCACGTTTCCTCCGTCACAATTTAATTTATTTTATCTGGCATCCGGTTCTGATTGAACGATGTTTACTCGTTTGTAATATTAAATTACAAGCCTTGCATTGAAATTTTACTGGGCATAGGTATTTATATTTATAGCTGGCATTTAAGTCAGCTCTAGACTTCCGCTGGAACCATCAGGTGATACAACGGAAGGTTACAAACACGTCATTATTTGAACACAAGTACAAATTATAGCTAAGGAAAATAAAATGAAAAGAATAAAATAAACGATGTTACGACTTTAAATATACCTACGCAATAGTACGTAAGCATTGGTACAAGTAAATATTAATAAGCCATTTCGCTACGTTCTCTTCGGGGACCTGTCAACCCTTAATTTAGTTTATCTTTGGAAATAGTGGCATGATCAACTTACTTCACTCGACTCAAGGGACATGTCGCCATAACTTATTTAGTATTACAACTTTACATAAGTTTAAAAAAATACTATTATTTTAAGTTTTTGTATCCTCGATGGATGGAAAGTTACCGCTGTGCGCTTTTTGCGGGCGTTTTTACCGCGCATGACACTCGATTTTTCTATTGACGTTGCAATTACTAATAAAAGTATTGGGGTGGGACTGTGTCGATTTAAAACACTAGACCATACTTCCTTTTTATTCAAACAAAATAAATATTGAATATTCTTAAAAAAGCAACCAAAACCGTAAATCTGTTATAAAAACATCCGACATAATTTATAATAATATTATTTAATAATGGCGACCCCCTACTCTCAGAGCAGATATTTTCTAAACGGCTCAATTGATTTTCACAAAGTCTAGCTAAAAAACTTCCCATTAAAACAAGCTTTTTTAATTGGTTTAGGAGCTACTACACCACGGACAGACATAGATACATGCGTAAAAATTTACTTTACACCCCTATTAGCCAAGCTTTAAAAACCCGTCAATCATTATTTTTAGTTACCCAGTGACAATCGCAACGCTAAGACGAATCTAACCACACTTTTTTTTCGAAATTGGGCCATCCGGCAGCCTTTATAATCAAAGAACCATACATACAAATATACATACGTACATACAGATCAAAAACAAATACCTTTCTTCTTTGGCACTCGGGTAAAGAGGTCCCGATTTGTCACTGCCCTGGACATAATTGCAAAATTACCGTCAAAGAATAGAAAAAATGGGTTAAGTGGAAAAGATCCTCACTGACAGAAAAATTGTGATTGAAAAATGATCTTCTTTTTCTCGCTCCTCATTTTCCTGGATCGTTTGAGAAAATGTATAATGAATGTTGTGGTAAATTGCAAGAACAAATTCTACGCGTTTTTTTTTACTTTGTGGTGAACTGATAGTAATTTTCAGTATTCTTTTTAGCATTTTTTTATGACGCTTTCTTGTTCTCTCAGTTTTAATTTCGTTAGTTTTGTAAAGTTTAACTACACGTATTAGAGGTATAAAGTTCCACTTTATATTTCAGCTCTATTGGGTTGTAATTAGATACAATTAGATTTGTAAAAAAAATAAGTTAAACGAATCTATTTTTTTTTAATTCACAATGGACCCTCGGAATCTCTTCCCATTATTAGATTTTATATTACGCTTTTATTAATTAATTGTTGTATTTACCAAACGTTTATGGAAATCTAACTATTGACGGCACCATTCTGATTTGAATTTTGTTTCATTAATCGAAAACTATTAAGTGGAATAATCCGTTTTAGTCACATTCCCTAGCACCACTTCATTAAAGCGTTCCAATTATATAATAATCATTATTTAACAGTGCGGTCAACAATTAAATACACGAATATAAAAAACTTAGTAATGGACTATTACTACCTGATCTAATACAAATTCCACAATTTTGGTATTTTATTATACAAAAGCGCCATATGTAGCATTTCTCATATACATATACAGTACTAAGAAGATTTTTAAAAAGACTCTCTACTCATAAACTACACACGTGACAATTTTGACTGATATCTGTGAACCTCGTTTGTATTAATTATCAAATAAAATATAAGGGTATACAGAATAAGCATAGAAGCGTAATATATATTTTTTCAATCTGTGTTCCACTTTTTGCTGACACTGAATTTAACACAGTGTATGGCTTCTGCTTAGCACACCACCTTACATAACCGCCGCACAGGGGTTCTATTGCACTAGGTAAAAACCTTACAGCTTTTGATAAGTTATCGTATTTTTTAATCTCTGCTGCCATTAGGGTCTCCCCAAACCTATCGACGCGGAATCGGCTTGAGCGGTAAGAAAAACTTTTATGTCCATGCAATAAGAGCGAAAACGACGTCGTTTCGTACGCAACGCCGAAGCGAGCCGAGCCGAGCCGAGCGACGTCGTTTTCGCTCTTATTGCATGGAGATAAAACTTTTTCTTTCCGGCTCAAGCCGATTCCGCGTCGATAGATCTGGGGAGACCCTTATTGTCATTTAAAAGAGCTATCATAACGTCGAAAATACGATAACACGTCAAAAGCAATAAGGTTTTGCCGAATTGAATTAGATCATCTGCTTCTGAACAACGGTCCCCCATAATCCCTGGTCCTCCAACAAGCTTTGACTTAAACCTACGTCTAATACCTGCCGCAGCTTCCAGCAAATTCCAGGATTAATCCTACCTGCCTTTACCCATTAAGCGCCCAGCTTTCTGACTCCCGTGTAACATTGACACACTTCCTTATAACGTAAAACCCTTGGCTCTCGATGGGGTAACCGCTAAGTTGGCTGAGCCCTAACAAGGACGCATTAGGCCCCGAACAAACACGGTGCATTACTTTGGGTTTGTGTTGGTGTGAGTTAATGTAGGCAAATAAACAGGTAAGATGATGTTGGTCTTGTGTGGAGTGAGCTTAGCTTGGAGGGTGAGTAAAAGGGTCAGATGTCTATGGAAAACCCATTCATTAATATATTTGTACACTCAACATACCAAAGAAGGAGCTCATTTTTTTTCACTTTCACTTTTTTATTAAAGGTAGATTGTGTTAAGATATTTTTGAGTACCTACGTGATCGTTTCTTTTTGACTATAAATTATCTATTTGTATGGTATTTGTTCAATTGGTTTTTTTCATCTTCTTAAATCAATATTATAGTCATCAAACTATACGGACAGCTTAAATCGCTGGATATTGTAATTGAAAATTTAGAATATAAATTTAGAATATAAATTCCCGCGTTTACTTTGCTTTATCCGACTCCAATTATTCCAATTACTCTAGAAATCGAAATTTATTTTAACTTGACTACAAATCTTATTAGTCAATATCATTAGTTCAACGGGATTAAATCTTTTAAACACAAAAATTATAATTGCTACCTCGACATTTCAATTTTATTTGATAAGTAATACAATTAAATACAATAGTAAACACTATTGTACATTATCATTAGTAGGTATTTCATCATCCAGAATCATAACAGAGGAACAGCACAATTAAAAATTATACAAGTTAACAACAGGCGGTCTTATTGCTGAGTTCTCGCAGACAGGACCTTAGCAGGATGCGATGACTAATTAAAATATTTTACACAGTAGGTGGCGACTACTCACTAAAAATAACAAGAAACTAAAATAACTATAAAAGTAATAAGCTTACCATACAAATAAATAACTAAGTTAATAAAAACGTAATAATGACGCAAAGAGACCCCAAAATTAACCTAACTCAAACACGTTCATAAATTTTTACCCAAAAAACATTTCCATCTCCCAAATCCCCTAATTTTCTACCTTAGAAACGCATACACAAAATAGATAGGTACAGAAGTCAATCACATGTACGTACTTCACTTTTCATACCTACGCTCGGCGTTCGCTCTATGGTTGTCAACTATGGCTTATGCACAAAAAACTATAGTGGTAGTGGCACTCGTAGGTATCTAGTTGTTTGATTTATTGTTGAGAATTAAACGGGAAGAATTGAAATATAAATGAATAGTAACTAAAATATTTTTATTTTAATGTCATTGTTATGTTATTACAAATTTGACTATCGCAAATCCCTAATAACTTCTAAACGGATTACCCTAGTTACACAATTTCTATTGCCCTAGCCATTTTAGACCTAAACCTTTCAAATGACACTAAAAACAACACAAATCTACACAAACAAAAAAACATGTTTTCAACTTACGTAATGTGGCATGAATTTACCTTACAAAAATGTTGTTACTTTTTTTATACTGATTCAAAATAGGAAACTATTATATAAATCGATCTTACACCGTTTAACGTCGAATTTAAACAACCGTCCACTGAACAGTTATAATAACTTTTTTTTGTTGCTCCATTATTACACAAAAAAGTTCACAGACGCGTGTCTCGAGCGGATGGCACTCGCGCTCGCACTGGTCCTAACCGGTCCGAGATATCGTGTCCGTGAGCAGTGTCTATGTGTGCGTTGCTCGAGCGCACTTTGTATGTATGTATGTATGTAAACTCTTTATTGTACAAACAGAAAATAACAAATCAAAAAGAAACAGAAACACAAAAGTTATGTACAAAGGCGAACTTATCCCTTTAAGGGATCTCTTCCAGTTAACCTTTGAGCGATTGGGATATTAATAAAAACAACGGATGGCTAAACGTACAACAATTAAAGATACAGAAGACTAAAATAATAATAGCAAATAAATAAATAATAAATAAATGAATATACTTGTATAAATATAAATAAATACATAATTAAATAAATAAATATAAAATATATATATAATATAAGTATGAAAGGTAGAAAGGACATACAGTCTTAGATCAGGAACAAGAGTCAAGCCAGTATTTCTTAAGCCTAGATCTAAGTGAAGCAACAGATTGTGATTGCCTGATGTCAGTTGGAAGACTATTCCATAAACGAACAGAATGTACCGAGAAGGATTTAGAATAACATTTGGATTTGCTAGCAGGAAAAGCAAGGAGTAGGTTGGCACTCGAGCGTAAGCGGTTCTGGGAGCCGGTAGCTAAGAAAGAAAACCGTTCGACAAGGTAAGGAGGGGATTGAGGATTGAAAAGGATATTAAATTTGTATGTAGATTGACTTCTGTACCTATCTATTTTGTGACGCATACGTCATGTCGTCAAGATTGGCAGCGACATAAAAGCGGTATATTCCGGCGCACCGTTCTCTCCCCGTGGTATAATTACCTTACACAAGCTTCGGGAGAATTCGTGACGACAACCGAGTCGCAGTGGAGACAGTTACAGGCAGAGGTGAAATTATATAAAACTCAATGTTATATTATACAGTTTAACCAAGCAAGGAACACTTGCATATCAAGTTTCGTGTAACAAGAAATAAAATTGGGTCCAAAATAAGAATTGACTTAACCGAGAGGGTTCCACTACCGTCTTCTTAAACTGGTATTCTTTTTGATAAAAACTGGGATACATTTTTGTGGCTTTGTTCGTCGCGTTTTCCTTCGCTTGGTCCAATTTACTATGTTAAAAAAAAGTTTTTTTTTATAATAACTTAATTAGAATGGTGTAACTATTTAGCTACTCGTAAGTTCAATAAATTTTATTAAAGCACAACAAATTTCTGAATTCAATACTGAAAATAGGTTTATAAAGTAAACAATCACTATATACAAATTCATTATTTAAAGTCGAACCCCCTTATTTATAACCACACAATAAATCTATTTTAGTTTAAGTAACCTTTGTATCTTTCTGCCAAATTCAAATGTCTCGAAGACAGATAAGGAAAAACCATATTTTAAGCACACTTATGGCCAAACCCTATATTTAAACCGCGGATAGATAGGCTTACTTCCGATTAAAATTTGACACATTTTATATGGGCAAATGTCAAATTTTAACCCGAAGTAAGCCTTATCTGTCCGCGGTTTGAATATAGGGTTTGGCCTTTAGTGCGTCTTTATGGCTAAGAGGGAATTTATAATTATTCAAGATATAATATTGTTGTTTTTTTGTATTTAAAACACATAGGAAAGAAAGTTAGTGAATGATGGGAAAAGTACGTTATTACTGTTACCAACTCACAAGGTGTAACATAGAGCTAAGGACCGAGTCAGATGCGGCGTTACATTCGGGTAACACGGCGCATTATTTTTTACGATTCCGACATAAAACTCAAAGTACGACGGTAAAATTTTGCCCGAGTCCTTAGCGCTTTGCAAAGTTAGAGAACTCTTTGAATTGGTTCGCGAAAATTATTCAAAGGCTTAAGCTTGGCTGTACGAATAATTTTACTGCTTTATAAATGTTACCTTTCTCTTTTAACTACGCTGCAGTCGGCAAAATAAAAAGCTGAAAATTGCGTATTATTCTAAGAAACTTGCTTCTCAAGATTTTTTTCAGCTTTCATGTTCCTAAAGAAGCTCATTAAAGCTGAGCATCTAAAATGCACAAGGGACTAAAGTGAAACTTTTTATCTCACAAGACAAAAGTACTTAGGTACTGATTTTTTCTTATAAGTAATTTTTTTTGGAAAGCTGTTAACAGTCATATGCATAATTATTGATATTGCTAGTTTCATCACGCAACTAGCGTATTTAGTATATTGTAGCGGTTTAAACTGTCTTATTTTGTTTCTTGTTTTATTATCTATTGAAATAAAAGCCACATTTATAATAAGAGACTCAACGGAATAATATTCACAAAACCTGATACGTTTTTCTTACGCTCAAAACTAGTACATTATTGGAAAAATATCAATGAAATCGCTTGTCCCTGACTTTGTAAGGGCCGTCGATTTGTTCCCTTCCCGGGGGAGTAGTTTGGACGCCAAGATAGAAAACAAGTAATGGACGTATAAACCTCAATTGTCCTAACTTTTTTAACCTTACGTTGCAAGGTTTTAGTAGTTGGACCCTGTGTAGGGTCCGACCTGATCGCTACCAAGGTCTTAGCCTTTATTCTACCAACCAGCAGCATTCGCCTTGTCGTGTTCTGGGGGATAATGCAACCAGTGAAATTACTAGCATAAAGGCATTCCATCTTAGCGTTCTCTTATGGAGACGCGGAGCGTTGAGCGGTGCGTTGTGCGGGCCGAACTATAGTAAATTCAAACATATGGCGATGTATGAGAGTGTTCATGTAGAAAAGTAGCGTTCTAGGAAATGCAGCAGTTCATAAAAGAACTGCAGCTCTAAGTCCTCAGGATTTTCAGCGCGTTTGCAGTCTTTAGATTGAAAATGTGAATGGACCTATAAGTCTGTCTGCTCGTTTCTTTTCTCCATGTCCTAAACTCTTAAAAGACTTTAAAAGGTGCCCCTTTAACCTTAATATTTTTTAAAGCAAGCAGTTTTTGTCGTAATACCTTATTGCGTGACTACAAATCGAATCTGACGGGCTGAGAAAAATAAATAACATTATCCGCCGGTAATTCATCATTCTGTAGCATTTATCTATCTTGCTCACACGAGATAATTTAAAAGAAAACAGTTTTGCCCAAGTAATAGGATATTATCAAACTATTGTTAATTTCAAGGAACATACATATTTGTTTGTACGTACGAGTATTCGTTATTTGTTATTACTTTATTTTCTGTGCAATTATTAAATGTAATTAATAGTATTCAGTTTAGTTCTGTCCTTATTCATGACCTCCCTCTTAATACACTTAGATCTTTCAAACTAAGTTTGCACCGGATTTCAATGCGGTTTTTGTCAATAGATTGATGATGAATTATTCAAGAGAAAATTATCTATCATAAATTCTGGATTATGTACGCGTGATACAAAAAACTTATATAAACCGGAGCGAAGCGAGTGTGGGTCGCTAGTTACATAATAATACTATTCCTTGACTAAAGGAGAACGCAGAGCCTAAACCACTAAACTAAGGACTTGAAACTAGGAGTGAATATTAAGGCTGCATTAGAAAAGGAATTTCCACCCCCATCGGGAAGAATGGGGCGCTAATTCTACACGTTCAAAGTCGCATGCGGCCTCTAATCTACACAATAAATCCCTCCATAACTCATCAACAACATAACACCAAAGATTACTCAATTCAATCTCCCTACTATAGTTCTGGTCCCGAATCCACGCCGGGGTCCATTACCAAAACGCTCGCCATTTGTCACGTGTCACTCACCCTGGCGGCCGCTAATGGATCTCTCTTGGAATACACCCCCAGCGCCCTTTATTACGCAGTGCCGTTGTATCTTCAGTACAAGGCTCAAGATGGTAAGAGCATAGTATAAATAGACAAGTAGCTCGACTCCGGCCGTTTTGGAGATTCTTATACCTATTGCCGCTCGGGCGTCAGGGTTGTCCGAACATGTTTTTCAATTTTGGTCACCTACTCTACCATACCTACCTAATATGATCTATGATTTATAATCATAGTAGTTTTCATAAATTACACAAACATAAAGTAGGTAAGTATAAATATTGTTAGGTACCTAAGTATATACACACATACGCACACAGATATGCACGTTTAACTTGTAAGATCCCTCTTTTTTGTCGGGGTTTAAATAGAGTATAGGTATTTAATTTTAAATAAATAAAGTACGAAAACATTGAGTAGCTCCCAGTCTATAGCTACTCAACATGGATAAAGAAAAAATACAATGTGATGTGAACAATAATAATATTAATGTACCTACCTACCGAAAATTTAATAAATATCTAAATAATAACATCACCGGAAAATCTCACACAAATTCACCTAGGTAGTCCTAAACTAGGTTTAGGCTTTGGGTACTATAGGCAACGATACATAATTACTTATGTAGTGAAAAATACATACTTACTTAATATTACTATATAGGTACATTTAAAACACCTAAGACTCAGAAACAAATACCTACTCGCACTCATCACACGAATATTTGCCCTGACCGGGAATCGAACCCAGGACCGCTAGCTTCGTAAGGAGTACTTAGTCACTAGGTCACTACCAACTACCTAGGCCATCCACGTCGTCACATGTTAACTGACACGTCACACTCAATAACTTAAATTACCTACTTAATACGTATTTATTTCACCTAAGTAGGTATCTATTCTATAGGTATAGGCAAGCCGGTACGAAATACCTCATTAATTGAGTAGGTATTTACATTAATCACTTGCAGCTTTTATTAAATCTGGATAGTTGTAAGTACCTACCTAAGCTAGGTTTAGGGCACAGTTTAGGCGTTTTGAAACGAAAGAAAATGTCACGCTGACAATAAAATAGATTTAACAAAAGCTGCAAGTGGGCTATGAGCTATAGGTAAATATCAAAAAATAAACAGCATTCTTCACAACACAAACTCTAAATAGGTACCTTTCCGACTCAAAAGGTATGTTGAAAAACGATAACTCCGGATTTCTTACACCATTATTTAAACACCCGTAAACTGAACAATATTTTATAGTTTTCGACAAAGACATTGTCGCTCGATGTTTTAATTTAACGCGCACTTCCTACAAACAACCAAACGTGACCGAACGCAATGACGCCGCGACCCCGTCTAATCACCATACCCGCACCTCTGCTTGTAGTTTCGTGTGCGACGTTCGCCCCGCCCACAGCCGTACGGTCGGCGTAACGCACACGCGCAAGCCGCGCGATGTACCTTTGTTTGAAGACGAGCTACTTCTCTATTTATACTATGGTAAGAGTGAGGGAAATTATAAGTTTATCCTTATTTTTACTAATCCTTATCCTTGTCATCAGACTAATATACAATTGTGAAAGTATGAGTGTGTGTGTCTGTGTGTGAGTGTATGTGTAGGTCGATTCACTAGAGTTGGCACGAATGGATTGAACTAAAGTAATGTCACCTATCATTGTGTGAGTGCCGTCCTTTGAACCGATGTTCGAATTTCAAACCGAAAACCTGTTATTATTTTACACACTTGTATACTTTCGTTCACTCGTTCAATCCATTCGTGCCAACTCTTGTGAATCGACCTGTACGCGAGTGTGTGCGTGTATGAGTTAGCGTTTGTTACTCCTACTCGCTAAAAATCACTGTTCCCGTGGGATGGTCAATGAATGGGGGGGGGCAGGCAAATTTGTTACCCCCCTGAAGATTAAGATTCAATACCTGTATTTGGGTTATTTTACGGGTGACTTTGAAACAAAATAATTAAATGTTATAAAGAAATCTCTAGAATAGGGTCCGCAATATTATGAACTTTCTATCTAGAAAAGGACTTAAATTTAAACATTTGGTAATAAGTCACCAGTTTTTAAATTTTAAATTTCTTGTATCACCTGTTGTATAGTGAGCATTTATAATGCAAAATCTCAGATATTAATAAGTAGATGTCACGACTGCCAGTCACACGTTTTAAAGGTTCCATACCTCAAAAGGAAGAAACGGAACCCTTATAGGATCACTTTGTTGTCCATCTGTCTGTCCGTCTGTCTGTCTGTCTGTCTGTCAAGACCCTTTATTTCGGGAACGCGTAGAGGTATCGAGTTGAAATTAAAACCATATACTCTAGTCTACAGTCCCTTGAAACTGTGAAAAAATCAAACCTCTACATTAACGTAAAAAGCCGTACAGCCGTTTATGCCGCAAAAAACGTGTATTTCGACACTCTCGAGGGAATCAAAATTTATAGGGTATTTCCCGTTGACCTAGAACCATGAAATTTGGCAAGTAACACCGTCTTTTACTACAAGTATAGGGAAAAATCTGAAATCTGTACATTTTAAATTAAATCACAAAAAAACAGGGTCTTTATGCAAGGAACGGCGGTCTAAATTTTGAATTGAGTTAACCGGGTCATGTCGGAACCCTCGGTGGGCGAGTCCGACTAGCACTTGTCCGGTTTTTTAACTGAATACAGGTTAACTAAAAGTACGTTAGCGCCTTTTCGTTTTTTTATTAAGGGACATAAAGCTACGGTTTATTTTGCCAAAAATGTAAAAACCACGATGATATCCATGTAGTAAAGTTGTTTTATAAGGGTTAAACGTCATCGTTTTCGCCTTTTATACCCTAAACGCAGTTTATGGGGTACCCTAAGGGATTTTAAGGTGTACTCCGGAATATGGTCGCCGATTATGGTACATCTTTATGAGGCATCATGAGGGCGCCCTATGAGCGCCTTGTACTAACTAAACACTGAATTATAGATGAGTCAATATCACCAACTAGGACCAAGACTAGACCATCATGTCCATCATAGACCTCAGTTGTATTCAGTGTAAGGTATCTACTTATCCCACTAAATCTCCTAGAAAATTTAAAAGTTTCCGAGGGAATAACGATTATCAAATCCCCCGCAACATGGGATGGCCGTATAACTAATTCTACGCGGACGAAGTCACAGGCAGACGCTTGTATATTTCATTTAAAATTAAAAATAGAAATTAAAATTCATTTATTTCAAGTAACTGGGACTCATAATTAGGTACACAAACTAGATTCTCGCACAGTTGTGAATTGGAAAAACTTACTAATTTGCACAAAAGAAACCATAGAAAGAAGTGTATATACAACACACCTTACTTACATAAAATTATACTTACAAACACAGTATTTCCCCAAACTAGTTGAGAATATAAAAAAAATCGAGATTTTAAAGTGCGAATCTATAAAGGCCTGAATGGTTTAAGGACTTTGAGAGCTCTCTAATTTAAGTGCGCTTTTAGTCGCTAAACTTTAATAGCGGATTAAACTAAGTAAGTAGGAATAATTGATTTGTTCGAGCAGAAATATTTATCTCATCTTTATTTACTGTTCTATTTTATCTCATACAGTCGTTCAGAGGTTTTGTTCTAATCGTACCTACTGTTATATCTTGGCTACCTCTATTGTTAAGTAAATAAGAGGTATCATAATTTTAACAATACGATAGCAATAGGGGTAAAACCAAAGTAAAACCAAAGTAATATTACTGCCGTAAAACTGTATGCTTTAGAAGTTGTTGAGTTGCGGGAAACATAAGAACTGTGGAAACATGTTTGTGTCAGATTGATAAATTGTTTTATGCAAAACGACAGTTTACGACGTTGCCTATATTTATTTATTTGGTCTTGCCCTAATATACATTTCCAAATTGTTCTGGCACAGCATTGGCAAGATAAACAAGATATTGATGAAAAATAGATATCCCTTGACAAAAATCTATTTTTAGCCCAAAAAATATCTTGCATTTTAAAAATAGTTAAAACGAGTGGGAATAGTGGGAATAATATTGGCTTGTCCCTTGATACCATCCACGCAGAATTTGTTATTGCAATGCCTTTAAAAACTTTGACTTTTAGGAACGCTAGCTAAAACGTAAAAGTTCATCATAACATTCTTATTATTTTTACTAACTATTATAAAACTGGGTTGGTATTTTCACTCTTCATGATTGATCGCCTTGATAAACAAGATTTAGAAAGATTATAACAGTTAGAGGGAAATGAGATAATTACTATCCCAAAATCTGTCAGGTTTCGGGAGAGTAGCAATAAACGTCTTCGACGCCAACGGAGCTGCGGGCAAAAACTTCAAATAAGTTTCTATAAAGTCAAGATTAAGTAAAACATGGTTAAAGATAGGGCCTTTATTGAATGAAGAAAACTGACAGACGTATCATATTTGAGAAACGTAACAAACGTAGACATTGATTTGATTGTGGTCTATTGCATAGAAGTGAGGCACAATTGAATTTAGATTTGTACTCAAGCGTACGCAAGGATTTTATAGCAACATTCATAGTCATTTAATTTCTTCTTACCTTCTGCCCGCGATTAAATCCGCCTTAACCAACCCACAGGAGCAATGATTTACTTCGGAATAACAAGTAGCCTGTATTTTTAATTATAGTTCAAGTTATAAGCTATCTCCATTTGAAATTACATCTAAGCCCATCAAGCCGTTCCAGCGTGAAAGAGTAACAAACATGCGCACAAACATTCGCATTGATAACATTAGCGTAATTAGAAAAAAAAAACTTTTTTCATACTTACTTCAAAAGTCCGGCTAACGCTAAAATTTTAAATCTGTCTTGGCTAACCTGAGTAAGTCTAACACTTCTATTATTTTGACTTACCCCCTTACTAATAAACGTTGAGTAACGGTGGTAATAGCTATACAATGTTTTGTCCTTATCTGTCTAATCCAAATGTCACAATGACAGATAAGGACAAAACATTGTATAGCTATACCACCGTTACTCAACGTTTATTAGTAAGGGGGTAAAAATTTAAACCGGAAATAAAACTTCAACAAGATTGACCTTTCATTGATGCAAGTGGCCGTTATGGACAAGTCAGTAAACACAAAGATGTGCAGTTTATTTAATAAACTAGGTTGTAGCTAGAGCAACAACTTTCAATAGATTGAAAGTTGCAGCGTGCCTTATGCGTGTTGTGATCCGTAAAGAGTGGGAATGAAAGTTTGTCGTCGTTTCCTGTTTGAACTTCTCAAATACTTATGTGCATGTTTATTTAAAGTTACTATACGCAGCAATGCTGGTAGAGGTAAACTGAAACTCGCATAAACAAGATATCTATTGCGATTAAAATTCAAATAGCAACGTCTTTTTTAACGACGCGTTGGCCTAGTGGGTAGTGACCCTGCCTACGAAGCTAGAGGTCCTGGGTTCAAATTCCCGGTAAGGGCAGATATTTGTGTGATGAGCGCGTATATTAATTCTTTCTGCGTATTAGCTGTATTATGTATTTAAGTATTTATTTCTCTATATAAGTATTTATATCGTTGCATAGTACCCATAGTACAAACCTAGAGCTTAGTATGGGACTAGGTCCATTGGTGTGACAATATTTATTTATTTTTACAAATTCACGCCCTGCCTGGTTTTTTTGGCCCATTGAGACCTCTTTGTCAGGGTAAGAGTGGATTCGAGCAAACTTGAATTAATATGTGAATTATTATACTCACCCCCTTACTAATAAACGTTGAGTAACGGTGGTATTAGCTATACAATGTTTTGTCCTTATCTGTCAAATTCAAATGTCACACTTATAGATAAGGACAAAACATTGTATAGCTATACCACCATTACTCAACGTTTATTAGTAAGGGGGTAAGGATATATCTATTCCACAATTTTATTATTTATTAACCCAGTGGTAGGTTTTCCACGAAATGTAAGGTACCAGGTAGCTAAGGTAGGTTAATTCTCGTAATTACTAAGCTCAAAATAGTGGAGTGACATTAAAGTATTAAAAAGGACTGGGAAATAACTGTAATTACGAGTAAAAAATGTGTATTAAGCACTGAAAGCACAAAACAAGATGTAGACGCCATTAAAAATAGAAAGATCAAAATCTGAAAATGATGGCCATTTTTTTACGTTCAAAGTATCTTTTTATTCCCTTAATTCAATGAACAATACTGTTGATCCTACATTACACGATGTTTACCTTGACCTTCATTCAAGCTAGGTACCATTTATGTATTGTTTTGGAAGGCTTTTACCGAGTCTTTTTTACGATAAATATCTAACTTTACTGAACCGTCTTTGCATTGGTCTTTTGACCTGAGGGCTTATTGTCTAACGTACTCGCAATCACGATCGTTTTCATTTTGTAAATCGAAGGCTTGTCTGCATACAAAATGAAAACAATTGCTCCACTTTGAAGCCGGTTGCGATTGCGAGTGCGTTAGACATTAAGCCCTCTGATTGTTGTACCATCCACAAAGAGAAAATATCAATATATATTTTTTCAATTTCATTAAAGGTTACTTAATCCACTACCTTACCACTGTCGGTAAAAAGCAACTTTGCAAGCTTCCGCTTGGCACTGCAGTGAGCCGGAAAACGTTGAGTCAGAAACTTCCCTATATAAATCGCGACTTCTGCAATACTTTTAATTGATTTCTGTTAGTAAGTTTGCTTGTTACCATTTTTCAAGTTTAATATCTAAAGTAGGTGAACTATACTTTACTTATATTTACTGTTGACGGGTTTGCACATTTGTTCGGTTTGTTCTGCCAAAATATCTTAGGTTATCAGATTCAAAGGAAAAAATTTAAAACCGGGTTATTGCGAGGCGGACTCGTGTATTGCACCTGCTGACTTTTTTATTTGTTGTTTTTATATAGGGTTTGCACTATGATCATATTAAATTGGATGCTTATATGAACTACTGTTTTTAAGATACTGCAAAAACAAGAAAACGTTAAACACGTTTCTTGTATGGGGAGCGTCCTTATTTTATTACTTTTTATGTAATTATAACACATAATTATCCCACTAATATTATTATACCTCTAAATGCAAAATTTTATAAATTTGTAAGTACTCTACAACGGCTAGACGGATTTGGTTGAGATTTGGAATGGAGATAGATGAATTAACAATATCAGTCTACGCGGACGAAGCCACAAGCAGAAACTAGTTTTGTATAAAAATAAACCGGTTTTTTTTGCACTGCTATAGATCCAGCTTATTAAAATAAGGACGGACGGATTAATTAAAAAGGGGCAGATTTGTGTACGGAAACGTAAAAAAAAAGAAAAATATTGCTTTAGCAGAAAATGCTTGTCGGAATTGGGATTATTTAGAGAAATGAAAAGACTAGATAGAAATTGACGACGCGTTGGCCTAGTGGTAGTGACTCTGCCTTCGAAGCTAGTGGTCCCGGTTTGATACTGGGGCAAATATTTGTGTGCTGAGCGCGAGTTTCTGATTCTTGGATGTTTTCTATGTATTGGAGTATTTATTTCTCTATAATCAGTATTTATATCGTTGTTTAGTACCCATAGTACAAGCTTATAGCTTAGTTTGGTTCTAGGTCAATTGGTGTGAGATTTTCGCTCAGATATTAATAATTTTATTGAAATAATAACATATTATTGTGACCAAAAACAACAATGATGATGCAAATGAAGTAAAGAAACACCAAATCAAACACTACTAATTAACAATTCCACTAACGATGTTGATAAACTCAGTTACATTTATTATTCACAAATGTCATAACCAGATATTCGATATCGAAACAGATCGGTCTTGTTAACCCTGATATGCACGTGAATAAAATTGTTTTGATTTATTTTCCTGTCCGGATTGCGTTCGCATATTGCTCGGGTCACAGCGAAATTCAAACGACTTTCGCGAAATATTTTTTCCGTTTCAAAAATTACGGTGTTTTCGCCGAATAAAACAGGATAGGATTAATACGTCAAAGGGTTGCGTGTTTTTGACTTCAAATAAAAATACGGCATAAAGTGAAAAAGAAATACATTAAATGTGTTTGCCTTGTCACGAAACTTTTTCTCGAATATTTCAACAATTTCAATGAATCTGAATTTTGTCTCCAATCACGATTTAACGTTATAGCAAACAACACGATAAATTCCTTCTAAAGCACAATACAGTCCTAATTATCATATTTAAGTTTGGAACAATAACAATAATAGTGCTTACATTTCTATGAAATCACATTAACAAATTTTCAATAGTGTTTCCAATTCATGAAAGTCCTCTCTTTGAATGGCGACCAACTGCGTCTTTTAACGGAATATAAACAAGTGGAGCGCCTCGTGAATTAATAAAAAAACGCTAAAAAGAGATTTCCGATTAACGAGCTCCCATTTTTTCTCAAAAACCGGCAACGTGCGTCCGATGTTTCAAATTCCCGGGTGTTCATGTTCTAAGTGAATTTGTCTTAATCAGTTTACCTACAATTTGTTAACACCAGTAGGTACATTAATTTAATAAAAACATGAAACAGCGGACAAAAGTTTTTCGAAACATCGATAGGTTACCCAAACAAAGAACATTCTTATAAGTACATTACTAGTCGTCGTACATGGAGTCGCTATTTCCTAATTATTATTACACTTATCACTTTGATTATGGCCTTTAGTTTTTTAATTATTTTAAATAAACTAAATAGAGTTTTAGTTCAGTTTATCCATACCTACTAATATTTTTTTGTCTCTTACTCTTTTACAGCGGAGATATCCTCCGTACCAAAATTAATTTGAACTCGTTTAGCGATTTAATGAAAGATTTAATTTTGAAATATGACAATGCTGAAGGTCAAAATCAAGGTGGTATGGATGATAATAATCAGGAAACAGCGACTCCATGGATCCTAACTACGGTTTGCCACCAAAAGTCCTAACCCAATACATTACTAACTGCCTTAACTCCTTTTTTCATGCTATTATCTCCCATATCTTTATCTATCATCCCTTCTTCGTCTCCAAAACTATACCTACTTCAATTTATTTAGAATTAGAAACCACAACAACATTACATTGCGGCTCGTGAACTGTAACCTCTTTAAAATTTGTACTAGAGTAACAATTGACGACACGCAAATAAAGTGACATTAAAACAATTTTATTTTGCGGCTCCCAAACTATTGTACTGTACTATTTACTACGTAATAAACAGTTGACCAGACGCAATATAATGTAATTGTGGTTTCTAATTCTAAATAAATTGAAGTATAGTTTATTCAAAATCTAGTACTAACCCGACATCCCAACAGCAGTAACGTCATCAGCAGCAGTAACAAATCGTCCGTATGACGTTTCGCAGTAATGGTCGACCGAGGCGCAAGACGGATGGGCTTCATTAGCCGGCACGTGTTTACTGAAGCTTAGGATGGCTGTTGTAGATCATCTTGTTATAGCACACGTGATAATACTCAGTTTAGAAGGTTTCTTAAGGTAGGTTGAACTTCTAATTTTAAACAGGTACGCTACATAATTCCGATCATCATCATCATCATCATCATCATCATCATCATCATCATTATCACCATCATCATCATCATCATCATCATCATCATCGTCATCGTCATCATCATCATCACCATCATCATCATCATCATCATCATCATCATCATCATCATCATCATCATCATCATCATCATCATCATCATCATTATCATCATTGTCATCATCATCATCATCATCATCATCATCATCATCATCATACATTATTCCGAAGTCATAAATACGAATGTATGTTTTAATTGAAACCTTTATATGTGGATGGTGTTCATAGTCCTGATTTACATATATTGTAAATTGTAATTCAATTAATTATTTTTATCCCGGAAAATTTGACAGAGCCTGAGAGAGCAGCGATAAACGACTTCTACGCGAACGGAGTCGCGGGCAAAAGCTAGTAAGGCATAAATCATTTTTATAAAAGATTTTTAACCAAATTTGTATTCAATACCATTAATCACTTTAAGTGCATAACTTATTCAAACAAGCTTAAAAACTTTCTCTACTTTTTAGTTGAAATCACAATTTAATGAAGTGCTTTAAACAAAAATCTCTCCTGTTAAAAAACGCTATTAAGTTTTCTATCTTAATACTCTTAGTAATGAAATAATTGTACATTCACGTTTTTCTTTAGAAAAACATCTCCTTTTAGTAAAAGATCTTGTATTTCTTTTAAAATGAGCTGTTAAGTCTCGAGACGTTGAGTCCCTTGGTCGGTGCACGTTGAAACACGACTACAGATACAAGCATTGAATACTCCAGTAGAATGCAAAAAATATGTTAAGAGCTGACAAAATCTCTCAGTTTATATAATTAAGAAAATTTTAGAAAAAACGCAATGATTGAATGCGTATTTGTATAAACAGTAATCATGCTTAAGCATGATACTAAGAGAAGGTCAATATCGAGTCGTATCAGGAGGTGAAGAGGCTGTCATGTAATGAAGAAAAGTGACAATTATTCCAACAACAGGAGGGTAGCGTAAGTAGTATAAATAAATAACTAATATCTTTACCGGTACCACAAATATTAAGACGTTTTAATTTGTTACCAAATTACTGAATAAATTAATTTCATTAAAAAAATGGTTTTGATTTAAAACATGCTACTTAAAAACGGAAAAAAACGACACCTAGCCACAACAAAAAGGGGGTAAAGCTTGTTGATTCCAAATGAAAGAAAAATCTTTTAGAATTTGATACAACAATTTTAAATAAAGACAAAAAAGCAATGCTGAATGTACGTAACAATAAGGATAAAAGTATAAAGTATTTGTACTAGTACTCGAGATGAAAGATGATGGCACTTGCACTACTTTTAGTACAAATACAAAGAGCATTATAAAATACTATTCAAGCACAGGAAAAAACACGAAAATAAAAGAACAACTTTACTCTCGAGTTACTTGAAGAGTCCGTGATACTAGATAGTTTCACTTATTCCGTAAGTCTGTTTCTAAGAAAATAAAGGAATTAAAGATTAATTACGATACATAACGTTAATATAGTTTGGTTATATTCAGAAAGGATTTTTTGGGCAACAACTTATGAACATTTTCTATTAAGAAGATTAAGAAAAATATGTATCTTGTATAATTCGCACTATACATAGTTATACTTAAAAGTAACATAAATTGTACAAAGTCACAAACATATTGCCAACTAACTCCTAAACTAAGTCAAGTTAGAACTGCGTTTTCAACCCTGAGGACTATAGATTAAATGTATCGATATTAAGCATCATCTTATCGATAAATCGCAACGAATATATTTTACAACTTAACAATTAAAGTCTAGACAAAACCCGCCAATTAGTGTCCCTGGTCGACATACTTTACTATCTACTGATTTTTCTGCAATGTCATTGTATCCTCTTACAAACTTGTTAAAGTTTCATAATGCAGCAATAAATAATTTTCCTTTTACAAGCTACAGCTTCACTTTATCTCTACAATAGCCGATGTCAATTAAAAAGAAAACAATACGAAGCCATAAAGCGGCAACTGCGGAAAATTAAACGTCTCATTCTACCGTAACGAGCAAGTAGGTCGAGGGAGCGGGCCAACGAATAAATCCTGGCGTTTCCCGCTGGCGCGTCCGCTGCCGTCTCCGCTTCCGCCCGTCGAGCGACTGTCGTGACAGGATTGCTAGAATAAACCGGAAAGGTGGAAAATAATGTTCTTGTATTTTAGATAGCCGGAATATCTGTGAGCAATTTCGTTCGGTTTGTAAAGTTTAACAAGGTGGGTAGTAAATCTTTTGAAAAAATATCGTGTTAAAATTAATATAAAGATGTTTGGTATTCCTACTAACCAAACCAGCTACTGCAAAAACTAATCTTGTACAAGCGAAAATAGTCATTTGACCAACTGAAAAGACCATAAATACTTAAGCGTTATGACGTAAATGTGTAGATATAATTTGAGACTTCTTATTTTAACGATGTGTTATTTAATTTATTTCATATTTTGCGTACGTCGTTTAACAAACCCAACCAAATATCTACCTTCCACCTTGCCGTGTTAAAACCCGCTTTACTTAAAATATGATTTAAAAACACAAACGTTTAAAAATAAGCTAACTTAAACAATTAGATGATACAAATCCACTGATATTTTTGCCTCTTTTCTTGTAAACCCTGAATACACCCATCCTTATCCACCTCAGCTCATCCTCACGTCTCAGACTCAGCAATCCACCCAATTACAACCGTGAACGACTCAATAACCTGCAAGCCCCGCCGCTCCTGGGGCTCTACTTTGAAATCAGTAATTCGGACTTCGGATCGCCCCGTCACTTTCTTGCCAATTAGTGACGCGTCGAGAGCAAAAGGGATAGCAATAGACGAAGTTCGAATTACGGATTCCAAAGTAGAGCCTCTGAATGGCGTCGCCGGGTCACTCGCTCTGCTCGCATAATGAAGGGCACGCTCGATGGATTTACATACTTCTTTCAATATTTTCTACGTTAACGATGTCTGGCTCGAGAGGGTTTATGGTAATGGTACGGATTTCATCACGTGGTAATAATATTTGAGTTTACTCCAGAGATTTTTATAGGAATTTCAGTGTGCTGAAAAATCCTGTGTAATGCTAACCTTAGGTAAGAACATGTAAGAGCTTGAAAACAGAACATAAAATATTTTTAAAATCGTATAAAGATGGTTTTCCTGCAAGATAAAGGCGTTTGGTTTGAATTTCTGTACAGCGACGGTTTGAAATGCTTAAATATTTTGCAAGAAATAATCTCTTGGATTTTGCCATAAATTCTTAATAAAGAAACTAAGATTTACGTTAAAATCTAAAAGTGTAAGCTAAGTTTGCTTAGCTAGAAAGTTCATATTAATCTGAAACATGTTTTTTTTAATTAGAAACATAAGTGCTGAATAATTATATTTGAATGAGTAGAGAAAATAATTGGCTTTTAGCCGTTTCGTACTCAATTTAAATTCTTGCTCATGTTCATCTATAAATTTACAAAGGTACTCGTTCTTTAGTTTTTTTGCTTTTGCTATCTAAATACACTTAGTATGCTAGGAGTAAGAACGCATCTATAATTACGTAATCGGACAGCGATGCCAACACAAAATGTTTTTGCGGAAAAATACCCTTTTGTGATTCTGTACTCAACAATCAAATATTTGTTCCATGGGAATTTCCTTTTTCCAGCATCCTTTTTCGCAAATGACATACTGCGATATGCAAAATTATAGGGTGGATGGGAAAACTGCGGATTCAGCCACATGGCGGGAATCACATTTGTGAATCTGAAAACAGTACCTACCAAAAACATTTATTCCTGTGTTACATCTCTCGTAAATTGACATAGTTCCAAACTGAATTTTTTCGCTTTTAACTATGAACTTTGATGTTTTTTTTTTGAATGTCTTTATTTCTGTTACCCCCTTACTAATAAACTTTGAGTAACGTTGGTATAACTATACCTACAATGTTTTGTCCTTATCTTTCATTGTGACATTTGAATATGACAGATAAGGACAAAACATTGTATAGCTATACCATTGTCACTCAACGTTTATTAGTAAGGGGGCTAAAGTATAAGTATTTTCATCCTTGGTTAGTACACACATAGCACAACACAACCCTAATCTTAGTTTGGTAGGTACTAGGTCAATTTGCATGAGATGTAACACAGGAAGAAATGTTTTTGGTAAGTACTGTTTTCAGATTTTTACCCCTGATATTTTACATTTGTTCATAATTTACTCAGAACAATAATCAAAGTAATTGGGAACCGGAATAAACATCATACATTTATAATTCTTAGTTCAAACCCAGATATTAATCTCTGTTGGCTGTAACTAGTTAATTAACACTAAAGTTTCAATTGCTTCATAGTCGGCCTTTCATGTAATTAGTAGTTCTGCTTCTCTTCACAAATCTCTGGAGAATAGACTAAATTACAGGAATTCTCCCAAAATCAACCGTATCGGCTGTCAAACGACATCTATATTTATTTCACGAGTTTAACTTTTGTCCCTTATCAATTATTCCAATATACCGAACAAAGCAGCGCAAAGAGCAAGACACAAATAACATTATACTTTCCTTTATACGCGCTTTTATTTAATATTTCCTTGTTAGGTATAAGAGAACTCTACCGAGGGAAGCAAGTTAATGCTAGAAAAGTGACTGAATACTCTATTTTATGTGTGTACATGGCGACCAAAGTGCAGTGGTTTTTTTTTTGGTTGTGCCATGTTTTTCCTAAACAAATAGTTCGCGACCTCATGTTACACTGGTACAAAATACATGTTGCAACGTTTCTCAACCTTGAACGTTATCTAATGCAGCTTGACAAAGTTATTTAGTTTACTATAACTAGGTTAAATTTTGACACATTTTCGATATGTTGCCACATAGGGCAACTGCATTACTTTGGGCATATCATTAGAGATACAAGATATCTTATCGTGTAACTTGTTACATGGTTAGATTAAAGCCATAAGAAGACCAGGTACAGGGAAAGAAGGCAAATATCTTGGCTAAAGAATCTGAGGGAATTTTTTGGTCTAAGTATTCGATCTCTGTCTAGGGCAGAGGCTTGAAGAGTCAAGATAGCCATGTCTGCTACCAATCTTTATAGAGAAGAAGCATCTACTATAGAAGAAACCTCACAATTGACAAGTTTGAACCCATGTTAACTACATTACATGCTTTGTATATGAAACGAGCACAAAAAATAAAACTACAGACTACTTTGTTACCTAGATATATGTCCAATAAAGGCCCTGGTAATCGCCAATAACATTTAACTTTAAAACAAAACCGATGCCACACCCGAGCCTCATTTCCAACTCCATAATTCCGGAATCGTAATATTTGATAGCTGTTTGTGCCGACCGATCGCGCGGAAAACAAATCCAACTCGGGACGTTCAGTAAATTGTGTTTGACTACGTTTCAAAATATATTATAAAGTTGGAGCTTCATTTATGAATAAGGTTTGTTTTTAAGTTACGAAATGTGCGAGATTGGATATTTAAAGCAGGCTTCAGAGAAAGTGGGATTTAAGGTGTTCAATAATAACTTTGTTTGGAAAACAAGCTACGAGGGCCGAACGAATTACTGGTTTATTATTAGTGTATTTTTGCCATTAAAAGTCCATTGACTTGTTTTGTTGAGAAATTTTGGTTCTAAGAATAAGGGAGAAGATTGATCTTTTCTGTTTGTAGCTTATTTAAAGCTGATGCAAGTCTTGAACGTTTTAGGTACAGATTATTGATTTCGAGTAGAAATTTAACAATTGAAAAAACAAGTTCATGAACTTCTAGAAAGTGAAAAAGTAGGAATCTGGACTTCAGCAGTATCATCAATATAATACTTTACAAGAACCAGAATATATCATCTGATTCAAATCATGGAATTTATCCTTTGCATCTATACAGGATCAATAATCAAACATATACCTAGAGTTAAGCAGGTACTTATAATCGCGAAAGCTGAAATTCTTCACAATTTAAATGGCATGTTGAAGGCAATTAATTACAAATTTGAATATAATTAAGTTTAGTTAGTAAGGATTTTAATAAACACAAGAGACGATAATGAGTCACCTAAGTTAATCCATCTGATAACAATCTTCAAAACTTTGACACTGCAGGGAAACTACGAGACAATCGACCATCACTCCAAGTTTCCTCGTTACAAGAGGCTTTGTTTTAAAACAGTCTTGGAGCGTAAACATTCCATCGATCGCCTTTCCAATGGGTTCACACTAATCGCACAGCTTCTCGGCTTCTTCAGGATACAACTCCTCCTTTGCTTTGCTTGGGTGAACAATCTAACTCAGAAGTAGATAGAAGTACTTTGTCGCAGTAACGTATTAACGTAAAGTGATAGTGGTTCGAATACGAATATATCAATAGCTGCGACAAGGTACTAAAATGTTCAGCTACTTCAGAGTTCGACCGTACAGTCGCTGCGGACCCGGGTTATTGCTTATCGAGGGCATCCAGGCCTTGATATCCCTCAGGGGCACAACAGCCGTTTCACATTACGCGCCCCCGGCCAGCCTGCCATCTTCTGCCCTCAACACTACCCCTTATTGGACGGCTATGAAACTTTTATGACTAAAGGCTTAACGTGAAAACATTCCAAACTCGGCATTCCCGACACAAACTTTCCATTAAGAACCGAGAGAAGTGTCGTGTTCATTTTCCTATTTCATTTTCTCAAACTCGAACAAAGTTTGTTATTACGTTTCCGAAGTATTTCAATCTTCAATTTCGCTGCTCGCTTAGCGCGAACCTTTTGACGTTTTCGTAGCTTCGCAAATTATGATCATGCGAAAAATGTCTGTTCAAATAACAGCGGTATGATAAGACGCCGAAAAAACACGTGTAATGTGTCATTTTCTCAAGAAGTAAAAGGAAATGGCGACAGAGACATAAATAATGTCTGTGTGTTATCAACACTGGTTCATTTTATGAGAAACAAGCGACACGTCCTATTCCAAAAACAATGTAGCTTTTGACATGTCATCGTATTGTTCATAAGGGTGTCACCAGACCAATCGATCGATCGCCGATCAACGGCATCGATTGACGTCGATCGAAGTCGATCGATTGGTCTGGTAGGAACTATCGATCGACGGCTATCGTTCGACTAACCAATCGATCGATTGCCGGTCGACGTTGATCGACTGGTCTGATAGCTTTAATTGATGAAGGAACTATCGATCGACTAATCCATTCTGCCATCGATGGACGATCGATCGATTGGTCTGGTAGGAACTATCGATCGACGTCGACTAATCAATTCTACCATCTATCGATGCCGTCGATCGACGATCTATCGATTGGTCTGGTAACACCCTAACTCGGACGTAATTGCTGTCAAGTAAATAAGAGTTATCATATCGTTGACGTTACGATAACATGTCAGAGCAATAGTGTTTACCGCGTACAAATGTAATGAATTATGTTTTGCCGTCGTTTTTTGTCGGATAAGTTCGTATTGATCTTGCTTTCTCAATTATCTAATCGGTGGGTACTAAAGTTGACTGAGACAGCAAGATAAAAACGAACATTTCCGACAAAAAACGATGGCACAAAATTAATCACTGCGTCTGTAGAATCATAGAGAACCTGTATTGTAACCTTCTTTTTTTCGTTAAATTGCGTTTTTATAATTAAAATCGATTGCTCTAATATTTGACGAGAAAGTGTGTGGAAAAGAAATTTAATAGTACTGCAACAAACTTTTCTTGTCAATTCATTACTAAGTTGTGCGGCCGCCATAAACTATTTCAGAGTTCAATCAGCAGGCTGCTCTGTAGATATTTTAATGTTCTATCTCGTCAGCGACAGAGTGCTTTAAACCCCGGTTTATGCTAAAGTTCTTTGTAAAGATTAAATTTTATAGGTTTTTTTTCGTTTTTTTTTAAAGTTAAATTTAAACGATATACATAAGTAATACGAATGTCAAACCTATGGTATGGTCTTAGGAGACCTGCACGCTTTTTCGTCCGTATCTTGACGATGACACACATGACAGGTGACAATTCGGGATAAATTGCAATGTTAACACGCAGATACATCACAGGATTTCATATATACACTGAAATGTCACGTGTCACCTGTCATAATCAGGGTGGTGAAATAGGGGCTGATATAATGATTTAAATCGAAGAAGGCAACAGGATCTGTACAGTGCTGCACTAAACATATACCCATGAGGTTAGACTCGTTACTGCAAAACTTGTCTCGAAAATGTTTTTTCTCAGACAAACTTTTTTAATCTACCCCATCAACTCGCTTATGGCCATGACTTAGCCACCTCGATGTCCTTTAACCGCAGGCGTCGTATCAGGCTGCTGAGTGAGCTCCCCTGGGAACCAGATTGTCCAATAACCCCGCAGTGGCCTGCCCGCTACCCTGACTTGCAACGGCGATCCCAAAAGTATTTTATAGTTGGCAAAGTCGAAAATAGTTTTTAGGATTTTGTATTAAGAGCCCACTTAACGGCCATTGCAATGCTAGAGATATTGCCAATGCGGTGCAAATGGTGCAATTAAGTAGTAAGAAGAAAAATAGGTATATTGGGGAGAAATGGAAAAGAAGTAAAGGGGGACTTGGTTCATCAGAAATCTCATTGATCAAACTAAACCTTACTCCGGTAGAACAACAAACAGCCCTATTTCTATTGTAAATTTTTGCAGGCGTCATTAAAACAGGTATAGTCAACTTATTTGATTTCTAGGCCACTTTGGACTATGTTAAAGTGACGTTGACAACCAAACGTTACAGACTTCTTATGATTTGGTTTACAACGTCACATTGACAAAGTCCATAGTAGCCTAGGAATCAAATTGGTTGATTGTACATTAATTACTCTGTCATAAATTTGCTCATTCATTTTTTTTATTGTTATAAGAACAACAATTCCATCTTCATATTTTTAAATTTCAATCAGTGAAAAATTTACACAAATGATTTAACTAACAAAACAAGTAAAGCTTAGCTAAAATTGCTTCTTGATGCTGTATTGCTGTTTGATCCCGTCAAACTCATGCCAAACTATAGTGTTAAGCTGTTGTAATTTCTGATCACGTCTTCTTTTCTTACCCTGTATCTATAAAACAAGATAGGCGTCGCCAGCACACTTCAGTCGCCAGTTAGTTTAAATAAATATGTAGATGAAACGCTTTCACTATTGCGAACTAGTACCCTTTATAATTCCTCAAAACAGGGATCGCTCCAGCTTATAACTTGCAAGTGTAAGACGTAGCCTGCGGCGCCACTGTATCCATCACATGCCGCTGAGTGAGGTCCCGAGGGACCGCCGCGGCGCATGCGGTCTGATTCCCGAGGATAAGTGCCGGGATATGATTGAGGCTGGTGACAATTGGGCAGCCACATTAAAAAGGGTTTGATTTTTCCTTAAACTGTAAGAAATTAAGTGGTCATACGATAAGGTAATTGGATTTCCGAAACTATTGTCCCGAATTATCACAATCTTTACAAATATTCACTTTTATAATATACAAGAAAAATAAATGTTACTCTGGGATTATGTAGCATTCTAATGGTGAAAGAGTTTTTAAAATCGGTCTAATAATTTTTGAGTTTATTCGTTACAAACATACAAAAATACAAAATCTTTTCTCTTTACAATATTAGTGTAGATGTAGATATATGTGAGGACAGGATCTGAAGAAATAAAGTATTAAAAATACTATCTCAAAATTAAGGTTTTAAGTATTTTTTATGGCATGTAGGTAGCAAGCGAGTACTTAGGCAACTTGATTAAAAATTGCTTATGCTTTGCCTATCCTAAGACTTAGGATAGAATGCTTCTACATTTGCAATTTCCACCCGTTTGTCCACACCGAACACAATATCGCAAAACAATGTAGCTTGGCGACCGATAATCGGGTAAAATGCGAAAGATTGTTTGTTTAATTGATTGTTTTCTTATTTCTTCCACATAATAAGAGAGCAACCGCTTTTGTGAAGTAAACTTACGCAGTCATAAATTATACCTATAGTTCGTTCGTTCAAATAGTTTGTATGCTTTGATGTGCCGCTACAATTATTGCTACAAAGAAGCCGCCTCAAAGCGGCTTCAAAGGGTTGTAATGCACACTGTTTGAACGAACTAACTGTACATAAAATCGAGTAGTGAAGCACGCCTTCGTGCATTGAATTGAAACCACCATAGTTGTCTTATTAGGTAAGTGGTGGGTTAGCCTAGCTATTAGTTTACAACTAGGAAGTTCAATTTGTGTCAGATGTATATATTTTGACGACGCGCTGGCCTAGTTGGTAGTGACCATGCCTACGAAGCTAGCGGTCCTGGGTTTAAATCCCGGTAAGGGCAGATATTTGTGTGATGAGCGCGAATATTTGTTCCTGAGTCATGGATATTTTCTACGTATTTAAGTATATAAAATTTCTCTATTTAAGTATTTATATCGTTGTCTAGTACCCATAGTACAAGCCTAGAGCTTAGTTTGGGACTAGGTCAATTGGTGTGACACTGTCCCTTGAATTGATATATACCGGCATATTACGCTCGTCATTTTAATAATTAAGTTTTCTCATATAAGTGAATTTATGTAAATTCTTTTGAGAAATATTAATATCTTTTTTAAACCGATATTTAGCGGAACGAAAAAAAGGTGTAATTTTTAACCTATCAATTTTACGTGATAAAAACAACAAAATTTATTTTCCTTACACATAATGACTGACTTCTAAATGAACAGATGATTTTGTCTAAGGAAAATAAATATTGTTGTTTCTATCAAATAAAATTGTTACGTTGAAAATTACACCTTTTTTTTTGTTCCTCTAATTTTGCCGGTGAGTGTAAGTCGGAGATTCTACACGGTAAAACCTTATTGCTTTTGACGTGTTTCCGTATTGTCAACGTTTCGAAAGCTCTTATTTAGTTGACAGTAATGGCGAGTTCAAAACAATACCACATAAAGTCGAAGGCAATATAGTATCATTGTACCCATTAGAATATTTAGAGGCACTTACATTTACAAACATCCGCATCTGATATAAACTGGTGCTCCTTGAATCACCGACACTCATGTCACTGCGTTGTTTCATCGAATTTTTATTTCATCGACAACAAATTTCTGCTGAAATCTTATTGTTGTTAGGTTATCTTAAGCATGGTTTACGTAGGTTAGACCTGTGACCACCAAAAAATTATAACTCCTGCACATGGAAATGCCTGTTCGATGAAATTAAAATGCGATGAAATGCAAATTCGGTGAAAGGAGTGTCGGCGATTCAAGGGTAAACCGATATAAACAAACCTACCTAATTGTGAGTTTTTCAACTCGTTGGAGTCGCGACGTGACGATTTCACGCCCCTGCTTATCGTGTTATTGTATCACCGGGTCGACCCCCGTAATTAGGTTGGGGGGCAGCGACGGTTCGACGCTCAGGAAATAAACTGAGTGGGCACGCGTGGGGTTCAAAACGGTTGACAGCGTTTCAAAAATCGGGATCATTCAGGTTATGGGTACTTACTGCTTATTGTAGGTGAGGATAGGGTTTTTTTCACGCCGGAAAATGCTTTTATGCATACCTAACAAGGGAAGGATAGTTTGGTACATGGAACGAACATGATTTAGGTACTTGAAAAAAAAAGCATTATATGGAATATCTTGTCAAATAGTAATTGATTTTTAAGTAAATGTTACAATTACGTAGAAAGATGAAGCTAAATCCCTTTATTGAGTGCATATTTGGCTTTAAATCGCTTGTTATCTATTTACTAGCTTCTGCTCGCGACTTCGTCTGCATAGAATTAGTAATTCGCTACATACCTCTTAATTTTTTAACCATTCCACGGGAACAGTGTTTTATTCCTAAGCTGTTATGCTTAATTAATGCTTTTATACCTCTATTTCATTAGCGTGAAGGACACATCATACTTACTTACATACAAATTCACAAACTTTCGATTTAATAATATTACTTAGTGTAATTAAAACTGTTTCTAAAACAATTCGAAACGTTGATGTATTTTAAACCTAATCTCATATTTGAAACCTGCCCTGAACGAAATCCCTTTAAAATCAAAGTTCATTTTACAAACGCGCCAGTAACAGTTCTACAACTCATTCCGTTCAAAAAGCTATTAGACAGTAGCTTGCTGTAAGGTTTTGATTTCCAACTCTAAAAAGCATCAAGGGATGCCAAGTTCCGTTTCTCGTAGTTGTTTTGTTTGCGTTTGTTCGAATCCCCAGCCGGCACTGAGTCGGCCTTCGCTAGCGCCCCAGCATTCCTCCCGGGGTCTTCAGAAACAATAGCCCCGCTTAGGTCTTGGCAGTTCTGCATACTGATTTGTTTTGGATTATGGATTTAATTCGCAAAGCGTTTTCCTTTCTACAAAATTTATTGTGACTTTGTAACTTGAAGGACTTTTATGTTAGTTTACTATTTAACAAGCGCGACACATTATTGCACCTTCAGAACAAATTGACCTAATTCAGAAATTTTAAATTTCGAGTTAGGTCTCTATAATAATAAATTTATGACTTGAAGTTTGAAAGCTGAAATTTTGAATTAGGTCACTATTGTTCTGAAGGTGCGATTTGATGGTGGAAGTAATATTGTGTGAACATTATGTTATGTTGTGTTATGTTATGTAGAATTTATTGTGACTTTATAACTTGAAGGACTTTTATGTTAGTTTACTAACAAGCGTGACACAATATCGCACCTTCAGAACAAATTGACCTAATTCAGAAATTTAAAATTTCGAGTTAGGTCTCTATAATAATAAATTTATGACTTGAAGTTTGAAAGTTGAAATTTTGAATTAAGTCACTATTGTTCTGAAGGTGCGATTTGATGGTGGAAGAAATATCTTGTGAACATTTAAACGCATCTTCAAGCAAAGTCTGGTTTTGTAGAAATTCCAGGACAAATGGAGGAGTCGCCGTCACCCGACACAGACAAAAAGGATGATTTGTAGCGTTACATTAACATCAATTGTTTTTTTTTAAATTAACATCGCTTGCTTTTGTGTATGGAAATTAACTTTTTCGAAATTTCATTTGTTATGTTTACGTATTACTATTCAAAAGATACCTACATCTATTGTTAAGGGTAAGCAAATTCACAAAAAAAGACAACGATTCTTGTATACCTTTTATTCAATTTTTTATATTATAATATATTTTAATAGAAATACACACTCTGTGAACATTTTAACTGTCTTCCTACAGACAGACAGACAGGTAGCGGTAGGGTCCCGTTAGTACCCTTTGAGTACGGAACCCTAAAACATGACGCATACACGTCATTGTCACGTGACTACGAGCACAATGTTTATAAATGTTTCTATTTCATATCTAATCTTTTTGTATATGCCGTTATAAAGAGAAAAGCACGCCAGAATTCTAGACAGTACATTTATCTTTGTAATGTTGTAACGGATGAACCAACGGACGTCCGAGCAAGAGAGAAAACTCTTTGAGTAGGTTTTCGAAATAAGGTTTATTTACGACTAGAGGACGCCCGCGACTTCGAACGCGTAGAATTAGTTTCCCGCTACTTCCCCCATTTCTTCCAGTTGGGGGTCGATTTTCTGAAAATCATTTCTTACATACACCATGAAAGGAACCCCTGTACCGAATTTCAAGTTTCTAGGTACAGTAGTTTCGGCTGTGCGTTGATATATAAGTCAGTAAGTCAGGTTTGCCATTTATATGTTTATATAGATAAAGAAACCCAAAATGATTTCCGGGGTTCTTGATTAATACGGACAAAATTTCCAGTTAAATGTAATTGAAGCGGCTTTTAAAGAACATTGGATTCTACGTAAACAGAATTCAATCCTTCCAATTAGGATGACGGACGGTATTACTTTCCAAAATAAAGCAATTTATTTGTAAATTCGCAGTTTCTGCAGCGATAACATTAGGCAGCTATAGTAATGTAATTAAAAAAAACCGCCTTAATCATAAACGCATAGTGATAGGTTCAGTGATAGGTTTTGTTAAAGTATTCTTTGGTTTTTTTCTGTCAAATTCAAATGTCACAATTTAGCCATCGTGCGTTAATGAATATAACGGAATATCTTTGGTTAGCAAGAAAAGTTTGCAAGACATGCCATAGAGGAAAAATAACAACATCCAAGTAAAAATAAAGAAACCAGTCTCGTTTCTTGGCTCGTAAATTCTCAAGTACTTCTTAAACTTTAACAATCGTATGTCTAGTGTGTCAATAGCTTTAAAGATATCCCGGAAAAGTTTACGGTATAGTAAAAATATTTAACATGTTGATTATAAACCTAACCGTATATAAACAGCAAATAAACGTGAATTGAATATTATTATGATTTTCTCTAGAACTTATTAAAATGTGGTCAACGTTTTACTATTGTTGTAGAAGTTGTACGTGACAATTTGTGGCGTTATCTATGAAAAGGGACCTTATTGTCGATGGCGCTTACGCCGCACTGCGTCACGCGACGCGTTATATCGGAGCATCGTTAGTAATGGCGGAAGTGCCATCGATAATAAGGTCCCTTTTCATAGATAACGCCACATTTAGAAATAGATACTACACAACAAAAAAAAACTACGCTAAAAAACTAAAATGGAAGTGGGCAGGGCACGTAGCAAAGCTAGAGGACGAAAGGTGGACTAGCAGGGTAACAAAGTGGAAGGGACCACACGGCAAGCGTCTCAAAGGCAGACCTCATACGAGATGGGTAGACGAAATAACTAAAATAGCTGGCCCCAGCTGGCCGCAAACAGCTCAAGATAGAGAAAAATGGAATTCTTTAGAGGAGGCCTCCTTCCTCCTCTAAAGAAGGAGGCCTCTTTCCTCCCCTTCGCCTGAGGAGGAGTTCTTGCAAAAAAAAACTATATTCTACAATAAGATTGTAAATAATATATATTATACTTTTTTTTTCTTACTTTTAAATCTGTAACATACTTGCAAGAAATAAAAGGCTTTTTATTTAATTTTTATTATTATTATTTTTTTCATCACACTTGCACGTAAACAGTATCTAAACATACAGGTTAACTTGGCCGCAATGCCCCATATAAAACCCTCGAGCTTTCTTTTTGTCATGAAACCCAAGGTCGGTAAGTAATTTTTTTTAAATTTATTGCACATCACACTGCTCATGCAAGTTCAAGCAAGGAGTTTACACGCAATTGAAAAATTGTATTAAAATGTTATCTAAACAGGAATTTCATTGCAATCTCGCTACATGTTACTTAAATACTCAACTAATGTTCTTAATAATCAATTTTAATAGTTTTTTGTATCAAAACTTCGAAATTATTTCTTTTTTTTTACACTCCGTTATGGCTGTATACCTACGTAAATAACCCTTAACGTTTCCGAACGAAACATTTGTATAATCTGTGGTGCGGGCAAAAAGTCCGCCACCCGCTTAAAAAAAAGTTCACGTATTTCGTAATAATTGTTGTGCTGACTTGTGTATTAAACCTATAATTCATAATTATTTACATTTTGTATTTGAAGACAAGTAAAAAAAGTTATAAAAAATGTCATCGTCGTCGTCGTCCGATGAGTGTGATTTAAATGCAACACCGCCCGCAGCAAAAACAATTAATGAAAATCTTTTACCGGAGAAGTCTAAGGAGCGGTATATAGCTGCATACGACCAATTTATAAAATGGAGAAACGAAAAGAAAACAAGTTAGTGTTCTGAATATTTATTTACTCGCAAATGTGATGAAAAACATTGTATGTTTCACGGGCGGTACGGGAATTACGAACCTCGACTCAGAAAGCCCTCAGTCTTCGACTTCGGGCTTCTACTAGAGCCTCGATCGTAATTCCTTACATACCGCCCTTAATACACAATGTACTATTTCATCACACTTGCACGTAAACAGTATCTAAACATACAGGTCAACTTGGCCGCAATGCCCCATATAAAACCCTCGAGCTTTCTTTTTGTCATGAAATCCAAGGTCGGTAAGTAATTTTTTTTTAATTTATTGCACATCACACAGCTCATGCAAGTTCAAGCAAGGAGTTTACACGCAATTGAAAAATTGTATTAAAATGTTATCTAAACAGGAATTTCATTGCAATCTCGCTACATGTTACTTAAATACTCAACTAATGTTCTTAATAATCAATTTTAATAGTTTTTTGTATCAAAACTTCGAAATTATTTCTTTTTTTTACACTCCGTTATGGCTGTATACCTACCTAAGTATTTGCCCTTAACGTTTCCGAACGAAACATTTGTATAATCTGTGGTGCGGGCAAAAAGTCCGCCACCCGCTTAAAAAAAAGTTCACGTATTTCGTAATAATTGTTGTGCTGACTTGTGTATAAAGCTATAATTCATAATTATTTACATTTTGTATTTGAAGACAAGTAAAAAAAGTTATAAAAAATGTCATCGTCGTCGTCGTCCGATGAGTGTGATTTAAATGCAACACCGCCCGCAGCAAAAACAATTAATGAAAATCTTTTACCGGAGAAGTCTAAGGAGCGGTATATAAGAAAACAAGTTAGTGTTTTGAATATTTATTTACTCGAAAATGTGATGAAAAACATTGTATGTTTCACGGGCGGTACGGGAATTACGAACCTCGACTCAGAAAGCCCTCAGTCTTCGACTTCGGGCTTCTACTAGAGCCTCGATCGTAATTCCTTACATACCGCCCTTAATACACAATGTACTAATACTACACACTAGACTCCTTTAGCGAAGTATTACAAGTATACAATGAATTGCGGTTGATAGATGGCAATTTATAGAGGTCACCCGTTGCTCTAGCGACCTCTAGAACGTTCTATAACCGTTAACAAGATACTGACCACGCTCCAGTGTCGATCGAAACCGTCTGTATTTAAAATTGAGTTGTCTTCGACGACAACCGAAGATAGCGCCGTCGTAAACCTGATCGACCCCCACTTTATTACACGTTTTACTACCTGCTAGCCTGGACTCGTGGCTTTGTCCATCTTGAGATTGTGTTTTATTTATAGCTTTTGTAGTATCTCATTTATAGGCAAAGGCTTATCCAGTTTTTCGCCATTAACCTTTATTTTGTGATGCGACATGCTACTGTTTTTGTTGTTTTCAAATCTTCTACTGTTATTTCAACTGTTGAATAATGTTGACGACGCGCTGGCCTAGTTGGTAGTGACCCTGCCTGCGAAGCTAGTGGTCCTGGGTTCAAATCCCGGTAAGGGCAGATATTTGTGTGATGAGCGCGAATATTTCGACTAGTGCCTGCTATACGGCCGCAACTCAAAATTTTTCATTTTTGATATTATTGCAGATTCGTGGTCAGAAGGGTTTAATTTACCACCTTAACTCAAAAAAATAAGGAAAACTATCCTCTAAAGCCTCTTAATGCACTTGTGGCCTTATGCAAATTTCCAAAAATCGACTATCCCTTACCTGCAATATGGCCACTCGCCAGTCCGCCGCTTGCGCCCGCGACGATCGCACGCAAAACTACCATGCTGTTCAGACACTTCGGAGTTGCGGTCGTGTAGCACAAACGTTCGGAACAAGTTTTTGAGTTACGTCCACATCGCACAACAGTAAATAAGACCGTGATTACAATGAACGCGTCAAAATATAAACGAAATAAAAATCACTTGACGATAAGACAACTACAGTAAGTAGGTACCTTTATATAATAGTTATAAGTCGTTACCTATGATTAATATACCTAAAGATTGTAATATAACAATATAAGGGTCAATCAACTTTTGTACACACACAATTCTGTCTGTTGCCCACTGTTCAGATTTTAATAAATAAAATAAAATCTGGGGACTTATTGGAAGTGAAATTATTATAAAATTATAGTTATATCATTAACTCCTTTCATTATAATGTATTGTTTTATTATTATTTTGATATTTATTTAATTTTCTGTACATAGGTTTTGTATGATAAATATTCAAATATAAAAGTAAAATAAAATACTAATACAAAAAATATACATTATAAAAAACCTAACCTATGAGTGCCGCCGGCAGCGGGGCAGGGCTCAAGCTACCGGTGGTTAGGGCTGCAGAGAGAGGAACCTCCTCACAATGCGTGCCGAAGAGTACTTACCTTCTGTATCTGGCCCTTAATCCAGCGAGAGTCTCTTGAGGTGTTGGTCGAGACTCTTCGCTATAAGACCGTTTGCCGAAACAACTATTGGGACAAAGATCGTCGAAACAACATTCCACATAGCGGTCACCTCGTGAGCCAAGTCAAGGTACTTGCTGAGCTTGTCCTTCTCGGCCTTCACGAGGTTCTCGTCATGCGGGATGGTGACGTCGACGAGCACTGCCGCCGGGCAGATCGATCGATTGAGACCGATCTGTCAATACGATATCAGGCTTATTGGCGACAATAGTCCTGTCCGTGATGACAAATCGATCCCAATAGAGCGTAGCACGACCATTTTCGAGAACTGGCGCCGGTGTTTACTTATAGTACGGCACTTCAGACTTAACAAGACCATTATTGAAGAGCAAGTTGCTGATGGATGATCCTGGATGTATGAGCAAGTACTCGCCGTTGAAATTATGTGTCTGAGGGACTTTCCGGGGCAACGGCACGCTCGACAAATGTCGACCGTGCCATCCCTCAGAATATATTTCCGGTAATTGTTCGTCATTATGACCTCGTCAGCAATTGCACAGACAAAACCTTCGGTTCCACAAGGATTTCGGTTTTCACGGACGCTAAAAAGTCTACGTTGGGCCTTGTTAGGGCCAGGTAGAAGCGTCCGTGTAGCTCGTTGCTTTTCCATACGTTCTTGCGGTCTTCAGTGCTCAACACCGTTGGTCTGCGCCAGTTTTCGTTTGCCAAGGAGAGAGGCGTGAGGCTCCTGTCTACTGCAACCACGATGCATCCCACACTCATTGCCAAGGAAATAATCCCTGAGATTGCACGGACACCTCGCGGTTGTGGAGATTCTTAGCATTTAAAATGCCTCGACCTCCACATTTCCTTGGGATGTACAATCTCATGACAGATGAGCGTGGGTGCAACATGCGATGTGATTTAAGCAGTAGACGGATCCCCCTATTCAGGGCGTCCAGCTCAGTCTGAGTCCACCTTAGTATGCCAAAGGATTATGTGAGCAGCGGCACCACCCAACCATTGAAGGCGCGCCTTACTACCCCGTGACAATGTTGACATTTAATATCATATCATGTCATGCAAAAACCATGATAACAAGATCTAGAACGAATAGAACAGAAGCGGATACTGCGATAGCACGCCCTCCACCCCAGCCCGCTTCGTTCGGCTCATGTCGCTATCGCTGTTGGGTTATGAGTTCGCCACTGCACCCGACACCAGCGAGTCGAGCGACCTCCGCCGTCGCGACCACCTACGTGACGTGCGACCACCGCTGCCGGCACGCTTGGGGCCTGCGGGGCATCCTGCTCTGCGCACGGCTAGGTTTAGTGCACCGCATGCGATGGTCAACATCGAATAATGAAAATTGCATGCGAGCATAATACGGGGCTACAGAGAGAGGAACTAACCTCACTGCGTACCGTGATCGAATGCTGCTCCTGTTTCAGACTCTTGAACCAGCCATCACTGTTACCGCCCAATGAATATCGGATCAGGTGCGGGCCATTCAGCGGCTTTGGCGACTGGATCAGTCTGTACCTTGATCGGCTACGCCTTGAATCGCTACATATTCGTACAACCTCCGCTTCATCACGGGACCCTCCTGCTGCGTTATCGGCTTCGATGCCAGTCGCCCAACACGCACTGATATCAGTGCAGTATGATCCCGTTAGCGACGTTGAGGATTGTGTGAATATAAGCGTAACTAGCCAGGTGAATGAGCAACTGAGGAGGGCTTTGGAAGACGCGATCGCGCAGTATCAGTCCACACCCAACTCTAGGTCTCGTTAACCAAGCTTGCCTGGCAGTAAACGAAATTTAGCACTTATGGGAGCCCTAAACGCCTTGCTGGCGTCATATTTACAAGCCAGCGAGGATATTTATCGATAACCACTCAAATTTGTACTGCGGGGCCAGCACTGCATGCCGCGTAGCTCGAGTCAAGTTTTCGGACACTGACCGAGCGACGCGCGCTCGCGGGTCTGTCCCCGCTTGGCAAGTGCGAGTTGAGCGGCGTATTGATAAGTTTAGGACTCTCATAGGAAAGCTAGTCTGCTTCAGGGGGGCAATGAACGCCCCCGAGTCATACGTTTCGTGAACCAGGCTTTTGCTTGGACCGGAATAAGGCCCCAACATTATTATGGCCTGTGTCACGGAACGTATCGACTTCCTGAAGCAGAAAGTTTGCGCGTGGGCAAGCCGTATTCGTCGCTATAGAGAGCGTGTAGATAGATACCAGCAAAATCACCTCTTCCAAAGTGATCCGAGGAAGGTGTACCGAAAGTGGGAAGGAACCGATCAAGGAGTGAGCGACGGACACCTACCGGATGCTCCTGATATGGTTAATTTCTGGCGCAGCATCTGGTCGGTGCCTGTAGTGCACACAGAAGGAGACTGGATTTTAGCTGGGCAGATATTCAAACATAGGTTATTTAAATTATATACCTATCTGTCAAGAGAATTTACGCGTTAGGCATACTTCGAGACATTGATTATCGCATATAATAATGTTTTACTGTGCCAAAGATGATTAATAAAGGTATCTGATAACTATTTTTCGTGTTTTTCATTTATTTTATTATTTTTAAATGTATTTTTGTATGATAGTATGCTTATTACCGTCATTTAATTCTTTTGCGATTTTGGACACATCTCGAAATTCCGTAAAATACTTTCTGCGATATGGCCACAACACGAAGTGCCTATATTTGAAGGCCAGTACTTTAAAAACTACGCATACTTGAAAAAAAAATGCACATTCATTTGAAGCTCTATATAATGAACAACAAAATAACCTAAACCACAGTGTTATTGACCCAAAACTTAAGGAATTAGACCCTTTTTTCTGCCGCACACTCAACTCGCAAAACTTTGATCGGCGATTTCTCTTAATATTGGTTTTTTGAGTTGTGGCCGTATAGCAGGCACTAGGCGATTTGTTCCTGAGTCTTGGATGTTTTCTATGTATTTAAGTATATATTTCTGTATATAAGTATTTATATCGTTGTCTAGTACCCATAGTACAAGCCTAGAGCTTAGTTTGGGACTAGGTCAATTGGTGTGACATTGTCCCCTGATATTTATTTATTTATTTATTTAATAATGCGATCTCAATTTTTTTACAGTACCTATCCATTAGACTAATTTCAATCCACTTTAAGTATTTTATTTCATAAGTTTAATTGAGCCAAAGTAATTCATGTCATATTATATTTTTATGTTCATGACGATTTTTATTACCTCAAACACTTTCATTCTTTTCGCAATATTCAAGTCATTGAGTCTTGTGCCATTTTCTTGTGTTCTTACCCTCAAGAAATTGTATTAACCATTAGTGGATGTTTGAAAGTAGGTAAAACTGCCATCAATAATACAAATTCAAATTGAAGCACACACGCAGGCTTGTGTAAGATAGAATATCAGATAGCACGTACGCAAACGTGAACTTAAAACAATTCTAGTAAAATGATCCAATTGTTCCATCCATCGGCAACGGACAGACGCGCGAATTTTGCCGTAATACGAGTACGTAAGCGCAGTTTTTATAGCTCCTACACTCGGGGTTTCTTCGAATCGCTTCAGCAGTTACTAAGTTTCTTACATTGTAAGAGGAAGCCGTTATCTTTTACTAGAGGTTTCCTGCGGTTGTTTCCCTGATTAAAGTTACTATGGTTGTTTTTAATAAATAATAACGAGTTTTAAGTATTTTTGTGGCAACAAAAACTTGACTGCTTTTTATGATGTCATAAATGCATTAATATCTTATGTTATAAATGTGTTGTGTTAGTTCGCTTTTGTACATAACTATTGTGTTTTTATCTACTTTTTTGTTTGTCATTTTCCTGTTTATAAAAGAAAATAACTACTTCGAAATCTGCCATTTTGGGATAATATATTATAAATAAACAGTGACACTCGCGACGCTAAGACAATTCGAGGGACACATCTCAGTCTAGCTCTACCAGAGAACAAAGAACCATAGGTACATTATTAACAGAAAAAAAAACAAAGTTGCAATTTTATTGGTGTTAAATAGGTGATGAATAGCAACATTACAATCAAAACGTATTATTTGACCACTAAATGTCTCTGATGTCGAACTATTTCAGAGTTTAAATTATCCCTAATACATTTGGAAATTATAAGTTTTTTAAAACATACTTCCATAGCAAAACAATTTCAGCACATGGGGTCAACCAGTTACCAGTTTCAAGCATAAAAAGTCACAAAAGATAGAAAATATTTCCAAGTCCATAGCATTTGGATCTCTTTTCAAACCAACGAATAAAAATAAATAAAAGAGGTGATGCACGAATAACTGGTGAATGCCTCGCGTCGTTATGGATCCAGTTGCTAACAAAGTATGTTGAAAGAAAATGTTTATCTTTGATATGCAGAAGTTTTGAACGTCCGCAACTCGGCTTGAGAATTCTTACTATGTTGGCGTTCTAAGATTATGATGTCTTATTGCGGTAGTTATATCAGCAATATAGGTAAGTGTTTTGACTAGGTACCATTTTTCAAACTACTGGATTATTATAATGGAATGAGGATTAAAAGAAAATGTTTATTCACTTTTTTTAATGAGATTTGAATATCACAATGAAGAGTGCGCACCGAACTGTTTACTTAGTTGCTGTTTAAAATCTTAAAACAACTTTAACTTTTCTCTTTGTAAAGAAACCTCTACACAAAAATGACGTACAAAATAACATGGTTCCTAACTTTCAAATTGCGATATCTCAAAAAGTTACTAAAGTGACTAGACTTGTTACTTCCGTATACCATTTAATAGCTCTTAAAATGTCCTTGGGTTTCGCACTTCTTTCTCACTCGCACTAATAGACTTTTTCTTCAAATCGACTTTCCTCCTCAGCAAACCTTTTTAGGACCTCTGCCGATTTGAAAAAAACCATAAGCAACGGAATTGTAATCTTAAACAGTAAGGTTATTTTCAACAACTTGCTTCTCAATGCATACATGAATGATTGCGAGCGTATTGTCTCAGCGGTTTATTAAATAACGCATTATTGGGTGTATCTCGGTTTTGGTCGGTTTTCTTCAACGAATAAGTTCGACCAAAGTGCACATACGGTTGACCGTATAAGTACTTACTTATTGACACACTTAAGTCCTTTATCCCTTTAAGGATATATTCGAACTGCTGTACTAATCTATTAAAATCAATAAAGCGGCAAGGGTTCAAAATTGTGCAGCTACTAATAAACACCGACTGTTCAAAAGGTTTCTAGTTTTAGCCTTAATTTTCTAATCAATCTGCGGTTTGAATATTGGGGATGGATAAAATAGAATATTCTTTGTTGTCAACTGCATCTTGTTTGATGTTCGTTCTAATAATATTGTACAATATTCCAGACATTAAACACAATATGTTATCTAGCTCCAATCTAGGATTTCTTGTTCTAACTATTTTGGGTAATCTAGACAATGGCACTTACACAATATTTGTATAGATAAATACATCCTTGCCTACAAACATTGTTTGTCATCTTACAAAGTCAGTCTCTAATAAAATTTAAACCTGGATAGAGATCCTTGAAAGCACTAAGCAGGTTTCAAAACGATTAAGTACACTTTGTGGATCTTTGTGGAAAACATGCTTTATTTCTATCTTCTTTGTACAATTTAAAATTCAAATTCATTTATTTGCATTTAGGTCACTTTACATTACGTAGTTGTAAGGTAATTCAATTTGCAATCTGTTTTAATACGACGAATGAAATTTTGAGCTAGTTTAATGAATATTATTTAAAGTACGAAAATACCGTAAAAGAGATCACCAAAATTAAAACCGGTCAAGAAATACAAAAGTACCTCTGTTTTCTCACGCAAAATAATTAAGTACTCTAGTAGAGGAAAACTGGACCGGCTTTATCTTTAAATAGGTACTTATATGAAGAAGAAATAACTAACTGGTTGATCGACCAACGCACAGACGGAACCGCTGGACGTAAGGACGGGATTGGATATCCTAGGATTACACTAAGACGAGATTTTTGGTAATTCATCACCTAATAAAAAAGGGGGAGTAGCGGACAAGTCTAATTCTACGCGTACGAAGTCGCGGGCGTCTATCCTCAGATAACCTAGATTTAAATAGATAGATCTTTGTTTTGTGGCATATGTCAAAGATTTAAATAATGTTGAATTAATAATTGCAACAAGGATAAAAATAAAACTATCTGATCCAATCAATTATTAGCTTTTGTTTTTGGAAGGCTGAAAGATTTTCCCGAAATAGACACTCGAAATAGAGTAACTCGTTTTCCTGCACTGAGAGCCTGCCACAAATTATTCAAACTCGAACTTATTTTTAAAATAAAGAACTTTTTGTTGTTTTACTCTGATTACAGGATAGGTTTTCACAAAAGTTAACTAAAACTATGGGCCGTATTAATAAACCGAACTTGACTGAGATGCTAATCTCAAGACACGTCGAAGTAAACATCAAATCCAAGGGCCGTATTAAACTGACCTTGGGGCCCGACAAGATGCACGCTGACGTAAAATTTTCTAAAACTGTCGAAGCAACAATATCGATGTAGGGTCCGCTACTTAAATATGTCAACTCCATACATTTTGGACGTTTTGCATCTTGTCTGAGCACCTGTGGCCGAGATAGCTACCTCAAGAAACGTCACAAAATACAGTTTTCTTTGACCTGACGTTCAATTTTACGTATCTTGACCCGGGCACCTCGGCCAAGATTAGAATATAAATGCGGCTCTAAGGGCCATATTCACAAATATCTTTATCTCTATGGCTCTATTAATAAACTGGGGTGCTTCTTTGAAACTCGAAGTTTTAATTACGTTATCTCCATTCCTTTCTGCGAATTCAGTCTCGAATGACAAGTGAGAAGGATGGAGCATCCGAAGTTTCAAATTTTGGGCTTCATAGTAAACAACTCTTGCTTTTGACGTGTTATCGTATTGTGTTTAACTTGGCTGCCATTACTATAATTAAATAAGAGCTTTCAAAACGTTGTCAGCACGGAAATACATCTAAAGCACGTGTAGAATCTTGACCGTGATCTTGACAAAAAGGCCTGTCGCAAGATTCATCAAAAATTAACTAAACACACTACAACACAACTGACATGGTGAAGAAAAAACAAGATAAGACTAGAGATAAATTAGAAACGTTTGTAGTGTGAAGTCAAATAGGACGTAACTCAGTATTGTGCTGCGGCCAGAGCCACAGCGCTGACAGGTGTCTATGACGTGACCTATACTTTGTCCCACGGATAGGGAGGTTAATTATGCTTTGTCGTATCTTGATGACAGCCAAGATAAGTTGGTTAATATGGCCTTGTTATAGTTCAGGAAATATGAACTAGCCGTCTGTAATCTTCACTAAAATCTTTTTGTTAATGTTAAACAAAAGGTAATCGTAACACTGCCTTCGTCCTTCAAACAGCAGAGTGGGTTGCAAGGTTAAGGTTGAGGTTTAGGTTAGGTCCAGTAAGTTTTTACGCAGAAAAAAAGATCGCAAAGTAGATAACAGACGGCCAAATCATATTTCCTGAGCTATACTAAGAATCGTAGTTATTTAATTTGAATTTCATTTTTGAATCAAAACTATCATTTCTGACGTTTATTATAATACGGCCTTTAATATGAAATATTCTCGTGACTCTATCGAGTAAAGTCTAGATACTTCACTTAGACAATTTTTGTAATGGAATAGTAAATATCATCTGCAAATCTTTGTGTCATGCACAAATAACGTATAAAGCACATAAACCCTTCCGTCAAGGGTTTTAAGATGGGGGTTGTATAACAAAAGACTGCAGCAATTTTTCATGCCGGGGTGCATCAAGTGAGCTCAGTTTCACAAAGGGTGCATTTCTCTACGCTCACGAGCAATTTGCGGCATCAGACACCACTGACATGCTTTGGGATATATAAACTGAACAATGTCTTTCAAGTGCATGTGGGAATGGTATTATTCGTATGAACATTAAGGGATTTATGTCAGGTGACTGAGGAGGATGAGGGCTTAGCGAGGATTATGAAAGGATTCGAGAATATAGTGCTTAGTGCGGTTATTTGTAATTATACTCGTAGTCGTGAAGCGATGTATTAAAAGAGGAGATGGTTATTGGGAAAGTGATTTTTACTCTTGCTTTTTCACCAGACGGTTTTAACTTTTCGCATTTTTTAAGCCTGACGTTTTTTTATCATTTTAATCTATACTTTCGCAAAGTATTTTTGGATCTCATAGGTGACTTTAGTTTTTACGCCTATGATATTAAATATAAGTGGGGTGTTATTCTCTTAAAAATGGCGGTCGGTCAGACGAACGAGCGAAAGCGTAGCTGCGAGTTTAAGTAGTCCCGTCCAAGCGAACAAAACACATTTTACCGCGTGCATTCTCAATTAGGCAGCAGCTGCGATTTCGCTCGTTCGTCCAGCCGACCGCCATTTTTAGGAGAATAACACCCCTGCACAAGATCTTACCACCACTTATTTCTGGCGAATTAACTTATGTCGATGAGCTACAGTAGCTGCTACTAAAGAAGTGTCTCCTTGTTTCAGAATAAACATGTCATAATTAATCAAATTACGAACAAGCACTACACCCACGGAATAGAAAAAACAGTGGAAGTGGCATGAGCTTCGTTTAGTATCAGACCTGATTGTCGCCAATACTCAAACTATCATAAAAATAACACGCCACCATGGAAAATGTTTTTGGTGCGACTATCGTTTTTACATTCCAAAATAGCACAATAAGGCATGCTTCTGGATTTATTTCCTATTTTAGAAATATCGGAATATCGAAATAAGCGATCGCGGCAAAAGTATGGTAGGTTATGCGGAACTCCGCATAACTATGCCACACATTACACGCCCACTTGACACTTCTACTGTTTTTTCTGTTCTGTGACTACACCAACCAAACACAGTTAATCTTTTTCGCTTTGCCAGTGAACGCTGAGTACACTCGCTTGCGTTTGGCATCAAAGGAAATTATGAGCTACAATTACTTTTAATTAGTACCACCGCTTGAGATATAACAGGAATATGCTTTCAAAGGATAATATCCCTTTGGAATCCGTTACTTCAATCTGCATTTTAGGATGAGATTTAAAGGATAGTTTGGTTGGATTTCAAGATTTGTGTCATTCGTGTTACGCCATTTAGGTAAATAGTTTGTGATTGATTATAGAGTTTGATTTGGATTTCGTTAATTTTAAATATGTACTTATAGGTAAAATACTTAAGTAAAGATCCTCTTGCATGCAGTTATGTACAAAACCAACATAGAACTTGTACGTGAAAATTGAACGCGATCTGATATTATGGATCGCGATGATCACTTACCATCAGGTGACTCACTTACCATCAGGTGACTCACCATTCGGTGACTCACTTACCATCAGGTGACTCACTTGGCTCGTCTGAATTCTTTTTCACATAAAAAAGCGGGATCTGACTGAAAGACTACAATCTCAAGACTGAAATAAGATTGCACATAATATGTTGCTGGCCCGGTGTAATATGGAAAAGCTTTGCTTTCCACATTGAAACACAACAATGCGAGCACTGCTGCTTTGCGGTAGGTTAAAAGACAAAATGTAGCGATTCGGACGCGGACGTAACCCACCCAACGAAACTTTCAACACGAAAGTTTCCCTTTAAGTCCCAAAAAGTAGAGGAGAGAAATTGCAAATACTTCACACATAATCACTTTCAACCTACTGTCATTACTTTAAAAGTGCGTGGTCAAATAACAACTTTTGCTAAAATAAATTTAAGCATCTGACTCTTTGTGAGCATTTTTACAACCTGACTTTTATATTTGCACGACAAAGTAACACGTCACGCGTCACGCCCCCCTCCCATTCTGCGTGTTTGTCCCGCTAATGACGGCGAGACGTGCCGTTGCCAGGCAACGCACCTACGGCTATCCTTTACTGGGGGTAATTGTATTTTCCTCGAACGGTTCAGTTACACCGTCTTTATTATGAGGTAATTTACTTTTTGCTCAAGAGCTGAAATGAAATGGTGGAGGATTATTTTTTCTTTCGCCTACAGACATTTGAATACAAATATAGCTTTTGAAGTTAATGGTGGCTTGTTTTTTTTATAACAAACACTGTTTTAATAATTTAATTCAATAGAAAGCAGATTTACTTTATGAGATACTTACTGAATCTATTTTAAAATAAAATTGTATAAACTCGATGTCGCAATTAATAAGTTTACACTTTAAGCCGCAACAATATTAATTATTTTATAATGTTATTAATTTTTATTATTTCCTTAGGAACATTGCTTTTGCATGACGTGGATTATGATATTTTCTGGATATCCTTATAACACTCTAAAACGACCAAATATAGTTTGGAATGTTTGGATTCAACTCGAAAGATGCATTATAACCTGATATTTTTTCATTACTAAATAATGTGTAAGCATATTTCTGAATGTCTAGATAAGTAGTAAAATGTTCTCTTTAATTATGTTAAACATGTGTTTTATTACTTCTGCATAATAATTTGTATCCCAATCTCCTTTTGTCTTAAAAACTGACAAAAAGTACTCAACAACAACATCTGCCTCCTACCACCAAAATTACTTTTATGTGTAACATTCATGGCTAAGTAATTTCGTTTCGAATAAACGTTTCGACTTCCGAAACCAAGTCACCAAGATCCTGCGTTTGCGCCAATTAACGTCTTAATTTGCCCAAAAACTTTGCGTGTGTTTCGTTTACTTTTGTTACTCTGTATATGAAGTTGCTCCAACTCCAATCATGCTAGCATCTGTAAGGATGTGTCAAAGCTCAACTGAATCTCTGTCAGTAATATATTAAAAAGGCCGGGTTTTTTCACTTATTTGACTTCTTAAAAATACCCTAGACTATGTCAGGATATTATAAAGATGTATAAGTAAACCCTACTCTACGCCACATCCTCTCATTAGGGCTGTGAAGAGGTTTCCACCTCGTACCGAGGAAGCTGGGTACAATGCCCCCTTTTAATGCTCACGCTCTTACAGAATTAAGCGTGAGTTTACATAACCAAATGTAGATTTAGTTATGATTTCTCGCTGTGATATTTAATTAAAGGTTTTGTAAAGGAGTATGCTTGAATTCTACCGAGTGCGCCATATATGATGTTTGGAACATGGCAAATAGCACTACTGTTAAAGTACAGTTATAGGTACTAGATAACGATAGAAATGAGACTAATGGGCAATGTTGGTCACTTTATTCATATTATAATAAATATTATTATTTGCTTATTTGTTTATTTTGTAACAATCGGTTTATAACAATCTTTGATTAACTGTGCCATTGTGCAATTGGTGCCTGTCAGCTAAAAGTATTCAATACAAGTGGCATACCATTCATTACACGTATTACATTATTAAATTTAAAATTCTTCTCATCATACCACTATTCCTGTACCAGGGACCAAATCCAGAACCAAAAGATTGTAGAAAGGGTCGCTACTAACATAGTTAACCACGTTGTCAAACAATAAGAAAGAGACTAGCGTTCGAACTTCAAAATAAACTGACGTCTTTTGTCTTTCCTTGTTGCAGATGGTACCGTGAAAGCGCAGGCGGCGTGTTGCGTGAGCTCCGAGACGGCGACGCAAACGGCCGCTACACGCGCGCACACGACGCGCTCGGGTTACGTCGCGCAGACATCCAAGATGGCGGCCGGTGGGCGTGTCGCGCCGCCAATGCGCACGGGCATGTTACGTTGCGCTTGCAACTGAATGTGCGCGCGCACCTTACTACACATGTGCAGCCGCACACACAAGTAAGTAGATATTCTTCTTTATTCGTTACAGGTTTATCGTCCCTTAATTTCTGGTTCTGAAGAATCCCCTTTAAAGTAGAACTTGTATGTGGTTACGAGCAGTCATTTAATATGGATATCGATCATAATTGACATTACATAAATAAATGTTTAAATCTTCCGTTTAAGATCTCTTAATTCTATAATTTCAGTTTTGTTTAGTACCCCCACAGGAATACAAACTACTTTAGATAAATAGACGCGCAAAGATTTCGAACAAATACATAACACCCCACCTTTGAGGCGGAGGTAAATAATGTTAATGCAACACATGAAAGTCACATTTAAAAAACTGAGACTAAGAGGAAAGCAGGGCGATAGAACCCTAAATAAAATCCAATCCCACGATTCCAAAGGTCAAACAAATAAAGAATTTAATATTGCTTTGAAGTCATGGCGAAGCAATAAGGGAGAACAATATTACTTTCAGCATTAAGCAGGAAATCGTAATTTGAATTAGATTACCCCCTGATTGGGTTGACGGGGCTAGGCCTCGCTTGGGGCTTTGTTTATCCGAGGGACACAATATTATTTGTTTTAACGTTTGTTTTGTCACGTTTTTAATATGGCAAAAAGTGTAGTCTATTTGTTTCGTTTTGTTTCAACCTTTTTAGGTATAATATAAGGTTGAAACAAAACAAATAGACTATAGGTATATTATGCCCCGGTAGTTTTCTTTTTTCTTTTAGAATATTGACCTCATTAGTGCTCTTTCACACATCGGTAACATGGATCTACTATTTCAGACAAGACCTTCATTGCTGGGAAAAAAATATTGTCTGTCGGTTTTTGTGTGACCTCTCATGAACATTATTAAAGTAATGAGAAACTTAAGTCGGCTATTTTCGTAAGCGTACGACCTATCGTGTACAAAAAAAATTACAGTTTCGTTAACGTTATAATTATAAATGAAATATAGTACATTGTTGCAGAGGATAGAAAGCACGCGATTTTTGGACGAGTCCAAACTACGAACTAACTACGTTTGAACTACGTTTCGGCCCTCTAGTGTACGAGTCCATAAATTGCACTTTCTACCGAGGCAGACATAGTGCTTTTCACAACTACTGAGAGGAAATAAAATAAAAATACATATTCAAAACTTTTAATTCACTTTCAATAGTGTTAGTCAATTGGCGTCGGTTTTTCAAAGGTAGTATAGAAGCTGTATCACCGCCAATTTTACCATAGATAACTTTTTTAAATCTGGACCCCTATTCTCGTGGTACTCGAGATTAATAAACTAACATTCGAGATGAAGATGTCAAATTCATATAAAATGAATGTATTTGTTTCGCCATATCTCCCATGTAAATTCATCTCTAGTGGTTCGAGATTAGGGGCCAAGTACGAATTACATTTTAAAAAAAGCAGTGACATATGGTATGTTCTGATTGGTCGATTTCAATTTTTCATTTTAAAGAGCTATGACACAAAAATTGATTGATTGATTTTCATTGGTTCTTAAAGTTGGACAACAATGTTCTCGACCAATCAGCAAACATGCCGATAAAAACATTCTTAGTCTGTCCTTATAAGTGACGTTTTATGACCCCAAACAAGACCATCTTTGGCCATATTTCCGAGCAGTGTTGTGAAAAATAAATCTCACACCAATGCTCTAGTCCCAAACTATGCTCTAGGCTTGTACAGTCGAAAGTACACACCATCGCGTCAAATGTATGTAGACAACGATAAATACATACATTATAGAGAAATACATAAAAAGGCTCAGGAACAAATACTCGTGCTAATCACACAAATATTTGCCCATACTGGGAATCGAACCCGGGACCGGAGCTTCGTAGGCAGGGCCACTACCAACAAAGCTAAAACGCGTATGTCATCGTCGTTTTGCATCTTGTGTGGTACAGTCAACCAATTTGATTCCTAGGCCGCTATGGACATTGTCAACGTGACGTTGTAAACCAAATCATAGGAATGTCTTATGTTTGGTTGTCAAAGTCACTTTAACATAGTCCATAGTGGCCTAGAAATGAAATTGGTTGACTGTACATAACAAAGTTCAGCACACCACGAACAAAATCCTTTTGTTAAACGCAGCGTCTGCCAAAGGGAGTAGGCAAACGTCCCCAGAGGTAACTAATTTGTCCCTTCCGCGACCCTCGCCGCCGGGGCGGATAGTAATAATATATTTCTGTTCTTTACACATTGTGTTTGTCCTGAGTTTTATTTTAGAAGTCTCGGCTAGGCGTTTCATTTAGTGCTTGTTACTTAATTTATATTCCTTGGGGAATTAACATAACTTCATAATGTTTTTCACACGAGTGAAAGAGGATGTGGATGTGTATACAAAAGGCAGACAATTACCTCCACTTCGATGCAATTAAAAAAGCACTTTTATGCATTTCGCTTTTAACGCATTTATAAATAAACCTCGTCGACCTCAAAAGTAATGGAATGTGACCAAACTCAAAATGTTTTTAAATAAATGGCCGAGTCACCATTTTGCGGTAATGGCGGCTGCGGTGAACGACCATGACGTCACAAAATGCTTGCACAGGATTGGTAGATAAAATTAAGACTTTATTGGCTCAAAATGCATTACGTCATTAGCCTGATTCCTTGCAAGTTACAGAGTCCTCGGTATGATCTTCTGCAACGTAGTTTGTGCAATTTAAGTCATCTGCTAGAGACAAAAGGTGGAATTTTGTATGATGTGTAACACAATCTTAAACGTAACAACAACAACAACAACATAAACTCACGCCTTCATTCCCAGAGTGAGGTAGATAGAGCCACAGACTCACCAACAACTCCAAAAACTTGTTGATAACAGTGTTATTTTTAAGGTTGTTATTACAATAGCACATTTTGCTGCATAGTAACTTTATGAGGTCATACTACGGTTATTATTAAAAATCAAATAGGTACCTGTGTAGACACCCGGAGGTAATTCAAAGAAGGTACTAATTGCTAGATTTTAAAATAATAAACTATGAAGCCCGAACCGACAGACTAGAAAATACGAGTCCAGCAACATGACGATAGCTGAGACGAAGTGAAGAAAATAGACACCTTTATAAGGAAGGGGTTACTGATTTAAATTTAATGTTTAATTGAAAAGTGACAGAGTAAAAGGTAAAGTTAATAATTTGAGCAATTTCCTAAAACAACATTTTGAGGGTTTAACTTTCGACGGATTTCGGCAAGCTTACTAAACTGCTGAGTTTCGACAATAGACATCTCAAAATTCTTGACATGTTACAAATCTCCGGGGCAGCAATAAGAACGACAGTCCCTTCCTGATTGTTTCAATTGGAGCGGACGACGCAAACATTTGTTTGGGCCGGCTCAGCCTGACCCTTCAGGAACAAGGAATTGCAAATGAGATCGGTCCACAGGATAGTGCTGTTCATTTTTAAAGGTTCTACTTGTATATGCATTGATGAATAATGTAAGAAATCAAGGCAAATAGGATTTGAATTTTGTATTAAAGAAAATTATTTGCTGTATGTAAAGCTTTTATATGAGCTATAAAGCATTGTTTTTATTGACATTGACTAAGATCGAGAGAAACAATATCTGGGGCCCTGGACAAGATGGATAACGCTCGACGCGACTGTATGGCAGCTTCTATCAATTCTATTTTCGATAACGATAACTTTCGTAGAATGCATCTTTTTATTAGCTCGCTTTACTTTTATTTATTTATCATTTCGGTTTGGTGCAATCGATTTAAACTAAGGAACTTCCCGATAATATAGAACTTACTTTAAACATGACTGACAATGCAATATTGTGGAAGCGAAATAGTTTAAATTTATTAGTGTTGAAAACAAAGCATTGTTTTCTTTTAAAATAAATTATATGAGTGCCAAAATCAATGCAACCGGCACAAGAACTCAATGACACGATCACTAAGCAAAGACAAATCCCAAGATATCACCTTGGTTGTTGAAATCGAGCAATCTGTTTAGCCTCTACGAGGGAGCAAAGAACCACATATATACATAGCAGATATTAAAATATATCAGGGGACAATCTCGCACAGACTGAACTAGTCCCAAACTATCACAATAATATAAACCTACATAATAATATATAGATAATTAAGTACTAAAATACATAGAAAATATCACACAAAATATCCCTTCCTGGGATTCGAACCCGGGACCGATAACTTCATAGGCAGGGTCACTACTAAGTATGCTAACGAGTCGTTAAAGCATTTATAACGTTAAAACATTCATAAAAGTCAAAAAATTACCCTCATTCGGCAATCAGGTTGTGATTTATACTTATATTTATACGTAATTATTCATTAGCTTATTTTATTAAGGCCCTGTTTCAAAATAGACGAGTGAATTTATCTGCCACTTAAAGTTGTCTCTCTCCTTATCTATTGTTAAAGTGTAAGAAAGAGAAAGGGCTAATTTATCTGTCAAATATGGTTTACTTGTCGATTGTGAAACAGGCGGTAAGTGTAGTTTGATATTGCTAAGATTGTTATTGCTACGTTCGCAGTCTCCGGAGATTTCACGACGTTCTCGACTTTGCCAGTAGCCTTTCAATCTTGTTATAAAATTTGCAACGCGTTAAAAGTTTCCAACTTGAAGAACGTAATATATTATATATACTTATGTAGTTTTGCGACGAGGGAACTAGTTGAAGTATACCCCGGATTTTACGATACACAGGCTACGCAATGAACTCAAGTTATGCCCCATTTTAAGACAGTTTTAAGTTTTGCTGGCTAAGAAGTGGGCTAAGAAAAATATTAATACTACAAGAGATAAAAGTTCAAGTAGTAATTATGTCTTTTTTTCAACAAACTATTGGAAGAAGTAGTTCAATTAGTAAGTAATCATAGAATGTATACGTTCAGGTTTTGTTGGGTTTGGTTGTGTTATGTTAAGTTTGTTTTATTTTATTTATTAAAACCATGTTGCATGAAGTCAATGTTATTTTTACGTCTTACTGTCTCAAGCCTAATGTGTCATTATGACATTGCTTTAGGGTAAGTAATTAATTCAATTTTTCATGATGATACATTAAATTAATTTATAAACGTCATAAGTACAAAGCAGTTTTCAAATAAGTTGATTATAGGAACGTAGAGTCAACTGCCCTATTGTTGGCCACCTATCAATTATTGGCCCCATGAACTTTAACATAAGGTAATAGAGACGATAATTCAACAATCACTAGGTGCCAGTAACTGGTATTTTAGAGGCCAGTTACTGTTATCCTAGTTCAAGTTTGAGTTTGCTACAAGGGGCTTAGCGGAGCTATTATATAAAATTATTTAGTCAATATTTTTAATACGCCGTGAAAGCGTAACAGACAGACGACAGAGCTACATTCGCATTTATAATATTAGTATGGAGCGGGTACCACGATGCAAATAGTTTTTCCCTTTTTTTGACATCGACGGACAAACAGGCAGACGGCCCACCAAATGCCTACATCTGCAACGCCAGAGGCGTCACCAATGCGTAGCCTGTCTCGAAGAAATGATACCCTTTTAAAAAAAAAACTTTGTTTAAGGTGGTCAACAGTGGAGGAACAGCCACCATAAACTGCTCTTGGAGCGGTTGGCCAGCACCCAGACTAGAATGGTTGCATAACGGCGTTCCCCTGGGAGCTGGAGTCACGGGGGGAAGAGTCAGGGTGCACGGGAATGGGGAACAGCTGGTGATATCAGCTGTTCATCGGGCTGATAAGGGCGTGTACCAGTGCATGGCGAGGAACGAGAGGGACTCAGCGCAGGCTAGTGCTGAACTGCGGTTAGGAGGTGACTGACAAATCTAGTAATAATAATAATAATAATATCAAGGGACGATCTCACACCAATTGACCTAGTCCCAAACTAAGCTCTAGGCTTGTACTATGGGTACTAGACAACGATATAAATACTTATATAGAGAAATAAATACTTAAATACATAGAAAACATCCAAGACTCAGAAACAAATACTCGTGCTCATCACACAAATATCTGCCCTTACCGGGATTTGAACCCAGGACCGCTAGCTTCGTAGGCAGGGTCACTACCAACTAGGCTAGCGCGTAGTATTTTATTACGTACCTTTTCACAATATAACGTATTCCGACGGGATTATTACGCATTACGTTTTGTTTAAGCCTACAAATGTTGTTATAACAATAGTTTAATGCAATGTTTCCCAGAAAGAATTATATATTAAATAGTTTTTGATAATTTAATGATAATTACAAGACTTGAAACAGCAGATACCTTGAAATTTAATATTGATTCTCCCGTGATTATGACTCATTCTAATGTATTTATATTTTCTTTAAATAGATACCGCACCAGAACTTCAGTACACATTCATAGAACAGGTCTTAAGGCCTGGGCAGGTGGTGACCTTGAAATGTTCGGCAGCTGGGTCCCCTCCTCCTCACTTCACGTGGATGCTCGACGGGCAAACCCTGAACACCATGGCCAAAGGGCATCGGTGAGAATCCAGTTGCTATTTACATCGATGACATCTTCTGTCTTGAACTTTACTGGTGTTTCTTGGCACCTAAAACTTGTTAAATATTTTTATGATTAGTTACAGCGTGGAACAGTTCGCGACTAAAAACAATGACGTGGTTAGCTACCTCAACATCTCAGCCGTCAGGTCTGATGACGGAGGCCTATACACTTGCAAAGCTGCTAATTCCCTTGGAGAAGTATCTCACACTTCTAGACTAAATATTTATGGTAAGTTTCGTTCGTTTACACCAGTTTTCATTACCCTTCTTGTATGAAACTTGGCGTATTTTTTGAAATTTATTTGACTAACTTTACCTTAAGAATTTTGTATTCCCAGGAACGCCTTACGTTAGATCAGTGGGTCCTATAAGAGCCGTGGCTGGACGAGAGCTGGTGATGTACTGTCCATATTCCGGCTACCCTATTAGGTAAGTAAAAAAGGAAAGCTTCTTTATCCACAAAGTACCTGAACGACATTTTAAGTCGTGATTAGCAATGTGCAAATTACAGAACAATCCAAAAGTTTAAATATCTTCTTAAGTAATTGCCGAGAGCATTAACAATGTTGTCTTTTTATACAAAAAATAAGAATATTCTAGTCTTAAATAAACTTTCACAATTTAAGAATTTTCTCGTCGGTACAATTCACCTCGTGGTGTCTTTACACACGATGAGCGGGTCAAGGTCTCCAAAGCCTTAGCCAAATATACAGGGTGACTGGTAACTCGACCTATTCCATAAATGAGGTTATACTAGAGCTAATTTGCTATAATTTTGTCCTAGTCAACTAGGGGTCTAATGCCACTGGTTTTGGAGTTATTTAATTTTTAAGTTTATTTTAAGAAATTCCGTCCTTTGGTGTTAAACTATCAATTGTGAAAAAAGTACCTGGCTTTGGGGACTAAAATGACGTTTTTCGAATAGCTGATGAATTAGGGAATCTTTTAAACAAAAATACTTTGCGAAAACTGCAAGAACCTCAGAAATAAAAGGTCCTTAAATCGCAATTCCGTTATTTCTTTTCAAAATGTTTACTTTCGGGGGGGGATTACTCCAAAAAAATGTAAGACACTTGGCGTACAAATTACGTAAATAACTTCCTAAATTCATAAGCTTTCCGAAAAGGTGCAAATGTTGTCAACTTTATTACAGGTTTGAAAAATTAAGCTTATTAAAAGAGCAGAGGGTGCGATGTAAATTTAACTCGGAAAGTTGATATCAAAAACTAGGTAACATTCGTCGGACTATGGTCGCAGCCAATGTGCCTCATGAGTTGGAGCCACGGGGTCTTAATCGCTCGGACCGCTGGTTATGTGGGCTAGGGCAGTCTCATGTGCGAGGCCACGTGCCTCAGCATTTTTCCTTAAATGGTGCAAGCACCAGCACACCAGATACTCAGAGCTCAAGCGGGCGTATGAGTTTGTTCCAGAGCTGTAGAGCGCAGTTGTTCTTGGTGCGTAGAGGCAAAACCTCTTTTTTAAGGCTTTGGGACAGCGATTGAGGGATAGGGCCTGTGACCTCCGGTCCGGTTTGTAATCTGTTCCATCACATTTCGTTGGCAACACAGCATAGCAATGTTGCCAGCATTGGATACCTTTGAACCAGGCGCTACCCGAGCCGCGGAATCATTTTGCGGAAGATTTATTGACGAAAAATGATACTGATTTAATTTATGTACACTGTTGACGAAGCATGATGCTAATTAACTAATCGTAAACTCTTGACGAAACTTGTTACCGATATTTTTTTGTAATTGGCATAAATAAAGTTTTAGAAAACATTACAAATCTTGTTCAAATTAGGAACTTGAAGTGGCGCGATGTTAAATGCAGACTCCTTATTGGTCATGGGATTGAGCCGCTCGACGAATCCAGGTTCAATTTAAAACAAAAAGAAATCAGTTAGTTTCAACCATCTTAGAGATCGCAATTTCCCTTGTTACCTAACATTTCTGTGCTAATACCGCTTCCTTTTCAAATGGCTTTGTACCAAAATGACGAATACGCGGATATCATGTAGTGTTACGGGTTTTGTGATGGTGACGCCGCTGCAGCAAGAAGAGAGTATCAAAGACGGTTCCCTAACCGCCGTTTACCTGATGTCAGTGTGTTTGGAGGGACATATCAGCGCATTCGGGAAACAGGATCGGTTCGACGACACCAAACCGATACTGGAAGAGCTAGTGTTAGAGATCCTAACGTAGAAGAGCGAATCTTGCAACGTTTTCAAGCAGACGGCACTACGTCAACAAGAACTGTGGCTAACCAGCTTGGTGTTTCCCAGTGGAAAGTTTGGTCCGTACAACATCAATCACAACAGTATCCATACCACTACTCGCCAGTACATGCTATTGAGGAGGGCGATCCTGCAAGGAGGATGGATTTCTGTAGATTTTTACTGAATGCAGATAATGAGGACCCAGAATACCTGAAAAAAAATTTGTGGACAGACGAATCCAACTTTGACCGTGATGGTATTACTAACTATCATAATCTGCATTTTTGGGCTCCTAAAGGTCAAAATCCAAGAAAATACAAAGAAGGTGCACACCAACGTAGATTTTCGCTAAATGTATGGATGGGGATCGTGCACGATAATTTGATTGGACCATTTTTTCTGCCGGCACGACTAACCGGCATCGCCTATGAAAACTTTTTAATGGAAGAATTACCTACGTTGTTGGACGATGTGCCGCTTGCCACAAGAATGGGTTTGATTTACCAGCATGATGGCTGCCCAGCCCACTATCATCGGGGCGTACGACAGTGGATGGACAATAACTATCCACAGAAATGGATTGGTCGAGGTGGACCGATTCCTTGGCCGGCAAGAAGCCCGGATTTAACACCATGTGACTTCTTCATTTGGGGTCACATGAAGTCGTTGGTGTACCATTCACCAATATCCACTCAAGAAGAGTTGAGAGTAAGAATTTTGGCAGCTGCCCAAAAAATGAAAGACACGCTTTCAACACGAGTGACAGTAAGCGAAGTGCGACGCCGACTTCATGCATGCATACGTAATGGAGGGAGGCAATTTGAACAAGAATTGTAATGTTTTAAAGTCAGAATCCGGTAAAATAAGATACTTTTTTTGCTATTTTTGTTATTGATATCACACCTTCTGCTCTTTTAATAAGCTTAATTTTTCAAACCTGTAATAAAGTTGACAACATTTGCACCTTTTCGGAAAGCTTATAAATTAACAAAGTTATTTACGTAATTTGTACGCCAAGTGTCTTACATTTTTTTGGAGTAATCCCCCCCCGAAAGTAAACATTTTTAAAAGAAATAACGGAATTGCAATTTAAGGACCTTTTATTTCTGAGGTTCTTGCAGTTTTCGCAAAGTATTTTTGTTTAAAGGATTCCCTAATTCATCAGCTATTCGAAAAACGTCATTTTAGTCCCCAAAGCCAGGTACTTTTTTCACAATTGATAGTTTAACACCAAAGGACGGAATTTCTTAAAATAAACTTAAAAATTAAATAACTCCAAAACCAGTGGCATTAGACCCCTAGTTGACTAGGACAAAATTATAGCAAATTAGCTCTAGTATAACCTCATTTATGGAATAGGTCGAGTTACCAGTCACCCTGTATGTACTGATACAATGGTGACGACGATAGTTTTTTATAGTCTTTAAAAAAAAATGCTTTCTAGCTCTGTGAAGTGGGAACGGGATGGCAGTCCTGTCGAATGGGACAGCAACATGGAAGGCGCGTTGCGAGTGTCCCGAGTAGACCCCTCGCAAGCTGGTGCCTACACCTGCACCGTGACAGGGCCACACGGCGAGATTGCACGAAGGGAGTTGCAGCTAGTCGTTAGCAGTAAGTTAACTTATGATCCTAATTATTAAAAGGCCACATATGCTGCCAAGCGTGTGAAGAATGTGAGATCAAGATAGTTTGCGCACGCTTTGACGGCAGCGTCAAATTCAAATATTTAATTGCCGTTTCCTTTAAAATCATAACGTTGACAAAAAAATGATATACCAGAATTAAGAAGTTATAAATATTTAAGTATTGAATCGAAAATCATCATAAAAGATCATAGACTTTCGAAGATTCAACTAAAAACGTGCAACAAACGTGTCATGTTTGAAAGATAAAACTATAGAGCATTTTGTTTCTAATTATATTTTCACTTTAAACAGTCTCCAGGAAATATAATTAAGTAGGTAAATATATATATCCATCGTATAATTAAATATATCCAAAGAACAGACACATAGGCATTATGGTTATTGAATTCCAGATCATCAGTATCACATGTCATGTGGCCTCTTTACTTGAACTAATACTGAGTAAGAGTCAAACCGTAGAAAACTGGGACTACTGAGTGCTTTGAGGCGGGCATTTCACTCAAGAAGAGTTTCCTAATACGGCTTTTAGTTTAGTTGTACTGTTATTATTAAACTAAAAACTTGAAGTAACCATACGCTAAACTTTATGTTTTTATGTGATAATTACGAACAGACTGTTAATCTACGTTCCGTTTTATAACAAAAGTAGCACCGCAAAGTTTAATACAAATTAGTTCAGTTGGTTATATTATAGAACAGCAAAGGTAGTACGAATGGAAACTATTAGCAAGAGTTAATAAATGATTAAATTCAAATGTTTGTAGGTTTTTTTAATAGAGAGCAGAATAAGTAATTTGTTTAAAAGCACTGATAAATGTAATTCCAAGAACCTAGTAGTTTACGAAATAAGTAGAAAAAAAACGAATCCATTCTCTAAAAGTACATTTAAAATTCGTGCAATAGAAGTGGTTCAAGGGTACGGATCTAATTCACTTAAATTATTGCCATAAAGTGCCTTCTTTAACTTAATTTATTACGAGCATAAAAATTGAGCTTTCGTGTTCGATTAATATAATGAAAACTTGATTAGATTCAGTGTTTCAATTTCTTCTATAATAAGCTAGAAAATATTTATTTGACTTTTTTGCAACAAACGTGCCAAAGTAATTTAGACCTTAAATTTTAGCTGGCAGTTACTTTTCATAATATGTCATTGAGCCAGCTGGCTGAAGAGCTTTATAATACATTTGCCAAGCCGTGGTCTCCAGTCCAGAACACTTCCACCACAACAAAATAGATGAACCTTTGAAGTGATGGTTATCTAAATTAGGTTTCTACGCAGCACAACGGCCTTTTTCTATGATTGGATTTGAAATTTAATAACCTTTATACGCAAAGCAGTATAATACCTATATCTAAGAAGGATTACGAGTAGTACAGATATATTACTAGAGTTAGACTTTCAGTTTAGCTTAGCTTCTCAGACTCTACTTTAACCATCACGGTCTCTTTTCAGATCCTCCCGAAATCGAGCCTTTCTCTTTCTCTGCGAATCTTCAGGAGGGCAAACGGGCCCAAGTCAGCTGTAGCGTGACGTCAGGAGACATGCCTGTACACTTTGCCTGGCTGAAAGACAATGTGCCTATACCGTCATCTTTACAGGTTAGTATTGCCTTTCGTATAAAGTCTCATTGGCGCCATTTATACAGAAGAGGTGCGACAATAGTATACTTACATTAAATCCCACTTCTGAAAACATTATTTAAAAATCCCACTTCTGACGCGATATTCAACTTTATAATACCTATTATCTTTGGATCAGTTTTTCTGTATAAGTCGCGCCTAAGCTACCCGATTGGTTAACATTTCTTTACTCACAATAACTAACAAGTCACACTGCCGCACTCAGAGAGATTTTAGAAACTTAACTTGTTCCTATTTCCAACTTGTGTATGAAAATCGACAATAAGGAACAACTTAATTGTCATTAACCGACTCTAAGTGCGACCGTTCCTTGTTTATTATTTAATGAAGCGTCAAAGTTTAATAATAATCCTTAACTTACTTAGTATTTGCGTGTACACAATATCAAGATAACAATGCTATAGGTGGAAGAACGCGGCGCCGATTTTTTTAGCAACCTCGTATTCAAAGAGGTGTCCGCGCGGCACAGCGGTCTTTACACTTGCGTCGCCTCCAACTCCGCCGCTAAAGTCAATTATACTGCAGAACTGGTCGTCAAAGGTACATTGAGCACTGCACTTTGAGCACCTGAGCACCAAAGCACCATGAGCACTGTCACGCTTAATGAGCACTGAGTTTTAGGATTTGCAATGTTCACTTGTCATTTAGATGTAAGAGCACTTTGGGATTTGGGCAGACTGACTCTTGAGCGGCCGAGTACCTTTCATAAAGTGGACGGATGAAGTTGATAAAGTATCAAAATAAATTTCCTTAAATAAAGACTAAAGCTGAGCCGTCCTCGAAATTTCTCAAGAATTTACGACAACAGTCAGTACGTCTCTAGGGACGAAAATTTCGGGAGTTTTTGGAAACAGCACGTCTCTGTTTGGGAGATTCTTGAGAACTCTTACACATCTGTAATGGAGATAAATCAACTTAATACGTGGAATTGTCTTTTTCATTTTCATATATGTATATTACTAGCGGCCCGCCAGCGGCTTCGCCCCGCTGCAAATTTATGACTTTCCCGGTGAATTTTTCAATTATTTTCTGTCATACAAACCTTGTCCTGACAATGACGAACACAACAAAAAAGAAATCAGCCAAATCGGTCCAGTCTTTCGGAAGTTATGCGATCACATACATTTTGGCGATTCATTTTTATTTATATAGATTTATTAGTAATGTTGATCACCACGCCTCTTAAGGTAAAGACCCTAACCAGTAAGCACGCGATAAGAGTCAGCCTGCCAGTAAATCAGGGTTTTAACACTTTTAATTTTATAGCGTTGTGATAAGTTATCCCACAGAATACACTTTATCTACTTTTATTACCACATGCTGTTTTATAAAGTTTTCCTTTATGTTTGTTTGGCTCAGCGTTGGATTACAGACGGCTAAGGAAAGGGTAAATTTATAAAACATATTTTATTAAGGTATTCAAGTTTTAATGGATGGCTAAAAGTTTTCACCAAGAAGCTAACAGTTACAACTTACTGTACATAAATGTTTTATTATCTTAAGTAAGAAAGTTATGCATAATTTTTTCGACCAATTACTACAAAGAGAGCTGGATTTTTTCAAAGTGGTCATGAAAATACAAAAAAATAAGCAAGCAGTAGAATCTAGTGAAGGGTCTATCCGAATCATTACCACTATCTTACAAAAACCAGAAATTTCCCGCCAAACTTGGGTGTTCTCACTGTTTTGTTTCGTTGTGAGGATCACAATGCCGGTAAACTTATTAGCATAAAAACATTTCATTCACATTTCGTCCCTTTACTTTCTCAACCCCGTATTTGATCGAATAGATAGGAAAGTAGTCTTTATTCTTGAGGCAACATGAGTGTATCGAACTATTCGATCAGATACAAGGTTGAGAAAATAAAGGGACGATTTGTAGCCTTGAGATTACGCTATTGTAAAAGATTTTCGAAAACTGTCAAAGAGTATGGAATTGACGTAAGCGCATAGAGAGTGTACATTAATAATGTTCAAAAAAGTACCTTACAACTGTGATCATGAGTGTTTTTTTTTCTAGTAATGTTTTTTATAGCTGCAGGATCAGGTTTTGGTAACATTACAATTTAAGCATCGTGTTATCTAGATCGTCTAATGATGACACTTCACTTGTCTGTTATAATTTGTCAAATATTTTCAATGATGTAAGAGATGTAAGATCAATTTTTGGCAAACATTGTCAAGTGAGGGGTCACTATCTATAACGTAACACAGGAGAGTTCGTCGACAAGACCCATATTTTACTAGCTTGATTTAATCTCTGTAATCATAACTATTTTGTGTCTATTATTCATTCAATTTCGATTAGTCCAATCAACGAACTCTCAGCATTCACAATGGAGGTCAAAAATATTGTTGTAAGTTGTTCAGACTTACAACAATGTTTGAGAAACATTTTGTGTCAGGGGATTCATTTTTATATCTCATTTGCGATATGAGGTCGTGTTTATCGAAGTGGATAAACGTGGATAAAACATCTGTCACTTTCTCACCAGTAATTAAGTGCAGGAGGGACAGATGCTTTATTCACATCTATGCGAGTACACACCGCGATAAAGACGGTTGTAATACCGGGTTTTGCCAAAATGGCCCATATTGACTGATTTCTGCAACTTTGTATTTTTAAATATCAAATAACTTAAGAGTAATTTTCAAATTACTTATGAAAGTAAGATTAAAAAATCGTCATCCTAAACCACATCTTGTGCGTAAATATTAAGTTTAAATGTCCTTTTCTGTTGAGTAATATTTAGTTCCTGAATTTATCATTTGGATAAAACGTTTAGTTATGAGTTTCCCTTTTCATGTAAACTTTATTGCACAAATACATAAAGTAAGGAAAAATGGCGGATATAATGCGTTCAGGCATTATCTACCAGTCAACCCTTCGGCCCAACAGAGACAAGTAGAGCTTGGTTGAGTGGTGCAGCGTTTTAACAATGCTTTTAAATAAGAACCCATTTTGTAAACTGACATCGCATTATTCTTATGTTACTTGAAAAGTCTCGTTTTTTTAAATAATTGATGTTGAATAATAATATGCATCTAATACAAAACTTACTCTAACATACTTTGTTATCCACTTCACCTATGGAAGTATCATGTTGACTCTATTGTCACTCGATTTTCTTTGTTACAAAGGCAATGCGAAGTGACAAATACCTACATTCAATGAATAACATATTTTTACAAAATCCTAACCTTCTATCCCGCTTGCACGCTGCAGTATCCCCAAAATGGATAACGGAGCCAAAGGATGAGGCTATCCTGGCCGGAGAACCTGTGGCGTTACACTGTCAGACAACGGGTTCACCCAGTCCTCAGGTCACTTGGATGAAGCAGAGAGGTTGGTCTTCAATCTTTATGGTAAAAAAAAATATTCAAGGCAATTTAGTTTTTGAATTATATTTACCTACTTCTGTAACTGCTAATGTTACTACACTTTTGACTTTTGTAATAAAATCTTTAATAAAAACGACTGCTCTTCTTAGGTATAAAATAAGCATTATCATCATAATTCTTAGCTGATTTCCGCAATCAAATGATGCATTATCGTCCGGTCGTAGTATAAAGTAATCATGATATTATATTGTTTTTTTTTTCATGAAATAAATTATCTTAACTAAACTAAACTAATCATATTTATTTTTCAAGTTTTTTATCAGCATTTCTATGCTAAGAGGTTTGACTCTTCTATCCTTAATACAACACTATTTTCATTCAATTTGACTTGTCCTAAAACGGATGTTTCACTTAGCACATTAGCACATTGTTACGAATAGACTCTGACCATGACATTGACTATTTTTCTATCAGTTCCAGCATCATCTGACTTCACCCCCCTGGTGAACCTCGGAGGACGTTTCCAGTTCTACTCAAACGGGACCCTCTGGATCGAGTCTGCGTCGCCCTTCGACGAGGGCCAGTACATGTGCAGGGCAGAGAATGGCGTCGGCACGCCACTCTCGAAGACTATTAAAGTTGATGTCAATGGTATGCGTTTGAGTTTTGTGAATTCACTGCTTAAAACTTTACTTAACAGATCTGTAAAGCCTGTTTGATATATTTTGGCCTTTGCGTCCGTTGTTTTGAAGTCTGTTATTAAGAATATTTTGATGTGTAAAAGTGCCCGTGATGCCTACTTACTAAATAAATATCTTTTTAAGACAGGCAGCGTGATTTCGTCACTTGTTTAAAGTGTGTGCCTTCAACTCATCTAAGTACTTATTTATTTACAACTTTTTTTTGACTTTCCCTCCCCCGTAATATTTTACATACATAATAATAATCTACAAACTTAAATCATGAATTATCTTTAGCAATGTTGTGGGCTACAACCTATCAGTTCATGATTCATGACTTCTCAGTTAAGCCAGCTCCTCAATATCTTAACTTCTAAATCTTTTGGTCTGTTACCTCCTCTACCATTTTTCTCAAATCTATTTTCTACTCCCTCAGAGCCGGCGCGGTTCGAACTGACGTCCCACAACATGACGGCGCGCCGCGATGCGCCTGCTACGCTGCTGTGCGACGTGCGCGGGGACAACCCCATCCGCGTGCAGTGGTCGCACAACATGAACCATCTAGATCTTAATACTTATAGGTGAGCATGCAGGCGAAGTGTATGGCCAACGTGGACTGACTGATGGACGTATCTGGTGAAGAGCGAAGGAAACCGATGGATGTAGGGCAAAACCGACAATCGTGGAGATCCGTCGTAAAGGCCTAAGTCCAGCCTTGGAGATCTTTCGGCTTATATGATGATCATGGTATAGGCAGACGAGAGATTGGGTAGGACCATTAAGAAGGATAAAGTCATCGTGGCCCTTCGGGTGTGGTGCAACTTTGAAATATAGATATTTTGATTAGACTAGAACCTTACTCATATCTCGGTAAGATTTTAATAGTTACTCGTGCACACCAATCATATTCTCTAACTCTATTTATTTTACAAGACAAATCATACGATTAATTTTGAGTAAAGCGAAATGACTATCATAGACTCATTTTATCTTTGTACTCAGGGTTGGCAAAGCATCCTGCTACCTTAAAATTACATATCTGTATGGGTCTGAAAGCCGTTCTTCCGTGAAACTAGTACAATCAGCTGGTATTTGTCCTCGTTTGGCTTCTCGTTCGAAATTGAGATGAGATTTTTTCAAGATAAAGTAATACCTAGCCCTATGCAACCCATTAACCTTATCTACCTACATCGCATGCCTTTTTGTTGCAGGCTAAGTGTCTCCGAAGCAAAGACTGATAGTGGTTTAAGGTCCCAGTTATATATCAGCAGAGCCGACCGACCGGACTCCGGCGTGTACAAGTGCCAAGCCGTCAACGCGTTTGGTCACAGCGACCATTATATTTATCTGTCCGTCCAAGGTAAGCCGCAGATCATTTCAAATCGAAACTTAATATTAGTGGCAAAACCGAAAAATATCGTTGTGAATTTACTTCGCTCTGTTATCAATATTCTATCTCCTATTTTTCAGTATTAAATATAAGCCGGCAGTGTATTTTATGCTAAACATTTGAATTCATCACAACTCCGCACTAAGTCTATTTGGACTTCAATTATTGGTATCCAGAAACATAAGTATGACAGTATCTTCTGTTACAGCTTTCCTTTCTTGTAGTATTTGTTAGTTTTTTGTACAGCTGGTTTCGCACCTGCTAATCCTTCAGTATTACAAGAGTTCATAAGGCGATTGCTTTCCAACATGACATGTGAAGTGGTTCCATTTAAAAACATAACCCTCCTCCCTGCGTCTGCGCAGTCGGGTAAAAATCCAAAGCGTTTAGTATTTTAGCAATCCATAATTTCTCCTTCCAGAGAAACCAGACACGCCCCACTCTCTATCCGTGACGGAGATCCTCAGCCGGGCAGTACGCCTGTCCTGGAGCCAGGGGTTCGACGGCAACTCGCCGCTCATGGGCTACACCATCCAGCACTGCACCCTGAGCGCGGTGGGCGCGGTCCGCGTGGACCAGTGGCATGCAGCTGTCACTGTTAATGTGTCGGTGCATGGAGGCACGCAGCAGCCTCAAGTTGCGTAAGTAAAACTAGCATAGTCAACATAGCATTTTGGCGTTGTTCAAACACGCGACCGTAATGGCGACAGGGTTCTAAGGTTGTATATAAATATGGGATTCGGGAAAACTCAGTTGTAAGCGTAAAACGGTATGCGAACGAATGAGAAATATAAACCCGAGGCCGTTTTTAGACTCACTGGTTCGGGTCGGGTCGGTTTTCGGTTTGCACTGTACGTTTTTTTGACTGTTTATCAAAGTACCTGGGTTTCAGAAGTAAGCCCGATTGTCTTCTTTGCTAAATATCTCCCATGCAATTCATCAGACTAACCAAAAAGGGTGACATCCACTACGAGGCCGTGCTGAGCGGACTCAAGCCCCACACAGCCTACATGATCCGGCTGGCTGCCGTCAACCAGATCGACCGCAGCGCCTACACCGAACCCGTCGTCGTCAAGACGCAAGAAGAAGGTACAGCTATAAAATCTGATGATTTAACAACACACGCAGAATTTTTGGTAATTAATTTGCGACCGGTATTTCTTGCTACGTATTGGACCCTAAAAGCCGCCATTAACATTAGGTTTGTAACACTATAGGAATATTTTTGTATATCTTAATTGTGTAAATACTATTAGTGTATCTTTTTAATAAATAAATAAATAAATAAATTAAGACTCAAAACCATTCTCATTCAGCCCCCTCGGAGCCTCCATCGAACGTGCACGTAACTCCTGGTGGGCCTGGGGAGCTCCACGCAGCCTGGCGCCCCCCACCGCGTGAGGCCTGGCACGGAGAACTACTGGGCTATACAGTATCCTGTACTGAGATCAGCCCTGGAGGGTCACCTGTCAGGAACTCAACTAGGTAAGATTCTTGTAACTTTACAAATAGAAGTAGGTAGGTAATTAAAATCGGTACCTAATATGCTTCTAACTTCCTGATAGCTGGTACCAAACCTAACGGTTTACCAGTGTCTTTAACCCTATGATTTATAACTGTACTATGGTGCCTTCTATCCCGTTTATGTGAATAGAATAACCATCGATTTATCAAACTCCCGAAACTGTCTTGTTTCAGGACGTTGACAGTAAATGGCTGGTCAGCGACCGAGCTGAGCCTGTCAGCGCTCAGGAAGTTTACCCGGTACGAGGTGCGCGTGCGCGCGTTTAACGGCGTCGCCGCCGGCCCGCCCTCCGTGCCTGTTGCTGCCACAACTTTGGAAGGAGGTAAGGAAGTCAGTTTAGCATTGTTCTCTATCTAAATCACATACCAACTCGGAGGATTATAATCATAATTTAGGCCGAAAGTCCCCCACTGCTCGACATAAGCCTCCCTCAAGGTTTGCCGCAAGGGCCGATCCTGCGCCCCTTGCATCTTTTGGTTTCCCGTCACCCGGGAAAGTTTTCACGAAATACAATTGTTAATATTTAATTTTGTTTTATTTTTTGTTTCTTTTAGGGTAGTGAATCGTATTTCTCATTTAAAAATGTTTTTCCTTGAAGTATCTCCTAAGATACAGGCTTTGTTTAGACTAGGGGCCTCTGTTTCTTTGGGGATTTTACTCAATTCACGTGTGTAGGTACTTATCAATTCAGTTTCTTCCTACTTATTCATAATTTTGACTTCTAAAATTCTCCATTTCGCTCTTGCGCTTTCCTTTTTTTATCAACAATTCAAATATTTCTTGCAGTGCCTGAATCACACCCAGAGCGCCTCACGTGCTCTCCTCTATCCTCCTCCAGCATGAAGGTGCTGTGGAGCCCACCGCCACTGGGCCAGCACGGGGGGCTCATCCAAGGGTACAAGGTCATCTACTCGCCACTCACAAGCGATCACGGTAAGCATCAGCTGATAAGACTTGCCAATCTTGGAGTTACAACAATGTCTTAAATCTTTCTTGGTATCTCTTCAATTATTAAAATTATCCATCATTAAGGCATTACTTGACGAGCTCATACAAGACCTCATCTCACTTAGCAAAACTATGGTTATCTACCACTACTACCGCGCGAATACTGCGTGTGTTCGTAAACTTCCACCCTTAAAAAAAAAAGAGTAGTTATATCGGAAATACGCAACGCCATCGAGAAATACTTTATCTCTTCCCCGTGTTATGTATTTATCCATAATTAACGAGAAGAATTTCTTTAGCATGATTTTATTGACCTGAGATCGTATGGCAAAAGCTATATAACTGCTATAATTCTGTCCTATTCCCTCTTAGGAAGCACTGGTAGACTCAGTTAATGTGAAAGCATCTAAAGGGACTACCTACTTACAAAATAAAAGATATGATTTATTTTCAGATTCTTGCCTGGAACCTAACAGTTAACATGGTCTCTGGTTTATTAGATGTATCATGATTTAAATCCGTTCTTTTATACTTCCAGCGGACGTGGGCGAGATCAAGCGAGTAACGACCACAGACACGTACTTGCACACTCTCCGCAAGTACACCAACTACTCGGTGCAAGTACTGGCCTTCACCAACGCAGGCGACGGCAAGCGCAGCCCGCCGGTCTACTGCATGACTGAGGAAGATGGTAACTTTGCGTTGAGTAGGACCTTGTTTAAAGGAGTATCAGATAGTGATGAAGTACTTATGTAGGAGACTGATGTTTTACAGTGCTCTTCAGGTTTGAAATTTTAACGAAAATAAAGAACGTTTTAATAGTTATTAATATTACTGAGATATTGCTGAAATCTCGTATAATTACTAAGATCGGTTCATTCTGTGTAAAATTACTTGATTCCTCGCTGTAAAGTATTTAGAAACAATCAATACCAGACTGATTTCCTTATTCTGAACTCAACTTTTTCATTGACTTTTTAACAAACATTTTTTTTTGTTTGGCGATACAATAATATAGGAAGTAGATGTAATGTTTTTAGGCTTCCAATTCCAAGCAGTATTTTAACACAAACCAATTTTTAGCCATTAGGTTCTCAAATGATGTTTTTTTTCCAGTGCCGTCTGCCCCCCAAAAGATCAAAGCGCTGGCGTACTCAGCTGATTCCGTTTTGGTCAGCTGGTTGCCCCCCCTCCATCCCAATGGGATCATCTCGCATTACACCATCTACCACAGGGAGGCAGGCCGGTTAGTCCTTATGAAATAATTTCTATGATTTCCACCAGTGATTGCAAGTAGGTACCTACCTATTGTAACAAACGAAAAAGTTGGCTGAAGCAAAAGTCAGGAAGCTAACTTCTCGGTCTTCAAGTGAGCTGTATTTTTCCAACAAGCCAGTACAGTCGGCAAAAATGCTTGTTGCTAAAACATATTTCTTAGCCAAAGTTTACTTCATAATGTCAAAAATGCCCAGTCATATCAGCTCAATATTTTCTATTATAATACATTTCCAGATTGGGCAAACATAACAGCTATACAGTCACAGCAGATAAATCCAAGTCCGAGTTGGAGCTGATGTTTCCCGTTCGGAACCTTGAGGAGACGCAGCTCTACGAATTCTGGGTGTCTGCCACTACTGGTTCTGGAGAGGGAGAGTCAACTCTGGTGGTGGGACAGGGACCTAGCTCCAGGAGTAAGTTCCACATTCTATTTGGCCGAGCTATTCGTAACTTTTGAAAAAACTACTTCTCTTTTTGATAATGTTAAAATCTCAACTAGCCAACTTGAAATTAGAGTATATTTTCAGTAGCTCTATTGTCTTTACAGTCGGCCTATCAGGTAGCTGCGCAGAACACTTTTGTACTTTCGTCGCATTAACATCAGTGCAGCAGTTCAAACATGACGTCAAATATGATTGACTTTTAATTTTTTTAATGTACTTTATATTTGTGTTGACTTTTACAATTTTTATTATTATAATTTAATTCTATTTCTGACGACCTCAATGTTGCATATAATTTGACATGTAATGTAATTTATACTGTGTTATATTGAGTAATAAAATCTGAATCTGAATCTGAATCAAAGTGAAAAAGCACTAAAGTGTGTAGCTACTTTTATAAGGCTGCGGTCCTAGTATTGCGTTTATCACGTGACGAAATGTGGATAAAGCATCCATCACTCTCGTACTTATATGTTTCCAGAAAGTAACGGATGTTTTATCGACATTTGGTCATGCGATAAAACGCAGCCATATTAGGCCCCCAGACCATACCATGTAGCTATAGACATATTATGTAAATTGAATAAAAAAATTGGTTTGTATGTGTCAGAAGTTTAAATAATGACTAGATGGTCTCATCACTTCAACCCATTTGAACTCTTCACCTTTGCTATTATGTGTACACTTATCCACAGTCCCTGCGCGTATCGCATCATTCGGCGGCACAGTGGTGCGCGGCGCGGGACACGCGGCGTTACTGGCGTGCTCGTGCGTCGGCCTGCCGGTGCCGCGCTCGCGCTGGACGCATGCGCGCGCGCCGGTGACGCACCACGCGTACTACCAGGTCACGCCGCGGGGGCATCTACACATCAGAGGTAACACTACACATATGATTGCGGCGGTTCTTCTTGAAAAGTATGGGCTCTAGGAAGGCGCTAGTAGACTCAGACTTGTAAAAATTGAGTTAATCACAAACGAATTGAAAAAAAACTCGTATCCAATTGTTCCTTAACAAAGTTTCTTAGTGGCCCAGACAATCCATTTTGGTCGACGGTATTTGTAGTACTTAGTTTTGCTTTATTTGATCACATCATAAAATTATAAAAATCATAAAATTCAATATATTTAACGCCAAAATAGGAAAACTACTACATCATCTCTTCATCCATCCAACTCTTCCGTTTCTCTAGCATACTAATCGTGTTGTAAATACTATTTCCAGAGGTGAACGAGCAATCCTCAGGCAACTTCACCTGCACAGCCAGCAACGCCCTGGGCGAAGACGCCATCACATATCACGTGGCGGCGGTGCTGGCGCCGGGCGCGCCGCCGCTCACGCTGCAGTACACCACGGCGTCGAGCGCGCGGCTGCACTGGCTGGCGCCGCCGGACGGCGGGTCACCGCTGCTAGGTAGCCCTGAGAATCTATATAGACCGTTTGGTGTAGGGCTGTTTGATGCTACAGGAAGGCAACGACGCAGTGGGTCATCTTATAGAAAGTAATCAGAGGCCTTAGACAAGTATAATGCTGCGCCTGAGCTTGACGTGACAATCCTGCAGTGGACGTCAGATCTCGCAATGAATCTTATATAAAGCCACTGTACCGCCTAATAAAAGGTGTTTAGAAATAATTTTATTGTTCAGTGCTTTTAAGGGAACTGTACGAGTACTTAACACCATGATTAGATGTAAATTTGACATTTAAAAAGTGCACTGGAACTCATAGGTAGGTACTTAAGATTTACATAAATATGAAACTGGTTTATGATCTCTTTTACTTTCAGATAATTTAAGAGTTTGTAGAAATGCAAAAAAAAACTATTTACCTAAAATATTTTTTATTACAGGTTACATTATGCAGTATAAGGAAGCGTCAGAAACAGAATGGGTCAGCATTGAACTGTCGCCAGAAGTCACCTCCTACACCATGGATATGCTGAAGTGTGGCAGCTCCTACAACGCTAAAATACAGGCACGGAACAAGATCTCCATTGGCCCACCTTGCGACGTGCTCACTGCAACGACTAGAGGAGGGAGTAAGTATATATCACCATGGAATCAAAGTAGCACCTCCACCAACTTGTTTAGGTAGTGCTTTAGTAAAATGTATAATAGCATAGATCATAGATATTTCCTTCTTTCTTTACTCTTGAGATTACAATAATCAATGGGTCTCAGATCCAACTTACCAACACATGGTTTGTGTCCTTGATTGCTTTCTCCGTGTCATAAAAATATATTTTCTTTCTTGGACTAGAGACTGTCCAATGATGCGCTTGTAGATTGCAGGTTATTCCTACTGTGGTTTCATATATTTTTTCCTGGTCTTAACTTACTTCTAAATCCTTTTAACCATGTGTCAATACAAATTTTAATTTGAGTACTGCAAATTTTATTAATAATCTACGTTTCTGTCTATTAGGGCCGAAACCACCAAAGCCTGAAGACCACGTATACATGAACTCAACAGCTATAAAGATCAATTTCTACGCGTGGCGCGACGGCGGCTGTCCGATACTGGGCTTCCGCGTCTCGTACCGGAGAGCAGGCACTGAGCATTGGATTCAGGTAATTGAAGTAATAATAGCGAGTAATTAAATTGATAAACCAAACTAGTATATGGCCTCTGATACCTCCTGACTTTTTGAGGACATAAACGTGGGCAGCTAGTTTTCGTTGTTGCTTTCAATGAAAACTAGCGACCTAAGCCGTCCTATTTATTTCGTGAAAATATTTTATCCTCTTTGGTTTTTGATTCATATCTTTCAATTCCATGAAATGGAACATTGGTTTTGTAGTTTCTCGTACATTTCCAGGTTGGTGACAGCCTCAGTTCAGCCAGCCACGTGCTTGGAGATCTGACACCAGCGACGTGGTACGAGCTGGCGATCGAGGCGGTCAACGACGCGGGCGCCGAGCGCGTCACGCTACTGGCTGACACGCACACGTTGGCTGGAGGTAACTTGAGTTGCATTAGAATTTCGTCGGTGCGTGATGCGATGAGAATTAATAAACATAATAAACCAAACCATCAAGCGCCGCAAATATTCATCATTATTAAATAATTATGAATTTGTGGCGCTTGCAGTGGAGACCATGGGACCTTGGTCAGCTGATATGAAAAGCTTTATTAAGGCCCTGTCATCCCGGCTCATAGACACCTCCGGAGATCCTAGAGCTGGTGCTTACCTCTCCCAAAGGATTGGGCTAGCTATCCAGAGAAGTAACGCAGCCAGTGTCATAGGGACCATGCCGCGAGCGGACCTGCTAGAGGGGGTGTCCTTTTTATAGTGGTGATTATTATTTACGTCTTTAATATTTGAGTAGCTTAGTTTTTATTTTAATTTAAATAAGTTTAGTTTTAACTTTTAATTGTATTATATTAAATATGTATCTGCTTATATGTAATAAAGACTTTTAGCTATAAACATAATACAGGGATATTATATGAAATCGAAATGAGTACAAGATGACTAGTAATACATAGGTAGATAAAATAGAGTAACTTCTCAACTAACAAAAGTTTGTATGATCGTTCTCTTATGTGGATCGTACTCGATTTGCAACTTTTCTCAATCTACTTTAAGATTACTGAAATGGACGTTTTCCAGCCGACGCCTCTGTAAACTCTTCATCGTACCTTAACCATTTTCTACCATCACGTTGGTGTAGGCTTTTCTTGATCCTGTGTCACCTGCATATTTGAGTTCGATCCCGCAACCTTCCTCCCGTCATCTTTAACTCACATCTGCGCTCGTCCTCAGATGCGCTTTTCTATAGGAATAACAACTTGCAATCCGAGAAACCTTCCGTCAAGAAGACCTTTCAAAATTTGCAAAACTACACAACGTACTCTTAGAACCTGATATGGATGTTTACAGGCCGCATCCCCCCAACGAAGCCGATGTCTCCCCTGGCGGGCAGTGACCGGCGTACATCGCTACGCACTGTGCTGCTGTCTTGTATTGCCAGCGCCATCGTAATCGTCATTACAGTGGCGGCCATCGTGTGCGTCGTGCAGGGTAAACGCAAGTAAGTTTGACAGAAGGATGTACCTATGACATGTCATATCGGTACCTTTTCTAAGTTCAAGACTGTTTTGGCTGTCTCAGAACCGAGAATTTCTGGTACTATGGTAGTTTTGTACTGATTTATTTGTTTGTTAGATCGGAAGGGCTGATTAAAATTGTAACGAAAAGATGCAAACTTTTTTTTTAATTGGAAAAATTTAACCTTACCATTCTTGCAAATTAAAACTTGTGCTTTATCTTCTTGTTCCTAAAAACTGTGTATTAATTTCTTCCAGGTTCTTCTGCATATCAAGCGACCACTACATGCGAGACGACCGCAAGCTAAGCGAAAGCAACGAAGCAGAGCGGGAGAAACTGCGAGAGGGCCAGAAGCTATACTCCTCTTCTTCCATCAATGGGAACGAGAAGTCTAATGACGACTCTTCTGGTAAAAAGTTCCGTCAATCGATCAAATAGTCATTATAAAAAAAGCTCTTACCCAGGACCTTAACCATGAATAAAAGTGGTTTATTGCGATACAAAAAATTCATATTTCAACTATTTGAGACCTATCTCTGTATTTATTTTTAGATTATTTGATTGAGACGTTATACGTTGAAGTCGACACAAACAAATAAACACACTTTGGCATTTGTAATACTTATTAATTAAAATTTTCTTTTGCATTAATTAGTACATTGCTGTCGAGGGTAGAAAGTACGCGATTTATGTACGAGTCTAGTTTTGAATGAAAGCGGCCTATCTCAAAATTGATGTTTTCAGACCCCACACCAGACCAAAAATATTCATATTTCCGAGCAGTGTTGAGAAAAGCTATTTTACTATCATTAATGTAAGTGCTTAGACGTTGTCAGAATCCAATATTTTGGGTCTACATCTTACAAAATGTCCTTACCAATATTTAGTATACCATTATCGGTATTCCCCAGCAGAGCTGTACGAGATCAGTCCGTACGCGACGTTCGGCGTGTCGGCGGCGCACTCGCTGCAGTTCCGCACGCTGGCGCGCCGCGACGACGACGCCGCGCCGCCGCACCGCCGCCGCCACCGCACCTGCGAGCACTACCGCTATGGTGAGACGTCACATTAAGCTTTACCTCTCGGAATCATACCTCGCTCTGTTACGGTTAACACAACTTGTTTTTATCGCCTGTCGCGCAGTAGGTATGTCTATTTCGTTGAAATAAAGACAGCACATCATTTAGTGCTCAGTTGGCATCAAATTTTTGTCTTGAGATTAAAATGTTATATGACCTTCAATGCCCATTTTCCATCAATGCAAAGCATATTCTTTCTCCTTGCCGTATAAATCAATAAAAGTCGCGAGCAAGTTGTACTGCTGGATTTTCATTCAAGAGAATGAAAAAAAAACCACTAATAACAAGGTTCTAAAGATGGGCAACATTTCTCTAGCCGATTGTATGGAAGGTGTGAACCATTGCTGGTCCCATTCTCTGGTCTGGTGGTGCTGATCTTTAAAGCCAAATGTTTGTATCTTTGATGGAAAAAAGTTTTAGAATAAAAACGGTCCCAACCAAATGCAACAGCTAAATCTCACTTGATAAAACCTTGAATGAGCAATGATTCCGAGACTTCCTTAGAATAATTCTCTCACAAAATTACGAGAAGAAAATCGAGGATCAATTGGTCGGACTTGAAGTACCCAAAAGTACTTACAAATCAAAACGCATCTTAGAACTAAATCCAAAAAATAGCTCTTCTAGTACTCGAATCGCCTTGAATTTTACCAAAACATACTCGTACGTCGTATGTCACTGTTACACCAAGTTTTTTGGACACTTGGTCCGACTCGAGCTCGTACTCCAATTGGCTGCTAGTCTGCTGGTAGTGGTAGCCCCCGTCGGGGAATGAGCCCAGCCCTGTCCGCAGACGAGTCGAGCCTGTCTAAATGCTCGACAGTGGAGGCGCGGCACCGCATGCGCGCCGCCTGCGCGGGCGCCGGCTGGCGGGACACGCACACCGACTCGGACGACAACAGCGACAGTGCAGCTAACACTACTACTAAAGGTAAGTCAGTATCTTATGAGGGGTGTAAGTACTGATAGTATAAGCTATGTAGATAAGTCTTTAGTGACCTTACTATTCTAATAAGGTCCACTTACACTTACCTACTTCATTTTATAGCCGATAGTAATATCTGTCTTATTTCAATTTAGTATAATCGGATGAGATATTACTGTTGGCGGACAACTACATATGTCTCAGAAAATTGCCCACCTTTAGGAGGCATCCTGTGTATAGTTTTTTCAATCGCCTCGTCTAACAAAGAACAAAATACTCTTTCTAAAAAGTTACAAATCTAAAATTAGGATTTCCATATGATTATGTCCTAATTCCATAGAGTTTATAATGCTTATACTTGTAACATTTCGGTGTAATGTATCACCTGCGCTCCTCATTTTATTGCACCCTTTAGATAAGGGCCGCGAGTGTTACATTACACCGAAATGTTACAAGTCAGTCGCCACCTTAACAGTTTCAAGCTTGTCTCAATATTTTTAACAAAAGTGATATATTTATATACCCCAATTAAAATTAAACCTCAACACCATGTCCACAGGGTCTGGCGGCTCCCCAGGCAGCGTGTACGGCAGCGGGCGGCGCAGCGCGCGCACCACCAGCAGGTAGACTCAGGTACCTCCCCGCTCCCCACCCCGCACCCGACACGGCTATACCTAACACTGTAATGTTCCAGGGTGAGATTGCAGCAACACTAGATAAGGTTAAAAGCTAGATTATTTTGCATTTTACCTAAGTTAATGACTGAAGAAATCAATCAATAACATTGATAAAAATAAATGAAAAACGACCTGTAATGATAGTAAACTAAAAAAACCTTGAAAAATTCAAAAGTTGTGACAGTTTGACAGAGGCACAGTTACGAAAGCAAGTGGACAAAGTGTCAGAGGTTGAAATGAATAAAATCAATTTACTTAAATTGTAGTCGCTAGCCATTGTCAATTCCAAAGATTTTTTCCAGATATCTACAGTCTACAGTCGTTAATTTTTTGTAGAATACAACTTGTCTAGCTCTAAAGAGGTGTTTTTGTCTTTCTTGCTCATTCAACGCTTATCTCGACCAGCAATTATACGATGATCCGCTTGCAAGTATGCGCAGGTGCTTGCGCGGGTTCAACCCTCATTTCAAAGAAGATCTGGGATCGAGAATCAAAAGTAAAAGCATGCTTGTAAGGAGAATAACACCTATAACGGGTCCTAACAAGAATCATACAAGTATCAGTTCTGTCTCATCTCTCAGTACCTCACTTTCTACGCTAATATTACTTAGAGAGAGATAGACTAATTCATCTTTGTGCTGTTCTTGCTAGAACTGAGGGAGAGTTACCAAGGCATGGTAAGGAGTGCTTCACAATACAATGTTCACAAGGATATAGCAACATCTTGTGTATCAAAATGAATGCACCTTGAGGTTTTTTAAGTACCTACTCCTATTCTTACGGAGGCTGTATCTGTCTGAGAACATTAAGTGACAGATTAAGGAACATGCATTCCGCATGTTCTTAGCGCTGATGCTTATCTAAGTGGCATACTACCGAGGTCATGGTAACTCCCCAAAGCCTCTGTTCCACTGGGTAAAATCATATTACCTTTAACATGTTACCGTACTATTTTTAATTCGGACGCCATTACTGTCAATTAAATAAGAGCTATATCATAACGTTCACGATACGATAAGTTGTTTAAGGCAATATGGTTTTACACAGTAAAATAGAGGCCCAGTAGTCTTATAGTGAATGTTTATAACTATTTCAGTTTCAGGCACATATGTTCACTCATAATTATGTTATGACTTATATTTTTATAATGCTAATTGCAAGTTTTAGTAGGTACTTGTGAAGTTAAAAAGCCGGTCAAGTGCGAGACGGACTCGCGCACCGAGGGTTCCGTACCGCCACGCTATATGTATTAATACAATAATATTCCGATTTGAATTCGATTTTGAATCTATTCCGCCGGTATTATGAAACACAACAACATATTATGAAAAAAAACCCGCTTTCTCGGGTTCGTTCGGTTCAAACGATACAGCTCTTTAAAGTTACGACGGACGGACGGACGGACGTACGAATGAGCGGACGAATGGACGGACGGACAGCTTAGGGATATTAATAGGGTACCGTTGGGCTACCCTTTGGGTACGGAACCCTAAAAAACAATGAATAAATAGTCTACACGTTAATAATAATATCAATACTGGTACCTAATAAAAATTACAACTTATAAGGGTTACTGTTTGTAGGTATTTTTATTTCTAAACATTTTTTTACTTCATATGACTCTCGCTTTCCTCGGCTATAGTTTTAGGTTTGTCAAATTGTAAGTAGACACTTGTGTTGTCTATAATATTTTAATTTTACACTAAAATAAGCACCACTTACATAGTAGCTATTTTGAATTTGAGCATGTTAGACTATCTATGATTATGTTTAGTAATGTATCGACGAAAATTGAATCGTAAAGTATTACTTCCCAAAACTGTTCTTTAACAAATAATTACTTAGTAAATTTTTAATTAATTTTCAAAACAAGGTCACATGGTTCACTTTGTTTATACCTATTTATTTAAATACCTCAAACAAATAGAGTATAGGTAAATTTAAAGTGGAGTAAGGGTCCAGGTTTAGATAACTTTGTACAGACTCCCTCGCTGTTTACAGCGGTGGCCCGAACGGCAGCGAGCAGTCTGCGTGCTACGCGTCCACGGCGCCTGCGCCTGCGCCTGCCCCTGCCGACATATCGTCGCTCATTGACAAGTGGGTAGAGGTCACAGAGGTTTACCCTTGAATCACCAAAATTCATTTCATAGAATGTTTTACTTCGCCGAATTTTCATATCATCGACAGGCATTTACACGTGCAAGAGTTATAAATTTTTTGGTGGTCACGGGTCTAACCTAACCTAACCTACGTAACCCATGCTTAAGATAACCAAAAAACAATAAGGTTTCTGCAGAAATTAGGTTTCGACGAGATGAAATTCGTTCAAATGAGTGTCGATGTTTCAAGGGGATTGACGGCCTCAATGTATGGCTAATTTTCGTCACAAAAGTGACAAAGTTAAAGTTCCTTAATTGGGTAAACTTTTTAGTGAAAACGCCCATTTTCACAAATAAATAAATAAGTAAATAAATAAATAAAGGTAATAATAACAATATGGTTTTACCGAGAACAATATAGAGGCCCAGTTTGATGTTTACTATCACAAGTTACTTAAATTGCTTTTATCTACATCCATATCATAACTTCCCTTCATTATGTTCAAGCGATAAGCAAATGGCCTATTTTAAGAAACCTGTATCTGTGGTTGTATTTTAATGTTAACATTAAAGTATTGCATATCATTAAAGTATCGGTTATCGAAGTGGCTGCATCTTAATGTTCACATTAAAGTATCGGTCACCGATACTTTAATATGGTCATTACTACAGGATTGATACAGGGCAAGGTTTCTCATATATTGTAGAAAACTTATGATGTACGACTGTACCTACACATAATTAGGCATTATGCACCAGTCACATAAACTACTATTTTTTTAATATAACCTCTAGGGCTATTTCACTTTGTTTTAGCCCAATCGTTGTTGCTGTAATCAGCAGTTTTTATTTGTTTGACAGTATGATTTTTTGCGATATAGAAACCAAATGTGCTAAAACAAATTAGAAACGAGCCCAGTATCCGTCAATTCATTTAACAATAATTTAAGGTAAGGATAATCGAAATCGATTAATAAGACTAAGTTTTTTTTAATTCCAGATATCAACAAAGAAAAGAGCAGGAGCGGAGAGAATGTACGATCCATGTTTAACATCCGCTTGACCAATGACTTCTTGGAGTCACAATTCGGACTTAATAACAAAAATATTTATTTTATTTAAATTAATTAACTCGGAACTCTGTAAGAAAGTATCTCTATGTTATCTATCAGACTCCCTTTAAAGCAGAGTACTAAAAAAAACTATCTCAAACAAGCGATAGAAGTTAGGACAAGGATTTTGCAGGTGGACAGGTGTCCACATTTGCACAATTCCTCACACAATATATATACTTAATTTTATTACGTCACGGGAATCAAAAAGGTCTAAAATTAAGACGGCTTGTGCTTATGAAAAACTGATAGGTTGTTTATATACTTAATTGTTGCAGCCTCTAATTTATTGGTAAACTGAATATTGTTTACAATCCAGTAATGCTTAGGCCACACTTAAGAGGTGGCACGTTTAGAAACAAATGTTTTTTTAATTGTATAGCGTACCTAACTATTGAGGCGACAAGAATGCCAGCTGTAATTTAACGTGTCACCTACTGCGGTGTGACTTTAGCGGTAGCCTAACCTTAAATTGGTCCGTCCAATGTTCAAGCCATTCAGAACTACTGGAGCACTTCGCACGTCCGAAAAAAGTTTGTACCTGTAATCTTTGCCTGTAATGATTAGATCATTTTAACCAATTTATAACATTAAACTTTCTATAATTATAATAACGAGTAAGACAGTTAAGATGCTGAAGACATGTTATCCTGGACTCTAAAGATCCCTGTAAACGCTGCCCTAGGATGCTATATCAGCGGTTTTATTATGGTCGTGTTTATCAATGTGGATTAAATATCTATCACTTTCTGACCAGTATGCAAGAGCGAGAGTGACAGATGCTTCATCCATCGCGATAAAGGTGACTATAATACGGGACCAGCGGCAAGTAATGCTATAAATTAAATACTGTGCTAATAGCGCCAACGTAAACTGCGCCAAAAGGCCTTAAGTACACACTAGACCAGCGCATTGGTGTATAAGGACCATAATTCATTGATGTAACCGTTCCACCAATTGTGGTGTATATACATAGTTCTCTAACACTTAGCCAAGCCGTATCTTATTGAACGGTGTGTAAGAAAAACTGGAAACCTAAATGAATCCCAATCCTAAACTACCATAATGGTAAGTTTGAAAAAAGAATGGATCTTGTACTGTGCTGCGCTAATTAAAATAATAAATCAGTTTCTTGTGTCCGTTAAAGTTTCATAACAGATATGACCAAAAAATCTGCTGCTAATATTTCATCTCAAAAGAAGCTTCATCTCGAGATGGGCAAGAATTGGGGGCCAGGCTTGAAGATGGATTTACAATGTTGAGAATTCGGTCTCGGCCAATCAGAAGCCAATGTCTAGTAATTACTGCTTTTGATTGGTTAAGATAAAATTACGCTCGAGTTTCTCTCACTAGCATCTCTGTAGAAATCCACCTTAAGTCAGGTTCGGAGAGCTGCTCCAATACTATCTATTGAACTTATCAGAGGTTAAAAATATAGTTCAAGGGACTTTATTTAGCTTGTGATTTAAGCAGCTAAGTATTAGTAAAATACTCGAATGTATTCCATGTTGCCTAACTAGAACGGCTAGTAAGATGTGTCTCATATTGTAATTATAAGTATTCCCATCACCCTCCATAAAACAATGCAGTATGAAACACGTTTTAAGATAGCATGCTAAGTTCAGATAACTACAAAGAATAAAGGGCTAAAATCGTGATGTACAGTCACGCACCCCACAACCGTTTGTTATTTAATAGACTATTTGTTTTTGTTTTGTAAAGTGTTAAGGTTAACCAACGCTGTTATTCTATGATAGCTAAGAAACTCATGAGACATCTGCTTGCAATGGCATAAAAGTATCACAGGCTGAATAGAAACTAACTCTAAAATTAAAAAAAAAGAAGATTAACGAATGCTCGTAAGAATTTTGGTGCCGTTACCAGGATACAGAGTAAAAGAGTACCAAAAAATAATTTGTCATTTGTTAGCAGAAGTCATAAAGGCATTTAGATTTTTAATAGCTTGTAAGTTTGTACAGAGACGTAAGTTTTATTACATTTGCCGTAAGGTAAGCGCCATCTGATGGCGTATAAGAAAGATGTGAAATATTTGGCCTCTTAATCGACGGACTATTGTTTTCTCGTTTGTAAATTGTAGTTTTACAAATCGCTGTATTTTTTATCCACAAAGCATGGCGAAAAACCAATTTTACCATATGGGTCGTAAGATTGTTTTTTCGACGAGATTGTGTGGAGTGACGGAAATGTAAGTCAGGTCTAAAACAATTAAGGATTTTTGTGATTTTTTTATTTATAAAGTAGACATGTCTGTTAGTTATCAGTAAGTACACTTAAATGTTTGTTACAATTTTTGAAGTGGGACTCATGACATATACCTATGTATATGTAGTTTGATGATTACTACGACTCTTTATAGGTAGTCTAGAATGGAACAAACACTTGTCACAATAATAAAACGCAAGTTGCGCCAGCCACTCAACAATCATACTTCTGTTTTTCTATTTTTACTGGTAACACCAGAAGTTACAAAGCACATTGCAGATGAAAATGTCAGTAGACAAAAAAATCTCCATGTGCATTTTTTTGTTAATCAGAATAATGTTCGCGAGACATGAAATTAATTCATAAGTGAGTAAATTAATGCTAATTATAATATTAAATTAATGTAAACGGCTGTTCCAAACTGCAAAAGATACATATCATTAAAATAGACTGCCAATATTTAAGTGATTCGTAATTCTTTTACCGTATTGTTGATTAATATAGTTAAATAGCTATTAATTATACACTATTGTATAAAAATCTTTCTATATACATGTTGTGTAATATTAAAATTAAAAAATATAATTAGTATGATGGAAGGAAATAAAGATGTGTGTTGTGGTATTCGTTGTATTTATTTCATTGATAACACCAGAGGCCCGTTTCACGAAGCTACAAGTTACAAATTACAAGCGGAAGTCTCTTTCTAACTCGTACTGCTAGAAAGAGAGTTCCGCTTGTAATTTGTAACTTGTAGCGTCGTTAAACGGGCCACAGTGGCCTGTTTTATAAAACTACAAATTACAATTTACAGGTTACAAGTTTCCATTTGACACAACCTCGACCTTCGACCAATGACGACCAGCCATTTGAGCTATGTTGCCAGTTTACACCTGTAAAATTGTTACTTGTAGCTTTATAAAACGTGCCCCTGTAGGTATTGTGTTTTAATAAACCTAAGTTAAGTATTTAATGGAATAAAGTAGTAAGGAACTTATGTTAATGTTATTACTGTTATTTATTAGGTACTTGTCGCATTATTTCAAATAAAACCAGATATTTGTTTGTACAGTGTAATAGAATAATAACGGGAATTAAGGTTACAAATGACTGGTTCCAATTAGGATAAGCTACGAGTTCCCGTCAGGATATAAACTATACAATCATTTATGTCAAAGATTATTAATTAAATTTAATAATTATGTCAACAAACAGGTCTATACTATAATTTATTGAATGACTTAAGTTATTAAGTCATTAGGTTTGGTTAGGTTTGTTTTATAACAATCCTAAAAAGTTTACGGTTTCAGAAAAAAACCATTAGGTATGAACTTTAGGAATTATGATACATTAGGTTTATATATTTTAGGCATTCTGATACGTAGCCCTATCAGCTGACTCTTCTCATTTGGCTGCGGACCCTTTAGGCAAACAGTTTGTGGCTTAATATTCGCCTTTTCATAGTTTCATATTGTCAAGTTTGCTAAACGTAAATTGGCAAACTGTACCACATGGAAGGATAGACAAACCAAATGGCTATAAATAATGACATTGTGCGTGTGTATCATGTTTCTTTTTTTAATTGTTACAATAACCATTTCGTTTTATTTTCCTTGTAAGCAGCATTCACAGTTTCATCAGGAGTCAAATGCAAAATGCCAAATACTAGCTCTGGGACATTATGCTCACATGCAAACTGTATTAGAGCATGCAAGTTATCAGGTGTGACTGTTTTAACTAACTTCCTAGTGCATTCTACCTTAAGGTCATCAATCAACAAGTATTTAGCAAGCAGCAACAGGGGACGTAGCCCCTCGTCTGGCAGAGCACCCAGGTACAAATAGTCTTTCAGGTGTTGAAGATTCTGCCGAGTGAGTCCTTCTAACTCAACACAGCCTTCTGACGTCTCTTTCCACTTCCCCTGGAGCATTCTACTGAACACGTCGCTATGGGCAGCCAGGAACACTTTGTGAACACCCACACTGCCATCTGAAGCAATCAGGTGGAAGTCAATAAATATATCGTCATCATAAACCTTTGCATGAATATTTCGTGACTTCACCACCTTCCTCGCAACTAGATCCACTTGCATCATATATAATAACACGACGTCTTTATTTTCCCTCCTCTGGTTTCCCAAGGATTTCCATTCTGTCCAATCGTCAGTGTGCACTTGCAATTGCTTAGAACAATTCAATTGTTTACTAGATACCGTTATTTCAATGTAGAAATTCTTTTCAGTACCAAGTTTTTTTGCTGACACGCTGGATTCTAAAACGCCGTCGTTGAGGTCGCGTTTAAAACGAACCACAGCTATATCATCAATCTGATATTCTTGTGATATATATTGAGAAGGTTCGCTTTCGTAATGGTGTGAGGTGACAACTCTCAAGAAAGGGCCTCGGTCTTGCCTTATTACTAATCTGCAATGAAAACAGTGTTTATTACTGTAAAACTGTTAAAATTTCTTTATAATTCTGTAACCACATTTTGCACAATTAGGTAGGTTAAGATGTTTACCAGTGTATTAGTCACAGGTTCCAAGCCCATCGCCTAACAGTACTACAAGCCTTAAAATATGAAAACTATTATCGCTTATTAAAATGTAAGTTTGAAAAATTGTTGAATGTTATTTCTTTAACAGAAACATATTTAGAAGGTTTATAAAAACCTATATCGATGACCTTACAAAAAGTACTGACATCCCACTAAAACGGTTTACCCTTGAATCGCAAAGGTTCTAACCTAACCGAACCTACTTTTCTGGTAGCAGTTAGGTTTTGTAAGAGTCGCAGTTCTAACCTAACCTAACCTATTTTCCGATTCGAGTTCGATTTTGTAATAAAACGTTGAATAAATGAATATTGATGTATAGTATTTCCTCCATTTAAAAAATGTACAAAACAAATCATTGACCTAATAATTAATAAATAAAAATTTAAATTAATTCTCGATTAAACAAGATTACACCAAATGACAATACGAGAACTAACTATTCCTTGAAACATTGTCAGTGAAATGATATTTGATGAAAAGTTTGTCGGCAAAACAAGGTGCACCCCACCAAAACATAAAATGTGAAAAATTGCCGAAGTTCTCATGTGCCACCCAAACTTACTGATGATGATGAAGATGATAATGACGTCCTCCTAGATGTCAACAGCGAAACCAGTTAATTCTGGAGGTGTGAGCGAAGATGCCTGGACAAGGCAAATTTGGTCTTAAAGGTATGGTGGCGTAGCGTACCTACTACTACAATTATACGTGTAGGTATAGGGGGGCTTCGGGCGGTTCTTTATATCAAGGCGTTTTATTTCGAGATCATCAACACGAGATCTTTCAAAGTTGGTTACCCAAAAGTAGTGATCTAGTAATACCTATTTAAAAGTCACACCAGTTTATTGCTACAAAATGCTTTTTAAACCCTAACTTGGCAGCAGTTTTCTTTACGGTATGTTACAAAATCATAATTTTAATTTGTTTGGTATTAAGAAAACTGACAAGTTAAGGTTAAAAATGCATTTAGTGACAATAAATTGATCTGACTGTAAACAATCTAGTGCTAAACTTGGCACCTTTTTAGATATCCTATTTTTTTTATATTTGATGATGCCGTAATGTGTAATCAGAATCACACCCGATTACACATTACGGCATTATTATAAAATAATCATATGATGGATCGTCAATAAAATATTTGCTACATTTAACAACAGAAGAGTGGCTCTCTCTCTATTGCCCACAGGCGACTAATCGAGGAAATAGTGCATGCACAGTTATAGTTCGCAAGAAAAGCTGATGTCAGGATTTAGAGCGGTGATTTAGTCAATATTACGATAATGATACAGCCAACTAAGGCGTTAAGGCCAACTCCTCGTACTAGTGAGGCAGGGTACGGGTACGATACGTTGGGCGGGCGCGGCGCACACCTGTCTTCTTCCCAATGCTCGATTCCTCGGACTATACTTAGTGCGCAAAATATTATCTTGGCACTGGACAGCCGGTCTAGTAACTTCGACTACTGCAACTCTGCTCTCCTTAGAAAAAAGGGCTCACGTCTCATAGAACCGCGAAAGTATAAGTGGCCTTATTTCTTAAGACAGGGTTAAATTTGCCGTTTTTAGAACTACTTACTGCACAAGGGTCTATGCAAAATGGGTTTTTTACACATTGCGCATGCAGGCACGTAATCGGCCTTAAAAGCAGTAACTGCACGCTTTGATATCTCGTTGCTTTAATAACATTGATAGATTATTGCAGGTGTAGTTCAAACATAGGTTAAAGTGACAAAGCATTAAGAGTGCAGCTACTTATAAGGGCGATCGTATTACTTTGCGCAATCCCTTGTTAAAAAAGTTACTAAATTTAACAGGTTTGTAGTAAAAAATATTATGATAAGATTCTACTTACGCTTGGCAAGTCATTGTCAAAGATTTGGTTTAGCTTATAATTTAAATATTATATGTATAATCAAAAACCTCGGGTTTTTAACCGTAGGGACGTAATTTGCACGAAATCATAAATTACTACAGTACAGAGCTCAAGATAACACGAGAACTGACAGACATATAGAAATACTTCGCAAATTCGCAATGCTTCGCATTGTATAAAAAGGGAAAGTACCCGTTTCTTATCTTACGAATTCGATGCCACAGACTAAATAATATGATATTTTGAAATGTATTCATGTATTCATAGTTTGCGTTCAGGGGCTCTACTTTGAAATCAGTAATTCGAACTTCGGATCGCCCCATCACTTTCTTGCGAATTAGTGACGCGTCGAGAGCAAAAGGGATAGCAATAGACGAAGTTCGAATTACGGATTTCAAAGTAGAGCCTCTGTTGTGATGTGATCTGTACCATGCAATGCATAGAAAAAAAATCTAAAAATTTGTAAAACAACTAAAATATAATATTATGATTCTTCTATTTAGTAAACATTTAAAATAGTAGCTTGAACAGTGTTGCACTTAGGGGCGTTATTAAAAGCTAACCAGAGGACCTACTTTGAAAATCGAAATTCGAAATTACGTTCGCTCCATCACCTTCTCTCGATTTAGTCTCGAATCACGAGTGACAGGGACGGAGCTAACGTAACTTCGAATTTCGATTTTCAAAGTAGGACCTCAGCTAACTAAATCTTAACTAGTTCGATTTTCATGTACAAAATAAAATCGCTTGGCTTGTCTAATCACCACGTAGTGGAAAAAAATGGAACATGGATATATGTTTTATCTTTTTCATGCTGATTTCCGGCTTGTTTGTAAAAATACATTTATGGTTTAGCGCTATTTAAACCTCCACTTTGAGATTTTGACAAGTGCGGTGTGGTTAAGTAAGAAAGTAAAACGCCTCAGTAACTACTTGCTGCCTTTATCGCTCCCCGCCCTCTTCCCGCAGTCGTAAATCGTTGAAATGGGTGATGGGTTGCAATTAAAATAAAGACGAAATTACTGTTATTAGACAGTAAACAATGTTATTCAGAATGTCAATATTGTAATCAAGCGCCTTGACAACGATTAGTATGATTTACAAGTGGGCAAACGTTGTACAACCGTAATTTGTGCGTTGTTTTGGTGCCACTCACTTTATATTGATTTATTGTAAGCCAGTGACCTGTTTTTCGTGTTTCAAATGTGTTACTCGTAAATAATTAATGAAATCGTAAATGAAGGGCCCGGGGATCAGTAAAGATGACTTCTGACAATAACAACTTCGTATTATCTAGGTGTAATGGAGACAAGGTGTATATTTTTCCATCATTGCTAATATGAATAACTTCTGCAGATTTGAAATCTGCAATAATACCCTAATGTGTCCCGAAATGTTTGTATAGCATGTTCCCTTTTGATTCCGAAATTTATACGATTTTGGTAGGTACCTTGGTAGGTACTCAGGTAATAAGGATACTACATTGCATAGTTTCATGTACTTTTCATGCCTGTATTTTTTTTTTTATAAAGTCTGCAGAAGTTACATGCATTGGCTAAAAATTGGAAAAATAAAATATCCAGGTGTCAGTTCACGTGCAAAGACGATGGGTTGTAAATGGTGATAAAAATTAAATAATTGTAACTTCGTAATGATATTCGTGTCCAAAACATGATGACGCCTATTGAGGAGAACAAAGATGACAAGGTAAGGAAACTTTTATGTTATTAAAACTGAGCACTGTCTGTCTGTGTGTTTAGTTCATGAATTATTAACATTTTTCTATTATTAAGTCTTAATGACTTCGTTAAAGCATGCCTAATAGATTGTTTTATAATGAGATGCATGTCCAAATTCCTTACTCCTTATGGTAAAACCGTTAGAAGTGATGGTGTCTCTTTAATTAACACACAGCGCCAGCAACCTCATAAGTCGGGTTCTCTGTTAGTCAGCTGTTTTTGCTACAAAGTGGAATAAAGTACGTGCGTTTAGCTCTTTGTGACAGCAAATATGTTAAATACAACATATTATTATTAACGTTTTATTGAAAAACATTTAGCTTCAGCGTTACTAATATATTATTTGCTACTAACCCGTGTAATGTTTATACATTACACGGGTCATATACATAAGTATATATCAATGTTAGTGCGAACAGCACTGAGTTCAAAATTCAGATGTTCTTATGGACCACTGTCGGTCCACAAGATGCGCCACGAGTTAATCACTACATTTTTATGCATGAACTAGAGGACACCTATGACTTTGTATGTGTTGGATTTGTTACCTTGGATGCAGATTTTCGAAAAATCCTTTAATTTTGAGACCCTAGGCCCTTCAATTTCTACGTTGTCTGTCAATTAGCAAGCAGTAAAAAATACCCTATGTGGACATGGGTTATCTTAGCCAACATAAAATCAAAATCAAAAGTCTTTATTGTATAAAACTGTGAAAGCCAAAGATGTAGCATAAATGCTTCCATGTACGGTCACGAGCGTTAATTTGGGACCCATTTCCTTTGAGTAATTATGTATACTACTAGAGTGGACGCCTCAACTTGATTTTTTGTTAAACCTGTTAGAGCCGATCGGCACTAACGCGCTCAGTCTGTGCCGAACGGCTTTGGCAGCTCGACGCATTGGAGAGAAAAGTGTTACGTCTAAATATGCGTCCATGTGTACTGAGGTACTGTAAAACTGCTCAGGAAAATCAAATAAAAGTCAAGGAGTGACTTTGCACACGTAATTTAACTGCATTTTCTTTAATCACGCTTAATTTAATTATTTTTCTATCAATTTTAATGCATGTCGACGGACGCCGCCATGTTTCGTTGAAACCAAAGAGTAACAAAATAAGTCTACGCAGACCTGACAAGATCGACGTGCAATGTTAATACAGATAATCAAGTTAAATAAGTTTAGTTTTAACTTTTAATTGTATTAAATTTTGAAGTTCCCTATCAGACATTTAATTATATATAATACTTTTTGCCGACTACGAAATTAATGGTTGAAGTTGTTAAAAATATTAAGACAAAGTATCGAAGGGAAGAAAAAACCTTCAGCTCATACACGCATACATGTTCCGAGCATTTTAAAGAAGACCAAAAATATACCACAAAAACAGGACGAGTCTACCTTAAGAAATATGCATAATATGCAGTACCATGTCACCAAACTTGAAATTAACTAAACGTCAGAAACTGACAAAACTTATATTGTGTGAAGGAAATTAAATATGATGTAGCAGTTTAAATTATTTTATTTTATTATATCTGCACCCATGACATAAAACCTCTATAATGACTTCTAACTATTATTCCCATTGTACACCGTGAATTACCATCGTGTATGTAGAACAAACTGTAAGTCGCCTCTGTTGCGCGCTCACTTTATCTATAAGAAAACGAACACCCCCGCACACACCGCGCATGCCCCTCCGTCATCAAGTTACTCCGTGTCTTTTGTTTGAAATGTCTGTTCTAGTGTAACGTAATAATTCAATGCCCATTTCAAGAAAAATATGCTTGAAGCCGTCAATGTCATTAGAGATGTCAAGTCATTTGTAAATTTTAGGAAACTCAACCTTATTGTTGTCAGATTGACTTTGGACCTAAGGTGGGTACCAAATTAAATCTCGTGACTGTATATTTACATGTATATATTCCTAAATTTTAAATTATCTTATTAACCCGTTATTAGATGATGTGTATTATAAGATAATTATGACTGGATAGTAAAGTAAAGCAAAAAGCAAGTAGGTAAACTTGACATGTCTTAGCTTTTTCTAAATTTATGGCGGTTCAGGATAAAAGTGTTATGAATATTAGTGGTATCAGGAATTTGGTATCTTGAGAATACAAAATAGCCATTTTAGTATTAGGTATTATGAAAAGTTGATTTGAGGACTTGGGACTCATGTAAAATGACATACTTTCTGCACTTGCATCAAAATGTAATATTGTGCACCACTTAGCTGCTTCTTGAGAGGATACATAACAGTAACTCAGCTCAAGGATTCATTGCTGTGAGATGGTTTTGTGCATTGTTTCCTAGCTACAGCATTCACATCCATGATTTTGTTTTATTTTTCCACATAATGCATTCTTCAAATTTTTTGTTATTGTATAAATATTTAACTTACCATTTATTATCTAACTATGATCCTCATAAGAGAGCTCAGTTGAGAAGAGAGCAGACTAAAAAAGTAGAAAAATGGTATTATCAATCATCTATATTTATACTTTACGATTTATGATCTGAATTTTTGATTATAATCGATTGTATTCGACGTTTTTTTATCGACAGATTCGCGTCGGCATGGTACAGGTGTCAGACGGGAAGTCGCGGCCGCGCCCGGCGCGTCTCGTGCTCAGCATGGACGCCGTCACAGTGCAACGAGCCGCGCCCGCGCCGCCCCCGCAGGACAAGAGTGTTCCTCATGCCCGGGTGTGTACTGTGTGCCTAATTTGCTCGCTCTGTTGCACGCTGCAGCCCTGACAGAAGGGCAGCAAGTGGAAGACACGCGCAGCGCATCGCATACTCAGCATAGACTCAACGGTGCAACTCGCCGCGTTCGCACTGCCCCCGCAACCTGAGTTCCTCACACCTGAGTTTATACTGTGTGCCTAATTCGCTCGCTCTGGTGCTCGCGGTAGCTGTGAGATCCAGGACGGCCAGTGGAGGGTGCGCGTGGCGCCTCTTGCGATTAACGTGGTGGAACGCGCCGCTCCCACAGGGCTAAACGGTTCCTCACGGTCATGTCAACCTGACTCGCCCGCCATGTTGATCGCTGTAACTGGGAGAGAAGAAAGGCTCAACGTTGTCGCCGCGCCGTGCCGATTACATTTCATTACATGCACATACACTCACGCCTTCATTCGCAGAGTGGGGTAGGCAGAGCTACAGATTTACCAACAACACTAAAATCTTGTTGTTAATTTTGTAACCACATTTTGAACAAACAGGTGAAGATGTTTACCAGTGTACATTAGTGACAGGTTTGCAGCCCATCGCCTAACAATACTACAAGCCTTTATTCCCTTAGTCGCTTCTTACGACTTACGACTTCCACGGGAAGACATGGAGTGGCACTATTCTAAGCCGGCAACCACGCAACATCCCACACACCAGCCCGCGTCAGTTCAACAACATTGCTAATGCGTTAATTTAACTAAACTAAAACTTTTTTCAGGAGCGGATGGTGCAAATAACCCGGCAAAAAGTGGGCGGCCTGGGTCTCAGTATTAAGGGTGGCGCGGAGCACAAGCTGCCCATCCTCATCTCCAAGATATACAAGGACCAGGCGGCCGACCACACGGGGCAGCTGTTCGTGGGAGATGCCGTCATCAAGGGTGAGTAATCCTAGGGAGGCTTAAGGTCTAAAAATATGGGAAACCCTGATCTGACCTATCATTGGGAGAGGAAAAAAAAAAGAGAAAAGTTACGTCTGCGTTATGCAAACAACCGTTCGAAATACGAGTGTTCGTGAAACTTGAGACACATGAGAGGATTCTTTTGTACATTAAATTAAATCCATATTAAAAATATATGATATTAATCCATCCATATCCATACTTCCATACAATATTACAAATGCGAAATTAACTCTGTTTTTTACCTTTTCACCATAAAACGACTGAACGGATCCTACTAAAATTTGGCAAGAAAACCAATTACAGAATACTTTTTACTGCGGAAAATTGTACAGTTCCCAAATAAAAAGCGATAAATAAATTCTTAACTACAAAAAGCTTAAAAGAAAACGTTAAATATTAACCCAGATTATTCTGAAGAAACACTAAATTAAATTATATTATAAGTTCATTAGAATGCAAATTGCCTCCTAGGTTGATTGAATTAGAGAGACCGTCTAGCACAATTGGGGGCAATTAAGCTCTAGGCACGCGAATTGAGCTAATTGCCTGGCGTCTGTCTGAGGCATCGTTGCTGATTTGAATGGGCTGCATTGTAATGGAAATGTTCTCTTGTCGAGAGTGTCAAATTACTTTAAAACATTTCTATTTTCTCATCATGGAATTTCTGACTGGCTCAAAACGGTTGAATGACAATGTAATAATATTAACGGAAAATAATTTGTACCTATAGTCTGTGTCAATTGAAATTGCCAAAGATGTAAACAAATTAGTACTGTTTGACACATCCAATATTCATCAAACGTGTTTTTGTTTGAAATATCGTATAATTCATAGATTTAATCTTAAACTTAATGTGAAAGTAAAGATCAAGTGTATAAATCATTGCTAAGACATCACTTGATCTTTAAATGCATGTGATTATCGAGTAATAATGGTAAATTGGTTCGTTTGTTTGTTTACATCTTTGCTAATTTCAATTGACACAGACTATATTACTTATGTATTATTTTGACGACGCAGTGAATAGTTGTTAGAGACCCTGCTTGCAAAACTAGCATTACTGTGTTCAATTCGGAATGGACTTTTATATTTGTGTGATGAGCGCGACTATTTTGTTTCTGAGTCTTGCATGTTTTATATGTACTTTAGTACCTATGCAGTTCTTGAAGTATGTTTAACTTTGCCTACTACACAAAGTACAATTCTAGAGTTTATTTAGGGTCAATTTTTATGAGATTGTTCTCTGTTGCACCCCTTTTTTAGCTTCTGTGCTTTTTTGTGCAATAAAGTTTAAATAATTAAATAAATATTATTATTACCCATGTTCCCATAATTAACGACGATTCTGTCCTATTCCCAGTGAACGGCGAGTACATAACGGCGTGTTCCCACGACGACGCGGTCACGATCCTTCGGAACGCGGGCGACATAGTCGTATTGACTGTGAAGCACTACCGCGCTGCTACGCCATTTCTACAAAAACAAGGTAACTGTCGCAATAGTTCGTTAGGCATTTTACATTATCAATTTATCATTAATTTATATATAAAAACTACATAATTTAGATAGTAAATAGGTATGCTAAAATATGAAGAAACAACGTTCAATATAAACCATAGAAGGTAAATAAGCATATTATTTTTACATGCTCAACAATCTCAGACATTTTAAGTTAATCAGGAATAGTATGGATTCATGTTATATTTTTATTTCATACCTAATTATTTTTACAGACATGTTTGTCTGAAATCTTAGTGCAATACATCGACCACCAAGCATTCGTTTTTCGGTAAATATTGGTTCATGTTGCCAATTATTCCTGAGTCTTGGATGTTTTCTATGTATTTAAGTATTTATTTCTCTATATAAGTATGTTTGTCATTGTCTAGTACCCATAGAGCTTAGTTTGAAACTAGGTCAATTTGTGTGGGATTATCCTATGATAATTATAAATTTATTTAATTTCACTCCAAGCAATGCTTTTATTTTTCCCAAGCTGTAAATATGTTTATATTTCTCTTACTTCGCAAATTAAATATGGATAGGGTGCACATTATAATATGAATATTATTCGCATGCACTTAAGTAATAGGGAATAATGGTGAAAAAGAGAGGAAGCCTTTGCCCAGCAGTGGGACACTAACAAGAACTAAAAAAATACTGAATCTTTTACTCGCAAGCTCGTCAGTTTAAACCAATACTTGGCCCGCAATTGCCTACTTCCGTGCCTAGGCAATAATGTACTATTGTATTGTATTGTATCATCTATATAGTAGTCATGACACTTGCAGCGGACGGCGCGTCCGACACGGACAGCAGCACGGGCGACGAGCACCCGTCGCTGCACAACAAGGTGGACGCCAACTGCAACGAGAAGCTGCCGGCGGTCGCCACCCAGCCGCTGCAGCTCAACCAGACCAATGGCGGCTGGCAGGTGGGGAACTATACTAGTTACTTATAATTGTCTTTGTTAAGCTTTATTTTTTATATACTTAATATAGAGTATAACCAAAACGGCGGTTACCTATCTTAAGTTCGATAATATTTGCCCGCTGTTTCGTTTGTCCGAAATTTTCATTTGTAGTTATATAATTTTTCCCTGAAAGCGTTTATGTTTCCTGGATTGTTATAAAACTAACCTAACCTAACCTACGGATTCTGTATCGGTATTTCTTTAAACATTTTATGGGTTTAGAGAAAAAATATTTTTGGTAAAATCGAAATTTTGGACAAACGAAACAGCGGACATTAGTTTTTCGAAACATCGATACCCCAAACAATAAAGAACAGGTCAAAAAAATGAATTAGTTCGGCTGTTTTGCAAAATGCCCATTTTGCAAAACAGCCGAACTAATTAATTTTATTATGTTATGTTATGTTTTTATTTGGAAAACAAACAGAGTAAAACGTACATAATAAACTTACTTTCTAGACCTTAAACAAAACATGCGTCCTACTCCTCAACAGTTTCCACTAAGACATGATTAAACAAGATTGCTCTTTACATAATACAGATTTTAGCAAAAACTAAAAAAATAAAATTAGATAACTACATGTAACTACTTATATCTACACATCAGCACATTAAGCAGTATCACGAAATAAAGGATAGTATCACGCAAATATAAGGATAGTACCACCAAAACAAAAGGTGCTACCAACAAAAAAAGATGAAGATCACTCACAAACCAATACAACACGCACAAATGGATTGTCAAGAACGATAATTTAGCTAGAACTTTACCATTGATCCTCAGGGATCACTAAGAGAGATTTACGAATATATTGATCTGTTCTTTATTATTTCTTTTAAAGTTCTTGCTATGGTTATTAATTAAATATTTTTCGTATTTATACACATTTAAATTGTTGTAAAAATAGTTTTTGACAAGAACAATATTAAAATTGAGATTTGATAACCAAACACCATTACCATTGTTCATGCGTAACCATGGTAACAACAACGCTAAAATAATTATTAAAGAACTGTTATTATTACCATGGCAACGCTCATTATAGAATTGTTTTCACGCTTCGGTAACGCTACAGGTGGTATTCTAATACCGTTAACGATAACAATATTAGCGGTTTATAGTACGCGAGTAGAAAATAGAACTTTTTGAAACGTCACATTATCAAAACTGGTGTGATACGAGTGCTGGACTCAGGACAAGAGACGAAGCTGATAGGCTGTTTTTTTTTTTGGAAAAATCCTATCAATAAAAAGGGCTTTATAAAAACTGTTGTATACTTTTCGGTTTAGACTGCGTGGGGGGAGGAAGAGAACAGCAGGCCCGGCAGTGCAGCGGGGTCGGTTCGGTCCAGACCTTCGTCCGTCGCCTCGGATCGGATGCTGGTTGACCAGGCTAAGGAGTGGATTGACGTCGTTTCAGGTAAACACATGATAAATGTTAATAAGTGGAAGAAAAAATCAGTTAAGTGCTGTAGTTAATTGTAAATTAGTACTGAATACATAATGTTTTCAATCTACGACGGGGCGCCTCACCAGTCTAATTGACGTGTACGGTAACGTATAAAAACTTGGCTTGATAGATTGTCTTCCCAAAATATTATTTTCTCTAAAGCGATTTTTTTCCCGATATATATTTCCAGTCGCAAATGTTTTCAGTTATAATTAGGTTGAAATAGGTAGGTAGGAGGATTAGGTTGTGAGTTTTGCAGCAAAATACTCAGAAATAGGTGTGGAGCTCTATCAACGCTAATAAATTGTTTTCTGAAATGGGAAATGATGCGATGTAAGATGAACAAACGCGTCAGGAGAAAACCAAAACTGAAAACAAAATTCGGAAAAAATGTGAATGGAAATTCAGGTCTTAAGAAATAGGGATTTTGGTTAATTGTTCTATCAAATTCCTTCAACCCCAAGAGACCAAACAGTTTTTTTTACTTTTCAGTTCCATTGATGATGGGTTACGTCACAAGATACGTGTTTGGAACGGATAAACTAAGGCCTGGTGCTTTTGAGGTGAGACCTTACATTTAAATCATACATTTTTATTGTGGCTTCATCCCTGTAGAATTAGTTATTCTGCCATATCAAGTCGTAAAGGATTACGATCGTTAATGCCGAGGGAACTTTCAAAATTTCCAGTTTGAAAGTAGCCTATGTGTTTATCCAGAGTATAAGCTATCCCCATTCCAATCACCATTCAAATCCGTCTAGCCGTTGCAGTGTAAAGAAGTAACTAAAATTCACAAAAACTTTTCTCTTCTCGTATTTATAATATTAGTGAGATTTAATTTGTATTATGTTTGTATGAAACAAGCTAAAAAATATTAATACACATAGAAGAGTAACGACCTCAATGGCCTCATAGTGTGATAATTAGAGTTGCTAGACGTCCCGATTTCAGCTGGACGTCCCGATTTTTAGGGGTCCAGGGACACGTCCGAATTTACCCTTGAGCGGGACGCACAGGCCCGATTTATGATAGACTAGACCTGGCAACACTGGTGGTCATAGAAGTAAGACTGGTCCGGGCGCAGGTGCGCGGCGCGCGGCCGGCGCTGACGACGGGCGTGGTGCACGCGGACGACCCGGCCGCGCTGTCGCACTGGCTCAAGAGCATCGGCGACAACATCCAGGGCCTCACCAGCCTGCAGGTAACCCGCCGCCCGACTTTTCGTTTCATACAAAGCTATTTTCTGCTGAACCAGTGGAGTGGTGATTTCAGGTTGTCTTAAATATGATTTACGTAGGGTAGGTTAGGTTAGACTTGTAACCATTACAATATAACCTGAAATAAACACGGGTTCAGCAGAAAATAGCTTTCTACGAAACGAACATTCTGCGAAGTGATACGTTCTATAAAATGAGTGTCGGTGAAACAAGGGTAAACCAATTTGGTAACATTATATTATGCTATGTTATTGAGAGGTAACATTTTTTTTTTTTCTATATTAGCCTATTATTGTAGCCTACTGCTGGACAATGGTCACCGGATTTCCACAACTCTCCGTCCATTAAAAACCTGTTTTGTTTATGAGTATATTGAATAATTTAACTTGGAGTCCACAGATTTTTGCAAGGCATTTGACAATGTTGATCATATGTAACTTTCCAATAAAATCGCATTTAATGCCATACGTTTTAAATTCCTTCCATGGATTTCATTTTATCTTAGTAATAGAACATTGTAGGTTTTCATCAATGGAGTCTAGTCTCTTATAACTGCGGTCAGTCCGGGGTTCCTCAAGGCTCAATTTACGGGCCCATGTTGTTGATATTACAGTCATAAACGATATTAAAAACTTTTAACTGCCTAGTTCAAGACAAAGTATATTTTATACGAAACAATGAATATCTTATGCCTATCCGTGAAATACGTTTTTTTTGGACATGTATTTAAATGTATGTACATGGATTCCTATCACATCCTCGTAAGATTGTACAGTTGTTCCGATGAAGATAACTGCATGCCTGAATTGTTTCCAGATGAAGCTATTCAACCGGCAACTTAGCGCAGGCGAGCGCATAGAGTACATGGGCTGGGTGCACGAGGGAGTGGTGAGCGGCGCGCAGCCCTGGCAGACCTACCGGCCCAAGTTCCTGCTGCTCAAGGGGACGGACGTCATGCTGTTCGATGTGCCGCCGGTATGTAGCTACTAGCTAGTGCTGTGGTGCTGCGGGTTATTAAAGATGGAGCTGTTCAACTTTCAGATCGTTCGCGGCGCTATAGTAGACGCGCAACTGTAACCACGACGTTCTCGAAATTTTAAACGGTTGCTTTTAAGATTTAAAGGAGCGTCGCCATTTAATAAACGTAGAGGAGCGGTCCAGTCGGACCTGTCGCATTGTACAAATGATTATCCATTTATGCTGATCTCCCACTTCACTCAAGTGATAATCCGCCTTGACGATGGCATGAAAAGAAAAAGTTTTGTTATTCTGATATTTTGGATACTTAGAGTTTTCAACTCAAACCATTTGTCTCCAGATGAACATCGCCGAGCTAGCGAAATGCCCGGAAACCCTGAAAGTATACCAGACCATGTTTCGCACCGTGAAAGAGAGCGAGACGGTAGACTGGCGCCAGCACTGCTTCCTGGTCCAGAGCAGCGGCGCGGGCCCGGGCGGCGCCGGCCCGCGCTACTTCAGCGCCGAGACCCGCCGCGAGCTGCTCCGGGTGGAGGCTGCCTGGACGGCCAACATCGTCAACTCCGTCACCAGGCTGCAGGTCAGTGATACGTCCAACAAGGTTCCACGTCGAAGGTGGGTGAGACAGTGAGACAGAAGTCTGCTTGTAGGTTTATATACTCAAGATTACCTGTGACCAGGTAGAAGCTGCTTGGATTGACAATATATCAACATGGTTGTTATAACCTGTACATCTATATAGGATCCACGATGTGAGAGAGGACTTAGTGCAATGAGTTTTCCACCGAGAAGTTAGACCATAGATGTTCCGCACCGAAAAGAAGAGTGAAACAGTAGATGTCTGCAAGATGAAGAAGAGTAAGACAGTGGACCGGCGCCAGCACTGCTTTTTGGTTCAGAGCAATGGTCTCTGGTAGTTCAACGCCGAGACCAGGCGGGAACTGCTCCGGTTGGAGGCAGCCTGGACTGCCAACATCGTCAACTCGGTCACCAGGCTGCAGGTCAGTGATAGATCTAACGAGGTTCCACGTCGAAGGTGGGTGAGACAGTGAGACAGAAGTCTGCTTGTAGGTTTCTAACTCAAGAGTACCTGAGACCAGAGGGCTTATTGTCTAACGCACTCGCAATCGCAACCGGCTTCAAAGTGGAGCAATTGTTTTCATTTTGTATGTAGACAAGCCTTCGATTTTCAAAATGAAAACGATCGTGATTGCGAGTGCGTTAGACACCCTCTGGTAGAAGCTGCTTGGACTACCAACATCGTCAACTTGGTTGCTATAAGCTGCAGATCTAAATAGGGTCTACAATGTGAACTTAGTGAGATGGGTTTCCTGCCAAAAAGTTACACAGTAGATATTCTGCACCGCAAAGAAGAATGAGACGGTAGAATATGTCTGCAAGACGAAGGAGAGTAAGACTGGACTGGCGCCAGCACTGCTTTTTGGTTCAGAGCAATGGTCTCAGGTAGTTCAACGCCGAGATCAGGCGGGAAAAACTCGGTCACCAGGCTTCAGATCAATAAAATTGTAGGGTGTAAATAGGAATAGGTTCTGCAGCGAGAGAGAGAGTGAAATTAGTCCTGATTAAAAAAGGATAAGGCCAGGATACGCAGGTCCATTTTGTGCCGTCAACCTTTATGGATTTACTTGTCGTTAGCTATGAATTTGTAGTGCGGATGTACAGACGAAGTCTAAATTCATATATATATATTTCGAAGGCGTCAAAACTCTACAGGCCCCTATGCCACTGATAATAAAGTATAAGTTCGAGTATGCATATTTGGCGCGATAGCCGTATAGATATTAGTGCTTTAGACTGTACCAATCCGCATGGCATTGAAAAGGTTGTCACTATATGTACGAGTATAACCTTTTAATGGCATTGATTAAACAATGTTCACGATTTGTTGGCGTAAAAAAATACCAAAAATATATACTTGTTGCTTAAATTTATTTCAAAGCTAAAAATAAAACACAATTTTAACTTAAAATTATTATAAGATAACTTATCTTGACTTAAATACCTTCTTAAATTAACTAACACGTAACACTTAACATATTGAATTCCTTACTAAAACGCATTTAAATGTAAGTTTGTCCCTTTCTAAAGCTTTTAAACATCATGAGCTAGAGCGAAAAAGCAATCCATTTGTAAGTCGTAGATACCTACTGCAGCATTACGCTGACGAGACCACAAGTCAAGTTATTATTGCCGGTTTACGAATAAGGGTTTGGTAAGTGTCCCCTAGCCCCTAGTCGACGCGACGGCGGAGTGCGTGTAAACGTCGTTTCAGATTGGGGTACGGCTGGATGCACTGCATGAAGTCGTGACTGTCCAGTCTGTAATAATTAGATATAAAGGCCCGTTATACAAACCCTTCTTTCAGATCTGATATCTCTCAAACGGTAACCCATCTTTTTTATCGAAATGGACTTCATCGATTGTATTATTTCATCGAATTTCATTTTATCGAACGCTATTTTCTGCTGAAACCATGATGGTCTAAGATCCGAATAGGAGACGATTTGCACCGGGCTGCTTATTCGATCAAAAGTGTTTCGATTAGTATGTAATTAAACAAGCATTTGCAATTTTAAAAAAAAGTTCATTTTTAATATATTTTTAATGATATATGTACTGGACTGAAATTTTTCAGGCAACCTATTCACCACATATTATTTAGCGTATCTGATATAAAATACTTTTGATCGAATAAGCAGCCCGGTGCAAATCGTCTCCTATTCGGATCTCCTACTACGATGTTTTTAGGATATCCTAAACATTAATTACGTAGCTTAGGTTAGATTAGACTAATGAATGAATGAATGAATGAATAAGTTTATTTGTCAAAAGTGGGTGTACAACACGGTCTTAAGTTATAACACAGGCCCTCCACAATTTGCCAATAGACTGGCGTACAAATTTTAATCATATAAATTACATTATCTAGAACAATTTACAATAATCACTACCAAAAAAAACGAACGGGACGAGAAACGCCTTTCGATGAAATTAAAATTCCACGCACTAATACGTTCGTTGAAAAGCATTTCGATAAAATAATAGGTACAGTCGCGAACTTTTATTTGGTACCCACCTTAGGTCCAAAGTCAATCTGACATTCTACAACAATAAGGTTGAGTTTCCTAAAAGTTACAAATGACTTGACATCTCTAATGACATTGACGACTTTAAGCATATTTTTCTTAAAATGGGTCACAAATTAACGTTCGTGATAGTACATACCACACTTACACACATCAACCGATTTCATGAAACCTAGCTTAGAACAACTTTTTTTTATCCATCCATCTGGGATGTACGTTGTTACAGACATACCTACACAGATACACACATAAAACAAAATTAAATAAATAAATGACAACCTCACACAAATTGACATAGTCCTATACTAAGCACAAAGTTTTTACTATGTTATATTAATGAATGTACACTCACACATATATCTCCGTGATCTCAAGCGCGATGACGTCGGTGGTGGCAGGCTTGCCGGGTCGCAAAATGGCCGATTCGCCGAAAAACGCCTCATCCTCTAAGTGAGCTAACTATAAAATAATGACATGTTAGTATAAATAACAATAAAGGTTCTATATAGGAATTCCTAATCGTCATTCGTCCTAATGTATCGTTTGTTCGAATTTTCGTTTATCCTAAAGCCATTTCCGCCTGAATTTTAAAACTTTAGTGTTGTTATAATACAACCCTAACTTTTAACTATTTTTAAAAAGCTTAAAAACTTGTTGTTATTGTTTTGTTGTATTTACGGGAATTCTGTGACTTCGTCCGCCTTAAATTCGTTTGTGTATGTTTCGAATTTATGTCCTATTTTCCGAGAATACCCTTCGTCCGCCCGTCTCCGGGTTTTAAATTATCTCCATACCAAATTCCGTTAAATTCGGTAAATGGTTTAGTCGTATGTACTAATCACTATGTTCGAGCACAGACCAACAGACATACAAACAGTGTCTTTGTTTCATAATATAAATATGTAAGTATTCATGTATATTTGATCAAATCCTAAAATACTATGTTATGACTGTCTCTGTTGATTTGTACGGTTAGAGTCCGACCAAAGGGTTTCTCAAATTCTTTATATGGCAACAATTTGATCTATTAAACAAGCTGTTACATTATGAGTACCTATTCAGTCGCTATTCATTTCGTGTTACCAGCTAGTGATATTTTGAATTCGCCGCCTTTTTTTTGTGTCACCAGTCGCTGGTCGAACTCTACTATCGTATTTTTTTGTAAAATCATACGTAGACAATTATTATAAACTAAAATGCACCTCCTTCCCGTTTTCATCGATGACGGCCACTGTTCCAAAAGAGATGAAATACATCGCGTCGTATGGTACCCCGCATTGTAGTACTTTCTGAAAACATTAACTTGTGCGTCATCTGATAACGTATTATCAAAATTTGTGACAACAAAAAGCCTCGCTTCTTTCTTTAGAAGTAAAACCACAACTCAAGCCGACTGCCTGAGCAACCAAGAGGGAAGCGCTGTAATTTAATTAGGTATTAAAAATATATTTATCAATCGTTATTTTTGCACGAGGACATGAACTGGCTCATCAATTCCAATGTAACGATATCAAACATGGGTAGTCTACGTCGAGTACAGTGGAGATACTGGTGCCATCTTCGAAATCTGTCATCGGACTAGCCTTTGACCACATTGTTGAATTGTATATCGGGTTTAGATATGTGTATCAAATTGAACTAATTTAAATAATGAGAACTGATTCAAAACTTGACTTGTGTTGCGGGAATTGAAGTTAACAATCAAATTAACATAAGTTATAAAGTAAATAAATAACTTGAAATTAATTACCTGTCCGGGTATCAGGGTCTTCTGTCTCAGACTAAAAATAATAGAATTGACCAAGCCAATGGGCAGGTCCCTGAACAGAGGCACTCCCGCAACTAGCCTCCTGCATGAGTGCAAATTCATCTCCGCTTTTATTTGCTTGTTGATCGTATTAAGAATCGCCTTTTGGTTCAGGTAGCGCCCGCAAAACTTATAGTTTATAAACCGCTTTATCTTCTCTTGCAAACTATTAGGTAGACGCTTCGAAATCATGTACTTTTCAAGACTCTCCATCTTACTATCGTAAGCGTACCTCTGGTACTGCGAGTACAGGACCAAACGAACTGTTTGCATGAAACAGTACGACAAAAATATCAACCCAAAAATTCCCGTGAAGCAGTTCAGAATCATTTCTTCTCGGACGTGGCTTTTATTCGGACTGAAGTACCCAACCCCGATGCAAATTCCACTGACGAAGTACAAATTGGTCACGTATTTTTCGAATAACGTTAAATTACTGTCGACTTTAAAGCGTTGAAGCCACGCGGCTTCGATCGTGGTGTTGTCCTTAGCTACTTCGTAGTGATGAGCGCAGAACGCTGGTACCTGATAATGGAGATACGTCATCCAATGAAAGAAGTAGCTGAGCAACAAGAAGACTTTGGTCAACGCTGTGCAAGAATACGGCAACTTGGATTGCTCCAGGAAACCTATGATTTTGTAGCCGAGTTGAAAAACCCTTAGCAATTTTAAAGGGAAGAATATGGTATGCGATGGGTACACGCAATCGCTGTAAGGTTCGTAAAGCTGGAGAGGCAATGCACCTATCAGGTCAAAAATGAATGTTCCCTTTATGTAGCGTAGTGCGATCTTTTTGGGCTCCAGTATTGACTGTTTGTTGTCCTCGTCGTAATATCCCGAGATGAAGAGGACGATAATATCGCAAAAAGCGATGAAGTCCGTCGTCAGTATTAACGGGTCCGCCGGATCTGAACCTAAAAAAATATTAACAGCAATAACATTACAATGGCTAAAATACCTCATTAAATAATCAATTATACTACATTAACGCAAAAATACTTGGCTTGTTCTTTAAGCCGTTTTTAAAGTTTTGATACATACATACATACATAAATACATACATTAAATCACGCCTATTTCCCAGAGGGGTAGGCAGAAACCACTTCCACTTCTTTCCACTCACATTTGCTCTGTATATCTCTTTCGTTAATCTTCTTTCATACATCCTTTCCAAATGACCGAACCATCGAAGCATGCCCTTTTCAATCTAATTGCCGCACTCAGAGACGTCAATTAAATTTAATGCTTGTTTAGTGACCTGCTGTCTTATTCTATTGCTATAGCAAAGAAAGTGACAGCAGCTACTTTAATCAGCATTAAATTTAATTGACGTCTCTGAGTACCGCAGTTAGTCACTAAATCTTCTTTAAGGCTGCGGCTCCTCTGAGACGGAGACGAGCGGAGTGGAGCGGAGCTGAGCCAATATTAACCAATAGAATCTAAACTAACGTGCGCAAGGCTCGCTCGACATGACCGCATACGCCTTCTATTGGTTAATATTGGCACTGCTCCGCTCCGCTCGTCTCCGCCTAAGTGAAGCCGCAGCCTTAGTCCACATTTCACTCTGATTTTTTCATTCCTTACTCTATCAATCAGTTTCACACCACACATACTACGCAAAGAGTGCATTTCAACTGCATTTAATACGACATTCGCTTGTCCTGCTGCCACACCGAAAATTCACTACCATACATCAGAGTAGGGGGCAACAAGTTTTGATATGGAAAACAAAACACCGCTGACGTATTATTATCATCATCATCACCATTGTGAAACGCAGCCACTGCTGAACATGTCTCTTTAAAGATCTCCGCCATGATCAGTCGCGTGCCACTCGCGTAACGTTAGATCGTTGGTCCTTGTGGGACGCCCGTGTCAACGACACACGGTTGCCACTTCAGAATCCTTCTGTCCAATCGGCCATCGTTTCTACAAAGGAGCTCTTAGTTACTTTATAATCAAAAACTTACAATGATAAAATACCTGCCACGGTAAATAAAACTTCGCAAACAGATTCGATAACATCACAAAGCTGTCCCAATAGAATTTTACGGGGCTGTACGGATGCCAGATGAACCAGTGCCCATTTCTAAGTTGGTTCTCGCGCTCAAGTTGTAGACATTTGCGGCTTCTGATGAACACGAGTGAACCATGATGCCAAGCGCAGGGTAGGAAGGCTTTTCGAAGTCGGCGGCTGCAGCGCTTCCAGAATTGCGAAGTAGGGGGTAAGTCGGTGCTTTTAAGGGGTTTAGGGAGTCTGCACGTGAAGTTAAGGTGTGGAGCCTCCATTGGTAGGGATAGGTTAATTTTGTGGGAGATGGGCTTAACTGGTTCGTCTTAATAATTGTACCGGTTAAGATTTAAATATGATATATTGTTCTGAATATGACTGTTTGTGCTGCATTATTAAATCACAATGACAATCGTGACATTGACTGATAGCACAGACTTAAGGCACAGACAGTGTTACTTTTTGATTTTATCTGTGTTATGGTTTTTTTGTAGTGTGAAAACTTTTTCAGGGCAAAGTCCATAGAAATAAAAAACGGCAAAGTTAAAAAGTAGTTGTGCCCTAAGTAACACTTTTATAATTTTAATGAAGATTCCAGATACTGCAGAATGATTCATAATTTGTCGTAACGTAAACGTAACTAGGTTGCGTTGATGCACACAAACATGTGTGGTCCCTGACTCCTGAAGTGGTATTTCGCCGCCCGTCACGAAAGTTTTCTATTCTAGGATAAAAAGTACTATAATTGTGTGCGCCTCTCAGCTTTATACTATATCTTAGTAATGTATTTCACATTATTTTAACTGTAAAGCCGGAAACAACAAACAAACACACTTTCACATATATTTATAATATTAGCAAGGTTAGGAAGAACTTATCCTGCGAGACATTTTTGAACTTTTCTTATGCATATTAACTATACCAATTTTTTAACGTAATACTAGACATAAACAAACAAATTCATATTTTTCCTTTAACTGAAAATCTTCCTAACATCCTAACCTGACTTCAATCTTATTTCTCCAACAGAAGAAGACCTTTACGGTGGTGCACGGCGGGCGCGCGGCAGGGCTCACGCTAGACTGGTCTTCAGGCTTCTCCCTCAGCGAAGGCACGCCCGGAGCGCCACCGGTCTGGTCCTACAGGTATGTATGCCACCACGGTTTATAAATGTTCATAAATCATAATCATAATCATAAATCATTTATTGTGAGATTGTGGTGTTAACAAAAGGTCTTATACAATAGTGGAAGCGCAGCACAATCAGCCGTTTCAGGCGTACAATGTTATAAATCATATTTACACACTACAAAACTTTACGTTCCTAATTAATAATAACTAAATACTTTGTCAGGCTTTATACATTATTTACGTCACGTGCGGGTCTTATTTTATTCAAGTTACTATAGTGAAATGAATTTAAAAATTATCATTTGTGTAAATTTTTAAGTCGTCATTTCAATTTTGATACTATTTAGTGAATATCTGTCTTAAGACAACGCTTTGAATTAATTGACAGACGCATCTAATTGACCTTATCCTTGACTACTAATTTGACCGACTATACGTTTTTCCTCTTAGAGTTCACTTTCATCATAAGAAGGTACCTATTATACTGTCGTTTGTTCAGGTTTTCTCAGCTACGAGGGTCCAGCGACGACGGGAAGTCTAAGCTCAAGCTACACTTCCAAGATGTTGAGACTAAGGTCATAGAAACTAAGGTACATTTCGCTTTTCCTTTTTTTTCTCAAGCTGATTTGGTTGACAATTGGCTCAAAATACAAGAATGTCTAAGGATGAAAAATTTCCCTAATAATTATTATAATTATGTAGGAATATTTTTGATCCTTAAACAAATCCAAACACTTTAATCGTTTCATTTTAAATGATTATCCACACCAGGCTAAGCCTCTCCTAAGAAATTAACATTGTTGAAATAATTTGTATCTGCACCTTGGACTTTCAAATTACCGAATTCTCAATGTAGGTACTGGAATCCCAAAACTTAACATTGAAAATAAGGTATGATATTATGTCCTTACCTATGAAATTGGCGTTTTATATGGAGAATTTTATGAAAACGTTGGTTTTCATACATTTAATTTTTCGGAACTCTGAAATTAGTAACGTCAAAGCAAACCAAACAAAATTCTGTCAGGAATATTGGACACTTCTAAGCTATATTATACATATCTTAATTACTTAAAAAAAGTTAGCTTTATAAAACTCTGCGTCATTGAAACACTTGAACTCACAGCACATGAAAAGACTTCACACTTTAATTTTAAACACTAAGTAAGAAATTGAACCATATTATTTGTATCCAAAACCTTTGTAACATACTGTATTAATGAAATTTAAAAATAATTTGGAAGTTAAAATTGAAATGAATAAATTCCGTACGAAAGTAAAACACGTAAGAATAACGCCAATTTCATAGGTAAGGACCCAATATTTCGAATATTGTATTTTGACAACCCTAAGTGATCCCGGCGCCTGTCTCCAGGAGCTGGAGTGCCAGATCCTGCAGAGCCTGCTGTTCTGCATGCACGCCTTCCTCACGGCCAAGGTGGCCTCCGTGGACCCCGCCTTCCTGGCCACCATCCACCACAACTGACCAGGTCAGGCCTCCATAGCTTGTCTAATATCTAATGTCGAATCACCGACACACATTTGATCAAATGTATCATTTTATCGAGAGCTAATTTCTACTGAGACCTTATTGTTTTTACCCGACTGCCGAAGGAAGGGGGTAATGTGTTTATCAGCCTATACATATACCTCCTTACTAAAACACGTTGAGTAACGGTGGTATAGTTATACAATGTTTTGTCCTTATCTGTCAAATTCAAATGTCACAATGACAGATAAGGACAAAACATTGGGGGGGGGGAGTAAATATGTATGTTTGTTCCTTTGTGGCGCTTTAAAAACTAAACGCGTGGACCGATATTAATCTTGTGAGTGTCATTAAAGATATGATAATAATAAAAAACAATGTGGCGGCAACCTGACGCCATATCTCTATATAAGTATGTTTATCGTTGTCTATTGCCCATAGTACAAGCCTAGACCTTAGTTTGGGACTAGGTCAATTGTGTGTGAAATTGTCCCCTGATATAACAAAAAAATCTAATGAATAATAATTAAAAAAAACTGTTTTCTTGTTTAGGCGCTAACGCCGATGTGGCTGAGAATAACCAGGCAAGTGAAGGCGATATCGAGATCTTAAGGTGGGAACAATAAAGCTTAAGTACATTCTTCTGACCCCGCTCAGCCTATCGGCGTTGTTTATTGTTCATCTAACGAACTGTTGAATTTTAACTATTTTTCATTGTTACAGTCAGAATTCTGACAAATTATAATACTCGACAAATTAAAGAGTTTGACACCATATGGTTTCTTGCACACTGGTGACTTTTGTGGTACAAAGTTGCAACAACACAAAAGGGGCCAGTGTGTGACGCATTAGAAGGCTACCACAACTTGTTTGTCGGTCTGTACATCTGTTTGATTGATACTTCGTTTTTATTCAGATTAGAATAAATGACCGTCATTTTACAAACGTTTTCGCCTTAATCGAAGTCAAAATCAGAAATGGAATACAATTTGTATCCTAAGTAATTCATAACATGAATTAGAAGATTTTGTCAATTTTTTCAGTATTCTCTACGTTATTAAAGGAAACGTGTGCAAATTTGACATTTATTATTCTAACGTGAAAAAAAAAGAAGTTAGTGTACTATTATATTTTGAAGAGTGCATTGAGCGAAAAGTGCAAAGATGCAAGTTGTGCTACTCTTTTAGAGATTACATTAATATAGGTCAGATTTTTAGCCTGTCAATTGACTAAAGGCCAGGCCATACATTTTTTTTTCAACGATTTGGCCTATAATTTGTGTAATTTTTCAGGCCTAGTAATAAATCTTAAACAGCGAATTAGAAGACTTCCTTTTCTACGGTTATATTCTTCTCTTTCATGCGTCGATTCGGTAACAAATCGGCGTCATCATGGCACCACACAGTTATTGGAAATGTAAGGCCAGATAGCAGTTGGTCTTCTATAAGAACCAGATCTCCCAATACTGCTATTAGTTATGGCCAACGCGTAACTCGAAAATTAGGAAAACACTCTTTGTATAAAATAAGCGCATCAGGTCAAATCGCGGAAACCAGCCCTCTATAAAACGGTGCATTCTTCTTGGAAGATCGTGGTACAATTTAATTTATCGCAACGTTAAGATTTAAAGGAATTAACGTTTGGTTTTGGCTTCCAAGTTCAGAATTCACTAACCATTCATTTTATTCCTTCTTTTGACTTAAGTATAGGTTGTTCTGAATTTTGAAACTAAGAGAAAATGCACGTTATACCGGCAAATACCGCTCTAACATAGGTTCTATACAGATTAGAAACAAACTGTAACTTATCTGTAAAACTAGTAACTGTGTGTTGCTACGATGCGATCTTGTCTTCCTAGCTATTTCCTCTATAATTCTGAACTAATTCGTATTTTACTTCAAGTATCAAAAACTAAAAGGGTCGTGTTCGATGGTATGCGTATGATAAGACAAGTGATTTGAAAAGAATCTTTCTCATACAGTATTATTTTTAAGCTTGCATCAGCATATAATATTAATTTTAAATTAGCAGTACAATATTTTTTACTTAATATAGTATCGAAATGTACTCATCGAATTTCTTATAATTATGTGAAAGACTTTTATATCTTAGACTTACAATCTTGGTAGCTTTAGTTGTAACTGATCTTGATTCCATATTTTAAATAGTATTTTACGTGATACCGATTTCTTACCAAAGATTTTTAACTCGAAACTCTAACGAATATGAAATGAATCTTCAATATAGTAGAAATAGGGGTTTAAGTTACTTTACTTTGTGTACTCAATGTACTTACAAAAGATTTTTAACTAAAGAGGCTATGTTTTGGACTGAATTCGAATTTTACATTTATCACAAATTTGTCGTTTTGATAAGTTTTAATCGAATACGTCGATTAATTATATATTAGACAATTTTGCGCTTGCATCATATCATTAAATTTAAGTGAAAGTAAAATATATTGCTATATCAATTATATGTTAAAATATAAAAATAAATAATTCTGTTCATATTATTAATTAGTTGTTAAACTTTCATATTTTATAACTAGTGACGATTTGCCCGATAGAAAATGGCTCGTTTATAACATAGTATTTTCTCTAAAATATGTATTTAATAGACCACATTATATTTTTCTCTGTAAATGGATAAATCAAAAGTCCACGTTAAATATCATCCAGAAATAAAAAGTATATGAATCCACAGAACATTTTATTTTTCAAAATGGTGTTTTAATACTGCTGAAAAGTGATATTATTATATGAAAAAACCATTATGTCTTATTTATAGTGGGCCTACAAATATTTATCCATCATTAAATGGTACTTAGTACCTACTCTACCTTATTTAGTTGTTAAGGATTTTCTTATGACTTGATTGTTAACTATTGAAATTTTTGTGAGGTTCTAAATTTTTATTAAGAAGTTGTTGCAGGAAGTTATGTGAAAGTGTTTTATATGAAACTTGTAAACGATTTAGCGAATATTTATTTGCATATTTATCTTATTAGTGGAATGGTCCTGATCATACACTGGGATAAGCTTCATTTCCTGCAAATCTGTGCATTTGTAAATAATATATTATTGCTTAAGGTCAATTTGTAGCGAAAATATTTACCTTAATTTAATAAAAAACGGGTTTTAGCTAAATTTATGATATTATATAACCAATACTCAAATGTATAAACTTATGCAGTTTTAGTACGATTTTATAATGGTAAAGTGTTATTATTTGTGCTGTCAACAATAAGTGATATGAGATGTACTGCAAACTTATCAGCATGCGAGTGGTAACGTGTTAAAATGTTATTATACAAAGGAGTTGTTTTCGGTGTCGTTGCCCGTCATATAAATTTGTGGTTTGGTGTGTTCGCTAACCTCTATGATTCCGCTGGCATTGATACGCTTAACCGGTTACGCTTCGCTTATCGTATCAATTCCTGCTACGCGGTAAAAAAATGCTGTTTCGGGCTACGGCGTGACGCCTAAGTAAGCGAAATGCACACGAACTTAAAAAATGACGATGCGACACTATTTTTGACAATTCAAAGCGAAGCGCTATGCTGACTCGGCGTTATAATTTAACACAGGCAGATGGTTTAGCTTTTTATTTAAAATCGCAATTAATCCGATTACAAACAGCGATAAAACAACTAACTACAAGTTAAATTAAATCATTCTGAAACTGCCCAGTTCGCGCGAAAATAAACCGGTTGATCGCGTTCGCTTTGCGTTCTATCGCGCGTCGCGCCCGGTTGTCACATAATTAATGATACTTCAAAAGCGCATTGACCTTTTTTTCCCGTCGCTTCGGGTTTGGACGCAAATCGCTTACTTAAACATACTTACTTAGCATATTTTCGCCTTGAAGCTGGCGTTAGCAACAGAACATAATATTATTTATAACCAAAAGGGCATATCTGCAATGTTATAACTAAACCAGTTTCTACATTATTCCGTTACAAGACGTTGCTTTAGCACTTTGCAGATGCGTTCTTTTGGCTTAATAAGGGGAAGCAGAGGTTATTGAATGTGTAGAATGTGTGGTTATGACTTGTAACCCGACTGGATAGGCTTAGTAGTGTGTTTGAGGCTTCGGGTTGAATTAGGAGATAGGATCAAGGAACGAGATGCACTGGTCTCTATTTACGAAAAAATATATAAATATAAGTTAGAAACTGGCATTTGAAAGCTGAAGGAAGTGTTAAATGATTTATGAGTTATGACTATTGCAGCAGAAAGATATATCTGGCTTTAGACTTAAAGACCAGAAGTCTAAGTTTAAGATTAAATCTTATTTATTTTTCTTCCAAGGAATTTTCATACAAAACACAAAATAGTGGAACAGAAAAGGTACAAAAGTCATCATCTGCTGTTAACTCAAAACGTTTTAAGGGATCAGTGCACAACCATCTCGGCCAGTACTTGAGACCGGTGTCAGATTGACTTAGATAATAATTAGCTTGGAATGTCTATTCGCTACTGAGAGAAAAGATTCATAATAAAACAACGAATATACATTTAGAGAGTAGCAATGAAGTTAGTGTTTTGAACGCCGCAGTCGAAAAAAGCCGCTTCATTTCAGTTGGCATTTGACCCCTTGGCATTTGGAGCATGTAAAAATGACGTCAGCTGTGGCGTTCAAATAGAGCTTTGGCCATGTCACATATATTGTTATGGCTGTACAGATTAAAAAGAAGAAGGGGTATGGCAGACGCTTCCGTAGCTTTGGAAATATAATTTTCTTATTTAGTGTCTTAAGCTGCACTCTGTTTATTTTTATTTACGGTTGTAATCGATTGCATAGGTTGATAAGCCGAGCATATAATGGCCATATCATTATAATTATCACCAAATTAAATCAACTTAGACTAGCTCTAAATATTAATAAAATAAATTCAGGATTAATCACTTGCTGCAATACGATGTGCAAATCGATTCTGCAAGTATGTTTCATGATTAGAGCAATTGAAACAGGTTTTATATTTTATTTTAAATAAGCAGACCCTGAGCACACCAAGAGATTTATGGGTGAGGACAAAAAATCGGCCAGGTGCGAGTCGGACTCGCGCACGAAGGGTTCCGTACCATTTACTATACAACATTAGCAAAAAACGGGAAATAAACACGTTTGTTGTATGGGAGCCCCCCTTAAATATTTATTTTATTCTGTTTTTAGTAACGAAGAAACGTCTTAATATTCAGAACCAAGACTACTGATGCGCGGAGTTCCTCAAGGTAGTATTTTGGGACCCTTATTATTTTTAATTTATATTAATGATATGCCAAAATGTATACACCATCCAATGATATTATTTGCAGATGACAGTACCGTTCTAATTCAATCAAATGACCTTAAAAATTATGAAGCTGACATAAACAATACTCTTACAACTATAATTGACTGGCTAGACCTAAATAAATTAAAAATTAATATTGACAAGACAAAGATAATGCAATTTCATCAATCTAAATTAAATGCTATACATCTTGACATAAGATATAAAGATCAATGTATAGAAGAGACTGATGTCGCGAAATTCTTAGGTATTAATATTGATAAACACATAAGCTGGAAACCACATTCCGACTCTTTATCCACTAGAGTAAATAACTTTGTATTTGCCTTACGAAGAGTTGCAACTATATCAGATCAAAAAACAGCGTTACTAGCGTATTACGGATATGTGGAGTCAATTTTACGATACGGTATTGTATTCTGGGGTAATACAGTACAAAACTCGATCCAAAGTGTTTTTAAAGCGCAGAAGAAATGTATAAGAGCAATGTGCAATATTAAACGAACTGAATCATGTAAACCCCATTTTAAAACACTAGGCATATTGACCTTACCAAGTCTATACATCTTCGAAGTGTCAGTCTTCGTTAAATCGAATCCAGGTCTATTTCCACTTAAAAGCTCCTGCCCAAGCGGAAGACCGATTCGGCATAAATATAAAATAAATGTGGTACCTGGCAAAACTGTATTTTTAAGAAAAAGTATATTGGGAATGGCAACGAAAATCTATAACTTTTTACCAGATGCTCTTAAATGTCAAGATCTTCACATATTTAAAAAGAACCTGAAAAGCAAACTGGTCGAAAGAGCTTATTACACGCACAATGAATTTTTTAATGACAAAGTCTGATTGTAAATGGTTTGTATTTTTAAATCAGTTTGATGCATGTTTAATATAAGAACTTAATATGAGCTATGTCATAATAAACATGGCTACACGCCGTAGGCTACACTTAGCCTCACTCATGTTCGACATCGTGATTCGTCAGCTCCCCTCGTACCTTTACAGTAAACTGACGTGGGCACATAACTCCAGGTCTCTCGAGGTTAGATCCGCCAGGTGCCTCCAACTTGTCTGTCCGCCGCATCAGTCAGCCGCCTTCCGTGGTAGTTTTTCGGTACGCTGCTACAGCGTGCTGGAACAATCTGCCTCCACCTATTCGATCGCTGAAGACCATGTACAATTTTAAACTTAAATGCAAGGCTCTTCTATTTACGGTTCAATAATCGTAGTATGAGGGCTATGTCTTTTTACTTTTTAATAAAGTTACTTTTCTCAATAAGGCTAAGCATGTAACATATTAATAGTAAAATGTTTTGACTTACCTTGTCGGCATGCAGCACCTTGCATCGTGTATAATCTGTTATTTTATTTTGTAATATTCGTGTACTTGTAGAATTAGTTACTTTAAATTGTAGTTTAGTATCGTCGTTCGCTAATAGTTATTATACAGTATTTGTTCGTAATGTAACTGCTCGTGCAGCCTGCCTGGCCGGGCAACAGTGAACTCTGATTGGCCGGCGGATTCGCGCCACCAAAGACCGGAAACGGGCCACTGTACTAATTTAAAAGTTGTTTATTCATAAGGTGATGTCGGTTTCTGCTATGACTTTATATTACTCTAATTTTTATGGTGGACGCCACTATCAAAGATCATGATTTCTGTAATTGGCTCTGATTTGATACAACTCAACATTCAATATGTTGACTTGCTCAAGTGTTGCCATACAACAATAATTAGTAATAGTTGATTTCTAGTTATAATGTCTCCATTTATTTAACGTTTTTCTTTTTTGTATATTTACTGTAATTTTTAATTATGTCGGCGCCATAATGGAACCCTTTAGTAATTTGTTAATTTTTTTTTTTGTTGTTTTTGTACGCCGCAAGGCAGAACATAGAGGTCGCTTAAATTATTCTAAGAACTATTATGTATACCTGTGTTTCACAAAATAAAAAATATAAATAAATATAAATAAATAAGTATTTGTTGTTATAGCGGCAACAGAAACACATCTTCTGTGAAAATTTCAACTGTCTAGCTATGACGGTTCGTGAGATACAGCCTGGTGACAGACAGACTGACGGACAGTCTTATTAATAGGGTCCCGTTTTTACCCTTTGGGTACGGAACCCTAAAAAGTTGGGCACGCTTATCCACTCAATTAAAATTTTCTTTGAAACTATCCGATGTGGGACAAAAATTTGCAATATAATTGTGAGAAAACTTTTGGTCGAACAACGAAACTTTTTCGAAATCGTTGTTTGAATGGTTAACTACGCTTAGCTATCATTTGATTGGGTACAACTTTTTGGTCCTCACCCTTATAAAGACATAAAAATATTTGTGACATGGTAAGAGTAATTTGACCAGTAAAAACCAAATGCGTCACCTCACCTTTTTGGCCCGTCCAATGTTTATCCGATATATCTCGATTTTTATCGTAGTGATCCCTACTCTTAGAATCTAAATATAACTAATGTATTTGTCTGAACGTTTGTAACCTTTCTTTGTTAAACGGATCTTACTTTTTCATATGTGTAACAACGTCAGAGATGGTTTGAGATTGCACCATGGTTATATCGTGCTCAAGATTATGTATAATCGGCGACTTAAGTACAATATCAATTTTATTATAGCGAGTTTTGTAAAGTTTTTTTTTAGGTGGACTATAATAATTATAACCCTGTGTAAATGACCTTTTGTCCCTTTCTTATTTACGAAACTTATAACAGCGTTACCGTAAAACTACACAACTATGGTCCTGGCCTACAGCAATAGTCCAATTTTACTTATCACATTATTTTAAAAATATGATATCTTTACCTATAGCTAGAGTTTAGAGCGATCGATTTTAGGCCAAATATTACATATATCCAGCAATAATAGCAGTAAGGTATCATATTTTAGAATAATGTAATGAGGAAAATTGAACTATTGTTGCAGGTTGGGATCATAGTTGTGTAGTTTTACGGTAGGTACTAAGAATGTCATTGTTTTTTTTATTGTTTATAAATGGTCATTTTGTATTGAATACTTTTACACAAAAAATGCAAACGTTCAGCCAAACCTTTCCCAAGTAATAAACAATTTGAGCTTATTCGCCTATGAGCGTATGAGCTTTTCTTTCACTATCGAATCTCTCGAACTTTAAACTTACTTTATAAGCGAGTTTGTCTTTTAAGAACCTTAGCCAACTCATAATTATATGAATACTAGGGAATGCAATTTATCCGGTTATTAACCGTTTTTGTATGAAAATAACCGGTTAAAACCGTATTTAACCGGTTATTTGCATTCCCTAATGAATACTTTGTATGGTAAGCGAGGAGTTGCGGCGAGCTAGTAGTTATGATATTGGAACACGAATCAATCGATTAGTCAATTTAGAATGTATACTCAAGACTGAACTGAATGTTGTCTCGCAGTTTGTTTCGCGAATTCACGACGGATCAGAACGACAGGTCATTATTAAAAAAGAAACGAAAATAGCCGTAGAGACAAGATAGATAAAGGATATTAGACATACATCTACACAGATTATCAATAATATTACACTTATTGATGATAATTACCCAACTATCACAAAAGGTCAAAGTTCGTCACATATATATCATAATCATAAGTTAGTACATCAGCGGGCCTATTATGGTCGTGTTTATCGATGTGGATAAAGCATCTGTCGCTTTCTGACCAGTATGTAAGTGCGAGAGTGACGGATGCTTTATCCACCGCGATAAAGGTGACCATAATACGGGCCCAGAATCCCTAACGCATCGCTTGTCCGAATTATCATTTGTAAAAAACTGGTTTTCAGCTGAGTAAACGAAAACGACATTAAAAAGTTTGAAATTTCTGGCGAAAGTGGATTTAGAATGAATGATTAGGGATTTCATAGGGGAATAATAGTTATGTATCTATGAAAGAAACGTATCATCGACATAATACGAAGGACCTCACAAGATCTCTTTTCTTACAGAGTATTGTTATGTTTATTATTTTTCTGCTTCTTCGTCTTTGAAGAGCAAACATAATAATCTGCGGTGTCGAACTAACACACGGCGAAACAAAGTTAATTAACGACACGATAAAAAAATGATTGCTGACCGTACATTTGCATTTCTCATATTTTTATGGAAAGTTCCTTTTGTGTTACCGATATTCATACGTTTTTGGTAACACAAAATGAACTTTCCATACAAATATTTTGGGACACATTAGAATAATATTTAATTATTGCATAGTTTGATGTTCTCTACCTGCCTGCCATTTTTTTTAATTCTGGATATGTCCCTCATAGTGGCAAAAAAAAGAGAAATGCTCACTATTTCATTATTTTGTTGTTTAAGTAAATATGTGAGGTGTAAATTTAAATTACCTAGGTTCAGCGATCTTAATACTCTGTGTATGGCACATTTATAATAAATCAAGGTTGTGAAGTACACTTTTTACGGGTAAGATTTCAAAATAATGACCTGTCGTTTTCTCTAAGACCGTAATTTCTCAGAAAACGTGATGCTTAATACTTTGAATCTGAAAGGTTTTAAATTTCACTTTTCTGAATAGTTACAGCCTTCCGTCACTAACACTAGCACCATTCATTTCATTTCAGCTGAACATCATTTTGTTGCTCAAGTCGTTTCAATTTTATGAAGGTGTACGAAATAGAGTAAATCTACAGACTGTCCTAACAAAAAGAATGCAATTATCAATGTTTTTATTATAGGTATTCTGTAGATTCGCTCAAGAGATGTGTGAATCGAGGCGACACGTATACCTGGTTATGGGGTAACCAAATGTGTTAGTCGTTGGTACCTAGTTACTTATACATATTGTTGACATGTAACTATATTGTATCCATTAGTGAAAATAAACATTTCATAATTATCGCCTTGTTTTATTATTCCATCGTTTTTACACTCAAGGCCATAATTAAGGATTTAAAATGAGATGGCAGTCTCAGGACATGTCAACAACAAAAGTTTTCTGACTTGACGTTTGCTTCTGACGTACCTTGACAACCACCACCACCACGGGGGTTTGTTCCCGATTCACCGGATTCTCGTTTCGCCGGAATTACATATAAATGTGACAGTCAGAACTCTTAATCGTTAACAAGAATCCGGCGAAACAAGAATCCGACGAAACAAGAATCCGGCGAGTCGGGAACAAACCGACACGGGGACGGCTTTCAGAGTCGGGTTATAATTTATAAGTAATAAACTGTTCATGGCCCCCGAGATTCCCGTCTCAAGATAAAAATCTTATGGAAAACTGTCATGACATTGTGTTTGTGTCTGTATGTGTGTGTGTTTATGTCTGTCATTTCTAACTTGACTTCAGACGAGCATCTCAGCCATGATTAGTTTGTTGACCTTTTGAACGCCTTACGTTAATTACAAAATGTGTCACTCACACGCCTTGCTATGCTATACAAATTACAACTTAATTCATACGAAACAAAGTCGCTTTTAATATTTGTGTAGCTGTGACCGACGGCAGCGTTAGTGGCATGACTTTCAGATGCGTTCAAAAAGTTAATACAGCCCTTAGTTGCTTAAGGTTAGCTTTAACCCAATAAAAGTAATTATTGGTTGATTTAGGAAAAGGGTCTTGGTTCAAAAAAAAGGCAATATTTTACTGTAATATTTAATCCAAGCTTGGGAAACAAAAGTAAACCTACACAATAGAAACTATTTCAAGCGACACACCGCTCTGGCATCAAACTAACTTACACATGGACTTCGGAAACGAATGGACACCCAAAACGCATACGAGTGTGCACCTACGCTTGCAATAAATATTTTTAGTAACTTTGTAGCATCTTGATGCATTAATAATTATAACATAGGTACCTATTATTTTTTGAGTTAATAATATCAATTTTTATTTCAAGCTCCAATATGTCTAGCAACAGCAATTTATCGTCGTTGGTGAACATTAGGTAATTGTCGCTATACATATTGGAGCAATTATTATGCCAAGCATTTTAGAAAAATATCATCTAATCTTAAAATAAACGACGCAAATCGTAATGAGATCCGCGGATCGATATGTAATATAATATGTGATATTTTCGCCATTCTATATTATTGTCTACCACTTTGGGATAGTCGTCAAAAATATACAAAATTGATGAAGTTTTTTTCTTTTTTTTTCTTTTTGTAAATTTAATATAAAATCGCGAAGTACAAACAGGCTCAGAAAGCAACACTTTGCGACTACGACATAGGTACAACACCGATATAATAAATATATTTTTCGAGAGCTATATATTCGGTATATGTATATAACAGAAAATCCACAATACAGAACTCCTTGTGCGTATCTATTACGTGACTACTAACTTACTCTAAGTATCTGTATACTAAAGGAAATCGCAATGGTTCAAGTTTGAATTAGTTTAAACGAACGTAAGCAAATTTTGTGTACAGTCAGATCAAACCAACGAGAGGAATCCGTGGAGCCTCTCCAATTTAAATACTTACCATATCGTTCACAACGATTTAGTCGCAATAAAGGCAAATAGGTAAATTAAACAGTTCCTATTATTTTTACAGTATAGGTATATTCACCCTATTATTCAGGTTTTAGGTACCTAATAGGTATTAAATGGAATAATGCTGTTAAATACCCGCAGAGTACCTACTTAGCAAAATGTTGGGTTTTTTTGGTACGTTTATTATCATAAAAGGTTACGCAATGAGGCATGTTATTGAGGAGGCTCTATTTCTCGGTATTAGCTTGGTTGAGTGACTTGTTTTAGTTTGTAAAAAATGATTATGCATTCTACCACGCTTCTAATATAGTTCGACCACTGGCTGCAAAATATTTATTCTATATGAAGGTTGACAGCGTTTTATGAGTTATAACGCTTATCCTAAATATTCCACAAAAATAAAATATGTACCTTAATAATAAGTCGGTGGGACTAGGTGTTTTTAAGCCAAATCTGTAACCTCTAATTTTTTCTATTGCAATTTGATCTGACTTGACCTTAATCGCAATAGTTCATGTCCCACTAACATGTTGAATTAAAAAAAAAACAACACGGCATCGGCATCTTGATATACTTAAGTTAAGGGTTTCCTGCGTCTCATCTCTATTGAACCTATGGATAGATATTTTAACACTTGATGAAAAGTGACTGATTTAATTTGTCATTAGGTAATATTCTATTTTGAGGTAACAAACCAGGTTACAACTACAAATGCCGCTGACCGCAAAAAAACTTGCAAATCTTGCTATACACAAAGTTACAGAAATCAACAGCAGTGTACAGTCCGTCGTAGTAACAGGGAAAAATACATTTTTGCTACTTACGTTTTGGGAAGCTACTTTACAACACTAAAAAAACGACTAAAAAGTTTCAGGTTTTACAATATACATAACAAGATTCCTCTGGAACAATATGTTTAAAAAACGTCACATTTCGAATTATTGTCGGTTCTCATTATATTTTGTATTGTCATTAAGTATTTGAAATATTGTCATAATCAACGTCTAACTTCGTTCCCCAACGTCAAGAAGTCCTTTCAAGACATTTTATTGTCAACATTTGTTTTCATATCTAATAATATCTTTGTAATAAAAATCTCATAAACTTTCAAATATTATTGTCAAGTTTTCATTGAGCTTTACGTCTATCATATTTACTTTAGGAGAAATCTACACCAGGAATTTATAATTTACCCCTGATTTCATTTATACAATTATGAGCTTTAATTTACAGTATGTAGTATTTTCCTACAACGTTCAACATTCAATTTGGCCTGCACTAATAAACACAGATTTACAGACACATTCTACACATGTATGACACAACCTTTTAAGTAAGACTGTTTGGATCTGGACATGACTTACTTTAAAAAAGCCCATTTAAAAAAAACAATATAGCATGTTGCATCTAACTAATACAGCCTCACCAGAATTATTAAAAATACGATATGAATACAATTTTCACCAACATCATCAAAGTTTAAGGCCCTGCTCTTAACGCTGATAAAGCACTTAAGCAGGTATTTTATCGTCCTTAAAACCATACTCAAGTTCGATATCAGTGTTGAGTACTATTTATTAAAACGCTTTATCATTCCTTTATTCCTCAATTATACTCGTAATTCCTGGTAAGGCTTTAGTTTACAGTTTAAAGCAAATCTAACGAAATATAAGACTTAGATTAAATTGTAATACAGTAGAAATACGTTTATTATCTCATTCATATACAAAATGTTATTGTCTCTAGTTACTAGGTGTGTGGCCACGCAGGCTCGAAGATATGAGCTGAACACTTAACATTGCCTACTTAGATGTCGAACAACGGTAACCTACAATCATTCGCTTTATTATATTTAGAAAACATTGCGATTGTTAGATATTTTGTACCTTATCATTAATTTAAATACTGAATCAATTCCAATAACTCCGTACATGATACCATACCTAAGGGCTGAACTAATAAAATAATTTTGAGGGAGAAACCCAATTTGAGACTTCATTTCTTAGGTGGCTTTTAATAATCAAATTTTAAAAGAGATACCTGTCTAGAAACGTCAAAGTAAACCTCAAGTCATAGACAAGTACTTACCTTAAAGCGTGCATCTCATTCTTGAAATCAGTTTGCTAATACGGTTTTTAGGTACCTATCTACTGAGAGATTGCAATTTTCGGCGTTTAAACTGTCAATTCGGTCACATTATTGATAAAGGTTATGGCTGGTAAAAACGTTAAATACTAAAACGAATACTTTTGTTGCGGTTTCTTTCTTTCTTTTGTTTTGTTTATGTTGTATGTGTGTGTGTGTGTGTGTGTAATCTTCCGTGGCTTCACTGGATGGTTCCAACGGAAGACCAGCGCTGGTTTTTAACGCCGGCATAACGCTGAGTTGGAACCATTTCGTGACAACATATATATTTTTGTCTCGATGTCAGTATTTTGTTGAGTTTTGTTGTCTGTTTGTCATGAATAAATGTTTTTTACTTTTTTTACTTTTTAAAAGGTACAAACTGACGTTAAGGCGCATAAAGAATTAGGTACTCAGTTGAATCATTACTTAATGCCAAATCGTTTTGCATCATGAATATCATGATGAAAAATATTTAATGTTATTATTATTATCATTTCTATTGTTACCCTTTGGATAATCCTGCGTAGGTCTCATAATAAAGCTCATAAGTCCTGCCGACAAGCTTAATGAGAAATATAAATTTCAAATAAAGTAGGTACTTAGTAAAAAAAAGGCACCTCCTACAGGTTATTAATATTATATTAGTAACCTAGGTATAGTATCCGCAGCAAAAACTCTGAAACGTTAGTGTTTTCCGATAATTGGTCACTATGATTGATTCTTCTGTCGCGGGAAAAAACCGGAATGTCTTCTAAATTATACTAAAAGCGAATGCTATAAATATAGTATACAAGTACATTACAATCAAGTTGCGTTACACGTCTACGTTCGTAACCTACCCTTAAAGTTGTAGTACACTACACATGTTCTATGATAAAGCCAAATACCAATGCATTTCTTTTATGTTATTTATAAAGTTTAGGTATCAATTTATAGTCGTAAGAATCTATCCCGTTTCTAGTTTAATATACATTCGAACTAAACATTGATTACACGTTCGGACTAACAAATTCTTGCAAACTGGGAGTTTATTTATTGGCTTTTTAATACAAGATTGAAAAATTCTTCTTATTATTAATTTTCAGAAAATATATACCTACATAATGAATAAGAATGTCCCCGTCCAAGTATATTCTTTTATATTATGGTCTGACGACCCTTATTGTTCGCAAACTACTTTTATGTCTTTTAATGTAAGGTTCAAAATCCATCCAATTGACTTCAAAATTGTAATATTCATAGTTCAATGACTGTTGAACTCTTGAACATAACAAACAAATAAGTAATCATTTTTTAGTATTCTGTAACTTATAATATTTCAGTAAGACTTCTCTAAGAATAAGTGTTATTGTCTAGCTTAGAGTCTTACTTATGATTTGGTTAGAATTTTTCAAACACATTTTATACTTTATGATTCTTGTTTATGGAAAGACCAGCTTTCAGAAGACTTAGTTAACTTACAATATTTTACTCAAACAAGAAGATGATTGAATAGGAATTTCAATAAAAACTTTTTACAAAATTGCAAGAAATTTATCTTCAATTCTAAGCAGTTGCTTGATTTTAAGATTCGAATATTCATTCAGTTCAGAATTTATATTCGAATTTTCGTACGCGAACTCAGTTAATATTTGAAGTCGAAGTTACCATAAATATCTGTATTTTTGTATCTCGGATATTAGAATTATATTTTTCATGATTGACTTAAATTGACCAATGTATTTACCAATATACGTGAACAAACATTTAATGTATTTTTTGATATATTCATTTTAAATTGACTGCTCCGTCTTTAATATTTTTGAATATATTCGTTCCATCGTCCTGGGCCTATGATTATTTCAACCCTTTTTGCCATAGACATTTTATATCATTTCCTTCGCCATCAAAATGATAATCGTTAAATTCTCTTTCTTTACAATATGGTAATATGGTTTATATAAAAATTTCAACTTTAACAATTCTAGGAGAAAGCTCGAGTAAGAAGAATACTCATAAGAGATTGACAACCATACTTCCATTACATTTACTTATACACTTAGATGTCTATTAGGCTGTTATAAAAATCATGACACAAAGGAAACGAAGGATTGACTACGAGTGCCTATCATACGTAAACTGTTCAAGCCGTTAATCAAAATTTATTGGTTTTAAAAGTATTGTAAAGACAGCCCCATATGAAGTTACGTACTGTTACGTTGAGCATTGCTGACAAGTACACACTTTCAAGATCAAAAAATTATAACAATGCAAAATGAATCTAATTTATAAAAGTAATAGGCTTCTAAGAAAGACTATTATTAACTCATAAATAAGTCTACGCTACCTAGTTCTGTTCTGCATCTAGTCAATACACTTATCGACTATTAAAGCTATTTTACTAACTTCATACTATACTTACCAGTTTTTTTAATACAATGTCACTACCTAACTATTAAACAGTTTAAATAATTTTTGTAAATAGCATTTTTAATATCAGATTTAGAAATTTTATCTGAACTACTAGGAGAGTGTATAGTATTTTACAGCTATAACTATAAGTTTTGTAAATATATTGTCAAAAAATCAAGTATTGTCATATTATGTCGATTAGGTTTTTCTTTATTATTGTCGTGACCGAGAGACCTGTCGGGAAACAGGTCACCGATATAAACGCTTTATTATTTATTACATTTTACTGTAGAGGGAAGTGCGTTTTCAATTAACACGTGACTTATTTTACAACATCTATATGCCGACCGACACGCTACAGTGGAAGAGTTCTGGAAACATTTCTCGACAACAAGAAATCCTTCGACCATTTTATTGTCACATTTTTACGATTTATTCACAATTTCTACTAGAGGTTCTATTTTATACATACCAGACTACCTTTACCAAACCCAATGACACTTAGTTCCAATCTATAAAAGCACTTTTCCCTAAACTACTAACACCAAACATCAAACAAACACACTTAATTGGTAATCGAGACTAAACGTCCAACAACATTGAATGGAAATGAAAAAATCAAGGTTCATATAAAAATCTTCTCAAAGATTAGGCTAAAGCTTCACGAACCTAGCTAACCGTACGCTGGTAACATCCAACATCCACGCTAAACAGTATTTGTATACCTATCCTTACCTAACACTTAGTCCCGAGAAAAAGTATCGAGAGTTTAAAGGGGTCGCGTCGCGAGTAACTTTGAATACAATACGATCCATCTCATAAATGTTTTAGTATCACAGCGTCAGATTTACTTCACACGATAATCGGTGTGTAAAAATATTTAGCCATTCCTCATGTCCAATTATTGTCATATTATTGTCATCGATATTGAACTCCGGTATCGGTGTTCCTGTAAAATTTCTATCAATTTATACTTTACCCTAATTATGTTTATTTTCAATTAGCGTAAAGTAAAAACGCTAAATGTGGTTCGTGTCCTTTCGTTTGTGGACAGGGCCGGAGGCGCGGTCTCAAATGTCCTCCGAAGGCGCGTCGTCATCGTTGAACTGCTCGATCTGGTGCTCGATCCAGGAGATGTACTTGGGCACGTATGCGTACACGCCGGGCAGCCGCGGGTGCGCGCACTTGATGCCCCAGGAGACGATCCCGCCCACGTACCAGCGGGAGGGCTCCGAAGGGTCCTTGCAGAGAAGAGGCCCGCCGGAGTCACCCTGCAAATTGTGATAGAACTTATCAGCGTTAGAAAATAGCAACAGACTTCGCACACTTTAAATACCACTTAAAGTATTTTTTTAAAATAACTTAATTTAAAACTAATTTAATTTAAATATCATCAGCAACATGTTTCGTCAATAGAGTATTAAAAAATAGAACTTAATACTTATAATGTAATAATAGTTATTTATGTAACTGGTACATAATGAGGCCTCTTAAGGTACGAGAGCCGAGGTTAGAGCGCGAGCTTGCGAGCGCTCTAATTATAGGCACGAGTACCTTAAGAGCTAATTATGAACCGTTGCATACATAACTTTTTCTACAAGCTTAAAATGATAATGATAAAAATAACCATCACTAACTTTTCTCGTATACTTTACTCGATTTTTCTGCTAACAAATTACTTGTCATCAAAGACATTTTCACTATTCCGATGCGCGATAATAGTTTGTGAATTTTATTGATAAATGTAAACAAATTTCATGCGAATTTTAATAGATACTAAAAACAGTTCTATCAAATTATCATAAACAAGTTGGAATGCCAAACGATACGCCATTTTGTTGATATCCATATTGAACGTAACCATGGTAACCAAATAACAAATCGCTGGATATTAACCATCTATTTTTAGTAATTGGATAAAAATGTTATTTTAAACACATATTTAGTCTCATAATTAATTTTATTTTTAATATACGTAATTTTAATTGGTGTTAAAATGTTTTTAACGGTTTATATACAAATTATTAGGATGTCAAGTGTTAACTAAACGCCAAGACTGATATCCGGAATGACCGTTTCCATGGTAATAACAATGCTATAATAAATTATAGCACTGTTATTACCATGGCAACGCTAATTATAGAATTGTTTTTACTCTTCGGTTACGCTATAGGTGGTATTCTGACACCATTAACGATATCAATATTAGCGGTTTATAGTACGCGAGTAGAAAAAGTTTTATTAAATAGGTAGGTAATGTTATGTAATACAACATATAAGAAGCAACTTTTTTAAAGAAAGTTACTTGGCTTTTTTGTAGGAAAAAGATGCATAATGATGATATTGATGATACAAAGATGTATTTTTAACCAAACGCAAAATGAACTCCGTAACCAACTCTTTGACAAGCTGTCGCTTTGAAAACTAAACAAACCCGCCAGCCCGCCACCTCCCAGACATGTTCTTCTCTCCGCTATTGATTCGGTTCAGAGTACCAGCTAACTAAATATATCCTATGAGGTCGTAGGCATAAGCAAAGTTAACATAGAACCTCCTCCTTTATCGGGATAGCGGAAGTAAGGCTTAACTATTTCATGATTGGATTTCCTTGTTATGGATTTCCCAAAATTGTCCCATTGAAAAAAACATACCCTACGCGAATTGATAATGAGAATCAACACCGATGTTTGTTTGTTAAGACTACAAACGATTACGCAATAGGCCTCTAAAGTAGCTGGAGGGGCCTAACGCAAACAATGTCGAGTATTCTTACTGAGTTTATTGGATATCGAAGATTACATATACTTTAGTAAGGGCGAACCCTCGTCACAGCCCTGACGCCGTTACATGGTGTAAAGATTCGGTAACAAAGACGATCTAAGCGGTTCTTGAGGCTTGACAAAAACTATTAAGTAACAAAACGTTTGAAAGTAGATACAGTAAAACATGTTTCGATTGACGGATAAGTAATTTTTTCTTAAGAAGTGCTTTGGGTGATAGAACCAGTACTGAACAAGGACCAATGATGGGCACTTGATTCTTATGTTACAGAAGATAAGGGTTATCCATTTACTTTCGGACAATCAATTATTAAGAGTTAAGTTTCCATTATTGGTGCCTTCAGCTAAAAGTGGCCAACATTGGTGCCGTCACCCAAGACAGACCAAGGGTTAATAAATGTTTGGGATTTCTTGAACATAATACTTCAGCTAAAAGACTTGGATGTAAGTATTAATGCGTATCGTTTGTCGTTGGTCAACACGTCCTCAAATTGAAAGGACTAGTTCAAGGTCTATGATACGTCAATGGCCTGGTTTATAAAGCTACAAATTACAATTTACAGGTTACAACTTTCCATTTGACACAACCTCGACCAATGACGAGCAGCTATTTGGCAGTGTTGCCAGTTTAGACCTGTAAAATTGTAACCTGCTTTATAAAACGTGCCCCTGCTGGTGAAGTACTGGAGATTTGGCTGGTACTGACCTGGCAAGCATCCTTGCCGCCCTCAGGGTACCCGGCGCAGATCATGCCCTCGGTGACGTTGAGGTCCCGGTGCTCCAGCCACTGGTTGCACAGGTCCCGGTTGAGGACTGGCACCTCCACCTCGTTCACCGCCGGCTCGTACTCGGACACTGCTTGACAGGAACAGATTGTAATTATAGCTAGGCATCAGCGATTATTTTTCTTTTTATTTTATTAAGAACTGATTCATGATTCATGACATTACACACTTTCAAGCTAAGACCCTTATATTTTAGTCCATAAAAAGTACCTCTGCGGGTCTAATACGGTTGCGTTCATCGCGTGACAAAATGTGATAAAGCATCCGTCACTCTCGTACTCGTAGTCTCGTATACGTGTCAGAAAGTGACGGATGTTTTATCCACATTTTGTCACGCGATAAACGCAGCCATATTAGGCCCCCTCGTAGGCACGAGGATAATATAAAACTTAATATTAGGGCCTAGAATGTGACACCAAATAAGCGGGAAATCCACAACGGCCCATGCTTCGCACGCACACGTGGGTATAAATTGGCTTTATATCAATTTAATTTAATTTATTTATTGTTGTTACATTATGGCACATGAGCCTCGATGAATGTGTCAGTACGTACAGTTTTTAAAGTTAAAGTGAAAACAATAGCAGGGCGCGGGCCATGCATCGTCCACTGAAAAATGTATCTTAACTATCAAAAATCAAAGCTCACTTTTCAATGTCTCCCTTTGAGCTGATCCGACCGGTTAGGACTTTAGGGTCCCACTCAGCATGTGTTACAAGACGCTACTTTACAACGCTTGTTTTCTGTGGATCCCTAAGTCAAAGTACTTACTGTCCTTATCGTCTCGCTTGCCCCAGCCGATGACTGTGCACTGCGTGCCGGGGGGCAGCACGCGGTCCGCGGGGGGGAGGCACACGGGGGAGAGCTGCTCGTGGTAGCGCACGCGCACCGCCAGCTGAGGGACAAGGGTTCCAAGTTCAGATATCATTTGGGATTTATTGGAACTGACCCGTGTGGTGCCGGGTTTAGAATGTTGCCACTCCATGTCTTCCCGTGGTAGGTAAGAGACGACTAAGGGACTAAAGGCTGTGTAGTGCTGTTAGGCGATGGATTTGCAACCTGTCACTAATACACTGGATAACATCTTAGCCTGGTTGTGCAAAATGTGGTCACAGAATTATCAACAAGTTTTTGGAGTTGTTGGTGAGTCTGTGGTTCTGCCTACCCCACTCTGGGAATGAAGGCGTGAGTTTATGTATGTATGTGTGTATGATTCGTATTGAAACTGAGTTCACGCTAATTATTTAATGGGTGCCCCAAACTTACAGACAGGCTGACAAGCCGAGAGGAACGCAGTTATCTGTTGCAATAAGAAAGTTTTTTACGACTTTGTAATAAGACGATGTATTTACTAGTTCTAATTTGCCGCTTGTAAATCTTGTAATGGATTGATGAAACCTGTTGAGAGAGATTTCTACAACAGTCGTTATCTTTCTTAGATTTTTTGTAGTTCCTGGACACTGTTCGCCTGAGGCCAGAAACATCAATAGGAACTACTTACTTGGAACAGCGCGATGTCGTTGTCGTGAGCGACGCCGACGTTGTACAGCGGGTGCGGCACGACGCGTCGCACCTTCACCTTCTGCCCGTAGTACGCGTGCGAGCGCCGCCGCGTGATGCCCAGCTGGATTGTCCAGCCGTTCACGTCCGAGTGACTGTAAACATTATGTAGTTACAGAACTTTACATTGTCTGCCTAGGCATCTATCCTTTTAAGGCTCCCACAGACCAACAGTACTGACATATTGAGTAGGACTCAGCAGCTACCAGTTATAATGTGAGGCGTTTATAACTTTCTCATTGTAAGAAATAGCTCCGACCGTTTCGACCTGTCAGTCCAACTGCTGGTCTGTAGGAGCCATTAAACGCCACGATTGACTGCAATTATGTAAACTTTAGACCGTTAGGTTTTGCGGGTCAACCACCACTTTAACCGCTACACTGCCGTCAAGCAGTAATGTTCGTACTGTTGTGATTCGTGGGTGGAGGTAATAAGACAACCAGTGAAATTGCTTAGAAGCATTTAAATTGTAGGGTAAGGCAAATAAGGGAAAGACAAAACAAAAGATGGCAAGACGAAATAAAGCTATCGGCGGCGCTGCTCTTGTGCCCCCACGCAACTGGAGTTAAGTCGAAGATATTTGAACTGAATAGAAAGGCTAGGTATTTATTTATTGATTGATGAGGTACAGTTGTTGTTTAAACCGTAGTGCCTCGACCTATATTTTTTAAATAATTATCTTTCTATCTGTCCAACTCACTTCCCAACGCAATGCGAAGCCGTCAGCACCCACTGGTCAGCCACCAGCACCCCTGCGCAGTAGAACACCTCCTCGGGTCCTCCTAGGATGGCCGCGAGGAACGGCCAGTCTCCTGGGGTGGCTTCTACACCGCCCACGATCCTCTTGGTTGCACCGCTGACTGTACGGCGACGACCGCATTCTGAGGACAAGGAAATTTAATGAACACTAGGGAATTTAAAAATACGTGGCTTTATTTTGGATTGGTGTAACTCATAATAATATTAATAATTCATATACCAACCGGTTATTTAACTAATCGTAAATAAATTAAAAGGGCTTATAAATACAAAATGTTTTTAGTGCAATATATCTTACGAAGAGTTTGAAATGTAAACCGACGCTTAAATCGCGTACCTGTCAAAAAAAATCCGCACTAATTTAGCTCGTTAAGTTTCTCACCCATTAAATCAAGTCCGATTTTATGATTTTTTTAATTTATTGTAGTCCTTATGAAAAATTAGGTCTGTAAATTTATTTTTTATTTTTTAAACCTAGTTTTTCGTAAAATCTACAAGATATTCAAAAATCGTAAAAATCGGTCATGGATTAAGGGGAGAGAAACGTTATTGCATTTTGTGTGGATTTTTTTAGCTTCACAATACTCTCAACTTCGTTGATAATTAGTTATTTTTAAATTACGATCAAATTAAAACTTGTAGCAGGTACTTCGGTAGTAATAAATTGCATACTTGTGTTACATAGGTGATTTGATTTCCATTTTAATCTATTCTAATACAACTGAATTAAATTTTGTGATTATTCTGCAAAAAATCACGAAAAAAAGAGTAAGAAGAATGTTTGTCTGATCAAATTCTGTTTTTATTATTTGTATCTTCACCAAACAAATGCTTTACAAGAAAAAACCATTAAAGGATTCCCGAAAAATATTCTTTGCGTAACTCAGACCACAAAAAGAATGCTTGATTCTTAGAATGCTCAACCCCTCGTTTCGCACAAGTGCCTAAAATGTCCAATTGAATTTGTAAAGACTAACTTCACTGCTACTACTTACTACTATACTACTACTATTTGTTTTACGTTGCTCTGTGTATGTTTAGAACCTAGTCACACCAAATGAATGACATTGAATTTGATACTATACTTGACACTCCTCGTAAGGCCCGGTGTGCAATAGGATATACATAACAAAGGCAATTCAATTTGAACCATTTTGTTATTATAACTAAGTTCATTTTTTTATGTTTAAAAATTGAAAAAGGCATTATGAAACAAACGCAACTGAACTTTATGCCTTATTTTACGTAGCTGGTAGATTCAAAGTCCCACTAATAAAAACCTATTTGTAGTATTATGGTGGGCCCTTACGAGGCTTTGTTCAGTTTGAACTTTTGAAGTCAGTTTTCGAACACGGAGCAGGCAAACGAGCACGCATGCCACCGGATGGTAAGTTGGATCTGAGACCTAATAGACATTTGGCACCTGCACAAAGTCCAACCACAAACTTAATCGCTAGTGCGTATACCCCTACCCGCTTTATTACTAACTGACTGGCTGGTCAGTTAGAAATAGTGCGGTATCGGTAGGGGTACCCATTTGCATTCGGTACTGGGGCTCTACTTTGAAATCAGTAATTCGAACTTCGGATCGCCCCATCACTTTCTTGCAAATTAGTGACGCGTCGAGAGCAAAAGGGATAGCAATAGACAAAGTTCGAATTACGGATTTCAAAGTAGAGCCTCTGAGGCTCTGATTCTATATCGAACGCTAATTTATTGTCCTGCCATGCGAGCAGAGTCAGCGTGGATTCGTGCGCAAAATGACAACTGAAAAGTATAATAATAATGCTTGTTATCTAGATCTTAGAAGTTGATATAGTACATTTCGTTGCAATATATTCCGAATGTGTATCAAACGACGTTTCTTAAGACATTTGCGAAAAAATTACAATGAAACAAAAATAACAGTAATTAAAAGAGACAATTTTACTTTATTCTTAATCTGATAAAAAACCCAGTACTATTTGAACAAATCCAATCTTCTGCACTAGCACTAGCTAAAGTAGCACTTTTTGAGCAACTTTATAAAAAAAAAATCTGCTATAGGATCTTATATGACGACGACATAATATCACAACAGAACTCTTGCTGCTATCTTACTGAAAAACCGTCAAATGGAGAGGTCTAGGTGACATCATATTTAATACGACATCACTAAATAAAACAAAAATCGCATACCTACCTATCGCACCGGCACATCAAGTAGCAAGCTTACTAAGAGACAGAGTTCCCGTAGGTAAAACAATTTAGAGAACAAGAATGAAATCTCGGAATAAGTTCATTATTCATTTCTCCTCGGCGTCCGGGGTCTAATTGAAAACAAAAACCCTTTTCGTGGCAAGGTAAACAGATTTCTTGTGAGCATCCCAAGTCAACGACTGAACCGTGTTAATAATAGGGAATGCAAATAACCGGTTATAACCGGTTTTAACCGGTTATTTTCATACAAAAACGTCTCGTAGCCGGTTAAATTGCATTCCCTAGTTAATAAACTGGATCTATGTTCCTGTTCTTCTGTGTAAAACAATATTGCCTTTGACATGTTATCCTGTTGTTATTAACTCGGCCGCCATTACTGTTAAGTAAAAAAGAACTATCGTAACGCTGTTACTACGATAGCACGTCAAATACAATATGGTTTTACCGAGTAGAATAGATGTCATAGTCTTAAGTGGGATGGCCTTATCAATAAAGGGCGGCTGACGGATGCAATATGGTGACGAATGCATAAGATGGATAAGGCTTTTATTAAATTTCGAGTACTATTTTTGTATGAAATTATATGCAGTTTCTGTTCCAAATAATGCTGAAGTATCACTTTACGAATAAGACCCTTTTACGTCTGTAGATATACAAAGGTCATTTTCCCTATACTAGTGGATAGTGAACTATAAAAGGAATGGCCTAAAAATACCGAATATAGAAAAAAAATACTCTTATTAAAACTCTTATTATTCACTTTGTTTTTTAAATCAATTATTTTAGTCATATCCATGTTACGAATATCATTCGACATTATTTTGACGTAATTTGCATCCATCAGCCATTACTTATCAAGACGCGTCAGAAACAAACAGCTTTATAAATAAGATGACTTTTATTTTGACAAATCCTTAAGATCCGGGCATTTTATTAATGATTTATATAATAAATACGGCCCTAGAATATAAGTTTGGGTGGTAGCGGCAGAAGTGTTAAGAAGCAGTTTTTTTAAGTGAAGTAGGAGCTTTTTTTGGCGACTGAAAACTTTTATAAAAATATATTTCACATTATATGACGACATATGTCATTACATTACATTTACATTAATCTATAGTAACGGAATTGTACAAAAAAGAGTTGACTATGACCGCTTCCAATCAGAAAACCCATCTACTCATTTACCTTTAATGGCCATTTAAAATGTACACAACAAAAATAAATCCTATGTGACGTGATAATGACGTCTCAAATTAGCAATACGACTCCGCTAGCTCGTATAACTTAAGACGGCCCACCTGGCCATTGTAGGGCTCCACAAAAACATAATTAGAAAACTTGGCGTAATCACGCGGCCCCAGCATCGGTACAGAGTCGTCGCAGACGCTCCAGACAGGGCTTAGTTAAGTTATTGCTGTGAAAGCATTCGGAGTTTTAATCCGTTTGATGAACAACACTGACTACGTTTTTAGGGTACCGTCGTCAAACTAGGAATGCTAATAGTTTTGCCGAGTCCCCCTATTCGTCTGCCTATCTATGTCAGTTACTTTTTCTCAAAAAAACCAAATTATACGAGGCAAAAATTTTGTACAGATAGTAATACCGTGCACAAAGACTGATAAAGAAATTAATAAAATTTGGGGACCCATCAGGAAATATTGAGTTGGGTATGTGTCCCAACCCCCACAGCTTTCTAAAACTTAAATTACGAACTTATAAGGAAAATTATCTACCTACTGAAAATAATTTAAGATAGTATCGAACCACTTTTAAAAAAGGAAATATAGACGTCTATCTAAGTTACTTCTTTAAACTATGTAAATACCAATTTTTTTTTCAAAATGAGTAAAGTTTAGGGCTTCTGTTGAAGTTGATTCTGAAACTTTTATTTGGGTTAGAAGTAATAGTTTTCGGGTAAATATACCTTTTTAAATGTTTGCACCTTAATTAGTTTTATTCAGGGTCTAGAAATCTAAAGCAATTTGCATGACGCTTCTTATCTTACAACTCATCTTTGTTATAAGTTTCAAAGTGGTATTTCAAAACTGAACGAACTTCACAGTGCTACGATCTGTTGAGGCGTGAAGATGGAACGAACAAATAATAATACCTACACTTTTGCATTTATTACTATGGAGTATCCAAATCTCAAATCTCAGAAGTTGTTGTTCTTTGTTGCCCTAACATGAGGACGGTAAAACTATTCAAGTCAAATCCAAATTTATGCAGTAATCTTGGACATGTAGAAAATCTACCATCATCATCATTTAACTAAGATCTAGGCTTGTCTGTGGAGTAATTGCCACTTTTCTTTGTTCTCTGCCAGCTTTTTCACCTCCTGTTACGACATGACATTAGCCTTCTGTCTTATTTGGGTGAAGTAAGTAAGCCTAGGTCTTCGTCTTCCTCTTTTTCTACCATAGTAGTGGCAAAATGTGGTTAAATCAACCGGTTTGACAATAGAATACTATATGAAAAACTATATTTCCGACAATACAATGAGGTAAAATAACAAGTCAGTATTTATTACACGTTTATTGTAACAACAGGCGAATCTTCCAGAGCGGTCGCCAAGACACATTTATCCCCATTTATTAGAGAGATTGCTGACGCGAGGCGATCGCTCTGCGACTCCAATGTTCGACAAATAAATATGTGGTTAAAACAAATGGGGAGCGGAATCGTAAGTTCTAACGTTGGGCTAAACATAATGTCTTGTTCTATTTAGTAGGTTTTTTGTTCTTTTAGACATAAAGTTATGGCAAACGAGCACACAAGCCCATTACTCTACATTGACACGTATTGTATTGCTTGTATCATCCGTATTTCTCGGCCAATTTTAATTTTAATTTCACTTTAGGTGATCTCGTTTACGGTATTTTAATATTTTGTTGAAAAATGCGGTTTCAAAAGTCCATGCATATTCCCTATTAAATATTTATATTTTATACAAGCGAACAGTCCCGACTTTATTTCTCAAATTCCATAGGAGTGTCTATAAATAACTCGATATTGGCGAAATACACCATAACAGGAGTGAAAGCAATTAATTAAAATTAGAATTAGATTTCGAAACAGAGTGTATTACCATCAATAATAGAACCACTCGGTAACAGTTTTAAAAGAGCCCAATTCATGTTAAGGTAGGTAATATTTAACGAGACGGGAATTCTGTGCAAAATTGTAAAGCTCTTTGTGTGTAGCGGGACGCAATTTGGACAGGAGTGCTCTGTAGAGACTGGAGACGCGCTTCGGCACGGCAGTAACAATGTTATGTCGTTAATATGTTTAGAGACATAATAAAAGATCCTGGTTATGCTATGTAGACGATAGAATAAAGTTAAAAATAATAATAGCGAACAAGCAGAGGGCTTATTGTCTAACGCACTCGCAATCACGATCGTTTACATTTTGAAAATCGAAGGCTTGTCTGCATACAAAATGAAAACAATTGCTCCACTTTGAAGCCGGTGCGATTGCGAGTGCGTTAGACAATAAGCCCTCAGGTTACTTGATGATAAACTAATAATGATAATTTAAAATTAGCCAAGCTCCAGTTATTAAAAAGGTCAGAATTGTAACATATTATAGGCCTATTAATTTTATGACTGGATTTTAGCAGGTTTTTGCCAGTTCAAAATATTAAAGGCCTCAGTTCACCAGCTAAAGTTGGGATAACTGAGCCGAAATTCTAGGCGGTAAAAACCATATGGTCTTTGGGCTGTTGTAATGTCAATGTTTTGATACCTCTTATTTACTTAACAGTAATGGAGGCCGAGTTTAAAACAATACCATAACTGAGAGCTTATTGTCTAACGAACTCGCAATCATGATCGTTTTCATTTTGAAAATCGAAGGCTTGTCTGCATACAAAATGAAAACAATTGCTCCACTTTGAAGCCGGTTGCGATTGCGAGTGCGTTAGACAATAAGCCCTCAGGTCAAAGACGATATGGATTTTACCGCCGCTGCAGGTAGGTATGTCGGACTTTATAAAGTGATATTTTCGTATCATGGGAAACAGAAAATATAACCGAAAGATTTTTTCATTTTAGAAATAAGTAAAATTGTTTCATAGTTAACGTAATTGTTTCTTAATAGTCTTTTAATGCATTCGACTAGTATTGGCACGAAGTAATTGTAATCATGGCCAAAGTCTAACTAACTTAGCGCAGTCTGTGCAATCTCATTTCTATTACGTGGTTCATTTCTATTATGTGGTTGGACGTGAACAAACTATCGTGCCCGCGTAGACACGGCAACGTTAACGCAAACGTTACCGTTCGGGACGCGTTCGGCAATTTATACCCTGTCAAAACCGCCCTTTGTCCTGAGGAATTTAATAAAACTTGGCATTAATCTAGTGCCGTCATGCTGATGCCGGAATAATGGCACATGCGGCTGTAAAAAACGCTCATAGCTCAGGTAACGTGTTTTAAATGTGTTGTAATGATGCGTTTTTAACTTTCGATGCAAAAGAGGGGTGTATCTGTTTGTTTGCGTTGCATTGTAGCTTCCAAACAATGGATATGGACGCGGTTTTTCTAAAGAAAGCTAATTTAAAAATTGGTTAGGTCGTTTAAGAGTCATTTATTAGCTGTGAAACTCAGAAGTCTTTGATATTATAAATTTGTAGGTGACATTTCACGTCTAAATCGCTGAACCGATCTCAATGATTTGATATGGAGATAGCTTAAGCTCCAAGGAAAAATATAGGTAACTTTTTAACGCGAGAAGCGATAAACGACTTTTATGCGAACATAGTCGCGGGCGAACAGGTAGTGTTGTATAAAAGCAAGATATAAAGGGTTTTGTGAGAGGACTATGTCCAGAAGTGGACTGTTGACGTGGGTTCAGATGATGATGGAAGTTGGCACACGAGCGCACGCATCTGATCTGATGGTCAGTGTGCTAAGCTCATATGCCCTTGGAGTAGCTATGCTATGTTTTGTCCTTACCTGTCATTGTGACATTTGAATTCGACGAATAAGGACAAAGCATGGCTTAGCTACTCCAAAGTTATTCCACGTTTATAAGTAAAGGCATTAAGGCTTTAGATTAATATATATTAACAGCCTTTGGACGACGAATCTTCTCCTTTAACCTGCGCCAAGCAGCAAAGTTCGCACTGTTGTGTTCCGGTGTGGGGATATGACAACCGGTGAAATTACTACGATAGAGGCATTCTATCCTTATCCACAGGGTGGGCAACGCATTTGGAGTATTAAGATTTTAGTCCTGAGATTGTAGTAGTGAGAATTCATATATAATATGACTCTCAAATCCCACTTACCATCAGGTGGCTTGTGTGCTCGTGTGCGAAAAAAAAAATCGTCCTCTTCTGATTTCAATGGCTTTACTTTTTTTCAGTTTTAGTGCCCGGCCGTTGAGAAGTCGATCCTGACGTCTGTCATTCCAGTACAAATTATAACCTCAAACCCAAGAATAGGTTATCAATAAAATTGTACTGTGATGACAGGTGTCTGGATTGACTTCTTACCTTACCGGCCGGGCACTATAGTGAATTTATGGAGTAAGCTATAATCATGAAACTGGCATAGTCGTACAAATATATTGTAAAATGTTTCTTTATCGCTATATTTATATTTATAGAAGTAACTGACAGACTGATCATCAATCAATGCACAGCCGAAACCGCTAGACCTAGGAACTTTGGAATTTTGACGAAATATTCCTTGAATATCCAAGGGAAGCAATGAGAAGGAATTTGAAAATCCTTCCTCTAATTAGTTGAAATAGAGAGAGTAGCGGGAAACTAATTCTATTCGTACGAAGTCGTGAGCCTTCTATAGTACATTATATAATATGCCTTTATCGCCTTATCTTCTATACGGAGCTTAGTGAGAATCAAATGTGAGCTTACATTCAGTTACAGATTATCTTAAGACGATACATGATGTTGGTAATTCTACAAATAATACAAATGTTTCTGACGATCGTGTTTACATTTAAATAAGACGGTTAGAACGGTTTACTCTTGTAGTATTATCATGGTCGTCGAAAGACTTAAATTAATTAAATTAAAGAACGTGGCCGTACTACCGATTTCGTAATTAATTAATCCCGGTTAATTACATTAGCTGGTCATTATTATTACGAGTATCAACAAGATATTGACCGTAATTACCTTCCAAATTCGAAGGGAATAGTTTAAATCCAAAGGTAGTCGTGGTCAATATCTGGTTGAAAATACGTCTAACGTGTTACTAAGAATTATTTGGCATATTTGGCCTAAAATCATTTGCTCTAAACTCACATTGTATGATTTTGTATATCTAAAATCACATGGTTTAATCATGAATTTGCTCTCAACTAAACTTCATAATATATATCACATTCTATAGGTAATTTCAAGATCCTTAACATACAAAATTAACATGCAAAAGCGATAAAATGATTTGATATAAATCTCACTCTCCATAATATTATAAAAACCTTACCTAGAAATAATGACAAACAAAAATCTACGAAACGCGAAATTGTAACGAATATATTATGTACTAAATACAAGTTCAATATTTCAACTGTCTAATCCATAGCGTAACAAAGTTTCATAGATACAATAACGGTGTTATAAAACGCCCGAAAACTAATTTTCAACAAAGTCGACGGAGCTACGCAGAGGAGCTCGTACTTCCGGCTCGTACGTTGGCCCTCCGGGCCTGCTGCAAAACTGACCTAACCTAAACCTACCTCCTTATTTATCTTACTATATAAAATAATAAATGTTACAGATGTTTCTAAATCATAGTGTTTATAGTAAATAAGCATTATAGATTTTGACCGTTATAGCTTCTTATATTAGAGCATGTGATAGTTAAAGCAAATGAAAGTAGCGATTATGTAGGTAATTATAGCATTTGATTTTAGATAAATGACGAGCGTATACCGCAAAAATTGAATTATACAAAGAACACAAAATATCGCAAATTAAACTGTAACGTAGTAACAATTTTTCCGAAGAACTGCTGTTACTGAGAACTTTTTTTTTTTTAGCTTAAAGACTGTACACGATAAAATCCGGGCATGCATGCTCTGGTGTATTTTTTCAATGAATGCTAATTTTCAAGCAGCATTTTTTTGTAATAGTCAGTGGTTATGAAACTACATAATAAAAATACAATCATAATAAAATGTTAGAGCGTCCGTGACGTAGGCCATTATATAATCCACAGTACCAATATTTTTTTGTACACGGTCTTCTGACAGTCTTTACTAAATTCTCCTGTTCAAAACATTTTATTATTTTAATTATACAAGTCAAATTATACCTTATTAAATTACCTTTTCACAATAGTTAAAACTTTTCTACTTGTATTCAGATTGAGATAGTTCTGAGGTTTTTTAACTTTGGCGAATTTGACATTTTGACAAATAAATGCCTCCCATACAAAAACAACTTTCAGTGCTTGGAGTAAAAAGTCTTCCTGACTACTACAAATACAAATTAGTTTCAAAAAGTATTTTTTTGGAAAGACAACATTCTAATGTGCGTAAAACAACTTATAAAAATATAAATACAGTTGTGACATTGTAGCAGGAAGCAAGTGAAGATAGTCAAAAAACGCTGTACAGAATATCAAAGGTATGATAGAATATATTTGGCGAAAACTCACACATACCCATACATTATTATACGATTTTATTTTATTATATAGTATGATAATTAAACAAGTCATTAAAAAAAAACTGCTTGAAAATATGCATTCATTGCAAAGATACACCAGAGCATGCATGCCCGGATTTTATCGTGTACAGTCTTTATTATCTAGATAATTTATCACAAATTGAATATTAAACATTAAGGAACGATGTAAAATAGATACTTTAATACTTTGAAAACTCGTGCTCGTCACACACATATCTTCTTATTCTTCGGAATCGAACCCAAGGACGCTAGCATCGTATCCAGTCACTACCAAACTTCTTGCTACCAAACAAACCAACCGCGTTACCATATTATAAATGATATTGGCATAAAACAACAACCTAACCATCAACAACGCTACACCAATTAAAACACGCAACACCCGAAACAACTTTAAAAAAAAACACTTTACTGCGACAACATTTACGCGCGTTCTTTTATTCGCGACCGTAAACTCGAGGTATGAGCAATGGCCGATTGAATTAAATTGGCCAAACTTATGGCCCCCCATTTCCCAGTAATGAGACCACAGGCGACTCCTCCAAGCAAATACCAACCTTACGACACTTTCTTAAAACACTTTAACGGTTACCAACAGACCCTTATCTTTTTTATGTTGGCATAAAGGTAAAAAATCCAAGGTAATGAGAAACGTAATGCCAATCTAATTTACTCGTCTATCAAAAGTTTTACGTGTGTCTCTTGCCTAAATTAAATTTGTCGGATGTTAGGCAAATTGCGGGCATTTTGTTACACAATCTTGTACAGAATGTTGTAGGTTATGTCGCGAGTTTTTAGGGGCTGCTATATTTTGTAGCTATTTTTAATTAAAAAAATGTTTGTCTACATGGAATTTATAACTTAAAAACTGGCCAAGTGCGAGTTGACTTGCACACAAAGGGTATCGAATCGCCTTACTAATTGAGCAAAAAAACGCTTTTTGTAGGGGGTATTTCCTAAAATTCAAGTGTCTACCCATTACGGCGGCTCTAGGGATACAGCGATTGTAATGGTCGAGCAAAAAACAAAGAAAAAAACACGGTTTTCTTTTAATGTTTAACTTTTTCTAATTATCGTATTATCGTACTCGTAATAAACACTCTGTGAATAAATACTTAACGTGTCTGGCTTTCGGCGAAAACTGCTGCGGCGGCAGGGTATTAGTGTAAGCAAGGCGTTAGCAATTAGTGGTGCCCATGACACTGGCGAACCTTGCACAATATTTTTAATTCTCAATCTTTTGGCAACTTAAGTAGATATTTTTTTTATAATGGAAATGGAAACTATGAAAGTTATTACTACAATACCGTTAATCGTTTTTAAATATTTTATTAATCACTCTAATATGCTCGTAAATAAGTCATAATGATAATGATTAAAAATACAGTAATTTTCCTTTCATCCTATTAAATTGAAAAGAAAACGTTTAATAAAACATTGTAATTCATAAAAATCTCAAAGAAAATCGCTTTTTATAAACCGTAAAACTTAGGTATCTAGGCTCAAGCTACGTTTTACTTAAACTTAGACTAACAATTACTACTACCTAACAATTTTAATTAAAGTTCCGAGAATTGTCGTAACTCTACGCAACAAGCTAAGCCTAAGTTACAGCGCGACTTAGCCGTAGGTCTGCTCTTGAGAGCTTATGCTCAAGTTGCTGGGTCGAACAAGTGATATGTGCGTTTGTGCATGTGCACATTATGCATGCACTGGTACGGTGCAGTTCAGATGCTGAGGCTTGAGTTAACATGGGGAATATTACGACTGTTTCGTTGTTTGATTTGGATGTAAGTTTCGCCTAATTTCACTGCTTCTAATTTTGGTATTTTTTTTATAATTTAAGATGAATAATTAATTTGCATGTTTAGCGTAATCTCTGTTACTGCCGAATCGATTTTTAAAAATCTTTTTCTTATTAAATATCTCATCAACCCTTACTAATTGAGGTTTGATAAATAATCACAGCGATGCCAGGGTGGATTACTTTCTCATAATCTTCATTTGGACTAAATAGGTACCTATTTTATTGTTCATACAGTATACTTAACGCCGATCGATTTTAAATTTAATTTTGGAATCTACAGAAATAATTTATACGCCGGAGATAGACATCGGTATTTCAGCTCCGTGTAATACTAATAATAATATAGTTTCCGTTGTCTGAATTAAATGTTTTTTTTAAATTATTTATAGAGTTTTTATTCCGGGACATCTGACAGTTCCCGAATCAAAAGCGGCATTACTCAGACGGTGTCGCAGGCAAAAGCTAATAAGTAAAAAATCGTTACACCGTTACAATCGTCATGAAGACGCAGAAAATACCTGATCTTAGGTATCTCTTATTCAAAACAGCTATAGGTTAAAATTTGACGGAGCAAGAACCATCTTTGAAAAAATACTTTAAACAACATCTTTGGAAACATTAAAAGCATTTGGGGTACCATTTTGCTATCACACTGATATTAAGAATGTTCCTAAGAAGTTACTAAGAATTTTTCACAAGAAACTAAAAGAAATTAAATTTCCCGTCAGTCCAATACACATCGGCAGGTTTTTAATTAAAACGGGAACATATAACCTTTACCCTCGCTGCAAACTAAATCACTCTATCCTTCTATTAATCTAAACGGGCATTATGACGGGACTCGATATTGAATTAGACGGCGCCGAACTGCCGACCCTTGCGGCTGCGTTCATTACCCAGATGTGCTCAGACCCTTGATTTAGTGGTGAAACACAAAGGGTGACTCAGGGTTAATATGCTTCAGGAAAAGTCACTCCCACTGTATGTACGGGTAAGTTAGTTCTTTCGGATACAGGGTGGTACATTATCGTAATTTTTTTGTCATCCTTTTTAGGGAGGTAATTTTGGCTTATTTTTCACGTTTATTACATTCACTTGTACCTATTTAATAAAGTATTATTTAATATCTGTCGATGTAATCTATTTCTTCGTCTTATTTAACCTACTTTATTCCAACTAGAATGCAATAATAAAATTTAGAATAGTTCAATGGTTTATAGTAGGTATGTCAGGAGTTTGAACACGTTTGACTTGTCTTATAGGTTAAATATAAAAATATCAAAGGACAATTCTAGGAGCGACAATAAAGCGTATCTGAAAAATCCTTTGAATAGGTACAGCTGATTAAGTTAAATATGAAGAATCACGTAAGAAACGCTTCAATGTATTGGAATTAATCGGCAATTTATGCTCCACACATTTGTCCATAAATAATAGTTATTGCAGCTTAATTAAGGCCATACTGAACTCAACCATAAATCATAATCAACCGTACACAGTTCAGTTAGTAAACAAAGTTAGTTGAATTAGTTACTCTATGTACCGGCAGATGGCACTGTTACGTCGGTTAGTAAGATTTTCCTTACGTCAGGACCTCCGTCTAACGGGCCATAATGCAAATCCTTAGACAAGGCTAGAATCCCAGAGAAAAGGGGTCAAGTCTACGATCGTAACTTAAAAGTGACCCTGGATGCTTCCTTTAGGATCATCCTTGTCTCAGACATGTCAAGACAATGTCACTGTTCAATACAAACTGGCTGATGTTTAGGAAAAGCTTCTCTCTTCTCTTTGGGATCCTAGGATCGTGCGAGGTAAAAAATATACCTATAAGGTAATTTGTGGCGCTTATCACAAAAACGTTAAAGCCACAAAGATAAAAGTTATAAGCGACTGTTGTTGTTTGTAATCTGTACAGTAAACTGTAAATAGCGTCTAATTTAAAATTGAAAGCCTCTCCAGTAAACGACTTAGGTACCTATGTATGTTGTATGGCGCATATTTTGGCAGAAATTGCTTTTTTAATAAGGACGAATACGGTCGGAAATACACAAAAACATAGTTCATACGCACTAACGGGTCAATTTAGGCTTGCCAATGAGTTTACCTACTGATATTTTAACGAATAACACCAGAAAAAAAACAAGAGAACTCAAGCGAACACAATAACAATGAAAATTTAATTAAGCATCCGCGGCGTTCCCAGCAGATCGGTTAATGAGAGTATCCGAGAAACTTAGGTACAGTCGACAAAGATATGTATACACTTTTGCACCTTATTTCATTGGCTTAAGGTGCAAGAGTGTGTACCACTTTGTACCTACACGAGTGTACTGTACATAGGTACAGCGGACTGAGGTTAACGCCCCGAGGGAAAGGACTCGGTCGAAACGTAATCTTTATTCTGCTGGCGAGTGTGCAAAACGTTCGTATTAGGTAACTTGCAAAAATGAGAAACAGAATGGATTAAATTTGTTGTTGTTACATACAGTACATAATAGTGCGTCATATGCCTTTTACAGTGGCTTTAATGTGGAACAGAGTAGTCTCTACACATACCAAGACTTACTTTGAGATATCGTAACTTAGTCGATTTTGATTATGGTTATCCCCACGAGAAATTTTAATTTCTCCGGAATGAAAAGTAGCCTAATATTGTGTTAATCTAGGGTATAACCATCCAAATCCTTTCAGCTGTTGCAGCAGGAAGGATTAACAAACTAACACATACCCAAACTTTCAGACTTATAATATTAGTAGGATGGTTTCTAATTATTACTTAAAGCAAAACTTGTAACAAATGTAAAGAAAAATAAAGATCCACGTTAACAAGCACATAATGCATTTTCCTTAGCTACTTTTAAGAACATCATATTGATAACTAAATCTTTTTAAATCCTACTAATTATACGACTACTAATAATGATAACACTGATGCAAAAGATATTTAGTTATACACAGTTTCAAATAAACATAAACTTTTAATGAAGACAAAGTGTACAAGTTTAACTTTTGATTTTGCTCATGCTTCTAATACAACTCTGAAACACTGCGTCTGCGACAAAGTTAAACTTAAGTCGCAGGCGTTCTTAAATGACGCGGGTCTAGTCGTTAAACAACTATAGACTGCTCTGCACTTTCGTGTCTAAATCTACTTATGTATTCTAAAATTATAAATTCAAAACTGTCTTGTTTAGCGAATAGCATTTGTGTCACTTTAATCAAATGATAAAAAATTACAGAGACAGTGAATAGCTCGGAGAGGGTCATAGAGTACTTTTTATTCCGAAAAATTCAACAGCTCTCGAAGGAAAAGCGATAAAAAAAAACAATTATTTCATACCACGGAATCCATATTACATTATAACTGAGGCGCGGCCCGAAGGTAGTTGAATAATAAAAATCTAAGTATGTCATTTTATCTTTCTTTATTTCCACAATCACCTACGTTCAGCTGGGCTCTTTACAAGATTCCTTTCATGATTTATTGTGTAGTATTTTCTAGTTCTCTTACAAATGTGTACATTATTATGTACTTTGAATGTTTCTTCACAAGTTGTTGACTAATACATAGAACTTTCAAGAAGTCTTGAAGACATAAATTTCTCTACTATAGTTTAGTCTATTTGTCTAGTTTTATTTACGTGGGTATGTCAGAAGTACAAACAATCTGAAACTCTAGATCCTACAAGAAACAAATCTTGAAACTATGACAGTAGGTAACTTTAGATAAAACGGTCGTATTATCAACGAAACAAGATATTTTTGGAAAATTATGGGTGTTAACAAGTTCTTTTTAATATTTCCACAAAAAATACTGCCAGAAGTGATTATTAGAAAAAATCCGATTTACATTTTTTCAGAAAATCAATATGATGCGATAACCCTGTCTTTGAAGAAGAAAGGTATTACCCACTGCATAAAAAGTTTAAGTTAGTAGGTATAATAAAAGCCAAGGACTGGTTTCAGCAAAAATCAAACTATGCATAAAATATGCATAACATTACATTATGCACAGCAATCATTATGCGATCCGAAAGAGACCCTTACTATGCGTCTCCAATAAATTAAAACTCCAAGCTCGGACCTTTATTCGTTGAACCTTCACAAAATCACGTAAAAGACGTAGCTTATAAATAACTTTTTAACTTTTATCGAGTTTCATAATCTTGACCACGTTATTCATGTTGGAAACAAAATGTAATAAATTAATTTTCTTGGACCCAAGTTATGTGACCATGAATTAAATAACCGTCTTGAGTGTTTTAATATTAATAATGTACGACACCCGAAAGTGGTTATAAAGCTAGTAAAAAGGTGTCAAAAATTTCGAAGTTTTACATGGTTTTACCCAAATCAAACCAAATATAACCACGTTCTTAATATTGGGAACAAGCATATAAAAACAACGAGTAAACTTAAGTAACATAAAATTATTATAATATTGAGTAACGTTGAAACAACAACGTACAAAAGAGATCACTTTACATCTTAGAGTATATAGAACAGACGGCGCTTTGCGCAGACTTTTCCATCTATCGAAGTACAAGTATAAAATCAAATTATGATCTTGCGCGTTAGCAAAACTACCGCCTTTGTCGATTATCGAGACGTTGACATTACTAAAATCGCTGTCGGAGAGCAAGGAGCCTTACTGTGTTAGAAAAACACGTCAAATTTTAATACTTTTTTTCGTTTAAATATTTCCATCGATTTTGATCCATTTTACGTATATTTCTTTTTTTTTACATCAAACATCGATTTCGTGATCGATTATTAAACATCGTTACTTTTGTTTAATCTGCGGTTCAAAAGAGGAAGAAAGCCTATAGGATTATATCTATCTTTCCAACTCATTGTTAAACCTAAAATTGGAAAAGTTTCATCAATTTGTGTGCATCATCAATTTTATTGCTATTTATTGCAAAATATGTAGTTGTAAATCATGTACACACTTGATGATTACATGCTTGTTTGCTTGATTTTTGTTGTTTGCATGCCTAATTTTAACCTTATTCTTACGCACCCATAGTACGTACTTAAACCAATAAACACAAGTTTCAGTACTATGGGTGCGTAAGAATAAGAACGTTATTATTTGCATTAGTATGTTAGCGGTTAATATGTAGTTTACCTCGTCCCGCACCAAAACCGGCCGACGTTTTTGTTTGAAAAATTGTGCCATTGCTCTAAGATTTACATAGACCATCTACATAATGTCAATATCTACACTTTTATTTAACCATTTTACTTCAACCTCCAGCCTTTATCGGCGCTCTGAACCAATGCCCGTGAACTGCTCATAATGACCCCTGAGCGATTCGGAATCCACTAATGGCTACCGAATGAGCCAGGCAGCTGTAAACACCTCGCCATTAAATCTCCCATTTCGCTTCGCTTTGTGGCAAGAGGGCGTAAAAACAGCAATAAGAAGCCAGTGTGACCTTGATACTTTGCTTTGAGTTCTTTTACAGTGGTCTTCAAAGATCAAAGAGTTTTGTTTCTTTGTTTTAATTTAGCTCTGTGTCGTTCCGACTGCCCACACAGGTCAACGTTTTTGATCTGTGTTCGTATGGACGCTTGAGTTTTAAATGATTTTTATTCAAAGCTAAAATATCTGGGGTAAATTTTGAGACAACCTCTTTCGTCTGGAGCAATTTTTTGATTACAAATAGTTAAAAGTTGTTGAATAAAAAATGAGAAATGCTTTAGTGGCTTAGAAATAATACATTGCTACGTTTTTGAGGATGTCACGTTTTGGAATTATAGATGTTACCTACTATTTTTAGCTAAGGGACATAAAGGTGTATCGCAGGGAAGCGTTCTTTACCAGAATCGTTAAAACCGTAATAACTCCTAAACTAATTAACATATTGGAAAGTTAAAACAATTTTCTAAATGCCGTAATAGTAGGAGATCCGAATAGGAGACGACCTTCACCCAGCTGTTTATTCGATAAAAAATATTTCATATCAAATTTAATATGGTAAGTAATATATGGCGAATAGGTTGACTGAAAATTTTCAGTTCAGTACAGTCCATAATAATAAAAAAACTAAAATTGAACGAAAAATTGCTATTGTTTGTTTAATAGACCAATTACATAGGTACTAATCGAAAATTATATAGGCTTCACTATAGAATATGCAAACGTTAGGTCGACTATTTTTCCCCATCATAACCAATAGGTAGGGAGGTAAGTCGGTAGGTACTAATAATTTGCACTAAACCTAACGTTTGCATATTCTATTGTCTTAATATTTTCAATTAGTATGTAATTGGTCGTCTCCTATTCGAATCTTAGACCATAATATTTACGTCATGTTCTGGGACACCCTGTATCTGGCGGACCTTATTCAAATCATTTGCGGTCGGCGCAGCACGTTAGTTTAAAACAAATGGACTGAAATGTTCGGTTCACAATCTTTAACATCCTGTATATCAGCACCTAAACAATGCCTGACGTAACTTTGCAACTAAGGATCATAACATTTCCGATGTTGTCAAAACCAATATCCCCTCAATTGTTAATTCCATTGGTTCACATTCCATGTAAAGTTCTTAGTTGTATTGATCAGTTCCCTTACCAAGAGTTACAATTACCGTACTCGCTAGCGAGTCGAATGCTTTGTCCCTCACACTCAATAACAATACTGCGAGGCCTGCGAGGGACAGCGCATTTGACTCGCTAGCGAGTAGGTACGGTACCTAATTGATGCAGTCAAATTGTACTCAAAAGTGCCCCTAGTGGGAAAGTTTTGGGGTAGTTCTGATTTCTTTTATTCTATATGTATTTTGTGGTGCTGAATCCGAATCTGAGGTTTGCTACCAAAATTTCGTGACGCAACATTGACAAAATTGCAAAAAAAAGTGAAAAAAATTAGCTATTTTTAGATTTTTGCTCAAAACTATTAACTTTTAGTAAATGGCCTGTTAACAGAAATTAAAGTTCTTAAAATAAATTTTTAACTCTGTCCTTCGCAATCTATAAAAATAGTGCGAGGCCTGCGAGGGACAGAGCATTCGACTCGCTAGCGAGTACGGTATTTGATGCAGTCAAATTGTACTCAAAAGTGCCCCTAGTGGGAAAGTTTTGGGGTAGTTCTGATTTCTTTCATTCTATATGTATTTTGTGGTGCTGAATCCGAATCTGAGGTTTGTTAACAAAATTTCGTGATGCAACATTGACAAAATCGCAAAAAAAGTTAAAAAATTATTTTAAGAACTTTAATTTCTGTAAACAGGCCATTTACTAAAAGTTAATAGTTTTGAGCAAAAATCTAAAAATAGCTAATTTTTTTTCACTTTTTTTTGCAATTTTGTCAATGTTGCGTCACGAATTTTGTTAGCAAACCTCAGATTCGGATTACCCCGGACCCCAAAATACATAATAGAATGGAAGAAATCAGAACTACCCCAAAACTTTCCTAGTAAAAACACAATTTGACTGGATCAAATTGTCACTCATGGGTGCTCATGGTAAGGGTACAGAGCTCGAACAATGTCGGCACATTGCGAGCGGTTGTCGCAAATTCCGCGGCGAACCGATGTTGTTCGATGCAGACCGGCGAGAACTCAGGTACTGTCATCACCAATATTTACACCTTGCAAAGAAAACGGGCACTAGTGATTTCTTCAGTAGTTTAATTATGTGCTACGACATAAAGATTTACAGAGATAAATAATAAATACAGAACGTGGAAGACCGAGCGTCGCTCGGGTCGAAAATGAATTTTCACGAATATGACAACTTGACAGACAGATTTTTCGCCCCCGTAAATCTCCATTATTGCCAATTTCTTCGAATTCATTAAGGCAGTTTCAGAGAATGTGATCACGAATATATAATATAATATCTTTTGTATTACCTTAATTTTAAATGCTTGGTTTTCAACATGATATTGTACCTAATAAAACAATTACAAAAATTGCTTGTTTAATTGTATAGAATATATGTAATATATAAAATACACTAGCTGTCCACGTCCGGCCCCGCCCGGGTGTAATTTTCTTTTTCATTCAAACCTTATTAAATATACTTTACGTCCTATTCTCAGTAGTAGTCTCAGACTTAGTAGTTTTGTCGCAAACACTGTGACACGAGAATTTTATATATTTCATTTATACTAGTAGAAATAATTGTCAGTGAACTTTTTTCCAGAACGTTTATTATCTAAAATTGCTCTTATATTTACCTCTAGTAAAATAGATATTTCAGATATTTTTGAGCCAGATATTAGATAGTTATTATTGTTGACTGTAGGTACACAAGGTTAAAAGCAAAAAGCTATATCCACTCTATATTCAAAAATTAAGATTAAAGCTCGGCTGTAAGGTCCCAAAACTCCCAAAGCTATAAATATGTTTGATGTTTTCGATGTTTCGGTTGTTAACGAGCGAAAACTTTGCGTTAACAATTCAACAGTTAGCTGTAGAGCTGATTGATTTATTATATTTCAGTATTTAGCAGTCTGAGAAGAACTCTTAGTTTTAAATAAGTGCATCTTTAATTAGTTTGAAGTAGTTTGAAAGTTATGTTGAAAAATCCTCTTTACACCGTACCTGTGCTATAATAATTATTTAGAATAATTAAAGGGGAAATAAATAAGTTATTAACATACTGGCTAGTTATTTTTGTCACTGAGGGTGAACTAAATATCAAATTAGTAACTCCAGAGCTACATTTAATACAAAAAACATAGTATAATATACAATAGTGTAGATCACATGTGATAGGTATAATACCCAAAAAAAACGGAATATTATAATATCTACTGGGCGGCGTTATAACTACCTACTGTAATAACCCTTTTTCTATGCAAATAAAGAATTATTTGATTTACTTAATTTCAGTTGAGTAGGCGTTACGGAACTCTCGGTGCGCGAGTCCGACTCGCACTTGACCTGGTTTTTTACATTAAAGAGCAAACGGTAAAACTTGCTAGTTGGTACATTTGTCATTTAAATATTACGATTGTAAAATTTTACCATGTCTGTGTACAAAATACAAACGTTAGGTTCCTAAACCCTGTTCAGACGTACTTGTCTTAAGTAGTAAACAACTTTCTAACCTCAAAATGCAAATTTAGCTATTTTAAATAAAATAAAGCAATCACGGACAATCGGTACATTGGCCAAGTGATGTCCAAAATTTATTCTCAGTTTACTTTATTTACGATAAAAGATTTGTTTTAGCCAAAAACGTTTAATTTTGTGGTTAGAAAGTTGTTTACCATATAAGACGGAGATGAGAGGAGTGGAGCGGAGCTGTGCCAATATTAACCAATAGAATCTAAACTAACGTGCACAAGGCGCGCTCGACGGGACCGCATGCGCCTTCTATTGGTTAATATTGGCACAGCTCCGCTCCGCTCCGCTCGTCTCTGCCTCAGTGGAGCCGCAGCCTTATTGTATAAACTCGTGCATATCTCGTCTCGGCTGTGAAAAATGGTACTCCACTTTTATTTGCATCGCAGGAACGCCCCACGTGTTTACTACGGGTGAAGTTTTCGCATCGCCGGGTTACTGGCTCGGTCTGCGCTTTTAAATGCATCGTCTAAACAATGAGCACCTCATGGCAATTGTTTACAGGTTTTTTAATTAATTATTATTGCATATTATTGCGTAAGTGTCATATGTCTCGGTGCTTCTCACGTGCGATATCTTATCTACTTGTACAGTCGGCCAATAAAAATGATTAGAAACTTAGATTGTCGTCCGTATGAAGACCATCGACCACAGAACATAAAAAAACAGTAGAAGTGTCAAGTGGGCGTGTAACGTGTGGCATAGTTATGCAGAGTTCCGCATAACCTACCATACTTTTGCCGCGATCGCTTATTTAGATTTTTCGATATTTCGATATTTCTAAAATAGGAAATAAATCCAGAAGCATGCCTTATTGTGCTATTTTGGAGTGTAAAAACGATAGCCAGACCAACAACATTTTCCATGGCGGCGTGTTGTTTTTATGATAGTTTGAGTATTGGCGACAACAGGTCTGATACTAAGCGAAGCTCATGCCACTTCCACTGTTTTTTCTATTCCGTGCCATCGACTAGCGAAATAAAAAAGTATCAGAATCTCACGCAAATTGATCTGGGGCTCTATTTTACTGGATAAGAACCGTATCGCTTTTGACTTGTTATAGTGTTGTCAACTTTTTGATAGCTCTTATTGATTTGACAGTACCTAATGGCGGCCGAGTTGAAAACAATACCAAAACACGTTAAAGGCGATATAGTTTTTACTCAATAAAATTGAGGTCATGGTCCCAAAGTAAGAGAAACATGGCAGCGCATTTTTTCACATTACGTTTTATTCATAGTCATTTTGTTTTCATAAAATTGTTATTCATAAGTTTTACCATCGCTGGAACCGTGAACTTTTCAGAAGTTCTTAAATATTCAACGTATTGACAAATATTCAACGGCTAGATAAGGTTAGGTTTGATTTATAAAAATCCTGAAAAAGTTACCGATTCTGAGAAAAATACGTTACGAATTCCGATGATTATATGTTAAAAAACTTTATGAGAAAAAATAATTATGAGAGTCAACATGGACCCGATAAACAAATTAAGTATAAAAAGATACATACAAAACATTCAAGACATTCGCCCTTACCGGGAATCGAACCCGGGACCGCTAGCTCCGTAGGCAAGGTCACTACTAAGTGGCCCAGTGGTTCTCAAACTTGTTTAGTTAGTGACGGAACCCTGTTGGAATACTATTTTTGAACATTTCGCACCTTAAGAATTATAGTGACCTAATCCAAAATTTTAGCTTTCGACTTCGAGACATATATTTATTACTATAGAGACCTAACTTGAAATCCAAAATTTGTGAATTAGGTCACTGTAGTTCTTAAGATGCGATTTATTTAGGGCAAAATAGGCAAAACCTAGTTAAGAAAACGCGCCGCTGTGACCTCATCCGCCCATTTTCCCGAAGAACTATCAAATTTATCGAATGAAAAAAAAATTATATTTTAATCCAGAAAATGAACCACCTGTGTGTTAAATTTCAACGAAATTCGTCCAACCGTTTTAGCGTGAAGACACATTAAACCAGTAATGGTGCTTGTAGCAATTATTTATTTTTAATATAAAATGGGTTTGTGAAGCTTATTCTAAAAAATGATGCAGCAAACCGCTGCGTCCGAACCACTGGAAATTCCACTAGATGCGGATGGAAGTCTTCCTGGCGTTTGGACGACCGATGGCAGAAAGTGAAGGGCCCACCCTTCAGTCGAGGTCGAGTCGAGTTGAGGTCATGTAGTTACTAGGCACACTCACCATAATACACCTTGTAAAAAGCCGATAGACAGCCGACATTCCAAACTTCAAAGTTTGGTTATGCCAAGCGAGTCGTCGCTTATGAGTCTTCTAGCTCTTGCAATGCTGTAACGCGCTGACCGAGATTTTTAAAATGATTTATTTCCAATTACCTAGTTGGCTAATGCTTAATCTACTTACTCTACTTCTCCTTGAAAGTTGAACGATAATAATAACGTAGCTCGACTTTAGTTTTCCAGAAAATATGCACTCAATGGAATCTTTTATCCTTTTGAATTCAACACTGTCGCTCCACACTTTCTTCACACTTCTAAACTAAAATGCACCGTTGATTCGCCATTGTCAGCGATCCGAAGCGCTCCGAACTCCGTTGCCGGGGGCGGCCATTTTATCTTCAGGCAACATTTCTCTTCAGGCAACATTTCTCTTCGGGCAACGTTTCTCGCCCGGCAGCAAACACTTTTGTTTGCCGTCTGCACTCTTTGTGACCCTGCCGGATATTGGCGCGAAGAAAACTACTAGTTTTACAGAAATTCAGTTTGCAAAACATGTACGCTCTTTTCAGATGTTGTGGAGCCAACTTAGCGAAAACAGTTCTAGAATTTAACTTGAAATTTTACACATAATCGGGCGGGATTGTAAGCCATATTATTATCCATGTTAAAATAACGGACTTAAACACCGGAAAATTGTATCCTAGATCCGATCACTGTTTATAACCTATATAGGCACCTAAGAACCTCAGGGTTTTTAAAAGCACCTAAGAACCTCAGGGTTTTTAAAAGTCCTCTACATATTAATTATCTAACGGGGTTTACTCAGCAAAGGCTTATTTTAAAATCATAAAACTCACAAAACAATCAGCTTTGCCAAATTAAATTCGACCGCTCCCGCGTCAAGTCAACAATAAACGTTTTTATTCCGTTATAAATCCAATAAAAACGACTCACAGATCATAATTGTATTCTATCGGTCGATCTCCATTACATCTACAACCAAACAAAAGTGAGTCCTATTTTTACGTAATAGGGTTTACCTGTGAAGTGGAGGAACCAGGGCTATCTTAAAGGGGATCGCCCGTTATTTTCTTAAGTTTTCGTGAAAGGTTAATCGAACGGAATCGATCAGTGTTATCGGAGGCTTTCGGGGATTCTCGGCTCGAGGTGTTTAATGTGATTTCAGAGCCTGTATTATTATTTGTTTAAACCTGTTAAGTTCCAGCCAGTGAAGTCTGCGTTCTACTTAGCGTGAAAAAGTGTAACTTCAAGAAGTATTTAGGAATATTTTTGTATATCTTAATTGTGTAAATACTATTAGTGTATCTTTTTAATAAATAAATAAATAAATAAAGTCCATTAAAAAATCTGATTGTTAGATAGTTGATATTACTAGCAAACAAATATAAAAAATGCTTTGTGACTCGGCTTTTTCATCACAATAATTAGCAGTTTCTCTATCTCTCGACTTTAATATACTCACGAAAAAAATAAAAGCTAACAAAAATGGAGTCAAGTTGTACTAAAATTCCTTATAAAGTGACCATTATTAATGCTCGACAGTATTATGTGAACGCAGCCTAAGCCTAAGCCATTAAGGCGCGTGTCCACTTTACCGCGCGGTCAGCGCTGCGGCTTCATTACAAGCGCCATCGCGCCGCGCCATCACAGCCGATATAGCCGGGAACACCGGCATCGGGGATTTGCGTCGTTGTAAAGTATAGCATATTTTGATATTACATAGGTTTAATTTACATAAACAACGTACTAAGTACTTGTTCCGTTCAAAGATTTAATGTTGTTATTGAGCTTTTAGGTACTTCAAATGTCTATTTATATCTAATGGTGGCGACTGACTTGTAACATTTCGGTGTAATATATAACTAGCGGCCATTAAATGGGTGCGATAAAATAAGGACCGCGGGTGATACATTATGCCGAAATGTTACAAGTCAGTCGCCACCTTTAGTGTAACTTTAGTTTAAATCTTGGAAGTCAATTTTGAAATGGTTCCTTTGACGAGTAGAAAATTATATGGAATATATTATGTAAACTAAATGACAATGCAATATTATGGTGTCTAAAAACTGTTCTGATTATGGTTTTTAAAGCTTGCTTTCTGTGTAAATCGTATTATTTTTTAAACTACAAACAGGAAGTTTCATAATCAGAGGCTACTAACCAATAGAAACCAGGCATGCTCGTTCTCCTTTTCAAAAAAAACGTTGGTAAAATGATAATAGAATATTTGGCATGGTAAAACGCAACGTCTGTCCAAGTCCTGACGCCGCAGCCGCCGCGTGGTCTGTACAGGGTCTCATTACACGCGCGATCACGCCGCCGCCATTACGCGGACGCAGACTGTTCACAACCGTTATTTGGTTGGGGAATTTTGCTGGAAATCCGCAAGGTTGGAATAGCTGTTCAATTTCGGAGAATTTTTGATTAGACTGTTTTGTAGTTACGTGGAATTAACGGGCGTTAAAATTAAGGACAAGAATAAAGATCTAAATACTTTGCGTTTTGTTTACCTATAAAAAACTTAGTGAATAAGTGAATAAGTTCATATTCGTCGTGTTTTCTTAATTAGCTTACCGATAGGTATCAACTAAAGCTAACTGAGAAAGTGAGATATTTTCCGAATAATAACGATGACTCACTATAGCCGTATATTATAAAACGTCGTGTCAGTTAACAGATTTTCATTTAAATAGTTTTAAAACCAAAGTAAATGATGTTAGGAAAAGCATGCGATCGGTTCTTAAGGTTAGGTTAGGTTAGGTTAAGTTTTTTGTAAAATTGAGGTTTCTAGAGAAATCAAAGTGATTTATTACATTATAACCGTACTTTTGAATGAGCCACTGTGTACCACTTCATATCCCTGTAAAGACGACACTACTAACCATAGTTGTTGCAGACGAGCCTGACTCTCGGCGAGTCCCTCGAGCAGTCCCTCAGCTCCCGCAGCAGCCCCCCTTCGTTGCGGAGGAAGGCTTTATAGGACTTGGCTGCTCCGAGGGGCTTGTTGCCGCGGGAGCCTAGCGGGCCGCCTACCATGGCGCTGCTGTTTAGGTTCCTGGGGAGTACACCAGCAAGTTAGGGAAGCCGAGGCGGCAGCGTCGCGGTCGAGGCATCTTTTTTAAGAGTCCAGGCACGGCTATACTTCGTTTCAGTTCAATAAAACAAAAAAAAGAGACAAAATGATACTGGCGGCCACGTTGCGGCACGGGTACATCACGCGCCCCTGCCGCATCTTAAGGTGTTTGTTCACCAGCGAAACGAGGCAAGACGAGGAGAGACGAGAGTTGAAATTGTATTGAAAAAAAAAAACTCCTCGATCTTCGGTGGAAATAGTTTTTTAATGCAAATAAAAAATCTCGCGTCTCTTCGTCTTGCCTCGTCTCTTGCCGGTGGAAAAGAACCTTTAAGCCGCCTTAAGAGTTATGCCTATTTTATTATACAATATAGAATTATGACGGTAAACCAAAGAAACCCGTAAATACATATACTTTACATAAAGAAGCCTAGATACTCTTTCCTCTTTTCAGTACTCCCTTTCGACCAAATTTCTCAGAAATAGAAATACTTAAGTATGTACTAAATCGAGCTCGTTCTACTATAAATCAAAGCTTCCCAAATGAAATGTTTTAATTAGTACGTAATTGTGGCTCATATAGGCCTCAAAGAGATTTAGACTAGAGGCTTCCACGGAATAAAGACTCATTTACGGGTACGGAAATACTTTAATTGTGGTTTCTCAAAATTAAATCAAATAGGAAAACGTTATAATGACATGGCTTTATTAAAAAAGTTTTTAAATAACTTATACAAAGTGATAATTAAATAAATATGTTTTTGCTGCCACTAAGTCCTTTAATTCATGAATTACCAAATTAATTAAACGGGTAATAATAATAAATAAGGACTTGTTGGAAGTATATAAAAGGGTTTGATTCTCGGTAAGGGCAAATATTTGTGGGATGAGTTTGAGTAAATGTTCCTGAGTCTTGGGTGATATCTATGTATCTTAGTATTTAATTATCTATGTTATGTAGTTTGGAACCAGGTCAATTTGTGTAATATAGTCTCCAATATTTTAGTTAATTATTAAATTTGACACTTGTCTATCTGTTAGTGGCCTCAAAGTTCTCAAACCGATGGACCGATTAAAATGGAGATTTACTAAAAAATAATTAAATCGGGATGTTTTTTATTTACTTATTTTAATCTTTATTGCACAAATATAAATTTGAGTTCAAAAGGTGAACTTAATGCCTAATGGCATATTACAAAGTTTTGCAGTTGCAGTCTTTCGCTAAATTTGACGAGGGTTTTTAATTATTTTGTGAAAATGACCTTCTGCTGGAGTTTCTTGCGGCGCTTCATCTCCGCAATGATGGTCTTGTCCGAAGCGCTAGTAGATTCACTCCATATTACCGACGTGTAAAAAACCCTCATGTGGCTAATTTATATAACCTATTTGCCTTAAATAGTATTTATTTTTCGTGGGTGTAGCTTCGTGGCTCTTCCGACTTAAATAACTCTGCGTGACATCAGTAGCATGTCGGTGGTTTTCAATATATTAACCGATATTTCATTATGTTTGTTAGTCTGTAAAGTATTTATTAATTGGAGCACCTTTGCTATGTTTTGAGGGTTTCACACCCAAAACAGGACCTAATTAAAAAGTCATCGTTGTCCGTCCTTCCGTCCTAACTTTAAAGAGCTGTATCTTTTGAACCGTAATAGATATTCGTTTATTTTTTTACGTAATATGTGTTATAACTGCGGAAATAATAAAAAAAGGTTTAGCTCCATGGAAGTAATGGTTTTTTCTCAACGTATTTTCTATTTCTTCTACATTCAAAATACTTATAATAAGTTTCAATTTAGTGTGATTATAGTAAAACTTTAAAAAAAATCCTCATTAGGAATTCCGCCCAGGTGTAAGTGGGGCGGTACAGGCCGTATGCGCGTGAGTTGAATGTCGAGCTTAGGAATTTGCTAGTATGGGACGGCAATATACCGTGTAGTGCGCGCTGCAGGTGGGAGAGGAAAGCTTAGCGCCCTTCACCTCAGGCCCCGACTGCATTCAAATCGCGCGGGGACAGTAGGTATATGGGGTCCGGTTGATCAGTTCTGTCTTCCGATTGGAATGATGCTGCAGCTGTACTGTACTCACGAGTATCCCAGCATGGAGCACAGCTTGGCGGCGGTGCCGTCGTCCAGGGCGCTGAGGCAGGCGGGGAACCAGGTCTGGTTGGCGGCGCGGTACACCTGCAGGTCGCCGCGGCCCACGTCGCCGTTGGCCACGCTCAGGCGCACTGCCACAAAGCACCAAATAAACTGGGGCACATAACTACACTCATAAGCAAAGAAAACAGGGCACTTTCTATGATACAATACAAAGTGTCCCGTTTTTATTGCTCTTGACTTTACAAATAGATTATGTAACTTCGAATAATAAAACGAAAAATGTATATGTTGTAATTTTCTACAGATATTTTAACTTGTAATTTCCTGGCTCATTACAACTCTGACATCGGGTAGTAGAATAACTCGGTCGCAAAATTAACGTTTCGCAAAATGACCGCATCGCTTGTAGCCACATATCAAAATGTCTGTCGTAAAATGTCCACTTCGCTTGCGTTACTAGGTATGTTAGGTTCATTATGTAACCTTAAATGCCCGAAGGGCAAATTGTCTAATAATAGGAGCCCCGCTGTGCGGGTCTTCGTCGACTTTGCGAAGACAGACACAAGATGAAAATAGCAATGTTGTCATTTTGCAACTCAGACATTTTCAGGTATAGACTACAAGTGAAGTGGTAATTTTGCGACAGAGTCACTCTACTACTAACCCCTATAATCTATAGAAACGATAATCAATTGCCACTTGAACCTACGCGTGTTGGTAACTGTACTTTTTTATTTAAGTCATTATCTCCTTATCAATACCAAACTAATGAGTCTCAACACGGTGGGTCTACGTCTTAGTATAGCGGTATGTGTTCCAGATTTTAGCCCATTCAATTAAAGGGAACTGGTTCAAAAATGACTAGCAAGATTGGACCTAAACTGACGTACCTGCCTACAAACATTACAAGTTAATAAAGAGCTTGTAAAAAATCACCCGACCAACGCCAGGCACGACCAGCTAGTAAAATGAATAAAAGCGTGTACAAACTCGTATTTCAATTACAAGTATCCGAGCCACCGTAATTGGAAGAAAGAGACTTACAATAAAATTACAAGGTTTTTGGTTCACAGGCAATAGAGACATGCTGATTGCCAACACGCAATTACTAACTAAAAGGGAATCCGAAAAATGTCCGTGAAAAGGCCGATTTGTGAGTCTGTCTATAAGAAAACTAATTAGCTAGATAATTTTCTTTTTGTGAAACCTGTGTCTACTAACCTAGGCGAATAGGGCCACTTTGGATAAAAGTATAATACATCATAATGTAAAATATTAACCGATATCGAAATCTACGGGCGTTTTCACCTGACTGCTCAAGATGAGGAATTAATATTTTTCGGGCGTAATATTATAATTTTATATGAAGTGTACGAGTACGTACATACTAGCAGCTCTTTCCGTCTTCGCTCAGGTTACATAATTTACATATTAGATAGCCTAGATATTCATTTAGAATAATGTACCTTTCAAATGGTGAAATATTTTTTCAATTAGGTTCCAAAGATTACCCTTCACATAAAAACAAACTTAAAAAAATTCGTTTCCTCTCTTTATAATAATTATCATAATTATAATTGTTTAATGATTATGTTTAAAGTAAAGGCATGCGTACGCGCTCCTAAAGTCACTTGTTTTAAAAATATTTACGAGAGACCTTTCTCTCTTCTGTTTTCATCCAGTCATTTCCTCGTCATCATTTTTCACACATTTTAGGCACGGTGCACTACAACCTAGATACAACCATAATGCTGTCAACTATGTTCTTTCCATATGGAGTTTTGTCTTTCCTCTCCTCAGGAATAAGTCCCCTTAATCGTGGACCTTGTGCAGGGTCCATCCAGATCGCTACCACCATCTTATCCTTTACCATACCTACCGCCAATCAGTGTTCGCATATTTGTTCCGGTGTAGACATCAGACAACCGGTGACATTACTAGCATAATTAGTCCTCAGAGTTGGCAACGCATTTGCGCATTGTAGACTCGGATCCCACTTATCATTAACGTGGCCTGCGTCCTTTACCTACTCTAAGTGCTTTAAATACTCACAGCAGTTCCTCTCGTCCTGCCCCCAGGGGCAGTCTATCCGTCCGTCGCACATGTGGCTCTGCGAGATGCAGCGCTGGTTGCCGCAGTGCACGTCGCCGCTGCGCTTGCACACGCGGCAGTTGAGCTCGTCGGAGCGGTCGGCGCAGTCCACGTGGCCGTCGCAGCGCCAGTCGTGGGGGATGCAGCGCTTCACGTCGCATTGGAAGCCGGTTGGGCACACTGGGGAAGCATTTCGATATCAGTGATATTTTGATCCCGAACTTAGGCAAATGCTTAAAATGAGATCGGTCTCTTGGATAAATGAGTGTGCTTCGACCTTAAACTCTAGTCATGAACTCTTGTTACAATTTGAGGGATCATTGTTATTGACTATTTAGATGATATAGATGAAAAGTTAACGAATTATAAGTAGATAGGTATGTCACATCACATATTACGAGGTAAATCGCGAGGTAAATTGGTCTTCTTTTCTTCCACAAGTAGAACCATAAAAAAGCGTAACAACGAAGCAAAATACCGAAATGGTGGTGATAGGCAACTGTGCATTATGTATCCAGATAGTTATTTCAGACATAGTTCATTACCTATTAACCATCTAAGCAGCAATTTTCGAATTGTTTTTTGTAAGACAGCTCTAATGACTACCGTTGAAGCAATCCATTTTACCTCTAACTGTTAACTAGCACAAATTTGCAGCATTAAAATTGCAACGACCCATGAGCCACTTTCTATAGCCTAAGTGCTTGTTTACCTAATAAAACTAGCCTACCAACTCACCAGGCTTGGCGGCCCGGAACCTCGCCTCCTTGACCTCCCGGTTGCCGAGGCACACGTCGGTGTCAGTCGACTCCGGGAAGATCTCGCACTGCAGGTACTCCGGCATGGACAGCGCGAACACCTCGAAGAAGAAGCCACAGCGGCGCATCGTCTCTGGTGGGGGGAATTGTCATTTGGTATACTTTGGCGAGCATAAAAAACTATTGTATTTCGTAACCTTAAAACAAGGAATTAGGACAACATTTAAAACAAGAATATCACAAAGATCACACATATCATATAACATGATTAATTCATTAACGGTCACTAGCATTCCGTGTAGCTGCTAAACAAAATAACGATAGACCTTAGCTCACTAGAAATCCCACTAACCTTGGCAAAGGCTCCTGCAAGGCCGCACCATGTGCCCCAGAGGTCCACACTTGGGCACGAACAGGGAGCAGAGGAACAGGGCTGTCAGCTCGTAGCACCTCACGTCCACGACCGCATCGTAAATCTCCAGATCCTGGCGACAAATAGAATGCTTTACAATAATTTACTTAGGCAACAAGATCTATCATGACAGCCAAAATACCACCACTGGAAAAAGACTCCTCAAAAATCTCTGTCATGATCGGTCTTTTACTAACTTCTATCAAATCGTCGATTTGCCACGATACAAACAGTATTTCGTCCTAAAACAGGTATATCGCACGGCTTGCATGTGTGCGTGTCTGCGCCGTACGTGCCGCGAACTACCACAAGTCCACAAGCAAGCTTAATAGGACGCACCAAGCCGGTTAAGTCGGGACCGCGCCGTCACCGCGTTTGGTTGCATGTGTGTATCGAGTGAAGCGCATCGACGTAACTCCAACGCCTGAGCAGCGGCAATACGTAACAGAAACACATTTTCATTTACCATTATGTTTGAACGTTTCCAGCCAGTTCGGAGCAGACCCTTACAAGTTCTGAACTCCTGGTAATACTCGTAGCATGACTAAACACCCTCATCTGAATGATAGTCAAATTAGAACAGCTTGACGAACTGGATTCCTTCAAGGAGCCGGAGACGAACTCTATTTATATACCTACTATGAATTTGCAGGCTGCCAACAATGTCAACATTGCGCCTTTACAATTCAAGCGGCGGAGCTGTGCCTTTTATAATATTGACTAACTGTGCAACACAATTTCACGAAGTAGATTTTAAATTAAAAGTCATATCTTTCATTTACTTTTCCGAGACTCCGTCCGCGCAGAATGCATTTATCGGAGTTTCCAGTGAATTGTATTTTCTCAGGGAATAAGTAAAACACAAAGTAAGCTTTCAAATCTGACTGCGTTTGTAAAATACACAGGATGACTTCTGCAGCATCAAAACAGGAATTGGAACTACAAATTAAGTAGATAAATATGTTGTTATCTTCGTCACGAAATTAAAATTGAAACCTTTAAACCTCTGAGACTCCTACTATACGGAACGGAACCCTCGGTGCGCGAGTCTGACTCGCATTTGACCGGTTTTTATTCCCCATAGTAACAAGTTCAGGCTTATTAATAGGGATTATACTTCGTTTGGAAGGCTCAAGGCCGCGCTTGACGGCGACAAAGATTCTACATAAATTAGAACAGCGTGGCGAGATCAAGTGTGATCAGGACCTTTATTCTTCCCGGTAAAACCATATTGCTTTTGTCATGTTACCGTATTGTTTAACTTGGTCGGCATTGACAAGTAAATAAGAGCTTTTGTGACATTGACGATATGGAAACACGTCAAAGCTGCACACAGAGGATATTAGAAATGAGTAAAAGAGAAACACAATTCCATAACATGTATAAAGCAAGGGTGTATTTCAATCTTACCGAAAAGGATTTGTTAAAAATTTGTGTATCATAATAATCATACATTATATTGTTGTTGTGAACACGCTTTCCGATAAACATAAGTAAATAATACTAAAACCTATGAAACGGGACTTAATCGCGTAATAAATTAAACATTTACCTCGACGTTTCGCCTGTGTTACAACAGCCGTGGTCACGAGAAGACTGAAGTGGAGGGTGTTCGTCTGCTAGTTGTGCGAGTTTTAATTAAATAATAAGTAAATAAAACAAGTTTACAGGCAATGAACAAATAAATATCCGGATACAAACTCACACAAATTTGTATGGTCCCAAACTACGCTCTAATAGGCATGTATGTACCTACTATAGGTAGTAGACAACAATAAACATAATTATAAACCCACAAATCAGATACAAATTGCTCGCTTTAGTAGTAACCCTTTCCAAAGAAACCAAAAAGATCCATAAATTAGGTAGCTGCTCGTAGTAAATCATTGTGTTATTCACGGTTTTTAAATTTATGGATCTTTTCGGTTCCTTTGGAAAGAGCCACGACCTTTAACAAAATATATTAGTAAGCCATTTTGGACCTAGTTTAATTAGCAACGAAACACTAAAAGCTACATCGAAATTGATAAAGTATTTTTGAAGTTGCTCTGGTTTAAAAAGTTATATTTGTAAACAGTGTTGTACAAACAAAAGACGGGTGGGCGAGTACTTTTGCCGGTGATTTTATTTGCGTAATAAACTCGGTTCTTCTCTTAACTAATTTTAACAATTAAAACTTGACTACTCTCGACAGCGCCCGTCGAAAGATCTTTCTGTAATATTTCAGAAATCTAATCTGTAACTTCACCCAACAACTTGGAACACGCAACTTTGTTTGATTATTATTATTAAACGATGAAATTTTATTAATTCGCGCCTGTACCGGTATTATAAACAAAGTCCTAAAGACTTTGTTTCCTTAAGCAGGGCATTCACGGACGCGCCGTTTGTCTCGGCGACAGATGGAGTGTATAGGTACAAATGGATGGGCGTAAAATTTTGACCACATTCACGGGTGCGCCACTAAAACAAAACATACGTCTCAACGGTGAAACATCACGGCGCAGGCTGATTAGAAAATGTCAGACAGAGAACACATTCACAACGATGCCATTTGGATTGGCGAGGCGTGTTCCAACGTTGAATTTCGACATTCACGATAGTTCCATTCGGATGCCACGTTGGCGCGTCGCGCTTTCCGTCCATTCGGAAAACCTACAGACCGCGTCAAGTATTTTTAAAACGCTACAGTTTTGACATTCACGGATCGATTTTGGCGCGGCGCTGCTCTATTCGGCTTGTTGGAGCGGTCGTGAATGCCCAGCTTTACCGTCTTTGTTCCGTCATAAACAAAGTTGCAATCATATTTTCTAACCTGACACATTTCAGAGTACTTTAACTCATTAGAAAACATAACATAACAAAAATATACAGTAAGTACATTTCAAATTATCTTTCCTTTTACTTTCAAAACAGGAACTTTCTACTGACGAGGAATTTCTCGAATTGCAAAAGTTTCTTATAAGAAATTCTCAGTAACTACTACGAATATTATTTTTTGCTCGTCAGATCAGCCTCAAAGCTCTCAAAGGTTTCCGATTCTTTACTTCTCATTGATTTTTCACATTTATTTTCAGTATGCATTAAAAGCTGCTGTGACAAACGGATGGGAATCAGATAATAAGGGATCCTTTTATACATTTTTACAAGGGAAACCTAAGAAATGTCTCTAATTTTTATCAACATTTTCACTATTAGTAACTAAGTTTACTTACTTGAAACTTGTCTAATCAATGGCTTACGTTGTAAACGAAACCTTTGAACGTAGTCGGTAAATACGACTAACTAGACTGTCTTCTAATAAATCAGATAATTTTTATAATAGTTTATTTATACTTAATACTCGTAGTGAAAAATCAGGATCATAGTAGAATGTTCAAAGGGAATATTAATGACTATAAAATAGAGAAAAAAAGCCCGATATAATGACGCGGCTTCCCCTTATTTCATAGCTGATATCTCCTAAATAGTACAACCAATTTTCATGAAACCTAGCTAAGAACTATCCCGATTAACTAGACTACTTTTCGTCAAAATCGGTCCATCTGTTTGGTAGCTATGATACCACAGACACACACACATACACATATACAAAGATACACACGTATACGTGAAACTTATTGCCGCAAACTTTGAATGATTATTAGCAGGTATGAACATTATTTTTACTGTAACATCCTACTAATATTATAAAGAGCGTGCGTGTGCGTGTGCGTGTGTGTGTGTGTGTGTTAGTTTGTTACTCCTTCACGCTGCAACGGCTGGACGGATTTGAATGAAATTTGAAATGGAAATAGCTTATACCCTGTATTAACACATTTTATACTTACAAGTTCCTGAATAAATAACGATAATTGAAATCTACGCGGACGAAGTCGCGAGCAGAAGCTAGTAAGTAATATATAGTCTTCTGTGTCGTGATAGTTTTGTCTTTTAAGTTAATAATAAGTAAGTGTTTTTATAACCCTACCTATCCAAATATACATTTGACGTAAGCCGACGATCAATGACGTCGGCTCCTTACGTAAATTCCATACATATTGACAGTCTTTCAAAATCATTTACGCCAGCGTTAAGCATCAGAGGCCCTAACCAAGATGCGTTATGCTAACTAGCGTTTCAATTTGTTTTGTTTTTAAACCAATAGCGTCACTGCATGGTAGATCACATCAGGTAGGTGGTAGTGGGTGGTGGTCTGTCTGTGTTGTAAGTATTTTAACCTCACAAATAGCCACTGTATACCGAAATACGTCACGTGGAATGCAGGCCGTTGCTCCCTCCAGCGATATAGCGCAATCCGCGGCCAACATTCTTTGCACAGGATGCGCAACATTGCGGGCTATATAGCTTCAGGAATGATAATAAAACTGGCGAAACGTTACGTGGATAAAAATAATTATGACTGCACTAGCTTTTGCCAGCGACTCCGCACTGAAAAAAATTAGAGCCAACAAAGAGAGATTTCTCTTAGTTGAGAAAAAATGGATACAATAGTTAAGATATTAGTTATATTTAAATATATATTTAAATTATATTTAAATATTAATTATAGAACCAAAGCTGATAGTAGCAACAGCAATTTCTTGGGTGATTCAACTAACATCTTAGTTGATGTATCTAACGTCTTGTCAAGCTAATATGGAATCAAGACGCTTATGCACAACAATCACAATCTTGCTAGAAGCAACCAATTATTTTTTTCAGTGCGTCCGTGTAAAATTGCCTCGAGAAATTTAATATGGTCCAGTTAGTTATTTTAATTATCGTTCCTGACGTAGAGACCTTGTCATGTTGTTCTCCTAGTCATTATTATTAGTTCAATTTTATTGCGCTTACATTTTGTAAGTAATGATTTTATTTGTGTTAGTTTTAAAATAATTATGTATTGCTTTATTACCTTTATAGCCTAAGCAACGAAGGAAAATCAGTGGAAAAGAACACGTGTAAGTATAAATGAATTTTGGCATAGTTGTAGGAATGGTGTTTTAAACCACATACTAAAAGTACTGATGGGTGGGGGTGAAGCTAACGGGTGGGGGGGGTGTTAAGGTCCCTATTTTTAGTCTTTCGTTAATAACTCGTAAACGGTGGCCCATACCAAAAAAAAAACCATTATATAATTAAGTAATCTACATAAAATTCTACACTAAAAAGACTTAAGTAATACACGCATTTCTTATTTTACTTTGTAATTAAAAATCTGTGAATGTCGATTGTCATCATCATCACTTAAAAAGGTCTCCTAAGAGCAATTTCGAGTAGCAACAAGGGATCTAGTAGCTGCCCTTACTGCCCCATCTCAACTTTTCACCCTGTATAATGTGTATAATAATAAATTATTGAAATATTTGATTAATAGCATATTAATTTACAAATATAAGCCTAAAGTAATAACGTAATAAATAAGCCTACAGTTATTAAAATGTCCGTATTATGTACAATTCCAGAATACGGGTTCCACGAATGTTGCTTACATAATCTCTTCTGTCAAGGTGTTTCGGCAGAAAAAGCCTTGGCAGACTTATATATTCCTGGAATGAGGGTTCATACCTATCGGCTGGAATTGGTTTCATTCTGGTATCAGATAGGTAGGTATATTTAGGAGTCCTGAGGGTCACCTTTGAGAGCGTCTGCCAAGTACTTCCGGCAAAAAGAAATACTGACAGATTTCGCTTTTCTATATCTACCAGTAAATTCCTAACTGATGCCATAACTATTATTTCAGTATCAGTTGGGCAAAGTAACACCCCCTTTTTCGCACCGCAAATGACATGTTTTTTTTTACTTTTGGCAAGTTCCGTTGCAGACTATCAAATTCGGACTGAGCATCACTTTTATGGGAAACCATTGTGCATTTCATCGCGGTATCAAGTCGGTACGAAATTTTGCAGTCGTCTCTCCTATTATTAGTAACCTGCTAGATTGTGTTTCACCACCTACCACTTCTCTATCGTCTTTGCACCCTCGTAGAAATAGATCGATAACAATGTATCTCACGGTCTGATCACAACATTACGCGACTGCGCGGCGACAAGCCAAAAATCTATTAAATTGATAAAAACTCCCGAAATTATTGCAACCCTACTTTCAGAATCGATAACGCTTAAACGGCCCAACCGATTTTTATCAAAGCTAGCTAAAGACCACTTTAGTTAACAGCTTCACTATATAGCTCTCTATAGCGTCCAAATCGGTCCATTGGTTTCAGACATACAATGCCAAAGACAGATGAACAGAAACACACGTTTAACAAACATCACCCCTTTGTGTGCCTTGGGGTTAAAAAAAACATAGAGACGTATGAAGCATGCACGAGTAGCACGAGTTACTTTAAGGCTCAGTTTATTGGTCGATAGCCGATAGCTTGTAGCAATCCATTGACGGATTGTTTTAACATTTTTGAGCCGAGAGCTATTGCAGCGACGCAATGTATCACGAGAAGCATCGCGCAATGAAACTGAGCGTTTAGCCTCTTGAATGTAATAGTAAAAGTATTTAAAATACAATGTGGTTACCAATAAAGTATAAATGCTTCGATCTATTACAACAAAGAATATCGCATTTGCAAAACATACTAGCAAAACATCATGTACGCATAACATCATACTAGCATTGAAACATGATATTTACAAAAAGTCGGGTTTGGTTATAGAATCTTAGGTAGGTTTAGGTTATGTTAGATTTACTGTAGGCCGGAGGGCCAAAGCACTCAGAAATAGGAGCTCCGCTGCCGCGGAGCTCCGTCGACACTGTCTAATTAGTGTCTTACTAATAATGATGTTTTACTACTATGATGATTTGCGAATGTCATGTTTTGTGAATATGATATTTTGAGAATATCATGTTTCGCGAAAATGATGTTCAACTACGAAGGGGCTTCGACTACTACGTTGCACTTAGCCGCGTTCTTAAGTATTACGGCAGCACAGCCGACACAAGTTCAAGATTAATAGTGTCTTTGTCTCGTATCAATAAAGTTGTAATTTGCATAGCATAGCAAACATGTTTGGCGTGTCACATTTTGTATTTGACGTAAGGCATTCAAAAGCTTTATAGTCATAGGGCGATTTTTAGGAATCGTTCACACAAAACGTATTGTCCGCTGCCGACTGTGAGCATGCTCATTTTCTCTATTGTGTGTTGTAATAGCGAATTGTCGGTTCGGTGTGAACGAGAAGTTAAATATATATGGAAAAGCAATAAACTACGTAACGCGCGCTCACAGTCGGCGGCGGACAATACGTTTGGTGTGAACCATGCCTTATGCATATATTTGTTTCATTTTCCAGCCGCTCTCCGCCGCCAGCCGTTGTCGCCGCGGCGCAAAGTCGTGCCTAGACCGTTTGAGGATATTAAAGTAATACCTGCCAGGATCCGGGCAGCGAAAAGGACATTATTTGAATGCTACAAGGTTTTGACAGTTCATAGTACGTGGCCTTTGTAAAGAGTAGGTACGATCTCGCTTGTATTAAATACCAATATTAAGCTTCGTAGAAAAAATATGTTTAATTGGCCGGCAACGGTGGCAACGGCTCGACAACTCTTCTCGAGTTGCTGGTATTTATGGGCGTTGGTGATTACTTCCCATCAAGCAACCCGCATGCTTGTTTGCCCCCTCTCTTATAAGAAATAACCTACTACTGCATATTTTATAATTGTTTTCACACAAATAAATTCAAAACCAGCCAAACATAAACTTACTCATATTTTCTGTTAAATCCAGCCTAATGTAACCATCTCGTTAATAAAATACACCATTATAGTTACCGGTACATGTACAACAAACATAGAATGCCTTTTTAAGATTAATAACAAGATCGAGTAACGAGACCCAAAATTACAAATACCTTATAGACTAACATACTACTTATACGTAACAATATAAAACTTAAAACTAACACCGAGGTGATAGAACAGCGTGGTCCTGTTTTGCCAAAATTGGCATCATGGTCGCTGCTGGTAGGTTGCCACGAGGTTGTTTTTACTGGACGAAGTCACACCGGAGTGGAAGGCAACGAATTAGCAGACATAGCAGCGAAATCAGCAGCAGATAAGTTACATAAAACCCCGCGTTTCATCAAAACAAATGGGGGAGAGTAAAACATGAATAATCTCTTGGAAATAAGTATTACGAGGCTTCTTTTGAACTGGGATATGATAACCTCATTAGGGAGAACTCGGCACGAGTTTGTAAACTTTGTGTGGTTTCCAAGAATACGCTACCTGGATTAAGATATCGTAAATCCCGGAAAACTTCCGGGACTGGCTTACACATTGAGTCCCGGAAATGGGAACCTATTGCAAATGCGACATTTAGTTTGCCAACTGTTTTTTACAACCGTTAACTATTCAGATTTTACTAGCTTTTGTGCGCAACTCAGTCTGCTTAGAAGTCGTTCATCGCAATTCCCCTGGGAACTCTTCAATTTTCCGGGATAAAAAAAAACCTTTGTGCTATTCATCTAACGCTGTGCCAAATTTCATCCAGATCCGTTCAGCCGTTCTGGCGTGGTTGAGTAACAAACATCAGTTACCGAAAAAAATACATAGATAAAAAAGTAATGCATACTTATATTAAAAAATGAAAAAAAAAACTGTCTGTTACGCTTTCAAAGCTAAACGGCTAAACCGATTTCAATGAATTTTGGTATGAAGATATTTTGAACCCCGAAGAATGTATTTATTTTTTACCCACGAGTAGCGATAAACAACTTCTATGCGGACAGAATCGCGGGGTACAGCTAGTGTATATCCAAAACAGGAAATATAAACGGGTAGCTTTAAAACTATTGGTATTTTAGATAATTAACGGTTAAAATTTACAAGGAAACCGCATACAAACATAAATACCTCCGTAAAAATATCCGAAAATATTACCCCTCTTGGGCAGTCGGATAATTTGTTCAAGCCCAACGTTTAACGCATTCACTGCCAGGGGGCGTGGCCTAGGAACAAACTTGTATGACAGTGAACGCATATATGCGTCGGTGGCAGTGAATGCGTTAATCGAAGCGAAAACGAATTACTTGAAGCATTGAAAAACCTACTTTCGATTTTGATAGACAGTTAAAAACTGCCTGCGCGCAGATGGCATTCAAAGGCTCCGAGGTAATGGCTTGATTAAAATTTGTAACCCCCCTCCCCCCTTTTACCTTCCCAGCTGTCAATTATAAACAGAGGTTATAAAGGGGAAGCACAATAGCGCGATCGTTAGGGGGATCAATCATTGTCGGACGGCCGCTCACGGTGGTTAATGCGAGCTGGTACCTACAGGTTATCGTCAGGCTGTGGCCTGATGAGGCTTGTGGTAGAATTGTAAACCCCGATAGTATGAACCCCGTAATAAATTTAATTAATTTACTTTACGTTCAAGCAAGTACACGTCCGGGGGGTCAATTCATCGATTGTATCATTAATTTCATCGGACGCTATTTTCTAAGGGAACCATTATTTTTTGGGATATTTTAACATTAATAAGGTAGTTAAGGTAAGGTGGAACTTGTGACTACAAAAAAAAAATATGCGGCGAAAAATGCTTTTCGATGAAATGAAAATTCTGCGTAATGATTCGTTCGTTGACAATTGTTTCGATAAACTATTAGGCACCCGTCCGGGAGACAACTGGTTGGCATCGCTTTACAGAGAGGCACGGGGTGGGTTAAGTGCTGACAGCAATATTCCCAGTAGGTATACCCTGTCTCTCCTTCCCTTCCCTCTTTTTTACTTACAACGCTATCATCAATATCATTTTTACGATACTGGCACAAGCTAGGCCAAAACATATTTATATGCCCTTACTTATAAACGTGGAATAACCTTGGAGTACTTAGCTATGCCATGTTTTGTCCTTACCTGTCGTTGTAACATTTGAATTCGACGGATAAGGACAAAGCTTGGCTTAGCTACTCTATGGTTACTCCACGTTTATAAGTAAAAGAGCAATTGTCCCAAGAACTTTTGACCTTTCGTTTGACTTTTTAATGTTTTAAAAGTGTAACAAACTTTACAATTAAGTGATTTACAGACAAACTTATAATTTATGTTAGTAATCGAAGGAGGATCGAAGAGCCGTCGAAGCAGAAATTAATTTGTGTGCCCACATAAGCCGCGCGCGAGACGTCGCGGCACGCCCGGCCTACCGCCGATCCCAAATTTGATAACGCCTCCGATTAAAGATAATAGACTAAGCTATCTATAATCACTTTAGTAATTTAAAAAAATAGAACCAATTCCAAATGGCAATTGATGAAGATATCGCCAAATATACAGGATATGCTGGATCCACGGAAGATCAGCGCCGTGGCACTCCTGAGTTCCGCGAAACCATGCTTTTCGGAAAACATACAAATTTAAATCTTGCATGCTGATTAGCTAAGTTATTTTTAGCTTAACTTTTAATTGTTCTACCATAATTAGCTTTACAGAATGTTAGCTATAAGTAAAAATGTAACATTTTGCAGAAATGAAATTATTTTCTTTCTTTCTTTCTTTCAAATAAATTTTCATCCTCCTTTTCTTCACCCTTCATCATCATCATTTAAGTTGAAACCCTGGCTCTTGTCGGTGAAGTAATTGCCACCATTCTTTGTTCTCTCTCAGTTTTTTCACCTCCTGATACGACACGATATTGGCCTCCTGTCTTTTTTGCTGAAGTATGTAAATAAGCCGAGAGAATTGCCGGAGAAAACAAGTATCACACACATAAAAAAAATAGAGTCGTGTCTTTGATTGAAGTTGATTAACAAGTTTGTGAATCGATTGAATTTGCACACAATGTCTAATGACTAGACAAGCTGCGCTGTACCTATGTATCGCTTGAAGAGGAAATGCTGCCGGCTTTCGACCAAGTATTGGAAAAAAATAGTTTTTTTTACCATTGCTATATTGATAAAAAAACTTGTCAGTAAATTTTATAAAATCAAAATTCAAAAGACACAATTGCTTAGTGCAAAAATAAAATGTCTCAAATAGGCTTATAAAACAATATACAAAGTAAACCTCTTAATAAACTCTGGAATGACACAAAAATCCTTCTTTCGTTTTTTTGTAACAACCATTTAAAAACACCTCGTTATTTACTAAAACTTTAATTCTTCTTTTTGTTAAAAGGGTGGCAAAAATATAAGCGTTTCCAAGAGCGGAAAATATCCACTTTTATTTTAATTGATAAAGGGTGAAAAGCGCGTTTTATGACGCAATGGCCTTGAATTTTTTATACCAATGTCGTTTGTGTCTCAGTAATGGAACCAGCATCGCTATTGTCTAACGCACTCGCAATCGCAATCAGCTTCAAAGTGGAACAATCATTTTCATTTTTTATGCAGACCAGCCTTCGATTTTCAAAATGAAAACGATTGCGATTGCGTTAGGCAATAGCCTCTCTGGGGCTCTTTTCAAATGGCTAAAACCATTTTGCTTATCATATTATGTTTTACTAGGCAGCCATCTCTTTCAAGCAAGTAAAGAAGAGCTATTAACGTTGACAATACGATAACATGACAAAAGTAATATGGTTTTACCGAGTTGAATAGAGGCCCTGGACCGAGATTCTGGGCGGTAAAAACCATATCGTCTTTGACCAGTGGGGCTATTCTCTAACGCACTCGCAATCGCAACCGGCTTCAAACACGATAGTGTTTTTACCGCCTAGAATAAACCCAGCCCAGTAGTTGTTATTTCTGTATGTCTACAAAGCTAGCGGTCTTGGGTTCAAATCCCGATAAGGGCAGATATTTGTGTGATGAGCGCGAATATTTGTTCCTGAGTCATGGATGTTTTCTATCTATTTAAGTACATATTTCTCTGTATAAGTGTTTATATCGTTGACTAGTACCCATAGTACAAGCCTACAGCTTAGTTTGGGGCTAAGTCATCGGTGTGACATTGTCCCGTAATATTTATTTATTTTATTTTAGTTAATTTATCCCAATTAATGTTTCTTTTAAAAAAACACCGCGTACAAATAGTTCCATCCATTTGAGAGTTACGAAGGCAGAAACAGACACACAGATACAAATGATTTTTTTTATTGTGCTGTCGTTGTGTTATCTTATTATATCTTATCTTATACCTTTCAGAATCCTTTGTGCAATTTGCCCTCTTACACACTCAGCTGTTCGAATGTGCAGTTTTCCTCACGATGTGTTTCCTTCACCGTAAGAGCATCGGGTAATGCACTTAAGTTAAAAAAACTCATTGGTACATGGTGACCGTGGGGGTTCGATCTCGGTACCTTACGATCACGAGTCGACCCCCTAAGCCACAAGGCCACCGACGCTCTTGCTGTCGTGTGTTAATAATTGATCTCTTACCTGCTGCGCGTCCCTCTGCCCAAAATGCCCGATGTAATTGGGAAACACGGTAAAGTTGTAGGAGATTCGGTGCTGCTGGCAGAAGCTGACGATGACGGGCAGACAGACCCCGGGCGCGGGGTTCCTGGACCCAGGGGCCTCCGTGGGCGCCGGCCAGGTCACCACCGTGGATCGGTTCACCACTTGCGAGACGTACTGAAACCAAACGCCATTGTTAACACGTTTGAAAGTAAGCGTCATGATAGGAAAAAGTTACATGACCTTAACGCTGCCTGTCCATTGGAGCGGAGTGAGGAAACGGAGCGGTGAGCGATGAAATCCCTTCGGGGGCAACTCACCACTCAGCCCGCTGGCTCAGTTGACCACTTTAACTTTTTCGGGGGCAATTCGGCCAACTATCCTTATAGTGTCGACCGAGCTCCGCTGACGCGGAGCTCCTATTCCAAGGAGTTTTTGGCCCTTCGGGCCTGCTGAACATCTAACATAACCTAAACCTACCTCTCCTTTATGATACACATTTTGGGAGTGGGCCGAGTCGCCCCCGAAAAAAATAAAGTGGTCAACTGAGCCCTCGGGCTGAGAGGTGTGTGGGCTGATTTGCCCCCGAAGCCCCTTGTATCTCTTATTATAACCATTGAGAGTTTAATATGCTTCTATGAATTAATTTCACTTGTGCCTTTTCTCCATATGAGGGCAGTAGGTATCTATTACGTAAGACATGTGGAAAATACACGTGGATGTAACAAAACATCAAAATCCGCGGCGAAAGTATCTTGCGACGTACAACAAATACACCAGAACGGGAAAACCACAAGCTTTGAGAAAAACTTGTAACATTGTACAAGGAAGATAATATTTAAATTAAAAGGAACTGCCACATGACAAACCAAAATAAACCAAATCCTGAAATAAAACCCGTCGAAAATTTCGTAGTCTTAATGAACATAAAAAGAACGCAGGATTAATTCAAAGACCCAAAATTCCTGAGCCAGGAATGGGTGTCCCTAAGCATTTTTTTGTCAAATATGCGGTAATTAAAGGGGCCTTAGAACCTTTTCAAGCCCCTAGGGTGTTATTCTCTTTAATAACACTTCCTCCGCCAACTTTCCAGCACGTCAAACTTGACCCTGCAAGAAGTGTGATATAAAGAAGCATTCAAGACTAATTGGGCAGTGGCTGCCTATTTATATTTATATTATAACTTTATGGAACCGTATTTCATTATTCAGATTATGGTAATTTGGAGGAAAATGCGTCTATGGGCTAAATGGGTATTTTTTAAAGTTAACAATAAGTAATAAGTTCATAGGAGTTAAAGACTTAAATGTCTGTAAAAGGGGACTAAAATATAATTTTAACTTGTTTTTTCTTTTCAAATTTTGCTCGCGTTGACCTTCAAACTAAAATTTTACGTTTATGCGTAAACTTGACCCGGACTCTGCTTTCTCAAGGTTGAAGGTACAGTGAAGGAAATTGATTCCTACACCACTTTGGACTATGTCAAAGTGACACTGTAAATAAAATCATAAGAAGTCTCTTACGTTTTGATTGATTACGTCACTTTGACATAGTCCAAAATGATTTAGAAGTCAATTTCCTCTATTACCTATAAACGCACCGTCTACGTTATGTTTGTTGGTGAAAAAGACACGTTTGTTTAAACAATATCATATTCCGCTCTCATTAAAGCGATAAGGACCGCGAATAATGCGTCTGTCTTTATGTGTCCGCCTCGTGTACGGTTTTTATGTGACGCACTAAATTTGTAACGGAGGAAAATTGTTACGCTGAGATTTTTTGTTGGGTAGCGACGGGTTTTAAGATTGAGCTGCGAAATGTTGCGTAATATATTTCCTCATCAAAATTATTATATTAATGTTTGTTTGGATGTAGTGACTAGTATTGAAAAGGGCATGCTTCGATGGTTCGGTCATTTTGAAAGGATGGATGAAAGAAGATTGACGAAAGAGATATACAGAGCGAAAGTGAGTGGAAGGGTCGGAAGGGGCCTACTTTTTTGAATCAAATTGGAGGAAATACTGGAAAAGGGCCGAATCTTAAGTACCGGAAACCGACGTGCGTGCATGACTGGATGTATGAATGTGGATGAAGCGAAAGAGATTTGTCAGGATCGTAGCAGGTGGAAAGAAGTGGTCTCCGCCTATCCCTCTGGGAAACAGGCGTGATTTAATATATTTAATGTATATATGTATGTTTATTTGTTACTGTAATTTTGCTCATCTAGTCCGGCTATATAATAAAGGCTATTCTGGACCATTCCAAACTAACTTGAGTCACAAAATAAAATAATTGAATAGCAACGTTAACGTAAGTACCTACTCGTACAGAAGGCGATCTTCCTGATAGATAAAACAGCGTTTAAACGCGCTGACAACTTAAGACCAGGGATTTCTGAGTAGCAAGTGCTAAAAGTAGAATATGCATATGAAGGAACGTCACCACCATACCCGAACTTAACAAAAAAGATTAACAAATGGTTAATAACTTGAAACTTATTAAAAATTTATTTAGTAACTAAAATTAAGACAATAGAAAGCACGAAAAAAAATTGAAATAATCAAATAAATAAATAATTACATAGTTGTATTATAATATTTATAATGTAACGTGTATCTAAGACGGCTACGTTTTTTGTAGTGAGACCCCATATTTTTAATAACCTTTAGGATTCGTCGTAATAGCTCGACACCACAGAATAGAAAAAACAGTAGAAGTGTCATGTGGGCGTGTAACGTGTGGCATACTTTTGCCGCGATCGCTTATTTCGATATTTCGATATTTCTAAAATAGGAAATAAATCCAGAAGCATACCTTATTGTGCTATTTTGGAGTGTAAAAACCATAGCTGCACCAAAAACATTTTCCATGGTGGCTTGTTGTTTTTATGATAGTTTGAGTATTGGCGACAACAGATCTGATACTAAGCGAAGCTCATGCCACTTCCACTGTTTTTTCTATTCCGTGCTCGAAACTCTATTCAAGTGCGGTTTAGCACAAATTGTCATGTCTATGTTGACAGTACCTGTTTGATCACACTTTATCTATTGAACTTGACTCACCGACGACCAGGGCCGCATAATCTACCCGAGGCTTCGGGCTTCGATCGGATTAACCCGATGGCGCTATTGACATGTTCGCTCCACCGATCAATCGGCGATGTACTAGGCAAGCATAGCCTTTGAAGGGTCAAATTGGACTAGTCAAAAGGTATCAGTTTGATTCGGGCGTGAGTGGTCTATTTGAAGAAAATGTACATTACGGTTTATCGGATAGAATATCATAAAATATTTATAAACCGAGACAAACAAAGTGAAGCATCAATTTCCAAGTTGCTCTTGTGATTGTGTTGATTTAAGAGAAAATATTGTGCAAAAACTTATTTATATAAACGCTAGACGTACTTAGGTACTATAGTTTTTCCATTTAGAAATTATTTTAATTTTTTTTTGCTTACTCGGTCAAAGAGCGTTTCTACTGAGCGGAAATTTATTTGCATTGCTGTTGCTCTATTTTCACAAGAAGATTTAATTCGTAATTTATTCGATCATAACTAAAATGACATTTAATGTTGAGCATTAAAACTTATAGAAAAGCAGTATTTTAACTGTAAAATCACAAAAATAAGCAAAACCGGCAAAATTTAGTATACGCCTCTTAAGTATTCCAATTTACTTAGTTGACCTCTGGAGCCAGCTCCCCGAGTCGCCTCCAAACGTCCGAGAACTAACGAGTTAGAATCCCAGCTCCGTAAAATGAAAACAAACAGTCTCAAAGGAACGGGCAAAGAGAAGTGCGATTTGTCAAGAAAGCGCGTAATATTTCATCGCGCCTTTGCCGAGAGCGCGGAGTTTTTTCAATTTTATAAAGGCTTTGCCACTCCCGATGCAATTTAGATTAAAACCAGCTTGAATTATTGGCGAACTAAGATGTTATAATTTAAATTTCTGCGGTGATCTTGCAGAATTTTATGAAATTGGAATGGTACAAGTACTTTTTTTTAACATGATTGAATGAAGTCTCAAGCCAAATAAACAAGCAACAACTTTCTGTGAGTAAACAATAATTTTAAGGCTTTCCATGGCTTCTTTGTGGAATTTTGTTTGGCTAAAAATTACTTCTAATTTAACGATTGGAAAAAGGAAACCGGTCCTAGGCGTGGCTTGGCTAATAAAAAACAAACTTTTACAAACCAAATATAAATTCAAAGTGGAAATTTCAAAAAACGCGGGTATTGGCTGCGGTCTGGGTCATTTCTTCATAAATTAAGATACATTTGAGTTACTTCCTTGGGCCTACACCCTTGTAAATACCTTACAATTTCAAGGCCACAAATTACAAGGTCATACATTTCAAGGTCACAATTTTCAAGGTCACAACTTTTAAGGTCATCTCACCTGGACAGCTGGATTAGCCTTGAAGTAGGCGAACAGGGCGCCCGTGATTGCGAGCAGCGCCACAGCGTTCACTGCCAGCTGCATCACTCGGAACTTGTGCGGCGAACCTTCGTTGGTCACGCCTCGCATGTCACGCAGCATCTGTCCACATACGATATGGTTAATTTAGAATAAATAAAACTAAGAACCTAAATATCGCAAAAATAGTTTTGATATTAAACTTGGGGGCTATTCCACTCGGACTAAATTTAATTGCTTTTGATAATACGTGAACAGAAAAAGTAGAATAACGCCCCTAGATTTAATATCTAATCAAAACATGCAAGGTTAAAATGAGTAACTGTTGAGTTTTATGCAGCGTTTTTTTAACAGTGGCCTATTTTCTTGAAATCGCTGGTAGAATCTGACTTGTTAAAGTACGAGTGAAAACTACTTACATATTTTTTTCGTTACAATAGTGTACAGCATATAGTTCTATAAAATAATCAGAAACAGAATCAGGGTAATAGATTTGTAAAGGAAGATTTTTATCTGCATCTCCAAAAGAAAAAGTTGCGTTTCCTTTATGAATATGTGACAACGACAAATGCTTAAACGGGTATTTATTTATTACATTGTCTTTTATTTAGAAACCCACAATTAATTTGTAAATAAACGAGTCCATGCTCTATCTACTCAGCCTAAATAAAAGTCTTCTTCTCTTCTTTTTTTAATACGCAGTGATTTCGCAGTGTCAAGTGAGTAGAGTAAATCAGTAAATAGAATATTTCAAAAGTACAAAGCCGGATACTTATTATTACTAATCAACATAGCATCCGAGGTCGGAAAAGGTAAAATTCTAAATAAAAGTCAAATATTTAGTCTCTGAGAATTGACTTATTTAGACCTTACAATGTTGAAAGATCTGTTTAAACCTTGTGAAGATGTACCAATGAACGAAAGAATATGAAAGCTATTTCCATTTGAAATATCACCTAAATTCGTCCAGCCGTTCCAGCGTGAAGGAGTAACAAACTAACACACACACACAAACTTTCGCACTTATAATATTAGTAGGATGACATAAAGGCATATTTCATCATAATCCTTAGGGTTGCCAACACACGGTTTTAAGATTGCCATTGTTAATGCTCCCTAGAACCCGCTTCATAGCTTAGCTTTGGCAATGGACAGTGGCCCATTCAGCAAGTATGAGTGCAAATATCGTCTGGCACGGGCCCTAGCGCTCCTGATTAGGGCCGGCGCCGGCGGGACTTCCGTTTGTTAACGGGTTGCCGCTGAACACGGAATATTGTAGGGTTGCCGCTCTCGCTTTGTTGGAATATATGTGTACACATGGGTTCCCTTCATCTGGCATAATATCGATTGTCCGAAATACATTTCGCATAACAGTTATCGCAGAAACATTTTTAGCCGAATGATACTTTAGCATAATAGTATACTTAGCATAACTGTCATAACGCATAACAATCATTTGGCACAATTTTGAATAGCAGAATACTAATATCGCCGACTTTCATTTCGCAGAATTTTATGTAGTAGAATATACCTTCCGCCGAATTTATTATGGCATAACTGTAACATAGCATAATAATGAGTAACGAACCGCTACCAGTAAAATAGGTTGGGTTAGGTTAGAAGTTCTACAATAACAGCGCGCGAGCCGAGCGAGCGTAGCGAGCGTGCCGCGGCAGCGGCCGGCGAAGCGCCAGGACCGCATTGCAATTGGAGCAAATTAGGGGTACAATCAAGGATGAAGTACCTAGTAAAATATTATTCTGCTTTATAACTTTATGCCAACTACATAGTATGCCATACAAAATTCGGCGAAACAATTGTTCTACCATAGGACTATTATTCTAATCAACGTTATGCCAATGTATTATTCTGCTAAAGAAAATTGTGCGAAATGATAGTGTGCCAAGAAATTTAGGCAAAAAGCAATTGTGCGAAATGATGATTGTGCCAATGGTTGCTGAAAATGTGCGAATAAATTTTGTGCAAGACATTAGTAACCCGTGTACACATATCTAAATAAAATCCATACAAATTTAACTCCGGGCGTCAACGTTTCTCACACCATAAATCAGAGACGATTTTTATTTTTCGAATAGGTATATTGTATTATTATAAGAAACGGCATTTGTCCGTTTACCGTTTTTGTCTTCAAGACATATTTTCTTGTAAATGGCCGTACCTAGTTATTTATAATATTTACAATATATCTAAAAGTCGTAAAAACCGGACTAGGTTTAAGGGAAAAGAAACGTTATCGCATTTTGTATGGGACTCTTCAGTCTCACAATCCTCTTGAGGCGTTGAACCGTAAAGACGGGACAAAAATACACTTTCACGTTTCGCACCTTCAGAACAGTAGTGACGTAATTCAAAATTTCAGCTTTGAAATTTCAAATGATACATTTATTATTATAGAGACCTCGAAATTTAAAATTTCTGAATTTGTCACTATTGTTCTGAAGGTGCGGTTTGTCTTATAAGTATAAAGATTTATTTACTTACTTACTTATCTCGCGGATAATACACGTTATTCTGCGTAACGCCAGACATCTCTTGATAACACAATTTATTTGATAGCTCCATTTAATTAAATACATACACATAATTAATTATTCTCACATGATATTGCCCAAATTAAAAAGGCTATGTAATCTGCGTACGTATTTCAGTATCGAACAGAAGAAGACGAAGAAATATATTTATTCACTATCCAAATATGTACATTATAATCATAATATTTACGTCTACCTACCTAAAATGCCTCAGATTGAAATACCACTCGATTATAATATCGAATGTTCAAAATTTCTACAATGAATTTGAATCTACAGTTGAAATAGCGATGTTGAAAATAACGAAATTAAAATAACGAGCTGTTAAAATTATCTACAAACATTATAATTATCTACGTGTGTTGCCTACGATTGAAATACCACACGATTAAAATATTGAATATTCACAATCCAACCTCGACGATGGCGCCATTATTTTACCGAAATTCAATTGTGAATATTCATTCACAATTTCAACAATTATTTGTCCAAGTTTTATTTGTAAATGATTCGGTCGCTGATAATTTATTAATTTATTTTAATGACTCATGTTCATGTGTAATAAAATGTATGTGTAAATAGTGTTTCAGTGAAGCAAAGCGATCCAATGCTTAGTGTACATAAAAAGTTCGCTCGACTCGATTGATGGATTTACTGTCATTAGGTTCAAATGGAAAATCGTCTACTTGAAATTATACGTCAGTTCAGAAAAATGACCATTTGAAATAGAACAAAAAGGAAAATTGTCCATCCTGAATAACGTCTAAAATGGAATCATGTCCCATGGTAAAATTGTCCAATATGATATTGGTCGAAAAAAAAATGTCTATTTGTATTTACGTACACTCAGAAATATGACCAATTGTAAATACGTCCTACCTGAAACTTGTACAATTTATTTTATATTTATATGGTCTTCATTCATATTACACTACATTCACTTGTGCGTATTTCATTTTGTTCATAATTTATAATGGACAAAATTCCATTGGGACTTAATTTATTTACAACGAAAATAAATTTGGTTATAAATACTTTTCAGCACAATTACATTTTGACTAAATTCACTTCGGATACTATTACTTTTAATCCATTTTCAGAATGGTTGGTTCACGAGGACGATTTTCCATTTGTACCTACCTAATGACAGTAAATCTATTGATGGACGTGAATGCACAAAAGGTTCACTCGACTCCATTGATGGATCTTGCCAATGGATCCTAGAGGCTGGAGGGCAAACTTAAGACTTCAATTCTGCCCTCATTAGAAAAAGCGTATGTCTCATTGAATCGCGAATGTATTAGTGACCTTATTTCCTAAGACAGGGTAGTTCTATTTGCTTTGACTATCAAATTGCGCACGCGTCCTTTTTGTTTAGAAGGGCAGATTTCTATGCCTTTGAACGTCTAACGATGAGATCGTGTAGCTTTAAACAAGTTGTGTTGTTATTTTCTAGAAGAGATTTCTATAGTTCTTTATTAGTGATCGCATTGTTGTATTCCGGCGTCGGGATAAGACAACAGGTGAAATTACTAGGATAGAGGCAATATTTTATCTTAGTCCTCAGGGTTGGCAACGCTTCGGTCTTAGGATTGCAGTCTTAAGATTGCAGTCCTGAGAATGCAAATGTCTATGGTTCATATGTTTCACAAATCCCACTTGCTACCAAGTGGCCTGTGTGCTCGTTTGCCCTCTCAAAGCCATTTTTTTTTATTTATTTTAGCTAGATACTTAAACAATTAGTTTCACAATTATAATTATGAAGGCAAAAGGACGCATTTTTTTTATAGTTAAGTATGTAATAAAAGATCTTATTATATTCCAGATGATTTCTTTAACGTCTTAAACCATAGTTCTATAGAAACCTCGTCATGAAAATAACAACACAACTTGTTAACAGCAACACGATCGCATCGTTAGACGCTCGTTACGTCCCTTTCAAACTACACGAGACAGAAAGGAATGCGCCCATGCAAGAAGGTGTAATGTGTCTTTGTGTTGACAGGCGTGAGAGACGCTAATGAGGTGCCCTGGAGGGACAAACAGCGAAATAGACGGATACGGGTAAGCGAGGAATACAGAAAATCTTCCGAACCGCTCTTGGCATTTGGGAATTGTAACCAGAGGCTTAATTCTACCCAGAAAAACCATATTGCTTTTGACATGTAATCGTATCGTCAACGTTACTATAGCCCTTATTGACTTAACGATAATGGTGTTAATGGCGGCTGAATTAAAACAATATGATAACATGTCGAAAACATTATGGATTTAAATACAGCCCCAGTTGATTTCAATATTGCTATGTTACGGTTAAATCGGAAAAAGAACTACACAGTATTTTTTCGAAGTAGTTAATGTCGATTGTTGTGTGTTTAATTTCTGACCAGCCAAGCCTGCTTGGCAAGATACAGAGCATTTTAATAACATTCAAAGATCGAGGTTATTAAAAACCATTTTCATGCAAACCAGTGAAGGTTCGACCGTTTTAGGTGCGACGACGAGTGTGGCGAGGCGTTTTGGTAAGTTATCTAAAAATGAAACCTAGCTAGATCGATTCATCGCCCCCGAAACCCCCTGCATACTAAATTTCATGAAAATCGTTGAAGCCGTTTCCGTGATTCAGATCTAATTAGGTTTACATACAAGAATTGCTCGTTTAAAGGTACCTATTAGATAAAGTAGTCCCTTAGTGACGATTTGTATACACAAGTTTAAAAAAGGAACGAGTTAATTTTGTCTCAAATGTCTTTAAATACGGCGATTAAAGATTGTAAAGGTTAACTATCATTGATCAAATTGATTGTAACAAGTAGAAGCTTTGTTAATAAAATCTATAGGGCTTTTCAAGCAATTTATCTAAAGAAACAATATCTTTCAATCAATCCTTTTTCAAACAAGTTTCTAAGCTCAATTCTTACTTACTTGTTAAAGGACTTCACAAAGCAATTATTGTTTTAAGACCTCTTCGCCCGTTTCGATTTTACTACCGAACTACTTAAAAACCTAGGAGGGTTCGGCTTATTTACTTCGAGTTAGCTTAAAGGACGCTAAATTACCTTCCAAGTGTCCGACTTAAGTTGAAGTAGAGAGATCCTTGCCTAGTTCAGACAGGTAAGGTCCCGTATACGGCATTATTTTACTATTTTATTTGACGATATTAACAACATTTTGTGATAATTTTGGGCTATTCCCAATTGTCCGCACCCCTTTGTTCATACTGCGGACACGTGGGATTTTTTTCTCAGCTGTCCGCACATAGTAGGGAATTTTTATTCCCAGTTGTTCCCAGTGGGAAAAAATCCCAGTTGTCCGCAGTGTGGTCAAAGGAGTTCGGACAGCTGGGAAAAGCCGACAATTTTTACAAGCTTTTTTATATTATTAAACTAAATGTATGTAAGTAGTCCGCTTCTAAATTTCTAAACTTAAGGGCTATCACTCGCAACTCTAGTTGCACAAAGCACGTGAGTGGCTAAAGGGGTTTGGGTAAAAGTGTTGTCATTTGTAAAAGTCGTACATTTTCAAGGTGAGCGGCCATTCGTAAAAGTGGTATATATATATAATCTGTGTGTATTAAGAGGTCCTCTAAATAACTATGTCAATTTTCTTCAAACATACTTACCTACCCTTAATGCGTAATGATTTCTGTGAAATAATGATATACTCGTACTTTTTGCGTAACTGCTTATTAACACATTGCAAATAGTTCCGAATAAAAATCTACGAAAGGAGACCTATATTCAAACCCATTTACAACAAACGAGAAAACCGATAACCGAAATGCCAACGTGTATAAAATCGTTATTGGGTAAATGCGATTCAATCGGACGGTTCTATTCTCGAAGGCTACAATCGACTTCGTAACCATATAAAGTAAGGTCGAATCGACCTACATACTTTGACGACTTAGTTAGCCTAGTTGGAACGAAGCTAGCAGTCGCGGGTTCGATGCCCGGTCAGGGCAAATATTTGTATGCTGAACGTGAGTATTTGTTTGTGAGGCTTGGGCGTTTTCTATGTTACAGTCAGAAGTCTTAATCGGTCAAAAGTACCTTTATCTGCAAAACACAGGCCGTGGTCAAAAGTACTTACCTATAAATAAAAAATATTGGTTAGTAGTGCTTTAGACTGCAAAATATCGGTTAAAAGTGGTTATGACCAAGAGTGTTAGGTTAGGTTAGGTTAGGTTAGGTTAGTACTTTTGACTTTGCCTTTAGTTAAAAGTAGGTACTTTTGACTGTTTTTTGCTGTTTTGTACTTTTGACCGATTAATGTTCCCACTGTAAGATATTTAAGTATTTATTTCTCTATATAAATATGTTTATCATTGCTTAGTAACCATAGTACAAGCCCTAGCTTAGTTTGGGCCTAGGTTAATTTATGTGCGATTGTCCCTTGATATTTATTCATACAAAAGACACAAACAAAAAACACAAAAATAATAAAAACAACTAAAACTAAGTACTAAAATAAATCACTTTTTCTAAGTAACTATATGTGCAAATGTCCCCTAGGCCACTGCCACCGGGAATGGTGCCCATAATGCTAGCTGCATTTCCTCGTTGGATAGCTATTGCTAGCCGTTGGCCGAGGAAAGAGCCAGCCCTATGGTCACCTGAGGCACGGATCATTTTAACTATTAAATTTTTAAAAAGCTTCCGTGCCTCCGTGCTCCACGGTCCAAGTGTTTCTACTGCAAAAGCCGCAAATATGCAATTATTAGCTACTTATATCTGATATTATTTATTAATTTATTTATACATATATATTCTCATCCTCAAGACTCGATAAAGTTAAATGTCAAGTCAAGTGCTATAGTTTTTGATTGAATCTATTGTTTCTTGATATAGCGGCAATAAAAATACACAATCTGAGAAAATTTCAACTATCTAGGTACCTATTACGGTAAATGAGATAGCCCGCTGACAAACAGACGGACGGACAGGACATATAAATAAACCCACATGAGATTTAATAATGCAAATGTCTATGGATCTCAAATCGCCGTTAGCCTTTCGCCTTTGCCGTGCCATATAGGAAGGTATTTCGACGACGATATAGTTTTTATTGCAAGCGAGAATAGCACTGCACTCACCCGACAAGTGTTGCATCCCATTTAATTACGCGCCCCCAACCGACACTTAATTACAATGAAAAATATTTACACCCGTTATAAATTCCCAATTGGTGCAAAATTTTACAGTTTATTTACGAAAGCTGGCGCGCAGAGCTAATAAAAATCATGGATGTTTTTTGCAATGCATTTCGTAAATCGTTTCACAAACCACTATTCAAAACAACGTTCTCTTGTTCTACATTTGAATTTATACTGTCATTCTGGGAACCTTAACCACATAAGAGCTCGAAGAAAATATTGAAGATTGACGTAGTCTATCTCGTGTTCGCCTCTGTCATTCCATACATTCTGGGACTCTGTTCTACTCGGCGACAGCGAATTGCTTTTGACATGTGATATATTTAACGGGACCACCATTACTGTCAATTAAATAAGAGCTATCATAACGTTCTCTATCTATATAAATTAATAAATATAGAGGACAATCTCACACAAATTAACCTAGTCCCAAACTAAGCTCTACATGCAGAAGTGGCATTGAACTGTTTTACCAAATTTCGTGATCGCTTTGTTCCAAATAATTTTGAATCAACGGTAATTTTAGTCTTACGAATATGCAATTTGTTTTAAAGTACAGGTCGAAGCCTAAAGTTTGTGTCAAAATCAATTTATGTTAGATTTATAGAATAAAATAGAAAAGAAAAACTTAAATTTTCGACAAACACATCATAGAAAAGATACAGCAACGTAATAGAACTACTTCGTATCTCCTAACAAGCGACATTATTAAATTAAAAAAGTGCAATGAGGTTGATGTGTCAACCGGGCTGGTTTTCAGGGGAGCCAGGCGGGTTGTATATCTTGTGCCTTGACGTCATATCATTCAATTGAAAAGACCCCCTCTTCCCACTTAGCAGATCAATCCCCCAAGACGTTGGAGCACTCGCAGTTTTATAGTATCCTTAAAATGCAACGTTCCTTTTGAACACTTTTAAACCAACCTCGACCTGCATCTACGTTTTCTGTTTACGAAAGCTAAAACCTTTGGTTTTATGCTTACTATACTACCGAAGCGTCTTCGGTTCGCTTTGTTTTATATGAGTTCTTCTGTAGGTACTTTATTTGGAATGAAATTTATACATTCAGGAAGATTGTTTTAAATGATAGTGCTAATATTGCACGACGCAGTTAGTCTAGCTGGAAGTGACCCTGCCTTCGAAGCTAGCGGTCCCGGGTTCGATTTCCAATCAGGGCAAATATTTGTGTGATGAGCGCGAGTGTTTGTTCTTGGTTTCCTAAGTAATATGTTTATCATTGCCTAGTATCCATTAGTACAAGCTTATATGTATAGGTATTCACCATTATATTACTTATCATATTAAATTTGATATAAAATACTTTTTATCGAATGAACAGCTCGGTGAAGGTTGTCTCCTATTCGGATCTTAGACCATAAATGATCTTATATGTCCACCTTTCAGTTTTTCCATGGGTCATCCAGACGCCGGGAGGCCTTCCATCCGCATGTAGCCAAAATTCCAATGGTTCGGACGCAACGGTTCGCTGCGTCATTTCTTATTCGCACTGCCAAGGAGTGGAATGATCTCCCTGCGTCTGTATTCCCGGAATCTTATAAGCTTGGTGTTTTCAAGGCAAGAGTGAATAGTTTCTGGGTAAGCTTGTGCCACCTTCAACCTCGTCGTCACTTCAGGTGAGACTGAAGTCAAACGCAAACCCATTTTTTACGCTACAACAGTACAAGGCTGTTGTACGCTAGCCTGTTTACATTTGGCCGTCCTGCGAGCCATTTCCGGGCACATTTCATCGTAAACAAAGGCAGCGTTATACCATTGTGACTATTCCATTAGCGCATCGAATGGTTGCACTTCCTCCGAGCGATGTTCAATCACAGACTTAATTAAATTTCGCTTGACATTCGCTTGTTCCATAGAAATACGATTGCAATTCCATTTGTAAAGGATAGTTAGTATTACGGTTTAGAATGCTTATGAATTGGTTAAATTGTTGTCTGGCTCTATTGTTAGCTGTCAGAACCTGACAAGTTCCGGGGAGTGAAAGGGACAGGTATAATTGTCTCCTATAGCTCCATTCGTTTTGTTTTGGCCACGATACTAATATTTTAAATGTGGAAGTAACTCTATTAGGTTGTTTGTTTAGTGCGCTTTCACTAAGAATGTTTGACGTAGGATACTTTTCACCTCACAAAATTGGAAAGTTCCAAAGGAACGACTACTACGTAGCGTTAGTCGCAAGCAACAGCTGGAATATGGAAAAATATATATTTTTCTACTCGCGTACTATAAACCGCTAATATTGATATCGTTAATGGTGTCAGAATACCACCTATAGCGTAATCGAAGCGTATAAACAATTCTATAATGAGCGTTGCCATGGTAATAACAGTTCTATAATTTATTATAGCATTGTTATTACCATGGTAACGGTCATTCCGGATATCAGTCTTGGCTTTTAGTTAACACTTGACATCCTAATAATTTGTATAATAAACCGTTAAAAACATTTAACACCAATAACAATTACGTATATTAAAAACAAAATTAATTATGAGTAATTATATGTTTAAAATAACATTTTTATTCAATTACTAAAAATAGATGGTTATATCCATCGATTTGTTATTTGGTTACCATGGTTACGTTCAATATGGATATCAACAAAATGGCGTTTCGTTTGGCATTACAACTTGTTTATGATAATTTGATAGAACTGTTTTTAGTATCTATTAAAATTCGCATGAAATTTGTTTACATTTATCAATAAAATTCACAAACTATTATCGCGCATCGGAATAGTGAAAATGTCTTTGATGACAAGTAATTTGTTAGCAGAAAAATCGAGTAAAGTATACGAGAAAAGCTAGCGATTGTTTATTTTTATCATTATCATTTTAAGCTTGTAGAAAAAGTTATGTATGCAACGGTTCATAATTAGCTCTTAAGGTACTCGTGTCTGTAATTAGAGCGCGAGCTTGCGAGCCTCGGCTCTTGTACCTTAAGAGGCCTCATTATGTACCAGTTACATAAATAACTATTATAACACTTACCCTGTGTTGTAGAGACATGTTGCTGCCGTTTTGGAACCGCACAATCGTCTGCAGCGACGCCGGGGTCGACATGCTCTTGGTGATGGAAGAATTTCCAGAATCTTTATCCTGCTCCTTCAGAAGGAGTCCTCGCGCTATCTTCGCGTTCAAGGTCTTGTTGACGTGCTGATGCGGCAGCAGCGGCGCTTCCATGGTCTTCGTCGTGTATGATGGTGAGGACGTCTGACTGAAAGAGTCCGACGACACGTTAGAGTCTTGTCTGACGCTTATATTCGAGCCTGAGCTCGGGGAGCGCTTCATTTGGTTTTGAGGCAGAGGCGCCGGCGTGTATGGGGTGTCCGGGAGGGTTTTTAACGGTCTCCTCGGGACCTGGGGTTGCGGGTTGCGGTTGCAATCGAGCCGGGGTTGCGGCGAGACGGCGACGGTGCGCCGGTTGCCGTTGGGGTCCGCGGGGGAGGTGGCGGGGCGCGCGGGCGGCGCGGGGCGCGCGGCGGGCGCTGCGGGGGGGGGCGGCGCGCGGCGCGGCGGCGCGGGCGGCGGCGCGGGCGGCGGCGCGGGCGGCGGCAGCGGCGCGGGCGGCGGCGCCGAGCGGACCGGCACCGGCGGCGGCTGCACCGGGTGGATTATTTGCGGTGGTGGTTGCAACTGTTGACAAAGTAACTTGGATTATTTTAGCAAGTAAAGCTAGCGGCCCTGTCTGCTCACAGCAGACTGCCTATGGAGGCCCTTAGCCACGACCACCTAATCATTTTGTGGTGCTATTACGTCCTCATGGACTCTTCACGTTAAAATTAAGCTGTCAATCTTGATCCTATATCATTATCTGTGTCACTAATAACTACGCGAATCGCCTCTGCTTATCTATATATATAAAAGGCAAACCTGACTGACTTATATATCAACGCACAGCCGAAACTACTGTACCTAGAAACTTGAAATTTGGTATAGGGGTTTCTTTCATGATGTAAGTGAGCACTAAGTAAGGATTTTCCGAAAATCGACCCCCAACGGGAAGAAATGGGGGGAGTAGCGGGAAACTAATTCTACGCGTACGAAGTCGCGGGCGTCCTCTAGTTATCCATAAAGAAACACCTGTCACAGTACCTTAAGTATAGGTCTTGCCGGCGGCGCCAGCCGCGACGGTGGGCAGTACGGCAGGGCGTCCGAGGGGCAGTAGACGAAGCCGGCGGGGCGCGGGGGCTGCGCCGGCGCGCACGCCGCGGTAGAGTGTCGGCGGGGAGCGCCCGCGCTCGGTCGAAGTAGTTCTAGGAGTTTCTCGCCAGGTGTCGCTGCTAGGCTGCCCGCACGCCCGCACCTGGAAATAAAGTTAAGATAAATTTGTAACACAGATTGGTGATGATGAACAGTCGTTTTCAACCAGAGGGCTCATTGTCTAACCGGCTTCAAAGCAGACAAGCTTTCGATTTTCAAAATCGAAAGCTTGTCTGCATAAAACGATCGTGATTGCGAGTGCGTTAGACAATAAGCCCTCAGATTGTATAACCCTGCTAAAGATAATACTTATATATAGGTATGTAACTGGTACATAATAAAGCTTCTTAAGGTACGAGTTCCTTTAGAGCTAATTATGTACCAAAATTTATTTGTGCAAAATGTGGTCACTGAATTATCAACAAGTTTTTAAAGTTGTAGGTAATTCTGTAGCTCCGCCTACCCCACTCTGGGATTACAGGCGTAAGGGTATGCACGTAATAAAAAAAATTTTTTTTACACATAGTCTCGAAGTTAATTTTGTTTTTAATATACGAAATTGTAATTGGTATTAAAATATTTTTAACGGTTTTATTATACAAATTACGATGTCAAGTGTCCTCTAAACGGCATGACTGATATCCGGTAAGACCGTAACCATGGTAATAACAATGCTATAGTAATTATTATAGAACTGTTATCACTATGGCAACGCTCATTATAGAATTGTTTTCCCGTTTCGGTTACGCTATAGGTGGTATTCTAATACCGTAACGATATCAATATTAGCGGTTTATAATACGCAAGTAGAAAAAAATCTTTAAGTTTGACGTGTCATTATTGAAAATAAAATAAATAAACCCTACCATTACAAATCAAAGGCCAGAATATTGGTTAAAATAGAACCACGTATCAAATGAGAACTAAAGCTCAAAGCAAACAACTGATTAAACAGTCAACCTCGGCCACTAATCACCGGGGCTATTCACTAACCAGCAGTCAACGCATGCAACCGTCGGATTCGTCCGGCCATTCATTATCCAGCTAATCACCAACATGACGTCGCCATTACCGTATTCAGGACTCCACGTCCTAATTCATGAACAGAACGCAACCAGAAATTGAGTTTTCGGCACTGAAAGGTAATGTGAGCGTTCTCGAAGAGTTGCCCGATCGGCTTTTGTTTTCGGAAGATAAATGCCACAGCATTAGTACGTTGTTTTTAGTTCTGCCTGAGTAATATCTAGTCGTGGAGGCTTTGGATTTGTAATGTGTTTAGAAATTTGGAGGTTCGTTTTGTTAGATGGGCACTGTTTAGCTTTCGGTCTATTTCCTTTTCCTAGCAGGATTTGAATGCGAAATGATCGAGATACCCGTCTTTGATGTATTCAATAGGTACTGGACGGACTGTAGAAATATGAATGAATCAACTAAGATTACAGCAATGCCACGTGCCAACTCTAGGACTAAGATGAAATGCCGCTATGGGGTACCTAGTATTTTATCGTAAGATCTTTCAACCAATGTATCATTTCGCGGAATTTTCATTTAATCGAAAGGCATTTCTGGAAGCATGACTTTTGGTAGTTATAAGTCTAATCTAACCTAACCTACGTAATTAATGTTTAACAAACACACTCCCACGCGCGCATGCACACATACACACACACACACACACGCAATAATTCAGAAGTCTGGAATAAACAATTGTTAACAATTTAGTTTAAGCGTTACTTTTAATAAATAGTAGTGACAAAGTGACATAGATTGGGAGCTCTCTCCTCTTTCTTCAATCTGGTGGCCCTGAAAACCAGCGCCAAGGCTAGTAAGCCTCACACCATGCTGAGTGGCAACCTTTTCGATGTTCATTTTAGATTAAGTACTCTGGTTGTATTACTCAACTTTTTTTTGTATAATGTTTTTACTGTTTTTAATGTTCATTTTATTTTAGCACCGAATAAACCATTTCTATTATATTCTATTCTAAGATAGGATACCTAGTAAAAATGATATCATGGTTTTAGGAGAAAATGAAATTCTATTAAATGATACAATCGATGAAGTGAAATTCGATAAAATGAAGGGTGATGCTAGTCATTTCACCGGTTGTCTTATCCCTACATCAAAACACAATACTGCGAACACTACTGCTTGGCGGCAGATTAAAGGATAAGATATTAATTAGTAGTTATCCGAACAGACACTGTAGTAGGTCCTACCAGCACTAAAACGTCCACTAAAAGCACTAACATGTCACTGACATGGTCCTGCCTGACATATTTTGTTTATTTGTACAACAAATTTCCAATACTTAGATGGGGTGGAATCCATCTTTAAACGTTATGACAATATTTTATTTCAAAAAGTATCACGCAGTTAAAACTTGACTCAAAAAAAGCTTTTCAAACACCAACAATTACATAATTTATTTTAAGCCTGGCTTTGTTAACCACTCAGAATATAAACAAACGAATTGCCTCTGTGATAGAATTTAATCTCTCAAAGGGATAAAGTGCATTCCACGTGTACCGAAATCGAGCACAAATTCCAGTGGCACGCTATTTATTATCAATTTCGCTAATGGCTCACAGCGGGGCACGTGTCAGGTGCATTGTGTAATATGGCATTGGTAGTTATTTTATTGCGATATTAAGGGTCTGTGTCTCTAGGACGTATAAAAACCGAGAGAGAGAGAGAGAGAGAGAGAGAGACAGAGAGAGAGAGACGGACGATGATAGCTGAGTAAAGTTACGCCCACACCGGTGCTTAAAATACGGTGAAGGTACGGAATCGCAGTGACGCGTCGTATCAGCACCGTTTTTGACGCAAGCTCCACACACCAATGCTTAAAAAACGGTGACGGTACGGAATCGCAGTGACGCGTAGTATCAGCACCGTTTTTGACGCACGCTCCCCACACCGCTGCTTAAAAAACGGTGTCGTTGCTTAAACAAACGACGGGGTCATAGTAACAACATGGCGCCGTTTTTGACGTACCGTAATATACGCACCGTTAAGCATTGGTGTGGAGGGCATGCGTCAAAAACGGTACAGATACGACGCGTCACTGCGATTCCGTACCGTCACCGTTTTTTAAGCATTGGTGGGTGGAGCTTGCGTCAAAAACGGTGCTGATACGACGCGTCACTGCGATTCCGTACCGTCATCGTATTTTTAGCACCGGTGTGGACGCAGCTTACGCGTTATACTCGTGAACGGGTGCTGTCTGTTGGTTCGGTCTGTTCACGCTTGCAAGGACCTGTTTGCCAGTTCGTTATTTTAATTATAGTTCCTTACGTAGAGACCCCGTCGTCGCTAATCTTATGTTATTGAGCTTACATTTGTAATGTTTTTTTTTTAATTTCAAAATATTTTTTTAATAATTAATTACCTTGTAACCTTCTAATTTACTTTTAAGTATGTTTGTTTGTTTGTTTTTTTATCATTGAAAAAATGACCTTCTGCTGGAGTTTCTTGCGGCACTTCTTCTTCGCAATGAAAGTATTTTCATGCGGGTTTCACCATTAGCTAGTTAGATATTTTATCATTGAAGGTTTGTATGTACATATTATAAACTCTGGTTTAAATGTACCTACTGGGGTTACAGAAAATTCACACTAACCGAAGCGAAGTGAGAGCGCGACGATAGTTTATTTTTAAGTCTAGGATGTTTTGTATGTATTTAAGTATAAGCCCAACGTGGGGCCATTGTATGTATTTCTCTATATAAGCATGTTTATAGACGTCTGCAAGCCTAGAACTTAGTTTGAGACTAGCTCCCGTATTCACAAACAATACTTAAGGGATCCTTCACTCAGTAAACGCACTGCGTTCAATACAGCTTTGTGATTGATTGGTTCTTTTTGACCGACCTTTTGATTATGAGACGATTTGAACCACCATGTGCGTTCATGAGCACTGCGAGACCTCATAGTGACGTTTGTGAATATGTGTGTAGGTCAATTTGTTTCAGAGTATCCTTTGATGTTTATATTATAACTATACAATTAATTATATAAAACTGGCCATTAATAGACTGAAGTTTCGGGCCACTATGGTCAATATTGAAACATTATCCATTATTATATTCCATTCACATAAAAGTTAATTTTCTCATTCTAATATTATAACTCATCAACGTATTGTAAGCGTTGTTTGTTTGGCGAATAATATTAAATGACATTGTAAGTTTTAACCCGAAAGGATTTTAGGGTATTTCGATTCAAATACTTACTTAGAAGGCTGAGTGACTTTGTAAAAGGCATTACTATTCACTGATTATTATTAACCACACTCTTACCCCCTTACTAATAAATATTGAGTAACCGTGGTGTAGTTAAACCATGCTTTGTCCTTATCTGTCATTGTGAAATTTGAATTTGACAGATAAGAACAAAGCATGGTTTATCTACACCACCGTTACTCAACGTTTATTAGTAAGGGGGTTAGTAATTAATGTCAATTTAGTAGTTCCTTAACTAGTATTTTTCAGACACAAGTGAGGATAAGGAGCAAGTTATTTGTCTCATAAATGTTTCTGAGCACGGGGGTATGTGCCTCACCTCCTTTAATATGAGATCATCTCCTGATATTTATTTCTTGTTTTTCTTTTATAACTTGACTAGTTTTTTACCTAACTGCCGAAGCAAGAGGGTAATGTTTTGGTGGTCAAGGAGTTCTATTCTACTCTCACTCTTCACACAAAAATCTGCTCTTACCAGGATTTGAACCCGGGACCGCTAGCTTTGTAGGCAGGGTCACTACCAACCAGGCTAACGTGTCGACACGTAGTGTCGTTAGATTCGTATTCACAAACGTCACTATGAGGTCTCACAGTGCTCACGAACGCACAGGGTGGTTCAAATCGTCTCATAAACAAAAGGTCTGTCAAAAAGGACCAAACACAAAGCTGTATTGAACGCAGTGCGTTTAATCAGTGAAGGATCCCTTCGTGTGTCACTAGGTACAGTCGACTTCATCACATTTAGGTAACGTGAAAAAGTGTATACATATCTTTGAACTCGACTATTATTTCAAAAAGCCAAAAATTGCAGATTTATATTTATAAATATAAAATGAATATACATACTGTGTTTAAAAGACCATCAAAATAAGCGGTCAGGTTTTTTAAGGTAGCATGCAGGCTTATCAAGGTTGCAGTTGCGTGTGTATGTGAGTTTGTATGTGTGTGTGGAGCATCTTGGTTTAGGGTGTATGTATTGTAACATTGCATGCCTAATTAAGGTAGAACATAAGCACATCCTGTGTCACTTAGATCTGTATAACTATTATGTTCTGGCAATACTGCCCTCCTAAGAAAAAAGGGCACATGTCTCATCGAACCGTTTATGTATAAGTAATCTTATTTCTTAAACAGGGGGCTGAATTTCCTTTGACTATCAAATGGCGCATGCATCCTTTTTATTTAAAAGGGCAGATTAAATGTCTTTGTCTCGTGATTGGATTGTACTCCGTCTAAACCCCAGCGGTTGTATGTACCAACGGTCTATATAACGATGTGGTTAGCATAGTTAATAGTGACCCTGCCTACAAAGCTAGCGGTACTTGGGTTTGATTCCCGAAGCTCTCACATTTGTTTCTAAGTCTGAAATGTTTTCTATGTAAGTACGTATTTCTCTTTATAAGTATGTTTACCATTGTCTACTAGGTACCCATATTACAAGCATACAGAGAGCTTAGTTTGACATAATCATTCTACGAATTGGCATTAGCGCCTGTTAGTTTACTTTGTTCAATTAAAAATACGACCGTAGCTGTACATACAAATTAACAATACTAACGTTTTTTTCCACCGTCCTTTACTATTTGGTGGCTGAACTGGATTACACCGGCTGGGAGCAGTCGGCTGGCTTCGGCTGCCTTCGGCGGATTTCGGGCGTTTCCGCCCGCGAATTGTCAACGCTCGCAGATTAAGTTCCAAAGCCGTAGTAAAGTGGAAATCCTATTTGTTCCGAGTATTTGACTTTTTAGCTCAGGTTTCGTTTTGATTACTCTGTCTGGGGCTACGCGTGGTCTTTGAAGGTTAAACATGCATTAACTTAGTACGCAGCATTATTTATAACTAGTTGTAGTACAACTATCTTTTGGGGATAATCATAACCACACTTTAAAAAAAAACACCCCAATGATCTTGACCACCTATTTGTCCAGTATTGAACATAATATGCCTCCTCTTTTATTTTTCTTTGTTGAGATTTTTTACACAAACTACTATTTTTTTGGTTGGTGGCGCCCAACAAGGGGCCACCAAACAGCAAAAAAACCTTAGTAGTTCTTTCGCTTTGTTTGTAAATTTACTGCTATTGCCTTTAGAAACCGTTTAATTTTTCGAAAAAAAAGCTTATACATCAGCATATAAACTATCACTGTACCATATTTCACATCGATCGATTAAGCTGTTAAAACATACAAAAAACAAAGTTACGCTCTTTCGCATTTAAAATATTCGCAAGAAAAGGATTACTGGCTGAACTAATGTATACCTTCTCACAAGGTAAAAGTTTTAAGTCGGTTCGCAAATTGTAAGCCTAACAAAAGGTATCCCTCAAGTTTGAACCTTCTTGTCGGTGTAAAACATAAATCAAATATAAAGTATTATTCCTATTCGAATAAATTTCAAGTGAACAAAGTTAGCAGACAGTTTCGTTAGATTTCGCGATTCTCGACCGCCAAACTTAATTACTGAGAATATTTTATTACAACAAGAGTTTCAAGCGTTGGCAAGTTTCAAACTTTGGTAATAACGAAAAAATACTTACGGCTAATATTTTATACTTTGCGATTTCCACGGGGATTCAATTTTGTGTGATGTTCAAACATGGTGATTTATTTGAACACGTATCTAGATGACTTGGTCGTGAATTTTTCAGGTATACCTACCAACTAAAAAAGATAACGTATGCCATAAATCGCCTCTATAGATATACAGGGTGTACCGTAAATCGATGTTAACCCGCCTAGGACTGATAGAGCAGCTAAAAAGCTATCGATTTAACTCCAATGTATGTTCTGCGAGTTTTATTAGTTTCGGAGATATTGAGCATTAAAATCGGATTTTTTGTAATTTTCCCTTGTATTTATCACGAAAAATCCTTAGTTTTATGTTTTATTTCAGAAGTGTTTCAGTACTGGGTTCATATTTTTGGCTCTGGCAATTCGGTTTTAACCTCTTTCAATGGGACACTTGACATGTCTTCAGTATCTGGAAATCTGGATACATAAATGTATAACCTAGGCATGTCCAAACCTCTCTTCAATATGCTCCCTATACCCTCATTTTACAAATTAATTAAAATGCTTTTGTAGTTGTTAAATATTTTACCTCAATGTACAGGCTAATATTAGCTTTGATAAACACATAATTAGATATAATCAAAGATACTTACGTCTTTCCGCAGACTGCTGTCTTCGAAATGACAACAAAATATTTACTTTTGCATTCGCGAAACGGTCGACCGCACGTGACACTGACAACTAAGCGAAATCACAGACGACATTTGCCTGAGCTGCAATGCTAGTTACTAAGGGCCCGTTTCACAATCGTCAAGTAAAGCATATCTGACACATAAATTTAGCCCTTACCTTTTCTTACACTTGAACATAGACAAAGAGAGAGCTAACTTTAACTGGCACATAAATTTACTTGTCGATTGTGAAACAGGCCCTAAACTAAACTACCGCGGAATACAACACGTCTACTACACGTCTCGACTTACAAGGTAGTGCCCGAACCCCCCGTCTGCCCAATGCTCCCCTACCTCCCCTACCTTGAAATTCCCCATGAGTCATGACTGCATCCCTTTGTATCGAAGCGCAAAACGTGCGCATTTAACAGCACAATTGTATCGATTCGTAAGAGCGACTGCACCACCACAATACCGCGGGTGATTACATACAAGTGCCCATCCACCGATGTAATCGCGTGTTTGCATCGCTTTAATAGTCACCAAATCAGCCTAGGTCTAAATTAAAACTGTAAGTTAAAATCTTAAAATGGTTTTCAGTAATGTCAAGCTGGAGACTGATTAGAACTGATTATAATGGAGAAGGGCCAGAGTGTCGTAATGACTCTTTAAAGAATATTAATTAGCCCTTTCCATTTAGATTATTTTTGACAAGTTCTCTCTTAAATAAGAAGTTTTTTTAATTGTAAGTACTTAATTATCGTTTTAGTTTTGTGTGTGCATTTTGTTATATTATTTTAACAATCTGTTTAAGAATAATTTACTGCAGTAAGTACTTTTTTAATTCTTTTCGGCATATAAGTTGGTTATTTAGTAAGCTATCAGGCTTTAAATCAATTATTTTTTTCCTCAAATAATATAAAGTTCGTAAACCACGTAGCCAAGTCGTCGTTTTCCAATGTCTAGCCAGCTAATTCGTCAATGTGCATCGCGCTTGCGCCACACGCACCCAGATGGGTTACTCCGAAACACTAACAAAACTTTGAAATCTTAACCCCTTTTTTAATTAACAGGTATGACATAAACGAAAGAAAGGGCTTAGGTTAGGTTAGGTTAGGTTAGCAAAACATCGTAACATAGAATTCGATTTGGGGATTAAACACAAGGAGTGATCCTCTCATAGCCATCTTTATGCAAGTATGTGTTACTAAAACAAAAAAGCCTTTTGAACTATTTAAAAGCAACATTGTTTTCTTTGTTATTTAAACGTTTATTTCGTCTCTGTAGACTACTGGGTTAAAACCTCTCTTAATTGATTAATCAATCAAATCTATCAACACATCACTACATATTCAACGATAAGAATATTTCAAAAAATATAAATATCATGACAAACATTTGTCGGCTCTCATTTTATTTTCACACATCGATAACATGGAGTGAATCTACTAGCGCTTACAATACTTACCGACACCACACCTCTCAAATGATTTCCTTATAAAGTGACGCAGTGGGATATTTTTTGGTCGGATACCGAATGTCCTACAATGGCGCACGGTGAGTTGTGCCCCAAATCGAAGGTCGGGGCTAATGAAGCGAATCGATTTTATGTTGCCCTTGTAAGAGTCAGTATTGTCACTTTTCGTCACGACAAAAATTGGAAAGGTATTTTTGCAGTTACGTCAAATGCATCAGAACTGACCTAGAACTCTCTGATCTCTTTCAAGAAAAACCTCAAAGAGTATCTGATTGGCCTACAATTATCCAACACATAGCAGCTGCATTGTGTCAGAATTGCACTGTCGCTTTCACGTTGTTTTATTTTATCTGTTAAAGCACCTCTCTGTGTATGTTTATCCTATTTATCTATACATATATGCATGTTCCTTTTGTTTACAGTTCCCATTATATATTCCTTTACTTTATATATATACCTACGCTCTTATTTGTAAATATGAAAGGACCAGCAGCGCTTTCTCCTCCTACTCCTCGTCTGGTTGCCCTGAAAATCAGCGTCACGGCATTTACATGTCTGACAATATGCTGAGTGGCACCCAATTTGGTGCAATATAAAATAGTTTTAAGTTTTTGTTCTAAATTATTTTCTTACTGTATTTCGTTTTGTTATTATTGTTCTGTGTCTTGCACCAAATAAACGATTTTATTATTATTATATTATTATTATTATTAACTGCCATTTTGCAGCAGGGTTGCAGTTCAAATGCTGTCCGTTTGAACCGGCCCTAAATAATTGCGACGTGACCCTAATTTTATAGCTGAGAGCTCATATGGCTTTTAATCTTTTCCAACTTAGCTAACAACCGCCATAGGTATACAGCTCGCTCGCTCGCTTTCTATTTAAAAAAAAACTCGTCTAAATCGGTCCATCGATTTGAGAGCTAAGATGCTACAGTCAGACATAAACACAGATACACACAAACATACACACAGTCGGTGGTTATAAATGACGATAAATACCGTTTAATGTTCATTTTCAAACTTATAATCTTTAATTAAATTTCGTGTGTTCGATTCTCAAAACTCGACCCGTTAAGCACTCTTTACCAACAACTTTTAAAAGTTATTATTCCATTAACCACTTGTAATTTAACATCGTTTAATAAAGTTTTAAAATGTATTAAGCCCATCACTAGCTGATATTTAAGTCCATTAGTACTTTTAGTTCATTTTAAGACCAAAGTTTTCAGACCTGAAAAGATTATTAAATAACCTTTTCAGTGAAAAGGGGGTCTCTGCAATTACAGTCAATGCATATTTAACACATAAAGTCCCATTACATACAGTGCTTATAATAGGTAAGCCCTTTTAATAGGAAAATATTGACGGACCGGGACTTTCACCTCGAGTTTTTTTATAAAAATAAATCCTGGATAATGTTTAAAATTCTAGCTGAATAACAAACTTCTTTAGAAATAGGACGAGAAGGAAAAATCTCGGAGTTTCTACGTCCCTAACTGTGCCTCAGAACCATAACACTGTAACTCCAAATCCAAGCCTCGTAACTTTAATACTTAGACACAGGTCATAAGGCTGTTATTGGCTTATGTTTAATTCTAGAGAAATGCCTGACTGCTTTTGACATTCAGTTAAGGTCGATAGAAGGTAGACATTTCGTTCTAATGCTATAATTCTATATTCAAATTACGTAGCACTTATTTTGGTTATTTGGAATATTTGTAACGGTCAAATGTCTAAATGTTTTCGACGATAAAATAAGTTAAATGGCCGGAATTAATGGAATATAATTGGAATTTGTGGGGATTAAAATTATTGTTATTGTGTCTCGCTTCTATTTGCTTGAAGACTTAGTAACGTTTGGTAAGTATTATGTTTAGATATAGGTAGCTTCTGCCTGCGACTTCGTCTGCTTGAATTTCGATTATCGTGCCTCCCTTGGGAACTTTGAAATTTACTGGGATGAAAACGAGCCTATGTTTCCAGGGTATAAGCTGTCTTTATTTCAAATTTCATCCAAATCCGTCTAGCCGTTGCAGCGTGAAGGAGTAACAAACTGTCACATAAACTTTCGCATTTGTAATATTGGTAGGATGTGATTTTCTTCTTTATCGTTTTGTTGTCATCTATGTATAAGAAAAGTAACGAATTTACCGGTAAAAAAATTGGTGAATTTTAGTTAAGTTTAAAAGTCAGAAAACTACAGTTTGTTTTCGACAGACTGCCGCTTACCGCCCTTTATGTTCAAGCACCGAATACGACACCCTCTTAGATAAATCCCAATTAAATCTTAATACTGAATAGTTACTTAGATTATTAATAACTGGGTGCCATAATTACTCAAGACAGCGCGCCAGCGTAAACACCCTTATTCTTTATCACTACATCGACTACTACACTACTACAACGAGTACCTTCACGAACCATTATATTTTGATCTCCAGGCTTTAGGCAAGTGAATAAATCGGTGAGGTCAATCAGCAGGTCAATCAGCAGGTCAATCAGCATCTCCAAATAGTCAAACAGTACACACCACAAAAGCACTAAATTAAAGCACTGAACTTAGACTGATGTTGATGATTTTTAGTCTAATCAATACTAAACCTACCGCGCTACCAATTACACCATTTAAAATGATAGGAAACTTAGTTACGCATACGCATAGAAAGTTATTTAATAGTCAGCCCCTGTGGTTATAAATGGCGTTACGAAAAGAAGCTTTAAATTCACTAAAGATCCTAGAAAGACAGCAAAAAAAAATTAAATAAAATTCAAAATATTTATTCAGTAAATTGACCACATGAGGTCACTTTTTCAAGTCCATTATATGGAGTGAATCTACTGGCGCTTTGGACAAGACCATCATTGCGGAGAAGATGCACTGCAAGAAACTCTTGTGAAATCGAAATAACGTTACAGAATACCAAAGAAACAGGGACAGCTGAGTCTCCCGTTAATTTACCGGTCCATCAATTAGCTAGCTAATTTACGCCGCCGCTGCTCTGCCTGCTAATACCGATTTATAACACTATTAATCAGGGTACATGTCTGGAATACTAGGAGTCCATGACTAGCTAGAGTAGCTAGGTAGTTTTTTATGGCATAGAGTCGGCAAACGAACGCAAATGTCACCTGATGAATGTGCCAAGATGCAAACGCCACTAACTCTCTTTCTATCACTCAAATGTATGGGATGACAGTTGACCACGTGGTTTATCGCTACGCACGAGAATTTCATCCCATACATTTGAGTTATAGAAACGAAAAACGTAAGTAGTGTTTGCATCTTGGCTAGAGGCTATGATGGTAAGTGGTACTTCAGACCCTGAGGACTAAGATGGAATGCCTCTATCTTCGTTATTTCACCAGTTGTCTTGTTCCCACATTGCAACACAACAATGTAAACACCGCTGCTTCGCTGTAAGGTTAGAGGATAAAACAGCGGTAGCGACTACACCATAAAATAATAGTATTTCCTGATAAGTCAGTGAGGTCGAAATACCGTTATAGAACACCAATCCTGCGCCTCTATTCCCGACGGTAAAAACGATATCGTAGTTGACCTGTTATGGTATTGTTATAACGTCAGACGCCATTACTGTCAAGTAATAAAACGGTGACAATACGATTACAGATCAAAAACGATATTGTTTTTACCGTGTTGAATAGAGGCCCTGCACAGGGACTTGTAAATTTGTCGGCCCATCAATTAATTTTCGCTGTCGGTACTCAGCCTGCTAATACCGATTTATATTATAACACTATTAATCAATGTTCATGTCTAGAACACTAGGAGTCCATTACTTGAAAGGTAGTTGCGTATCGCTTCTGAATTAGGAAATAACTACAATTAATCTCGTCATTTACATGGTCCGTTGTATTCTGGGAGCGTAAACAAGATCCTTAAGGAGTTACTTTTTTGGCCTTCGTTCCCGAAGGCAGCCTAATGGGACACTATTAATATGGCTACGCTGTCCGTTTGTCCGTCCGTCCTAACTTTAAAGAGCTGAGGGCCCTGCTAAGATGTTCCACGCTAACAAGCGTTTCTATTCCGAATTGGTTTAAAAACGAAAAGTTTAGAAACGCTAGTTAGCATAGTGCATCTTGGCAGGGCTCTCTGTATCTTTTGAACCGTATTAGATCAAGTTGTTTTTTTTTAGAATATGTTTTATTACGGCGATTTACAAAATAATAAAGAAAGTGAAATAATAAAGGGGGTCCGCATACAAGACACGTTTTTAATACAAAGTATTATTATTTCTGTTGTATTTGTAACATGACTGATAAGTGGCGCCCAACGTGGGGCCACCCAGGACAACAAGAGAATTTGACTCTGGGTTCCGTACCCGATGGGTAACCCAACGGGAACCTATTAATATGCCCACGCTGTCTTTCCGTCCGTCCGTCCGTCCTCACTTTAAAGAGCTGTATCTTTTGAACCGTAATTAGACAGCGGGTTTTTTTTTAGAATACGTAATTTTTTTGAATTCGATTTGAATAGAGGCCCTGCACGTATGTCAACTGACTGGGGAAACTTCGTTAGCGCGATGTAGAACACTGTCAGATTTAGTTGCTCTGTCTGACGCTGGTGGCGCTGGCGAGTTGGTTGATACAAGTTGTCGCTAGATGTCGCTAGGTCGTCACAGATTAATACCGTGTAAGAAGAATGAGGGATGGAGAGCTATGGTACTTACCGAGCTTTGACGGAGTCGATTTCATCGCCCGCGCCGGGCTGCAGTTGCATGCCGCCCTGCGCCCACGTTACAGTCAGCCAGTCTGCAAACAAAAACATCGACTTAGGGTCTCCCCAGACCTATCAACGCGGAATCGGCTTGAGTCGGTTAGAAAAAGTTTTATGTCCGTGCGGTAAGAGTGAAAAAGGCGTCGTTCGGCTAGACTCGGCTCGATTCGGCGTTACGAACGGAACGACGTCGTTTTCGCTTTCATTGCACGGACATAAAACTTTTTCTTACCGGCTCAAGCCGATTCCGCGTCGATAGGTCTGGGGAGACCCTTAACTAGCTAACTTTATTGTTTATAAATAACAATTAACATGTCAGTTGATCACCAAACACTGACATTATTCATGCGAACTATGGTAATAACAATACTATAATAATTAAATAAGAACCTTTATTACCATGGCAACGCTCATTATAGAATTGTTTTCACGCTTCGGTTCTCTATTAGCGGTTTATGGCAGGCCAGTAGAAAAAAAAATTTATTTTAACGTAATGCATTGTATGCAATTGTGTAATGCCAACAATTTAAATTAAAATTACAGCTTAAAAAAATCCAAGGTACATTTGAGTTTTGCATTAATACGAGTACATGCAAGTCGATGCACAGAATCAGCTTCCCGAGCGGAGTAAGTCGCTACTAAAATCATTTACACTTTTAAATACGTTAATTAAAACTCGTCGAGGTGCTTTCAGAGCGTTTCGTTAATTAGATGTATGGATTCATAGTTACAGCAATTACGCAAAATGGTAATAAGAAATATAAACAAAAGGTGGCTGAAAGTATCGGAGAAAGACCACCTAACAAAACTAAAACGAAACTTGTCGGACCCGAGGTACAAAAGAAATGCTCGTATTTGCCAAGGCAATATCAAAACGAATAACGAGACAAGAAAATGTTTTCTCAATTCCCGCTCGTTATGTTTACTTAATTCGCATTCGATGGTCACCCTAGCTACTACCCTTACCATGAGTCACAATTACCGTACTCGCTAGCGACTCGAATGCTCTGTCCCTCGCTTTCTATAAGGTGACTCTATAAAACTGTAAGGGACGGAGCATCCGACTCGCTAGCGAGTACGGTAATCGTAACTCATGGTAAAGGTGCAGATCCCGACGACCGATGAAAATCAGCCAGACTCCGAGTGAACAGAATGAACAGGCGTCATAAAAGAAATCAATAGTCTAACGAAACGAAACGAAACGAAAGTTAGCGCAGGGTTTCTAAAGTACCGATGTTTGGGTGTTTCATTAGACATAAATAATTGAAAATGATAAGTGGTTTATTTGACAGAGACTATTCAACACGGTAAAAACCATATCGTTTTTGACCTGCTGGCCTATTGCCTAACGCACTCGCAATCACAATCGACTTCAAAGTGGAACAATTGTTTTCATGAAAACGATTGCGATTGCGACACGATTCGGATTTTACCGCCTAGAAAAAAGACTCAGCATTTTTTAAATATTTTTCTGAGAAAAACAAACAATCAACAAAGTGTTTAACAATAATAGATAAGTAAATGTGTGATCAACATCGTTTACCACAGATTAAATATTTCGCCACTAGGGGTGCCTATTATTTTATCGAAACACCTTTCAACAAACGTATCATTATGGAGAGTTTTAATTTCATCGAAAGGCATTTTCTCGCCACGAGAGTTAACTTTTTTTTGGTAGGCACAAGTCTAACCTGACCTAACCTACGTAATTAATGTTTAAGATATCCTAACATCCTGGTTTCAGTGGAAAATAGCATTCGATGAAATGAAATTCGATGAAATGATACAATCGACGAAATAAAATTCGATGAAATGATACAATCGATGAAGTGAAATTCGATAAAATGATGGGTTACCCGCCACTAGCGATCCGCCCTCGGTACGCTTCCGTTTATGCGAGTAAATGCTACTCCCAGTATATTATTTAAAGGAGTCTATTCCACTTGGCCAAAATATGTTTGCCCAAATACATCATTTTGCCAAAGTGGTATTTGCCAAAAAGTTATATCCCGTCGTTTATTTATTTTGTATGTGGTCACAAGTCTAACTTAACCTAACAGATGTAACAAGTGGTTTCGATATACCGGATATGAAAAAAAAAAACAAATAGGTTTTTGGGAAATAAAAATCTGGGTAATAAATATTTGGGAAATGATACTTTTGACCAAAAACATTTTAGCCAAACGCCAGGTTCCCTCTTTAAAAGTAATAAAACTGATATCGGTGATATATTGCCTCATCATAATCATGGATTCCGGTTCTACAAAGCAATGTAACATAAACAAGCAACTTGAGAACCTTCTCTTTTAAATTGGTTGAGAAGTCGATTAAGCTGCTCTCAAGATCTCAAGATCTTATCAGAGATTGAATGGATCTCTGCAAATACTACCAACATATTTCACTTTTATTTTGCGGATTATTAAAAGCCGATCGTTAAGAAAATCTTCAACAGAATATGCTTATGATTTATAAGAAACTAAAAGGCTTAAACCAAAATCAATTGGGTAGTTTGAAAATCACCGATGGCTGGCTGGTTTTAATTATATTTTTTAGATTTGCGTAAATTGTTTTTTATGGTTTGTTTATATCAAACTATTAAGATTAGCTAGCAAAATAAGTTATAACTGTTAAAATAGAAGAAAAATTGCGATATAAGGGTGACCCCTTCTTTTAGAGTTGTTAAATATCTCTTGAACGGCCGATTTTGATCAAACCTAGCTAAAAACTATCCAGAATAAATTAGCTTTCTTTTAAAAAAAAACTGACCAAAGTAGTCCATCTACACACACACACATACACAGATATTATCTGTGTATTACACTGTGTAGATGTGTATATATGTGTATCACACATACAACTTAACGTTCTTGTTTTGTCAGGGGTTAATTCAATTCTTAAGAAGTCTCTTACGATTTGAATCATTACGTCACTATGACATAGTTCTATAGAGGCCTAGGATTCAAATTGGTTGACTGTACATGTAATTGAAGCTGTAAAAAAAGTCATCAATATTCCTTATTGTTGTCGTATTGTCAATGTTATGATAGCTCTTATTAAATAGACAACAAAGGTGGCGGAACACAATACGATTTTAGTAGAGGTAAAAACGCAGTAAATAAAATACAGACCCAGGTGGCCCGCGTGCTCGGTTGCCTTGGCTGTTTAACTGAAGTTTACAATTGTGATTCTAATTTTAAACATATAGGTACAGGGCGAAATCGAAGACGTGATCAAAGTGATATGACTTAAGCATTTAAGTAGGATCCTAATAGTAGTATAATATTGGGCATTCTGGCCCACCTCGTTCGATCGGGCGAAAATTTCGCCCTCCTCACTCGTGTGATCCAAATGCCCAATATTATTTTGTGGATTTCAAAATTTGGGTTTGCGCAAAATGAAACAATCGCGCTAACGTGCGCGTTTCGCAACATGTAACGGAAATTGGGTTTGTGCTTAAAATAAAACGATTATCTCTCGCGTTAACATACGTATTTAACAAATAACACGTCGTAACGGAAATTGGGTTTGCCCAAAATGAAATGATCGCGTTAACGTGCACGTTTGCAACGGGAATTATTAGCTAAAAACAATCGCATCAAAATTGTTATATATATGTAAAAACGTAGTCGTGATTTCCCTTAATTGGAATAAGTCTTTCATGCAAGTAAAACGTACCTATGCATCGCTTGAGAAATTTTGAAGAAATATGAAGTTTGTAAAACAAAATCAGAGCTTGCAGTTGGATCTTGTTTTTTCAGCTCGCAATAAGCCTTGTGTACGTCATGGTGAACTTTTACCTTACAATATTCGCAGTATAATTTGCGGTCCTTCTAATTGCGGGAAAACTAATTTAATGGTTGGTCTTTTACTTCATGAACAAGGGTTACGGTACCAAAATGTTTATGTTTACTCAAAAACCCTTTTCCAACCTATGTATCGATTTTTAGAAGAAGTATTAGCGTTAGTTCCAACGGTTACATTTCAAAAATATTGTGAAAATGAAGAAATACTTAGCCCAAACGAAGCTAACTATAACTCAATCATGATATTTGATGATGTGGCTTGTGAAAACCAAAACAACATAAGGGATTACTTTGCAATGGGAAGACATAAAAATATTGATAGCTTTTATTTAAATCAAACGTACAGTAAAGTACCAAAACAATTAATAAGGGATAATGCTAATTTAATAATTCTTTTTAAGCAAGATGATGTTAATTTACGTCATGTTTATGATGAGCACGTTGGAACCGATATGTCATGGTCGCAGTTTCGTGAAATTTGCGCTAAAGTATGGAACGCACCTTTCAGCTACTTGGTTATAAACAAGGATTGTAACAAAAATTCTGGATGTTATAGAATGGGGTTTGATACATTCATTACTGTAGATTAATATACTTAAGTACATACTTATTGAATAGTATTCGAATAATCGTTTATTATATTAAATGAATCCAAAGAGAACGGACATGAGCTCGAAAGTCGAGAAAGTTAATGAAGATAAAGTGCTAAAGGAAAAGATACTCCGGTCAGCCGAAGCAGTTAAAAAGAAGGTTAAACTTATTCGCGATGTAAAAACAAACAATGATATGATTCTGGAATCTGTTTTAAAACCAATTACAGAACCGCTTAATGAAATAGTTAAAGTTAAAAATGAGAATAATTACTTCAATACTAATGATGATGATTTTGATGACGGATTGCAATGGGGAAAGTTAGTAAAAAGAATTAAATATAGCCCAAGTGAAGAAAAGAAGGAATCTATAACTGATCAAACGGTTGTGAGGAATTTTTCTCAATCTAGCCTTGTTAATAAAAATGATGAGGATGAGACATCAAAAGATAATGAAAGTGATGTAAGCGATGAAGTGGAAAGTGAACATTTTAATGATCAGGATTCTTCAAATAATATTTCATTTAAGACGACTGATTCTTACGCTTCTCCTCGTGACGATCCTAAATTTCAAAAGCAATATATTACCAACTTAAATATACCTTTTGGTATTCGAACGGAACGGGACAAGCTAATGTTGGGAACCTGTCCGGTATACACTACAAATGACAAAAAACTGAAAGTAAATGGTCATACTTACTATTTAACGCCAGGTTTATTCGAACTGCTATATAAGAAAGTACCGGATTTAGATATTGTAACTGAGGATGACAGATGTAATTATAAAACCTTATTATTAGAAACTAATGCACATAGAAGAGAGTTTAATCCTAATAAACCAATAAAAAGCAACAAAGGCATGAAATATTTATATGTAATAAGACCTCTTTTTAAATTAGCTAAAGAACGTTCAGTAAGTGGTGAAGGACTACCGACGATGAAAAATGTTAAAAACGATGTGTCATATGTATATTGGGATAACCCAAACGAATTAGTAGAAAGGTTAAAATTACTTATAGCTTCTCGTGATGCTGGTAATACAGGATTGGATAATGAAATCATATCTATTATTGAAGAACTACAAGAAGCGGGATTAGTGAACAATGTTAATATATAAAGCAGTTACTTTACTATTATCGTTAGTCGAAGCAGAACTTTTGGCGTAAAAATATATCATAAAATGAACATAGATAAATTTGGTCACCATGTTCATAAACGTTTACGTGTAGCAGGTGTATCTGAAGTCAACGAACTTAAAAGTCAGGCTTTGCTTCGTTCAGAAGACGGAGATTTTGATTTACAATCACTGAGATTAAAAGGCGTTGCTCATCCTTTGTCGGCTGATGATGCAGTAAATAAGGAGTACGTCGATCAGCTCGTTCAGAACATTTATGACAAGAAGTATCTAGATTCTTTAATCAAAGTTATAAATTCTCAAATTCATCAGCTCGCAACTCAGTTGAAATTGAACTTTTATACAAAAAACGAGGTAGATAACATTGTAAAACAATTAAGCAATGGCAAAAGAACAAGTAGTGAACGAGATCCACAGATCAGCTCGTAAAAACTTTAAGCGACGAGCAGTTGTTTTAAAAGGCATTCACGATTTGTGGCAAGCAGATTTGATTGACTTACAAAAATTCCATAAAATAAATAAAGGAAATAAATATATTTTAGTTGTCATTGATGCATTTTCAAAGTACGCGTGGTGTATTCCGACAAAATCGAAAACTAGACAAGAAGTTAAAAATGCATTTCAACAAATTATAAAGTCAGCAATCCAAATTCCTAGAAACTTGCAGACAGACTTTGGAAAAGAATTTTACAATAGTGAATTTGATTGTTATTTAAAATCTTTAGGAATAAATCATTATTCAACTTATTCAATTAAAAAGGCATCAATTGTTGAAAGGTTAATAAAGACGCTTAAAAACAAACTGTACAAATATTTTAGTTTAATTGGAAATTATAAATGGGTTGGAAAACCTTTAGATGATATAGTCAAATCTTATAATGAAACTTTTCATAGTACAACAAAATTTAGACCAAATGATGTTAATTTTGAGAATGAATCGGAAGTAAAGAACAATATTAAGAAACGTCAACAAAATCTATATCATAAATTAAATAAATTCAATGTGGGAGATCGTGTACGTATAAGCAAGTATAAAAGCGCTTTCCATAAAAGTTATACGCCTAATTGGTCAACAGAGCTATTTACTATTAAACAAGTCAGTAACACTCAACCGTTTACGTACCATATAGAAGATCAGCGAGGAAACACTATTCTGGGCACATTTTACGAACAAGAACTTCAAAAAACTAAGTACCCGGACGTTTATCTCATTGAAAAGGTGGTCAAAAAAAAAGGGAATAAATTATACGTTAAGTGGTTAGGACTTAATGATAGTGAGAACAGCTGGATTAATAGAAGTGCCATTGTATGAATATATTTATATAGTTACTCGCACAAAAAATGTCATTAACATATAGGATATGAAAGGAAGAGGACTTTTAAACAGTGTAATTAATCACTTGCCTTTTGAATTACACTTACCTGGTTACAATTATTGCGGACCAGGCACTAAATTGCATAAACGGTTATTAAGAGGTGATAAAGGAGTTAATGAATTGGATGACGCGTGCATGAAACACGATATAGCTTATGATAAACATTCTAACCTAACAGATCGACACCGCGCAGATTTAGAACTTTATAAAATGGCTAAACAGAGGTTGAAGTCGAAAAGTGCTGGAAAAGGAGAAAAACTTGCTTCATGGTTAGTTAGCAAAGTGATGAAATCTAAAATGAAAGCTGGTGCAGGCATAAAATCATTTAAAGGTTTGGTTACAAAGATGCGGAAGGAACTGAAAAGAAACAAATCAAAAGATAAAGGCACTACAATCACCCGAGCTCTTGCGCTCGCAAAGAAAGTATTTACTAGAAACAGTAAAATTCATATTCCGCGTTTAATACCGATTCCGAAAACTGGCGGTATATTACCACTGATACCTATTTTTGCGGGACTTTCTGCGTTGGGATCATTGGCTGGAGGAGCTGCTGGGATAGCTAAAGCTGTTGGTGATTACAAAGCTGCAAAGAAAAACTTAACCGAATCACAACGTCACAACAAAATGATGGAATCTATTGCATTAGGTAAAGGATTGCACATTAAACCGTACAGAAATGGAAAGGGATTGTGTTTAGAATACTCAAAAAACTAGTCAACAGGCTTCCCAGACGTGCTCTCACTAATATAGATATTTTAAAACACTCTTCAGATATTCCTCATTTCCGTGGCGTTTATATGAGAGATAATTTGCCAAAGCGTTCGAATAGAGTAGAGTGCGCAATTATTAATTTAGATAGTTCTGAAAACCAAGGGACACACTGGGTAGCCTATGTCAAAGATAATAATTACTGTGAATATTTCGATAGTTACGGCGATCTTCAGCCTCCAATAGAATTAATAAAGTATTTAAAAAATAAAATTATTTCATACAACTATGTCACTTATCAAAAGTTTAATACTGTAAATTGCGGTCATTTATGTTTGAAATATTTAAAGCAATTTTGGAGTAACCGTTTAAATATCTCTGTTCAATAAAAACCATATCATTCACATGATGTCTTTCACTTTGTCCATAACTGGAACCTCTTCTACCCTGATCACAAATCATTCACCAGCTTTTCAACTAAATGGTGAATATGAATGCGGGTTACTATATTTTTCGACTTTTAACTCTATACCTAATATAGACTATAGAAATAATATGTTTTATTATGGCCAAAATGAAGTAGTTGAAATTCCTGAAGGGTCATACGAACTTCAAGACCTCGACGATTACCTGAAAAGACATCTGAAAGGATGTTCATTTTCACTGACATGTAATAATAATACGTTAAAGACGTCTATATTGTGTTCTAAAAATGTGTATTTTAATAAAGAAAATTCGATTGGTAACTTACTAGGTTTCGGTCAAGAAACTATTCAAGCTAATATATTAACAGAGTCTCCTTTTCCTGTGTCCATTCTCTCTACAACTATAGTGCGAGTTGAATGTGACATTGTGAGTGGTTCATTTATTAACGGAAAACCAAGTCATATTATTCACGAGTTTGTGCCTAATGTACCACCAGGCTATCGGATTATAGAAACACCTAAAAACGTTATTTATTTTCCTCTTAATCAAAACAGTTTAAGCTCTTTAAAGTTAAGAATATTGGATATAAACGATAACTTAATCAATTTACGCGGTGAAGAGATCCAGATATATTTGCATCTCAGGAAAAGATGATAGATTTCAATAAAAGATTAGTTTCGCGCAGTACAATTATTAGTACGCATTGTGCTGTCAAGAAAAGAACACCTAAAAATCAGCTTACGAGGCTTTCCAAGGAAAATAAAGAATTTCTTAAAACTATTGGTTTATTAAAATGAGTATTCTAAACTTAACAGAAACTTTCGGCTACGATAACACAATAGAAAGTTTTGAATTCCATTCCTACAAACCTTACGTAACAAGTTTCAATTTTAATGATGAAATCCGTATACCAATAAACCAACAAGATCTATACGTGTTACCTTCTGAGAGTGCCTTATACATAGAGGGAAACATGGTAGTAGTCAACAGAGAAACAAAACTACCGGTGGCCAGTGTTCAGTTTACTAATAACCCTATACTTCATTTGTTTCAAGATATTCGATATGAGCTTAATGGAATCGAAATAGACAAAATTAAAAATGCTGGAGTTACAACTACTATGAAATCTCTCTTATCTCTAAATGAACATGAATCGAGAATGTCAAAGTCATGGGGTTGGGATGTCAACGGTACAAAAGTTACGCATGGGTCGTTTTCTGTATGCATTCCTTTAAACAAGATTCTTGGTTTTGCAGAGGATTACAATAAAATAGTTATAAACTGTAAGCATGAACTTATTCTTTTGAGATCCAATACTAATTTAAATAGCGTTACATTAAATACAAATGAATATATAGATAACATTACGATATCTAAAATAGTATGGCGTATGCCACATATAAAAGTTTCTGATCGGGAAAGGTTAAATTTAATGAAGTGCTTGGAAAAAGATCGTGCTATTCAGATAGCATTTAGAAACTGGGATCTTTATGAGTATCCACTTTTACCGAAAACATCAAAACATTCCTGGGCAATCAAAACTTCATCTCAAATTGAAAAGCCACGATATGTTGTTATCGGATTAAAAACAGATAGAAAAAATATGACTAACAAAGATATGACACACTTTGATCATTGTCATTTAAGAGATGTAAAAGTTTTTTTAAATTCAACCTATTTTCCGTATGAAAGTTCTAATGTTAGTTTCGCAGCTGAAAAATTCGCTATATTATACGATCAGTATGCTAAATTCCAACAGTCGTATTATAACCGCAGTCAAGCGCCGTTGCTAAGTCCGCAAGAATTTAAGGATAAAGCACCTCTGTTTGTTATCGACTGCTCTCGGCAAAACGAAACCTTAAAAACGGGTTCAATAGATGTGAGAGTTGAATTAGAGTGTGAACAGGACATACCCGGTAATACTGCGGCTTACTGTCTTATTTTGAATGATAGCATTGTAGAATACAAACCGTTGACCAATATTACCCGAAGGATATCATGAGCTCAGACTGCTTGTTTGTAGATCTCCAGGGGTTTAAATCATCTACAAATGAATTTATTCTTAAAGAATTTGCGTATAGTACAAATGAATACACGCAAGTATTTTTAATAAAACCTCCGTATGCATTTTTTACTTTATCGGAAAAAGAAAAAAGTAATGTTATATGGATAGAGAAAAACCTCGGTATCTTATGGCGTGAAGGATTCATTGATTATAGAGAGTTTAAAAGAATGATTTATGTTCACTTAGAAAATAAGAAAATATTTGTAAAAGGGTTAGAAAAAATTAAATGGGTTAAAGATTTGTGTGATAATTGTACTGTAATAGACTTGGGTGAAAAAGGTCTTCCTAATTTTCAATCAATGCATCAAAAATATTGTAAAAACAGCGGCACATATAATTGTTTAATTCATAAAAAAACTTGTGCGTTAAAAAATGTATTATGCATTAAAAAATGGTACTTTGAAAATAATTTAGAACTGTATTCTCATATCTGATTTCAAAATAAATGATATTATTGACAAACATATTTTTTATTTCACCTATTCAAAGAGAATTATCAATTACCGAAAAGTTTTTCCACTAAATTGAATTAATATCGCTGTCAGTCGAGATGAAGAAAAACGTGTCGGTAAAAAAAAAACTCTTAAGGTCACTTGCAGCTTTTTCTTAGTCCAGTAATGTTAAAATATATGATAGGTACTATTACTGTTAAATCTAGTTTAAAAGTTATATCGAAATTTAAAAAAGCTGCAAGGGGCCATTAATAACTGCAAAATGAAACAACAAGTTATTTTCATTATATTTATTTACTTACTATGTTAATTACAACAAAATTAAACTAAAACTACAAACTAGCACTGTATCCACTCAGTTTTTTTGAAATCTTATGTATCACACTTTCGGCATGATCTATAACTTCATCGTAATTATCGTCCGCCAAATATTGAGCACTCAACATCACTTTGTCTTCATCATCACTGTCTTTGTTCAGGTCAATTATCTGTATTTTTAGTAGTCTCGTACCTTTCCCTGCTTTATTATTTATTATAAATGATGGCAGACGGTCGTGACCACTTCTTTTAAAAACTTTATTGGAAAAGTTTCGTTTTGATCTTTTTTCTTTATTTTTTTTCTGGATTCCGCTTTTAAGTTTCTTCACCAGCTCGCTGTCTTCTTCTTCTTCCACTAGGAATTCCTCCAATGGATCCTGAGCATATTGCGAAAATAGGAAAGTGTCTTGTGTTCCTTCCATATTCTGAAACAAGATAAATCAAAATAAATATTTTAATATTTTGCTTGCTATTTGTAGACAAAAAAAATAAAAATAAAAATGCAAGACGATAACATTTACATAAATAGATCGAGTCTAACTTGAATAAATTGTTAATATATAAATATATCAAATGTTTGCTTACCACACCGGGGCTGAGGATATGAAGCTCGTAACAACTTGTAAAAACTTGTAACTTCGTTCTGAAGATAGACTGATGTTTGGCTGAGTATTATATGAGCCTTTATTTATAACGATTAGAATTCATGAATCGACAAAATTACACCACAATTGACGAACAATTTCAGTCAGTATCGTATAACGCGGTCATAGCTGACTCGACAAGGCGTCAGCAGCTAACCTGCTGATTGAGAAACATGCTAATTTTAATATTTCATTTTAAGTAAGTATTTTTATCGGCTAATTAGAAAGACAATAAATTTTAGAATACCGGTGTTTTTAATTTTCACGCAAACTTTGATTATCATTGAAGAAAATCTATTTTTAACATTTAACTGTCTTTCTTTCTTTAGCTAATAAATTCACTTAATTAAAAAAAGAAATATAAATCATTTTAATGAATAGGTTTGTATTTTACTCATATAAATTAAAGTTCATTCATTTCACAAATAGCTCACTAATTAGTTTGGAGTTAAATAAAAAAATAAAAATAAACATACACCTCTTGTGAAATGGAGAACCAATTATTTATGAGTAATTAGGTAATTAAAAATCCAAACACAAATTGCACTAGGCATATGTACGTTTATTCAAATAGCAGTACTAATAGGTATTTACATAACATATAATCATAAATTGTTTCTTAATACTAACATATTACTTATTTTAACGGTATACATTTCTGGTAAAGTTGTAGATTTACAATTCAATTTATTTAACGAGATTTGAATACATTCGCTTATAATTTATAAAAACTACAATATCGATCTATGACCCCATGCTTTAGTTGAAATTTTGTCTTTTAATGTAAGTCGCTTATCGTCTTTACTGGATAACGCAATTTTGTTAACAGTTTGCGTAAAGATTTCATGTTTAATAGATTTAAATAATATATTTTTTTTCCTAATAACCGTATTCTTGAACAGAACATCCTTATAGTCATCTAATGTTAATTCTCGGACACCAGGCTTTTTTACTCCTTTTGCTTTTTTGAGTAATGAATTTTCGCTTTTGATACAATACAACTTGGAACGTAGCCCTACAAACTCAGTGATAAGCTCGCCCCCTAACTCGTCTTTAAATAATCCCGGAACCTTTTTATTTATCAAGGGTATCTGAAACTCATTTGATTTGTTATAATTACTTGTATCAAAATAATGTATAAACTGATTTTTCAAATCGTCGTAAAAGTCAGTGGTTTTAATATTATAAATGAAACTGTCAGTATCTGTATAACAGAGAGAAACACTTTCATTATAATAAGGTTTTATTACAGAGTAGTGGAATTGATACATGTGACTCTTAGAAAGCTCGAGTATCGCGAATCCTATGTATATCGGTTTATCTAAGACAACTCTCTCCGGTTTCATTTGAACAGCGACTAAATTATCCGAAAATGTCGTGGCGCTGTGAAAATTTGGTCGTGCTATTAATTTACTTGCTGTTACAAACTTCTTTGTAGAGTTTCTCTCATCACTCCACTGATTTACTAACTTAACATCTACACGTCGTTCACTATCCTCGAGAGTCTTGCCAAAAACAGCGTTATTTTTTAATTTAAAAAGATTCTGTTGAAATGGAGTTTTTGCATTTTTTCTTAGTTCTGTATTTAAATCTATATATTTTTTCAAAAAGGGGCTTTGTCGGAAGGTGATTACCCGGTGAATTTTATTAAGAGTCAAACCATTACGCAAGCACGTTTTTAAATGTACATAATGAATGACGTACTCATATTTATCATACAAATTTGGGATTAATTTCGAATTTTTCCCTCCTGGAGGTACAAATTTTTGTGCACAGAAGGGATAATCGTTATGCAAATGATGTAACTCTTTAGGGTAAACTAAGTCGACCTCAAGAATAAATCCAAATTCTGCATCGTCTGAAATTGACATAAAGTCTAATTGCTCTATTTCCTCAGAATCTAGAAAGCGAAAATCAGATATGGGTAATGAATGACTCATACTATATCCGTATAAGTTGTTACAATCAATGTATACAAGAAACGAGTCGGGTTTACTGTCATCATAAGTTTTCATATATTTATTATTAGCAAGAGCATGTCTGGTAGAGCACATGCAAATTCCGCCTCGAATGCCTTTTTGAATAAGACGAATGATTTCTAAATCAGATATCAACTCTAATTTTACGCCAGTTTTCAATAACATCGCGTCAAATGACAAACTCGGCACGGTTAAATAGAATGCAGGATCTAATTCATAATGAATCTTACAAATTTTTCGAAAATTTTCAAATATGTCTGACAAAAGCAAAACGTCAGTTTTAATATAGAGATCTGTATATTCACCCATGTTTCTTATTTGAAATGTCTCCCATACACGTTGAGCGTGCTCATAGTCAGAGTCTGTAATTTGTTCCGCAGAAAGCGAGTTATAAAACGAACTCTTTTCAGGTAGCTCAATTTCTGTAAATTTATCCCAGCCGGTCATATAATCGTAAGGATATACTCCTTTGCGTAGTAATAAATTAAACTCTTCTAATCGAGGATAAAAGTTACTTAAGTGGAAAAACTCTGATCTACATAAACCCTTAGCTAACTCTTCTAAACTAGCACCTAGAAATTTAAATGAATCTACAAACCGTATTTGCACATACTGATCATTAGATAACCTTAAAAATTTTGTAAATGAAATATAGTTTTCTTTATTTTTAGGTATTACTTTTATAGGTCCAGAACATTTACCCAGTTCTTTGATAAATAAATGACAGTCGTATCCAGACAAATTGTGGAAAAATATAGGAATAAGTTTAGGCACTCGAAAACGTAAGTTACAGTATTGATGGGCCGCTCCGCGATAAAACCCTGTTAAATGACAGTGATCTCTAACTTTATCACCAAACAAAGGGGTTTTGCAAATGTGACAATTTTTTGCATTTTTGTACGCTAAAGCATCTTCATCGTCGAAAATCATAGGAACCTCTTTATTTAAGATCTCATGTATTTCATTTACATGTCTGTACAAGTACTCTAAAAACTTGGATACGCAATCGGGTCCGCGATACTGAATAAAACGATTCAGACTTCCGTCATAAGAACAAACTATGTAATACGCAAAAGCTGCAGGCTTATGAATTTGTTTATTTGAGGTGAAGCTAATCGATGGTGCTTGCTCGCAACCCTGGTAAGGTTCAAGAATAGTTTCAAAGTCAGCGTACACTACAAATGGTACGTCTTGTTTACGATCGAAATTTTTAAATTGCAGATATGTACCTTTATCTGGAAGTACAGTAGCAATTCCACTACAAACATGCATATCATATTTGTATTCTGATACAAAAAATATGAGACAGTCTTCGCAAAAATAAAGTTTACCATGATGCTTAGTAATTTGAGAACGTACAAGACGCGACAAGTCACGAATCAAAACATAATGCGAGTTATTACCGCGCTCGATTAAAAGTAAATTGATCCTATGTTTCCTTTTGTACTCGGACCTGTAAAGAGGTCCTACAACAGTTCGATTGTTTTTTAAAGAATACACATTAATACTGATATCAGTATTATCGGATTCAAATGTCTTAATATCAGCAAAGGTGACAGGGAAACTCATATTATCAGTTTTTAAAACAGTCTTAAAATAGGGATACGACGATGTACGCTCACTATGATGTGAGGACGGGTAAATGGCGGCAACAATGCACCAGAGAAAACAATAGTCATCGTTATTGCGAATATTTATGCAAGCCTTTTTATTTTTTATTAATTTAGGCAAATCCACGTAAGATGACGCTTTTAATGGATCAAATTTATTGACATTTATTTCTAAATACAAATTTGATAAAAATGTCCAACCAGAATCGCGGTCTTCAAATTCCTCTACCTTTTTTCTTATAGTTATAAAGAATTTTTGAAAAAGCTTCTCCAAATCATAATTTTGATGCACAGAAAAATTTTTTGTTGCGAAAGACTTAATTTCTTGCCTGTCATCTTTGAATAAAAGAAAATTGCAAAAGTATTCGAAATTAACTTTAAGGCTCACTTGTTTTTGAAGCGCATTTTGTAAAATTCTTAAAAATTTGCATTTCAAAGAGTTCAAAAATACGTCAGGTAAACAAGTTTTAAAATCATCAGTAGCAATTATCCTATATGACGATATGCGACCTTTAAAAGCTGAGGAAATTTGATAAACCTCATCGTTTAGTTCTACAACGGAATTATTTTTATGTTTATTACTTTTTAAGTGACCCACCCACTGTTTTCTTTCTACTCTGATGGAGCACTCTGAGCAAAAAGGCATATTTATGTAAGTTTATTCAGATTACAACACAATAAAAAATAATAAGAGCAAACAGACATTTTACGCAAACGTTAAAATAATACTGAATTACTTGTTGTTAGAGTAAAATTTAACGTCAGCCTCTACAAAAAGTTCTTGAAGTCGTTGAACAAATTTTTGCAACGAGTTCCACTGTGGTGTTTCACTGTTGATTTGAGCCTTAACTGCAAGAAGGGCTTTCTTCCAACGCTGATCGGGCAACTCACCGCGAATGTCTTCGGTGTGAGAGACCTTCAGCTCCACGAAGAAGTCTCCCTTCAGAACGCATGCTCGTTTCGTTGCTCCTGTCGGCAGTCGGTTGATTATAGACGAGTCGAGCGCATTTGAAGAAACAGAGGGTTTCGGCGTAATATTAAAATCTTCCGGGAATATACCAAACAAATCATGAGGGTTTTGGTTTCCTTTTATCTTCGATGCGGCAGAACTGTAAAAAACAATTAAATCAGTACAACCACCTTGATGTTAGAAGGTTTACTAGAATTACCTTTTAAAAAGATAATGAATAAGATAGTAAAAACAAATACCTGGTTGATGATGATTTTCGTTTCTTAATGGTTTTTTTCGATTTGAGATTATCTTGGCTTACGCTGTCCTCTGAATCAGATCTAAAACAGGATATATGGATAATTATTAATCGTTTTTGTTTAAAAACATACATTAACAGTGAAAACAAGTCAACGGGAAATATACCTATTTGCTGCACTTCTTTTTTGTTTTCCAAATTTTGAGGTGACGGGGGTCACGTTAGCAGCAATGATGCTTTCAAATTCGGTATCAGACCTATAAATAATAAATAATTGATATAATTAAATCACTGAAACATTTTAAAGTTATTTGGGAAAAAAGTGTACTTACTCACATTTTAACAGTAGCGAGATGAAACAGCAGGAGGTGGTAATGCACTGGGCGGTAAGCTGGCGGACGAGGTGTAGGGCAGCGGTGGCGGTAGCTGGAAGTCTCGGAGCACAAAAAGAACGCAGTTGTGGAAGTTGACAAATAAATAGCGAATTCTTGATGACTTTGTTACATGCGCCAGGGGTGTTACTTGAGTAATTTTGCATAAAGCAGTTAATATCGCTATTATTAATTTAATATTATTGCTATTTCTATTGCACTGGAAGAACCAGTGAGAGAAGATTCCATCTTCACATCCATATTGTGGTAATTAACATTATTTTTATTATAAGTAGTGTAAATTGGTTTTTTTCTTTAAGCTTACATGTTGTGATAGTTTGAATGTTTATTCCAGTAACTGTTAACATTTAACTAGGGTTTCTCACTGGTAAAATAATTATATCAAGTTTAATGAACGAAATGTATTCAAAATGTTCGACACAATTAAAAGTATTGTTACCAATTATAACATTATTTGATACATTTACGATAGTGCCAGCCCTCAAAATGTATATTCTTGCATATTTTTAATGGGGCCACCGGCGTTGTGCAATTTCCTTCACATCGATTGAAAAAAACATGTTGCGTAATTGACCAATGCCTAATTAATAAAATGCAGGAATATTTGTTAAATCAACAAATGAAAAAAAATATATATATTAATTTAAATTATTTACGCAAATGTACTGGAAACAGAAAAAGTATTTTCCCGAACAAGCGAACTTGACAAATCGATTTCTTAATCCAGAAAACACCTGTAATTGTAAATTTATTGTAATTCCAACATTGAATACAAAAATTAAATATTACCAATATAAAGAATTTAACAATGGTTTCATCATAAGCGCCCTCTATAGGCTAAGTACTGAACTAATATAATAGCTTAATGAATGCATTACACTTTCATATAAGTTGCAAATGGTTTCGATTAATTCCGATAGATTAAGCAAAATATTCGTTATTCTACGCCACCTATGTTCATTTGCGTGAAATCATCACAATAATAGCGAGCGTCCATAGTTGAAATGTGATCGCGGATCTCATACCGCCCGGTCTTCGAGTTCTAATTACAATTACGCAAAACATTGTATGTCGCATGCGATTATATTTTTAGCTAAGCTTAATTTTGCACACAATAAAACTGATTTTACATCAATATGTTAAAGTGAGATATGTTTTTTTAGAAATGTATTAATATATAACGTTCCTATAGATGGCATTACAATAGCATTAAAATTAACTGGAGCACATTTATGCGTTGTTTTCTTGCGTTTTGGTTTTACAAACCAAAAATCAGTTGAACTAACGAATTGTTTATAAAACATCTTATAGTTTCGTAATTTAAATGATGATAAGACTGGTTTTATTCAACCGAAAACCAGTTAAAACCTACATCACGCTATTGAAGTTTTTATACTCAGGTTGATATATATAGTAAGAACTTTACCAAATGCATAAGTGTCTTAGTACTCCTTGTGACCTACCGGCTTGGTTGTGCTAAGTCCCAGCTTGTCAATCTCGATGCTCGATTTGATCACCCTTGCACTGAGTATTGCTGAACTATCTCGAATATTTGGGAGGGATTCTGTTACTATGCGGTGGTAGATAACGGATGAACTCGTCCCTGGTGAAGGATGCAAACTCACCATGTACACAAAAGCGGTCATACGACCACCGGGAACTAAGCGTCCTGGGTGACCCGATCTTGTCTGTGGAGCCTGATCACCTTCACGACAAGTTGTACAAACGCGTCTGCGCTCCGGCCAAGTGCGAGGTGTTTAAGCTTTTGCATTTTACGAAATCAACTAATATTCTTAGTTTAACTTGGACTTTAAGAATGTATAAAATCTATACCTCCATTTTACGCAAACCCAATTTTGAAATCCACAAATAATGTCAGGCATTTGGATCATACGAGTGGGGAGGACGAATTCGCTCGATATCGAAAAAGGTGGGACAGAATGCATGCATGAATTTCATTTTGCGCAAACCCAATTTACGTTACGACTTGTTATTTGTTCAATACGCATGCGAGAGATAATCTTTTTATTTTAAGCACAAACCCAATTTCCGTTACATGTCGCGAAACGCGCACGTTAGCGCGATTATTTAATTTTGCGCAAACCCAAATTTTGAAATCCACAAATATCGCTCGATATCGAAAAAGGTGGGACAGAATGCATGCATGAATTTCATTCTGCGCAAACCCAAATTTTGAAATCCACAAAATAATATTGGGCATTTGGATCACACGAGTGAGGAGGGCGAAATTTTCGCCCGATCGAACGAGGTGGGCCAGAATGCCCAATATTATACTACTCCTAATAATATAGATATAGGTGTTTAGATGTAGTATTCAGACATAACCACGCATTGATCAAAATTTTAATAATTTATTGTAAACAGTGCGGTCACCCTACTTGACAGAAAGAGATTTTATAGTTTCTACAAAACAACAAAACAAATAATTGACAATGACTGACTTAAATTGTCACTGTAAGTAAAGTTTCATTAAAGTAAAATAGTCTGAATAGGATCCATATAGGGTATGATTCTGAAAATAGGGTAACCATGATTTACTTCATCGGTGATTTAATTAAGGGGAAAATTAACAAAAAAGAAATAGCTTTTGTTTCATCAATTACCGGGTTTGAAAAACTGGTTTCTGATCACATCGTCGATGTATTTTTTTATTAATACAAAAGAATTGGATTGGAATCTTCCGAATTGAAAATAATAAACTAATAAATGCATGTCTCTGATCGCGCGTTTAATCCAGCATTATTCCATGTCGAGATATAATAAACTTCCTTTTAAAAAGAAATGAAATTCTGGGACCCATTCAAGGCCGTTGACACATTTTATGCGGTGAAATCACACGTAATCCTGGATTGCGGTATTGATTGTAAGCGTGTGATTTGAGATTCGGTTGTAATTGCCGGCTCAGTGGATTCGTCAAACGTTCGCGGATTACCGTAACAAGCAGTATTTATAACGGATTCGATTGAACTTGATAATTCCGCCCGTATTTCTGTTTAATTTCGAAGAAAAATTTATTCAATTTATTCGGGACTTTCGAAGTATGTTTCATGGGAGATAATCACTTTCGTATGTACGGTCGCTCTCAATCGTTGAACAAATTCGTGGAACAATTAGGCAGTATGTACTTAATAATATATAAATAAACAAATAAATATCAGCGGATAATCTCACACGAGTTGACCTAGTCCCAAACTAAGCTCTAGGCTTGTAAGAAAGAAAGAAAGAAGGAAAAAAATAATAAAGAAACATACTTTATTTGACACACATTTGGACACATTTGTAACAACTTAAACTTTAAAGAACTTAAATAATAATAAAAGTTCGAAATTGTGTCAAATAGGCACTCGGCATTATGCCACGGCACGTCAGTTTCCAGTGGTCCCTGCTTAAAAGGCCTATGGATCGCTGGCGCCGACATAATTAAAAATGACAAAAAATAGAGCAAGGTATTAAAGGTATACAACAAAAAAAAACAATAACTAAATCGAGCCTTAAATTATGAAAAATACATTAGTACAAAAATAGCGAAAGTAAGAAATAGCGAGATTCGAGAACGATGTGGATTGAAAGAAGATAAGACTATGATAGCCCTATGGATAAATAGTAGTTAGGTTTATTTGTTTAGACTTTTGGCTAAATGCTTGTATAGCTTTTGTCCTTTGATGATTTTATTTATATTAAATGTAAACGTTTCCGTCACTAAACTAAATAATAATATTTGGATGGCCTCCATAAATACCCTCGCCTACAGTCTTAGCAGCTATAGAATTAGGAAAGTAAATACTGGTCTTAGATACAGAGCGAATACTTACAAGTTTGATGAAAGGATAACTTCCAAGAATTGTTGTTTCTAAGTAAATATACGAACTATTTTTACTCAAGGTCAATATTATAATCAAGGAAATCTGTCGCTCATTTAATGTTGTATTTTCTCTAACATATTCTAGTTACTTTTTTTTTATTACGTGGAGAAGACAAACGAGCACACATGCCACCTGATGGTACGGTCGGCCTTATAAGAAGCTGCACACTTTAGTGTTTTGTCACTTTAACGTCATGTTTGAACTGCTGCACTGTGCTGACAAGGTGCAAAAGTGTGCAGCTTCTTATAAGGCTGACTGTACGTTGACTGAAGCCCATAGATAGTTCCAATCTCAAGATAACAATCATGATGACAATTCCAAAACTAATTATTTAATGAATTGGTTGAGTTTATTTTATTTGCATCGTCATTTTATAATATACTAGCATTTGTGCGCGACTCCGTCTGCGTAGAAGTCGTTTATCACTATTCCCTCGGGAACAGTCAAATTTTCCGGGATATGAAGTAGCCTATGCGCTATTTCAGACTATCTATCTTTGTGCCAAATTTCATCCAGATCCGTTCAGCCGTTCTGGCATGATTGAGTAACAAACATCCAAACTTTCGCATTTATAATATTAGTACCTAATATAATATTATACTAGCATCTTATTGCCGTACTCAGAGATGTCAATTAAATTTAATTCTTGTTTTGTGACGTGTTGTCTTATTCTATTGCTATAGCAAAGAAAGTGACAGCAGCAAATTTAATCAAGCATTATGTTTAATTGACGTTTCTGAGTGCGGCAGTTAGTGTTATTGTGTTGACAAATAGTCAACGCGTTTACATAAAGGTAGCCATCAGTGGCCGAATGCGTTAGCCAAATTCGGCTTAACCGGATTACTTATTTACTACAAAAAACCGTTTATAATACCTAGTCGGTAATCGAAAAGGGTTGCAGTCGATTACGGCCAAACCGAAAACTGTCGACGTAACGCTGCTCAAAGGTAATCGAAAAAAATATAAAGAATCTTACCGATTACAGATTACGAGTATGTGTAACATTTTCTTCAATTTGACTCGTTGATTTTAAATATTCTAAGTCCAAAAGGACTGTACAAATTGAATGATGAATTGCCATAACCTTTTCCAAATTGGCCCGGGATCCGTCAAATTGGAACGACAACAATAACGTTTCACGATTGTAACGATGTCGATACATAAAGATATAACGACGGCACCGGAATAACGACGTATTGAATAAATAAAATGACAATTACTGGGCCTTTATGAAACTCAAAGGTATGTCGTCAGCGTAACTGATTATTATTGAAAATAGAACTTAAATACGTTGAGATAAGGACGCAGGTAATTAAGGTTACATAAAGCACAGCATAATTATAGGCATTCCACTTGTAGGGCTGATTTTTCAATAAAGCTATCCGGAAGGTAAATTTTAGCTCTGTCCTTTTCTTTCATATGACTTCAGAAAAGGATAGTAGTACATTTAACTGTCGGATAGTTTTATCTGGGATTGAAAAATCCGCCCTTAGTCGTTAGTAATCACATTTATACCGGTTTTTTACATTTTGCATTTTCTTACATCTCTTCTACACAGTATAAAATAAAGTCGTTTTCCGCATCTGTCGGCTTTCTGTCTCTCTAGAAACCGAAAACCGCCAAAAAACACGTTTCTTGTATGAGAACCCCTTTATTATTGTTACAACGGGTGTAATTACAATTATAACATTCCGAAAAATTTAAGTGTCTAGCTTTTACGGTTCATGAGATACAGCCAGCCAGACAGACAGATAGACAGACAAACAGACGGACAGCGGAGGCATAGGAATCAAGCCCATTTGGCAACCTGTATGCACTGTAATAAACCAATCCAAAATAATGATGAATGATGACGACCCGCTGGCCTAGTTGGTAGTGACGCTTCTCGCGGTCCTGGGTTCAAATCCCGGTAAGGGCAGATATTTGTGTGATGAACGCGAATATTTGTTCCTGAGTCATGGATGTTTTCTATGTATTTAAGTATATATTTCTCTATGTAAGTATTTATGTCGTTGTCTAGTTCCCATAGTACAAGCCTAGAGCTTAGTTTGGGACTAGGTCAATTGGTGTGACATTGTCCCCTGAGATTTAAATCTAACGTTAATATGAAACCATTACTTTCATCTTTACAATAAATTAATGTAATTATCTTGCCTTTAGAAATACCGAAGTCTTGTCAAAACCCTCCTTAATTATCCCACGGAATTTGATAAAGATGGACTATACAAACACGTTCGGTTCAGAAGTGCCCGTTTACGAATAAATCACGTTATATTAAAATCGCACATCAAATTTGATGACATTCCGTGCCTATTAAGCTGCGTATCCACCAAGCGCACGCGCTCGCGCGGCCGCCTCGCGATTTGGCTCGGTCCATGTGGACGTGCCTCAGGACTGTTCGGGCGGGGTTGCCGAGGTAACGTGCACCCGAACAGTCCTGAGGCACGTCCACACGGACCGAGCATTTGGCTCGCGAGGCGGCCGCGCGAGCGCGTGCGCTTGGTGGATACGCGGCTTTATAGAATACATAGGGAGATTTTGAATACATTACTCATGCTCGTAATTCACTTATATGTTCACGCAAAAATGAATCTTATCGCGATCATAACCGAGGAGACATTCCCTTTTTCACATTTGAGTAACACCCGTATTCACAAACAATACTTAAGGGATCCTTCACTGAGTAAACGCACTGCGTTCAATACAGCTTTGTGATTGGTCCTTTTTCACCGACCTTTTGTTAATGAGACGATTTGAACCACCATGTGCGTCCGTGAGCACTGTGAGACCTCATAGTGACGTTTGTGAATACGGGTGTAAGACACGAATAAAATTATTTCAATGACACTGATACTCGATTTGTCTACAAAATGGTCCCAATATAGAGTATAATGGTGTTAAACATAATTTTTATCTTCAGTGCCAGTGACACGCCTAATGTATTCAAATTGCATACAATTCCTCGTTTCTGGCACTAAGTGCTTAAGGAAGTAAAAACTCCATGTTTGTTAAGGGTGTTTTTGTAATCGAATACGCGTATTAGATTTCTGGAAGAATAAAAGTTTTGCGATATTCTCATTTAGGCTCATATGTACATTTATATTCATAATCAAATTATGCGTCTGCTGAAAATTACAGACATGTCTCCTTATTAAAGCCAAAAGGAGGGTGTTATAATTAAATTTAACTTGTAACAGATACACAGATACCCAGCTGTGTATCTATCAGATACACCAGCTGTGTATCTAACAGATACACCAGCTGTGTATCTAACAAATACACCAGCTGTGTATCTGTGTATCTGTCGGCCGGCCTGGGGTGTAAACGGCGTGCGGTCGGTCGAACGAGTGAAAACAATACCATAACTGGTCAAAGACGACATGGTTTTTATCACCTAGAATAGAGGCCGGTTCTATTTATTTGGGATTTTTGCATTTGGTTACACCCACTTAACTTCTTGATACATTGTATTACTTATCATTGGTGATACTGCAATACCACGTAACTAACAACTTCAATGAGTTGCAAAATGTACCTTACTGATTACGTGCTAAGGTGTATTTTGCACCTTATTTTCATTTGCTAGTTACGCGGATTTGCCGTGTCACCGACGTATATGGTATACTAGAGGAAGCCCGCGACTTCCTACGCGTAGTATAAGTTTCCCGCTACTCCCCTAATTTTAACCTCCTAGGGGATGAATTTTCAAAACTAGCATATTCATTAGAATCCAAAATTTTAAGTGCCTAGGTCCAGTGGAGTTGGCCATACGTTGATCGATCAGCCAGGGAGTAACACCCGTATTCACAAACGTCACTATGAGGTCTCACAGTGCTCACGAAGTGGTTCGAATCGTCTCATAAACAAAAGGTTGGTCGAAAAGGACCAATCACAAAGCTGTATTGAATGCAGTGCGTTTACTCAGTGAAGGATCCCTTAAGTATTGTTTGTGAACAGGGGTGTCAGTTTCTTCCTTTATAATAATTTATAGATATAATTATTCTAACTAACAATTCATCAAATAACATCAATTTACATTCTCATTGTTATGTCATTGTATGGATTCCCGCATTTCTCTCAGCCTTTGAAGGCAATATAGTATCAACTCACTTTGACTGCCATTGCCTTCAAAATTCATCCATTTTCAACAGGCTCTATTGAAGTCTTACAGTCTTCGTAATTTAAGCGATCTAGATGCGATATTACAGATGAGACATTATATAATACAGCTAGTTGACTTACATGGAAAACGTTTATTTAAATACCCAGTTGCACTTACTGCCGCACTCAGAAACGTCAATTAAATTAAATGCTTGTTTAGTGACGTGTTGTCTTATTCTATTGCTGTAGCTAAGTGACAGCAGCAACTTTAATTAACCATTAAATTAAATTGACGTCTCTGAGTACGGCAGTAATGTTTATAAGTTTTAGTGCCTCATTATCATTCCTTCTGTCATTTTTTATTAAATAGATTTTTTTCATTATAGAAAATAACAGTATACGACTTAAAGCGACATTAAACTAAGCAAAAGTTGAAAAGTCAGCTACATGTACCACAAACACACGTTAAATTCAAACTACCATTGTTTGCGTTAAGGGTTAATATGATGGAAAAACTGCCTCTGGTTACTGACTATGACCTAACGATATATTAATAAAAAAAACATAAATTTCAGTTGAGTTTATGTATGCATACCTGGAACCAAACCCGGGACTGCTAGCTTCGTAGACTGGATCACTACCAAGTAGGCAAACGTGTTGTCAAACAAAATAAAGGAATTTAGGGAAGGTTGTATAACATTAAACTTTTGTTTTTTTTTAATACTCGCGCTCATTTCACAAATATTTGCAAATGTTTGTGTTATGAGCGTGAGTATTTCTCTATCAAGTATTTATATCGTTGTCTAGTACCATAGTACAAGCTTAGAGCTTAGTTTGAGACTAGGTCAATTTGTATGAAATTCTCTAATTATGTTTTTATAATTTATTTTAATTAATTTTGCACATACTTTAATTTCTACTCTTCACGCGTTTCAATTCCTATTGCCACCGCTGACTCAAGAAAGCTGTGGACATAATAAATCTTCAGTGATAAGGAGGAAGATATCGCGCTCTCTGTCGCTCGGGAATTAAGTCGGCTATTTGGGAAGTTGGACTACATCCAGCTGTACGATCTGTTTTAAGGAAACTGAGTGTTTTAGAAGCGACAATATTTGCAAGTTCTGACGAGATATAGATAAATTTAAGGGGCTTTATTCTACTCGTTAAAACCATATTGTTTTTGGCATATTATTGTATTATTTTTAACACATAATAATATAGCAAAATATAATTACAATTTCACTGTATATAACTTCAAAAATCAAGTCTTTGTGGTTTAATTTTTGTAAGAGACCTCTGTACCTTACCTTACCATGAGTTACAATTACTGTGCCTATATTCAACACGGTAAAAGCAATATCGTTTTTGATCTGTTATCGTATTGTCACCGTTTTGATAGCTCTTATTTACTTGACAGTAATGGCGTCTGGGTAGTGATTCTTTCAGAAGCAAAGGTGAGCGAACGCAGGAGTGATGTCCAAGCGGCGAGGTTAAGTAGTCCCGTCAAGGCGAACAAAACAAATTTCAGCGCGTGTATTAAATTTGGCAGCATGGCTTCTCGAACGTATAAGGCTGCCTAATTGAGAATGCACGCGCTAATATGTGTTTTGCTCGCTCTGACGGGACTACTTAAACTCGCCGCTTGGACTTCACTCCTGCATTCGCTCACCTTTGCTTTTGAGAGAATCACTACCCTGACGTCAAAAAAATACCTTAACAGGTCAACTATGATAATGGTTTTTGCCGCCGGGAATAGAGGCCCAGAGGGCTTATTGTCTAACGCACTCGCAATCAAGATCGTTTTCATTTTGAAAATCGAAGGCTTGCCTGCATACAAAATGAAAACAATTGCTCCACTTTAAAGCCGGTTGCGATTACGAGTGCGTTAGACAATAAGCCCTCTGTACTCACTAGCGAGTCGAAGCTCTGTCCCTCGCAGGCCTCGCAGTATTCTTATAGAGTGCGAGGGACAGAGCATTCGACTCGCTAGCGAGTACGGTAATTATTGTAACTCACGGTAAGGGTACTGAACTCATCTGACTAGTAAAACTCAATATAAACGTGTAAATATATATCGTGTAACATAAAGACGAAGAATAATAACAGAAGAATTTTCATGAAACTAAACTAAGATCATTAAACTAACTTTTCTTTAAAAAATCGCATCCTATTGGTCTATCCGTTTCGGACCTAGGATCCCACAAACACACAGATACATACATTAAACTTGTAGTACCCCTCTTTTTTATCGAGGGGTTAAAGGGGGGAACTAGACGCTATGAAGCCGTGTGTACCAGGGCCGCATGAAACTTAAGCTAACAATGATGGCGCTCAGTGGCTATTCTATGTAGCAAGACGTCGAACAATACATCGAATTCGAACGATGATGATAGTATTGTTTAACAAGGGTATCCTATTACAAGGTCGAGTTTTGTCCCCAACTATGTAAGTTTTGGAAATGAATGTTTTTTAAATATTTTTTATTCTTTTCAGAGTGTTAGGTTACTTTTACAACAATCTTGAGGTCTTAGACAAGATGCATTCGGCGTCTGTTACCGTTATCTGGGGGGTTATTCTGACATAGCTATGCAGTTCATTTTACGGCGAGCGTGAAGGACGGAGCTATAACAGTTATATAGCTCTGTCCTTTTCTCTCAGCGTAAACTGAACTGCATAGTTATGTCATAATAACCCCACTGAAATGTGTAGGATTGACGTAACCTGTCAGACGATCGCGTCGAGCGCCTACGTGTCGATTCCATACATTGTGTCGGGTTTCGAAAATCGTTAACGTTGTTAGATATTGCAACATCATCGAAATATCGGGAACTCACCGCGGGAAGAACCCGTTTATTATTATTAGTGTCAAAAATCTTCCATGTTAATTTACAAGGGCCTTATTTTAATTTGTTTCTACACATTTAATTAACTTACTTATACAGGGTCTTAGGCAGAAGGTTGGACAAACTTCAGAGACTAACTCTGTAGGTCATACTCATCAACTTTTATTATGGGACCAACAACCAAATCGCGAAAAAAACAACTGTTCCATACATTTCGGCTGTTTAGCTCTCAAAGTTTGTATGGAACAGCTGTTTTTTTTCGCGATTTGGACGTTGGTAGATGAGTATGACCAAGAGAGTTAGTACCTGAAGTTTATCGAACCTTCTGCCTAACACCCTGTATAGAGAAATACATATAAATACATAGAAAACATCCAAGACTCAGGAACAAACTATTTACCTATGCCGTGAATCTAGCCCTTTGCATCGTCAGTCTATAAAAATCGTCGTTCTACATCACAATATGCAGTTTCTCCATTCTCTCAAGTTTAAAATGGCCGAATTATAATTTCAACGGCGCCACAGTTAGAGGATACGACCGAAGGCCGGCAGACTTATGAGATGGCATCTGTCTACAGATTTCATCTTGCGTAATAATAATAAAGTGGGGCTCGGCAGTGACAGGCGGCTTAAGTCTGTCTAGCTTGCTTTACCGTCGCCCTTGAGAGGGACTTGCTATATTTTTGTACAGTCACTGACTGTAATTTACCAACGTTGGCCTCAAAAATATCTGACAAATGAAATGAAATAAGCTAAAGTGGGACTGGGCTTGATAGAGACGTCTGCTGTATAGCGGCCTTTACACGTAAAGTTCGGACCGCGGGAAACGCCACGCGCCGTTCCAATCTTGGTCCCGAACCGTACATTTTTTACTATTACAGTTGCATTTACACGTACGGTACGGTTCGGAACGAACTCCGAACTTTACGTGAGCAGGCCGCTAATGTTTACCGAACGGTGGGTCAAACTTACCAGAATGGACTCCGGTAGAGGGCCACCAGAGGGCTTATTGTCTAACGCACTCGCAATCACAATCCTTTTCATTTTGAAAATCGAAGGCTCGTCTGCATACAAAATGAAAACAATTGCTCCACTTTGAAGCCGGTTGCGATTGCGAGTGCGTTAGACAATAAGCCCTCAGAGCAGAGGCAGACTAAAGACGAGATGGGCTGACTTGGACGCGTTTTGAAGCAAGTGGCTTGAATGCACTTAATAGAGACGAATGGCGGAAGGAGGGGAGGCTTTTGCCCAGCATCTGGACGGACACTCATAAGGGTTAAAAAAACGCTTTAGTATGTTTCTTGGAAAAATCAAGTATTTTGGAGCCCATTTTTGTCCAAAATTTTGTTTGTATAATGAATGTAAGAGGTGTATAAAAATACAGTTTTCAAAGATTGCTGCTATTAGGTAGTAATATAGTTGGTTCGGTGTTGGCAAAGAAATGGTATTTCGATACGTTTCCATTTTATTCAACAGAGTACTTAGATCTTTTTATACTATTTCAAAAAAAGGAGATTGTTCTCAATTTACCTGATATTTTTATATGTTAGTATGTTTATATGAAGGTCATGCTCGTACTTCATATTTTGGTCCCATAGAATAGTTTCATGTATCATGCCAATAGGAAATTCAAAGGAGACCGGTCACTGGTCGGTCAAATATTTTGAATATTTTGGAAAAGAGCCGTAGATCATTTAATTCTCGGAACCCTAAATGTTGATAACGTAAGTTTTTTTTAACTCCCATAATATTTCAACTTTTTTTGCACTTATTTATAAAGACAGGAAGATTAAAAACAATCCATAGAATGCCTGATGGCGTCATTAGATAAGAGTTATGCCCGACAGTGGGCTTAGTTGCAAAAGTATGGGCTCGTTACTCGGCAGAGCAATTAAGGGCCAAGTTAAACACGATAACTCAGCTGCGGTCGAACTCGCCCAAGTTTCTTGGTACTTGCTCGCAACATGTGCGTTATGTAGGCTCGGTAGGGCCAGCCAAGTCTACCGCAAGAGACATTTTTAGAAGTTGATGTGCGATTATGTTTCACTATTAGAGCCTCCGCTAAATATGAGCGGGTGCCTGCTTGTTGTTGATCATTCAAAATGAAAAATGATGAAAAAAACCTAAAGATGATTTTTAACAACCTATTCGATGATACCGTACTTGTATGACAAGTTATTCGTACCTTTTACCACCCAGCATTTTTTAGTTGCCACTTTGAACTTTATTCACCTGTAATAAGCCTGCAAAATTGTGCAGGTGATAAAAGATGGGAATAATCCTGGTTAGCGCTGCTTATACTGGGTTACCTTTGTTCGTCAAAATAATTTTGGTCAAATGTATCATTTCCCAAATTTTCATTTCCCAAAAAGTGGTTTCCCGTCGCAGTTGATTAATTTTTTATGTAGTCTCAAGAGTAACCTAACCTAATCTGTGTTTCGATATCCCGGATATAAAACAATAATAATACACTTTTTGGGAAATGAAAATTTGGGAAACGAACGATACATTTGACCAAAAATATTTTGACGAAACGGCAGGCTCCCCTGGCGTCCGCGTATGTTTTAACAAAGCCCCTTAAGAGGATTTCGAACCTAAAGATATCCATACAAAATGCGATTTAAACCTAGTCTGATTTTTACGACTTTTGAATATGTTGTAGATGTTATGGAAAACTAGGTCTATAGGTTTCCTATTTCTTGTAAATAAACAAATAAAAGTCAAGTCAAGATCGTAGCAGGTGGAAAAAAGTGGTCTCTGCCTAAAGTGCCTACCCTTCTGGGAAACAGGCGTGATTTTATGTATGTATGTATGTAAACAAATAAAAAAACACAAAAAAGTAAACGTACAAACCTAGATTTTCATAATTACTTCAACAGATTCAGCGCCTTCGAATGTGCCATCCCCTTTACTGGGAATATGTTGGGAGAAAGAGTTGGGTATGAGAATTTGGAGAAAGATATACTTTGTTTGATTATTAGAATAAGGAACTAGTAAAGCTGGGCATTCGCGGACGCGCCGTTTGTCTCGGTGACGTGCGCGTTCGCTTTGCACTGCGGTGTATAGTATGAATTCTCATACGACGACATGCCACTATACAACGCAGTGGAAAGCGAACGCGCACGTCACCGAGACAAACGGCGCGTCCGTGAATGCCCAGCTTAACTCGAACATGAACTTCTTCATTCTATTAACGATAACGTATGGTTCTGGTTAAAAATCATCAGCTGTAGGTGCGTGACATGACACCTCAGCATTTTGCTAAGCTAGTGTCCGTTTTACTGCCGTAAGGACACCCATTACGTGTTATCCATCATTGTTTTCTTTTAAGATTTGTATGTCCTATGGTTAGTGAAAAAAGTCTTCCTCCTTTTTCTTCGTAAATATGTATGAAAACGAAATAGATTCCATAAGAGTATGTAATGTACACTTTGATGTAAATGCGATTCAGAAACTGGAAGTAAGATTGAATGTTCGTACTCGAGTTACAGTTATAGTTCGTGAACCCTTCCACACATGCACCAAAATGTATTTACCTAATACTTAAGTATTTTTCAGTTCTACATTAACAAAGTCTTTGTTAAGTTTCTTTATCTATAGGTACTTGCATTTACTCGTCTTCGCTATAGATTATAATGCTACCAAAAGTTATCTGAATTCGTTTAACCTTCTGACTTTTTCGTGCTCGCGGTAACGATATCGCTATCTCGCTCCTGCTCGTGACATCGCTTTGTTATTAACGCCTTCTTATTACGCGTTAAGTAGATTCAATGGTACACTGCTGGCCACAAAAAGGATAAAAAAAATGGCATAAAATTCGCAAAACTATTGGTTTATTTAACAAGAATCGTGGTAATTATTACGTGGTCACACGAAATGTCTGCTACTGTTTTATTTGACGCATTTATAGCTTTTCGCAATTATATGACTAAAGCTATACTTAAGCAAAAAGATAGGCGGTTGTGACACAAAGTGAAAATTTTATTCACGATCGAGATGCCAATCGGTGAGTCACTACAAGGAATTTAAGCTTTAACAAACGTACTCTCATGATCAAATTTGTAACGTATTTTTAAGCTCCGACACAAAAACAGTTTATACGTTTAAAGTATCTCTGTGACATCGAAGCTCCCATCCCAGCTCTATGGCACTTAGCCAGGTTTTCTGAAAATCGGTAGGGCCATTTTAGTAGGGGTTCTTCTCTAATTTAAGAAATAGTTATTTTAGATATTTTCTATTATTTCGTCTGTACGCGTATTTTTTAAAACCTGTAGTAGTGTAGGTAGTGTTACTGACACTAATAAACTTTAAAAAAAGTCATCATTCTCATTCGTTATTTATTTATTTATTTTATTAACAACTTGCGACAAAATGCCATTTTTAACCTGCGACGCGAAAATACTGGTGTTGTTATCATAGTATCCGTGTGTCTGTATATGGCATCGTATCTCCTAAACTGATGGACTGATCGGATGGTACTTAACCAGGTTCAATGGCAATTGGTTAGGCCTTTAAGAGATATCAGCTTTGAAAGCAAGAATCGCCATTATATTGAGTTTTCATCTATTTAACAGTTGTAAGTGTTTCGCACCTCGATCGAACTGCATCAAACTAGTTTTGTGTTATTTAATACCGACGCTAAATATTAAAACTCAACACAATTACGTTACCCACAGAGTTAAAATTGGAACATCCAAATATTTTTAGAGGCTCGTTCATTGTCCTCAAGTGTACTTTATATCGCGTCACCCAGACAGGCTGGCAGCCTTAAGTAAACACTCATATGTGCTCGCCAGTGTACCAGAATAAGTAGATATAGCTAACACGCAATATGTACCTACTAATTGATATCATTAGTAATTCCTCAAGTGTTAGGAGAAATTCGCTTTCGTATTGTGTTGTTTTATTATGGTTATACGATTATTAGAAAGTAACAAAGACAAAGTTAACCTATTAAGAGATCTCTTCCAGTTAACCTTTAGTGAAAGAGGAAATGCACGAGGAAAGGAGGGCACCAGAAAATCATCATCATCATTAATAATCATTGATAGTGGTTAGTTTAGTTTAGTTTAGTTTGATTTAGTTTAGTTTAGTTTAGTTTAGTTTAGTTTAGTTTAGTTTAGTTTAGTTTAGTTTAGTTTAGTTTAGTTTAGTTTAGTTCAGTTTAGTTTAGTTTAGTTTAGATTGGTTTAGTTCGCATTTATAATATAAGAGTCATTACAGTGATAATCACTGTAATTTTATAAATGCGAACAATATCGTTAGTTAAGGAGTAGGTATTATGTTACGTTCCCTCAAAGATAATAACTTCAATTTGCTTAAACAAGAAGGCGAAACACTCTCATAACTTACTGAACTATTTGTAATACTGTTCATAACAATGTGCCGCGATTTGTCCGGCGATAACTCACGCACGTAAAACTGCCGAACCCTTTGAACGGGAACTTTCGCATAGTTTCGGCCAATAATCCCATTAATTATTAATATTTACGAGGCCTAAACGTTTTTGCAAATTATTAGTTTGTAGTTTAGTGAAGTAAGTTACCATGGCAAGGCCAAATTTATCTTTTTACAAGCTTTTATTTAAGACTACGCCGAGCGCACAGTGGCGCCCTCATCACTATTATTGTGTTTTCTAATAAAATAAAGTATTTTCTTGAAATCGGACGGTGCATTTTTGTACTACAAATGAAAACACAACTTATAGGACATATCACATAGTTTAATAACAATTGACCTTTGAGTTATCAACTTAACGGAAAAAAGTGGCCACCTTTTCCCGTTAAGCTGACTACTCATACGGTAATTGTTATCAAAGTTTGTTACGTATCCCATAAATTGTGTTTTTACTTGCTCTACAAAAAAGCATCGTCCGATTTCAAGAAAATACTTTATTTAATTAGAAAACACAATAATAGTGATGAGGGCGCCACTGTGCGCTCGGCGTAGTCTTAACTTCACATATTATTATAGATAGATAGATAAAACATTTATTTGATGCTTTAATCACACACATACAATTATTGTTAGTGGAAAATAAACAATATCAATCGAACAAGGTACAGTTAACAGCAAAATAAACTGATGAAATATTGTCTCAAAATAGTATGTACAATAAATTGAGTGACATCTACTGACTATTATAGTTTAGCATAAGTAAATTAACTCCTAATGTTTCATTAGTAAGTGATCACATTAATTTCGAAACTGAAAAAGTAAGTGACATGCCATTCAAACAACAAAAAACATTTGGAAATATAAAGCTGGTATAAGGATTAACATTAGATATTATCAGGATTTAGAAATCAAATCTATCTTCTCACTCTTATACTCAAATAATACCACGGGCTTCTGTGAAAGCACTAAACTGAAGCTTCAACACCCCCTATTTTTTTTCTACGGCTTTACCCTATGGTTTTACCACCCCCGGATACCTTCAGCGCCCGATGTACTTAAAACCGGCCAAGTGCGAGTTGAACTCACGTGGAGAGGGTTTTCCTGTAATCAACAAGCAACGTAGAATGTATGCTTGTATTTTTTAAAAATTTTAGCCTCAGTAGTTTCTGCGGTCAGGGGGGGTTGGAATGTTGGAATGGTCGATTATTGACTTCTTTAATGAATAAAATCAAAACTATTTATTTTACAATAATAAAAAATATATATTTAAGATCCTCATAACGAGCCCTTTCATTTGATATATGACATAGTAAGGTTTGCAAAACTTTTTTTTGAATTTCCTAATTGTTCCCCGAGAATGACCCTTATTTAAAGTAATTATTTATTTACTTTGCACATCTATTTTTGGGTCATCAATTTACATAATATGTGTACCTAATTTCAACTCAATCGGTCCAGTAGTTTCGGAGAAAATTGGCTGTGACAGACAGACGGATAGACAGACGCACGAATGATCCTACAAGGGTTCCGTTTTTTATTTTTTTCTACAGAACCCTAAAAATCAACTAAACCTAAAGAAAACTAGCAAAAAGTGCCAAAGGCGTGGTCGGCCCTTAAATATAATATGTATTATTCCCCCGAGATCGTCGTAGGTATATTCGGTCCACATTATGCATGCCGATTCCATCAATCCCTCGCCGAAAGGGCTCTCGGCTGAAAGGGTTAGGGCTGGGTGCTTTAATATGTACATTATTTTATTTAAAGTTGTCGGCAAAAAATAAGGTTCAGGTCGAATCAATATTTAATGGAATCTTTTTTTCGTCATAAGGGTTTGCTCTTTAGCTGAGACCAAAGAGTCAGTTCAAGGTCGACGATAGAGCGTTTACTCCCAAGCACTCAAAGCCGTATTTACAAACGTCACTATGAGGTCTCGCAGTGCTCACGAACGCACAGGGTGGTTCAAATCGTCTCATAAACAAAAGGTCGGGCAAAAAGGACCAATCACAAAGCTGTATTGAACGCAGTGCGTTTACTCGGAGGATGCCTTAAGTATTGTTTATGAATACGGGTGTCATTCCCAAAATTACAGAATTTTACAATCTCAGAGGCCCTAGACAAGACGCATTCGGCGTTCTCTATCGCGGTCGCGTCGAGCAATTCCATACATTTGGACAATTTTCGAAAATAGTTTACTTTAGCGTAAAGCGACTTGCCTAGCCTCACAGATTATTAATATACCTACTGCGGGCCTAGTATGGTTGCGTTTATCGCGTGAATAAAGCATCCGTCACTCTCGTACTTCGTCGTATACACGTGGCAGAAAGTGACGGATGTTTTATCCATATTTTGTCACGCGATAAACGCAGCCTTATTACGCCCACTGGATATCCCAAAACTCAACATTCAAATTAAGGTATCTTTAAACAAAATTTTGAATCGGTGGTTTTGGAAATGTGGTAAAGAGTAGTAGTAGTCTGGTATTGCGTCGGTGGCCTAGTGGCTTAGGGGGTCGACTCGTGATCGTAAGGTACCGAGTTCGAACCCCCGCGGTCACCATGTACCAATGAGTTTTTCTAACTTAAGTGCATTACCCGGTGCTCTTACGGTGAAGGAAAAACATCGTGAGGTAACCTGCACATTCGAACAGCTGAGTGTGTAAGAGGGTAATTGCATAAAAGATGCTAAAGGGTCGAATTGTATCCGAAAGGGCCCATCTGTAAGATAAGATAATATAAGATAAGTCTGGTATTTAAAATTCTGTTATATAATTGCTTGATATAGCGGCCGAATTAAAATCAATACGATAACATGTTAAAGGCTGTCTCAATAGAAAGCCTTATGTCCTTTGTCAAGAAACGTGAAAATGTATTATTTCCATCCAAATTAAATACAATAGGTAAATAAATCCATCTTGCCGAGTTACGCAAACAAACAAGTGTACACCGTACAGATCAACAAAAAACCTCACCCCTTTTTTGAAATGGTCACTGTTGTGTAAAATTTCAATGGCACACAAAGTCCAGGTTTTGTAAACGAATTTCTTTTATTCTTATAAATGTTACTTTGACGTTGAGGAAGCCCTAATAATGCAACAAAACAATGGAGGGTGTAAACAACAAAAATATAATTTTGGCTGGTTATAAAAGCTATTGTTCGTGCCGAAAACCTATAGGTAGGGAAAGTAACTTTTACATTGCTGTAGAAAAAACACAAGCGGACGATGTTGTTGGGTGGGTTGATGGACGGTCTGCTTGCAAAGCATGTAAATATGCAGGATGCTCAGAGCCTCGATTCTAGGCGGTAAAACCATATCGTCTTTGACCTGTAATGCCCGCCTTTCACAGCAAGCAGAACGGGCCTCGTACAAACTTCGTTTGGCTTACAACAAAATTTAAAAACTGCGACTGCGACATCCCTAATTTAAATTACTCGAAATAATCGTAAGAGCCCATTTTATTCACTAACCTTGAACTTTTTTTGAAAATAATATGCCTTGCCGAGTTTCTTACGCCGGTTCTCGGGGCAAAGGTTTTATTTTTCGAACCGGTGTGGTAATGCTTTTGACATTCAAAGACAGGTGCATTATATTTTGCCTAAATTGAAGAATAAAGAACTGTGACTTTGACTTCTTAGCTAAGGGGTTCATACGAGTCTGTATGTATTTTTAATACACTTTATAGCGTGTGGGCTACTTCACTCACTTGATTCTTGATTTTGTATTTGTTTTATCTAAAACATTATTTAACGTAACAAGTATTTAGTTTTGTAGACACTGAAGTTTTATTATTACAACCGCCTTAAAATTATATTCTAACAGACGCCACCGCCAAAATAGCAAAATGTCGTTTATTACAGAAACAACAACGCTTAAAATTACAATTTCAGCTAAACTCAACAAGGTAAAATCCCGAGCAAGTGTGGATTGGGTAACATTACTTAATTAATTAGGCAAAATCTGACTAAGATACTTTTAACAATCAATTAACACGTTTCCATTTTGTTAAATAATAAAGGCTCAGTTTCTTAGCCGCATGCTTGTAGCTATCCATTGACGCGTGGTTGTAACATTATTGAGCCGAGAGCTATTGCAGCGACGCAAAATATCACGAAAAACTAAGCCTTAACTATTTAATAGATAAAAACCCTAGAAATATTTGCGGCGCTACTTTCAGGAGCTGATTATCTCTAATTCCCGGTTCACATTATTCCAGTCCAGTAATCCGGCAGGCCAATCCAGTCCAGTGCAGGACTGGATCATATCGTTTACATTATTCCAGTCATTTAAGAGTTGTTAGAGTGGTAACACTATTGTGACAATGATTTCTAGGCAGAAACTCAAAAATTGTTTAAAAACTGTTCATTTAAGTACTACTGTTACTGTTCATTACAAGAAGTAAATGATTTAGTAGAACTAAAAAGAGACAATCGGCATGCTTATTGCCTAACGCGCTCGCAATCGTAATCGTTTTTATTTTAACAGCTCTTTTAAGTTAGGACAGACGGACAGACAGCAAACTGTCTCGCTGGGCTGCCTTCGGGTACAGAACCCTAAAAACTAAATTAAAACCAATTCATTCATTTGGGAGCTACAATGCCACAGACAAATACACACACACGACTTATAACACTCCTCAATTTGCGTCACATAACAAAAAACATGTTTTAATCTCAACATTAAAGCATCGTCGCAAAACTCGGCACATCGTAATCACTCTATACCATTAACGAATTACTGTTGCCTAGAATTTAGAGATTTACACGACGCACATACACAAACGAAGTTTGTTTTGTTTGAGTTAGCAACTCCGTTTCATTAAGTGGGGGTAGAACTCGGTTATCGCGAGGCTCGACGACGGCGCACGGAACTATCTGAATAAAATCTAATTACCTCTTGGGCTGAGAGCACCTGACTTAGTTACGCGGTGAAACTGGGTTTGTAGTTGCTTTTTAATGTTTTTAGACATTATATCGCAACCAAGGAAACGTATATCTATGCGTACAACCGTACAGGGCCGGTATTCTAGGCGGTAAAAAGCATATCGTGTTTGACCAAGACCGCCTAACCATGAGTTACAATTACCGTACTTGCTAGCGAGTCGAATGCTCTGGCCCTTACAGTATTTAGAGTCACATTAAAAAGTGCGAGGGACAGAGCTAGCGAGTACGGTAATTGTAACTCATGGTAAGGGTACTGTTATGGTATTGTTTTTGCTCTACCGCCATTACTGTCAAGTAAATAAGAATACTATAACAGGTCAAAGACGATATGGTTTTTACCGCCTAGAATAGATGCCCAGGGGCTATATTTAACTCTGTAAAAATTTATTGCATTTAATTTATTATCCTATTGTTTTTAACTCGGCCGCCACAACAGTCATGTAAATAAGAACTATCATAACGTTGACAATACAATAACAATAAGGGTTAAAAGGAATCAGATTTTACCGAGTAGAATACAGCCCCAGATGTAGTGATTAATCATAAAACATCGTATATTTTTGAAAATTAACGTGGATAGGTAAAGTTATTAAGTAACTAAGCAGAGTGCGCGCCAGCCGCAACAGCGTCCTGGCCATGATCGCCAACCGCCTGGATTGTCCGTTCCGTACTTGAATCACTGCATTATAGTATGCTATCATGTTGCGTAATATTTGTGTGGGTGACGTCGATTGCCCAGAACTCCTGTCAAGAATTCATCTCCGTGCTCCTCTTAGATCAACGAGGTCTAAACATCTTTTCAGTCTTCCCAAAACTAAGACTAACGCCGGGAAACGTGCACCCATATATAGGCTGTGTGGCTATCACAATAGATTTCTTAATGACATAGACCTATTTTCACAATCCCGCGCCCAGTTTAAAGCTTCTGTTGTAAATTTACACAAGCATTAATAGTTCAATGTGTTTCTGTTGTTTAATGTCTTTTTTTTTTTTTTTTTTTTTAATCATTAAGTCTTAATTAAGTACATTGCATGCTGTAATTTTAACTTAGTATCTCTTGTGTTCATAGTGAGATACATTCAGGGAAGCATCTGTATTTATAGAACCAATTTACAAATTATGTTACACTCTATGTATGTTTCTGTGTTATCTCCTAAATAAATAAATAAATAAATAGTGTTCATGTTCGGACCCGGGTGAGTCGGAAGGTCAATCACAAACACTCGCATTTATTATAGCATCATAAATCAAGTGTCAATACACAACAATAAAAATACAGTCTCTATCTAAAACAGTCGTGTAAATACAATAGCTTCAATATATACAGGCTGATCCACTTGAATGTATTATCTCACAGCCGCTTCGTACTTGTATCCACCCTGTATCCCGTATCGAATCATTCAGGTAGAAAACGCGACAAGCGCTCACTTGAATATAGGAAGCTTTACGTATCAAAGTAACTTACGGGGTGTTCTGAAATAGTTGAAGGTAACGTAACGTTTTCAGTGTTAAGAAAAATAGCACAGAAAACCACTTACTATAACTATTTGTAAAAATCAAACCGCGTATGTCTGGAGGAAACTGCTTTAGACCGATAATACCATCTGTTGACCCCTTAGTAACATTTCTTATGTGTTTCCTTGCAGTTATTGTACATGGTGTTCAATTAGTAATTGGTTTCATTTGTTTTGTATTGTATTTATTTCATATCTATAAGCTGTAAAATACAATGGATTTGGATTGATTTAGTTTTTTATTTCACTTAAGAATATACTTCATCGATAACTGCAAGAAAACGAAGAAATAGTCTTCCGTTATTCCTCCTTTTCTATCCTTTGGCGGCTGATTTCAAATTCTCTCTTAGTGCCCTTAGAAAACTCAAGAAATATTCCCTCATATGGGTCACATATAGTGTTGCCAGACGTCCCGATTTTTGCGGGACGTCCCTATTTTCAGGGGTCTTTGGACACGTCCCGATTTACCCATGATCGGGACGCCAATTGTCCCGGTTTTCAGCACATCGCCAGAGTGTTCATATATAAGATACTAAACAACCCAGAAGGCCAAAAATAGTTTGTCACAATTGGGCTGTGTTTGGAGGGCCGTGAATCGCGCAATTTTTTTTACGCTCCCGATTTGAAATCTCGATCCCCGTTTTTTTTCAAGCACTGTCCCGATTTATGATAAACTAGAACTGGCAACACTAGTCACATAGCTCTATTAGTTTCACTGACGGGAACGACAGGTTTTAACAGGGTACAATACTGCCGCAGACATCTGAAAGGATCGTTCCAAATTCTTAAGTAATAAATTAAATTTTGTCCAAATTCGTATCGCTTTGATGAGATTAAATACAAATTGATTTGAATTCTATTAAATTAAGTCTCGGACTAATTGTTAAAATGCTTTCGACGGTATTGGCAAACGAACAATTTAAATACTCTCAAGTGTATCCCGGGGAAGAATTAATTTGGTACCAACCCTTAATCGAGAGAAACCTTAGGTATAAAATAAATCCTATCAAATCAGCGCATGTTTTTCCCGAATTTTGCATGATTGCATAATTTATTTTTCGACCTAATGAAAAATGGGCTTCGTGCGAGTAAATTCGACTGAATATCAATAACAGGTTTAGCTTTTTTCCTGCCATAATTAATTTTACTTATTTAAAAACTGATTTTTTATATTTTAATAATGTTTATATTAAGATCGGTAGAAGCTTGAAACTAGGAGACTTCTATAAATAAATTATTCCACGTGAACTTTTTAGAAATTTCAAATGTTCTTATTTTACTTTCACCCTATGTTTTACTTACATTTAAAAGTATTTACCTTCGTCTAACTGTCAAACATTTCCCACCAAACATCAACGTAAAACCATAATTCAAAACTGTTCAAATAATCTAAAAAACGTTGCGTCAAAACTAGCATTAGACCAATAAGAAACTTTTCAAAATTCAAAATGAGAAAGTTTCTTTGGAGAATTTTCAACTAACTTCTAAGAATATTTGTATTCTTTGGATCGGAAGAACATTTTCAATGCTCTTAAATGTTTCCGAGAATCTCAGTAATCTTAGATTTCCAAACCTCTCAACTGTCCTTCAACTTACACAAAGTCACAACGCCTCATACGCCATTAACATTAAATTTCCTCTCGCATTTTACCCGCAACAATGTCAAATAGGCCTTTGTTCATTTAAATGAATCGAAGAGAAACGACAGCACTTACCTTTGAAAGAGGCCATGTTGCCGACCGGCTGTTCTCATTTAATAATTGCCTCGATCTGTTGTAGTCCTTAATTAATGAGCCACTCGCGATGTCTACCTGGAACAATACGTTACATTTGTACTTCTTTGCACAATACGTTACAAAAATACAAATGGCAAAGGCATTTTTTACCATTCTATCACATGATTAATAGAGATAGTGTAAGATTTAAAACTATTTAATGTTAAAGCTTAATAAAAAGATATTAATAAGAGTAAAATAAATAGTTCATACTTTAAATATATAATAATAACCATCCCGCATGACGAGAACCTCTTGAAGGCCGAGAAGGACAAGCTCAGCAAGTACCTCGACTTGGCTCACGAGGTGACCGCCATGTGGGATGTCGACTCGACGATCATTGTCCCGATAGTTCTTTCGGCAAACGGTCTTACAGCGAAGAGTCTTGACCAACACCTGAGACTCGCTAGATGGCTGGATCAAGGGCCACATACAGAAAGCAGTACTCCTCGACACGGCACGGATTGTGAGGAGGTTCCTCTCTCCGCAGCCCTAACCACCGGTAGCTTGTGCCCTGCCCCGCTACCAGGGCCACTCGTAGGTTAGGTTTTATTTATACTTAATGTTTATTTTTTGTATTAGTATTGTTATTTCACTTTTATATTTGAATATTTATTATAAAATACCTAATTTACAAAAAAACAAATAAATATCTGAATAACAATACCTATGTAACAATATAATATAGATAATAAAATAAGATGGCGGGACGATTTAGATAAATTCAAACCAGACTGGCAAGGATTAGCCCGAACAAGATATGACTGGAGAAATGAGGAGAACGACTTTTCCCAGCTGTGGGACACTAGATAGGCTATTTAGAGTTAAAGATAATAAACATACAAAATGTATCAAAATATCTGATGGTGTTGATTCTACTTATCCTATGTCCATCTCTGAGCTAAGTTATACTTGTACCAATTTTTTAAATCGATGTGTTAATTAGGGCGTTCAAGCGTGAAAACGTAAAAACTAACGAACACACTGGTATTTATTTCTAGTTAGGTATCTTCTTCGTTGGCGAGGACGCATAAAAAGACAGCGTACAGTTTTTTTTTTTCAATGAGTCTTTAAAATAAACACACAACCCCCTGTGCGACACAGATACGAGTACCTACGACTTTCAAGCTCCCTCCATATTTTCGGATAACTGGGCAATAACAGGCAGATTGCACAATACGACTTTAGTAATCTCATTGTTTGTTTTTTTTTTAATTATTATTTTTTCTCTTTTAAAATACATTTCACTTGGTACTTAGTTACATTTAAAAATACACTTTGCAAATGTGCTGGATTACGAATAGTTTGTTCTTTTTTAGCCAACGCAGTATTTATATTCAACTTTAGTTAGCTATTTAAGTTAGTATATTATTTAAACAACAAATAAACGAATTTAAAATCTTTACTGGAATCATTTAAAACCTAAGACAAATAGCAACCAATTATAACGAAACTGTTAAAGGAAAATAAATTGAATTTCACTGCAGAATACTTTCAGCGTAGAACGAAACGCAGCGGCGGAAAGCGCGGGAAAAGTGACAGCTGTCAATCATGGCGCATTCCAATTTAGAGAGCGCGCCGGACCCAGGAAATGAGTTTTCTGCCACGCTGATGCAAAATATAGAGCTAGTTATAAATATATTTTAGTCGTGAAGAATGATATTTTAGGACTAGGGTAACATCGCGGCACGGCCGTAAATATTGAAGTACTTATTGCTTAAACATTTTTGGAAAAGTATGGCACAATTTACACTCGTGATAATTGCACATAATAACTGAATAGATTACACGTAGTTATAAAAAATACAACGCTTTTGTCCCGTTGTGTTCAACATGTCTAATTGGATTATCAAAAGAAAATCTCCAGCAATTTTGTAAATATTTTTATAAAGAAGGCGTAAAACGCATCTGATTCATGCGACGAACATAAATGTAAATCCATAAATAAAATCCAACTAGTTCTAATTAATAGGTAGGTTTTTAAACCAATCAAAGACATTGTAATTAAAGAGATAGCATGGTTTTAAAATACTACTTTGGAGTTGCAAGAATATTTTTAATGAATAGACTGGTCGCCTTCGGCGTAGTCGACATAATTACCTTTTATTTTGACTTAGTCCAAAGTGGCCAAGTACCAACGTAACAACCAACCAAAAATACATCAAAAATAAATGTATCACAATAAGCGGATTAAAATGTACAATCAAAGATCAAAATACGAATAAATTTGTAATATTTTGTTACCCTCATTTTATTGGCAGCGCCGTTACTAGGTATTAAGATACAATAATTCTCGGCATAATAACATAAGACTCTTTACGATGGTGTTCAAAGAAAAATATTACGTAGCTGCTTTATAGAAGAAAATATGTGGCGTTATCTATTTAAAGGGACCTTATTGTCGATGGCGCTTCCGCCATTATTAACGATGCTCCGATATAAATACAACGTCGCGTGACGCAGTGCGGCGTAAGCGCCATCGACAATAAGGTCCCTTTTCATAGATAACGCCACATATTATCATACTAGCTTCTGCCCGCGACTTCGTGGGAACCGTACATTTTTCCGGGATAAAAACAATTTTATGTCCTATTCCAGGACTTAACCTGTGTGCCAATTTCCATCCCAATCTGTTTAGTGGTTGAACCGTGATTGAGTAACAAACATCCAATCATCCTCAAATCCAAACTTTTTATTTATTATTTACGTAGATGACTTAAAGAAAATATCATAAATGGACGTGACAGAATAATAGCAGTGGTGTGATTGCTCAGCACTCGCAACTCGCAACGAGAGTTGCCAACCGTATATATAGTATTGTACTTTATGTTGGCTCCGCATACTGTTGAACAAATAAATAGAAAGTCCAGTCCTTGGTAAGAAATAAATTTAGTGTATTTAATTTAACTAGCGACCCTCCCTCGCTTCGCTTCGATTTTTTGAGTTGAAAAAATATATAACTAATGGTGAAAACTGCTTGAAATCCGTTGCGCAGTTACAAATATGTAAACGTATTAGCGTACCTACACACAGACCGTTGGAAGGACTTTGTTTCATACTATGGACAGCTGAACGATACCTAACTCTTTTTTAGTAGTTTTTTCTTTAAAATATTATTTTTTCAGAATATGTGTTACTAAGGCGAATTTATTAACTTTTTTTTTAAACAATTCAAGTCATTTTTATTGCTTTATAAAAAACGGTGAAACATACAAGCGTCAAATTTGGTATGATTATAGTACAAACCCTGAAGAAAAAAACAACAATAATAAAAGTTTACCTACTATGCGGCGGTACGCAACCCTCGGTGCGCGAGTCCGACTCGCACTTGACCTGAGGGCTTATTGTCTAACGCACTCGCAATCGCAACGGGCTTCAAAGCGGAGCAATTGTTTTCATTTTGTATGCAGACAAGCCTTCGATTTTCAAAATGAAAACGATTGTGATTCCGAGTGCGTTAGACAATAAGCCCTCGGATTTTTAAGTTTTATGTGTTTAATGGCTATGTGCTCGAAAGACGGTTTTTCTTTCTTTCTTCTTCTTCCTAAAACTTGATTGTTACGATCCAAAGCGAGATCTCCGTGTTATGTAGTCCTTCCCGTTACTGGCTGTACGACGCCATCAACAAATGAAACCCGATATTTTCTAATTCCGCCACACGTTTCATTTTTCCAATCGTTCGCGTCATCGAATATCGTTGGACCGATCATTCATTTCATGGAAATATTTTTCGACTTTTTACCGGAGGTGTCGATAGTCAATCATAGAATGGGAATGAAAAGCGTCAACACCTCTCTGCCTCTTTACTCTAGTGTCGGTGTCAATTGAAGCTGGAAGAAAGAAATGATTACCGGGTAGTAATGGTAAATTCGTTCGTTTTGTTTTGTTAAAAAAAAATCTTCTAATTGGATTGATTTATCTTTTTACATCGTTGTTTAAAACCCAATACAAGGCTGGAGCTTAGTTTTGGAATAAGTCAATTTGTCTAATATTGACCCTTGGTACTTGTTAATTTTAAGGGTTCCGTACCCAAAGGGTAAAAACGGGACCCTGTTACTAAGATTCCGCTGTCCGTCTGTTCGTCTGTCTGTGTGTCTGTCTATCTGTCTGTCACCAGGCTCATGAACCGTGAACCTCATGAACCGTGATAGCTAGAAAGTTAAAATTTTCACAGAAGATGTAATTCTGTTGCCGCTATAACAAAGAATACTAAAAACAGAATAAAATAAATATTTAAGGGGGGGTCACCTACAACAAACGTGACATTTTACCGTTTTTTGGTAATGTTGTATAGATAATGGTACGAACCCCTTCGTGCGCGAATCCGACTCGCACTTGGCCGGTTTTATTTGTTACAACTATTCAATCGTAACGCATATATTTCAAACTATATCTACTATCAAATTGCGCTTCTAAATCTTCCATTTATTAACAGAAGTGTAATTCCTAAAGCGGATTACGCTCCACAATGCGCTTGTATTGTACCGCTATTATACAGCTGCTGGCTCTATTTGTGCTGTATTGCTAATACTCTAATGGCTACCTCGTTGTATTGGGGACCAGGTTGGACTAGTCTGGTCTGTGAAGTAGGTTACACGTGCTGGGAGACACTAGTAATACTCCAAGGCAGGGTTTCCCAACCTTTTTTGCGTCGAGCCCGTATGGTAAATAAATATTTTCATGCCCCCTATGTTTCTTTTGTGACAAAAATAAACGTAAGAACGTTAATTTAACAATATCGACCGACGTCACATTTTGATACAGACTACAGAGACGAAGGTGTGACAATCAATGTGATGTTATATTATTTATGTATACATTTAAAGTAGGCTTGATTGGTTCTTGAGACAAAGGCGACTAAAGTATTCATACCTACTTAAAACCATCTAAGACAGTACCTACCTTTTAATAGAAAATTCGTCCATACTTTTGTCTGCTGAAAAATGATCTACCTGGAAAGCATATCCTAAAATGGCGGATACCCGAACTTTTGTAAGGCAGATACCTTAACTCAGACGGATGGAGTTGACATAAGGTAATGGAACCAATAACCGACAAGTATCCAATGATCGACACTGATTCTTATTTTACAGAAGATAAGGGTTTTTCATTTCATTCATTTGTTTTGTAACACTCAAGTTATGACCGTATGATCTTTGAATTAAGAGTCAAGTGTCGATCATTGGTGCATGTCAGCTTAAAGTGTCGAACATTGGTGCCACTACCTTAAGCGGTGGACGCGACCTATCATCAGCATACAGCAACCTATACATTTCGTTGATTTTTGATTTCGTTATAGTAGGAGATCCAAATAGGAGACAACCTTTTCCCAGCTGTTTATTCGATAAAAAAGTATTTTATATCAAATTTAATATGGTAAGTTATATACGGCGAATAGGTTGACTGCAAAATTTCAGTCCAGTACAGTCCATAATTAAAAAAGAAAATGGCTTTATAAAAAATTGCTATTGCTTGTTTAATAGATTAATTACATACTAATCGAAAGTATTAAGGTTATAGAATATGCAAACGTTAGGTTGACTATTTTTTCCCATCATAACCATTGGGTAGGCAGGTAAGTCGGTACTAATAATTTGCACTAAACCTAACGTTTTCTTTAGTTTTTTTTTTATATATGGACTATACTGGACTTAAATTTTTCTGTCAACCTATTCGCCATATATTACTTACCATATTAAATTTGATATAAAACACTTTTTATCGAATAAACAGCTGGGTTTAAAGGTCGTCTCCTATTCGGATCTTAGACCATTAACTTAGCATTATACATCTTGAAATCTTGACTAGGCGTAGGCGGGTAAGCCTAAAGTTCTAAAGATGACTTGGCGATGGTGTAAAGTAGTGTGTTTGCTTGTTTGTTTCGCTTTGTTTCGCTCCTGAGCCTCTATTCCCGGCGGTAAAAACCATATCGTCTTTGACCTGTTATGGTATTATTTTGACGCCAGCCGCCATTACTGTCAAGTAAATAAGAGCTATCAAAACGTTGAGCATACGATAACAGATCAAAAACGATATTGTTTTTACCGTGTTGAATAGAGGCCCTGAACCGATCGCTGCGATCAGTAACAAATATTCGCGCTCATCACATAAATGTCTGCCCTTACCGGGATTTGAACCCAGGGCCGCTAGCTTCGTAGGCAGGATCACTACCAACTAGGCCAGCGCGTCGTCATAAGTTAAAACATTATTTGGATGAGTTTGCAGATAAATAGTTGTACTCGTATTTGTATTTGCTACTCAGTTTAGGTATCGCTTCGGTCGTTAATTACTTTCGGTCTGAGTATACCCAACTAGCGAGTCGGTCGATAAGGATGTTTGTGTACAGTCAACGGCAGTAATCTCGCTCGTTTCACAATTTCGTATGACATTGGTACAAACATCAAAAAGTTAGCGACCACCGAAATAATAGAAAATGCACAACAAGATAGAATGACTGACTTTTCTATTGCCCATAGCAAAGTAGTAGTAAGGCTGCGGCTCCACTGAGGCGGAGATGAGCGGAGTGGAGCGGAGCAGTGCCAATATTAACCAATAGAATCTAAACTAACGTGCGCAAGGCTCGCTCAACGTGACGGCATGCGCCTTCTATTGGTTAATATTGTCACAGCTCCGCTCCTCTCCGCCTCAGTGGAGCCGCAGCCTAACTGTAAGCAACATAATTATTTTATCATTTAGTAAATATGATTTTGTTTATGCACTGTATGGTGGTACAGATAGGTAGTGAAGATGGCCTAGATTACGACGACGACTCACAGCCCTGTATACCCTGATTTTGTATCATACTTTTTGATCTCATATCTCAGTTGCAACAAGGCAACATTCCCGAATTTCACAAAGTATGAAAAAATAATACCCACGTATTAAAAAAAAAGAGTTCTATAAAATTCATATAGACAGTAACAAAGTCTAATGATGGTACAGTCGGCCTTATAAGACGCTGAACACTTTTGTACCTTGTCGCTTTAACGCCTTTGACAGATTAGTGCAGAAGTTCAAACATGGCGTTAAAGTGACAAAACACTAAAGTGTGCAGCTTCTTATAAGGCTGACCGTACGGTATGGACAGATAGTAACAAATTCTTATGACATTATTTTTCACTCGCTTCTGCCCGCGACTTCTTCCGCGTTTATTTATATATTATCATTATTCCCTCGGGAACGGTAGTCGCCTATGTGTTAGTCCAATTTCAAATTTCATCCAAATCTGTAAAGCCGCTGCACCGTGAAGGAGTAACAAAGTATCGTACACATAAACTTTCACATTTAATATATTAGTGAGATTCTAAAATATATTAATTGAGTCTTTGATAGATTTCAGTCACGACGCGCTCGCTTCGCTCGTCCTCATTCAACGAGGCAAAGGCCCAGAGCTCAATAAATATCTGATTTATATCCCCACGGCCGCGGTAGGTTCGGTCCCGACTATAAACATCTATAAACATCTATAGACATCCATTATTCTTTGACAGATTCAATTGGCTATGAATTCGTGAGCCCATTTTTTTGGGAGATAAACAAACGTGAAGGTGAGTAGAACAATGCGGTATGGTTATGTATGAGATGAATTTTTAAACATTGCATTGGATTAAAAATTTAAATCAGCGTTTAAGTTTACTATCCTGTTGCTATTACATGCTGTTTAAATCAATTAATTATGACATACCTAGTTACAAACTATTAACCAGTGAGTAGTAGTTGTCTCCTCAGAGCGTACAAAAATCATTTTAGGGCGTGCATTCTTGTTTAGGTGGCTTGTTACGTAGAACTCGGTCACCTAAAGCTATCACCTTACACTTCACCGAATTCTCAGTGTTCTTTGTTTGTCGATCGAGCTGTAGATTGGTCGGCATTATTATCCGGCCGAAATTTTATCTTCGATTGAGTAAGTGACATTATGGTATCGTGATCGAGAAACAAGTCTAACAAAAGGCAAGCTCTAAAAAACCCGACTGTTATCTTATTTTATCTTATGAATTTGATTTGATTTGATCTTTCAGATGGGCCCTTTCGGATACACTTCGACCCTTTAGGATCTCTTGTGCAATTGCCCTCTCACACACTCAGCTGTTCGAATGTGCAGGTTTCCTCACGATGTTTTTCCGTCACCGTAAGAGCATCGGGTAATGTACTTGAGTTAGAAAAACTCATGGTGACCGCGGGGATTCGAACTCGGTACCTTACGATCACGAGTCGTCCCCCTAAGCCACTAGGCTACCGACGCTCTAACCCGACTGTTGCTAAGCAACCTCAAGCTGTTATAAATCCTAAATGATTATTAAAAATGAAAATGATGTAAGAAACCTAAAGATGATTTTTAAATACTTATTTAATGATAGCCCACTTTTATAGTTCGTCGACTTATTTTTAGGGTTCCGTACCCAAAGGGTAAAAACGGGACCCTATTACTAAGACTCCGCTGTCCGTCTGTTTGTCTGTCACCAGGCTGTATCTCAAGAACCGTGATAGCTAGACAGTTGAAATTTTCACAGATGATGTATTTCTGTTGCCGCTATAACAACAAATACTAAAACCAGTATAAAAAATATATTTAAGGGAGGCTCCCATAGAACAAACGTAATTTTTTTGCCGTTTTTGGCTAATGTTGTATGATAATGGTACGGAACCCTTTGTGTGCGAGTCCGACTCGCACTTGGCCGGTTTTTTTTCGTCTTTACAATATGGCGTCTGGTTGCCGCCATAATGTATTTTTATAACTGTCATATCTTTAGTTACACTCGTAAGACAAACACATTACACTCCTCCTTCGGCAATCCGGTAAAAATGAATAGTTAATGTATAAGTAACCTCATTAAAAGGAAAAAATATCGTGATCGAGGAAACTACTAGTTTATTGTGTCATGGTAAACCTGTCGATTGATTTTAGCTTTAATCAATGTCAAACCCCAAAACCATATTTAAAAACCGGGAAATTTTTGTTCTGATTCGACCCCCTTAACTTCAACCGCACAGTTCTCGAAAGTTCAGTTCAAACGACTTTTTCTGACTTCCAAAGCGAAGTTTTAAGTATTCGGAACTCAAACAGTCCTTCAAATGCAATTTTCAATTTCATTTTCTACAAAATTAAATTCTGTGGGAGCGTTTTAGAAAAATCTGCCTAAGCAATTTAAGCTTTTCTCATTTTATCCCAAATTAATTGTGTACCAATGTTTGATAGACACTCATTTCATAGACACTTTCACTTCACAGAATGTTTATTTCATAGAAAACTATTTTCTGCTGAACCCGTGTTGATTTCAGTTTATCTTGTGATGGTTACAAGTCTAACCTAACCTAACCTACGTGAATCATATTTAAGATAACCTGAAATCAACACGGGTTCAACAGAAAATAGTTGTCTATGAAATGAAAATTCTTTGACGTGATAGTGTCTATGAAATGTTTGTCTATAAAAAAAGATCCCCAAATTAATGTATGGTGCCAAGACCTCTATTCTGCTGGGTAAAAACCATATTGCATTTAAACTGTTATCGTATTGTTAACATTACTATAGCTCTTGTTTTCTTGACAGTGATGACGGCCAACTTACAAAAATACGATAAAACGTCAAAGGTAATATAAGGTAGTAGGTTGTGATTGTCACAAAACTGGCGTTCTTATCAATGTTTAGACATTTTGTTATATGTACATACATACATAGGGGTAGGTAGAGCTACAGAATTACCTACAACTTTAAATACTTGTTGATAATTCTGTAGCCACGTATTGCACAAATAGGCTACGATGTTTACCAGCGCATTAGTGACAGGTTGCAAGCCCATCGCCTTACAGTACTACAAGTCTGTATTCCCTTAGTCGCCTCTTACGACATCCACGGGAAGACATGGAGTGGCACTATTCTAACCCGGCAACCATACGGGGCTAACATTTTTTTTATATGTAAGTAAATACAGGGTGTCCCTAAAACCAACGGTAAAACTGAGAGGGCTGATAGAGCAGCTAAAAAGCTAATGAGCAATCGGTTTTAAAAACTTCTCTGATTCGTAATGATTCTAATAATGTAAGATACTACTGAAAAACTTATGAAATAAAACATGAAATTAATGATTTTTCGTGACATGGACATAAGGTAAAATTACAAAAATTCAGATTAAAATGATCAATATCTCCGAAACTAGTAAAAATCACTGAACATTAATAGGGGTTAAATCGATAGCTTTTTAGCTGCTCTATCAGCCCTATTAGTTTTATCGTTGGTTTTAGGGACACCCTGTATATTACTGGGTCAGAAGTCCTTTGGTCTTTATATGTGTCAAGCTATTATTGTCAACAGGTATCATTACGCTAACGATACGATGACATGTCTAAAGCGTATAGTAGATTAGAACCGTCCGGTAACCTTGGGTGGGAAGACGGCTGATTGAAGATGTCCGGCGTTTACTTTTGATTTATTCTATTTACTAATTGACTCTCAGTCACTTGACATTGTTGGCGAAATTACTGCTGATAACGCGGTGGAGGCGACATTAATAAAAAGAAGAAGAATAAGAAATAGTAGATTGTACAACAAGTGCATAAAACGTACCATTTTACCCGAGACGTGCATATAGCCACCCGAGCCGGTACGGCGAGGGTGGATGGTCACGTCGAGGGTAAAATGGGTTTTATGCTCGAGTTTTACACTCTGCTTTTCACTTCTATTGCAAGGAAATAAAAAAACGATTAAGTATACATATACAAGAAAATTTAAATTATAAGTTATTTCATGAAGTTTTATTGTGTACTTTGGCTGTTGGTATCCTTGCCTTGGTCTTAGAATACTAACAAAACGAAATAAAGTAAAGAGGTTATTCTATGAAGTTAAAGTTGTTCGTGTGGCTGTTGGACCGATTGCCTTGGTCTTCGACGAAGATTTTACTTTATGCACTAGTGCATAAAATGCGATTTTATGCAGCCTATACCCAGCATAAAGAAGGCCTTTACGAGCATGAGAAAAGAAAAAGTATTATTAAAGGCCCAATACAGTTAATAATGTATTCTAAACATCCATAGCTCGTGTTAAAGTTAAGGCTCGATGCTTTGTCTGTGAACATAAACAAAAAACTTATAAAAATCAATTACGATACAAACTCCTCAGAAACTCCCCAAAAAGTTGACAATGCTTGCTAATATATCAACTTCGCGAAGGGATAGGAATTCGATAGAAACTTTTGTTGGGAAAAAACTCAACTTTCCCGGGACAAATTTCTGGAGGTGGGATTATTGTCGCGAGTTTGGGAACAATGTCAAATTACCTTAAACAGGTTACGTATTCAATTGAAATAATAAATTGTTAAATAGATGTTATCACGTCAAAAAAGATTCACCTTTACAGTTTGACTTTTGTATGAAAAACGCTTAGGTGCTCAACACCTTTGGCCAAGGCTGTAATTAGTAAATTTCGATGGAAATAAACAGAGTATTGGACAATTTAACATGCAGGGCCTCTATTCTACTAGAGGGTTGCTTAATCACTCGCAATCGCAATCGTTATCATTTCGACTGTCCGAAGACGATTCTGTTTTCAAAATGAAAACAACTGTTCCACGTTAACGTCGATTGTGATTGCGAGTGCGTTAGGCCAGCGGAGGGGCTATTGCCTAACGCACTCGCAATCGTTTTCATTTTGAAAACCGAAGGCTTGTCAGCATACAAAATAAAAACAATAGTTCAACTTTGAAGTCAATTGCGATTGCGAAACATTGACATCACATTATCAAATTCTTGTTAGAATATTTTGACAGATTTATTCAAAACGGAGAAGATTGACATTTTATTGCACCCAACTACTTACTGATTACTGTTGTTCAAATCGAACTAATTGCATACCTACAAGTTTGAACCCTCAGTGTTAGTCCGACTTTGTCTGTCAAATTAGTTAGCCTGAATAAAAAACTTTTTTAGTTCTACTTTTATGTTCGACAGCACAGAACCTCAGAACTTATTAAAGAAACGTAATCCAAAGCCACTAAGGCACAAACTTAATACCATCAGTTCACTTAAACCGACTGAATGATAAGAGAATTCCGCGGAATGCAGCCGGACAAATTGCGATTTCTGCTCCAAGTAACTTTTATTACTTTTGCTATCGCGAGAATATTGCCGGGATGATAACTTCGGCTTAACCTAATTTATTATAATGTTACGTTTTTTGTAACGTTACGTTACTTTTATACATTTCAACGTTATAAAAATAGGTTAGGTTGGTGATATGTTAATATTAGTCACAATTAAAAGTTAAAACTAAACATAACTTTTATTACTCTTGCTATCGCGAGAATATTGCCAGGATGATAACTTCGGCTTAACCTAATTTATTATAATGTTCGTTTTTTGTAACGTTACGTTACTTGTTATACATTTCAACGTTATAAAAGTATGTTAGGTTGGTGATATGTTAATATAGGTAGTCACAATTAAAAGTTAAAATTAAACATAACTTTTATTACTTTTGCTATCGCGAAAATATTGCCGCGATGATAACGTCGGCTTAACCTAATTTATTATAATATTATGTTTTTTGTAACGTTACGTTACTTTTATACATTTCAACTTTATAAAAGTATGTTAGGTTGGTGATATGTTAATATAGGTAGTCACAATTAAAAGTTAAAACTAAACATAACTTTTATTACTTTTGCTATCGCGAGAATATTGCCGGGATGATAACTTCGGCTTAACCTAATTTATTATAATGTTACGTTTTTTGTAACGTTACGTTACTTTTATATATTTCAACGTTATAAAAGTATGTAAGGTTGGTGATATGGTAATATAGGTAGTCACAATTAAAAGTTAAAACTAAACATAACTTTTATTACTTTTGCTATCGCGAGAATATTGCCGCGATGATAACTTTGGCTTAACCTAATTTATTATAATGTTACGTTTTTTGTAACGTTACGTTACTTTTATACATTTCAACGTTATAAAAGTATGTAAGGTTGGTGATATGGTAATATAGGTAGTCACAATTAAAAGTTAAAACTAAACATAACTTTTATTACTTTTGCTATCGCGAGAATATTGCCGCGATGATAACTTCGGCTTAACCTAATTTATTATAATGTTACGGTTTCTGTAACGTTACGTTACTTTTATACGTTTCAACGTTTTAAAAGTATGTTAGGTTGGTGATATAGGTAGTTACATAATTAAATATGTTTTTCCCATTCAATTGTGTACTAATATGACTTTTTAATTAACTAATTTTATTTGAGTTAAACTTATTGGTAACTAATTAAGTGAGGGTCTAACAATATGACAATATTTGAACAATAAAGATTTTTATTATTATTATTATTATATATATGTTGAAAACGAAGTTTTAATTTTCAAAGGATTACAAAAAGTGGCGTTCATACAAATGTTGTAATATTTAGTATGAACGTGTCAGCACTTATCCCCTTATTCGTAAAAACACAGTAAAACTTTTATTGTTATAGTATTCTTTGTCTCTTTCTGTCACATCAAAATGTCACAAAGAATGAAAAGGAAAAAGCGGGTTAGTTTTTAAATCCATACACTATCAGAGCTTTTACTTAACTAGTTTCATTGTACATTAATTTAGATAGAAAATGACCTAAACGCTTTGTGGGATTTATAAAATTGTGTGATATTTAAAATAATTTAACCTAAATTTTATAATTTAACCTATATACATTCAATCAAGATTAATCAACTCGAAAAGAAACTCGAAGATCGTCGGCAGTTGATCAAACTGTCAATTTATTTCGTTGGCTATTCGAAATTCAGATTTTGGTAGCTAAAACAGGTCTATATTAGAATGTATAATATCATTTGTCCTAATCGTCATTTGTCCTAATTCATCGTTTGTCCTAAAAGCCATTTCCGCCTGATGTTTAAAACTTTTTAGTGTTTTTATAACGTAACTCTAACCTAACCTAACCGCAGCAGGTATTATTGGAAAGTTTAACAAGTTGTCTGATAACCAGTTTCCGAGGATAAATTAGGAGAAATGACGATTAGGACAAACGATATTATGGATCGCGAATGAAACAGCTAAAACATTTTAAAGAAAAATGGACTTAACAGTCGTAACCAATAAAAGGCACCGGCGACTCCGAGCACTTCAGGAATATTGTGAAAGTTGCTCCAATTATGAGCCCGGACTCGAGCTCAATCCGAGATTACGTTTTATTAGCTCGGGCATTCTTTGGCTTGATACTTTATTATTTTATTAGTTATTAGTTTACGAAGCAAAAAAATCTATAATAAATCAACTGACAGTCTTACTGCCGCACTCAGAGACGTCAATTAAATTCAATGCTTGATTAAAGTAGCTGCTGTCACTTTCTTGCTATAGCAATATAATAAGACAACACGTCACTAAACAAGCGTTAAATTTAATTGACGTCTCTGAGTGCGGCAGTTATTTAAGTTGAAAGTTAAGGTTAAATTCTCACTTATTTTCAACTGGGCTTCCATTTTACTCGGTAAAGCCATATTACTTTTGATGTGTAAAAGTGCCCGAGCTGCCTTCTCACTGAATAATCATTTATTTTTTTCATGTCATCGTATTGCCAATATTACAAAACCTGTTATTTATGTGTTGTATTGATGTTACAGTAAATTTTATTTACTTGACAGTAATGGGTCCCGGGTCAAAAACAATACGATAACATTGTCAAACGGAATACGGTTTTACGGAGTAGAATACAGCCCAAATATGAAATTAGTTACAAAATGTTTTTTCTCCCATTCTTGTAAAGCAAGGTTGAAATTATTTACTTCATCTTACATCAAATGAAGCATTATTGGAAAGCTATGAACAGGTTAAAACCGCAAAAGCCCACGGATTTTTTTGTAGAGATGCACCCATTAGAGAGCAACAGTGACAGCGATAGGAAACGCGCGACTCATCGCTACAAAATCTCACCATGTGTAACCTCCCTAACTCGATTGAGAACAAAATCAAAAATGTACAAAAAAACAAACTTCAAAGTTTCCACGTATTTCACGCGCAGATGTAAAGAACTTCCTGCCCAGCACTGCAAACCTCACCTCTCAAACCGAGCCGATATTAATTGGGCAAGTTGTAGCATTAATTTGGCGTCTCCGTCGGGTTCGAACTTGACCCACTTCGGTCAAGGGTCGGGGCCCGTCTCGTTCGCTCGCAAGGGGAAGACAGAGAGGTCATGTCTTGAAGGTTCGTTTTAGTAAGATGTGAAGGGTTTGTCAAGCTTTGTTCTCATTTTTTATGCAAAATAGGTATAATCCCTTTATGTGAAAAAATGTGTTTTTCCGTTTTCTAAGGTACCAAGGCTTTAATTAGTTGTTTTCGCTTATTTTTTTGCTATCTTAATTTACCTAAGTTAAGTTTTAACGCTAATTAGTTTATCAATATTCCAGAAAAGCTGTTTATTTTCTTGTCTAATCTAATTTATTTATACCTATCTAGCTTTATCGAAGTGGCGCTTTCGGTCAAATAAATAAGGGTGTAACGTCAACAATATGATTACCTACGACCTACAAGGAAGACGGAATTTTCTTTTATATTTTCTAACTCATGAACTCAGCACTAACAGATTACTTGTATTATCTTCTTAGCATTAACTTTTTAGGAGTCTTGTGGAAACCTATGCTAAACACCTTTTTTCTTTACTTTTTTAGGGTTCCGTACCAAAATGGTAAAAAGGAACCCATATGGTGAGACTTTGGTCTGTCTGCCTGCATGTCACAGCAGTTTCTGCCTGAAATGCCTGAGGTATTTTTTCTAAATATTTGATAGGGGTTCTAGGGGGTTGAAAAATTAAAGTGATTTGATTATAGCAAATGGAGTGTCATATGAAAGGGCTCAATCTGCAAGTTTCAAATTATTATATTTTATAATTTTCTGCGACTTACTTTTTGATTTATAACCAAAAATTTACAAAATGGTGTGTTTGCCGGGTTACAATAGTGCCGCTCCATGTCTTCCCGTGTTAGGCGATGGATTTACAGCCTGTCACTTATACGCTGGTAAATATCTTAGCCTAATTGTGCAAAATGTGGTCGCAGAATTATCAACAAGTTTTTAGAGTTGTAGGTAATTCTGTAGCTCTGCCTACCCCAGTCTGGGATTACAGGCGTGAAGAAGGTATGTATGTATCTATATTTTACGCGAAAAATAAAATGAAGTTAGTTAGTTACTTACATTACAGTTTTGAAAAAAAATATCAAACTGTTAAACTGTTAAAGAGACAATTTTACTTAATTCTTTGTCTGACAAAAAATCACAAAGAAATTTGAACAAATTAGGGTAAAAAAAATCCATCTTTCCGCCCGATGCAGCTATAAAAAGTAAAAAGCACTAGTTCGAGAAATCAAACTTTCCACACTTACAGCTACAAAAAGTACAACTTTTTGAGTAACTATATTAAGGCTGATTTTTCAATCCCCATAATAAAGCTATCTCGAAGGTAAATTTTAGCTCTGTCCTTTTCTTTCATATGACTTCAGAAAAGGATAGTAATACATTTAACTGACGGATAGTTTTATCTAGGATTGAAAAATCAGCCCTAAAACAAAATTTTTTTCGCACTATATTAAACTTACACCATAAAAAACCTGCGAAAACGAGCGAAAGTGAGTGGAAGGGTCGGAAGGGGCCGCCCTAGGCGTACTTTTTCGAATCAAATCGGAGAAATACTGGAAAAGGGCCGAATTTTAAGTACCCGAAACCGACGTGCGTGCATGACTCGATGTATGAATGTGGAAGAAGCGAAAGAGATTTGTCAAGATCGTAGCAGGTGGAAAGAAGTGGTCTCTGCCAATCCCCTCTGGGAAATAGGCGTGATTTAATGTATTTATGTATGTATGTAAAAAATCTTAGAGCGCCTTTCCACCGCATTCGATCTGAACCCGGCTGGAGGGTATGGTGGCGACGGGACGGAATAATCGATTTACTGCGCAACCGCTCATACTAACGCAAGACCAATCGAAATAGATTACAATTTACGTTAATTTGTCGACGTCGGAGGCCTTAGCCAAGACGCATAACGCTAACTAGCGTTTCTATTCGTTTCAATTTTAAGCCAATCGCGTCACTGGTAGATCGCGTGACTCTTCGTATCACGTCATCTACCAGTGACGCGATTGGTTTAAAAACGAAATGAATAGAAACGCTAGTTAGCGTAATATATCTTGCTTAGGGCCTCTGAAATGCGTTTGCAGTGGATCTGCCAAATTGGGCCTGCGGACGACGGCCTGCAAATCAGGCCCAGTGGAGGAAAATGGAAAGGCGTATGCCCAACGGTGGGCACAAATGCGCTGAAGAATATGAAGAAGAAGACAGAGATAAAGGAAAAAGGATAAGGAGGATTCTTATCTACCATTTTACTAGCATTTTAAACTGCGAATTAGACAGCGATTAGAAAGAGAGATCCGATACGCCATGTGACGTCATGTAAAGCCGCGTATCCACCAAGCGCACGCGCTTGCGCGGCAGCCTCGCGAGCCAAATGCTCGGTCCGTGTGGACGTGCCTCAGGACTCGTTGCCTCGGCAACGTGCGCCCGAACAGTCCTGAGGCAAGTCCACACGGACCGAGCATTTGGCTCGCGAGGCTGCCGCGCGAGCGCGTGCGCTTGGTGGATACGCGGCTTTACACGTTTTCCATACAAACTCCATGTCAAATGGAGGAAAATTGCAAAGGCGTATGCCCAACGGTGGGCGCAAATCCGCTGAAGAAGAAGAGAGAGATAAAGGAATAAGAATAAGGAGGACAAGGTTGTCTCGAAGAGATCGCTATGACCTTCAGCTGGAGTTTCTTGCGGCGCTTCTTCTCCGCAATGATGGTCTTGTCCGAAGCGCTGGTAGATTCACTCAATGTTACCGACATGTAAAAGAGCCCATTTACTGAATAAATATTTTCATTTCTTATTTTTTATTATTTGTATTTAACTGTAAAACCCTGTTGTTTACCTATAATTAAAATGTGCTGTTCTGTGCTTGTTTTTGTATTCAATATAGAGTATTTGTTTTGTATTTGTAACTTTTTAACTGACTTCAAACCTACTAAAAGTAACAGGCTACTTCCTCGTAGCTGACATAAATCGAATAAAGTCTTCTTCTTCTTCAAGTGCCTCTCCAACTAGTGAAGGTTGGCTACTAACTTCTGGAATTGTTGTCTGTCCTTAGCTAGCCGAAACAATTCAGATAAAGTCTTACAATATTATAAATGCGAACGTTTGTGTGTGTATGTGTGTGTGTGTGTTAGTTTGTTACTCCTTGACGCTGCAATAACTGAATGGATTAGGAATATAGATAGCTTATACCCTGGATGAATACATAGCCTATTTTCATCTCGGAAAATTTGAAAGTTACCAAGGGAATAACGATAATGGAAATCTACGCGGGCAGAGTCGCGGGCGGAAGCTAGTAATACATACATTTTCCTAAGGTGATAACAAGAGCAAGTTAATTTCAGATTTAAATTACATCAATGTTCTAACATCCTGTAGTGTCAACAAATCACAAACTCACCAAATGATTTAAACTGCCCGAGTTCTAACGAAACGATCGGCCAGCGTTAACGCTGCGGTTGCCCAGCGATTCCAGCCTAAGCGGGAGCTCGTCGCGTCATCGCGGCGCGGCCGCCGCGTCGTCACTGTTTAACAGGTAGCGTAACGCGTTTACAGCGCACGTTGCACGTTGTCCGAACGTTTAAAAGTAAGCCATATAAATAGGGTTGGGACTTTTTAGGGCCTGTTTCACAATCGACCAGTAAATTTATCGGCCACATAAAGTTGGTTCTCTCCTTGTCTATTTTCAAGTGTCAGAAAGAGAAAGGCCTAAACTTATCTGTCAAATATGCTTTACTTGTCGATTGGGAAACAGGCGGTTAGTGGCATATCGTGGTTCTAGAATCCACGGAGTCGCTATTTCCTAATTATTATGAATCACTTTGATTTTGGCCTTTCACTGAGAAAAATTCCCGTAGCCGCGCTACACGCACGAACAAAAAACGACCACTATTACGTGTGTAACCGGCTCCATTACGCGTATGCCGCACACTGCCAAATAATGTATGCCGCTTAATTATAAGTATGCCTCTTATAATTTACGTGTGAAAAGCACGTGATAAGTATCTGGCGCGAGTACATTACAAATTTGCAGTATTGTTATATTTCAAAACTAACTAAATACATTTTTAGTTTGGTTTATCCATACCTACTAATACTTTGTTTGTTTGTAACACTTTCACAGCAGAGATGTCATCCGTACCAAAAATCATTTAATCTGGTTTAGCGATTTAACAAATGAATACAAACAACACAACCAAAAAACACAAAAATAAAATGTATGCATTCTGAAATATTATTATGACTATACTGAAGGTCAAAATCAAGGTGGTATGTATGTTTATGGAAATAGCGACACCATGGATTCTAGAACCATGATAATTATGCCACCAAAAGTCTTAACCCTACATGTAACTTTCCATTGTTGTTTGGTATTTTATTTAGGTATTCCTTTATTTGAAGTCCTTTTTTCTTTCCTCCTTCGGTTAAGGAGCCATGATGATGATGCACAGACACACATATACGGTTACCTATCGATGTTTCAAAAAACTTTTGTCGGGGTTGAGGGGGAAGGGGGTTGAGGGGGAAGGGACTTGAGAGGGGGAGTAGTTTAGAATAACTTTTTTGTCGAATGAATTTTTAGTATAACGTTGACCGTGTGGTGAAGTCGACGGAGCTCCGCTTGGCGGAGCTCCTATTCCGCGTAGTTGTGGCGCTTCGCGCCTTGACGCCCTTGACACAATACTAACCTAACCTAACCTATAGATTAGTTGAGACCAAGCTTTTGCTATTTATTTATTTATTATAATAAACGTGCATTATGACTTTCATAATTAGGGCAAATAAGATTAGGTATTTTGATGCTTAGGTAATGTAAAATTATGGTGAATGATGTTTAGGACAAAGTACCGTTATGCTAAACAGTCTTTATGGCAAATGTCTGATTCCAAATGTGTATGTGTACATTAGTGAAAACTTTGTTGGCTTGTGAGCTACCCATTTTTGTCATAATACTTTTTGTACTATTGTATGCTGTTTGTTTTCCGCAATAAAGAAAAAAAATATGTATGTTATGCCAAACATTACTTAGGGCAAAGGTGCTATGCGATATGACTTTAGGAGAAACGATATTATGGATCGCGAATGACGCCCGTTGAATAGGTATTTAAAAATCATCTATAGGTTTCTTTCATCATTTTTAATTTCGAATTATCGTTAAGGGTTTAAAGTTGGTAAGCAAAAATCGGGTTTTTAAAAGCTTGCTTTTTGTTTTTGTGCCAGGGGTTAAAAAAATCTGTGTATCTGTCAATCTGTATTTATTGTCTGTGTATCTTTGTGTCTGTTGATGCATTGTAGCTTTATAATGGAGGGATCGATTTGGATGCGTTTTTTTTGTAAAGAAAGCTAGTTAAAGTGGAATAGTTCTTAGCTAGGTTTCATGTACGGCATGGTCAGCATAAAAATTGGTCAATTAGGATCTCCCCAGATCTATCGACGCGGAATCAGCTTGAGCCGGTAAGAAAAACTTGTATGTCCATGCAATAAGAGCGAAAACGTCGTCGTTCCGTTCGCAACGCCGAAGCGAGCCGAGCCGAGCCGAGCGACGTCGTTTTCGGTCTTATTGTATGGAGATAAAACGTTTTCTTTCCGGCTCAAGCCGATTCCGCGTCGATAGATCTGGGGAGACCCTTATAGTCTGGAGACTTATTATCCCGTATATAGCGAAAAATAATACCCGAGGGAATAGACTAGAAAAACGTTAACGATAAACGAACGAACGAATAACAACGATAATTGACTTATGCACAGACGGTTTCGCGGGCAAACGCTAGTAGAATAATAATAGCATCCATTAGGAACAAGAACCTCGTTCTCAGCAATCAGTCATAATGCTACGCCGTAGACCCTCTACGCCGTAGCAGCTACGAAATCGAACAAAAAAAATTCATTTCTCAGGTCGATAAAAGTTTTATCGTCAAGGGCCGTTGAAAAATATGTAAATGGCTGCCTAATTACTGCGCAGTTTGTGACTGGCCGGGACGCGGCATGTTGCGAAATATCCTTTTTTTAATGCGTATTTTTTACCCCGATGGTTATAAAAATGTTAGACTTTTACTTTAGACATCACATGTCATATGTATGTCATATTTTTAGCGCACACACACAAGACACATATCTACCTTTAGACATACTTTTTGTGTGTTTTTTCTTAGTTTGTCATTTTCTGTTTGTGCAATAAAAAGTATACATATTTTAAAGACACACGTGGAACTTGTTTAAATTTTAAATTAAATTCCAATTTTAATTGTTTTATTCGAGCGTCTGATGCGTAATTAACAAGATATGAGTAGCACAAAAACGTCACGTTTCGTGGAAATCCTTGGGAAGCCCTATATCGAGCTAGCTAATTTTATTAATCAGTTGCTGTCCGCGCTCGGCGCTACCCGGGTGTATTTTTTTTACATACAAACCTTATCACCTAGCGGTAAGAAATGTAGGTACTTTTCTCAAACATGCTATGGAATGTTGATGTTATGTTCCTTATAATAGGCTGCGAAGTATGACGTTTCAGGTGCGGCTAGGACAAGCCGCTGTCTATATGTCTTCGGCCGGCAACACCTTTTGTCCCGGCCTCTGTAGTAATGTACTATTACGACCTATTCTAATATCTACCAAATATACAGGGTGTCCTATAAATCGACATCAACCCGCCTAGGGCTGATAGAACAGCTAAAAAGCTATCGATTTAACTGCTATGTATGTTCAGCGATTTTTACTACATACATACATACGTAAACTCACGCCTTCATTCCCAGAATGGGGTAGGCAGAGCCACAGACTCACCAACTACTCCAAAAACTTGTTGATAATTCTGTGACCACATTTTGCACAACCAGGCTAAGATGTTATCCAGTTCCAGATTTTTACTAGTTTCGGAGATATTGAGCATTATAATCTGATTTTTTGTAATCTTTCCTCATGTCCTTGTCACGAAAAATCCTTACTTTCGTGTTTTATTTCAGAAGTTTTTCAGTGGTATCTTACATTATTGGAATCATTACAAATCAGCAAAGTTTTTAAACGTCAGTGATACTGCAATACCGCGTAACTAATGAATTCTAGAAGTTGCAAAATGTTCCTTATTGATATACTTGCTAAGGTGTATTTTGCAGGTACGCTACATAATCTCGAAATATCTTTCCGAATTTGATAAACACGAATTTCAGAATTACGATTTTGAAATTTCTGAATCATCACTATTTCGAATTTTAGTTTCATGAAGCATCACTATTACAATTTTTTTAAACTCCGAAGGTTAACATTTCTGAATTATTAAAATCCCAAAAAATAATTTTCCGAATATCACAATTCCGAATATTCCTATTCCGAATCCCGAATATTCATTATTCTGAAATTTTAGCAGGCCGAATTCTCTAAGGTTTTTTATTTCAAATAAGCGCCTAGTAAAATATTGTATAATACTGTGTATAATGTTTAACATGCTTAATGCTCAAAAACTGTACGAAATTTCCAACAAAGTCGATGTAGCTCCGCTTTGCGGAGCTCCTGTTCCGCGGAGCTAAGGCGCTTCGCGCCTTGATGCAACTCTAACCTAACCTATCAAGGTGAGATTGACCTAATTTAGTAATGTACTCGTCATCTCTCCTGACCGGTACTTCTACCCTATTAACGACGAATTGCCAGCTATTTTCATAGACTTCCTGGTTTACACTTTTTTTAAAGTTGTATTATGAAAGACGTTAAAATTGCACCTCTCGAAGCATACTAAACTTGTTTTCATAGAAACAGTATCAATATGTACAAATTACTGGCAAACGATAACAACTCTTAAAAATATAGTTTTTTTAGACATTAATGTTGTTTCTCTGTTGTATTTTGTTGTTGTGTTGTAGCTGGAGCTCTGAATACTGCATTTCTGCATACAATATAACTATCGTTTCTAAGCTTCTAATGACAAAATATTACCTTTTTATTTTTGATTTTCTTGAAAACATATTTTCACAATTAATACAAGTCATGTAGGTAAGGTAACGTAGGGTTAGAGTGAATCCGAGGGTATCCTCGTTCCCTGCCTCCGCTAGGCTATTTGGTATACATAATGGATTCCATTTGGTGAAAAAAAGGTTTCAGAGCTGCCGCACATTAGGCCACTTGTGGCTACCACAAACTGCGGACGAGTTTTCCCATACATTTTGTATAGCATTATTGGCGCAAATTGAGCATTCGATTGGCCGCATCCGAGCCACAAGCTGCGGGAGTCGTCCGCGCTCGCTACTGGGGTGTGATTCTCTCAAGAAGCAAAGGTGATCGAATGAACGAGTGAAGTCCAAGCGGCGAAATTAAGTAGTCCCGTCAAAGTGAATAAAACACATTTTAGGGCGTGCATTTTCAATATGGCAGCATGTCGTCTCGAACGTATAAGGCTGCCTAATTGAGAATGCACTCGCTAATATGTGTTTTGTTCGCTCGGACGGGACTTCTTAAACTCGCCGCTTGGAATTCACTCCTGCGTTCGCTCACCTTTGCTTTTCAGAGAATAACACCCCTGAGCATTTGAGTGGCCGCACCCGAGCCACAAGCTGCGGGAGTCGTCCGCGCTCGCTACTGGTGGCCGCGTTTTGTTGTTTGATTCGTGCGCACACACGGCTACATATTATTGATTGTTCATATTTTTACAATTACTCAAATTCGAAAACCATTTCGAGGAATGGGGTTTTAAAGCCGTTCTGCATTATTAACTTTTTGAAATATTTATCTATATCGAATATTTTGAAAAAAGTATATTAACCTTTGTTTGACTTTCTTTTTTGGCTTGAAGCCCTCCTAGGTGTATCTTACGGGTTAGGCGAAAACCGTTTGAAATAGTATGTTTTAATACATTATTACAATCACTTTTTATCACTAGATATCATTTAATTGTTTTAATTTATTAGAAAATGCCAGCCTAAAATCATGTCATCCGTAAAATGTCTGCTAAATAAATAATGATATTCAAACAAAACTATTGGGTTAAATACAATATTAATGAAATTGGTCTCTTAAAATTACCCATTCTTTCAAATTATAATGTAAAAACCGTGAGCTATTTTTTGGTCTATCCCAATTCCTTATTGCAGAAAAATAAATCGTTTCACAAAAACACTTACATTATGTACAAAGTCGAACTTATTCCTTTAAAGGATATCTTCACGCTAACCTTGGAATAACAATGATATTTCGTCTCATTCAATTTTTCCTTGCCTCATTTGAATAAGGAAGACAAAATGATCCAGAAAGATTAAAAGGATACTTTTATCCGGTAAATAAATTCCCTTTTTATGAACAAATTGAAACTACGTTTTCATAATTCAATAATACTGCAAACGCCGACGCATGTCTAGACTCATTAATGTGTTCCTTTGAAATCATTTATTTTTATGCACAGTTGAAAAATACTGTTTTATCCAACAAGGCAGGTAGTTAAAATTGAATTCAGCTGAATTATCAATACGTCTTTATTAAAGGAAAAATGTCCATTATAGCTGCCCTTGGCGGATTTCACTTAGGATTTAATGGTTTGATGAATTTCACTTAAAAGGTATTATAAAAAAATAACCTCTTAAATTGTGGGAACATTTAAATTGAATGAATAATTTTTAAATGACTTTTTTTGGCATCATAAGAGTATTTTTGTTAAAGAATCAAAATTAACCTAAAGGATTTATAGACAAACCAATATTTAACTTCATTTAGCAGACGCTGATGGAAAAAGGTTTTTTTTCTTATTCTTTATTACGCTACGAAAAGATGAGAAATAAATTCGTCGAACAAAGCGCTTAATTTACTTTGAATAAACCACAGAACATTTTCAATTTCATTTTATCAACGCTTTTGAAATCAAATGATATGTGCAGTTATGTGCTTCTTAACAAAATTAGTGTGGTTACAAAGACTGATAAAAAAGGTTTTTCTCATAATCTTAACCATTAAAAAATGCTCAAAAATGTAAATTGAAAGGTACCTATGTATTTTTAGTAAATCAACAACAGATAATATGAATACTGAATGATTTCTATTTTATTTCATTTGGAACTTATACAGTACAATTAACTGTGACAGTTAATCATTAGTGTAAAAAATATTCTTATTTTTTGACCACTTAATACGAGAATTCTACTGCTTGCGGTTTTTAAAACAGGAGGCACAAAGTCACATTTTCTAAATCGGAATCCGTATATTCAAAATTTAGTGACTAGAATCAATTTATCGAAAATTTTACTTACACTTGTAAATTCGAAAATTGATTTAACTAAGTATAACAACTAATTATTAGTTGAAGTTTTTTTAACAACGTCTTGAAATAGGAACCATCTATTTGCTGCATAATGGTGTATACACTTATATAAATATATTTTAATATAAGGATTTAAAATCCACACACGTTTATCTTTAACACCGCCACATTTTTACTTTATTTTACCCCGTTCATTTGCTGTTCTAATACTTTTGATTAATCCAACACTTTTTTCCCATTCCAAACGTACAACCAGAAACTGAATACAAAACGATTATTTAAATTCAATTAAACTTCTTCAAACTTTAACACAAATAACCTCATTTTCTGTAATCCTAACCACAAAAACACTAAGCCGCCGCGTTCAACCACCAAAAATTACAACGTTTCACCGGAAAAATCAATTTACACAAAAGTGACCACAAAATTCACATTTTTACACAAAAACTGGCGTAACTGACTCACCTCATGACTCCGCCGGACGCGGCTGCGGCGGGCCGAGGCCCGGCCGCTGTGGCTGAGGGTGCTCGCTACACGTCCGCGCCCCGGAGCGTGGGCGGACTTCTGAGCCCCGCGGGGAAGGGGTCGGTTGTAACGTAGCTGCCGTCCAAATTATACTGCCTCAGGTGGCTGGGTAAGATTAGCACGGTTTATTTTTTGTCCTTACAACTATTGTTTACATATAAGTTGCTTAAATACAAAAATGACACAAATCAAAATGTGTCTGTGATGCATCAAAATTCGGAATACTATTAACTTTGAGTTTTAAATCATATTACATTTGTTTTTGATCTGTAGCGCTTTTGTATATAACTAGTATATGTATGTTATGTATAATTGAGAGTATTTTCTATGGTTGGTTATCTCATAAAGGGGACGGTAAAAGGTACTTTAATTTTCCCCTATTGCAATTTTTTTTGCGACTTGGCCGCCTTTACTTTAAATATTAAGAGCTATTACAATGCCATACGATAACAATAGGAGTAAAAAATTAGAATAAAGGCCCTGAAAGTATTGAGTAGAGATTCAATCGCAAATACAGTTAAATCTAGTCAAAAATATTTAAATGGCCGTGGTAGCTACCATTTTGGATGCTTCTTATGGTTTCCTTGCCTATTTCAGCCTGTTTTAGCTCATCTTGCTTTATTATTGTAATGATATTATTAGCGTTATTGTAGCTCATAATATTTTAATAATATAAATACGATACAGCAGCATAATAGGTTAAATTAAGTTATAGAGCCTCTCTACAAGCAGAAAATCCTTTAGCTGTGGTTATTAAAAAAGATGTGAGAAATGTTGTATATTTCCATTTCATATTTATTGTTAGAGTTTCCGACATGTAGTAGCAAGGACATTCACCATAATCCAAGGCACGTGAGCTAACAAAAACAAAATAACATCGTAGTCTATGTCTCATCGCAAACATACAGCCTTATCACTTTAACCTAGCGTTTACACACATGTGTAAATATGTATAAATACACGACAAACTCAACATACACTCAATTTTACACAAATGTACGCGTCAGTTTTATTCTAAATTATCACTGTGTGTATTTTACCAGTACACACAAAGAACGCGTACCTTTAGCAATTTACCATTTTTTCCCGATTGGAAAAGGGTGAGCAAATATTTTCATTTGATAACCATTCGCGACCAGTCGGGCGTACGGTGATTGAGTTTTATCCGCATTGAAATTTTTGTAAACACAAAAAGCTGTGGTTATGATGAAAAAAGTGATTTGGTTGGTTGATCCGGGGCTCTATTCCACTCGGTAAAACCTACTTAGTTTTGACATGTTATCGTATTGTCAACATTATGATAGCTGTTATATACTTGATAGTAATGGCGGGCGAGTTAAAAACAATACAATAGAAATGAATAGAATAGAGCTCCTGGAACATTAATATTGGGACCTGTAACATCTAAAAAACACTAAATCTGTTAATTTCTAGGCAGTAAATGGCCGGGAAAAAGTTGTATGACTCCTATTAGCTCTATTCTATGACTGGCTGGAACTTGGCAGATTCTGACAGTTCATAATAAAGTCTCCTATTGATAAATGTATGAAGTTTTCTGCAGAGCTTTTCCAGAACATTTCAAACATTTCTTTATATGTATAACTTATATAAACGTATAAACTGTCTGGTTCAAATCGGGATTAAAAATATTATCTAGTTAACCATCCTTGCTCTGTTAAACACACTTAACTTCCTTTTCTTATAGTAAAATAAATGGAGGTTAAATGCGGCGATTTAATCTTTAAGTGCAGTTTTGAACGGAGCGTTCTCTTTTCTTTTGAATTCTCGTTCATAATTGTAACGGTTAAACCAGTTGTAGCTAATTTTGGGCATTAACTAGAATCCTTTACCACTTTTAAAGTGTTAAAATAAAATTACAAAGGGTTTAAGTCCCTATTTTGTAAATATTGTATGTATGTAGAAATTTCATTGTACTAATAAAAGAGATAACGAATTAAATAGACTAAATATAGTACAGATATACAAAGGCGATTATATTTTAATTATGAGATTTTACATTACAGTTTTTTACATTTTGTTAACTTGATGTTTGTGTAATTATTTTTATCTCAGTTCAAATTATTTTATTAAATTAATACGAAACAAAAAATTACGGACAAACTGCAGTGTAATCATTATTAAATGATCCTTGAATTTTTATTAACTTTGTGTTTTGTGTTAATATAATTCCAGTTTTTGTGCAAAAAAATACACATCCTGTATACTGGCTGATTGCAAGAATATACAGCGTGTTCTCGTATTGTTTTTAACTCGGCCGCCATTATTTAAAGTAAATAAGAGCTATCATAATGTTGACAACATGTCATAGGTAAAAGATAAACAGATAAAAACACAGGCACTTTTACACGTTAAAAATCTACCGGTAATGTGGTTTTATCCTGCATGATAGAGGCCCTAATTGTACAATTTTTACCTAACCGTCGAAATAACAGAGCAATGTTCCTGACCTGAGGGCTTATTGTCCAACGCACTCGCAATCACGATCGTTTTTATTTTAAAAATCGAAGGCTTGTCTGCATACAAAATGAAAACAATTGCTCCACTTCGAGCCGGTTGCGATTGCGAGTGCGTTAGGCAATAAGAATTTTGGGCCTCTATTTGCGACGGTAAAAACCATATCGTCTTTGACCTGTTACTGTATTGTTTTACCGTCAGCCGCCATTACTGTCAAGTAAATAAGAGCTATCAAAACTTTGACAATACGATAACAGATCAAACAACATATGGTTTTTACCGCCAAAAATACCGCGCCTGTATCTATGTATAGTTTTTTCTCAATTTTGACAAACGATCTGACTTTTCAAGATTTGTTCGATCAATGAGCTAAGCTAACTGAGAAAGCACTTTATACAACATCATCTGACAAAAACAAAGTCATTTGTTTGTTCACTGCATCTGTATGCGAGTAGCCGTGCAGTTTGCCCGCATTTCAAGCTCGTACACGTGTGACCTAGCCGCAAACGGACTGCATGCATCTTTAGACATATATACTTTAGTTTGATATAGCTAATAAAACCTTTACAAAAGCTTAAAGGTTCTAGTTGTTTAGTTTTAAATTAGGTAAAGGTTAAAGTAATGAAAATAAGAATTTGATAAATATCAGGACAGAAAATCAATAACCGTGTGAAAACCGAATTAACCTTAAGGCCGCTACTCACAATCAGTTTTCAATGACCTGCTTCATTGGTCAAAACTGAGCGTGTGTAGGATTAAAACTTACAGGTAATCTTAGGTACTGTGTCAACTGACAGTTAAAACTGATTGTGAGTAGCCGTCATAATATGTTTTACCGTTGACATGGGCTCTAATCTAGTCAGAAAAACCATATTATCTTTGACTTGTTATGATATTATCAACCTTACGACAGCTCTTATATACCTGACAGTAATGGCGGCCAAATGATAAGACTCCAAAAAAGAATATTATTTTTTCGTGTAAAATAATAGCCCCTGTTTTTCTAAAATCATTTTTCTAAAAATCAAACACTAAAACGTCTGCTTATTTAGCCCAAAAAAATACTTTAGCAAATATTTCGACAATAAATCCTACAAACATATTTTTTACTCCTGTTATTTGGTGAAAGGCCCCGTTTGGCTACTTAGCAACTAAAAGCTTGTCTTTCACCGAAAAGAGGCTTTGACTAAATACCTCGCCTCGCGTTACATCGAAAACGACGCTCAGAAACTTAGTACATTTATTACGGTGAAAGTTACTTTGTGATAAATAGCTCTAGCTCGAATATTTCAATAATACATCATGTTCTCGAATCACCTTTACTATTTTAAAATGTCGACTATACTTTTACATAATTTATCTATACCACAAAGCCTTACAACAGTTTTTGGTGGTTTATTATTTTTTTCTTGTCAAATTTGATATTATATTTATACCCCCTTATTAATAAACGTTGAGTAACGGTGGTATAGCTATACAATGTTTTGCCCTTATCTGTCAAATTCAACTGTCACAATGACAGATAAGAACAAAACATTGTATAGCTATACCATCTTTACTCAAAGTTTATTAGTAAGGGGGATAGTGTTTTCAGTTTACAATGGTTTGCCCCGCAGCACAAAATCACCTTGAGTGGTTGCAGCAATGCATTTTAAATTAAGTAAGTTCTAGCTATAAATCATAATTATTGACGTAAGCATAAAAAAATAACCTTTGTTATTAAATAATACTTTCCAAACACAATATAGTATTCGTATATAGGTCAGCTGATTCCCCGTCACAACAGTAGTACTACGCGCGTAGCCCGTAGCGTGTCTACGCCCACGCGTAGCAGTCTCGTAGCAGCGAAGCCAATTAGGGCACTTTCGGGACCTTGGGAAGTTGAAAATAGGTTATCTGACCTTGTTATCTATTTCGACACCAGTGTTTTAATGTTAAATTATGATATCGTGCTGTAAAAAGTAAAAAAATATATGATTTGTAAAAGTAGGATTACGTGATGATACAAAATAGTAATGAAACTGATCGTAATTTGTATGGAAAAGTACAATGGGAGCCTTAATTCGTATTACAAAAGGCATAAGTAGCTACAATGATATACGAGTAAAGTAAAACAATTGTAATGTCACATACCAAATAAGTTTATAATTCCTGTTTTTTTTCTTTTTTCATTGTCATCATCAAACACCCCCTAAATACAACTCGTATTTCAAACCTTCACGAACCAGCATTTAAAGCAACATTTTAAATATTTAAACTCCAACATTTCACACCTGATATTCACGAAACCTAATTCCAGCCACGTCTCACCTTTCGCCCGCGCGCCATAAAAATGATTTTACTACCCGCATTCCCGTTATTTGCACGCCCGTGCATGTGTGACGTCGCCGTGAAATATCGATTTCACGCTCCATCGGTTACTTTAGAGTTTATACGTTTGCAAGAATAATCAGCCTGTATGTTGTACGGTATATATAGGATGTTTTGATTAAATTTTTTGAACACAAAATTTTGCTAGAACCAAATTTACATGAAAATGAGGGTCGTATTAATATTCTAAATTTTGGCTAAAATACCCTTCTCAAGACACTACAGAAATCTTTACCTAAAGGGAGCCCGTTATTTCCCATATTTTTTTTGGTCATAATGTAACTTTTGACATAATTATTGATAGTCATACATTTTTATATCGCTGCATGGAATTAACTTTTTAACAATTCCTAAATATGTAACGCGTAGACAAGGCTAGGTTAGGTTAAGTTTAATTTATAAAAAACCCCAAAACAAACAGTTTCTTAAAAAATACGTTAACACTTGCGATAATTAGGACCTAAAACACATTATGACTAAAAAATATTATACCAGACGATATAGACCCTTATCTAACACCTTTGCTTTACATGACTATGGAAGGTACCCGAAACAACATTCTTATTTCAAGTTTTTATTCTACAACTTTGTCAGCGTAGTTCAAATGTATAACTATGCCAAATAACAACATTCAACCAAGAGTCTCTGAGCTAAAACCGCGGACATAAGGATACGGTGAAACTATAGGATATCTTGTTAACTGCGAAACCCTAAAAAGAATGTTGGATACCAATTAAACCTTCCCGATAAGTCACTAAACCAAACCTAGAGCGATAAAATTAATTTAGAACGATTAACGTTTACAACAGATTTAGTTAACAAAAACAGCAAAAATCTCTACATTTTCAATTATTTTACAACAGTTTTTCTCGGACCATTAACAAATAAAACATAATATACTTAGTGTTATTCAACTGTTAATTTAAAACCTTTCTAATAAACCGGTGGGATCCGACCTCGATACAATTCAATCTTTTTAAATCCATCAGTTGATTCGATTCTTTAAAATGGGTGCCGCGTCCAGCAATCCATTAGGCTATCGGCCGGTCTTAATGGAGTCGCCCGGAGGTGCTATTCTGTAACGCGGCTCACGGAATAAATTGAATAAACGAGTAAAATAGGGAGATTTTTAGGCATTTATTTCATACTAGTGTCCCATCCGTGACTCCGTTTGCGCTATTTTCTAAGTTTTTTTATATTAAATTGCACTTATTTTAAAAATCGTGATTTTACTAAGGCCTATGTTAGGCTGTTTTGATAAAGCAAGAACTTCAATATACAGGTTGATTTTCAACTTCTAAAATACAGAACAACCTATAGAATTTATAAAATGTGCAAAAGTTAGGTTGACTATTTTTTCCCAACATAACCATTGGGTAGGCAGGTAAGTCGGTACTAATAATTTGCACTAAACCTAACGTTTCCATATTCTATAGGCTTCATACTTGCGATTAGGATGTAATTGGTAAGAAAAAGCAATTTAAAAAATGATCTTTTTTTTTTTAATTATGCGCTGTACGGAAATGAAATTTTTCAGTCAACCTATTCGCCATATATTACTCACCACATTAAATTTGATATAAAATTCTTTTTATCGAATAAACAGCTGGGTGAAGGTCGTCTCCTATTCGGATCTTAGACCATAAGTTCTCCTACCTACAAAGTAAATGCATATTTTCTTGAAAAATAATAGTTTTAAGGTTAAAAAGTAGACAATTCTAAGGTATTTATATCCTACTAATATTACCACAGTTTGAACCTAACCTAGCCTAAGAAGAAAAAAAATACTTGATCCCCCTTACATATAAACGTGGAATAACCTTTGGACTAGCTATGCCATGTTTTGTCCTTACCTGTCGTTGTGACATTTGAATTCGACGGATAAGGATAAAACATGGCTTAGCTACTCCTAGGTTATTCCAAGTTTATAAGTAAGGGGGAAAAAGTACAATAACAAACGTTTTATGCTAATCGGTAAATGTTTACGCTACACGCTACGCCACCACCGTTACAACGCTATGCTAAAGGCCCCGCTAAAACATGCGCGGGTGCATGCCTGTGTGTCTTTATTGAAAAATAGTATACGCAGCCATAACGAGCGACGGACGCGTGCGACGGACATTAACCCGCGCGGGTGCACGGAACGAACACTCGTCCTGCGCCTCTATTCCCGACGGTAAAAACGATATCGTAGTTGACCTGTTATGGTATTGTTATGACGTCAGACGCCATTACTGTCAAGAAAATAAGAGCTATCAAAACGGTGTCAATACGATAATAGATCAAAAACGATATTGTTTTTACCATGTTGAATAGAGGCCCTGTGCACCCGCGCATGTTTTTGGAGGCCCTTATTAAGTATGTCTTTTGAATGTTGTTTAATTAAATTAAACTAAAACTTTTTATGAAAAAAAAAACACTGGTAGTAGAAATCCAAAGAAAGTCTACACTCCTACCGTTAGAACTCCTACCATGAGTAAAATATAATTTCTAACAACGACCGGTTTTTTATCATTCGACGGCTGTTATTTACATTACCACCCGTATTCACAACACTATGAGGTCTCACAGTGCTCACGAAGGCACAGGGAGGTTCAAATCGTCTCATAAACAAAAGGCCGGTCAAAAAGGACCAATCACAAAGCTTTATTGAACGCAGTGCGTTTACTCACATCCGTATTCACAAACAATACTTAAGGGATCCTTCACTGAGTAAACGCACTGCGTTCAATACAGCCTGTGCGTTCGTGAGCACTGTGAGACGTCATAGTGACATTTATGAATACGGGTGTAAGCTTTCTAACTGCGCAATATATTCACACTATTCCAAAACTAAAGCCATATAGTTCACGCGACGATACAAAGTCGCAATCTTCAAACCATACCCGCGTATTACTTTATCTGAAAACCATAAAGCACTCGTGCTCCACTGCTGCACGAGGATATCCCACACAAACAATCAAAAAGAAACCTTCTAGCTTTGACATAAAAGCAATAGCCCGACGTTGCCGTAGTCGTCTTAAAAAAAAAACAACAATAATAACTTTGCAGTTTCATGTGCGCTGTGCACGTAAATATAAGGTTGGTTTTGGGTTGCGTGTTTCAAGATACGATTGTAAGGACTGAGTTCCATTGGGGCTGTATCGTTGTTAGCGGAGTTGATGCGCCGTGAACTGGTGTTTTCCTCGACTTCAGAGAGTATTAGGCATGTCGATTGGTGTTTATTAGGTGAGCGAAATACGGAAAATGTGCTGCTATTGCTAGGAAAGATACAAATGTATATCGTCAATCTCTCGGCTTTATGTAACAGTCCGTAATAGTAGGAGATCTGAACTGAATAAAATCAATTTTTATTTTTCAATTAAATATACACTGGACTGAATTTTTTCAGTCAACCCATTCGCTACATAATAAATAAATAAATATCAGGGGACAATGTCACACCAATTGACCTAGTCCCAAACTAAGCTCTAGGCTTGTACTATGTGTACTAGACAACGATATAAATACTTATATAGATAAACTAGCTTTCCGCCCGCGACTTCGTCTGCGGATAGTCAGAACTTCTGTTAAAAGTAGGTACAGTTATAGTTCACATCACCTTAAAAAGCTTTTAAAAAAAAGTCTAGAGCGTGAATTTTAAGTAAGCGGTCCACATAAACAACTTAAATTTTATGGCTCTAACCTTTAAAACAACAAAATTGACATAATACAATGTAAAATAAATTCACTGCCTCTCTTTCACCATTAAGTTTTTTTATACGATTCTAGATAAATTTGCCATATATTCTATACAAACAATTAACCCACTTAGCAGAAGATTTTCGAAAAACACCGAAGCTGAAAATGTTCTGTAGGTATGTAATCGTAGTCTAATAGGTACCCATTTTCATATTTTGCAGGTATGTAACTTTGAATATTACATAATTTCGATACAAACCTTACAGTCAGTAGTCTTAGATCCCAAGTTTTTCCCTTTAGTTATTGTTTATTGATAATGGATTTGCTCTTAACTAACTATAAACACTGAAGATTCAATCAATCAATCAATCAACAAATCAAAAAAACAAACTCCTATTCAAACTTTCACCCTCTTTTCACACTGTTAAGGGATTGTTTTAAAAAATGGTTATTATTTAATTTATATTGGTGTTGATACCGAGTTTCATGTATCTAACTTCAGTCATAATTTTAATTTGTAGGCAGGTAGGTTTTTTTATAGCTAGGTTAGGTTATCTTAATACCCCAAATTTCTCACTTCAAAAATGACCAACTTTCTACCAAACTACTACCCCCATTTAACCACCTTTGGGATAGTTTTTTCTAAATCGCCGAAAATAACTTTTTTTTGTTTATAAAAACAGTAGCGTAAATACACATTTCCACATTTTTTCCTTCAAAAATTATCATAATCCCTTACAAAGTTCTACCGCCAATTTACCCGTAAGTTTTTCGAAAATCGCCGAAAGCAATATTTTTAATTTATAACTACTGTAGCCGTTACAACATTTTCCACGTTTCTCACTTCAAAAATCTACCATACAATTTTCTACCCCCGTTTTACCTCCTCAGAGGTAATTTTTCCTGAATCGAGCATTTCTACCAAGTTTCAAGTTAATCAGAACATAAAAGTATTCGTTCCTATAGAAACTTTGCAACCCCCTTTCATCCCCCAAGGGTTTGAATTTTAGTTATCACGTGACTCATTGTTTTGATTGCAGAAGAAGCATTTCTATCAAGTTTAAAGTAAATTTAAGCATACCAAATTATTTTTTCCTAAACAAACTTTGCAACCCCCTTTTATCCATAGGGGTTGAATTTTAGTAATCGCTGAAATACTTGTCTCATTATTTGCATTGAAGAGCATTTCTACCAAGTTTCAAGTTAATCAGAACATACAAGTATTCGTTCCTATAGAAACTTTGCAACCCCCTTTCATCCCCCAAGGGGTTAAATTTTAGTAATCGCTGAAATACGTATCTCATTATTTGCATTGAAGAGCGTTTCTACCAAGTTTCAAGTAAATTTGTCTATAAAAGTATTTTTTTCCATTCAAACTGCAACCCCCTTTCATTCCTCAGGGGTGTGACTTTTAGTAATCGCTGAAATACGCGTCTCATTATTTGCATTAAAGAGTATTTTTACCAAGTTTCAGTAAATTTGAGCATACCAAATATGTTTTCCTAAACAAACTTGGGTTGCAAAGTTTGTTTAGGAAAAAATATTTGGTATGCTTAAATTTACTTTAAACTTGATAGAAATGGTTGCTCTGTAATGAAAACAATGAGTCACGTGATAACTAAAATTCAAACCCTTGGGGGACGAAAGCGGGTTGCAAAGTGTACTTACGAACGAATACTTTTATGTTCTGATTAACTTGAAATTTGGTAGAAATGCTCGATTCAGGAAAAATTACCTCTGAGGAGGTAAAACGGGGGTAGAAACCCTCTAGGGGTTGAAATACGTGTTTCATTATTTGCATTGGAGAGTATTTCTACTAAGTTTCAAGTAAATTTGATCTTAAAAATATTTTATCTGTAAACACTTTGCAACCTCCTTTCATCCCTCTAGGGGTTGAATTTTAGTAATCGCCGAAATACGTGTCTCATTATTTGCATTTAGGAGTATTCCTACCAAGTTTCAAGTAAATTTGATCAAATATTTTATTTATACACACTTTGCAACCCCCTTTCATCCTTCTAGGGGTTGAATTTTAGTAATCGCTGAAATACGTGTGTCATTATTTACATTGAAGAGCATTTCTAGCGAGTTTCAAGTAAATTTGACCATAAAAGTACATTTTCCCATACAAACTTTGCAACCCCCTTTCATCCCTCTAGGGGTTGAATTTTAGTAATCGCTGAAATACGTGTCTCATTATTTGCATTGAAGAGCATTTCTACCAAGTTTCAAGTAAATAGGACCATAAAAATGTTTTTTCCCATACAAACTTTGCAACCCCCTTTCATACCTTTAGGGGTTGAATTTCGAAAAATCCCTTCTTAAACGACGCCTCCATTACAAAACCAACTACCCGTCAAAATTCCAACTTTTTATCTTTATCGGTTTGGGCTGGGCGTTGATATGTCACCCGGGACATTGCCTTTTATATATATAGATATATACTTAAATACATAGAAAACATCCATGACTCAGAAACAAATATTCGCGCTCATCACACAAATATCTGCCCTTACCGGGATTTGAACCCAAGACCGCTAGCTTCGTAGGCAGGGTCACTACCAACTAGGCCAGCGCGTCGTCAACTAGGTGTACATATTACTTAACATATTAAATTTGATATAAAATACTTTTGATCGAATAAGCAGCTCGGTGAAGGTCGTCTCCTCTTCGGATCTTAGACCATAAGAATTAAGTGGATAGTAGGGTGGTCCAAAAAACTGAAGTATTTAATATTGTTCCTCCAAAAGTTAATTTTTATTCCAAAATATATGAAAATAGGGTATACGGAGGTTTATTGCAATTGAACAAATTTTACAGGTCGCACATACTGTTCAAATCTGTTCATAATAAAAATGTATAAAGCTTCACAAATCTAATAAAGATATCAAATGAAAAACGCTTTGGACAGATCATGACACTGCAAGCAGGTAATTTGATAAAACTTGGCGCGACAAAGATCACGCAATTTTTCAACAAGAAATCGGTAGCAGGAGGAAATTTGGTAAAAACAATTTTATGTGAGCCAATATGGATCCGGATTAAGTCCATACATTTCAGGAAGTTTGATTCACAAACTTTCTTAATTTCATATTTATTTTTTCATTTTTGTTACGTGTTTCACGTGTTGCACTAGGGTACTTCGAAAAGTAATAGTTGCCTTAGATGTGACATTATATCGAGCTGAAGTTCGTTCTAAGTTGCTAAATTGCAACTGTAGTATATTGTCTTCCAAGCATGCACATAAGCTATTCTCAAGTAATATTCTGCATAGTGGGGAAGATTGCATTGAAAATTGTTCAACCAGGTAAATGCAAATTGGAATCTAGTTTTATAAATACGAGTAGTTATAAAAATATAAAATATAGGTCTATTATTATCCGACTGCGTCGTGTATTTGTATATTTCTTTGGCACACTGTGTAGCCTAAACGGCTTGATGGATTTTAACATATTAGGTGTTGTTAGTTTCGTCCGTTTATGGGAGTGACATAGGCTGTAATGCATATAATATACCTATATTAATTAATGTAATGAGAGGGGAGGGTTTACTAGCCTACGTTACCGACGCTCTAAATAAATGTACTTAAATATTTATTTACTAGCCGTTGCCCACGACTCCGTCCGCGCAGAAAAAAAAAACAAAGCCTATATTACTCAGGGATAGTGTATCATTCTAATGGTGGAAGAATTTTTGAAATTGGTCAAGTAGTTCTTGAGTTTATTTGTTACAAACATACAAAAATACAAATCTGTGCTCTTTATAATGTTGGACGACGCGTTGGCCTAGTTGGTAGTGACCCTGCCTAGGAAACTAGCGGTCCTGGGCTCAAATCCCGGTAAGGGCAGATATTAGTGTGATGAGCGCGAATATTTGTTTCTGAGTCATGGATGTTTTCTATGTATTTAAGTACATATTTGTCTATATAAATATTTATGTCGTTGTCTAGTACCCATAGTAGAAGCCTAGAACTTAGTTTGGGACTAGGCCAATTGGCGTGACATTGTCCCTGATATTTATAATATTAGTGTAGATTTAAATACTTTAATGCACAATATGTCAAGCATTCTCTACCAAGTGCAATAAAGTGTCAATATTTCCCCTGGAACTAAACCTGGAAAAATGTTGAACTTTTATTTGATTTTATTATCACTACGCTCTGTGCGTGATTGAATTGTAAGCTGTCCATAGAGGCGAGTTTTCACGGAACAAGTGGGCGATCGATTGCTCGGACAACGGCTCGGGTCTACTCGTGTCGAGACGACCCGTGATTAAGTCCACTCGGAAACCATCTCGTTCAAACGAGTAGAATCAATTGATTCAATTGAATACTGAAGCCGCCGGAATCAGACCGCTGAAAAGGGCTTTAAAAGATAAGTTTAAGAAATACCGGTTAGTACCGGTTTATTAAAAAAAACATTTATTTGTCAGAATACTGTTAAATACATGGTTTTATAACTTACTTATAATAATTGCACTTGTATTCAGCAAGCAAGCAAGCGTACAAAATGTTGGTTTTAATGTTAATGTAACATAATGGTTACGAGGTAATATACCTACTTTGTATAATACTAGCTGTCCGCGCCGCTGGGTGTATTTTTTTTTCATACAAGCCTTATAAAATATACTTTACGACCTATTCTAATACCTACCAAATACATACTCGTATTTTAAAAAAACATAAAAGTTGGTCGGGCCGTGTCGGAGGACTTGGGCCGCAAACACTGTGACGCGAGATTTTTATGTATAATTTTAGTTAATATACATATTTAAACCCTTAAGTATTTCTATTTAATTTTGCTCCTAACTTTTCTACGGAACGCAACGTTTTGAGAACTTTACTTAAACCTGAATTAACCGGTTTAATCCACTTGCGGCCGGTCGCGCGCTCGAGGTCAGTCGGTAAACAAACACGTTGCAACTTGTTTTTGACTTGTGATGTGATTAAGACGGCAATGCTATGTAATTAAAAACTTCAATTTATAACTGTTGGTTTATTGTAGGTAAGGTGTACAATAATAGTGCCAAATTATGAACAACAAAGTGAACGATTAAAAGGCAAGTGAGTTGCAACTTTTGAATCTTTTTAAGTTTATCGGATTATTTCAGTGGGCGTTTTCATGTTACTCGAAGAGCAAATTTTTATTATTTAGAATTTATGATTTTGATACAATTAATGTAATTTGAGAACAAAAAAGTAGGAGAAAATATTAAAATAAAACGAATAAAAACTCAAAAAATAAAAAAATGTTGCATATTATTATACCTTAAAAACAAAATAATGATTAATGATCACACAGTCATGATCTTCAACGTACGTGATTATGGACTAGTAATGGTAATTTGGTTCGCTTGGTTTTATTTATATATTTTTCCATTTCAATTGACACTGACTATACTTTTGCTGCTGACTGTACCAATGACTCTCATCTAACTTGACGAACACGTGACGAAACCTGATCATGTAAATAGATCAGTGTGAAAATGTTAACCGTTCAGTGTTGTAACACCCATCTTACAAGTATGTGTCAAGTTTTAAGAAGCAAAATAGGCTAAGGAAAAGTGGAATAAAGCTCCAATGTAAGTATATGTCACTGGAAACGGGCATCGATCCAATCGATTTTCTGTTACACTGACACAGTGCAGAGCGAAAAGAAACAATGTCCCCGGTGAATATATTCGCGATTGCTATCGTAAATATCCGGAGCTACGAAGCCGCGTGAAACAACTAAATGTTTTTTTTACAGTTACGTATGTCAAAAAAAAATACAGGGCAAGAACATGTCGGAGCATGCTCATTGTAGGGGTTATACTATTTCAAAAAACAACAAGTATGAACTAATTTTCTTTTACTTATTCCATCATTGATCTTAGTGCGCGATACAAATATGTATATTATGCAAAAAAAACATTTTTGTATTTTAGATTGATTCTGAGAAATAGTGAGTATGACATGGAGAAACTATAAGGGTTTTTAGTTTGACTTCGGAACCCTAAAAACGGAACCCTCAAAGGATCACTCGCGTGGCTGTCTGTCCGTTCATCTGTGACAGCCAATTTGCTCCGAGACTACCGGACCGATTGAGTTGGAATTGGGATCACAAAATGCATGTCGGTGACCCAAAGACGCACGTGTAACTTAACAAAATTAATTTTAAACATTTGAGACATAAATTAGAAAAAAAGTTTTGCATACTATATCGTGTCACATATCAAATGAAAGGGCTAGTTGTAAGAATCTATTTTTTTTTTATTAAACAGTTTTGGGGTTATTTAAGAAAATTTGGTTAAAATTTATCACTCTCCCCCTCCTTATATCATAAAATACTTGGCCTAATATTTTGAACAAAATACAGAATATGTTTTACCTATACATTACAGGAAAATCCTAGGGCCTAATTTTCTAATTTGTCTGTAAACGTATTGCTATCGAATTGTGCTTACTCGGCCGCCATTTCTGTCAAGTAAATAAGAGCTATTATAACGTTGGCAATTTTTTGTTTGTTTTACTTTTTACGATAGCAATTCAGTTTAGCATTTCTTTCTTCAATTCTGAGATAAACAATGGCGTACTTTCAGAGTATGAGACATGAACATGTCTATTTATCTCAAACGCACTTACCATCAGGAGGCCTGTGTGCTCGTCTGCCTTCCCTATGCCATAAAATACCTAAGATTACTTGGCAACTTTACTCCATCGCTCAGTACCATTACCATGAGTTACAATTACCTTACTCACTAGCGAACCGAATGCTCTGTCCCTCGCACTCTATAAGAAAACTGCCAGGTTTGCGAGGGACAGAGCATTCGACTTGCTAGCGAGTATGTTGATTGTAACTCATGGTAGGGGTATGAAAGGGTAGGGGTACAGTAACAAACTTCTTCGCGAGTAACGAATAGCCGACTCGCTTTTTACGTAAAACTTTAGCGCATCCTTTCCGAAACTTTGTGAGCTCGTAGATCGATGATATTTATGATGCCTCCAACACCAATCGATTCTCATGTGTTCAAGATAAGAGGGTACTTGTTCTGTTAGTTTTCCTGATTTTTAACTTGGTTTTATGATTGTTTGAAATATTTAAAACGTGGATATATTTTGGTTAGTTTGGGTTCAAAAACTACATTTGCCACATACGATATTAGTCTCATTTTAACCTTAGGCTTTATTTTTGCCATTTAACCAACATAACGTTGACTACAATTAAACGTCAAAACCAAAAGCAACATGATTTTACGGACTTTAATAGCCCCAGAACTTTTTTTTCCGCAATTGGATATTATTTTAAAATAGAAAATTATTACAAAGTTCCGTTGAATTAGTATGATTTCCATGACAAGTTCTTGACGAAATTCAAATGCGACGTATTATGGTCACCTTTATCGCAAAAAAATTATATACATCCGTTACTCTTGCACTTATATACTGGTCAGAAAGTGACAGATGCTTTATTTACGTTTATCCACATCGATAAACAAGACCCGAAGAAGATATTATGCCCGCTGGAGAAGATATAGAGAAGGTAGGTACTTTATATCTCGGAAAATTGACAGTTCCCAAGAGAATAATATAAACGACTTCTACGTGGACGGAACTACGGCGAAAAGCTAGTAAAAAATAAAGGACTATTGTCGGGTGAAATTAATTATTTATATTATCTCTTTGTTCTGAAAGTTCTCAACCCAACCCCATTTAAAAGTGCATCGATGCATTCGTAGCTGCGCGGCCGCCGCCCGCCGACCGATTAAAACTTAATCTGCGCCGCCAATACACCCGTCCATGTTTTACTCTGCACGACTTTAAAAAATAATAATTATATAAATATCAAGGTACAATCTCAGTAAATAACCGTACAAACTAAGCCCTAGGCTTGTAATAGACAACAATAAATTACTTCAATTGAGAAATTAATACTCATATGTATGTAGGTATACTTATTTAAATGCATTTCGTGTTTATTTTGTTTTACTCAAGAAAAAGTACTTGAGCTCATCAATAAAACCGTTTTTTTTCCATAATATGTGGTATTACGGCGGATTTACTAACATATAAAAAATAAAAAAAGTAAATAAAAATGGGGTATCGTAAAAACGGTAAAAGATACAAGTGTCAAATTTGGTATGGTTATGTAAAACCTTGAAAAAAACAACAAATACTCAAAATTGGTCAAGCAAGGGTGAGTTTGGCTCATCCTGATTCGATTCGAAATCCTGATTTTTGGCATGGCAAAGAAAGGATCACACAGGCTACGTGGAGTTATTAAAATCTGAGACCCATTAACCTTTGCATTCTCAAGATTACAATCTCAAGACAGCAAATGCATTACCAACCCTGAGGATGAAATGATGACTAAACTAAAACTAAAAATAAAATACCTCCAATGACATCCTTCATGACCTATTTAGTAGCAGCAAGTGTTTACTATTCCTGATTAGGTCCATGTTCTGGAAATATCTATTATTTGTAAACACCAATTTCCAAAAAATAAATGAATACCTGGTCTATTAAAATACACACGCAACGGCAAGTTTCAACCAATATTTTAAATTACTTAGTTATATACTTGACCAAAACCAAACTTCAAGGCCCAGTATTTATTTAAATATGATTTGTTACAACTAGTCGTGTCGCACTCGTGTCGGAGGCTGTAGAACTATTTACTAACAGCTTTATAAGTTTGAATGGGCGACGATTCCGAGGCGGAACCAGCTAACGACCGGACAACTTGCTTCGGCTCCGATACCCGATTGTTATACGAGTTCCATTCCACCTTAATAAAAGCTGCCCATACGGTACTCGATAGCTACGGGATAATCTACCGTTTTTGATAGTAAATAGGATAGCAAGTGCAGTTTGAATTTAACGGCTGATGCGGCTTTTTAAAGAGGGCAACCATTGCAGCGTTTTGCATTTCAATGCATATTTAACCTTTAACGTCCGAAGAGGCTTGATCAGATTTATGTCTTTCATGATAAAAGACTATATTTGTTTTTTTTCGCTTTGTTTGGGTGATTAATTAAAACTTTAGCTACCGCGGTGGGAAGTCCCTGTCGATAAAATTATAATTCTATAAATTTTTGCATGTATGCAAACTCTGTTTTGTATTTTGTATCTAGTACAAAGTCGATTTTCTCTTTGAGGGATCTGTTTTAGGTAAACTTCATACATACAATAATACATTATATTAAATTTCTAGAGGTAAAAAAGAAATCTTTTCCAGCACTTAAAAAAACTTAGGCATGTCGGGTGTATGAATAATTAACTAATACCCCAGTGTTGGGTGGATGGATGTTGTCCGGTTTGTTACCAAAATTGTATAACCTATTTCATAACGCAGGGGACAGTTTCATAAGTAAAGTGTAATTCCATGCACCTTACCTAATTATCGACAACAAGAACAACAAACACTTTTCATCGAAAGGCTTTACAAGAGTTTGATGGCACTGCTAGGATTACAGAGATGTTCACAGAACTCATAATTTCGTTGAAAGTTATTTTCTACTGAAGTCTTTTTTGTTTCCGGGAAAATCTTGAATATCCATAACGTATTTTAGTTTAGGTTAGGAAAGTTTTGTTTACGTAGAATTTTTTATCAAGATGTTATAAATCCTTGTTTATAACAGATTATACTACTTACTAACGCCGTACGAAGAAAACATGAAGGATGAATGAATAAACTTATAGAACCCGTGTTGATTTCAGGTTATATTGTGATGGTTACAAGTCTAACCTAACCTAACCTACATGAATCATATTTAAGATAACCTGAAATTGACACGGGTTCAGCAGAAAATACCTTTCTATGAAATGAAAATTCTGCGAAGTGATACGTTCTATGGAATGAGTGTCGGTGAAACAAGGGTAAACCAGATTTTCCATTCATATTTATTTTTGCTGAATTAAGTTTTGAAATTATTGTTTTCCTTTTGACTCGCTTTTTCCTCTCACATTTACCCCATCCAGAAATAAATTGTATAATGTCAATGGTAGGAACTCCGCCTTTGCGGAGCCCTTATATCGTTTTGGCCCTTAGAGCAAGCTGCAAAACTAACATAACCTAAACCTACCGACCAATTTTTACCTAATCATAAGTATATGTTATAAGTAAGAAAATTTATGACTGGGAGGAATCCGGATCAATAAATAAGCTATTAAAAACTTTAAATTAAAAAAAATTGAGAATTGAAAATTCGCGTCAGAGTTAAAAATATTTTTGAAAACAATCTAACAAGCTGGAAGTCGTTAACGTTAAAAAAAGCGGCCAAGTGCGAGTCGGACTCGCCCATGAAGGGTTCCGTGAAAGGTAAATTGCGGTTTACGATTTATGACGTATTAAAAAAAAACTACTTACTAGATCTCGTTCAAACCAATTTTCGGTGGAAGTTTGCATGGTAATGTACATCATATATTATTTTAACATTTATTATTCCCTTATTTTAGAAGTTACGGGGGGGGGGCACACATTTTTCCACTTTTGAAGCGTCTCTCGCGCAAACTATTCAGTTTAGAAAAAAATTATATTAGAAACCTCAATATCATTTTTGAAGACCTATCCATAGATATCCGACACGTATGGGTTTGATGAAAAAAATAAAATTGAGTTTCAGTTCTAAGTATGGGGAACCCCAAAAATTTATTGTTTTTTTTCTATTTTTGTATGAATCTTAATGCGGTTCACCGAATACATCTACTTACAAAGTTTCCATAGTATAGCTCTTATAGTTACGGAAAAAAGTGGCTGTGACATACGGACGGACAGACGGACGGACGGACGGACAGACATGACGAATCTATAAGGGTTCCGTTTTTTGCCATTCGGCTACGGAACCCTAAAAATGCAACTGTGGCCTTAGACAAGATGCATTTGGCGAACGCTATCGAGAATGTATATGATTGACGTAACCTGCCGGACAGTCGCGTCGAGCCGTTATGTCAGTTCCATGCATTTTGCCAGTTTTCGAAAATCGTCTGTACGTTAGCGTTAATTGTCTCAGGCCACCGGTATAGGCCTACTGCCACCTGCAAATGGAAGCCAATGACAACAAATGAATGAATGAATGAATGAATGAATGAATGAATGAATGAATGAATGGAACATTTATTCGGCTATAGTGCAATATTACAAAAAGTACAATTATTAAATAAAATACAATAATTAACTTAAACTATAAACTATTTCTAAAACAAAAACAAAAATAAATGTGCTATTCTAAAGCCGAAAAGGCCTACCAGCTCAGCTTGTAGCTGGGGCAGAGCCTCAGCGCTGATTTTCAGCTGGAGCCTGAGATGGAGGTAGATTATATGGTCAATTACAAAAAGAAAACAGCGAAAAACAACAAGTAAAAATTAATAAATGCGTTGTGCCTAATTGTCGATACTGTTGACGGCACAGTCAGTTGAGTAAACATCTTAAATCTTAGAGAAAATAAAAATGTCTTCTGTATTTTCCAAGCGAATGCATTTTAATAAGAAAACTTACAACATTAATTCCTCAAGAGAAATCTCAGCGACTACGATTCTTTAGAAAATGTTTGCAATTTTTTACCTTTTAGATCTTGTCGTTGTTGCTGCTCCCGAGAGTGCTGTTGCTACAGGAATAAAGTTGAAACTCGTGTAATTTGACTACGGTTTATTATTTATGAGGCGCATTATTGGTTTTCTGCCGCAACACATGTGGCTGGGAAGCATTTGCTGATGACCAGGGGTTTTATTCCACTTTGTGTAAGCCTATCTTGCTTCATCGTAATTATATCGTTGAAATTTACTTCGTTTCCGATAATATTTATGAATTTAAACAAATGCACTGTATGATTTTGTATTTACACCAGTTACTAAATTTGAGCTAATCCTAACGATCGAAACATTGATTTTATATTAAAAATAACGTCATACAAAATGGAAAATGCTGCACCACCACAGGATGTTACGAGTATGAATGTAACTGATATTTTATGAACGTGTACATTACAAATCGGACAGGTAAAGTTTTAACAGAAATAACTTGTTATTTGTAAAAATACAGTGCAATAATGATTTGCAATGTTTTTTAAAATAATAATTTAAAAACAAACAGTTTCATAAAAACTAGAAAAAATCTAAAAAGATCAATATGGAAAGCACAAAATCAGTTAATGACGATTAATCGTTCTCTGATGACGATTTTTCATACAATAGTTTGAAAAAGGAATATAGCTTCATAGTCAAGGAATTGCACACCTTCCTAAACATAAGTTACGACCACACCGGTGCTTAAAATACGGTGACGGTACGGAATCGCAGTGACGCGTCGTATCAGCACCGTTTTTGACGCAAGCTCCACACACCAATGCTTAAAAAACGGTGACGGTACGGAATCGCAGTGATGCGTCGTATCAGCACCGTTTTTGACGCACGCTTCCCACACCGCTGCTTAACGGTGCGTATATTACGGTACGTCAAAAACGGTGCCATGTTGTTACTATGACCCCGTCTTTTGTTTAAGCAACGACACCGTTTTTTAAGCAGCGGTGTGGGGAGCGTGCGTCAAAAACGGTGTTAATACGACGCGTCACTGCGATTTCGTACCGTCACCGTATTTTAAGCACCGGTGTGGTCGCAACTTTACTCCGCGGCCGGATTGCGAGCAAAAGTTGGTGACATAATCGATTTCTGATCTAAATGCGCAAATAAATCTCAGCAACTAAGTGACGTTCGGTGTCTTACGTCCCATCGCTTATCGGAGCCAAGTTGCTAGCAGTCTACTTACATTCTCCTTTGTTACGCGTCTGAAACGAAAACAGCTAGTTAGTATCTAGTAGTATTAGTATGTCAAAGGCAAAGACAAAGACATTTATTGAAAGAACACAGTATTCGAACAGTGCTTGGTGGATGATTCTGATTCTTATGCTCCACTTAAACTAGGCATGCAACATTGAAAATAATACTAGAAATTAGCTATTATAATATTAGTCTTTTAAAAAGCATGTCATCAGCTTTGACCTGGTTACTTTTACAATTGTAACAAGTAAAAGTTACATAGAAAAATATTAACTTCAGTTGATTTACAATTTATTCTTATTTAAGGACATTAGCAATCTCAAGATTATACAAAACGCATTTGCTCTTTATAGCCCACCAAAATAAAAAGTCTAGAAAAAGAACTTTTCACAACACTGCTTGGAAATATTTTTTTAATGTAATTCAAACATGGCCCCTACTTTCGAACAACTAGAGATGAAATTACATGGGAGATAATAATATGGCGAAACAAATACAATTTCATATGGGGTTGACATCTTCATCTCGAATGTTAATTTATTAATCTCGAGTGCCATGAGAACAGGGGTCCAGAACAAAAAAAAAGTTAGCTATGGTAAAATTGGCGGTGATACAGCTTCTATACTACCTTTGAAAAACCGACGCTAATTGACTATCACTATTGAAAGTTAATTGAAAGTTTTTTAGTAAAAATGAATTATTTCCTTAGTGAGTTAGTGAGTAACCACCGTAGGTACCCAGAGACATTTTATGAGACAGTTATTTACCTTTTTCAAACTTGTGTAAAAAATGGTTACTAGGCAACTATTAAACCGTCATTAACTGACTCGGAGTGGACCCGTAAACCCGTGCTGCTATACTATAACCACTTTAAAAAAAAAGTCGTTGATCTATGACAAGTGGGTTATCATTGAATAGGTATTTAAAAATCATCTTTAGGTTTCTTTCATCATTTTTCATTTTGAATTATCATTTAGGATTTATAACGATTTAAGGGGTTTTTTAAAGCTTGCCTTTTGTTAATTATTATTACTTTTGACTTAATTTATTTCTATTTAAGTATGTTTAGATACTCTTTATTTTACAAAAATAAAAATGAAATATAAAACACAGGTATCTAATGTATAACAAAAAACAAGTACCAAGGCGAACTTAACTTTTTTTGTAACTATTAAAAGCCGCAGATGTTCACTGGTGCAATAAATATGATATCACAAAAAGTTCGCACGACCCTCGTCACCGTAGGTACAGATTGGGCTGAAACATGTCAATGCCGATACTTTTACAAAAACAAATCAGTTTCGCGCTCTAGTCGCGTTGATGGGCATCAGAGGGCTTATTGTCTAACGCACTCGCAATCGCAACCTGCTTCAAAGTGGAGCAATTGTTTTCATTTTGTATGCAGACAGGCCTTCGATTTTTAAAATGAAAACGATTGTGATTGCGAGTGCGTTAGACAATTAAGCCCTCAGGTCAAATTCAATTCTAATTATTGTCTTGAAAATCAATCAATATGTATGTATTTTTTTATTCCACTATAACTACTACGTAGAGGCAATTTATATCAGTCTCTTGGGTTGGCAACGTATTAGGAGTCTTAGGACTGCAGTCTTGAGATTTTGGTCTTGAGAATTTAAATGTCTATGGGTCTCAGATCTCACTTAACATCAGATGGCCTGTGAAACGAAATGCTTTATTAACGAAATCGATGCGTGTGGAATTATTAGCATCAGAAATACTTGTAGTTTTCTCCAGACGGGAGCCTTTAATCTGTCTACGTTTTATGTTTTCCTCTTAATAAAACGCAATGTTAATTGACTATAACAACAAATTCATCTTTCTTCTGCTCATCAAAGAAAATAATAATTCATCTATAAGCCTGACAATCAACGTTCAATATTTCCAACCGTCCAATTATTTTCTAATCTCCTTGTAGAGAATAAAATTGTATCTCCAATATTAAACTCATTGCAGCAGTCTGTCGACTTCGACAATAAATCTAGTGCGAGGCAATTGTCAAGAAGTAACAAGTAAAGGTAGGATCCTGGGCCTCTATTCAACACGGTAAAAACAATATCATTTTTGATCTGTTATCGTATTGTCACCGTTTTGATAGCTCTTATTTACTTGACAGTAATGGCGTCTGACGTCATAACAATACCATAACATGTCAACTACGATATCGTTTTTACCGTCGGGAATAGAGGCGCAGGAGTTAGCATCTGTAAAAGATGAGTTTTAACTAATAGGACCGATTTTTAAGCTTCAGATTTGGGAAAAAAATTGCGCGTTGGTGGGGACTATCATTTTGAGCGATAAAAAGCATTCCCGATATTTCCCCAAAACATATGTATGGAGATGTCCATTTCGTAAGCGAAATAAGTATTGGACTTTGGTAACAAAACGGACATTTCAATACATTTTGTTTCATATATTATACCTCTCTATTCTAGGCGGTAAAAATCATATCGTCTTTGACCTGTTATGGTATTGTTTTTAACTCGGCCGCCATTACTGTTAAGTAAATAAGAGCTATCAAAACGTTGACAATAAGATACGTTCAGTACAGTACAAAATGTTTTGACCGCCTAGAATCTCGGCCCTGTATTATTTTGATTAAAACCATATTGCTTTTGGCATGTTATCGTATTGTCAACGTTACGAGAACTCTCATTTACTTGACAGTGTCAAATATAATATGGTTTTACTACTGTGTAAAACCACATAACCTTATAGTAGGAGGTGAAATGACGCTACGCGACGTGTAGTCAAGAATTAATTATAATCGCAATGAAATTGCATTTTAAACTATCTAGATGACGGGGATGATGGAATTACAGTTTGCGTTAAGAGCTATCAAAACGTTGACAATAAGATACGTTCAGTACAGTACAAAATGTTTTGACCGCCTAGAATCTCGGCCCTGTATTATTTTGATTAAAACCATATTGCTTTTGGCATGTTATCGTATTGTCAACGTTACGAGAACTCTCATTTACTTGACAGTGTCAAATATAATATGGTTTTACTACTGTGTAAAACCACATAACCTTATAGTAGGAGGTGAAATGACGCTACGCGACGTGTAGTCAAGAATTAATTATAATCGCAATGAAATTGCATTTTAAACTATCTAGATGACGGGGATGATGGAATTACAGTTTGGTATTACTTGAACGATGTTTTTGTAATTTGAGTTGTTAGTCGCATACCACAAAGCTCGGAATTCCACCTTAAAAGAATCTCAAAGACGTAGTGATAGAAAATTGCATTCCGCAAGTTATTGACTCGACCGTAGATAAATATAGATGACTCGTCCATTTGTAGTTCATGACCTGCTCAATATTGTATGCTATCGTTGTTGCAGTAGTATACCATATAATATACAGTCAACAACTTGAATTGCTAAGCCACTATAGAACGTTGTCGTACAAAGTTAATGGTTAATTTTTACGTAATTTCTTTCACGTGATTTGACGCTGTCTTTGTGACTGCCATAATGATGATGTGCTAGTCATATGGTTTATGACATATATTACTGTCATGTTATTATGCTAAAAAAACCAACGTTCGTCGCTTTAAAGGAAAAACTCACTAAGGGCCTGTTTAACAATCATCAAGGAACGCGTATCTGACACATAAATTTAGCCCTTTCCTTTTCTTACACTTGACCATAGACAAGGAGAGACCTAACTTTAACTGGCACATAAATTTACTTGTCGATTGTGAAACAGGCCCTACATACATATAACTTACTAATAAGTTAGTGAGTTTTTTCTCTAAACCGACGCGTTGATAATATAAAACATTTGACATGCCACTTTTAATTCCAAAAATATGACATCCGCTAGAAAATAACGATAAAAGAGACAAGACGAGAGATAATAGAGATCAAATAGAGATCAAAATGACTCTGTAACGCTTTACAAACATTATAAGTATTATTTGAAGTACACGTTTTGAATCAATTTAGTTAAGATACAAATCGTTAAACCGCTGTTTGCCTTTAATTAACAAATAAAACTTGTTTGAAATTCAAAGGCGAAACCAAATCTCAATCACTCCTCAGAAGGGATAGTCGACGGTGTTCAAGTGTAAGCAAACGTAAACAAACTGGTAGATGAATCTTGTCGTAGATGGGGAATTGGGGAGAGATTTCATTTTACTAAGTTTTTACTAAGTTCATAAAAACTGACTGCCAAAGTCAAAATTATGTTAAGTATAGAAAAAAGAAAGGTTAGATAGTTTATATTATAAAGTAAAAAGGATTAAATCAACCCCCAACGGGAAGAAACAGGGGGAGTAGCGGGAAACTAATTCTACGCGTACGAAGTCGCGGGCGTCCTCTAGTCTATATATAAAAGGCAAATCTGACTGACTTATATATCAACGCACAGCCGAAACTACTGTACCTAGAAATTTGAAATTTGGTACAGGGGTTCCTTTCAAGATGTAAGTGAGCACTAAGAAAGGATTTTCCGAAAATCGACCCCCAACGGGAAGAAATGGGGGGAGTAGCGGGAAACTAATTCTACGCGTGCGAAGTCGCGGGCGTCCTCTAGTCTTTAATAAAGGTTCACTGTTGGAAGGCATATTGTTTTAACGCGTAATGTATCTTTACGCAAAATTACTGTACGGTTTTTACAATAGAAACGGTTTTATTTTGTTTATTATGAAAAACTATACCCTAACCTAACCTCTACAAAATAGACGTTTATTAAATTCTGCAATGTCAGCCTTGCGATGTTTTGCGAGAATATTAAATTATGAGTAAAAAAATAATGCGTTCCAAAGGGATCCCTTCAATAAAAGCTGATTCATGTAGCAAACAGTTGAGAAAAATCATTTAATAAGAATAACCAAGATATACGCCAACAAATTTGTTCCTATCTCTTTCTAGCAAAACAGAATTCAAAATGGAGTTTATATGGCCGACCACATGACGACACAGTGCATATCGGATCTCTCTGTCCAATCGGTCTAATTAGCAGTTTAAAACGCTTGCATCATCCTGTATTTCTAGGCCGATTTTAATTTTAATTACCTACACTTTTGGTGATCTCGCTTAAGGTTTTTTCGTATATTCCCTATTTTACCCGAGGAGTATAATTATACATCCTCCCCTATTCCTATTAAAATACTCTAATTGACTTTGAAGACGCGTTGGCCTAGTTGATAGTGACCCTGCCTACGAAGCTGGCAAAATGTGAATTATAAAAATAAATATCATTAAAATAATTGTTTCCAAAATACTTGGGTATTTTTATTTAAAAAAAATGTGCTTAATCACATTTATATATAAAAGAATATTTCGAAACCATATTTTTATTAAGTGTAACACATCTATTCCCGTAAATAATTTTATCTAATGCCGATAGTATCTATGACAGAACTTTTCAAATTAGACAAATACTTGACTAATTTCTATTTGCAGTCAGAATACACCGTCATAACCCTTAACGGGTGAGAATAAAGGGTAAATTGCAACAATTTTGCCAATTCGTTGTAATGATGACGTTTATTTCAATTAAATCTGATTGGTATCGTAATTACGCCATCTTGGAAGGCTTTAACCGATTCAGAAAATGGGCGTTATGGTTTTAATGGCGCCGAAGCTAAATGATGTTTTGTTTGAGATTTAGTTGCCAAATATATCCAGTTAAAAGAGTTAAATACAATCGGACAGACCAACATAATTTCGCATATATAATATTAGTAGGTTTTCCAAAGTAGATATATGAGATATGAGTTTGCAGGCTAAATGATTTGCATTTTTACACGACTGCTCCAAAAAAGGAGTGTAATGTTTTCAGGGTTCATGTTTGTATCTAGGTAGGTATGTGAGATTCTTTATTCAACTATAACTTCTAAGTCCCTTGACCGATTTAGAGATATTGTTAGAATCCTTACGTCATCCCAAGTAACGTAGGCTATGTGACGTTAAAATGAAAACAAAATGGCGGACTATATACTTCAAATTGCGGGCCAAAAGAAACAAAAAAAATATAAACCTATCAAGTGGGGTATCAACATAAAGGGTTTTAAAAGACGATTACAAAAATATATGCAACTTACGTGTCTAAAGATTATTTTGGTAGAAAGAGATTTTTAAAATAAAATTAAAATGCACAGAAAAAAAAAACCGGTCAAGTGCGAGTCGGACTCGCGCACCGAGGGTTCCGTATTGAAGATAATATGCTTGGTGACCGCAAAAGAAAATACTCATTTTGTTATAAGCTTTATTTTCGAGGCAATAAGGTCGATTTTGAATAGCTTAAATTTTAATACAGATTTTCTTAAGTTTTTTTGTTATTTCTCAAAAACTGTAAATAATGAACACTTTATTTTATTTTTCCCAGAAAATATAAGTAATTATCTATACGTCAGGTTTTTTTTCAGAATTTTTGATTTATAAACTTCGGAGATAAAGGGCGGGAACGGTCATTTTTTGTACATTTTTGGCTATAAATCAAAAACTACAACACAGAAAATTTTCAAAAAAATAGTTTTGAAATGTGCAGATTAAGACCTTTCATATGACACCCCATTTGCTATAATCGAACCACTTTCATTTTTGAACCCCCCATTCTAGACCCCTTTTCAATTATTAATAAAATTAATTTCATATTTTTTTTACTACAAATAGATGCGGGCAAGCAAGTTGTACAACTATGCCAAATTTCAAGTTGATAGCATTTGTAGTTGCTGAGAAAACCTGCTGTGACATACAGACAGACAGACAACGAAGTCTCACCATAAAGGTTCCTTTTGTACCATTTTGGTACGGAACCCTAAAAATGGCATCCGAACCTATTGAGAATGCAATCGGGTTTTTAAAGCTTGCTTTCCATTAGTTATCAACATCGAGGACGTTTCAGAATTGTGTCACATTCCAGTCTTCTCCTGGCGAACGCGAACAAATCAGAATCAGTTATTTTAATTAAATCCCGAATGTCTTTGGTAATTGCTGAAGTTACAAGTTTTTGCATTTTCTTAATATCTTTGGATTATTTTTTCAGATTGACTGGAACCGTGATCGAGACTCGTTATAAAGTAATGAAAGGTTTTGATTCGTTTGGTAAGTTAGTGTTTTCTGCTGTTTTAATTTTGGAATTTAGTGATTCGTAGTCACCACCCAGGGGCTTTATTCTACTCTGTAAAAACATACAGCTGACAATACCATAACGTCAAAGGCTAAAGAATAGTGGTTTATCAAGTCGAAGCCTTTTAAAATACACCTCATTTCAAATGAAAGTCAAACATTTGATTTGCTGCAAATCTTTTCGGAGCTTTTTTCGTTTTTGTTTGATTTCGCATACAACCCACGAATGATAAACGATCCGAGCAAATACGGGTGACACAGCTTAGTAATGCCAACGCTTTGTAGCGAAAATATATATTTGTAAATTTATTTCAATCTGATGAAGCCGTAAGAAATTTTGCAATTGGTTAAATAATTATATTGACATAGTTTGTATGGATTATTTTATCGTTAACCAATGTGAATAAACATGAATTATAAATTATACCTACCTGACAAAACTGCATGTTACGTATTTAATACAATATTAAGAAATTATTGCAGAATAAGTGTGATTTGACATGTAAAACGTTATTTTTCTGTATATTTTTTGTGTTAATATTTTTTTGTATCATTAATTAATAAATGATTAATAATATTAATCAAAACGTTGACCATTTACGATAAAAAATTACAAAAGTAATATGGTTTTACCGAGTAGAACAGAGCCCCTGATACATCCAGAGGGCTTATCGCCTAACGCATTCGCAATTGCAATCCTTTTCATTTTGACAGACCGAAGGCGAGTCTGCATACAAAATGAAAACAACTGTTCCGCTTTGAAGTCGATTGCGATTGCGACTACGTTAGGCAAAGGCCAGTACCCTTACCATGAGTAACAATTACCGTTCTCGCTAGCGAGTCAAATGCTCAGGGTAGTGATTCTCTCATAAGCAAAGGTGAGCGAATGCAGGAGTGAAGTCCAAGCGGCGAGTTTAAGTAGTCCCGTCAGAGCGAGCAAAATACATATTAACGCGTGCATTCTCAATTAGGCAGCCTTATACGTTCGAGAAGCCACGCTGCCAAATTGAATACACGCGCTGAAATGTGTTTTGCTCGCTTTGACGGGACTACTTAAACTCGTCGCTTGGACATCACTCCTGCGTTCGCTCACCATTGCTTTTGACAGAATCACTACCCAGTCCCTTGCACTCTATAAAAATACGGGTCGGGTCCCGTTGGCCTTACTTGCATTTAGCCTTAGCGAGCAAAACGGCTCAGTAGTACACTGACCAAGTATGCAAAATGAATTGGTTATATAATTCCATGGTTACGAAATTGTCTTAATTTCAAGAAGACTTACTTAGCAAAACGTCTAGGTCGTGAAATGCCCCAGTCAGCAGAATGACTCAATTGTGTTAGGACTTGATTGTATTATCTTGATATGTGAAGATTATCGAGACCATTTGCCTATTAGAACATTATGACATTAAGTCGTTTTACAGCCAAGTCATTCCGTCTATGCTATGCCTTATAGCAATGAGGGCGTTTTACAGACCAAGGCATTTTGCTACCCGGACAAAATACAACTAAGGTGCTCTGCTCGCCAAGGCTAAATGCAAGTAAGGCCAACGGGACCCGACCCGATCTGTGAGGGACAGAGCATTTGCCCGCTACCGAGTAGGTACGTTAATTGTAACTCATGGTAAGGGTACAGCTGGTCATGTTCGATACAGTGTCCGTGGCATAAAGTTGCCGTGTGCCAACTCATTAATGAACTAACTGCCGCTAAGTACTCTGTAGCACCAATCAGGCGCGGTGACTCGGCATTTCGACCGGTGTTGCCACGCAGCCTGGGTTTCACCTTTATTGCCATATCAAAAAATGAAAATAAACGGCAGAGGTAAAAAATAAGTTTGTGCTGTGTAACTTTTTTACCCGACTGCGGCGAAGCCTAAAAGGACGGTTATGTGTTTCTATGTCAGTTCCTATGTCCCCTCGTAACTACTCAACGGATCAACCGTTTTTGATAAATGATTCGTCATTAGATTCCTCTTGATGACGCGAGTGTCACTGGGTACATACTTGAAATTCTTAAAAAATCAATTTTCAATTTAATTTTTGTTTTAATCTTTTTTACATATATATCGACGACAGTACCAAAATTGCATTGGGGTTTTAAAGCTTGTTTTTTTTTACATGTTATAAGCTGCTTTTTCAGACCAATCTAATGAGAACGGCTTCATAATTAGCTCATCGTTTTTTTTTAGTCCAATTATAGATATTTTAATTTATAATCATCGTAAGTCTGAAAGTATATTTTATGGAAACTGTTTTACGCTTGACCTTTATAATCGCATTAAAAATCGAGAATGCCGCCAGCCGCCGCAAACATAGATTCACGGCAATAGCGTGGCAGTTTCATCAAGGCGCGCAACGCATCGTTGTACTCTTACGGTACTGCACTCTCTGTAGTTCCATCAAGTACAGTTGACTCGTAACTGACCTGTATACATTGGCAGAATGCTCTAAATAATGTAAGCTTAACGGTCACTTCTCGTGCAGTTGTTTTATCTCAGGAAAGCGGGTTTGCTATACTTGTGTTGTTAAGCAACGCCATAGTGTGAGTGTCTATACGTGTTACGAATACAAGTACGTACATTTTGAAAAGTTATAAGTAATTTTAGTTCTTAAACCTGTGTTTAATCTTCCAGCCGTTTTTTTTTTTTAACTGTTCGATTGTAGAAACGTAAATTTCAGATTTTCAGCTTTGTTCCCTCGGAAATAGTTATCTGTTTTGCAATATAATTATGTTGTTATGTATTTCTGCTGTTTATCAAGTTAGTTTAAGTTTTAGTTGTAATTCCTGTACTGGTTGGAGACTGAACAATAGCAATGTTGCTGTGTCTCATATTCATTTTAGCACTACGTACCTAACTAAGATTTTTTGTAAAACCAACTTTAAGTATATCTTGTGTAACCTAATGTACTGTTTTATGTTGGTAAATAAATACTTCATTTATTTATTATTAACAAGTAATGGCAAACCTGCTTTCGTGGGATAAAACAACTGTAACTACGAACCTTCTTGCGAGCATGTTATTTCTGACGGCTGTGGCTTGGTGCTCACGTACTAACCGTAATTTAAAAAAAATAGAAAACCAACCACTTAAATCGGCCGACTGCTTCTATAATACACAAGAGACACCATTTCTACAACATTTTCCACAGAACAGAAATAAACAGTAGAAGTGTCAAGTGGGCGTGTAACGTGTGGCACGGTTATGCGGAGTTCCGCATAACCTACCATACTTTTGCCGGGATCGCTTATTTCGATATTTTGATATTTCTAAAATAGGAAATAAATCCAGACGCATGCCTTATTGTGCTATTTTGGAATGTAAAAACGATAGCCGCACCAAAAACATTTTCCATGGTAGCGTGTTGTTTTTATGATAGTTTGAGTATTGGCGACAACAGGTCTGATACTAAGCGAAGCTCATGCCACTTCCACTGTTTTTTCTATTCCGTGACATTTTCATACAAAAACACTAACAAAATCCTTTGTTTACAGGGAAGGCCATCCAAATCGCTTATCCTTTATGCGGAGCAAGGAGCTACATAAGCCCATCTCGGAATACATCCACGACACGCGCTTAGACTATGTACCCTTTCCTAAACATTTGCTAACCCTTGCAATTCTTTAACATGTCACGTAAATATATTATCTTACTAGCGACCCGCCCTCGCTTCGCTTCGGTTTATAGTTTAAAGGGTTCCATACCCGAAGGGTTTTAATATGCCTACGCTGTCGGTTCGTCCGTCCGTCCGTACTAACTATAAATATCTGTTACTTTTTAAACGTAATAGATAGCGCATTGTTTTTTTTCTGAATTCGTGTTATTATCGCGGATTTATATGTACTAATAAATAAAAAAAGGGAAATAATAAAGGGGTTTCCATACATGAAACTTTTTTCAACGTATTTTTATTTTTGTTTTACCTATCGTGTAAAAACGGTAAAATATAAAATAGTCAAATTTGTTATGATTATAGTACAAACCCTGAAGAAAATCCCAAAATTACAAAAAATATTGTCAAATCGCGCTGATTTGATTCCAATTTCCGAATCGAATTCAAATCGAAATACTATACCTAATACCTACTGTACGTTTTTTATGTAGAACACGCAAATAAATAAGAACCTTTTAAAAAATTCTCTAACGGCCGCACTCAAATTAAATTACGATAAAGTATTGCCATACTCGACAAAAGGGCCCATATAAAATTGGTCTTTAGATTTTTTATACAAATAACGACTTGTGTCTATACTCATCATTTCTTCTAAAAAAAATCCTCATACTTCATTTCTTCGAAAAAATTTGCACATACTTATCGCAACTCATAATGAATTGTTTTAAGAAACTGTTACTTTTTGAGGCTTGTTATAAATCTAACCTAACCTAACCTAATTTTATCTACACGTAAGATATTTAAGAAATTCTGAAAAGTGTACGGTTTCATGAATATTGGCGTTATAAGTTCAGATGATTATGAGTTCCGATCATTAGTATAAACATTTTTTATGAAGAGTATAAGGAGTGATCATTATGATGTAAAATGGTATGAGAAAAAAATTCGGAGTTCCAATAATCGGAGTTGCAATTTTATATGAACTTTGGCGCACCCACATTTTGGATAATGATAACGAACGCAGAATGCATCTTGTCTTGGACCTCTATTCTTTTAAGGAATCGATCGTCGCGATCAGCCTTACCCTGCCGCGGAGGTAAAACCTAATTCGGCGCGAGCGCTACTAAACAGGCGTGACGTTATTTAAAAGTCCTCCCTCGAATTACTTAGGCAGATGGGATGTCACTCCTCACACGAGACTTGATTAATAAGTGCCCGTCTGCCGGCGACGGAGGAACAAAGCCTTTGTTACATAGCTTTAGTGGTTACAGAAAGAACATTTGTACAATTAAAGCTTGTTACAAATTTAACCGAGTGTTTGTTTGATGAGAAGAGGACCTTCCACATATCATCATAGAATATAAAATAGAAACAGTGATAATGATAGAGGTTAAAAAAACAATACTGTACTTGATTTCATCTCGGCTATGTTATGTCAAGCATAGTTTGATTTTCTCTAAACCACTTTTATTTAACTACGAGTATTACTGCGTCACATTAAATGAGGAACAGCAATAACTAAGCAAATGCTTATTATGTTTGTTTTATGCTTAAATTTATTCCATTGATTAAAATAATAAAGGACCGATTAACTAACACGAGACACCATAGCCCTACATCATAAAACAGAGCCAGAGGAAATATAAAAGGGCATAGCGGAAAATTGATTCTAAATGATTAAGTAATCATTATTTTTGTTACTTTATGGCAGTAAATATTTATATAAATCTAAAATTCCGGCATGAATATCCGGTAACACTTAATCGCATCATCTAGTCACGTTTGACAAAATCGTACACGTACATAAAAAAATATTTATAACAGTTATAAATAACTTATCTAGTCTGGTGGTTATATCTCAACTTTATCTACCACATAGGGGAAGATGGGGTGGCCTCGTACACTTTTTACTTTCAGTTTTTTTATAAAAAAACTAACCTTTATTTCAAAATGAGATGAATGCTACTTTATCATCCATTTATTTGGCTATAATAATTGATTATTTCAGTTTGGATTCAAAGCAACTGTACTAAGATATAATAGTTTTCCCAAAAAGTGGGAATTGTACGAATGCACCCCATACGTAGGGTGCCTTCGTACACTATTCGTTTTTTCCCAGGTTTCATTGAATTTTCTGCTATTTCACCTGTTTCAGTCACCTTTTAGGCATATCTTACTAACCTGGTTTTGTAATTATAATTATTCTTGATCTACAATTTTTTAACTTACATGGGGTGCATTCGTACAGCATAAAATTACATACATTTTGACTGTACGAAGGTACCCCAACCTAAACGATCCGAAAAGAAATAAAAATAAAAAATAACCGCTAAAGTAATACCAAAACCATTGATTACATATTAATCTCAAGCATCTAATTACAAACTATATAAAAATTTTTTTTCTAATTCGTGTAAAACTTATTAGAGACAGACGCATTCAAAGGAGAACCAAAAATTACTTTCCGATCGCGAAAACACATATTAATTATTTCTGGCGAAATCTGCTGCTGCACTGCCATCACTTTTTGAGGGTAGCCTATGCATATGAGCGGCAGTGACGCATACAAATATGAACGCTTCAGCATGTTGGATAGTCAAGATATGACCATTGTACGAATGCTCCCTGTGTACGAAGCCACCCCATCTTCCCCTACCTAAGCTATAGCCGCCAAGAGGCCCTAGACGCTTTACAAGAACTTTATCATCATTGAAAATGTATAGGATTGACGTAAGCTCTCGGACGACCGCTTTGAAATGCCATTTACATAATTTTAGGGTTCCGTACCTCAAAAGGAAAAAACGGAACCCTTATAGGATCACTTTGTTGCCCGTCTGTCCGTTTGTCCGTCTGTCAAGACCCTTTATCTCGGGAACGCGTAAAGGTATCCAGTTGAAATTAATACCATATACTCCGGTTTACAGTCACTTGAATCTGTGAAAAAATCAAACTCCTACATTTACGTAACAAAAAGATATGGCCGTTTATGTCGCAAAAAACGTGTATTTCGACACTCGAGGGAATCAAAATGTATAGGGTATTTCCCATTGAGCTAGAACGGTGAAATTTGGCAAGTAACACCGTTTTTTACTACTAGTATAGGATAAAATCTGAAATCTGTACTTTTGAAATTAAATCAAAAAAAAACAGGGTCTTTATGCAAGGAACGGCTGTACAAATTTTGAATTGAGTTAACCGTGTCATGTGCGGAACCCTCGGTGGGCGAGTCCGACTCGCACTTGCCCGGTTTTTTGACAGTGATTGACAATATCTTTAGAGTTAAGCATCTTGTCTACTGACATTTTACCGTTCATCGTTAATTTTTCCCTCTTTCTTCTTCTTTAATATGGCGGTCCACCGCAGTATTCCACAGCGCGTCTTTTTCTCAGCGTGCCCCCGCTGTCCTGCGCTGTGCCCAGCAGTTACATCAGGGGGTAAGCACCGGACTCATTTGTTCAGTTTGATGGATGCGCGCCATCACGGCTGACGACAGTTTGAGCGGTGCGCGAACTTGCCGCCTTATGACGTTTTGATGCCGAGACGCTTCATATAAGACTTCAAGCTTAAGAAAAGCTTGATGGGTTTCTGAAAGCATCATGTGGCAAAGCTGTTGTGTGCTGTAACATAAGAAAAGAGAGTTCGTCAGCGAGTTCAACTCTTGTGTCAAGAGTAATTCATAGCGACAGTGCACGTGGGCCACCATGTAATGCAAGGCTTAGTAAAACTTATTTATTTCCGGATCATAAAGACTTTTTGCAAAATACAATCGAGACATGACTTTATCCACATATGTACTCATTCCACCAAACTAATAACTAAGAAATTACAAATTACATCCATCAATTATTTCGCTTTGAGTTTAAAAAACAACAGTATTCAGTGTTCATATCCGGTTCGAAGGACCACTTATAGATTGAGATCTAATACTTCTTTTAATGTTGCCAGTGGCTTAATTGTTAAATATCAATAAATCAGTATTACCAGAGCTTACATTTTAGTTAGTGTATTGAGGATGTGTAGATATTTTAAAATGATTATTAAGAAATTTGGTACACAAGTTATATCCTAGATAAAAATGTAACATACTTATATCCCAGAAAAATTGAGATCCCTTTGGAATTACATTAAACAAGTCCTACGCGGATAACGCTTGTTAATACATAAATAAATATACATCGCATTTAGGTCAAGTATGAAAACAAAATTTTTCTTTCTTCTTGACGATGTTCCGTTAAATGTAAAAGAGTCACGTAGTCGCGGTCGTGAACGGAGGGTCAAGGCTGAACGAATCCCTGGCACAGGCCAAAACCAAGGAAGATATGAAATCAGCATGACATGAACGTATCCTGGGATAAATTGATCGGGACCATGATACTATACTTGCTGAAATAAAATGAAATTTATTTGGCACTTAAAGTTAAAAAAAGAGTTGTGTAACTTAGTATAGTACATTACTGCAGAGACCTCCAAAAAGGCTGTTGCGGGATGAGTATGAGTTAGCGTGGCCAAGACGCAGTCGAGGCCGCGCTATATACGAGTCCAGCAACCGCCCGTCCCGGCTGAGGCTTGTTTAGTGCTTTTCTCAAACAATGCGAGTAAATATATACCGCAATTGTCAATAATATTAAACACAGTCCCATTTCACAGAAATAAAAAGAATATCTTCATCCACGTTACTCATATCATAAGTAAGTAAATCCATATACCTGCATTCGAAAGAGGTACGATTTAGTATGAAACTAAAATATGGCATTAAATAAAATCACAAACATAATAAATCCAGTTGGAATAAATTAGATTTTAGGTAAATTATAAACATTTGATACACTTTTAAATACGCTGAAAACTCTGTCCTAAAAGGTGAACCTTTTTAATCTATGACATTATAAAAGTAAAATAAACATGGTAAAATTGGATTGTACGAGTGTTTGGCTGTTTGGAGTTATGCCCGACCCATGCCTTTGCTATATTTTTTTTAATTTTGCCTTGGCCTGTAACTCAGAACTTCGCCGGCTGATTTTAAAACATTAAGGTTAACATCACCGAGCATGTGGGAGAAAAACAACTTAATCTAGATATACTTTAATTACTTTAAGCCCAAATCTTCCTTAAAAATTTGACCTGATCATACTTACAAACATGCAAGTTAATAAAAAACTTGTTATAAAGTCATAAGGCATGTTCACGAAAAAAAGTAGCCACTGTTGTATAATTGAGATTTTCAATATGAAATGACATCTTTAAAGAATTAAATTAGTAAGAGAGACTCTTCACCTTTCGTTTTGAGTGCCGTTATGGATATTTATATCAGATGCTATCCATTTTTGGGTTTACTTTCGAAATCCCTGGATTTTAGTCTTAGATTTTGTATTTTTCACGTTTGGGTCACAGAAGTTCTTTTTTTTATTTACTCAAATAGATTATCGACGCTATAATGTTCCGCGAATACCTTCCCAGACTCATAATTACCGTATGCAGGTCATAAATTGTTTTAAATCATGCCGGAAGTACACAGATTTGTATGCAATTATTTTAGCTCTAGGCCTTAACTGGCATTATGTAGGATTTCACAACTTGCAAGGAAAAATTTATGTATTGTAGATTCTTACACATAAAAAAGAATACTCAGTTGGCAATCTAATAGTGGTTTGAACTACCTAGACCTACTGGAAGACAGTGGAGACTTAGTTTTCGATGGCTACTTTTTTTCGTGAACAAGCCTTAACATACGTTTGACATGGCAATTTGCATCGCGTCAGTTTTCGAGAACCATACTCGCAGGTTATGGCTCCAAGCTGATTTACCCGCCGGTTGGCAACAGTGCCCCGGCCGCCGGGCCATTAGTCGGGCTCCGGTGGCGGCCTTGGGGCGACATTGAGAGGCGCCTCGGGTGTAAACGAGCCAGGTCTCCAGTTACGGAGAATCTTGCGTTGCAATTATGATATAACTATTATATTAGGTATTTGTATACTTTTTCATGACGTTTATTTTATGTTTTTTACTACGGTATACACATTCCTCTAGTTATACGAGAAGAGATGTGTTAGGTAGATATTTTTGTGCCCGAAGTTGAATTTTATTAGATATATTATAGCTGGTGACTGTACTAGACAACGATATAACTACATACATACATACATACATTAAATCACGCCTGTTTCCCAGAGGGGTAGGCAGTGACCACTTCTTTCCAGCTGCTACGATCTTGACAAATCTCTTTCGCTTCTTCCACATTCATACATCGAGTCATGCATATACTTATCTAGATAAATAATATTTGCGCTAACCGGGAATCGAATTGCTAGCTTTCAAGTTCGAGTATCTGGAGTATCATCTCCAACCTATAGTGCCCGGTCGATATGAAGTCAATCCTAACACCTGTCGTCGAGTACAATCCGCACGAGCCCGTATTTCCTATTTTTTTTGTCCTAATGCCAGTTTTGACATAACTATTGATAGTCATATTTTTACATTGCTGGAACTGTAAAGCTTTCAAAATTTCTTAAATATCTAACGTGTAGACAAGGCTCGGTTAGGTTAGGTTTGATTTATAAAAATCTTGAAAAGTAACAGTTCCAAAAAATAAGTTATGACTTGCGATAAATATAACCTCAGACACCTTATGACTAAAAATAATTATAGCAGACGATATAGACCCCAAATTCACATTCAAACCTTATATCGAGTATAGACAACATATTTAAAAGTCACATTGACAGCTTGGTTTTATTCTTGGTGTAGGAAAACCCTTAAAAGACATTTCACCTACAAGTTACCGGTACGTGCCAACACAGGATTTGGCCGACCATTGTTATTTAACTGTCCGCGAAGACCTCTACCCTACCATACAAGTTTCGTTCAATTACTCGATGACGTTTTTTGTAATGATTTTTCGCACCACTTTTTTACCATTTGCGCAAAATTGGCCAAGTTTAGCCGCGGCCAACCAAGAGCAGTTGAACCTACTAAATGTCAGCTACACCTACAGGGTAGGCATTTTAATTTTTTTATCCGGTAGGGTTTCTTTCAGTGGGCTCCCGGACTACCAGTGAGGGTAGACAAGTTGCTTAACTCTCACGGAAACGATTTTCGAATATTGACAAAATTTACGCTAATAGATTCATTCCACATTACACCGACGATTACATTACATTACATTTTGTACCGCCGTGTAAAAGAGCCCTTATGTGGCCAATTTTGAATTTTTTAATTTTAGTTGGTCGAGAGGAATGTTTATAGGTACATTAGTTACTGCAATTAGTCGGTGGAGCTCAGCAGTCGTTTCGAGACGCTGTAAGTATTGCCCGCTGACCATTCGGAACAGCTGCTCGTCGTTACCCGCACCGCTTTCAAGATTTACAACTAAGTGTTTAAATATATCATTTTTCACCACTGACGCAAAAATAAGAGTAAGTAACGTGTGTGTAACAAAAACCTGTAGCACCCAAAGTAATGGACCGATTCGGTCTTTTTTAGGGTTCCGAACCTCGAAAGGGAAAAAACGGAACCCTTATAGGATCACTTTGTTGTCCGTCTGTCCGTCTGTCTGTATGTCAAGACCCTTTATTTCGGGAACGCGTGAAGGTATCGAGTTGAAATTAAAACCATATACTCCGGTCTACAGTCCCTTGAAGCTGTGAAAAAATCAAACTTCTACATTTACGTAAAAAAAGATACGGCCGTTTATGTCGCCAAAAACGTGTATTTCGACACTCTCGAGGGAATCAAAATGTATAGGGTATTTCCCACTGACCTAGAACTATGAAATTTGGCAAGTAGCACCGTCTTTTCTACAAGTATAGAAAAAAATCTGAAATCTGTTCATTTTTAATTAAATCACAAAAAAACAGGGTCTTTATGCTAGGCACGGCGGCGGTGCAAATTTTGAATTGAGTTAACCGTGTCATGTGCGGAAACCTCGGTGGGTGAGCCCGGATCGCCCTGTCCGGTTTTTTTTAAAGAAGCTTTTTTGATCTTCATGATTTTTAGTGGAGAACTGATTTCTGTAAGTAGGAGTCGCTATTATAATCTATTGAATTACCCGACCAACTACCTAAGAAGGGTAATTATTTTATGGTACGAGTATAGATAGTCCTCTTCATATTTTTCGATGACGGCAATCTTAGAAATTAAAGATTCCTTCTATCATGAGCACTATAATATTGTTCATGTCTATTGTATTCATCACTACTACAACAACTGTTCAATCAGTAGTTACTACCTGTGGACTTAATAGATAAGTATGAGGAATTGGTAAACGTTAAGAGTTATCTATTCTTAGAAATCAAGGCTTGATTAAAGAAAATAGAAGAAAATTTAAAAATTTAGAAAAAACTGGTATCTACTATTCGGGAATCCGTCTGTTTCTTTATAACCTCGATCCAATTCTCGTGACTTCGAGATGATTTTTCATGCGAGATATGTCGAAAAAATGTATGCAGTTGACAGTTGATCTCGCATCAAAAATCATCTCGAAGTCACGATAATTGGGTCCCTGGGTCGTTCGAGATGAATCTCTATCGTGAATCTGCATGGAATAACAGCGTCACTTCTATGTAATCCCGAATAGGAATTCATCTCGACCGACCATCTCGAAATGCGATAGAGTAAAAAAGTGAGTATCTACTTTTGACGTTGACTATACCTATGTGATTTGGATGAAATTTAGAATGAAAAAAAACAGGCTACCTTTTATCTATATGTATATATAAAAGGCAAAACTGACTGACTGACATATCAACGCACAGCCGAAAAGTACCTAGAAACTTGAAATTTGGTACATGGGTTCCTTTCATGATGTAACTGAACACTAAGAAAGGATTTTCCGAAAATCGACCCCCAACGGGAAGAAATGGGGGGAGTAGCGGGAAACTAATTCTACGCGTACGAAGTCGCGGGCATCCTCTAGTCTCCAATAAAACGCTACTTCCGTTGACGTCCGACGTACGATAGTGCACGTGGACGCAAGATATTTCTAAAACAGCATAACTAGTTCTAGACTTCGTGGAAATGACTCTCAGTCGTACGACTCATGCCTTTTTGTAGGTACTAAGTCAACACAGTCAGAGTAAAGTCATTAGTCGTATTTGCCGTATCGCAGACTCATTAGACGGCGACACGTGTCGCGGCGTGACGCCGCCGCCGTACGTGGCGGCAAATAATAACAAATGGTAGTTAATGAAGTCAGTTGATTATAGCTTAAGTCTGTGATGAGATGTCTTGTTGAGTTATTGATTATTTGACTTCGTCCGTGTACAAGTCGCTTTTGGGAAATGATCCTTTTATTTTTATTTGAACTCTACATTCATATGATTTTATTCCCGTTATACTAGCAAGAGGAACATTTGATGTGAATGCACGTCTGTGTGTCTGTCCTTCTGTTTGCTTTTATTTAATCAACAACCACAGTACCTTTTACCTACCGCCAAGCAGCAGTGTTCGTAGTATTGTGTTCCTGTGTGGGGATAAGATAACTGTCAGCATGACTGCCATAGAGGCATTCAATCTTAGTCCTCATGTTTGGCAACAACTTTGTAATCTTGGGATTGCAGTCTATGAGATTGATTCAACTGATCATTTTTTTTATATCGACATTGAATACTTTCTTTTACATCTAAAGTGATGAGGGCAAAGACATCATCTCAACTTGAGTGAGTCTCCGGTTATGTAAACATTTGGAACGTGCCGCAATCCCACCGCAGAGTTGGCTACAGCGCAGTATAAACAGTAGTTCGTCTTCAAACAAAGGTTATATCGCGCGGCTTGCATGTGTGAGTGCCTCGACCGTACGCGCCGCCAGCCACCACAAGCAAACTCAACAGGACGCACTAAGCTGATTAAGTCGAGGCCGCGCTGTCGCTCCGTTTTGGTTGCGTGCATAAAGTATCGAGTGACGTGCATGGGATCGCCTTGTCTGCTGAAACCTTCTTGTTTTTAGGTTATCTTAAGCATTGGTTACGTAGGTTAGGTTAGGCCTGTGACCAACAAAAGAGTATTACTCCTGCACGTATAAATGCTTGTCGATGAAATGAAATTGGGCGAAGTTAAACATTCTGTGAAATGAGTGTCGGTGATTCAATGGTAAACTCACAACCCTAGCACCCGAGCAGCAATAGGGAACAGAAACTCCTAAAAGGCCGGAGATGAACTACTTTTCTATTTATACTTTGCCACTGGCCGAGTTACTCACTGAGTAAACCGACTAGTTCTTAATGAAGAACTACTTAGGTACAGTCCTCCCGAAAGATAAGGCGTTTTTCAGTATTATCAGCTATAGGTGATATATTGTGCTTGTTTCGATACTAATGTTTGTTGTTGTTGTTTTTGTTGTTGTTGTTGTTGTTGTTGTTGTTGTTATTGTTGTTTTTGTTGTTTTGTTGTTTCTTTGTTGTGCAGAAGAAACATAAAAGTAGATTTAATGCAGCAGAGATTAGGGCATTGAAAAGTATGGTAGGGGTGAACTTGTGTAATAGTATTAGGAACAATGTAATAAGTTAAAAGTTGTTGTTGTTGTTTAAAAGAAGATGAAGTGACAAGGATTAATAAAGGAATGCTGAAGTGGTCTGGTCATGAGGAGAGAATGGATGAAGTGAGACTAACAAAACAGATATATTAAGCAAGAGTAAATGTAAAACTTATTTTCTCATCGCTTTAGGATTCAGCTTGATAATAAGGTTTCCGTTCCATTCCTTGCGGAACCCTGCGAAGGAAGCATCATTTCGTGTCTATGAATAATTTAAATGTAGAACCCGTTTAATTCCCGCTTCGACGAAGTACGTCCTAAATTCTTTATTTGCTGTAGATTCCAGTATTTTTAGTATCAAGTACCCTTTAAGTACACTTCAAGTTCAATTTTTTGATATATGGCTACTGTCTAGTGGGACAATTCTGCCAGTGTCAAGGTGAAAATGTTTTCCCAAAAACGGATGCTGAATCATCAGTTGGCGAATCTAAAAACAAAATAAATTATATGTACATTAACTACAACTACAAATACTAATTTTTAAATGGCAATTTACAGCTTAATATTAAAATCATCTATATCTACTTAGCTCTCAACAAAAGTGAGGAAATAAATATACTTAAGGCTACCTGAGCCTTTCGAGTATTTTTACAAAAAAATGTCTCGGTCGCGTTTGCGTTTCTCGTATAAATAACATGGTCACTTACGCGTTCGAGTCGGTTTGCCGCGTGAACAGCAACTTACACTCGAGTCTCTGGGCGAAAGATGAAATCACGAAGAAAGTTGTATAGAGAAACTGGAGTAATGAGAAAATTAAAAAAAAATGATCTTGAGTTCCGTCCTCGAGACCACACTCGCACAGAGATTGATCCCGAACACTTTAAGTAAACTTAACACACTTGTTGAATAGATTAGCCACAAATATCAATTTTGATAGATGTAGAGAGTAAACTTTATTCACCCAATTCAAATCAAGCCTATCGTGTCAAACTATAGATGCATTAGGTACTTGTACTTTTTATCAATGTGGTTACTCATGGTGTACTTAATGCCTGTCCCCCCTTTCGGTGATGACATGACCTTGTGCAGGGTCCACCAAGCAGAAATGTTCTTATTGTTGTGTTCCGGTGTGGGGACAAGATTACCGGTGAAATTACTAGCATAGAGGCATTCCATCTTGGTCCTCAGGGTGGCAACGCATTTTCGGTCTTTGGATTGCAATCCTTAGATTGTAGCTTTAAGAATGCAAATGCCATAACAAAAGTTTGAAAAGGAACAAGTTAACTATCTATAACATGTATCTGAGTAGGTACGGCGGTAAGTGTAATATTTACTCTAGATATTTATTTAATAAATTTCACGATAGGTAGACGATTATCTATTAAATTAACCGCCTAGATATTCAACTAAGGTTTCCATGGTAACCTTCAGAAGGATCGTAGATACTTTTGTACCAAAGTTGCGTTTTTCTCGAATAAATATGAACGCAAAATAAGCTTAAGGTTGCGTCCCACTACGTAAAGCCTTATCTACAGCACCCAGAGGCACCACACCGTAAATAATACAGAATTTACTTCCCTAGATCGTTAAATTGGACTTTGTGGCTCAGATTGCAGACTTAGGGCGGAGGCACTTTGCGACGCGGAAAGTTGCGATGCGTTTTTTAGGAGGAGGGTTATGTGTTTATCACATATACATATGTGTATATGTATGTATGTATGTTTGTTCCTTTGTGGCGCTCTAGAAACTTAACGCGTGGGCCGATTTTGATGGTTCTTATGTCAATCGATTTTTTTAATCTTATGAGTGTCACTAAAGATTGACAGTAATCAAAATCAAATATGGCGGCAACCAGATGCAGTATTGTAAAAAAAAAGTTTGAACTATGACAAGTGGGGTATCATTAAAGAGGTATTTAAAAAACATCTTTAGGTTTCGTTCATATTTTTTTTTAATGGTCATTTAGAATTTAAAGTTGGTTAGCAACAGTTGGTTTCTAAAGCTTGCTTTTTGCTAGACTAGTTTTTATAAAATGAACAGTCACCAAGCAGTCACCTAATAAAAATGTTGAGCATACCTAGAACTTTGTCATAGTGAATGTCATTGTTTTTGTCATGTGTGTCATTTGATGTCATGTGTGTCATTTGACGTTTTGATAGCTCTATAATAAGAGCTATCAAAACGTTGACAGTTACTTGACAGTAATGGCGGCCGAGTTAAAAATAATACAATAACAGGTCAAATCCGATTTGGATTTTACCGCCTGGAATAGAGGCGCTGCACTGTATATTTGTCACGCTATCCGATCCGATGGAACCCTATAGTCTGGACCCACCTTAAAGGGTAAATTAAATTTATTTTCTGTATAATTATTTTATACCTAAAGCAAGGGTTTCATACTAGGATGAATTTAAAAAGCAGAAAACTTGCGCTCCAGTTTTCGTAGTATTACGATATTGACTATTCTCCGTGGCGCCGCGGCGGGCGCGGTCCATTTTTATTTTGCTATGGAGATTAAACCGCGCGCGACTAATATTGTTTCTGGAATGCTTATTTGACAGCCGTTCTGCCGACGAATATTTGGGATACTTATTACGTTTTTTGGGAATTGGTGTATAAGTTTAATGGAAAGAAACCAAGTGCTAAGCGTAAAATATATTCGGGTTTTTTATAACAGTGGTAGGAATATCTACGTTAATACGTTCTACATAATTTCAATCAGTTTATCTGTTTTAACGCCAAGTAGATGAAAAATCAATTGGAATAATGTATTGGAGCGTTTTAATGAACTTCACTTAGTAAGGTCAAACAAATCCTGCTGAATAAAACTAATTTACACGAATTATTACCAAGAATAGTCTTGATTGATTTAAATTAAAAAAATTAAAGTACCTAAGTAAGCATTAACCTTAATTTTAGTTCGATTAATATACTAGGTACAATTATAATTTTTCCTACATCATACATTATACCTATACACTAAACAGTATTGAAACTGCCACATGTAGCATTTATCGATCGCAACAACAGTAAAAACTATATTTACATTGCTAACGCAAACGATTTATAAAATCCTCGCACCTCATTCCAATTTAAATAGTCCAATTAGTGCTTTTCTTCTATAACTAAGTACGACTAACATTTCACTTATACTTCTATCTAGCGTTCTTATGCCAGCCATACACGAAGCGATTTACTTGCGCCAGTTTAGACTTGCACAAATACAAGTTATTGTTATAGTCAGAAATTTGCGCAAGTATCTTCCAATACACGTTACAGTATACTTGTGCAAGTCTAAACTGGCGCAAGTAAATCGCTTCGTGTATGGCTGGCATAAGGGGCATGTAGAGGTCGTCATATTCCAATTTAAAAAAGTAATATTGATGTTCGATCAAATACAGTATGATAGAGTGCATTGGGTCGGACGGGCCGGTCCAAGGACGGACGTGGGGAGACTACGATCCGAAGATTCCACGCCAATGTATCAAAGAGCCAAAATCTCTAGCCCCATCCTCCTTACTCCTGCAGTATTACAAAAACGAAAGGAATGAAAGAGGGCTATTGAAAACCAGGATTTGGGCTTTAGAAGTAACAGTTGATTTCGGGTCTTGAGAATCGGGACGTGTAGTTTCTTGAACTGAAGATGTTGAGGACTCAATTGAGGGATGTCCTGAAGAGGGTTCATATTCATGAGCTCTTCAAAAGTCGCTTGAGTTACAGGTTGGTAATATTTTTTGTGGAAATAAGGTTGGTTTGATTTTGTGACTGTGCAAACTTGCCAGGTACAGTCGTGTTCATAAATATGTAAACTTTTTTGTACATTGTCACTGTAATCTGCTATGCTATGATAATTCATATGTTATAATTTTGACGCGAGTTGGCCTAGTTGGTATTGACCCTGCCTACGAAGCTAGCAGTCCTGGGTTCAAATCCCGGTAAGGGCAGATATTTGTGTGATGAGCGCGAAAATTTGTTCCTGAGTCATGGATGTTTTTTATATATTTAAGTATATATTTCTCTATATAAGTATTTATATCGTTGTCTAGTTCCCATAGTACCTAAAAGCCTAGAGCTTAGTTTGGGCTAGTTCAATTCGTGTAATATTGTCCCCTGATATTATTATTATTATTATTATATGTATGGTAGTTTAAACATGACATTAAATAGACAAGAAACTAAAGTGCACATATTATATTTATGAACTCGACTGTATTACCCGACTGTCTTGAAGAAGGGTATTTTTATTAACATGTATGTTTGTATTGCTCTTCGTTCCCTCGGTAAGGCTAAACTTTTTCACTGAGTACTTTTTGATGTAGCTTTTTAAACCGGAAAACGCTGCTAGCCGCTTTTTCGGGTTCGGGCACTAGGTATTTTCAATACTTATCATTAAAAAGTTTTGAAGCGGTTATAAATTTATTATAAACTAGCTTCTGCCCGCGACTTCATCTGCGTAGATTTTGATTATCGTTATTCCCTCGGAAACTTCAAAATTTCCAGGGAGGAAAAGTAGCTTATAATGTTAATCCAAGGTATAAGGTATTAGCTATCTTCTTTTCAAATTTCATCCAAATCGGTCCAGCCGTTGCAGCCTGAAGGAGTAACAAAGTAACACACAAACTTTTAGATAAACACCTCCACCTTTTAGATCTCATATGGGATAAATTCGCCTATGTATCTATAGTCACGGTAAGAAAAGGTTCGTCATTTTTCGACTCTATTCCAACGCTCTTAAGGTCCAAAAGTGACAAACCATTAATTACTGTGACTATACATTATCTATAGTGATGCAAAAAAAAATGTATTTATTTTTATGCAATAAAAATTTACATACATACTTTTGGATTTATAATAGTAGCAGAAGTTCGTATAATTGTAAAAAAAAACAAGCAGAATATAGTTACGCTCTCAACAATCGCCATCTTTTCTCAAGCAGTTCAAAGTACACCATTTACCTCACAGTCGGCAAATAATCCAGCATCCGAAGCAAATCCCGCGGCCATTACGGCGTAACCCAGCCAACCGATTACGGACTCTGTCGATCAGCATTAAGAGCGATTTTAGCTGTCCTGAGGCTTCGTAAAACGCCGCGGCTTCGAGGATTTTGGCCAATTAACTAGCATTTAAGCTACGTCTAATTGGCTCGGCCAAAAACAATGTTGCGAGGGCTTCTTAAAAAGCTGAGTAAGCAAAATGCAAGATTTAGATCTTCCATCTCGCTTTTTCTTCAGTTGTGGAGTGTTAAGAAAGAGATAGCTAATGTTTAGTGCTTGGTATTGTGTAGGTATTTTAATGTTAAACCTAAATTAATGCCTTGAATAGATTCCTTTGATGGTTTTAGCTTCGAATAAGGGCAATTAAAAAATGTACAGTCAACAGCAATAATATATTATCCAATATCGGCCGCAAAAATATCTGACACGCTCTTATACCTCTAGTAATAAAGACGTGTCAGATATTTTTGCGCCCGATGTTGGATAATATTATTATTGCTGGTGACTATACAGATGTATAGAATATACTTATTAGTACCCCCTTATCGTCGTTGCTTTTTTGTAGGGATTGAATTTTTATTTTATCGACTATCTAAATGTCGATGGTATTGTACCTACTTGGAGTTAAATGTCACTGACAATGAGTCAACGACAATCACTACTAAAAAAGAATGCGATAAATAAAAGTCTCGGGTGTTTGTTAGTTAACCCTGTTTATCATAGATTTTCCACAATAATTACATCAAGTTATCGTACCTCATAAAACTAGTGAAGTTATCTACTTATTGTTCATCGAGAATTTTTAATACATACATACATACATAAACTCACGCCTTCATTCCCAGAGTGGGGTAGGCAGAGCCACAAACTCACCAACAACTCCAAAAACTTGTTGATAATTCTGTGACCACATTTTGCACAACCAGGCTAAGATGTTATCCAGTGTATTAGTGACAGGTTGCAAACCCATCGCCTAACAGCACTACACAGCCTTAGGTCCCTTAGTCGTCTCTTACGACATCCACGGGAAGACATGGAGTGGCAACATTCTAAACCCGGCACCACACGGGCATAAAAATAAAAAATAAATTCTATAAAATAAATTCTGGAAATCTGGAAGCGATCCTGAAGCAGACTTATTCTGTAAAATAATTACGCTAAAATCTGGAATGGAGCAAAAACCGACGCAAACAGCTGCTATTCCTTAACGCAAGAGCTGATTTCACCGTCCAGCTAATTCTGACCTTCATCTCTAGACTTGCAACTATTCTTAGGGCCTGTTTCACAATCGACAAGTAAATTTATGTGCCAGTTAAAGTTAGCTCTCTCCTTGTCTATGTTCAAGTGCCAGAAAAGGAAAGGGCTAAATTTATGTGTCAGATATGCTTTACTTGACGATTGTGAAACAGAGGATAAACTTTACAATTTAAATACACCGAAAGTAAAATAGTAACTTGCGAAACCGATTTCCTTTAAACCAATGGCTTCGGTATAAGTTATAACTTGAATAAATATAGCTTAAACAAAATATTAACCACCTTGATACTCGTAAAATGATCTACCTACTTAATTAAACATTTTAAAAATGGTTGTATGTTTATTTTGCAACAAGCTTTTATCCGCGACTCCGTCGGCATAGATGAAATTTATCGCTGCACCCTCGGAAACTCTCCTATGTCCTATTCCAGGACCTAACCTACATGTGTGTCAAGTTTCATTCCGATCCGTTCAGTGGTTAAAGCGTGATTGAGTAACAAACATCCAAACATCCTAACTTTCTCATTTATAATATTAGTACGATATGATATTTAAGATTCCATTTTCATTTATGGCAGTAGGGCCGAGTTTTAAACATTATTTGCTAATTACCCAATGTATCCCCAAAACGTCTGAAATAAGTATGAAGACTCTAGTCTTCACGAAGAAGATGGAAAGAAATAAGAGGTAATGTCACAGCGTACAAACAATATTTTAGGGCGTGCATCCTTAATTAGGTAGGTTATCTCTCGCTCGGTCGATAGCATGATCGGGAAAATGCCGTTGTAAATAAATTACGTTTCTGAAAATTCAGCACACTGACCTTAGGAAACGCAGCAGTGATACCACTTTACGCTGGTATTCAGTGTGTTATTACAATTTGTGTGGGTTTACCTGTAAAAAAAAACCGGCCAAGTGCGAGTCGGACTCGCGCACGTAGGGTTCCGTACCACTATACATCTTAATAAATGTTTTTCTTTATTCTTTATTATATTGGAGTTGATTGAATGAAAGGTAAAATGCGGTTTAGGATTTATAACGTATTAAAAAAAAACTAATTATTAGATCTCGTTCAAACCAATTTTCGGTGGAAGTTTGCATGGTAATGTACATCATATATTATTTTTACATTTATCATTCCCTTATTTTAGAAGTTACGGGGGGGGGGACACACATTTTTCTACTTTGGAAGCGTCTCTCGCGCAAACTATTCAGTTACGATTTTTTTTTTATTAGAATCCTCAGTATCATTTTTGAAGACCTATCCATAGATACCCCACAAGTATGGGTTTGATGAAAAAAATAATTGAGTTTCAGTTCTAAGTATGGGGAACCCCAAAAATTTGTTTTTTTTCTATTTTTGTATGAAAATCTTATTGCGGTTCACCGAATACATCTACTTACAAAGTTTCCATAGTATAGCTCTTATAGTTACGGAAAAAAGTGGCTGTGACATACGGACGGACAGACGGACGGACGGACGGACAGACATGACGAATCTATAAGGGTTCCGTTTTTTGCCATTTGGCTACGGAACCCTAAAAAACAGGTTTCACTGACGACGCGCCTAGCCTACACTGAAAAAAAAAATTGGGCGGTTCTAACAAGATTGTGATTGTTATGCATAAGCATCTTGATTCCATACGAGCCTGACAAGACGTTAGATACATCAACTAAGATGTTAGTTGAATCACTAAAGAAATTGCTGTTTCTACTATCAGCTTTGGTTGATATAACTAATATCTTAATTATTGTATTCATTTTTTGTCAACTAAGAGATAATCTCTGTTTGTTGGCTCTCATTTTTAGGGTTCCGTACCAAAATGGTACAAAAGGAACCCTTATGGTGAGACTTCGTTGTCTGTCTGTCTGTCTGTCTGTATGTCACAGCAGGTTTTCTCAGCAACTACAAATGCTATCAACTTGAAATTTGGCATAGTTGTACAACTTGCTTGCCCGCATCTATTTGTAGTAAAAAAAATATGAAATTAATTTTATTAATAATTGAAAAGGGGTCTAGAATGGGGGGTTCAAAAATGAAAGTGGTTCGATTATAGCAAATGGGGTGTCATATGAAAGGTCTTAATCTGCACATTTCAAAACAATTTTTTGAAAAATTTCTGTGATGTACTTTTTGATTTATAGAAAAAAATGTAAAAAAAATGACCGTTCCCCCCCCCTTATCTCCGAAGGTTACTAATCAAAAATTCTGAAAAAAACCTGACGTATAGATAATTACTTATATTTTCTGGGAAAAATAAAATAAAGTGTTCATTATTTACAGTTTTTGAGAAATAACAAAAAACTAAGAAAATCTGTATTTAAATTTAGGCTAGTCAAAATCGACCTTATTGCCTGGAAAATAAAGCTTATAACAAAATGAGTATTTTCTTTTGCGGTTACCAAGCATATTATCTTCAATACGGAACCCTCGGTGTGCGAGTCCGACTCGCACTTGACCGGTTTTTTTTTTTTTTTTGTAGTTTGTAGTGACCGTGCCTACGGAGCTAGCGGTCCCGGGTTCGAATCCCAATGATGGCGGATATTTTAGTGTTGAGTGCGAGTATTTGTTCTTGGGTCTTGGATATTTGTTCGCGTTTAAGTATGTATTTCTCTATATAAGCAAGTTTATCGTTGTCTAATACCCATAGCACAAGCCTAGACCTTAGTTTAGGACTTGATCAATTGGTGTGACATTGTTCCTTGATATATATTTTAGTTTTGTATGGCATGGACGTGGCAGTTGTCGTTCAAGTAACCACAAATAAAAACTTCACATTAAAAATTTTTTATTCGGAGTTATTATGTTATAATATGCAACTTCTGATTTTGATTGGTCATTTAATATTTTTATAATAATCTTATTTTTACATATTTAAATTTTAGTAAAAAAAGTTTTGCCATCAATTCAATTCAATTCTTTATTAAATGGCTTCTGTCCATTGGGACTATTCTGCCAGTGTCAAGGTTAGGAGTTACATATACATATAAAAAAAAACATAATTCGACGTTGTACGGTGATCCTCTAGCCTCCGTGAAGCGATGTAAGGTTTTGACATCACTGACATTGTTCATGCGCGTATCTATGGTAATAACAATACTATACTTAATAATTGTTAAAGAACTGTTGTTACCAGGGTAACGCTCATTATATAACTGTTTTCACACTTCGGTTACGCTATATATACGCTACTCAGATAGTGGTATTCTGGTACCGTTAACGATATCAATATTAGCGGTTTATTAGTGAGTAGAAAAATATGTTTGCCGTTACAGTAAAGAATACACCGCAGCATTCGCTAATTTACCTTCAAAGTTCCACCGAGTAACTGAGTAACTAGATAACTTACACTTAAACTCGACTTAACTCGGTTTGCAAACGTCATTTAGGATTCCAAGTTTGCAGCGAACGTGTAAAGTGTAGTTTTTAAGCCGAGGGAGAAAAGTTGATAGTTTGTGGAGCTCCGAGTGACGTCTGTGTTAATTCAAATGAGGAGAAAAAGTTATGGTTTGTTAATTTGTAAATCGTTATTGCAATTTGAGTTACTGTTTCAATTTAAAACAATATACTTAATGTAAGTAAGTAAGTAAGGGATATCAGAAAGGCTATCTTACCGATGATAAGCAATGGTTAAGGCGCTATTATTTCACAGATCATAAACGCCTATTATTCGCTTATTATTCACTTATCACTTATCCCACATGATGATTTCCGACACGTCTAAAAAAATGTTTTTTTTTGTTATGGCAAGACAAACGATCGCACCGGCTACCTGATGAGATATGACACCCATAGACATTTTCAATTTTAGCTTCTAGATTTTAGAATCTTAAGACTGAGGACTTAAACTCTGAGTACACTCGAAAAAATGGGAGCCAACAAAGACAGATTTTCTCTTAGTTGACAAAAAATTAATACAATAGTTAAGATATTAGTTATATGAACCAAAGCTGATAGTAACAACAGCAATTTCTTTAGAGATTTAACTACATCTTATTTGATGCACCTAACGTCTTAGTTGATGTATCTACCGTCTTGTCAGGCTCGTATGGAATCAAGACGCTTATGCACAACAATCACAATCATGTTAGAACCGACCAATTATTTTTTTCAGTGTACTAAGATGGAATCCCTTACGCTAGTAATTTCACCGGCTGTTTTTAAAAGCTAAAATACCTATACATGATACTGTGTAAACTAACGTTGTAGTTTACATAATCACTTAAAATCCGGCCGTGCAGAATTGGTTTATAGCTATCCGGAAATGTCCGTTTTTCCGGAATGAAAGTACCGTATGTCCGCCACAGGACTATAAACTACCTCCATACCAAATGTCACATCGATTGGTAGAAGTGTTGAACATTGAACAAGCAAAGAAATCAACACGTTTTCAAAAAGGTTAATGTGATCCATTTTTGGGACATACTTTTTTTTGCAAAGTCATTCAGTAAAGTCCTAACATGGTCTACGGTACCTACGGTTAAGTAGAGCGGAGATCCTGTGACCACCTTCCGACTCCATCATCAGATCAGCTGCTAACTACTAGACACCATAATATTGATTGTCATCGGGTTTACATACAGGGTGGAAAAAACGAACGCCACATAAACGGCAACTTTATTAAATATTGGAAATAGCAAATTGTACGCAAAGGAGACTAACTTTAATTTCCATGTTATAATGGTCCAAATTGCAGCCCATTCCACTACTCCCTACCGAAAAAATAACTTCTACGCAATGTGAGTCGTCGTCGGAAGGAAATTTTGTTTCTCCTTCACGCTTCAACGGTTGGTCAGATTTGGATGAAATTTGGAATAGAGATAGTTTACACCCTGGATTAAGAGATAAGCTACTTTTTCCCTTTTATATTTATATGTTCCCGAGGAAAGAACGATAATAGACATCGCGATCAAGTCGCGGGCTGAAGCTAGTTTGCATATAATCGGTCTCGAGCATTCCAGCAGAAACGAAATGAAACGGAAATTGTTTCCAAGTACGCCCATGATAAATGTTTACATGAGACGTAGGGAAATGCGACCCTCTTTATAATTTGTCAGAGTAAGGGACTGTACACGTATAATGCAAGAAATAAACTGTATTTTATTGTAAGACTAGTTTTCCCTCGAAGAGTTCATTATTTAACTTTTTACTAACTATGGAAGAAACATTGTGTTTTCAGTTTTAAGGGTTAGTATTGTAAGATTCTGCGGGTTAGTATGGTTGCGTTTATATATTAGTGACAAAATGTGGATAAAGCATCCGTCACTCTCATACTTACATACGTATCAGAAAGTGACGGATGTTTCATCCATATTTTGTCACGCGATAAACGAAGCCATGTTAGGCCCCCTAGGGTTCTATTACACTCGGTAAAACCATATTGCTTTTGCCATTGTATCGTTTTGTTTTATTTATTTATTCAAATTCATTTACACGGGATTACATTAGTAGTTTTAACTCGGCTGCCATTACTGGCAAATAATTAAGAGCTATCATAACGTCTACGGTACGATAACATGCTAAAAGCAATATGGTTTTTCCGAACAGAATAGACCCCTCGTAGAGCCAAAAAATTACTATTGAATTTGATTTTTACTCTGATCAACAAATCGTGCCTCTGAAATAAATGTTTATTTCTGAAGATGGGATAAGATAAGGTCCGCGATAATTCAGCGCCTTTTATCTGACAGTGACAGACTGATAATGCCTAAAATAAATGTTTTTCCCGACAACCATCACTTAAACGAAGACCGTAGTCTAGTTTATTTCTCTATTTTTACATTTCATCATCATATTTTCTCGAATTATTCGAGATCTTTAACACGTCCTCGGTTCCAATTGTTTTACCCATCTTGTTTACATATTGCAATCAAATTGTTAAGTTTGCCATAATGGTAGATCTTAACAGTAGGGGCTACTACAACATCAACAATATGACTACGATATTTTTGTAATTTTGTATTGTTGCGAAATCTCAAGATTTTAATCTAAAGACTAGAAATGCATTGCCAAATCAAGAGCGAATACCTCTATGCTAGTCATTTCGTCGGTAGTTTTACCCCCACACAGAAACACAAAAATGCGAACACTGCTTGGTGGATTAACGGAAATAGGCTTGTGCTATGGGCACTAGATAACGACAGATGTACTTAGATATAAAAAGAAACGATCCAAGACTCTGGCACAAATTCGTGTTCGTCACACAAATACATATACAACCTTTCACTTTTCTCAATCTCTCAAGGGTTAGCTGGAAGAGATCCCTTAAAGGGATAAGTTCGCCTCTGTACATATTTTTTATATTAATTGTATTGTTAATTGGTTTTTCATACATACATATTTGCCTTTACTGGGGATCGAACCCGATCGCTGGCTTTGTAGGCAGGAGAACATTTTACTAGACAGTGCCACAGTATAAACAGTAGTTTGTCTTCAAACAAAGGTATATCGCTTGCTTGCATGTGTGCGTGCCGCGACCGTACGCACCGCGAGCCATAACAAGCAAACTCAGCAGAACCCACCAAGCCGGTTTAGTCGGGGCCACGCCGTCGGTCGCCTGGTTTGGTTGCATGGGTATTAAGAGGCCACATGTGACGCCACGCCCACACAAGAATAAAATAGGAAGGCTGATGGATGGATGATGTGCTTCTGCGCAAAGAATTGTGAAAAAGGGTACAAGTCGACTTAACTCGTAATAAAAAAGGGTATATACATGAACGGAGTACACTAGACTTAAACCCTTTTTCACTTAATCTTCAGAAGACTTATACTCTTTTTCACTAGGACACTAGGAAGTTATAAGTACTGAACTATTGAATCGAAAAATCATCGTTAAAGATCGTAGGATTTCGAGGATTCAACCAAAAATATGGGGAAAAGGTGTCATATTTGAAAAATAAAAGTGTCGAGGATTTGGTTTCTAATCATGTACCTATTCATGTTTACCAGTCTCAACAAAAATGGCCAAGTTTAATATATCCAAAGAATGGACACATAGGCGTTATGGTTATTGAGATCCAGATCGCGGAACACTACCAACTTTATCATATGTGTGGCCCCTTAAGTATCGAGAGATGCTCATAGACACAACCCTAGCAACCGAGCGACAATAGGTAAACTAAACTCCGCAAGGCTTGAAGACGAAGTAGTTTCCTATTTATACTTTGGCTAGGGTTACCGCGTCATCTACGTATCTGGCTTCGGATCCCTCCCAGGGGACTGATGCGTCAAGATAATTGGTTCCACAGAGACGCGGCGGCCATATTTCTTCTACACGAGTTTCGAGTTTCAGCTGACTTGTAGTTTTTGTTTTTACTGAAACATTAATTGTCTTGTTTTTCCTGTATTCATCTAGGGTTTTTATCGTTGTGGATAAATGCATCAGGATTAAGGATCTATTTTCATTTTAATTGTTTTTCTTATATTTCTAATTGGATTTTTTGACAGATTTTATTGAGCTCCCATTTGCCTAATAATAATAGGCCGCAGGGCAGCTAGTGGCGAGCTGTTTGTGAGTGGCGACACCACGGACCCGAGGTCGGTCGGCCGGAGCGGAGGTGTAGGTCTGTTCCTCACCTCACGCTTGCCTTCACCGGTCGGCTGCGGTGTACAATGACGAGGAACAGACCCTCACCTCTGGCTTGCCTTTATTGGCCGGTCAGAGTGGAGTCGCAAGCGCTATATGCTCGGATGGCGGATGTGTTGCATAGGTGGCGAGTGGGCACCTTATGGTCGTTTAAAGTCCAGAAGCACCTCTCCACCCTTAGCCCTTCTGGAACTGTTGCCTCCCCGCTGCTATGTATATGCGGCTATTGGCTCATTCCATTGAATTGGCGAGTCACCGCCTGCCATTTCAACCAAAGTAATTAGCATTGACAAGGTAGGCGCCGTAGTTTCATCAATAGCCTAGTTCACCAATCCATATCAGTTCATTCATAGAGCCTATTATTAATGTTCCCATCCTTCTTAAATAGTCTTACACTAACCGGTGGTTGTCCGTGGGAACATACTTCTATAGTTTGAACTCAGGGACAATCGCTGGTTGGTGTCCCATCACTTTACTAAATTAAACTTGTCTAAAGGGTCTCTGCGTGTTGGCTTCGGCTCTATGTACGCCTTCCAAAGGTTCGGGACTCCCATAGTCCCGTGATTGGTAAAGACATACAAATAATAATAGGGTGGCTGTATACAAAATTAATACAATCTCGCAGGTTTATTTTCCCAGAAACGGGATAAAAGAAATATTATAAAGGAATCTCATTATGAGTAGATACCTACTCTAACACAACACCTAACTTATCTTTGTAAATATAATACTTAGCTACCAATACCATTTTTTCGGCCTTACGACTAATCTATATGAATTATGTGTAAAATGGTGCTTTCGTTTAAATCGTACGTTTTTTCAAAGAAGAAAGTGCGAATTTTGAGAGTATTTTTCCGACAGGAAATCTCTAGAACCACGGAACCTATTCAAAAAAACTTTTTCTATTTTAAAAGTAAATTATTCCAATTAGACATAGGCAATTTTTATTCGGGCGGGACGCTATCTACAATAATGCTTAAAAAACAAATAATGCGGTAATGGTACAAAGCAGTGAAAGTTCATGTTTATTCGGTTCGGTAGTGAAACCGTCTTATTTGACGTTCGCTACTGGGATCATCTTCATCTACAGTTGGTTATGTTGGTTTATTTGCACCAACATTTGCGAAACTGATGCCAATACACATGAGCGCAACGCCAAGTGAAGTGCCACCATAAAACATTAAGTAGGTTCTCTGCCTTTTGGCAAAAATATGTTTGGCAAAATGTATCGTATGCCAACGGTTTCATTTGCCAACCCGCTTTTTTTCTGTAACTGTAAATATTTCAGGATTTTTATAGAAACTAACCTAACCTAACCTATAGGTCTACACGATGGTACTGAAATAAATTCTGAAATATTTAAAATTAAAGAAAAAAGGGTTGGCAAATGAAACGGTTGTGAAACGATACATTTGCCAAATGATTTTCGGCCAAAAGGCAGGATACTCATTAAGTTTACGCGTATCGACGTCTTTAACCATAACTTGTACCAACTGGATTAATCTGGAAACGATCAACCAACTAATTGCGAACATGTACCGTTAATCGCTTTGATGAGATAAACATACAAACGGATTTAGGTAGGCTTAGATCGCTGTCAAAGGTAATCATAAGCTTTATAGTAAGTACCTATTGATATCTCTGGTTGTTTAGTTTGGTTTAAGGGGTTTAGTGGTGGTGGGGACCTTGTGCGGGGTCTAAATAGGGTTACCATTTAGGAATTTGAAAAGTTCTGACAAAAAGCCTGACATTTCGGGAAAAGTCCGGACTTTTTAGTCACAAGATGGAAACATTACTCACTTAGTTGCAGTGGTTAATACAGATGACTTATATGATATTACTTAATTATGTAGTTTTATTACTCATATGAATCCTATAGAATATGCAAACGTTAGGTTGAATTTTTTTTCCATCATAACCTTTGGGTAGTTGGGTAAGTCGGTACTAATAATTTGCACTAAACCTAACGTTTGCATATTCTATAGGCTTCATACTTTAAATTAGTATGTAATTGGTCTATTAAACAAGCAATAGGTAGCAATTAAAAAAAAAGTGCATTTTTAATAAAAATAAATATTATGTACCTACACTGAAATTTTCCAGTCAACCTATTCGCCATATCTATATTACTTACAATATTAAACATTTTTATTACTTATAGTTTTGGCTGAACAGGGGGGGGGGGGGGGACACGCAGCTCCATCAAAAAGTATAAATTGGTCACCAAATCTAAAAAATCGTAATCACACTCTCATAATTTCATAATGCATCTCCAATTAATTTTCACATCAGTCAAGCTTAATAAAACCGTTTTAATGCAACAAGTTATGCAAACTTTTAAACGAACTTAACATTACAATTTAAACCTTATTCTAAAGGGTATAAATGCTACTGTGACCGCTTATTTAACTATAGTTTAAAACTGCAGTTTGGCTGCAAACTACGCTCTATAAATTAAGCCGCAATCCTGCACAGTTTTCAGAATTAATTTAAAGAACTTTGTCATATTGGTTTTTTGTATGTGCTGTTATGTGAAAAACAGATAATAACTTCGTTCTTCTTGTTTATTAAGTCAATAAACAAACGAAATTTCCATTAAGCCTATAATAACTTGAGCCGCGAGCAACTAAGGTCACGTTGTTTTATTTACTTAAACAACTCTCCTTTTAATTCGTCAGACGAATTATTAACCGGCGAGTTTAAGTTGTGCTATCAAAATGTATAAATGAACACCCCTTGGCCTGTATTCTGAATTGCATTAGCATCTCGTTTCGATCTTGTTATAACATTGTTAACATTATCACAGCTCTTATTCACTTCTATCTAAATCGGCTCAGTAGAAATTATGGTGGAATAAAGAATCGTACATACATGAACCCTGAAAACATTACACTCCTTTTTCGGGCAGTCGTGTAAAAACATCATGTATAGACTTAGAGCCACTGTTAACTCTTAAACTGTCTTTTTTTTGTTAAACCTAGGTATGAACCTCAGCAATTTAAATAGCTTTCTATTAAAAAAAAAACGCGTCCGAATTGGTTAATCTGCTTAGCTGTGATGGCACAAACAAACATACAGATAGTCTTATCTCAGATAAGACAGTTAAAACTTAGCAAGTAAAAGTAGTTGTTACAGCCACGGCTCGGCTCGGCGCCGGTCAATAAGCTACGTGACTCGCCTACAAACTACTTGCGTCTACGTTATTAGCCAAAAGAATCGAGATTAATGAAGGGTACACGAAGGGAGGCAGTGCTGGCTTAATACGATATTGACTGAAGTTAGTAAGTAGTTGATACCCCAAACCGACGCACGTGTATGAAGAGACTTATGGGTGTGGAGGAAGCGAGGGAAGTTTGTCTGGATTGTAGCAAGTGGAAGGAAGTGGTCTGTGCCTACCCTTACGGGAAAGAGGTGTGATTGTATTTATGTATGTATAACTATGAAATAGATAAAAACCCCGATATAATAAGGTTTACTTGCATGTGCACTTCTTTTGTCATTAAGAATTGACACAAGAATTGCACATGCAAAAATGAACCTTATTACAATGACTCAAAACTCTATTTCCAACGTGATAACAATCTGGAGCCGAGCCGGTCTGTGTGAACGGACCCTAAGGTTGCGTTTATATCGCGTGTCTAATTTGTATAAAGCATCCGTCACTCTCGTACTTATTCACGTGTCAGAAAGTGACGGATGTTTTAAGGATGATTTCCATCAAACGGCCCGCAACGGATCGGAACGGAAAGAATACGAACGGATGCGGCGACAACCGATGGTGTCAAGCAGCATGTCGACGCATACGATCGGGCGGTAACAGCCGTTTGCGATCGACAGCATGTCGACGCACATGATCGGCACCGTACGGTTGCTTGCGAACGTAGCCGCACCCAGTCAAATAGTTTCGTTCCCACCACGTGTTTGAGTGCACTTTCGAGAATGAGTGGGCTCGCCCGGTCACGGCCGAAAGGTTCCGATCGCAAACGACGACAAGTGAACGGGGCCGATCGCGTGTCGCGGAAGACGCCCGCCGTCAAGCTGCTGTGTGCGGCTTAGTAATATAGGGTTACCTAATGATTCGCCGATAATTATTACGCAACTTGTATCGTTTCACAGAATTTCATTTCGTAGATAGCTAATTTCTGCTGAAACCTAATTATTTCCAGATTATTTTTTGGTGGTTTCTACGAAATGAAAATTCTGCTAAACGATACAATCTGCGTAATAATTATCGGCGAATCGTTAGGTCAAGATAATATAGACTTTAAATACTGTGTAGGTACATGATTTAATATCGTTTAAAGATTGTAGAATCCGTACCGATCCGATGCGATGCGAGCCGTTTGGTGGAAATCATCCTTTTATAATAGGAGATCCGAATAGGAGACGATTTGCACCGGGCTGCTTATTCGATTAAAAGTATTTTATATCAAATTCGATACGCTAAATAATATGTGGCGAATAGGTTGCCTGAAAAATTTCAGTCCGGTATATAATTACTTAATTAAAAAAATAAAAATTAACTTAGGCTTAAAAAAATGCAAATGCTTGTTTAATAGACAAATTACATACCAATCGAAAGTATGAAGCCTTATAGAACTTGCAAACGTTAGGTTGACTATTTTTTTCCCGTCAAACTATTGGATAGGCTGGTATAAACAGGTAAGTCGGTATTAATAATTTGCACCAAACCGAACGTTTGCATATTCTATAGGCTACATACTTTCGATTAGTATGTAATTTGTATATTAAACAAGCATTTGTAATTTAAAAAAAAAGTTAATTTTTAAATATTTTTTTTATGATATATATACTGGACTGAAATTTTTCAGGCAACCTATTCGCCACATAATAACATTATTTAGCGTATCAAATTTGATATAAAATACTTTTGATCGAATAAGCAGCCCGGTTCAAATCGTCTCCTATTCGGATCTTAGACCATTACCCACACTTTGTCAAGCAATAAACTTATGGTTATGTACGTATTTATATTGAAAACAACGGCGAAATATTATATTTTTTAAACTAAATAACCAAAATTAACTTATTATTTGTTTACCTCTTTTGGAAGTTTAATTTCAGGGACCTTGAAAAGCGATCAACAAAAAGTTGTTTATCGTTTTTATAGCGAAAGAAAAATGTTCGCTTATTTTCCAAGTCGTAAAAACCTTCATTTCTTTTAATTTTCCTCGGATAAGCCTTAGTAATAGTTAAGCTATAACGTTGCGATAATCTGTGGCAGGTAAAAAAAGTCTATCATAAAAGTTGTCTATTGAAGAGCAACCGGTGTGAAAAGACTAGAGCTGTGGCGAGGATTCGATTCAAGACCGAAAGTTTTTGTTTGGTATTAAATATGCCTTCAAAAATGCTGAGTGGAGCTTTCTATAGTATTAGCAATCAATTTAAAAATGCCTGTTAGGCCAGGCGTTCTATGACGTATCAATGAGTTTTACTGTTACAATAAATCTACCCACTGACTTCCTTAATATTTTTGGATATTGAATGAAGAATGTCAGTAGGTACGCCAAATCGCTTGAAACTTTGTAAGAGTAAAGCTTATAAATAAACAAACATACTACTTTTTGTTTCATTCAAATAGACCCAGTAGTTTTGATTCTACAAACGTATGAAATTACGGTCAAAAATATTAAAGGGTGCGGGCGCCATCTTACTGGAGTGACGTCATGGTTTCGTTGCGGTACGGCCCCTTATATGATTGAGTAAGTTTACAGGGCTATATTTTGTTAACCGTTATAAGTAACCAGTTGAAATTTTCACAGATTACGTGTTATTATAAACTCTATTGTTTAAAATTACAAAATGAACAATAAATCAAATCCCAAGAGGGGTCCCCATACAAGAAACATGACAAATAACCAGTTTTTTTAGCATTTTTATACGGATTATATTTTTATAATGGCTTATTATTTTGATGCTATTTTAAGCTTAAATTGCAGTCGAACTTTCATAGTTTACGACTAAATAACAATCTCAAGTAAAACTGCTAAAAATATTTGACCAAACTGATTTTATCAACACGATGTTTTAAGCGGTCACTCATCCTGTTTTAGAATACGCTTGTAAGTAGGTAGTTGCTTAACTTTGGAAGCCGAAGTACGGGTTGTATTTGTATTAGCTTTTTATTTCGGTGTCACACAATAATCTATACTCCATACTTACGACCAAACAGTAATCTGTAGTAAAACAACAAACAACAAAATCTTACACGATGTTTAAGCGGTGTTTACTTAACTTTGGTGATAGCCCTTTCTTTACAAATGTCGTATCTAATGTAGAATTCATATCGCTAGGTACCGTATAAAATAATGAACTATAAAACATGAGTTTTTGATTGACCTAGGTAGTAGTTCTGATATTTTGTGTACTTATTCATTTCATCGATTTCAAATTTCGCGGGCGGGCGCTGCCAGGTGGCTCACTCGCCATAAGTTAGGTACCTAGACCGCCTCTCTCTCTCTCTCTCTCTCTCGCTAGTTGTTGGTATTAGCGGCCGCTGTAGCAAGTAGGTAGTTTTTGAACTGTTTTTGAGCATTATTACTGTTATTTCGTGTATGCAAGATAGCTTAGATAGCGTGCGTGCGTGCGTGCGTGCGTGTGTGTGTGTGTGTGTGTGTGTGTGTGTGTGTGTGTGTGTGTGTGTGTGTGTGTGTGTGTGCGTGCGTGCGTGCGTGCGTGCGTGCGTGCGTGCGTGCGTGCGTGCGTGCGTGCGTGCGTGTGTGTGTGTGTGTGTGTGTGTGTGTGTGACGTGTGTCCGTCTATCCGCAGCCTAGCTCAGAGACTCTTAGTACTAGAAACGTGTAATTTGGCATGAATATACATATTAGTCACGCCAACATAGTTAAATAAAAGTAAAATAATGAAAAAAAATTTTTTTTTACGTAACTTGGGGAAGTTTTTTTTTCTCGTCTACCCCATAGTGTGGGGTGTCGTTGTATAGGTCTTTCCAAAATATTGCGGATTTGTGAAAACAATATTTCAATTAAGGTATCCGTTTATGAAAAGCTTTAAAGCGCAAATTTTTGTTAGAGTCAAGAAGTGTCGTCCTTCCCTTCCCCACTACAGCCAAAACTACAAATAAAAAATATGAAAAATATCTTCAAAGGAAAACTATCACGACTAAGTAGACTTCATTGGCTCTTGAGTTAAACGGTTTAAATGTTTATACCTGCCGAAAACTTATTTGCGGTGTTGGTAAACTGACCGCGACCTATATCGATGTATGGGGATAACAGTTTTCCAACGGCAAAGTTAAGTTTGTCGCGAGGTCTAATTTGTTTGTAGTAACGGCTTCGGAACCCTACACTGAGCATGGTTCGACAGGCTGTTGCCCGGTTTTTTGCATTAATGTTTTGGTATTTTTATGTAGAATACGGTGAACCCTAAATTAAAAGTGCTTGATTATTATTCTATTTTTATTTAACCAACTTATTCGACAAACATTACAAACAGAAAAGCCGGTCAGCAACGGACAGTTAGTTTAGTTAAACAGGTTAAACTGTATGTAAAACAAAACAATGGATAACCATAACTATCATAGTCACATCAAAACGAATTCGTAAAAAATTACGACTTCCAAAGTTAAGCAACTACGAGCGTAGTCTAAAACAGGATGGGTGACCGCTTAAAACATCGTGTTGATAAAATCAGCTTTGTCACCTATTTGTAGCAGTTTTACTTGAGATTTCTATTTAGTCGTAAAGTATGAAAATTAGACTAGAACTTAAGCTTAAAATCGCATCAAAATAAGAAGACATTATTGAAATACAATCCATATAAAAAAGCAAAAAAAAATTTTTTTTTTCATGGTTTTTGTACGGGGACCCCTCTTTGGATTTGATTTATTGTTCATTTTAAAAATTTAATCGATAGAATCTATAATAACACGTATTCTGTGAAAATTTCAACTGTCTATTTATTACGGTTAAAAAGATAGAAGCCCTATAAACTCACTCATTCATATAAGGGCGCGTACCGCAGCCAAACGATGACGTCATCATCCGTGAGCGCTAGCCGCCGGGATTCGAGCGCCGCATACGAAGTTTAAAATTCAATATCTCGGAAACTATTAGACGTATCGAAATGATTTTTTTACAGCATATTTTTGTTTTTAATGAAGAATACGATAAGCTAAAAATCTAAACTAGTTGACATTCTCTATTGTTTAGTGCAAGTAGGTAACCAAACATTGTATTAATAAAACAAATTGACATGTTATATTTGATATTATAAATGAGTAGGTATGTAAGTATTTAGGTAATGTTACCCAATAAAATGTTATGCTAACTTAGAAACAGTGACTGCTTTGTCATTGTCATGCTTGTCATTTGATGTTCAATTGTTCAGTACAAGTTTATTAGCTAACTAGCTGTTGTCCGCGAGTCCGTCCGCGTAGAAAAATAAAGCAGAGCCGATGCTACTCAGGGATAATGTTGCATTCTTATAGTGAAAGAATTTTTGAAATCAGTCAAGTTGTTTTTGAGTAAGTACACGTATTCGTTACAAACATACAAAAATACATAAATACCAATCTTTCCTCTTTATAATGAACAGCTCAACATTGTCGTTGGCTTACTGTCCCTACTTTGTTTTTTGTTTTGTCGTTTTGTTTTAATTATTTGTGTTAAAAAAACGTTTATTTCTTTCTTTTCTAAATGTCATGTGATCCATCACGGTCTCTATTCTAGGCGGCAAAACTATATCGTCGTCGACCTGTTATGGAATTGTTTTTAACTTGGCCGCCATTACTGTCAATTTAACAAGAGCTATCAAAACATTAACAATACGATAACAAGTCAAAGAAGATTTGGTTTTTACCGTCTAGAACCTCGGCCCAGTAATTGTTACATATTTTTTTATTGCCAATTAGGTAGTACCTACCTTGATTGTTAACCAAGGGATGGAAGTGATCAATTGTACGTACCTGAGATACGAGTCACGAATGTGGGCGATACGGCTTATAGTTTAAAGGTGCAATTGATACTTTCAACAGAGTTAAACACTGTTGAACTCGGTTGCAAGTATCAATTGCTTTTATTCTGCCTAAGAAGAATGTAAACAAAATTCTATTTTGTAGTCACAATTTTTGTCCGCCATTTTTCCGATATTATGAAACCGAAACCAATACCATATTCCAAGGGCGGCTCTACGACGGGCGAGGGAAATTCTATCAAGCGACCCTTCTCACATAAACCCTTAGCACAATAAATGCCAGCGGCTCCTTATGGAGTCCTATTTCCAAGTGAATCAGCTGTAATGGATCTGGAGGATAAGGTCCACTCTAGCCTTCAAGGTTACGACGTATTTTGTTACCGACTCGGACATCGGGGGTAGAATTCAGTGTCAATTTAATATTGGGCTCTTTTTCTATTGTATTGAGAAACCAAACGATTACACGCCACTTAGGCCGAGATTTTAGTCAGTTAAAACCATTATCGTATCTTGTCTAAAGTCCCAGGTACGGTTACCGTCAGTAAGCGGAGTGTCTACCACCAAGTCAAGGAGTCACATCCGAATATACGCGCTTGTTCGTGATCGCGTGAAACCTCCCTGAAAGACACAGAGAGTTCTAGGGTCCTAGTGAGAAAGGGTAAAAGACTTCTGAAGATTAAGTGAAAAAGGGTTTAAGTACATACTCCGTTCATGTATACATATGTATTGGTACCCTTTTTTATTACGAGTTAAGTCGACTTGTACCCTTTTTCACTAGGACCTCACAGTTTACCGCTGGGTTTTTAGTGGGTATTCCGGACGCTTTCAGTCGGCAAGTCCTGCATAACCATCCCGGGTCCCTCCGGACCTGGGTGGAATGCATAAATGCATTTTCCCAGCGCAAATAAGGGGTTTACTAGGGTAAATCCGTAAATCGCCTAATTCTGGCCACCCCCTGGTAACTGTCATCTTTGTAATAATATTGTGTATATTGTATATGCTGATATTTCTGCAATTAAACTAGAATACGTAGATCCAGAAATATTACCCGGAGTACTGTCAAAAGTATCTTTACTAACGGCATGAGTATTATAAAATTGTTACTGCCGCACTCAGAGACGTCAATTAAATTTAATGCTTGTTTAGTGATGTGTTGTCTTATTCTATGCTGTAGCAATGAAAGTGACAGCAGCAACTTTAATCAAGCATTAAATTAAATTGACGTCTCTGAGTGCGGCAGTTATTCTATTGCCAAAGAAAGTTACAGCAGCAACTTTAAAAGTGCGGCAGTTAGCTAGTAACTAAACAGTAACTAAATAACGAATTCTTAATTGACCCAGGTATTGACGATTTATCATACCGACTTTGTTGCCGGTGTGCGAAATTCAACCGTCATCTTATCAACCAGTATTTTTTTTTAACCTTTAAAGTTGGTGGGGTGCAACTAACTTCTTCACCCTGGCGAGGTGGCACACGCCAGGAATGGGGGCACAATCAACGAGACACTTCGTACGTGAGTTCTATCCTATAAAAACCTTGTTTAAGATGATATCACATTTTCACATACCTATATGTACATATATTAATGCCTTTCTGACAAAAACGGGTATATCAATCATAACACTCTTATTGTAATCTCAGCGGTGACCTTAACAACATAAGGTCGAAACGGATTTAGCAAAAAATAATAAACAAGTCTTTTAGATTAAGAAATTTAATATATTTATCCCGCAGGCTGTCGCGCCAAAGCTTTCGCAAAAACTGACCCCTCGTCAAGTGTCTACAACCCTTCTGAGATAGAATGGCGTATGCGCAACTCAACTACTTAAGCAAATTGAACTCTTTTTGGTTGTAGTTATGGTTGTTATCGTAAAAAGTGTTGAATAGCAGATAGGTCTTTTATGTGTAGGAAGTGCTTGTTAGCTTTTTGAGGGCTCCTTTTTAGCAGCCCCTAAAATTTGACCTTCGCGTAATGAATATTGTATCCACCATTTTAATTTTAACGGATTCAGTGCCAAACTACTTCGGTTTCATACAAAACCGGCCAAGTGCGAGTCGGACTCGCGCACGTAGGGTTTCGTACCACTATACATCTAAATAAATGTTTTTCTTAATTCTTTATTATATTTGAGTTGATTGAATGAAAGGTAAAATGCGGTTTACGATTTATAACGTATTAAAAAAAACTAATTATTAGATCTCGTTCAAACCAATTTTCGGTGGAAGTTTGCATGGTAATGAACATCATATATTATTTTTACATTTATCATTCCCTTATTTTAGAAGTTACGGGGGGGGGACACACATTTTTCCACTTTGGAAGCGTCTCTCGCGCAAACTATTCAGTTTAGAAAAAATATATATTAGAAACCTTAATATCATTTTTGAAGACCTATCCATAGATACCCCACACGTATGGGTTTGATGAAAAAAATAATTGAGTTTCAGTTCTAAGTATGGGGAACCCCAAAAATTTATTGTTTTTTTTTCTATTTTTGTATGAAAATCTTAATGCGGTTCACCGAATACATCTACTTACAAAGTTTCCATAGTGCTCGTATAGTTACGGAAAAAAGTGGCTGTGACATACGGACGGACAGACGGACGGACGGACGGACAAACATGACGAATCTATAAGGGTTCCGTTTTTTGCCATTTGGCTACGGAACCCTAAAAATGACCCGCTATGGATACTCCACGACGCCTATTGCTATATTAGATTTTATACTTCGGGTTAAAATGTGATACATGTTTGCATACAATACAATACATACAAATTTTAACCTGAAGTAACCTAATCTATCCCACAGTTAGAATGTTCTTAACATACATACATATAAGACATACCTAGAAGAAAAAGAAGAAATACATTTATTCACCAACCATAAGACACACATTATACAAAAAAAATAAGAAAACAGTGAAGGTAACAGAGATGGCACGCAATGTAGGTATGTCCTCGCGGCGGTGAAACGGACACTGGCTCAGCAAAATGCTGAGGTGTCAGACACCTACAATAGATATCTATGATAGGTACTTACTTTGATAAGTATTATAAAAACTTACTCTGTTGACAAATACCGTCAGTTGGAAAATCTACCTACTCGAGAGCAATAACAAAGTGAATAATATTCATACGAGACTTCAATACTTAATAATAATTTCTAAACCTGATTATGAGTGTTGTATACTGCATGATTGAAGTGCATGTTTATGCAAAATATGACGCGTCTCGTCATATCTTGCCAAGATCACTCTGTGATTGCTGTGAAGGCGTGCCTTATACATTTCGCTATTTTTTATAGGTAGGTACTTCCGGCAACTGCATTTAATATTTCATTTACTGTAAGTTATTATTTAAAATGATTCTTTTCAATTCGGTGATGAAGGATTAAGTGGCAATCTAAAGTTGCCCGCGCACACCTACCACTTGGCCGATACTTTGTCGATAGAACCTGCAACTAAATTATTAATCCCGTCGCGGAAAATTTTAATATGCTCTGCACGCCTGGCACATGTTGTCCGCGACTTGTTTGTCGCTCGGATCTCCCTTTCTATTTAGCCTGTAACGATAAAGACGCGCTGAGCGACAAGCAAGAAAATACAGCTTCTGCTACCCGTGCTGACGGGACCAGTTCATAAATCGGTTTATTCGCATTTTTTATACTCATGAAAAATTTCAATTCCGGAACCAAGGCACCCCTTAGGAGAATATGAGGTAGGTTTAGATTATGTTAGTTCTTCAGCTGGCCCGGAGGGACAAATCACCCAGAGATAGGAGCTCCGTCGACTTTCTGCGAAAGTGTATAAAATGCGAATAAATCAATAAATCGACTTAAGTATACTTAATAGTTAATTCGTCACCGAATTAAAACGTAATGTTAAAAAGAAAGTCGTTGTTTGAGAAATGTATGCACGCTCCTCAACCTATTCTTCCTTCGGCCTAATGGTTGACTGGTAGAGAAATACCCTAAGGCGTTAAGTGCGCCATTTGTAGGTACTTACTTTCTGTGCTGTGCAATAAAATGCTACATTTATTTAAAATGAATAATAAATAAATCAACTTACAGCACAGAAATATCTACTTCAAGGATCGCCAAAACTCCTCCCGCTAGAAATTGCAATCTGGATTATCCGAAGTTCGGAAATTCGGATTTTACAGTAGTTTCAAAATCAGTTTCTAAATCCGGAATCTGCAGCACCAATCCGGATTAACGGATTTTTTGTTACCATTCCAAGCGTTATTTTGTTTTTAAATTGTTTGTCAATATTTTGAACGCATTTAAAACTAGTAAAAACCGCGGGCGCTGCTCGGAGTTGCGGGAGCAGAGCGAGGGAGGCTGCCCGCGCGCACCACAATATGCTTCCAAGGATTCGGTGACCGGATCTAAAATTGATGATGGTGCAGTTCCTTGCTCATATCTAAGGACTCATTTTGTTACTTACTTGAAACTTTTTTATTTTATTTTGTTTGTTTTGTTTTGTTTGTGTTTGTTTTGTTGTTTATTTTTTATTTTTTGTAGGTATATTTTATTTCGTCTAAATAATTAAAACAAGTAAAGATACATCATTATTAAATGACACTCAGATTAACCTTTTTGTTTTTTTATACTTACGTTAAATTAAAATATCTGCGGGTTTAGTTGGAATTTCGGATTTGAATCATAAGAAAATCTGTAAATCCGGATTTCCTCGAACACTTCCGGATTTGCAATCCCTAGCCACACAATGTGCAGATTCATGATGAACAGATGTCAAACAAAGATAGCAGAGGTAAAAACCATGTCGTTTTTGATTTTTTTATGGTATTTTCAACGTTTCGTTAGCTCTAATTTACTTGACAGTTGACAGATATGGCGGCCGAGTTAAACAAAACCTAACAGGTCAAAGCCGATATGGTTTTTACCGCTTAGAATAGAGGCTTAAATTCTTTTCTAATGAATAATAAAAAATACGTGTTCTTTTTCATATTTCATTGTTATTCTTTACGTTTTTCACCAAAGCGCTGAGGTGTTTTTCCAGGCTATAAATATGCTATAAAATTATGCCGCGGGTAAAACGCCCCACTGAGTAAAAAGGGGAAAATGTCGAACGTTCGTAAGTCGTTCCGAAACTCGTAAAAGTAATTTATTTCTCAACTAGACTTTAATAGCGCACTAGTTTCTTCTTTTTCCGATATTAAAGAAGCCGTAATAATAAGTAAATTCATATATAGGCAACTAAATATTATTTGCTCAAAACCAAACCGAAAAAATACATACCTACCTAGCACCTACCGAGAATAAATTATGGCGAAGACAAAAATAAATGATGGATATATGGATGGATGTATTTAATAAGGTTGAACCGCACTAGAGCGGCGCTGCAGCGGAGAGGCGCGGCGCGGAAAATATTCTCGGGAGTCAACTGTGTCGCGTCGCGCCGCGCCGCTTCACCGCAGTACGCTATAGTGCGTTTTATTTCATAAAGAAACAGTGGCAAAAATATATTTTTTGCCGCGCCGCTCCGCTGTCGCGACGCGCCTCTCCGCTGCAGCGCCGCTCTAGTGCGGTTCAACCGTTACTAGTGACCCGCCCTCGCTTCGCTTGAGTTTATGCTACGTGGTTTAGGAGGACGTACCGGATACACAGCACGGGTAGCACAAGTTGTATTTTCTCACTTGTCGCTCATTGCGTCTCTATCGTTACTGACTAGATAGAAAGGGAGATCCGGGCGACAAACAAGTCGCGGGCAACTTGTGCTAGCCGTCCAGACTGACAGACAGATGCGGAAAGCGACTTTGTTTTATAAATACTCTGTAAAGAAGACAAAGAAGATGAAGATGTTCATGCATGATCTTCAAGTGACTATCACATCTAATTTCTCGCTTGTCGACAGTGCAAGACAAACAGATAGAAAAATAAATAAATACCTCCCAGAGACTCTCGTTCTGTCCGTCCGACTGCTAGAGCCTTAATATACCGAGCCAGTGTAACGGCTCATTACGTTTTATTGACCACTTTATTTTAGCTCCCGATTTTAGACCTTAAGACGTGTATGGTATATAGTCTTAAGACTTATAACTAGATAGATAGAAAACAACCGATATAATGGTGACCCCTTCTTTCAGAACGATATCGGCCCAACCGATTATCATGAAATTTACCTAAACACCATCACTAAAAAACCTGGTTATTAGTTAAACACGTATGACTTGGTCATTAAAAGAAAAATATTGAAATGGCAGCATTTCTCTTTGCCTCTCGTTAATAGGTATTAACGCCGTCGCGTCTCGCATTTTTGTATTGTAAACGCCAAAATTGCATGCAATGTATGTATGCATGTGTGCCGTAGGATACATGCATACATACATTTATTTATGTTAATTATGTCGCATATTAATCGTCGTTTAAAATTAAGCCCGTATTAAATTTAGACAATATATATATCGGAAAGTAAAAGAGAAAGAACTACGTTTAAAACTAAAACGAATCAAATAAAGCTCGCCAGACTAACTAATTAGTTTCAAAGTAACTTTGAGGTACTCGTATACTAAACTAAATAACGTTTTATATTAAGGATTTTATTAAAAAGGAATTTTTCGATTATAATTTAAACTATTTTCAATAACCAGGATCGCTGGAATATCTATCTACTCATACTGATTCTGTAGTGGCGAGATAAAATAAGAACATAATAATAATAGTGTTATAAGCGTAATTAAAAGAAAAAACTTTACATTATTCTTAGTATGATAAAAATTCACAGTGTAAGAGCTCGTTCCCACTATGTCGTGTGTCGGATTCCGATTTTAATCGGGTGTCGGCGCCTCTGTTCCCATATACGGGAGGGCTGACAAAACAGTCGGATCCGACACAAAATCGTTGTCGGTCGAGTGTGAATAGCTTCATATAAAACGTTCAGCCACTGGAACGACCGATTAAAAATCGGACCGACATACGACATAGTGGGAACGAGGTCTAATGTGGACAATTAAGGATGAAAAAATGTGAAAGTAAAACATTAGTGCGAAAAATACAAGTTTCCGCACCATGTGCAGCTACAAAAAGTAAAAAGCGCTAGCAACTACATTAAAAGAATTTTGTTTTTTCTCGGGGATTACCCTATTTCGATACAAAAAGCATTAAAAAAATCTGCTTTCCTAAAGTAATACCTCTAATTGAACTCTAAACTGTTATAATACTTCTCCCAACTCTACCTCGTCCAAAAACACTGCAAAATAATATGAAAACATCGTTCCATTATACACTTTTACGAGCACTTCATAAACTTTTCCAATAAGCAAACCCTTAGGCGATTAATTAATTGTGATTTTTGCTCTGTTACGAAGTGTTAATTAGATTTGCGAAAATTCCCCAAGTTACTAGGAACGCCTTGGGAGGATATTATTACGCCATGCAAGGAGTTTAACAAACGTTCAAACAATTACTTAGGGGAATTGTTTGTTTTTTCTTTTACGCTGTTCGTTGGATCGAGTTTCCAAAATCTTTATTTCTTAGTAACTAAATAATTGAACTGTAAGCTCTTTTATAGCCCTTTGTTTTTTCCTTATACATTTTATTGGTCATAATGTACTTTACTTTTTTTGACAAAACATTACCTTATTACATATGGCAGATAAAAGACCCTTTTGTATGGCATAAAAAAGGCACACCAGCAGGGCTTCTGATGGTAAGAGGGCTCTAAATTCATTTCCAATATTAAGATAATAAACGCATTGCCAACCGGTAGGACAAAGATAGACTGCCTAAAGGTAAAGAAATCAGAATTAACATAAACCAGCTAATTTTAAATGAAACGAATTATAAGATTAAGGCATAGAAACACAGCAAACAACAAGCGGATTTTAAAGCTTTTGGTTCGTCAAATACGTGTAGGAGATTCTCTTAGCCTTAGTTTGACAGTGTACATAACAGTAAGAATACTTACTATAATGTTTATTTTGTTTTTTTTTGTTGCTAATTTTTTACACTAATTCAAAATTAAAAATGGTTTGAATTTACGACCTTTTACATTTTTGTCAAATTCGTGCTTGAAAACTCGACTGACGAATAAATTAACCGGCGTTTTTAAGTTGATCCGTCAGGGCGTACAAACAACATTTCAGGGCATTCTGAGTTAGGTAGCTTACATCTCGCTCGTATAGCTTTGCTCGCTCGAACGACCGTTCGACAAAAAGTGGGAATAACGCCTCTTTACCAAGCATACGCCGGATGTATTCGTGGCGCCCTTTATCAATATTATTGTGTTATCTAACGAAAGTATTGATTTGTTACATAAATACACTATTTATAGGATATTAACACATAGCTTAATAACAATTAACCTTTCAGTAGGAATGGAAAAAAGTGGTCACAGCCCGTCGCCCGGGGCCGACCAGAAATTCGCCGCCCCCCATTTGTTCAAAAAAAACTGGAGGTTCTCAAATCGTCGGGTTTTTTTTAAATGTATATTCCCCGATATAATAATAATGTAATATTTTCCGTATGCCGCCCCCTTTTATCTGCCGCCAGGGGCCATGCCCCCCCCTCCCCCCACGCCACGCCACTGGTCACAGCTCGAGGAACTGAGAACAGTTCATTTGACCGAAACTGCCACTTGCTTTCATTCCCAACATTCCAGACGTAATATCGATCCCTTGCCCGGGAAGAGGGAAGCAGTGAATGCGGTTAATACAAGATGTAATATTCAAGGTGGTTTCACAATACGTATGATTTGTATTTTTTATGAGGTGGTACTTATGTAGGTAATGAAAAGCGACATTGCACTGAGAGCTTGTTTCATGTCATGGTAGGTGGTGGCCAAGACTACAATCTCGAGACTGCAATCCTAAGACTGCAAATGCATTGCGAACCCTGAAGATAAAGATGGAATGGCTCTATGCTAGTCATTTCACCGGTTGTCTGATCTCCAACAAACACAACAATGCTAACACTGCTGCTTGTCGGTGGGTTAAAGTATAAGATGTTGGTAGCGATCCGAACGTTTTCTAGGGTATATTACTCGATGCTCTTATGGTGAAGAAAAAAAGCTTAAAATATCTGTACATTCTAACAACTGAGAGTTTAAACCTCGGAGACGGACATGAGTACTCTTTATAGGAAAAAATCGACAAGGGTTGAGATTCTAGACGGTAAAACCTTATTGCTTTTAACTTGGTCCCGTACTGTCAACTTTTTGATAGCCCATTTTTACTTTACAGTTATGGCCGCCAAATTAAAAACAATAACACGTTGAAAGCAACATTGTCTTACCGCGTTGAATAGAGGACAAAACGAATTCGGCGTTCGTTACCATTATAAAAAAAATAGGAATGACGTAAGCTGTCACACGGTCGCGTCGAGCGCCTCCGTCAATTCCATACATTTTATCAGATTTCGAAAATCGTTTACGTTAGCGAAAAGTAACTTGACAAGCCTCACAGTTTCCTATAGAAAAGCGATATACAACTTCTGCACGGAGTAAAATAATATACTCGCATCGATGAATATTTTGTAGGGCGATATAGTCTCTGCAGGCTATTGAAAATAAAATTGAAAATTATAACCGCTGCAATTTGAAATATCTTCACAATCTTTAGAATAAAGGAGCAATAAAAAATTGGAAGTCCAATATAGGCTCGGTTAAAAAAACGAATACAACCGATTGCTGTTTACCATTTCTCATTCCAGAAGCAATATTTCGACAAACAGTGGGATATTGCCTCCTTGGCCCGCGATCGGCCAATATACGAACATTCTACACGAGCCGACCGCGTGCAGTGTTATTCTTCATCGAATCTTCAAGTCGACACGTTTCTTAAGGGGCTTCTAAACGGGCCATATTTTCACTGCAATATGTGGCCGGCAACTATTGGTGTCCCTCTCTTACTCGTATGTTAGAGAAAGACACCAATAGTTGCCGGCCACATATTGCAGTGAAAATATGGCCCGTTTAGAAGCCCCTTTACTCCAATCAAGCTATACTCCTCATATATTATAGGTAATTCACAATGTAAACAATAAATCACATGAGTTCATGAGCCAATAGAAGCAGAATAGTATACGTCAAAGCTTGACGAAGCATTTTTTTTTGTGACATTGCGTATAAAGTACTTAAACGAATGCAATAATGTAACCTTATACTTTTTAACGTTAGTGTCATTAACTATAAATGGATCCGGAACTTAGTATAATCACAGCTTAGAAAATCAAAGTTCGAAGTTACGTCATTTACGAATTTTGATCGGCCCATCTTTTTATGAGCTACAAAACCACTAACGTTAAACTTATTCTCTTTTCTCAAAAGAAGTATAGACTCATAACTTCACGTCACTTGTCTATGCCAACAAATTGAAATCGAATTCCCATAATCGACTAACGTTGTTACGATCAACAATAACACCCCAAATGCCTTGCGGACCGCAATTCGGTCAGCTAGCTACACGTAGTATTACGGGGACACGTGCATCGTTGCAGCATCTTGTTGCTTTATGTACTTGCTACAATGTACAGAAATGAAAACTGGATACGTTTTATTTCTTTTAAATGTTAATGCTTTTGCTGGACCAATGCATTTATTTACATTGCAACGATCGTCGTTTCGTTATTTTATAATTATGTATTTAGGGTGGCAGCCCATCTATTTGACAGTCGAAGTCATAAATATATGTTTACGTGTCCAAGGCGTCAAAAATACTATATAGCCCTGATGATAATAAAAGTGCATGTATACATATATTTGACTCGATAGCCGTATAGATATAAGTGCATTTGACTTTAGCTATTTATGTGGTTACAAGATTAAAGTTGCCAATTATCGAAAAAAAAAGCTCTAGTTCTTAAAGCCACGGCGGAAACTGAACGCTGTGAGAGCAGACTACTGGCATTTGATCATAAATCTCAGACTACCCTCGCCAAAGTTGCAATTTGTCCACAAATCAAAATCCGAACGAGCTGGTTGATTTAGTGGGCGGCTAGTGGCCTGGACAGTACAAATGGGTGGTTAATGTAGCGAGCAATAGGCACTGCGCGGCTAAAGACGGTCGCCGGATGAGATATTGTTACTAATGTTGCTATTTTAAGTAAGTCTAGTATAGTCTAGCTAGATTTTGGTATTTTTTTCAGAAACATGTCAGAAAATAATTTAGAAAATAATTTGGTGAAGTGGAACTAACCTAAATTAACCAGACAACAGATGGCAATAAGATATTATCATTACTTACATTGTTAAGCGACTATGAAGAAGCTTTAGATGGTCAATATAAATCGACAATTATATTTTACAAAAATATTTTAAAGCCTAAAATATTATCAGTAAAAGGCACAATACTTAAGAAATTAATATTATTAAAGAGTTTCCAATTCATAAAGACCCGCTACATCTCATTTTTAGGGTTCCGTACCCTAAAGGTATATGTAATATGACCTGGCTATCCGTCCGTCTGTCCGTCCTAACTTTAAAGAGCTGTATCTTTTGAACCGTAATATCCGTAGATAGGGGTTGTTTTTTTTCTTCAAAATATTTGTTATTACGGCGGATTTAGTAACTAATAAATTATTTTAACGAAAGTGTTATTCGTGAAACGTGGACTGAATATGTGCAGACGTTATCGAAAGACAACAGCGGGGCGCGGAGATAATTTGGAATGATTGCGATGATGGATGGCCCAATACCTTAGCTTTGAAGGATCAATTTTGTGCTGACTTTCTCATTTACGTTTACGATTATTAGGGTTCCGTACCTCAAAAGGAAAAAACGGAACCTTTATAGGATCACTCGCGTGTCTGTCTGTCCCGTCTGTCACAATCAATTCGCTGCACACTACAGGACCGGTAGAGTTGAAATTTGGTCCCAAGCTACTTAAGAAATGAGAACTCATTGTGACGTTTCTCGCCGGACAGCTAGAAGGTAATTTAATTACACGAAAGATCCTAAAGGAGTCGAAGTATATCCGAAAGGGCCCATCTGTAAGATAAGGTTAGTTAGTTTTATTTGAACTTCTTTGTGATCATAACTAAATGAAAAGCAAGCTTTAAAAACCCGACTGCATTTTTCGATATTGTTATTAAACCCGTTTATTAATGCTACTTTATTCGTATAAATTTGTTTGAGATGGTCACATTAAGACCTTTCAAATGATACCTATATTGTAATAATGAGAAGAGTTTTTTTGTTGACATAAATATAATTGTCACTTTGCCATTGTTGTTATTCCAATTTTAACAGTTAAGGTATCCTATGTCACCCGGGATGGTGAAAGGATTCTAACGATACCAAACACATTTAAATTGGCTCAGGTGTTTAGAAGTTATGGTGGAATAAAGAATCGTAAGATACATACTTACATGATCCCTGAAAACATTACACTCCTTTTTTTGGGCAGTCGTGTAAAAAAATAAGTTATTTTTTATTGATATATTTACTTACACTAAGGACCTGTTTCACAATCGCTAATGTGCCAGTTAAAGTTAGCTCTCTCCTTGTCTATGTTCATGTGTAAGAAAAGGAAAGGGCTAAATTTATGTGTCAGATACGCTTTACTTGACGATTGTGAAACAGGCTCTAAGTGAAGCCCGTGTTGTAAGCCCCGGGTTCCACAAGCAAGTCTTCCCAGCGGAGTAAACAAGGAATCCCGGTCCATTAGCGCCGATCCCGGAATAATCCCGGAGCAGGGCTGCCACACGCCACTTCGACGTAAAGCCTGATGCCATCGGAGACTAAGACGATAACGTTCGGTTGTTTTAGAATTATCCACTTTGAATAGAGACATCGCAGCTGACGTTCGATAGAATGCAAATTCTAATAGGATTTATTAATCACTAGCAAGAAGCACTACTTTGAAAATCGAAGTTAAGTTAGCTACGTCCCTGTCACTCGTCATTCAAGACTAACACCCGTATTCACAAACAATAGGTACTTAAGGGATCCTTCACTGAGTAAACGCACTGCGTTGAATACAGCTTTCTGATTGGTCCTTTTTGACCGATTGTTTATGAGACGATTTGTACCACCCTGTGCGTTCGTGAGCACTGTGAGACCTCATATTGACGTTTGTGAATACGGGTGTAAATCGAGAGAAGGGGATGGAGCTAGCGTAACTTCGAAATTCGATTTTCAAAGTAGGACCTCTGCTTTCGCTTGTCCAGTATAAACGGATGAAACATAGCCTATGTCCATCCGGAATAATCCTTTCAAATGGTGAGAGAAGTGTTCGAATAGGTTCCGTCGGTCCGGAAATTACCTGTCGAATACAAACAAAATTCGCACTCTCTGTTTAAAATATTAGAAGGTAAAGTACAGGTAATAGGTGACTGGCGCTTGCTGGGATGTGATTTGTCTTATTTGAAGTTAAAATGAAACACGATTTTAAGTTCAAATGTAAAACTCCGTGAATCGCCATTTTTAAATTACTTATGTATTTAAGTGTAAGAAACAGTTTTATTTTTTTTTCCATCCTAATCCTTTAACCTTTAGTGGTAGTAGGACCTTGTTTAGGTCTGTCTGGATCGCTACCACCATCTTATGATTTAACCTAACATCAAGCAGCAGTGTTAGCATTGTTGTGCTCCGATGTACACATAACTGGTGAAATTACTACCATAGAGGCATTCCATCTCAGTCCTCAGGGTTGGCAACGCATTTACAATCTTAGAATTGCAATCTTAAAGTCTTTAGGTAGTCTTGAGAATTCAAACGACAGACATGGGTCTCAGATCGCCCTTACTAAACTAAAACAACTATTTGTAAATATTCACAGAAATCAAAAACCAGGGCAGTTTAAATTCAAATGCACAAACTAAACGAAGCAATCAATTTCCAAAATTTTGGACAACCCTATCCAGGTACAACCCTGCGTCTCCGGAATCTGGGATCCCGGGACTAGGGTGCTTATTGAAAAAGTTGAGATCCGAGGAGAGTGGCCGTGAATAAATGTCCCGCAAATAAGGACACCTAAACATTACGTGATTAACTGAATTTTATAGGGCTTGTCTGAACATTGCTTAAGGTTTTGTTAAGTACATTAATTAGACAAACACTCAATTGACCTAGTCCCAAATTAAGCCCTAGGCTTGTACTTATACTACTAGACAACGACAAACATAGTTTTAACACTGATTACTGTACAGAATATATTTATTTAAAAAATAAACGTACGAAAATCTAATAAATTCAACACAATACTTCTAGTAGCGACTTCAGGCAACTAATGTGTAAGGTCTTTAAAAGCTCATTAGTGGGCAAGAAAGAAATTTAACCGGCCAGATGTTACGAAACTATAACTCAGAATAAATTGAGGTCTAAGAGGTTTGAGAAACTTTTTTATGCTATATTAAATGAAATTGCTCTTGCTAGGGGCTGTTTAGGGAATGGAAATTTGTAACCCTGTGGTAACCGGGGGCCTGATTTTTAAAGAAACTTTTCCACTCTGCACTTTGCATTTTCAAATTTATCACGTTTATAATATATAAATATGATTGAAAAGTGTAAAGTGAAGAGCTGAAAAGTGCGTTTAAAAATCAGGCCCCGGGTTTGATATAAAGGTCGGTGTCAATCAAAACCGGTAATTAACCAAAACTAAACACTACCTATGATTTGCTATATCGTTATTTTCTGTTTTTCTATTAACGATTACCTGTATACTCGTGTGTTTAATGTTTGTAATAAGAAAAAATGGTATGGTGGCTTTTATAAGTGCCGTTATCCGCCAAACACACAACCTGTCAATCTGTCAGACTTGGCTTCGGCCTTTTGAAATATATATTCAAGAAATTATAAAAGAAAAGACTTGGCTTCGGCCTTCTGAATATTATATTTAAGCAACAAAGCACAGAAGACTTGGCTTCGGCCTATCTTTTAACTCGAATTAGAATTATAATAAGACATGGCAGTATGGGCATAGATCCCTTAGCCTTTCCCATTGGGAAGAACCAAACAAAAACATGTCAATCTGTCAATGTCAAATCCTCCTGTCAAATCAAGGTCAAAGTTGGCAGTAGGGCGGTGTGCCGTGTGTAAATATGAATTTAGAAACAAAATAGTTTTTAATGAAGGACACTGTGATAAAGGAAATGATGTTCAAAGTGATAATCATATCGGCGTGGTGAAAATATAACGATGTAACAAGCAACACTGTTATCATGGCGTTAAAAACATTGGTGTATCGGTAAGTAAATTAAAATAACTTAAACGGACGGACTTTATACTGCTTTCTTTTATGATATAATATTAATTGTTGCCAAATGCCAATCACCATTAGTTGTGTGCATCACTTAACTCCAAAATATGAAAAAATCCTGGCATAATCGTAACACGTCTTGTGGCGAAAGCTGTAAACTGACTAAACTGTTATTGACCCGGTTATTTCAAACGGTTAACCAATTGATTCGTAGTTAAAATACATGTACAGTGCCCAGGCTCGATATCGGGTTCAATTCGTATTAACATCTGAAAAACCCACAACAAATAAATAAAATATTATGTATGAAACAGCCCTCTGGTCAGGTCAGGTTTTAAAGTGGGTTACACTCAGATTAGAGGGGCAAATAGAACCTGAGCCCGTTGTTACATCCACATTAATTTAACTAAAAACCTTAAGGGTCATTGCACCGTTTCGGGTGTTACACTGAACTTATATAAGTAATAAGATTTATCTTGATATTGTAATTAGGAACTAGGAAAATATAATTATTTAATGGTCTACTATTTGGATAATATTTTCTTTTCCTTAACATGCATAATTAAAAATATAAGAGAAATAATGAGAGAATCACTAAAAAGTAGCTGTTTTGGGTGTGACACTGGAATGACTCCTAAGTATTTTTTTTTGTTGCTTTTCCTTTCTTAGTTAGATTTTTTTGACCCTCCTATTGAAGTGTGAAGAAAACACTTCAATGGGAGGGTCAAAAAAATCTGTTTCTTAACTATGACCAAATCACTTACCCTTCTAATGATCTAATTATTTTTTTAGGGTTAAAAGGAATAAACTATTCATAGTCGGCCATAAATAAAAAAAATATTTTTTGTGTATTTTAAAGATAATGTGTAAAATATTTTCCAGGTTAGTGCAGCAGACCAAAGTAGTTAATTATACCCCAATATTAATAAAATACGGGAGATACCGTAGTAATGGAGAAGAAAAGATTAGCAGAAAGAAATGTGCAGCAGTTTTGTTTGCGTCTGTGCTTGTTGGAACTGCTATAAAAGGTATGTTATTTCATACCATAATGGTATGGTATGGTGGTATGTAATTAATTTACCATTTAAAGGTTTCATTCATTAGTTAGCAGTGACAACATTTATGCCGAAACTTAAAATTGTTCTACAGAATACTTGGATTAAAGTCAATTTACACCTTAATATACAATAAAGAATGGGTATCATTTAACCGATCAGCAAAATATTCTTATTTTGGTAAACAGAAATATGTATTTGGTCAGCCAAATAGCTAGTTGGTAAGCAACTTATGGTTAGCAAACATTTATAAATCTGTCAGCAATTAATGATATACTGAACTGCTCTAAATTATTTTGGTCAGCAAATTAAATATTTGAGCTGCATTGAGCGACCCACAATTAATCAAATTTTGGTAAGCAATCAGCAGCAAAATATTTCATTTTGTCCAGCAAAAAAGAGGGGGCAAATTTACTACCGTGCCGGCAAAGCACATGCAAAATCCACCATCAAATTTAAAAATTTAACAATCTCGACGGAGCTCCGCTCATGCGGATCTCCTATTTCTGGGTTGTTCTGGCCCTCTGGGCCTGATATAAAAACGAACCTAACCTACCTCATATTTATGATACAAGTTTTGATTAATCTAGGGTGTGATTGTGATTTCTAAATTTGTGTGACAAAGCTTAACTTGTAATTACTACTAGCCTCAAAAATACCAATGCTTGGGTGCTCGCGTCACGTAGTCTGATTTCGCTCCGCCCACAATAACGAACACTGCTGATTTTAGAAACTAAACGCTATCCACTTATTTATTTAGATGACCATTATTTTAATATGCACACCTATCAATTAAACTGCTTACGGACATGTTTTCTCTGCTGACCAATTGTAAAATCTTGCTGCCCAAGTAATTATTTTACGCAGACAAATGATAAAAAAAGCAGATTGATATTGTTTAAAATGTTTACGTAACACCTGGCCGTAATGTGAGTTTTATCGCACGCTGCGCGCACGGTAAAACTCGCATTGTGGCCAGGTGAAGACGTAAAATTGTGTACTCATCACGGGCAGTAAAAAAGAAAGCCCTCTATCGCATATTTACAACCCTCGCCTACGGCTCGGGTCTCAAATACCTGCGATTTCGGGCTTTCTTTCTTTTACAGCCCTTGTTAAGTAATATACTATTACTTGTTAACTTGTTTGTAAATTGTGGCTGACCATTTAATTACTTCTCATAGAGAATATTCATGATTTTTTTCCACAGATTCAATTAAAGCTGATTTATGTAACAAGCAATTGAGGAAAATATTGCTTTGAGTAGCTATAAAAATAACCATTACATAAGCCAACACATATTTGTTCCTATCTAGCAAAAAAGAAACATGGAGTTTATCGGATCTCACTGTCTGATCGCTGTCTAATTAGCAGTTAAAAAAGCTTCATCATCCATATTTCTAGGCCAATTTAAATTTAAATTTTACTTTTGGTGATCTCTTGTTTGGTATTTTATATTTTGTTGAGAAATGTGATTTAAAAAATCCATGCATATTGTATATTGGATTGATTGATATGTACAGTGAAACCAGAATATTTATAGTACTTGGCTGTCTGTCACCTTAATGTATGTATGTATGTAAACTCTTTATTGTACAAACAGAAAATAACAAATCAAAAAGAAACAGAAACACAAAAGGTATGTACAAAGGCGAACTTAACACCTTAACACTCTGGCATAACAGATATACCTATCAGAGGCGAGAGAGATGACAGCAAATGTGTAGGTATAGGATAATTGCAATCTTATAAACATGTAGAACTAGTTGTGACCAGGGCTCAGAAACCTGTTTTTTTTTTTACCAGCTCGTCTGTACCGCTATACATTTCAAATAGAGCATTTTCATTTCAATTCTGCTTGAAGTCAACGGGATACTACGCATACAAACTCGCGGGCGTACTTAAGCGATGATATATACCTAGCTTTAATGTTTTCTGTTAATATACTTTATACCTTACGCTATTGTCTCACAGAACCATTAACCTTGTAAGGTTGGGCCTATATTTAGGACCTTTGTCAAAGTGACTTTTGACTTTAGTACACTGATACAAGATTCTTTTTCGAACTAATGAAATTTGAGTCGGACCTTACGAGGTAAACACGTAATCTTGTTTACTACGATAACAATGGTTCAAGTAATCAAATAGTGCAATAGTTATTATATATACCGATAAAGATGTTGTTTACCCTACAAATATTAACTCAGTTTTTATCTTATCTCCAACCGTTTAAGAAATAACGTCATCTTATAAAAACAATTCAAGTGAGTGTTGGACTCGCACACCGAGGGTTCCGTACCTTCACACAATATGAACGCTATTTAAACGATGATGAATATGATAGATATCATAGCAGTGACGTGACCCATTCGAAAATGTACAACCACAAGGGCAGACATAAACACAATGGGGAGTACCCCGAGTACCTATTCCTCAGCATAATAATATAGCTTTCTAATAGCGTTTACGTTAACGTAACGTTTACTAATAGCGTAGCGGAAACTTATAGCGTTTATAGAATTTTCGATCGACTGCGGCAAGTTCGGCCACATTTTGTGCAGTTGATTTTGTTTTTTTTAATAAAACTTCTTTGACCAAAACTAGCTTCTTTCAATATTTTGAAGGAACTTATTTTATTAACATAACTAAGTTATGTAAGGGAGTTCCTTTCATGTGCCATTTCTCTTTCTAATAAGTTTATACATACATACATACATACCTTCACGCCTGTCTCCCAATGGGGTAGGCAGAGACTATGGAACGCCAGGTGCACCGGTCCAAACATACAACTTTCGCTTCCTCTACATTCATCAATCTCTTCATGCACGTACGTCGGTTTCGGGTGCTTTTATAATAAGTTTTTTTATAATAAGTTTTATAATAAGTTTATATGATTTGTTTATTTGAATTATTTCACATCTCAAATGATACCTATGCAGGCCAACCTAAATAAAATTAACCATCATTTCAGCCCACATCCACTCACTAAACGGGTAAAGGCCACTTCATTTTCACGCCATTTTGCCCGGTCTCGTGCTAACGCCATCCATCCTTTCCCAACTGTCTACCAAATGTCATTAGACCAACGAGCTGATGGTTAGCGCCCTCGATCACCTGCCATCGTTTCGCCTAGCCAAGTGTCCCGCCTGTCTCCACTTCAGTTCCGCAACTTTAGTCCTGCGCCTAATCTACGCCTAAGTTAAAAGGGTAACATAATTGTTTCAGAACTTACAGAAACAGTTAAAGCGAAGGAAAAAGATGCGGAAAAGAAGGATGGAGAAATTGACGCGGGCGCGAAGAGGCCGGACCTACCTACTTACAGCGCTGAAGAGGTCAGCAAACACGATACCACGTAAGTAGATGTCTAGCTAGGGATACCCTCGTAGGATATTCCAAGCTAAAGCAATATGTGGCGTTATCTATGAAAGGGACCTTATTGTCGATGGCGCTTCCGCCATTATTAACGAGGCTCCGTGTCGCGTGACGCAGTGCGGCGTAAGCGCCATCGACAATAAGGTCCCTTTTCATAGATAACGCCACATATAGTTTTACAGCGTTAAATAGAGCGCCTGTTTTACAAAGTACCTTGTCACTTTAATCGCTGTGACAATTCACATAAGTATGGCAGTTTAAACATGACATTAAATAGACAAGGTACAAAGTGTACACATATTTATGAACTCGACTATACCTTTATTCTTTGGATAATGTCATGAATGATGATAAGTCGAATCAATGCCGATATTTATTTTTCAGTGACAATTTCTGGGTAACATACAAACATGGCGTCTATGACGTCACGTCGTTCCTCTCCTCCCACCCCGGAGGGGAACAGATCCTCAACGCGGCCGGGCTTAGCATAGAACCCTTCTGGAACGTGTATGGAATGCACAAGACTCCAGAGATTTTTGCGCTGTTAGAATCTTTTAGAATAGGTGAGTTCTTCTATCCGACGACTTAGTTAGCCTAGTTGGTAGTGATCCAGTGATTCCGGGTTTGAACTCTGGTAAAGGCAAAGGCAATAGTAGATTGTTAACCAAGGGATGAAAAGCATCTATTTCACACGAGATATTTTGGCGCTCGAGCATAGCGAGAGAGCCAATATTTCGAGTGTGAAGTAAATCAGGGGACAATCAGGCATAAATGGTGACTTTCACTAGAGTTAACTTACTTTTCATGTCGATGTCATGTATTTAATGATGCACATAAGTGCAAAAGCATCCTAAAAAACATGTTCTTATCATCTTAAATTTCTAAATAATTTACTTATCAATAATAAGTGAGACCTACTACACAAATACGGTGTGAACGAGCGCCGAACGGCGACAGATAAACCGTACGCGGTTTTCGCTCGCTGTTGTACTCCATGTACTATATTTAAGTTATTTTGGATAAATAAATGAAAAAAAAAAAAAGATTATAAGGAAACTTGATAACAAAAACATAAAAGTAAAACTCAGCATAGTTTTACCAAAGAGACAAGAGTGGCTGTATAAGATTTTAGCATGGCTCAGTACTGGAATAGGTTTTATTTTAAATAATCTTACCACAGAGAAGCTGTAGGTCCATTAGCATAGTTCTTTCTTTCAAATTCGTTTTTTTAAACAATCGTACTACAAAGCAGCTGTGTAGATTTCTGCTACTGCATAGGGCCGGTATTCTAGGCGCTAAAAACCATATCGTCTTTGATCAGTTATCGTATTGCCTACGTTTTGATAGCTCTTATTTCCTTGACAGTAATGGCGGCTGACGTCAAAACAATACCGTAACAGGTCAAATACGATATCGTTTTTACCGCCGGGAATAGAGGCATCCATTGACATAGTTCTTTTTTCTAATAACTTTTTTTCGCAATCTTACTACAGAAAGGCTGTATAGGTTTCTGCTACTACACAGATCTATAGACATAGTCCTTTTTTCAAATTACTTTTCTTCCCTAGGGTGGACATGTATCACTCTAGATCTAGATGCATATTCTGTCTCTTTCATCAGGTAACCTTCGCGACGAAGACGTCGTGGACCACACCGACGACGAGATGTGGGTTAAGGAACCGGTCCGAGATCGCCGGCTCATCGTCAAGACGGCCAAGCCGTTCAACGCCGAGATCCCGATGAAGCTGCAAGTCCAACACTTCGATACACCCAAGTATGTTTTTAAACTTCCGTACCCAGATGAAGCCAAATGACCCTGTTACTAAACTATTGTTGTCCGCCAGTCCGTCGTAATTTAAAAAGGTATCTTTTGAACCATAGTTAAAGTAGGAAAAAAATTGTAACATAATGACAGGGCCGCATACAAGTAAGTTTATTTTTTGTTCTATCGTCATAACGGTATTAAATGTTAGCGTAGAATTTGGTGATTATATTTATCAGGGATTTCCCAAAAATCCCGAGTCACATCCATGTTAAGCATAACGTTTGAGGTCGTTCACTCCAAATTGCATCCTAGATCCGATCACCGCTGATAATAATTATCAGCGGTGATCGGATCTAGGATGCAATTATAAAATATTATAGAGCAAATCCTAATAAAGCACTACAAATACCGACCAACAGTGAGTCGGGCGGTTCCGAACCCTCGTTGCGCGAGTCCGACTCGCACTCAGGGACCGGAACCGCTTACCCTTTAAAGGGTTTTCGTTAGGGTATATAATTGACTGGTTTTTACAAACCCTAACGATGCGATAAGCATATCTTCGACTTACCCGAATGAGAAGCTATCCCATACTATACAATTAATTCGACTAAACGCTTACCAATTCCTTAAAACCGTCGTTAGGCTTTCCCTATGAAGTGTTTATTGAACGGCTTCAAGCTATTTAAATCTCTACGCGCAGTCCGTACAAAATATTTTTGCATAGGCTTGAAACCAACCAATCACACGAATCTGCGCAAAAGAGTCAACTGAGAGGGGAATGGATAGGGTAACACTAACGTAATTCTAAGCTAAGTGCTTAAATCCGAACCCCTTACGAAACTGGTAACCTCAATGGTTTTAGTTAACTAGTTCGTAGCAGTTTCCATATCAATAGGGTAAGCCTATCGATAGGGTAAGCCTACCGATAGGGAGAGCATATGATGTAGTACCCGATCGATAGAATTAATCAAATAAAGGGGTTTTCCGGTCCTTGTTCGCACTTGACCGGTTTTTAATGGCAATAAGTATCTAATAACTCTCAATGTCGAGCGAATGCGGTGTCAACCCCGGGGAGTTTGAATACCTCTATGCTTTTACCTAATATTCCTGGCTGTCTGCCGAGACTGCGGCATATTAGTTGATATAATGGTAAAATCGGTTGGGTCAATTATATAATATATAATTGTCCCAATTATGTTATGTTATACATATTTATTATGTTATCATTATAATAATAATTATGTGAGCATTCTTTCAATATTTTTATTATATTTATATTTTTTTGCACTTGACAGTACCTGTTTCGAATGTCTGAGTTTTGTCGATGATGGTCGCGACAATCTTCTTGTTTTAAAGGCAATTTTGGGACTGTATTTAATATTATTAACAATTGTGTTATATTTTCTCGCATTGTTGGAGAAAAACCCTATACGAGCCTCGGCCGGGGAGGGCGGTTGCTAGACTCGTATAATAGCATTAACTTATACTCGTCCCGCAACAGCCTTTTTCCCGGTCTCTGCAGTAATGTACTATTTTTCGGCAGCGAGTTATTCTACGTGCGTCAACACATGCCCGTGCCGGAGGTGAACGAGCAATCCCACACTCTCACCATTAAGATCAGCGGGGGCAGCTGCAGCAAAGTGGTGACCCTCACCCTGGGGGAGCTGGGGAAGTTCCCCAAGGCCGAGGTCAGGGCGGCGCTCATGTGCGCTGGGAACCGCCGGAGCGAGATGAACGAGGTTTTTATAAAATATATTTTTAGTATTCAGTGAGAAAATGTTGTCGAGGGCGCAAACCACACCAACTCACACGTACAATTGTACTATTACATACATACACATACATACCTTCACGCCCATCTCCCGTGCTACTCGTGTGTGCCTGTTAGTTCAGTACTTTCATCGATAAATTTTTGTACAGTCAAGGGCACAAATATGAATACACCCCAAAGTCTCAAAAATATGTACCCAGACCTTATTACTATGGCAATAAAACCCTTGACTGTACATACTTGCATTTTCATGAACAGACCTTCAAATATCGCTATACATATTACGATGACGTTATGACTTATGACTATATCGTTGTTTTCGGGCTGTAAAGTTATTATTATAACGTTATAAAACTCGAAATCATAGCTATTTTTATCACAACGTCACATATTGATAACGTTATTAATCACATTATTCTGGTTTTCTTACGATGTTGACTTCATTGTGATTTAGCATATCGTTGTGAAAAAATACAGATATATTTATTATTGTATTACATTTAAAACTAAAAGTATTGTTTTCCTCTCGTGTAAAGCAGGTGAAACCTGTGAAGGGTCTAAGCTGGAAAGGCGGCGCGATAAGCAACGCCGTGTGGAGCGGCGTGTATCTGCGCGACGTACTCGTACACTGCGGCTTGGACATGAAAGATACACGCGGAAAGCATATCATTGTGAGTAATGGATTATTCATTAAAATATCTTTAGTTAAGAAAATCATAACGAACTCTTATTGAAAAAGTACATTTCTCCAAGACTACAAAGCCTTTCGGTTTCCGGTAAATAAAAAAATATAGAATTAGAAACCCTTTATTTTAGGGAAGGGCTAGCCCATAGAAAAAAACCTTAAATTTGCATTGCAAGTGAATTGGATAATGGTAAAGAACGAAGATAAAGATGAAGAAGAAGTTCAGTAAGTAGGCCGCACGGGCACTTTTACAAGTCAAAAACCTACCAGCGCAGCGCTTCGCAAGACACAACTGCTGAGAAGAAACGCCGCAAAAAACTCAACAAACAGCCAGTCGTTTTTTTAAACATTGCTTATTATATTATATATATATAAAAGGCTAAACTGACTGACTGACATATCAACGCACAGCCGAAACTACTGTACCTAGAAACTTGAAATTTGGTACATGGGTTCCTTTTATGATGTAAGTGAGCACTAAGAAAGGATTTTCCGAAAATCGACCCCCAACGGGAAGAAATGGGGGGGAGTAGCGGGAAACTAATTGTACGCGTACGAAGTCGCGGGCGTCCTCTAGTTATATTATACAATTCTATCTTATATCTACTAATTAAGGCATAATAAATTATAGCTCTGGTAAGGTATTTTTAAACCTTTTTAACGTCTCGGTAAGACCCAAAAACAGATCAGAACATTCAAATTGGAACGTGTCAGTGTGTTCTTATCTCCATATTTCGTCGGCGGCATAATGACATGCTAGCCGTCGGCGGTGGCATTCAAAAATTTAACCAGTCAATTCCGGATAAGACAACCGGTGAATTTACTAACATAGAGGCATTCCATCTTGGTCCTCGGGGTCGGCAACGCGTTTGCAGTCTTTGGATCGCCGTCCTAAGATTGTAGTCTTGAGAATTAAAACGTTAATGGGTCTCGGATCCCACTTACCATCAGATGATATACTTGTTTACCTAATCTTCCTCAGTTCACAGGTTCAGACATAGACGCGACGGGGCACAACTTCAGTACGTCCATCCCACTCAGCATGGCGGTGGATCCCAGCTCCCGCATCGTACTGGCGACGCACATGAACGGCGCGCGGCTGCCGCCGGACCACGGGTACCCGCTGCGGGTCGTGGTGCCGGGGGCTCCGGCGGTGCGCAGCGTCAAGTGGCTCGGTGAGTCAATGAGGACATAGGTAGACTTGAAAAAGTCATAGGAGGTTTGATAAAGTCATAAGTAGACTTGACAAAGTCATAGGTAGATTTGAAAAAGTCACAGGTAGAATTGACCAAGTTATAGGTAGAATTGACAAAGTCATAGGTAGACTTGACAAAGTCATAGGTAGAATTGAGTCATAGGTAGACTTGGCAAAGTCATAGGTAGAATTGACAGCCATAGATAGACTCGACAAAGCTATAGGTAGATTTGACGAAGTCGTAGGTAGACTTGACAAAGTTAGAGTTAGGCGTGACAAAGTCATAGGTAGATGTGACAAGGTCATGGACATGGATAGACTTGATTAAGTCATAAGGAGACGTGACAAAGTCATAGGTAGACTTGGCAACGTCATAGGTAGACTTAACAAGGTAACAAACAACATAACAACACAACGTACAACAACAACACACAACACATTAATGGTAGTGGCGAGCTACTTGATGTAACATATCAATGAAAGGACATAACAAGGCATAGCTCGTCCAAGGCGTCCTAATCCCTTTTCCATCTACAACATTTTACAAAATTGACCCAGAATCAATAACGATCTCGAACGACGAGAGCTCGTCGCACTGGCACAAGCAAGACTACCGCGCGTTCAACCCGTCCAAGACTTGGGAGACGGCGGACTTCGCGACCGCGCCGCCCGTCTACAGCCTGCCCGTCACCTCCGCCATCTGCGACCCGGCCGACGGCGAGACCGTCAAGGTCAAGGGCGGGTACATCGAAGTTAGAGGTTAGTTTGTAGTGTTTTGACGACATTATTCGTATGTAATTTCATTATTATACATACTCCTGTTTCCCAGAGGGGTTAAGCAGCGGGCCTAATATGGCTGCCTTTGTCGCGTGATAAAATATGGAAAAAGACATACAAAGTACAAGCCTAGAGCTTAGTTTGGGACTAGGTCAATTGGTGTGACATTGTCCACTGATAAAAAAAAACTTATTACGCGATAAACGCAACCATAGTAGGCCCACAGAGACCACTTCTTTCCACCTGCAACGATCCTAACAAATCTCTTTCACTTCTTCCACATTCATACATCGAGTCATGCATGCACTATTTCGAGTACTTAAGATTCGGCCCTTTTCCAGTATTTCTCCGATTTGATTCGAATAAGTACGCCTAGGGCGGCCCCTTCCGACCCTATTTAATTATTAACCTCGTGACGGTACCTAGTTTTCAACAAAAGATTATCTCGAATTTGTCGAAAGCGTTTTATAAATACTTATATTTATATATTTGTATCATTTCCTCGCATTGTTTGAGAAAAGCATTATACTCGTGTATATGCCTCGGCGGAAACCGGGATTGCCCGATTCGGATTTTAGCAACGCCGCCAACCACGTCGTCAGGCAATTCCCTACTTTCCGCGCCTAGGCAATAATGTACTATTACATTTACAATGCAGGATACGCATACTCTGGCGGCGGCGCGAAAATCCTCCGAGTGGACATCAGCACGAACCGCGGCGAGACCTGGGAGGAAGCTGAATGCATGACCAGCGACGATGCTCCGCCGTACCACTACTCCTGGGCTCTGTGGACTGCCAAGCTCAAGGCAGACAAAGGAGAGGTAAGCTTCAAAAGGGAATGACAATTCTAACTGTAGTTCAATAGCTAAATTCTGGGGTCCTAGTTAAACGGTATATCTCCTATCTCGGTAAATGAAAACTTCGTTATGTGGCTCTAGCCTTTCGTCTGTGTATGAGCCCCTCATATTTTTTCCCGTCGTCTGTGGAGCTATGACGTCATCGGTGTCACGTGACAGTTTAAACGCTCCTGGCTCTCAGTTGGTTCCATGTTTCGAACTACTGAAGATTGGATTCTATGCAAGATTGATTTTTTTCGATTTTTCTACAAGAAAATTTCTAATTTTAATTATTTCTAATTTAATTCCACCCTATCTTCAAGTCCATATTTAAATAAAACGATTAAATCACTTCTGTACGGATCCTTATCATACGCAGACGACGGGTACAGTTAGGATCCTTATCCACAGACGAAAGGCTAGTGAAAACGGATAAAAGTCGATTTAGCTCTTAATAAGAAACGGTAAACGTCATGTACAGTCACCAGCAATCCATATCCAACATTGGACGCAAAAATATCTACTTAACACGTTTTCATTACTATGGGTATAAGAGCGTGTCAGATATTTTTGCGGCCAATGTTGGATAATATATTATTGCTGGTGACTGTGCAGTGTATACTAGACGGGTACACTACATAATTCCGAAGAGTCATAATTCCGAATTGATCAAAATTCCGAATTTTCATAATTCCGAACGCAATATTTTGATAGAATACCTAGCTTCGCTTCGGTTTTCTGTAACGCCCGTACAATAAACCAGCATTTATTTTACATAAAAACCTTCCTCTTGAATCACTCTATCTTTAAAAAAAAACCGCATCAAAATCCGTTGCGTAATTTTAAAGATCTAAGCATACATAGGGACAGGCAGACAGCGGGAAGCGACTTTGTTTTATACTACATAAATGTAATGATAAACTGTTATTATAACATTCCTTCTGTCACTAGATGGAGCTATGGGTGAAAGCGACTGACAGCAATTTCAATACGCAACCGGAAAAATTCGACGACATTTGGAACATTCGAGGCATACTCAGCAATGCTTATCATAAGATCAAAGTACATGTAGTTTAGGTAATCTTTTACATATATTAGAAATAAGAATCGCTATTATTAAAAATACACCTCATTTACACAACTACCGAAAAAAGGGGTGAACGGTTAAAATGTGGTTATTCAAAAACCATTTCGAGTCACTTTTTTAAATGTTTTTTTTTTATTAGCTTAATTTTTTATAGTTTTTGTGATAGGTTCGACCTTTAAGTATTTAGGACAGAAAATATCAATGCCTCAGAATTTGCAAAATATTTTAATCAGGGAACGGAACCGCTTAGCGCGAAAAGGGTTTTCGATATGGTATTTGATAGACTTGTTTTTACAAACCCCAAAGGATGCGCTAAGCCTATCGTCGACTTAGTTCAATGAAAGGGCAACCAAACGATACAGTTAATTCGACTAAGTGCTAACCCTATCCCAATACCCCATCGTCTGTTACCCTATTCAAACGGTTTCAAGCTGGTTTAATCTCTATGCGCAAGAGTTTTGACTTAATCTTATTATTGCATTAAGTACCTAACAATTGATAGGGTAGCGGCAGGTAGTATCCGCTTAAGCGAGACCGCCAGAATTCGCCCGTACGCGCAAAAAGGAGAGAGGCGATCAATAGGGTCAATGCTAAGTGCTTAAATATTAAATTACCGAAACCCTTATGAACTTGGATGGATGCGGTTAACTAATTCAAAGGTGATCGCCCTAACGTTAAGGTAACTCAATCATAGGGCAACCACATCGATTGAGTAACTAAATGATAGGGTTTGCCTATCGATAAGGATCGTTACTCGTAAATGAAAGGGTTTTCCGTTCGGGAAGGAAATCAATTGTTTCTAAATTATTATTGAAACGAAATATGGACAAAATTAAGTTTTTAAAATGGACTTGAGGCGTGAAATAGAGAGAGCTAATAAGGATAGCTAGGAAAGACGCTTTTTTCTGTAGGTTAGGTATGATAAGGCGGTCAAAACCTACCCTACGAAGTTGTAAACATAAAAACTTACCTTTACAACTTCATTAGGTAAGTTTTGTCAATTAAGGTTATTTAAAAAAAATGACTGAATAATTTAACGAGACTTATTAAATGGCCATGGCTCAGGAGCTTTTTAACCGCCTATTCCGTGCTACGAAAAAATCGATATAGAGATATTCGATAGAAATAAGGAATTGAGTGACGGCAGGGGTGGATCCAGGTGGTCATGGGGATCATTACACCAGAGTTCTAGGTTTTGATTCACCCTTGAGCAAAGCTTCTAACAGGATCCCAGTTAAGGTTATTTACACACGGGCGGTTGAAACGCTCGTGAGACCGCCAAATGATAGTCCCCTTTTATGATTTCTTTAGAAATAATTATGAGAAAAAAAAGTAGTTAGGGTCAACACGTATATATATTTAGGGTAAAATAAACCCGACTAAGTCACTAATGTCAGTTTATTTTTATATCGATTGTGCTCGCGGGTTAACCTCCTCAGGTCCCTTGTACTAAAAATAGTACATAATACGGCCATTGAAATAAAGATCTAGTGCAAAACTGCAAAGAAAGTAAAGTGGAATTTCTTTTGTTTTTATGACTTATGATCAAATTAGAAAATGGACGTTATTTCATTCACAATAGATTCATATGGGCTATTTCCAGTTGTCCGCACCCCTTTGTTCACACTGCGGACAATTATGTTTTTTTTTCCCAGTAGGTAGGGAATAAAAATTCCCATTTGTCCGCACAAAAGGGTTTTTTTTTATTCCAAGTTCGCACTCTTTAATTTGACTTAACTGCGTTAGTTTTTATTAATGTACTTATGAAGATAAATTCGTATTTATATATTATACCTAGGTTCAGAAAAATATAATACAAATTTCGTTATATAGTGGGTCTAAGGAGGTACAATACTTACATATGCATAGCAAAATCACAGCATAAGATGCAATTTAATTTAGGATGTCAATTGTCGGGTCGTTCGAGATGAATCTCTTTCGTGAAACCGCATGGATGACAGAGTCACTTCTGTGGAATCCCTAATAGGAATTCATCTCGACGACCGAGAATAACCTCTAGTTTAAATTTTGAAATGGTAATATTTAAGTTATTTAGCCTAGCTATCGCTATAGCATTGTTATCTTATCTATCAAGTAAAGTTACACTGGTTGTTTTATGGTTGTAATCTGAACAATGAACATAAGTACAATAATTGTTTTTGTTGATATGTAAATCAATGATTAAATTAATTATACTTACTATTTTATTATTAAATCGTCTCGGTCTTGCTTTTGTACATGTGTGTGTGCGTGTACAATTACATGCTCCCTGAAAACCCCACCGTCTGTTTTGAAATTTTTGTAAAGCATAACGCTGATGTTCACAATATGTACCAAATTTTTACATATTTAAAAAAATGTACCTCAATATATCGAGAGTACAAATTGTTTTTAGTGAAGTATCTTCCCAGCCACCCCAAAGATTAATTTAAGAATTTATTATTTATTAAAACATTACCCACTTTGTACCCGATATGTGCTGAATTAGTACATGCTTTTTTTTTATTAACTGAATGTGGGGTTGCTGGGGACATGCTCCACAGCAACTCCAAAATCAGTTAATTGTACTCTCGATCTATAATATAGGTTCATTAAAAAAAAGTGTGTACAGTACCAGCAATAATATATTATCCAACATTGGGGGCAAAAATATCTGACACGCTCTTATCTTATAAATTAATAGATACATATTTAATATAATACAATTAAAAGTTAAAACTAAACTTATTTAAATTAAAATAAAAACTAAGCTACTCAAATATTAAAGACGTAAATAATAATCACCACTATAAAAAGAACACCCCCTCTAGCAGGTCCGCTCGCGGCATGGTCCCTATGACACTGGGTGCATTACCTCTCTGGATAGCTAGCCCAATCCTTTGGGAGAGGTAAGCACCAGCTCTAGGATCTCCGGAGGTGTCTATGAGCCGGGATGACAGGGCCTTAATAAAGCTTTTCATATCAGCTGACCAAGGTCCCATGGTCTCCACTGCAAGCGCCACAAATTCATAATTATTTAATAATGATGAATATTTGCGGCGCTTGATGGTTTGGGCCTGATCAGCTGCTGCACCGGCCCGATTACGTGTCAGATATTTTTGCGTCCAATGTTGGGTAATATATTATTGCTGGTGACTGTACTAATGAATAGAACGAGAATAGATCGAGAATAGGTAACAAATAAGTAATTATCTGAATTTGGGATTGCTGGGGAAATGCTCCACAGATGATGATGATTTTTCTGATCGGCTTTATTAAAGTTCAACAATTTGGCTGACTGTACAGTTAATAACTATGTTTACTCACCATAGAACCTTGTCATAATGACAGCGTCAAGTCGCGAGAAAGAAATTACGTCTAAGTTAATAATCAACTTTCTGCGACAAGGCTCTATAGGGTGATGGCACCAGTGTTGGACACTTTTAGCTGAGAGGCACCAGTAACGGACACTTAACTCTTCATTCACATTTCATACGGTCCTAAATTATTTATTGTAATCTTTATCTTCTGTAAAATAAGAATCAAGTGTCCATCATTGGTCCTTGTCCATAACTGGTTCTGTTATCACAATTTAAGTTGTTGAATAAACTTCTTGATGGAAGTAGGCAGGTACTTTTACAGTCTATAAAAATAATTAAAAATTCCTAATGTAACAATAAGCAAAAGTTGATTGTAACAAATGCCAACTAACCCAAGCAATTAATTTTACAGTTCAATTACGGACCATTATCACATTAGTTAATGTCAACAAACTAAATTATCTCCTGTTATCAGTTTTAATTAAACACCAGAACACAATGCTCGCTTTACAGCGGCTGCGGCCGGCATTAAAACTTATAAAAAAGAAAACCGAAATTCACACGCACAATGTACTCTTCAAGCCCAACACTCTGAAACTGGAAATTAGTGGACAAACCTTGCATTTTCCTTATGTGTGGTTACGGGACAACTGCCAGTGCGAGACCTGCTTTCACCAGTCGGCCAAAAGCAGAACAGTGGATTGGAGCAATTTCAACTTGAAAGTAAAGGTAAAAGATGTCAATAAAAACGAGAACTCCATTAGAGTAACGTGGGACGATGGCCATACTTCAACATTCACTTTAAACTGGTTGAAGTATAGGAACTTTACGGAGGAAAATAAACAGGTGTACAATAATAGTATTTACAAGCCTAAGAAAGTCACTTGGAATGGCAAGGACTTTCCAGTGATTTGTTCTAAGCATGATTATAATGCAATCCTAAACACAGATAAGGCGCTATACGACTGGCTTCACAAATTATCTGTCTATGGAGTAGCTTTAATTGAAAATACGCCAAACTCAGCTTCTGCTATAGACAAGGTTATAGAAACAATAGGATTCACAAGGAGAACACATTACGGTGTCAAATTTGTAGTTCAGAATGTTGCTAACACAAGCAACGTAGCATATCTTTCTACTAACTTGCAAGTGCACACAGATCTGCCATATTACGAGTACTGCCCTGGTGTCAACATGCTGCATTGCTTAGAACAAACTCAAAGTAAAGGTGGCGACAACTTGCTGTCTGACTGTCATTATGTTGCATTATACATGAAGGAGAACCACCCGGAACAGTTCAATCTATTAACCAATGTTGAAATAGAATGGAGTGACATTGGCACAGAAGATGGAAATGAATTCTTCAAACTCCATAGAGCCCCTGTTATTTGTTTAGATACGCATGGAGACATAACCAGGATCAACTTCTCTGTGCCCCAGAGAGGCAACTATTTCCCTGGATCTTTGGAACTAGTCGAGCAGTGGTACGAAGCGTGGGCACTATTTTTAAATTTAAATCATAAATTTTCTGCTAAATTCAAAACAAAACCAGGGGATATTTTAACGTTCGATAATATAAGGTTGCTGCATGGACGGAATGCATATGAAGACAGTTCTGGAAATATAAGGAAACTAATTGGTGCATATGTTGACTGGGATGAGGTTTATTCTCGATGGAGATGTTTAAAAGCAAAATTAGAAAATATGGATGGCATTTGATACTTGCTGCTGAAAACCCGAGTTAAAATTTATAAAAAAGCAAACATGTTTTCAAATGTGTTAGTAAATAAAACATCCTGTCTTCAAATGTTATTCACACATTTAATAAAAATATATCACAGAGAACAATCCAAGATTTAAATATAATTACTTTATTTCAATAAATGTATCAATAATAAAATATCTTACATTAAATCTTCGTAATGGTATAATGGTACTTGTTGTCTCATTAGTTCCCTCTACCTCTACAAGCGGGAAGTCTTCCAAATCAGGATTATTCGCTAACGCAACAGCATTTGATTCATTAGTATGAATAAATATGGAGAAACTGCAATCATCGGGCACTGTAAATTTATCCCCACAACTGGACAAGTTCAAGCAGAATGCCCGCAGATTCTGCTCAGCTTGCACTAAATAAGCATCTGATGTCTCATCAAACATTGTTTGTTTATCAAAATTAAAAAGAAACTTAATAACTGGCATATAATTATTATCTGTAACCGAAAACTCAGTGCAACTCAACTGGTTGTTTTTCAAACATTCTGCAATACTTTTGAGGCAGAGATCAATGTACTGGATCACTTCGGGATGCGTGCATCGGTAGACGACCGTACCGTACTTTTTTCTGGTTTCAAAAACACTTTTAGGATACACGGAGGCATAGTATAGGATATTGTGAAAGGCAACTGCCATAAACTCTGTGGCAATATCAATGAAACAGTTGTCTATCATAGTATTTATTGTAGGTATAACGTTCAGTTTAATATGACGTCAAATTCATGTTTAGGTGAACTGTACTTCGGAATTCATTTCGAGTTATATGAATTTATAATATTATGAGTAAAATTCAAATGATTAGACAAGCTGTGATCTGGAATTCTAGTGAAATTAGAATTACTGTTGTTTCTTCTGTTTGCTGAAAAAGTTAAATCACAGATCTTAAAGGTGAAATTATATCCTGCTATTAAGGATAAATCGTGATCGTGAGGGAGATGATTTTCCCGTATCGAAACAATCGAAACAGTTCAATTCAAACAGCAAAGTGCAAACCAAAGTTTATAAAGTAACCTAACCTATAAATTAATTATATCGTCAGTATCGTCACTTTTTTTTTCTTGTATTTTATTATCCCATAGGGAAAGGCAAAGGACATTGATCCATACAGCCTACTATGACAGATCATTAACAGATTAATGCGTTACTAGCGTTCCGTTCCCTTCAGTTCCCTCAAAGTCGTAGGGAGGGAACGGTCCGTTAAACTAACGTACCTACAAAAGCGCAATATCTCAATAATACAGTCACTTGGTTCGAAAAATTGTGGTTACCCTGTTTTCCGGGAGTTTTGAAAATTGGTGACATTATAGATTTTGAGGTGCTCTTTCCGAATTTCGACTTTGCCGCTCTTGCCGCCATATTGGAAAAATGGCGCCTAAAAGCAGTTTTTTGACAGTATCTCCTTTCCGGCACATTTTACAATAAAAACAGTTATATACAAAATTTAACTAGGGATAATTTCCTTGTGATTTTTACTTGAATTTACTTGTGATACCAGCACCAAATTTTAGTATGTTCTTAAACATGTTATTTTATCTTAAAAACCGTCGGGACTCCACCTGTAAAGTACCAGAGGGGCTATTGTCTAACGCACTCGCAATCGCAATCGACCTCAAAGTGGAGCAATTGTTTTTATTTTGTATGCAGACAAGGCTTCGGTTTTCAAAATGAAAACGATCTTGATTGCGAGTGCGTTAGACAATAAGCCCTCTGGATCCTGAGATACGACGTCATCAAAATGGCGGCCGCTGTATTCTGAAAATTGCGAAAAATTCTGATTCTATGAACCCTATATACATGTGTGCGATATCAAATGAATGGACATTAAATGTTTTATAATGCTATAATGCAAAACATTAGCTGAATAGTACATTTACGGAAATTTATATAAAAATATATCTATAAAATTTCACTATTTTCGTTTACAGCCTCGGAAGTATACACTATATACTAAAATTATGCATGGCATACATAACGAAAATTTTATCAGCTATCTAATAAAAGAAACCGGAACTCAATTGGACGAATAATGTTTTAGTTACGCCGATATTAGTAAGGCGCCTCTAGTCCACACACGGTGTAGGATGTTAGTTTCAACTATACATCGTGTGGACTAGAGGGAGCGCCTTACTAATAAAATGAGATGTTTAACAACATACTAAAATTTGGTGCTGTATCATAAAGTGAACTGTTTCACCTAACATAATGAGTAATGACCAAAGCCTTTGCGGCGCTCGTACGCCAAAACAAGGCCAAAACTATTGACTTTATGAAAAAAAGGTAAAACATAAATTGTAGGCAATTGTCTTTTTTAGTTTCATTTTGAACTATTTCTACAGTAAAATGATTTAGAAAGGAGATATTATCAAAAAACTTTTTTAGGCGCCATTTTTCTAATATGGCGGGGCGCGAGCGGCAAAAATATGAGGTGGCAAAGTCGAAATTCGGAAAGAGCACATCAAAATCTATAAAATTACCAATTTTCAAAACTCCCGGACATCTTTCCAGGTAAAACTACCCTATGACCGTAGTATAAACGGAGAATATTATTCTATTCTCCTTCCACTCTACTCGCAATATAGGTAGGTAGTTGGTTGGTAGTCCGGGGAAATTAAACCAAAAATTAAGCAAACCTTGCACAAATTAAATACATCATTTTTTTTCATGAAATTTATTGCTATTGAGTATGGATAGGAGAGCACAAACTATATAGAGATGCTACGTACCTATATAATGACTAATCTTTTTTTTTTAAATATTGGTTAAAAATGAACTTTATAAAAAATAATTACACCAATAATTCATTTATTAAGCATTTACATTGCAAACTAATACCCATTATACTTCATCAACATAATCAATCTTCTTTTTTTTCTTTGTCTGGAATACCATCAAGAGCCTGTAACAAGAGAAAGATTATATAGGTACTCTTAATATATTATAATATTAATGCTGGCGACTGTACCACATTCCACAGCTGTAAATGTAGTAAGTATTTAAAAGACACAATGAAGCCGAAACTCCACTACGGTGCAGTGTTTTGTAAAGACTACTGTGAACTTCCTTACAACTTACTGAACTTACAATCATAATTTTTATATCCCAGTAGATTTTTGGATGCAGGGTTGCATAAGGGTTTTATAATATTTACAGTTTTAACTTCTTATTTTTCATTTATTAACGTTGTTTGTCTTATAATCTATAACTAGGTAGGCAGGTATGTAAACTTACAGCAACTTTATAAGGATCGTTAGTAATCCGCCCGTCTCGTTGGTAGCAGCGGCGTTCCCACCTGTCAATCATTGTGCGTCTAAAATGCTGCAATAAAAAGGAAAAGTTAACTAACTGTAACCTAACTATGATTTTTTAAAACAGTTGCTCAAACGGTGGTACTTTTTTTAGCTGTATATATACCTACAGCTACAAAAAGTATATAAATATATCGTGAGGAAAGTTGGATTTTTCTAACTAATTGGAACACATTTTAAAACCATCTGATTTTCTTCTAGTACGTAGATGTGTCACATTAGAAACTGCAAATAGTGATGCGATGTTACGCGGCACATCAACAAAAATTTATTAATCAAGGGCTGGAGGAAAGCTCATAATAATACTAGAGGAATTTAAGGAAATGTTTCACAATCGCTACTTACCAAGCTTGCGTGAGAGATATAACCACTCGCATAAACAACCACGTGTGACTTCAAAATTGATCCCGAAAGAAGGCCAAATAGTTCATATAAAAGGAGATAAAAACCGTGAAGGCTGGAAAGTAGGAAAAAATATTTCTTTTATAGAAGTTTCCGACGGTTTCGTTAGGGTAGCACGAGTTAAAGTAGATTACGTGACATTTATTTTAGAAGTAGAAAACAATGAACGACAAGATCCAGTACTTCAAGAAATTAGAGAAAAGTTTGAAATACACGAGTTACCTGATGACACTTCTGAAGAGACAGAAGTTATCCCTGATGTTGTTGCATCAGGGTCAGACGATGCGCTGACAGAAACATTAGCCAATAAAGAAATAGATTTGGTTGATGACACAGAAATGAGAGATGACTCGGTGAACGTTACAAGTACAGAACCGGATTTAGAGATTTTGAGAACTGATAAAGTGAAAAACGAACTAATAGAAGATTCAAATATTCATGATAGAGATTCAATGACAGAAGATATGAAGAACATTGGAAGAACCTGAACCTGTACCTGAAGAATTTAAACTTAAACGAATTGCAGCAGTCCGAGCCCGTGAAAAGATAAGGGAATTGACGCAGAATCTGATGACCACCTGACTCTAATCGTTCCCGGCGGGAGTGTCGCGACAGTTACGCGAAATATAAATATTGTATATAGCAACACTAAGACTCTTTAGTAAGTAAGTATTTCCGTTTCCTATCTGTCATAGTTTGATTCTGATTTGTTTTACAACCGCGAGTCTTGTAAAATTCATTTGTTATTATTGTTACTTTACGTTTATGATTCAACAAAGTACTGTGTAGCGTCAGTGCTAAGTGCTATGCGTGTTGCTGTACCGGAGCCACATCGGAGGCGAGTCCAGACTCATAAGCTAAGTGCCTTAGGTTTACTAATTTTGTCTGTGTGTAACGGTAGTCGTGTGCAGACATGTTGTCTAACATTGTTGAGTTACGAAGTTAACTAATCAAAGCGGGTTGACCAGGCTTCCTCTTGTGGTTGCCAGATGAAAGCATGAACCGTGTGGTGGTTATGGCTGCCCTGCAAAGTGGGAAACATGCCCTACTATAAACAGGCATGATGCCCCCGCGGGGAAGAAAGGGGCGACTCATGACCTACTATCTTCGGATATATAGCCTGTACTTTTAGGTATTTAAAAAAATATAAGTAAACAAAAAACCCACGTGATATAGTTCGTCAGCCAATAGAAGTGGAGCACTGATACGTCAAAGTTCGATTAAACGGTTTTGATTGGCTGTTCAACAATGCCACGTGGTTTGGATTGTTTACATTTTTTTAAATACCTAAAAGTACAGACTATAGGCATATAGGTGAGCGCGGTGCGAGCCTGCTCAATCCGTGGCATGGGTGGCGAGGGTCCGTAGTGCTAGCCTGGTCACAGGCTACCGTGACATGGAATTTGGATCTTGTAATAGAGACATGTACTAATCCTTTTATCTTGTTAAACCTAAGACACTTGTGGTTCCTAATGGAAGAATCATAGTAGGTACACTTCACCTACAGATGGTGTACACAAATAAGGCGAAGCAGTTTCTAACCAAGAACTATGAATCATAGAACTGGACACAGATGTCGGGTGAGTGAGACATAACATAATAATACTTGCACTTCATTATAAACAACAATCAGTTATAAAGCCAGACATTATAATCTATATATATATATATATATCTATCTATATATATAAAAGGCTAAACTGACTGACTGACATATCAACGCACAGCCGAAACTACTGTACCTAGAAACTTGAAATTTGGTACAGGGGTTCCTTTCATGATGTAAGTGAGCACTAAGAAAGGATTTTCCGAAAATCGACCCCCAACGGGAAGAAATGGGGGGGAGTAGCGGGAAACTAATTCTACGCGTACGAAGTCGCGGGCGTCCTCTAGTATAGTATAAATGTTTTCGCCCTTCATAATAATATATTCAGAATGTCATACTTGGTGTATCTTGGTGGTGGTAAGAGATGTTTGGTTCAACAAGTTTATGGAGTGGCGACACCAACCACCCTTACGTTTTCATTGTAAAAATTTAGACAAACCATGTTCTAGAGCATTCGCTTGTTTGGTCTAAACCCACCTTAACCGAATCTGTACTAGTAATCACTAATCAAATAAATCGGAGCTTGGCTTACGTTTCCACCAGTGAAATAATAGTAAGCCCACCACGTTCCAAATCCAGGAAGAGCAAAAGATGCCGTTATAATAATAACGGCGGGAAGGATGTTAAACCACATTATGTGAACACTTAACCTTCGGGTAGCAAGCAGTAGCAAGTTGAAATAATTTTCAATCGACTGATTTTAGCTTAGTGACATTAATTTATATGTCAATCAATTCGAAAACGTCACGAGAATATATAACTTATTTTGATAGTTACTTTATTGTTAACCAGATATATGTTTAAATGGTTCAATAGACAAACAAACAAAAGATCGGGTAAAGCTGGGTAAAGCGAGGCTTAGAGAGAGGCGTTTTCACTAAAAAGTGTACCCAATTAAGGCCTGAAATTAAAGGGGCTTCTAAACCGGCCATATTTTCACTGCAATATATGGTCGGCAACTATTGGTGCCTTTCTCTAACATATGAGTAAGATAGGGACACCAATAGTTGCCGGCCACATATTGCAGTGAAAATATGGCTCGTTTAGAAGCCCCTTAAGGAACTTTAACTTTGTCAGTTTGGTCACGAAAATTAGCCATACATTGCGGCCATCAATGTATGGCTAATTTTCGTCACAAAACTGACACGTACGTTTTAGTGAAAATGCCCTTAGACTACTTTAAGCCGGGTCCGCTGCGCCGTGTTATTCGTGTTTTCCTAACATTTTGCCGCGGGGGATGAATAACATCCCCCGCGTTCGCCTGCGGGAGGGTTGACCTAACATGTTAGGTGCTAGAAAAACACGATAACATGGCGCAGCGGACCCGGCTTTACTTTTAAGTTAGAAAAAGACAGCCAATTGTGCTTCCTGCTATAAAATAGAACAGAAATTAAAGTACTTAAGACAGCAATCAACTTCTGCATTTTACAATTTAACTTGCAATGTATGTAAGGGTCAAATCTTGCAAGATAAATTTGACCCACTTCCCGTTAACGGAATGAGCTGAAATTTGGACCACATAATATATTATTATTGTAAACCCGATGACAATGCAATATTATGGTATCTAAGACCTGATCTGATGATGGAGTCGCAACGTGGCGACAGGATCTCCGCTATTCTTATCGAGGACCCACCGTGTTAGGACTCAATAGTTTGTCTTGATAAGCAGATAAAGATTTTGCAAAGAAAGTACAATCGGCAGCAAAAGCATCACCCAAAAATTTAATTTTTGACAGAAACTTATTTAATGCTAGTCTAAACCTGGCTTAAGTTTGAATGTTTTATTCTCAGCACAACCCTGCGATCACATCTGCGGGATTCAACAAATATTAGTGTTGAAGTTTCTTTCTGGGGCCCGTTTCACGAAGCTACAAGTTACAAAGTACAAGCGGAAGTCTCTTTCTAATTCCCATTGCTAGTAAGAGAATTCCGCTTGTAATTTGTAACTTGAAGCTTTGTGAAACGGGCCACTGGTGCAGTCACATTAAAGGTCAATAATTCCTAAATGCGTTGATTTTAAGAAAGGTGGCGGACTAAAGTGATTTATTTAATCCTTAGGGATTAAAACGACTTTTTACTACCTAGGGACTAATAGTACATTACTTAACAAGGGCTGTAAAAGAAAGAAAGCCCGAAATCGCAGGTATTTGAGACCCGAGCCGTAGGCGAGGGTTGTAAATATGCGATAGAGGGCTTTCTTTTTTACTGCCCGTGATGAGTACACAATTTTATGTCTTCACCTGGCCACAATGCGAGTTTTACCGTGCGCGCAGCGTGCGATAAAACTCACATTATGGCCAGGTGTTACGTAAAGTACTTTTTCTTTTTAATTTACTTACTTTGGAAACCCTTACAGCCAATCACGGTGTTTGTGGATGGAGGATTATTGCCATTTTCATTGACAACTGTGCAAAATTATAAAAAAAAAAGATTTAATTTCGTGAAACACGATTAATGATTACGAATATGAATCTACTTACATACAAGTTTACGGGTTTCCAAAGTTAATTAAAATGTGCAGAGACTAATAGTAGATTGTTCAACAAGGGACTAAAACAAGCCATAATGACACGAGCTGTTTAGCCTCGTGAGCGGGAGTAGCTATAGTTCGAGTGTCATTGTCATTATGGTTCTTTAGTCTCGCGTTAAACACTACTTTTCACTTTGTATGCGAGAAAAAATACGACGTTCTATACAAAATTACTATATTTAATAAATATATAGCAAAGTTTCTGCCAAATTTGGTTCGCGTATGGTAGTTTTTTGTAAAGTGACACTTTACTCAAATGCTTGCATAACAGATCTGATACAAACTTGAAAACTATTTGGAGCATGCCTAATAAAATAAAATTATCGAAAAGAAAAAGCTCCGTCGAAATTCTGCTAATAAGAAATAACAATTTTAGAAAATTGATCTACCAAATCATTATACTTTTCAGGCAACTCGTCATTATACTTCTTAGGCATCATGCTTGTTAGTCATCTTGCTTTGTAGGCAACTCGCATTGTACGCATAATTCTTAGGCATTTTGTAAGCAACTAGCTAACAATCGAGCCTGGATGCCACAGACGCCGATCGGCGTCACGCTTGAGGAAGCGTCGGCCTCGCAGCATAGTGCGGTTGAAGACGCTTGGCTTGTATAATGTCGGTTCATAGAAAAATAAATAAAAACTTTAAATACAATTTTATTTAACCATAATTTATTTATTAAGATTTACACTGCACACTAACTCCCATTACACTCCATCAAGAGTCGATCTTCCTTTCATTAGTCAGGAATAGCCTCAAGTCCCTGTAACAAGATGAAAATATATCAACACCCTAATGTAATAGAACCAAGTATTGGGGTCCTAGTGAAAAAGGGTTTAAGTCGACTTAACTCGTAATAAAAAAAGTACATTATTGCCTAGGAAGAGCTTGCGAGTCCGTTTAAAAATACAAAGCCCGCAATTGCTGTTCCTGCCAAGGCAAACATAGTGCTTTTCTCAAAAATCGGAAGAAAAAATTGTGTTGGAGTAAAGTTTTCATCGAATGAACTCATTTTTTGAATTGCATACAAACAGAAACTTCACGTGAAAAAACCATCACTTTTTACCGCCTTTTTTTTTCTTCCCCTTGCCTTGTTGCCGTGGTATGGCAATCTATCGGATTTGCCAATGTCTAGTATTCGATTCTTGGTTAGTCGATTTGATTGTTCGTCTTCAATTTTTCATTTGGCTTCTTAAGTTATTTTGAGTTCATTACATTTTTTTATTTTTTAAAAGGCGGGATCGATATCGCGAAATAATAATATTTACAACAAAAAGGAAACGAAGGATAGGCCTTTTTGTTTATGACAAGGAGAAACGCAAGCTTTGTTTAAAAACACAAGCTATTCCAGACACAGATAAAAAAGTTATGTTCACAGTTCTCACTATGTACTTCGCGTCTCAAGATTTATAGTAATGACAACATTTCCGGACATTTTTGAGAAAGGGGTATATACATGAATGGAGCATAGTATACTAGACTTGTACCCTTTTTTACTAGGACCCCAGGTTTATGGTCGCCTTTATCGCGGTGGTCGGTGGACAACATCCTGGGCCGAGATTCTAGGCAGTAAAAACCATATCGTCTATTTGACCTGCTATAGTATTGTCAATGTTTTGATAGCTCTTATTTACTTGACTTTAAAGGCGACCGAGTTGAAAAGAATATACCATAACAAGTGAAAGACGATATGGTTTTTACCGCCTAAAATAAAGGCCCAGGGGCCTATTGCATATAAAATAATGGCTTATATTATACGCGGAACTCTCTTTCCAACACATGTAGTCACTACGGCCTGTAGTCCTACCAGTAGTACTATTGTTTTATAGTCATTCAGACCCAAGTACATAGAACACAAAATGGCGGGTTTTCTATTAAGTCCTACTGGTAGGACCGTGGTACAATACGACTACACAACTGTCGAAGGAGCTGGGTCTGAATGAGAAAGTTAATAAGTACTATGGGTAGGACCTTGGGCCTTAGGAGGATAGGGTAAAACCTCTAATTATTGGCCTCTAAAAATGTTTATACAGTTTTTTGAAAATTTTATTTACTCTTAACTAATAAGAAATTAATTACTTTCTTGCTACATAGAGGCTTTGGCTGAAAGTGTAACTCCGCAAGAGTTAAAAAAAAAAAAAAAAAAAAACTAATTGAATGGGGTACTGTATGAATGAATGGGGTAATGAATTGGGTATATTTGGGGTAATATTTTGGGCATTTGGGTAATTAATGGGGTAATATGTAATGAATGGGGTATATTTTGAGCCTGACCATACAGGCAAAAATAATCAAAATTTAAAAAGCTTTCAGCTAATGTGAAAGTTTTTGAAAAGAAAAAGATTGTTAAATTGTTTGTCCTAATCTATAGGCATGTTAACTTACAGCAGATTTATAAGGATCGTTAGTAAGCCGCCCATCTCGTTGGTAGCTGCGGCGGTCCCATCTGTCAATCATTGAGCGTCTGAAATGCTGCAATAAAAAGAGAATAATGAACAAATTGTGTCTGTTATTTTCTTTTAAACCTGTAACACTTCTGACGCTGCTATAACAAATTTAACAGTATTTTCTATACAAAAATAAATTGACTAAATTGAATTAAAATCATAACCCTTCCTTTATAGCTACACACCCAGATGCACAAATTTACAATAAAAGTAATGTCCCATTAAGGCACCTATTGTTGTTCCAATTCAACAGGAAGTGAGAGCACAACTAAACATGACATATTGCATAATGCATTAAGGCCGCCATATATGGAACGATCCGTTGTTATGATCGATCTGATATGATATTGTGACAATTCATATTTCTATTGAAATTCTGATGCGATATTACCACACACATACAATCTATCGCTCGATTTCAGTCTGAACCGATGGTTCGTACCGTGTATGGGGCCACTTAAAATGAATGTTTGTTCAAGGCATTCATCCGTGTGGATAAGCTATTTAAATAAAAAATCTTTATTATCATTTACCTAGTCATGAATTTATTAACAGTTGCTGAGGCCTCCCTTTAGACTTACAAAGTCTGTTTTGATTGTTTTATGCATAGGAACCCAAACTTTTGTGGCCAAATTCCCTGCCCACCTAGCAAGACAAAAGTTTTTCAACGCATGCCACCCAAAAAATAAAAAATAAACAGAATATAAAGATACTTACCTAACATTGGATATTATTAGGAGTAAATATAGGTACCATTAATAAATCTATCTTTCTGTGACCTATACAGTATACTTGATAAGACTAGGAGTCTAATAATACATAGACTGCTGGGAAAACATTAAAATACATGGACAATTTCAGTTAAATTTATCACACTTTTACTAAGATTTACTTTATTTAATGTTTTTATATTTTATCAATATGGGTACAGGAACAGATTCAGTGCCCTCTATTATTATATTAGAATCTATTTATTTAATTCTCAGTTATTAATCAATGAATCCAAAAAATAGACACCATGTAGGTGTTGAAACTAAGCTAAGTTGTAGTAACAATGGCTAAAATAAATTTACGCTGTTCATGCAAAATTGAATATCAGACAACTCAGGACACCTGACTACTGCTGGGGAAAAAAATGGCCATAACCATAATTTAATAGTAAAAACTCTTTGCCGGAACTTGTTCCAATTAAAATTTGACAGCTGCAAGTGTTAACTTTCGTTTGTTTCATATCGCCGATAGTGAGTAGTACGATAGTACCTAACCTACTGGCGCAGTGTTAGCAAGCAAAAGAAAAAGAATAAAAAACCAAACAAATGACTCTCATCGGAACGTACATTAATAGGTTTCAAATTTTTGTCCAAGATTCAACTTTTTGAGTGTAGTTATCACATTTTTATCGTTTATCTGTGCAGAAAGTGGAGTGTTATCTAATAGGTTGTTTTGATGTGATTGCTACTCACGTTTCCCAAGACTAAATTGTGGCAATGATATAAGCCCCATCCAGGCAAGCCTAGGGCTGCAGTGATGATGCAGAAACTGGGTAGAATTTCGTACCACATAATAAGAAGTCGTCGGACACAATATTGGAATACTAAATATTCTCGTCCGCAGAATGACAGCAGACAATGTGTTGCCAGAAAAATTAAAAGAACTTCAAGACAAAAGTGTTAATAATAAAAGTAAGTTGTTTAGCAATAATTTTTCATACCTCGCTGGTCGGACTCTACGTCTTTCCTTTTCCAATTAAAAAAAAAAAGGCTAAACAGCGGTTTTGGTTCGCTCCGAACAATATCTGTCCGTCTGTAGAGTAGTCTTGTGACCATAATTATTATTAATTGAGTCCGCCTCGGTCCGCCAGTTTGCACATCGGATATGGTTCGCTCCGTACCGAATCAGGCCGTGTGGACGGTCGGGCCGGACAAATTGCGACTAGTCGAGTTCGAGACGTCGAGAAGGACAGGGACCCAATTCTCGTGACTTCGAGATGATTTTTCATGCGAGATCAACTGTCAACTGCATACATTTTTTCGACATATCTCGCATGAAAAATCATCTCGAAGTCACGAGAATTGGGTCCCAGCGCCCTTCCCATTGGAGTATCACTTTTCGAGATGAGTGGTTTAATCAAATGTAAAAGTTCCTCGAAAGAATTATTTCCTAGCCGCAAGTATAATTATACGAATATCATCACTATCAAGCGATTTAATTAATTTCATGTGACTAAAGTCACCGCGATTTCTTAAATATACATTGGCCCACTCCTTTCGTTTCTTCCTCGATCAATGAGGTGGGAGCAGTGTCGCCGCTATAGCAATAGCAATTTTTGCGCGCTTGGATAATACCGGAGGCATGACGTCCTTACTCAGCTGGGGCTCTACTTTGAAATCAGTAATTCGAACTTCAGATCGCCCCATCACTTTCTTGCAAATTAGTTACGCGTCGAGATCGAGTTACGGATTTCAAAGTAGAGCCCCTGCACTCACAAGACGACAAGCAAAGTTCGGTCGTCTGTAGCGAACAGAAGATTTGGTTCGCGGGACCAAATCCGCGTCCGGCCCGGACCAAATTCGATCGTCTATTTACGGCTTTAATAAAAATAGGTTCTACATTCTTAATTTATTTATTGAATTACATTACATTACACAACTTTACTTTTCAGGGGAGTACCTAATGCCAAATCCCTGCAACAAGAAAAAAAACAAATCAGTACCTAAAATCAAAAATCTAATTCAAGACCAAAATCCTAACCTCAACGGGCACACATTCGCTGTGATTACTGCATGATGGTTTAAGTGTAGGTATTTTTATCAAAAAAAAATTACCCTAATATTACTGTGGCCCGTTTCACGAAGCTACAAGTTACAAATTACAAGCGGAACTCTCTTTCTAGCAGAAGGAGTTAGAAAGAGACTTCCGCTTGTAATTAGTAATTTGTAGCTTCGTGAAACGGGCCCCTGTTTACACGAGTTCTCATTCATGTTTTTATGAAATAATGTTAAAATAATGAAATAATCAAGATAGGAACTATCAAATTTTGGTCTTGAATTAGATTTTCGAGTATAGAAGGAATAGATAATAATGTCACAGGAACTTTCTGTTTTGCCTAGAGGCTGCGCCGAGTTAGGAATAAACTTAAGTATTTTCTTAAAATCGATGAGTGGTTCTTTGTTGTAGAAACGAATATACAGAATCCCAAGGGCACGAATTCCAGTCCAAGTTTTTTTGTTATTTCTCAAAAACTGTAAATATTGAACACTTCATTATATTTTTCCCATAACATATAAGTAAATATCAATACGTCAGTATTCTTTTAGATTTTTTGATTAATAAACTTCGGAGATAAGGGGGGGAACGGTATTTTTTTGTACAATTTTGACTATAAATCAAAAAGTACATCACAGAAAAATAAAAATAAAATATTGTTGAAATGTGCAGATTAAGCCTTTTTGTACTACATTCGCCATTCGCTATAATCAAACAACTTTTATTTTTCAACCCCCCATTCTAGCCCCTTTTCAATTATTTATAAAATTAATATCATATATTTTTTTACTTAAAACAGACGTGGACAAGCAAGTTGTACAACTATTCAAGTTGATTTGTAGTTGCTGAGAAAACCTGCTGTGACATACAGACAGACAGACAGAAAACCAAGTCTCACCATAAGGGTTCCTTTTTTACCATTTTGGTACGGAACCCTAAAAACTGAGCTTTTTAGTACTTACACTTTCTATGCAAGGATTGCTAGTAACCTTCCCATCACGCTGATTGTGACTGTCGAATGTATCATCGCTATCATCCATAGCACGTTTGTCACCCTGGAATACAAATAATGTTTTCTTTAAATACTTATATTAAATTAAATTCAGAATATAATAATTTGTAATTAAAATCCATAGTTAAAGACGCGCTATAACATTGCTCATTTATAAAAAATATAAGTGATACAAACTAGTATGGCTAGTAATAATGACGCTGGGCTAATGATAAGTAGGTATCAGATCAGAGCTTAACTTACTTTTCCACTAAGCACGAAATAGTGAGCCAACCAAGTTATAGATGGAGGTGCAGTTAAACATCCTACTATAATAGCAGCGGCGGGAAGAATATTAAACCACATTTTGTACTAAGTTAAAGCTTTGGGCGGCACATCGAAATAATATTTAATAAACATTGATTAAAGGATTTAGCTAGCACATAATATAAGTAGATATTTATTTTGGCATTATCCAATAAGTAAACCACGCTTATGACCAAAGACTAAATTTTTATATTTGTATTATTTTTAGCCAGTTATAGCTTGCCAAAAAAAAGTTTGACGTGGTAACAAGTGGAACCATGGAACTACATTATTCAAACAAGTTGGGTTCTATGTAATATAATGCTCGTTGCAGACGACGCGCAGTAGTTTGCGCTAGTACTACTACTACTACCTAAGCATATAATTGGGATACACCAAAAATGATTTAATTTAAAAAGAATAGCCTTTCATAAGGAGAGGCTCTACTTTGAAATCCGTAATTCGAACTTTGTCTATTGCTATCCCTTTTGCTCTCGACGCGTCACTAATTCGCAAGAAAGTGACGGGGCGATCCGAAGTACGAATTGCTGATTTCAAAGTAGAGTCCCAGGCCACAGGTGTTAGTGTCCACGGGAGAATACTGTGTTTTTACCTGAAGGTGCTTGTACACAATGTTTGTTGCTGGAGCAAGTAAAGTAAAGGTTGGATGCACCATGCTTGAATCGTTGGACCCGCACACTTCTTTACACTTTTATTTGCACGATGCATATTGCGATTCCACAATCTACTTCTGTGATATACTTGCACTGTGTAAAAGCACCATGTCAAACTATTCTTTGTCAATTTTGTCAACTAAGTACCTACTGACAACCTTTTTTTTTTTCTTTTTTTCTACACAACCATTACACAACATGGCAACACTAGATATCGGGTCATCAAAAATGGCAGACGTACCGATCGACTGTGAATTCCCTGTTTGGGGATTATTGCCGAAAAAAGAGACAGGGGTTGTCTCATTTTTGAATAAAAATCCCGTGTACGATGGCCGGGACACCGTTATTGCAATTTTTGATTCAGGAGTCGATCCGGCAGCGGCCGGTCTTGAGGTAAAAAAGTTGTCTTGTCATGATTGTTTCGCTGGTATTTTAATGTGTTTTTAATTAAACTTATGGGGTGTTTTGGTTATTAGGCGACAAGTACTGGTGAGACGAAGGTTATAGAGCGATTCGACTGCAGCGGCTGCGGAGATGTGGACACTAGCACGGTTACTCGTAAAGTTGTTGACGGTTGCATTACCGGCCTTACAGGTCGCAAGTTGAAGGCAAGTATCCTTTAATTCTCGCAAATAAATGCAATGAGTGTGTTACCGGTAATTGGAGACGCAATTTACGTGCAAACTATTCTATGATCATTTCAGATACTTGTTTTCGTGCATTTAAATTTTCATTTTGTTGTTTAGATTCCTGAGTCATGGAGTAATCCTACTGGAGAATGGAGGACGGGTATCTTATACCCGTTTAGTCTGTATCCTTTAAAGCTAAAGGAGCGTATTCAAGATCATAGGAAAGAACATTTATGGGATATTGGCTACAAGCCAGCTTATGCTGAAGCAAACAAGCAGTTGCAAGATTTTGAAAGTGATGTTGGTTAGTGGTTTAAATATCTTGATTATTATAATATTGCTTTATGCAGTCTTTAGTTACCAGTTATATTATCGAGTCAAATCATTCTAAGGGTAAGGCCGTAGATTTTGCCACTTTGTAACATAGAGTAACATAGACACTTCTATGTTACGGTAACGTAAAAGTAACGCGAAAGTAACACATAATATCGGTAAGGGTGATATCATAACGCACTCTTTGACGTGAAAGTCATAAGATGTACTTGTTTGGATAAAAAAAAAGGTCAAATTTCGGTCCGTTTAATAAAACATAGAATAATATTATTATTATTATTATATTATTGAGATAACTATCAACAACTAAGTTCAAAGTAGGTAATTAACAATATTTTTTTTATAATAAACAAACAACCATAACTTTGCTTCTTATCAAAATAAAGTAAGGAAGGCTTTTCAGCTGCAGTCAACGGCATCTGTAAAGTCATAGTGTATTATTTAAGAATCACCTAAAAAGTACGAGTATTATATTTCCGAAAGAATTTTGCATATCGGTGCAGTAGTTTATGTTATCGCAAAGATGCAAACATACATACATACGGGTCAAACAAAGAACTTCCTTTTTTAAGTCGGTTAAAAAGTAATCTGGTCGGATATTTTCTCCACTGTAGAAAAAAATCTTAAGCAAGTTTAAGTAGGCAAGTTTTGGCATGCAAACAGAAAAGTATAAAATTTTCAATATGCACAAACCTTTACAACACTTCTATGTTACATAACATACAATCAACGTTACCAGTAACATAGAAGTTACGTAAAAGTAACGTAGAAGTGGGATTTTCAAGGTTATAAATCGACAATAATATGAAAACTTAGCGAATTTTCAACAAAGACATATTATAACGCTCTTATAAGTCACTTACGAATAGTACTACATCACCATTGTGAAATAAAAACTGTTATTTACCTTTGAAAAAGCCAAAATTCACAAAAATATCCACTGCCGAAACACACCCGTCCATCTTTGACTGAGTCTAGACCGCAAAAAAACCGTCTTTTTTTACTATTTCTTTGTGTCGCGGGTACTTGGTATTGCCAGTGTCATTACAAAATATTACCATACTGTTTTAAATACTTAGCTAGGCGAAATTATGGTAACATAGAAAATAGTAACATATAAGTGAAAATGTAAAGACAGTTTGTTTAACTGTGATTAAACCAACTAAAAACGCGTATTTAAAACATTGCCACCACAAAGTAGCTGCTTAACGTTCAAATATTTCAAGTAGTTCTTAATTAATTAGACCTCCAATACAAAAAATATATAAGTTTTATAGTGTTGTGTTCAAATGAATCAAAAAGACAGCGTGTTTTTGTTGAAATTTAGGGCACTGGATGAATTAAACTCGTTGTATATTTGTAACTGTTTGACGTACATTAACATTAAGAATACATTGTAAGATTTAAAGAAATACATAATTCAATGAAAATACTTAATTTACAATGTATCAAGTACTTTGTTTTTTATATGTATTTCAAATTTGGGACATTTTTGTTTTTCAAAAAGTGGCAAAATCTACGGCCTTACCCCTAAATTCCATAAAACATTGTTGTATAAGTTAAAGAAAAGTTTTTTCATAATGTATCAATTTATATTTACTAAGACACTGCTTTTGGGCCACCTCTTTGATATTTTGTTATGACATGATGTTTTAGTTCTTTTGAATTTATTTGAGACAATGAGCTACATCAACAACAGTTTGCTATAATGCCTCCAATACTTAATTTACTTACGGGTGAATATCAAAAATATTGTACGTAGTTAAGGACTCAATTAAAAACACCTTTATTTTTTCCCGTGCTTGACAAAAATTTGCCATAAGATTGTATGACAAATTTTCATCACACAATGGAAGAAAGTTATCGTTGTGTCAATTAAGTCCTTAACTATGTACAATATTTTTGATATTCACCCTTACATGGTTTTTAGTTTCATTCATGCCCAATTTTAATCAATCTAAGAAATCATATGTCTGAGAATTTGAGAAAGTACCACTTAAGGGGGTTGACATATTAGAATACCTGTTAAATTTGAATACTGAAGTCAAGCCATTAAGTTTTTTTTTTTGTTTAAAACAATAATCAAATGCCTCAAAAAAAGTTAAAAATAATTTCTTTTCAAATCATAATTATCCACATAGTTTTGGTTTTGTTTTTCATCAGTTTAGTTTATCACTGTTTTGATTCACTTTATTAGTTTTTTTTCATATGAATTACAATTTATAATATAATAATATAATATAATATATAATAATATCGGGCGAGATCAGTGATTTAACGAACTTCCGTCCCATTTCCATACTACCAGTTCTAAGTAAAGTCTTTGAAAAATTAATGCTGAATGATATGTTAGGTCACTTTAATAGAAATAAACTACTTAGCAATAACCAGTTCGGCTTTACCAGAGGTCGATCAACAATTGATGCGGCATCTGTACTCGTTAAATATATATATAACAGTTGGGAGACATCTTGCGATGCAGTAGGAATATTTTGTGATCTTTCTAAAGCATTTGATTGCGTAGATCATGCGACCCTTATTTTAAAATTAGAACATTATGGATTGTCCAATAAAGCTTTAAATCTTATGTCTTCTTATCTAAGTGATAGAACTCAAACAGTTGTTGTAAACAAAACGCAATCTGTTGGAGCTACAGTAAAAATAGGAGTGCCTCAAGGCTCTATTTTAGGTCCTTTTTTATTTTTGGTTTATATAAATGACTTACCACCAACAGTAGATAAACTTTGTGACATTGTACTTTTTGCTGATGATACTTCACTTATTTTCAAGGTAGATAGAAAATCCGTAGACTACAGTAGGATAAACGCCACACTAGATAAAGTACTTAATTGGTTTACTAGCAACAATTTGCTACTAAATGCTAAGAAAACTAAATGTGTTAGGTTCGCTTTGCCTAATGTTAAATCGGTAGATTCAAGTATTTTTCTAAATGACGAGTGTCTGCAAATGGTAGATAAGGCAGTTTTCCTAGGCATAACAATAGATAAAAATTTGCAATGGAGTCCCCATATAGCTGTACTGGCAGGTAAACTAAGTTCGGCTGCTTACGCCGTTAGGAAAATTAGACAACTAACTAATGTTGAGACAGCTCGCTTAGTTTATTATACTTATTTCCATAGTGTTATGTCGTACGGTATTCTAGTTTGGGGTAAGGCAGCTGACATACAAACTATATTTGTTATACAAAAAAGGGCCATTCGTTCTATTTACAACTTAAATTCACGTGACTCCTTAAGAGAACTTTTTAAAGAAATTAATATCTTAACTGTAGCGTCTCAATTTATTTATGAGAATATTATTTATGTTATTAAGAATTTAGATTTGTTCACCAAAAATTCTGATATACATAATTTAAATACTAGAAATAAAAATAAAATCGCTATTCGAAAATTCCGTGTCCGTAAAGTATATAAATCATTTGTTGGTCAATGCATTCATTTGTATAATAAATTACCTGACGTAGTTTTAAAGTTACCCTTTTCGGCACTTAAAAATTACTTGAAAAAGTCGTTAATGTCTAAAGCGTATTATAGGGTCGAGGATTATCTAGCAAACAAAAATGCATGGCCTAATCTCGAAACTTAGTCAATAATAATTTGTTCAAATGTAAAACCTTTATCTTGTCTAGGGGACACTGTTGATGTAGGAAAACATGTCGAAACTTTTATGTGGTCGTCTTGTAATTTTTTGTTTTTTGCCTTTTTCTCCGTCTATATCTCTCCTAATATTTTTGCCATGTTTTCCTGCTGAACTACGCATGATATTTGATATTATATTTAAATTAATATTTATAGCTTTATATAATACTAGACTAAGTTGTATCATTGTAATAAGAAATATGGTTAAAAAAATGACTGACTGATGAGTTTCTTGCGGCGTTTCTTCTCGGCAGTGGTCTCCTCTTGGGAAGCGCTGGTAGACTCCTGACGTGTAAAAGTGCCCGTGCGGCCTACTTACTAAATAAATGTCTTTTATCTTTTTTTATCTTTAATATTTAAAACAGCAGAAAAACATCAGCAGTTTTTTTTTGGTTTGTAAGATTTTTTGGATTGTTGTGTGTGACTATTTGTTTGATTAAGAAATATTTTTAGTGTTCTTTTATGTTTACATGCCTGTCTAAAATGTCTGGTTAGGTAAGTTCTTTTCAATATTGATTTAAATTTCACATTAATGTTAGGTATGTGTGTGTCTAGAATATAAAGTAGCTTACATAGAAATGACTAATCATTTTTGTTGAAATCATTATGCCCCATAATGTATTGTACCATTTTACATTTAACAGTGCCATTTTAAAGTTGTTAAGTTAGAGTGGGGTATATGGGGTTTAATGATGTCAACACATACACATAATAATATGTGTACAATGTATTCTAGACAAGTACTTAAGTGTTAACCAGTTCAAAAATAAGTTTGACACACATTCTAAATTAGTGTGACAATTTCTATATTGAAATCACAGCGTTGTGACGACCCAACTCGACGGCAATGCTTGTGTGGCATCCCTTTAATGCACAGCTTTTGTTTCTATGCCCCATTACACATCTCACAACTTTACTGTGGGTCACTCCCAAAGATATTGTCAAAAACTATTAGTTGTGCTAGATTTTATATACTACATAGCCAATGTCTTTTCAACAGTGGCAAAGAATGTTACCCTCAGTCCGGAAGAAAAACTGCTTAAAGAGGAGCTTGAATCAAGAGTGGAAGTACTGCAGTCTGCCGAGAAGAAGTATACGGACCTTGGGCCTACTTACGACTGCGTTTTGTTCCATGATGGGACTGTGTGGAGGTATGTATAAATAGACTGTTAGTATTGGATCATATTTGTCTTTTTTAGGGCTCCATACCAAAAGGATGCCAAACGGACTCTATTATTGAACCTCCGCTGTACATCCGTTACCCATCCATTGTGGGCATGCTGTATCTCATGACCCATAATAACTAGACACTTGAAATTTTTACGGAGTGTGGATTACTAAATTATTGCCCCTATAACGCCAAAAAAAAGGAAGTAAAAATTTTTATGGGTGCGTTTAAGAAACATCTTTTCTTCAGCGTGGAATCCTTCATCCGACTCTTAATTGGCCGATTTTTTCGAAATATGTACATATGTACCTATGTAAGTATGTAAAATACTTAATTATACATACAGGAAAATAACAAACAACAAAATAGGCAGAAACAAAAGGTATGTCTGAAAGCGAACTTGTGGGTTAAAAACCTATTTATTTTATTTTTCCTGTAATTTAAAACACTGACTAGTTTAGTTTTGAGTGTATATCATAGTTTCGACTACGTACTCTCGGGATATCATGCTATAGAATGTTCGTTGGCTCGACTGTTATTGTAATGAATATTCGCTGGATCGAAATACTTGTGGCCGAAATATGTAAAATCGACAAAACATAATCAAGAATTATATGGTATTGGTTATTAAACCTCAATTTCGATTTGACGATTTATCGTTTCTACGCTTTTCGTACCCAGCGAATATTCGATCCAGTAACAGTCGAGCCAATGAACATTCATGTCTGAGATTTTCTATGGGATGACAATCGAAATCTCAATTTCGATTTGACGATTTATTGTTTCTACGCTTTTCGACCCAGCGAATATGCGATCCAGTAACAGTCGAGCCAACGAACATTCGATAGCATGATATTCCGAGAGTACGTAGTCGAAACTACGATATACACTCTTTAGTTTTATATATGTAATTACTACCTAGCTCTTGCCCGGCACTTCGTTCAGGCTATTATCAGTTGTCCGCACCCCTTTGTCTACACTACGACAGCTGGGATTTTTTTCCAAGTTGTCCGCAGTGTGTTCAAAGGGGTGCGGACAACTGGGAATAGCCGCTTCGTTCGCACGTCTTTCCTCAGGGTTCAAGCTATCAGCATACCATGTTTCATCCAAAATCTATGTAACAGTTTAACCGTGAAAGTGTTACAAACAGACAAAGTTACCTTCACATTTATAGAAAGGACTAAAAATTTTAATCGTTAATAGTTTCTGAAATTAAGGTTAGTCACTCATATATCTCGTAATAATCCGATTTTAAAAATCCAATAATATATGATTGATTACCTAAGTATCATACATGTGCTCTCAAGAGCTTTCAAATATCTCACAAAATCGTTCAAATTATATATTTTTTCACAGAGCATGCATAGACACATCGGAGACCGGCGACCTCTCCTCCGGCCCGTGCCTCGGCGAGTACAGCACGACGCACGAGCACTCGCACCTGACGCCGATAGACGAGATGACCATCAGCATCAACGTGCATGATGAGGGGCGCACGCTGGAGGTCGTCGGAATGTGCTGTGAGTAGTAGTAGAAAAATCGTAGCTTGAACGACTGTTTGTCTATTTATTGTACTGTTATGTATTGTATGCCTTTTTTTTTATGACAGCATTTTCTTTAAGTTATTTTTGTTCTTATTTCTTAGATTTTGGAGTCTAAGAAATAAGAACAAAAATAACTTAAAGTAAAAGTAAAGTAATATGTAGAATAACAAATGCGTATAATATTGCAACAATTTTCTGATTTTCCCCAAGTTCAACTGATGGTGATAAGGAATGCCATTAGGCATTACGTTCAACTTTTGTACTCAAATTTGTATTCTTGTGTAATTAATAAATAAATAAAAGTAACAGGCTTTAAAAAATCTTGTTAACAATCTTGAAATATCAAAATCAACGACTTTCCGACATCGCAGTCTTGTAATCTCATGTCTAAAAAGTTATATCCGCCTTATTTAAATGCAAAATCAACATCACTTTCAAAAACGGTTACGCGATTTAAATGAAAAAAAAAATAGTGCAAGATTGTTTATTGCATAGTTGGAAGAATTTCATTTATTATTTACACATTTCGCGATACATGGTTAGTGGAAACTAGGCTTGTGGCATCTGAAGATGAATGGATATTAAATCCAATGAACCTTAAGTTTGTCAATGGCTTCGACTATATAAATCTGCTAAATAATCAATTAACTCCGATAACCTCTATTCCAGCAACGCACGGCACCCACGTAGCAGCCATCGCAAGTGGCTACTTCCCTGATGCCCCAGACAAGAATGGCGTCGCGCCTGGCGCCAAGGTCATCTCTCTCACCATCGGAGACAGCCGCCTGGTCTCCATGGAGACGGGCACAGCTCTGGTCCGCGCCTGCATTAAAGTCATGGAGCTTAGTAAACGAATGAAGATCGACGTTATCAATATGAGCTATGGGGAGCACGCGCATTGGTGTAATACTGGGTAAATTATAAATAAACTATGAATGTGACAGTCAGAACTCTTAATCGTTAACAAGAATCTGGCAAATCGGGAACTAACCCAACGATCAATATACCTAAATAGAGAAATTCATACTTAAATATATAAAAAACATCTAAGACTCAGGAAAATAGTCGCGCTCATCACACAAATATCTGCCTTTTTATTTACCGTGATTTGACCCGGACCGCTAGCTTCGTAGGTAGGGTCACTACCACGCGTCGTCTAGTTGGTTGTATGCTTGTGTTTGAGTATTTTAGGTTTTTAGTGTTTTAGGTAAAACCTTGTGCTGGGTTCGTCGCTATCACTGTCTTCCGAGGGTGCATTGAACATTCTGAGCCTACGGTTGAATATAATTAAAAAGAAAACAAATAAATACTGGCAGATAGAAGTGCCATATTTAGTTTCCATTATGCACGGAGTTAACACCAAAACAAATATTTGAAGATACAGGGTGTTCCATACAAACTTTGAGAGCTAAACAGCCGAAATGTATGGAACACAATAATATTGGTCCCATAATAAAAGTTGATGAGTATGACTTTAAGAGTTAGTCCCTGAAGTTTGTCCAACCTTCTGCCGAACACCCTGTATGTATCATACATTAGGGCTATCTGATCTGCTGCATCGTATGCTACTATAAACAGATGGGATTAAAAAAGCTGAAATGTGTACTTCAAACCAATAGAAAATATAGAGGGTTAAATTTTCTATTGGTTTGATGTACTCTTTTGCTTTTGGCGCTCCCCAGTAAAAAAATCGGGTGATTTAAGTCGGGAGAACGGGCTGGCCACGAAATAGTTCCAGCCGGCCAGCCCTAACCACCTGGCGGGGTAATTGTTTTATACAACTTGTGCTACCCGTGCTGAGCTAATAAAATACAGCCAGTGACATCAATATTTCTATTGTTCCAGGCGAGTGGGCGACATAATCTGTGAAGTAGTGAACCGCTACGGAGTCTCGTGGGTGGTGTCGGCCGGCAACCACGGGCCTGCGCTGTGCACGGTGGGAGCGCCACCTGACATCGCGCAGCCTGTGCTTATCGGTTACTATTTATTTATTTACTCTTCTAATTTTACTGTTCGCCATTTTAATCGCTATGCCTTTGATTCAATAATAGAATCATTTGATTTTTAATAAATGCAGATAAATGAATAAATTTTAAAAGAAAATATTTTTCTTCCTTGTTCATTATTATAGATTGACATTTCTATAGTGTGCTTTTGGACGTATAATAGCGTAAATAATTCAATTAGAAGTCATTTGAGAAATTAACTTGTTTTATATTTATAAAAAAAAACAGGCCGGAGTCCAACTCGTACTTGACCGTTCTTACCCAACTGCCCAAAGAAGGGTTATGTTTTTTGAGCGTATGTATGTATCTATGTATGTCTTTTTTTTGGTGACGCTCTGCAGCCTAAACAGTTTGACGGATTTAAACATATGAGGTGTCATTCGATTCGTCTTGATTGTCGAAGTGACATACAAAAAATAATTGAGGAGGATTTGTTTTATTATTATGATCGTTATGACAGGTGTCGGAGCATACGTGTCTCCGGACATGACGTCAGCGGCGTACTCGATGCGCGCGCGCGTGGCGGGCGGCGCCTTCAGCTGGAGCTCGCGCGGGCCCTGCGCCGACGGCGCGCCCGGCGTCGCCGTCTGCGCGCCCGGCGGCGCCGTCGCCTCCGTCGCCAGGTGCGGACACGGACCATACGCTCATCACCACATTATCACCGCCGTTAGCATTATCATCACCACCACTATTATCACAACTATCACTTATCTATCATCACCATCATTATCACTATCAACACCCCCACTATGCTATCACCAATGTGTACCACAATTATCACCACCACTATCACCATCAATAATTATCACCACACGCTACCACTACTACCATCGCAGTCAGTCATCATTTTTACTATCATCATCACAATCATCATGTTTACCTCCATTATCACAATCATATCATTTCTTATCACAATCATCATATTTTTCATCACCATCATCATAATCATCATCATTTTTACCACCACCACATTTTTACTATCCTTATCAGATCACCATTAACATCATCACCACAACCATTATATGACATTTGGAACAAAAACTTAGTAGGTATTTATTTGTTACAGATTCACATTAAAAAATTCACAACTCATGAACGGGACTTCAATGGCTGCGCCCCATGTCGCGGGCATAGTTGGTAAGTCTAACTATACATACATATTATGTACATTATAGTTTTATTATAATGTAATGGTGCACCAACGCCGAACATAGATTGTTCTATAAAAAAAATTGTCTGTCTTTGGCAATCTCTGACCAGTGTCGCTTCAAAACGCATCTACTAAAATTTATAGATTTTTCACAACCCTACTCGTATAATATTGCCAAAGATAAACTCGGATTCATAATTAGATTCCATCAAATCTACCACGGTGTTGCCATTGAAATGAAACATTCCAACATTAGTAAATTTACTCTTGGCGAAAGAATGCATGCAAGTAATTAATTAATTAGTAATTTCGAGAATAACATTTAAATGCTCTGTTTAAAATAACATGCTTGTATAAAAACCAGTTGTATAAATAAATATTAAATTGAAGCAATTTTATGGTAGAAATATTCATATTGCAATGGTAAAACTTCAGGTGACTATAACATTTGGTATACGTTTTGATACAATAATATTATCGTTTAAAGATGTGCGTATATTATTAATTATTATACCTAAAATACGAAAATTCGAAAAAAAATAGCCACTACTTATTTGTGTTGGCTATTTTAATCCTGACTATAGCATCCTTACTGGAGGAGGGGCGTTAAACCATCTCACTAATACAAGCGAATAATTAGGATCCTTTTTACTTTGAATTTCGGCATGTATGAAAGTAAATGTTTACTTCGATACATAACAAACATCTAAGAATCAAAGTACACACATCAAAAGTGCCTAGGGATATTTTCTATCCCTAGACAGTTTTGAACATTTCAATATAGGCATATTACTACTGAGTCAAAACATCAAATTTGTTTAGGGATACTGAGTATCCCAAGACTTTTTTGATGTGTGTAGTATAGGCGACAAACTTAACGAAACCCCTACGTGTATGTAGTTGTATAGTGTCTGTGTGCAGAAAATGGAGACTATATTTGAATTTGGACGTAACTTCCCTTAATTCTCTACACCACTACAAAGACTTTCGTTAAGTTTTTCACCTGCAGTAAGATAATTATATTTTTTATTATTAAGAAAGGGTTGGTGGCATCTGGACCGTCATACTGACATTGACAGATGTTATTGTGACAGTGACATTTCTTGGTAGATTTGATGGAATCTAATTATGAATCCGAGTTTAGTCTGGTTTCGCTGGAGTCACAAAACCATTTATCTTTAATTTAATTGTGTATCTCAAATTAATATAAAGTAAAATTGGTAATTGGTACCCGAAACCGACGTGCATGCATGACTCGATGTATGAATGTGGAAGAAGCGAAAGAGATTTGTCAGGACCGTAGCAGGTGGAAAGAAGTGGTCTCTGCCTACCCCTCTGGAAAACAAGCGTGATTTAATGTATGCATGTATGTAATTGTAGTCTTTTAAAACCGCCTAGTAACAATTTGTTTGACAGCGGCGCTGATATCTGGTCTGAAGGCGAAGAGCTTGCAGTACTCCCCGTACTCCATCAAGCGCGCCATCGAGAACTCGGCCAACTACCTCAGCACCGTGGAGCCCTGGGCGCAGGGCTGCGGCCTCATCAACATAGAGAAGGTGCAATACAATACAATAGGCTAGTTACCTAAATAATTCTAATTAGTCCGTCATTTACATTATTAAAAAATAACGAACACCCATTTTATCTTTTGACAATTAAACAAAAAACGACGAAGATAAAGTGCGTTGACGTTTTGCGTGACGTCACGCCGTGGCACACTTGTCTTTACACCACGTTGTGACGTCACGAGACCCCCTCCCGAACTTTGATGCGCGTTATATTAATTGTCAATTTTGATTGATTTAATAAAGCAAAAAATGTGTTCAATATTTTTTGATAATCTTACGGACGGATTAATTAGAATCATGTTTAAACATGACATTAAATAGACAAGGTACTGAAGTGTACACATATTTATGAACTCAATTGTACCCAAAAAAAAAAGTTATTTTATCATTGATCTTAGTGCGCGATATAAATATCTATATGCGAACATTCAGCATTTTCTGCTAGTGTGGGATGGCCGCGTCTTTACAACACTGGTTTTCTTCAGGCATTACTATTTTTACAGCTTGTTTGAATAAATGTCACATCTAATACATTAATAGAACACATTTAATGAAAGTACCCATACTCTATACAAATGTATTAACCAAAAAAAACCATTTATATCCTCCTACTTTTAATATCCAGGCGTTTGACCACCTCTGTGCCTACCCCAACGAGCCAGAGCGTGACGTCACGTTCAACATACAGTGTGGTTCCAGCAACGGCAAGGGCATACTCCTCCGGCCGCGGCTAAATGACGCGCCCAAGGACATCGGAATCACCATCCAACCACAATTCCTCCAGAGCCATCTGGATATGGAGAGTGAGTAGTAAATTATATAAGGCTGTATTCTACTCGGTAAAACCTAATAACGGCCTTTATATGAAATTTTCAAAAGTTCGGAACGCGGGAAACGCCACGCGCCGTTTCAATCTTCGTTCCGAACATTTTTTACTATTTTAATATTACAGTTGCATTTACACGTACGGTTCGGAACGAAGATTGGAACGGCGAAGGCTAAAATAAAAGTTGTATGTGTAATAATAATTAGGAAATAGCGACTCCATGGATTCTAGAACCACGTTTTGCCACCAAAATCCTTACTCTAGATGATTTATCCACAAATATCCAAAGCGAGTGATAGTCCTTACGTCCAAAATAAATCCTTACACTAATGAAAGAGAAAAAAAAAACAATAATCCTAGCACATTGCACAACCCTGAAGTTTCTGAATTTTGATAATATTGACAGCAGTAAAAAATGCTCTAATTATTGTACGTGTTTTAATGCTGACAACATTATCAATACTCAAAAACTTCAGGGTTGATTTCTGAACTGCCTAGTACTATAGGACCGATCACTAGTGTAGGCGACGTCTCGATAAGTGAGTTTATCGATATACAAATTTACTATTTATTTATTTATTTTATTTTGCTCCGATAATTCCGTTCAATATCCATCGATAAGTAAATTGGAATGGAAAACAAATATGGCATCCCTTAAAAAACTAGGTGGTATAGTAGTTGCTCGGCGGTCTGCTGTCACACTCTCTAGCATAACAAATAAACTGTCAGATGGCAGAGAGAGAGTGACAGCGATAGACAGACAACTACTATTAATACTTTGGTTTTACTGCAGCTGATTTTTTTAAATATAGATTTTTGCGATACATTACATAGCAAAGCTGATTTTTTTATCCTTTTTACGTAGAATTATTTATGTTAATTTCAAGCGCATGTTTTATTTTTACCCTATAGGCACGTACCCGAAGAAATCGTATAGTTCAGAATGTGTGATTCTTTCTCGACAGTTCTTCGACGGTATGTTTTTTTTGTTAACTGTTGTCGTAGGTAGTATAGTCAAATTAGATAAAATTTCACTAACGTCTGGAAATAATTCTAAGAACTGATAAAAACATTTATCTACACTCATATCATAAGTCCTCTATAATGCGTTCAGAATCCGTAGACAATGACCAGCATTACAAGATACAATATGTTTTCTTATCTGTAGCTGTAATGAAAAGTTAAAATTACGATACAACTTTTGATAAAGTAATGTTGTTCAAATTTGGAACATCTTCCAAAACCAATACAATTCAAACAGGGGGCCAATTCTAGTATCAATTAAACGTCGACTCTGTATATTTTAAGTAAAGTGTCGTACGCCATTTTGATTTCGAATGACATTAGAATAGGGACTTTGTTAGTTTATCTATGATTTAAAAAAAAACATTCATATTCGTGACACAGGTTAATATAGCTTTGCCGCCATTTTGCTTGTTTTGCCGCCTACTGAACGCATCTTAGAGTACTTATAATATGATGTGTAGATAAAGTAATGTATGCAACTGTACATAATTAGGCCTTAAAACACTCGTGTGATCTTATTATGAAACTCGCCTTCAGCTCGTTTCATAAAACCACACTCGTATTTTAAGGACCCTCTTTATGTATCAGTTACATAAAATACTATTCTGATTGCTGTGTAAAGGTTAAAAATCGATGAGATGACCAAAAACAGATGAGAAAACCACCCCCCTGGAAAGGGTTGCAATTGGTTAAAAACCATGCAATGGTGATAACTAACGAGAGAAAAAAGGGTGTACTCGGTGCAATTTAGCATACGTTTTAATCCATCTCAATCTACATGTGTACGTGTTATTAAATTTAATCCAACCTACGGAACATATAAATAAAAATATATAAAGGTAAACTTACTTTCGGCCATTGCGGCTCTAGGGAAAATATAGAACGCGGTGCAAATTGAGGAAATGATTAGAAATATTATCAGACAGACTTCCCGTTTTTTTTTGTAAAGTTTGAATGTTAGAATAAGTGCCATGTTTAAATTTCCACGACTACCTTAATTTGCCCCGAAGTACAATCTGTAATGAAAAATACATGTTCCATAATTTTCCCAGGGTGCAAAATAAACTAGGCTTTTATAATGCTTAAAAAAGTTTAATGTAAGTTTACACCAACTGACTGAATCGCACACCTATTTAATTAAGATATGTTATGTTATGTACCAAAGGGGTCTTTACACGTGGCTACACTTGCCCCAGATAGTTTTAACATACTCCAAAATTATGGCACTAAAGTTTATACCTAACGTTTAAACGCCTTTCGTACAAAATAGCAACGGTGCAAACCAGGGGAAACCATCTAGTTAAGCCCTCTAACGATTTCAAAAAAACCACGTCGTCACGACTTAGGTACTTCCATTCTTTATGCTCATTTGACTATACTAATAGGAAAGTTGATGTATTTTTGTATATAGCTAAAGGAAGTATTTAATTTGGTAGTTAGTTTTCTAAAAATATTTAAAGTAAAACATTTTATTTTAAAGTATTTTTTATGTTATAAATGGTTACAGTCAATTACAAAGATATGTTACATTTCCACCTTTTTCGATATTTGTTTACATACATATCTTTGTACTCAACTGTACTCATTTATTTCTTGGTCAGGAAATGTATTTTTTGTGAGTTATCTGATGATATTTGTTAATTTCAGTTTCTAAAATTGTTTTAGAAATTAAATGATGCCTTAATTTAGTTTTAGTCATTTTAGGTATATACTTAAAAAAGAGATTAGGTTTTTAGAAAAAGCAAATTTCATTTTATTTTTCTTTTTTACCCATTGTAATTTTAGTACCAATAAAATGAATCCAAAACCGGTAAGTCTACGTTAAGTAAAGCGGAGATTCTCTTGCGTTATAAATTATATTGCGGTTATAACCGGTTTTAACCGGTTTTTGTATTTAAAAGTGTACCCATACACTTCTAAATCTCTACATAAAGACTGGTTAAAACCGGTTATAACCGGTTTTAACCGGTCTTTATGTAGAGATTTAGAAGTGTATGGGTACACTTTTAAATACTGGAAGCTAGTTGCGCGGTTATAATGCTGAACTGAACTAAAATTTTTGCATCACAACTGTGTAGCTAGCATGCATTAAGTGTGCAGTTTTAACAACTGAACGCCGAATTCAAAGTGGATTGCTAATTTCGTCAGCAATTTCAAAAAAATTACGTTTATTATCCAAAACTTGCATCCAAATTACAGTTCAAATTTGTATAAAAAAACTATTTTAGAGCAAGAAGCCACGCCAAGATTTTTAGAGACAGCAGTCAACTTTTGCCATTTCTTGTTGCCAGTGTAAACAGCGCTTTAGGGCGTGTCCACGTCGAAAGACGAAATATATCTTCGGCTCGAATAGCCGAGTTTCGACAGCAATTTTGTCGTCGAAATTGTTGTTGACGAGAACAACATCAACAACAAGAACAACGTCTTTTTCGCTTTAACATGGATATTAAGGGTTTTCTGACTGGTTTAAGTTAATTCCGCGCGATAGATAAGAGTGCATTTGAGAAAAGTTCAATACTTCGTCATTTTGTTTACATAGTTAACATTTTGGTGACGTCATCTTGTTTACATACATAACATTTTGGTGACGTCATTCACCACTATATCACGCCTGTCGAATAAAGCGTTATCCTAGGAAACTCTAGCATTATACAGGTCCTCGTCTTTATCACAAACGCTATGATAGGGACATCGGAGTTGAAATAAATTGACATTCTTCTCACTTATACTTAAAACGATGAGAAAAGAATTATTCGCTACATCTGTACATACAAATATTGCTCGTTTATAGGATTTTATATGTATAACGACACTATGTAACGCTAGCTTAAGTTATAATATTATAATAAAGAATTTCTTGCGCCGCTTCTTCTCAACAGCAGTCTTCTCCTAATCGCTGGTAGACTCAGACATGTGAAAGTGCTATTACAAATAAATATGTAAATAGTATATTTGCCGCTACAGTTAAAAACAGATACACCAAAAGCTATATAGTGCGGGTGTTGCAGACAAGGCGCTGATTCCGCGGCAGATCGAGTTCGGCATGCGGCTCGCGCTCGCGTGCAACGCGGAGTGGGTGTCGGCGCCCGCGTTCCTGTCGCTCGCCAACACGCCGCGCCCCGTCTCCGTGCGCGTGCAGACCGCGGCGCTCGCCTCGCAGCCGCACTTCGCCAGGTGAGGCTCTCACGTCCGGCCAGCACGGTGGACAGCAGAGTAGCGCCGAGACAAAACAGTGCGTTCACACAGTAGCAGTGTTGAGCCGATTATGCCAATATTTAGTATTAAATCATACAACTTGTTATCTATCTATCTATCTATATATATAAAAGGCTAAACTGACTGACTGACATATCAACGCACAGCCGAAACTACTGTACCTAGAAACTTGAAATTTGGTACATGGGTTCCCTTCATGATGTAAGTGAGCACTAAGAAAGGATTTTCCGAAAATCGACCCCCAACGGGAAGAAATGGGGGGAAGTAGCGGAAAACTAATTCTACGCGTACGAAGTCGCGGGCGTCCTCTAGTTACAACATAAGAACAGTTTTCTTTTACCTTTTGCACGCCTTACGTCTAATACAAAATGTGTCACTCACACGCCGAACATATTTGCTATGCTATGAAAATTACACCTTATGGATACGAAACGCTCAGGTTCACTTTGTCCATTTTCCCATCACGTCCACATTCCCATCTCGTCTACATTCCCATTTCGTTCTCATTCCCATTGCGTTCACATTCCCATCTCGTCCACCTTATGATCTCGTCCACATTCCCATCTCGTCCACATTCCCATCTCGTCCACATTCCCATCTCGTCCACATTCCCATTTCGTTCACATTCCCAATACCTACATGAACAATCGAGTGCTCGAATTTATATCGAACAGCCCTACAGTCCTACGTTAGGTTGCAGACTAGTTAGGAATGCGGACGAGTTGGGAATGAGGATGAGTTGGGAATGAGGACGAGTTGGAAATATGAACGAGATAGGAAGTGGACAATTTGGGATTGGTATGTGGACGAGTTGGGAATGTGGCCGAGATGAGAATGTTAACGACATGGGAATATGGACAAAGACCTGAGCGGAAACAAAGTGTCTTTTTAACCGACTTCAAAAAAAAGGAGGAGGTTCTCAATTCGTCGGAATATTTTAATCTTAAGTTGTGACGGCTGTAGCCGTTGTGGCGTCAGTGGCACAACTTTCAGTTTACGGCCAGAGCTGTCGTAGGCTGGGTTTTATAAAGATCCGTTAGATCAAATTTCGGTCAGGAATGTCAAAACTTGTACGAAGTTACTAAAATTTGATCTGACATATTTACCAACGGACCTTTATAAAACCGGGCCTTAGGCGTTCAAAAGATAAAGGGTTGGTGCTACTCAATGATTTTTGCTACTTTAAATCTCAATTGTAACATCGATAAACTCGAAAAGTTTATCAAGGTATTAATGATTGCATTACCCTTCCAGCATAGACGCGTACGACACGAACTGCGTGGAGAAAGGGCCGGTGTTCCGCATCCCCATCACGGTGCTCCAGGCGGAGACGGTCAAGCCCGACTCCAAGGGGCTGCTGCTCTCGGAGAGCGCTGTGTTCGCGCCGCACACGATCAAACGACACTTTATTATACGTGAGTGTGGTTTAATCATCCCATTTCATAGTTGTTGTCCGCAACCGCTGCGTAGTGTATTGTAATGTAGGTTTTTTATCCTTTGGTCAATTCAATTATAATGACTGCGCCGCACTATCTCTAGTTGACATTGTAGTTATTTATGTTCTCAATAGGCTTTTAAATTTTTGTGTAAGCGACAGACGACTAAGGCAAAGCAGTAGTGTCACAGTGGAAGTCGTTTATTGCCATTCTCTCGAAAAATATCCAATTTTCCAGGAGTATCCTGTGTCCCTAATCGGGGTTCAAGTTCTCTAGTCAAGTAGGAGAGCATTTGGGAATGTGGATAATTTTATAAAGTGGGCTAATTAGGAAAGTAGACAGTTTGGGAAAGTAGACAGTTTGAGAAAGTAGACAGTTTGAGAAAGTTGACAGTTTGGGAAAGTAGATAATTTGGGAAACTAGACAGTCTGAGATAGTGAACCTTTCAGGCAAGTGGACCTTTAAGGAAAGTGGACCTTAGGTACCTGAAGGAAAGCGCTCCTACCTCCTCCTAAATGAGGATGATCCTATAGATGATTCTATAGATCTTGTCCTCATCCTCCAAATGTGTTTTTTTAAACGAAATCCGTACGATTACGATTACGAGTTTCTAAGAAAATCCCCATTCATAAAAAGAGCTTCATGTTGCCAATATGTATTAACTGCCAATATGTATTAACTATTACAATTCACCGCTATAAAGGCGACCACTATTTGGGCCCTTCTTATTTTTATTTTTGATTATCATTGCTGTATATTTTTGACGATTTCAATGTTATTTCTACTTTGATGTAACATGCAATGTGTACTGTGACTTACTTTGGAAAATAAATATGATAAATTGAGTCGCTTAACTTCAAACTCGGATAAGTATACCAAATTTCAAGGAAATATCCCGAGTTTGAAGTTAAGGGGTCAATTAATGGTGTGCAGCGCCGGCGTCGGCGACGTGGGGCGTGCTGAAGCTGTCGACGCGCGACAAGGAGCAGCTGGGCCGCTTCCTCGTGCACACCATGCAGCTGCTGCCGCACGAGAGCTGCCGCGCGCACGAGACGCAGAAGATGATCTCCGTCACCGCCGAGGCGCCCGCCGTGCATCCCTTCCCGATCATGGTGAACACAACACTTTACTACTAAATTATTAATTGCCTTCCTGCGGGCCTAAGCTACGCTTCTACACGGCCGGCGGCCCGCGGACTTCGCTCACGGCACTAAGGCTGCAGGACGATCAGCACAGTTTCACTTTGAAGTATAGCGAGCCAGAGTTTTTTTTATGACACCATCTGAAGGTACCAGGAAAGTATAGGCATAAAGAAATCTCTCATTCCGAACGACGGACAATCTCAGAAGTAGGTAGCTGTATGTTTTAATACCTTAATGCAACTGTTAATGCACTAAATTCAAACCACTCTCACTTTAATACGTTACTGCGATAGCCGACTAAAATGTACTAATTTTGAGTTTGCCTGTACTCCCATTATCATTATATCTTTCGTCTACTGCTGGACATCTGTCCTAAAAGTGTAGTTAAACAATAGATTTTTTTGATTGGTCGTGTATCTACATTTTTAAGTCAAAATACTGGCTGCTTCTTAAAACATTGTTAGTGGTGAAGACATACAAATAAAATCGGTATTTTTATGCCTTGGAACCCACAAATGGCTTGGTAGAATGTATGCTTTCATACAACACGCAATCACAGAAATGCAAATGTCGACTCCAAACCATAGTGTAACCATACTGTCGACGGACCGTCATAAAAGCTCTTACGGTTAAGTGAATAAGTGCTACCGTAACGTCAACAATGTGATTTCGATACATGAGCAAGGCGGGCATAAACGAAGAGGAACGAAGACACCATTTAGTAGCAAGTTTGTGGGTAAAATGATGGTAGCGATCCGGAAGCAGGAAGTCTACCACCCGCAATAATGCCTTACTGTTATCATGGAGACTCCATAACTAAAAGGAACTACTATAATTTTGATCAAATCTATTTTCAGGGCGGCGTTACTCTCGAAGTAGTGATAGCGAAGTACTGGGCGAACATAGGCGCGCTGGACACCGACTACACTATCGAGATCCACGGGCTCAAGCCGTCCTGCGGACCAAAGCTGCGGCTGTACGCCGCCGACGGCCCGCGGGGGACCTCGCTCACGGCGCTAAGGCTGCAGGACGCTCAGCCCAGTGCCACTTTGAAGTACAGCGAGCCAGTCTACAGGTGAGATTTTTTATCTGTAGGTACCAGGAGAGCATAGGCATGGAGAAACCTCTCATTCAGAACATTTGGATAGTTAGTACGCTGTTAGATAGACTGTGGTGTGAAGGCATGCGTGGTAAATAGACGAAGTACCAGGCGAACAAAAGGTTGGTAGAGATCTATTACAGAATAAGGGTTTAAAGGCTGCCTACCTGCAGCATGCAGCTGCGATTTTACCGCTGACGGATCGCGAGGGACCTCGGTCTTGGCGTTAAGGTTACAGAATCTCAGCCCATTGCTAAGAAGTATAGCGAGCCCATCGTCATGTGAGATAATGAGAAAAAATCTGTAATTGTGGTACTTCGGCTGGCCTTGAGGTACGTGTTAAATTGACGAAGTACATATACCAGGCGATCATAGGGCTATAAAAACCGCCAAATACGGAATGATCCGTCGTTACGATCGATCTGAAACGATATCGTGACGATTCATATTTCTATTGAAATTTTGATGCGATATTGCCACACACGTACAATCCATCGCTTCATTTCAGTCTGAACCGACGGATCGTAACGACGGATCGTACCGTATATGGGGCCCCTTAGAGATACAGTAACCCCCTTACTAATAAACGTTGAGTAACGGTGGTATAGCTATACAATGTTTTGTCCTTATCTGTCATTGTGACATTTGAATTTGACAGATAAGGACAAAACATAGTATAGCTATACCACCGTTACTCAACGTTTATTAGTAAGGGGGTAAGGCAGTAAGATTCAAGGGCTAGCAAAATAAAAACTAAGCTGTGTTTTTTTTCAGGCCATCAGAATCAAAACTGTCCCCCCTAACGTCGAGAGACGTGGTCCCTCCGGGCCGACAGATCTATCAGCTCATCAACACTTACAACTTCCACATCGCCAAGGCTACCGAGGTAAGGCTCATCTCTTCGATACAAATAAACCACGGCTACCATATCTTGATCTCCCAAACTACAATAGCTGTTAGAAGATTGAGATCAAGATAGTGGACTTTTTGGTTTTTGGTTTGGACCTTGTACAGTTTCTGTCCGGTTCGCTACTACACCTCCCGTTGTGTTGTCAGGTGTCGCCGGTAGTGGCGCCGCTGTGCGACATGCTGTACGAGTCGGAATTTGAGGCGCAGATGTGGATGCTGTATAACAGCTGTAAGCAGCTCTTGTTCGTAGGTGACGCGTACCCTTCTAAGGTAAGCAATTTTCACTATGTTTTTGGAACTATATCCGCTCCACTGGTTCAACACTAATGACGGATATTTTATTAGGCTTAGTGTCTATTAGTAAAGGATCTGTGGCTGTTATTGACATGTGACGTCTTTTGTATTTTACAAAGCGTTGAAAGCTTGAATATTCAAGTATGTTTCTAGTTTGGTTGTCTTCCGCACTTTACGTACGAAAAAAATATTTTTAATCTACTTCTGGGGCCCTAACATGGCTGCGTTTATCGCGTGACAAAGTTTAGATAAGGCATGCGTCACCTTTTGACACGTAAATAAGTACGACAGTGACGGATGCTTTATCCACATTTGAGATGCGATATAGACGCAACTATACTAGGCCCACTGTGTTGAATTCTGTCTTTAAAAGCGCGTTAAAGTCTGCTTTCTGAACTATAATAATACGGCCAGCTGCTTCGCCTCTTATTCTTACTTCAGCACTCGTGTTATAAGAGTTGATTATGTTACTGTCCGTTTCTAGACATGTCAAGAATTATAACAGTTTTCTATGGCATTCTACTTTAATTTCTTATTGTTAACATGAAATTAACTGTAAATGCGTGTTGCAATAGGGGTAATCTATATATATAAAAGGCAATGTCCCGGGTGACATATCAACGCCCAGCCCAAACCGATAAAGATAAAAAGTTGGAATTTTGAGGGGAAGTTGGTTTTGTAATGGAGGCATCGTTTAAGAAGGGATTTTTCGAAATTCAACCCCTAAAGGTATGAAAGGGGGTTGCAAAGTTTGTATGGGAAAAAACATTTTTATGGTCCAATTTACTTGAAACTTGGTAGAAATGCTCTTCAATGCAAATAATGAGACACGTATTTCAGCGATTACTAAAATTCAACCCCTAGAGGGATGAAAGGGGGTTGCAAAGTTTGTATGGGAAAAAATACTTTTATGGTCAAATTTACTTGAAACTTGGTAGAAAACCTCTTCAATGCAAAAAGTGAGACACGTATTTCAGCGATTACTAAAATTCAACCCCTTGGGGGATGAAAGGGGGTGGCAAAGTTTGAATAGATCAAATATTTTTATGATCAAATTTACTTGAAACTTGGTAAGAATACTCTTAAATGTAATTAACGAGACTCGTATTTCAGCGATTACTAAAATTCAACCCCTAGAGGGATGAAAGGGGGTTGCAAAGTTTGTATGGAAAAAACATTTTTATGGTCCAATTTACTTGAAACTTGGTAGAAATGCTCTTCAATGCAAATAATGAGACACGAACTTCAGCGATTACTAAAATTCAACCCCTTGGGGGATGAAAGGGGGTGGCAAAGTTTGTATAGATCAAATATTTTTATGATCAAATTTACTTGAAACTTGGTAGGAATACTCTTAAATGCAAATAACGAGACTCGTATTTCAGCGATTACTAAAATTCAACCCCTAGACGAATAAAAGGGGGTTGCAAAGTTTGTATGGGAAAAATACTTTTATGGTCAAATTTACTTGAAACTTGGTAGAAATGCTCTTCAATGCAAAAAATGAGACACGTATTTCAGCGATTACTAAAATTCTATCCCTAGAGGGATGAAAGGGGGTTGAAAAGTTTGTTGAGGAAAAAATATTTGTTATGCTCAAATTTACTTGAAACTTGGTAGAAATACTCTTCAATGCAAATAATGGGACACGTTTTTCAGTGATTACTAAAAGTCACCCCCCAGAGGGATGAAAGGGGGTTGCAAAGTTTGAATGGAAAAAATACTTTTATGGTCAAATTTACTTGAAACTTGGTAGAAACGCTCTTCAATGCAAATAATGAGACATGTATTTCAGCGATTACTAAAATTCAACCCCTAGATGGATGATAGGGGGGTTGCATAATGTGTATAGATAAAATATTTTGATGATCAAATTCACTTGAAACTTTGTAGAAATGCTCTTCAATGCAAATATCGAGACACGTATTTCAGCGATTACTAAAATTCAACCCCTAGAGGGATAAAACGGGGTTGCAAAGTTTGGTATGCTTAAATTTACTTTAAACTTGGTAGAAATGCTTGCTCTGCAATGAAAATAATGAGTCACGTGATAACTAAAATTCAACCCCTTGGGGGATGAAAGGGAGTTGCAAAGTTTCTATAGGAACGAATACTTTTATGTTCTGATTTACTTGAAACTTGGTAGAAATGCTCGATTAAGGAAAAACTACCTCTGAGGAGGTAAAACGGGGGGTAGAAAAGTGGAAAATGATGTAACGGCTACTGTAGTTTTAAATTAAAAATATTGCTTTCGACGATTTTGGAAACAATTAGGGGTAAATTGGTGGTAAAAGTTTGTAAGGGATTATGATAATTTTTGAAGGAAAAATGTGGAAATGTATATTTACGCTACTGTTTTTATAAACAAAAAAGTTACTTTCGACGATTTAGAAAAAACTATCCCAAAGGTGGTTAAACGGGGGGTAGAAGTTTGGTAGAAATTTGGTCATTTTTGAAGTGAGAAATGTGGAAATTGATATTAAGATAACCTAATGTTTACCTTCCTATAACAAACCTACCTACCTACAAATTAAAATTATGACTGAAGTTAGATACATACATGAAACTCGGTGTCAACACCAATATAAATTAAATAATAACCATTTTTTAGAACAATCCCTGAACAGTGTAAAAAGCGGGTGAAAGTTTGAATAGGAGTTTTTTTTTTAGCCAGGTGCATGAATTATAGCATCTAAAACGATATTTGCACCTTAAAGGAATGGTTAGTTAAGAGCAAATCCATTATCAATAAAAAATAACTAAAGGGAAAAACTTGGGATCTAAGACTACTGACTGTAAAGTTTGCATCGAAATTATGTAATATTCAAATTACTATTACATACAGAAAATATTCAGCTTCGGTGTTTTTCGAAAATCTTCTACTAAGTGGGTTAATTGTTTGTATAGAAATATGGCAAATTTATCTAGAATCGTATTAAAAAAACGTAATGGTGAAAGAGAGGCAGTGAATTGATTTTGTATGTCAATTTTGTTGTTTTTAAGGTTAGAGCCATGAAATTAAAGTTGTTCATGTGGACCGCTTACTTAAAATTCCGTTCTAGACCGTTTTTAAAAGCCTTTGAAGGTGATGTAAACTATAACTGTACTTTTAAAAGAAGTTCTGACTCCCCGCAGACGAAGTCGCGGGCGGAAAGCTAGTACCAAATAAGAATAAGGCCCCAGTTAATACAACCTTTAATCTGTAACAATCCTGCCTTGTAAAACGACCTTTTCTTGTCAAACAGTTTCCAGCCTTTTTTATTCTCTTAGTACTCAGTGAAGCTCGAGAAAGGTGACTACGTGCTCCGGTTGAACGTGCGTCACGAAAACCGCGCGCTTTTGGACAAACTGCAGGAGCTGCCCGTCTCCATACAACAGCGGCTAGCGCAGCCTATCACCCTGGACGCGTATTGCACTAGGGCACAAGTAAGTTCCGTTCTAAGGGTGGTATTCCACCTGTGTAATATCTTTTTCTAGTGTGCATTTGATCAAAAGAATTGGGGGACTTCATCAAATTTATTAGAAACACCATCATTTTGATCAAATATTACGAATGGCTACGCAAATAGCCTCCATCAAAGACATTTGGTCAAATATTGGGTACCTATCGAACTTGGACAAAGAGTAACTATTCGCATTTTTAACCCCCGACAAAAATAGAGGAGTGTTATAAGTTTAACGTTTGTATCTGTGTGTCTGTGGTATTGTAGCTTCCAAACGGGTGGACTGATTTGCACGCAGTTTTTTTTAAGAAAGCTAATTTACTGATGGTTCTTAGCTAGGTTTCTTGAAAATTGCTTGTGTCGTATAAAAGTAATCAAATGAGCTCTAAACCAACATTTTTATCTGCGAAATTATTATTTCCTTATATTATTTTGTGTACTAAGCTATCTCCATTCCGAATCCGTTCAACCGTTGCAGCGTGAACGAGTAACAAACTCACAAAGTTATTTACAATATTAGTAGGATTTATTTCTATTGTCTTCAGGCATTAACGGGTGGAAAGAAGTTCAGTTCGGCTCCCGTGCCCGCCGGCGCCCTGTTGCCGGTATACTTCGCGCCCGTGCCTACAGACAAGTGAGTATTTACTTAATTTCATACATATATTGTGCAAAATTCAATGCCACTATTTTCTTAATAGCGATCGGCAATCTTCGCTTTTCTATGACACACGAGTGACATATATACTGTCAGTTGCGAGTGCAAGCGTGACAGCGAGAGCCAGCCGAATGCTATTAAGTAGCTGGGAATACTGTACAGGGTGTTTGGCAGTCGGATGGTAGTTAAGGTCATTCTAAACATTTTTGACCACATTTACTAAAATGCATAGTGTTACGGTTTTTTACGATATTGTCAAATTTTACAATTTTTGAAAAACGTTTGTTCGCCAGAAAAAACAATTATTAAAAATCCTGCACTGTCCGTATTGAATGAATTTTCAGTGTTTTATTATCGCAAAATAACGCTTACTAGTGCTCGATTGTTTAATAATACGACCGCGGAATAGAATAAATGTTTTAAAAAACAAAAAACCGCCTTCAAAAACGTAAAAAATAACTTCTACTACTAGGTACTTAGTAGTAGGTACCTACCTATCATATTAGGTTAGTCCAACTGAAGTCGGCTTTTTGTTTTTTAAAACATTTATTTTATTTTACACTTTTTAGTGATCATAATAAGCTTATGTAGTCCCACTTCTTAGTTGATATATGAAACTTTAAGACATTTCAAGCTCGCCGCAAGCAACGCCGCGGGAAAATCATAGTCATTTTAAAACAATTAAATGTGCTTCGTTGTAGTCGCTCAACTATCTTAATCGAGATATCTTATCGCCACCCTTGAAATCGGTACCGTTGAGGAGTTCCGGTGGCCATCTGTGGTCTTCATCATCAGTTCCGCTTCACCAAGTGACACTTTCTGAATGCAAATGCTACACTTGTTACTAAAAATACTAAAATCGCTATATATTTGCATACAATATTCGAGGAGTTCCCTTGATTTCTCCAAGATCCCATCATCAGATCGTGACGTGCTGACAATGGGACCAACTAGAAAGTATACCCATTCGAACACCGAAAAAAAATTTCAAATCGGTCCAGTAGTCTTCGAGTAATCGGGGAAAATACATTAAAAAAAAAAAAAAATCCGACGAATTGAGAACCTCCTCCTTTTTTTTGAAGTCGGTTAAAAAACAGTAGAAGTGTGAAGTGGGCGTGTAACGTGTGACTGACAAACATACAAAAAATTTCATTGAATAGGTATTTGAAAATCATCTTTAGGTTTCTTTCATCATTTCTTACTTATCATTTACGATTTATAACGATTTAACCCTTAACCAGGCAAGGGATCCATGTGGCCCACATAAAATCTACTAAATAGTACCTTGTATGTTAGTATCTAAGTCTGAATCTCTCTATGACGTATGATTTGTCAGCCTGGTTAAGGGTTAAAGTTGGTTAGCAACGCTTTTTGAAAGCTTCACAAGAAACCTAACTTTCAGAATCAGCCGCTCGAGCCTAACGATAGGGCACACGCTGACCGGCAGCGTGACGTTCGCGAAGGACGAGCTCGGCCGCAAGGTGGACTCGTACGAGCTCTCGTACGTCGTGTGCGAGCCGCCCAAGCGGCCCGCCGCGCGCGACAAGGAGAAGACCAAGCCGCACGAGGACTACATGGAGGCCAGCAAGGAGTTCATGACCAACTGGCTCACCAAATTAGGTAACGGGATCATTATTATTATTGGGTCCTTACCTATGAAATTGGCGTTATTTTTACGTGTTTTTTATTTCGTGCGGAATTTACTAATTTAAATTTTAACTTCCAAATTATTTTTAAATTTCATTAATACAGTATGTTACAAAGGATTTAGATACAAATAATATGGTTCAATTTCTTACTTAGTGTTTAAAATTAAAGTGTGAACTCAACTCTTTTCATGTGCTGTGAGTTCAAGTGTGTCAACTACGCAGAGTTTTATGAAGCTAACTATTTTTAAGTAATTAAGATATGTATAATATAGCTTAGAAGTGTCCAATATTCCTGACAGGATTTTGTTTGGTTTGCATTTGACGTTACTAAATAATCCGCAAAATTAAATGTATGAAAACCACCGTTTTCATAAAATTCTCCATATAAAACGCCAATTTCATAGGTAAGGACCTAATATTAGAGACGAAACGGACGCTTGTTTTCATAGACATGGTCGGCTTCTTAAAATAATCTCTCACTGTGACGCTGCTGCTTTTAATTTTGGATATCGTGTGTCGCTTGACTGACCACCGAAGGGTCGGGAGTAAAACCGCAGTGAGTCCCCCTCCCTGCCGTCTACACCCCCGCGAGTCTGCGTTGGCCTTGGGGGAACGAACTTGTTATCTGTGATATCTGTGGCCCGTTTCACGAAGGTACAAGTTACAAATTACAAGCGGAACCCTCTTTCTAGAAGTACGAGTTAGAAAGAGACTTCCGCTTGTAATTTGTAACATGTAGCTTCGTGAAACGGGCCTCTGGCCGTCCGGCATGTGAGCCGGCGAATGAATGACTATCCGTTTCATAGCCAAAAACATGCCATTTTCGATTTCGAAACAAATTAAAATAAACTGTACAGTTGTTAAAATGAAGTTCAAAATAAATTTTATTCTTTGTACAAAAAACCATTCATGAGTGATTACCATGGTCACCATCCTCCGCCAATTAAACTTAAACTGCTCATCGCGCACCATGAATCTAATTACATATTTTTTTCTTTTCAGAGGGCGAGAAACTAGAGCAAGTGTACGAGGAGCTACAAGAAAAGTTCCCCGGGTACCTGGGGGCGCACATCGCTTATTTACACGGAATTGACTCGCCGACGGACCCTAAAAAGTAAATACTGCTACATATTCATACATACATACAAAATCAAGCCTGTTTCCCAGAGGGGTAGCCAGAGTCCACTTCTTTCCACCTGCTACGATCCTGACAAATCTCTTTCGCTTCTTTCACATTCATGCATCGAGTCATGCATGCACGTTGGTTTCGGGTACTTGAGATTCGGCCCTTTTCCGGTATTTCTCCGATTTGATCCGAAAAAGTACGCCTACCGAACCTCCCCCTCACTTTCGCTCTGTATATCTCTTTCGTCAATCTTCTTTCATCCATCCTTTCCAGATGACCGAACCATCGAAGCATGCCCTTTTCAATCTTAGTCACTACATCTTTTTTTAGTCCACATTTCTCTCTGACCTTTTCATTCCTTATCCTATCAATCAGTTTCACACCACACATACTTCGCAAAGAGCGCATTTCAACTGCATTTATACGACTTTGATTCTTGTCCTGCCACACCCAACATTCACTACCACACATCAGAGTAGGGGCCAATACTCCATTGTGTGTTTGTAGCTTCTACGGACGGACTAATTCGGACGCGATTTTTATTTAAAGAATGCTAGTTTAATCAAGATAAGATGGTTATATATAAGCAAAGAAGCTTAAACAAATGTGACTCGTTTAGAAACTCCTTTAGAATGAACGATCTTCATAAATCAAATTGTTTTTAAATTAGATTACCGAACGTAGACGAAGAACTAGAGGTCACAGCGGCGTGGTGTGAACAGGTGATCGCCGTCTCAGAGAAAGTCATCAAACAAATAGATCAGGACAAGTTGTTAGCTTACCTGGGAATGAAGAACGACACCCGCAGCGACGCTTCCAAGATCAAACAGTAAGTCTCAAGTTTTACATGTTATCGTTTTACGGGATTACCTTTGTATCGGCGATTTTTTGTTTAAATTTTACTTATTTTACTTATGTCCTAGACTAAAAAGTTAGACCTTTTCAAACAGCATTTACAGCGTATTTAAAAGTGTATTAATTATTAATTATTAAATAGTTTGCCTTTTTTTTATAGAAATGGCGTTCATACCAAAATAACATAAACGCGTAATACATGTTATAATTTAAACTATATTTTATTCAAATTGAATTTAATATGTTAAAATTTGTGTTTTTATTTAATGCTTTATTTCAGTTTTATACTAAATCGTACCTGTTTTAAATGTATATAAAATTATGAGTAACGTTGACGATGACGGCGACAATGTTCTTTTTTTTTAGGACATTTTGGGACTGTTTACTATTATTTATCTACATCCATATCATAACTTCCTTATAATATTAAGAAACCTGATCTGTGGTTGTACTTTAATGTTAAAATTAAAGAACGGTTATCGATGTAGCTGCATCTTAATGTTCACTTTAAAGTATAGGTCATCAATACTTTAATGTGAACATTAAGATTCAGTTATATTAAGATACAGGGCAACGACAGACACAGGTTTCTCACATATTGTAGAAAACTTATTATGCATGCGATTGTACACATAATTAGGCATTATGCACCAGTCACATAAATAACTATAACAATTGTGTTAAGTTTTCTCGCATGTTGGAGAAAAGAACAATACAAGCCTCAGCCGGGAAGGGCGGTTGCTGGACTCGCATAATGGGGTGCGGCACCACTGAGGCGGAGACGAGCGAAGCGGAGCGGAGCTGTGCCAATATTAACCAATAGAAGGCGCATGCGGTCACATCGAGCGCGTCATGTGCACGTTAGTTTAGATTCTATCGGTTAATATTGGAACAGCTCCGCTCCACTCCGCTCATCTTCGCCTCAGTGGAGCCGCACACATAGCGCGGCTTCGACTGCGTCCCGGCCACGCTAACTCTTCGTCCCGCAACAGCCATTTTCCCGGTCTCTGCAGTAATGTACTATTATCGTTAGGGAGTACGAAAAACAGCGCGGCTACTTGATCGACGCGCTGTGCCGGAAGGGCACCGCGCTGTGCCGCCTCAGCGCGCTGCGCCCGCCCGCGCCCCCCGCGCCCGAGCCGCTCGCCGGCCTCGCCGCCGTCACCGCCGACCTGCTCAAGTTCACCGACCTCAGCGACTCCAAGGTCAGTTCGGAGGGACAAAACGCACCTAACACACGGTTCATTTGAGAAGCGAGGTTAGGGTCAGTGAAAACAAAGGTAACACGATACAAATTACAAGGTCAAGGTCATACATAATACAAGGTCAATGTTAGTAAACGCTAAATACATGGTCAAGGTTAGTACACGCAAAATACAAGGTCAAAGTCAATATACATACATGTCGGATACGGGTCGGCCGGTCTGGGCAACTGGACATTATCCCGGATATTGGACATAGCGATGACTTACCAGCAAGGGTATAGAATGAAAACCATGACGTCAATAATAGGTATGTAGTTTATTCTAACAAAGTTTTTTGACACAACAAACTTATGCACGCTAGTAACTGTACAATTTAAATCAAACAGCAATCTCGTTGAAATGTTTAGAAGCTCAAAATAATTATTTTAAAATAGATTTTCGTGAAAACATAAGTCTCTCGATGAAGCTACCTTCTTATTTTTCATCAACGGAACCAAAAAGATTAGTAATTTAAAATCTTATGGTATCCAAATACCAATTATTTATACTGTAAAAAAACATCTCCGGCTAATGTCGCTGCCCTCAGGATTCAAAATACATAATATGTGGTCAAGGTCAATTCACAAAAAATACAAGGTCAAGTTCAGTAGAAATACAATACAAGTCAAGGTCAGCAGAGACAAATTATATTGCAGCAGTAGACGATACAAGATTAAAATCAGCACATACAACGTCAAGGTCTAAAGATTCATAAAGGACAAGCTTAAGGTTAATACACGCATAAAAGCACTTGTATAGGCGATAGCTTGACTACTGAATATGGACATGGGATACTTTTTATCGCGAAAGAATTTGATTAATCCCAGGAATCAAATGAAACGGAAAACCATTTGGATAAAATCTAGTTTTGTCCCCAGGCGATCCACTACGGCGTGTGGCACTGCTTCACCCTGAAGCACTGGGGCCGCGCCATCAAGCTGCTCAACAAGATCCAGGAGGAGCGGCCGTCGCGCGAGGCCGACGAGCGCCTCACGCAGGCCTACCGCCAGCTCGGCTGGGACTACCTCGTGCACTTCTCGCGGCTGGCCGCGCCCACCAAGTACCCTGCCGGGTACCGGCCCTTTTAGGGACTCCAGGCCGGCTAGCACACGCTCGAACTAGTCTCGCCGAGAGGTCGCAGCCAGGTGCTAGCCGATTCGACAGATAAAAAGAGGAAGAAAAATAATTGCGGCATTTTAAAGATAAGTTAAGTCAACTTTTTTTAACACGCTTTTTCTTCGAGCTGCTGTTTTTATTGATGCCTGCCATCCGTCTTTAGGTCTAAGAGTCCTACTCCCGTCAGGTGCCCTCGGGGCCTTTCAACAACTCAGCTAAGACTACGAGGTCCAGTTTTCAAAGCTCACCGTGCGAAGTATCCTGTCAACTGACAGCCTTTCTAGTTACAGTCAACAGCAGAAGCATGTATACAGTTGAGGAGCTCAAAATTATCCAAACACGTCTCTTATTGTCTTGAAAATAGAGTCGTGTAGACTTTGAGCTCTTCAACTGTCCACCTACTTTTGCTGCTGAATTTACACGAGACAAATAAATAGCAGAGAAATTAAAAATATCTAATTGTTTTAAAGATTTGTAAAGATTCTAACAGTCGATATTTTTTCAAGCCAGGAGTAGCCGTTCATACTTAGGTTTTGGTCGATTGAAGTCAGTAATGTGCGCTTCGTCAGTCCTATAAGATACAGATTGCTGTAGAAAATTGCACTATGGTATGCAGATAGTCCAGTGTAGTATCGGTAAATATGATTTGGCTGACCTTTCTTTTTATGGTCAAATCACATTTCCCGCATTCGTGAAGAAATGAACGATAGGAAATGCTTTTGGATCTGTATGCTGTCTACCTCAACGATTTCTTAGTTAATTCCCAATAATTAAAATTGCAATTAAGCGTTTATTTTTGACGTTGCTTGGGAAAAAAGAACTTATCTGTTGCCATTAGACTCATAAGATTGTAGGAAATGTTACAAATAAAAATCGGATCATTTGCAACATTTACCGCCTGTTTCACAATCGACAAGTAAAGCGTATTTGACAGATAAATTTAGCCTTTCTCTTTCTTACACTTGAAAATAGACAAAAAGAGAGCTAACTTTAAATGGCAGATAAATTTACTTGTCGATTGTGAAACAGGCCCTTATGGTACTAAATGAACTTATAAATTGTGTTCAAAAGTCTTATCCGACCTAGCAAGTTTTGGTAATAATGTTTAGCAGTAAAAAAAGACTTGAATCAAAGACGCACATGAATACACAATAACATAGTTTAATGGCTTTAAGGTTAGTTTTCACAGATGAGATAGAGACGTAAGTTAGAGAAATATGTGTAATACCGTCATTATAATATACAGAAATATATTTAATACCGTCATTGTATTATACAGGGTATCTCTTAAACCAACGCTAAAACGAAGATGGCTGGATGGCTGATATTCGATGCCTAACATAGAAATTGAAATTTAAAATACATTTCAAAAAATCTTAGATTTCCTAGATAATTTTACAGCAGTCCCACATTAATTCTCCTTCAGATCTCACGTTATATTGTAAAATTTACCCACTATTTTTGTTCTTTTTGTATATAAAACACGAATTTGGTGCTCAAGTTACCACTTTGTTACCAGTCTCGGCGTCCCTTTGCGAATAACGACCACATTTACAATTATAGCCTTTTTTTACCCAGCCCCACACAATTTGGGATAAAACATCGTTCAAGTATATCGACCAGAATTTGAAAATTGTGTGCATTTCTAAGACTATCCAGTTTTGTTGAAAATTATGACTCTAAATTTACGGTAACGTTGTGGGACGTCTTATTAGGCATCGGAGCGTAGAATGGCCCAGGTACCGGATTAAGTAAGTTGGACCTTATTAAAAATATTATAGTTTCCGAGATAATGACACGTTTATAAAACTCGTAGTTTTGATATTAGGATTTTAGGGACACCCTGTATATCGTCCTTATGCTATAGTTGTCGGAAAATATGGTTTTAATCCTGACAGATGTCATCCCAGTATAACCTAAAACCCACTTTACCGCACTTACTAATATTTTTTATACAACAATTTTTTTATCTTGTCTACTCTTTTGTGTAGGTAAATAAAAAAATTATTCATTATTTATCATCACATACAACATTAAGTCACGCATGTTTCCGCGACGGGAAGGCAGAGACCACCTCTTTCCACCTTCTACGATCCTGACAAATCTCTTTCGTTTCTTCCACATTCATACATCGAGTCATGCATGAACGTCGGTTTCGGGTACTATAGATTCGGCCCTTTTCCTGTATTTCTCCGATTTGATTCGAAAAAGTACGCCTAAAAGAATAGGTTGTTAATACTGCGTTGACAGCTGTCAAGATTAAATTGTATAAACTAATTTGGCCAACATAGCGGTCATGCTTTGTAGTTTACCTGAATGTTACTGTTTTTTTTTCTGGTTCTAATCTGGTAACACCGTATCTGTCAAACTAATTTGCCTAAATATATTTTTTACTTTAGTTCTTTGTAAAAGTCTTCCCCCTTTTTGCCGTAGATAGTGAAAATGTTGTTTTCCTTTAAATTAATGTATATACCTAGGTTCCCTTAAGCTTATAATAGGCTTAAATAAATAAATAGTATGTCTATTACACTAATGTCCTATAAAGAGTTGAATATTTCTTTTAAAACGTCATGTTAATTAAAAAAAATATATATTCCTGTGAAGTATTAAGGAACAAAGGGTATTCGATTCTGTGTCACACATTGATATTACAGTATTGCAAAAAACATAATGCGAGATAATGACCGAGTTAGGTAAGTGTCCATTGAAATTATGTACCGTAAAACGGGGTAAATATGAACTAAGGGGTAAATAGGGTTACAAACTAAAATGAAGCATATGTTACTAATTATAAGACTGAAATAACGTAAATAGAACGTAACGTTATTTTCATTTCATATTTGTTCTTATTTGTAACAAGTTATGATTCATTTTAGTTTATGTTCCTATTTACCCGTTAGTTCCTATTTACCCCGTTTTACGGTATCCATTGTAACAAGATACAGCTTCGTTGAACTTTGAACATTAACATAGGAGAGTTAAAGTACATTTTCATTAAAGTATTACTTACTGTTTTACCCCCTATGACTAGAAGAAAGTTTATTGTAATTACTATACAATATCGCCATTTCATGTCCTTCACTGCCATCTTAAATACTATTTTTTTTTTGTTATTAATTAGTACAATCCTGCGAATACAATGTATTACACTGCCTTGTCCGGGATAAAGCTGAGGTCAGAAATAGATATATGATACACGTCCTTAATTTAACCGAATAAGGTACTCAAGTGTAAAAATATGTACGTATCGAAAGAATCCTCTCATAAATATGTTACGAAGTTCTTATTACAATGGAATAAGGTGCATTGGGACATATTTTTGAGATGTTGCGTTCTCCCATATTCTTACACTTGACTGTACAAAAGTAGAACAGTCACCATCAAAATTAGTGCTCAAAATATCTAATAGATGTTCGAAGGTAATATTTGATGGCGGGGTTGTACATAATTATGTCCTCGATTGTACATAGATTAAAATAATTATATATGAATATCAATATAACCTCATATATTTAATTTTGTTCAAGACATACTAAGGGTTAATTTCGAAATACGTCTTAAACGGTAATGACGGATAAACTAAAAAAATATAGAGCAACATTCTTGACAGATTTAAATAGATACAGGGTGCTTTTTTGTGCTCAAAAACTTACCTAGGTCAATACTTTATTTTATTTTTAAGGGCAATGTTGCAACTTAGTTTAGTTTAACACTTGCCAGTTGTATTTAATACAATAAAGAATGAACATTACGTTTACGCATAGCCCTAAACAAGAAAATATAACTATTTCTCAAAAAAGTGTACATTTAGGCGGTATGGAAGCATTTCAGTATTTAAGGTTTTACTAACTATTTCGTGAAGAAAGTGTATGTATTCGATTCTAATTTACACTGCGACGGCTCTAAATGTCCTACGGGTTGCTTACTCCTCTCTCGCTCTCTCATACGAGTCTAACCGACGGTATCCGAACCCGAAAGACTTTCAAAACCGCTTGCACTGTATAGTTTCGTGACAGTATTTATTCTATAACTGGCCATGTTTTCACCCGACTAGAGCGAAGCAAAGGAAGGGTAATGATTTTGACACCCTATGTATGTATGTATTTGAGAAAAACTTCATTCTAACAAAATTACCGTAAAACGGGGTAAATAGGAACTAACGGGTAAATAGGAACACAACCTAAAATGAAGCATAACTTGTTATTTAATAAGAACAAGTATAAAATAAAAATAACGTTACGTTCTATTTACGTTATTTCAGTCTTATAATTAGTAACATATGCTTCATTTTAGTTTGTGTCCCTATTTACCCCTTAGTTCATATTTACCCCGTTTTACGGTATTCAAAGTTTGATCTACAGGGTCTCAATTCCCGGCGGTAAAAACTATATCGTCTATGATCTGTTACGGTATTGTTTTGACGTCAGACGCCATTATTGTTAAGAAAATAAGAGCTATCAAAACGTTGACAATACCATAACAGGGCAAAAATGATTGTTTTTACCGTGTTGAATAAAGGCCAGTATTGTCGTAATACGAAACTATGATTTGAATTGTAACGATTTTAGCGAAGTCAATCAATAGTAAGCTGGGAGGCAAAAATACACATTATTAGCTAAAGATCCAGCTTTATTTTTCAAACTCATCAGCTTCGCATCGTCTCACGTAAATTATACAATTTGGGATTAGTATCTCCTTGAATTGTAAACGTCAGAGGGTGACAAACGCTTCTATTAATGTTGTAATAGCATTTTGAAACCCACTTTGAATGTAAGGCGTACGTAATATTATGCTCAGCTGGTTGATATGTTTGCGAAAAATATTTTATAAGTATCAAGAAGTCACCGTAGGTAGCCAAAATCGGCATGAGGACAAGTATCAAAATATCTCATCGCATCCAGGGTGTAGCAAAAGTAGTGAATTATTGTCCACGTGTCACTTTCAAATGATTTATTTTATTCGTTCTGCGTTAACTGTAAAATATAATGCTTTTCTATTATATCAATATGTTTTAGTTCAATTCAAGATTATTTTATAATAGTTCATTAGATCGTAGTGGTGTGAAACGGACCTTTATATTTTATTAATATCGACGAAATTATAAACGAATGACCTCACTAGTGTAATCTAATGAAATAAATATATAGTATTGCACTAAATCGAAGTGAAAGCAATATTTACATTAATCATATTGGCGGAAATAATAATGGGTAATAAATAATAATCATATTCGTAATTTGAGCGACAATACAACTGTACTCTAGGCAATGAAAGAGACGGAGTTATTATAGCATCACATAGTTCTGTCCCTTTTAAGACTACGCCGAGCGCACAGTGGCGCCCTCATCACTATTATTGTGTTTTCTAATAAAATAAAGTATTTTCTTGAAATCGGACGATGCTTTTTTGTAGAGCAAGTAAAAACACAATTTATGGGATACGTAACAAACTTTGATAACAATTACCGTATGAGTAGTCAGCTTAACGGGAAAAGGTGGCCACTTTTTTCCGTTAAGTTGATAACTCAAAGGTCAATTGTTATTAAACTATGTTATATGTCCTATAAGTTGTGTTTTCATTTGTAGTACAAAAATGCACCGTCCGATTTCAAGAAAATACTTTATTTTATTAGAAAACACAATAATAGTGATGAGGGCGCCACTGTGCGCTCGTCGTAGTCTTAAACACTTCATACATGTAAAAGCAATTATTGTTTTTCCTATCATAGGTATTTGTTTTTGGAAAAGTATGATGGCAAACTTATTGGTCATCCAAATTACGATTGCCCATTATTGTATTGATTGCTTTTTATACATTAACGGTAGCTTCTCAATATACAAAGATGAAAGAGTAGAATCTTTTGATGCAAAAGGTTATGTCAATATACACAATTCAACTTTTGGTTAAATCTCAATTTAAATAAATAAAAGCATCTGCTAATTTCAAAGATCAATAACTAATGTCTCAATCCATCAATTTCATACAATTTAACAGGTTTCTTGAATTGTAACTTACGCAGAATGCATCTTGTCTGACTATAGTAAGTAAGTCATTGGTTGCGTAATGTCAGATCACCAATATCAATAATGTTACTTTTAATGTTGATCTGTAATTTTAGTGTAACTTTAAAACAGCTGTCAACATTGTGTGTAACTGTCAAACTGTTAGTGTATGAGAAGTGGGCCATGTATAATAAGCCTTCAAGTTGTTTAAAGGTGCTTATCAAATAGTCACACTAGCGTTGGGTTTTGGTTTTGGAAAGAATTGGAGACTCAGAAAAGATCTGATTTAAAAAAACGCGTCCTCATTTTTATTTAGCTCTAAATTTTAAATAGAGCCCAGTGTTTTGACGAATCGTTAAAAATGAAATGTATTTCTTATTAGTTGTTTATCATTCAAACCATGCATGAAATTTTGTGTATGGAAGTGAATGAATATCTTTTTTAAACTAAAACCCAGTCGCGGAAGGATCTCCCCAAATTATAGGAGATTTTTTTATAATAATGAATTAGTTAATATTGTGCTTTGCGATTATGATAGGCAATGTTTTTTTAATGAATTGTTGATAAGCAGAATAAAGTGTTTATAAATAATATGATTTTTATTTAAGTGTTCAACTCCTATCCAGTCTCTCGTCTCGTCAGTGAAAAAGTATAAATAGAAAGGTAGTTCGTCTCCGGCCCCGTTAGGAGTCCCTGTTACCTATTGCCGCTCGGGCCCAAGGGTTGCGTCCATTCGCGTCGCCAGATACAGTTGCAACTATACGCGACGACAGCGCGGCTCCGACTAAACCGGCTAGGTGGGTCCTATAGAATTTACTTGTGGTGGATCGCGGCGCGTTCAGTCGAGGCACGCACACATACAAACCGCGATACCTTTGTTTAAAGACGAACTACTGTTTATATTGTATGTATTCGAAGAGGTCCATTTGTACCTCATTTGTACAAGTGCCTAATAAAGATATGGTGGGTATATCCCATTTGTTCCATGGAACTTCGCATTTTGTATTGAACTATGACGTAATGTTCAATACTACGTAGTTCCATGAAACAAATGGGACATACCCGATACGGTAATCCACGACGTTGCCCTTTTATGGTCACCCTGTCTGACAATATTGTTGATTCATAAAAAATACTAGCCTAGGCGGCCTAGTTACTGCACATTGTTTTTACCCATATTGTTGTGTTCCGGTGTGGGGACAAGACAACCGGTGAAATTACTAGCATAGACGCATTCCATCTTAGTCCTCAGGGTTGGCAACGCATTTGAAGTCTTAGGATTGCAGTCTTGCGATTTAAGTCTTGAGAATTCAATTGTGTATGGGTCTCGGATCCCACTTACCATCAGGTGGCCTGCGTACTCTTTGCTTTCTTAATGGCATAAAGCAATCGTAGGTACTGTTTATGATTTCACCGCCTTTACTCCCAAGTTAATAAGAGCTGTCGTATCGGGGTCTATATCGGAATCCATAATATCGTTTGTCCTAATCGTCATTGTCCTAATTCATCGTTCGTCCTAAAAGCCATTTCCGCCTAATGTTTAAAACTTTTAAGTGTTGTTATAACACAGCTCTAACCTAACCTGACCGCAGGTATTTTTGGAAAGCTTAAAAAGTTGTCTGACTCAGCTGAAAACCAGTTTAGGACAAACGATAAATTAGGACAAACGATATAATGTAATGTAAAGACATGGGCCAAGGTGCCTGAGTGGTCGTTGGCATTCTCCGTACCATAAAAAACTCTCAATTAGATTATACGTAACATTGCAGAGGGTTATTCATACTGTTCAAAACAGTCGCCGAACAAAGCCGCCGCAAGAATAGGGTAAGATAACGTCAGTCAGGGTAAGAAAGCGACGTTTTGTATGAAGGTGCGAGACGAAAATTACTCGTAGGTATTAGTTAAACTGTAGGCTTGAATATTCTGTTACTTTACAAGGTTAAAAGGCTATTTAAATGACACAGGCATTAATACAAAATGCGATTTCAATCAGGTATTAATACCGGTATTAATTAAAATTGAAATATCTCCCTTAATTAGCATTATTTCCTTGATATTTTCGACTGCAATTTAGGTAATAACACTATTTATTACTATATAAATTCATTGAAGAGCAAAAATATTGAATAATAAGCGAGATACAGAAATTGAATACCGGTATTTTTGTATGGAAATAATAACGGTATACAATGTATTAGTGTCTCGCTTATTATGGAATATTTTTACTCTTCAATGAATTTTTATATAATATTATATCGTGAATGGTCAAATTGAAGAAACGCCCGCATTTTATTACGAAGTTCGCATTCTCTTAATAGAATTTTTAATTGTACTTAATTAAAATTTCCCTTTTTGAAGTAAAAAGCGAAAATATGCGCTAGAAAAAATATTTTGTTCTTGGGCGTTATCGCTTAAATGCGCTCTACGCTCAGAATTCCGGATTCATTACACTGCCGTCGCCGTAAACATATCACTTTGGGCCCATATGACACAGCTATCTACTGTTTTCCTAGACCGACGTCTCTGAAAGAGCATTTTAAACGGGCCACTTTACAAACAAATTTACGAACTGCTGGCCCATTTTCATTGCTCTAGCATAATTCAGCCTTTGGCTACATTTTGATCGAGTAGCTTGCAGCCGCAGAAGTGCATTCTGTCGGTTGCAGCGGCACTAAATCAGAGGGGCATTATCGCCGGCCTCGAATCAGCTGAATTAAATTAAGACTAACTGGCCCGATTTGCATTTTAGCCGGGCTCAGTGCGGGAGAGAACCGGAAGTTGTATCAAATATAAAGGAACATGCACACACGACACGTTAGCCTCGTGGGTAGTGACCCTGCCTACGAAGCAAAGGGCTTATTGTTTAACGCACTCGCAATCGCAACCGGCTTCAAAGTGGAGCAATTGTTTTCAGTTTGTATGCAGACAAGCCTTCGATTTTTAAAATGAAAACGATCGTGATTGCGAGTGCGTTAGGCAATAAGCCCTCTGGTTTCATATCCCGGTTAGGGCAGGTATCTTGTTTTTACCGAATAGTAGGTAAATTATAAATTATGTTATGTTAACTTCTGGTTGCTGTTTTTATTTAGTTTTATACTTATAATAGGTAACTAGATGTCTCCCGCGACTCCATCCGCGCAGAAAAATAAAACAGCCTATGTTACCGGTGTACTCAGGGATAAAGTAGGTAGCATTCTAATGGTGAAAAATTATGAAATCAGTCAGTCAGTAGTTTTTGAGTTTATTCGTTACCTAAAATACTAAAATACAAATCTTTTCTCTTTATAATATTAGTGTAGTGTGTTAGCTGTCTGACACTGTTTTTTTGTTGGGGTTGAGCACTGACTGCTGAAACACAGGTCTCCATCTAGTTACTGGCTAATCTTATTTTTTTTCCGCTAAAATCAGAGTTAAATTGCGAAAAAAAAATATTAAATTAAGTAAATCGTGTTCCTTCACTAAAATCTTAAATAGGTACTGTCTTAACTAGACAAATAAAAATATTTTGCGATTTTTTTTAATACATCCAACGCATTTAAACTAGAAACACGTTTTGAAATATCTCACGTGAGATACCCCCTAATAGATATGCAAGTAGGTATACAATAATAATAAGTACCTACTAATATAAAAAATAAACATTTTAAAAACCCAACATACGGGTGCCTCGGGGCAGGCTCAAGCTACCGGTGGTTAGGGCTGAAGAGAGAGGAACCTCCTCACAATGCGGGCCGTGTCGAGGAATACTGCCTTCTGTATCTAGGTCTTGATCCAGCCATCTAGTATAGTACACCTAGCGAGAGTCTCTTGAGGTGATGGCCGAGACTCTTCGCTATGAGACCGTTTGCCGAAACAACTATCGGGACAATGATCGTCGAGTTAACATCCCACATGGCAGTCACCTCTTGAGCCAAGTCGAGGTATTTGCTGAGCTTGTCCTTCTCAAACTTCACGAGTTTCTCGTCAAGCGGGATAGAGATGGTGACGATGACGAGCACTGCCCGGCGTTGAGATTGATCAGTCAACACGATATCAGGCTTATTGGCGACAATAGTCCTGTCCGTGATGACAGATCGATCCCAACAGAGCGTAGCACGACCATTGTTGAGAACTGGCGCCGGTGTGTACTTATAGTACGGCACTTCAGACTCAACTAGACCATATTGAAGAGCAAGTTGCTGATGGATGATCTTGGCCACGAGGTCATCTCTGTGCAAGTATTCGCCGTTGGCCAAATGCGGAAATAGCTGGAAATTATACAGGGTGGTACTCGATAAACTGTACATATTGAAAGGGATGAAATTTTAGGTTAATTTATCGGTAAAACATTTTTTTTTTACGCTCTGGTTTCTTTTTTACAAATTTTTAAACTTTTTAGTAAAGTTTGGGTAGTACACTTACTTGTGACGGTGTAACTTTTGATCTAACAGCCCAAAAAAGATAAAACAAAATGCATAGTATTGACATTCGTTAGATTTATAATAATTGATAACAATATTAGACCAATTAAAAAAAATAGCCGAGTAACTGTTTTTTTTATTGAAAATTACTGCAAAAATGTCAATTGGTTTTCATAAAAACACGATTTTCCCAACATTTTGCAGATATTTTACCACTTATTTTTTGCTTATTATTCTTGATTAAATGAAGAATAATAATAAGCATTATTTTATCTTTTTTGAGCTGTTAGATCAAAAGTTACACCGTCACAAGTACCCAAACTTTACTAAAAAGTTTAAAAATCTGTAAAAAAAAGTGTTTAAAAAAAATATTTACCGATAAATTAACCTAAAATTTCATTCCTTTCAATATGTACAGTTTATCGAGTACCAGCCTGTATGTCTGAGGGACTCGCCAGGGCAACTATTACTATTATTATTATTTTATATAGCATCGCTTTTTTGCTCTAAAGCGGTAAATTTGCGGGCTCGGAAAGTAACACTCCGGCTGGCCAGTCCCCAGCTAGTCTTTGCGGGGCCTCTCATTACGGCGCGTCTTAGCGCCGTTTGCCCTGAATTAGCTTATCGCGACTGAACTTTCGAATGCAGTGACTTGTTAGTGGCTGCCAGTGCTCTCTCATTCACTTAGTAGTTAAGTGCTTGTCTAAGCTAATTGTAACTTAAACGACAAAGGAATGGTTATACATAAAAGGGGAAAAGAAGTGGATTCTTACAAGTTTGTGATTCTTGTGAATAATCGTCTCGGTCGATCCCGGACCCTACTCTAACTGAGATGTAAATTTAATCACAAATGATATTCGCATTGTACGATTCTTCTGTTGGTATTACTAATTTATTACCTATTTATAAAATAATAACTCAAGTTAATGTTAATTTGTCTAAAGAAAATTACAACATAAGTTTCCAGTGGGACCAAAACTAGGCAGAACCTGCATCTTGGTACCGATGTGATTTTAATCAATTTATGTCAAATAAGAGAAAATTCCTCTTACTTGGTTTTTTTTTAACCTACTGTAGGAACTTTTTATCCCGGAAAATCGGACAGATCTCTCGCCTTATACTTTAAAATTTATATCACCAAATTAACTTGAATACCATGAGTAGTTGTAACAGTTGCCATAGGTTGTAACAGAAATAAGAAGAAATTTCATTAATTGGCCGTATTCAAACGGAACTGCGTCACAGTATAAACAGTAGTTCATCTTCAAATAAAGCTATATCGAACGGCTTGCATGTGTGCGTGCCTCGACCGTACGCGCAACAAGCTACCACAAACAAACTCAACAGAACGGACCGAGTCGGTTTCGTCGGGGCCGCGCCGTTGGTTGCCGCGTTTGTTTGCATGCATATTGTGTTTTTTCTGTTCTGTGGTATTAAGAAAGAGTGCCCGAACGGCAACAGGTAACAGAAACTCCTAAATGGATACTTTTCTATTTATTCGTTATCTGCGTGCTCCAAGTCCCCAGTTGTATCTACATATTCATAAGCCACTTGTTAATTTGTTTATTCCTTCCATTTCCCGCTATTACTCGACATTTGATTTTTATTGCGGAAATCCTGATTGCCGCAGCTTTTTCATTGGATTCTCTTTGTTTACGCGGCAACCGGACCCTTAAAAGGTTTTTTTATTGGCTTCCTTTATGATACTTTGTTATAAATGCTGTGAAGATATAAAGAATGTCTTTTAAATACATTTGGTCCTATTTCGTAATTTAAAACATTAAAAAAAAGGTAAATCTGGATTTACGCTTAAGATCAGTGTGAGCAATGTATGGAGCTGTAGTCTTAAATCTAGTTTAATAACTAAAACTGAACTACTAACCTACTACTAGATTTAATTTTAAAAACGTAAACCAATAATAATAACTTGATATACGTTAGGTATAAATAGTCGACTAATAAACTCCTTTCCAACCTTTCGACTATATTTGTGGCGAATTAAGGTCCAAAGTGGTAAAGGAGTTTCTAAGGCGACTATGCCTACCTTCTTTCAACGTAATAGTAGTAGTAGTTAGTTTAGTTTTCATTTTGTAAGGTTTAAAAAAAGCGCTAGCATCATACAAAGGCGAAATATTGTGTCAGTACCTACCTTAGCTACTTTGTATTTGAATACTTATAGAATTAAAGGTCCCTTTATAACAGTAGTTCACTGCACATCTGTTTTAACCTTAGTTAGGGCCTGTTTCACAATCGTCAAGTAAAGCATATCTGACACATAATTTTAGCCCTTTCTTTTTCTTACTCTTGAACATAGACAAGGAGAGAACTAAATTTAACTGGCACATAAATTTACTTGTCGATTGTGAAACAGACCCTTAATGATCCAAAGTAAATTATAATAACTAGCAATAAATTTGGTCAAGCACTTTTTGATTATTGGTCAAAATCGATAAATCATATTATAATGTTGAGGTAGAGTCGAAAAGTGACGAATCTTTTCCTACCGTGACTAGGGTGACGGAACCAGTAATGTACAAGGCACCAATAATGGACACTTGATTCTTATTTTGCAGAAGATAAGGGTTATTCATTTGTTTTGCAACAATCAATTTAGGACCGTATAAAATTTGAATTAAGAATGAAGTGTCCATCACTGGTGCCTGTCAGCTGAAAGTGTCCATTGGTGCCGTCACCCTATACATAGCTTTCGTGGTCAAACATAAGGTAGATCTTTTATCGCCTGGTTTAGATCGTTAAAACTAGTAATTGTAGTAATCGTTCAAGCTTTAAAATTGAGAGATACTTGTAAAATCTAAGCGCAAAAGGGAAATTTTAGAGGTAAGTAAGTATTTCTATTTAATCTCAACTAATTGGAACCTTGAGAGGCAGATTTTAATACCCCAATCAAAAGCTACTTTGATCAATTTGTAAATGGGGCCAACAATATTTAGTAATTATTAAATTAAAACTGTTTTTGACTAATTTGTGTATACAGCTTATTTAAAAAAATAAAATACGCGAGTATGATGCCAAGTGGGATCCATAGACGTTTTTACACTCAAGAGTAAAATCTTAACACTGCAATCCAAAGACTGCGAATGTGTTGCCAAGTCTGAGGACTAAGATGGAATGCCTCAATAATTTCACCGGTTATCTTATGCCCACAACGTGACACAAAAAAAAAGTAAGAGGATAAGATGGTAGAAGAGATCCCGAAGGTACCTGGTAAGACCTTCGGGATCTAAGTGGTAGACTTACCACCACAAAAATTTCTTAGAAATTAATTTTAACGCAATGACAGTATTAATAATATTTCGTTCGAAAGTCCGTAAATAATCACCGGCCCGTTTCTCAAAGCGTATTAGTCTTAAGGGGCTTCTAAACGGGCCATATTTTCACTGCAATATGTGGCCGGCAACTATTGGTGTCCCTCTCTTACTCGCATGTTAGAGAAAGACATCAATAGTTGCCGGCCACATATTGCAGTGAAAATATGGCCCGTTTAGAAGCCCCTTTATAATATTAGTGTTTTGTCTCGTAAATAAAACTAAAAAATGAGACAAAACACTAATATTATTAGACTAATACTTTACGAGAAACGGGCCCAAAAGACAAAACGAGGCTTTCACATTGTCACACAAAATAATGCTAGACACAGGGTGATATAAATCTGTCACACAGCAGCGACGTCACAAATTAAACCAAACGTGCCTCTGGCATGTTTGTAATTAAGTATTCCTCTTTGGAATGATGTCCTTCTCAAGCTAATCAAAATATTAATTTAACTCAGAAGTCGCAAACAATTTCCCGCCGAGTTAAGAAATATTTTTAATTCATTATGAGATAGCGACGCCTCGGCCAGAGGCGAAGCGATGGCTACTCTAGCGTACAGTACAAGGCTGTAGGCGCAAGCGAGTAATCAAAATCACTTTTTGGCAAAAACAAAGTCAAGATAAATAGAACAGAACAAAACAGAACAACAGCTCCCGTAGTTAATAACTAGTTTTCGGTTTAATCACGGGAACTGCCCGTTTTTCGGGAATAAAATGCATTCTTTGTTCTTCCCCGGGCTTATGCTATTTCCATACCAAATTTCTTTGAAATCGTCTTAGCTTAAAATTTAGTTTGGAAGTTAGTGTATACAGTTTTTAATCGTGAAGTCGCGTCCAGCTACTGACTTTATGTGCAGGTAAATTTATGAAGCGGGTAGAGTCTCTATTGAAAACACCTCAACATTTCTTTAGTTACTATTTAACGCTATACAAATGTTTTATTTCACGAAAACGTGTGTGTGTGTGAAGGTATAGATGCACGTAAACATTGTCTCTGAGTGCGTAGCTGTCGTCATTAAGCATCGCCATATTATGCGTGTCTATTATGTCTATACGCGTTACAATTGAAAGTTTGCCCCACTCGCTTTCGTATGAATAATACAACTATACTGGGCCTCTATTCAATACGGTAAAATGACATTGCTTTTGACGTGTTGTATAAAGTGCTTGAAAACAATACGATAATATGTCAAAAGTAACATTTTTTTACCGTCTAGAATATGTAAAGACTTTTTGATAAGCATTCTATAGAAAAGTCGTTCTTAACTTACACCACGCAAAGTTGTCGCCCGACCCGCCGCAGTCAGCTGACCTCCCTGAAATTTAATTAAACTAAGAAAAGCCGCGATAACCGCCAGACCGAAGGTTTGCAACCAGGTGTCGGTTGCAATATGCATTTAATTTATACTAAGGAAAATGATAAATGTGGGAAACTCAAATCTGTTCAGCAAATTACGATTTGTACTTCAAAGGGATTGAAGCCGAATTTTCAGTAAGAAAGTTCCATGCATGTTGAAATCGATTTCACGAAAGTAATTTCGATACGAATTAAAGTAAAATTTGTATCGTGAAATCTCCAGTGTCGCGTTAAGTCGCGCCGGCTATGGCGCTGGTAGCATCAATAGGTATATGTTTCTGCAGTTTATAATGTTGTTGATTTTGTAACACACTTGGTAATACAATTAGATCCAAGTAAGGCACTATATTGTATTTTAGAAGTGTTTACACACTATTTATGGATTAATATGCGGATATTTTCAATTTTGATTTAATTTTATGACATGTTAAATATTAAAAATTGTTCCTAAAATAATTATTTCCTAATTTTATATAAAACATTGACATTGTAACATCCTTTTACTCTTGTTACACAAATAAATTCTGATTCTGATTCACTGTGCCGGTGTCAATTGAAATGGGCAAAAATGTTAACAAAACAAAACGAACCAATTTACCATTAATACTCCTTAATCACGTAGGTACTTTTCTAGATCTAGTGAGGTCTTTTCAATGATTTATCCACTTGATCATATAAAATTAAAGTTTAAATAACTATTCATTATACGTTTATATAAATTAAAACTCTCGATGATAATTTAAAGTTATAGGTAACAAACAGTACTGTTAAACAAACAGTCCAAGTTTGTTTACATTTTTCCCCATTTAATTGAAACCGTCTTTAAGAATAACTATAACGAAACTACAACGTAGGACTTAAGATTGCATGAAAGTAATATAGTTTATCCGAGCAGAATTAGAGCCCCCGTGCCAGGGGTGTCATATCTGGCGATTCAGCTGGCTAGCTGACACCGCGAAACTGTTTAAGTCAGGCGAAAACATATACGAAAGCGACGATATTTTCTAACAGAATAGCTACCTAAAGATTCCAGACGCCGTGACATCATGAAAGCGGCAGCACTAATACGGATAAGCAAACAAAAAGTTTTTTAGACATCAAACGTTTGTGTATTGTTTTGGCCCGAAAAGGGGATTACTAAGGGAAAACGGACGTTTTATTCGTATTTGTTTTGCGTTCGTTTGTTCCAAGTTACCAAGTTTCTGAGAAAAGGGGTCGGCGGCATCGGAAAAAGCTGATGGTGGCCAGTGTGACTTGGGTATCGCTTATGATAGAATTACGTAACCTTTATTATCCCACTTAATATTATAAACACGAAAGTTTGTGTGTGTGTTAATTTGTTACTCCTTTACGCTGCAACAGGTAGACGGATTTGGATGAAATTTGGAGCTTATACCCTGGATAACAAGTTGTTATCCGTTGTTACCGGCTACTTTTCATCCCGGAAAATTTAAAGGTCCCCGAGGGAATAACCAAAATTTACGCAGACGAAGTCGCAGGTAGAAGCTAGTGTATCATAGGTATTTATTAATATTAATTTAATATATTATTTATTTGCGAATAATAAAATTTTCATTTTTACGTTCTTCTCGAGTCCGAGAGTTTAATTCTAATGTAAATAAGAGGATGAAACACCCGTAGGTACTCGTACCTACTGCTATTGAAAAATCCATAAAAAAATCTGAAACTTACATTGGTATAGGTAGGTAGCCAACGCGATGCGAAAACGTCCTAAGGAACATTAACAACAACTTTAATTACCTACCTGACATAATATGACATAGGTACATACTGTTATAAAGATTGTCGGTGGCCTAGTGGCTTGAGGTCCCAAGTTTGATTCATAGGATCCGCTGAGTACCAATGGGTTTTGTTTGTAAGTACACTAAAATTGATTGGTTTAACCGATGCTCTTCACGGTAAAGGAAAAACATAAGAAACCAGTGAAATGTGGAGTTCTATAAAGAGTTTTTTGTACTTACCCGACTGTTAAAGAAGGAGGTAAATGTTTTTGATCGGTATAGGTTCTTTATTCCCTCGTATCCATTGAACGGATAGCCCTATTTCGACAATTGAAAAAATACTAAATTGGCGGACTTAAAAGAAAATAAAAAAGGTATTTAGCATATAGACGACATTAATCAAAGTATGCAGTTGGTTTTGTAGGTTTCCTTTTTGTTAGACTTGTTTATTGTAATGTATTTTATGTCTAAATATAACCTTTGCACCTTGGGTTCGCTTTAATAAGTTTGATCGACATCTTGCATACTTCGAGTTCTCGTCGAGTTTCCTTAGTACAGTCACGAGATTAAATTTGGTACCCACCTAAGGTCCAAAGTCAATCTGACATTCTACAACAATAAGGTTGAGTTTCCTAAAAGTTACAAATGACTTGACATCTCTAATGACATTGACGACTTTAAGCATATTTTTCTTGAAATGGGTCCCAAATTAACGCTCGTGACCGTACCTCGCCACATCTATTTCCGAGCACGTAGTTTTATCTCACTTTTACAAATTCTGGGCGCGTTCCAAGCAAAACCTCCACCCACAAAACCTTACTACGGAGTTACAATAGCCTTCTCCTTGTCTCTCAGCTCACATATTGCTCAAGAGTAGAAGAGACAAGGTAAGCGAAATTTCGGATGTAGAATTTCGGGACTACTTGCTAGGAACGCGAAATTCACTTCGGTCATATCTTGCCCAAATTAACCTCTAGGAATTTTACGGGGCGTTGTTCAACTTTACAAGCACGCCCGAAATTCGTTGCACTAAGTGCATTCTGCTCGGTTTTTGAATAAATTCATATGAACGTTATGACACCGGGTATTTTAGAATATGGAGACGGCAAACGAGCTCACACACAGAGGCCACCTGATGGTAAGGGGTGGTGGATGGTGGTGGTAGTGGTGGTGGTAATTGCAAAATGCTTTACTAGTCCTTATGACTAAGATGGAAAGCCTCATTTCATTAGTTATCTTATCCCCGCAACGGAACACAACAGCGCGAACACTGCTGTTTGGCGGCAAGTTAGCGGGTAAGATGGTAGCGATACAGGCAGACCTTAGTGTACTATTCACTAAGGGCCGATTTTACCAACATTTTTAAACTGGGTAAAGACTAACTCGAGTTAAAATGACAGTTTTCGTATGAATCTGACGTTTACTAAACACGTTTTAAACACTTGAACTGAGTTTATCGTAAATTGATCGCGTTTAATTTCATTGGTGAAATCGGCCCTAAGACGGACTTGCACGAAAAATTTTACACTGGGTTAAGTCACTAACTCGAGTTAGTAAACGTCAGACTCATACGAAAACTGTCATTTTAACTCTAGTTTTTTTTGTCATTCTTACAAATTTTTCGCGCTAGCGGCCTTTCGTTTTTTTAAGTGTTGTTCTTTGACCTTCGTCAGTTTTTAATGGTCTTTAACCTCCTACAAAAAAGAAGGGTGTTATAACTTTAAGGTGTGTTTGTGTCTCTGTGTGTATGTGTGTGTCTATCTGTGACATCGTAGCTACCGAACGGATGAAACGATTTGGATGCTGCTTTATGTGTATGTGCCTTTTTTTTAAAGTAAAGCTAGTTTTTTCCGAATGGTTTTTAGTTAAGTTTCATGAAAATCGGTTGGGCCGTTTAAGAGATATCAGCTCAGTGCGGCTAGCACAAGTTGCCCGCGACTTGGTTGTCGCTCGGATCTCCCTATCTGTCTATAGTGCCCGGCCGTTAAGAAGTCAATCCTGACAGCTGTCATCGCAGTACAATTTATAACCTATTCTTAGGTTTGAGGTTATAATTTGTACTGAAATGACAGGTGTCAGGCTTTACTTCTTATCGGCCCGGGCACTATAGTCAGTAACGATAGAGACGCACCGAGCAAGCGAGAAAATACAACTTGTGCTACCCGTGCTGAAAGAAGGGGTCGACATTATGTTGGGGGTTTTTATCTAATAGTATTTAATAGTATCATACCTGGGACGACGATGTAGTACGGTTATCTTAACGGTTATTTCTAGATAATTCTCGAAAATGGAACTGGATTTTTGAAAATCCTTGAGCACGGCACATATCTTGGAGTATCACACATCGGGGAGCTAGACTGTAGATATTTGGCTTTAAAATTTTATGGAAGGTACTTATTTTGTACCCGATTGCCATGAAGGGTTATTTTTTTTGCGCGTATCTATTGTAGGTATGTAATATTCTTTATTACCTCGTATTGTCCAAACGCCTGGGGCCTGTTTTATAAAGCTACAAATTACAATTTACAGGTTACAAGTTTCCGTTTGACACAACCTCGACCAATGACGACGAGCCATTTGAGCAGTGTTGCCAGTTTCATCATGTCAGCCGAAAGACGTCCACTGCTGGACATAGGCCTCCCCCAAGGCTCTCTACTCAGACCGATCTTGTGCTTTTCGCGTCCACCGCGTTTTTACAAGGTTGTCACTCCATCTTGTTGGAGGCCTACCTACAGCCCGTCTCCCGATCCGCGGACGCCACTCAAGAACCTTCTGACCCCATCGGCCATCAGTCCTGCGAGCAATGTGCCCCGCCCACTGCCACTTAAGTTTATCTATTCTTCCAGCCAGTTAAGACCTGTAAAATTGTAACTTGTAGCTTTATAAAACCGACCCCTGGATGGATTTTTAATATTAAGGTATCGTTGGATTTGTTTTGGCAATCCAAGTGTCTTAGGATAGGTGACGTCAAAAAAAATCAAAGTGGCGGATTTTAAGTACAATTTGTATGTATTTTTTGTAATAGTGTTTGTAGAAAAATAAAACTAAAAAGTTTAAAATAATCAAAATTATTTAAGACATAAAAAACCCGACTGCTAAAACATGACATGTTCATTTTTCAAGAATTTAGTTTTTGTAAGATACCTACTTTTCTGTTTTATTTCAACTGCGCGGTGTTTCTACTTAACATAAAAGCACACGGCTGTGCTCAATTCCTCGTATCTGTCAGTTATCATGAAAACTGCTAGGCGTTCTGAGTACGAGGCAAATTGCCTTCGCAAGCCACTGAATTGCTATTCAGTATTCTTGAAGCGTCGCGGTTGACAGAAAATGCACGCTGGTAACATCACGGAAATACGGAAACCCATTATTTTATCGAATATCACTTCATCGATTGTATCATTTCATCGAACTCTATTTTCTGTTGAAACCACGATATTTTCAGGATGTCTTAAATATTAATTACGTAAGTTAGGTTTGGTTAGTCCTGGGACTGCCAAAAAAAAAACTCCTACGGCGAGAAATGCATCTCGAAGAAATGAAAATTCTGTGTAATGACTAATGATAGATACGTTAGTTGAAACGTGTTTTGATAAAACAATACGTACGCTGTAAATACACATGAACCTAGTTGCTACAAGGATTAATACGTTATTAGACTATTTTAATTAAATGTGACAGAACTCGCTCGTAGAACGGTTTAACCTTGAATCGCCGACACTAATTTCACCGAATTTTCATTTCATCGAACAGGCATTTCCACGTGCAGGAGTTATAATTGTTTGGTGGTCACAGGTCTAACCTAATCTAATCTACGTAAACCATGCTTAAGATAACCTAAAAACAATAAGGTTTCAGCAGAAATTAGCTGTCGATGAAATGAAAATTCGATGAAACAACGCATTCGTGAAATGAGCGACGGTGATTCAAGGAGCACCCACATAAGTACTTCTATGTTTCTGAGGCAGAAATACTGAAGTAAAGATTATCCCGAGAAAAAAGGAGAATGGAAACTTTTCTGACCTACTGTTTATCGTTGTCTTGGTATTTTACCGTGAGTATAATTGTGATAAATACATACACATGTGCTCGAGAACCTTCTACAGTTTCTTAGAAATTGTTTTCACTCGGTTAGTTCCGTCGTAATTGCATAAAAGCGGGAAAATTGGAAAAGCCTTTTCTCGCTGAAAATAAGCAGCCTCTTTCTGCGTCTTATCTTGCGGTGTAAAGAGGTTTAGTGTAATGTAGGTACCTACCTATACTTACAAATAAAGCGTTCAGAATAGGGAATATGCATGGATGTTTTAAATCGCATTTCTCAACAAAATATGAAAATACCGTAAAAGAGATCACCAAAAGTGAAATGAAAATTAAAATCGGCCAAGAAATACGGATGACACAAGCATTTTAAACTGCTAATTAGACAGCGATTAGACAGAGAGATCCGATATGCACTGCAAGACGTCATGTAACAGGTCGGCCATATAAACTCCATGTTAAATTCTGTTTTGCTAGAGAGAGATAGGACCAAATCTTTGTAAGCTTACATCTTGGTTATTTTTATAGCTATTCAAAAAATATTTTCATCATCAGCTTTTATCGAAGCTGTGAAAAAAGTCATCAATATTCCCTATAGTATATTATAACATGTTAACAAACTTAGTTGTATAACAACGTCCCGCAAACTGTTTTCACAGTTTGACAGTTGTTAAACAATCCTTGACTTAAAGGGTCTAGCAGGCTACGCTTACAAGAGTGGCCCCCACGAGGGCTTTGGTTATACTTTTAGGTGGAGTAGTGGCAGGACCTAAGACCACTGAATTCACTTCGAGTATCTTCTGTCTGATTTATTCATGAAAATGTAAAAAAAAACAAGTTTTTAAACTGTTATTTTACCTAAACCATGCAAGCGAGAGTAACCAAATAAAATCACTATTGATCAGAATATAATGGGGTTAATAATGCATATTTTACAGACATTCCTGTCCTTAAACTTACATGAAAAAAAAAAACTTTTCTGTTTTTACTTTTTTTTGCTTATTTTTCGACACTATTGTCAATACGTATACATATAAAGACATTTTCAAATGGTAGCGCTGGTGTAAGATATTAAATATAAAAGGCACACCAAGATTCCCAATATAAATTTTAACATGGGTATTAACACGAATAATTACACGAAAAAAAAACCTGCAGTTTTTAAAGCTTTACTTTTATTGAACTTGAGATATCGGTCTATAAATCATTTTAAATTCATAAAGTCGGAATACAGATATTTGGTGGAATACTGCACATTGCGCGAGCCAATATAGAGCTCGCACGTGCTCCTCAAGGCAGCACTTGTGAACACGGTGCTGCAGAAATTTGAGCCGGGAGCTGGCCGAAGAATTAGTATAGTCAATGACGTTAAAGCAATACGGTTAACGGTATAAAAGGGTTACTTACCGCAAGCTCGCATTTTGTACGTACTGTTTTTCTACTGTTTCGTTTGTCCGAATTTTCGTAAGTTAGAAAAAAACAGAAAACGTTTAACTTTCCTGGAATGTTATAAATCAAACCTAACCTTACCTACAGGTTTTGTAGGTTATATCTCTTTTAACACTTTAAACGGTTAATGGGTTAAAAAAAAACCTAACCCTAGTAATATTCTAATGTGTCCCAAAATATTTGTATGGAAAGTTCCTTTTGTGTTACCTATATTCATACGTTTTTGGTAACACAAAAGGAACTTTCCATACAAATAATTTGGAACACATTAGGATATGATTTAATTATTGCATAGTTTGATGTTCTCTACCCAACTGCCTTTTTTTTTAATTCTGGAGATGTCACTCATAGTGGTAAAAAAAGAGAAATTTAATGCTCTTTAACATAAGAGCAAAAGTATATCATTCAGATAAGAAAAACAGTTCCACCTCCCGGTCACTAAGTATCGAATAGTACGACTCGACGAGCTTATGCTTACGTGGAATAGCTGACCACGTCCAGAAACTCGTAGAAATACACTCACGAGCACGAGTAACGGGGCCGCGATGTACTGAAATTGCTTGCAAATTGAATATTTTTGCTCTCCAGTACCCTTACCATGAGTTACAATTACCGTACTCGCTAGTGAGTCGAATGACAGATGCACTTTATAAGAATACTGCGAGGTCTGCGAGAGACAGAGCTCGCTAGCGAGTACGGTAACCTGTAACTCATGGCAAGGATACTGTGTACCCACAGAACAGAAAAAACAGTAGAAGTGTCAAGTGGGCGTGTAACGTGTGGCATAGTTATGCGGAGTTCCGCATAACCTACCATACTTTTGCCGCGATCGCTTATTTCAATATTTCGATATTTCTAAGATAGGAACTAAATCCAGAAGCATGCCTTATTGTGCTATTTTGGAATGTAAAAACGATAGCCGCACCAAAAACATTTTCCATGGTGGCGTGTTGTTTTTATGATAGTTTGAGTATTGGCGATAACTGGTCTGATACTAAGCGAAGCTCATGCCACTTCCACTGTTTTTTCTATTCCGTGTGTCGCCGCGTGTGCCGGAATACCAAACAAGGCGGGTAAGTGCAATGTGATAGTCGAAGCATTCTATACTTTATTGGTAACCACATTGAATTTAAAATGCTTGTACTATTACTATGCAGTTAGTTTTTTTATTACCTACGGTAGCTCGTAGTAATGTAGAAGGATAAAGCTAATTCAATAAAATAATTTTCTTTTTGAGTGTATTGTTCTACCTTTTTGTATTGTAAGTGTTTAGTTGTTTTTAGTTTATAATAATAAGCGTATTTTTAAGGACTTTTATGTATTTCTGTTTTTGATGCTTTGGCGTAGAGTTGTAATACAGACATGTTTTTAATTATGAAATAATCAAATTACTAGTATCATATGACCTTAAATTAATTTGTATAACAGGCAATGTGTAATTTACTTACGTCAGTCGTTGCCAGTTAGATATTATGTTTTTTCCCCAAAATGACATTATTTAGGATGGTTTTGCTATAAAGTTACTTGTCCGTTCCGCGGTGTTTTTTTTACCGCCTTACCTTAATAATTAATAATTATTTAAAGTATAAATAAAATAATATTTTTTTGCAAACACAACACAAGTCGGCGTCTTACATTTTTATACCCAAAAGCCGGCTTCAGTTTGTATGTCTAGAAAGATTAAAAATATAATTTGGAGATATTTCATTGTTTTTAATACATTAAATTATCTATTAGTACCATTATATGCTCCTTTTTGTTTTTTTTTAACTCCACCGTGTATTTAGAAACTTAAAAAAGATGCAGTAAATTCAAAACTTTTAAACCAAAATATATATTCCACTGGGGCAACAGAAGCTATAAAGTCTACTTCCTTGCCAGAACTTACGTGCATTCAGGTAACTAAAATCTTGTTGTCACTTGGAGAAAAATATGTCGCGACAGTTGTTGGCTGGCAGCGATATCACTAGAGAATATTTTGAGTTCAAACGTTTCTTAACTTAACATGATAAGACATGTACAAATGGTCGATAATTACCTAACGTTATCATCAATACATAGTATAAAACAAAGTCGCTTCCCGCTGTCTGTCTGTCTGTCCCTATGTATACTTATATCTTAAAAACTACGCAACGGATTTTGATGCGGTTTTTTTAATAGATAGAGTGATTCAAGAGGAAGGTTTTTATGTATAATAAATGCTGGTTTATTGTACGGGTGTTACAGAAAACTCAAATAAACCGAAGCGAAGCGAGGGCGGGTCGCTAGTTAATTATAATCCGACGATTTGGTCGAGATGCATCGTGACCATGGCCGAGGATAAGACATTAAAAACCTTATTGTACATGTCTTACCATGTTAAGACCCGTTTGAACTTAAAATTTTCCGCTAGACATACCTCGTGGGTCGACTTTTGCGAAATTGGGCGTTCAAAAGTTGAAGATAAATCACATTGGAGCCCCTAACTTTGAAAATTCCTTTTTTACCGTTTTACGTTTAATTTAAATAAAGTTTCCGAGTGTTCGATTCTCAAAAATCAATTCGCTGGCGGCATCACACGATATTCATCGGCCGCAACGTCTGCATAGACTTAATATATTGTTTAAATCAATGAACGTCTGGCTAAGAATTGCAACTCTGCTCAACATGTCTGATAACGTCTGGTATTGTCGGACGGTTGTCGTACGACGTCACGCGATTTCATCTGACGTCACGGTCGAGATGACTTGTATTGCGGGACAATTGTACCGTAGTGAATAGGACGCTTCAATATACCTACCGATGAATCATTCGCGGGTCTTTACAAGCAGTAATAAAGCCAGAACATGGTTCATAACAAAACTACCCTAAAACAACCAAAATAAAGTTTTGAGACCCCGACTGAAAGTTTAATATGGTCGTCTATACGTATATATGACGAATTGAAAGCCCGACCAGCCGCGGCAATCAACTAAAACTATGTCAATGGTTTGCTCTCGTGCTTATTCTGTGGCAAAGCTTTTTCCAAAAAGTTTGGCTACGTTAGCCACATGCGAGTACATCATCGACACTTTTCACGGAGTTGAAGAGAAGTCGCCTCGGTCGAAATCGGCTGGATATCATCATCACATATGTGAATACTAGGGAATGCAATTTAACCGGTTAATAACCGTTTTTGTATGAAAATAACCGGTTAAAAGCGGTTATAACCGGTTATTTGCATTCACTAGACTGAATACCCATATGGCAATTTGTTTTGAATTATACCTACTGGGGAATAAATAATCATACATACATACCTAAAATTACACGTATACAGTGTGTAAATGGTATACGGGCGTTTATTAAAAATGGACATAGATTAATACTCTACTAATCAAAAACAGGCAGAATTGTTTTGATTACGCTAACGTATACACCGTTATAATTTTTTGAACATACTATCGCCCCGCTATGTACATCTAAGTCCATCTGTCAGGTAAGTAATTTTAAAGTGCACCGTGCATGAAAGAGTGTTATACATTGCGTGTTAAATTATTTTGTATGGATATTTTTTTTTTGTGTAATTTTGACAAAAGCTGCTTAGATGTGCTCATTAGGGGCTATACTAACCACAGTTAAAAGGAACGCCCGTATACTATTTACACACTGTATAATTAAAAACATGACCCCTTTTTTATAGCAATTCACATTTTTATGGTTTACTTATGTTTTACCAAATAATCATACTATTATTATGTTGAGAAAACGTATTATTTTCCAAATTTTCATTTTGCATAAAGGTATTTTCCAGCAGCAGCATTTTACTTTATTGTGGTCACACATCTAACCTAACCTAACCTGTAAAAGCCATAACCGCCCAAATACGTCTGTGAAAATGTTTGTAAAATGATATGGTATTCCCAGCTTTTAATAGCATCCCACTTGCACTCGCAACTGAAATAATATTTGTCACTTGTCATCATCATACCGCGACCACTCGCGGCCTTTATCTAATAGGTGCGATAAGACAAGGAACGCAGGTGATACATTACTCCGAAATGTTACAAGTCAGTCGCGAGCTTCCTACTTATGTTTCCTTCGTCCCTTGTCTTTACATGCCCATACCACGCCAATCTATTTGTAACTGGTGATTTATAAAATAACCAAAATTGCCGCTAACTATAAAATAACTGGGGCTTGTTTTATAAAGCTACAAATTACAATTTACAGGTTACAAGTTTCCATTTGACACAACCTCGACTAATGACGACCAGAGGCCCGTTTCACGAAGCAACAAGTTACAAATTACAAGCGGAAGTCTCTTTCTAACTCCTTTTGCTAGAAAGAGGGTTCCGCTTGTAATTTGTAACTTGTAGCTTCGTGAAACGGGCCACAGGGGCACGTTTTATAAAGCTACAAGTTACAATTTTACAGGTCTAAACTGGCAACATTGCTCAAATGGCTGGTCGTCATTGGTCGAGGTTGTGTCAAATGGAAACTTGTAACCTGTAAATTGCAATTTGTAGTTTTATAAAACAAGCCCCAGCCATTTGAGCAGTGTTGCCAGTTTAGACCTGTAAAATTGTAACTTGTAGCTTTATAAAACGTGCCCCTGGCAGCACTGAAGTTTAGGTTACTAAGCTGACCCCTCTTTGAGCATGGTTGCACAAATAAATTGCGAGGCCGTATGGAGGCCGTAGAGGTTTTGCTATAAGAACTTATGAACCTCATATATTGCACTCATATGCACCGCAAAAGCCTCGCGATGCAGCCAGCCGTTGGGAAATAACATTGTTCCGAATATTCCACGAAACAATTTGCTTTGAGCCTCGGAGGAAAACTGAATGTATAGTTATGAAGATTGTTTTCGGGTTTTTTTTTGAGTTAGGGAAGTTGTAATGTATAAAGAAAGATAATAAATGTACAGTGAACGCTTGTTTGGTAATAAGTTATAAGTTTTCGAGTGAACTGTGTAGGTTCTGTTCGCATTGTTCGCGTAAAGTTTAATAAAATAAAAGAGTTTAAGAAAAGGATTTTGAGTAAAATTCGCCACTGACTGAAACAGACGGCAAAAAAAATTACATTTTTTTCTTTCTTTTTTAGGATATTAATTACAAACCTTGGAATGGGACGAAATTTTAAATTGGTAAGTATAAGTATATCGACTTGGAAGGTGGTAGCAGGATCTCCCCTGTAAGGTCGCCGTCAATAGAACTTGCGAACTATGTAAACAAATTAGTACTGTTTGACACATAACCTCAAATATTCACCAAGCGTGTTTTTATTAAAAATAGTGTACAGTGAATAGTTATTTCATCTTAAACTTAATATGAAAATTATGATTTAGTGTATAAATCGTTGCAAAGATCTCACTTGATCTTTAAAAGTACGTGATTATCGAGTAATCATGGTGAATTGGTTCGTTTGGTTTTGTTTACATAGTTCGCTAGTTCTATTGACGGCGACCTTAGGTATGTAACATTCCTAGCAGATAATAACTGTGAGAAAAAACAGTCGGCAGGAAAGGCTTGCCTCGAAAATTGTTATTTTACAAAATCTTATTTCAACTCCAGCCTGCTTTTATTTTCAGCGATAATATCCCGTTTCTCGCTAGAATTTCTTACCTTTCGTAACAAAGCACGTCGTAAAATAAAAACACGTAATATCTCCGGTCTTGAATGTGGCGGGTAAGTCACGTGTTCCTAGGGGCGAGAAGTGCACTGCAGACAGTTATTGAGAGTTTGGAGAATATTCTAGAAATAGCTTAGAACATCCCAATCCATACTATTAGTTCATAAATACATAAGTTCACGCCTTCAATCCCAGAGTGGGGTAGGCAGAGCTACAGAATTACCAACAACTCTAAATAATTATTGATAATTCTGTAACTACATTTTGCAGAATTAGGCTAAGATGTTTACCAGCGTATTAGTGACAGGTTGCAAGCCCATCGCTATCTACAAGCCTTTATTCCCTTAGTCGCCTCTTACGACATCCACGGGAAGACATGGAGTGGCACTTTTCTAACCCGGCAACCACACGGGACACTACATTTAGCGTACATTAGCATAAATGCAAAAGTAACTGTGTTTCTTTGATTAATTGTTTGTTTTCTCAACTAAACCTTTGAACGGATTTTAAAGTAGGTAATAAGACGATAGATTGCGAGACTGAAAAAGGACAAAGGATGCCAAATATAATTTTGTCAATTACAAAATAGATGCTTTAAATAAGCACGAAATGAATGTCATTATATTAATTAATTTTATAATTATAAATTGAAATTATATTAATTATTGGGTATATTGGGTATTGGGTTTTACCGTGTGGTGCCGGGTTTTAGAATGTTGCCACTCCATGTCTTCCCGTGGATGGTGTAAGAGACGACTAAGGGACTAAAGGCTGTGTAGTGCTGTTAGACAAGGGTTACACGATCAGTTTGGCGTCAGTTCAGTCCGTGCTCGAAAGGGACGCAGCTATATTAACATAATAGCTGCGTCCCCCTCGATCATGATTGAACTGACGCCAGACTGATGAAATACTGAGCGTGTAACCGATGTCTTAGGCGATGGGTTTGCAACCTGTCACTAATACACTGGATAACATCTTAGCCTGGTTGTGCAAAATGTGGTCACAGAATTATCAACAAGTTTTTGGAGTTGTTGGTGAGTCTGTGGCTCTGCCTACCCCACTCTGGGAATGAAGGCGTGAGTTTATGTATGTATGTATGTATTGGGTATATTTCAGGTAGGACGTAGGTACCTATTTACGATTGGACATATTTCTAAGTGTACCTACGTAAATACAAATGCATATTTCTTTCAACCTATATCATATTGGACAATTTTATCATGGGGCTGGAGCATGATTCCATTTTAGACGTTATTTAGGTCGGACAGTTTTGTTGGTGATGTATTTCAAATTGTCGTTTTCTGGTTTGACGTGTGTACGGTCGACTTCAAAGAGCGGCATCCAGTTTTGGACCTTATTACAATGCAATAAGGTGAAAAAGTGGATACATATCTTTGTAGTCGACTGTACACGGATAGACGCGGCGGGGGACTTTGTTCTAAAGTAACATGTGGTGATAGTGATATACAATTATTTGTAATATCATGCATTCATTTAAATACATATAGGGTGTGCCAATTTTTTTTGCAAATTAGCATGAGTAAAAGCTAGTAAAAATGCAAATATTTCTGGCCCACCCTATATAACTCATAGTAAAAACACATAAAATTGTAGGCCTTTTATTAATATCTTGAGGCCGAGTTCAAGTATTTTGAGTTGTAAAAGAAGGGCTCAGGCCTGAAATATGCGTTTTCCTAAAATGTACAATTCTCAAAACGTCTGCTTTCTCACAATGTTAGCATTTCTATTTTGTCAGTTTTCTCAAAATGACTGCTATTTAAAATGTGTACAGTCTCAGAAAGTCGTCTATTCACAATGTTTACATTCCTATAATATTAGCATTACCATAAGTTTTGCTTTTCCGTTATGTTCACTTCTTTATATAGGCTTTCGTCTTGTTATGTTTGTTTTCCTATAATGTCTGCTTTATTTCAAATCAAAGTTCTAAATTTTCCAAGGCAGCAACCATCAGCATTACGTAAAATGTTGACAGGAAAATTAATTATACAAACTTTTGGTCAATTTTGGGTTGAGATGGTAAATGCAATCGAAAAATGTAATGTTTGAAAAATTCTGTTCTACTTAGGACTCAATTATAATTATATCGTTTTATATTCGTAGTTATTTCGTACAATCAGCGTCAAAAGAAACTGATCACTTAATTACCTTGTCGCTTTACTGTCACATAAGCAATGTCAAACAAGATTGTTAATGCGATAAAGTACAAAAGTAAGAAGTGATCAGTTACTTTTGACGCTGACCCTTTACCCGCCAACGACGCAAATTATAAAAATTTCGCTTTAAAATAATAAAGATACCTATAGGTGTAAATATGGCGTTCATGATTGCAGACATTTTGGGAATAAGACATTTCTGGAATGTAAAAATTGTAAGAAGGCAGATATTTTGAGGTTGAAGACATTTTGAGAATAAGCTCTTCCTGAAAAGCGAACATTATATGAAAACTGACATTCTTGGAGACAGACATTATAAGAAGCTGACATTTTGGGAAGCTGACATTATGCAAAAGACGTGCCAACATTGTGAAAATGCAGACATTTTGATAAAAATACATTTTAGGAAAACGCATATTTCAGGCCTGAGCCAAAAGAAGTCCGTTTAATTTAATTTAATAGTTGAATTTTCTTGAAATGTTATGTTCATTCGTTTCAGCGTGAGATAGGTGATGTTTTATTACTTTTTTAAATTTGATAATAAGATAAATTGTAAAATGGAAAGATTTGTGAATCTAAAACCTTGTTAAAACTTAAGCTTAAAAAAAAACATAGAATACACCTAAGTATCATTGGATGTACTTACGTACGACTAGGACCTCACTCAATGCATATTAACAGAGCATTCTGATTGGTCATTACAAGTGGTCAAGCGAGTGCTCGTCTGGGATTGGACATAATTAGGTTCATGAATTTTAAAAGGCTTTCGGTACGTGTTTGTTATTTTGTACGTGACGCAGTACAGGCAGGGCCTAAATGGAAGCTATGTATTTCGTTTGTGGCTAGAGTTCGTTAATTACAAGGTTCTTATGTAAGAAGATAAAATAAAAAAGTTCGTAAGCAGCAAATGTTACTATGACATATGATGTCTAAAATTAATAAAATGCAAAAATTGTCTCTATGGTATGAAAACAATGAATTTTATTAATTTTAGACATCATGTTTCATAGTAACATTTGCTGCTTAAGACCTACACAATCGATACATAATAGAAATATTGTTAGTTTTATTTTTCAAAACTTCCGGGTTCGATTCCCGAGCTGAATACAAGTTTTTTTTTAATGTATGAATGCAGTTTTTCTTGCTACTAAAATCAATGACATGGTTCCTAAGAACAGATCTTCGTATGTCTTATAGTTTCAGACTTTCGCATACTGACCGATCTAAATGGGCCACCCTGTATACTTACCATTTAAACGTTTTTTACGTCATGGTATTATTTTTGGTGGTATTTCCTTAATAAACAAACAAAGCCGCAAGTAAATGCTAGTACAGATAAACCGACAAAATCCAAACGACTTCCACCAAATTACTCCCTACTAAATACCTAACGCGATCAGCCAAAGACATCACTCCCAATCTACATCACATTCAAATATCACATATCATCTAAACGACCTAGATAAATTCAGCGAAGGCCTAACGCAGAGAATCTGTGCTGACCAGAATGTAGAGCCCCTTAATCTCCCAAACCTCCAAGGGCCTTGTTCTACCTTCCTCGTTACGGGGGCTCCGCTGGGACCGGTCGTAAGGTGGATCGGACCGTAATCGTTCATTTTTACGGATCCCCGATTATCCCGGTTCCGTACTGAATTGTTCCACGTGATTTATAAGATTGCTTGCGTTTTATTTTCGGCATGCAAAAGGCATGTTATAATTGATGTAGGTATGTGGCAATGGGTTGGTTTCTTAACGTTTGTTACCCTTTTTCATAATTTCCCTAATAAATTGTAAAAAAAAAATCTTAAATCGGTGTGCTTTCAAAAGTTTGATAAATGAGCATTTTAAACGTTATTAACCTTGCGTTTTATTTTACCCGGTAGAGAAGACTGGGATATCATTCAATACCTACTTTTTATTTCCACGGCTCTCATCGCTCTACAGACAACCTCAACGGTAAAATTTACATAAATTTGTAGCTCCATTTCGTTGCTAAAGAAAAAAACAATTGATATCCAAACAAACTCAATTAAAATATTGTCAAGATTAAAATACCAGATTGTCTAATATTCACTCCCAAGAGTTAAAAATTATAAACGCGTTAATAACCTTTGATCATCCATCACCATTCTTTTCTAATATCAGCAATAAAGACCAAAATCCCTTTCCGTCCCGATTTATTTCTAACTCATCATCAATCTTTCGCATCGGTTCACTTTCTTTTCAGGAAAACTTTCCAACTTCAAGTTCATTGTTACTTCATAACTTACTTAGACCTTCACGAAAGTTGCGAGGTTCACTTTCGACTTATTAGGACCATTATCACATTTAGCGGGAAACTAACTATTGAGTAGGCGGTGGACACGACCTTTATGTCACTGTCATTCGAACCATAAACATTCGAAGAGTGTTTTATTACACAGATAAACGTCTACAGAGCTGTGAAATATCTAATTTAGTTTTCAATTATTGGCACCACGAGAAAGACATTTTCATAAGGCCGTCTCTATAAACGTTATTTTTTGTTAATTGATTCTTGTACTAAAATTTTACTTATAAAAAACAAGTGAACACTGGATTATAATCATTCAGCCAGAAAGATTTAAATATTTTTGCGTACCTGGCCGAAAATAAAATGCGTTCTGAAATAGCGGTTTTCTTTTTAATTTGTTTTGTGGTATTATGTAATGCGTTCCCGGAGCCGCAGGAAGTCGAAGCGAGAGGGAAGAAAAAGAAAATTGCCTTGTTTGGTAAGTTTTATTGTTTTTCGTGAATACCTACATGACGAATTTTTTTCAACACGAAATGTAGGTATCGTTGTAAATGGATAATGTTATTCTAAATATTCTCAAGTTAAAAGGTTTCTCAGTCTAGTCTTTTATGAGATACTAAGAAACGAAAATAGCTAACAGAAGTGCGGACTTCGATAAGTAGTAGAGTCATAAAAATGTCACGTCCGAGCCGAGCCAATTAGATCACAGATTATAGGATATGTCTAAATGAATTAGATGTTGGTGTATGTAGGTATGTAGTTTTAACTGTCATTATGTACTTCCAAGTTAAGCAAAACCAAATAGCTTATTGCAAAAAAAACAACCTTACTTTGTTTACCTGTAGCATAACTTTATAGCTGGTATGATTAATTATTTTTTTACTCTAAACTATAATGCTTTCTTGTTTTTTTTTTTATATAATATAGGGAGGCAGACGAGCAGGCGGCTCACCTGATGGTACAAAACCCTAAAAAAAAACCAATACAAGCGCTAAACGTAACTGACCTTAATGACCATTATTATAGTTGAAATGTTAAAATCATGTCAGCATCGTCTATGGAAATGGCAGTCCATTTCCATTCCCATTTGCGATACGGAATGAGCATAATTTTAAAGGCTGGAGCTATATGGGATGTAAATGGATCCATAATGGATTTTCAATCGGTGCATATTAAGGTCTTTCTGCATGTAATGTGGGACATTGTGGGCTTCTCTTTTGAATTTTGCTTGATAAGGGAATTAGGATTCATACTGGTGTTTTTGTCGGATTGAAGCTATTGGAATTTTAGTGAGCTTGAATGGTGCAGTTGAGGGGATGATAGGATTCAGATCGATTGATGCAAGTAACAGAAAACCGAGCGTCGTGGAGATCCTTAGATCCTTAGGTATAATAATCGTAAAATGAATGAATTTGTAACCATGGAGTAGCTACGCCATGTTTTGTCTTTACCTGTCGTTGTGACATTCGACGGATACGGACAAAACATAGCTACTCCATGGTTACTTCACGTTTATAATAAAGGGCATTAGGGTTTTAACATGTAATTCTACTTCCTACGAATATTATAAATGCGAAAGTTTGTGTGTGTGTGTGTGTGGGTGTGTGTGTGTTAGTTTGTTAGGTACTCCTTCACGCTGCAACGGCTGGACGGAATTGGATGAAATTTGGAGTGGAGATAGCTTATACCCTGGATTAACACATAGGCTACTTTTCAATCGGAAAATTTAACAGTTCCCGAGGGTAAAACGATAATCAAAATCTACGCGGAGGAAGTCGCGGGCAGACGCTAGTTAGCTCATATGATTAAAAAAAACAATTTAGTATACTTTTTACTGTAACGTTGTTTTTCAAACTTTTTCAGTACTTTTCGATAAATATATTTAGTTTAGTACTTTTCGATAAATATTAATAAAACGTATATCAGTTAATGGATGATTTTCGCATGTTAACTAATACAACAATGATTCGACGCGCCGTCGTCACGGCGCTCATGTAACACTTAGGGGCCGTATCAGTAATCTAATCTTGAGTAACGTGCCAGTCTCAATACGCGAGAGAAATGACGTTCTACGACTTGACTTTTACTTAGTCGTGTCTTGAAGCCGTCATTTCTGCAGAGCTCCGTCGTCACGGCGCTCATGTGACACTTAGGGGCCGTATCAGTAATCTAATCTTGAGTAACGTGCCAGTCTCAATACGCGAGAGAAATGACGTTCTACGACTTGACTTTTACTTCTTGAGGCCGTCATTTCTGCAGAGCTGAGTTAATCAGTACAGTAAATTAAAAAAAAAATGCGGCCGGACTTATATTTAAGTAGCTGACACAAGAACGCTGCCTTTAGGGGAAGTTTTAGGTATTTTTCCTCAAGGTGCTGGAACAACATTCCTCCGCCAATCAGAGATGCTCGTTCAAAACTTTTCATTCATTCAAATCATTTAAGCTTTTAATAGTAAATACAAACTGCACTTGCTAAATGAGCAGAATCTTCAGGCCAATATATAACTGTTTCAGTTGGATAATATTTAGTAATTTAAAAGTAGCATTATAATTTCGTCCAGGCAACGTCGCGTTAAACTTGAAGTCACAAATGGAAGCATGTAGGTTTTATTCTCTTACGACACGCACACAAGCGCACAAATAATGTTGTACTGAGTAGACCTAATTTGGTCTGGTTTGAGTGGCATTACATTAGTGCGTGGACGACGTTTCTATGGGTTGATATTCCATGAATGCAACTTATTTACGTAATCAAAGACTTTTTCAACCTCAAATTCTCTAAGATTTTTATTTCAAATAAGCGCCTGATAAAATATTGTATAATGTTTAACATGCTTTATTTTAAGCTAAACTGGTTTAATTATATATTTAATTATACTTCCAATAAAAGGTGTACCAACTTAGCGACAAATACAGTATGGCAAAATAACAACATTTAACATGCTTAATGCTCAAAAACTGTAAGAAATGTCCGACAAAGTCGACGGAGCTCCGCCTTGCGGAGCTCCTGTTCCGCGTAGCTGAGGCACTTCGCGCCTTGATGCAACTCTAACCTAACCTAACCTATCAAGGTAAGATGACCTAGTTTAGGTATGTGCTCGTCATCTCACCTAACTTTTGTTTCAAGTAGAAGACTTCAATTCAATTCAAGTGGTTAGTTCCAAATTTTTCATTATCGCATCTGGTTTGTGAATTTTCGGAATTATAATTTTCGTACAAAGAAATTTCGGAATTGTCAACATTCGTAAATATAATATTCGGAAAAACGTTTTCGTGATTTTAATATTCGGTAATATAAAATTCTAGATTTTGATATTCGGCCTTATATTTTTTCGGCATTATAAAAATTCGGAATTATGAAATTCGGTTTTTTCAAATTCGGAATTAAATAATTCGAGATTTTAGGGTGTTCCCTTCCTAGGTTAAAAATAACTTTCATAATTAATCTTCCTTCATTGTTTCAGTGTACTTCGCGGATATAATACTGAAGAAGTTCTTCATCCTCAAGTTGGTGTACGCCTTCGTATTCTGGCTGGTGATCCACAAGGCCGGCTACTTCCTGGGCTGGTTCGTGTCTTACCTGAAAGAGAAGAAGCATGAGTTCCATGATCACGACATTCACGACCACCACGGGCCACACCATCATTATGAGCATGAATATGGACCTCCGAGCTATGGACCTAGTTATGGTCCTAGCTATGGACCTTATAAAAGAAAGAATTATTAGTTACTAAGCTGTTTTCTGGCTGGTGATCCATGAGGTTGGTTACTTCCTCAGCTGTTCCGTGCCTAACATGAAAGAGAAGAAGCATGAGTTCCATGATCACGACATTCACGAAATCCACGGGCCACACCATCATTATGAGCATGAATATGGACCTCCGAGCTATGGACCTAGTTATGGTCCTAGCTATGGACCTTATAAAAGAAAGAATTATTAGTTACTAAGCTGTTTTCTGGCTGGTGATCCACAAGGCCGGCTACTTCCTGGGCTGGTTCGTGTCTTACCTGAAAGAGAAGAAGCATGAGTTCCATGATCACGACTTTCACGACCACCACGGGCCACACCATCATTATGAGCATGAATATGGACCTCCGAGCTATGGACCTAGTTATGGTCCTAGCTATGGACCTTATAAAAGAAAGAATTATTAGTTACTAAGCTGTTTTCTGGCTGGTGATCCATGAGGTTGGTTACTTCCTCAGCTGTTCCGTGCCTAACATGAAAGAGAAGAAGCATGAGTTCCATGATCACGACATTCACGAAATCCACGGGCCACACCATCATTATGAGCATGAATATGGACCTCCGAGCTATGGACCTAGTTATGGTCCTAGCTATGGACCTTATAAAAGAAAGAATTATTAGTTACTAAACAGGAATATGGTCATTGGAGCTATGGACCTTAGCTATGGACCTAGTTCAAGTTAGCCATGGACCTGATAAAAGAAAGAATTATTAGTAACTAAGCTGTGTCCTAGCTGGTGATCCACAAGGCTGGTTACTTACTAAGCTGATTCCTGTCTTACCTAAACAAAAAGAAGAAGGAACACTGTATTCATAATATAGATAGAACCATTATATCAACTAGAAGAAAATATACTAACAGAAGCGTCAATAAAATGACTTATTCTAGGTGCCACGTAATGTTACAGTGACAATAAATAGGTACTTGATCACACGAATCAGAGATTTATGTGTATTCGCTATGCGAGTAATTTTAAATATTTAACTTTGTTTAGATTATAAGAGAAACAACTTGAAAGTTTAATAACTAAGAATATTATTTAAAAAGTGTGAGTACCTATCTACACCGTGCCCGGGACGTACCCGAAGGGTTTTAACCATCGATTCTAGACCCTATTTGGAGTATATAATAATCTCTGTCACCTAGTTAACCTAAAGCATTATTTACTAAGAAATTGATTAAATTATTTTGTTGTACGTTGATGATATTACAAGGTACTTACAACATGAATCTTCCTAGTAAATAATGCTTTAGGTTAAGGTGACAGAGTTCAAATTAATTTAACTATGGAATTGTTTTTAAATAATAAAAATCTCGGAAATTATGCGTTATTGGACTACATGTTATACCACATTATATACTCCAAATAGGGTCTAGAATCAATGGTTAAAATCCTTCGGGTACGTCCCGGGCACGGTGTTTAAATCTTTATGTGAATAAATTATCAAAATATTCCTAACCTTTCAATTACAATAATATTCGCTGTTCTAAAGTTATTTTTAGTAGGTACTCTTACAACCCTCCTCGGTCTATTGTTTTAGGGTTGCGAAAGGTCGATAAAGGTTCAATAGATTTATTATCGGCGATAAATTCAAATAACTTCGCGAAGAATCATTATCTATTGCAAGGCAGGGAATAAAAGAAAAGTTTTCTAATAAATGTCTAGTGTAATTAAGTGTAATAACTCATAATATTATTTTGTTCACTCAAATGTACAGGTATGATTTATTTTTGATTAAATTTAGCTTTAGAGATAATAAATAATCTGAAACGTTTGTTTTTCTATTCTTTGTAAATGATTGGTTATGAACACAATAAATTGATACTTAGTTGTCTATAATATTATGAAAGAATCAGCTCGAGTAAATAATAAGAAAAAAAGGCGTTTAAAAATTTACGTAAGTATTTGGATTATCCTTTTAAGACAAGTAAAAGCGGTATTAATATCAGTTTGCAATACCAGTTTTGTGGTGGGCACAGACAGACAGACAAAACAGTTAAACTTATAATAACTAACATACTTATCCGAATCGCTACCACCATCTTATCCTTTAACCTACCGCCAAGCAGCAGTGTTCGCATTTTGTGTTCCAGTGTGGGTATAAGACAACCGGTGGCATTACTAGCATGGAGGCGTTTCATCTTAGTCCTCAGGGTTGGCAACGCATTTGGAGTCTTAGGATTGCAGTCTTAGGATTGTAGTCTTGAGAATGAAATTGTCTATAGATCATAGATTCCACTTACCATCAGGTGGCCTGCGTGCTCGTGTGCATTCTCCATGCCGACCATGCCATAAAAAATAGCCCTTTTTAGGGTTCCGTACCCAAAGGGTAAAAACGGGACCCTATTACTAAGACTCCACTGTCCGTCTGTCTGTGACCAGGCTTTACTCATGAACCGTGATAGCTAGACAGTTGATATTTTTACAGTTGATGTATTTCTGTTGCCGCTGTAACAGCAAAAACTAAAATCAGAATAAAATAAATATTTAAGGGTTGCTCCCATACAACTAACGTGATTTTTTATAGATAATGTACGGAACCCTTCGTGCGCGAGTCCGACTCGCAATTGGCCGGTTTTTTCATTTTAAGATAGTTTTTTTCGTAGGTGTGCTCAAATGAACGGAAAATCGCAATGCACTCCGGTGATTGGTCGAAATGTAAGCTTTCCAATTGGCTGCATGAAATTCAGATGAGTTTAGCCGTGAATGTAGGCTTTCAGGGTATTTACTGCTTGTAATTGGAAATGTTTCTGCGAGGAAGGATTTTCACATCTCAATTACGGGATGTAAATGACATTTACATCCCTAGGGAGTAAAGTGATATGAAAAAGAGAATTGGTATAACATAGCCATTAATATTGGACCCGTCTTACTAAGCCTCCGCTGTCCGTCTGTCTATCTGTCTGTCAGCGGGCTGTATCTTAATGTACATTAGACTGTTAAAATAATAATTCTATAAAAAAAGCGGCCCACACGCAATAATGGTACGGGACCCTTCGTGTGCGAGTCCGTCTGCACTCTGCCGGTTTTTGGGGTACCGTACCAAAATGGTAAAAAAGGAACTCTTATGGTGAGACTTCGGTGTCTGTATGTCTGTCTGTATGTCACAGCAGTGTTTCAGTTTCAGTTGACTTGCTTGCCCTATTTTTAATAAAAACAATGTAAAATTATTTTTCTTAATATTTCAAAAGGGGTCTAGAATGGGGGGTTGATAAATGAAAGTGATTTGATTATAGCAAATGAGTTGTCATATGAAAGAGTTTAATCTGCATGTTTCAAAATTATTGTTTTTATAATTTTCAGTGACGTATTTAATTTTTATTTATAGCCAAAAATGTACATAAAATGACCCTTATCTCCAAACTTTATGAACGAAAATATCTGAAAAATTCCTGATTTAAAGACGATTATATATAATTTACGCCAACCACCACCAACCAACCAACCAATTTTATATGAGCCAATATGGACCCATAAATTATGTCTTTAATTTTATTTGCGTTTTCCAAGCATAATATTTCCAAGCATACTTTTCCAGAACTGTAAAATTTGACAACGTTATTTTATTTTACGCGTAAATTATATATAATCGTCTTTAAATCAGGAATTTTTCAGATATTTTCGTTCATAAAGTTTGGAGATAAGGGTCATTTTATGTAAATTTTTGGGGGTCCATATTGGCTCATATAAAATTGGTCTTTAGATTTTTTATACAAATAACGATTTGTGTCTATACTCATCATTTCTTCGAAAAATTTTCCTCATACTTCATTTCTTAGAAAAATATTGCTCATACTTATCGCAACTCATAATGATTTTTTTTAAGAAACTGTTACTTTTTGAGGATTGTTATAAATCTAACCTAACCTAACCTAATTTTATCTACACGTAAGATATTTAAGAAAATCTGAAAAGTGTACGGTTTCATGAATATTGGCGTTATAAGTTCAGATGATTATGAGTTCCGATCATTAGTATAAACATTTTTTATGAAGATTATAAGGAGTGATCATTATGATGTAAAATGGTATGAGGAACATTTTCGGAGCTCCAATAATCGGAGTTGCAATTTTATATGAACTTTGGCGCACCCATAATTTATGTATGACGGTAAATTCTTGACAATAATATAAAACATCATAACTTTTGTCTCAGTTGAAATAAAAGCAGAGTGCTTACTCGGGTGAAAGTATCAAAAAATTGCTCCCTCGAACATACTATAAGCGCTCTCGCTGGCGCTAGTTCAGCGCAATATCTCAGGATGCAATTGACCTCTTTCTTCCCTTGGTTAACAAAATAAGGGGTAACGAATAAGTTGCAAAATTACTTAATCGCAAAATGACCACATCGCTTGTAAAGTAGAATCATTGGATCTGGCTCTAGGACATTTTTTATGCATATAAGAGTATTTATTTAGCAACTAAGCTTTGCACGCGTCTCCTCCCATATCCAGTGTTCTGATCCGGCTCATGGATTATATTAATGTGTGCCAAATTTCATCCAAAATAGTTAAGACGTTCATGGGTGACTGAAACACCAACATTTAAATACAATTACATACTTTCACATTTTATTAGTACGAAATGAGATATTATATAACCCAATTTATTTCACTAAATAATGTAACAATTTGTAATGTAACGGGATCCAACAAGCGTTAACGGAAATGTCTCTTACAACAATGTGTTCCGGAAAATTTGCCGAAAAATAAACCGGGTCCCAATCCGGGTCTCGCTGTGATCCGGGTTAACGGATATCCGTAAATTCCGACGCTCGATTATAAACCGTTTACGCGTGTCATAAACCGGCAAAGATTAGGATATAATTCAGACGGTGAATTAGGTTTTTATAGCTGAGCGGTTTCACACGATTTTGTCCGCGTAAGGCACTATTGTAATTGGCTTGAAAACTTGAATTTTTCGGGACAAAAATGCCCTAGGTTATGATTGAAAGACAAACTACCCAACATTCCAACTGTCACTTAATTATACATACAGCGTTATCCCGCGATTTTGTCTGCTTAGAACCCTCATATCGTAAATTCTGGAAGTAAAGTACTTATCTTTTTTTTGGGATTAATATAATTATCTTTACTAATATTATAATTATAAATGCGAAAGTGTGTTTGATATTTCTTACTTCGAGCTTTTTTACCTTTGCGTTCCAAGCTTATATTTCTCTAATTACTACTAACTCTTCTTGAGTTGCTGGTGTTATAGGTGGTGGTGATTACTTCCCATCAGGTAACCCGCATGCTCGTTGCCTTCCTTCGAACGATATTTTCTGCTAAAATCATGATGTTTTCCACATAATGGAGGGTTATCTGCGGTAACCCATCATTTCATCGAATTTCCGTTCATAGATTTTATCATTTCATCGAATTTCATTTCATCGAACGATTACCTGCGGTAACCCATCATTTCATCAAATTTCACTTCATAAATTTTATCATTTCATCAATTTCATTTCATCCAATCAAATCGAAATCGATAATATCTGCTAAAACCATGATGTTTTCAGGATAACTAATTTGAACATTAATTACGTAGGTTAGGTTATGTTACATGTAACTACCAAAAAATATTTACTCATGCGGTAAGAAATGCCTTTCGATGGAATGAAAAGTCTGCGTAATGATACATTCGTTAAAAGGATTTTCTATAAAATAATACCCCTTATCTGCCTACGGGTTTCCAACGCTAGTGTCGCGTCTGCGGCCTTTTTCTGTACTCTAGAGACCCGGTTAACGATGATTGCTCGAAGGTTTTGTAGCGCGCCAAATATTACTGCCCACGCCGCAGCACAAACGTGCCGTCAGTCGTTAGCTGTGTAAGCTATGGATTTATTTAACTGTTTTGTAGTACTGCCAATAGTAAACGTAAGAGGTATATAATACAACTAGAGGACGCCGGTGACTTTGTACGCGTAGAATTGGTTTCCCGCTAATCCCCCTATTTCTTCCCGTTGGGGTCGATTTTCGGAAAATGCTTCCTCTAGACTTCATAAGGAACCTATGTGCCACATTTGGAATCTCTAGACTCAGCGGTTTGGGCTGTGCGTTGATACGTCAGTCAGTTTCTTCTTTTATATATTTAGACTAGAGGACGCCCGCGACTTCGTACGCGTAGAATTAGTTTCCCGCTACTCCCCCCCATTTCTTCCCGTTGGGGGTTGATTTTCGGAAAATCCATTCTTAGTGCTCACTTACATCATGAAAGAAACCCCTGTACCAAATTTCAAGTTTCTTGGTACAGTAATTTCGGCTGTGCGTTGATACATCAGTCAGTCAGTTTAGCCTTTTATATATATAGATTATACGGATACTATCGCTACTCCCTAATAAACTGTCCAATTTTCCGGGATAAAAAGTACACTGTCCTTTCCCAGGGTACAAGCTATATCCACACTATAACTCATCAAAATCGGTTCAGTGGTGTAGCTGTAAATGTTTAACAAACAAACAAAAATACAGTTACTTTCGCATTTATAATATACGTATTGGATGAAGGAAGGTGAGGCTAAAAAAAGGTTTAAAGGTAAATAGAAATTGCCTCACAGAGACTTTATTCTTCACGTTAACACCTTAATTGCTTTTGAGATTGTAATCGTATTGTTTTGAACTCGGCCGCCATTACTGTCAAGTAAATAAGAGCGAACGTTGACAACACGATAACATGTCAAAAGCAATAATAGTTCTGATGAGTACAATTAAATAGAGTCCCTGAAATGTTTATTGCAGTTTATTCGGTCACGATCGTAGTTTTCTTTGCGAGGCAAAGCAACATGCGTTCAGTGTTATGTATTCTATTTCTTTGATTCGCTCTGCAGCCTAAACGGCTTGATGGATTCATAAAATGTGTCGTTAAATTGGCCTTTGTTGTGGGAGTGACAATAGGCTGTGTGTGCGTGTGCGTGTCGTGTGCGTGTGCGTGTGCGTGTGTAAGCCACAGCACCGTTGCTCTAAAACAGGTGAACCGATTTGGATGAGAATGAGGTTTTTTAATTTGAAAGCTGGGTCACAATTATATCGGGGGTCGTTATCTATGTTATAGTATTATATTAACAAAGTAATGAGAACCCTGACATATATTTTGACATAGGTATTACGGAAGACTATACCTATCAAAAACTGCAGTCGGATTTTTAAAGATTGCTTTTTATTACACTTTGTGCATCTTTTCCTATTTTTCTTCCTTTAAAACCCTTTTTGCGGAACCCTAAGCAGCCCGTAATAGAAAGTAACCGGGCCCTGTGACGGCGTGAAACCAATTTCAAGGTGAATGACAGCTGAGACCCGCACGTTTGTGTAGGGACACCATGATTCGTCAAAAATGGAGACCGATACATCGAAGGTAAATAAATGTTTGAAGGATGAAATCAAGCAGACAGGGTAAAAGATAACTTGTAGTTTGCGCCGAAGAGTGATCTCACAATATCCTTTCCTCATATTGGAACTTAAAAAATGTGTATCGGATCAACGATACTCAACTACCTCTATTATGTATTGGTAAGTACTATGGTCAACGAAATCATTGAATAAATATTTAAACACACAAACAAACGAATGCCGGCCTACTTGATTTTAACACTTAACGTCAATAAGTGGCTTTTGGTCGTTGCCAATCTTAAGATTATACGTTGACATCCACGAGTGTTGCCTCTCACGAAATTTCACAGGTGTTTCAGCTGTGAGTAATAAAATAGATAAAATAAACATAAACTTAACAAACACACATACATACATAAACTCACGCCTTCATTCCCAGAGTGGGGTAGGCAGAACTACAGAATTACCAACAACTCTAAAAACTGGTTGACATTTCTGTAACCACATTTTGCACAATCAAGCTAAGATGTTTACCAGCGACAGGTTGCAAGCCCATCGCCTAACAGTATACTATAAGCCTTTATTTCCTAAGTGGCCTCTTATGATATCCACGGGAAGACATGGAGAGGCACTATTCTAACCCGGCAACCACACGGGGGAAACTAAACATGACTTTAAAAAATGGGTTTTTACTAAGTACCTACACATGAATCTTGTTAAATGAAACACCGCTCCTCGCTAAGTTTACTACGTCTATTTATACCAACATTCTAATTTGTTAATTAAATTAAATTAAACGAAGTAAACCAAAGCCCTCATGATTTAAAATGCAGTCTGCAAAAAACATAAATCAAAGAGCAGATTCCTACAAACCGCAAACGCGTGGCCGCAGCTATCCCTAAGCTCATACAGGGTGCTCCGCCGCGAGCGAATTCCCGCGATATGAGCGCATTCCGAGCGAGGCGGCGTCGTGTGAGCCGTCCGCGCTCGCGTCGATTGTCTGAAACGTCACGCGGGGACACGGCGGTTTTGTGGAGATACAGTATCAACACATTGATTTAAAATGACTTTTGTAATGATAGTAGATGGATATTGCACAACATAGAGATATAAAATTAAGGGCTGATTTTCAATCCCCAGATAAAAATATCTGTCAGTTAAATGTATTACTATCCTTTTCTGAAGTCATATGAAAGAAAAATCATAAGAAAGCTAAAATTTACCTTCCGGATAGCTTTATCTGGGGATTGAAAAATCAGGCCTAAAGCAAATAAAAATTATGTACATACATTTATCTTATTTTTATGTTAACCCCTCACATACAAAACGTAAAGTCGTCAACATAAACGTCATCAACGTAAAAATAATTGAACACCCTTTACCAATAGAGCCGTGTTCAAATAATTTTGAGCACCCTATTATGTTCTATTGTATTTGACTGCGACTGTACTCTAATATAATGTACGATTTGCCGAATTCGTAAGAAAAAGTTATCTGAGTAAAAGTCTTTTATAAGTTCAAATTAAATTAGGTATGTTTTCCTTCGAAAATCTGATCTACAAGTCGTTTTACTAGATCCCATAAAAGGATTCCCAACCTAATGGATTAAATGAAAAAAACCTTTGAAACCTTTACATTTTACATTTGTAAGAGTAATGTGAGTTTTTCTTTAGGAGATGATACTGATTCGGTTAGCTTTAAAGCCCCTAACAGATTTTGCCGTGAACTCCTAAAGGAGTTTGTTTTGTTTGAAAATAGGAGGCTGGGCATTGAATATTTTAAATTGGAATAAAAAGAGGAACGTTTTTTGCGGGATTTCAAGTCACGTTAATTTGGTGGTATTTGGATGCCTACACCTAATTTTGACAATTATTCATCATTCAAAAACCATTTCCAGACCGGCGGTCCGACTATTATATGTATTACTAGAGGACGCCCGCGACTTCGTACGCGTAGAATAATTAGTTTCCCGCTAGTCCTCCCATTTCTTCCCGTTGGTTTGGAAAATCCTTTCTTAGTGCTCACTTACATCATGAAAGGAACCCCTGTACCAAATTTCAAGTTTCTAGGTACAGTAGTTTCGGCTGTGCGTTGATATATAAGTCAGTCAGGTTTGCCTTTTATATTTATAGAAGACTAGCTTTTGCCCGCGACTCCGTCCGCGTAGAAGTCGTTTATCGCTGCTCCCTCGGGATCTGTCTAATTTTCCGGGATAAAAAGTAGCCTATGTCCTTCCCCGGGACTCAAGCTATCTCCATACCAAATTTCATCTAAATCGGTTCAGCGGTTCAAGCGTGAAGAAGTAACAGACAGACAGACAAACAGACAGACAGACACACTTTCACATTTATAATATTAGTATGGATAGTAGGTATACAGTATATAGTATGGATGAAAACCAGCGTCAAGAATAGTAAGCCTGACACCATGCTGAGTGGCAACCTTTTCGGTGTCAATTTTAGATCAAATACCTACTCTAAGTTTGTATTATTCTTCTTTTTTAAAATATTTTGAATAAACCACTTCTCTATTCTATTCTATTATTACGTACAATGCCAATTTTATTAACCTGCCGGGACAACTTAAACTCGTCGGTTAATTCATCCGTCGACTTGAAGATTGAGTTACTAAAGAGAAAGACTATAAAATATATCAATTTAAACACCAGAGTAACATATACAACGCTGAGGCATGCAGTCCTGGCAGAGATGGTTTTCTTTTTTAGCCTAAAAATAATGGACGAAGTTTTTATGGGAAATTTCGAAAAGTTACCTAGGCTAATGTGACGGGTTAAAAAGATTGTGTTGTTTTTTACTTCGAAGTGACAAGCCGAAGAGTGATTAAGGCTAAAAAAAATGAAAAGAAACCTTTTCGTTTTTTTTTAAGAATGTATTTTTTAAGAGCTCAAGCTATTTTCGTAAAAAAAAACATCAAAATAATTCCAGCAGTTTACCCGTGAAAGCGTAATAAAGAAACAGCCCGACGGATAAACATTACTTTCGTGTTTATAATATTAGTAAGGAAAAAACACATTAAGCCATATTTTGGCACGTTTACGGAATAACTCTTTAAAAAAAATATTTAGAATAATTGGATACAGAACTAGTATTGTCAGCAACAGAAGTAGAGCAGTTGAAGAGCTCAAAATTATCTACACACGCTCTTATTCTCTTGACAATAGAATCGTGTAGACATCATTTTTAGCTCTTCGAATGGGGTAGGCAGAGACTATAGAACGCCAGGTGCACTTATACTTCCGCAACCAACTGACTATACGTACGTAGTAAATAATTCATTTGACAAACGATATACATGAAGTAAGTAATATAACAATAACTGCCAATCAAAACTAAAACTAAGCTGACATAAAAGTAAATCCAAGATATAAAAAACTTCTTAAACATTAAATCGAAGAATGGCCCCTGCAGCATTGTACCGATGCTGGCAGCATTTCCTCATTGAATGACTAAATTAATTCATTGAGCGCAAAAACTGCCAGCTCTTCGGTCTCCAGCGACGTCAATGAGCCTCCTTGGAATTTATTTCAATAGGCTTAGGCGCTTGTCCCACCAACGACGACGAAGCTATTAGCTGACAGACTATTTTCTCGCTCAAGAAACGAACAAAAGATATTGACCCCGCGTCAATAAAAGAGACAAATATAATTAGTTGATCGCTGGCTATTTACACTGCCGGCGAGAACTCTCTCTCCAACAAAAGATATTTATCCCGTGTCAATAAATAGACGCATATATTATAAGAACTTTTGATTGGTTATCAGAGTTATGATGTCATATTAAGTTCCAATTTCACCAAACGATGTTAAATTTCATCAATGTTAATCAACTGTTAGTTCATACATTTTGAGAGCTGTTAATGCTCTAATCGTCTGTTAAGTGGTTAACATCGTTTGGTGAAATTGGTACTTGCGCTATTGTATGGGTTAAAACACAAGCGTTTCAAATTATGACGCCACCTATGTATGTTTTTATCAACATAAATACATACATACATAAACTCACGCCTTTATTCCCAGAGTGGGGTAGGTAGAGCTACAGAATTACCAACAACTCTAAAAATTTGTTGATCATTCTTATGATGTTTACCAGTGTATTAGCGACTGGTTAACAACAATTCTATGATATACTACGAGTACTACAATGCAACCGCAAATATAATGTTTTGTAAACAAGTTATTCGCAATTCGTTACTAACCGATTATGTATCAAGTGCGCCATAAAATTCCAAGTAAAAAGAAAATCGCTGAGCTGGAATACGAAACGAGCTGATAAGCTATTCCCATTGAGCTAAACGAGCTCTGTGAGCGGAAGGGCAAGTCGACGGGATCGAGCGAGAATTGCTGCATTTACAGCGGTGCATACAAATGCATTTTTTTTCTGAATGCCGAAAAAGGAGGGCGTTTTTATTGTCCTGGGCCTTCAACTCGGAAACGTAAGAACAAAGCTTGATATTAATGTATGTGCTGATAAGTTATTTGGAGATGGACATGAGGGAGTATTGTGTTGAAGCTGAAATGGGCGCCATTTCGGGCGCGGTTTAAAATAAAAGAGTTAGTTAAATCGGAATGGGTTCTATTAGGGTGAAGCCACACAAGCGTAATTTTGTGAGTTGTGAACCGCGTGTTTTCGGTCGCGTAATTTCTGCTGCATACAAAAGGCAGCACGGCTTCTTTCAATAAGATCGAACGTTTAAGGCTGCCTAATTGAGAATGCACGCGCTAAAATGTGTTATGTTCGCTCTGACGGGACTACTTAAACTTGCCGCTGCGATATTCACTCGTTCGTTCGTCCGACCGCGTTTTTGAGAAAATCACACCCACAGGAGTTTTGCATGAAACCGAATGTAGCAGAAATTACGCGACTCACAAAATTACTCTCGTGTAGCTTCTTCCTTATTGATAATCGGTTAGGCCGTTTAAGTGATTATCAGCTCTAATCAAAGTAGGGGTCATTATATCGGAGGTTTATTTATATATTTGCTAGTTATTGTTAGAATGTTTTCCTGCCGCTTCGCGTTTGGATTCAGCGGGTAGACGCTCGGATAGGTGGGGCAGATAACATCGATGTATGAAGCGGTGCGCAAAATTGTTGTGGGCGTTGTAATATTGCTCGAAAAATGTAGGTATACATCTACTCACTACCTATATATTGCTACGATTTGTATTTTATTTTTATCAAGCACTCGGTAAACGGTCAAATAATTAGTCAAAATTTACGTGTTTGATAAAATATTTGTCAAAACTAGGGTGATGGCACCAGTGTTGGACACTTTAAGCTGATAAGCACCAATAATGGACACTTAACTCTTAATTCAAAGATCCTATGGTCCAAATTGATTGTTGCTAAATAAATGAATAACCCTTATCTTCTGTAAAATAAGAATCAAGTGTCCATTATTGGTCCTTGTCCATTACTGGTTCTATCACCCTACGAGGCTGGCATGTTTGAAAGAAAATTTAATTGTGTGTTTGCCGAATATGTTTGTAGGCGTCCGCTCGTGCTTGTCAAACAAACGTGTCATATCTGGCGACATTCGTGGCGGTCACGACACGAATCCAGTAGCAGGACACTCGAACTCTATAGTAAAAAAAACCAGGCAAGAGCATATCGGACCATGCTCAGTGTAGGGTTCCGAAACCGCTACAACAAACGCAAAAAACTATCTAAAAAACAACACGGAAGTCGCTCATTGAATACAAAACGGACACATTCCAAAATAATTTGCTCTTGCATTGAAAATCTTATACCAACAGCTTCTAAATTTAAAATGCAACACTGACTGATTTTGGAATGTGTCCGTTTTGTATTCAAGGAACGAAGTATGAACTGTAACTGATAAATATATTTATCCGTTTACCGGCTGCTTTAATCGTCAAATAAATACACATAATGATCTTTAAACACAGAATTCATTTCCATCTCTTAGTTTGGGATCACAGAGTCCACCAGCCGGCTAGGTGTACAGCTGTTTCTCAAATAAACATTAGCATAAGGTCGTTTGTCCACCGCACGCCGTCAACGACACGACAACGATAACGAGATTTTTCTGGCCGAGATCAAGATGTCGTGACGGCGATGGTCTGTCCACCGCGATCTCGGTGGTTCAGTCAGTTAGCTGTCAAAAACCGGCCGGCGTGGGTCGACAAGTTTAAACGTGTTTTGTATTGCCGGTACATCCGTCCGTCTTATCTTATCTTATCTTATCTTGTTAGTGGGGTCCTTACGGATACACTTGACCCTATGGGATCTTTTGTGTAATTACCCCTCTTTTAGCGCTTAATCCAATGCAGCCTCCATTCCTTCCAAAAAGCGGATAGTGGAGTGCAACGGCAGTGCCTTGAAATCGTTCGGTTCTGGGTAGCCACAACCGAGGATTTTCATTCTTACTCCGGCGAGGGCATCACATTCACACAGTATGTGTTTCATTGTCTCCACCTCTTCGCCGCACATTCTACAACATCCGTCCGTCACAATCTCGGGCCGATTTCTAGCGGTAGCGATGATCTCCAAAAATCGGCGGGGATGACGGCGCTCAAGCGACAGGCGTGCGGTGGACAAGCGGCCATAGTAAATGTATATGTTGCTACTTCAGCGCGGTCGTCTCGTTATCGTTGTCGTATCGTTGACGGCGGCGGTGGACAAACAGCCTTAGTGTTGGCAATCGTAAACATTTTGCTGTAACGTTAGCGAACACTTTGGCGCACTCGCTACGCCAATGACTTTACTCCCTCGGGCACTAATAGTTTGCAAATTCGCTGCTTTCGTCTGGACTTTGGACATCGGACACTCATGTAATGCGATTATTATTTTGAAACAGTGAAATACAGTAAATATTTACTAAAAATTTCACTGTTAAGTGAAATTATTTAGTTTCAAAATCAATTTCCATGTTAATAAGGGCTATTTGATGACACTCCAGAAATCCTGTAGGTATCTGATACCTTAGCATTTTATAATAGTTATATCATAATTAAAGTAAAAACAAATAAATATAGCTACACAAAGTTGGACAGTTGTTGTGAAACGGTCCCAACTCAGCATGTGCCGGCTGATAAGCCAGCGCTGGTCTTCCGCTGAGACCGCTCGGTGGCGGCACGGAAGGTGACACAAAAAAAAAAATCTTATGAACACAAACAACAACAAAAATACCAAAACAACAAATTAAAACACGGGCTACAATGTAAGTTAACCATCAAACACATATGGCATATTTTGCTGAGCCAGTGTCCGTTTCACTGCCGCGAGGACACACAATTACGTGCTGTCTCTGTTACTAAAAATTTACCTTTAGTTACCTTTACTGTGTTTTTAATTATTTGTATATTTGTGTGTCTTATGCAAGGCCGTCGCCAAGGGGAGGCAGGGGGGGCTGCTGCTCCCCCCAGAGAATCAAACAAATATAGCCTTTATTTTTTGTCCATGTTGACACTCAAGTGCAGCCATACTCTCCCATCCTCATATACATTCACTATACTCTCCCCCTTAATCATGGCTGGCGACGCCCTTGTCCTTATGGTTAGGGAATAAATATATTTATTTGGTTGGTATGGAGATAAGGACATAGGGTCCTTTTTACCCGCGATCAACGACTTCTACGCGGACGAGGTTGCAGGCAACAGCTAGTGTACTATAAATGAGGGTGAAAATGACTTAGTTGATTTAAAACTCTATGGTTTGAGTGGCTTTGGCCACCCGTCGGTTTCACTAACAGCTACGTAAATCACTTTTCAACTCTACGCAGGTAATATTAACCGGCCAGTTTAAGTTGTCCCGTCAGAGCGTACAAAAACATAGGACGTGCATTATCAATTAGGTAGCTTAATACGACATAGAAATAACCTTACCGCTATTCATTTTATATGACCAGTAATAATTCAAGCTACTGGCATGGCAACTATCCGCTGTTAAGTCAGCAACTCGTACCGTGGCTCCTATCCTTATAAGCCTGCAAAAGCAAAGGATAAAGTGTTAATAACGTTGAATCAGTAAAAGCGTGTAACTTATCTTCTAGCTTTAAGATAATAATTCCGTCTGTCATTAGATCAGTAAGGAGCTACTCGTGCTCGTAAAACAACGATGGCTGCCTGATCACAAACATAACCGACGGAACGACGGCATCAATGTAAGTGCTACTTACATTTACTATCTGGAATTAAACAAGCAAGTTTAGTAGACGGCAGTAAAATGAACGAAGATTCATCAAGGTGTTCCTGTTTTCTTAGGGTAACATAGTAACTAAGATATTCGCGATAGTTATCTATGTTTATTAATACAGAGGGCTTATTGTCCAACGCACTCGCAATCGCAACCGGCTTCAAAGTGGAGCATTTGTTTTCATTTTGTATACAGACAAGCCCTCGATTTTCAAAATGAAAACGATCGTGATTGCGAGTGCGTTAGACAATAAGCGCTCTGTTTTACTGGCCACTTTGGGGTTAAACATCTCTTAGCAAAGGTGGGCCTTAATGACAACACAGATTGTAGAATGTGCGGCGAAGAGGTGGAAACAATGAAACACTTATTGTGTGAATGTGATGCCCTCGCCAGAGTAAGAATGAAAATCCTCGGTTGTGACTACCCAGAACCAAACGACTTCAAGGTACTGCCATAGCACTCTACTATCCGCTTTCTGGAAGGGGTCCGGTGGAGGCTGCATGGGATTAAGCGCTAAAAGAGGGGTAATTACACAAAAGATCGCATAGGGTCGAATCGAAATATCTGTAAGGACCCCACCAATAATATAAGATAATACTGGTTTGGCAAAGAAAAAGTGGACATGGGCAGGACACATTGCGAGAATCGACGAGAGTCGCTGGACAAGACGAGTCCTTGAATGGAGACTCAGAGCCGATACTAGAGGGCGCGGCAGACCACCGCAGCGCTGGATGGACGATATTCGACGGCATAGAGGTTGGGACTGGATGATGGCAAAAGACCGCCAGGAGTGGAAGAAGAGAGAAGAGGCCTACAGCCAAGATTGGGTCACCAAAAGGCCACCATGATGATAATGATGATGTTAATAATAAAAATGCGAAAGTATGTTAATTTCTTAGGGTGTTGATGACACCAGTATTGGACACTTTTAGCTGACAGGCACCAATAATGGACACTTACTATATTCAAATTCCATACGGTCCTAAATTGATTGCTGCAAAACAAAGGAATAACCCTTATCTTCTCTAAAATAAGAATAAAGTGACCATCATTGGTCCTTGTCCATTACTGGTTCCGTCACCCTAACTTCGTCTTTAAAGCTCTTCGCCTCAAACAGTGAATTTGGTACAGACAATTTGTTACCTCTGGGCTCTTTACATACATTATGTCAATAGAGTTCCGTACCCCCTCCTAACATAGTCTTATGTTTCCCTTGTTACTAACATAGTTATTATGGATCTCTTAGTCTGAAATAAATGATTTTTATTTTATTTATATTATTTTATACAAAAACGTTAGGCGTTTTTTGCTTGATCTTAATTCCCTTCGTGTGCGAGTCCGACTCGACTTTTTTTAATATAAAGATTCTCTTGTGTCTGCGACGTCGTGCTTATGGCTATTCTGTCATAAATTATATATTTTTCTTCGAGTTTATCGAAAGTATGATACCTATAGAATATGCAAACGTTAGTACCGAAAATTATTAGTACCGACATACCTACCTACCCAATGGTTATGATTGGAAAAAATATGCAACCTAACGTATGCATATTCAATAGGCTTCATACTTTCGATTAGTATGTAATTGGTCTACTAAACAAGCAATAGTAATTAAAAAAAAAATATGTTTTATTTTAATGTACTGGACTGAAAATTTTCAATCAACCTCCGCCATATATTACTTTCCATATGAAATTAGATATAAAATACTTTTTATCGAATAAACAACTGGGTGAAGGTCGTCTCCTATTCGGATCTCCTACTAAAATATTGTTAACTAAAATACAATCCGCAAGTATAGTTATAGTTTTGCTGAGATTAAACTTCTCCTTCGTAGGAAATATGCGGTTTAACCGAGGTTATTAATTCAAATATGCCGCTCGAACGACTACAAATATTCGCAGACTTTAAACTTTGCGTAATATCTCGACTAAGCTTATAGATATTGCCTGTGGAACGGTTGGAATCTTTAAACGGTTATCTGGATACAGTACAGCCGATGTTTTGGTATTTTGAGATAATTTATATGTTTGCCATTTGATAGCTATTTTATTTACTAAAACATTTTTTTCGTATTTATTGCCTAAGTTATTCGACCTTTGTTGTAGTTTTGTCTTTATAAAGGCGTACACAAGCAACGGTAAAGGATAATCAAAAACCGGCCATGTGCGAATCGGACTCGCGCACGAAGGGTTCCGTACCAGTATCTATACAACATTAGCAAAAAACGGCAAAAAAAACACAATATGGGGGCCCTCCTTTAATATTTATTTTATTTTGTTTGTCGTATTCTTGTTATAGTGGCAACAGAAATACATCTTCTGTGAAAATTCCAACTGTCTAGCTATCACGGTTCTTGAGATACAGCCTGGTGACAGACAGACGGACAGCTTAGTCTTAGTAATAGGGTCCCGTTTTTACCCTTTGGGTACGGATCCCTTATAATTTACTCTGTAAGCAGTCTTAGCTACCTAGTTTATTTGTTGACGCTTAACAATTATCTTAATCATACGGCTATTTAGTATTGCCATATGTGTTGCCTTATTAATACATTGTTTTTTTTATGCGGTAACGGATGAACTTTCCTCAAACGTTTTACATAATCTTACCGTAGTACCTATTCGAGTTCTTAGTTCTCGTAAATATTATAAATGGTAAAGTATGTTTATTTGTTTTTTGTAGTGTCCGACCGAAACACGATTTTTAGCCGAAACCGAAACCGAAACCGAATATTCGGTTTTTTTCTGATTTCGGCCGAAACCGAAACCGAAATTTTTGAAGACTTATGAAATTATTTAAAATTACTGTACAAATCGTAAGGAAAAGGTTATTGCAAGGATTTCTTATATGAGAACAGCTACTGTTTTAGTTAAACAAAATAAAAAACGTTTATTTTTAATGAAAATAAACAACACTCACCATATTTTCTCGCGTGCCACGTGGTTCACAAACAAACGTCACAAATGGGATGAATATGAATACTGTCGGTGGTCCCGGCTGGGACGGCCGCCGATGCATTACCTATACCTACCCGGCCGAGCGCGCCCGAATTAAGCCGAGGCTCCCGATGCGAGAGCCGCGAGAGGCCGAAAAGCAATTTCGGCCCGGCCGAAGGTTTCGGCCGGATTTTGGCCGAAACCGAAACTGCGGCCGAAATCACTTTTTTGGCCGAAATTGGCCGAAACCGAAACCGAAACCGAAACTTCGGTCGGACACTAGTTTTTTGTTTTGTACAATTATGACAATCGTATTTTCAGACAAGTCACACAAGCATGTTGGATATTTAGATAATGGAGTATTGTTGTGTTGTCTTAATATTATATATGTATATTCAAAGACTACTAAGAAAATAAGTACCTATAATATTAATACATTTTTACATAATTAAAATAAAACATACCATTTTAATATAGCTAGGTGTACGACTGTTGATCAACAACGCAATAACTATTATGAATTCCCGTAACAAAGAAAGTGTAAACTGCTGATAAAACAAAAACACGTTCGTTATCACAAAACGAATAGTAATAAGGAACACACTTTTCTACATTTCAAAGGCGAGGGAAATTCCTTACCATGCAAATGCCGCTATTTGCTTGAAAAGGAGAAATTTTTCAAAAGCGTTCAATTTAAACAAACGCGGAACGCGACCGGAACACAATGGAGCTAATAATGGTTTCCGAACACGTGCATTAGTCACGGATATTCGTTAAACTCCTGAAAACAATGAACAACTTTCATATGTATAATTTACGGGTTTCTATACCGGCCAGTGTGTATTAGGCCTTATTTATTTACGGGAAGTCTGGCTGAACGGTTCAGTATTAAAAATAAACGCTGCGTGTGCCGCGGGTCTTTAAAAAGTTATAAAAAGCGCGGGATTGTCGTTGAAAATTTGAGGTTACTTAATATTTGAGGTTATATTAATAATGTTGAAAACTTTGATGTTTTTGTTTGCGATGTTGGTGTGCTGTTACTGCGATGAGCAGAATAATACGTTGGTTGAAGAAGCGAGGGCGAAGAAGAAGAAAAACGTGGCTCGTCTCTGGAGTAAGTTATAAAGAAGTTTTTATTAACTTTTACCCTAAAAGGTAACGATGGCTTTGGGAGCCGGGTATTATGGTGCTATTTTTAAGACGTCATATTGTTTGGGCTTTTACTAAATTCATAACCTCGAATATTATTTTGTAGGTTTTATTTAGGCTGAGTGATTTAATAAAATACGTTGCGTATTCGGCAATTCCTTAAGTGTTAAGATCTTTTCGGAATGACATCCCTAATGGAAGTCATTAAAAAAGGTTTTACTGAGTAAATATTTTAAGCGACTGTGAAAATGAGTGTGAAGTGTCGCTTTTTATTTTTAGATAATGTTTCTTTTCGTTGGATTCGTGTAGTGACGAGTAATCCAATTTTTTCGAGAACGTGAGTGATATTTGGCATAAAAGCTTTTGTATTAGCTTCTGTTGCGCATTATTAAATCATAAACATAATACTGAGAAAAAGAAAAACAGAAAATATGTAAGTATGATTACACCTTACTGGCAAAAAGTGGCAATTATGGGATGGCTTTTAGGATCCAGCCATGTTTGTAAATATTATGTTTGTCGAACTTTTCTCTTAGGGTCAGTAAATCAATACAAGTCTTGGCTATGTCTTGGCACTCTTGTCCAATATCTTGTCCGGCCCAACTTCCTCATACATTATTACGGAAAAAGATTAATTACTAAATATACAAGTGTAATCTATCATGAGGGTGTCTGTCTGTAAGTGATTACAGTATGTCAATTTTTTTAATGTCCATTGGCTGTCATTATCGCTATCCCATTCGCTCTCGTGTCTGATGGTATAAAAAATTGCCGATAGCCGTATACACACACGCACAGACATCAAAAATGTCTTAGGATCAAAAACATCCCTGCAGTGCGATAGCACTTAGGTGCTTCGGGTTTGCACATGTCTCTCACTCGCTCTCATACGCTCTTATTAAGAGCAAGTGAGTGAGAAGTACAAACCCGAAGCATCTTCTAGGTGCTCACAGACTGTAGGTACATTATTTTGATATTTTGTAATGTACATTTTGAATACCTTAGACATTTATGATGTGTGTAGATTGGACCGGCGGTCCTCAAACAATATTTTACGTAGCCCAAAAATAAGAAAGACCTGGATTATGTTTATCGTTGCCTAGTACCCATTCCCTATGGCTTAGTTTGGGACTTTTTATTTTTTATAGTATTTTTGTCTTATTTTATATAATGTATTTATAAAATAGGTACCTATTGTGCTTTATGATTTCCTATTCTGGGCCACTATGTTATAATGCCAATGCAATGTGATATTAGACTTATTGCGTCACTAAAGGGCCTGCTAGCCGATCACCAACAAGCCCTTCCGTCAGTGTGAACTTGATGAGGACCGACCGTGTAGACAGTTCCAGCAAAAAATCGAATTTGCCAACGACCTTGGCAAAAAGTCTCCGACCAAGGTCGTTCCATCGGAGGCTTGTATGCCCTTTAAACATGACATAAAGGGCCCATAAACTTTGACTGTACATATACCATACATATGTATACATATTCCTAACGCTGCCAGTAACTAAACAGTCTACTAACCCAACACGTTATCTTATTCCCCAGTCACATTGCTAAATTTTAGCAATACAAATATCAAAGTCCCGATACACTGGGTTCAGAATGCCCCCGGGCACGATTTGTATGCATGGAGCGCGACGCATTAGCCACGATACGCGGTGTGACACTGCCCTAATTTGTATGCTAAATAATATAATCTCTATGAATATTTTCGTGTAAATTATGTAGCTTAGAGATTATTATTTACTAACTGACTTCATGCTATTTTGTTTTTAAAAATTGATAAATTTTGCTTTCAAATTATCTTCAAGAATAAAACTTAGGTAAGTCAATTTAGTAAATAGTTTGGTCTAGGTAAATGGTATCAAATTGATTCAGAACAGACGTAAGATGTACAGGTGTTTAATATGTATGGGCAGACCATTGATCTGATGACATTTGGCAGACAGTTGGGAAAAGATGGATGGCGTTAGCACGAGACCGGGCAAAGTGGCGTGAAAATGAAGAGGCCTTTACCCTGCAGTGGGTGAATGTGGGCTGAAATGATGATGATGATGATGTATGAAAACGCGGTTATGTAGTGATCCTACCTACGAAGCTAACGGTTCCAAGTTCAATTCACGGTTAGGTCAAAATTTTGTGAGACGAGCTCGAGTATTAGTTTCTGAGTATGGGATTAGCATAACCTTAGAGCTTAGTTGGGGTCTTGGTCAAATTGTGTGAGATTGTACCCTGATATTTATTCAGATAAGACACAACTCGTTTTTTGACCTTACTGAGCAAAAGGCAAAAGTTGCATTATGATTTGAGTTATAGCTTAAAATAGTTTTTCCTATTTCTGGCCAAAAATTACATTATCAGCCATTTATTACCTCTTCCGAATGGTTCCGAATCACTCTGCCACTAAAATACGTATTTAAATAATAAATTTTCATTTCTCTGTTACAGTAATGGTCGTTCTCCTGGTCCTCTCAAAGGTCGCAGTCCTGAAGGTGGTCTCCGTCTTTCTCTTCATGGCATTCTTCCAAAAGTTCTGCTACATCATCGGCCTTCTCATCAGCTACTTCATGAAGAACAAGGAAGTCATGAAAGCCCCTGTAGCAGCACCCTCCACCCTTTATGGGGCTCCTAACCCCGTCCAGAATGACTATAACACCATTGGATATAGCTACGGGCCCCCTGACCATGAACCGTTTCCTTTGAACGCTGAAAATGTTCTACCTAGTTTTTCGGATCTTGGTAATTTCAATTGGCCTTTCAAGAGAAATGTTTAGAGTGGCCTTGGTTTAGTTTGTAAGTATTTATTGAATAAATGTAAGTCTTTGAAATGTTTGATTTATTTAGGGTCCATTCTCGCGCGATTCCCGCGCGGGTCCTAGTGTACATGAAAATGTATCAAAGTGTTCAAACTTAACCACACAGTTTGCTTACTCACGCGTTGAACGCAAACCAACCTCTAGAAAATACTATAATCGCGCAGTATCCAAATACTATAGAGCCGAACCGCTAACTAAAACCACCGGAGTATGAACGAACAGGGCCTCTATTCCACTCGTAAACATAATTTTATAAGTGACCAGTACAGTCAACTAAATTGATACCTGGGTCATTATGGAAGCATATCAAAGCGATGCAAGAAGCCAAATCGTAAATGTCGCTTACAATTTGCTTTATTGCGGCAGTTTAGTAGGTCTAGTTTTATAGCTCGAACTTAAGATAGGTAACCCTTATCTTCGCTATTAAAAAGACTACATTACAAGTATAGTGGATAGTTTTTTTAATAGCAAAGAGTATACAAGTAAAGCATAGCACATTATCTGCTTTTCAACCCGATACCGAAGTCAATTAAAAACCCTCAAATTCCTGGGTTTTTATCAAACCCAGAAAGACAATTACCCAACAATATTGCTTTAAAGATAAACGCACTGTGTTGAAAATTATAACAAAATCTATAAAGAGGGCTCAAACGCCATTACACCCCCTGTAATAATTATAAATTATCATTTGTAACCCCTTTCAAGCCCTTAATAATTATGCAGAAATGATAACCCCTTAGATTTCGATTTATAGCATGGATTGCCTTTGATACGTGATTTAAGATAAAATATAATTTACCTGCCTTAGAATTTGGGTCGGGATTTTAATATAATTTCCGAGAAAAAGTTTTTGATTTGGATTGGTATAGATTCGTGTGTATTTCATTAGAAAAGTCATCTTGGTAAATTCGTTTAATATTGAAAAAGTTACAAGCACCTTACCTGACTGGTATCTACACTAATATAATAAACAGGAAATACTTGTATTTTTGTATGTTTGTAACGAATAAACTCAAAAAGTACAGGACCGATTTCAAAAATTCTATCACCATTAGAATGCTACATTATCCCTGAGTAACATAGGCTATGTTTTATTATTATTCGCGGACGGAGTCACGGGCAACAGCAAGTTTAAAATAAAAGTGTGTTTAAAGTAAATGTGATTTTAACTCACTCTTCTCCTTTGATGGAAGGACCTCGGCCAGGGTCGGTTCGAATCGCTACACCATGTTACCCTTTATCCTGCCGCCAAACAGTAGTGTTCGCATTGTTGCATACCGGTGCGGGGTAAGGCCATCGGTGACTGACTGGTGAAATGACTAACATGTAAGCATTCCATCTATGTCCTCAGGGTTGGCCTTGCATTTTTAGTCTTGAGATTGCCATCGTAAGATTGCAATCTTAACATTGTAAATATGTACCTATGGGCTTTATAGTCTGCTTATCATAAGGAGGCATGTGTAATAATTTCCTTGTCCATGAAAAAAAAACCTAATTATTTTTCGACGATTAATAACGCTACGAAAACTACTTGGGCTAAGTAGTTGAAACGGTAAACATATTTGAACTATTCAACAAGTCTAACAAAAAGCATGCTTTAAAAACCCAACTGCCGTTTGAATAATGTCGTCAACATAATGTTATGAAAACTAACTGCCGCGAAATCTGGCGTCAAAAATCCGCCATTTTGATTTCCAATAATTTGAATATAGCCTATGACACTCTAGTGGTTAAGTCGAATCTAACCACGTATAATTTATTAAAATCGGTGTAGCCGTTTAGTAGTTACGAGAGATCATAGAGTCGGACATACATATGTCAAACATATAACCCTCATTTTGAGCTTTGCCGCAGTCGGGTAAAAAGTCATAGTGTGTTATACCTGCGTAGGTACACATACCCTAATACACCGCAAAACTTTCGGCGAAATCTTCTTGATTGGGTTAGTATGATCGTCGAGTAATGCCCTGATCTCACACCATGCATACCAATAAGCTCGTTTCTGGAACTATCTACCTCAACATATCCATGATTTACTTGCCTTCTTTCTCTATTTAATAAAGAAAAAAAGAGAAACTATGAGCAACCATCGAAAAATATATGGCGCAGTCGGTAGGATGGATCTTATTCGGCTAACTTCTGATCTAATTACAGACTATATTTGCTTAGGGTATTTATTGGTTAAGGTTTTATTCAAGCCTCATACTCGTGTTAGTTTTTTAGGATTAGTTGTGAAAATAACCGTAGGGAATCCGAAATAGTTAAGTGTGAATCCAGCGAAGCCTTTACCATTATTAAGAACAGTGTTATCATTAATAATATCTGGTCCACTGAACGATTATTAACATCATTAATCAAGACCCAAGCCAGAATTCCTTAATAATTCCAGAATAAGAAAACAATACTAATACAGAACGATTATTTCCTGTTTACCCAACGGCAAGTTTCGGTTTTAGTTGTCAATTTTTTATACCCCCGAAGCTAAAAGAGAGATAATTATGACTTTAACCGGTTTAAAGTGTATATTCGTATATCTGTGTATCTATATGTGGCATCTGTTGAACCGTAATGAAAGATATTTAGCTCTTAAAGGAGGCCGACGTTTAGGTCTCATGTGGTGTATTAGTTTTATTACCTAAATAGTAGAAAATCAGTTTATCCCCATCTGTTTGCATACACAGTTAGTTGGCACACTTTTGCAGACTTATTGCAGATTAATAGTGTATAAAGTGGCAACAAAATAACTCTGTGTGGTAACAGGTGGGAAAAGAATATCACAGTGTCAACATTTTAATCCCCTCCTTAGTACTCCGCAAAAATAAAAAGATCTGAATTCTAGTCATGGATAAGTAGCATGTCTTTATAAATAAATACTCCTACAAATTTAACGAGAAAAATAAATGCTCACACACACAAGATGTGCTCATTACAGGATTCAAACAACCTTCCGTCCGGTTGCATAATTATCGTGTCTGAGGCAATAACGACGTAATTCCGGTTTGATGCACATGCATATATTATGCAAGAGAAGCCATCTAATAGGACTATCATAATACCAGACAAAGGAGGATTATGCAATGAGCATTGTTATTGCGTAGCAAGCGAGCTTAGCATTAGAGCGAGTGAGATGATGTACACCAGGGTAGTGATCCTCTCAAAAGCAAAGGTGAGCGAATGCAGGAGTGAATGTCTAAGCGGCGAGTTTAAGTAGTCCCGTCAGAGCGAGAAAAACACATTTTAGCGCGTGCAATCTCAATTAGGCTGCCTTATACGTTCGAGAAGCCATGCTGCCAAATTGAATACACGCGCTGAAATGTGTTTTGTTCGCTTTGACGGGATTACTTAAACTCGCCGCTTGGACATTCACTCCTGCGTTCGCTCACCTTTGCTTTTGAAAGAATCACTACCCTGTACATTTTAAACTAATATGATTTTCACACGTCATACTAATAAACTACACTTAAATGGCAGAAGGCGGGTACATCGCTCGCAGAACAGATGGCAGATGGGGTCGTGGAGTTTTCGAATGGCGTCCGTGTACCGGAAGAGGCAGCGTCGACAGACCTCCAACAAGCTGGACTTACGACGAGGCTAAAGTTGCGGGTGTTATTCTCTTACTCGTAAAAATGGCGTACGTTCGGTCGAACGAGTGAACGTAAAAGGCTGTCTAATTGAGAATGCACGCACTAAAATGTGTTTTGTACGCTCTGACGGGACTACTTAAAACCGCCGGTTTATATATGCTGCGCCGCGTTCACTCGTTCACTCGTTCGACCGACCGAATACCGTTTTTAAGAGAATAACACCCCAGAAAACCGATCAAATCGTCTGATATTGTGAGTGTCGTGTATATAGGTTGAGATAAATATTAATAACGTTTCAGTCCAGGGGGCTTATTGTCTAACGCACTCGCAATCACGATCGTTTTCATTTTGAAAATCGAGGCTTGTCTGCATACAAAATGAAAACAATTGCTCCACTTTGAAGCCGGTTGCGATTGCGAGTGCGTTAGACAATAGCCCCTCAGGTTTTGTACTATTAATTAGAGGATGTAGTTTTAAAAGGGCGGATCGTCATCAAAGTCACAGTATAAACAGTAGTTCGTCTTCAAACAATGTTATATCGGGCGGCTTGCATGTGTGCGTGCCTCGACCGTACGCGCCGCGAGCCACCACAAGCAAACTCAACAGGACGGAACAAGCCGGTTTATTGAGCCACACGCATCGACGCAATCCTAGTGGCAATAGGTCACAGAAGGGCTGGAGATGAACTACCTGTTTCTCCATTTATATTTTGTTAAAGCATTTAAACGGAACGTTTGTGCAATCAAACGTTCATTAGCTCTAATGTCCTATTAAGAATCCACCGAGCGTCCAGTGGCTAATAATAAAGTATTATCTTGAAATCCAAGAGTGATGGCGACGCATTTGCCGTCTTAGGATTGCAGTCTTAAAAATGCATATGTCTATTTGTCACCATCTTACCATAAGGGCCTCTATTCTAGGCGGTAAAAACCATATCGTCTTTGACCTGTTATGGTATTGTTTTTAACTCGGCCGCCATTACTGTCAAGTAAATAAGAGCTATCAAAACGTTGACAATACGATAACATGTCATAGACTTTACGGTTTTTACCCATCCGTCGCTGAACATGATATTCTCAAAACATGATACTCTTTGAGAGTGATATTCGTAAAATATGATATTCTCAAAACATGATATTCGCAAAACATGATATTTATAAATAGTGGTGTCAGGTTATGAAATCGTAGGTAGGTTTAGGTTATGTTAATCTTGCAGCAGGCCCGGAGGGCCAAACCACCCAGAAATAGGAGCTCAGCGAAAGCGGAGCTCCGTCGACACTGTCTAATTCATGTCTTACTAATAATGATGTTTTGAGAATATCATGTTTTGCGAATATCATGTTTTGCGAATATCATGTTTTGAGAATATTATATCCAACGACTATCCTAGAATAACGGCGCTGGTGCTCTGCGTGCTCGTTCAAAATCCGCATGCCATTAAAAATAAACCAACGTTCTTCGTTTCTCTTGTGGCTCTTTAGCCGTCTCAGCTTACGGTTCGTTACTTTTATTCAGTTTCAGCGTTCTATGATGTTTTTAGTATTACAAATTACACAAAATCAGGGTTTAGCAAAAGTGTAAAGCTAGTCAGTCTGAATATTCATCAGCCGGCCCGCTTGTGGTTAATTTGCATCATTTTGCATAAAACTTGGAAAAAGGTGCAAAAAGATGAAAAGCGACAATGAATTTTCCATTGATATTTTAGCAAATTTAAGTTGAAAATATGCAGAAGCAGGAGTTTACATTTTTATGCGTTTTTTTTATACTAGAACATTTAGACCGGTTCGAACGCGCGCACCGAGGATTCTGTACATCCAGACTCACACTGAAACAGGTATATTATATTGTTGTTTTTCTACAGGGTCAACAATATGACTACAATACATAAGCTTGATGGGTTAAAACAAAGTGGAATTGATGTCCAACCATGTCATTATTATTATCTAAATGAACTGACTTATTGCATCGACGGAAGAATTTTTAACCGGCGAGATAAGTTGTTCCGCCAGAACGTACAAACATCATTTTGTGGCGTCTGTTCTCAATTAGGTAGCTTAACCGTCGAGTGAGCTCGTATTAGCTCGATCCTACTCCCAATCGAAAATAAGCTGTTTAAAAAAATAACAACTCTGGTTGTTGCCTATATTGAAAACAAAATGACATCCTTTCCCCTTAACATAACACAATAAAAATAGATATACCCTATCGTTTATATCACTCCAATAAAATAACGATGCCTCGTTTAAAACACATCTGCGTTTTACGATAAATGAGCCCAATTGCGTAACATATATGATACACCTAGATATTGTACTCAGTTGTGTAGTAATGTAGCGGAGCACCAAGTAGGGTCAGGTTTTAGTACACAGGGTTCCGTAAGCCAAAATCAAAGTGGTAAATTGAACATTATTATTGTAACAATTATTTAAAATGTCGGAGTCTATTACGGATCTTCCCAAGTTAATTCCAACATTTAAAAAATCTTACTGGTGTGACTGCACCAATGATGGACACTTTTAGCTGACAGGCACCAGTAAATGGACACTTCACTCTCAATTCAAACTACATACCCGCCGTCCTAAATTGATTGTTACACAAATGAATAACCCTTATCTTCTGTAAAACAAGAATCAAGTGTCCATTATTGGTGCCTTGTCCATTACTGGTCCCATCACCCTAAAATGGCAAACCCATTTACGTATTCTTCTTATTCTTGGTATATTTTCCTTGTGTGGTGTTCACTAAACTGTATTTTTTGTATCTTCAGACTATCTTTATCTGGGCTATATAAGTTTCTGACAAATAATAAAGCATTTTAAAAGCAGCTTTTGATGCCGTCTCTTCTTCTTTTTAAAGTTAGTAGTGTCTAAAGTATAGGCATCGATGATACATCGAAAATCATAATGTAAACCTGATGACAATACAATTTTATGATCTTAAGAGCCGTATTAAATTAATAAACTGAACTTGGCTGAGATACCCTATTGTGCTGTCTCAAGATACGTCAAAATAAATGACAAAACACAAAACAAATTTATTTACTTTGACGGTGGAACCCTAAATAAAAAATATTCTTAGTTCTGGCGAAATAAATGCGACCAATTTGGGTCGTTATTCTTAAAAAGGCTTATTTTAATCCATTCTACTGTGAAAGAGGATTTATTTCTCAGCCGTTGGTTTATTTATAAAAGTATTGCAATAAGAGATTACAAAAAGAGAAATATGTTTGTTTAAAACTGTTTAAAAATTACTACACTTCGAGTTATTATTTAATTACTTAATATGCTTGTAGCACAGGACAAGCGCGATCACGGTGATTGTCTATAAAAAAACATTTATTCCAGAAAGCGAGTATGTACTATGATCCCAATGGAACAGTGACCCACCATAGAACTGTGTCACAGTGATGTTATGATCTAAGTCGTAAGCAGTGTCAAAAAAAATATTTTATAATGTCACTGTGACACCGTTCTATGCCTTCAGGGTTACATTGGGCTGATAGTACCTACATAAAAGTTGAACAGACAGATAAAAAGTATACAGCATGCAATAATAAAACTTACAAACTGAGACATGTCTAAGTATTTGTGTTTACTTCAGAAATTCTGTATGACATAATTTGGTGTGACTTAACTTACTGTGCTTCTGTTTAGTCCATGAGAGACAGGTACCTACTCTTTAACCGAACAATTTGGCTACTTGACAACATTTAAAAAATACTACAAATTGTGGTCACCCTATTACATAATAGCGTAAAACAACATATTTCACTTTATTTTAAACTAAATTAAGTATATATATTTTTTTTTCACAAAAACATTGTAATATTTTTTGAAATTTTATCTTTACAGAAACGCTATGTGATTGCTTTGTAGCTGCGGTTACTCGCTGGTGACGTCACACGCAAGTAACCACAGATCATAAGGGCATATCTCTTCAAATTATTTTTTATTGTTTACTTGCGTGTGACGTCACACTTGTCATATGGCCAGCGCCATGATAGAAACAGCGTTATTAGCGCGATTTTGAAAATTTAAACTTTAACATAGATTTTTATTGATAATAGTAGAATCTCACGGAAATAGCAATGTAGTGTGCTTCTTATGTAATAAAGAAAATTTTTCTAAAATTAGTCAAATAGCCTATTGTCCTCGCGTGTGATATCCATGAACTTGTTTCTCTAATAAGTCCATGGTAATTGTCTAAAAATAGACATTGCCGAAAAAAAAACATCACAAAGAAAAAATGTTGTTTATTTAAACGATCTTGACGAACTTAAAATACCTTTTAATCAATGTCAATAAAAAACATGAAAACAACAAGATAATTTAATAACATATTTTAGTTTTGGGTTCTATTAAAGATTCATTAAAAAACCGGCCAAGAGCGAGTCGGACTCGCGCGCGAAGAGTTCCGTACCATTATCTATACAACATTAGACTACTATCATATTCAGTGAATTTTTCAACCGTCTACCTAGTGCCGTTATTAATATCGAGCAAAAAGCGGAAAAAAACACGTTTGTTGTGTGGGAGCGGCACTTAAATATTTATTTTATTTAGTATTTTTTGTTATAGCGGCAACAGAAATACATAATCTGTGAAAATTTCAACTGTCTAGCTATCACGGTTACAGACAGACAGACGGACAGTGAAGTCTTAGTAATAGGGTCCCGTTTTTAACCATTGGGTACGGAACCTTAAAAACAATCAAGTATGAAGATTTTAGCTCCGTCATGGCATCTATTCATAAATGACGGCGTTCAATATTAAATCTATTGTTTAGGCTTAATGTAGAAATAATTATATTTTAAGTTAACAATCTCAAGGGCGACATGGATGGATATAGGTCTTTAACACTAGATAAGAGGTAGATAGAAGCCGTATGATGCCACTTAGCGTGATAAATGACAGGCCGCGACATAAACTGTCACAGTATGATTGATAGCTTCTTCGTCCTAGAAAACTTCGGTTCTTCACATGAAACCATAATATTTTACTGCGTGATGGTCTAAGATCCGAATAGGAGACGATTTGCACCGGGCTGCTTATTCGATCAAAAGTATTTTATATCAAATTTGATATGCTAAATAATATGCAGCGAATAGTTTGGCTGAAAAATTTTTTTTTAAAATTGCAAATGCTTGTTTAATTTACAAATTACATACTAATAGAAAGTATGAAGCCTATAGAATAAGCAAACGTTGGGTTTGGTGCAAATGATTAGTAGCGACTTACCTGTTTATACCTGCCTATCCAATAGTTTGACGGGAAAAAAATAGTCAACCTAACGTTTGCAAATCCTATAGGTATTCGATTAGGGTGGGGTAGGGTTTTCGATTGGTATTTTATTTTTTTAATTAGTTATATACTGGACTGAAATTTTTTAGCCAACCTATTCGCCACATATTATTTAGCGTATCAAATTTGATATAAAATACTTTTGATTAAATAAGCAGCCCGGTGCAAATCGTCTCCTATTCGGTTCTCCTACTATGAAGAGTTCAGACAGAGTTTTTTATTGCATAGAGAAGAAAAATGAGCGCTCTAACCACATGATGGTGAGGGAGTTTCCATTATATACTTTAGTTTTTTCATTAACCAATGTACGCGACGCGTTGTTTTAGTTGGTAGTGGCTCTGCCTACGAAGATAGCGGTCCTGGGTTCGATTCCCGGTACGTGCGGTGAGAGGTGAGTCGCGTTCTATGTCGTATAAAGCTGCCTAATTGAGAATGGTCGCGCTAAAATGTGTTTTGTACGCTCTGTCGGGACTACTTAAACTCGCCGGTTATACAGGGTGTCCCTAAAACCAACGACAAAACTGAAAGGGCTGATAGAGCAGTTAAAAAGCTATCGATTTAACCCATAATGTATATTCAGCGATTTTTACTAGTTTCGAAGATAATGTTGATTATTTTAATCTGATTTTTGTTATTTTCCCTTTTTTTTTCCCTTATTCATGTTTTATATTTCATACGTTTTTGAGTGGTACCTATCTCACATAATTAGAATCATTACGAATCAGCGAAGTTTTTAAACCTATTTGCTCGTTATTTTTAAATTTTTTTTTTCACGCTCTCTGTTTTGGCGTTGGTTTTAGGGACACCCGATATGAGCTGAGACGAGTTGAAAAGAAATCCGCTTGAGAGAATCACATCCCAGGGCAAATATTTGTATGACGAGCGCCATCATTGAGCACGAGCTCAAACCCCCCCCCACCACCACCTCCTACTAAACCACCACCAATATAAGGTGCTGGTAGTCCGCCACGAAATCGCTGAAATTATGTTCGCAAACGCAGTGTAATATGGCCCTCTGGACAACTTATAGCAAATAAGGGGTTCATCTACCTTGAGGGAGGGGGGGGGAAGTACGAGTAAGTATGGCTTCTTTACTTAGTACTAATTTGCTTTCTCAGTTTACACACTGTCGCGCAAGAAATGGAGCTGAAACACGCGTCTTATAGCCGTCCGTTTACCTCATATTATCCTTGTCGTTCCTACTGATTAGAAATATAGGTAAGACGAAGACGAAGTATGTATTAACGAGGTGCAGCTACATTAGAGCACATAATTATACGCATGCTGTCGCAGCAAACTAGATACCGAGCAAACTGCCGAAGTTGGAATTACTTGACACATGCTAGGCTGAGAGCGCGCTATCGTCGAGTTTACGTGATCGATTATCGCGATTAAAACATAACGGGCAACAAAGATTTAGTTTTTTAATCCAAAATGGGGTTTTGCGTTTGACTTCAGCCTCACCTGATGTTAACTGACGACGAGGCTGGTCCAGAAAAAAGCCTATTCACTCTAGCCTTGAAAACACCAAGGCTATACGATTTCGGGAATACAGACGCAGGAAGAGCATTCACTCCTTTCCTTTTCCTTTTTTTAATTATAATAGGCCAAATTCGTTTTTTACCGACGGTTAAAGCTACTGCGATTTCGTTAATAGCTGTGTAAGATAAAAAGATAAAAAGATAAAAGATAAAAGATGTTTATTCAGTAAGTAGGCCGCACGGGCACTTTTACACGTCAATAATCTACCAGCGCTTCGCAAGAGACCACTGCTGAGAAGAAACGCCGCAAGAAACTCAACAGTCAGTCGTTTTTTAAACATTTCTTATGATATGATATTATACAACGAAAAATAAAACTTAACCTAGTATTATATAAAACAATGAATGTAACAAAAATATGTCTATATATATCATGCGTAGTTGAGCAGGAAAATGTGTCAAAACTCAAAATTTCTACAAGAACTCATAAATAGTAAATATAAGAAATAAATAAAAATTAAAAATTATACTTACCTATGACGGTGCAAAACAACACATAATTAGTTTCGATACATTCCCCTACAGAAACCGTGTCCCCTAGACAATACACAATGTTTATATATTGGTATGATTAGGTTATTATTAAGATATTTAGGTGTTTAATTTAGGCCAAGCATTTTTATCTGTTAGATAGTCTTCGACCCTATAGTAAGCTTTAGACATCAACGACTTTTTCAAGTAATTTTTAAGTACTGGAAATGGTAACTTTAAAACTTCGTCAGGTAATTTATTATAGAAATGAATGCATTGACCTACAAATGATTTATATACCTTACGGACACGAAATTTTTTAATAGCAATTTTATTCTTATTTCTTGTATTCAAATTATGTATGTCACAATTCTTAATAAAAGAGTCTTGATTTTTAATGACATAAATAATATTCTCATAAATAAATTGTGATGCTACTGTCAAAATATTAATTTCTTTAAATAATAATCTTAAGGAATCACGGGAGTTTAGGTTATATATAGAACTAGACTATTCTGTAGTCTATTTAACTGCGCCTGAATTGGGATATCGGTAAAGTTAAATACAGGGTATATAATATATATTGTTATTTTTAGGGTTCCGTACAAAAAATGAAACAATGGAACCCTTATAGGATCACTCGTGCGTCTGTCTGTCCGTCCGTCTGTCACAGTCAATTTGCTCCGAATCTACTGGACCAAATCAGGTGAAATTTGGTAGGGTGGTGTAATCCTATGACCCAAACACAGATGTGTAAAGTAAAAAAATATTAGATAGATAGACCATTCCCCCCTAATCTACGAAATTACTGAGCCTAAAATTTTGAAAAAATACAAAATATAGTTCATTGCTTGTAGATTACAGGAAAACCAATAAGAATTCTATGAAAAATAAAATACATACGTAACCCTCTCCGCGCGAGTTCAACTCGCACTTGGCAGGTTTTTTTAATAAAAGATTCGTTTGCCGATACGCCCTGGATCAATGAGAATGGATAATGACGCAATTTTGGATGAGGTTATATTTATAATATACTTAGTTATAGTAAAATATAATATTTTTATTTGTCGTTTGTAGACGACTTTTACCAAATCCAAGTTTTATTTAAATAAAGTAAGATTGTTTAACTGTGCGCTCCTAGACTACGTGGTGTTAGTCATGTGGTTTAGAGCGACGATACAGGTGAAGTTAGATTAAGTGAGTTTGTATTGTTTCATGTGCAATCGTTACTTTGTTCCTGTTGAAGGAGAAACTGTTAGAGTGACCTGCAGAGGGTGCCACTTGTCGTATGTGATTATATTTACTACGCGTATATTTTACTTTTGATATGATAGTATATTGTAATCTGTGGAAGAGAAATTAAAAGGAATTGCATAGTGTTAGCCGTTTGTTTTTTTTCATCTCTATTAATTAAAATACGCGCACAGTTTCTAAACGGATTAGTTAATGTTAAAGAAAAAGCGGTCACTGTCAGATTTTAATGTTGGTTTTAACTGTAAATGATTTTATTTATACATTAAAATTTGTATTTATTATTAATGCCAATAATTTTTCTAACATAGAAATATGAAATGTTCATGCGTAAAATAAATCTTAACGTTCTCATTCAACTAAAATCAAGCGAGTATCAAGAAATAATAGTGCTGTTTTTAGTTTTAATTTGAAGAAATTCACCCAGTTTCTAGCGACTTCTAATCATCGTCTTACCATTTCATTTTATTTGGACGACGATGATAACCCGAGGGTGGTCACTCGTACTATTAAGACCCGTGGTCCGAGAAAAAAGGACCGAATAACACTGCATAAGATAATTGCAAAGGCAGGAATGCGGACACACGTTTCCGCTCTGCGGATTTTATAGCCTGTGTAAGCACTGTAATTACTATAACGCTGTCGTGTAAAGTTTGCGTACGTGTGTATATTTTTAGTTTCGAAGCTACGTGCAGCTGATAGTTAAAAATAAGCCAAGACTTTATTAATGGTACTCTATAAAGAAAAACCACATGATGTTAGGTTAGGGAATGTTTTTTGGGAAAATTAAAAGGAAACTTAACATTAGCTCTTAAGAATAGTGCGTCTGCTTGAATTTTCATGCGTTTGTTCAATAACTGTTTTTTTATAGTTTAGTTTAGTTTAGTTTATTTATTCATCAATGTAATATTACAATATAAATTGCATTGCATGTCAAAAAATACGAAATTACATTGAGATCGTCAAAACATAAATACATAACATTCAAAGAACACAAGAATACTTAATAATAATTAAAACAACAACAATTAAACACCTAATAATGGTCACTCGTCCGATGTCAATACAAGGATTAATAAAATGTCAACACAATAATACATTTACATTTCCAACTCCATATATTCATCCACGGAGTATAATGGATTATCTAATAAAAGGTTTCTCAGCTGGTGTTTAAATGCTTCGTCGGATTGTACATTTTTAAGTTTGGCGGGTAGACGCTCATAGTACGTGGGACCGATGACACGCGGGTTCTTACCCGCAAGTGCCATGCGACGGGGAACTGTTCTCAAACGCCCGGTGTGGCGGAGCTCCTTGCCGAGAATATTAACGCGTGCGAAGGAGGAAATATTATCTCTTACGAACATTAATATTTGGAAAATGTAAACTGAGTAGTGCGTCAATATGCGGTAAGTTACGAAAAGGCCCCTGCAAGAGTGCCTAGGTTTCACTCCAGCTAACGTTCGTAAGGCACGCTTTTGCATAAGCATCACCCTTGGAGTTTCCCCATAGGAGCGTGCCATACGACAGCTATAATAAGCTCTTTTGTTTTTTTAAGTAAGCTCTTATAATATTAATACTATTAATTGATTACATAATTAAAAAAGTCTGATTACTTAGTATATAATCCAACCAATTATAATATGGTAAGAAATTCAGACTTATTACGATTAATTAAGTATACCTTGTTAACAAAGTGTAACAAAATTTTAGGATATAGAAATTTGTATTTGATTTGGAATCGGCTACTTCTGGCAAAACTAACTCCATTTTGTAGAAGTGGTAAGATGGAGGTAACTGAACTTTCTTGTAACCGATGCCAAGTCTAGACAGGCATTCTAGTTCATCGCTTAAGGAGGTAGTCAAATTAAAAATAATACAAATAAGTGAAGCGTATAAAATTGTTTCAATTACTGAAGTTTGAAAAGTGTAGCAAGTATATTGGCGAAGCTTAGTTGATAGTGAGCCTGCCTACGAAGCTAGAGGCCTCGGGTTCGATTCCCTGCCAGTGCAAATACTTGTGTGATGATCGGGAGTGTTTGTTGCTGATCTCTTCACATATCAGAATGTTAATCGTTGCCTAATATCCATAGTATAGAGCTTAGTTTGGAACTAGGTCCGTTTGTGTGAGATTGTCCTCTAATATTCACTATTATTATTTACTCCCCGGGGCCTAATATGGCTGCGTTTATCACGTGACAAAATGTGGATAAAACATCCGTCACTTTCTGACTCGTATATAAGTACAAGAGTGACGGATGCTTTATCCACATTTTGTCACGTGATAAACGCAACCATACTAGGCCCGCTGATATTAATTGCAAGTAAATTTTATCCTGATTTTGGTTTATAGGGCCTTTTAGATACATACATACATACATAAACTCACGCCTTCATTCCCAGAGTGGGGTAGGCAGAGCCACAGACTCACCAACAACTCCAAAAACTTGTTCATAATTCTGTGACCACATTTTGCACAACCAGGCTAAGATGTTATCCAGTGTATTAGTGACAGGTTGCAAACCCATCGCCTAACAGTACTACACAGCCTTTAGTCTCTTAATCGTCTCTTACGACATCCACGGGAAGACATGGAGTGGCAACATTCTAAAACCCGGCACCGGCCTTTTAGAAACTAATCAAAATAAATACTAAATAATCTATTATTAATATCGTAAATTATCGTTTAATCTCTGCTTGACCTTGATGTACCATATTAATAACTAGGATTGCATACAGAGAGAAGAGATATTTTAGTTTGTTAAGCTACGAGTAGAGTTATGACGCAGGATATTTAATTTAATTCGCTTAATCATTGGATGGAGCAAGTTCATTGGCCATCAAAATGAAACAGACGTTTAACTCCCACGGGCACGAGTGATGTGCAACTTCGCTTAATCAGGAATATCGATAATTAACCTTATACTATCGATAAATTTGCATTTTTGAATAATTAATGCATAACGTGTTTTCTGGTTTAGAATATGTTATGATTATGTAAATAGGTGGCCTTTAAAGCTTGAAACAGCTTTTTACGAAATGAAAATAAAATGAATAAATAAATAAAAGGTCGGGGGACAATCTCACACAAATTGACTTAGTCCCAAACTAAGCTCTAAGCTTGTGCCTATGGGTACTAGACAACGTTTAAGTTACTTATACAGCGAAAAACATACTTAAATACATAGCAACCACCTAAGACTCAGGAACAAAAATTTCGCGCTCATTACACAAATATCTAGAGCAGATATAACGGGATTTGAACTCAGGACCGCTGAAGTCTACCTTATTTTTATGATGTAATCGGACCGTCTTGCCTAAGGTATTTACCGTTAATTTACGATAAAAAAACGCAGTCTTTAATAATTTAATAAATACTATCATAGGATTATCATCAGATTACGAGCTATACTTATAATATTATATTTTTTATTTATAGAGTGGTCTTAGGACGTTGTGCATGGTCCATCCGGTTCCTTACCACCATCATATCCTTTAACCTACCGATAAGCATCAGTGTTCGCTTTGTTATGTTCCATTGTGGGGACAAGACAACCGGTGAAATTACTAGCATAGAGGCCTTTTCAGTTTTTATCACCACTCTTGCCCAATCTACTGTCAACCTAAAGCAGCTTTATAGAGACCAACATGAGTTATCGTTGTTGGTCAGCTGTATGTAAAAACCATTTTGCTCTGGATTGTTACGCTTTTGAGATTTAAAGAAAACATGGTTAACCCCTTTGCCTTAAGTTGAGATATAAATCGCTTTAATGAGACAAGGCTAACGAGGTTTTAAATTGAGTTATGTCGCACGCGGGGTCGCCAAAATCTATGTTCTCTGGATTCTGTACGGAAACTTTCGTGCTTATAATCATTAGTGTGACTTGCTTAAAATATAATTAATGTTGTTTTATGTTTACTAATGGTCTTTTTTTTTACCTAAAAAAATCTTTATTGTTTGCTTGCTCGCAATATGCATGTCTAAATAAATAAAACCAATAACGGTACTGCAACATAATAAGCTTTTGAACAGGTCTTTAAATCTAAGATATTTATGTTCAATACGTGTCGTGTCATAATATTCTGCTTTATAATTTCATGCAAAAAAATCCTTGTGTTAGGATCAATGTTTTATTCGACAAACGGATCCGTCTAGTGAAAGTATGCGTAACTAAGCAATGCCATAGAAATTTATGCCTAAAGTTACTTATGCTTAAAGATATTATGCAATATTTTTTACAAAAAAAAATGCGTAAGAATGGGGAACCAATGGCAGCAGTACTCCTTTGAATGCTTTGCTTATTCATTGAGTATAACTAAATTATATATTCCATTGTAACTACAATCACTATAGATTTCTTTTCGCCCACCATCTCAAAACATTATTTCGCAACATGGGACCCCACGATAACTGTCAATAAGGAAACAAATCGATGCATCGCCGCTTTAATTTAGCATTACATCCCCATTCCCGACTTTTATCGATAAACGGACATCCCTAGCAGCCATATCGTCCTCGTAAAGGCAGACTGCTCATTATTTCCGAATTTAAGGGTGATTGCCTCACACGCCGCCATTTTGGGATATTAGAAACCTGAAAAATGCCAAGCCTTGCCAAGAACAAAGTGGTAAAATTGCCTAAAGTGGTAGCGTGGGCCAAGTTCTAACCAGAATGTAAAAGCTATTCTCATAATAGGTTAGACGGCTGTAGTCTCCTTGAAAGTAGTTTTGGATTTGGAACGTAATGTGAAGTTAGTTTAATAGTGATATTATAGTATAAACAGGACAAGTGCGAGAGAAACTCGTGTGGAGGGGGTTCCGTATGTGTTGATAAGTTTTACATGTTACTTTAAGTAACAGGTGAATAGGTTTTCTTGTAATCTACCTAAAATATTTTCTGTTTTTTTTTTAATTTTTGTCCCATTATTTTCGGAGATAAGGGAGGGGGGGATATTAACAGTTACAGAAAAAAAAGCGAGGGTTGGCAAATTAAACGGTTGGGAAACGATACATTCGGCCAAACATTTTTTCGGCCAAAAGCACACCAAAGGGGATACCGAAAAAAAAAACTTTACTCAATACGTATGGGAGGCATCCATAAAAAAAAACTGATTTAATTAACAACTTACTCGGTGTAATTTAAATATACAACTATGCTAAATTACAGCTTTGTAGAACCAAGAGTCTCTGCGTGTAAAACCGCGGACATATGGACAGACGGACATGGCGAAATTATAAGGGTTCCTTGTTGACTACGGAACCCTATTAAAGATGATCTTCAATTGTTTTTGAGAACGTGTCTAATTCTGTTTCTCTATCTAAATAAATCCTCCGTTTAATTGCAAATAGCTCAGCTTCAAAACTTGAAAATTAACTTTTTTGTAACGGCTAAAGTTTCAAAATCGATAATAGCTTACCCATGTAGATCCACTTGAACTTTTTCGATTATAATGAATAATTTATAAGTCTATTAAGTGGGAATGGGCTTTTATCACGGAAATGGTTAATGTTTGAGTATTATTTACCATCGCAGTTTTCGTAGTTTTTCGTAGTTTATTTTTAAAGGAAAAGTTGGTAATACTACTCCATGTCTTCCCATGGAAGTCGTAAGGGAATAAAGGCTTGTAGTATTGTTAGGCTCTTATAATTCACGTGTGAAAAGCTCGTGGTAAGTATCTGGCGCGAGCACATTACAAATTTGGACACCGTAAGTAGCCCGTTTTTCTCAGTGTAGGTACAGTCAACGGCATAAATAAGTGATTATTTATGTACCTTGTCACTTAAACTTCGTGTTTGAAATATTATACAAAATTGTGAAACGATTGAAAGCGACATGGTACAGAAATGATCACTTATTTATGCTGTTGACTGCACAGTCACCAGCAATAATAAATGCTCCAACATTGGACTCAAAAATATCTGGCACGTCCCTATTACTCAAGGCATAAGAGCGTGTCAGATATTTGTGACTGTACCTACCCATTAATATCAAAATCATAATAGCCAACTAACGCCTAAACTTAGTCCAGCTCGTATTACAAAGTTATAAAGTTAGTTTTACTGAGTATCATAGTTCATTGGGTACTTTAACGGTATTACAGCAGCGTAACAAAAGAAATGCTTCTCATAGTTCGCCGAGACTCAATTTCTTCAAGCACGCTCAAGTTAAGCACTCGAAAATTGTTGAGTCAACTTCCCTATGAAACAACTACGTTACTCGACTTTCAAAGGACCCAACTGCTCAAAACTTGTCTCAAAGCGTTCATTTTCACTGAATGTTTTAACTGTAAAACGGGAGTGCTGTTCTAGATTGTTTGTTTTTGGTATACTTACATATCTGGCAACACGTTTTCTCTGAAGTATTAGGGATGAAGGTATGTCTGTATTTTAGTATCGACTTGACTATGGCTTGACTCATGTCAGATTCTATCAAATTATGATACATATCGATAAAAACAATTGTGCATTTTTGTGCTGTCAACCCCTTTAGGTATTTCAACAAACTGAGAGTGAAATTTTCGAGAAGCGAGAGCTCGAAAGTAGAAAATAAATCGCATGGGACAGATCGTCACAACCAATTCCGAATTTTACAATATACGATTTAACCGATTCATTGCAACTTTCGAATGAAATTTTAAAGTGTTCGATTCTCAAAAAATCCCGCTGGTTCGCTTTAACAAAAAATCCTACGTATCATGAAAAAATTATACAGTGTCAAATCTTTTATTCAGTGTCACGTTGGATGAACAAGTGGGTTTAACAAAGAGTCCGTCACACTAAAAATATTTACATCCTGCATCAGCAGATCCGTTTTCACGAGTGAAAACTAAGCACACGTAACATTTTGTCATAATACTCTCACATATTTAACGTTACGTGAAAATTAGACCTAGTACTTTCTCGGCCACAATATTTGCCAACTAATTATCACTAGGAACCTCTTTACACTGTTGCCGGCACTTCGGCATTATGCTTTGTACTTTGGTCCAAATCGGTTTATAAAAAAAGTGTTTTATTTTATTCGGTGGCATTAATCGTTGAGCTGTAGTTTATATCAGATTAAAAAAGCGTTGAAAAAGTGACGTTCGAATTTCGAAATCGGAAATTGGTGTTCGGTTGAAAAAATAACTTTGAACTAATTGGGGGCAAGGGTAGGAATCAAATACAGAAATGGCGCGAAATATAATAAGTGTTATTTTTATATTAGTGTTAATTAGTATTTATTTAGTAAATGCATTGGAAGATAAGGACGTCAATTTAATTGAACCTAGAGGACCTGGACATTATGCATTGTTAAGTAAGTTCAAATACTTTATTTAGAAAAATGTAAGTTAGTGACTAAGCATGATAGAATTAGTTATGACCGATCAGTTTAAAACTACTTATTGCATATTTAAAGATAAAAAAAATACTTAAAGCTTCATTCATTTTGATTATGAATCGTTTAGTAGTCAAATATTTTTGATACTTACTAATTCAAAGTTATTGATTTCGTAGAAAATCAGAAGAGAGGTATTTATTGTGAACTAATTACATAAAACTATCTTATATGTAAGTCTAATAACACAATCTTAATCAAGTTTAAATAAGCTGTGTAAGATAACCAGTGAGATTACTAGCATAGAGGCATTTCATCTTAGTTATCGGGATTGGCAACGCATTTTCCGCCTTAGGATTTCAGTCTTGAGATCATAGCTCTCACGTGCCGTGCTTGTTTGCCTTCCTCGCACCATAAAAAATATACATAACTCACTAACTTTAAATAGATTGATATCTCTCTACTTTCTGTGCTTAATACCAAACGACTTTCACCCAATCCCATTAAACTAAGCTACAAACTATCCCGGTTCAACTATGAAACTTTTAATAAAAAATCCCGTTATAATCGGTCCATTTTGTAGTAGCTACGAAGTTAAAGAGAGAGTCTAAAATCAACAGTTTTCCAAGTCTGAACTTCTTTAAGCTTCTCTCAATAGGAAAAATAACATTTGAATTGACAAAGGAACTAGTGAAACAACAAGCAAGCTTTGATAACGCGAATGCTTTAGTAAAAACTTCAAATCAGAGTCCCTAGACAAGATGCATTACGCCAACTAGCGTTTCTATTCGATTCGTTTTTAAAACAATCGCGTCACTGGTAGACCACGTGACTTTTCGTATCACGTTATCTACCAGTGACGCGATTGGTTTAGAAACGATACGAATAGAAACGCTAGTTAGCGTAATGCGTGTTGTCTAGAGCCTCAGGACTGAGGATTTAGATCTTGAAATGCAGTGGAAAAACCTTACTTCTTATGTTCAACACGAAATTGAAAAAGGAAAGAAGGCAGTGTCGCTGCAGTATCAGAATTTGAGTATCGAAGGATAAATTATGGCCTATGATAGTTCATGGATAAAGAGCCATCCAACCATAACTCGCATTTTAAAAGTCTTTAATCCGTTTAGTCTGCAGTAGGTCACAAAGAAACTTGGATACATACAAACATACATACATTCTAAAAACATTACGTTGGGTAGTCGAGTAAAAAGTTAAATAAATAAAGTTTTAACTTTAGATTTTTAAATCGTTCATCTATTGATTACATTGATATTGCAAGTTCCTCATTTAAATGCAAGGAAACTACGCAAAATTCCAAATTCGTATTCCAGATCGCTGGTTGAATTTTACATTCATTTAAAGCTTATTGAAATTTACTTTTTACACCAAGCTGGGTACTAGTGCTATTCATTCCGCAGAATGAATTCCAAGTGAATCCAAAGTTTTTTTATTCATTTAATCTCAATGAAAAGATTATTATGGTTAAACTCTGAAAGTACAATTTTTCTTGTTAAAGTGCTGAAACACTTGTAGCGCGCCTGGACTAATGATATTTAACGCGAAAGCATTCTTAATTCAAAAGAAACAATGAAGTACTTTGGCTGGATAGCAAAATTTACTAGGAATCATGAATATTTCAGATTGTGAACGGAATAAAACAAATTTTACTAATTCTGAAAAAGTGGAAGAAGGGAAGGCGTAAAGAGCGAAAGAAAAAATTATGGGTTCTGTTAATTTTGTACCGTGATCACATTCGTATTTGAAGTGACTGTTATTCCCAATGTGCCAAAACTACTGTAACAACAATAGTAGAATAGTAAAATCAATGGCATCTCGAGATATTTATGCTGCACGAGTGATAGCGAGAGTACGGTCGGCCAAGAAAGTGGTCTACCAGTTTTGACAAAAGTTTTCGTGATATCAAATTATCGCTAAGGTTGACACTTGTCTCTGTCAAAACATTATTGCAAGGGATAATCGAACTTGTTCTATCATGACGTGCAAATGAAGTTCAACCATGGTGGTAGACCACATTTTTGCCGACTGTACCTAGTCCGAGGATACTTAGTCTTTAACCCGATTAAGGTTAGAAACGATCTACTTTTCATTTCGACTGAGAGGAAAGTGAACAAAATGATCTATGTTTTATTTCAGTACCATCGTATAGAACGACGACAAGAAGGTTAGTTTTTATAAAAATCCTGAAATATTTACAGTTACAGAAAAAAAGCGGGTTGACAAATGAAACGGTTGGGAAACTATATATTCGGCCAAACATATTTCTGCCAAAACGCAGGGAACTTTTTACCTATTGCTTCTTCGTCTCGTGTCGATGGTTCCTTCTTCCATCAGACTGTGCGGGACCAGACACTTGGTTTCTTCAATTTCCAATAAACTGCCGCGTTGCGATACGTTGCAAAATACTAAAATAATGTAAGGATATTTATGATCCTTAGATAGGTACTTTCGATGTGTTTAACTAGAGTTAATTTGTAGTTAGTGGTTTATAACATTTTTAATAGTCTGGTGACAACTCAAAAAGGGCCCGGGCCTCTATTCCCGGCGCTAAAAACCATATCGTATTTGACATGTTACGGTATTGTTTTGACGTCGGCCGCCATTACTGTCATGGAAATTAGAGCTATCAAAACGTTGACAATACGATAACAGATCAAAGCTTAGACTATAATGGTTTTTAGCGCCTAGAATACCGGCCCTGAACGTTTGACCGATTCTATTTTCAAAACCACTTTCCACCCTAGGGACGGAAATTTCATTTTGATCCTGCTATAGACACATTGGAATCCCTACTTTCCGAACACGATGGTAAAAATTGTGAACGGTCACTGATGAAGTGATAAAAAGAACCGTTATATTTAAAGGTCACAATAAAAATATAGTTAAAAAACAAACTGTTTATTTATGGAACAATGTCTGTAAGGAATCCCGAACAAAATATTTGAAAGGGAAAGTATTTGGGAGAAATATTTTCTATAAAAAGACATTTTCTCTTAAGTTAAAATGCAATTTTTTCCTGTGATTGATTTTTTCTAACGGAAAACTAATTAACTTTTACAGCTTCGCTCTACGCCGTTAAAAAGTGTTTATTTTATTTTTGTTACCTACTTTTTTCTTTTGTTTCTGTATTGCGACGGATTTTTTTTAAATGTTAGTCTAAAAATAACCTACATACATACCTTCACGCCTGTCTCCCAATGGGGCAGGCAAAGACCTGAGGACTAAACATACAACTTTTGCTAAATCTACATGCATCAACGTCTTCGTACGATGTATCTATATATTAAGATTTCTACTTCTCTGTTGCAGCGCATTTAGGCTTTCTGTTGGCTGCCGGTTTTGGACTGTTCAAAATTGTTCTAAGCATCGCCCTTGTGATTGCGAGTATGAAAGTCATGGTAACCATGGCATGGGCCCTCGCCATATTCAAATACGTCCCAGATTTGTGGCCTAGCTACAAACAGAGTGCGGATATCTGGCCCAGCTACAAGCACAGTGCAGATATCTGGGCCAACCATAAACAGAGCGATGTTTCTTATCATGAGTTTGGACAGGCGCCTAGTAGTATCATGGACTCCATTGTTGGATACATAAAAAACAAAATGTACTAGGTAAGAAGTAGGCATTTATTGTTCTAAAATTAGGGACTTGAATATTAAAGGAGTAATAGTACGTTAAACATTGGAAGTTCAAAATCCGAATATGTGTCTTTATTGACCTGACTGTATGTCTGTTTGTTTATATGGTTATTTGTTTCTTCGTACAGGCTGAAAAAATGGCCCGAGTTCGACAAAAAAGTTTTCGTTACATTGGTTTTAGCGTCGCAAGCTCGCGTGTATGACTGACTAGGTACATTTAAAAAAATATCGCGATGGCACATTTAAAAGTATATTTAACCTGGATATTTAACATACGAATACATATATGATAATATCTTTTAATATGCATTTGAATTGTAAAGCTTGCTTATAATTAGACTTGTATTTTAAACACATTAAAGGGGCAACGAAAAGAAAGAATAAATAAAAATAGTCATAGACTATGGCGAAGGCTAGACGAACAATAAATACTTTGCCAATTAATATGATAAAAACTGATATTACATTCTATTTAAGCAATACACAGGCGGGGCAACCAACACGTTCAATATTTATCACGTCAGTACTGTTCAGATGTATAATGGATCTGGAGGCAAAAACTATGCAGATTTATGGCAGTATTTACTGATCGTGTAATTTAGTGTATTGACGGATGTCAATATTTATCACATACTGCCATTACGGAATTTAGATATCTAGATTTCAGTGGTAAATACTGACATTCATCAATACACCCAATCACTCGATCAGTAAATACTGCGATTTTTGATAATTAGCAGTAGATCACAGTATTGATTGCACGTATAGTCTTCGCAAGCTAACAGGCACCGGTTAAAGACAAAATGAAGGGATACATTTTTTTATGGCATGGAATAGGCGAACGAGCACACAATGAAATGCCACCTGATGGTAAATGGGACCTGTGACCCATAGACATTTCCATTCTCAAGACTACAATCTTAAGACTGCAATCCTAAGACCACAATGCGTTGCCAAGCCTGAGGACTAGTGCGAACACTGCTGCTTGGCGGTAGGGTTAAAGGATACAATGATGGTATCGATCTCGACGTACCTGGCACCACTAAAAGCACCCTGCCATCACTAAAAGAACACATTTTAACAGCAGTGGATACCATAATATCCATGAAATATCAAAACATACAAAACCCTTCTGAAAATACTGCGATTTACAAAAAACGCACTGAAAGGCGGCTTGGCTTAGCGAGTTACTTTGCGAGTAGTCGCCTAGCGAAGGCGAAGATTCTAGAACGTCTATTTCACTTCGCTATTCTCAAGGTGACACGCTCGGCGTTAAAAGGATTGTGAAGCTAGAAATGTCCATACAAAATGCGGTAACGATGCTTTCCACTTAGTTAAATTTTTACGATTTTTGTTTGTGATAAACTAGGTTTCTAGGTTTTCCTTTGAAACAAAAAGGCACTTGCTTATTTATAAAAAAATGTAATGTATATTATATTTGGAATGGGCTATTTATTAGCATTAATTTGAGCCTGGTAATGTAATAATAATAATAAAATATTCCTCCTTTTAATCGCGATCACCAAAATAACATTTTGATGCTCCCATTTTGATAGGAAAATCAGAAAAGTCCATAAAATGTTAAGATTAAATTAAAACTAAAAAGTGTGAAACAAACTAAATTATCTAAAAATCAAAAACCTAAGTGCAACAGAAATATCAACTAAAAGCTAAAAACATTCTGTACAATCTAAAGAAAATTGTAAGATCACTGTAACTTGAATATTGGAAACAGTATTGCAAGAGGGGACAAGGAATGGATTGCAAAAAAAGCCTAGAGCTTAGTTTGAGACTAGGTCAATTTGTGTGAGATTGTCCCTTGATACCTATATTATTTTTGTCCTCAGGTCATTTTGTCTTCGCAGTGGTCATGAAACTAATTGCCCTCAAAATAGTTTATGGCTTCATCTTCTTCGCTGTCATCACGAAAGCATGGCATTTCGTCATCTGGTTCATCCACTACCTCAAAGAAAACAAGAAAGAGCACTATATCGAAATTGACCACGACTTCGGTCATCATGACTACGGCCATCATGACTACGGCCATCACGACTACGGCCATCACGACTACGGCCATCACGACTACGGCCATCACGATCATGGTCATCATGAATATGGTCATGAGCCTTATAAAGGTCAAGGGTATGGTTCTTACAGTGAAAGTTATTACCCACAGAAAAAGAAAGGAATGTATGATGCTGATGGATCTTACTCTGTTAAGGGGTCGAGATAATTATATTTTTGTGTAAGATTGAATATTTACATCGAAATTGACCACGATTATAACGACTTTGGTCATTACGACTTCGGCAATCATGACTACGGCCATCACGACTACGGTCATCATGATCATGGTCATCATACTCATCATGAATACGGGCATTATATAAGTCGAAGGTATGGTTCTTACAGTGAAAGTTATTATCCACAGAAAAAGAAAGGGATGAATGTTGCTGATCGATCATACTCTATTAAGGGGCGGGATACTTTTATTTTAGGTTTAAACTAATATTTATTGTAATAGGAAATTAATAATTGTTAATGGTTTAGGCATGACAAAGTCAAGGAAAGTAAATTGTACTGGTTTATAATAAGTCGACTTACTTTGTTTCAGAAATTGTATAAAAATGTATTTTATTTCATTGGTGAATAATTAAGTAAAATGAAACTACTTAAGTACAACAAAAATTATTGACTGTATTTTTCCACAGCATTTTTAAAATGTTCAAAATATTTGTAATGTAAAATTTAAAATGCAAGACTAATCGAATGGCTATTACTATTCCAAAGAAAAAAAAGCTTTGGTAGCTATTTTTTTTGCTGAGTGGAGTTGCCATATTATAGTGTTTTCAATTCACGAAGTTCCGCCTGACTTTTTAATTCTTCCTATATTGATTAATGCTTGTTTGAATGGCGGGGTGCGTCGTGGATTAAAAACACTGTACGTACATTTGTTAGGTTTAGATAACAAAAATATTTAATTAATTTGTAAATAATATGAACTAGTCCATAGAATATAAATAAATATAATGATAAAGGAGATTATACCTTCTTACCGCTCCCAACCACAACCTATATAGGTACTACAACCTAAATAGAAAACAAACGATCGCCACATCATCGAAGGCAACCTTAGGAACATTGTGAACCGACACTTAGGTACATTACGAAAATAAAAACTCATAAAAATTTATTAGATCCGTGCGATAACGTTTCTCACCCCCTAAATAAAATCCGATTTCCATGATTTTCTAGAATATTGTTGCTGTCATGAAATATTAGGTTTGTCCGTTTCCTTTTGTTTTATTTCTTACCTTGATATATTATGTAATAAGTAAATAAGTAACAAGTAAATTGTAAGTACTTAAGAAAAACAGTACGCGAAACAAAATTTGATGACGGAATTTTCAAAAATCGGAATTGTATACTAAAATAAAAGTAAGTCTCCTTTGTGTAGAATTTGCTATTTCCAATACTTAAGGTAGTTCTTCTATGTGGCGTTCGTTTGTTCCACCCTGTATAGCTCACTTTTACTTCGTCCTTTTATCACCTAATTGATCTTTGAACAAACACAAAGACGATGGCAGCAATTCTGATTTTTATCCTGCGACCCATTTTCCTTTGAACATTGAATCTTTTTCCTCAGAATATAAGGCCCAGTCGAAAAAAAGTTGGAATACCGTTAGTATGCTCATTAAAAATAATAAGCCTACGCGAGAACTGTCGACGCTTTGATAATCGCGCCTTCCTTGATCACTGAAAATGACAGGGGAGCGATTCTAGACGACGGTGATAAAATGTCGATTGGGAATTTATATTGTACACGATGGCTATGATAAGACTTTAAATTGGGTTACAGCAGGGTTGAGTATTGGGATGGGAGCCCGTCGTATGGCATAACGATTGTTTTTCCTAACGATTTTTCGGTCGAAAATCATTTGGTCTAACATATTTTTAGACCGATATTACAGAATTTAATAAACATCTATTGTGTGGTTTAATTAAGTTAGGTTAGGGTTAGTTTTTTCCAACAATAAAAAAATACGGTTTCAATCGTTAGGATACTTAATCATTATGCCATCTCATATAGACCCTATTGGGATATATTAAATGTAAAAAAAAACTAAAAATTGGTTTACTAGATACATCGATTACTGAGTTTTTTTTTCCGATGAGTTATTAGTATTTGCGATTTTGACATTTCATTGAACTTTAGGTATAGAAAAGACAGGCTATTGAATTTTTTGAGAAACACTTGTAGGTAAACTTTAACAACCTATGGCCTTAAAACTTATTTGTTACATATTATTACAGACTTTACATAAAAGCTCTGGGATTATTGCTTTGATTGGACCCTATGTATGGTTGTACCACCAATAAATAACCACTTCTACCACTAAATACATAGTTTAGTGTTTACACTTCAGGTAGTCGCGTCTCATACAGATTGATTTTGCAGGGTTGCATCAATGTACTACAAAGTAAAGTCAGCATCAAAAGTAGGTGGACAGTCGAAGAACTCAAAATTATCTACACACGATTCTTTTATCAAGAGAATAAGAGCGAGTGTAGATAATTTGGAAAGTGTCCGTCTACTTCTGCTGCTGGCTGGACCTATTGTAGCCCGACATTTGCGAAATTCACGAAGAATTCCTTTTTTTTGGTGACCTTCTGAAGGCAATCCGATGGTAAGTGAGCTCTAAGGAAATCTTAAGACCGCAAACCCAAGGCTGCTATGCTAAGACTGCAAATGCGTAGTTAATTGAAAACACTATTATATAATGTCGGGTTTAAGGATACGAGTACCCACACACATCCTTTATAGTCCCCTATCATTATGTGTTTGTCATGTGTCGTGGTGACATACTATTAATATTATGTTCGTATGGAAATATTTTATGAAATATTACCTGAATAAGTTTTTGACAAAAATCACATTTATGGGACAAGCTGTTGCCGTCGACTGTACTTTTTTTGCAAAGTCATTATCAAGATCAAACTAATGAGTCCCAACACAGTTGGTCTACGTCAAGTATAGAGGAGATCTTGTCGCCACCTTCCGACTCCATCATCAGATCAGCTCTTAGATACCATAATAATTGCATTGTTATCGGGTTTACAAATGTGATCCAAATTTCAACTCATTCCACTAACGGGAACTGGTTGAAATTTTCACGGACAACTTACATTATACGTACAGTGCAAATTAAATAAAAGCTTGTAATAAGGTTACAGTACGAGTAATACTGTATAATTAAATGTCACGGAATAGAAAAAACAGTGGAAGTGGCATGAGTTTCGCTCAGTATCAGACCGTATTGGCGACATACTCAAACTATCATAAAAACAACACGCCACCATGGAAAATGTTTTTGGTGCGGCTATCGTTTTTACATTCCAAAATAGCACAATAAGGCATGCTTCTGGATTTATTTCCTATTTTAGAAATATCAAAATATCGAAATAAGCGATCGCGGCAAAAGTATGCTAGGTTGCGCGGAACTCCGGCGTAACCATGCCACACGTTACACGCCCACTTGACACTTCTACTGCTTTTTCTGTTGTGATAAAATGTAGAGCAAGAAATAGTTTAGTTTAAATAGTGAAATGTCTTAATATATCTCATTTTAATATCAAAGGGTAAAGCAGTGCGCAAAATAAATACTTCAAACACCGACGGGCACGCTCGTCGAGCATTCTTTATTTACACAAACCATTTCAAACAGTATAATATAACAAATGTTTCATGTATTGCACCTAAACACTCTTTCCGGAGTACTCAGAGTCATTATTATCTTAGCTGTAGTTTTTGTGGTCCACTTTCTACTAAACCTACTTTGTTAGATAGGGTAGAAGTACCGTTTGTGGCCACTGTACCCTTTTGGCTATTTAAGGTTGAGATGAGCATCAAAAATACTGTAAAATTAAAAATAATATTCATAAATAGTTAAGATTGAAGATTAATTTTAAGATAAAATATAAAAATATGTTTGTAATTTTATAATGCTTTATATTAGTAAAAATTTAGAGTGGCCAAAAACGGTGTAAAGATGGCGACCCGCCCTCGCTTTGCTTTAGTTTATGTGAGTTTTCCGTAACACCCGTACATAAACCATAATGTATATATATATCCTTCCATGAAAACTTATCTAAATGATAGTAAAAACTGCATTCAAATCCGTTACGTTGTTTGAAAGATCTTTGCGTACATACAGAGGGACAAACACGACGGCGGGAAGCAACTTTGTTTAATACTATGTCAAGATTAAGTGAGTTTTGTAAGCTGATTTGAATTCATGGAAATCATACAAATATACCGCCGCTATAATATAATGTCGCGTATTTATTTAGGGTACAATTAAATCTCCATCATGAGTCTCTGCTTTTTCGCCGAAATATGTTTGGCCAAATTCAAATTCAAATTCAAAACGGGGGTTGGCAAATGAAACGGTTGGGGAACGATACATTCGGCCAATACATTTCGGCCAAAAGGCAGAATACCTTTTATCATATTCAAACAATACATTAGGTGACGGCACCAATGTTGGAAACTCTCAGCTGAAGGCACCAATAATAGACACTTAACTCTTAATTCAAAGATCATGAGGTTATAAATTGATTGTTTCAAAACAAATGAATAACCCTTATCTTTTGTAACATAAGAACCAAGTGTCCATCACTGGTCCTTGTTCATTACTGGTTCCATCACCCTCTTTCCGTCAATTGATATGAACAAACAAGTACCTATTAAGTGGTAATTTATCCGTTTTATAGTATGGGTCCCAGAGGGGCGACTGCTGGCCTCCAGACCCCCAATCTAAATCTAGATTTAAAGTCCCTGTCTACATGTAATCGACCTAATCTGCTCTCGGAACGACACAAGAGTCAAAAAGCTGCCATTGCAAATACCACCAAAACTATAACTACAGAGAGTCGAATTTACTAACAATTTAAAACTATAGATACGTCTTTTTAATGGAGCATGGCGATAATGGAGGCGGCCTCTGTGAGCAATTTAGATGATTCTTCACACAGTTCAAAGTCACGGGCTCCGGAAGGAGTCAAATTAATAGGGAATTAAGAGCTGCTGGCATTGAAATTACCGGGAAGATGTAGTAAGTTGAAATGTGAATGTAAGGTAAAATGTAATAGCGTGTTCTTAAATGATTTTGAAGAAAAAATAATTGCGAGAAAGAACATGGTTTGATATTGGAACATGGAATTTAGTTGATTAAATTTATATACCTGCGGTCCGATTATGGTCGTGTTTATCGACGTAGATAAGCGTAGATAAAACATCTGTCACTTTCTGACCAGTATGTAAGTGCGAGAGTGACGGAAGCTTTATCCACCACGATAAAGGCGACCATAATACGGGCCCTGGGATGTTCTGCCTTGGGATAACTTTGGTTTTAAGAGTGTTGCTAGCTGTTATTGTAATCGGTATAGTTACCACTACAATACAATACGTGATTTATCAAATAAAAAAATCGGTCAAGTGCGACTCGGTCTCGCGCACCGATAGTTCCATTATATTCCAGCACATTATATTCCGATTTAAATTTGATTTTGTATCAAATCAGTGGAAACTCATACTTGACCATTTTCTGGTATTTGTAGCCAAAGACGCTTTTATGTTTTATCGTTTATAAATTAAAATACTTAAAAAAAAAGTTTCCTCTTTTTCATTTTCTTTGAAAAATATAAACAAGTAAAGCTGCCGTAATACAAATATTCTGAAAAAAAAACAACCCGCTTTGTATTTCGGTTCAAAAGATACAGCTCTTTAAAGATAGGACGGACAAACGGATGAACAGCTTAGGCATTATTAATAGCGATCCGTTGAACTCCTTTCGGATACGGAACCCTAAGAAGGTCCTGGGAGACTAATATGGCTGTGTTTATCGCGTGTTAAAATGTGGATAAGGCATCGGTCACCTTCTGACACGTTAATAAGTGTGAGAGGGGCGGATGCTTTATCTACATTTAACACGCGATATAGGAGCAGCCGTACTAGACCCGTAACAAAATAGAAATATCAATATAGACTCTTATAACATAAGGACTCGTTTACAAATAAGGAATAACGTAATAAGTACAAAGGTGCCTTTGAAGATATTGTAGCAATGTTTCTTTTGGCGGGTTTTAATAATAGACTTGAAGTGGTAATAACAACGAAAGAAATAAGCATAGTTTAACTTTTATAACCAAATTTTATCATCATTGGCTTCTTTATATACGATTTTAGCAGCGTTTTTAGGGTTGCGTATTCCACAAGGAACCCTTATATTCTCGCCATCTTCGTTTTCGACCTCTTTCCGAGGTTTATTAAAGACTCTTTGGTACTTCTTCTTCTTAAAGTGCCTCTCCCTCCAACTTAGTGAAGGTTGGCTTTCAACTGCTGGAATCTGTCCCTATCTTTTCCGAGGCGGAATGTTGCGAAGCCACGACTTCTTTCTTCGCCCAACTCTTCTTCTGCCAGCAACTTTGCTCATTATAATTGGGATATATAATAAACGAGATGTCATTAGATTAGTCACGAGTGTCATCGGGTACTATTAATAAAAAAAAAATACAAAATTACGAAATTAAAAACATATGTATGTATGTCAACACTTTGTTGTTCAAAATAAAAACAAAAACAAAACAAGAAGATGAAGATGTAAAAAAAAGTACTAAGGCGAACTTATCCCTTTAAGGGATCTCTTCCAGCTAGCCCTTGAGAGATCGAGAATAGTGAAAGGTTATGCATCGTGTTGGCAAGTGTACAACTTTATTAATACATTAATGGTAACTTAGAATACATTGTAGTCGGATTTTAAAAGATTGCTTTGTGTTGGGCATTTCTTTTGCGAGATCGTTTCCATAGTAACAAACAGACATAATCCCTTCTGCATTTATAATATAAACAGGAATATCATTATAAACATATAACCCAGAATTTCATGAAAGCATCCCCCTTAGGCACAGGTCTCAAGTTTGTTACTATTATTCAGATTAGCTAAGTTTCGCTTATTGAGCGCGGGGTGACGAAGTTCCGCAGATTTCGTTATGACTTGTGATTCCAAACCATCGAGCAACACGGAAGGGAGTAGGCATTCGCACCATTTCCCCTCTGTCAAAGTACAAGCCCAAGCGGGCATGCGCATCTAATAAAACTAGTTGTTACTCGGATTGCCAACTAGACAGAGTCCAGTCGCGCGAGTGAACGTTACCTACACTTAAAATGCCGAGTTGCTCTGTATTCAGATCTGTTGAGCAACAAATCCGACCTCTCGCCGATGAAAGAGATGGAAGCCTTATCGTGTCAATGTGTGAATTGTGACTCGTTCCTACACAAAAATTGCTCGAGGTGTGCAAGTTTTGTCAGTGTATTGTTCCATGTTTTATGTATTAGTGTCATCATTACAGTTTTGTTTTTGTATGTAGGTAGGTGCCCAGAGCTGCATTTGTGTGCAAATTTCCACCCGCAAGAAATGACAGAACTATTTGACTGTAATATTCAGACTACGCCGAGCGTACTTATGCCGGATGTACAGTGGCGCCCTCATCACTATTATTGTGTTTTCTAATAAAATAAAGTATTTTCTTGAAATCGGACGGTGCATTTTTGTACTACAAATGAAAACACAACTTATAGGACATATCACATAGTTTAATAACAATTGACCTTTGAGTTATCAACTTAACGGAAAATAGTGGCCACCTTTTCCCGTTAAGCTGACTACTCATAGGGTAATTGTTATCAAAGTTTGTTGCATATCCCATAAATTGTGTTTTTACTTGCGCTACAAAAAAGCATCGTCCGATTGCAAGGAAATTCTTTAGTTAATTAGAAAACACAATAATAGTGACGAGGGCGCCACTGGACGGTCGAAGTTTGCTCGGTGCAGACTTCATAGCTAAGGCGACTCCCTTCCGCTAATTTCGTCGATTCTGTTTTGTGACTTGTTAATGGGATGATTAAAGTTTCAATATATTTTGAAACTACAACTAGTTTCCTATGGAGCACTAACTTTCCGCCCGCGACTGCGTCCGCTTGCGGTTTTTATTATAGTAGGGGATCCGAATAGGAGACGACCTTCACACCCAGCTGCTTATTCGATACAAAGTATTTTATATCAAATTGAATATGGTAAGTAATATATGGGGAAAAGGTTGACTGAATTTTTTCTGTCCAGTACATTAAAAAAAACTAAAATTGAACTTTTTTTTATTCGCTCTTGCTTGTTTAATAGACCAATTAAATACATACTAATCGAAAGTATTAAGCCTATTGAATATGCAAACGTTAGGTTGACTATTTTATATATCATATCATAATAAAAAAAAAACTAAAAATGAACCAATACGTGTGCAGGGTAGTGATCTAGTGACTCTCTCAAAAGCAAAGGTGAGCGAATGCAGGAGTGAATGTCCAAGCGGTGAGTTTAAGTAGTCCCTTCAGAGCGAGCAAAACACATTTTAGCGCGTGCATTCTTATTAGGCAGCCTTATACGTTTGAGAAGCCATGCTGCCAAATTGAATACACGCGCTGAAATGTGTTTTGTTCGCTTTGACGGGACTACTTAAACTCGCCGCTTGGACATTCACTCCTGCGTTAGCTCACCTTTGCTTTTGAAAGAATCACTACCCAGGCCGCTATTGCATCGTTGCAATAGATCCCGGCTCGATAATTTCAAAACAACTCGTCAATGCATTGGTACAAGCCTGCTGGCTAAATCCTAACGAAACTGCGCCTTTATCCTTGTAAGGGCCACCGTGTTACAAACAGGCAGTTTTTTGTACATGGGACTTAGAATCTACCGTTAAAAAATTACATTTTCTAATTACTTATGAAGAAAGGAAAATAAACTTCACATTGCAATACAGTTCAAATTAAATTACCTTGATAATGTATACCCTATTGCACACTGGGCTTTACTAGGTTATAGATCACTGGCGTGTCTGTCCGTCCGTCATTTCTACAATGAAATGCTTGAGCTGCCATTTGAACGAGGCCACAAAATCTCAGCTGTACAATTGGGATTGTTCATATTTCTACAATTACTCTAATTCGAAAACCAATTTGAGGAATGGGGTCTTAACGCCGTTCTGCATTATTAAGTTTTTGAAATATTTATCTATTTTGGATATTTCGACAAAAGTATATTTAACCTTTGTTTGACTTTCGTTTTTGGATTGAAGCCCTCCTAGGTGTATCTTACGGGTTAGGCGAAAACCGCTTGAAATAGTATGTTTTAATACATTATTACAATCACTTTTTATCATTGGATATCATTTCATTATTGTAATATATTAGAAAATGCCAGCCCAAATTAAAAATAATCATGTCATCCATAAAATGTCTGCTAAATAAATAAAGATATTAAAACAAAACTATTGGGTCCAATACAAAATTAATGAACTTCTTTCGAATTAGAATGTAAAAACAGTGAATTATTTTTTTTGGTCTATCCCAATTACAATCTGAACTCAAGAAAGACCTTGTAAGATTTATATTAACAAGCAGTTGACGTCTGAGCAAAAAGTATATCTGTACATAGTATAAAACAAAGTCGCTTCCCGCCGTCTGTCCCTGTGTAGGTACGCTTAGATCTTTCAAACTACACAACAGATTTTAATGCAGTTTTCATTAATAGATAGAGTGATTCAAGAGGAAGGTTCTCATGTATAGTAAATTCTGGATTATATACGAATGTTACAGAAAACTCACATAAACCGAAGCGAAGCGAGGGCCGGTCGCTAGTTAAAAAAAAAACTTGTCTCAAAAAGGTTAAAAAAATAACAAATATTTTTGTCTTACAAACAATTTACGGTACACTTATTTCCCACAAATCAAAAATGAATATATTTTCATACATTGTTAAAAACAGGTGTATCCCAATTCCTGATATTTATTTTATTTTATGTTAATTGGCGGTCACGGCTTGCATAGCAGTAGCACTAACTAAGGATCACCAGGAATGTATCGATGCAATTACAACACGAATCGAACCGACTGCACTGCTACTGCAGCTTCGATTACCACAATGTATTGTTTGTAAGCTCGATGCAACACAATTTCCTTCAGGAAACCAGTAAATACGACTAAACAGTTGCATTCTGACAAAATCTACGTATTTTCACGTGAATGTTGTGAATTAGAGAGAAAACTTTATTTCGGATGAAGTATAGAAAATTAATTTCATTAGAGCATACAGCAGGAGATTAGTGACATTACAAAACAATTACCCCCTTACTAATAAACGTTGAGTAACGGTGGTTTTGTCTTTATCTGTCAAATTCAGATGTCACAATGACAGATAAGGACAAAACATTGTATACGGAATAGAAAAAACAGTGGAAGTGGCATGAGCTTCGCTTAGTATCAGACCTGTTGTCGCCAATTTTCAAACTATCATAAAAACAACACGCCACCATGGAAATTGTTTTTGGTGCGGCTATCGTTTTTACACTCCAAAATAGCACAATAAGGCATGCTTCTGGGTTTATTTCCTATTTTAGAAATAATTATCGAAATATCGAAATATCGAAATATCGAAATAAGCGATCGCGGCAAAAGTATTGTAGGTTATGCGGAACTCCGCATAACTATGCCACACTTTATACGTCTACTTGACACTTTTACTGTTTTTTCTGTTCTGTGGTCCTATTTAACGATTTTGTCGTTTTAGAATTAGTTTATCACGTATGTATTTAGGTATGTATTATTCTTTAAGTATGTTTACCGTTGTCTATTAACAGTACAAGACTACATATTTATTTATAGTATTAAAATTAAGGCGCCATGATTACGAAAATAACGTATGCTTTTGACGCTCTTCTCCTTTAAAATTTGTATCATATACGCCATTACCGTAAGTTTCCGTCGCGTCGCATAGGTGGCGCTACTAATTGAGTTCTCGGCCGGTTTCTGGACGGGCCCAAACGTTCGGTAATCCCATTCGTTTTAGACGGTCTTTGCTGCTGACTGTAGGTTTTAACCAAGAGTTAGCGTAGAGGTTTCTGTTTTATGTGTTTCAGGGGCCCTAACATGGCTGCGTTTATCGCGGGACAAAGTTTAGATAAGGCATTCGTCACCTTTTGACACGTTAATAAGTACGACAGTGACGGATGCTTTATCCACATTTGACACGCGATATAGACGCAGCCATAGTAGGCCACTGTTATAGGCAACTGTTAATGTTTGAGACGACGACGCTGAAAGCCTAGTTGGTATTGAATCTACCTACGAAGCTGGTGGATCCGATTCCCGGAAAAAACGGGGCCAGTTCGGATCAAGAGCTCTATTCTACTCGGTAAAACTGTATTGCTTTTGACGTGTTATGGTATTGATTTTGACTCGGCGGCCATTACTGTCAAGTAAATAAGAGCTATCAAAACGTTGACAATACGATAAAATATCAAAAGCAATACGGTTTTACCGTGTAGAATGGAGCTCTGGGTATCTATTTTACTTGGCCAAACCAAATTGCATTTGTTATCGTTTTGTTTTACTGTCACGTAAATAAGAGTTATAATAACGATATCGTGTTGTGTGATAAAGACAATATGGTTTTACCCAGTAGAATAGAACCCTGTGTTCTCTAACTTTAAATATCTGTATAGCTAAATTTATAACCGTTATGAACTGCATTCTTGTTAAACTAGAATCAAGTTTGTAGTTTATAAATTTTGGTTTACAGTCATTTTAAATTATTTAGAGAACACAAATTTTAATTACCTCATGTATTAAATATTTCATGTTTCATACATACATTCAAACATCATACAATCACACCTCTTTTCCGTAGGGGTATGCAGACACCACTTCCTTACACTTGCTTCGATCCAGACAAACTTCCCTCGCTTGCTCCACATATACTTTTTTTTTGTTTATTTTTCCTTAGTCATAAATATTTTCTACATGTTAAAGTACATATTTATCTATGTATAAGTATGTAGAGAATTCTCTACATCACACATAATTTACCCGATTTAGGAATGGAAGCCAGGACCACTAGCTTCAAATGCAGAGTCACCAATGAGGCTAACCGCCTTGTCAAAATATTTGTGTTCTCAAAGGATTTTAAATTGAAATAAATTTTACTACCCATAAAGCAATCTGCCCCAGTTTTTAGCGACTCTCAGTCGCTTTGACATATGCAGTTAAATCAGGTGAAAGTTGCATTTACCGTAATTAACTTCTTTAGTCCAGCTCGCAAAAGAGCGCAGGAGTTTATTGAGAAGTTTTTTAACTTTGAACTTTATGAGTACCTACTAGCATAAGAAAGTGTTATTATTTTACCAACAGCGTTATATTATAATGGATACTATGGTGTACGAGGACTGTCACTTAGGTGGCAGGTTTTTAGGGTTCCGTAATTCAAGCCAAACGGGACTTTTTTACTAAGCCTATGCTGCCTGTTCGCCCGTCTGTCTGTCCTAGCTTTGAAGCTGTATCTTTTGAACGTTGGGTTTTTAAATAATAATAAATTAAAAGGCATAGTAAATAAGGTTCCCATTAAAGCTTTTTTTAAATGCATACAAACGTCTAAATTGTTATAATAGTGCCAACCACAAACAAGAACAAGAAATGAGGAAAACGTCAAGAGTCAGGCGGTACGGAATCGTCGATGCGCGAGTCTTGCTCGCACTTGACCAGTTTATAATAACAAATACCGATTTATTCAAAGGCGATAATTTCTTTCCCATTTGTAAACAGTTAATTTTTTTTAGTGCATCAAATGACGAAGCTGGCCTATGTATGAAGCTAGCGATCGATGCCCGACCGACGGGAAAATTTGTGTGATGAGCATAAATATGTATTTCTAAGTATTGGATGTTAAAGTATGTATTATTCGCTACATAATATAAGTATCAGAACTTAGTTAAGGATTTGTATAATTTGCCGAATATTTTCTCCTGATAATTTACTTAACCAATGTATTTTGATCTTTCATTCAGACAAGCAGTTACGATTTAAAGAGGTCAAAATAGTGTATAGACAACTTGCTCTTAAGTTTACTTTGAGAAGACGCATTGGCCTAGTTGGTAGTTACCCTGCCTTCGAAGCTAGCAGTACCGGGATAGATTCCCGGTACGGTCAAACATTTTTTACTAAGTTTTGGATATTTTCCATGTTTTAAAGTATTTATTTCTCTATATAAGTATTAATATCGTTGTCTAGTAGTTCTTGTACCCATAGTAAAAGCCATAGCTTAAGCCCTAGGCCAATTGGTGTAAGATTGTCCCCTGATTTATATTTATTTATTTTTAAATCCATTTCCCGCTCTAAACAAGACCACAGCCTTACCCGTAACCAGTTGGTCTAGACATTTTAGTGCCACGGGGCTTATCGGTTACAGTTAGCTAGACCTGAACATCGCAATGACGTGAGGCTGCTGTTTTTAGTTATTAGGGAATTTCTATTAACGTTCAGGGCCTCCACGACGACCAACAACATCGTTTTTGACCTGTTATCGTATTGTCACCGTTTTGATAGCTCTTATTTACTTGACAGTAATGGCGTCTAACGTCATAACAATACCATAACAGGTCAACTACGATATAGTTTTTACCGTCGGGAATAGAGGCGCAGGACAACTACGATATCGTTTTTACCGTCGGGAATACAGGCGCTGTTATCGTATTGTCAACGTTTTGATAGCTCTTATTTACTTGACAGTAATGGTGACCGAGTTAAAAACAATACTAACAGGTAAAATATGATTTGGATTTTACTGCCTAGAATAGAGGCATATCGGATCTCTCTGTCTAATCGCTGTTTAATTAGCAGTTTCAAAATGTTTGCATCATCCGTGTTTCTTGACCGATCTTAATTTTAATTTCACTTTCGGTGATTTCTTTTACAGTATTTTCATATTTTGTTGAGAAATGCGATTTCAAAAATCCATGGATATCTATTCGCTAACCTAACGTAAGTTGCCCCGCGCACATAATTTAAGGTAGTTACACTATGGTACCGTCTTAAACATAGAATACGAAGTCGTATTTTATCGTTCAGGTTATTTGTCTTGCTTACTCAATTATCTTATCGTTAAAAAATAACAATATCCAAACACAATTGCAAGATTATTGTATAAAATTAACTGATTACCTTTAAATTCGATTCTTTACTAATTTATCTATCGAAAGGCAAAAGCTTGTATATCTGCAGGCTAAATTAAAAAAACACCTCCGTAAGCCAAATATCGTTTATTAAACAACTTTGTATCGCTATGACATTGTCCAAATAATGTCACGTAATTCTAGAAACAGCTTTAGCACCTGAATTGTAAGAATAACACATCCTGCCGTAAATCAGAAGGGACACTTACTACCAACAAATGTCACAATGACAGCGTCAAGTCCAGGGAAATAAATTTAGTCGCAATTCATCAATGATTCTAAGCGACAGGGTTCAACGTATTCAAAGTACCTATGAAAATGAAACCTCTTGTCACTGTCTAATTTCTACACATGTATGTAAATGTTGAACTGTTAGCAAATAGAGGGTCAGAATTTGCAAGTTTGACGTTTGACCTGAGTAGGTATTATGTGTCAAAACCGGCCAAGTTTCAGGCTGTAAAAGGAACGGAGTTATAGCAGTCATATAGCTCTGTTCCTTTCTCTCAGCTCATTTCGTTTTAACTTGATAAAACAGCACCGGGGTTTTTTAATGGGACACTATGCGAACTAGCATGAGAAATCACTAAGGGGCATTGTTACGTCATATTGCAATAAAGAACTTTCTTTAAAAACCTACTTCTAACCGTATAGTTGAAAATAAATGAAGCATTTATTTTTATAAGCAGATCGGAATTTTCGTAGCGCTTTTTAATAACAGCGAGTTCTAATAATATATATCGAGTTCCCCAGGCAAAATTAAAAATTCAAAAGACGATTATAGGTAGAGGTACGGACAACAGGCGCTCTTATCGCTTAAGAGCGATCTCTTCCAGAAAACTTTTTAGTAGCCAAAAAATAAAATAAAAGTTACTTGGAAAAGAATATACCTCGTATTAAATCAGTTCCAAAATACGGCCAAGAAAACCTAACGCACAAGTGCCTTTTAAATTTCATGTTCAAAATACGTGCTAGTGCTAACCATGTGTTTCTCTACTTTTTCCCAAAAAGATGGCCTTATTTTTATACATGTATCATAAGAAGATAATCATAGACACGCGACATAATTGAACTTAAAACCCCCTTCTTAATTTTTTTGGAAGTTAAAAGTCCAGTCTATTATTCTTTATTCTCGACGTACTTTGTATCGCACGGTCCGTATTTTTAGTGTCTGTTAAGAAACGATAGCAGCAGTAATAGAGGTCGTAAACTAAAGAACAAGTGGTGTACTAACGCTTTGGTGCAGTAAAACAGGCAGCGCCGGGCGCGGACAATGTATTTTACTATCCGAGTGTTTTTAAGTGCAGCAGGGTTTGGGGATTTATCTATAGGGCTGACTTTGTTTTTAAGGTCGAAAAACCGCTAAGAAAGAAGATGGGTATTAGTTTAACATGTTTAGTGGTGGGAGGACCTTGTGCAGGGTTTTACCCTACCGCCATCCAGCGAATGTGGCGATATTTATCCCAAAATCTTTTTTTTCTGGTATTAATCTTTGCATTCGCAAAATTTACGTCTTTATTTTTTTCAGGAGTAAGCTTATTTTGCCGAAGATTTTCTTCTCGGCAGAAATAATTTCATCATAATAATTTCCCAATTTGTCATCATCATCATCATAAACTCACGCCTTCATTCCCAGAGTGGGGTAGGCAGAGCCACAGACTCACCAACCACTCCAAAAACTTGTTGATAATTCTGTGACCACATTTTGCACAACCAGGCTAAGATGTTATCCAGTGTATTAGTGACAGGTTGCAAACCCATCGCCTAACAGCAATACACAGCCTTTTCCCTTAGTCGTCTCTTACGACATCCACGGGAAGACATGGAGTGGCAACATTCTAAACCCGGCAACACACGGGCAAAAATCCCAATTTGTAAAACTGAATAATTATATAATTTTCACAGATTCGACAGAGCTGCTGCGAAACTAACATAACCTATACCTACGAGAAATTTGCGACTGGGAGAAATCCAGAATGGTAAATATGCGATTCGGTAAAATTACGTATCGGAAAAATCGCGGATGGAAAAATTGCTTCGCGGAATAATCGAATCCGGGAAAAATATTGATACACTCAAGTTTATGGCAAAAAATCATTCTGATATCTCACTCAGATTGACCTAGTCCAAAAGTTTAGGCTTGCTATGGCTCACAGATACAAATACTATATATTTACTACGGTTACCAGTGGTTTCAATTAAAGGTTTCACAAGGCTTGAGTAAGAGAATTAAAACCGTAATAAAATATAAGTCAGTCCAGACAACTGGTAATTTAAATAAGAACGGTCCCGTTTCTCACAAAACTAAGTCCCATGAAAGAAACGACATTATTTATGGCTACAATTTCCAACGGTATTTTAAACTTTTCCTCGAGAAAAGTGTACATTAAGTTATAACAATACTTAATAAGACTCGTAAAAGTTTCTCAGTAAACATAATGTGCTTTGCCTTTGTTCTTGGGTTTAAGAAGGTTTTGTTACTAAGTTTGTTTGCTTAATTGGGTTATGTTTTAAATTAATTTGTAAGTAGTGCTGACAGAGTATTTTAATAAAAGAAACGCCATCGTTTGTTTAATTACACACAAACACACTTGAGAGAATAACTATGAATTATTGTTGTATAAAACAACCATCACTTTCTGACAAATATGTAAGTGCAGAAGTTGTGGAGACCGAACTTCTGGTCGATCAACATCAAGTACATTATATTAACGTGGTTTGTGATGATTCACGTAAAACTAATTGCATAATCTCGGTATCTACAATAAACCAATGATAAATATAATAATTATTATGCATAACAATGAAACGCATTTTTTTTAAATCATGATGTCCTAGTTATAAAAAGACATTTGTAACGTCTTTGATTTCTAATAACTACTAATGTGGTCACAGGTCAAGCCTAACATAGTCAGAAGAAATTGACTTAAAATGCAGAATAACAAGAAAATGATCGTTATGATAAAAGAGTAATAAGATATTTGATCGTATGCCTGATTTGTTTTTGTCCTTAACGTTTATTATGCTTTCGAAAGTAGTTCAATGAAATTATGCTACTTAAACATTTTGGTAACAAATACCTACTTGCGCTCACCACACAAATATTTACCCATTCCGGGAATCAAATCCGGGTCCACTAGCTTCGTAGGTAGGGTCATTCATATCGTCGGTGATTCTGTTAAACCGCATAACTAACAATTTTATGATAGAGCGAAATAAACCTTACTTACATATTAAAAAAGTGAATTTTATTAAAAACTAGAGGACGCCCGCGACTTCGTACGCGTAGAATGAGTTTCCCGCTACTCCCCCATTTCTTCCCGTTGGGGATCGATTTTCAGAAAATCCTTTCTTAGTGCTCACTTACATCATAAATTTCATAAAAGGAACCCCTGTACCAAATTTAAAGTTTCTAGGTAGGTAAGTACAGTAGTTTCGGCTGTGCATTGATATATGTATAAGTCAGTCAGGTTTAATTTTATAAATATAGATAGGTAGATGTTACTTAGGTACGCGGTTTTGCAATTTCACCGACGATAATTCACGCGTATTGTTAGCTGACGATACGTGATCAAACGTATGGAAACATAATTGGCATTTTGGGCTTTAGAACAGTTTATAATAAGGAAAAAATATTAAGCTTTTTCTACGCGTAGGTATTTACAACTAAAAAAGGCTTGCCAGCTGAGCTTTACGCTAGGTAGAGACCTAACTCTGTTTTCGGCTCATTCCAAAAAATAAACTAAATTTACTTTAAAAATTTGAACTAAACATATTGGTAAACAAACATGTGCAGTTAAGTAAAAACCAATAAAAATACCCTGTTATTTGTTATCCGCACTATGAATAGCGCCAAAGCAAAGCCCTTTAATTGGTGCCTTGTGAAACACTACTCGTTGCTCCCGTCACTATTTGGTCGCTTACGAGCATAGGCTTGTGGAACAAAATACAACGTTGAATATTCTACCATGTTCTAAATGGCGTAATTCCTAAAGGCATGGTTCGATATGCGACTCTATTTTATTGTAGCAAGATCGAATTTTTGCTTGCTGGGTAATTGTAGTTCCCTTATTTTACTAGTGGGGGTAAAATTACTCAACGTTTGTATGAACGTAAAAGTAAATGAACCATGTCGTGAGGAAGTAATTTTTTTAGTGTAATTTTATGATTTTTGATTTTATGCTGGGTAGTATATTATGACTTCCTTTTGTACGGTTTTATGTAACTTGTATTTGGAAATGGGGTGTTATTTTCTCAAACAACTTATCTCGAAATTCATCGACGACGGAATTTCAATCCTCAGTTAGTGGACATTTTCCATTCCAAATTCAAAATTACTGTACTTTACTAGACACTTTTATGATTTAGGGTCTGTTTCACAATCGACAATTAAATTTATGTGCCAGTTAAAGTTAGCTCTCTCCTTGTCTATGTTCAAGTGTAAGAAAAGGAAAGGGCTAAATTTATGTGTCAGATACGCGTTACTTGACGATTGTGAAACAGGCCCTTAATTAGATAAGTACTATATGATTTTCTACACAACATTATGCAATAATAATATGATCACCATGCAATTATATATTCATTATGCTAAACAAATAAATACTCGGATAATTGACAATTATTTATATCAATTACGTTTTCTGCAATGTTAATATTCGTCGAAAACTTTGCCAAGTATTTTATGCTAAATACGTTTCGGATGATCGATATTATGCCAAATAGACGGCACCCGTAAAAATCTCTACCGACTCTATTTCGTGATTTCCGTAGTTCCGCATAATAATATAATTATTTTCACTCTAAAAAGTTTACAACAAGATGTTAAAACTTTAATTCCTTATACATTACGTAACATGCAATATTACCTCTACTAAAATATCTAAAGCACTGCCGTAAAACTTATTTTTGTTTTAAATTGCTCAATATGCACTTTATCCGCACCGCAATAACCCTTCCTTTTGGCTTTGCCGTAATCGTGTGAAAATTAAAACTTTTAGAATTCGCAAAACTTCCATGAATTTTAATGTCCGACGCGACAGAAGCCATTTAATAAAGAATTGAATTGAATTGACGCGACTAAGTGTACAGTCACCAGCAATAATACATTATCCAACATTGGCCGCAAAAATATCTGACTCGTCTTTATTACCAGAGGTATAAGATCGTGTCAGATATTTTTGCGCCCAATGTTGTATAATATATTATTGCTGGTGACTACATATCGGGTGAAGGGCTAATTAAGTAATTGTATTAAAAATAAATGTTTTTTTTGTGTTCTATAGTCTAATGAGGAATCCTAGTTGTTTCGCCATGTGCGGTAAATCAGGATTGACCCATCAAATAAATGAAAAAATATGCAAGCAAAGATTGGTAGTCAGTCTGACACGTTAGAGGTAATAAAACAAAAAAGTAAATTATAATAAATAACATTTTTATTCATACAAAACGAATAACGCGATAAATCTCAGAGCTGGTTACATACAATATAATTTTTATATGTTTTTTCTAAATGTGTTGGCAAATTAAACGAAAACACTGTGACACTCCATTTCAACCAAACTAGAATATTACCTAATATTAATTTACCACATTATTTCAAATTTCTATTGCAGTTTGGTCAAATTGGGTTTTTTTCGCATTATTTTTCACGTACTCAAAATTGTTCTGTAAGAGCACATTTTTAGGCTAAGATTATCGTTCACAGCACCGCTTTAAAGCTATCAGTCTTTTTTAAAACTCCTAGGCCGAAATTTCACTCGTCCGTCTCAATCAACGCGTAGTCCAGTCCATTGCCACTGACGCCTTTTGTCACTTCATTGTCCTTCACATGCTTGGTAGAGTTCTTCAGTTCCTTCTTCCTTATCTTTCCAACGTGCGATTTCTCAAACATCTGCAACTCTACCAGCGGCGATGCCGAAGATGGCTTTCTGTACGGGGATTCTGAGGACACTTCAACTTTCTCCGACGAAGCTTCTACTCTCTCCGAGGACGTATCAATTTTTTCTGACCACGTTTCCAATTTTTCTGATGATGTCTCAATGTCTTTTTCCGAAGACGTTTCAATTTTCTCTGAAGACGTGCTAATTGGGCTTTCTGAAGACGTTGGTGGTTTTTCTGATGATGGTTGCGGCTGTCTTACTTCGATTTTAACGATTATTTCCGCTGGTGGAGGAGGCACTTCATGTCTTGGAGCTGACACAATCAATATTCCCTTTTCGTTGTAAACAGCAACCACCTCCTCCTGCTTGCTGCCAGGGGGCAAGTTGAAGCGTTGCACGAAGTGGTTAGTCATAAAACGAGTATCATCAGACGTCACTCGATGTCTTCCTTCCACAATGATGTATTGATTCTTCACTTTGACCCTCAATTCATCCGGTTTAAACCGCTTCACGTTCATCTTGATTTCAAAATGCTTAGAATCAGCCGTTATGTGTGGCTCTTCTAGGTTCTCTTCATTATCCATTGCAGCAGCAGCTTGGACTAGTTGACTCCATGGCCAGAGGTAGTGGAACGCAAGGGAATGAGAAAGTTGGTGGTCTAAGGCTGCGAAGGGATCTTCATGGTGGTGTTTTCTCGCTTCCACGCCCGCGAGGACTAAGAGTGTAAGTGCGAAGTACTTATTCATTGTTCGTGTGTGTCTCGTGTGGCTTTCGTAATCGTATGCCGGCTGTGGCCGGGGCCCGCGCTTATATAGGCTTGGTCTGCGTGGGGGAACGTTCTAGAACTGTTCATTGATAACTGCGCCTTGGCGGGCAGGCGTCGTCAACCGATTGAACGTTGCGTGAAAGCGACTGGGTCATGTTTCGTTAGCTGTTACTGTTAATGTTAAACACTTGGTTCAATGCGTTTCAAGTTCTAGCTATGTGTAATTGAATTGCAGTAAGTATGTTTCAATAACATTCGTTGAATATCTACACATGGAAGTACACATTGCCGATATGGTATTAAATATATGCGGAAAGGAGGGAAACAAAATTAATCGGTTGTTGTTGTGGTGTTGTTTAAGTAGTAATATATTCTGGTTGACTAATCGTTATTCACATCATAACCCTACCTTTCCCCCTACCATTTCATTTTTAATAACAATAACATTTTATTTTCAATATTTTTTATTATGGCGGTAATATGAATACACACTTGTTGACAAATCTTAACTATCTATCTCTTCCGGTTCATGAGATGCAGCCCGCTGACAGACACGTGGACGAACGGCGGAGCCTTAGTAAATATTTTTTTGCCCTTTCATATAAATACAAAGCATGAATAGGTGGTTTAGGTCAAGTGTGAGTTGGACTCGCGCACCGAGGGTTCTATATTGCCACACATTAGGTATCTTTATAAAATAAAAATAAAATCGCTTGTATGTTTTTTTATACAACAAAAATCAAAAATGGAAAAAACTAAAAAATGAAACATTGTATGGATCATCCATACAAGAAATGTTTTTTTTACTCTGTAATTTTTGGTATTTATTAGGAAATTCACCGTAATAACACGTTTTTGGAAACATTAAAAATCCGCTATTTTTTACAGTTCAAAAGATACAGACGGACTATAATATATATAAAGGAATATGATCTTATTTGACACCCATTTAAAGGTACGGAATCCTAAAAATATGAAAGGTGTTAAGACCAAGCTTGAATGAAGCGATGCATTTATACCTACTCCTAATATGTATTAGGCCGGATTTACACTTGTGTAAGTTATTACTGTAAGTTTTGAAACAAAGTTATATGCAAGACTGAGATGCAGATATTTACCACTCACTCTTACCCATACTTGCGTCTCAGAACTTACAGTAATAACTTACAAGTGTAAATCCGGCCTTATACTTAATTTGGAAAAGTTGGTAAGGTTATTTAATTATTTGGATATTTAATAATATTGTATCTTCAGCCGAAACTTTTCATACACAATGCAATAACGGTTCTCCGTACACCTAGTCTGATTATTACGATTTTTCATATGTTGTAGATATTACGAAAAATAAAAAAAATATTTCTGGGCAATTAACGAAAAAACGATCGGAAACCTATTTTTTTCATAACAACTACAATATATTCAAAAATCGTGGAAATCGGACTTGATTTAGGGGAGAAACGTTATCGCCAGGTTTACAATCTTCTTAAGATTTAATCCAGTACTTGAATGAAATTCGGTGATTTGTCCGAAGGTTCATTCTTCCACTCATAGAAGCCGCTGACGCGACCGATGGCTTACGGAACCGCATCGGCCCTCGGTCGCTATTGCTACTTCACGCTTGGCAAGAACAAACAGATTTTTTAATGCCGTGATATAATTTGAACAACTCATTTCGTTTATCGAAGTTTGGAAAACGAAAAGCGTGACGCACCATTTCGATTTTTGAGAAATCGAGCACTTAAGGAAATAAACTGCAGGCGAAGGCACCGTCACAGCCAACAACGAATTTAAAACAAATATGACTTAACTGTTCCTCGTTTGATTTCTAAAAAAAATTGAGAGCGTTCAGTTTTTTCTACTCGCGTACTATAAACCGCTAATATTGATAACGTTAACGGTATCAGAATACCACCTATTGCATATTAACCGAAGCGGGAAAACAGTTCTATAATAAGCGTTGCCATGGTAATAACAGTTCTATAATAATTATTAAAAAATCATCGACTTGCAGTGCTCCACAGAAGAAACCACTTTCTCTATTCTGCGTCTATTCTCCTCGGTAGAACAATACAAAATGGTATTGACAACTTTATAACATCTGTAAAATATTTGATATTAATGGCGGTCGAGTTAAAAACAAACGTAACAAAAGCAATATGGTTTTACTGCGTAAAATAGAGGCTCCGAGAAGCTAAAAAAAAATTTGCAATTCACAATGGGAACATAAATAAACACATGCATGCGAATGTGATAGCGGGTAAAGTTTACAAAATCAATCAAGTATCAGTTTGCTTCACAATGTAGCGTCTAATTTTGCTATAAAAAACAGGAAACGATTGGTTGCGGAGCTGTTTTGATACTTTTGCCTTGTTTGATAATAACGGAGAAACGCCGTTGTTCATTCACTATCAAAGAAACATGGAGAGTGGAGACACACATTTTTTTTTGTGATATACGGAATCAGTATCTACGTGAGATATTTGAACTTGGGACATATCCATGAATTTGAATTCATTGTTATTGTGATCTGTGTATTCTTGTTATGGCTTTTGATGTTGAGGCCTTGTCGTGTTGTTCTCCTTGTCATTATATTTGTTTTAATGTTATTAGCCTTACATTTTCAATATTTTTATTTGTGCTAGTTTTAATAATGATTACTATAATACCTTGTAATGTAACTTACTTTAAAGAATTTTGTATTTTATGATTGAATGACTTTCTGCTAGAGTTTCTTGTAGCGTCCTCTCCGCAGTGATGGTCTTATTACCGAGGCGTAAAAGAGCCCTAATATGGTCAAATTTATTGAATAAATATTTTGAATTTGGATTTTTTAATTTATTACTATCCAGATTAGATCAGGCCATGGAAAACCACTAACGGTTGAACCCTATATTCAAACCGCGGAGATAAGGCTTACTTCGGGATAAAATTTGACACTTGCCCATACATAATGTGTCAAATTTTAATCCGAAGTAAGGCTATCTGTCCGCGGTTTGAATATAGGGTTCGGCCGTAGGACAAGTGGCATTATATGACCCCATGGCCAGCCTAGTCAGTAGAAATTACGGCTCCTGGTCGTGTCCGTGTTTCGTGTACCCGTAATCGAATCTCCGTTACCGAGTAACACGGCAACGGAGATCCGGCCCGTTCGACACGTGAAATTCGGCTACGTGTAATTAAGATACGTAGCTCCGTGTTACACGGAGATACGTTTCTTATTTACACGTAGATCCGATCCGCCCGTGACCGTGACGTTTAATGAAGATTTTATGTGTCTCTTTAGGACCTCCGAATGTAATACCACTAATTACTAAAAAGAAAAATATAACTAAAGTTTAACAAATAAAAATAAACTAGAACACATATCACATATCTAATAAGGCTCCGTTCGACAAGCTTTCATTCAATAACCGTGCGGAGCGGAGCCGGAGCCGAGATCTGCAGATACGTAGCCGAACGCAGACACGGATACGTATCTTGGCGTGACCGTGTAGTTCGGGAACTTAGCACCGCCGGTGCTAAGATCACGGAGCTACGGTTCCGCGTGTAACACGGATATCAGGACCACTAGTAGAAATCCTTCTTGCAAAGCTAGCGGTCCCGGGTTTAAACACTATTAAGGGCAATTATTCAATGTGTTTTTTTTAGTCTTCCAAACAAATCAATTGAAATAAAAATGTTTATTCAGCAAATTGGTCACTTGAGTGCTTTTGGATGTCTTTGTATCTAAGTATATTTTCTCTCTATATTCACGTGGGTACCCATAGTAGAAAATTAGAGCTTAGTTTGGGTTTATTTTCATTTGTGCAAGATTGTCGCCGCATATTTTTTAATGTTTTACTATACCAAGTTCATTTGTTTGGGTACTTTTCTAAATATAAAAAAGAAACCAGTTATAGTTCCTCAGCCAATAGAAACAGAGCACTGATACGTGAAAGCTTGACAACACGGTTTTGATTGGCTGTTTAACAGAGTCACATTGCGGGGCTTATTAAAAAAAAAACACCTTTATTTAGGCCTAACAAAAGTACAAGAACAAATTAGGCTGAAGCCAGACGAGCGTATTTTTTGAGTTGTGAGTCGCGTAATTTCTGCTCCTCCATTCAGTTTCATACTACTAATACTATGAAACGCGACTCACAACTCAAAAAATACGCTCGTCTGGCTTCAGCCTTAACAAACAAAAGCATTAACACAAAACGTCTAGTGCCAGAGCTGAGATTTTAGGCGGTTAAAACCATATCGTCTTTGAACTGTTATCGTAATCTACGTTTTGTTAGCTCTTATTTACTTGACAGTAATGGCGGCCGAGTGAAAAATAAGACCATTAGATCCAAGACTATAATAGTTAATACTGTCTAGAATAGAGGCCCAGACGATGAAAAATACTTCCAGCATGTGACTGGTCTTTCATGGCAGAACTGAACTTCCGCAAAAACAATTTGGTGACACCACGCCGGACACACACACAGAAACTAAAATTTTAGTACCTAATATCTCAAAAAAAAATAACAAGGGAATACAAGACCTTAAAAATATTGCAATGTGTAACTTATACAAAATCACAAAATCAAAACCAAACTCGTGAGCAACAAAAACCTTAACTCAAAGAATCTGAGCAATTGATTTCACTAATTACTATTAACTAAAATTAATTAGTATTAACGACTGCAAAAATCAATAAATATTTATATTTCATTCATGATATGAAAACAATGTAAATAAATTATAAATAATACTTTCTCTATAAGCGGACCAACGGTTGCCGACTCCGGCGCAACCGGCCGGCCTCAGTGTACCGTTAGCAGTTGTAGGTCATCCGACACGTGCGTTTTCCTTGTTTTGTTGACTGTGCACCTTTTGAGAGGTTTTTTTTAATTTGCGAAGCCCACTAGAGAAAGTAATCCTATACAATGCTGTTTGGCTGAGTTAGTATTCTATAGGTTGCCTATTGATAATATTTTGTAAATAAATTGCTTTGCGAGAGAGTAGAAACTAGAAAGCGAATGGAAAAGTTTAAATGACATTTATTAAATAAAAAACAAAACAAAGCGCAAATTACTTTTACTTACCGCATACACATAGCCTATAAAATGCCGAGTTAAACGTGAGTCGATGATGAGCTCTAGTAGTTCCGCGATGTAAAAAAAATGCTGACATTTGTAAAGGGTACTACAGACTATTTTTACGGTCCGTACCTCAAAAGGAAAAAACGGAACCCTTATAGGATCACTTTGTTGTCCGTCTGTCTGTCTGTAAAGACCCTATATCTCGGGAACGCGTAAAGGTATTGAGTTGAAATTAAAACCATATACTCCGGTCTACAGTCCCTTGAAACTGTGAATAAATCAAACTTCTATATTAACGTAAAAAAAAGATACGGCCGTTTATTCCGCAAAAGACGTGTATTTCGACATTCTCGAGGGAATCAAAATGTTTAGGGTATTTCCCGTTGACCTAGAACTATGAAGTTTGTCAAGTAACACCGTCTTTTACTACAAGTATAGGGAAAAATCTGATATCTGTACATTTTTAATTAAAATACAAAAAAAACAGAGTATTTATGCAAGGAACGGCGGTCCAAATTTTGAATTGAGTTAACCGTGTCATGTGCGGAACCCTCGGTGGGCGAGTCCGACTCACACTTGTCCGGTTTATTTTCATGCCATGAAGAAGGGGATCTGTGACCCTCAGATATTTGCATTCTCAAGACTACAATCTTAAGACTACCGACTAATCTTAAGGCGACCCTAAGACTGCAAATGCGTTGCCAACCCTGAAGACTAAGATGGAATGCCTCTATGCTAGTCATTACACGGGCTGTTTTATGCCCACACTGGAACACAACAAAGCGAATACTGCTGCGTGGTGGTAGGTAAGATGGTACAACCCTGAACAAGGTCCTACCACTACCTACATGGGTGTTATTCTCTCAAAAACGCGGTTGGACGAACGAACGAGTGAATGTTGCGGCGGCGAGTTTAAGTAGTTCCGTCAGAGCGAACCAAAACAGATTTTAGCGCGTGCATTCTCAATTCGGCAGCCTTATACGTTCGATCTCATCAACAGAAGCCATGCCGCCAAATTGAAAATGCACGCGCTAAAATGTGTTTTGTTCGCTCTGACGGGACTATTTAAACTCGCCGCTGCTACATTCACTCGGTCGTTCGGCCGACCGCGGTTTTGAGAGAATGACACCACTGGACATAACGAATGTAGGTTTGGTTTAGTATTTCAAGCGGTTTTTTGCATATGGGACCCTAAACCGAAGTATTATGTAATTGTTTATAAAAAGAAAACCTTGCTCAGGTTTGTTATGTCTACGAGTCGCTGACCTATTGTAAGGACAGAAAAGTCAGGTGTTATTGACTCACTGGTGAGTCACATATTTACGGAGAGTCGTGTGTTATGCAATAAGGAAAGTTTGTTTGTCGGTGCTTCTTATAAATAGAGAACGTAAACAAGTTCACAGTATGTGTCATAAAAAAAGATATTTATAGTACCTATATTTGGTCAGTTGCTGACGTTGTGTATTAATTGCATTATGGTGTAAGGTATATTTATTTATGTTGTTTTTAAGGTTTCCGTATGGAACCCCTAATCGTCATTTGTCCTAATGCATCGTTTGTCCGAATTTTCGTTTATCCTAAAGCCATTTCCGCTTAAATTTTAAAACGTTTTACTAACCTAACCGAAACGCAGATATAATTGAAAAAGTTAAAAAATTGCCTGACTCATCTGAAAACCAGTTTAGGGCATTGGCCAAATTGGGAGAAACGATATGTTAGGACAAACTTTGTTGTCGTCTAATATCTAACTCAACTCTAGCTAGATAAGTAAATTTTCGAAATGTTTTCGTCTTTTGTTGTTCTTTTCGAGCAAAATTGTTTACCTACCGATTTTCCTAAACTATACACCTTGAAGTTCTTTTTCTATTATCTTCTTCAAATCTAGCTAAATGGGTAAGTTTTCTTTAGAATAATAAAGTCGTATTTTCTTCTTTCGATGTTCTTTTCGAGCACAATTTTTTACCTACCGATTTTTCTAAACTATACACCTTGAAGTAGTATTTACGAATTATGACTCAAAAGCACTGACGCCTGTCACTAACTCAATGTAGACCAAGTTTTACATATTTTGCCGACCAGTACACTGAGAGAGATTATTCAAATATTAATGTTGAAAAAAGTACCTTTGCAATCATCCCAATATTGCTATGATTAACTAAGTTATCCCCATGGACCGACTTATCGATCGCCTGATCAGAGGCCCTATTATGGTCGTGTTTATCGATGTGGATAAGCGGGGATAAAACGTCTGTCACTTTCTGACCAGTTAGTAAGTGCGAGAGTGACGGATGCTTTATCGACCGCGATAAAGGCTACCATAATACGGGCCCAGAGGGCCCTGCCAAGATGCACTACGCTAACTAGCGTTTCTATTCGTTTCATGTTTAAACCAATCGCGTCACTGGTAGATCACGTGACTTTTCGTATCACGTCATCTACACACATCAAAAGTGTCTTGGGATACTCAGTATCAGTATCAGTTTTGACTCAGTAGTAATATGCCTATATTGAAATGTTCAAAACTGTCTAGGGATAAAAAATATCCCCAGTGACGCGATTGGTTTAATTGGCCCTCAGACGATTGGGGATCTCCTTTATGTTCCGCATGAACTGCAAGAGATCCTTAGTAGGTACTTTCTCCGATGCAAAATCGTCATAATGTTAACCTCTCATCTTGCTAATTTGTGAAAGTGCGTTTCTTTGTTTTTTTGTTTTTCTTTGCTGCAGCAGCTGGAGAGTGTCATACGGCATTATTCCTAAAATTTGTAACAACGCAGAAGGAGCTGATGATGGTTCTACCCAGACAGAGACTAAGGTTAGTTCAAACGCTCGTCAAGACCCATAATTCTGGGTCCTAGTGAAAAAGGGAACAAGTCGACTTAACTCGTAATAAAAAGGGTATGTTCATGAACGGAGTACCTATACTAGACTTAAACCCTTTTTCACTTGACCTTCAAACGACTTATACCCTTTTTCACTAGGACCCCAGAATTATGCTCGTTTCTTCTTTTTTTATTAATGGCGGTGTTTCGCAGTGATTTTGCCAGTTTCAAGTGAGTAGAGTAAATCAGTAAATAAAATAAATCAAAAGTAAAAAGCCGGGCTTCTTTCAATCGGCCATCTTCCCTCCCCGGAGGTTACCGGAAGCTCCTATGCTCGTTTAAAAGTCGCGTCAGAGGTGACAGTTGTCAATAACATGACATTCACTTTGACGTATCATGAAACGAGCATCTGGGGCTCTATTCATCTCGTCAAAACCTGATTGCTTTTGACACGTTTTCGTTTGGTTTTAAAGTCAGCCGCCATTAAATAAATAAATAAAAATTATTTTTAGGATCTTTAGAGGAGGCCTTTGTCGACAGACAAGCTGTTCCACACAAACCAGTTGCCGATCATACAAATGCAAGTTGATTACATCAATTTAGTTTTTAGTAAATAGGCATGTATTAATTGTAAGAAAAAGTAACAGCAATAAAGGCTATTTTATTTTATTTTTATTTTTATAAAGATTTTTTATTAAAAAGCTTAACTTATAACATAATAACTGAGGGTCTTAAAAAAACAGCGCTTTCGCACCGACTATTGATGTCAGTCATTTCAAGCGTATATGGTTTTTTCGGTGTATTGTCCCTAAAATGTAATAAATTAATTAAAACTTCTAAGGTTATATGGCTATTAAAACAGTTAAGATGAATTATAGTCGATTGGTTCTACAAGCGGCAAAAAAGTTAACCAGTTCTTAAGAAAGTTACGTCAATATTACACGAAACAGGTGGAGCTCTTGGTTTTTGAGCGAAACTTGAACCCATCTCATAGTCCGACGCGTCAGTGTATAAAAACGCGCTCACATTTGAAGTGGCAGGCATCCTGCATCAACCGATGCTATAGAAAATCTTTTGTTATTTCAATGCATGTTTCAATATCATTTCTTCCAACGATGATTCTTATGCTGTTTCTGATGGCACTCTTGCTCCCTTCGAATAAACCGTGAATTCTGGCTTCAACTTCTTCACCTCTGTCTTCGATTTAGAACCCCCAGACAATGGCGGCAAAAGTGTGGTAGGATTGCTGTATTTATCGATCTCATGAGCCAGTTGTTCCCAAGGCCAAAGAGAATAAAAGGCGTGCATTGAGTAATTTAAAAAGTCTTTTACTATCTGAGGGCGTTGGGCTTTCTTCGGCTCCATGCACGCGAGAATTAAGATTGTGAGTATATAGTACTTGTTCATTGCTGTTTGCGTGTGCTTGTAGATGCAATATGGCGGATGCAGCAGCGTTGCCAGCTTATAAAGGGATGGCAAGTGTGCAGTGAACGTTTTGAAACTGTTTATAGATAACTGCACTTTTACCAGACAGAGGTCGTAAACCGTTGGAAGTGACATGCTTTAGACTTATACTAAATATAATAAACGTGCACGGCATGGGATCTAAAAATAGTTATTTATGTAACTGGTACATAATGAAGCCTCTTAAGGTACGAGAGCCGAGGTTAGAGCGCGAGCTTGCGAGCGCTCTAATTACAGGCACGAGTACCTTAAGAGCTAATTATGAACCGTTGCATACATAACTTTTTCTACAAGCTTAAAATGATAATGATAAAAATAAACAATCGCTAACTTTTCTCGTATACTTTCCTTGATTTTTCTGCTAACAAATTACTTATCATCGAAGACATTTTCACTATTCCGATGCGCGATAATAGTTTTTGATTTTATTGATAAATGTAAACAAATTTCATGCGAATTTTAATAGATACTAAAAGCAGTTCTATCAAATTATCATAAACAAGTTGGAATGCCAAACGAAACGCCATTTTGTTGATATCCATATTGAACGTAACCATGGTAACCAAATAACAAATCGATGGATATTAACCATCTATTTTTGGTAATTGAATAAAAATGATATTTTAAACACATAATTACTCATAAAATTAATTTTGTTTTTAATATACGTAATTGTTATTGGTGTTAAATGTTTTTAACGGTTTATTATACAAATTATTAGGATGTCAAGTGTTAACTAAACGTCAAGACTGATATCCGGAATGACCGTTACCATGGTAATAACAATGCTATAATAAATTATAGAACTGTTATTACCATGGCAACGCTCATTATAGAATTGTTTTTACGCTTCGGTTACGCTATAGGTGGTATTCTGACACCATTAACGATATCAATATTAGCGGTTTATAGTACGCGAGTAGAAAAAATTTAATAGTTGACGGAGACAATGTCTGACAAAGGAACCTTGGTCGAGTTGCGTCGATGATCGAAAATGGTTTTAGTAGCTGTTACAAATGTAGATGCAATGAAAATAACAAAACACATACAAAGAAAATTGCATTTCCAATTGAAATTTATTTTATTTTGTGATCATTACGCGAAAGCAAGGAAAGAAAATGGCAATCTATCTTGGTTGCTGTGACGTAAGACGAGACAAGAAAGAATTCTTCATTGCCACTTTCATTTAAATGCAATTGAAGCAATATCGCTATTTCATTTGCATGGCTGGCTTTGTGAAGATGGCTTAGGTTTCAAACTGCATTGACGAGACTGGTATGACTTAGGAATAAATTGCATTTTTAGGATAAGTAAGCAAAGTATAACATAGAAATGTATTCAAGCTATATTTCCCGCTAGATAGGAAGTCAATCTTTACGGATGTTATCCTAGTACAAATTATAACCTTAAATACAAATATACGTAATAAATTATATTGCATTGATAAGTGTATAAATATATTGACTTTCTAACTTGCGGCAACTATGAATGCTGTTTAATTTCAAAACGATGTACAGTGTAAGAGGTCAAAAAAGTCTTTCGTGTTCGGGTAAAGTCGCAATAACTGAAGTGTGCTTGAAATGTGCCCTGTCCTTAGCTATCATAATGACATTTGAGTTTGACAGAAAGGGACAAATAGCACTTTAGCTATAATAGATTTACAGTGAGTTTACGTATAAGGCGGTTAGACTAGCATTAGAGCTTATGAGAGCGACTGAGAGAGTATAAACCCATTTGTTGTTTCATGTGCTATTGCGCTATATGAATGAATTAAATTAGTCGTAAAACCTCTACGACTAATTTAATTCATTCATACAAAATTACGAACAGCAACAATTTAATACCATTATGTACAAAAAAAAAACTAACCATAAATAAATTATATATTATGAGTTCGTTTAAAGAACAACGCTTTTTTAGTAACGCGTTTCTGTTTTTTTCAGTTTATTATTGTCCCTAACATTTAATAAATATATACTTTTAAAGGATTGTTAACTTTAGAACACGGCTTTTAAAATAGTGAAGACTCATCTGAGTTACAGCCAAGCGGATAAAGTGAACCATCTCTTAAAAAAGTTATGTCAATATTTACACGAAACAGGTGGAGCTCTGGGTCTTTGGGCGAAACTTAAACCCATCTCATAGTCCGACGCGTCAGTGTATAAAAACGCGCTCATATTTGAAGTGGCAGGCATCCTGCATCAACCGATGCCATAATAAATCTTTTGCTATTTCAATGCGTGTTACAATATCATTTCTTCCAACGATGATTCTTATGCTGTTTCTGATGGCACTCTTGCTCCCTTCGAATGAACATTCAATTCTGGCTCCAAATTCTTCACCTTTGTCTTCGATTCAGAACCCCCAGACAATGGCGGCAAAAGTGTTGTCGGATTGCTGTATTTATCGATCGCATGGGCCAGTTTTTCCCAAGGCCAAAGAGAATAAAAGGCGTGCATTGAGAAATTTAAAAAGTCTTCTACTATCTGAGGGCGTTGGGCTTTCTTCGGCTCCATGCAAGCGAGAATTAAGATTGTGAGTATATAGTACTTGTTCATTGCTGTTTGCGTGTGCTTGTAGATGCAATATGGCGGATGCAGCAGCGTTGCCAGCTTATAAAGGGATGGCAAGTGTGCAGTGAACGTTTTGAAACTGTTTATTGATAACTGCACTTTTACCAGACAGAGGTCGTAAACCGTTGGAAGTGACATGCTTTAGACTTATACTAAATATAATAAATGTGCAGGGCATGGGATCTAAAAAAATTAAATAGTTGACGGAGACAATGTCTGACAAAGGAACCTTGGTCGAGTTGCGTCGATGATCGAAAATGGTTTTAGTAGCTGTTACAAATGTAGATGCAATGAAAATAACAAAACACATACAAAGAAAATTGCATTTTCAATTGAAATTTATTTTATTTTGTGATCATTACGCGAAAGCAAGGAAAGAAAATGGCAATCTATCTTAGTTGCTGTGACGTAAGACGAGACAAGAAAGAATTCTTCATTGCCACTTCCATTTAAATGCAATTGAAGCAATATCGCTATTTCATTTGCATGGCTGGCTTTGTGAAGATGGCTTAGGTTTCATTCAAACTGCATTGACGAGACTAGTATCACTTAGAAATAAATTGCATTTTTAGGATATATAATATAGAAATGTATTCAAGCTATATTTCCCGTTAGATAGGAAGTCAATATTTACGGATGTTATCCTAGTACAAATTATAACCTTTAATACAAATATACGTAATAAATTCTACTGCATTGATAAGTGTATAAATACAGTATGTAAACTTACTAAAACCATTTGTTTGAATCCGGGCATGTCTAGGCGATAAATAAGGTCTTCGTATATAAATTATTGAAATTCTAACGTTTTTTAGAATTTATAATTGTAATACAAAAAATATCATTTTAGTTATTCATGATTCAATAACATCCTGTATTATTTGTTTACAATTGTAACATTTGTCATCTGGTTGTCAGGTCAAGGCCAAGTTCAACATTTTCAATGTCAGTTAAAGTAAGGCTATGTGCACACTTCCGATTAAATACGACGTAGATTAGACCAAATGTGGCCGTTATTTGAACCAAGCGACGATGGTTGTTTCAAGTGAACGCTACGCATCAAATCTGGATTTTGCCTGGCACGTCGCTTAATTATGTTCGAAGCTTGTACAATCCGCAGCCTCATTTCTTCCTCCGTTCTCGACACTTTTTTAAAATACTAACTGTTTCACCCATCCCCAGAAGAAATAGTCTAGAGGTGTGGGGTTCAGCAAACGTACCATATCATACAACTTCCCGCTTTTCTAGTGCTGAAGCCAAGATTTTCTGTAAAATGGTTGTAGATCCTTTTTTCCGTTCTGACGTCAATACGAGGACGAGGCCCACCACTACTACTACTATTATCCGGTACTAACCGGAACCGCTCCTTCATTGTCACGCAGTCTGGTAATCGCCCTTATAATTGACAATAAAGTGACACCAGTGAAATTTGAATGACATAAATCTGTCACTACGTAAACATTACACATAGGGTGATACTTTTAGGGTTAACCGACTTTGAAAAAGGTAAGTGTTTATAATTTTTAAACAATGATAAAATTAAAAATATTCGATCCGTACTAGCAAAACATGTGTTAAAACACTTAACTCGACTTGGCTATCAACTGGTTTAAAGAGATGGTTTTAGTTAGTTTACATACTGTATATTGACTTTCTAACTTGCGGCAACTATGAATGCTGTTTAATTGGTTCAGTTCAGTGGAAGAGGTTTAAAAAAGTCTTTCGTGTTCGGGTAAACTCGCAATAACTGAAGTGTGCTTGAAATATGCCCTGTCCTTAGCTATCATAATGGCATTTGAGTTTGACCGATAGGGACAAATAAAACTTTAGCTAAAATAGATTTACAGTGAGTTTACGAATAAGGCGGTTAGACTAGCATTGGAGCTTATGAGAGCGACTGAGAGAGTACTAACCCATTTGTTGTTTCATGTGCTATTGCGCTATAAGAACCTATTATAATAAAGATGTTTTACAAAAACGTAAGAAAAATAAACTGGATGCATGTAAAAGGACCTATGGTTGCCTTTTTCTGCACAACTGGCGAGACGGGGTCAGCCTATAGCACGTATAGTGCGTAGCTATTTTAGCGCATGCGGGTATTGTATTGCAGGTAGACAGGTAAATACGGTAAATCTGTTTGGCGTGGCTCTAAACAGCTGAAGTCATTTGGATTGAATAAAAAAAGATAAGAAGATAAAAGACATTTATTCAGTAAGTAGGCCGCACGGGCACTTTTACACGTCAAGAATCTACCAGCGCTAATCGTTAATCCAAGCAATACTTTTTATTTTTATAAATGCTTTTATTTTAGTGCGTTTTGATTACATTTTAGTGTGTGTGTGTGTGTGTAAATTAGTTATCATATTGTCAACGTTTTGATAGCTCTTATTTACTTGACAGTAATGGCGGCCTAGTTAAATATGGTTATGGTGGTAATATGATAAAAAAAGATAAAAAGATAAAAGACATTTATTCAGTAAGTAGGCCGCACGGGCACTTTTACACGTCAAGAATCTGCTAATCGTTAATCCAAGCAATACTTTTTATTTTTTTAAATGCTTTTATTTAAGTGCGTTTTGATAACATTTTAGTGCGTGTATGTAAATTAGTAAGCTACTCTGCTTGACATGCTTACTAGTGAGAGAAACATCTTAAGCTCTAAGGTTTGTAATTCAGTGGTGAACTGAGATGCAATGTCATTTAAGAAAGCAACACTCCAGTCGATTTTACGGGGAAAAACCACGGAATAGTAAAAACCATATTGCCTTTGACGTGTTATCATATTGTCAACGTTTTAATAGCTCTTATTTACTTGACAGTAATGGCGACCGAGAAAAACAATACCATAACACGTATAGAGTAATATGGTTTTACCGCGTTGAATTGAGGCCCAGGGAACCCCCCCCCATTGCGAACTAAGATTGATATTGTAATACATATGTATGTGAAATAACGCTCCACGTTAATCCAGAATTAAATCCATAAAAGACTATACAACTACATTTGAATTGCCTCTGCTACGTGTCCTTAATTATTTTCAATTCACAAAGTTGCATTCTTTTACCTAAGTAATTGACGTCACAAAATTAAGAACTGGGTCGTGATTGTGGTGTGTCAACACTATATCTTTGGGTATAATGCTACTTCGTGAGTGGATTGACCGTGAATGTCCGACTTTAGGAGTAGGCTTGTAGGTCATTAGCCTCGTACGTTTTCTGTATTGTTTATGGTGAGGTGTTTGCATACATTTCTGCAAGGCTTTTGGGAATCCCCTTTGAGAAAGTAGGCTTGAATCTGTGTCAGGTTATTTTGGTTTCAGAATGACTGTTGCACTTTAAAGTATTTGGTTAATTTGTAATCATGACTTGGATTAAAAAAAATTGAAAATAAATGTGTAACTTAACTGAGTAGATTTAACGAGATACTTCAAGTTAAAATTTCCATAAAATCAATATGAAAGCGTCAAGCCTCATCTATTGAAGATTTTCGTGTTGCTGTCTATCGCAAATTAAGCAGGGACAGTCGACCACAAAACTTATGGGTCTTATTACAGTGTAATAATATGAAGAAGTGGTTACGTCTTTGTAGTCGACTATAGGTACTCAATAAATATACTTTTGGATAACATTTAGGGTCGATTCGACCAAACTGGAAGACTTACTCCGGGATTAAGTAGTCTATACAAATTCGGCGTTTAATCTAGGTATAAGATCTTATTCCAGTTTGTAAAATTACTCAGTCAGTTTGGTGCATGTCCTGGTTACAAATTTAACAAAACATATTTGACAATGGTTTTAATATTAAGCATAATAATTTTAAAGACATTTCAGTGCTTCGTATTTCATTATTAAACAACATGGTAAACCTTAAAACTACGTAAACAATTAGTGTAATGTGAATGCTACAACGGAACACAATGTAATAAACTTCTTTGTTACGGCAATTCATTAGACTCTCTGAACGTGTTTGTTGTTTTAACACCTTCACGACGGCAAAATATTTAACTGTAATTAACCATAGTTACATCGGGCTGATTCGACCCGATGCCGAAGGGAACGTGTTAAGTACATCTTTAGTCACATTCATGCTCCATATGCGGGGATTTTGTTACAACAACACGTTTTATGCTAATTTATATCATACTACATCACAGTTTTAAGTTTTAGCATTAAACTTGATAATTTCTTTGTAATATGTTTTATTATCATTAGCCTTTTCATCATCATAATCATTTATGATATAAAATAAAGTTGCTATTTTTGTTTTGGCTATTTTTCCACTTACGTGTTTCCTTTTAATTATGCAACAGATTATTGTAACTGTTTTTACCATAATTTATAGGATATCTTCTCATCCAAACGAAGCCAGGGTTGCAAATAAATATACACCTATGTTCGATGGTGATTTCTTGTGGTAATGCCAATTCTTCTTCATTCTATGAAACCACTTCCTTCGATAACTCATTTCCTTTTTGGGTTAAATTTTCAACTTTATCCAAAATTATATTTTCTTCTTTGTCGTTTTTACTGGGCGTATCTATTTTCTCCGCAGATGTGGCGATAGGTTCTTCTAACGACGTTGTTTCTTTCTTTGATACCATTATGATAGGCACCACTCTTTCCGGTGGCGGAATCTCATGCCCTGGAGCTGAAATAGTCAAAACTCCATCTTCATTCACGACAGCCGTTACTTCTTCCTGCTTAGTTCCACGAGTCAGCTCGAATCGCTGAACTTCTTCAACAGTACCATCAGGGAAAGTCTCTTCTATGATGAAGTAATGATCATTTGTTTTGATCGTCAGCTTTTCTGGATTTTCCATAATTATCCCCAAGTGATAACCATTAACTTTAGGTGGTTGTACCTTTTTGGTGACGAGTAGGTAGTCTAAAGAAGGGGGGCGATAGTGCCTTTTCCCTTCCACGCAGGCGAGGACTAAAAGCGTGAGTGCGTGGTACTTGTTCATTGTTAGTGAGTCAGCTTTTGCAATATTATGCAGTCTTATATAGGGTAAGTCAGTGTGAATCGAGCAGGTCATACTCTTAATCCTTGAAGCTCCCAAGCTTAGTTAGTCCCGTTCCGTTCTTTCGGTTCTCCCGCCAGTAAAAAGTGAAAGGGACAGGATTACTGCAGCGTTATAATCAGATGTTAAATAAGTACATATGCTCATGGAATGCACTTTTAGCAAGCAGGCGTCACCAACCGATTGGCACTAAATAATCCCACCAAAAAATATGAATGTAATTATTTATTAAGTAGACCAAAACCCTCGATATTTTACGCCCCCTAATTTTAGGGCCGAATTAGAATCTTTTAAACAATTTTTATGATGAAACCTAGCTAAGAACCATCTCGCTTATTCCGTTTGAGAGATATACGATGCCACAAACAGATACACATACATAAAGATACACAGATACACATACACGTTAAATATATTACATCCCTTTTTTGCCGGGTGTTAAAAATATATTCTGTATAAACAAACCAAGGATTGAGCACCCCTGAACGAGCGAAGCCAGTCTGCGTGCGGGGATATACCGTTAACAGCAGGCCTAGTAGAACGTCATAAGGAGAAATTTTCCTCAATGTGTCTCTCTTTAACTGCTACTGAAGGAACGGAGACATTAAGGGACAACTTGCATTGCTGTTTATTTTATTCATTTATTTGTAAATCTTTCTGCATGAGGTCATTCAATTCTCTGGTTTTTTCCCTTTGGTTTTTATTTAGCTGGTCGTGCATTTTAATTATTCTGAGAAGTGTATTTTATACTTAATAATTTTGCAATCATAATGTTTTACATAGATCTTACTTGCTAAATTTGAAATTAACACTAGAATAGCTCATTATGAATGATGGGCACCGCAAAGACGGGAGAGGACGAATTGCTGTAGGACGTGATTCCGTTTTAGACGATATTCAGGATGGTCAAATTTCCTTTCTGTTGTATTTCTTATGGTCATTTTTCTGAACTGACGTATAATTTCAAGTGGACGATTTTCCATTTCTACCTAATGACAGTAAATCCTCGTAACATTGGTCAGTACTCAGCTTTAGACTGGTTCACAGGTTGTCTTGTCTTATTCCAATCAAAATGCGAACCTCTGCTCGGCAGTAGATTAAAATGAAAGTGATGTAGGAAATTTTGCAAATATTGCAGTTTTTTTCTGGCAGGTTTCTTATCTTAGATTGTTTTAACTGTTTAATTGTTTTATTACTGCCTATAGGCAGTTAAATTTTAACAAGGTCGTTGATAAACAAGAAGAAATAAAACTTTTCTGTGAATTTAAATAAAAACTAGTATTAAAAACGTAATAATAAACTGACATTCAATCTCACAGGCATACTAAAAATTTTAACATTCACCAAGCAGCAGTGTTGGCATTGTTGTGTTCTGGTGTGGGGACAACCGATGAAATATCATACAGGCATTCCATCTTAGTCCTCAGGTTTGGCAAAGCATTAGAAGTCTTAGGATTGCAGTCTAAGGGTCGTATTAATAAACTTATCTTGTCTGAGATGCCCGTCATAAGATAAGCCAAAGTAAAAAACTGTAATTTTTGACGCATCTTAAGACGAGCATCACAGTTTCTTAATTCGGATCTTAAGATTGTAGTCTTGAGATTGCAAATGGGTCTCAGATCCCACTACTATATATAGCCTGTATGCACGTGTGCCTTCAAAATAACATAAACAAAAACTATAGTGTGTGTCAATTCAATTGAATAATTATGTAAACAAACGTGGAACTAACTCGACCATAGATTGTTGAATGATAACAAACCCTAGAGCTAATAACAAATCCATTATTATACTGAATTAAGTCTTGGAATAATAGGGACAATCTCACACAAATTGACCTAGTCATAAAATAAGCTCTAAGCTTGTACAGTCAAGGAATTTAATTGTTAAGCCACTATGGAACCCTGTCATAATGACAGCGTCAAGCCACATGAAATAAATTACGCCAAAATTAATGATTAACGTTATGCGACAGGGTTCCACAGTGGCTGAACAATTAGAGTCCTTGACTGTACTATGATGTACAAAGATTAACATACTTTTAAAAAAAAAATTCATCAGGATAGGAGTAAATACAGAAATAGTTGCTCATATCGAGAATCGAAGTCGTGACCGTTAGCTTTGCAGGCAGGGTCACTAGGCTAACTACGTCGTCTTAAAATGTAATTATTTATATTCATTAATAAAACGAGCAAACGGATTCTAATGGTACTAGAAATTGCCTCTAATATAAACGGATTGCATCAAACTAAGGCGCTTAAAAAACATATCAAACGGTAATCCGTTCAATTTACACACACCAAAACTGAAAACGGCACAACTACACACGTCTACCAAACAAAATTCAACCTTAAATTCGTCACGCTACAGCGGAAGATCTAGAGCAGTATGAAAGTACTACAATTTTCTAGAACAGTATCAAGCAATGCTGGCATATTCTCTCAAATATTTCACCGTAACTACAAACTAAAGACAAGCCATTTTCAGTTCTAAATCTTATGCGATAATGTTGTAAATTACGTGAATTGAATATGGAGTAACAACGTTACGCGTCTGAGATGCAAAACGTAAACAAGTCGCTGCAACAGGTGGGGGACGGGGAGAAGGGGGGAAAAGGAGCTGGTTTGTTTTATTGAATTGCTAAGTGGAAGTGGTGTAGACGGGTTGAGAAAATATGGCTCGTTATAGAATATAATATATCTTTTTAAATTCTGGTCTACTATAGGTTGTATATAAAATATGATTTTCTTGGTAAAATAGAGACAAATCATGTTCTAGAGCATTATTTTTGTTTGGGCTAAACGCACTATAAAGCATTTCTTCTCAATTTGACTAATGAATTATTAAGTGGAGGGCAAAAACTCCGACAGCAGATATTTGATTTGATTAGGAAAGAAAATAACGGGTCCACGTTGTTTCCCATTTTTTTTTTGGTGTTTGTTTACATAATTATTTAAAGTAATATTTTTATATCGCTGGAACGCTTGCAATAAATATGACCTAAAACATAATATGACTAAAAGTAATTATATATACCTATAGACCCGAAAATAACATTTAGTATCTAAAGTAAAAAAAAATTTAGTAGAAAATCCAATTTGCCAATAAATTATTTACATCAATAAGATGTAAGTAAACATTATGAAATACTTACTACTTATTCATGAGCATACATGGAATGAAACACATGAAATATTTTTGTTTTTGTATGACCTTTGCCCAAAATCTCGTCCGATCGCTGGATTTGTGAACTTTTTTTTCAAGTTGTTTTTTTATTACATGGCGTTGCTCTTGACCTTAGAGAGTAAAGAGTCAGAACCTGGTCAATAATGATGCGAGCTTACCCAGAAGGCAGCTACAAATCCTACTTTTAAAAGATACCAGAGGCCCGTTTCACGAAGCTACAAGTTACAAATTACAAGCGGAAGTCTCTTTCTAATTCGTATGGCTAGAAAGAGGGTTCCGCTTGTAATTTGTAACTTGTAGCTTCGTGAAACGGGCCACTGGTCATAAGTACCCGGAAACCGAACGCTGGCAGGATGTGCATTAAAAAACGTTGACCCAAAGCGCTTCTTTTGTTTTTAACCCTCCCATAGGTGGCAGCATGACAGGATATCGTATTTTTCTAACCCGGCCGCTATTACTGTCCAGTAAAATAAGAGCTATATAACGGATAACATGTCAAAAGTAATCTGGTTTTACCGTGGAATAAAGCCCCTCTTTTATTGCGCAGTTCAATTTTCATTGCTAATGCGCAAGCGCACTGAGTTCGGAGGCAGTGCGTTGCGGCACGTTCACATACTAAAAAAGGCCCAAAGGGTAAAAACGGGACCCTATTACTAAGACTCCACTGTCCGTCCGTCTGTCCGTCTGTCTGTCACCAGGCTGTATCTCGTGAACCGTGATAGCTAGAAAGTTGAAATTCTCACAGATGATCTATTTCTGTTGCCGCTATAATAACAAATACTAAAAACAGAATAAAACATTTTTTTATGGGGCTCCCATACAACAAACGTGTTTTACGCTTAAAATATTCACAGAATATTTAGATGTATGTTCACTTTAAAAGATAATAAATTAAATTAAAATAAAATAAATATGTAAGGGCTCCAATACAACAAACGTGATTTATTTATATATAATATTAGGGTTCCGCCCTTCGTGCGCGAGTCTAATTCGCACCTGGCTGGTTTTTTTTGAGTTTAGGAATGCACCACTGCTCAGTGCGTTTGTGGTTAAAGGCATTTCATTAATTAATTAATTCATTAATTTTCAGTTTAAAGTTCAGTTATAAGGTCATTATGTCTGGGCCATAAAGTACTTATCATTTTTTTTAGTGTACTGGAGGTGTCACATGTCGCTTGTTACACCTTACAACGAGTGTAAAGGACAGAGCTATAGCAGTTATACGGCGTTGCTTAATGGTTGCTTAGCTATGTCACGGTCACCTCTTTGCACGTTTAGTTAATCATATATACATATGTAAGTTGTATACATATGCCATATCCAATAGTCCCCTTCCCCCTCAATAATTGGCCGGAATTCAACGATTGTAGCAATGATGCCGCTGTGTAGGCTACAAATCGGTTCTAGAAGCGTCTAAACTGTTTCAACTATTATGTTGTTGATTATTTCGATAGGAATCGTAAAAGCACTAATATATATATATGGCCATCGAGCCTTTATGTATAGGTACATTATATACTTTACTGTATGTTTGTATGTATGTATGTAAACTCTAAAGAGTTTGCACAAAGAAAATAACAAACTAAAACAGACACAGAAACGCAAAAGGTATGTACAAAGGTGAACTTATCCCTTTAAGGGGTTTCTTCCAGTTAAACTTTGACCGATTGAGAGATAAGATAAGATATTGTCAGAGGGATAGGGGCGTATTTATGACGCCTAGGGAACGTATAGGTACATATTTACTAGCTTCTGTCCGCGTAGAAGTCGTTTATCGCTCGTCACTTAGAAACTGTACATTTTATGCAATTTAAATACATACAGTTACATACATACCTTCACGCCTGTAATACCAGAGTGGGATAGGCAGAGATGCACAGAATTACCTTCAACTTTAAAAACTTGTCGATAATTCAGTAACCACATTTTGCATTACATACAATACCTACATACATTTTTAATTTTGCATAATACCTGCGTGTTTTTAGGGTTCCGTACCAAAATGGTAAAAAAGGAACCCTTATGGTGAGACTTCGTTGTCTGTCTGTCTGTCTGTATGTCACAGCAGGTTTTCTCTGCAACTACAAATGCTATCAACTTGAAATTTGGCATAGTTGTAGAACTTGCTTGCCCGCATCTGTTGTTAGTAAAAATAATATGAAATTAATTTCATAAATAATTTAAAAGGGGTCTAGAATGGGGGGTTGAAAAATGAACGTAGTTCGATTATAGCAAATGGGATGTCATATGAAAGGTCTTAATCTGCACATTTCAAAACTATTTTTTTTTTAATTTTCTGTGGTGTACTTTTTGATTTATAGCCAAAAATGTACAAAAAAAGACCGTTCCCCCGTTATCTCCGAAGTTTATTAATCGATAAATCTGAAAAAAATCCTGACGTATAGATAATTACTAATATTTTATGGGAAAAATAAAATGAAGTGTTCATTATTTACAGTTTTTGAGAAATAGGTAACAAAAAAACTAAGAAAATCTGTATTAAAATTTAGGCTTATCAAAATGGACCTAATTGCCTAGAAAATAAAGCTCATAACAAATTGAGTGTTTTCTTTTGCGGTTACCAAGCATATTATCTTCAATACGGAACCCTCGGTGCGCGAGTCCGACTCGCACTACACCGGTTTTTAAAAGTAATTACAGTCTGGACGTCACTTGGTGTGACTAAGTTGTTTTGAAACCATCGATATTTGTACCCCTGTTGAATTAATTCAAGGATGTCACATTAATTATCTTTTACACAGAAAATACAACAAAGAGATACTTTTGTGTAAATAGATATTAATTGGCTTTGTGAGACGAATTACCGTAGAAAGAGCTCCTTTTGTCGTAAGTGCGAAATTACAGAGATAAAGTGGTTGAAAAACAACTAAGGTCATTTGAGGGTTACGGCATATCCTATACTACTGAACGAGCAATACTGTGCCTACTTTGCTCCCCGACGGGTAATTATGCTCCATGGTTAAATTAAGTTAACCTACATTGTAAATCATTCTATTGCTTTCATTCACCACGTGGCTGGATGTATACATCGATTCTTTTTAGCAAATTTGTCATCAACCTTAACTTATGATATAAGTAACGAAATGAAATAGTCACTATGGAGTATAGTTACCCATGGAAGAGCAAAGTAGGAACATTTAACTATATTTATTTATTTATTTATTTAACCTTTATTGCACAAAAAAAGTACCTACAAATGGCCTACTTAATGATCGCTCTCCCAGGTACTGGCAATTAAATGTAAAACAAATAAAAACGTCGTTTTCGGAATTCCAAAAACAAAATTTCTTTTTCGTGTTTGAAAAAGAGTAAAGTAGGTACCCACCTAAAAACTTTACTAAACCCATTTGCAAAGAAAACGAGCACTTATGATTTTTTTAAGTTGTTTAAATATAATGTAACTAAATGAGATTTTAAGCTACTAATTAATACGAATAATATTAGTTTCATTTTGTAGCATTCAATAAAATTTAGTTGCAGTATGTTTAAATTAATAAAAAAATCGAAAGTGCCCGTTTTTTTGCAACAGGGTTTATTTCCGCTGCAGGCAAAAATCATCTTGAAAGTAAATTTTTCACAGTTTTCCCCCGTTATCCCATAATCCGTTGGAAAATTGCCGACCCTTCCAAGTGTGGATTGGCTCGGGATTGAGGTGCCGAGGCTTCAATCTCATCTGCCACATAATGAGGCGCGGCAACTCAACGAGTCGCTCATTTCTAGGAGCGGAATAAGTGTTAAGGATGGTGAGGTCACCAATTTAGGTTAGATTTAGAAACCGGCTATAGTAGGTAAATGGATTTTCTCAAAAATGTCCGGAAATGTTGACATTATTATCTACATATCGAGACGCGAAGTACATAGTTTACTGACAGTTCTGAAATTAAAAAAAAAACATGTTGCATACAAATTCCATTACTACTACCTACCTTGTAACTTTTTTAAATGTGAAAATGCCCATATTAAAGTGAGGGCACCAAGTCTTATATTAAATTTTTTATCCGTGTCTGGAATAGCTTGTTTTTTTTTTAAACAAAGCCTGCGTTTCTCCTTTTCATGAACAATACTCGGCCCGTAATTGCCTACTTCCCTGCCTAGGCAATAATTTACTATTCTACGCCTCCTTGGAACTAGTATGAAAAACCTTGGAACCTTGGAAAAGAAGAGCCTCTTATATGGAGCGGGTCAGACGGACTGACAATGGAATATTAAGGGCTGTAAGTGCTACATATGCGGCATTTAATATTCCAGCTGTAAATTACAAACATGCTAATTAATTGAATTAATTAAAATTGCATAATAAAACCATGTTCATATTTGTATGCTTTGTGTTATCAAAACGGGTGCTTGTAACCTGAAATAAACGTTTTTTTTTCAGTAAATACAATAAAACCAATTAATGTTTTTCACGATTTTATTGCGTCACTTGAAAGATCTCAACTAAATAAAGTAACAAACATACACACAACTGAGTAAAGTTATATTTAAGTGATAATATTCCTCGACTAGGTTGTGAAGGGTCTGAAACACTTTTAATAGTTGAACACTTTTCAAACTGCACAATTTATCAAGTAAATAATATCATTATTTGTATATGTTTATAAAATTTAACCAAGGGGGTCCGAGAAGTTGTAAAAAAACCCGTAAATTGTGCTTTATCTACACCCTTTAATGTCCAAAAGGGTGAACAAAAGCATACAATTCCGACATCTCTCTCTTTTGGCTGTCATCGTCTCGTAATAAACACAAAATTGCAAGTCACAATTCTTAACTCAAATAGGAACCGTTTCCTTAATGAAGCTTTTATTTGCTTCCAACCATGCTACCTTTTTAGGCGTAAAGGGCCCAATTGCTATTAAACCACTAAATGATAAAGGCAACCTTATTTAAGGTACGGGATAGTTGGATCTGCTAAGGCTTTCACGTTGTAGATGTGCCCCTTTTTATTTAAGATGGCGGCATGATTCCGCCATTATATAAACAGCTGATAAAGCGAACAACCGTCCTGTAACAGACTTTATTCAATCCATGATAAGGTTGAAGGTTTTTTGCTAATAAGTTGTATAAGATTTACAGTATTATTACAATACCGCGAATTGTTTGTTTGCGTCAATTTGGTGTTTGTAGGGGTCTTAGCGCACGCTGATTTATTGAGTTTGTTTTTCTCATTCACTGCCATCAACTTGGATTTGTACGCTATTTATCACTACTAGTGAGTCACCGGTACTAAATGTGTATAGAGGCTTTAGACTTGCAAAATTTGTAAAGTGTCTCATGAACAAACGAGGGAAAATAAGGATTTGAATAATAATTGATGAATAATAACTAATTAATGCCGTAAGAGCGAACCACGAGGTTTCAGAATAACCAACTTTTTATAACTGCCTTATTTTTGGGCTACCTAATTGGGAATACATGTCCTAAAATGACGCTCTGAAGGGACAACTTAAACTCACCGGTTAATAATACGTCTGTCTAGTTGTAAAACGAGATCATTAAGAGAATCACCTACCCGGTTACTCTTTATAGTTTTCGCAGTAACATTAAGGTGGGTGGAAACTATTTAACGCAATGTTAGAATCCCTTTATGAGCCTTAAAAGGCCTATATGAAGATTGTTACTGTCTTCAACTGCCATTGTCTTCGGCTATCAGGGTGGTATTCCACCTATCCAATTCTTTGTCCAATGTGCATTTGATCAAAGAAATTGGATGACTTCATCAAATTTTCTAGAAACGCCTACATTTGATCAAATGTTACGAATGACATTTAATTCAAAATGGCTACGCAAATAGTATGAAAACTTGGACCAATATATTGGATAATTATGTGGAATGGGCCTCCATTAAAGAAATTTGATCAAATATTCGATATAGAAATTGGACAAAGAATTGGATAGGTGGAATACCACCCTTAGTGATTGTAAAGGCTCGTGGTACTAGTCCTGTAAATACACAATGGGCCATCATGAGACACTTCACACAGTGAGGACACTCACAGTATAAACAAACAACGTTCTAACAACGTTATATCGCGTGGCTTGCATGTGTGTGTGCGTTGACCGTACGCACACGTACACGTTAATTAAGTAACAAATCAAGGCTTCAAGAAAAAAATGTTTATATCATAGATAAATATTTATCATGCTAAATAAAAACTTAGCAATATTTAATAGAAATAAAATTTGACAATTAAATTAAAGTAAACAAAAATGATAATGTAATAATTTGCACACCCGCATGCGGGTTGAATACGCACGAACTTTTGCACTTATTGTAACACCTTTTAACCGTAATGTAGCAAATAAATATATTTTGATTTGATTTAGATTTAGATTTTGATAAATATTCTATGGTTTGACCGGTACACATAATTTTGCCAGAATCACAGATAAAATTTTCAAATTAAAACCTGCATGATATTTGTTGATAATTTTCTCCTCTTTTAAGAATTTCTGTGTATAATCTAACAATGATATTGTATCATTCATAGATTATTCACAGAAATTGGTAACTTTAAATTGGTCTCTAAGGTTTACTCGTTGATGTGAATGGACACTATTTTGAAAAGATATAATTATAACAAAACTAATAACTTGCTAGTTTGCTCAGCTTTTGATTTTCTGAGAACTTTCAGTTTGACCCTCGTAAATAATGCGGTGATTGGTCCGAAATCCATTCGAAATTGTATGATTTTCGCGGGAAAACTAAAATTAAATGTCTCATTCTGAAACCGAAGTCCATAAAGCGATCGTAATTTTATAAAGCTTGCCACACACTGGCAATTTTCTTATTAAGCTACATCAAGATTCGAGATTCTCAGGTATTTAGCAAATTTCAAAGTTATTTTTTTGATTTTTGATCTGATATTTTGGTGCCCCTTGACTCGTGATGCCCTAAGCAGCTGCTAACTTTGCTTAATGGCTAATCCGGCACTGTATTTAATTAACCGCAAACTATCGTGTAAAATAGAAATACAACCATCAATGAGTAACAGAGAAAGCAGAAGCGAAAGCCGACAGCCGCTAGATTCTGCGTAACAAGATATATGAGGAAAATGGAGATGTAGTTATGAAGCTAAACAAAAAACCAAAGCACCAAGAAAAATAATGAATGTATACACTTTTAAATGTTTAGTCAAGTATACAAATAGGCCAGTTGGTGGGGAAAAAAAGGCGTTTTCTTTACCAAAGGAGCATAGTTTTTTTGTTTTATGTTGCTAAGGAATTCTAATAAAAATTGAAGTTTTCGACCATTGGAAGGCGCGAGACGTCATCTTGAATAGGGAATAATTATGTATGCCTTCTTTTCACAGCTTCAATAAAAGCTGATTCATGTTACAATCATTTTTTGAATAACTAGTCTTATTGACAAAGTTTTATATCGAATCAAGAGGTTTTACTCGTAAATTGGTCGCCTTAAGAACATTAAAAACACTAATAAGTATGTCTAAACTAAACACTACATCTCACAGCTGTGAGACTAATATCAGTTTTGCAAAGTAGTAAGTACCAGGTCAAATTCAATAAAGTAGTTCCTTTCCAACGGAATCACGTTGTTTTTTTTGCTATCTCCTTAACTATTCCAGCTTCGAATATCATGACATTATACTAAGAAAATATTAACATTGTCATCAATACCATTAAATACCTATGAATCTATAATAAATACGGCATACATTACCATACAATCAAATATTAATACGCCCCTAAATATCTTGTTGAAGCCAGTCACGTGTTTCCCCCACAAAAAACACACGTTCACTTGTAACTTCAAAAACACATTTTTCCCCATAAATTTTTCACGAAAAGGGCAATAGATTGTTCCGGTCATTCGGAATAGATCACCCAGTTGTCCCGCCGCTTGACCGCAATACGGCATCACTCATCGTTAGTACGAAAAACATTGACATTTTTGGGTTCATCTGGCTTTGGCAAGGTTTTTTCGAAGATCTATATAAACACGGGAAACTGATGTCTGAAAATTGTATAAATGTACTTCTGGCCGCGACTTCGTTTGTGTAGATTTCGATTACCGTCATTCCCTCGGGAACTTTTAAATTTTCCGTGATGAAATATAGCCTATGTATTAATCCGTCCAGCCGTTGCAGCGTCAAGGAGTAACAAACTAATCCACACACAAACTTTCGCATTTATAATATTAGTAGGATTAGGACGTACTAATGATATTTCTAAGGTTCCTTAGTAAAACATGAACATTTTATTTTCGTTATTACCTTTCATTTTCTGTCTAGGCTAATTATACAGACTAAAATGTTGAAATTTAACCTCCTTAAGTGCGCCGAGCATACGCCGGTACAAATTCAAGAAAATTATCAGCTTTAAGCTTCTTAGAAAATACAGTAATAGGTATAAGGGTTCCATTATTGTATTTTCATGTATTTTCTTGAAGTTGAAGTACGGTTTTTGTTGTACAAAGGAATAAACAATTTGTTGGGTACCTTAGTACCTATATGTCAAAGCTCAATAACAATTGATCTACCAGTCCAGTGAGTAACATAACGAGAAAAGATGTTATTAAACGATTCTGCAACTTTGTAGGCGTAAAATTAGTTTCGCGTCACTCCCCCTAATTTGAACCCCAAGGGGATGAATTTTCAAAAATCCCTTTTTGGTGTATCCCTAGGACATCCACAAATATTAATGTAAAATATTCCCTCTAAATTTCAAGTCCCTAGTCCAGCAGTTGCAGCTGTGCGTCAGCCACTTTGTTCTGTTGTTTAATATAGAAATAGGGTTTTTGGTTAATATGCACTTGCCGCTAGCTTTGTTCTTTGTACTAAAATTTCAAATCCACCGAACCCCACAAAAAACCTAACCTAAATTTTACCATGCGTTATTCTCGCCGTTATTGTCATGTAAATTCGGAATGCCGAAAGATTTATTTGCCGTTCGAAATACAAAATGGAATTAGTCGAATACTTTGGGAGCGTCATGCGGAAACGTTTTCGGCGAAAACTAAAACGTTTTAGTCACAAACGTTGTAACGTGATGCAAAGGCCTAATGGATTGTGAGCGTTTTTTGAATTTTATTTCAGCTTTTAAATGTGTCATGTTTTTAACGGGGTCGTTTAATATGAGTTATATTTAAAATGGTTTGGTCTGTAACTTAATCTGTAAAATATTCGTTTACAATGTATTAATAAATAAGGTATCGACTACCATAATAATCAAGATGGTTTTGACGGAAATTGAATCGTGAATTTAAAATATATCAGCACTGAAAGAAGGATTTGCTATTACATCTATGTTTTTAACTATTAGTTATTTATATTAAGCATCTAAGTAGGTACACATTTAAGTGTTATTTTTAAACATTGTTTTTAACAAGTCTAACAAAAAGCATTAATATCCAACTGCTGTATGGATAATGTCGGCCATATAACGTTAGTTATCATGCATAGTCACGGTAAAAAAAAGTTCGTCACTTCTGGACCTTAATAGCGTTGAAGTAGAGGCGAAAAGTGACGAACCTTTTCTTACCGTGACAATACATGTTTTTAATTTCGCCAATTTCACATTTAAAAAAGAAGTACCCAGTGACACCTGCGACTCTAAGACGAATCTAACAACAGTTGGTTTGTCGAAATCGGGCCACATGTTTAGCCTTTATAATGGTACAAAGAATCATACATACATACAGGTCAAAAACATTACCCTCCACCTTCGGCAATGGGGTAAAAAGTCGTTTTAAATTTCTAATCTTTCAGTAACTACATTATACTAATGTATAGTCGACCAATAAAGTCCTTAACCACTTTTGACCCTTATTGCCGCACTATCTATTTTGTGGCCGCACTCAGAGACGTCAATTAAATTTAACGCTTGTTTAATGACGCGTTGTCTTATTCTATTGCTATAGCAAAGAAAGTGACAGCAGCTAATTTAATCAAGCATTAAGTTTAATTGACGTCTCTGAGTGTAGCAGTTAATGTCCTAAAAATAGAGTTGAAAAGTGGTAAACGAATTTCTTGGCTATACCTATAGTTATGAAATAACAAATTGCACGGATCGCGTCGCTTGCACAAATGCACCGGACAATGACCACAGCAACAACAAACACGTGTGTGGCAATGCAGTCGTTGCAGGAGTGCATGTGCATACAACCGTCACAAATAAACTAGGTCTGTGCGAGTATTTGAATATGATTGATTTTCTAGAAAGATCTTAGTTGAAGATTTTGAAATTCTGCTGCACCGTCTTTAGTATCAACAACAATAATTATAAATGCGAAAGATTAAGTATGTTTGTCATATCAATTTAGATACCTAAAACTTAGAATGAATATTTTAGCAAGCTGAATATTAGGTACTTTTTAATCCTGAAAAAAACTTAGTTCCCTAGGTTGGTTAACGCGGGCGAAGTCGAGAGCAGAAGCTAGAAAATTATAAACATAGTAAGTAGGTTTAGTATTATTTTACCAAAATATTTTTACAAATCGTGATATATAAACATACAATAAAGCGATACGGTAAAACACAAAACTATTTTATTTAAGTCTGATTAATTTCTGTTTTGAGCATTCTGTTTTCCGTCTGCTTATCCGTCTGTCTGTCAAACCCTTTTGCTCTAAACGGTCAATAAACTCAAACTAACTACATTTATTTGACAAAAACACACTGCAGCAACAAACATAATGAAACATTTGCACAGAAAAAACTAAAAGGTAAAAGTATAGAACATGGAGATAATATGCAAGTAACGAATTTAGAGACATTGCACTATATAGTGTGAAAGAATCTTGGGCTAAAACTTAAAATTTGGTATTCAGTAATACAAGGAATGTATGTATGTATGTAAGTATGTTAACACTTAATTGTACAGAAGAAAAACCAAAACAATACAATCATCAGGTTTCATCATTACAAACTTTATTATGATACTTTGCAATCTGAAAATGCAGTCAACATCCAATGCCTAGAAAAATATCTGTTATCTAGTTTAAGTTCTCTCCTTTTCTCTACAAAATAAAATAAAAACAATAGTGATACTTTTATCTGAAGATAGATAACTAAGCTCTAAAAGCTCTTAAGTTAATAATCCTATTTCAAAATTACAAGTAAAATATATATATTTTTAAATTTTTATATTTGGCTGGTAAAATGATGTATAGTCGAGAGCCTACTAATAATCTAATAGCAATAACGCGCGACGACAAAAACAAAATATAATAAAGACCGGCAACAAAACATAATGAGTGCGCATACGAAGGGTTCCGTGTACCATTATTCTTGTATAATTTATTAAAATCGGTTTAGCCGTTTTGTAGTTACGAGGGAACATAGAGTCGGACATACACACATACAGGTCAAACACATAATCACATAACCCTCCTTTTGGGCTTTGCCGCAGTCCGGTAAAAAGAAGTAAGTGTAGGTAAAAAACTCAAGACGTAAAACCCATCTTGCTTGAAGTTGGCTTTGTCCTGGTGTTGCTGGTTTGCATAAAGGCATTCCATCTTAGTTCTCAGGGTTGGCTATTAGATTAATTTTAGAAAACCTTTTTAAATGATTCTTTATTACATACGATGCACACTACATTGATATTTCCGTGAGGTTCTACTGTATTATCAATAAAAATCTATGTTAAAGTTTAAATTTTCAAAACCGCCTTAAAAACGCTGTTTCTATCATGGCGCTGGCCATATGACAAGTGTGACGTCACACGCAAGTAAACAATAAAAAATCATTTGACGAGTTCACGCTATTATCTAATAGGATGACCACAATTTGTAGTATATTTGCAATGTTGTCAAATAGCCAATTGTGGGCTTACCATTACAGTCTTAAGATTATAGTCTAGAGAATGCAAATGCCTATCTCATATCCCACTTACCATCGTGGTCTAGACTTCCATATGTCATAAAAAAACCTTTACAGGCCTAAGATGCCATAATACAGAATACGGCTGGTCTAGCTTTTACCCCAGCTCATTACGGTCTGCGCGGTCCCCCCTTTTCCCCATTTCGGGGGTAAACATCCGGACCGTTACGCTGAAAGGTCGGGCTCATAACGACGTTATGTGGGGCGGATGGACAGGCACGTGGCGATGCGGGATTTTACTATTCTCTGTTATATTTTTAGACGTGGATGTTCAAGGGTGTAATTCGGATGTTAAGTGATCAGGCAAGTCGAAGTTATGTAGTAAAGTAAGTACTTATTATTAGGTTTCAACCCCTCCGTGTGATTGCCGGGTTAGAACAGGGCCATTCAGTGTTTTCCCGTGGATCCGCGACTAAGGGAATAAAGGCTTCACAGGTAGCACAAGTTGTATTTTCTCTATCGTTACAGACTAAATAGAAAGGAAGATCCGAGCGACAAACAAGTCGCGGACAACATGTGCTATTTAATATGTTATATGTGCTTTCTTTTGAGATATTTTTCAAATATTTATTATTTGTTGTTTTGGCTGTAGGGGTACACACATACATAAACGTGACTCCAGCGAAAATGCCACTTTTCGATTTTAATATTTCCTAAACGGTCCCCTAAATCCAAAAATTGTTGATAACATATACATAATGTTTTTTTAAGAGCTATAAAGGTTCCTAATTTACTACGGAATCCTAAAAAACTCATGACTGTCCATTTGAGCAATACGTCCCAATTTTTGGACCTCCAACATTTCCTTGAACATTTTCTCTGCGCCGCCCTAAGTCCTTACCTTCCGGTCGGAAGATACTTTTGCTATTTTCTCGAAAACTCTCCAAGAGGTCGTTGTCGCTTTGTGTGTGAACATCGAGAATGTAAACGAGTGAACACTTGTGTGAGGCAGGGGGGGGGGAGTTTGTTTGAAAACTGTGTTAATTTGGGTACCTAAGAAACACCTTTCAACAAATGTATCATTAGATCATTAAGCAGAATTTTCATTTCATCAGAACTCATTTCTCGCCACATAAGGTATGGTTTTTGGTAGTCAAAAATCTAACCTAACCTAACCTTGCGCAGGTTAGGTTAGGTTAGACTTGATGTTTCAAGAGATGAGAGGGAGATGAGAGTAATGTTTCAGATATCCTGAAGATATCATGGTTTCAGTAGAAAATAGCGTTATAATGAAATGAAATTCGATGAAATAAAATTCGATGAAATGATACAATTCATGAAGTGAAATTCGATAAAATGATGGGTTACCGTAGTAAGGCTTAGCACTGACTGCGGTTAACCTCAAACAGTTTCAGTTTTATTGAAACTGCTAAACTGTATACTTTTTCTGAGGCTCTATTCTACTCGGTAAAACCATATTGCTTTTGATATGATATGTGTTACCGTTACCCAATGAGTGCCAACGGGTCCCTATTACTAATACGGACAGACAGACAGATGCGGAAAGCGACTTAGTCTTATAAAATACTACTCGTAGCGACCCGCGAAGCTTCGGTTCGGTTTATGTGAGTTTTCTTTCTTTAGCACCCGTATATAACCCAGAACTTCTTATACATAAAAACATTCCTCTTGAATCACTCTATCTATTGCTGACAGCATTAAAATCCGTAGAGTAGTTTAAAAGATCTAAGCGAACAGACAGTGGTAGCGATTTCATTTTATACTAGGATTAGTTCTTGCAACTCACTAGCGTTGATCGTTCAAATTGAAACCTTTGCAGACGGAATGTAAGAGAGTCGTTAAGGATATAACTTCAACCGGAATGGTGGGCTTAGCGGGTGGAGGTTGGAAGAGCAAGTGCTTTTCAGGGTCGTTTTAGATGCTAGGTTATTTGTTCTTGCTCTTTCAGTTTAATGTAATGGCGTACTTGATGCGGTTGTTTAAAAACTGCTGTTATTTTTCTAACCACTCACGTGCTTTGTGCAACCAGAGTTACCAGTAATAGCCCTTATTTGCTTATCCCTTACTAGCTTTTGCCCGCGACTCCGTCCGCGTAGGAGTCGTTTATCGCTGCTCCCTCGGGATCTGTCTTACTTTCCGGGATAAAAAGTAGCCCCGGGACTATCTATATCTATATAAGCTATCTCCATACCAAATTTCATCTAAATCGGTTCAGCGGTTTAAGCGTGAAGAGGTAACAGACAGACAGACAGACAGACAGACACATTTTCACCTTTATAATATTAGTATGATGTATAGTGAAATTGGAGACCGTCGCGCATTACAATATTCTAAACCATTGCCAACTTCAGTCTGTTGAAAATGAGTTTTGTTTTATGCAGTTCATTGCTTTAAAAACATTAAATTTATTTTATTGTTACTCTAACGTCAATGTCACGAATATTACATGTATACACCACAAAGTTTCAAAGATATACAGAGTGTCCCATAATTGACACGTAACCCTGACACTGGAGATAGTCCACCCCTAGACCTACCAAACCAGCCTAATAATATTTTTTTGTGCCTATATGTGCGCAAATTAAAGTACCTATTGTACAGTCACCCAATTAAAATATTGAGCATACTTAGAACCTTGTCGTGGTGAATGTCATTGTCAATAGGGGCATTGGTGTTTTTAGCCGGTGCGAGCCCGGCAGTACCTGGGCCCTCCATTCCCAGGTCTCCGGAAGGGATTTTCACCTCTGCCCTTTTACTTTTTCTCAAAAGTAATGTTTTAAAATAACCTAACCAACAAAACGTTGGAAAACCCCCGACATTGACATTTCAAAGTTCAATACTTCAAAAACGGCTGAACCGATTTCGATATAAAATGTCTAAGAACCACCGCTAGAAAACCTGCTTTCAAATAAAAAAAACCGCATCCAAATCGGTTCATCCGTTTAAGAGCTACGGTGCCACAGACAGACACACACACACACACACACACACTTACATTTCAAACTTATAACACCCCTCTTTTTTGCGTCGGGGGTTAAAAACAGTAAACAAAAGCAAGGACTTTTGTCTTTGGCCCTTCAGGCGATTACCAAACAAAAAAAAAATATGTTATTGTCATTGTCATGTGTGTCATTTGATGTTCTGTTTGAAGTTTACTATGACAACGCACTAAAGTCTTAACATTTTCGTTGGGGTACTGTACATATTTTTGCTACTGTACCATAAAGGACTTTAAATGTTGATCCACCATAGAACCTTGTCATAATGACAGCATTAAGAGACGAGATATAAATTACATAGGAATTAATCATTGGTTTTATGCGACAAGGTTTTATAGTGGTTCATCATTTAAAGTCCGTGACTGTACATGGTAAACGTCGGATTTGCACGACGTTACCATGGATAATAAATTAAAAAGTTTTCATAAAATTTCATAAATTCAAGTCTGCTATAGGCACCGGGCCCACCAAGGGCGAGGAAGCGATTATAGCTATCGACTATTTTCTCGCTCAAGAAACGAACAAAAGATATAGATCCCGTGTAAATAAAAGAGACACGTATATTAATAGTTGATCGCTGGCTGTTCACACTGCCGGCGAGAACTCTTTCCAATAGTTTGTCCAAACAAAAAGTTAGTGTCAATAAAAGAGACAAAAACATTAATACTTGATCACTGGCTGTACTCGCTTCCTGCTCATTGTCGGCGGTGGGACCAGTGCCTTATCGTGACAGAAAAAAAAAGGTTCTTTAAAACATTTTGTTTTATTTTACAGTTTCTAGTGATCATAAGCGGGAAAATCATAGTCATTCTTAAACAATTCAGTATTCTTCGTTGTAGTCGCTCAACTATCTTTATCGAGATATCTTATTGCAACCCTTGAAATCGGTACCGTTGAGGAGTTCCGGTGTCCATCTGTGGTCTTCATCATCGATTCCGCTTCAGCAAATGATACTTTCTGAATGCAAATGCTGGAGTTGTCACGAAAAATATTAAAATCGCTATATGTTTGCCTACAATATTTGAGGAATTCCTTAAATTCCTCACTGATCCCCTCATCAGATCCTGGTTCCCGTATCATGGTACCACCCTTGAGATATTTCATTCGCAACAAAATAATAATCATCAAAACCGGTTCATAAACGACTAAGTCCTCCTTTTTTGAAGTCGTTTTAAAAGGAGCTATGCCGTGTTTAAAGAGGGTAGGGGTCTACTCGCATACATATTTTTAAGCGTAATAATCATTACGCATAAAAATCGATTGTCCTAAAACGGTTTTTACAATAGAAAGCGTTTTATTTTAACTATTATTAAAAAGTAACCTAACCTAACCTAACCTAATCTACACAATAGACGTTTATTAAATTTTGCAATGGACCCGATTGTACGTGCACATCGCTTAAATAGCCTAAAACTAAATTGTCTAATTTTTAGACATAGTTTAGATGACAGACTTAACAAATGCTATTCCAGAATGTCAATCTGTGACAATACTAATTGCCATAATTGCCTAAAATAAGAAGCGTCAGATTCAAATTAGCGCTGTCATTTGATTATGACAGCTTCTCATAGAATAGCAAAGTTTTTTAGCGACACCTAAATAAAATTAGGAAGTTTAGAGGCCACTGTAGAATCAGATCCATTGTCAGCCTAAAAGGGTGTAATGACAATCGATTTTTATGCGTAATGATTATTATGCGTAAAAAAATTATGCGAGTAGATAGGCCCCCGTTTAAAGAGCACCCAACGCCAAGTCCATAATGTCATTAAACGTTTCGTAAACTCAACCAACACCCATACACTTCCCCTTACATTTCCGTTACTCCTCAAAGAACACTTCCCCCGTAAACGTATAAAACCTAAATCCTGGTGCACGGACACATTTCCGCGTTTTCGGGAAGTGGTCTCGAGTCTCGCCGCAATATCCGGCGGCACTTCCGGCCTTGTGTTTATGATACGAGCTATTATCGGTGAAGTACATGCGTGTTTATGGTGCGGCTTCAGAGTTTATGTTGATTTTATACGCAACTTTGCTGAGTTAATCTATAGCTTAACTAGCAAGTTAAAGTTTGACGCGCGCATTCAGAGTAAAAAGCACTACAAAGAGATCTGATGTACCCACTAACGGTACTGGCTGAAAATAAGCGCTGTATAGGTATCTGACACCTCAGTATAATGCTGGGTAGTGATTCTCTCAAAAGCAAAGGTGAGCGAATGCAGGAGTGAATGTCCATGCGGCGAGTTTAAGTAGTCCCGTCAGACCGAGCAAAACACAATTCACTCCTGCGTTCGCTCACCTTTGCTTTTGAAAGAATCACTACCCTGAGCCAGTGTCCAGCAAAGATTATCGTGTCCGATTCGCTACCGCGACACACACTCCGAACTGTTCCTGTCACATTGTTTGTTTTCTTTTATTTGTCTATTTGTATGTCTTCTGTGTAGTGTGTTTCTTTCTTTCTTTCTTTCTTTCACTTCTTCACCTTATTGCATAGTAACAAGGTCCAAGAGCGAATACATCTCTTATTCAAATAGTTTGCATGCTTTGATGTGCTGCCACAATTGGTACAAGGAAGCCGTGGCGACGCGCACGAAGAGGTTTCGGTGATTTCAAAGGGTTGCAATTAATACACACTATTTGAACGAACGAACTATATTTCCTTTACTTGTGCTGGGTAGTGATTCTTTCAAAAGCAAAGGTGAGCGAACGCAGGAGTGAATGTCCAAGCGGCGAGTTTAAGTAGTCCCGTCAAAGCGAACAAAACACATTTCAGCGCGTATATTCAATTTAGCTGCATGGCTTCTCGAACGTATAAGGCTGCCTGATTGAGAAAGCACTCGCTAAAATGTGTTTTGCTCGCTCTGACGGGACTACTTAAACTCGCCGCTTCGACTTCACTCCTGTATTCGCTCACCTTTGCTTTTGAGAGAATCACTACCCTGAGGGCTTATTGTCTAACGCACTCGCAATCACGATCGTTTTCATTTTGAAAATCGAAGGCTTGTCTGCATACAAAATGAAAACAATTGCTCCACTTTGGAGCCGGTTGCGATTGCAAGTGCGTTAGACAATCTCTGGTTCTAGGTTGATTTTGCGATCGTCAAAATAATAATATGTGGGTTAAATGACCGTAAATTAGATTGCGTTGACTTAAAAGAGCATATCTTGACAGGCAGACAGGCAGCCACCCAGACAGACAGACAGATGGACAATAAAGTAATAGGCCGTTAAAACTTCAACTTTAGCAATACCTCTGTCGGTTGTCGGGTCACCACGCCGTAATTTAAGCAAGTTACACCGTAATTGTTTCCCCAAAGCAATTTGGTAATTACTCTAGTATCTTGTATCAACTCGGGAATAAATTGAACAATAAGATAATATCAAAAGTTTATGAACAGTCACGGACTTCATGAGCACCATGACATGACAGCGTCAAGACAAGGGAAATAAATAACGTTGGGATTAATTGTTTGCTATTTTCGAGCGGGTTTTACAGTGGCTTAACAAGTCATGTCCGCTATCCTAGATGGCGATCGGGGTTTCTTAAACTTATTAGCCTCGTGTACCCCCATTATATTTCCCATAGACGACTGTGCTCTTCATAAAAAAATATTAATTACAGCGGGCTAAAATAACGAATGGCGGGTTGGGTTGGTTGGTGAGTTCCCTGAGTAACAGATTTTATAGTATAATTTGACTACTTATTTACAAACTTAAAATATCTTACACCAATTAACCTAGTATCCTAAATACAAAATAAAACACTATGTACAAAGCCTAACACTAAATGCCTAATTTCCAAAGTTATAATCAACACAAGTTGATTTTACTATTACTATACTAGCAGGCGTTTTAAGCTGGGCATTCACGGACGGGAAGTTTTTAAAACTATTCGCCCGTTTTTTTTTCAGTTTTTTTTTTAGGTTTTCACGTAAAGTTGTTTTTTCCATACAAAGTGAAGAGCAAACACTGGGATACCTGGTATTGAGAAGCAAAAAAAAACGGGCAAATAAGTTTAAAAATTTCGCTGATTCATAATGATTCTAATTATGTAAGATGCTGCTTAAAAACCTATGAAATAAAACATGAAATAAATGATTTTTCGAAATATGGATATAAGGGAAAATTACAAAAATTCAGATTAAAATGATCAATATTTCCGAAACTAGCAAAAATCGCTTAACATACATAGGGGTTAAATCTATAGCTTTTTAGCTGCTCTATCAGCCCTCTAGGCGGGTTGACGTCGGTTTCTGGGACACCCTGTACATTTTAACTCTGCTGGTCAAGATTTTTACATTAAATATTATGGTATAAAAGTAAAATAACAATACACCTACTAGTACCTTACTTTGTTTAACCTGCCTACATCTGCCCGCTATTTTACCATCATGTCAATCACATGTGACAGGTGACAATTTGGTATACATTGCAAAGTTAACTCGTTGATACATCACTGGGTTTTATAAGCAGCGCCATGTGCACTAAAATGTCACCTGTCACCTATCTTTGTCAGGACGGTAAAATATGGGGACAACTAAAGTTTTCCGGCTAATACTTTGTCAACGAATTGACAAGCAATAAGAGAACAGCTGCATTCTGCCGTCTATATATCAGTTCAATCGCCAGGCGCGTTCTGGCGACGATCCAAATCGACACACTCGTATGGTCGTCTGTAGCTACCTTTGCTTCGTTCTAGATTAATTAACCTATTGGCCTTATCGCTAGACGCTTGTTAAGGTGCATAGGTATCTTAAATTGCAATAAAAACCTGGGGGGCTATTGTCTAACGCACTCGCAATCGCAACCGGCTTCAAAGTGGAGCAATTGTTTTCATTTTGTATGCAGACAAGCCTTCGATTTTCAAAATGAAAACGATCGTGATTGCGAGTGCGTTAGACAGTAAGCCCTCTGTTTTAGGGCTGGGTGATTTAAAGGTATTTAAAAATCAACGGTCAAGTTTGAGTCTCGCTCATCAATGGTTCTGTAACGGCCAACTCACACCTAGCCGGTTTTTATACGTGTTGTTTTTCTCTAAACTTTGACTCTAATAAAGCTTTAAGTCTTATGTCTTCTTATCTAAGTGACAGAACTCAAACAGTGGTTGTAAACAAAACGCAATCAATTGGAGCTACAGTGAAACTAGGTGTGCCTCAAGGCTCAATTTTAGGTCCTTTTCTATTTCTCGTTTATATAAATGACTTACCACCAACAGTAGATAAACTTTGTGATATTGTACTTTTTGCTGATGATACTTCATTAATTTTCAAGGTAGATAGAAAGTCCGTAGACTACAGTATGATAAACGCCATACTAGTTAAAGTACTTAATTGGTTTACTAGTAACAATTTACTACTAAATGCTAAGAAAACTAAATGTGTTAGGTTCGCTTTGCCTAATGTTAAACCGGTAGATTCTAGTATTTTTATAAATGACGAGTGTCTGCAAATGGTAGATAAGGCAGTTTTTCTAGGCATAACAATAGATAAAAATTTGCAATGGGGTCCCCATATAGCTGTACTGGCAGGTAAACTAAGTTCGGCAGCTTATGCCGTTAGGAAAATTAGACAGCTAACTAATGTTGAAACAGCTCGCTTAGTTTATTATAGTTATTTCCATAGTGTCATGTCGTACGGTATTCTGGTTTGGGGTAAGGCAGCTGAAATACAAACTATATTTGTTTTACAAAAAAGGGCCATTCGTTCTATTTATAACTTAAATTCTCGTGACTCCTTAAGAGAACTATTTAAAGAAATTAATATCTTAACTGTAGCATCTCAATTTATTTATGAGAATATTATTTATGTTATTAAAAATTTAGATTCTTTCACCAAAAATTCTGATATACATAATTTAAATACAAGAAATAAAAATAAAATTGCTATTCGAAAATTCCGCGTACGTAAAGTATATAAATCATTTGTTGGTCAATGCATTCATTTCTATAATAAACTACCTGACGTAGTTTTAAAGCTATCGTTTCCAGCACTTAAAAAATACTTAAAAAAGTCGTTAATGTCAAAAGCGTACTATAGGGTCGAGGACTACCTAACGGACAAAAATGCTTGGCCTAAACCCGAAACTTAGTCATTCATTAATAATTTGTGCAAATGCAAAAGTTGTATCTTGTCTAGGGGACACCGTTGATGTAGGAAAACATGTCGAAACTTTTATGTGGTTATCTTGTTGTTTTTTTTTTTTTCGTTTTTCTCCCTCTATCTCTCTCTCCTAATGTTTTGTCATGTTTTCCTGCTGAACTACGCATGATATTTGATATTATATTTAATTTAATATTTATAGCTTTATAATAATACTAGACTAAGTAGTATCATTGTAGTAAGAAATATGGTTAAAAAATGACTGACTGCTGAGTTTCTTGCGGCGTTTCTTCTCGGCAGTGGTCTCCTCTTGGGAAGCGCTGGTAGACTCCTGACGTGTAAAGGTGCCCGTGCGGCCTACTTACTGAATAAATGACTTTTATCTTATATGTTTTTTTTTATCTTATATGTTTTTTTTTACCTAGCCTATAATATGAGTGTCCCACTGCTGGGCAAAGGCCTCTCCCCTTGATCTTCATGAGTCCCTATTAGGTGCCTCTTCCGACAAGTTGCTCAGGAGGGCGTCCAAGTCGTCCCGGCATCTCCGTCTAATCATGCCACGTCTACGTCGCCCATTTTGCCTGGCGGTTTTTTCACCTACGTCAGCTATGAGTGTTTATATAATTAATGGACTTTAAGTTTAAGTGGCAGAGCGGACTTTTGTATGCTCTGCTACTTAAACTCGCCGCTGCGTCGCGTTCACTCGTTCGACCGATCGAACGCCATTTTTAGAATAACACCCCTGCGCATGATAGCAGGCTGAACCCAAAGTATCACTAACACTTTAGATTAAGTACCATCACTAACAAAATTATGTGTCATTGTTGTTACATGAAAAAACTATTTGAATTTTCATCATTATCATCATCAGCCGCAAAACGTCCACTGCTGGACAAAGGCCTTCCCCAAGGTTTTCCATAACGATCGGTCATCCAGCGACATTTTAATTTTAATTTAATTATAAATTAATCTGTTCACAACGCCTACGCAAATTTGTCATAACATCTTGCTGTTCGATATTATTAAGCCTTTGGTCTTATTCTAATGTAATTAAGCCTCTAAGCTTTGCATTATTTAATAACAAAGCGGCTAAACTTGAATAAATCTTGCAAAGTCATAACCATAAGACTCTAAACAAGCTTCCACTTAACTTGGCATAATTCCAAATTAGAAAGGTGCCTTCTATGAGGCTTACCAGCTTAAGGCACAATACTCAGAATCTATGCGTAGCGTTTTGAATCTTATCTGCGTGATTACATAGTCTATGTAAGGTACCTACGCTGTTTTAGGTAAACAGGGTGTTCTTAAAATCGACGATAGTTCGTAGATGGCGATGGCTCGTAGATAGGAGTGTTAGGTCGGCTCATGGTACCAGATTAAGTAATTTCACATCTAACTATTACAATCACAGCATCGAAATATCGAAAACAAATACACTTTTTTGGAAAAATAAAACAAAAATAATAATTATAAAATACTCAAATTTGCAATTTACCTTGAACCACTGACGCAGAGGTATAAAAAACCACGAGATTTCTAAAAGTGCCACAATCCTGGAAATTTTGACAATTCAATTAAGTTTCAAATTACTTGATCTGGTAGCACCTATTAACCATTTTTGATTTATCATTTTTGATCACCCGGTTACTTAACGCAAGGTTGATATTTTTTTCCCAAATGTTTCATTTGTCCAGATTTTCACAAGTTACAAACGAATTTATTTCCGAAATCGTTTAACTTTCCAATTACATACATAGGTATACCTCTTCAATTTAAATAGCTAATGAAATCACAAAGAAATGCCTAATTATGATGATTAATATGAAGTTATGAATTATCGAACAAATGAATCAGTTGGTAATTAACATTGTGATAATATTGTGAACATCCTGTATAGGCCAATGTCAAGTGTATTAGATTAAAGCCACGTCAACGTATAATTTCGATCGTCTGCCGTTAATTGGCAACTGAGGTATTTGATCATTCGATTTCGCGAATTAGAACAGCTTTTGTGTTTAAATTGAGTTGAGTAAAGGCTGAATGTTTGACACGAAACACACAAACAGGATAGATGATAGATTACTAGATAGAAATGGTAATAGATTTCCGTAATATTTGTATTGTCTATTTAATTTGAATAATGTATACTAATCATTCGAGACCCATTTGAAATTTAACATGAATAGACGAGCTTGAAACTTCGCGAGTTTTTTGACAGTTCATGTAAACATTGTTTTTCTATTTCAATCAAACTAGTCAATTGAAAACAGTCAAAGTTAAAACGTTAATACCATAAAGTTGTTTTTATCGTATCGTAATTATGCCAGTAAAGAAAGGTTTAAACTACAATTAATAGTTAATTAGCCAGCCATTCAAAAGCAGCGCTGAATTTTTTAATGTGCTAATTACTATAGTAAAAAGTTCTGCTGCCGACACCATAGTTTTTTACTGCCTAGAGGGTAATTTCCGGAGCTTTAAATCCTTGAAACTTTGAAAGCCTTCCCTTTTATTCGTAATTCGTGAATAAATCGAGGTAAACTGACGGAGCTAACGTTAGTCCGAAGTTGGATTTTAAAATTAATTAGATTTTGTCTAGCTCTTATTTTATTTTTTTAACTAGCTTCTGCTTGCGACTTCGTCCACGTGGATTTCGATTATCGTTATTCTTTCGTGACCCTTTGAACCTTCCTGGTTAAAAAGTAACCTAATGTGTAATAAGCTATCACCATTCTATGTTTCATCCAAATCCGTCCAGCCGTTGTAGCGTGAAATAGTAAAAAACTAACACACAAACTTTCGCATTTATAATTAAAATTTAGTAGGATTAGTAGGATTAAAAATGCAACATAATTTTGCTGGTGGCAAGTCCTTAGAAGGGTTTCTCTGGATCGCTAAAAACATTATAATATACAGTAAGGTTTGTTATCATTATTATACATTTACTTATTTATTTATTTATTATTTATCATAAGGGTTTGCAAGGTCAGTGCATAGTTGATTTTGGACCACTTAACACAGTAAAACCTGTACACACTGTATAGCTACCTAGTTACTGACGATCGAATGTAGCTATAAAAAAATAAAAATAAAATAAAGTTTATTTGACTAAAGAAAATTACAACTTATGAGTTGAGCTATTGTTAAACTCCAATGTTAAAGCAAATAACATTGGAAAAGGGGGAGGTAAGGCTGCGGCTCTACTGAGGCGTAGATGAGCGGAGTGGAGCGGAGCTGTGCCAATATTAACCAATAGAATCTAAACTAACGTGCGGAAGGGCCGCTAGACGACACCGCATGCGCCTTCTATTGGTTAATATTGGCACAGCTCCGCTCCGCACCGCTCCGCTCCGCTCCGCTCCTCTCCGCCTCAGTGGAGCCGCACTCTAAGTGGCTCATGTGGCGAAATACTGCAGAGACCTAACGGTCCACAGTTTAGGGAAACAGGATGTGGCGAGACTTGATTGAACCAATTTCCTAGTCAAACCCGCGTCTTAAAATCAGGTTACATCGGCCACTGGACGCTGATAGGTTCTAAAACGGTAAAGGCCACTTTGCATGTAAAATGGACTAAGTAACTTGACCAACACGTCTATTCCATTGGGTAAAAACCATATTGCCTTTGAGGTATTATCGTTTTGATAGCTCTTATTTAGTTGACAGTAATAGACCCCGAGTTAAAAACAATACCTCAGCACATAAAAAGCAATATTGGTTTAAGCTGAATAGACGTTATTTTAGTTTTAATTTTAGCAAGCAGTTGCTTTGTATTTGTCAACGGTTTTTAAACTTTTTTCGTCCCCTGATCATAGCATTAAGCTGCGACCACACCGGTGCTTAAAAAACGGTGACGGTACGGAATCGCAGTGACGCGTCGTATTAGCACCGTTTTTGACGCATGCTTCCCACACCGCTGCTTAAAAAACGGTGTCATTGCTTAAACAAAAGACGGGGTCATAGTAGCAACATGGCGCCGTTTTTGACGTACCGTAATATACGCACCGTTAAGCATTGGTGTGGAGGGCATGCGTCAAAAACGGTACGGATACGACGCGTCATTGCGATTCCGTACCGTCACCGTTTTTTAAGCATTGGTGTGTGGAGCATGCGTCAAAAACGGTGCTGATACGACGCGTCACTGCGATTCCGTACCGTCACCGTTTTTTAAGCATTGGTGTGTGGAGCATGCGTCAAAAACGGTGCTGATACGACGCGTCACTGCGATTCCGTACCGTCACCGTTTTTTAAGCATTAGTGTGTGGAGCATGCGTCAAAAACGGTGCTGATACGACGCGTCACTGCGATTCCGTACCGTTAACGTTTTTTAAGCATTGGTGTGTGGAGCATGCGTCAAAAACGGTGCTGATACGACGCGTCACTGCGATTCCGTACCGTCACCGTTTTTTAAGCATTTGTGTAAGTCAATGATCGTAGCAACCATTTAATTTTCTAGATATCCAAAGCAATTTCCATGGATAAGGCCCGTGGTTTGGTTACGAGCACATTTGGCACCCTCTCGAGGACCCGGCACAAATTAATCAAAGCCCTTTTATCGAAATCGATTGTGCCCTGAGTTAGAAGAGGGTTTCTATACGAAGGCAATTTCCTCAGTTGACCACAGTATAAACAGTAGTTCGTCTTCAAACAAATGTATGTCGCGTGGCTTGCATGTGTGCGTGCCTCGACTGTGCGAGCTGCGAGCTACCATAAGCAAACGCAATAAGACGGGCCAAGCCGGTTTGGCGTGTGTATTAAGTATCGAGCGATACGCATCGTCGCAATCATAGCGCTTGCGTGGCAATAGGTAACAGAAACTTCTAAAGGGCCAGAGACGAAGTACTTTTCTATTTATACTATGAAATTATGGTACTCCCAGGCCTTCCATCCTTCTTAATAGCATTCGTTTGCATATCGCTATCACACTTGCACTGGGGACTGACAAAATGATTATTGCCGATTACTATTAACTCTTTGAGGTACAGATTAATTAATAATTATAATTAATTATTTAGTACCGTCGTTTCTTTTTTCGCTGAAGCACATAAAGCCATCCCTTTTTATTCTTTTATAGGCGTGGCAGTATTTGTGACCACTTATGTGTAAATGTAAATGTTTTTACGCTCAGTATAGCCGTAAAAGGTAAACGAGTAGACGGGCCACCTGATGGTAAGCAGTCACTGTCGCCCATAAACATCAGCAATGCCAGGGGTTCAGCAAAGTTGTTGCCTTTCAGTAAATACTCTTTTTAAGCCGCGTTTAAAGGAGGACGTGGAGGGAAGCTCATGTCATAGTTTCAAGGTGCGAGGAAGACAGGATCTTTGAAAACGGACTGTAGTCGATTTTAATGGTTCCAGGTAGTATGGATGTACTTTACTCCGGCGGCGAGTGGTCATATACTCTAGCACTCCCCGCGATAGAGCCTATAGAACACGCAAAGAGATCCAAAGTCCCTTCGTAGCTCCAAAGGCTCCAACCTTTTCGTAATACACGGTTTACACGGTTTACACGTTTACACGGTTCATCACCTTAACCAATTGACGTGGAATTTGGTATAGAGATAGGATTACACCTCAGAGACTGACATTAAGAAAAATGGTCAATTCCTGAGGGAATAGCGGTACACGTCGCGGGCACATGCTACTTAAATAAAATCGCTAAGCACTCCCAACTTGCACCCCCAATAAATCCCCTTTACGAAAAACGCCAATTACCCAAACCTCCTAATTATCGCGGGCCCAGCTGTTTTACATAATTAACTTTAAATGCAAAGTAATAAGCCCTTGCCCGACGTAAGTCCCAAATAATTAAGAATAATTCATTTACAAATATCCCATTTGTTGGCTCGGGATTATAAAGGTGCTGCCACACCGCGTTCGTGTTACGATGTTGGCGAAACGGTTCTTTATTACCTTTTAAGGTAAAGGGGTTACGTGAGGGTTGGTGTGGAGTGAGATTTATCTTTAAACTACTTGAAAAAGAATTTATACATACTTTTATTTACGAATAGACTCCCTAGTTCGCTTTCCTTTTTTTTCTTAAATTATACAATGAAGTCTTCACTACATACATAAATACATTAAATCACGCCTGTTTCCCAGAGGGGTAGGCAGAGACCACTTCTTTCCACCTGCTACGATCTTGACAAATCTCTTTCGCTTCTTCCACATTCATACATCGAGTCATGCACGCACGTCGGTTTCGGGTACTTAAAATTCGGCCCTTATCCAGTATTTCTCCGATTTGATTCGAAAAAGAACGCCTAGGGCGGCCCCTTCCGACCCTTCCACTCACTTTCGCTCTGTATATCTCTTTCGTCAATCTTCATTCATCCATCCTTTCCAAATGACCGAACCATCGAAGCATACCCTTTTCAATCTTAGTCACTACATCTTCTTTTAGTCCACATTTCTCTCTGACTTCTTCATTCCTTATTCTCTCAGTCAGTTTCACACCAGTTGTACACCAGTTACAGTGTTATTAAGTAACGGAAAAGGGCGTTTTTCCTTAAATAATGCACATTTGTTTTGTACTTACGATCAAAAAATACATGATGTGTGAAATTAAAATGAGCATAAATATCTTTATACAGGATGAATTAAAAACTTTTAATACGTTTGAACAGCTAGCCACTGCTGAATGAATTAGGTAAATCATCCCAGTGTAAGTATATTTTTTTGTTAATATTTAAATTTTCTATACATATAAGTTGCTGCATCAATTGAACGTTGTCCCAGCGCAACATAACAAATGACGCGATTGCCATCGACAATGTTTTACGGCGAAACTTCCTGGCGGTGCAAAAGCAGTCTTCTGTCCAGGGGTATTATTCACTAACGGAAAAAGGCGATTTTCCTTAAATGTCGCACATTCGTATTGTACTTACGATTAAAAAATACATGGTGTGTAAAAATATGCTTGAAATTAAGATTTTGAAGAACAATCATGAATATAGGTACCAAGTTTTTAATCGATGATGTGACAAGCTCGAGTTTTTATTGAGTCTCGTATGTTTTGTATGTATTTAAATATTTATTTCACTATATGTATCAGTATGTTTATCGTTGTCTAGTACTCATAGTACAGTCGTGTACAAAGATTATTTATACATTTTTGCACCTTATCCTATTAAAATAACGTGTAAAAGTGTATTTATACGTACATATCTTTGACCTCGACTGTACCTATACAAACTTAAAGCCTAATTCATGTGGAGATCCCTTTGTTTCACCGAAACTTATTTGATCGAACATATCATTTCACCGAATTTCATTTCATCGAAAGCTAATTTCTGCTGAAACCTTATTGTTACGTGGAGCATGGGTTACGTAGGTTAGGTTAGACCCGTGACCACCAAAAAATTATAACTCCTGCACGTGGAAATGCCTGTCGATAAAATGAAAACTCGGCGAAGTAAAACGTTCTATGAAATGATTTATCAAACTCAGGAACCGAAATCAGCAAAAAAAATTTTTACGGTATTAACTCTTGCACGTTTATTCGGTGGAGCCATCGAATTGTGTGATTGTACTCTGATATTTATTTATGACATTTGCAACAGAATTGTAAGTAGAGCTCAGCATGACAAAGAATACCATCCTTTAATGCTGAGCATCGTCCGGATAATCCCAAGATATATAGCGCCGCGTGATATATGGCGATCGTAATTCATCATCGCATTCATCTGAAGTATAATATTGTTCGGTAATTGATTGTAACAAATTACTGCCCTGAGCCCTATTAATTAAGGAAGTTTAAAGGTTATTGCGGCAGGGAAAATGTGTTTTTGAACGCAGCGAGTAAGTCAACCTTGCAAGGATATATCGTGTTTTTTTAATTTAATCGATGAAACATTAAAAAACAACAGGACATTCTTACACAAATTTACCTAGACCTATTAAACAAAGCTCTAGGCTTGAACTCTGAGTACTAGACCACCGAACGATAAACATACTTTTATAGAGAAATACACATTTAAATGAATAAGAACCATCCAAGGGTCAGGAATAAATTATTACGCTCATCATACAAATATCTGGGTATTCAATTATAGCAGTTAGAATATGTAACAGGTAAAACTCTTAACTCACAGTTTCTCTGTATAAAATAACGTTTCATAACATGCTGAAAACAAAAATAACTAAAAAAAGCAATTTGGTGAAAACATGCAATTCAACGGAATTCTGCTCCCGAGCAGACAATTTACGATAGACTATTTTTATAGACTGCATACTAAAAATATTTTTCAAATGTACTACATTTTAAATCAAACGTACGCGGAAAAATAATTGTTTACTTTTATACTGTTCGCTACAATAAATCCTAAATTAATTCGTCTGTCTTAGTTAGTAGATAGAATTTGAACAAAAATCTCTTCTGACTATTCTTGATCCAGACGCATTACAAAATAACAATAAAATAACATACATAGATAAATACATAGGAAACATACACCAAAACATGCCACCATTGGCAGAGGATAAAAAAAACTATTGCTATTTTCAGACTTCCGTTATCGATATTATCAGATAATGATAATATCAATTGCGGAACTCTTCGAACGATTTCATTAAATTGTTAAAGAAAAAATATAACAGCAACGCGTATAGGCTACAGAGAACGTCATGGCACCCGAATACGTACGCTATGTAACGCTGAACAAACCTGAGTTCATTAGCAAGTCTAAAAAAAAGCTTTTTAATAAGTACCCGCATGTTTTACCTATGTTGTTTAACACGACTTCGTCGCCAAGGAAGTATTTCATCGCTATTTTTATATTTACCGAGATAAAATGTACCCAAAGTCTGTCGCAGGGTTATGATCTATCATTCATACATAACTTTGATAAAGGATCGAGTTAATTGTGTCTATAACGTCTTTTTAGGGTTCCGCACCTCAAAAGGAAAAAAACGGAACCCTTATAGGATCACTTTGTTGTCCGTCTGTCCGTCTGTCCGTCTGTACGTCTGTCCGTGTGCCAAGACCCTTTATCTCGGGAACGCGTGGAGGTATCGAGTTGAAATTTAAACCATATACTCAAATCTACAGTCCCTTGAAGCCGTTAAAAAAATTAAACTTCTACATTTATGTAAAACAAAGATACGGCCGTTTATGTCGCAAAAAACGTGTATGTCGACACTCTCGAGGGAATCAAAATGTATAGGGTATTTCGCATTGACCTAGAACTATGAAATTTGGCAAGTAACACCGTCTTTTACTACAAGTAAGTATAGGAAAAAATCCGAAATCTGTACATTTTTAGTTAAATCACAAAAAAACAGGGCATAAAGATGCAAGGAACAGCGGCGGTGCAAATTTTGAATTGAATTGATCGTGTCATGTGCGGTACCCTCGGTGGGCGAGTCCGACGCGCCTTGTCCGGTTTTTTTTTAATTAAAGTAGGTCCTCAGTGACTCGAAATACCTAGTTGCTACGCTAAGACAAATCTTTGGATTATTCGAAAGTTGAGTTTAGCATCTACGAAAAGTCCCACATACAAACATACCTACAGGTCAAAAACACAACTCTCAACTCTGGGGCAGTCTAATAAAAATACGTCTTCACCAAACCTGAATATTTAATAAACGTGACGCACCTCGTCTATCTAAACAATCCCAAATTCTACCTCAAAAATGTTCAGCTCTCAAGTGAAATTGACATTTCTAATTTAGCCGGCAGCCTCGATAAAGAGGCAAGTGGTATTCAATTAGGCAAACACTTTCCTACAGATTAACGGAACCCTTTTCAGGGTTCGATCGACGCCGATTGACTTTTGTTATAATTGACTTTCGCCACTGCTAACTGACGGACGTCAAGGATTCTGATATAAATCGATTTTCAAGTGTTTTTGTTAGGAGCGGGAATTTCTTGAAAGACTCTGCCAAAATCATTCTCGTGGAATGAACATTCATCTTTCAATGTTCGAGAGCGATTTGTGTATTTTGGAATTAGAAATAGGAATAAATGAAAATTAAAAAGGTTTTGGTCATTTAGAAAGGATGGATGAAAGAAGCGCTACGAAAGAGGTATGGCGAGCGAGAGTGAGTGGAAATGTCGGTAGGGGACGCCCCAACGCACTAACAGTGATCAGATTTGCGATATACCGAATAAGGGCCAAATCAAAAGCACCCGAAACCGACGTACGTGCATGAAGAGGATGATGAATGTAGGGGAAGCGAAAGTGGTATGTGTAGACCGGTCCACCTGGCGTTCCATAGTCTCTGCATACCCCATTGGGAGACAGGTGCGAAAGTATGTATGTCAAAATGTTTATTTACCTTTCTGTTTCGTATCATAGTTTTGCCTGAAAAATTCTAGTATCATTTTACGAGTCCCGAGGTACTTGGCTCGAGTCACGGACGAGGGACAAGACCCGGGACGAGTGAAAATGATAGTTTCATACCGCTCATGAATGTATCAAACGACGTTATTTTTACAAAAAAATGAAGCCAGCTGTCTTCCTGTGTGTGTGTACTTTTTTAGTCAGCTATTTAAACATAATATTTAGCTATTTATATTTATTTAGCACATCAAAGATGAAACTAGAAAATTGTGTGAGAAATTGGTATAAATAAAAAAAGGTGTATGTGCCAAAGGAAAACGTTATACAGGAGGTTAAATTTTTAGGGTTAGAGGGTAGAGAGGAGGTATGATACTTTGAACATAGTGTTATCAACATATTGAAGCATTGTTTGGTCATAATTTTGGGGGCACGTTTTCAAAGGCTATTCTACTACATCCTTTGGACAAAGATAGGTATGATCAGGCTTTAGGAACCCTGACCCACCATAGAACTGCCACAGTGACGTTATGATTCAAATCGTAAGACGTGTCAGACGTGTCATAGGTCAAGTTTCCATTGTCCTGATATTACATAAGGTTCTTTTTATTCCGTTAAAATTGTATAGTTCCCTTAGGTTCTATAGCTCGAACGGAACAAATACATGTGATTGCAAATGAATGCTATAGAATTCGTTATTCATCTGCTCATTTACGAATACTGGATGGAGAAGGCACCTCAAGGTTGAGGCGCGACCCTTTCTTTTCATCGGCTAATTGACACGGCAATTTCGTCGTACACTTTGATAGGTATTCCAGTAGCGGTGTTAAATCTCTTGGAAATTGAAAGGAGACGCAAAAATGTTCGGGTTTTTGTAATGGCTTCATTGAATGATTGAAATTTGTTAATTTACGAACGGTTAGATATCGTGATTTTTTTAACCGACGAAAAAAAACGGAGGAGGTTCTCAAGTCGACGCGTATATTTTTTTTTTTTTTATGTATGATCACGCATAACTTTTCACAGCGCGGTCCGATTTTAAAAATTATTTTTTGGTTTGATAGAGTATACTTCCGAGGTGGTCCCATTGTAACCAAATCTGAATCTGATGAAGGGATCCGTGAGGAATTGAGGGAACTCTTCGAATATTAAATGCAAACATAGAGCGATTTTAGTATTTTTAGTAACAAATCCAGCATTTTCATTCAGAAAGTATCATTTGGTGAAGTGGAACTGATGATGAAGACCACAAATGGCTACTATGGCTACTATGTATGATCACGCATAACTTTTTACTGAGTTGTCTGATTTCAATAATTCTTTTTTTATTGGATAGAGTATACTTTGAAATTGCTCCCATTTAATTTGGAACTCCTCCCCCCCTCCGTCAATGGTAGAAATATAGGGATTGATAGTTGAACCCATGAATTTTTATCTGTGAACCGATTATGCTCAAACTTAGCACACATATGTAATTCTAATGACACTACAACATGACGGAGACTTGATGTTGATCTGATAACTGAGACGGAAGACAGATGAGGGAAATCTTCAACGGATTACAGCAGCTACCTCGTGATTTCTCTTATTCATGCATCTTAATGAGAACTCTATACCTAACTTAAGTATGATGCACGGATTATGACTACCATCGAGGGTCTGATGATGGGGTTTGATGTTAGAGTTGGAAGGCTGTCGAGGGAAGCCCTTATTTGTTCGAAAACTAAGGTATAAGGGTATACTTTGAAGTTGCTCCCATTTAATTTGGAACTCCCCCCCCCCCCCTTCTGTGAACCGATTATGTTCAAACTTGGCACACATATGTAATTCTAATGACACTACAACATGACGGAGACTTGATGTTGATCTGATAACTGAGACGGAAGACAGATGAGGGAACTCTTCAACGGATTACAGCAGCTACCTCGTGATTTCTCTTATTCATGCATCTTAATGAGAACTTTATACCTAACTTAAGTATGATGCACGGATTATGACTACCGTCGAGGGTCTGATGATGGGGTTTGATGATGGAGTTGGAAGGCTGTCGAGGCAAGCCCTTATTTGTTTGGAAACTAAGGTTTTTAAATTATTAATCAGAGTGTAACAAACCTATTGCGACGTAATTGTGTGTAGTGTGTAAACCTCTCAGTTCCTGCATTTCTGCTAAAGCTCGTTCATCGTGTGGCTTTTGTAATACCTACCTTATTTCGCTCTAACTCAGATACCTTCAAGTAGTTTAACTATACTAAGTGCAACATAAACCTGCCCCTTGGCAAAAAGTTAGTTTCTTTCCGAGGTCGATTACAGCTTTATCAAGTGTTGTTCCCATGTTGTTGTTGTAGCTAACCCCATGTGTTTCTGTTTAGTCCACCAGAGTAAATCTCTTTAACCGAACAATTGTCCTCGCGTGTGATATCCATGGACTTGTTTCTCTAATAAGTCCATGGTGATTGTCTAAAACTCGATACTGGCGGAATGCACCTTGTTAAAACAAGGAGTAAAAGCCACTAATTAAGAAAAAAAACACCATTGACGAGGCCCACAGGTATATGTTATAGGTGATATGTTACCTCTAAGTATGACACGGGATTGGTTAGCTAATTTTAGCTTAGACAAAAGACCGCCACAGTTGTTCACATCTTTTGGAACAACATTATCGGGAGGTTTCTTCCCATAGGTAGCAACTTCACGAGACTCGTCTATGGAACGAATTGTATAGACACGGTTGTGTTTTGTAGCGAAACAATGAATTGTTAAATTAAGTAATCAAAGAATAAGTATCTATTAACAGAGAAAGAAACTGAAAAGTGGAAAATAAAAACTTTTTAACAAAAAAATTAAACTGCCAAAAAAAGAAAACTGAAAAGCAAAAAATAAAACTTTTTAACAAAAAAATTAAACCGCCGAAAAAAGAAAACTGAAGAGCAAAAAATAAAACAGAGCCTTTTAAGTCTAACTAAGCTCCTACACTAATGTTAATACCTTAATAAATAATTTTGAGTCGGCGCCAAACAAACAAACAAGCATGGCAGGCACCGACTTCAAACCACTCAGGAGGTAGCACATACCATCACACACATACATCATTTTACTTTACGAAATAGTTAATTTGCTTGTTTGTTTGTTTGGCGCCGACTCAAAATTATTTATTAAGGTATTAACATTAGTGTAGGAGCTTAGTTAGACTTAAAAGGCTCTGTTTTATTTTTTGCTCTTCAGTTTTCTTTTTTCGGCGGTTTAATTTTTTTGTTAAAAAGTTTTTTACGCTTTTAATTCGAAAAGGGTTTGATATCTTATGTCTGTATCTTTTGGTTACTCTTGGACCTTGTAGGAACTTTTGTGAAATTACCCTCTTACAAACTTAGCTATTCGAATGTGCAGGTTTCCTCACGGTGATTTTCTTCACGGTATGAGCATCACACATTTATATGTGCCCTAACCGGGACTCAAACCCGGTTCCGTTATCTTCGTAGGCAGGGTTACTACCAACTAGGACAACTGTGTCGTCTCACGCGTCATCTACAATGATCAATACTCAAGCAATTACGTCAAATTTAACCAAAACAAGAAAGCGAAAGGTGTCATCGACTGTCAATAAGCACGGCCCAATCTACAAAGGCTCTGCAAATTGCTTCTCTCTACAGAGAGTCGCACCAAATATCAAAGGTCAAATATTTCTATTATCGTTTGAAGATGGAAATGTAACTTCACAATATTGGATTCAATAAGGTAATGTATGTTTCCAATAGGGTTCTGTCAAATTGTCTGGTGAATATTTACTATATTTTGAATGGAATTGGGTTGGTTTTGCAACAAGTTTGCAAAGATACTCGAATAATATTGGGAAATGATGATCGACACGCAAGTTTGATGCTTTGTAATCGTTTTGGTAAGAATGATCAAATGAAAACATTTTCAGAAGTCAGTATGGTTATATGATGATAAGATTCAAATAGTGTAGTCTGATAAAAGTTTAGCCAGCCATCGAGAAGACGCCGAAATTGGAATGTCGGTTTATCTGTCTGTCAGTATGTGACTTTATAGTTCCCAAACAGGCAGATCAATTTTAATGCGCTGTTTTTAAAGGTCCTCTAGTCAGGGTGGATTTTAGTAGGACCGGTCAAGTATATATTTATGATTATTTTTTCACAGCTTCAATACAAGCTGATTCATATACTTAACAAATAGTTTCGATTTTTTTAATAGCTCTAAAAATAATCAAGACATAAAGCAACAAAGATTTGTTCCTATCTCTTTCTAGAAAAAACCGAATTTAACATGAAGTTTACATGACCAAACTGTTACATGACGTCACAGTGCACATTCGATGAGATCCGCTAATCACTGTCTAATTAGCAGTTTAAAATGCTTGTATCATCCGTATTTCTTGGCCGTTTTTAATTTTAATTTCACTTTTGGTGATCTCTATTACAGTATTTTCATATTTTATTAAGAAATGCAAAACATATACTCCCAATTTTATTTTTAGCATTAAAGTAGCGGTTATACATATAATTATTAGTCATGTGTATCCATGTATCTGTCTATGACATCGTAGCTCGCAAATGAATAAACCGATTCCGATAAGTTTTTTTTAATAGAAGGCTAGTTTATTCGGACACTTCTTAGCTAAGTTTGATAAAAATCGATTCGGCCGTTTTAGAGTTATCAGTTCTGAAAGTATTTTTAGAGTAGGTTGCCATTACATCGGCGTATTTTATTCGATAGTTCTTGAATTATTAATGTTATTCTTCTAGTTCTTGCTTTTAGCCAAATAATTAACCTTTTTTAATGTTCATTTTTCTTAACAGCAATGGCGCAAATCACTGTAAACTGTAACATTTATAGACTCAGAACAGAAAAAACAGTAGAAGTGTCAAGTGGGCGTGTAACGTGTGGCACAATTATGCGGAGTTCCGCATAACCTAACATACTTTTGCCGCGATCACTTATTTCGATATTTCGATATTTCTAAAATAGGAAAAAATCCAGAAGCGTACCTTATTGTGCTATTTTGGAATGTAAAAACGATAGCCACACCAAAAACATTTTCCATGGTGGCGTGTTGTTTTTATGATAGTTTGAGTATTGGCGACAACAGGTCTGATACTAAGCGAAGCTCATGCCACTTCCACTGTTTTTTCTATTCCGTGTTTATAGAGCACTGGGTTCTGCAGCGAGAGGATTTGCTTAACGCGGTCCATTGCAGTCAATTTCCGGCGTTCCTATTTCCTGTTTGCGATTCCGAGCTCCGGGGACTGTATCTGTCGCCAGCAACTTATGTAGAGTAGACGGTGTAACCTTGTTTTGTCAATATTTATTTAAAAAAACGTATCACTTCGCAGTCTTTTTTAATTGAGGAATCTAAATGAACCTAACCTTATACTCTTACGTTTCATGAAAAGTTTGTCGGTACGGACAAAGACTAAGGGCCTGTTTCACAATCGACGAGTAAATTTATCTGCCATTTAAAGTTGTCTCTCTCCTCGTCTATTTTTAAGTGTAAGAAAGAGAAAGGGCTAATTTTATCTGTCAAATATGCTTTACTTGTCGATTGTGAAACAGGCGGTAAATGTAACAAGACGTGGTAAGTTGGCTGTGTGCTTTAAATTTATTAGTAAGTATAGATGCCAAAAAAAAACTTAACGCGACGGGCATTTTTTGTTATTAAAATACTCTGTGAAATTTTAATTATCTTGCTTCTTTGTTGTATTTACAGTAAAAAAACATGCTTGTTTGTCGTAATTAAACCCTAAAATCATGGTCATCTTAGCTATCGATGGGTAGGCAGATAAATATGTATGTATGTATGTAAAGTACTTTATTGTACAAAAGGGCAAATAACCCAAACCCAAACACCAAAATAGACGGAATAAAAATATATCTCAAAATCTTAGGATATCGCAAAATAACGCTATCATATGGCTAAAATGAAATTATTAAAAAAAACAAAGGTTTCTTAGCAATGACAAAGTTAATGATTATCATTAATTTTCTGACACACGAGTAACTACCACGTTTCAGAACACTGAGTAAAGCGCAATTCACGCGCGCGTATTGCCGTTACATTGTGCGCTCTGTGAGAAGGCCTGTCGGAGTATAAGTGTATTGCGAGCAATGTAACGGCAATACGCCCGCTCCCGCCGCGCAAGACCCGCCCTCCGTGTGAATTGCGCTTAAGTCTCGCCTTTTTGTTCGCGGATTTATTTGATGCGGTCGGTTGCATACTTTGCAATCAATTTCCGGCGTTCCTGTTTTCTGTTTGCGGTTACCTTTGCGAGTTGTTGTCTGTGGCACAATCACGTTAAAGGGTAAGGTGGTGGCGTTAAGTGACCATTTTAATTTACCGGAAAATAACGTTACAAAAAAACAAATTTCTACATTCCTAATTTGTAATTATTGTATTTAAATTTCTGTGTTTTGTACCATAAAACAGAAAAAATAAATCAAAGTAGGTGTCCCAAGAGCGTATTCAGAAATTATCGTCTATATTATAAATATAGACGATTATCGTCTATATTATAAAATAACTGCGCCGTTTGCAGAGCACTAAGTTAGCTCTGCGGCGGGAAGATTTGCTTGACGCGGTCGGTCGCAGTCAATTTCCGGCGTTCCTGTTTGCGGTCCCGACCTCTGGGGGCTGTGTCTGCGGCACAGTACACAGTATTTACGACTAGTTTAGTACAGTCATAAGTCATTACACGTGTCTCTTAATACCTGCGCCTCTATTCTAGGCGGTAAAATAATTAGGTATAGTAGGTAGTTTATGTGACTGGCGCAAAATGAAAGACATTAAAGTGTGGTAAAGGCGAGTTTCATAATAACTGCACCGTTTGCAGAGCACTGAGTTAGCTCTGCGGCGAGAGGATTTGCTTGACGCGGTCGGTCGCAGTCAATTTCCGGCGTTCCTGTTTGCGGTCCCGACCTCTGGGGACTGTGTCTGCGGCACAGTACACAGTATTTACGATAAGTTAAGTACAGTCATAAGTCATTACACGTGTCTCTTAATACCTGCGCCTCTATTCTAGGCGGTAAAATCCAAATCGCAATTGTCCTGCGCCTCTATTCCCGAAAAAACTATATCGTAGTTGACCTGTTATGGTATTGTTATAACGTCAGACGCCATTACTGTCAAGTAAATAAGAGCTATCAAAACGGTGACAATACGATAACAGATCAAAAACGATATTGTTTTCACCGTCTTGAATAGAGGCGCTGTTATGGTGTTGTTTTTATTTCGGCCGCCATTACTGTAAAGTAAATAAGAGCTATCAAAACGATGACAATACGATAACGCCGATAACAGATCAAAGACGATTATGGTTTTTACCGCCTTTAATACCTGCCCAAGTATCAAGTATACTTCGTCCTATCCTACGATAACAGCCACAATTGCAAAATGCTTACTTTTCAGGAGAAGCATTTTTCTGTTTATTTTAAAAGAAAACTAAAAAATATGTAAATTTGGAATTAGATCATGTGGAATTATGTTCTAGGGTCCTACGGAAATTGGATTTACGTTCGTAATAGTATTATATAATTATATTTTGTCCCTTAAATCCTTATTCGTCGGAGTAAATAGGTGTAAGAGGGCCATTACCTACATTGTGCCTCTTATCATCGGAAAATTCACGGCCACTATTGCCCTTAGGACCAGTTTTTTAAAATCGCGCTTCGAATATATATTTGTCACTTAAGTAAAAATACTTAATTTTAGTAGAGCACAATATTTATTTATCACAAAATATTCAGAAGGAACAAAATGTAACAAAATATTGTTAATTTTGGAATTTATTAAATTTGCTTCGACTATCATGTTGACATCGACTGGTAATTTTTTCACGGAATGTGTCTAAAACTATATCATTTATCATCAACATTGTTTTCCGTGTTATCTTGAACAAGGATGGTTACTGTTTTTACCAGACTGCGTCAGAACGAGGGTTATGTTTTTCGACAGTATTTCTGGGCACGGTCTGCAGCCTAAACGGCTTGACGGATTTTAGTATGCGAGGTGTCATTCGATTCGTCTTAATTGTCGAAGTGCCATAGGGTTATAATATATAATGACGGTGTCCGCGAAAAAAAAAAATGGGTCTCAAATGAAAGAATAATAACACTTTGATGCTCCATTGTAACATTTAGACAGGAAAAAAAAACGTATAAGTATGTTAAGTAACAAACTCCTTTTGCTAGAAATAAAGTTCCGCTTATAATTTGTAACTTGTATTAAATAATTATAACATTCTTTCATTCATAAAATCTAAAAAGAGAGAAATAAACTAAATTATTAAAAAGAATTATTAAATTTTAATACAGATTTTCTTAGTTTTTTTGTTATTTCTCAAAAACTGTAATGAACATTTTTTTCAGAATTTTTGATTAGTAAACTTCGGAGATAAAAGGGGGGGAGATGCGGGCAAGCAAGTTGTACAACTATGCCAAATTTCAAGTTGATAGCATTTGTAGTTGCTGAGAAAACCTGCTGTGACATACAGACAGACAGACAGACAGACAGACAACGAAATCTCACCATAAGGGTTCCTTTTGTACCATTTTGGTACGGAACCCTAAAAAAAACCGACTGCAGTAAAAAACAACTGAAAAACAAAAAAACAGGCTCTGTAATCTATAAATATTAAGAGTAATGTACTTCATGATATAATTTATACTATTATATACATATAACTTGAATATTGGAAAAGGTATTGCAATCGGAGACAAGCAATGATTTACAAAAACAATTTCTTGAAAAACATTTTGTATCGGTTTTGAAATTTGGTCGTCAATTGATTGACTTGTAAGTACTGGTATTGTTTTCCACCTCTGACAAAATTTTGCGATGAACTGGTACTGTTTCAACTTCAAGCCTGCTCTTATTATCGGGTATAATCTAGAAACGTTATAAATATAATTAATCTGATAAAAGCAGTAAATTACAAAGTCTGATTTTCATTCATCTTACACTGTCCAGTTTGGCCTATATTATACTTATAATAAATAATCAACTTCTTGCTCGTTTCCAGGAGGCAAGGGAGTGTTATTTTCTCTGTAAAATAATTATAATAAAAATTAGTTTACCTTTATAATAATGTTATAAATGTGTATTTTTATCTATTTGTTGACGGTGTAACGAAGGCATGGATTGTAGTTGGTGTAGATCGATGGACGAACTAGATTTATTCGAATTTTATCTGGATGATGTCACGGTAAGAGTTTGTTAACAATAAACATCTCAGCTGAGAAAATATTAAGAATTTATAAGAACCCATTAGACAAAAACTCGTGCAAGTTCACATACTGACACAGCAAAGAAAATAACCGTTTTTATTTGTCAGAAACAAGCGTTTTGTATAGTATTTAATGCCATTTTATATAGGAAAAAAGCCCCAACTGCCATTAGAGCCCAAAAAGAAAATACGCTAACGGACTACTTCAAAATTCTCAATTTTATCAATAAGCAATAAAATCATTTCAAACATTCATATAGTTTGTAAGCCACCCAAATTATATAATTAAAAAGCAAAAATTAACACAATAATAAAACAAAACACAATTTGAAAGTAGAAAAAGGACACAATCGTCATTGTGGCCACACATTTGCCATACAATGGAAATTAAGCAATTCCGTAAAATAGAGCCACAATTACCGTACGGGCTTTAATCAACGGAATATACACTACTTAATTAAATTGTGCTGGTTTCTGACATTAATTATGTTAATATGCATTATAAATATCCTTTAAAAATTCATTATAAATATTTAAAGTTGAAAAAGTACTAAATATGATTTTAATAATGACTAGGTTATTAAAATTCATTTTATTAAACTTACTTGGTACATTCCTTTTTTGTTCACCATCGTTTTTTGCCACCATTTTTATAAGTCTGCGCCTTCAACGATTTTTTTCGTTTCGAATTAACAGTAAATAAATAATAACAATTTTCCGAATATAAATTAAAACCGTTAAAAAGCCAAACCACTCAAAGCCGCTGTCCGCCGAGTAATGGAGAAACGGCGCTTGCGCCCCCTCGTCCCGCACGCGCCGCTCGGTATCGCACGGTGAAAAAGGACAGCAATATATTAATGGCTTTACTCCGCGTTGAAAGTAAGTCCAATGCAATTGTGGCTAATTGAAAAACTCAATTTACTATTGAATAAAATATGTTTAAACACAATTTCTTCATGTCATCTTATGTAACTTGAGACGTAGAATTCAATTTTACAATAAAAACAAAAAGCCACTGTGGTGATTGTGGCTCTTATCGTAGGATACGACGACTTAAAAACAAGCATCGGCACAGATATTGTTATAGGTAGTTTATGTGACTGGTGCTTAATGAGAGACATTTATACACGAGTGTGGTAAAGGCGAGTTTCATAATAACTGCAGCTTTGCAGAGCACTAAGTTAGCTCTGCGGCGGGAGCATTTGCTTGACGCGGTCGGTCGCAGTCAATTTCCGGCGTTCCTGTTTGCGGTCCCGACCTCTGGGGACTGTGTCTGCGGCACAGTACACAGTATTTACGATAAGTTAAGTACAGTCATAAGTCATTACACGTGTCTCTTAATACCTACGCCTCTATTCTAGGCGGTAAAATTCAAATCGCAATTGTCCTGTTATAGTGTTGTTTTTATTTCTGCCGCCATTACTGTAAAGCAAAATAAGAGTTATCAAAATGATGAAAATACGATAAAGGCGGTACAAAAGATATCGTATTTGACCTGATAAAGTAAAGTTTTTAATTTGGCCGCCATTACTATCAAGTAAATAAGAGCTATCAAAACGTTGACACTACGATAACAGATCAAAGACGATATGGTTTATACCGCCTAGAATACCGGGCCAGATCAAAATATACGATAAATGTTTTTTACCGCCTAGAATACCGGGCCAGGTATCAAGTAAGTATACTTAAAAATAAGGATCAGCGCAGATATTGTTACAATAAGTAGTTTATGTGACTGGTGCATAATGAGAGACATTAATACACGAGGCGAGTTTCATAATAACTGCACCGTTTGCAGAGCACGGAGTTAGGTCTGCGGCGAGAGGACTTGCTTGACTCTGTCAGTCGCAGTCAATTTCCGCCGTTCCTGTTTGCGGTCCCGTTCTCTGGGGACTGACTGTGACACAGTACACAGTATTTATAACTAGTTAAGTACAGTCACACCACGTGCCTCTTAATACAGGTATGAAGGTTTTATTAAATATTATGTTTAGGAAAACAAAACGCAAAAAATAACTTCTTTTAAAATGGTACGTAGGGCAGTCCAACTGTAGTCGGCTTTTGGTTAAAAATATTGTGGAACGCCGACTTCAGTTGGACTGCCCTAGCTACCGTTTTTAGTTACTTATTTGCTAGGCCGCATGAAAAGACATGCGTTCATGCAACCCATGCATGCATGTTAAGACGCGTTCACAGCGACTAAGGGAATCAAGGTTATTAGTACTGTTAGGTGATGGGTTTGCAACCTGTCAATAATATACTGGTGAACATCTTATTGTTAGCCAAATGTGGTTACAGAATTATCAATATGTTTTTAGAGTTGTTGGTAATGCTGTAGCTCTGCCTATCCCACTCTGGGAATGGAGGCGTGAGTTTATGTATGTATGCGTTCACAACTATGTATTTACAGGACAGTGTGCCATAATATGCTGAGACTAAACACAGCAACAGCTTGCACAACTGTGTTTTTTTCAACCATTACACACAGTTACAATAAAAATAGTTTCAATTGGATTGCTAAATATATGTATATATATTTTCAAATTTAAACCACTCTTTTACTTGCCTTACTGTTTTAAATCAACCTACTAACGTTCTCGTACTTTGAATATTCCAAGATACTGTTTGCCAATTAACAGATTAAATAATGGATTATGTGACGCCGTATCGCCGAGTTTACCCGAAGTTCCCCGAAGTCCCTCAAGTCACCGAACAGAATTGCACCGTGAAAATTTCCGCATTGAAATTCAGCTGCACAGGTCGAGAAATGGCTCAACCATCTGTTAGTTTATTCGTCCGCGGCTTGAAATATGCAGCGGAAATTGAATTTTAAAGGTTGGCACTGACTTCGTTTTACTCTGATAGAATTGTGTCGGTCTAGGTTTAGGGTGAATATCCACCAGAGCAGTGCGAGGTAGCGAAGCTGTGTGCGCGGAAAAAATCCACCAATGGAAATACTTCATTTTCCTAGCCTCGCTGAGCGCAGCTCTCCTTTCGGTGATGTTTAATGTACAGTCTACTAATAAAATTATGTGTACCTTGTCTATTTAATGTCATGTTTAAACTGCCATATATGAATTGTCACAACGATTAAAGTGACAAGGAACTAAAGTGTAGGTACACATATTTATGAACTCGACTGTAACATTACTTTGTATAGTGCGATAACTCTTACAAAGTGCTTCGGGTTTCTACTTATCTCTCACTTGCTCTAATACGCTCTTAATAAGAGCGAATGAGAGAGAAATACAGACCCGAAGCACTTAATGTGCTCACAGAATGTAAGATAAGTATACAAATAACGAACACATGAGGCGATTCTGTGAGTCAAGTAGGTAAGTAAGTAGTTGTTTTCATAGTCGGGGTTTAGTTTTACATTCAACTTGATTTTTTTTCAATCCACGAAGACGCATGTTCTTTCAAATCTGCATTACACGATTGCGTCATTTATTAACCCCTACTAACTATGAGATTTGTCAAGATCGTAGCAGGTGGAAAGAAGTGGTCTCTGCCTACCCCTCTGGGAAACAGGCGTGATTTAAGTATGTACTAACTAATGTCTAACTATGTACGTGTGTGTATGTGTGTAGCATCGTAGCCCCTAAACGATTTGACTGATTCGGACGCGGTTTCTATCTAGGTTACATGAAAATGGGATGGTAAATTTAAAGCAAACTTTGAAAGAAAGGGTCGCCATTTTGTCGAGTATTTTATCTATTTGATAGTTATCATCAAATATATTCAAATCAGAGAATTATAACTGAAAAAGGGCCGAACCATAAGCACCTACCCGAAACCGACGTGCAATCATGACTCGATGTATGAATGTGGAAGACGCGAAAAAGATTTGTCAGGATCGTAGCAGGTGGAAAGAAGTGGTCTCTGCCTACCTACCTCTCTGTGAAACAGGCGTGATTTAACCCTTAATAAGGCAGAGGCTCTATATTGACCACATTACAATAATAACAATAATAACCTACATTTTTATGATACTATTTTAATTGTATTTTCCTGAAATATAACATCATCTATTATTTATTACTCTTTAGAGACTTGCGATTCCATGACTGGATTACTAGTATTTTTACTATAACGGGGGCCTTATTAAGGGTTAATGTATGTATGTATGTATGTAGTTATCATCAATTTAAGTAGTGGGGTATAACATAGTAGATAACAACACTATAGTGAATGTACTTCTAAGCTTAGATCACATTCAAATACGTCCCGCCAAATTTTATAGACAAGTTACCAAAACGGCCCTTTGGATAACTATTGGAGGTAAAAGTTCGAGTCTTCTTTTCTTGTTAACTTTAGGGCAAGCCCTTCGAATAATGTGAAAAGTTCTAAACACTTAGCAACTCGGAGATTTTCTACATAAAGAGATAGGCAAGTTGCTTATTTCGAGGATAAACTTTTACCCCCTTACTAATAAACGTTGAGTAACGGTGGTGTAGCTAAACTATGCTTTATCCTTATCTGTCAAATTCAAATGTCACAATGACAGATAAGGACAAAGCATGGTTTATTTACACCACGGTTACTCAACGTTTATTAGTAAGGGGGTTACAATTGAAGAATGCACATAATTGAAAGAGTCACTTACTAAATTATTTGTGTTTACTAAATAGGCAATCAAGAATTTAAAAAAGTCGACTACAGTTTTTAGAAAAATGTATTAAAATGTCTATTCTCCACACGGTCAATTTACAAAACTACCACAGAGGTTCTTAAAACACATCAACAACTACTTCCGGACGTTGCTACTCACATCTCGTTGAGGGATGCATTCCTTCTCAAGCATATTATCCATTTTACCTTCAACACAATAGTGATGTCCATCTCCAAATGAGTTATCAGCACCAACAATAATATTACCAAAAGCTTTCTTCTCACGAAATAAGGACGAAACTTCTCTCTCGCAGTTATGTTTGTTACTTTTTTGAAGTATTGCATTCCTTGAAGCGAAAAAATCAAAAGAATCTTGGATGCCGCTTGCCGCTTTGAGTATGGAATCTACTGCCATTTGGTCTTGGAAGCGACGTTGGATTGCTGTAGCTTGCATATTGGCCACTATGACATTGTATTTAGCTTCTAATTTGCCCAGAGCTCTGTTTAGTTCGGCCTCGCTGTCACGTGTTACGTCATGAACTACCTGAGCTCTTTCTCGAGCTAATTGCAATTGAAGAGAGCAGTCACTTAAATAATTCTCTCGTTGCATTGTAGCAACTTTTGTTTCGAATACTTTTAAGCATTTATCTTTTGCTTTTTCTAATTTTTGCAGACGTCTTTCTAAAAATTCATTTCTCAATTTGTAAGAGTCGGCTTCATCGTTAGTAGTTTTATCCAAAAATCTTTCTAAGACCAACTGAAGATTTTCCCCGTTACACAAAATTTTACTTGATAGCTGTGCTATTTCAGCATCTTTCAGATGAATTGCGTAATCCTTATCTTTTATAATTCCATCTTTTGTGAATGTTATTTCTTGTATTGCTTTTAAATGATTATCTTCAAGTTTCTTTAATTTTGTTTCATGTTCTTGTACTAATTCATTTAGCCTGTTTTCGTATTCCTGTGCTAATTCATTTCTGATGGTCAATTTGAGGTTAATCATCTCTAACCTATGTTTTGCTTGAATGGCCTCAAACTCCATAAACTTTGAGTCGTGAAAATGATCAATAGTCTCTTGCATATCTTGAATTTTGTCCATAAGAGCATTTTTTACTTGCTGCACTTGTTTTAATTGATATTTCATAGAATTTAATTTAGATACACTTTGATTCACTCCTGAAAAAGCATTTTTAGTATTTTTAGTATTAACATTCACCATAAGCTCCTCGTCACAATCTTCTTCATCAGAGATTTCTTTGAGCTCATGGAGTTTACTTTGCAAGACTTTATTTTGGTTTTTTATCTCCCTTAATCTTGAAATAATATTGTTCGTTCTACACTCATAATTGTCGGATACCTTCTTAAAAAAAATACTGTTTGTTTTGGTTTCCGGGCCATGGTAGCATAAAATGGATTGAATTTGAGTAGGAATTATATTATCACGCAGACTTGTTGAACTCGTTGTATAAGTCCTTCCTCTGCTTTCCAAATCTCCGGCATCTCGAGACTGTGAGGTATCAGTTAAGTTGGTATTGTAAAGCACTTTGGTATCAGCTTCTGAGTTTACAATTACGCAATCAAGATCGGAGCTAGTTACATCGCTGAATGTTGGTGCAGTGATATGAGCTAGCTCTTTGTCGGTTGGTTCTTTCAGAAAAGGTTCTTCGACGGTTCCTTTGGCGAGTTGATAGCATAGTGAAAGTAAGTACTTGTTGCGTAAAACTTTTTCGTTTTCTTTGCAGCTAGACAGTCGTTGAATCCACGCTTTACATAAAGAGATAATACGATGGTCCTTTAGTTGACCCAGTTGAGGTCGCATGATCTCAAGGTACTGCTTGTATTCAAGGTCTTGATCCCTAATAAAGCTTTCGTCCATTATTCCGGTTAATTTTGACGTTTTAGTTTCCTGGTGTTTGATTTTGACACATGTTATTAAGTCAACAGAATAAACAAAAAGAGAAAAGGTTACACGATTTTCTTTTACAAACCTTCATGTATATCTTTTTACCTACCTGTTTGTCTCTTTTTGATTTCATAGAGCTGTTGCCCGCGATAACCGCATAGAAAAATAAAACATAGCCTATGTTACTCAGGGATAATGTAATAGGTGTACCAGAATCTTATGACAAAAAGGGAAATCCAAATTTAGGGCTGGGAACTTCGGGGTAATAGGATTAAAAAGTCTTGATACTTGATTTTTCACCAGTTATATAAATATATGCTGTGGTGGACTCAGTCCACGTAGAAGTCTTTTGTTTAAGAATTAGTCCATGTTTCAGGATGAAATTTAAATATCACGTCTGTGCAATTTACTATCTATGCCATGAAGATGGAACAAACCAACACTTATAATATTAGTAACGATTAGAATCAACTTTTGACTTGAAAAATAAAATAGTTGTGTTTATTAGAATTTAATTGAAAATGACTTTAAAAACTCGGTGACGTATCGTCGCTTAGCTAAAAATACCGTATTTAATTTTGAGTTTTATATACCTACATACATTAAATCACGCCTGTTCCCCAGAGGGGAAGGCAGAGACCACTTCTTTCCACGTGCTACGGTCCTGGCTACTTTGTATTTTATTAAATTAACTCATTCGTGTTCAATCGTTGACTTACGCGGTATTTTTCGAAGCGACTGTGAGGTGGGGTAAGTACGTCTACGGGGCAAGTGCGTCAAACCAACAATATCTCCTTAAAAATACATGGTTTGTCACACTTACCCCGTTAACGCTCTTGCCCCACCTTGGGGTAAGTAAACAATACCCTAATAGTTAAAAATCGTAACCATTTGTTAAATCAGAACCAAATGTGTCACATTTTCCATTCGATTTTTGAATTTTATCCATTAGTTCAGCTAACTTCTGATCAACAACAGGCTCTAACTGCCGCACTCAGAGACGTCAATTAAATTTAATGTTTGTTTAGTGACGTGTTGTCATATTCTTTTGCTACGAGGGGTGATCAATAAGTTTTGAGAATCAGTATGAACCATCCACTTAATGATATTCTTTTAATGTGGAATATACCACGGCACTAATCAAAATTAAATTAGAGAAAAAAAATGTATACATTCTTCATTTGTTTTTCTGCGACAGCTAAACAAAAAACATCTGTATGAACAATTTTACAAGACGGCAAAAATAAGAGTTCGTTTTGTAATACTTTGGAGCGGTGTGGAGAAAGTTCTTTTACACTAATAAAAAATGTTGTTATTAAAATTGAAACCTTGATTTATCATTATGATTTAAAGGATTAATAAGTAATCATTGCAGTGGTATTTTTATCTCCAGCTCTGTAACCAAATTTTAGGGTGGTTTTTGCGGCCTTTTCCAGGACTATTGAGGCCTACAAATAAATAATGTGACATTAGTTTTTAGCAATTGAGTTCAAATAATCTAGGAGAGTTATATAACATTATTCTATCATAGTTATGGGAAAATATTAAAAATAAGATGAAGAAAAAAAAAACCGAATTTGCGGCAGGAATTGTGCTTCAGAGCCTTCTAATTGACAAGGGTGCTGCTCATCGACCAAAGATCAGAACTGATAACTGCTGTCCTCGTTATTTAGCCCTAACTTTCGACTACTACTTCTCATTCACCGATGTTCAAAAAAAACTATATAATAATCACGAGCTGGTGATGACTTAGGGAAGGTACAAAATTTGACCATTTAGAACTCCAAAAGTAAAATTATTTTTATAGTGGCAAAATAAAACAATTGAATGAAGTTAATAAGTGTTTGGAAATATAGAAAGTGTGCTTATTCCAATTAAAATATAACGATTTATATATTTCCCATTTTTAATACCGATTATCAAAACTTATGGATCACCCCTCGTATAGCAAAGAAAGTGACAGCAGCAACTTTAATCAGGCATTAAATTTAATCGACGTCTCTGAGTGCGAGGGCCCGTTGTTTGATCAGTAGTTAACTCAACTAATTGTTAAAATTCGAGAAAGGAATTGAAAATTTTACACATTTCCTGGGGATTTAACCTTTAGTTACGATTTTTAATAATTAGTTATTTTAACTACTGATCAATCAACAGGCCCTAATAAACGCCCTAATAAGTACAAAATTGTTACCAATGTCACCATGTCACCAAAGATTATGTTTGAGCAAAAAGCCTTTGAGGCTTATACTTCAAGCCGCGTTGATTCTGAAGCATATTTCATGATATTAAATATGAGTATGACGGTGTCGTAGATCGCAATATATTAACCGTAAGCATGTGTAATGAAAATTATTAATTTTAATATCAGGCATTTGGGGCTCTTCATAAGTAGGTAATTACGCATTTTCTTCTTAGTGCGGTTTGACTTACTTTACTTAAAGCTTGTAGAGGTTGTTGGCATTATGAATACTGAAAAATGGTTCACAGTCACCAGCAATAATATATTATACTACATTGGGCGCAAAAATATCTGACACGGTCTTATACCTCTAGTAATAAAGACGTGTCAGATATTTTTGCGCTCAATATTGGATAATATTTTATTGCCGGTGACTGTACTAAATAATTATAATTTGAGCAGGGTGTTCAAAAATATCGTGTTATACAAAAAACCGGCGAAGAGTCGGACTTGCGCACAAAGGGTTCCGTACCATTATCTATACAACGTTAGCAAAAAACGGCAAAAAAATCACGTTTGTTGTATGGGAGACGCCCTTAAATATTTATTTTATTCTGTTTTTAGTATTTGTTGTTATAGCGGCAACAGAAATACATCTTCTGTGAAAATTTCAACTGTCTAGCTATCACGGTTCGTGAGATACGGCCTGTTGACAGACAGACGGACAGACGGACAGACGGACAGCGGAGTCTTAGTAATAGGGTCCCGTTTTTACCCTTTGGGTACGGAACCCTAAAAATGACGTTATGATAGAAAACCGGTCAAGTGCGAGTCGGTTCCGTACCGCCGCACAGTAGGTTATTTATTACATTCCTAATTTTAATTCGATTACGAATCGAAACCACACAAGCCCAACTGACACTTGAGCATTTTTTAAGTATTTGTTGTTTTCTTCAGGGTTTGTACTATAATCATACCAAATTTGTTGTATTACCGTTTATACAAACAAAACAAAAAATATGGTTATGTTGAAAAAAAAACGTTTCTTGTATGGGGACCCCCTTTATTATTTCACTTTTTTTTGTTGTTAATCCACTGTAATAACACGTATATCTGAAAATAAAACCCGCTATCTAAGTAATTTTTATAAATTCATGAAAATACTTGGTGAGTCGGGGCTATTGCATCTACGGGGCTGTAACTTTTTACACTAATTTTAAAAGTAGAACACTTTTTAGTATGAAAAGTTACAATAGGCACAGATGCAATAGCCCCTACTCACCTATTTTTTTTTTATCGTAGTTCACCGATGATTTTGTTTCCATACTTTCCGTGCTCCTATTCTATCCTATTCTATTGACCACAAACTTCGAATTTCGCGATTCAGGAGTACCTATAAGCGTATTTAATAATCGATGCCACCCCGATCCGGTAAGGCGCTTACACCCCTTTTAATATCGTAAGCCGTTCCTCAAAAGAAATTCATTATCAATTCAAATACAGGGTGCACAAATTGAAAGGCTGAATGTTTTCTGAGGCTAGAAGGTTTGCATTATCATAATGTTCAACTATTGTAAAGGTTCCTTAAAAGCGTTTTATGTTTCTTAAATCTTTGATGATCGGAAAAAGCTTTTAAGTTGTTTGGGAATGGAAACGGAAGAAAGGAGGAGGAAGTCAGCTTTTAAAGTGTTTTTGATAAAGTTCGTTTTAGGTAAGTATTGCTTTTACTGGGTTTGCGTAAAAATAAATCATACTGTATTTTTATTAGGGACATTGTAAGCAGGTGGTATTCAAGCAAAAGCAATTTAGTTTAATTCATTTACGGTTAACCAATTTGATTTCTAGGCCACTATGGACTGTGTCAACGTGACGTTGTCAACCAAATCATAAGAAGTCTCTTACAACCGTCACTTTCACATAGTCCATAGTGGCCTAGGAATCAAATTGGTTGACTGTACCATGAAAAAGTAACATTTTTTTTTTTAAATAAACCAAATTGGTCACAACACTGAAAAAAGTTTATATATATTCAAACTGAAGTCTAGTCTCTGTTCAGTGGTCGTCGGACCTTAATGCAGGACCCGTCCGATACACTACCTACCACTATGGTTGTGTTGCAAAATTGTAAAATGATAAAATTAAGTTTGGCAAACGTATCATTTTGCAAACTTTAATTTTGACAAGGTTAAATAGTAGCATAGGTACATAGGCCTAGCTATTCACAAAGGTTAGTTTAGTCTAGTACTGTCTGGCGAAATTTGTAAAATGAAACGGTTTGCCAAATAATGATTTGGTGTACACTTTTTTTGATGTATCTTAAAATTTTGTGTACACATTCGCGTTCGCAAAACATACAAACGTAATTCCGCAAGTAAATCGCAAAATTATTCACAGAGGAAAATCCTCCAGCGCGCATATTTGCTTTGCTCACTGTACTCAACCATTAACCATGTTGTTTACTTCCGTGTAAGTCAAAAATATTACCATCTAAATCAATTGTCAGGATGGCCGTGTTAGCGAAATAGCTCGGTTGAATGTCGACCTTAGTTAGTGGAGGTTGGGTAGGAAATTGAATGAGACTGGTGACTTACCTTCGCATCGTGTTTGATTTGGGAAGCCGATTTTGTCGCACTCTATTTTATTCTGAGCAAGTGGTGAGCGACTAGCGGTTCAAATGATACGAGTTTATTGAGCCGGTTAAGGGTAATATTTCAAGGTATTATAATCATATTTAACAAGTAAATCGTAAATCGCTATCGTTAAAAAGCACCAAATACTAATTATTATTATTAATATCGTAAGGTATTGTTATTACAATTTTAGATGTAATTTTTTCTGCCTTAAAACACTCGCTGATCAACTCAAGAAGAAGATAAATAACAAACAAATCGTTCATTAGCTCTAATACACCTGTCGCTTTTTAATTCGCCAAGAGAAAAACAGACAGTCAACGTTTGTTATTGGTTGCTTCTGTGTCTTGTTGATGATTTTAAAAACCGAGCGTGTATCCTATTTCCTTTAGATTCTATAGAAGATATCAAATTTCATAGTAATTTAGCTAATTTTCAACTTAAAAACGACGATATCATGATGTGATTACGTAATATTGTAATTCCCTCACAGCATTTTAATTATTATTTTAGTTTGCCATTTTGCTAGCGAACAATATTTATTATTTTATTATTTGTACTGTTACTTTTAAGTGCTATATTTCATTAGAGCTTATAATAGAGTCTGATATCTCACCTTTTTAACAATGAGATGCTTTTGTCCAAAGCACTAGTAAATTCACTCGATAATGTGGCCAATTTATTAACTAAACTATTCAATATAAATTGATACTTTACTTGATGGTGGTCCTACAAATCGCACTGCTAGATCAAAACAGGTAGTAACTCAAAATACAACTGTATTTTAAAATCAACTTTAATACAACTTCTATGAACTTGAATCATCTTATCTTATCTTACAGATTGGCCATTTCGGATACACTTCGATCCTTTAGGATCTTTTGTGCAATTACCCTCTTACACACTCAGCTGTTCGAATGTGCAGGTTTCATCACGATGTTTTTCCTTCACCGTAAGAGCATCGGGTAATGCACTTAAGTTATAAAAACTCATTGGTACATGGTGACCGCGAGGGTTCGAACTCGGTACCTTACGATCACGAGTCGACCCCCTAAGCCACTAGGCCACCGACGCTCTCGAACTTGAAACAAAACTGGCAAGGATTTTGAGTTGATACTGTTTTGATCTAGCTGTGCGAAATGTCAAACAACAGTGACATCTTAAAACGACTTTCACCCACACCCTGTATCTCCCTTCTTTCAATTGGACGCCACCGCTATTGATACATTTGGCCCGAGCCTTATTGCGTACGGAGGCGACCCTAAACTAAATGATGTTTGGATTCAGGCCAGTGCAAATACACGGATAGCTGGTTTATTGGCAGGCCGGACCGTTTAACGCGGTTATGTGACATCAGCGGAAAAACTTGATCTTTACCAATCACAGAACAGAAAAAACAGAAGAAGTGTCAAGTGGGTGTGGAACGTGTTATGGCATGGTTGTTGCGGAGTTCCGCGCAACCTACCATACTTTTGCTGCGATCGCTTGTTTTGATTTTCGATATTTCGATATCTCTTAAATAGGGTATAAATCCAAAAGCATGCCTTATTGTGCTATTTTGGAATGTAAAAACGATAGCCGCACTAGCCTACCGTCAAGCAGTAGTTTTCGAATGGTTGTGTTGCAACATTGTAATATACCAGCTATGCTGACCAGAATAAAATTTGGCAAGCGTATCATTTTGCAAACTTTAATTTTGTCAAAACGTAGCATAAGTTACATTGTAGCATAGGTACATAGGCTTAGCTATTTACAAAGGTTAGTTTAGTCTTGTGAACAGTGTTTGACGAAATGAAAATTTGTAAAATGAAACGGTTTGCCAAATAATGATTAGGTATACACTTTTATTGATGTGTCTTGAAATTTTGTGTAAACTAAACTATTCAATTAAAATTGATCCTTTACTTGACGGTGGTCCTGCAAATGTCAAACAACAGTGACATCTTAAAACGACTTTCACCCACACCCTGTATCTCCCTTCTTTCAATTGGACGCCACCGCTATTGATACATTTGGCCCGAGCCTTATTGCGTACGGAGGCGACCCTAAACTAAATGATGTTTGGATTCAGGCCAGTGCAAATACACGGATAGCTGGTTTATTGGCAGGCCGGACCGTTTAACGCGGTTATGTGACATCAGCGGAAAAACTTGATCTTTACCAATCACAGAACAGAAAAAACAGAAGAAGTGTCAAGTGGGTGTGGAACGTGTTATGGCATGGTTGTTGCGGAATTCCGCGCAACCTACCATACTTTTGCTGCGATCGCTTGTTTTGATTTTCGATATTTCGATATCTCTTAAATAGGGTATAAATCCAAAAGCATGCCTTATTGTGCTATTTTGGAATGTAAAAACGATAGCCGCACTAGCCTACCGTCAAGCAGTAGTTTTCGAATGGTTGTGTTGCAACATTGTAATATACCAGCTATGCTGACCAGAATAAAATTTGGCAAGCGTATCATTTTGCAAACTTTAATTTTGTCAAAACGTAGCATAAGTTACATTGTAGCATAGGTACATAGGCTTAGCTATTTACAAAGGTTAGTTTAGTCTTGTGAACAGTGTTTGACGAAATGAAAATTTGTAAAATGAAACGGTTTGCCAAATAATGATTAGGTATACACTTTTATTGATGTGTCTTGAAATTTTGTGTAAACTAAACTATTCAATTAAAATTGATCCTTTACTTGACGGTGGTCCTGCAAATGTCAAACAACAGTGACATCTTAAAACGACTTTCACCCACACCCTGTATCTAGTGTTGTTAAAAGACTAGTCTTGAAGACTTTTGAACCTTAAAGACTTCCAAACCTTGAAGGTTCAAGCTTTGAAGACTCGAGGGTTAAAGGTTTGAGCTCAGAAACGGTTCAGAACCTTAACGACTCGAGCTTTTTATGAGCACTTAAGAGCAAGTCTTTAAGACTCGGGGTTCATAGACAGCTCAAGCTTTAAAAACTCGGCTTATTGAAAGCTCAAGGCCCGGAACCTCGAAGGCCTGAGTTAAGCGTTAAAAGCTCAAACAATGAGCGTTATAGGAAGAAAGTATTATTGTACGGTCAAGTGCAAAAATACGTATCGATTTCATCCTCTCATAATTATGGGACATATTTTTGATTGATTACTTATGTGCACCTATATTTTTACACTTGACTGTACCTATATTTATTTTTAACCCTTAATTTGACGGTGTCCGGTGTGGCGGTCTAGGTCTACCTAGTTTTTAGGGTTCCGTATCCAAAGGGTAAAAACGGGACTCTATTACTAAGACTCCGCTGTCCGTCCATCCGTCCGTCATGTCACCAGGCTGTATCTCATGAACCTAGGCTAGCTAGGCTAGACAGCTGAAATTTCCACAGATAATGTATTGCTGTTGCCGCTAAAACAACAACAAGTACGGAACCCTCAGTGGGCGAGTCCGACCCGCACTTGCATGGTTTTTTTACTTCTAACGACCTCAGGATTATGCTGTTAAAATCTCTCGGGTTCCTCACGGGCATCCTGTATAATTATCAAATATGGCATAGATAACATAAATTAATCTACTTTGTTAAAAGCTTTTAAGACTTAAATGCTACAAACCTTATAGACTTAAACCTTCAAAGCTTAGGAGGCTTTAAAGCTTGAGGCTTAAAGACTCTGAGGTTTCTGTGCTCGTAAGCAACAATGCGAACTTATTAAGTTGAGGCTTATATGGTCGAGGCTTTAAGGTTCGAGGCTTCTAGACTCAGAAGTCGCGACTCAAGTCTTGTAGTTTACGCCTCGAAGCTTAAATTCACAACACTAGTCCCTTCTTTCAATTGGACGCCACCGCTATTGATACATTTGGCCCGAGCCTTATTGCGTACGGAGGCGACCCTAAACTAAATGATGTTTGGATTCAGGCCAGTGCAAATACACGGATAGCTGGTTTATTGGCAGGCCGGACCGTTTAACGCGGTTATGTGCTGACATCAGCGAAAAAACAATATTAAGGGCTGATTTTTCAATCCCCAGATAAAGCTATCCGGAAGGTAAATTTTAGCTCTGTCCTTTTCTTTCATATGACTTCAGAAAAGGATACATTTAACTGACGGATAGTTTTATCTGGGGATTGAAAAATCAGCCCTAAAGCGAAAAAAATTCGTCGGTCTTAGGCAGGATTCTAACCTACATCCAATCTGGCTCTCCGGGCCGATGCAGGCGCATTACCAATTATGCCACCAAGACCCTACTTAAGACCCACGAATTTTTTTCGCTTTAATATAGTTTAGAATTTCGTAAACAGACGTTTCTGTTAAATTTAAAAATCATCAGCGTAAAAACTTGATCTTTACCAATATTACTATTTTTAGGGAAGGCAAACTAGCACAATGACATGCCACCTAGAGTTCTAAACGCTTGAATACTTTTTTGAGTGAGCGCCAGGATGGCGAGGCCAATATTTTATTTTAACATTTGAGCTTTAAATTAGTTTTAAACCTCGCTAAATGGAACCAGAGGGCTTATTGTCTAACGCACTCGCAATCACAATCGTTTTCATTTTGAAAATCGAAGGCTTGACTGCATACAAAATGAAAACAATTCCTCCACTTTGAAGCCGGTTGCTATTGCGAGTGCGTTAGACAATAAGCCCTCAGGCCTTCATAACGTATGAAAAATATCGTTATTATAACGCTATATTTCGTTAGTGTTATTTTTTTTAATAATTCTTATTGCATGGACATAAAACTTTTTCTTACCGGCTCAAGCCGATTCCGCGTCGATAGGTCTGGGGAGACCCTTAGTCTTATCTTACTAATATTAATATAAATGAGAAAGTTTAGATGTATGTTTGTTACTCAATCACGCTTCAACTACTGAACGGATCGGGATGAAACTTGGCACACATAGGTTAGGTCCTGGAATAGGACATAGTTTTTATCCCGGAAAATTTAAAAGTTCCCGAGGGAATAACGACTATCGAAATCTACACGAACGAAGTCACGGGCAGAAGCTAGCATAAAATAAATGTATAAACGGTACAGGTTAGTTACGTATTTGTCTTAAGGGGGAAACTTATTACAAACAAAAGTTCGCAATATTTCCATATTGCGGTGAAAGTACTTCAGGATGTTATTATACTTTTCATTCAGTTGTAAGCGAAGCGAGATTTAATAAATTTGCTTTATGCTGCCGCATGTATGTCTATACGTCTATCTCGTCGTTGACTTCACTTTTATTTGCAAATGTATGGTTACAGAGAATATTAAATAATCCTGAAATGGAGCGACCTTGGACGTGCATTGTTAACGTTGCGAAGCTTTTCCATAAGCTTTTATTTTTAAATCCAAAATAGCTTTGTGTTTGACCTCAGTCTCACCTGGGGTATCATCCTCTCAATAATGACAAACGGACGGACGAACGAGTGAATGTCCAAGCGGCAAGTTTAAGTAGTCCCGTCAGAGCGAACAAAACACATTTTAGCGCGTGTATTCAATTTGGCAACTTGGCTTCTCGAACGTATAAGAGCGATTGCGCACGCTGATCCGAATCCGATCCGAACCCGAGAAAATTCGGATCTAGATCGGATACATACTAAAATCGGATGACAGAAGCCGGATCTAATGCGTAAACTACCATAGAAATAGTTCTACGACTACTCCAGAACTTGTACCTAAGGGTTTGCTCCAAACTGACTGGCCTTCCAAACAGAAGTGCATCAATCATCAAGCGTAAACTCACGCCTATTCCCAGCGTGGGGTAGGCAGAGCCACAGACTCACCAACAACTCCAAAAACTTGTTGATAATTCTGTGACCACAGTTTGCACAACCAGGCTAAGTTGTTATCCAGTGTATTAGTGACAGGTTGCAAACCCATCGCCTAACAGCACTACACAGCCTTTAGTCCCTTAGTCGTCTCTTACGACATCCACGGGAAGACATGGAGTGGTAACATTCTAAACCCGGCACCAAACAGAAGTTAATTGAAATGAAATAAAATGATCGAAGCAAAATCAATATCTTGGATCAGAACCTTCAGTCAGTAAGTTTGTATGTTCAATCGGACTCTTTATTGGAAATCCTTCATCAAATGGCTATATGGCAACCCGTTGATTGATGACGGTTACGGGAAAATGTCATTAAAACAAATTAGTTCTACAACTTCCCGCCACATACGGTCGAGGAAATTGATTCCTAGACTACTTTGGACTATGTCAAAGTGACACTGTAACTAAGGTCATAAGAAGTCTCTTACGTTTTGATTGATTACGTCACTTTGCCAGAGTCCAAAGTGGTCTAGGAATCAATTTCCTGGACTGTACCTACTGTGGTAGTAGGTAGCAATTAAAACATCATATAGGGTGGGCCAATTTTTTTTGCAAATTTTCTAGAGTAAACATAGTTAAAATGCAAATATTTCTGGGCCACCCTATAAAAGTGTTGTACCTATATTATCTAAAATATTTCACATTATACTGGAGGATGCTCGCAACGAAGAAATCTATTATTATCATCATTACATTCGATGGGTGCTATTATAGCACTCTTTTTCACTTTAGGCTTTAAATAAGCTCTATATGTCGCTAAAATGTTTGTTGGGTTGCATTAAATATTTTACAGGTGGAAAAACCGAACGCCACATGAACGGCAACTACCTTAAATATTGTAAATGGCAAATTTTACGTATAGAAATATATTTTTATTAAAATATAGTTTTATGGATTTTTTTAAATTCTTCTCAATGTCTGGGAATAGAACTGGTCGAATGTTACAAAACATTAAAGTCGATCTTTTTACAGTCTTTACTTAGTTTAAAGGTTTAGCGTTGTAGATATATATGATCAATATCAATCACCTTTTCGATCTACGAGTATATCATAGATCACCACTTTATTGTTTTATCATATACAAGCAGTTCGATTCGTGGTTAAGGCAGACGAATTATCAAAAATCCATTCAGTATTAATTGCTTTCAAAAATAAAAGTAAGTCTCCTTTGCGTAGAATTTGCTATTTACAATGTTTAAGGTAGTTGCCGTTCATGTAGCATTCATTTTTCCATCAGTCTCTATAAACCAGGCAATGAATTCCACACTGCCCCATTTATTATAATTTCCGCAAGACGTCCATTTTCTTTTAGCACCAATAGTTTGCTAGCGGAGACAATCCACGTACCGCAAAATAAATTGGGTCCCATTAGACGGCTAGTTACACAGCTCTAGCTCAATTAGTACACTAAGTGTGAATCTAACTCCCTTTCAAGCGAAAATCGCCCCTAACACGAACACACAAAGGCGGTAATGGGTTGGAGTAATCGTGTACAGTGGCGAGCGAGATAATGTTAGACAATGAAGGTTGTCTCGACGATAGATTGGCGAGGAATGTGCTTAAATGCATCGCCATTTGGCGCGTTTTTTTGCTAGACGTGGATTTGATTAATTTACTGCTTTTATCAGGGTATTAGGGGCCATTTTGATTTTGTATAAATGTGTTTTGCTAACATCTTGCATATTTTATCTAACCGTCGTACTCAAGAGACATTTCAGAGACATTTTTTTTTTAAATAATAAAATATTTTATTGTACAGTTTCTTAAATATAAGCAATCAACGCGTGGTTGTCTAACAGAGATTAGTTAAAACGTTGGTACCTGTACCTACTAAAGTGTATCTTTTTGAACTCGACTGTACAGTGAAGGTCAGAGCGCATTACGGAACTCGGTGCATCCCGGTAACGACGTCGTAACACGGACGCGGAACACTCGGTAACGTAGTTGATACCGTCACACAGTGGACATGGTAATAAAGAAAACTTGTATAAGGGGTTTTTTAGCTAAAAAACTAAGTTTAAAGTTCGAGTCCTTTAATTGTTTTCGTGTTCAATAAAGAGTTTTTGTGTAACTTTGTTATTAACGACGTTAATACAAGGTCGTACAAGTATCCGAAACATTCGGTAACATTGTTGATATGGTGACGGAACCAGTAATGGAAAAGGACTAATGATGGACACTTGATTCTTATTTTACTGAAGATAAGGGTTATTCATATGTTTTGCAACAATCAATTAACGACCGTATGAAATATGAATTAAGAGTGAAGTGTCCATTACTGGTGCCTGTCAGCTAAAAGTGTCCATCATTGGCGCCGTCACCCTACTGTTACATAGCGGACGACGTATTTTCTTTATTGATTTTAGGGTTCAGTAGCCAAATGGCAAAAGTAACATTACCTACTATATCGTCATATCCGTCTGTCTTTACCCAGAGACTATAAGAACGATGTTGCTTAGGCTGTATTCTGTGACACACACATACACCAAACGCGGTCAGACTTATAACACCCCTCTTTTTGAGGGGGTTTATAATAAAAAGAAGTTTAACTGCGTCCCATAACTCTGTGGCTGATGATTACGAAGTGAACGGCTCCTGAACCGAGATATCGATTCATAAACGAGGGGATAAGTGACTAATGGATACAGCTAAGCGATATTTCTATAAGAAAGGGTTTTGAGAGCAAATGCACGGGATATTAAGATCGAAAACTTGAGATTTTATTAGAAATTAACAACAACCCGCTTATATTCTAGCTTTTGAAAAACTGAAATACCTTTAAACTGGGCTAAGATAAAACAGACCCTAAAGAGTCACTTTGACGACGCGTTAAGCCCAGTCCTGGGTTCAATTCCCGGTAGGGACGACAAATTTATGTGCTCATCACGCTTTATTTGTCCCTATCTTGACATTTATTTCTCATTCTTTAGTCCCATACGCCACAGCACATGCTTAGAGCTTAGTTTGGAAACAGAATTTTTCAACATCCATATCATAACTTCCCTATAATATGTTAAAAAACGATAAGCAAACGACCAAGAAACTTATATCTGTGGTTGTATTTTAATTTCAACATTAAAGTATTGCATGTCATTAAAGAATCGGTTATGGAAATATGGATATAGTTGAATCTTTATGTTCACGGTCCCCGATACTTTAATGTAAATATTAAGATACAGGGCAACCACAAATAAAGGTATCTCACATAATTATTGTAGAAAACGTATGATATGCATGTAGATAAATTTATGCATGCGACTGTACAAGTGTACACATAATTATTTAGGCATTAAAACACTGTCATACATTGCCAAATTAACTCTTAATTTGGCAATGTAATATGACACGGTCATTATAGTTACCATAATGTTCACTTTTTATGTTTGGAATGTGTTTTTATTTTTTTTCTGATTCAAAATCAAAAAGGGTTTGAATTCCCGACTTACGTATCACACCCGTGTTTTAATGCCTCTCATTATGCACCAGTCACATAAACTACTATTAGAGCATACACATTAAACCTAAGTTGAACTGCATCCCGTACCTCTGTGGCTGGCGATTTTGAACGCCTCCTAAACCGAGATATCGATTCATAAACGAGCGGATAAGTGACTTGAAGCATCGAATAACTAATGGCTGTTAAAGCTAAGCGATTTCTGTATAAAATGATATTATGTGCTGAAAGGACTTTGAGAGGAAATGTGCTGAGTTAGTAAGCTATCTACTGCATTTAGTTACTTACCTATAGTCACAGAACAGAAAAACAGTAGAAGTGTCAAGTGGGCGTGTAACGTGTGGCATGGTTATGCGGAGTTCCGCGCAACCTACCATACTTTTGCCGCGATCGCGATTCGATATTTCGATATTTCTAAAATAGAAACTAAATCCAGAAGCATGCCTTATTGTGCTATTTTGGAATGTAAAAACGATAGCCTCGCACCAAAAATATTTTCCATGGTGGCGTGTTGTTTTTATGATAGTTTGAATATTGGCGACAACAGGTCTGATACTAAGCGAAGCTCATGCCCCTTCCACTGTTTTTTCTACTCCGTGCTTAGTCCATCAAGTAACTAGGCGTAAATTATTTACCGTCGAATTAATTCCGCTAGGTTAACGTGGTTCGCCTGCTCGTAGGCGTAAAGCGGAGTTAGGTACCTACCCACTTTGGCTTTGCTGCATTATAGTCGAAACTATTGCTTGTCAAAATACACACATGAAAATGTGGTTTAAGCGGGTTGCCGCCGGGTCAGACTTGTAAAGCTCACTTTCCCGAAATGTGCACTTTCTCTAAACGTGCACTTCTTAAGAAGGATCACTTTTTTTGCTGTCTCTTAAAGTCCCAATGGTAAACTTTCTCAAAAAGTGCATTTTCTCAGATGGAACACATTCTCAGAAGATACATTTTCTCAGAAGGTGCACTTTGCCCGGCAGCGTAGGGCCCCTACAAATAGTATTTAGATCACTTCAGATACGCGAATAATCATTATGATATGTTTTTATTGCTACTTAAAATCCCGGGTCCTAATTCTTTGAATATAAAACGGTTACAGACATTTTTGATCCACTATAGAAAAATCTTTCGCGGAAAGCCGAAGATTAATTCCGACGTAATTTCTGTGTCGTGACGTGACACGTGAGTTATGACACAGGGCGGGTTCTATCCCTTAAAAATCTAATTCTTTTGAAATTGTATCGTAATGTCAAAGTTATGATAGCTCTTATTACTCGAGACTACTAAATGAAGGCAGAGTTAAAAACAATGCGATAACATTTCAAAAGCAATAAGGTTTTACTGAGTCGAATAGAGCCCCAGGTTCTTTGATGATGTTAACTTCTTGCAAATCTTCTCTAGTGACGGACCGAAAACGAATCTTGCACCAAATTCTTTAAAAAAAAAAAAAAACTCAAGTGACTGGAGCTTGTTTTTACCCGACTGCTGAAGGAGGACGGTAATGTGTTTATCAGACTAAACTTTTTTTTTTTGATCAATCAATGTAAGTTAAAAGCACCTATTATGGACAATGCTCCAGTGATGAACATTTGCATTTTTTTAATGAATGCATTGCAATACCGAACATTTCATTCTAATAGTGGTAATCCCGAATAATTTAAATGTAATCTAATTGTCTAATTTATGGGATTGTTCATAACTGGAGAACTGTCCATAATAGGAGCTTTTACCTTATGTATGTTTGTTCCTTTGTGGCGCTCTAGAGACTAAACGCGTGGACTGATTTTGATGATTCTTATGTCAATCGATTTGTTAGATCGAGTGTCACTAAAGATAAGACAGTAATCAAATTCAAATAGAGCGGCCACCAGACGCCATATTGTAAAATTTTTTTTGACGAACTATGACAAGTGGGGTATCATTGAATAGGTATTTAAAAATCATGTTTAGGTGTCTTTTATCATTTTTCATTCCGAATGATCGTTTAGGATTTATAACGATTTAAAGTTGGTTAGCAACAGCCGGGTTCTTCAAAGCTTGCTTTTTGCATCCGGCTTTAGCGTTAAGGTACTGACAGACGTGCTTATTACTAGCACGAAAGCATGCTTCTATTGAGCAAGTGCTCAATAAAATCATGCTTTTGTGCCATTGCATGATGCGACACACGTGCTACTAATGAGCACTTGCTCAATAAAAGCATGCTTTCGTGCTAGTAATGAGCACTTGCTCAATAAAAGCATGCTTTCGTGCTAGTAATGAGCACGTCTGTCAGTAGCTTTAAGTGAACTCAGAGTACATGGTGATGCTAAGTGAAAAATATAAACATTTTTACGATTTCCCTCGCATCTTCTAAAAGTAACTCGGTGCAATTTGAAAGCTAAAGTAAACAAGGACATTATGAAAATCCGTCTTACCCGTGCTTACGTGTATACAATAAACTCTGGTCTATCAAACGATAGCCATCCAAATAACAGCTTTGATTTGAAGGAACAAAGGCGGTTTTGGGTTGAACGCGTTTTATTTGGTAGTAAAGATTATGGGCCTGATTATTTTTATGTTAAGAGGTGGGTAGATTAAAATTATTTTATGTTTATGGTTTGAGAGACTGTCTGTGGAAACTGGGTGGGAAATTTTTGACACGTCAGCTGTTTTTGAAAAGTGATGTTGAGTGCTTTTTGAGGTAGAAGAATCACACAAACAGTTTAAACGTTATATTTTAAAGAAGTGGCATTAGGTACTGTATTAAAAACAATAAATGTCGTCAGTTTTGCTATTAAAATTATGTTCAAACACCACTTTACATGCTAATATTTTGATTCTATTAATTCTGATTCTGGTAGAGGTACCTACTTACTGTCTATCCGAAACACGGGATTAAAGGATTCCTCAATATTAATTTAGACTTATTTCTTATATTTATTACTTCATGTAGTAAAACTGGATCCCCAATGCGAGTTTTCTCTTCATCCGATCGTGCAAGGCGATAAAAATATTAAAAGCGCCTGTTCAAAATAAATATCAAAAGCTCGGAAAAGTTTAAACGTTTCTCAGGGCAAGGCGCTATTAAACTCCACTCCAGCAAATGTATTAAAAATAAAATACAAAATTGCAACTGCGATCGGGTAGACTTTTTAATAATTCAGTTTTTTATTTCCGATATGAATTTCTGATAGTTCGCTTTATGCTTTGTTGGTTTTGTTTGAATGTGAACGTTCGATTTGATGCGCTGTTGTGATACCAATTTCGCGGGCTCTCCATTTAAATTTGTCAAATATATTGTGGTACTGGCTTTTGTTGATTGACGGGGTAGATTGGACGTTCAATTTTTTTGGTTATTGTACAATAAAGAGTTTACTTAGGAATAAATTCAAATTACGTATTCAAACCAGCCTCTACGGCAACCGAAAAAAATATTCTCTCGCTTGTCGCTCAGTGTGTCTCTTTCGTTATTGAATGGGTAGAGGGGATTACTGAATGACAAACAAGTCATGGGCAAGACGTGCGATCTCCCGATTGCACAATCAGCATTAGAATTAGGTAGGTAGGACAATAGAAAAGCTCAAAATGTGTAGGTACACTATTCTATTGCCAAGGCAATAAAACCGTGTGTGGTGCGCTTCAATCAGTCTAAAAACATTTTGTATATTTTCATTTAACTAACCACGTTTAGCATAAAAACCAATTTTACAGTCACGAGATTTAATTTTGTACCCACCTTAGGTCCAAAGTCAATCTGGCATTCTACAACAAAAAGGTTAAGTTTCCTATAAGTTAAAAACGACTTGACATCTCTAATGACATTGACGACTTCAAGCATATTTTTCTTGAAATGGGTCCCAAATTAAAGTGCGTTCATTAACAGTATTTAACAGTAAGTCCATACAAACATAAATCCTCACAATTGTGTTTATTTTACAATGTTCCTAAACTAAAGCTAAAAAACAAATTGTTGGTGTCATATTTTCCTGATCCTACTTTCTCGTCGGAAAGAATTAACATTTCGTGTTATTAAACAAATGCCGTGGGTATAACAATTTCTAATAAAACCAAATAATTGAATTAAGCTAAATTTAGAACAAGTACAATAAATTATGTTACTTGTTATCATCAAAGACCAGCTCAGGTAACCACAACAGCTGTTAAGTCGTGTGAATGACGCTAATTAGTACCTAGAGGTAAATTTACATCGTGGTAAAGTTTCTTTGGAACATGGTAACTTTAAAATTTACAATTTGTGTACTGTACTGCAATGTACCCCAAGCACGTACGTTTACCTTCTATCGAGTACAGTGGGATACCACCCGTACATAATCCAAAATGCATTATGCATACAAACCTTCCTCTTGAATTACTCTATCTATTAAAAGAAATTGCATCAAAATCCAGTGCGTAGTTTTAAAGATCTAAGCATACATAGAGAGACAGACAGCGGGAAGCGACTTTGTTTTATACTATGCATAGTGATAGTTTTGTGGCATCTTAACAAGCATAAGTAAGTATCTATATGACAAGAGAAATATGGAGCCACATTCAACAATAATCAGGTACGAAATAAGCCAGCGGAATCCCGCATCCCTTAATTTATACCAGTTGTAAATTATAAACATCGCCATTTTGTGTAAAAACGAGTTTTTTGCACCGTATATCCTCATTCATTTCAGAGAAGCCATGATTTAAAGGGCGGCACAAAACAAAGGGGTGTTTGAAATATATATTACTCGTACCTCGATAGCGTTGAGAGGGAAAATTGTATATTTGTAAATAAAAGTATAAAATTGGATATTCAGTGGGTCGAGAATTGGGTTCGAAATAAGCGAATTTATAGCTGGATGAAATGAAATTATTGCATTAAGCACTTGGAATGAAAAATATAATAAAAGCGTAATGCTTTTGGAAGCAATCAACATGAAATAAGAGTAAGACCTAGGCGAAACCATCGAATGTTCACTGACACGGAAAGACTGAAATTTCGTGTTGGCGCCATTTGTAGCAGTACAAAATTTACCGGATTTTACCACCACATTACTTTAAAAAATATAGGTTTTTAGCACTATACGAAGGGTACTCGGAAATAGCATGTCTAGTCACCTAAGTAACGATTTGAGATACCTATCACGATTTGAAAGTAAGGTAACATGTAATTCGGTACGTTATTTTCGTTACCAAGGGAAAGTCAGAAATTTGCAGCGGAGTGAAGCCGCTGGCGGGCCGGTAGTACCTAATAAAAATCAAAAATCCCCCGATAAATATTATACCAACCCCTTCTTTCAGCGCTGATATATCTTAAACGGCCCCACCGATTTTCATGAAATCTAGCTAAGAAACATTCCGATTTAACAATCTTACTTTTAAAAAATCCCGCGTCACGAGATCTCTGCCTCAATTTTTGATCAGCGCCTTTAAAAAACCTCTGAGCAATGAACCAAAACTTCAACGGGCTCCAAGCACGTTCATTTTCACTGGAGGAACTTCGTCGCGTCACCCGATTTCAAGTATTAAGTTAAACTCCCGACAAAATCGGGATCAGTGCTCATAACTTTTAAACGGCTAAATAGAGTTTCATCAAACAAAGCTAAGAACACTTTCGATTAACGCCGCATTTCACCAAACTTGGAATAAGACTTGCTCCGAGATTACTCTATACAAATTCGGCGTTTAATCTATATATTTATAAGGCAAAACTGACTGACTTATATATCAATGCACAGCCGAAACTACTGTACCTAAAAACTTGAAATTTGGTACAGGGGTTCCTTTCATGATGTAAGTGAGCACTAAGAAAGGATTTTCCTAAAATCGACCCCCAAATGGGAGAAATAGGGGGAGTAGCGGGAAACTAATTCTACGCGTACGAAGTCGTGGGCGTCCTCTAGTCTAGGTATAAGATCTTCTTCCAGTTTGTTGAAATGCAGCCTAAGTCATCTTTTTAAAGCCGCTAAAATCGCGTAGCTGCCAAAAAAAAACCATACAAATTTAGCTCCGGACGATAACGTTTCTAACCCCTAAATCAAGTCCGATTTCCAGGATTTTTGAATATGTTGTAGCTATTATAAAGAACTAGGTCTGTACTTGTCTGCTTTTTGTTTTTTTTTTTTATTCTACGGAATATTTTCTTGGAAAGGTAAACGTACAGACATAGTTTTTCATGATATCTACAATATATTCAAAAATCTTACAATTCGGACTAGGTTTAAGGGGGGAGAAACGTTATCGCATTATGTATGGAAATTTTTAACTTCACAATCCTCTTAACAAAAAAAACTAAATTAAAATCGGTTCATCCGTTTAGGAACTACGATTATAACATTTATAACACCCCTCTTTTTGCGTAAGGGGTTAAAAATTTGTATATACATGTTGTTTTTACACGACTACCCAAAAAAAGGAGTGTAGGTAATCTTTTCCTTGTTCATGTATGTAATGTATGTACGATTCTTTATTCCATCATAACTTCTAAATGCCTGAGCCAATTTAAATGTGTGTGGTATCGTTAGAATCCTTTTACCATCCCAAGTGACAATACATGACATGAAATGATGACATTGTTAAATTTAAAATAACAACAATGGCAAAATGACAATTATTTATGTCTAAAAAAAAGTCTTCTAATTATTACAATATAGATATCATGTGAAAGGTCTTAATGTGACCATCTCAAATATATACGAATATAGTAGCATTAATAAACGTGTTTAATAACAATATCGAAAAATGCAGTCGGGTTTTTAAAGCTTGCTTTTCATTTAGTTATATGAGATATTTTATTGTGCTTGAACGGCTTCGGAACCCTAAATTAGCATCTGATATGCTCTTGCCCGTTTTTTAGGGTTCCGTACCTCAAAAGGAAAAACCGGAACCCTTATAAAATGACTTTGTTGTCCGTCTGTCCGTCTGTCTGTGTGTCAAGACCCTTTATCTCGGGAACGCGTAAAGGTATCGAGTTGAAATTAAAACCATATACTCCAGTGTACAGTCCCTTGAAGCTGTAAAAAAAATCAAACTTCTATATTTACGTTAAAAAAAGATACGGCCGTTTATGTCGCAAAAAACGTGTATTTCGACACTCTCGAGGGAATCAAAATGTATAGGGTATTTCCCAAGTAATTTAATAAATTTGGCAAGTAATACCGTCTTTTACTACAAGTATAGGAAAAAATCTGAAATCTCTACATTTTTACTTAAATCACAAAAAAAACAGGGTCTTTATGCAAGGAACGGTGGTACAAATTTTGAATTGAGTTAACCGTGTCATGTCCGGAACCCTCGAAGTCCGACTCGCACTTGTCCGGGTTTTTTTCTTAGAAGTGCAGCACTATAAGGAAGATTACTTAGTCTTTGTAAATATATTACTATATTTTTTACTCACGTAATAATCGTGACTGCCATAGTTAAACATTATGAGAAATCAATTTGGGATAAACCCACGTGTACATCACAAGGAAAATAATTAAAAAAAAACGGCTGGTTACATACCTACCTAACTCCATGCTTGAAATACAATATTGTTGGAATTGTTGGATACGCAAGTCTGCCCTTCCAAATAAAAAGAACGTATGCGCAATATGATAGTCAAAGCAAATTTAACCCCGTGTCTTAAGAAATAAGGTCCCTTTTACATTCGCGGTTCTGAGACATGCGCCCTTTTTCCTAAGGAGGGTAGAGTTGCGGTCGGGTACTGCACTTAAGCTCGCTGCATTATGTCGTGGTCTTATGTTCGTGTTACACAAGGCTAGTAGGCACCTGGGGTGTTATTCTCTGAAAAGCAAAGGTGAGCGAACGCAGGAGTGAATTCCAAGCGGCGAATTTAAGAAGTCCCGTCCAAGCGAACAAAACACATATTAGCGAGTGCATTCTCAATTAGGCAGTCTTATACGTTCGAGACGACATGCTGCCAAATTGAAAATGCACGCCCTAAAATGTGTTTTGTTCACTCTGACGGGACTACTTAAACTCGCCGCTTGGACTTCACTCCTGCATTCGCTCACCTTTGCGTTTCAGAGAATCACTACCCTGTACCCTTACTATGAGTTACAATTACCGTACTCGCTAGTGAGTCGAATGTTCTGTCCCTCACAGACCACAGTATTCTTATAGAGTGCGAAAGACAGAGCATTCGACTCGCTAGCGAGTACGGTAATTGTAACTCATGGTAGAGGTACTGGGGGTTATGATGATATAGCTATGCCGTTCAGTTTACGCTAAGAGAAAAGGGCAGGGCTATTATAACTATATAGCTCTGTCCTTTACTTGTCCCACTGCCGGCGAGGAAGTGATTAGCTATCGACTATTTTCTTGCTCAAGAAACGAACAAGAGATCTCGATCCAATCCAAAAAAAGAGACATATATATTAATAGTTGATCTAGGTAGTTTTACAAAACAAAAGATTTAGATTTCATGTCAATAAAAGAGACACATTATGTATATTAGTTATTGATCGCTACCTCCCTTCTGGATTGCATTTTAGCTTACTACACAAAGCAAATTATAGAGACTTATTGATCACTAGATTGGTATGGTCTAGTTAAGTTCTTACTGGAATAGTAAGAAATTAGTTTTTTGTCTACTTATGTTATTTTTTTGGAAAATTTGAACGAGTTGTCTTTTACTCACTTAAACCTAAAATTCAAGTAAATATCAAAGACGAGAATGAATAACTTGAAACAATGATTGTTATTAGTTAAATTTGTATTTCATCTACCCAGTAAGAATATTTCTAAAAATGGTATATGAATGATTAGACATTGCGTAAAAATAGGTACCCATTCCAATTATGTCATGGCAGCTTGTCTAGTAAACTAGACTAGCTAGTAGCTGTCGGTTTTAGGACAGCAGCTCGTTTCGTGTGACGTAACCTTTACGCAGAAGAAACGACTAACACATATTAAGATTTATTCATGCTAATTATAATTCCTTATGCAGAGGCGAGACAAAAACATTTGCATGCTTTTATGCAGAAAGCATTGAGTGTGATAAGTGATAATGAAACACGCCATGAAATATAATGTTCGTGTTATTGTGTAACTAAATATGAAGCATAAAAGAAGCGTTTTAACACGTTATATTAGTATGAGGAGGTTCTCAATTCGTTACTAGGGTACTTACTAAGGTTTTCTATATTAGGGTACGTAATCGTAAGGTTTTTTAGGGTTCCGTACCCAATAAAGAAAATCTTAGTTTAGTTTAGTTTATTTATTCATCTATGTTATTATTGTTCACCATTTAGAGGCACGTAATGGGTTTTTTATTCACCGCCATTATGGCACTCGTGATGTTTACAATAGCATATAAAATTAGTATAACTACGTATGCGTATAACAAGTTGTGTCAACATACACCTCACTGCAGAGTTCAGTGATATTAGACGACTTTCCACGCAAGGTCAGACTTAGGGTGCGGCTCCACTGAGGCGGACACGAGCGGAGCTGTGCCAATATCAACCAATAGAAGGCGCATGCGGTCACGTCGAGCGGCCCTTCCGCACGTTACTTTAGATTCTAGGTATTGGTTAATATTGGCACAGCTCCTCTCCACTCCGGTCATCTCCGTCTCAGTGGGAGCCGCAGCCTTAAGATGATCGTCTCAGATGTTTGACTGTGGTTTTGTAAATATATTGTTGTAAACTGAAACGATTTTCAAAGTTGAAGTAAATCTATATTATATATAGAAGGCAGCCGAAACTACTGTACCTAGAAACTTGAAATTAGGTACCAGAGGTTCCTTTCATGATGTAAGTGAGCACTAAGAAAGGATATTCCGAAAATCGACCCCCAACGGGAAGAAATGGGGGGAGTAGCGGGAAACTAATTCAACGCTTACGAAGTCGCGGGCGTCCTCTAGTGTATCTATAAGATTGTTGTGACATTTATTTATTTTGGTATCCCTTTTTAACGGGTGCGCCAAAGTTTATATAAAATTGCAACTCCGATTATTGGAACTCCGAAAATTTAATTTTTATACCGCTGGAACGGTAAACTTTTCAGAAGTTCTGAAATATTCATGTGTAGATAAAACTAGGTTAGGTTAGATTTGATTTATAAAAATCCTGTTCCCTAAAAAAACAGTTACAAAAAAAATACGTTATGAGTTCCGATGATTATGACTTAAAACACTTTCGGACAATCAATTTTTATATAAGCCAATATGAACCCCTTTTAAACGCATAAAATTGTTTGTGAGGATTGTTTGTGTTATTTGGCCTTAAATAATTTCGCCTAACATTACTTTAGGCTGAAATTACAAATCTAATAAATATCTATTGTGTAGATTAGTTGAGTTAGGTAAGGTTAGTTTTTGTAATATAAAAAAAACTGTTCCAATTGTAAAACTGTTTTCGACCAAACGATGCATTAGAACAAACAATGATTATAAACCCGATTTGTAAAGCTAAAAATGATTCTTACCGATATGTGTAAGTAACTGTTTTTATAATGTTCTTTCAGCCCAATGAAACCCTGACCCATGATAGAACTGTGTCACAGTCACGTTATGATACAATTCGTTAGAAGTGTCAAACAAATTGTTGCATAATGTCACTTTGACATCGTTCTAGGGTGGGTCATTGGTCAATGTTCCATTGGGCTGGTACCTACATCTAATAATAAAATTTATACCAATATGTGTGCAAAGTTCATGATGTTATTTATTACTATTTATAAACAGCATCAGATAATAAATGTTTTGCAAAAATATGTGCATACTTGTACCTGTGCTTCGTGCAAAAACACATTTAAATAAATTAATCGATGAACCAATACATTTGTGTGAATATGAAACGTAATGAGTCACGTATACACCGACCAAGCACACACTGACAGCGTTGTAAAAACAAACTCGTCTGTTTGTCGTGAGTCTAGACGTTTCTCGAAAGTCTGAGATATTTGGACAGTCTGTATGATTTAGAGAGCTCTAAGTGATTTGTTGGGTTGGGGAGTTGTTTAGAGTTGCTGCCGCTTGGCGGGACTTATGGACTTAAAATATATAGCTGCTCGTTTATCCATAAAGTTTAAATTAAAGGATGAAGATTTTATGTTTTGAAGACGTCACGGTTTTATTGCCCGAAGGCAAAAAGTGCCTTAATAGGGTCTTGTTGGTTAGTTTGTTTTAGTTTACAGGTTTTTAGTTATATAATTGGGGTAGAAGTACCGTTTGTGGCCACTGTACCCTTTTAGGCGATTTAAGGTTGAAATGAGCATCAAAATACAGTTAAATATAAAATAATATCCATACATAGTTAAGACTTATAAAATATGTTTGTAATTTCATAATGCTTCAGATATTAGTTAAAATTTAGAGTGGCCAAAAACTGTGTAAAGATGGCCAAAACCGGTATTTCTATAAGAAATCTTACGGATTTATCTGTGACGTTTAATTTAAAAAAAATGTTGTAGTAAACCATATGTTAAATAAAGATTTAAGTTTGCGTTTGCAATGCTGCAATTGAGGCACTATCTTCGTTGCACGTTCGTGTGGACATAAATCAAAGAATATAAACAAGAATAATAATAAAAAATACAGAATGGAGCTCGCTGGTTGAGTAAAAGCCTATTTGTTCTTCATTTCAGGACCCCCAAATAGAATATGAATGATATGTGTACAGAATTTACGTTAACAGTCGTTCATTCGCCCATGTCAACGCTTTCTAAGTTATCTTATCTCCAATTACACCCTGCACAAACTCAATCTTACTTTACTACCCTAGGGCAATAAGCTGCCCATCTTAAGTCTTTGCATAATATCAATTAATGTTTCCTTAGTATTTTGGAAGGCATTGTTTACTATTTGCCCGGGATCGAACCCAGGCCTCGGGGGTCGCCAACTTCTGATTGCAATTCTAATAGTAATCACAAGTTTGCCCAATCTGGAGTTTAATAAGTCAATATACATTATTTGTGGGATATTATAAGCCTAGGGTTGAAATCCATACAGAATTAAATAATTTATATACCTACAAGCATAACATTTGGGCCTTTTTTTGGCGGGATTTTGACATCGAGTATTGATGTTTTTTTTAGGTAGAGATAAAAACCGGCCAAGTACGAGTCGGAGTCGCGTACTAAGGGTTTATGTGTACATATTTTTGCAACTTTATGCGGATATTTATTTTTAACCTTGACTGTACGAAACTGATACGAAATTCATATATGATTCAAATATAGAATGCCGAACGGTCTATAGATACAAATGTGTTACAATTACATGCAAAAGCTCATTTACTTAACTTTTTCGCCTATAAATGGGTTCGTTTGGTTTTGTTTACATCTTTGCTCGTTAAAACTGAGAACGAATTTAAATGCTCTTTTGATTTAGGTTCAAGAGCAAAAAAGAAAAGGTCAATTACAATATGGAACTTTTCCTTACTCGGCTAGATGAATCATAAAATTACCATTATCCACTTCTTTCTGTAACGCATCACCGTGAAATGCATTAAGTTGTTTTGAACATATGTTGTGAAGTGGAACAGACAATTAATTAACATAACAAGTAGGCACTTGACCGGTTTTTAATATTATACAATAAACATTAATATAATAATGCAATAAGTATTTGAATTTTAATTTGAATTTAATTTCTAGTCAAGTTTCTTAGGTTCAGCCGTTTCAGAGAAAACGGTCTTAACAGACCGACAGACGGACGGAGTGACGAAAGTTACGTATAACATCTTACAATCCGTTTTTCAGTCTTTCGTCTTAAAAACGCATTTACATTGGTTTAGTGATGACCAGAATTCGGAATATATGGGGCGAAATTAAATGACAGCTAGGGATGGCCTATATCGATAAACTCAAATATCGATGCTTTTCCCATATACTAGTGATCACTCCAAGTTTTGTTTGTAAATATAAAATTTTATAGCATTATTAGTGTGCAAATGTAAAAAAATAGCAACATAATTCTGGTTATTCTTTATTTTAAAAGGATGTTGGAACCTTCACTTATCATCATCATATTTTTCCTCATTGTGTATTTCAGAATTACTGTCCTATTTACTATTGTTTAAATAAACGATTAGAATTTGTTCCGAATTTTAAGGTGTTAAACTTTGCCGTCTCGACTGATGAATCCATTTCAGGTGGCTAAAAGAATTTTCAATTTCTGTGGAAGTTGTAGAGGCAAAAAACAAATAAGTACACACTAACAAACAAAGCTGGAGGCGATCACTAAAGCATCGATAATTGAGTTTATCGATATAAGCGATTCCTAGCTCTCATTTAATTTTGCCTCGTATATTCCGAGGTCTGGTGATGACAAGAAACACTAAAACAAACAGAAGCTTTACTGTAACCCCTTTTTTCGGGGGCTAAGAAGAAAACCGGGTACGAGCATACCAGACCATGCTCAGTGTAGGGTTACAACACAAAAAACTGGCCAAGTGCGAGTCGGACTCGCGCACAAAGGGTTCCGTACCATTATCTATACAACATCAGACACTATACCAGTTGCCGTTATTAACATCGAGCAAAAAAAATAACGTTTCTTGTGTATATGGATCTGTAGTACTATAAGGGTTCTTAGTTTGACTTCGGAACTCTAAAAAGTTACTGGTGGTTTTTTTGAACAGAAGCTATGAAGTAGAACAAACAATCAATTATTAACATAATAAGTAGGAGCGGTAGGTTTGTTTTTATTTATATTTCTGGAAACACAGACAAACTTAAACTTGTGTGTGTGTGCTTGCGTGTGTGTACAGTCAGCCTTATAAGAAGCTGCACACTTTTTTACCTTGTCACTTTAACGCCTTTGACAGATTAGTACAGCAGTTCAAACATGAAGTTAAAGTGACAAGGTACAAAAGTGTGCAGCTTCTTATAAGGCTGACTGTACTAAGAAAGAGTGCCTCTGGAAATTTCATCGGTTGTCTTATATATGCTTATCACACAAATATTCGCCATTACCGAGGATCGAACCCAGGCCAGGATCAGTAGCTTTTGAGCATCATTACACAATTAGGCTAAACGCATAGACAATATGGAGTAAAGGTATTCATAGTGGTCTAAGATCGGAATAGGAGACGACCTTCACCCAGTGTTTATTCGATAAAAAGTATTTTATATCAAATTTTATATGGTAAGTAGGTAATATAAGACGAATAGGTTGACTGAACTTTGTGAAAATTATTAGTACCGACTTACCTGACTGTGCCTACCCAATGGTTATGATGGGAAAAAATAGTCAACCTAACGTTTCCATATTCTATAGGCTTTATACTTTCGATTAGTATGTAATTGGTCTATTAAAGAAGCAATAGTAATTTAAAAAAAGTTCATTTTTAGTTTTTTTTTATTACGGACTGTACTGGACTGAAATTTTTTCAGTCAACCTATTTATTCGCCATATTACTTAAGTACCATATTAAATCTATATATATAAAAGGCAAAACAGATAAGTAAACTTGAAATTTGGTACAGCAGCGGTTCCTTTCATGATGTAGGTAAGTGAGCACTAAGAAAGGATTTTCCGAAAATCGACCCCCAACGGGAAGAAATGGGGGGAGTAGCGGGAAACTAATTCTACGCGTACGAAGTCGCGGGCGTCCTCTAGTTTGATATAAAATATTGGGTCCTTACCTATGAAATTGGCGTTATTTTTACGTGTTTTATTTTGTACGGAATTTATTCATTTCAATTTTAACTTCCAAATTATTTTTAAATTTTATTAAAACAGTATGATACAAAGGTTTTAGATACAAATAAAATGGTTCTATTTCTTACTCTTTTCATGTGCTGTGAGTTCAAGTGTTTCAATTACGCAGAGTTTTATGAAACGAACTATTTTTAAGTAATTAAGATATGTATAATATAGCTTAGAAGTGTCCAATATTCCTGACGGAATTTTGTTTGGTTTGCATTTGACGTTACTAAATAATCCGCAAAATTAAATGTATGAAAACCACCGTTTTCATAAAATTCTCCATATAAAACGCCAATTTCATAGGTAAGGACCTAATACTTTTTATCAAATAAACAGCTGGGTGAAATTCGTCTCCTATTCGGATCTCCTACTATAGGTTGTAGGAATGAAATACCTTATGTTGACTTACATGCTATTGGTGACTGTATTAAAGTTAAAACGTGGACGCTTCTTTGATGTAAAATTCCACTTTGTTATCATAAAGTGACTCGTTCATTAGCGATTTGACCACGTATACGTGATATTATTTCCCACGTACGTATTTCTTAGAAATAGTTTAGATATGCGAAGAATTATTTACATTAACGTGACAGTAAAACAAGGAATTTTAAATATAACTGAGTCATATTATTTCAATGAGAAGGGGTACACTACTATAGGTAAAATACTAAAGTCAGTAAAGAAACTTGCTCTTGCAACCTAAACTAATATGAAATTTACTTCAAATTGCGACTTATAACTGCAAGGAAGAGGGTTGATTATTTTTTCAGTTTATATGTGTTTCACGGGAGATTGATTAACGTATTTGCAGATCGAGTCGACCGCTTATATGTCAACTACATACATTTTGATTCGATAGAAAATAGAAACATTAGCGTTTGCATTGTCGCTACTCTATTTTTTACTTTTTGTCAACAGACTAACAATCTTATTCATAAACATAACTAAAGTTTGCTTGAAATATGGTCTGTTCTTATCTTTCACTGTGACATTTGAATTTGACAGAAAGTGGCGTAGATTAAAAATAAATTCTCGGTTTTTTTCCTTCCAAAATAAATGTTTAACTTCAAAAGTTACAATTTCTACTGATAAGAATTTGTTCGAACCTCTAAATTCTAGCCCCCTTACTAATAAACGTTGAGTAACGGTGGTATAGCTATACAATGTTTGGTCCTTATCTGTCATTGTGACATTTGGATTTGACAGATAAGGACAAAACATTGTATAGCTATACCACCGTTACTCAACATTTATTAGTAAGGGGTTAGATATATTCCAATTTCAGACATATTAATTTAGCCGATTCAGAGGGGAAAAGTGGCTTTGCAGGCGATGGACAGACAGACAACAAAGCCATCTAAAAGAGTAATGATACTACTTAATCATGTGTCAACCTATAAATGGATACCTACACGAAAAATATTATTCCTTTTTAACATATCATAGAATAAAAGAATGTCTAACCACAATATCGGATGATGTTATTTCATATCATAATCTTTAAGTAAACATCAGCTCATTGAATTCTGTGTGAATTGCATGACATGAAAGCGTAAGCATGATAATAGGTACGGCATTCAATTCACCTTTTGTTTATTTGCGCAATCAAGACTTAACAATGAAATATTTTAAAAACAAATATACTTAGGCTGCGGTTCCACTGAGGCGGAGATGAGCGGAGTGGAGCGGAGCTGTGCCAATATTAACCAATAGAATCTAAACTAACGAGCGCAAGGCGCGCTCGACGTGACCGCATGCGCCTTCTATTGGTTAATATTGGCACAGCTCCGCTCCGCTCGTCTCCTCCTCAGTGGAGCCGCACCCTTATACCCTTACAAAGAAAATGGACACATTCGATTCTTTTAACTAATAAATATAGTGTAGGGAACTTGGAATTTGTGGTTCAAAATTAAAAGAGTAATCTTAATATACTCGAATATAGATTAATTTTCTTTGTACGTAAACAAAATTATCTTTATCTTGTGGGATAAATACCCTAATTTCCTAACAAATTAAAATTGATAAAGAAAATCAAAAATGCCCGTTTTCTTTAGGTGTATTTCCTTACCTTGGTTAGGTTTAGATAGTAAGCTAGTAATCCTGCGTACAAAGGATACCAGGTTCGATTCCCGGTCAGGGCACATATTTGTGAGATGCGCGAGTACCTATCTGTTCCAGAGTAGGTATAAGATGTTTTTAATTTATGTCTATATAGGTATTATAATTATTATGTCTATGGTTATCTACGCATAGTACCTAACTACAAACCTAGTGCTTAGTTTGAGACTAGATGAATTTGAGTAAACTTGTCTCGTGATATTTTAAAATACCTATTATTATTTATACGGTCAGGAGGAGGAGGCCTTTTAAAAAGATGTTTCTTATTTAAAACTTGTGTTTGTCTGTCTGTCATTTTTAAAAGCTCGAATGAGAGTACCAAATCAAACGAAATCTTGTACTTTCATGGAGTTTTAGCTAAGTTTCATGAAAATTGAAAAAACATATTATTATGATGACAGTTACTAGATTTTGCTTATGACCCCCTTTGTATATTGCTAACGAGGGATTTTTTTTTAAATATTCTTCTTTGAAAAGCACCCTTAGGCCATCCCAGGGCTACATCTATCTAAGGCGTTAAACAGTGAAAATATAACAAACTACCAAAAAATAAACACTTTGTTTATGAGGGAAAGGCACACGAGCACACAGGCCACCTGATGATAATTGGGATTTGACACCCATAATAAAAAACCATTCTCAAGATTATAATCTAAAGACCACACATGACGTTGCCAACCCTGAGGACTAAGATGGAATGCCTCTATGCTAGTAATTTCTCCAGTTGCCTTATCCCGACACCGGAACACAACAATGCGAATACTGCTGCTTGGTGGTAGGTTAAATCTTAATATTAGTAGAGATTTTGTATATAAATTAAGTATCTCGCTACTCCTCTTATTACCCGACTGCGGCAAAGCCCAAAAGGAGGGTCATGTGTTTGACCTGTATATTTTATAATGTCCGACTCTATGTCCCCTCGTAGCTACTAAACGGCTTAACCAATTTCAATAAATTATACATGGTTAGATTCGTCTTTACCACTAGAATGTCATAGGCTATAATAGGTATTAAAATTATGTGAAAAAGGTGAAAAAATAATAATTACCTATACATGATAAGTAACATTACTTTGACGACATTATCCGAACAGCTGAGCAGTTGCGTTTTTTAAAGCTTGCTTTTCGTTACCTACACTGGTTTGGCAGTCGATTTTCGAAAAATCTTTTTTGGAAGTCGATGTTCGAAAAATCTTTTTATTGTTTCTTGCCCGTAGAGATCCCAGCGGGTCCCTATTAAATATATGCCTCCATTTTACAGGCTTCCGCAGTCCGTCTGTCCGTCTGTCCTAATTTAAAAAGGCTGTATCTTTGGAAACATATAAAATATGTGTTATAATGACGGATTTACTAACAAATGTAAGAAAATAAAGAAAGTGAAATAATAGACGGGTCCCCATACAAGAAATTAGTTTATTTAACATAATTATTATTTTGCTGTAGCGTAAAAACGGTAAAGCACACAAGCTTTAATTTTGGTAAGATTATAGTACAAACTATTTAAAAAAAACTAAAAATCGTCAAGTGTGAGTTAGGCTCGCTCTGATTCGAAATCGAATTCAAATCGGATTATAATAAAACCTACTGTGCGGCGGTCGAACCCTCGGTGCGCGAGTCCGACTCGCACTTTACCGGATTTTTTAGTACCAACGGTACTCAAGTAATATTCCCCTCCTATTTTAACACCCTAGGTCCAGCGGTTTAAGTAAGTAAGTATGTCTCTAGAAATAAAACACGTAACGTTATCATTATAAACGTGACATTATAATACGACCCAGCACTCGATGTACCCAAAAACCCTTCCAATTACTCCGGAGTCGTACCACTTCGTTTGCGCCCCGTTTCACAAATACATATCTACGCATGCGTCAGCGTTATGAATAAGGGAATTGTCACGTATTGCTATACACTGATTCACGCAATGGAAGGAAAATAAGCTAGCGCGGCGCAGCGAGAACTCTAGAAGTTAGACTCAAGGTCGGCAAAGATTATGCGATGTAGAGCGTTAGGATGCTTTACTTAAAACGATATTTTTTTTAGATAAAAAAACACCTTACGTTATACATTGATATTAAAAAACAAGTAAGTAATTCAAAACCTTTTTTTTTCCAATAATATTGTATGCACTTGAAGGGAATAAAGGCTTGTAATACTGTTTGGCGATGGGGAGAAAGATTTTAAATAAATATTAAGCTATATTAAAGCGGAAAAAAATGTTTAGAATAAGATGGCACATTGTACTCGCAGGCTAATTTCAACGAACTTGAAACATGAGTGACGTTTGTTAATAAACAACGATAGATGGCGTCAGCATACCCTCCGAGTATGAAAAAGTAAGCGATTACTAATTTCGTGGATCTTAAGTAGGGTCTTGGTGGCATAATTGGTAATGCGCCTGCATTGGCCCGGATTGCCAGAGGAGATGTAGGTTCGAATCCTGCGTAAGACCGACGAAATATTTTCCGCTTTAATATAGTTTGAATTACGTACAGACGTTTCTGTTAAAATTAAAAAATATTACGCTGGTAAATGTGAAGTGTAGAAAATGCCCACAATGACACTGCTATTATAATATTAATTAGATTTTAGTCTTGCTGCAGAACTGGATGAAAGTGGCTGCAGATCGTGCTTGGTGGCGTTGCAATGGAAGAGGCCTACGTCCATAAGTGGACTAGTATAGGCTGATGATGATGATGATGATGATGATGATGATGATGATGATGATGATGACGATGATGATGATGATGATGATAATGATAATGATAATGATGATGATGATGATAATGATGATGATAATGATTATGATGATGATGATGAGTGTTGCTAGGACCTTGTGCATGGTCCGTCCGTTTCGCTACTACCATAAATCCTTTAATCTACTGCCAAACAACAGTGTTCTATGTTCGAATTGTTGTGTTCCAGTGTGGGGATAAGACAATGAATTTATTAGCCTTGAGGCATTTCATATTAGTCTTCAGGATTCGCAAAGCATTTGACGTAGAGACATCGTCGTGTTGTTCTCCTAGCCATAATTTTTAGTTTAAATGACTTTATTTGTCTATTTGTAATGTTTTTATTTGTGCTAGTTCCAATAATTGGGTAAGTAAAGTTTTTTGAAGGGGTGTATATTATATTTTTTTCTGATAGTGTTTGGTCTATAAACCAATAATGTACAGTTATTTTATTTTTAATCATTATAGTTCTACTAAAATATTTTTTTTAAAGTCGGTTATGACAGTTCTCTGAGCGTTACGGAACTATACGCATTACCTTAGCCTAAGTGATAATTTAAAAAAAAGACTTATTATGACAGTACTTTGTCCGTCTGTTGTCAAAATTGACAAACGAATAAAATAATGGTTTCGCTTTCGTTTGTTTACCTCCGTGTTATTTACCAATTGTTTCCTTGAATTTTACGACGTCTTCTGCTCAGACCCTTGGATTTGGATATTACCGCATTTCTCGACGACCGCCGCAACGCTTTATTGGACTTGGATTGGACCGACTCTTGACGACGACTCCCGCGCGTATTTTGGCTGACGATTCTTACTATCCCTGACGACCGCTGCATTGTTTTTGGACTCCGATACATGTTGTTTGCATCATCTTCATCCTTATATAATGGATACATCAAATATTAGTCCTGCAAACTCTGCTTGTGATAGAGCATATTACAAGGATGAAGTAAGATGTTACGTACCGTCATGTAAAAAATTTAGAAGAGACTATCCCAGTGCCACTTATTCTTGTCCATACCAAAAGCTCTAAAAGCTACATGGTGCCTAACCATGGAAAGGAATTGCCCAAAACGACTCTTGTATTGAAGAGCATGTCAATGTGATTCAGCAAGTCAGTATGAACTTCAAAGAGTACATAAGGCAGCCAGGATAAAATCCATAGTAAGCGCAGCTCTAATATTAAAGCAGTATCTTTAACCAAATTTTCTTTCATCAAGTGGCTTTTCGACACCAACACTGTTTGAGCCCTCAAGCCCTTCAACCTCAACATCATCAAGCAACAAGGAAAATGTGTTTGCAAAGCACAGAGATTTTTCTGGACGGCAGCACATAATGAGCCTTTTAAAAGAAAAACCCAATATGTATATTGAAGTGCCGAAACAGTATTATTGGGTTATACAGCTGCACTCAGAGATGTCAATTAAATTTAATGCTTGTTAAGTGACGTGTTGTCTTATTCTATTGCTGTAGCAAAGAGAGTGACAGCAGCAACTTTAATCAAGCATTAAATTAAATTGACGTCTCTGAGTATGGCAGATAGACTTTTAGGCAAAGCAATGTAAACTAAACCTAATTCGCATTTTAATAAATAACTATGTTTAAAATAAAACAAGTTGATACTCTACAACCATTTTAACTTGAGCTGAGCAAAGTCACCGTTCAAAAAATATTAAAAGTATGTATGTTGCATGGAAAAATACTTGAAAAATATTATTTTTAACTGCCAGAACCAGGCCAGATATGCAAATGTCCAATGTATTATTGATTGTTTCGAAATTCAAATAGAGACGCCTTCAGACCCTGTAACTCAAGCCAGGACATGGTCACAATACAAGTCCTGTAACATGTTAAAATATCTTATAGCTTGCTGCCCAAACGGTTTTATCTGTTTTATTTCTATCCTATGGAGGAAGGATATCAGACAAAGCCATTACAAAATGTAGTGGCTTTGTTGATATTGTTCCTCCAGGGGCTGTGGTATTAGCCGATCAAGGCTCCAAAGGGATACAGACGGGGAGTTTAAAAAAAAAATGGAATTGTCCATTTTGTTACCAAGAAAGTTATTGGATTTTGATAACAAAACTGAACAATTCCATACATATTTTTGGGCACATATTGGGATACAATTTTTTCTAGTTCAGAATAATGATCCCAACCAACCAACGTGCAAATTTTTTCCCATATCTAAAGAAAAAGTCAAAGGTGTGCTATTTTTTTGAAACTCCCCATATTCTTCTTAAAGACAAACATGTAAAACTCCTTCGCCCTCCGAGTGTATCATCAACTGAAACGCCAACAAAAAAGAAGTCATTCAAAGCAAAATCATCACAAGTCTAAGGATACACGTGGAGCGCGTGATATGGAGGGTGAGGGAATTCACTTTCCGGAAACCTCACTCAGTAATTAATCACAGTTATATAAGATACATTGACAAGAGTTTGACCATTGCCTGTGCTCTAGCAAATTTACAGGGTAATATAATAAAAATACAGAGAATATTTAAATACTTTGTTTTATTTTATTAAAGCACTTCATAATATTAACACTTCTGACTTTGACAAAAATGGGTTCACTAAGGGCCGCTAGCTAGAAGCAAAAGGATAACCTGGTTCTAGATTTCAATCTAATTTGACATAATTATAGTTCCATACTTAGTTTGACTGAAACAAGATATTTCCTGCTCGAACAAGTGGCCCTAAGTTAAGAAAGAAAGCAGTAGTATAGCTTTTTCAAAAAACACACGACACGGCGCCCTCCGCCACTTAAAGGTTCGACCCCACCGCTGCTTAAAATACGACTACGGTACGGAATCGCAGTGACGCATCGTATCCGTACCGTTTTTATCGCATGCCCTCCACACCGCTGCTTTAAAATAAGGTGTCGTTGTGTAAACCACCGTCATGTTCATACTACGTAAATTTCTGGAATCAGCTTGCACTAACTCGTTTGACGCACTCGTTATATCGCCTGGTGTCAGGGCAAAAAAAGTGTAATCCAAAGGCAGAGCAGGGGTCGTCAGGGATAGTAAGAATCGTCAGCCAAAATACGCGCGGGATTCGTCGTCAAGAGTAGATCCAATCCAAGTCCAAAAAAGCGTTGCGGTGGTCGTCGAGAAATGCGATAATATCCAAATTTAAGGGTCTGAGCACAAGTCGTCGTAAAATTCAAGGAAACAATTGGTAAATAAAACGGAGGTAAACAAACGAAGGCCAAACCATTATTAGTTTGACAATTTTGACAACAGACAAAGTACTGACATAATACGTCTTTTTTTAAAATTAACATTTAGGCTAAGGTAATGCGTATAGTTCCGTAACGCTCAGAGAACTGTCATAACGGACTTGAAAAAAAATATTTTAGGAAAACTATAATGATTAAAAATAAAATAACTGTAGATTATTGGTTTATAGACCAAACACTATCAGAAAAAAATATAATATACACCCCTTCAAAAAACTTTACTTACCCAATTAACATTTTTTTCTTTATAACCTTGTAATGTATTTTATTTTTAAGTAATAGGTATTGTATTTTATTGGAGTTTCTTGCGGCGCTTCTCCGCAATTATGGTCTGGTCCGAAGCGCTAGTAGATTCACTCTATATTACCGACTTGTAAAAGAGCCCGTACGTGGCTAATTTACTGAATAAATATTTTGATTTTGATTAGATTTTGATTTTGCAGTCTTCAGATTGTAGTCTTGAGTTTTTAAATGTGTCTGCGTCTCAGATCACGAGAGCCTTCTCACTGCCTTTAAAAAAGGTGTTGCCTTCGACTTGTCCACGTACAAGCTGTTTATAGATTTTCCCTCGGAAACTGTTAAAATTTCCAGGATAAAAAGTATATAATATCCGTTTCCGGGCTATTAACTATTTTTGTACCCTTTACATTGATGTGTTGCGGTGCTCCGTGTATGATGAATTGATGAACAAACAAACATACACACTTTCGTATCCTGTAAATAAACAAAAAATATGGTCGAAATGTATGTACGTGCATAACTTCGGAACGACGGCATAATATTGGATAATTCTTGTATTGTTGTGTCTGTTATTGTCAAGACAAGGTTTGTAAAAACATAATTATGAAAAATCTTCCGAGAATGTCAGAAATTTGCAGCGGAGCTGGCGGGCCGCTAGTTTAAAATATTAATAAGTTGGTTAGAAGCGACGATGTGTTTGTCTATCTCGTAATTATGATTCAAAGCCTGAAGTGACCGTTATGAAATAAGGTAGATAAAGTTTATACCCTAGAAACCCGCACAGTTCCCGACGAAACAGCGTAAATGGGCGAGATGCTTCTCGTATCGTAGTCGCGTATCGTCGTTCTGGACGAGCAAATTAACATACAGTTTTTTTATAGACAGCGTTAGTTACAATTACGTAATAGCTTCTTATTCTGCCTCGTGTATCACTTTCATCCATCTTTAAAATCATCCCACGAACCTTTTAAATATGTAAACAATCTTATACAAGAAGAGTTAGTTAACGCGCAAGTCATAATAACTGATATATTATGTTAACTTATCAAAGAACAAGTAAAACAAGTGTATTAAAAAGCAAGCTTTGAAAATCCAACTGCATTTTTTTTATTGTCGTCGAATATTTTAAAAAATGTTACCCTACTTAGTTATAGCCTATGTCACTCCTACAAACAAGAAGAATCGAATGACAATACATATGTTAAAACCCATCAAGCCGTTTAGGCCGCAGAGTGTGCCAAAGAAATAGACATACATACATACACTCGAAACCCGTCCATAGCTCGGACGGGTCATCGCAAAACAATCGCAACACTGTAAGAGAACAAAATTAATAGAGTCGTATTATGTACAGTATTATTTAATTAATTTAACAATAACATAATATGCAACTAAACATTTTTAAATAACGATAATAAATTATACGCTTTGGTCCTTTATAGGTCAACAATTTTTTAACCTGTACTAAAAATGACCACTTACAACTGATATTTGTACTTTTTATTAAAAGAATTTTGTGCCAATAGGATAAACTTAATGAGGCTAGAATTCAGTTCTATTTTTAGTTTTGCCCTATAAAGTGTTAGATAATAATAATCTTAGGTATTACGACTCTATTGAATCTTGTTCTATTTCCATATCTGTTTTTGCGATGACCTGTCCGAGCTATGAACATCAGCCTCCTTCTGGCGCGGTCGGGTAAATAAAATAAATAAACAACGGGAAGGGCAAAACAACAACCTAACAATCTGAGCGAGTACCTCTATATCCTTATTACTACTCAAAAATAAACAGCGTGTTGATCAAGGCAATTTACGGAATCCCTGTTAATTAAAAATCATACAAGAGCTCCCATTTTAATTGATTTAAAATATAAACAAATCGGCGTGTTTCCTAATAAATCTACCGCCTAGTGACAGCTAAGTTTCCAATGGAAATCACAACTCATCAATAAATATTAGGAAGTAATACGATGCTTGTTGAATGATTCACATGTCAGTTAAAACAACCGAGTCCAAACATCCTCTCTGAGGCAAAACATCGAGCGAGCATAAGTTCGCGTTACCTGGCGCATCCGCGTCAGCTACTCTGTAGGCGATCGGTGCTGCGCGCGCGCTGCCCCCACCCCTGTATATAACCTCCGATGCCCGCGTGCACGTCAGTTATTACAACACAGTCAGAGCGCGCACACGTCGTTCAAAATGTTCTCCCCGCGTCTCTTAGCGGTGCTCGCGTTATTCGCTGCAGTGACCGCGCTGCCGACCACAGACCCCTCCGTCCCCCGCCCTATCACCACAATCACTGAAGATGACTTCGACGACACCCCCTGGTTCAGTTTCCCCATGTTCGGAAACCTCTTCGCGCCCCTCTGGAGGCTCTTCCCAAGTTTCGCCGATATCGGACCCAGGATCGTCTCCGACGAGAACAAATTCCAAGTTATCGTGAACGTTAAGGATTACAAGAAGGCTGATTTGAAGGTGAAGGTTAAGGGAGACTTTATCTTCGTGCAAGGCTCGCATGAGGCTAAGCAAGATGACCATGATGTGTTCGCGAGCCAGTTCTTCCATACTTACACGTTGCCAGCGAACTCCAGCGGCGCTGATGTGACTGCGGAGTTGTACAATGACGGATATCTCGTCGTCATTGCTCCTTTGAATGGTGCTGAAGTAACAAAGGAGCCTGCAGATCGCGAGGTTAATATTACTGAAGTAGCCTCAGCTTACCAGAAGGAAAAAGTGGATAAGGTAGACAAAGTGGAGAAGGTAGACAAGGTAGAACCGACGACGCCGGTCCCAGCGTTTACCACCGAAGACGAACGAAAAGAGCTGACTACTCCCTCCGATCGCGAAGATGCGACCCTCAAGGATAACAGCATTCCTCACGGCAATGAAATTGCACCATAGTGATTTAGACCTAAGCATTTAGCATACCCAACCTATTTGTATCGTAATAAATATTTTTTTAGAAACAGTGTTTTCTTGCGTGTTGGTATGCGGGCGGCGTGAGTGCGTTTAATGGTAGCGTATGGCTCTGCATACAAATTTGTGTAAGTAGACTCGCGAGCACCTGTACAATGGAGGTTTGTTCTGAACCTTTTTTGGGTTAGAATGCGTCACAGAATACATTACGAGCACTCATCTCGGACGCTTCGAGAGTGTTCCTATTGTCTTGAGGAGAGTTTGTAAGTATGAATAAGGTGTCTGTTTTCTTTAATTGTCTTTGAAGATGATTCATACAGGCACCTGCAGAATACTAATTTATAGCTGTTGTACGTTTCTTTGTAAACTTCCTACTCTTTGTAATTTTCTCGGGAGCTATAATTTTGTCAGGATCTAAAATTAAGTTTTTTCTTCTCGTGGCTTGTAATTTATCGCTATTTCCACATTAAATTTACAGAGTAACAAACAGACAGACATACGCACTTCCACATTATAATATTAGTAGGATAGGTATTGGGCAGGTAAGTTACACTTTCAATTAAAGTGGTGCGTGTTACATCAACATTGGCTAATAATCGCATTATCTAAAGACAAAACGACGTTTTTACTGACAAAATAAATTTAATATAATTAAATCCTTCGAAACAAGTATAAGTAACATTATAATCATCATTTCAGTTTACAAGTAAAGTCGTTAGTCTGTTGAAAATGTTACAATTAACGGCAAAAACTAAGAGACTTAAATTTTCGATAAACTTGTTTCAAAACTCGTTCAATATTTTTTTCATTATAGTAAACTGGCCCTCTATTCCACATTTTATTAGCCCATCTTGCGTCGATATCGTAATCAATTACATTGTTGACGATATAATAGTCTTATTTGATTGACATTAAGATCAGGGGCCTTATTACATTGTCTTTACCCCTATTGTTATTGTATTGGCAACGTTACGAGAGCTATTATAAGCTTAACAGTAAAGGAAGCTGAGTTAAAAACAATGCGATAACAACTAGGTTAAACAAATGTAGAATAAGATCCCTGATAATAACGTAAATAATGTGAATACAATATCAAAGCAAGATGGGGTAAGCAAAAAGTTGAATAAAGAACCTGGTCTAAGTCCTTAAGTCTTTTTATTTGGGAGCCCTTGGTTTCCCATAATTTTTTTGGTCATAATGTCATTGTTGACATAATTATTGATAGTCATAATTATTTACGTCACCGTTACTGTAAACTTTCAGAATTTCTGAAATATCTATCGTGTAGACGAGGCTAGGTTAGGTTAGGTTTAATTTATAAATCCTGCAAAAGTCACAGTTTAAAAAAAAACTTAAGACTTATGACTAAAAATAATTATGACAGGCAATATATACCCCTTTATATTTACTACTAGCAGACCCGGCGAACTTAGTACTGCCTTAGAATGTTTTTCTTGTATTTTTTCTGATGTTTTAATAGTTATTCTGCTATTTGGGGCAGAGACAAATCCAACAAATCAAAGATTATGAAAATCGGTCCAGCCATTCTTTTGAGTTATAAACGATGTAAATAATCCGACTTTGTTTCTATAGTTAGATTATTATAATGAATAAAAAAACCGCATAAAAAAGTTAAAAACACTATATTTTTTTCTTCAAAGACCGAAAGCTCGGGTTCGAAATATGTTTTGATCGAATGTAATATTTCTAAAAAGGAATATTCCGCTCCACCAGTTTTTAAACTTTTTGTTGTTGTTTAGTCTTATCTAAGCTTAATCTAACAAGCGAAAAATAAAATGAAAATAATATACATAGCTCTTTATTAAATAAAAAAAATGGGCAATATAATGATATTTCTCGCACAGAAGAGACTCCTATTTTATGTAAGTACCTCTTAACATGTATATTCGTGTACATGTCATTGCTTAAATACAAAAGTGACACAAATCAAAATGTGTTAGTGTTGCATTTAAATTTGGAATGCTATTTAATTTAAATCATACTATATTTGTTTTTGGTTTGTGGCGCTTTTGTATTTAAGCAGCGATGTGTGTCTGTCTGAGGTATCATTACTCTTAAATGGATGGACTGATTCGGACGCAGTTTATTTTAAAATAAAGCTTGTTTAATCAGGATGGTTCTTCGCAAAATATAATGAAAATCGGTTGGGCAGTTCAAGAGATATTCGCTCTGAAAGTGGAAAGACGCCATTTTAGGGTAAAACACCTAATTACTGGCCTCTGAAATACCAGTTACTGGCGCCTAGTGATTGTTGAATTATCATCTCTGTTACCTTATTTAAAGTTCATAGGGCCAATAGGGTAGAAGTACCGTTTGTGGCCACTGTACCCTTTTTGGCCATTCAAGGTTGAAATGAGCATCAAAAATACTGTAAAATTAAAAATAATATTTATAAATAGTTAAGACTGAAGATGGATTTAAAGATAAAATATTAAAATATCTTTGTCATTTCATAATGCTTTTAGATATTAGTTAAAATTTAGAGTGGCCAAAAACGGTGTAAAGATTGGGCAAACCAACAATTGGGCAGTAAACTCTAAGGTTTTTATCTATTTAATAGCTTTACTCATCCTCCATAGACAGCGACAGGTAATTATTTTCGTTAACATAACAATTGATAACAAATAGCCTAAGTCCTTACTCGGACGATGACCAATATTATTTGTGAAGTGTAAACATCTTTTTCTAAATAGCTTGTCTTCATGCCTACAAGGTCAGACGGCACGGCACTAAAAACTAATGACTAAGACAAAGTGACTTCCGTCGACTTCGATTACGTTTAACTTCAATCAAATTGAATTTTAATTAATAATTAAGTACCTATTAGCGAATCTTCTTTTTGCCGTCTCGGTGATCAATTTTTGCAGTGAATGCGCGTTTTCAATGATATGTAATGTGAAGTAATATTTGCGTGTATAAAGTTAAATTGTCATTTTTATATGTCTGTACCATAAAAAGGGCAGCTTATAACATTTATTTATTAATAATATTTTATTTACTTATTGATACGAAATCCGCAGCACAATAAATAACAACTTTAAAAAGAGTATTATGCTAATTGGCCAGTGATGTACAGGCCAATAACGGATTTACATTTTATAATTGTAACTGCAAATAATTTCAATAATTATAATCACAGATTGCAAGGCTGCCCCGAAACCCCCGCAACATGACATCTTTTGGCCAGAAGTCTGGACACGACGGTCCCCAGTATAAACCACGGCACTATAGTCCTGCCGTTCTAAAAGGCCCTAATGCAGTACAAAATGTGCTGGCTGTGGTTCTGTTTAGAGACGTTATAACGTACGAGTATACACACAGTCACAACTTTGGCTAAATCGGTCATGGCGACATCATCGTCATCGTGGCTAGCATTTTTAACCTAACAATGATTGGTCGCTAGATTAAATAATTCCCATTGAAATTTAATTTTACACACGAGATTTCATCATACTAACCACGATTTTATAACCATGTTTAACAATATCGCAAGTCTCATAACTTGCTGTTTACTTATTGTATGTGTGTGTGTGTTGCATTTATTGCTTACTTCGAAAAGACCTACGACAACTTTAGTCACGTACTTGGCTTGATTGCAGTTTGCTATTCGACGCATATTTTTAATCTCAACTTGAAACTGATTGCGATGGTTTTCGTTAGGAACGTTATCGAAACATTGGCGTGATATCACGATGGAATACGTCAGGAATCGACGAGAGTTTCTAAAATTTATAGGCTTAATACATTGTAATTTTGATATTGTCTGTATTTACTCAATCATTTTCATGCAAAAAGTTATCATTATTATAATAAGCCGCAAGAAGAAGAAGGTTTGCCACAAGGAACGGTCCTGCGTCCATCCATCTTCCATCCAACAGTTGCATCTTTTTGGATTTGGATGCATTCCAAAAGCAGAATTTGTATAAAGTGGAACTCATTATGAAGACCAGAGATGACTACCGAAGTTCTTCAATAACAAGTGATGAAGTAGAATTTATGGTAGCGTACCAATAGAACTCCTCAACTATTAACGTCATTGCGTTATTATTTTGTAAACAATTACAACTTAATCCGCAATGTTTTTTAATTACGTTAATAATTAAATTGGTCAATGCTTGAAAAGATAAAGAAAATAATATATGTCACGTTTGGTTCTAATACTTAGAAATATTTGCAAACGATAGAGTTTAGGCTTCGTTGTTACAACACGTACAGTTAACTATGGCAACTTTAATTAAACTTGGTAATTTGTCCATAGCAAAAACTGGTATTCGTATCGAATTAATCAATGCTCAGACACACCACACACAAACAAGAATTCTCACACAAACACTCACACTAACCCATACGCTCACACCCACACTGTTCTGGTGTAAAAACCAATGCTTTCTTTACAAAATTAATATTTTATGTTAAAAGTTATCAAATATTATATAAAAGCTTTTTAAATAATTATTTGTTTTGTAAAGCAGATGTACATGTAATAATTTGCAACATGCATAAATAATTTATGCATGTTGCACTGTTGTTCTTTTAAAGTTAATCCTAATTACCTAGGTACCTTTTCTCTCTTTAAACCGCTCACCTTTTAAATTCTATTCGGGCATACAGAAGGTACAATTAAAATAAGTAATTTAATGTCGGCTCAACAGTCTAAGAATAAGGTAACATTGTTATGCAAAAGAGCATAAACACCATTTTCATTTACACAAGCATAGAAAATAGCTCTATGAGCACGAGAAGGTGACAATTAAATTTATCTACAAACTATAGGTTCTATTGACTGTATGGCTGTGTATTGAAACCTTCCATAAACTACTATATGTTAGGAGAGCCATGTTAACAACAATGGCAAACTAGCCACGCAGCAGCACAGTTATTTTCACTGGTATGTACAGCAGCCAAGGTCCTGTCATTCAAAGGAAAAAAACACTATTAGTATGAGATTTAAATGCACATACGCCCTTTTGACTCTGGGTAGCAGTACAGCAGTCACTGTGTGCAGGAGGCATGACGTTTTGTTGCACGAATGTGTGTGCATTGTTGTTTAAATTTCTAAATGCATCCATCGTCAACACATACTAATTTCGACTTTAGTTAACAAACTCAAAGTTCGATTTAAATATTTTGTTAGCTTTTTGATTTCCCATTGCTTGTTTTATGGCTGTACGGTACATTAAAACACGAGATTGGTTCGTTTTATTTTAATAAATAGCGCTTTAATGCTGGGATTTAAGTATTTGCAGCACAGATTTTTATTAATAATGCCTTCATAAACCAATAGGCGGTATCTCAAATTCAATAGCCAACGCAGATTTAACTCTCTTCTTTTACAATAAGGTTGCATTTGCTACAGGAGTTTTGTCTGAGATACGCCACTTACAAGGGTAGAATAAAAAAGAAGATTTTTGTTAAGCTGATGGTTTTAGACGTCCTTGTGCAAGGTCCGTCAGGATCTCTACCACCATCTTATCCTTTAACTTGTCGCCAAGCATCAGTGTTCACATACTTAATTGTGTTCCAATGTAGGGATAAGATAACTGGTCAAATTCTTTAGGCGTACAACTTAACTAAGAGCCGGGGTATGCATGAGGTGCAGGGAAAGGTTAACGGTGAAAAAGCGAACCTTATTTTAACTCACCCCCGCATCTTATGAGTATCCCGGTTCTCAATTAAGTTGTACAGTCAGACTTAAATTTGGTACCCACTTTAGGTCCAAAGTTAATCTGACATTCTACAACAATAAGGTTGAGTTTCCTGTTAGTTACAAATGACTTGGCATCTCTAATGACATTGACGACTTCAAGCATATTTTTGTTGAAATGGGTCATTCCATTCATGACCTTACATAGCTTAGAAGCATCCATGTTAGCCCTCAGCGTTGTCAACGCATTTGCGGTCTTAGGACTGTAGTCTTAAGATTGTAGAGTTGTTAATGCAAATGTCTATGGCTCACAGATCCCACTTACCATCAGGTGGTTAACTGTAACAAAGGTTAGGTTAGTCAACCACCTTATTACCTAATAATTAAACGAAAACGGTGGTTTGCTAGTGACACGTCTAGAATTTGTAGAACGTGTAAATGCTGATGCATTCAGTCATTCATAGGTTAGCTGGAAGTGATCCCTTAAAGTTCGCCTTTGTACCTACATAATTTATTTTTGTGCAGTATTGACTTTGCTTAGGTAGTTATTTACTTACGTAGGAGCTAAATGACTGTGTTACCATTAACACACCAATGAATAGGGTGGTGGCCCCCGTGTGATTGCCGGGTTAGAATAGTGCCACTTCATGTCTTCCCGTGGATGTAGTAAGAGCCGACTAAGGGAAAAAGGCTGGTGGTACTGTTAGGCGATGGGCTTGCAACCTATCACTAATACGCTGGTAAACATAATTAAGTAAGCCTAATTTTGCATAATGTGGTAACAGAATTATCAACAAATTTTCAAAGTTGTAGGTAATTATGTAGCTCTGCCTAACCCACTCCAACACTATGACGCAAAGTGTTAGTCATATTCGATGGTTCATCATTATAAATCACAGGATCGACGGCTTTAATGACATCCTGTTATTAGAAGTGCATCATTAAATATGGACTTGTTATGATAATTTATAAATGATGTCCGTGGATATAAGGTCAATTTAAATGCATCGGATAGCCTAGTTAGTTTCGATTTTTATAAACGTGGCTAAGGTCAAATATTTGTGTAGCCTGGCTATTTGCATGTATGTATATAAGCTCTTTATTGCAGATAATAATACATTAATCAATCACTTTATTAAAAAGGAATTTACATTATCACATACTATAAACGAATGAACTTACAAGCTTACTTAAAACTACACTAATCTAACAAACCGCTACCAGTGAGCATTGTTCCCAAAATGCTGGCAGCATTGCCACGTTGAATGGCAATGCTTGATCTTTGTGCCAAGTACAGGCCAGCATTTTGGACACGGGTTGCGTTGCAGATAAACAATTACAAATCATTTTTGCGTCAATATGGATAATGTAAATAGGCGAACTAATCCCATCATGGGACCTCTTCCAGTTAACCTTGGAGTAAGAATAATCAAGGACAATGCAAGAGGATTGGCAAATTTACAAAATAACAGAAAATAACAAATGGTACTTACATCTGAAACCCAGACATTAACCTTTAATAAGGCAGAGGCTCTATATTGACCACATTGCAGTCTGTGAGCACTTAAAAGATGCTTCGGTTTTGTACTTCTTCCTCACTTGCTCTTAATAAGATCGCATGAGAGCGAGTGAGAGACAAGTACAAACCCGAAGTATCTTCTAAGAGCTTTTGCACTGTACAATAAGCTGAAATTGAACTTTACTAGCTTCATTTTATGATACAATCTTAATTGTATTTTCGTGAAATATAACATCATCTATTCTAACTCTTTAGACACTTGCGATTCCATGACTGTATTTTATTTTGGTCTAGTATTTTTACTTTTATGGTGGAAGCCCATTTCATAATTGTTCCCAAGTTTTGGATAAAAAGTGAACTCTGAAACCCGTAATCTTACGATTACAAACATAAGACTGCAAAAGCGTAGCCTACTTACAACTACATGAGTTTATCTCACCGGATAATAATACTTGGTAAACCCATCTTTTTTTTAAATATTATTGCATTCTCAACGTTATTATAGCTCGTATTTACTTGACGGTAATGGCGCCTGAGTTAAATAGGGAAACATGTATTGCATTACAAATTTATCTGCTAGTATAAAGCCTTAGCTTAAAACTTTATTATTGATCGATCGCTCACCTCGATGACCGGAGTGTCTCCTCCGGGAATAGAGCTTGCCTCGCCTTGTTCCAAGAATAACTATCCTGCACATCTAAGAAAGTGACCATCAAAGGCTAAATTTATTGTCACCATCATACATTTTCCTTATTTGTTCATTAAATGTAAAAAAGATATTATTATGGTATCTAATGTTGCTACCAACGATTATGTATTTGTAACTATTAAATGAATAAAACCCTAGTTATAATGGTGACTTCTTTTTGAGCTGATATTTTTTACAACCCATCTGATTTTCTAGAAACCGAGCTAAGAATCACCCCGATTTAATTAGCTGTCTTTAAAAAAACCGCGTCCAAGTCGCTCCTTACGTTGATACAGACATACAGACGATACACAGATACACAAGTTAAACTTATAAGTCTTATAAAAGTCACAATTTAGTTATAATAATAGGTGGTAGTTGTAGTAGAATGACTCGGTTGCAAAATTACCGTCTCGCAAACGACCACATCGCTTGTAGCCTCATCTCAAAAAGTCCGAGTTGCAAAATTACCACTTCACTTGCGTTAGGTAGGTTAGGTTCACTAGGTAACTTCAAATGCCCCAAGGGCTTATTGCCTAAGAATGGAAGCCCCGCCATGAGCGGCTCCGTCGACTCTACTAAAATAGACAGAAAGTGAAAATAGCAATATGGTTATTTGCGATTTAGATGTTTTGAGATTTAGTCCTACCTACCTATGTAATATTTCATCCAAACTTTAAAGTTCCGAGATCTAAGCTATGCTTTGTCTATCAGTCAGTTACGGAATAATTTTATATGTATACTAAAGATAGAAAAATATAGCGATGAGGCGCAATTTACAAATTAAAACACTATACCAATTTAAATTTTGTTAAGTAACAAAAGAGAGACAATTATTTTATATTAACATAGCGACATAAAGCCTACACTTTCTTTTGCTGTAGAAATTTGTGGAATTTATGTCTCCGATTATACCCGTATGATAGTAATCTAACATATTATTCACGCAACAAAAGTGCTGCGGGTTTGAACATAATGCACGTTTTAATGATAATAATGCTGCCCGGACCCTATTCTCTTCTTGAGATAAAATTAAAGCATTGGTTTCTGTATAAGCTATGCATCGCTTAATCTGCTTATATTTGCAAAGAAACAAGGGACAAAAACAAATAATCGTTTTAACATTATTTTTTATTTGAGCAGTATATAATTTAGGATGAAAAATTTAGAGATAAATGTGGACTAAAAGAAGATGTAGTGACTAAGATTGAAAAAGGCCATGCTTCGATGGTTCGGTCATTTGGAAAGGATGGATGAAAGAATTGACGAAAGAGATATACAGAGTGAAAGTGAGTGGAAGGGACGGAAGGGGCATCCCAGGACGTACTTTTTCGAATCAAATCGAAGAAATACTGGAAAAGGGCCGTATCTTAAGTAACCGAAACCGACGTGCGTGCATGACTCGATGTATGAATGTGGAAGAAGCGAAAGAAATTTGTCAGGATCGTAGCAGGTGGAAAGAAGTGGTCTCTGCTTACCCCTCGGGGAAACAGGCGTGATTTAATGTATGTATGTAATTATTTTTTTGTGATTTTTTTTTTGTAAATATTGTGATTGAATTGTGAGAAATGTTTAAAAAACGACATGAAACGACTACACATTCAGCACTTCCCTTGACTTTCCATGGATCTCAGGACCAGATCTTGACAATAACTAAATAAAACCATCCCTGAGATATTATGATAAACTCATGAATAAAGAATCATTAATGGCGCAAACGCACTAGGAGCGGAGGCGTCGCGTTCCCATTCTAAAACCAAGTTGCCATGAGTGTAGGTGTGAGTCGGTCAGGAACTAAGAACTAAAAGGAATGAATTCCCGTCACAGACTTTGGGGGGGGAGGTTAATGAGGAAAGCTCAAGATCGAAAGAGATGGCGTGCATTGGAAGAGACCTACACTCATCAGCGACAGGTTGAAGAAGAGAGAGAGAAGAGATTCCGGTGATTAGTAGCAAAGAGGAACTCCATCTTATGTTCAGTCCTTAGGGTTAACAATGCACTTGCAGTATTGAGAATGCTCTCTATGGGTTTCTCTTATCATCAGAAGGCCTATGTGCTTGTTTGCCTTCCCTAGGCCATAAAAAGTTAATTAGCTTGGTCGTAAAATACTATTTAATAGTGGCAATAAATGTCGCATACATCATTACAAAGCATGGATTAATCTTATAATTATTCACGTTTCGTTTTTCCAGTAATACTTACGTTTTCTTTCAAGCTGTCTTTAATTACACAGAAGAAAACTCTATTAGTGAACGCGATCGTTCCGCTTGAGCGTCAGCAATATCTGAGTTATTTTATCAGTTATATTGTTGGCTAATTAAATTATTTATGAAATTATGAAATTAGTAGCAATTAGCGACCCACCCTCGCTTCGCTTCGGTATATGTGAGTTTTCTGTCACCCGTACATAATCCAGAAATAATTAGTTATATATAAAATTCTGCACTGACCGACCCAAGCAACCGAAACGTCGCGGGTCCGGCGTCGCTAACAACAAAAGTGGAACAATTGTTTTCATTTTGCATGCAGACAAGCCTTCGGTTTTCAATATGAAAACGATTGCGATTGCGAGTGCGTTAGACGATAAGCCCTCGGGTCTTTTGCGATAGTTAGTCGCCGATCGCGATCGCCAACATCAGGATCATACCTTAATAATAAAATCGGGCAAGAGCATTTCGGACCATGCTCAGTATAGGGTTTCTGAAGCCGTTACTACAAACACAAAAAAACTATTTCAAAAACCGGTCAAGTCCGAGTCGGACACGTTCCGGTTCCGTACCGCCACACAGAAGGTATTATATTCCGATTTCAATTCGATTTCGAAGGAAGTGAGAGACCAACTCACGCTTGACCATATTTTACAATAAAAATAAAACCATTTTATGTATTTCTTTATAAAAAAACGGTAGTAGGTAAATCAGTCGTAATAACACATACTCTGAAATAAAAACAAGCCGCTATCTATTATAGTTCGAAAGATACAGCTCTATCTAGGACGGATGGAAGGACGGACAACAGGCATTTTAATAGGGTCCCGTTCCCTTCGAGTAAGGAACCCTAAACATAACAAGTTTGATCAATTTGATCAATTTGATTTCAGATAGACAAACAAACAAACAACTACCATTATGTTGTACTTTTGCGTTTACAATGCGTGTAAATATTTAAGGAACTTATATACTTGCACATATTGACCTAGACCCAAACCATCTATAAGATAGATGGTAGATTACATTTTACATACAACTTATGTATGAACAATGTATGTACAATGTATTCTATTTGTACTTACCTATACATCCAAAAAAAACATACAGGGGATTGAACCCGGATAACGCCAAGACAGAGGTAAGCTGCGACGCTTCGTTGATTAATCGTTGACATCACAACATTTTGTCTTTTGTTTGAAGCACCTAAATACAATGGACAAATAAAAGTGAAAAAAAAACATAAAAACCAACAAAGATCCACGCAAACGTCGTTAACCTGCGCACGCTTCGCACAAGCACGTCGGTATAAATTCGCTTAGTATCAAAATGTATGTAGATAATTTGTTGTTTTAAACTTTCGCGACATTCATACATACGCTGCGCAATTCCAATTACGCCGTTGCATTGAACAGACGAAGCGGACTATCGCTGAAAGAGTCGCTCTACTAAACGAAATTTCTATAGTAGATAGAACATGAAGCGTTGGAAATCAGGATATACCAAAATTTTAACCCGGGTGATGGATACAAGCCTTCGATTTCGTGGAATCTCGTGATTAGCAAGCGTAAGCGTCGTCATGTCACCATCATCATCATCATCATCATCATAATCATCATCATCATCATCATCATCATCATCAACATCATCATTATCATCATCATCATCATCATCATCATCTTCATCATCATCATCATGATGATCATCATCATTATCGTCATCATCAGCCTATAGCAGTCCACTGCTGGACATAGGCCTCTAACATGGCTCGCCAACTGGCTCGATCCTGGGCCTCCCTCACCCAACTGCTCCCAGCAAACTTCCTCACGTCGTCCGTCCATCTAGGTAGCTGGCGGCCTACCCAGCCTACCGCATCTTTAGAAAGTGACCTAATTCACAAATTTTGAATTTCGAGGTAGGCCTCTATAGTAATAAATTTATGACTCGATATCGAAAGCTGAAATCTTAAATTAGGTCACTATAATTCTAAAGGTGCGCTACGTTTGCCCGTGCGTGGTCTCCACTCCAAAACCAATCCGGTCCAACGACATCAACATGGACAATGGTCGTCATGTATCCTCGGACAAATCCACGGACACTGAGTATTGTGTGCCGGGTGGTGGGTATTTCGATAAAACAAAAACAAGACCCAATTGCGGGTAGTTAGAAAAACTCGCATGCAACATAAATAAGCACCCGCTTCAGTCTGCGCGTAACCTCGACCATTGCAACACGATCAAAACGTTTTAGATTTATAACAATATATAATGTAGGTAGATACTCCTACAGCGTGCGGCACACGCACGAAATGACGTCAGTGACGCACGCCTAGAACAAATTGATCCTCGTGACTAATTTACGTGTGTAGCGTGCGTGCGTGACGTGCTCCGCGATGGGATTCCGACTTATCAGACTTAGGTTCCAAATCAACTTATTATAAGGTATCCTGCGCCCGTATTAAGGTCGCCTTTATCATAAATTGGTGGATAAAGCATCCGTCACTTTCGGACTTAAAATACTGGTTAGAAAGTGACAGATGTTTTATCTACGGACCTAAATAAAATGCGGACGTAACCTCATCTTATCATGAGTGAAGCACACAAAATGGCCGTCCATTTACGAGTGTGCGTGATATGAGGGTTGCCATATAAATCGTCAATTTGCCCATTTTAAGGCCCTTTTACCCACTGCAACTTTTTGAAGCGATACAAACGCGCATTTGACAGCCGCGCCACTGTATCGCGACTAAACGTAGAAGATTCGTGACTATATCGATGCTGCATCGAAACTGAATCGCGATTGTAACGCTGCAAAAATTTGGTAAAATTAAATCATGTTATCATTTATGTACTTCCTACTTCAGCATTGGGTTCGATTGCGTCATGCAACCGTTTTAATTTAATTGAAACTGGGTTTTCTCATTTCGTAATGACAAAACCGATTTCAACTTAAAAATAATGGGACTAAGAGATAAGAAAATTATATGATAAATTATGAGATAAAGAAATTATTTGACAGATTAAATTTGAATTTCAACGGTTGCACGACAGAATAATATTGATAATGTTGATATGTCAAACTACATTTTTATGAACATAGTGATTAAAAATAAAATACATTTTACCAATAAATCGAACTTTTTATTTAAAGAACCATTTTAAAATATTTTACAAGACACCTAAATATAAATCACATACTATAAACGAACGAACTTACAAGCTTACTTAAAACTACACTAATCTAACAAACCGCTACCAGTGGGCATAGTTCCCAAAATGCTGGCAGCATTGCCACGTTGAATGGCAATGCTTAATCTTTGTGCCAAGTACAGGCCAGCATTATGGATACGGGTTGCGTCGATCAGGCGCTTTGACACATCTTTAAAAATACGATGTGCTCCTGGTCCCCACTAGCCGCTTAATTGGCGGTGGTAAAAGCCCGACGGATGACATCATTAAGTCTGGAGTGACGGGAAAATCTACCCGCGCTTCGTGTACAGCATAAACCGTGGTGACCAAGCCGATCGACGCTAGCGCCACACTGGCAGCGGTGAGGAGCACAACATTGTGCACCCAAGCGGAGTGAAGCCGCAATTCTAAAAGTTGTAGAATCTAATAACGTTCCTGTGTATAATAAATACATTTATTATTTACATTAAATAAACAGGGTTCTTTCTTCAATTATTTACATTAAATAAACTTGCATAAGCAGGTTTCCGTATCATAACTAACGGTGTTAGAGATTTCCCCCTTTTAGGGAAAAAATCCGTGAACAAAACTGGCAACACTGATTGTCATTTTTGTATGTAATATGCCAGACCTTGCATGCTTCACACCTTTTTAGTGCAAATTTACGTCCGTATTTATTTTAGGACCGTGGTTTTATCCACGTTTATCGATAAACACGACCATAACATTCCCGCTGTGTGCTCGTTTGTCTTCTCTGTACCTTAAAAACCAAAACACAGCCACATGGATTAATGTCAATCATCGGACGTAATTCTCATTGTATTTCTCACTTTTTATACAAAACGGATCCCGAACCAATGATTGCGTGACTGTCATTGTTGTAGATTTCCACGGCGCGTGCTAGTTAGCATATTGAGTGCCCAACTTGTCATTCGTATGAAATTTTGACCCAATATAGTGTCTAAAAAAACTACTAAGTTAGTAAAAACAAACGCGTGTACTCAATTTATTACCTAGCATTATTTTACGACTGTTTTTGCGTTAGTCATTACTTTGTACCTAATGTGATGAGTAATAAATAAAGAAATAAAAGTGTCAGACCTATTAACGTTAACCACATTACTTAATGAATAGTTTGAGTACGTGATAACCTTGAAACTACCTTTAGGGCCAATACCACCACGAATAGTGGATAGATTGTTAACCAAGGGACTATTTCACACGATACATTTTGGCGCTCTCGCTTCCAATATTTTGAGTGTGAAAAAATGGTAATGTTAAGTTGGTGGTCAAATTACCAATACCTAAACTAAACATGGCATTAAATAAATTTCAAACCCCCACAGTCACCATGTAACAATGAGTTTCTCTAACTTAAGTGCATTACCCGATGCTCTTACGGTGAAGGAAAAACATCGTGAGGAAACCTGAACATTCGAACAGCTGAGTGTGTAAGAGGGTAATTGCACAAAAGATCCTAAAGGGTCGAAGTGTATCCGAAAGGGCCCATCTGTAAGATAAGATAAGATAAGATAAGAATGGTGAAGTTAAGTTGGTGGTCAAGTTACCAATAAACATAACTTGGCTAATATTATGCCCGTCACAAGATACGTCAACGTAAAACGTCAACGTAAAGCCATAGAAAACTGACATGTTTGACGCACCTTTAGACGAACATTTTTAAACCAATCGCGTCACGCCAGTAACACGTAGGCGCTAAGACAAGAGTTATAGGAAATCTATTAGAGCGCTAACCAGATCCTAAAGTTATAAATAAGTGTTACGATTTGGAGTTAGAGCGCGCTATAACTCTACTATACCCCCGAATTGGGCACACTTTTTATATCACCTTAGGTTGTTTAATGGCGGTAAAGCGGAGTTACGGAATGAATTAAGAGATATAATAAAGCTATAAGAGAGTTATAATAGCGATAACTGAAACTACAAGGGATAAAAAGGTGTTAAATAGGCGAAAATTAACACCTTTAGTGGTACAATAGAGTTCAATATCGCTTATTAACTCTTTAGAAGCTAAGAGGGCTGCAAGCAAGTGAATACTAACTCCTTAAGCGGTACAGTAGAACTACAATGTCGCTCACTATATCTTTTAGTGATAAGAGGGTGGCAAATAGGTGATTATTAACTCTTTCAGCTCTAGTATAGATCCACAAAGGTAGAATTTTTTAACATCTAATAAGATACTTTTTTTATTTCATCAACATGAAAACATGTCATATTTGGCGGATCCAATACCGAATGGCGGATTTGTAAAGTCAAACTACATAGTGAAGGTGATAACGAGTAAATACATTTTGCAATTAGTGGAAAAAGTTGACTTTTTACTGCGAAGGAAAGTACACTGTGAATGAGTATATGTATTATTAACAAATAATTTAAGCGCCCTATGTCTGTTTTATATTTAGTGAGAAGAAATATTTTATTAGATATGGAGTGACATAAACTTTTATAATAATCTAATAAAACGTTACCTTTTCTAGTTTTAAGTGTTTCGTGCAAGTAGTATTAGAACACAATGAAGCACAATACTTCAATTAAACCGTGTTTCCTTTTGTTTTTCTAACCTTAGTCAAATCAATTCGTAATCTAAACGCCATGTTTCAACAAGTGAACAAATAAGGGGTACAGAAGTGGTATTAAGATCAATTACTCTACCTAAGGTTATACAGAAGTCACGTTAAGTACTAAAAGTTCTATAATAGCGAAAATATTTCTACTATATGACTTTAAGTAACACAAGAGAGTTTTATACCTCTTTAGGCATTTGGTGCTATAAAAGATTTTATAAGCACCATTGTAGAGCTTCTAGCGGTAATTAATGCTGTCGTGGAACTCTAGGTTCTTGGCGAGAGCTTATTGTCACTTGCATAGCACTTTGGGAGGTTGTAGTCAATGCTTACTTCTTATTTAGATCTTATAGTATTAAGATACACTTAAAGCTATAATATAAGATGCTTAGCCCCTATTATAGTGTTAAAAATCTCTGCTCTATGTCTTTAACCTTTAAGCTCACCCTGCTATCGCCCTTATAAATCTGTTGTATAGCTTTAAGTGATACATTTTGCTTGTCTACGCTCTTATGTCGCCAAAAGTTGTAAGTGTTACTGATATAGAACCTTTATAACTCGTTAAGTTCTAAAACAAGCTCTAATTGACGCCTATATGTTTGTTGGGTGGTAGACCACGTGACTTTTCATATCAGCGGCAGCGAATAGAAACGCTGTTTAGCGTAATGCGTTTTGTCTGGGGCCACTGTTTATTATTACGGCTACGGAATTTATCACGGAATAGAAAAAACAGTGGAAGTGGCATGAGCTTCGCTTAGTATCAGACCTGTTGTCGCCAATACCATAGGCGATCGCGGAAAAAGTATGGTAGGTTGCGCGGAACTCCGCATAACCATGCCACACGTAACACGCCCACTTGACACTTCTACTGTTTTTTCTGTTCTGTGGAATTTATGAATCAGAGGTTAAGTTTACGTTTTAAAAGGATAGAAATATTTTAAATAAAAAATAACTTAGACGTCTAGCTAGTCGTGAAAGCTGACAAAGGCATGGGAGCTAATAACCTCAATGTTTACGTAAACAATAGAGATAAACAAATCATTCTGACAATGAGTTCTGTCAGCGTTTACACTGTTCGTCAAACGGGGCCGTACCGAACAATGGTGTTTGGAATAACACTCGTATCCCGGATTCTAATATAATAATGAAAACGCAATCATAATGTGCTGATTATTGTTTAAAATGCGAAAAAAAGTAATATAAAAAAAACTAAACGTTCTGGCTTCGTACGAGTGTCTATGTATGTACGTATGTACATATATAACCTCTTTATTTACAGTCACCAGCAATAAAATATTATCCAAAATTGGGCGCAAAAATATCTGACACGTTTTTATTACTAGGGGTATAAGAGCGTGTCGGATATTTTTGCGCCCAATGTTGGGTAATATATTATTGCGACTGTACAAAAACAAAAATATTAAGTACAATATTGTTATTAAACTAAATTTACAAAGGCGAACTTATACCAAAATGGGATCTCTTGGTATGAATGTTGGTATAAGAAACTTTTTTTAAGAAATTATTAACATTATAAAGAAAGACAGTTATAACTCAAAAAAAAAAGTCAAAGTCGGTCCATCCGTTTGAGAGCTAAAGATGCTACAGACATACACACACACATACAAGTATACAAAAATAAAAAACAAAGCTTTTAAGAACCTAACTGTTGTTTGGATGATGTCGTCAACATAATGTTAGTTATCATGTATAGTTCAGGAAATATGAATTATCCGTCTGCAATCTTCACTAAGATCTTTTTGTTAACATTAAACAAAAGGTAATCGTTAAACTGCCCTCGTTCTTCAAACAGAACTTGGGCTTGAAAGGTTAAGGTTAGGTCCGGTAAGTCTTAACGAAGAAAAAAAGATAGCACACATATTAGCGCGTGCATTCTCAATTAGGCAGCCTTATACGTTCGAGAAGCCATGCTGCCAAATTGAATACACGCGCTGAAATGTATTTTGTTCGTTTTGACGGGACTACTTAAACTCGCCGCTTGGATATCACTCCTGCGTTCGCTCACCTTTGCTTTAGAAAATAATCACTACCCTGAACAAGTCGACACACGTTAAAAGAGCCCTGAGCGACCTACCTGCGCAGTGAGCAAATTACGGTGGGCGCGACGGGGGGAGCGTAAACTGCTCCGCTTTGCTGCCACGCCATTGGTTCCCAGTAATACACTCTTATCTCTGATTGGTTTGTCAATAGAAAACATGCAAAAAAAAAAACCTCTTCCTTAACCGGGAATCGAACTATGGATTTTTGAAAATTTGCTAGCCTTAAGCAGGAATCGAACTGGTCGAATATGACAAAACAATAAAGTCGTGTTTTATGATACAGATCGAAAGGGTCATTGATAGTGATCATTTATGTCTATAACACATACACCTTTAAATTATATAGAGACCGTAAAAAATCCTTCTCTATTTTGTCATATTCGACCAGTTCGATTCCTGTTTAAGCCAAACAAATTTTCAAAAATCCATAAATGTAGTAATATTTTTTTTCAAGAATAAAAGTAAGTCTCCTTAGCGTAGAATTTGCTATTTCTAATATTTGAGGTAGTTTCCGTCCATATGCCGCTCGTTTTTCCACACTGTATAGATAGCCTAGGCAATCGTATCCATTAATTACTACCCATCGTGGCGTAAATGAATCAACACTGACCAATTAATTCTAATAGAGAGTTTACTTTTAATTACGCCGTTTAAATTGAACTATTGCCGAATTAAATGACCCTAGGGTTCTCCTGATTATCTATTCGTTTATTTAGGATATAACAATGATTGAATGTTAAATAAATATTTTCCTGGCGTGGGTATTATTTTAAAATTAAAATTAAATCATGCTTTCGACGTAGCCATTAAATTTTCGGATATATAATGAAAAACACAGAAGACAAGCTCCAAAAAATTGACCTAATCCCAAACTAAGTTCTAGACATATTACTAGTTATAAGCCTAAAGCTTAGTTCAGGGTACTAGATAACAATAAACATAATACATGGAGTAATACCTACATAGGTACTTAAATACTTACAAAACATATCGCTGATCGCACAAATCTTTACCCTTACCGGGAATCGAACCCATTAATCATGGCATGGCATGGCATTCGTAAGCATGGTCACTACCAACTAGGCTAAAATTTAGAAAGAAAGATAAGCAGAGTGGAGTGGAGCAGTGCCAATATTAACCAATAGAATCTAAACTAACGTGCACAAGGCGCGCTCGACGTGACCGCATGCGTCTTCTATTGGTTAATATTGGCACAGCTCCGCTCCGCTCGTCTCCGCCTCAGTGGAGTCGCAGCCTTACAATAACAAAAACATCATGCTACACGACCAGCTCAGTAAGATGCTGCGACTTATTGTCAAATCGCTGATTTTTAACTGGACCAATGGAGATTTCTTCTTCTCTAAATTAAGGTTATTAATTATAAATCTTTTGCCGAGCCTTCCTTTATAGTAAGTAATACAATTTAATAAAATTACAACTCTTTCACAACGACCGGTCACGTGCTACCTGCATCCACCGGGTTCCCGCAACCTTCACGAGGTTGTCGGACCATCTCGTGGTCTACCCACGCTGCGTCTTCCGACACGTGGTCGCCATTCGAGAAGCTTGTGGCCCCATCGGCCATCAGTTCTACGAGCAATGTGCCCCACCCACTACCACTTCAGTTTGGATATTCTTCGGGATATGTAGGTGACTCTAGTTCTCCTGCGGGTTTCCTCATTCCCTCTCCATCGCCCCGGTGGATGCAGGTAGCACGTGACCGGTCGTTGTGGCGATCCTTGGGGAGGCCTATATGTCCTGGGTATTGATTCTCTCAAAAGCAAAGGTGAGCGAATGCAGGAGTGAAGTCCAAGCGGCGAGTTTAAGTAGTCCCGTCAGAGCGAGCAAAACACATATTAGCGCGTGCATTCTCAATTAGGCAGCCTTATACTTACGTTCGAGAAGCCATGCTGCCAAATTGAATACACGCGCTGAAAATGTGTTTAGTTCGCTTTGACGGGACTACTTAAACTCGCCGCTTGGACATCACTCCTGCGTTCGCTCACCTTTGCTTTTGAAAGAATCACTACCCTGCAGTGGACGTCTCGTTTGGCTGAAATGATGATGATCAATGATGACAACTCTTTCAAGGTTTTACTCATTAAGTTTAAACGCGGACCTTGTCGCAGGAAAAACATTATTTTCACGCAAACATAATCTAAACTCATCCAATGCGAGTCAGGTTCCGACGTGGACCACTAATAGGCAAACTACAGGAAAATGACAGCATCGTGACTTTAGCCGTGTCGTGTTCATAAATAGTAGAATATATTATTTGGTCTGCGTTGTAGATTCGGGAGTTGAAATCTTGAAAAAGACAGTAAGCTCACGTGGGAACCACATGTTCAGAAGATCAAGTCCAAACTATCGTCATTAACCGGTGCTCTTCGTGGTGTGTCACGGTGTCTTCCCCTTAAAGTTCGCTACTTAGTTTATAACTCGTTAATTAAGCCCCACATTGATTACTTAATAGAGATATGGGGGACTGCACCAAAAATACATCTAAAAAAATTACAAATCGCACAAAATAAATTAATAAAAACTTTATTTAATTACAACTATTTAACTCCTTCTAAGACGCTATATAAAAACACAAAAATATTCAGCATTACGCAAGCATATATCTACAATACATGTATATTGGTGCGAAAAATACTGAATAAGGACATCCACACGAATATGAATTTCAAAACAAAAGCCCTCGTTCAAAGAATTACACTACGGAATGCAGATCAGTTAGTTTTGAGAACCCCTAGAACTAATTACGGTAAAAAGTGCATTAGTTTCGAAGGTGCCAAATTATACAACAAATTGCCAAGAGACATTAAAGATACCAAGTCTATGGTTAGCTTTAAAAAATATCTGAAATTCTACATTGCTAAGAATATAGCGCCATGTCCTTAAAAGCAATAAAAAAAAAACACATATATATTAAATATAAAATACTTTCATTTTACTATAAACACTAATTTTATTATATCATAATTAATAAATAAATTCTAAATAAATCAAACTTATTAATATGAGCACACCTAAATATGCCACATCCAACCGCGCGATATGGCGCACCGTCTTATCTTATTCCTACATCGCTGTATCTGAGGTGCAGTTGGTGACGCATGATTACATTTAAAGTAATATTAATGTAATGAATTTCTACCCACTATGATTTTTATATCATGTTACTTTTTTTTTTTATATAACATCTGTAAACACTGTATGCTTAGTCTTAGTTTTAACCTGTAACCTTTCTCATGTAAGTGAATTCTGTAATTCTTTATGAGAAATAAAGCTCTTTAAACACAATCGCAATTTTAAGGCATTCACGACCGCTCCAAAAAGCCGAATAGAGCATCGCCGCCCCAAAATCGATCGTAGATCGAGATCGATAGCGTTCAAAAGTACTTGGCACGGTCCGTTGGATTTCCAAATGGACGGAAAGCCAGCGCGACGCGTCGACGTGCCATTACTGTCAAGTAAATAGGAGCTATCATTTTTATTGTTTATTTTATTTATTTATTTATTTAAAAATAAGTACACAGCATAACAGTATTACAATACAGCACTGTGAATTACATACTAAATATAAATTAACAAAGACAATCAAATTAATAATAAAAACAAAAGGTATAATGACATGACATATAGATACTTAGGTACTAGGAAAAGATTATTTACACCGAAGAAAGGCGGACATCCATCTTCTCGCATAACTTCAAACATTCAATACACACAACCTTCCATCCACTGGCAAATACATCACAATCTGGGGCAGACTCTACCAGCGTGTTCACCAAATGCAAGGCGAACCAGTGGCGACTTGGACGGAAGTCAAATTTCGTCATCGAGGGGACGAAAAGACGTACCACCATAACGTTGACAATACGATAACATGTCGAAAGCAATTAGCCATTTCCAAGTAGAATAGCCCTTTGTGCTTGTTTGTCGCTCTATGCTATAACTAAATAATGGTTAAAGAATTATCAACAAGTTTTTAGAGTTGTAGGTAATTCTGTAGCTCTGTCTACCCCACTCTGGGATTACAGGCGTGAAGGTATGTATGAATGTCTGTATAAACCGCTTATATCTCCAAGGTAAATATTTAGCTTCGGATATATTAATATTCAGAACTTAGTATCTGAGAACTTAAAAACAGGATGTAAAACTTGTCTATAATGTTATTACATCTAAGAGCACTGCAATGGTAATTTACCAGATCATGATCACAATTACGGCGGAATACGATTTAACCTCAACTTCCGAGACTCGTTGTTCACGACTGCTTTACCTACGTAATCATACTAACTGCAGTAATAAGATCTGATAAATATCGTTGTTAAAAAAAAAACGCGGAACATCTTTACATATTATAAAACAAAGTCGCTTCCCGCCGTCTGTCCCTCTGTATATATACGCTTAGATCTTTTAAACTAGGCAACGGATTTTAATGCAGTTTTCATCATTAATAGAGTGATTCAAAAGGAAGGTTTTTATGTATAATAAATTCTTGATAACTCACATAAACCGGAGTGAAGCGAGGGTGGGTTGCTAGTATGATATAATTGGCGCATTTATTTAGTTATTGCACCAAAATATTACATTTTTCTTTCAAGAATTTACTGCCTAATGCGCATTTCATGTAAGGTGATGCCATTCACTCAAGGTCATATAGCTAACGTTATCAATAGGTAATGTTACATCGACGTTGTGTATTTTAAAGCTGTCAATAACAAGTTTTTTAAAGATAATAATATTTTACTACTTTTATTTGTCACATGAAGGAAAAAGACAGCTACGATTTGTCTGTCAGATGTTATCTGGAGATTGTGATGGCCTATGGCCAAAACCAACTGTGCAAGGCATGTTATAGCATAAGAGTTACTATAAATATAGGTCAAGTAACTTAACAATGTGTAAACAGGGCCTAAGGCTAACTTGACTTAATAAAATTTACTTGACAGAAGCGCGTAGAGCTAACCCAATGACGTGGTTTTGTGTAGTCCAAAAGAGAAAATACTCTTTAACCGAACAGTTGTCCTTGCATGTGATATCCATGGACTTATTTCATTAATAAATCCAAGGCGATTGTCTATAAATAACTCGACACATGTGTGAAATACACCTTAACATCAGTGAAAGCCTTAAAATAAAAAAATCTACATCCCAAAAGGGTTTATTAAAAAAAATGCCGAATAAACTGTAGTTGGTGTAACACGTTGATTAAAAAGTAGTAATTACTGTTTGGTTAAATTCAAATTGAATCGAATGAGTTATCGTCGTTTTAATCACCATTCTGCGGGCGGGTAGCGTCAACATCACGGTTCAGTGCCGTTTGCGGCAAATTGACCGTGCAGTTGCCGCTTGGAAAAAAGGAGGTTATATTGTGGTGGAATCAATTCGAGTAGGTAAGTATTATGTTTCTGTGATAAAACATGTTTTTTGCTTGTTATTAGGTATTACTTACAGCATTTTTTGCACAAAAAATGTCTATGGTCTCCAGACAATGACAATGACTGGTGACTGGTGACAGGTGACAGGTGACAATTCGGTATACATTGCAAAGTTAACACGCTGATATATCATTGGGTTTCATTCAAATTGCACCATGTACACTGAAATGTCACCTGTTACCTGTAATTGTCAGGTTGGTGAATTAGGGGGCAGGTGGACTGTGTGCTCGTTTCTTTTCTCCATGTCATAAGTTCAATTCAGAATGTCAGTGTTTCATGTAGTTTAGTTTGTTTAATTTTAGTTCTAAAGCGATTAGTTTACACCGCCTGCCATGTATTTGCGTCCTTAGATTTCTCTGTCCATGGTTGTCTGGAAGAGATCGCTATTTATCGTATATAAAAAATACTTGCCCTATTTTATTTTTTGGTGTTCAATAAAGATTATTTCTATTGTATTGTAATGTAATCCTAAATAAATAAGAATAAAAATATGATTAACGCAAGATGACTTTACTGCGTATTTGCATATTTGGCTCGTTGATGCGTGTCAAAAAACTGTCAATGACGCGGTTACGCGTATGTGCGAGGAGTATTGGGTTTAATTGTGAAATAGAAAAATAATGCCAGTGTTTTGACAACTGTGCCCTTTACTTACACATAGCGATTACCTCTCTAATATTCGAAATACGCAAATACTCAACGCCAAGTGAAATGTCACCATTGTGTAATCTAACATCTTGGATCGTCTGGGGCAAACATAAACCGTATTTCAACCGTTTATCAAAAATAAAATAATATAAGTATGCAATGCTATTACACTAGCATTGAAGGTGCAAATTTCCTGTTATTTCCGTATACCGTAAAACGGGGTAATTAGGAACTAAGGGGTAAATAGGAACACAAGCTAAAATGAATACCCCTCAGTTCCTATTTACCCCGTTTTACGGTACTAACAGTATTGCAGGAAAATGTTTAAAATGTGCTCATTTTGTATGAGGAATAACCAAATAAGGTTTAACGACGGCCATAATACTAAAATTTCGGATCACTGAACGATACCGAATGGTTTTATGGCGTATATGGTAGAAGGATGGCTTAGGAGTAGGGTAGCCATATCTGCACCGTTCCTTAAAACTTGAGGCAAATGAACACTAGGGAAAGCAATTTAACCGATTATAAGACGTTTTTGTATGAAAATGACCGGTTATAACCGATTATTTGCATTCCCTAATGAACACACAGGCCCACTGATGGTAAGTAGGATCTGATACCTATAGATATTTTCGATCTTTAGGGGTACAATCGCAAGACTGTAATCCTAATATTGTCAATGCATTGCCAAACCTGAGGATTAAGGAATTCCTATGTGCTAATAATTTCACCGGTTGTTTTATTCCGATGCTGGAACACAAGAATGCAAACTTTGTTGTTTGGCGGTAGGTTAAAGGATAAAGTAGGTAGTTGTAACAATTCACGTGGATCCTAGACAATTGCCTTCTCATTGCCTTAAATAAAGGTAAAGTATTTAGCATACTACAATGAAGCCTACTTTTTTCACGATTGCATAAGTGTAATAGTTCAACTCAAAGTTAAATAAACAAAACCAAAATCCTATTTCACATATATCCACCTCTCTAAGTAGGGTTTAATATTCAAAAACCGGTACAATATGTCGCCAGTTTTTAGACTTTCCCAGATATTTTCGGAAATCAGGCCACCCTACTTAAGAGGTCACAGAGATGCTACTTTGGATTTAAATTCGCCTGTCAGAATTGAGAAATTTAATATCCCAAGTAAGGCCTACTTTAATTTTAAATGTTTTTTTAATAGTTTTACTTCGCTAGTTTGAGGTACAAAAGAGCCATTTTCATCTTTTAAAAAAATACACTTTAGTTTCAGTCTTATAGAGAAGAAAAACGAGCGAACAGGCCACAATGCTAAGCGAAATCTGGGACCCAAAAACATTTAGATTCTCAAGGTGCCACGGTATATGCCCAGATATCCCATATCTCATATATTTTCAATAGCTATATACTTACATAGAACCAATCTTAGCAAGTTAACTCTACTGAATTGATTCATGAGGACCTACTTACAACGAGTTACCAACAAGTGCAAATGATATTGATACGATACGGACGATGTACGTTGACGAATTAATAATAACTAATGGCTTGTATGTCCACAAGTGCACGCTTGGTCCCGTGTGAATGCCGGGTTAGAATACTGCCACTTCATGTCTTCCCGTGGATGACATAAGAGGCGACTAAGGGAATAAAGGCTTGTAGTACCGTTAGGCGATGGGCTTGCTCCCACTAATACAGAATTGTCAAAAAGAGTTGTTGGTAAGTCTGTAGTTCTGCCTACCCCACTCTGGGAATTAAGGCATGAGTTTATGTATGTATGTATGTTGTATATCCAAGTTATAAGCCACAATCATGATGATGAGAAAATGGACTTGAAATTGCTATTCTCACCTGTTTACACCCTTTGTTTGCCCAGCGAACTCGTGGGTTTTTTCTAATTGTCCGCACTGTGAACAAGGTGGGAAAATAAATTCTTACTACTCCGCGTTCTCAAAGTCCCACTAGTTCGCACTCAATGTTAAGGGAGCAGAATAGTGAGAATTTGTTTTTACATCTGTTCGGTGTCCGGAGAACTCGACAAAAACCCACTAGTTCGCAGTGCGAATAAAAGAGTGCGAACAAGTAGGAATAGTCCGACTTGGGCTTGCGTGGATAAACAAGTCGCACAGCTAGTACTCAAAATACAATTGTATTTTAAAATCAACTTTAATACAACTTCTATGAACTCTAGCAAGGATTTTGAGTTTATACTGTTTGGATCTAGCAGTGTGTGTGTATGATCAGGCAGGTCTAAGGGACCAGCGGGCCTATTATGATCGTGTTTATCGATGTGTATAAAGCATCTGTCACTTTCTGACCTGTATGTAAGTGCGAGAAATACGGATGCTTTATCCACCGCGATAAGGGCGACCATAATACGGGCCCAAGGATTCTATTCTACTCGATAAAACCATATTGCTTTTGCGTTATGATAGCTCTTATTTACATGACATTTATGGCGCCCGAGTTAAAAATAATACAATATGACGAAGCAATATATCAAAGTAAGATGCGATGCGTGAGTTACGAGTAAGTAACAGATAAACATAAGCTCCCAGTACCTTTACGAGTATTCTTTTTTCTTAAGCACAGCTGAGAAGAGAGCCAAAATAAAAACGGCCAATCAGATGGTTTCAAATAGATTTCTGCAACCCGATAGGTATCTCTTTGCTGCATGCCGAGCAAACCTACGTGCGCATTGATCGAGTTATACATTGACGAGTTGGTATTTACGTAATTGAGTCGGAAGCTATTGTAGCTTTGCAATGTACTATGTACAAGCATGCGGGAATGGACTAATGAAAATGCGCTTTAAGCCGCAAACATACAGAGAGCGGAGGCGGCGCGGTGTGGCGCGGTCCATAGTATGGAATCCATACTATAAACGCCGCCATGGATTTCGCACGCATTTAGCGCTTTTCTCCGTAAAAGCAGACAATTGTTTAATGAGGGAGTATTTACATCATACAGGGTGTCCCATAATTGACACGTAACCCTGACACCGGAGATAGCCCACCCCTAGACCTACCAAACCACCCTAATAATATATATTTTTATATATATTTTGACGACGCGCTGGCCTAGTTGGTAGTGACCCTGCCTACGAAGCTAGCGGTCCTGGGTTCAAATCCCGGTAAGGGCAGATGTTTGTGTGATGAGCGCGAATATTTGTTCCTGAGTCATGGATGTTTTCTATGTATTTAAGTATATATTTCTGTATATAAGTATTTATATCGTTGACTAGTACCCATAGTACAAGTCTAGAGCTTAGTTTGGGACTAGGTCAATTGGTGTGGCAATTGTCCCCTGATTTTTTTTTTTTTTTTTTTTTTTTTTTTTTTTTTTTTTTTTTCTAATTATTTTTTGTTTTGGTAATAATTTTCATACAAAACTAGCTATCTTTATTAGCAATATCTCGAAAACCGTGCAACTTTTACTGAGGTCATGTTAGGCATGTAAGTCCGGAATTCTCAATCGTCATTTGTCCAATCTTCGTTAACTTCATCCTTATGTTATTTCCGCTTGAATTTAAAAATTATTTAATCTCGTTATAGTGCTTTACTAACAGTTGTACGACTTTGCTGAAGACCATTTTAGTACAAATGATAATTTGAACAAACGATATTTATTATTACAAACGTTATTAGGGATTTCGAGGTTAGCCCTTGTCTAACCAACTTTAAGAAACGTACTAGTAACTATTAGGTTTCGGGTAAAATTACGAGTATACCAGCATTATTTCATTGCTGTAAACATTATCAATAATCAGAAATTTCATGTTTGTGCAATGTGTCGAGATTGAGTCCCTATCTGCCTAGTAATGTAGGCCAATTTGTGCAACAATGTTCTTAATATTTAGGTTTTTTTTTTTCAAAGAATCATACAGCTCTATCGTTCAAAAAGCGCAATATACGTGCGTTTGTGAACAGCGCCTTATTAAACACCTTGTACATTCACCTTTAGCTACATAGAAACACGAGTCAAGGTGATTCGTGCGTTCCATCAAAGGGAAACTCTTTCTTAATAACGTCGCAAATGAGACGTAAGGGACAAATTTCCTTTTGCGCTCGTCAAAGTGTTTTTTATTTGTCTGAGCCTTTCAATATCCTGTAGCAGGTAATAAAATAGAAATATTTTATGGAGTACGTAAATGTTTGTTTCGGTACCAGATTTAGAATTATATTTGGAGATGACAGAAATAAAATATATGACAAAACTATACTCGTTTTTTCCTTAGCTGCCTAGAAAGGCAGATGTCAAACCGACGCTACTAGAGATGTTCCTGTTATGCTTAATACTCGTATATATTTTGGATGTAATGTATACTTAAATACTTAGTGCTAAAAGTGTCGAAACAATGAAGTTATTAGAAAACTAAAAACTTCCTGCGGCTCACGTCGTAACCCACGCCACTCGTCTTTTTGACCTCTCTTATACACCTGTTGCATAAACTACTATAAAGGAGTTATTGTATTGGAGTTGTTTTTAAATTATTTAAGTGTCAATATTTAAGTAATTACAAAAATTGTTTATTCAAATGTTCAATTGTTTTCTTTAAGCATTTAAAATATACTATGGTGACTTCATATTTATATTTTTACAATACAATCACGTTTGAGTAATACCAAGAAATTGTAACTAAATATTTTACTTAAAATATTTTGAAGATTCTGAGAAACGTTTATTCATTTATGACATTCGTAACAATGACATCAACTTTTTAGTAAGGCTCTTGGTCCATTGCCAGTGCGATGAGAAGCGATTGATTTTCTTGATCCTTTAAGTAAGTTCTCTTCTCTTCTAAAATGCAGGCTGTCAGGCACTTTGTGGACTTCAAAGTCATCTCTATGAATATTACATCCTTAAGCTTCAGTTTCATTTAGAGATAGCCGGCATGCTTTTTGTGATACTTTGCGCCACTGCAATAGCTCTCGGCTCAAAAATGTTAAAGGACCCTGTTAATGGTTTGCTTGAAGCATGCGGCCTACCGACTAATGAACCGGCCTTTACAGCCTGGTTGAGACTTAACACGATAGTATCAGATAGATGTGTATTAAGCATGCCAGGCGCTGCTGCGTCGATAGATCTGGGTCACCATTTGTATAATTTTGGCGATCATAAGCACGTGTATCGTAAGTATGGACGCTCACTTTCGGCATGCCGTGTCACTACTCACTAGCATCATCGCGTGAAAAAATGCGAAAAACCAAATCGAGGTGGATCGCAGTGTATCACGTATCAAATCATAGCTTCGTGTCATGTACAGTATCAAAAAACATCCATACTTACCGATCTTGATAGGCAAATCCGATCGCGAGCGTGTGGGGTATTTAATCAACACGTTGCAACCAACATGGATCACGAGCGATCAGATATTGTCGGGATCTTTTTGCATCCACACTAACGATCATGATACGTGTTAGTGCTATGCGATAGAGATACGATTCGGAAAAAAAAAAGATACAAATATGGACCCAGCTTAAAGGGATTCCTATGCATTTATTTCCGCTGCCCGCCGCTTACCAACGCCGTGGAAAGTTGACAGCCTATTCGCATGTAGTAGTGGGTAATAAGATCTCGTTCTTTATTACCACTTTACTGAACTACCACCCGGTAACAGTGTTTGCACCTTTATTTCTCGGGGTACTTAACAATCTTACCATCAGGTGGTCTTGTCTAAGCCATCAAAAAAGCATCAGGGCATTATGATTAGGGTCTGAAGACAAGCGAAGGAAGTTATAGCGTAGTAATGGATGAAATACCTAAAGCCGACAAAAGTCATTCAACTCGGTGCGTAATAACATTTTGAGCTGGATCCGCAGAATAAAGTACGATAAGAAAATTAAAGTAAACACTTCGTTAACATTGTAATTGTTGAATTTAAAAATGCACAGGTTGACGGTAAGTGGGCGTTTCTTAGAAATTAATGTCTAAAATTAAGAAACGTTAACTTTTCCGCTGAGTTACGAAAATTAGCTATACTGTTATAAGACAAAATGGTGGTATCTCAGACAAAACTCCTGTAGCAAGTGCAAGCATATTACTAACGGGTGAGGATTGAATATGCTTCGTTTATTAAATTTGAGATATTGCTAATTGGCGTTGAGAGTAGTATATATAAATGTACGACTAATTTTCGCAACTCAGCGGAAAAGTTAACGTTTTTTAATTTAAGTCCTTGACTAGGTACAAACTGTCTAAGAAACGCCCAAGTACCTAACATTAACATTTAGGCGACGGGTAGGGCAATCGACTTTAAATACTGTATTTGTGTAAGTTTTTTTGTATTTATTATTTATTATTATTATAAATATTTATTAATGCATCTACGTAACTTTTTGTTTTCAATATTATTATTTTTTAAACATATTTATGCTGTCGCACTTATTGAACCAAAAATAACGATATCTACAGAAAAAATGATTTTGTACCGCCACAAAAAAAGAAAAACCCTGTACGGAGCACTCAGTGCGCGAGTCCAAAACGCCATTACCGATTTTTGGAATATTAAATTTTGATTTTACGTTTTGTTTAATAAGGATGTTTACATAAATCATCAAACAAACAAACAAACAAACAAAGTGCAACAAAGTTCTACGACTGTAAGCAAATAACCTCGACTGTACTGTTAAATTTGCACTCATTAATACGACTCCTGCAATAAATCATTGAAATTGATAGCTGTCAAAAAGTCCATTCTAATTGTGAAATATGATGTGAAAATTCTATAAATATCGCAAAATTAAGGAAATTTGATCTCAAGCTTTAACAGTAAGTGTGGAATTTAATTGCTTAAATAAATTGCAGGATTGTTTGACAGTTGTACGCGTTCAGTGCCAAATACTACAGTATCGGGTGATTTTGAATGAGAATCGGGGAGATGGGCATCGAATGTATTTTAAACGTAGCATCCGGATAATTGGTTATTTGACCATGCGAAACAGCTTATAAAACTTCTTTCTCACTTTAAAGTTAAGCGCTAAGCAATAAGTATAAAAACTCAAATTGAGTTTAAAAGCGTGGTTTTGGTGCTTGCCTTATCTTTGTCTAAGATGGTATCTATTGTATCAATGTTTACACTCACTAGCTTAGAATTTTTATAGGTTATGCATGTAATATTTATTTCTTAAATAAGTGAATTATTGTTATTGTTTTGAAAAATAAAGATCTTTAAACCGAAGATCAACTTAAATTTTGAATACAAAGCGCCACACCTTTAACAATATTTAATGCACGATAACTTCCGAGTGTATTCATAACTCATTTATTTTCTATAGATACACAAAAATACACTGTTGTATACCCGTATTCACAAACCTCACTATGAGGTCTCACAGTGCTCACGAACGCACAGGGTGGTTCAAATCGTTTCATAAACAAAAGGTCGGTCAAAAAGAACCAATCACAAAGCAGTATTGAACGCAGTGCATTTACTCAGTGAATGATCCCTTAAGTATTGTTTGTGAATACGGGTGTAAGTTTCAACCTCATGAAGATATTAAGATGGTAATGTCATCATTTGAAATAAACTACTAAAACCAAAAGCACCAGAACTTAAGCAATATCAACTTTATCTCTATTTAACAAATATGTTGCCTCTACTTCAAAAGGAACCAACAGTCGCGCGCACCTTGTTTGTGTTTACGGAAATTAAACAAATAACTTGTGTAAATAATTTTATATTACGTTTTATTTATTACTAGAGACCGCTTGTGACTTCGCATGCGTAGAATTAGTTTCCCACTACTCCCTAATTTAACCCCTTTAGGGATCAGTTTTCAACAATCCCTTCTTAGTGCACCCCTAGGATATCCAAATAATTTTCCCTCTAAAATTCAAGTCCCTAGGTTCAGCGGTTTTGGCTGTGTGTTGATCAGCATGTCAGTTTTTTCTTTTTTATTCCTTCGAGTGGCAAGCAACCGTATAACGGCTGCTGTCAAAAAACAATTTATACTTTATGACATTAACTCAAAATTCAAATTGAAACTAACTATAGTTTTCTTGCCGCTTGAAGGGATATATGTATTAAGGTACTTAGACAGATTTCCAAGAACCCTACTGTTGATACAGTGTCTACAAAAGACCCCAGATACCAAGTAATGCACAGATTAAAATTATTCATTTATTTGAAGTTCCTCCCACAATAAATTAAAGAAAATGTAAATGTACAAATGGCGACATACTCCTAAGGGTACGGATCCACTGAAGCGGAGACGAGCGGAGCTGTGACAATATTAATCAATAGAAGGCGCATGCGGTCACGTCGAGCGGCCCTTTCGCGAGTTAGTTTAGATTCTATTGGTTAATATTGGCACAGCTCCGCTCCACTCCGCTCATCTCCGCCTCAGTGGAGCCGCAGCTTATGACACACAATGACACAATATACCAATAACAGAATATAACTGGCGGTTATAGGGATTAGTGAACGCGCTGGTTTTCTGTTATCTGTGTCGATGATTCTACACCAAATTGGCGTGAGGATGACTATTGTAAACAACCGGAGTGGAATCTCTGTTGACAAGCGGTTATGTTTCAGTGCACGCGCTGTGTTAACTATGTTATGTCACACTACGGTTTTGTGCACGGAATAGAAAAAACAGTGGAAGTGGCATGAGCTTCGCTTAGTATCAGACCTGTTGTCGCCAATACTCAAACTATCATAAAAACAATACGCCACCATGGAAAATGTTTTTGGTACGGCTATCGTTTCTACACTCCAAAATAGCACAATAAGGCATGCCTCTGGATTTATATTTCCTATTTTAGAAATATCAAAATATCAAAATATCGAAAAAAGCGAACGCGGCTAAAGTACGTTAGGTTATGCGGAGTTCCGCATGCCACACGTTGCACGCCCACTTGACACTTCTACTGTTTTTTCTGTTCTGTGGTTTTGTGAGTGGAAAAATAATGGGTTATTTACATTTGTTAATTCAAACAAACGGCGAAATATTTCGTCGGGGTTTAAAAAGTTTATTTTATAACTGGATCAGTTATTGACAACATGTAGATGTTTTAAGGTTCCGTAAGCAAAACGTAGAAAGGGAGAAGTGCTTTACTGAAGATAATAGACCGCGGGAAACGCCACGCGCCGTTCCAATCTTTGTTCCGAACCGTTCGTGTAAATGCAACTGTAATAGTAAAATAGTAAAAAAAATACGGTTCGGAACGAAGATTGGAACGGCGCGTGGCGTTTCCCGCGGTCCGAACTTTACGTGTAAAGGCCGCTAATATCGGTGTGTGCTGGTTAGCCTATCATCATCATCATCATCTTACGATGGCAAACTCAAGACTATGCAATCTTACGATGGTAATCTCAAGACTGTGCATTACATTAAATTTTTGTATGACATTCCTTTACAGTTCTCTCGAGTTGTTCCGCTCGAAAGGTCAAACGCTGGTCAGTCCAAAAAAAATAAAAATATAGACATGAGTAGATCCCGTTATCTTGTCGCATTGACGTCGCTCTGTTGTAGGAATTAAATGTTTATTTTATCGACCAAGACTGTGCATTACATTAAAATTTTGTATGACATTCCTTTACAGTTCTCTCGAGTTGTTCCGCTCGAAAGGTCAAACGCTGGTCAGTCCAAAAAAAAATATATAGTCATGAGTAGATCCCGTTATCTTGTCGCATTGACGTCGCTCTGTTGTAGGGATTAAATGTTTATTTTATCGACCCTCTATATCGATGTTTGTAGTTTATATTTTAACGCCAGAATGCGACTGATTTTTTGCCTTTTAAATTTCTGCTAAATCTCAATATGGCGTAGGTATTAAAACTTCTTGATTAAAAATAAAAAGATTTCCTCATTATTCTAACAAGATGCGAGAAACTTGTATAAATAATTTACCTATTTGCAACTATGTGATCCCATTATTTTCTATGACATTTTTAGTAGTGATTGTCTTTGACTCATTGTCAGTGGCGTGACATATACCTCTAAGTACAATACCATCGACATTTAAATAGTCGATAAAATAAATATTCAATCCCTAAAAAAAGTGACGTCAGTGCGAGAAGATAACAGGGTCTAGTAATGAGCATTGCAATGGACAGTTAAAACACTTAAAGAATGATAAATTTCAATTCCACGCGCCTATTTATTCAAGATGGCGCGCAAAACAATCGATAATCATACATCGGAACGCAATCGCTTTGTTTCATCATGATATAATGGATTATCAATCTACGTTGATTGAACAATGCTCTGTTAATATAGTTCACTTGACAATATCTCAATTAGATCTCAACCTAATTAGCAAGCCGTTATCGTCGTTACGGACAAATGATCTGAGAGGATTCAATATAAAGGAGGATTTGCAATTAATTGAAATATAATCACAATGCAAACAGTTGTCCTTTACATGTGTAAATGGAATACGAGCAAACATTCAAACTAGACGTAGGTTATGGCTCTACAAGTCGTTAATAACTCTAATACATAGAGCGCAATAAATTTTTAAAGGTCCCATCGAGCAGCAATATTATAATGTAAACGAAGATTTAAGTCTCAGTTAATAAAATTGCAGGTTAATTGGGCTATTTCTGATACATTGCGTGGCGAATTAATATTATCAAAAAAAGAATTACAAGTTATATTAAAGATATTAAAAATACACATGTTTTTTTGTTAATTAGGATGTATATTAAACGTTGTAAAAATTTTTTGCTCGTATTCCATTTACTCACTGTACAAGTTTAGAATCAACCTGTATGTAGTCGTGGATATACTGGTGAATTGTAAACAATCGATCTTCATCATCATCATCATCATCATCATCATCATCATCATCATCATCATCATAATCATCATCATCATCATCATCATCATCATCATCATCATCATCATCATCATCATCATCATCATAATCATCATCATCATCATCATCATCATCATCATCATCATCATCATCATCATCATCATCATCATCATCATCATCATCATCATCATAATTTCAGCCCATAGCAGCCTGCATCCACTGACTTCGACTTCGTTTTGTGTGTTTGTGTTGTTGTATTTTTTTTTATATTGTTAATTGTAGGTATACCTATTGTTTTTTTGAATAAAGGGGGTTAAACGTTTACAAGACCCAGTCAACATTTTTATGTTTATTTTTGTTGTACTTATCGCAAAAACTAAAACATACAAGCATCAAATTATATTACAAACAATGACAAACGTTGAAGAAAAATCACAAAATACAAAAAAATGGTAAAGTGTGAGTTGGGCTCGCGCTGATTCTATTTGAAATCGAATTTAAATTGAAATGTAATATCTATATACCTACTGTGTACGGAACCCTCAGTGCGCGAGTCCGACTCGCACTTGACCGCCTTTTTGTACTATGTCTGTTGTGTTGCTTGTTAAATAAATGTTATGAGTTTGAGTCAAGTACCACTTAACTACCTAAAATAGTCTAGGTGATGCTACAAACTTCCATAAACTATTTGGGGCGGATAGCAGACTTATTGGTTTAGGGAAAGCTTACGACTTAACAAGACTTAACGCCTGGCCAACGTTCCCAGTTAGTTTTAACTTTGCAGCGGTTTCTAAGTTGTTTTCTGTCCTAATAGGTAGCGGGGAAGCCAGTTACTGTTGTTTATAACAACACTTACATGCTAGTTTCATTTGTGACTACTTATCTTATCTTATCTTACAGATAGATGGGCCCTTTCGGATACACTTCGACCCTTTAGGATCTTTTGTGCAATTATTACCCTCTTAAGGTGCTTTTCCACCGGCGACGCGAGGCGAGACGCGGCGGGACGAGAATTGAAATTTGTATTGAAAAATCGCGCAACCTCCTCACGCGAGCGCGGTGGAAATGGGTGTTTTAATACAAATAAAAATTCTCGCGCCGCCTCGTCTCGTCTCGCGTCGCCGGTGGAAAAGCACTTTTACACACACTCAGCTGTTCCAATGTGCAGGTTTCCTCACGATGTTTTTCCTTCACCGTAATAGCGTCGGGTAATGCACTTAAGTTATACAAACTCATTGTTATTTATACGTTGCCAAATTGAATACACCCGCTGAAATGTGTTTTGTTCGCTTTGATGGGACTACTTAAACTCGCCGCTTGGACATTCGCTCCTGCGTTCGCTCACCTTTGCTTTTGAAATAATCACTACTACCCTGGACTTGTTACTAAAAATACTAAAATCGCTATATGTTTGCCTACAATGTTTGAAAAGTTTCATCAATTCCCCATGGATCCCGTCATCAGATTCAGATTTCGTGACAATGAAACCACTTCGGAAACATAGTGTATCAAGCAAAAAAGATTTTTTAAACCGGTCCATAATTAATTGAGAAACCTGTGAACTTACATAAAATAAAACCTCCTCCTTTTTTGAAGTTGGTTAAAAAATTAAATAATACTGCCTTTAAAATAAAGATCCATTGCCAAGAAAAGAAAAAGATTTTCCTTTGTTTCTATGACTGAAAAACAAATTAAAAATTGACTCTATTGTATTCACAATAGGTTTATTCTCCATTGGCAATTTAGTTATGGATGGGCCTTAGATATCACGATTGAAATAAAACTAGGTATTTGATTAATGAAGTTCTACAAAAAGATTACCAAAAACAAAAACAAAACATCAAAAGTTTATACTTAAGTTAAGTTTATAAATGCGATTTTGGGAACTGAAGTAACCGCATAGAAGTTTTAGAATGCTACTGACGCTAATTTGTGTTCGCGAGAACTATGTTTTATTATGCGGCGGTGAAATAGTTCAGGCTTGCCAATTTTGCACTCAAGTTTATAGGCAAGTTGAGAGAAGTTTGAATTTGACTCAAGTTTAATAACTTAGCTGGGGACTGGGGTGGAAGTTTTTATTGCATTACTTTTTGGTTTGGTTAAGTTTATAAGCTGTGTTACTCTTACACTGGAACGCAAAACGCAATTACAGGCTTGTAGGTGGTTAAGTACGTAATATAAATCTGAACTGCGCCCGTATTCATACACTCTTAACTTGTTTTTTCTTGAAGAAGGAGAAGTAGCACAGAGACCCTTGCCAAGATGCACTACGCTAATTAGCGTTTCTATTCGTTTCGTTTTTAAACCAATCGCGTCACTGGTAGATGACGTGATACGAAAAGTCACGACACGTGACCTACAAGTGACGCGATTGGTTTCAAAACGAAACGAATAGAAACGCTGGATAGCGTAATGGATCTTGGCAAGGGCGTCAGGGCATCTGATGGTATCTAAGTGGGATCTGTGACCCAATATACATTTGCATTCTCAATACTAACTTAAATCTCAAGACTGCAATCCTAAGACTCCTCTATGCTAGTAATTTCGGTTGTCTTATTCCCACACCGGAATACAACGCAAACACTGCTGCTTTGCGGTAGATTTAAGGATAACATGGTGGTAGTTATTCCGACGGACCCTGCGGGCCTGCATGTTGTCCGCGACTTGGTTATCGCTCGGATCTCCCTTTCTTTCTAGTCTTTAACGATAGGAACACACTGAGCGACAAGCGAGAAAATACAACTTGTGCTACCCGTGCTGGTATGTCTGCGTCTGTATCGCGTGTCAAATGTGGATAAAGCATCCGTCACTCTCGTTCTTATTTATGTGTCATAAGGTGACGGATGCCTTCAATTTAAGTCCAGTATATAATTAATTAAAAAATTAAAAATTAACTTTGGCTTAAAAAAATGCAAATGCTTGTTTAATAGACAAATTACATACCAATCGAAAGTATGAAGCCTATAGAACTTGCAAACGTTAGGTTGACTATTTTTTTCCCGTCAAACTATTGGATAGGCAGGTATAAACAGGTAAGTCGGTACTAATAATTTGCACCAAACCGAACGTTTGCATATTCTATAGGCTTCATACTTTCGATTAGTATGTAATTTGTCTATTAAACAAGCATTTGCAATTTAAAAAAAAAACATTTTTAATCTTGTTTTTAATGATATAATGTACTGGACTGAATTTTTTCACTCAACCTATTCGCCACATATTATTTAGCGTATCAAATTTGATATAAAATACTTTTGATCGAATAAGCAGCCCGGTGCAAATCGTCTCCTATTCGGATCTTAGACCATTAGGGCCCCTGCACAAGGTCCTACCACCGCTAGAATAAAACCTATCCTATTAAAATTTTGTACATTAACTGCCGCACTCAGTGACATCAATTAAATTTAATTCTTGTAAACTAAACTTAGTGACCTGTTGTCTTATTCTATTTCTATAGCAAAGAAAGTGACAGCAGCAACATAATCAAGCATTAAATTTAATTGACGACTCTCAGTGCGGCATTAAGATAACTAAGTCGTATTATGATGTTTGCATAATTATCGTGATTGATATTTGAACTGATTTAATATTTACAATCATTATTTACATAATAATTGGATATTATATCTGTTCACTTGTGCAGTTTGGTAAACAAACGACGTTTCGATACAATGCAAGTGTTAAATCAACTCTGTTATTTAAAATTAAATACTCATGTATACTAAGTCTTACCTTACCAGAAAGCCTACTGGGGTCTTAGTGAAGAAGGGTATAAGTCTTTTTAAGATCAAGTGAAAAAGTGTTTCAGTCTAGTATACCCATTCATGTATACAAATATATATATATGTATACTCTTTTTTATTTATTACGAGTTAAGTTGACTTGTACCCTTTTTCACTAGGACCCCAGTGGTCGTGTTTATCGACATGGATAAAAGTGGATAAGAGATATGTCAGGTAATTCATCATTTTATCCAATTTTACTTCATCGCGCTTTTTTTTCGAATTTCATTTCACTGAAAAACCATGTTGTTTTCAGGATTCAGTTAATTACGTAGGTCAGAGGGCTTATTGTCTAACGCACTCGCAATCACGATCGTTTTCATTTTGAAAATCGAAGGCTTGCCTGCATACTAAATGAAAACCATTGCTCCACTATGAAGCCGGGTGCGATTGCGAGTGCGTTAGATAATAAGCCCTCAGGTTAGACATGGGACTTCCAAAAAAAACTTCCTCATGCGGCGAGAAATGCCTTTCGATAAAATTCTGCGTAATACGTTCGTTGAAAGGTATTTCGATAAAATAATAGGTACCCCATCTGTCCCTGTCTAACCAGAGAGCTTATTGTCTAACGCACTCGCAATCACGATCGTTTCCATTTTGAAAATAGAAGGCTTGTCTGCATACAAAATGAAAACAATTGCTCTATTTTGTAGCCGGTTGCGATTGCAAGTGCGTTAGGCAATAAGCCTGGATGTAGTGCATTGTATTCCTAAGTGGGTATGAGACAACTGGAGAAATCATTTATTTTTACATGGATAAAGATGTGATAAGACACCACCTTATTTGACATTGGAAAAATATTCTCACTATTTACATTATTTTTAAATACTAGAATGAAACGCTGTACAAAAACATAGTCTATTCAGCCATCAGCTATCAGTCAATCAAGCAAGAAACCTACGAACCTATGTAGGTAATTAGTTACCTAAGAAAACAAGCATAATTACAAGAACAATCGACCAGTAATTGACAGCGTAATTACAAACGATTATACGATAATCAATGTCATTATTAATGTAGATATCTACTTGCTTATTATTACATAGTACCTATTTGCTTTAAGAGGAACTGTGAACCTAAAAGTTTCCATAAAAAATGCGATAACTCTGGGGTCCTACTGAAAAAGAGTATAAGTCTTCTGAAGATCAAGTGAAAAAGGGTTTAAGTCTAGTATACTCCGCTCATATATATACCCTTTTTTATTACGAGTTAAGTCGACTTGTACCCTTTTTCACTAGGACCCCAGAACTTTGCTCTCCCCTTAAACCGAGTAAAGGAGATTGACCATCTTTGTATGAGAGTTGGACCAAGTGCTGCCCAGAATTAACACATAGTGCATTATGTTGCTTAGGCTAACACTAGACTGTAGATTAAAGCGCTTCAAGATCTAACAGCGCTTCCGCTCGCGGGAGTCATGATAAAAATAAACTTTTTGGTTAGAACTTAATCATCAATAAAATAAATTTAATAGCACATTTTCTCTAATTGTTGTCATCGTCGTTGATAATAATTATATCGAGGAATAGAGCAGGGCGCCTAATAGGCGCTTTGGTGCCTAGCCCACCCTAAAAACCAAATTGTAACGTGCGCACAACTGCCAATTCTGGGGTCCTAGTGAAAAAGGGTACAAGTCGACTTAACTCGTAATAAAAAAGGGTATATACATGAATGGAGTATACTAGACTTAAGCCCTTTTTCATCTGATCTTCATACGACTTACACCCTTTTTTACTATGTCTCCATAATTATTCCAAGCAATCTTCATCATGCTTTATGTTGATGAATGCATCAACAACAACAACATTACAGTGGCGTTGTGGGCTTGAAGACTTGTGACCACATTAGGCGTTGTTGGCGCTCAAAGGGTCCATTTTGATAATCGTTTACAGAAAACCTTAAAAAACAAAAAGTGCAAATAAATTACAATGCGCGCATTCGCTCGCTAATAAACCTTAAAAACCAAAGCTTTTTTTTGTTTATCTCAGACCAATTTTGAAAATATTTTTTCTAATAATAAGTATAGTAACGTAAGGAACTCGTTAGAAATATTTTCACTTCTGGGCAGCATTTTGGTCCAAACCTTGACAATCTCCTTTTATAGGATTTTAAAATTATGTTGTAGATATTTTGACGACATGTTTAGCCTCGTTGGTAGTGACCACGCCTACGAAGCTAGCTGTCCCGGGTTCTATATGTATATTATGTATGTATGTTTATCGTTGCCTATAGTACAAGCCTAAACTTATTTTGGGACTGTGCTATTTTTCTCGAGGATTTAGCACAGATTTATCTAGATTATTCACTACTCTACCTGTTGAACTAAATAAATACGTTACAAACAAAATAGAATACAATTTTCCATTTCTTAACCACAACATGAAACTCTCAGGGCAGATTTATTCTAAGCCTATTAAAACATCCCAAAAGGCTTCGTTTTAGTCGTAACAAAAACAAACGAAAATTAATTTCATTAATCTTGTCAAAGTGATTTAAAAATAAATGTATTCAGCTATTTTTAGGCCGAGGCTCTTTTTGTATTTTTAGGGTTCCGTACATCTGATGAACGTATTGAAACTAAAAAAAAACACTCGTGTATTTTTCTGTAGGTATATTGGTTTGCCCTTACGAGCTATTTTCGGTGCTTTGCCCGTGGTCCTACTAACCAAAATTAGTATCATAAATATGAGGTAGGTTTAGGTTATGTTATGTTATAATTAAGATTAAAAATTATTATTTTTGTTTATTGTTAGTCAGTATTCAATTATTATTTTTCCTTCTTTTATTCTGTTTCTTTACATTTTAAGTGTCTTTTTATGTGTCGCTAGCGTTTGTGCGTCACTTGTTTGTTTGTTTGTTTGGTTTAAGTTAGTTTTAATCAGGGTTCCTCAGAATACCAGCGTCACGGCTTGCCGCGGCACAATGCTGCCTTTTTAGCATAATGTGCATAATTATAGTTCTGTGTTGCTGTTTAACTTGTTTTCACTTTTTTTTTTGTATGAGCTTTATGATAAATAAATCTATCTTATCTTTATCTTATCTTATGTTAGTCTTGCATCAGGCTCGGAGGGTCAAACCACCCAGAAATAAGAGCTCCAAGTGCTCAAAGTGCACATAAACTTTTTTTCCAGAATTCGTTTCTTTTTGGTTTTTCTTACTCAGAATCGTTGATACTATCGATCCTCATACAAAAAAAGTGTCCCAGATTTTACTATGTAAGTTCTTTCTTCCAGTGCGTCACGACATTATAAATAAAAAAAGACTGCATACAAAAATGTGACGGTCTGGAATGGAATATTTGGGACACTGTTTTTCTTGTATGAGGATCCATAGTATCAAAGATTCTGAGTAAGAAAAACAAAAAAAACGAATTCTGTAAAAAAAAACACGTCCACTTTTTTTGGGAAACGCCCAATAATGTTGTTATGTACTTACTTAGTCCCACTTCTCTATTAATAAGCAACTATGGGATATTTCAAGCTTGCCGCAAGCAACGCCGCAAGAATGTCATAGTGTACCTCACTAAATGATACTTTCTGAATGCAAATGCTGGACTTGTTGCCAGAAATACCAAATAGCTGTAGTGTATTATGCCTTTTATAATATTCCCTCAATTCATTATTATAAATACTGATTAAGTGGAAATGGGACCACCTACCTCAGGAGTACCTACAAATCTACGAACCCTACAAATATTTTTTTTGTATCAACGTCAATAAAAAAACACTTACAGCTTCTTACACATGAGCCTGTGTAACTTAGCGGAATTCTACTCAAATATATTGCATGTGTTAATAAGTTGAAAGGCACTCTGATTCAAATTTAACAACGTAATGACGTCACAAGATGGCTGCTAAAATATTATCATCACACATCCTCTTAAGGAAACTGGTTATATTTCGAACAAAACTACAATGCAAAAAGTTCTAACGACTTCAATGCACGCGGGTAACAGTTTGAAGAAAACAGTAGTTTTAAATGAAACAATCTTTGACGTAAGTATTATAGCAAACAAGACATGAGCAAATTGAGCATGCACCTGGCTCCCATTTCACTAACTTAACAACGACAGGTGATAATACTTTATATTGTAAAATAGATAAATACCTTAAGGTCGGGTGTATTTGCCTGCCATAAAATCAAAGTTCCGTTTTTTTACAGTCCATAACATTTATTTTCATAATTTAGTGTTTGTTATGTTGAAAGTCATAATATTAGAAAGTAAAATGTGTTGTTTCGATTCTCGCGAAAATTTGTCAAAAGTCATAATAATATTGACGACGCGTCTGCCTAGTTGGTAGTGACCCTGCCTACGAAGCTAGCGGTCCTGGGTTCAAATCCCGGTAAGGGCAGATATTTGTGTGATGAGCGCGAGTATTTGTTCCTGAGTCTTGGATGTTTTCTATGTATTTTAAGTATATATTTCTCTATACAAGTATTTATATCGTTTTCTAGTACCCATAGTACAAGCCTAGAGCTTAGTTTGGGGCTAGGGCAATTGGTGTGCAATTGTCAAAAAAAAAAGTCATAACTTTTAATGACGTAATGCTTACTTGATAGGTACTTTATAACTACTGTTAATAGGTAAATATTACTTGTTATACCTAGCAATAATACGGACTTAAATTGTAAGACATACATTTTAAATTGCAAAGATGTTATAGCAGTAAATCTGTGGACATAAAATAAACCTAACATCGAAGGCTAAAGCTGGGCATTCAAGGATGCGCCGTTTGTCTCGGCGACAAATGGAGTATATACAAATGTATGGGCGTAATATTTTTACCACATTTACGGGCGCGCCACGCCATGTTTCCAGTGCGTCATCACGGAGCAGACTGATCAGAAAATGGCAGTCAGAGAACGCATTCACGACGACGCTAATTGGCTAGGTGCGCTGGCATGGCGTGTTCCGACGTTGAATTTCGACATTCATGATAGTTCCATTCCGATTGCGCGTTGACGAGTTGCGCTGGCTTTCCGTCCATTTGGAAATCCATCGGAAAGCGCCAAGTAAACCGCGCTTTTAAACGCTACAGTTTTGACTTTCTCGGATCGATTTTGGCGTGGCGCAGCTCTATTCGGCTTGTTGGAGCGGTCGTGAATGCCCAGCTTAAGGGTGAAGACACATCTATCAGCAAAGATTCGCATTTCGTCTATAGAAAATGGCTGTTTTGTATGAAGATGCGTACGCATCAGTTCTCCTTTCGCATGCGTACGCATCTTCATATAAAACAGCCATTTTCTACAGACGAAATGCGAATCGGTGCTGATAGATGTGTCTTCACCCTAAGGCTACGCTACTCTCGCTAATAATAAACCCAAGGTGGCCTGTGTGCTCGTCTGCCCTCTCTGTGCAATGTTGACGTATTATTTTTACACTGTACCAACTGTTTTTAGTTGTTCTCTGACGGAATAAACACATCACTCGCTTATTTGCGGTCGGCTAAATCGCATCAAATTAGAATTGTAAACTACACCAAGACGTGGAGGCGTGTTTAGTTTATAAATAGACTTAAATTGACACGTTTCGTGTTTTGTTATGTTTATTTTCTCGCTGAGTGTATAAATCGTGAACAAATGTCATGCAATATCGATGTTGTTGAATAAATCAACTTTACTGTGGGTCACAAAACCATATTGCTTCTGACTTGTCATCGTGTTGTTTTTAACTCGTCGCTATTTCTGTCATGTAATGAGCTATCAAACTGTAGAAAATAATATAACATTGTTAAAAGCAGTAATGTTGTGTTTTGGGTTTTGTATTAATTTTCTTGCTGTCCAACATTATCACTTTGTAGGCTGTTTGTTTGTTATAACCCGACTGCGGCGGAGTCCAAAAGGAGGGTTATGTTTTTCACCGTCATGTATTTATGTATGTATGTATGTATGTATGTCCAGTTCTATGTTCCCCGCTACAGCAAAAACGGCTTGGACGATTTTGACAAATGACGTATCATTGGATTTCATTGTCTTCGCGCCTGCAATGCCTTTTCCAATATAGTTCGAGCAACGAAGACCAAATACTGCCTCTCGGGGGAAATAATTCGTGTATAAGCGAATTTTGGCATAGTTGTAGGGAATGGTGTTTTAAACCACATACTAAAAGTACTGACGGGTGGGGGTGGAGCGTTCGGGTGGGGGGGGGGTCTAATGGTCCCTTTTTTTAGTTTTTCGTAAATAACTCGTATACGGTGGCTCATAGCAAAAAGTTTTCCATTACATGATTAATCTGCATAAAATTCTCTACAAAAAAGTTTTAGACATTGTTTCTCTGGGATCAATATTTAATGAGATATGGAGGGAAGAATGATTCCCGAAAGGCCATAATCGGGTTTCCATTGTAAGTCGGACCTTATATCAAATGAGCTCGGGTTTTTTTTGTGAGTGCCTCTTATAGTGAAAATTATTTATACTGAGTATCAACATCTTAATTGTGACAGTTCGCGACTTATGATTTTTTTAAGTTTTTTTTTAAATTTCCTTTTTTTCGGGATGTATTCAAGCGATTTGGTTCAAACTTTGGGATGATGTTCTTTTTATAGATTTGCATCGCCTCCCAAAAAACAAATACTAGTTATCAAATAAAAAAAAGAAAATAAAGACCAAATAAAAAAGATGCATTTTTTTTCTGTATTCAATAAACTCGTGAATAAGCGAATTTTGGCATAGTTGTAGGGGATGGTGTTTTAAGCCACATACTAAAAGTACTGATGGGTGGGGTAGAAGCTAACGGGTAGGGGGGTGTAAAGGTCCCTTTTTTTAGTTTTTCTTAAATAACTCGTAAACGGTGGCCCATAGCAAAAAATGTTCCATCACATAAATAATTTGCATAAAATTTTCTACAAAAAAGATATTTACACTTTTTTACTGGGATCAACATTTAATGAGATATGGAAGGAAGAAGATGGACAATAAAAAACAAACTTACATTTCTTTAAGTATGGCAGGTATATAAATAAAAATAAAAATCCTAATCCTAGTAATATTATAAATGCGAAAGAGAGTGTTTTTCTTGACCATCCAGAATCCAAATAGGCTTGGTTAGGTTAAGTTATTTTTTAACCACCCAGTACCGAAAATTAACCATGTAAAAATTAAACAGGTACAATAATTATTTTTCGACCACCCAGTACTAAAAATTAATCATGTAAAAAATTAAATACCGATGTACACTAAATATTCTTAATTACCTATTCAACTTTAGAAGTAAAAACTAATTGGACACTTACATCTACCTAGTAAGTACCTACTATACTTTACGCACTAACATCTAAATCGTTAAATTCGTTCAGTGTGAAATTGTGCGACTTTAGTTTATACATGGAAGTATAATATACTGCGACAAAGTTCTTTGCAGGGAGTGTAAATAGGAGCGGCAAAGCCCGCTCGCACTCAATGATCGAAGACCTTCGTCCTTCTTGCTTTGTTTAGGACATTGTCAGTTTGTATTATTCAATACAAAATTAAGATAAAAAAAACATTTCATTACAAACGATGGTAAAACACACAAGCGACAAATTTGGCATGATTATTATGTACATAGTACCACAGAATAAGTAATAGTACAAGTACAGAAGCGACTCTCTGTGACAGCAAACATGCTAATTTAAACCTACTCAGAACGCGTTAACAATAATAATATAAGTGCACGGCACGAAGTGACCTTGGTTACATTTCTGCGATCGATAGTGGGGGCGCTCATAACGAGGCAAAATGCACCTTAAATCTGCGCCGCGAGAATCTGTATTATTTCGCCCGTCATGAGCTTAACTGACTCCGCCCACTTCGCAGGGTTGGCAGTTACTTGTATTATGACTTGTTCTGTGGCAGTTGTAAGAAAAAAAATTGAATTTATTATTAATTGTAGTTTTCTTATGTAGTTCGCTTAAGTTAAATGACGAGAAAAAATAGTACATCCCAAATGTTGTTCGTGACTTGTTTGTTGTTTGCTCGGATCTCCCTTTCTATCTAGGTACGTAATAAGACGTAGACTAGTTTTATCGTAGTTTTGTTCTGTTTTAAACTTCAAAATGTTTGTTAATTCTATTTTTATATTTTCTTGGTCATTTTTCTGTAATGTGATAAATGCCTAGTTTTTAGTTTTATTGATCCCGAGTGTCGAGTTTATAAATATGTATACACTTTAGTACCTTGTCTGTGTTTAATGTCATGTTTAAACTGCCATATATAAAATGTCACAACGATTAAAGTGACAAGGTACTAAAGTGTACCTATACATATTTATGAACTCGACTGTACGTAAGACCGACGTACTGAAATAATAAACTTCCTATTTTAGGTAATAATTAACATTTTGCAAGATGTAAAGTCGAGAAAAATGTTGAACATCTTGGAAACTTAGCTAACTTATCTACTAGGTATTTTCCGTTTAACATTTTTGGCGTTTACAATACAAACATGCGACACGCGACGACATTAATACCTAATAAACGAGAGGCAAAGAGAAATGCTGCCAATTTTTAATATTTTTAAGTGTTTAACTTAAAACAAGTATATGCTGACCTTGCTTTAGTAGGCAGCAACTATTACTGGGAGATCTACTTACACTGAACGCTCTTTAAGGTAGGTAGGTTATTGAAAGCTGCGAAACTACGGACGGGTCGTTAACAAAATAAATAATAATTATATCTCTCTTTTTGCGTCGAGGATTCAAAACTGTAATGATTGGGTCAGTAATTAAGTACAGTTACTCGTAATTACCTACCTAGATCGAAGTTATAAATAATATTAATAATAATCTTAACTTTCGATATCCTTCGGCAGTGTAAAAAATGACAGGTCGACGTTCCTATCACTATTCAAGCACCCGTATGCTGCGCATTATCGTTTGGCTTTTCGAGTAGCCATATTCTACAAAAACCGGAATTAGGAGCTTTGGCAGCGTACGGCGGCGCGCGTCAAGACGAGCGCGCGCATGACACTCAACTGATTAGCATCTTCGAGGCGGCCGAAAATTTTGTAGGCAATAAGCGCGAGTGTCACCCGCCTGATAGTACTAACACCAAAAAAAAAAACTGAAAACCGGTCAAGTGCATAATGGTTTTTACGCATAATGTATCATTACGCATAAAACCTTTTGTCATAAAACGGTTTTTACAATAGAAAGGGTTTTGTTTTAATTATTATTATAACCTAACCTTACCTAATTTAACTTAATCTACACAACGGACGTTTATTAACTTCGGCAATGTCAGCCTAAAATAGTGTTATGACAAACGATTCTATGCGTAATGATACATTATGCGTAAAAAAATTATGCGTGTCAAAGGAGTCCCGTTTAAAGCACCGGCGTCCTCTAAAACTATGCTAAAATTCGCTTATAAACGAGTTTTTTCCCCTGATTTTGCCTTATTGCTTAGGGTATTGGCCACACATATTGCTGATTTTTGATAGGAAGTACCGCCTGGAAAATTTTGTTATTTTGGCAAGTAGTAGTGCCAATGTATGGTCTATTCTGAGAAAAAAATCTAGAGGTGTCACTATTTCACAACCACATAAAAAATAATGTTTATTTTTTATTTGGTCTTCATTTTCTTTTTTTTATATGATAACTAGTATTTGTTTTTTGGGAGGCGATGCAAATCTATAAAAAGAACATCATCCCAAAGTTTGAACCAAATCGCTTGAATACATCCCGAAAAACAGGAAATTTAAAAAAATCTTAAAAAAATTATAAGTCGAGAACTGTCACAATTAAGATGTTGATACTCAGCATAAATAATCTTCACTATAAGAGACACCCACAAAAAAAGCCCGAGCCCATTTGATATAAGGGCCGACTTACAATGGAAACCCGATTATGGCCTTTCGGGAATCATTCTTCCCTCCATGTCTCATTAAATATTGATCCCAGAGAAACAATGGCTAAAACTTTTTGGTAGAGAATTTTATGCAGATTAATCATGTAATGGAAAACTTTTTGCTATGGGCCACCGTTTACGAGTTATTTACGAAAATCTAAAAAAAGGGACCTTTAGACCCCCCCCACCCGAACGCTCCACCCCCACCCGTCAGTACTTTTAGTATGTGGTTTAAAACACCATTCCCTACAACTATGCCAAAATTCGCTTATACACGAATTATTTCCCCTGAGTTTGCTTCGTTGCTTGAGCTAATATTCAAGTTAAATTTAAATTGTTATAAATATCAATAAGTACATTGCTCTTACAATTTTCTATAAATTATAGAGCTTGTTTTTCGCTTTTCAGTTTTTTTTTATTGCAGTCGGGTTTTTTGTTTTTTATTTTACACAGTAGTTTAGTCTATCTAAATTAAAAACCAAGAAAACATTCTCCGATTGATTGCCTTTTATTCGAAAGAAAGGAGGAATATCCTCCGAATTTTATATAATCAAGCGTTTTCCTTTACTTTCGCACCATCTACATTCTTTCCTGATGACGTCATCGGACCCAATACTCCTGTTCTGTATGCAAATATTCGACTTTTTTGCTTGACATTGCGGCATGTATTTTATGGGAGCGATTTTACGCTAACCCCGCAATTTTTCATGGAGGCGTTTTGGACAAGATGGCGGAATTATGCTTTGGAATATTTTAACTGCAGACCGGCTGCCGTACAAAGGTTTTAATTTTAGTTAATGTTTTGTGTAGTGATTTAATAAAATGGCTGTGAGAATGGCGTTCTGTTTTCTCGCAACCTATCTTAAATTTATGTATGATGATGATAGTCCGAAATCCTGGACCTTTCAGTTCGCTTTAGCCTCGTCCCTACATCCTCCCTATATAAAGGACATTAGAAACTAAGCAAACTGAACCCTAAGCAATAAAAATAAAGTTTTAAAAATATAATTCCATAAAAAGTACTCCTGGTAGGCACGATTTTCGGCCGTTCTCTTCCTATAACTGGCAACTTAAACTCGTTGGTTTATAATTCTTCCGTAGAGTTGAAAATTGATAGTCGACAAGGGCCTTATGTCCACTAGTGGACTGACACTGGCTGATGATCATGATGATGAAATTTTGAAGCGGATAAACATTGACGGGCATGCATTCTCAATTAGATAGCTTAAAACTCGCTCGTCTAAGTTCGCTCGAGCGACCGTTCGACAAGAAGCCAATTTTAAGAGATAGTCTAAGTTCCGAAAAGGAAACGGCCTTCACCGGGCAATTAAATCGATTAAATGTATTTTATATCAAATTTAATATGTTACTTAAGTAATTATATTGTGAATAGGTGGGCTGTAAAATTTCAGTCCAGTATTTATATGGTTAATTAAAAAAAAAATGACTTTTTTTTAAACTTGCAACTGCTTGTTTGTTATACAAATTACAAACTAATCAAAAGTATGAAGCCTATAGAATATGCAAACGTTAGGTTTGGTGCAAATATTAGTACCGACTTACCTGCTTACCTGCCTCCCTAATAGTTATATTTAATGGGGAAAAATTAGTCAACCTAACGTTTGCATATTCTATAGGCTCAGTACCATGTAATTTGTCTATTTAACAAGCAATTGCAACGTTTTTTAAAAAGTTCATTTTTATTTTTTTTATTAATTATATACTGGACTGAAATTTTTCAACACCTATTCGCCAAATACATTACTTAACATATTAAATTGCATATAAAATACTTTGTATGGATTAAAAGGTCCGGTGAAGGTCGGATTCTCTACTAATAATAGCACCTCAAAGCCAAACCATTATTATTATAATAATGTTAACATTATTATATTGTGTTACAATTTAGATATTAATTTGATTACTTAAATAAAGTTAACAAATATAAATAGTCTAAACAACCGATTTATTTTTTTACCGAGCATGCAAAAATGGTTTCTAAAGGACCGTGATAACCGGAGATTGAGTCTTTATAAACCGGCACTTTTGGTTTAATCATATTAAGTTGTTTTTTGGTTGGGCGTTCAAAAAACAAAATAATATTTTAGTTTGTACCGTCAAGCGGCTCAAATACGAGCTTTAAGAGCTATATTTTAAGAAGTCTGTCCAAACAATGTAGCATACCCGCAAAAAATACATCGCGAATTCTGATGGCATATTAAACACAGTCTAATTTTATATGAGTACTCGTAAGATCGGGCTTGGAATGTTCACATTTACGATCAGACTTAATTTTTTTAGGAATGGTGAAGGCGAAGGAGCTCACACACAAGCAACCTGCATATCTATTCTAGGCGGTAAAATCATAATTTTATTTGACCTGTTATGGTATAGTTTTTAACTCGGCCGCCATTACTGTCAAGGAAATAAGAGCTATCAAAACGTTGACAATACGATAACAGTTCAGAAACGATTTGGTTTTAATTCGGCCGTCATTACCGTCACGTAAATAAGAGTTATTATAACGTTAAGAACACGATAACATGTGAAAAGCAATATCGTTTTACCAACTAGAATAGAGCCCCGAAGCCGTGTTAAGAAATTTAATAAAAAATTAAAATATTTTATCTACACTCATATCATAAACCCTCTATGATGCGTTCAGAAACCGCAAATTATGACCAGCATAATAATCAACTCTGTTCTTAGAGCAATTTTTTCATCTGTGGCAGTTTTCTTATGAATTCATAAGAACATCGAAATTTCGATGTTCTTATGACATTTAAATTTCGAACATCTCTGAAAAACGAAGCATTTTTGATTAGACCTCTATTCTAAATCAGTCGAGATGACATTTTATTGAAAATGAAATGTCAATTTCACACAACTTTGACATATCTCGCACGTTACTAACTTGATATCGAACGATTTGATAGTTGACACTTTATCTAGTTGTCTCTGAATTAAAAAAAAACAACTTGTCAAATTTTGATTTGCCGCCACATTTGACGCTTATTTTGTCGGAAAAATAAGTTTGTTGTGTTGTTTTGTTCGTAAATAATTATTGTATTGTACGACTACTTAAAATGAGTGATCAAGATAGTGATCATGATCACGATATTTCGGAGACGCCACCTGATATCAGGGATAAAGCAATGAGCGTCGAAAATATGTTGTTGCCGTCAAAATCCACGAACATGATTCTACTATCAAAACTGGAAAAGTGGAATTCAACCACCGCACAATTAAAACTGTAAATAATAATTATTACAATAAATAATTGTCTCTGTTATCCCATTTATTTTTTGTATTATTTTACTAATAGCTCTAATCAATGCTGCAATGCCGGTCATTACATGCGATTTCTGAATACATCATAGAGAGCTTTGATGATATGTGTGTAGATAAAGCAGTGTATGTAACTGTACATAATAAGCATTAAAATACTCGTGAGATGCTAGGTATTATGAAACTCGCCTTCGGCTCGTTTCATAAACACTCACTCGAATTTTAATGCCCCTTATTATGCAACAGTCACATAAACTACTATAATTAATCTTACACACAGTACTATTATCAACTGAAAGTTATAATTACGTATTATTTAACTTTAACATTAAGGCTAAGGTTTTACCGTATACAATACGACCGTTCACACGGCCCGAGGTCCATTCGGGTTTTTCGCGAATACGGTCTTCCCGTCCGCCCCTCACACTGCTTCTTGCTTTTAGGGTCAAGATGAGAATGTAATCTCAAAATCACAAATTTTGTAGCTATCCCTAAGAACTAAAATTGAACCCCACTTTGGCCTTTTTAGGCACTTGTCCTACCGCCAACGAAGAGCGAGAGCGAGTAAAGCCTAGCGATGAACTATTAATAAATGTCTCTTTTATTAACACGGGATCTATCTAAACTTAATCATACCAATTAAATATATAAACATTGTGTATTGTCTGGGGGACACGGTTTCTGTAGGAGAATGTATCGAAACTAATTATGTGTTGTTTTGCACCGTCATAGGTAAGTATAATTTTTATTTATTTTTTATATTTACTATTTTACGAGTTCTTGTAGAAATTTTGGGTTTTGACACATTTTACTGCTCAACTACGCATGACATATATAGACATATTTTTGTTACATTCATTGTTTTATATAATACTAGGTTAAGTTCCTTTTTTCGTTGTATAATATCATATCATAAGAAATGTTTAAAAAACGACTGACTGTTGAGTTTCTTGCGGCGTTTCTTCTCAGCAGTGGTCTCTTGCGAAGCGCTGGTAGATTATTGACGTGTAAAAGTGCCCGTGCGGCCTACTTACTGAATAAACATCTTTTATCTTTTTTTTTTTATCCTTTGTTCGTTTCATGACCGAGAAAATAGTCGATAGCTAATTGCTTCCTCGCCGGCGCAAGTGCGGCCAGATTTTCTGCCGCCCTAAGCTAATACGCAGTAACTAAGATAAACCTCCCTTAGTAATATCAACCTTATTCCGAACAAAATAGAATTGAATCTGCTTTAGTAATTGAATTTAAGATACTGCTTAATGGCTTAAGAGGGCCATTTTGTTCTTGGATGACGGAAATCATACAAGTTTTGCTGTCAACCTTTTTCAACTGCCATGTAATTTCTGACGGCGGTTTGCTTTCAGGGCGAATAATTAAATTAATAGTCACGCCATGTTCAATTTGTGTGAAGCGTGGTTTTAGGTTGTAATGCAAGCTGACGCTTTGGGTTAAACATATTTATAGCTTTTATTTATAATTAATGTTTCGGTTAAATCCTGCAAGAACTTTTGGATCCGTTTCAGTTTCAGTGTGGGGATAAGATTATATATTATATTATATATTATATTACTTACATAGAGGTATTCCATCATAGTTCGCAGGGTTGGCAACGCATTTGTGGAATTAAGATTGAAGTCTTCAGATTGTAATCTTGAGAATGGAAATGTTTACGGGTCACAAATCCCACTTACCATTAAGTTACCTGTGTGATCGTTTGCCTTCTAAAAGCCCTAAAAATGCATTTTGATAAGAAAATATTGCTTGACATCCTTTGTTGTTTTGTTTTGTTCCCATTAAGAGTACTGTCTGCTCGTATTTTTATTTTAAATAAGTTGTAGTTGTTGGTCTTTAAGAAACTGACTATTTAATAACGTTAGATTCATACATTTGTGTTTGAAAATGAATAACCCGAACTTCAAAATCCAAAGTCGCAGGCAAAACTAGTTTTTATCATTATTACCGTGCTCTTATTATTATTATTTGAAATTAACTTTATTTAAGTGGCACTTATGATAATATATCCATTTCTCTGAAGGCTTTCAAAGAGCAGAAAACAAGTCTTTGAACCTGAAACTCCCACCGGGTTTCGATTCTATTTCTAGCACATAGAAAACAGCTGAGTACGTCACGTATGAAGTTCATACTCGTAAAATACCTTCGAAATTATAAGGTCGTTACCTTTAAAGTTCAATCACGTTATATTAAACTAGCGGTCGATCCCGACTTCGCTCAGGATTAATATTCCTTCTATTATAAATCCGAAAGTTTGTATGTGTATAGTTACTCCTTCACGCTGCAATGACTGGACGGATTTGGATGAAATGGAGGTAACTTAACACTGGATTAACACATAGGCTACTTTTCATCCCGGAACATTAAAAAGTTCTCGAGGGAACAACCATAATCGAAATTTACGCGGACGAAGTCGCGGGCGGAACCTATATACTTAATAAATCAATGGGCTATGTTCATCAGGGTTTCATTTCTAGATACAATCATTATGATTGTATCTAGAAATGAAACCCTGATGAACATAGCCCATTGATTTATTGATTTTGACAGGCTACATAATGTCGAAGAGTAATAATTCCGAATTGATCAAAATCCGGAATTTCCATAATTCCGAATAATGTAATGTTTTGATTCAAGAATTTATTTTTTGATATAACCACTCCTAGCGTAACCTACGAATAGCAATTGAATTATGTAATTTTATCTTAAATAACTTCAGCTTCGGAAAAATTAAAATTCGGCCAAATTAATATTTGTTTGTTAATAAACGATAGATGGCGTCAGCATACCCTACCAGTAGTATGAAAAAAGCAAGCGATCACTAATTTTGTGGATCTTAAGTAGGGTCTTGGCGGCACAAGTGGTAATGCGTCTGCAATGACCTGGGTAGCCAGAGGAGATGTGGGTTCGAATCTTACCTAAGACCGACGAATTGTTTTCGCTTTAATATACTTTACTTATACTATATTTTATATCCATACTATTCCATTTATATTGAAAATAATATTAACTATTCAAGTTTTTATCTTTAGCGATGTGGACTGGACGTTGACGAGTCAGTCAGTCAACCGGACATTGTCTTTAGTTTAATTAAATATAGATTATAAATGCAGAAGTTTATTCGTTTGTTTGTTACACTCTCACAGCTAAACCGGTAAACCAATTCAAATGACGTAGGTATAAGAAAAGCCCCGGACCGAACGAAAATTGGAAAGTTCCGAGGGAAAAGCGATACACGACTTCTACGCGGTCGGAGTCGTGGGCTATAGCTTGTATTAGGCTGATTTCAAAAAATAGTAATATGAGGACGATCTTTAGTAGGTATAAAAGTAAATGTTATTCGAGAACTGGGAGTTTACCATGACATTTTTATGCAGTTTAGTTTACGGTGAGCGAAATAAACAGAGCTTTATAACTGCTATAGCTCTGATCCTAAAGGCCCGTACAGACTACGTTAGTAATTTAGTCGAGTAGTGAGTATTTTAGTTGTGATTTAGTCCACAAGAATACCACTCGACTAAATGTTCGTTGTTCAGACACATTTAGTTCCTAAAATACTCATTACTCGACTAAATTACTAACGTAGTCTGTACGGCCCTTTACACTCTTCCTAAACTGAATAGCTTAGTAACCATGGTAACCTGCGGATAATACGATAATAATAATAACGATAGTAATTTAATATAAGAGAAAATCAATCCCAAAACATCTTACAAATGTCACATAACAAGTTGTCATCCCAATAAATATGTTAATCTAATAAAAGCCGTTCCAAATATAACAAAAACATGGTCTTGTTTACTTACAGGACAAACATGGGGAAGATTGCTTCTTTCTTTATTGCCCTTAGCGTAATACGTCACTAAGATACTTACTGTTTTGATACTTGAGGAACTAGTGTCTGAGTTTCCGGAAAAACAGGCTGCGTTGCTGGGACCTTGATATTTCTCGATTCTTACCCAGTAATTCTCTTTCGTTGTGAGTTACACTGGCGAGAAATTGTAATGGGTCGCTTTGTAAAGAACTTCAATTCGATGTGACCGTTTTTGCTCGTGAGTAGATTTTTGGCACAGAACAGAAAAAACAGTAGAAGTATGAAGTGGGCGTGTAACGTGTGGCATAGTTATGCGGAATTCCGCACAACCTACCATAATTTTGCCGCGATCGCTTATTTCGATATTTCGATATTTCGATATTTCTAAAGTAGGAAATAAATCCAGAAGCATGCCTTATTGTGCTATTTTAGAGCGTAAAAACGATAGCCGCACCAAAAACATTTTCCATGATGGCGTGTTGTTTTTATTATAGTTTGAGTATTGGCGACAACAGGTCTGATACTAAGTGAAGCTCTGCCACTTCCACTGTTTTTTTCTATTCCGTGATTTTTAGAGGCCACATATGATAAAGTGGATAGTGTTTTACGATCTGGATACCAAAAACCATACTACCTATGCGTCTGTTCTTCGGATATATTAAACTTGATCATGTTTCCTTGAGACTGTTATAAATAATTTTCAGCCAACATTTTTTTTGCACCACCAACTGATGCCATCATCAGATCAGCTTTAAGATAAGTACCATATCAGAATCAGAATCAGAATCAGAATCTTTATTTGTTAAACATAGGTACAGTGATGGTGATTTGTTTTTACAGGTTGCGTTCGCTATGTCTTACCCGCAAGGGCAGGTGTACAAATTATCAGTGTGCATGGAGCATGCAAAGTACTTTTACAAACAGCCAGTGTTATAAACAGTGAACAAACAAACAATAAATTTTATCTCATGTCAAATTAAATTCTAATAGCCTATATATTATGTAAAAGTTTACTCTAATTTAAATACTCTGCAATGGAATAATAACATTTGTTAATTAATAATTCGGTAAATTTCTTCTTCAATAATTTTAAATCTAGTTTAACAAGGTCTTTAGGTATCTTATTATATATAGACGGGGCCATGCCGAGTAGGCTGTTGGCTAAAAGAGCCGTTTTCCCCGCCGCGGGAGCTCGCAGGTTGTTCTGGTACTGGGCGCGCGCGGGCCGCGCTCGTCCGCGAGCGGCAAGCACAAATTTAATAAGTGGGGATTGCATTTTATGAACAAAGCTACATTGTCTTAATAATACATTGTCTTTGGGTTTACATTACGTACTTGAAATTTCAGCACATTTCAATTTTTTTAAATTTAATTGTCTGCATGTTTTCGAGCTAAACTTACCACCACAAAAGAACAAACAAACTTTAATAAACTAGTTTACAAAATGTATTTATTTGAAATCTCTACTTACGCAAAGTGAATTTTGACCAAGACTTGAATTTTTTTAATAGAAAATGTAGTGATCTGCGTAAAATAAATGTTTGCTTAAGTTTCTTGTAGCCATTGCTGTATGACTTGTTTAAAAATCTGCATTTACCTTAGGTTGTCTAGAAGAGATCGCTATTTAACGATAAGAATGACTATTGACTCACTTTGTAACAACCTTAAAAATCGTGTTGTTATTGTATGTGGTGTTCATGATAATTATTATAGTAGTTATATTGTATTGTGTTTCATCAACATTAAAGATGTGCAAAACGACGCCAATTATGCTGCTTATTCAGCTTAAATTGCTGTAATAAGTTATTCAAAAAGTAGGTACGTTATCCTTAATAACCTAGTGATTTACTAAATGACTACATTAATCTGAAATGCAGACAATTTGGAATAAATATCCCTTTCTTCACACTGGAGCATAATTATTTATTTAATATAATTATTCGACAGTGGTTCTTGGCGCTGATTGTAGATTGAAATTTGTAATTAACAAGTGAAACAAAAAGCAAGCTGTGAAATATGATTGCTTTCAAAGAAGACTGATGTTGGCCAGTACAGCGTCAGGACTGAAGAGGTGGAACTTGAAATTGAGTAAAGTCTATAAGGAATGATAAGTGAGTATAGAGCCAGCGATCAAATATTAATATATGCGTAAATTTTATTAACACGGGATAATAGTACATTACTGCACAGACCGGGAAATAGGCCGTTGCGGGACGAGTAGACTTAGCGTGGCCGAGACGCAGTCGAGGCCGCGCTATTAAACCAGTCCAGCAACCGCCCTTCCCGGTCGAGGCTTGTATAGTGCTTTTCTCCAACAATGCGAGAAAATATAACACAAATTGTTAAATTATTAAACACAGTCCCAAAATTTCCTTGAAAATAAATAACTGAAGCACGTACGATTAAAAGTAAAAAACAAAGCATTAAATAAAATCACACAGTTAAACGTAATAAATTCAATTTTAATAAAATATGGTTTAAATTATAACATTTATTACGCGTTTATGTTATTTCGGCCATTTAATTTGTTTATCTACACTCATATCATAAACCCTCTATGATGCGTTCAGAAACCGCAAATTATGACCAGCATAATAATCAACTCTGTTCTTAGAGCAATTTTTTTATCTGTGGCAGTTTTCTTATGAATTCATAAGAACATCAATTTCGATGTTCTTATGACATTCAAATTTCGAACATCTCTGAAAAACGAAGCATTTTTGATTAGACCTCTATTCTAAATCAGTTGAGATGACATTTTATTGAAAATGAAATGTCAATTTCACACAACTTTGACATATCTCGCACGTTACTTGATATCGAACGATTTGATAGTTGACGCTTAATCTAGTTGTCTCTGAATTAAAAAAAAACAACTTGTCAAATTTTGATTTGCCGCCACATTTGACGCTTATTTTGTCGGAAAAATAAGTTTGTTGTGTTGTTTTGTTCGTAAATAATTATTGTATTGTACGACTACTTAAAATGAGTGATCAAGATAGTGATCATGATCACGATATTTCGGAGACGCCACCTGATATCAGGGATAAAGCAATGAGCGTCGAAAATATGTTGTTGCCGTCAAAATCCACGAACATGATTCTACTATCAAAACTGGAAAAGTGGAATTCAACCACCGCACAATTAAAACTGTAAGTAAATAATAATAATTATAATAAATAATTGTCTCTGTTATCCCATTTATTTTTTGTATTATTTTACTAATAGCTCTAATCAATGCTGCAATGCCGGTCATTACATGCGATTTCTGAATACATCATAGAGAGCTTTGATGATATGTGTGTAGATAAAGCAGTGTATGTAACTGTACATAATAAGCATTAAAATACTCGTGAGATGCTATTATGAAACTCGCCTTCGGCTCGTTTCATAAACACTCACTCGAATTTTAATGCCCCTTATTATGCAACAGTCACATAAACTACTATTATGAACACAATTTCTATAAACAAACATCAAACTATTTGATACACTTTTAAATACGCGGTAAACGCTGTTTGAAAATGTTTAACTTTTTAGTCTATGACATTTAAAAAGTAAAATATACAAGAAATAATTTTGATTGCACGAGTGTTTGGCTGTTTGGAGTTAGTTATCCTAGTCCAAACATAGTTTTAAAAAGTAAAACACCAGGTACGTAATGAAATTTGTATACATTTTCGCGGCCGCTGCTGCTGGTAAATAATAACTTTTTTTTTAATTTTGCCTGGACCTGGAACTCGGAACTTCGCGGGCTGATTTTACGACAGTAAGGTTAACATTTCCGAGCATGTGGGAGAAAATATCTTTTGTTGGAGAGAGAGTTGTCGCAGTTTAAAACAGCCAGCGATCAACTATTAGGGCTCCCTCACATTTAGCGTTTTTCGAACGTCGACGTCTCATTAACGTCCGCGCAGCGTCGACGCAACGTTCTCGCAGCGCCGACGCGACGCAGTGGCGTTTTTCGAACGCAATAACGCCCGCGCAGCGTCGACGTCGCGTTCTCGCAGCGCCAAAACGCCATTGCGCTGCGAGAACGCGACGTCGACGCTGCGCGAGCGTTATTGTGCCGTTGACGTTCGAAAAACGCCACTGCGTCGCGTCGGCGCTGCGAGAACGTTGCGTCGACGCTGCGCGGGCGTTAATGAATAAGAATAAGAATAAGAATAAGAATGTTTATTTGCAGGAATGTAGTGAAATGATACAGGTGGAAAACATTAGATGTGCGTACATTCTACTTAAAAAAGCATGCAAAATTTGTATCTTATAGCTAAATACGTTTGAAAAGTAGATTATTTTAAATTAGATTATCGAAACTTACTTATTTAGACATTATATAAAATTATTCAATATTAGAGTTCAGATAGTCATTAACACTATAATAACATTTTTCTAAAAGGAATTTGCGTATTTTGGTTTTAAATTCAGGCATGTCAGATAGTTTTATACAATTTGGTAAGTTATTAAATAATTTAATAGTCATATACAGAACATTTTTCCGAGCACAAGAGGTCCTAAAATGACAAGGATAAGTTAAAATTAGATCATTTGCTCTACGAGACCTCGAATTTGATGCCCTAACCTTAAAAAAGCTCATATTGTTTTTAACAAATAGACAAATCTCATAGATGTATAACGAAGGTAACGTCATTATTCCTAACTTTCGAAAGAGCGGTTGGCAGGAGTCCGTTTGCTGAGCTCCGCAGACGGCCCTGACGCATTTCTTTTGCAGTCGAAATACGTTTAGGATATTACTGCAATTACCCCACAGTATTAAACCATATCGCATAGTCGACATTACATGCCCATTAAAAGCCAGAAGAGCAGATTTTTGAGACGATAATTGCGAAAGTCGCCGTAGGGCAAATACAAATCTGCTTAATTTAGCTATTAAAAACTCAGTATGCTCTTTCCAACTTGTGTGACTGTCAAGAATTAAACCTAAGAAGCGAATTGTTGTAACCCGATCAATTGTATTACCGTCATATTTTAAATCTATATTTATAGGGTTTCCTTGCTGTGCATGGAACTCCATGAATTTTGTTTTTGAGAGGTTGACTTTCAAGTTATTATTTTTTAACCATAAATTGACTTCACCAAATACTGTATTAGCTGTACTTTCATAATTTTGTAAGTCACTCCCTTTTACGATTATAGAACAGTCATCTGCGAAAAGGGTTACTTTGGCTTTACAAATAGAGGGTAAGTCGTTAATATAAACGAGGAATAGCAATGGCCCTAGTACGCTCCCCTGGGGGACACCGAAAGCGGAGATTCGATAATCTGACCTATAATTTATCAAAGATTTTGTTTTTGCATCATATTTAGAGATCTCTGTACATTGAATTCGTTGGCTCAAATATGTTTTTAACCAATCATAACAGTTACCTCTGATTCCATAACGATATAATTTTCCTAGTAGAATGCTGTGTGATACACGGTCAAAAGCCTTTGACATGTCCATAAAAATGGCTAGGACTGGAATTTTATTATCTCTACAGTTTAGAATATCCTTTATTAGATCAAATATAGCTAACGCGGTAGATTTATTTTTCCGAAATCCAAATTGATTTTCTACTAGAAGTTTATGTTTTTCTAAAAAATCGATCAGTCTTTTGTAAATAATTTTCTCATAAACTTTGGATATCCCCGAAATAAGAGCTATAGGTCTATAGTTGAGAGGATCAGTCTGTTCTCCTTTTTTAAATACAGGTTTAGTTACAGTAATTTTTAATTTTTCAGGGAACACACCGTCACTCATTGATAGGTTGATGAGATGGCTAAGAGGAAAAGAAAGTATTTTAGCATTTTCTTTTAAGATCACTATAGGCAGTTCATCGTATCCAGTGGCTCGAGAGTTTCTTAATCCCATGATAACTCTAAAGACTTCATCTGGATAAGTTGGATGTAGGTATATCGTTGCATTAAGATTTTCTTTCTCATGTTGAAATGCGGTATTTGTGTTAAAGTTACGATCATCGATAGTAGTAAATTGGTCATTTAGTTTATTTGCTATTTCGTTGGTGTCAGTGCATACCTGACCGTTAAAAATCATTTTGTCTGTGAACTGTTTGGGTTGACGATTGCAAAGATGGCTGTTTATTATTGTCCAAGTTGCTTTTACGACATTGTCAGCTTTGTTTATGAAATTGTGATTTTGCAGTCTATGGGATCTTCTAATGCATTTTTTTAGTAATACCGAGTATTTTTTATATTATGAGACGTCGACGTTCGAAAAACGCTAAATGTGAGGGAGCCCTTAATATTTTGTGTATCTTTTATTGGCTCGGGATCTATAATCTTTTGTTCGATTATTGTGCGAGACAATAGTCATAGTTAATTGCTTTCTTTTCGGTGGTGGGAAAAGTGCCCAAATATCTATCAACGCCCAGTAATGAGTACTCGCCATCAAGTACTTAACCTTATCAAAGTTATAAAAAATGCTTTCGTTTGACTTAGTTTAGCACGATGAATTTCTTGCGGCGCTTCTTCTCCGCAATGATGGTCTTGTCCGAAGCGCTGGTAGATTCACTCAATGTTACCGACGTGTAAAAGAGACCTCATGTGGCCTATTTACTGAATTAATACTTTGTTATTTTTTTGAACTTTGAATGTTTTTCAGGGTTTTTATAACACAAATGTAACGTTACTTAACCTACACGTTAGGTATTTAAGAAAATCTAAGCACTTTAGGATTTGAAGATGGTACAAATGAGCAAAGACAAAATTTTAAAACTATAGAACATAGTAGAGGATATAATGATGGGTCTCCAATATATAGAACCTTTTTAAAAAAATTAGAGGCTAAAACGAGGGATAAATAGGAAGAGAAAGACCTGGGGGGTTATTATGACATAGCTATGCAGTTCAGATTACGCTGAGAGAAAAGGACAGAGCTATGTAACTGCTATAGCTCTGTCCTTTACGCTCGCCGTAAAATGACTGCATAGCCATGTCATAATAACCCCCATGGATTTACTTTTGCTGCATGGTTTTTTTTTTAAATTAAAATTACCTATGTTCACAAATCACTCTTTTGTTCCTCGGGGTTGTGACAGAATAGTGTTATTGTGTCGAGCCATGGTCATTTTTCTTTGCTCTTCTGCAACGCACACATTTTTTGCATTTTAGTGGTTGTTTTTTATCTCATCAAATGTAGGTTTTTAGGTTCAAAATAAACGTTTAATCTATCTGAAAATTGTACTCCCTGTAGCGTTACAACGAACTAAAAACTTAAATCTCTAATAATATCACCGTCCCGCTTGCAAAATTCACCCACAATCCCCGCGCGGTCATCATAAAAAGCCTTATTAACTCTCAGACAGCCTTCAAAAGCAACTCAATAAAAAGATATAATAAAATTTCATCGACCATAAAGCCAGTAATAAAATATCTTAATTGTCCAATTAGCGATGCGACAGCCTGTGATGCCGCGATATATTCATGTTATTAACCAATCAGGGGAGTGTGCGTGACGGATTTATGTTCAAGCAGTATATTAATGGTTACCCCTTTAACTCGTAAGGAGATTTGATTAACCGTATATTAAGTTTGTGATGGGTTTTAAATTAAAAAAAAAGGAATTCGCAAGCTGAAGAGAGTAATAATTGACTTCGTCCGCGTAGAATTCGTTTATCGCTATTTTCTCGAGAATTTTCTGGGATAAAAAGTAGCCTTAGTAGCCTATGTGGTTGCCGAGCCAGTGTGGTTGCCCAGCCCGTGTGGTAGCCGGGTAAGAATAGTGCCACTCCATGTCTTCCCGTGGATGTCGTAAGAGGCGACTAAGGGAATATAGGCTTGTAGTGCTGTTAGGCGATGGGCTTTCAACCTGTCACTAATACGCTGGTAAACATCTTAGCCTAATTGTGCAAAATGTGGTTACAGAATTATAATTTATAAACAAGTTTTTAGAGTTGTAGGTAATTCTGTAGCTCTGACTACCGACTCTGGGAACGAAAGCTTGAGTTTATATTATGTAAGAATGTAAAAGCCTTTGTTCCTCTCCGGGCTATAAAATACATTTGTACCAGATGTCACCTTATTTTGTCTTATATGTAGAGTTGATGTCTAGGATATTTAAACAAACCTTAAAATAATTATTATGCTCTTACAAAATTCCAGAAATCACTCATTTCGGTTCTTTGTCGTAACAACCAGACAGACCAATTACAGACAGGATGCAAAGCAATATGATAGGAAATTAGCAAATTTCAATAGCAAGGCCTTAGCGAGGTCAATTGTAATTGAAGACCCAAGTATATAAAGGTATTATAATATCCAAAACTTTACATCAAAATCAACTTTACAACCGTTCATCTAGGATAAAAATTCGGTTGTTTCGTAACTGTTTCTTGATACTTAAGTCCACTTGAGCCCTCAATTGCTTTTCAAAACAGACGGCGCCCAAGGCGGACACTTTTAGAAGCCATTTATCAACTAGGGATTATTTGATGCTATCTGAAGATAGATACTTTAGTGGCGTGATAAGAAGGGGGCTTATTGTGAGTGGATGTGGGACTGTCCGGGTGTTACACTATGTGCAGGACTTTGTGTGTGTGACATTGACCTAGTCCCAAACTAAGCTTTAGGCTTGTACTATGGGTACTAGACAACGATATAATTACTTATATCAAGAAATTTATACTTAAATACATAGATATCATCCATGACTCGGAAACTAATATTCGCGCTCATCAAACAAATATTTGGTCTTACCGGGATTTGAACCCAGGACCGCTAGCTTTGTAGGCAGGGTCACTACCGACCTAACTATTCGACCAAACTGGAAAAAGAATTACTGCCGCACTCAGAGACGTCAATTTAATTTAATGCTTGATTAAAGTTGCTGCTGTCACTTTTTTTGCTACAGCAAAAGAATAAGCCAACACGTCACTAAACAAGCATTAAATTTAATTGACGTTTCTGAGTGCGGCAGTTAATCCGAGATTAGTCCATACAAATTTTATTCCAGTTTGGTCGATTTGACCTTATATCAGCACTAAAAGAAGCTCATTTAATAGTTCTAACATAATTAACTGAACATTAAAAAAAAAACAGCAGAAAACTCATTCACCATTCTTATTCGAATCTTGTTGCGAAGAACTTTGCAAAGAGTATAATTTCCTTAGATTCTTTCCACACACATCAAGGAAACAGCGCGCATTTATCAAGCTGAAACTTCAGAAGGGGTTGAAAATTGTTCCCTTAGGAGAAATTTTAATATAAATGAAAAATACCGCGTTTGAGCCCGCGGGACCGGTAGGGGATAAAATGAGGTGAAAATTCCCTTATTTACTTAAAGTTCGGAGAATATGGGAAGGTTTTATGTGCGGATATAAAGCGTTAGCTAAGTCTGTCAATCCAATTACATGGGCATTCTATTTTGTCTCTACACGTTATCGTTTTTAGGGTTCCGTACCAAAACGGTAAAAAAAGATATGGTGAGACTTCGCTGTCTGTGTGTCTGTCGGTCTGTCTGCACTGAAAAAAAAAATTGGTTGCTTCTAACAAGATTGTGATTGTTGTGCATAGGCGTGTTGAATCCATACGAGCCTAACAAGACGTTAGACGCATCAACTAAGATGTTAGTTGAATCGCTAAAGAACTTGCTGTTTTCCTATAAGTTTTGTTTGATATATTTAACTAATATCATGAATAGTGTATTCATCTTATGTCAACTAAGAGAAAACCTCTCGTGGTTAGCTCACATTTTTTTGAGTGTGTATGTCACAGCAGGCGGTACATAAAAAATCCTGGGAAAACGATGACCAATTTTTGTCTCTGCACCTACCTATAAAATTAAAAGAAAACATTAATAAACCGAAAACTCTTTTAGCGATTCAATTATTTTTTAATGACACAGATCTCGAACCCCGAGCAAAATGAGTTTAAAAATGTTATTTCATTTCAAACAAAATACAAAGATCTTAAGGAAATAAATCGTCCTTTTACTTTCTCAACCTCTCATCTTATGGAATATTTTGATAGAAAAGAAGTCTTTATAAACATTGGAACATGAGTGTTTTTGCTATTTAACTGTTCCATCAGATACGAGGTTGAGAAGCTAAAGGAAATAAATTTTAATGCGATTCATTAGGTTCCGCCTGGGTAGCTGGCAATCAACGAGAATCGGTTATTTTTTGTGCGTTTTCAATTAAAAGTAAGTCGAGAACTCGGTTCTATTTGCGGAAGGTTCCAGATCGTTTGGAACGGAATTAAAATAGTGTGATTTGTAAAATTCATTTAGTTTTAATTATTTAGTAGTTTTAACAGTGTCAGTAGGTACCAATTAGGAAGACAAACGCTAGATCCTGTGAAATTTACTAAACTGTCAATTTTGAAACATAAGGTTTAGGTCTTTTATCATTAGGCTTTTTTTATCTTTTTGTATTGTGGTTTTATGTATCACCATTTTTTTCTTTGTTTTATTTTATATTTAAGTGCTATAAAATTAATAATTACAGCCAGCGCTATACTGGTTATCCTAAAAAGTATTAAAAGTCGAATTAAAGTCAAGATGAATTCATTATTTCTCCGCTTTTTCCATTAGCCATTTACAAAATAATTCTACTATCATCTTAAATAAATAGTTCATGACAGCGTAAAAATATATATCCGAGGGCTCCCCAAGTTAATACTGTCACTAATACTGCCAAAAAAGGTAAAAATTAGAAAAAACCGTATAACTTTTATTATAGTCATGTTTGGCTGGTTTGGTTCGTCTTAGGCTGGGCTATCTCCAGTGTTACTGTGAGGTGCCCTTTTTGGGTCAAGCCTGTACGACAAAACTGATATAAAGCTGTCACTTTCGCTCTCTTGAAAGCAGGTATTAACCAAACTAAACGTAATACAAATATATTTTGCCACCGAAGCACAATACCAAAACCTAGAAACAACAGCTTCACAAACTTCTACATTTATACTAATAAAAGGAGTGTGAATAATAAAATGCCCAAAACAACTCATGCTTTTAACGCACAAAAACAGAGCATAATCATATTCAGCAAAAATTTACGGAATAAAAAGGACTTTGCCTGAGGAAAAACATGGTAAAAGATGTCATAAAGCCTAAGTGAAGGTTGAGGCGGTTATTCTTTTAGACGGCAAATAGTCGAATTCTATTTCGAATAGCCGAATTGCATTCAAGATTCCGGTTACTCGAAACGTTTTTCATACATTTATCTTAAAATGTTTAAATATTATTAATATTTAAATTATTTAGTCAGCATTATGGGCACCATTCCCGGTAGCAGTGGCCGAGGAGACATTTGTATATACTATAGTTATTTAGAATAAGCTAATTTATTTTAGTACTTAGGTTTAATTATGTTTTTATTATTTTTCTCTACCAATATTTTTTGTGTCAGAATAAAATCTTAAAAATTTCTTCTTTCAGAATACAACTTAATATTGAAGGTGTCATTCCGAAGCCAACCATAGACGGCAACGCCAGCCGTCGATACTGGTTTCTATGTAATTCTATAGAATATCATTCGTAGCGAGCGTCACGACGTATGCAGCTCGACCGCAACCGCACGAGTCTCTTTGCCCGGCCGCAGATCCAGTAGTGACGCCAACCGCAGAAATAAAAACTACTGGTTTATTTGTATGTCTATGAAATATCTTCCCTAGCAAGCGTAACGATGTCTGCCACTCGACCGCAACCGCACGCGTCGCTTTGCCCAGTAGTGACGCCAACCGCAGACGGCAACGGCAAGCATCACTACTGGTTTATTTGTATTTCTATGAAATATCTTCCCTAGCAAGCGTTACGATGTCTGCCGCTCGACCGCAACCGCACGCGTCGCTTTGCCCGGCCGCAGACCCAGTAGTGACGCCAACCGCAGATGGCAACGGCAAGCATCACTACTGGTTTACATGTATTTCTATGAAATATCTTCCCTAGCAAGCGTCACGATGTCTGCTGCTTGACCGCAACTACACGCGACGCTGCCGCCCGACTGAAGACCTTGCAGTGACGCCGACGTCCGACGCTAGCTGATTCCGTCTGCTGCTTGCGGTCGGGTGACGTATCACGACCGCAGACGGCAGCAACAGGCGTCAGACGCTTGCCGTTGCAAACTGCGGTCGGCTGCGGAATGACCCATGATGAATTACCTTTAAGATTACTCGTTGAAATGAACTTTGAACGTGCATTAAAAAGATTATAGAATAACACCACACGCCTTGGCTTGTACCAATCGCACTTTCAGCGTACAGATATAATCAGGGACCCGTAATAAACTTGGCGTCTGTCAGAATCACTTTATGGAATCTCAAAAGTGTTGGTTGGAATTTTATCGTAACATTTACATAAAGGTCATTGACGACTCAGTAAGCTTCGTTGGTAGTGACCTTGCATATGAAGTTAAAGACCCGGGTTCAATTGCCGGTGAGAGTTAATACTTATTTTATGTTTATCATTATCTAGTTCCCATAGTTACAAGCTTAGTGCTTCATTTTGAGACTAGGTCAATTTGTGGGATATTGTCCATACATTCGTTTATTCATGTAGTTGTAATAATTAATATGCTTACATAGATACCTACATGAATATTAATGTCAGCGTTTGTTTTATAATAAATGTGTTATTAAATTGATTAAATATTGCAAACGTCTACAAAATGCTAAATGCATGCATAAACATTAAGGTATTACGTAATCAAATACATGACTTGGGTTGCATTATTACATGCATTGATTGGAACCAAAGAACAGAAAAAACAGTAGAAGTTTAGTGTTAAGTGGGCGTGTCACATGTGGCATAGTTATGCGGAGTTCCGCACAACCTACCTTAGTTTTGCCGCGATCGCTTGTGCGTGAAAGTTGTGTGAAAAATATTGGCGGACCTGCTAGAGGGGGAGTTCTTTTTATAGTTGTGTTTGGATTATTATTGAAGTAAATTCGATTTCTTTAATACGTCTAGTTTAAATATTAGGTAGTTTCAAACAAATATCATTACTTATTATTGTGTCAATCTATTCCATAATAATACAGTTATTACTGATACTGGACAACAAATCCATGGAATATTCCTCAAACAATGAACACAATAAAATCGGCGCAGTACGCAAACTGAGTTATTTACGACCGCTTCAGTTTAGGGGCCGTAAACTTGGGTTTAGTTGTGTATTTATCAACGCGGGTATTATCTCGGCTATTAAATCGTATGGTTTATAGTAGGAGTGAGACTAAGTCTACTATTTGGGTAAATGGTTAAAGGGCAAAACCGTTGAAGTGAATTTTCTAGCAAGAATTAACCATGTAATTTGAATCTGTAGCAAAATTGCAGAAAAAATCGTTTCTTATAATATAAGTCCATCTTTGCATTTTTGTTTACCGATCTATGCCTCTTTTCCACAGTTAACTCCTATTGCAATCGTAATTGTTTACGATCCTGCGGCCGTTAATGTGAATAAAAGCTATCATAATGTTAACAATACGATAGCAATACGGGAGCAAACAAGATCCTATACTATTAAACGAGTAATATTTGTAGTAACTACATATATGAGGGTGTAACATTTAAATCGGTCAGTATGGGAATGTCTGAAACTATAAAACATACGAAGATCTGTTCTTAGGAACCATGTCATTGATTTTAGTAACAAGGAAAACTGCATTCATACATTTAAAAAAAACTTGTACTCAGCTCGGGTATCAAGCCCGGACGTTTTGAAAAAAAAAAACTACTTAACACTATTTCTATTTAGATATCGATTGTGTAGGGCTTAAGTAGTAAATGTTACTATGAAACATGATATCTAAAATTAATAAAATGTATTTTTATCCTAGTAAATTCACCAGTTGTCTTGTCCCCACACCAGAACACAGCAATGCGAATATGCTGCTTGGTGGTAGGGTAAGGATAAGATCTGATACCACCTGAACCACTCTTTTTTTGTTAAAAACCTTTTATATCAACATGGTGTTCTTTGCGTTTATCACAAAAACCTGCAACCTGACTTATATTTGGTGTAAAAGCGCATCTTGCGAAAAACGAAGACGTGTGGCGGATTTAAACGGAAAAGATTTCGTCTACGTGTTAGATCTCGGTAATATCATTATAATACGTTTGAATAATGGTGTCATGTGCAGGGAAATCGCTAACTCGATAATGATATGACGCCACGAAAACGTGACCGGTTAGTTCCCCAGACTTAAACCCCCAACGGAAAAGAAGGAAGTTATAAGTTTGGTTTTTATGAGGGATTGAGGGCTGCTAGTTATGTAACCAGAATCCGGAATTCCATGGTAAAATTTGATTATTTTTGATACTAGCCGCGATATATTTTTACCCGACTGCCAAGAAGGGTAATGTTTTTCGCGCGTATCTATGTATGTATGTATGTATGTATGTATGTAATATTCTTAATTACTTCGTCAGTATCATCCAAACGGCTGGACGGATTTCAAAAATTAAGTTGTCGTTGGATTGTCTCGGAAACCCAAGTGTCCTAGGTTAAGTGACGTCAAAAAAAATCAACATGGCGGATTTTAGGCGCCATAATGTGTGGTTCGAAAAAAAACTTTTATCGAATGAATCCAATAGAGTATCAAAATGAAGAATATCGAACTGTATAAGTTTCTATTTGACAGTAGAGAATGCCTTTAGACATTAACGTAATCTTTTGTATTTGTAAAAAAGATTTTAAAAAAACAGTCGCTTTCACTGCCTTAAACGTGTATGCTTTTGACAGCTCATAATACGGTATTATGGTCGCCTTTATCGTTGTGTATAAAGCATTGTCACTCTCGCACTTGCACACTGGTTGAAAGTGACAGATGTTTTATCTAAATTGATAAAAACGGTTAAAATAGGCCGGGGCGTTATTATGACATAGGTAGCTTTGAAATTCAGTTTACGCTGAGAGAAAAAGACAGATTTAACTGCTATAACTCTGTCCTTTACGCTCCGTAAAACGAAATGCATAGCCATAATATCATATAATAAAATAACAACAAAAAGCGAGCTTTAAAAACCCCAACTGTTGTTCCTAACCAACTTTAAATTGTTATAAATCCTAAATGATTTCTTTTTCTACAATATGGCGTCTGGTCCGCCATATTGAATTTTAATTACTGTCATATCTTTAGTGACACTCACAAGATTAAGACGTATCGATTGCCATAAGAATCATCAAAATCGGTCAATGCGTTTAGTTTCTAGAGCGCCACAAAGGAACAAACATAAATACATATATAGGCTGATAAACACAATACCCTCCTCCATCGGCAATCGGGTAATAATAACCCCCCTGAACACGACAATCATGCCTTGACTTTTGTATATGCAGTTGTATAAGGGTGTTACCAGACCAATCGATCGATCGTCAATCGACGGCATCGATCGACGTCGATCGAAGTCGATCGATTGGTTGTAGGAACCGATCGACGTCGACTAATCCATTCTACCATCGATCGACGATCGATCGATTGGTCTGGTAACACCCTAATGCAGCTAGGCGTCTCGTTGGTTTCAAGGTCATAAATATGACAAGGTTTTAAGGTCAAGGTCAACCCTTAACATTTTTGTGTTGCGGTGTGTGAACAACCAGATAAATGGCTAGCATAGAGGCATTCTATCGTAGTCGTCAGGGTTGGCTACACATTTGGAGTCTTGAGATTGAAGTCTTGAGATTGTAGACTTAAAATGGCTATAGGTTTTAGAACCCACTGATCATCAGGTGGCCTGTGTGCTAGTGAGACTTGCCCTTGCAAAAAAAAAACAGCGGTATACGCCATGCTGGTTCTGAATTTATGCTATTGTAAGGTCCAACATTGTTGAGTTCTACACTTCGGAACACAATAATGTTGGATAAGGATAATGGCTATAATAAAAGCATTCCATCTTAGACCTCAGGATGTTCAATGCTTTTGTATTCTTAGGATTGCAGTCTTGAGATTGCAGGCCTAAGATTGCAAAATGCCTACACTCTACTAGTTGTGTGCTAGCATAGTGCTAGTTTGCCTTATTTATGACATAATAATATTATAGATATGGAATAATAAAAGACTCAGATCGAGAACAAATCAAATTGTGAATGTGTTAGTGTGATTTCTACCTCCAAACACCAACAGGTCTACCTCGGCCAAAAGAAAAAGGCAGTATAAACAATATGAAGTTTATATGCACATACCGCCTTTTAATTTTGGACGGCGGCACACGTACCAATATTTGGGTCGGCCCATTAGCTAGGACCGACTCTTTGATCGGGCCCGACCTAATTTGATACTTCACTTAAGGGCTGATTTATTAAGCCAGTTGTATTCAACAGTTAATTACCAGTCAATTTACTACTGGTTTATATTTAGTTAATTGGAATAAAACATAAAAACGAGCCTACTCCAATAGGTCCAATAGGTCATACGACATATAGCTGAGAGGATACCATTTTCGCAGCACTACTTTTCACACACTGTATTAACTAAGTGACATAAATGTTTTCTATTTACTTTATTCTATTCTATTCTTTTCTCAAAGGCCCGGCAGCGCACTTGAGATTCCTCAGGAGCCTTAGCCAAGATGCTAATGGTACTAACGTTTTTCTTTTCTATCGTTCTAAATGTATGGGATAACATTACGTGCGTTACGATAAACCACGTAATCAACCCATACATTTTGAGCGATAGAAAAGAAAAACCTTAGTAGCGTTTGCATTTTAAATTGACTAAGATCGTTGGTGTTGCGGGAGTTTACGGGTTGCGGTGATCACTTACCATCAGGTGACTCGCTTGCTGCCTCGTCTGCCTCCTTTTTTCCATAAAAAATGTAGCTGGCAAAAGCTGGATGAGAGTGGCCGCAGATCGTGCTCGGTGGCGTGCATTGAAAGAGGCCTAACGTCCAGCAATGGAGTAGTATAGGCTGATGATTATGATGATGATGATGATGATGATGATGATGATGATGATGATAATGATGATGACCTTGTCCAAGGTCCGGCAGGAAAGCAAACGAGCACACAGGCCTCAGATCTAAACACTGCAATCCTAGGACCGCAAATGAGTTGCAAATGTTGAGGACTAAGATTAAGACCTCTATGTTAGTTAGTATTTCACTGGTTGTCTTATCCCCACACCGGAATACAGCAATGCAAACGCTGCTGCTTGGAGGTAATTTAGACGATAAGATTTTGTAAGCGATCCGGACGGAACTTGCACAGAGTCCTACCACCAGTACCTATTGCAACAAGCTTTCTCTTTTAACTTTAGTTAACATTGACAAGCTAAGAAGTACTAGTAAAGACTTTTGTGGATCCTTTATGTATCATATCCGATATTAAATAAAGCTGTTAGGTAAAAGATAAACAAAAATCTTATAATTTATCTGCCTACTACTAAAAGTTGGTAAGTTTAAGAATAATATTAATATTATTCAACTGTTGTATTAAATTAATTAATTTATCGAACAAACTACAATGGAGTTTTAAAACTTAAATTTATCGCTTCGTAATATATGTAAATAAAGATTAATGGCTACGGTATTTAAAAATATTTATTGCCCATTGTTAAGTGGACGTAAAATATGCAAGGACGTGCGACACAGTATAAACTACTCGTAGCCATAACAATAATGTAAAAAGAATTAAACAATTTTTCCTACTCGCATTCTGCGTAAACTATTCATTTTGATTTTATTAACGGTATCAAAATGCCATGCCACATCATCATAGTGATAAATATAATAAGCGTTGCCATGGTAATTACAGTCATAATAATGGAATAGAGTGAAAAAATTTTAGGTACCCACGGCAAAATATTTAGGGAAAAATAATCTTACAAGTCCTCAGTGCTATATAAAGAATTAGCACATACCTACTACCTATAGATGCTTAGTCGAAGATGTTGGTGCTTGGTATTTTTTACTTACCTATTAGGGCCTTCACTATATTCGCCTTAATTACAAAAATACTTACATTAAATAACGCCTGTTTCCCAGAGAGGTAAGCAGAGATCACTTCTTTCCACCTGCTACGATCCTGACAAATCTCTTTCGCTTTTTCCACATTCATACATCAAGTTGTGGGAGAGCTTTTTAGAAACTAATGTTTAATGAAAACATCTTAATCCACATTAACTATTTAATATTTATCTTGTCACATCAAGGATTATAAATATATAATTCTATTCCAGTACTCTACGAGGCGATCAGACATTTTATTTTTCCTCCTGACAGCGAGTCGCTACGGGGCGATCTTGTTCGAACAGCAAAGAGGTCAACAGTGTATTGCAATAATCTTTGCTGTTAAGAACGGCCTCTCGCCGGCGTAGCGCGCGGCATTAGGTGTAGTCGCCGCAAAGTATGCATGTTGCCTAATTGGCAATTCTAAAACCGTATCATACATGTTAACATGTCTCATTTTGACAAGTGACACGCTGAACTGAATCTGAAATGTTCGAGATAGTCCTCCGCTGCCATACTAACGCGTAGGCCGAGACAGAATTGGATGGGTTGAATTTAGATTAGATCTGCTTTGATTTGCACGGACTGATAGATACGACTCAATCTACTGTGGATACTGATGTGTTATTATAGAACGTATAGGTATTTGTTATAATTGGACAAGCAATCCAAATGGGTCTGCGAATAGGGAATTTTAAAAATGAACGAGAAGGAATAGGGTTTGTTTTAAGGAAGCATGTGGTCAATTTAAAAATTCCCAAAAAATGGATAGACTACGTAAATGTTCCTAGGGTGACGGCAATAATGTTGGACACTTAGCTGAAAGCACCAATAATGGACACTTAACTCTTAATCCAAAGATATAGGTTATAAATTGATTGTCACAAAATAAATGAAAACCCTTATCTTCTGTTACATTAGAATCAAGTGACAATCGTTGGTCCTTGTTCATTACTGAGGTTCCAACACCACACATCAAAAAATTCTAAGCAATGCGATGTGATATACTGCAAAATAATATGAAAATAATCTAGGGTTATTTTTGATGAGTATAGGTGATAGTGAGTTTACCCTTCGCCGACAAACTTTAGTCGAATATCATTTCAAAGACCACGAAATCACGTATCAATGATTTTCATTTCATCGACAGTTCATTTCGTCGAACAATTAATACAAGTTAATTAGAATTACGGTTTTTCATTTGGTAAAGTCAGTAGCTTGATCTGTTCGTCAAACTCGATAATGCCGTGAAACAATTTTACCATTCGTGTTTTTCCCTATTCGTGATTTTACTCGGTCGTATTTTTCCACATGCATAATTTTAACCACTCGCATTTATGACATTGTTGTTTTTTCCGAGTTACACTCCTTCTTTTGTTTGTTTTTAGGGATGTGCTAATCGAAGACACTCAATTCAGTTAAATTAAGAAGATAATTATTATTGTTGTTTTAAAAATCTGCAAAAAACATTCACTATGAACGCTTTTAATAATTCGCGCAATAATCATAAGTTTGAGGCACTGTGTTTTTTTTACTAAATTTTAATTTGCTTACATATCACTGTTATGTCATGGAGTCACAGCTATTTGGTATTCACACCATTAATTTGGCCAGGGCCTCTATTCTAGGCTGTAAAAACTATATTGTCTTTGACATGTGACCGTAATATCGTTTTCATTGATCTTATACATATAGGTACTTGACAGTAATGGCGGCCGGAGTCAACTATAACATGTCAAAAACAATATCGTTTTTACCACTTAGAACAGAGGCCCAGTCTTAGAGGCAAGTCCATACAAAGTAATATTAAGTCTTTGGTAATTACTACCATACTTAGAGGCAATACTAGTTATTAGGTCAAAAACATCGCCAGTTACGTAAAAACATTTATAAAGAGCAAAACTTCGGTCGTCAAACACTCAAACTACAAAAAATGTCAGTCCCAAGAACCCAAATAATTCAAACGTCGAGATATCAGTTTCAACTGAAAGGAACTTACGCAACTCGCCGGCCGCAAATGAGTGTTTTCAAACTTGACTAACTTTAGCAACTAGCCGTAAGTTGGAAATAGAATAGTTTATTTCTTACAACATGTTTTTAATATACGACAGCGTCAAAAAATGCAGTTTTTAAAGATTGCTCATTATTTAGAACATTGTAATTACTGCTTGAACTGCATTTTTGACGCTGTTGTATATGGGTATCAATTAACCGGTCAGCAAAATATTCTCATTTTGGTGAACAGAAATATGTATTTGGTCAGCCAAAATAGCTAGTTGGTAAGCAACTTATGGTTAGCAAACATTTATAAATCTGTCAGCAATTAATGACATATTGGGCTGCTCTAAATTATTTTGGTCAGCAAATTAAATATTTGAGCTGCATTGAACGACCCACAGATAATTAAATTTTGGTAAGCAATCAGAAGGTAAGCAAAATAATTCATTTTGTCCAGCAGAAAAAAGGAAGCAATAAAATCAAATTGGTCATCAACAAAATGGGCGCAACTATTACAAAGTTCATTCAAATATACTCTCTTTTTTTGTAAATTATTCAATTTATATAGAATTATTCCTCTAGGGCACACTTTCCTCGCAGATACACCCTTGAAAAAAGCTCGCCTTTATTCCTTATAGATCCCCTTTTTAAATACCAATGCAGTGTTTCCTAATCGTCGGCTTACTGCAAGAAGTCACTAATGGCATAAAGTCACTAAGTACAGGTACAAACACGGGCGGATTCGCTACGACTTACTCTTTCTAACGCACGGACCCATTTCTTTTTATCTTTAGTAATTTCGATGTTACAGCCATGACATTAAGTCATTAACTGCACTTTTTGCTTTATTGAATTGACGTAATTGGTTTTTGACCATTAGTAACTTTAAATAAAACAAATTTATTATTTTTACTCTTTTTATTTTGTTTAAATATTCACTTATGTTACTTATTAAGTTTTAAAAATAAAACAATATGAATATCGCTTTTAAAGTATTTGAGCTAGAATTCATTATAATGCATTTAATTACTTTTAGCAAACCGTAAAACGAAATAAAAGTTATTATCATTCTTTAATGATTTTTAACAAAATGGGTTTTGGATGCACATTACCCCTTTTACTTTAGTATAAAATAACTTAAGTACTTTACAAAGTTTAAAAAAACTAGGAGACAGCATTTATGGCAATCAGCATGATTTTTTAAAGTAATCAATGATAGTTATCGATTTTTGATATGTCCAAAGACATGTAATTCACGTGATTAAATTATGGTTAGTGACTTTTGACAAATAAGTTGTATGAATTTGAACACCTTTAGTGAAATACTTAGGTACTAGCTTCTGCCCGCGACTTCGTCCGCGTAGAATTTGTAATTTTGCCATCCTACGGGAACAGTGATTTATTTCGGGATTTAAGGGAGCCCTGTGTGTTAATCCAGTGTATAAGCAAACTTTATTCCTAATCGTCCATCCTTTTTAACAAAGAAGTAACAAGCTCGCGCACGAATAACCTTTCGCATTATAATGTAGAATAGGATGTTAATAGGTAAGTACATCCAACGCACAGAATCGCTCTGGTCGAAATCGTAGTCGATAAAAATACCCTTGGTATGTGAGTCCGACTCGCACTTGACCGGTTTTAAGTATTTGTTGTTTTTTTAGGATTTGTACGATGTATAATCATACCAAATTTTGAAGCTTGTGTGGTTTATCTTTTTTACAATACAACAAAAAGGAAAAGGAAGGTTTGCGGTTTTTTTATCACAATATTCCCAAACAAAGCAATAAGGGTGAAGTTCTTCAATGAATGAGCGCATTGAGCGCGTGCGGGCTTTGCCGCTCCTATTTAAACTCCCGGCGTCCGCGACACTGCGAAGACCTTTGCCGCTGTACTTTCATGTATAAACTAAAGTCTCACAATTTCACACTGAACGAATTATATGATTTAGATGTTAATGCGTAAATTATTATAGTAGGTGTAGTAAGTGCCCAATTAGTTTTTCAAGAACAAAGATTAGTTTTTATTTGTAAATAGTAGCCGTTATACCAATTTTCACGTTTCTAACATCGAAAATGACGAAACTTTCATACTTAGAAAAATCTACACCCTCCTTTACCCCCTTAGGTTTAGTTTTTCCAAAATACTAAAAAGTTATAAATTTTTATTTGTAAGCTTCTACCCGCGACTTCTTCTGCGTTGATTCCGATGATTGTTTATCCGGGCTCAATCCGGGGTATACCATTCTTTTTTTTCTTTATTTTCTCAGGGGAAATCCATTATGGATACCAATCGACCAGGAGGGGCCGAGTGGTTATGTCGGACTCATACCGACTAAAACCCCAAAGGTGTTCCTTCTCTCACCATGGACGAGGTCGCGGGAGTTGTATTCCATCCGCTAACTCGTCTATCAGCGTTTGCCCTTACGGGCTCGTCTTCATCAGGGTTTTTTTTCCCTCCTCCGATAAAGGCGCTCCGGAGCACTCAGCCTCAGCCTTCCAGCTCGGGACCCTTAAGTGTAAGCGATGGATTCCTCGGCCCATCGCCCACGGGTACCCATTACGGCGGCAACCGGTTGGTATGTTCCAACCGCCGTCTGCCTGGTCTTCTGCGGCGTATTGGGAGCGAGTTAAAATCATTTTCTCGCTCCCGCTCTGCCGCTTAGCGACATTACGCGAGGGTCGGTAGTGAGACGTCTGCTCCTATATCCATGGACAGAGCAGCGCGAGGCACCACCCAGGCTGGGCACTCTTCACGCGTGTGCTGAGCTGTGTCCTTTTCAAACTTCATACAAATCCATCCATTCGTTGCAGCGTGAAGAAGTAACAAACTAACATACAAACTTTTGCATTTATAATATTTAATGATCGGCGACCGGTAGCATTTTACGTTACTTTAACGTGTCAAACGTAATGACTAATATAGATAAGTCTCATTAGTAGGATTAGTAGGATACTCGCATTAATAGGATTAGTGGATAATAGCGTTTGCCCGCGACTCCGTCCGCGTAGAAGTCGTTTATACTGCTCCCTCGGGAATGGTTCAATTTTCCGGGATAAAATCCATCCTAAATATGTCCTATTCCAGGGCCTAACCAATATTTGTGCCAAGTTTCATCCCGATCCGTTCAGTGGTTGCAGCGTGAAAGAGTAACAAACATCCATACATACAAACTTTCACGTTTATAATATTGGTAAGGATCAAGTTCGTCTATCAATATTGAATATTTTTTAAGTTATTTTCCGTTTGGAGTTACAAATAACGTCATTTTGAGAAATTTGTGTTATTTTTGTGATTTTGCCGACTTTATCTGTGAAGTTGAATTTTTAAAACTGTTTATTCGTTGTTAAATAATGTTCATAAAGTTTCCAAGGTAATAATTAAGACTAATGAATTCAAATTTTTGGTTCAAAACCATGTTTACCGATTTAATTGTGATTAAAATAAAAAATAACTAATTGTAAGTTCCCTTAAAGCGAGAAAGACAAAAAGTCACTAACTACATATTTAGGCTTTTAAAAACGTAATTTGAAATTATTGTACAAAGTTTTTAATTGGATTCTATAGTAAATATATTTAGCTAAACATTTGGATTTAATTTTTACATCTAGAACCGAACCTATAACAATAATATTCATTTGACTAAGTCAAAACTTTAGGCCCGTTTTTCTCGGACTTCAGTTTTTGTGGGTTAATGACTTCTTGCAATAAGCCGACGTAATAGATACACTTTTGGGTACAGTTGTGTACACAAAGGTGTAATTAACAAATTTACTGCCAAGCCGGCAACACACACATCCCAAACCCACCATCAAATTTACAAATTTAACAGAGTCGACGGAGCTCCGCTCACGCGGATCTCCTATTTCTGGGTTGTTCTGGCCCTCCGGGCCTGATATAAAAACGAACCTAACCTAACCTACCTCATATTTATGATACAAATTTTGGTTAATCTAGGGTGTGATTGTGATAGAAAATTGTGTGACAAAACTTAACTTGTAAACACTGCTGACTTTTCAAACTAAACGCAATCCACTTCTATATTATAGATGACCATTATTTTAATATGCATACCTCTTAATTAAACTGCTTACAGACATGTTTTCTCTGCTGACCAATTGTAAAATCTTGCTGCCCAAATAATTATTTTGCAGCTCGACTGTTTATTAGGCAGACAAATGACAAAGAAAGCTGATCGAAATTGTTTAAAATGTTACCCGTTTATAAATTGTTTGCTGAACAAAGAGTTGTAGCCCGATTTTTATTTATTGCCACCCAAATCTTTTTATGCTGCCCAAATCAATTAATTGCTGATTTTTTTTGCTGATCAATTTTAATAACGGCTGACCATTTAATTACTTCCCGTTGTATATTAAGGGCTGATTTTTCAATCCCCAGATAAAGCTACCCGGAAGGTAAATTTTAGCTGTCCTTTTTTTTCATATGTCTTCAGAAAAGGATATTAATACATTTAACTGACGGATAGTTTTATCTGGGGATTGAAAAATCAGCTCTAAAAACATTAAAACGCATAAAATGCGATTGAAAAATGTTTTTTTTATACCCAATGACACTCACGCAATCAAGACGATTCTAATGACGTATCTTTTATGTCGACCCGTTGAGTAGTAATGAGAAGACATACGAACGGACACACAATAATATACACATACATACCTACGTACATACATACACATAACCCTCCTTTTGGGCTTCGCCCCAATCGCGTAAAAATTACAGGAAGGAGTCGATAGTAATTGAGTTCTGATTGTAGAATCATTAGAACCTGTTTCACAATCGTCAAGTAAAGCATATCTGACACATAAATTTAGCCCTTTCCTTTTTTTACACATGAACATAGACAAGGAGAGAGCTAACTTTAACTAGCACATAAATTGACTTGTCGATTGTGAAACAGGCCCTTAACCTAGTTACTTAACTAGAGCAAAACATTTGATTGAAAATAAATAACGGGGCACAGAATCTCACACAAATTAGCCTAGTCCCAACCTAAGCTCTAGGTTTGTACTATACTTGTATAGAGAGATAAATACATACATACATAGAAAATACCCAAGACTTAGAAATCTTTGCTCATCACACAAATATTTGCCCTGACCAGGAATCGAACCCGGGACCGCTAGCTTCATTTAACAGGTTACTAGGTGTGTCCGTCGTATTTTATTTTTATAATTATATCTATCTATAGAAAACCGCATCAAAATCCATTTAGTACTTTATGAGCTTAGCGCAAGGCGAGTTAACGGCGGGAGACTTTAACTTGTAATATACAGGGTGTCACAGAACTTGACCTAAATATTTAAGTGATGAGAAAGTTCCTGCTCGGTCTAGAACATAATTTTAACTTTATTTTATGTTTATTAACATAATAGGAAAGTTAAAACTATGTTTAGGAGTTACCAAGGTTTTAATGATCCTGGTAAAGAACGCTACTAGCCAAAAATAGCTATAATTTGTGATTTCAAAACATGATATCTAATCCGCAATAACGTAGCAAAATATATTACTACTTAATTACACCAAAATTCCAAAATATCAAAGCATTTGAAAAAAATCTCGTGTTTCTTTCAACTTTAACTCATATTATACTTTTTAGGATGTGTTGTATGTTTTATCCATGTTTATCTATCGATAAATGCAAGCACACTAATAACGCAGGCACAGGTTTACACGACCTTAAAATAATGGTAATGATTTTTTAATGTAATGTCGATTTTGGTAACCATTATTATAATCGATTCGAAAAAACTTTTCTAAATTCGTTCTATTTCTATACCCGCATCCGATTCGCTTCAATCGGTAAATTAAACTTAGGGATGATAATTATCTTTTTATTTGCAATTTCCAAGTAACTGGTAGCTCCCCTGCGGGAATTCCGGAAGGAAATTATGGTCTCGTTTTCCCGTTTATTCCCGGAATTGCGTTGCGGTTTGCACGGTGTCTGTTTACGAGTCAAGGGTATTATAGTAAGCGGATTGCCTGATTGAATCACATCATTAGTACTGCAAATAGATTTTAATTAATATTATAATGTTAGATGTGACCTAAGACCGAATAAATAATTAGAAAATATACACGTGTACATGGTTTTCAGAGTGGATTGTGTTTTTTCCTACGTCAATTATATTTAATGCTTGATTAAAGTTGCTGCTGTCACTTTCTTTGCTACAACAATAGAATAAGACAACACGTCACTAAACAAGCATTAAATTTATTTGACGTCTCTGAGTGCAGCAGGTAGGGCCTCTTGCACCATGAATTTAATACTGGATTAAGACACTAAATCGAGTTAGTAAACGTCAGATTCATACAAAAACTGTCATTTTAACAGGAGTTAGCATCTCAACCCAGTGTTAAATTTTTTGTTCAAGTGGCCCGTACTGCCGCACTCAGAGACGTCAATTAAATTTAATGCTTGTTAAGTGACGTGTTGTCTTATTCTATTGCTGTAGCAAAGAAAGTGATAGCAGCAACTTTAATCAAGCATTAAATTAAATTGACGTCTCTGAGTACGGCAGTTAGTCTACAGGATGTCACAATTAACAAGTATTGGTATCTTACCCACGTGCATACATTACTTACAATATGATACACTAGTGGACGCCCGCGACTTAGTACGCGTAGATTTAGTTTCGCGCTTATCAGGGGATGAATTACTTTCTTAGTGCACCCCTAGGGTATCCAAGGAATTTTTCTTCCAAATTTCAAGTCTTAAGATCCTGCGGTTTCGGCTGTGCATTGATCGATTAGTCAGTCAGTTTTATATTTTATACATAACTAGAGGACGCCCGCGACTTCGTACGCGTAGAATTAGTTTCCCGCTACCCCCCCATTTCTTCCCGTTGGGGGTCGATTTTCGGAAAATCCTTTCTTAGTGCTCACTTACATCATGAGAAGAACCCCTGTACCAAATTTCAAGTTTCTAGGTACAGTAGTTTCGGCTGTGCGTTGATATGTATACACTGTGTAACATGAGGAAACCGAATAATTTTAACAGCTCATTCCTGAGGTCGTAAGAAGCAAAAAATGTTATATGAACCCAGGTCGAAATATGATTTTTATATTTTATCCAGCATGGAGTTGTAATGAAATCTCCAGTACAAAACTCCCTTATGATAAAAAATAAAAATTATATTTCGACCTGTGTTCATATAACATTTTTTGCTTCTTACGACCTCAGGAATACGCTGTTAAAATTATTCGGTTTCCTCATGTTACACCTTGTATAAGTCAGTCAGGTTTGCCTTTTATAAATATCCCCCTCCTTCAGCAGTCAAATAAAAATAAACGGCTTATATGTGTCTATTATGTGGGTGACCATAAACATCAAAACATCTTCGGAAACTCTTATTGTAACGATATTAGCATGATAAGGCTTCGCAATGGTAAAACCGTCTCATTCCACGTCTAAGTTTGCTATCTCATCTGAAACACTTCAAGTAGGTCGTGACTAAGATCATTTACTTTAATAGTCATTGTTAGGATAATCCTAAAGGCGCTTTGGGTCAACAAGTCTCTTATCAATTTGGTAGAGTTGTTAACAAATCTAAACAAAAACAAAAAGCAAGCGAAATAGAACTATTGGTTTAAGATCTGAATAGGACGACCTTCACCCAGCTGTTTATTCGATAAAAATATTTTATTTATATCAAATTAAATATGGTAAGAAATATATTATGACGAATAGGTTCACTGAAAATTTCAGTCCAGCGTCAACTTTAGGTTTAGTGCAAATTATTTAGTAGCGACTTACCTGCGTACCCAATGGTTATGATGGGAAAAAATAGTCAACCTAACGTTTGCATATATTCTATAGGCTTCATACTTTCGATGAGTATGTAATTGGTCTATTAAACAAGCAAAAGCAATTTAAAAAAAAGTTTATTTATTTATTATGGACTGTACTGGACTGAATTTTTTCTGTAAACCTATTCGCCATATTACTTACTATATTAAATTTGATATAAAATACTTTTTATCGAATAAACAGCTGGGTGAAAGTCGTCTCCTATTCGGATCTCATACTATATTAATTCAGTCACGAATTCACAAAAAACCATCCATATATCCTCTTTTTTAGCTCTCACGATGGGGTTTGACAAATGTATTCTAGACACGTTTATATATTTTAAGTATAAACCCTTAAACAGGCTCTCAGATCACAAGTCACATTCAAACTTCAGTCTTACTTAGATTCAATATCTGTTGAGTATCTATGAGTGAACAACCGACCATACAAACATACATAAATACAGGTCAATAACATTTTAATTCTCCTACCTACGTATTGAAAGTTAAATAACAAAATAAGTTTCATTTCTGAATTGGAGGAAAAAGACACCCTGTATAAAAGCAATTAAATTGAAATCTTAACACCCACAGTTTCCCAAACCTTATCTCACTGTTTCAACCGAGTGATAAAAACAATAACAGAATAATAACACCCCTAATTAGAACGTCTTAACGTCAGCACAAGGAATTAACGTATCCCGAGGGCCTATTCCAATAGCACATTAAAGGAATTGCCACTCGAATATAAGCGATAGCGACTCTACTATTTGCATGTAAATAGCCTTATTTCGTTTGTGTTTTCTTAGGTCTTGGAAAAGAACGTGAAATTGAAGTTCTTACGTCTTTGGTTAAAATGTCTTACATTTGTCAACGTTATTTTTAACTCGTTTAGATAATTAAAAATATATAATTATCAACAACAATCTCGCTTAAATTGAGCTAGTCCCAAACTAAGCTCTAGACCTGTACTATGGGTACATAAAATAAACTACCTGTGTAAAGACAAAATACTAAAATATATAGGTAAAATCCAAGACCCAGAAACGAATACTCGCGATCATAACTCAAATATTTGTCCCTACCCGTTATCATACCCTAACGAAATAGCTTCATATCGATTTATCGTTATATTAATTTTAAGAAAGTCCATCGAAACCCAAGGTAGATTGACCCTTACCAATTATAAACACTATGTACCATATACAGCACGTTAAAAACAAGGTGTGTAAGAACTTGTTCAAATGAAGCAATTTCAAAGATAGTTCCAAATAATCATAAAGAATCACTTCGAACGCCAGTTCTCATAAAGCGCATGAATTAAATCCACTCGTGAATAGAAATGGAACGAATACTTTAAACTTTTAAAAATTCATTTCCAGTCAATTTCAAATAGGTAGAAAGAAAACCTTTCGATGCAACACTTGCATAATATGCACACTTATTCTGAAAACACTTTATCGACTTTCAACAACACTTTTCTACCTGTCTCGGGTCGTTGTGAAGTGTAAGAGTGAGACAAACTTTTAAAATTAATTACAAATGTTTGAGAATATTTGGTCTGGTTGTTAAGGGGTGTTCACATAATCCTCTAGTGTTTTTTTAATCAACTAATCCCCAATCGGTGACTAGCTATTTCGCTTTAAGGAGGATCCGGGTTCTGCATACAACCGTGAAATATAATGATTATATTGTTAAAGTATTAAGTTTTTCAACAGTGGTAGTAGAAGCTTGTGGAGGGTCCGTCCAGACCGCTACCACCATTACCTTTGACCTACTTCCAAGCAGTGTTTGCATTGCTGTGTTTCAATCAATTTCATTTTTATAATCAAGACAACCGGTCGAATGCAAATCGGACTTGCAGAAGAAGGGTTCATTATCTTTCTTTTATAAAGGCTCATTTTACATTTAATTTAATATGTTTTATTAGATCTTGTTATAAATGCAATAGAAACCGTGAAAAATTCAACTGTCTACCTATTTCGGTTCATGAAACACAACCACTGACAGTAAGGACGGCCGGCGGGACAGCGGAGGCTTATAGTAATGAAGCCCGTTGGGTACCCTTCGGTACCCATTGGGTACCAAAACCATAAAAAAGATGCTAATTTGTCAGCACAGTAGATCTGGCTAAGATGCAAATGCTACTAACGTTCCTGTTTTTTACAAACGACTCGAACTGTATGGAGTTGATATAAGCGGTTGACGCGATCTGTCATAAGATTACGTTTATCGCTATCTAGCTAGATACATCTTGACTAGACACCCAGCTTTTGTAAGATGGTTTATAACTTATAAACACCCCGTACATTAGGTGTCATTGAAGTAAAAGTAACGTAATTTTACATACAGGTTGTTTTATAACACTACAAGTTACCGAATTACTATTTATTAATTTTCTGAAACCTATCAATGCATAAAAATGACAGGTAAAAACATACATATTTTGTGTTGCATTTTAAATGTTTAAATAGTAAAAAGTATTGTTACCACAACTCAATTATTGAGTACCTTACGATGATCAGCTGTAAACTGAAGCACTCTAGCCATTATAATCCAGGAACATGATTATTTCAACAGTACCTATCCAACGTAATTCATAATTCCGAAAATAACAATTTCAATTAATATATTAGTTATATTAGGGTGGATTTAGAACAAGCGAACGAACAAGAATTCTATGGCATTATCTCTTACGTTTACGCTTTGTTTATGATTTAAATTTGTATTTTCTCTCTAAGTGAATTGTATTCTTATGAGTAAATAAATATCTTAAACCGTACGTTTACGTTGTAAAAATAAAGACAAAACATATTCTAGAGCATTCGCTCGTTTGGTCTAAACCCACCCTTACTTAATATGCAATTACAATAAGTCAAAGTCAATCAAAGACGCTTATTTTAAATGTCGATAACGGTTACTAAAGAGGTTGATAAGTAAGTAATAAATGATTACGGAAAAATGAATTTGAATCAGCCTATATGCAGCGTTTTGTGTCAATAGCACCAAATGCTCTGGATCTACTTATTAGTCACGTACTGTCACATTTCACGTCACGAAATAAGTAACAGAAGATGTCCTAATGTGACTTACAGTTTGGTCGTTCTAAGAAGGCCGATTTGACAGCTGTCAACGCAGTACAAAATACACAGAACAGAAAAAACCGGTAGAAGTGTCAAGTGGGCGTGTAACGTGTGGCATAGTTATGCGGAGTTCCGCTTAACCTACCATACTTTTGCCGCGATCCGTTATTTCGATATTTCGATATTAAGATATTTCTAAAATAGGAAATAAATCCAAAAGCATGCCTTATTGTGCTATTTTGGAACGTAAAAACGATAGCCGCACCAAAAATATTTTCCATGATGGCGTGTTGTTTTTATGATAGTTAGAGCATTGGCGACAAACAGGTCGGATACTAAGCGAAGCTCATGCCACTTCCACTGTTTTTTCTATTCCGTGACAAAATATGTGTTTGAGGTTATGTTTTGTATTGCGTTGACAGCTGTCAAATCGGCCTTCTTAGAACGACCAAACTGTAGGTGCTTATAAACGTCAGTGCGACGGGTGACCGAAAGGCAAAACACCTCTTGTATTGCCTGGAACTTGGCAGGCTTCACTATAGTGCCCGGCCGTTAGGAGGTCAATCCTGACAGCTGTCATCGCAGTACAATTTATAACCTATTCTTGGGTTTGAGGTTCAATCAATCAATCAATCTTTTTTTTTATAGCGCCATCGAGACTATCGATGATTCCGCCAATGTCAAGGTTCAAGGAGACACGTTACACTTCTAGCAATTGTTCGGTAGTCTCGCGCGGGGTTTGAGGTTATAAATTGTACTGAAATGACAGCTGTCAGGATTGACTTCCCAACGGCCGGGCACTATAGTCCATAATACACCCTCAGATGTGTAAAAAGCCTTACGAGAAGTGTTCACTTGAACGCAAGCGAGTCTGCATTGACGTTTCAGCGCACACTGAAGTGCATATTACTTCGAAATTTTCAATTTCTACCCATTTGACGTTTGTATTTCCGCCATATTGAATTTGGCAAGCTTCGCGAGCTCTAGGGTATTTACTAAAACTGGGATAAGAGAATATCGGGCAGGTAGAGGTTCAACTGGTGCCTAAAGGGTTCTGTATATAGTAAAATAATGCTGAAAAATGGCAGAACAATTTGTGTTGACTTACATTGAGTTGTGTGGAACCAAAACTGGATATTTGGGCCTATTTTTACACGACTGTCCAAAAAAGGAGTGTAATATTTTCAGGATTCATGTATGTTTTACGTATGGTATCGTTAGAATCCTTTCACCATCCCGGGTGACATAGGATACCTAAACTGTTAAAATTGAAATAACAACAATGGCAGAATGTTATTATTATGATACGTACCTATATCGACGACATTATTAAAAAATGAAGTCGGGTTTTTAAAGCTTGCTTTTAGTTATTTTAGTTATTTTAAGATTATTTTCAACTAAAAATACCAGGTATTTTTTTTACATTTTTTTCTTACTGACGCCACTTTAAAACTTCCTCTTGCATACTCGTTCCTTATTATATCCATTCTTGTTACACTTACGGAAAAGAAAAAAAGCAGTGGAAGTGGCATGAGCTTCGCTTAGTATCAGACCTGTTGTCGCCAATACTCACACTATCATAGAAACAACACGTAACCATGGAAAATGTTTTTGGTGCGGCTATTTTTTACATTCCAAAATAGCACAATAAGGCATGCTTCTGGATTTATTTCCTATTTTACAAATATCGAAATATCGAAATAACCGATCGCGGCAAAAGTATGGTAGGGTGAGCGGAACTCCGCATAATCATGCCACACGTTATACGCCCACTTGACACTTCTACTGTTTTTTTCTATTCTGTTGTTACACCTTACATCCATCACAACATTCGCATTTCAGCCACATGTACTCTTTGTTCATCCTTATCCTTTGCAGCCCAACATTCAAAGCAAAGGAAAAAACAACACTGTCCGCGAAAAAAAAATACGCGTATTTTATGATATTAACTAATACTCGTTTTAACAAAACAGAATGAAACTCATTTTGTACTAAAGCTGTAAAAATGGCGCAAATACAAAGCACTAACCCCCTTACTAATAAAGGTTGAGTAACGTTGGTATAGCTATACAATGTTATGTCCTTATCTGTCATTGTGACATTTGGATTTGACAGATAAGGACAAAACATTGTATAGCTATACCACCGTTACTCAACGTTTATTAGTAAGGGGGTAAGTATGTTTGAAATCCAAATGGCACAGCGAGCACGAAGCAGTACGGTACACGTTATACTCGTACAGTCGGCCTTATAAGAAGCTGCACACTTTAGTATTTTGTCACTTTAACGTCATGTTTGAACTACTGCACTAATCTGTCGAAGACGTTAAAGCGACAAGGTACAAAAGTGTGCAGCTTCTTATAAGGCCGACTGTACATTCCGTGGTTGAAACGAATTTTAAAATCCCTAATTTTTAGTCTTACGTTCCCGGAAAATATAAAACTGAATTTCAGTTCCAGTTTTTGATGCATCGTTCCGTACATTCACATGTAACCCCGAAAAATATTACTTTCCTTCTTGGGTCTCCGAGTAAAATTTAAAAATTCTGGATTCGTTACGTAACTCTAAAAATTGCAGTGGCAAAATTTATTGCTTGGAAACGGTCTAGAAATAATTTATGCGCCGTGAAAAATATATCTAGCATCTTTCAAAAACACTTGGAATTTTTCTCACTTAGTCGAGATCAATTTTATAAATATTATTTTAAAGGTAAACAAATGGATTGACTTTGAATGAAGAAGTTAGCATTGGTGGCATAATACTCATAATAATAAATGGGTATCTTTTAATCGATCAGCAAAATATTCTTATTTTGGTGAACAGAAATATGTATTTGGTCAGCCTAAATAGCTAGTTGGTAAGCAACTTATGGTTAGCAAACATTTATAAATCTGTCTGCAATTAATGATATACTGAACTGCTCTAAATTATTTTGGTCAGCAAATTAAATATTTGAGCTGCATTGAGCGACCCACAGTTACCTAATCAAATTTTGGTAAGCAATCAGTTGGTAAGCAAAATATTTCATTTGGTCCATCAAAAAAAAGGGGGGCAAATTTACTGCCGCGCCGGCAACGGACATATGCCAAACCCAATATCACATTTACAAATTTAACAGAGTCGACGGAGCTCCGCTTACGCGGAGCTCCTGTTTCTGGGTTGTTCTGGCCCTCCGGGCCTCATATACAGACGAACCTAACCTAATCTACCTCGGTGTGATTGTGATTTCTAAATTTGTGTGACAAAACTTAACTTGTAATTACTACTAGCCTAAAAAATACCAATGCTTGGGTGCTCGCGTCACGTGGTCTGATTTTGCTCCGCCCACAATAACGAACACTGCTGATTTTTCAAACTAAACGCAATCCACTTATTTATATAGATAATCATTATTTTAATATGCACACCTCTCAATTAAACTGCTTACAGACATGTTTTCTTTGATGACCAATTGTAAAATCTTGCTGCACAAGTAATTATTTTGCAGCTCGACTGTTTATTAGGCAGACAAATTATAAAAAAAGCAGATTGATATTGGTTAAAATGTTAACCGTTTGTAAATTGTTTGCTGAACAAGAGGTTGTAGCTACATTTTTATTTATTGCCAGCCAAATCTTTGTATGTTGCCCAAATGATGTAATTGCTTATTTTTTTTGCGAATCAATTTTAATAACAGCTGACCGTTAAATTACTTCCCAGGAATAATCCACGGTGACAATTGACATTCGACACTCGGTGTCAACAATGCAGATCTCCTACGCCAATGAGCAGTATATCAAATTCAATTACCTAAGCATTTTTCATTCTCTTTTATTAGTAATAAGTTTGATATTGGTACAGGAGTTCTATCTGAGGTACTGCCTATTGCGTTTAGGAGGGCAGAATGATGGCGTGTGTACAAGGTGTACAAACATCGACGCAACATAATAGTTACTTGACAATAAGGTCGAACTTGTGTTGTTAATTGTCTTGTTTTGACAACGCAGGTAACCTGGTTAGTAGTGACCCTGCCTACAAAACTAGCGGTCCCATGTTTGCTTCCAGGTCAGGGCAAATGTTTTGTGTGATAAGTATTTGTTTCTTTATCTACATAAGTATGTTAATCGTAGCCTAGTGCCCATAGTAAAAGTCTAGAGCTTAGTTTGGGACTAGGTCAATTTGTGTGAGATTGTCCCCTTATTATTTATTTGTTTATTTATTTAGTTGTGTAGTAGTCATAATTCTAACATTGTGCCTTTTTTTAACAATGTGCTTCGTTTCTTATTATGTACGAGGATTTTGGCACCGATCACCTAGTAGTTAGCCTCAATTCATAATATAGACCAAGTGCACGTTTATCAAGAATTAAATTAAATTAGAAGCACAAAAATAACGGAAAATATATTTTAAGATTTTAAAGCATGCGAGAACCCCTTTTCACTCAAGCCTTACTTGCTCTTCGCCAGTTTTTCTTAAGTAAGTGTATAACAATTCTCAGAATTTTAAAAGTGTTTCGAATTGTCGCCAATTAGCACTTACTCATTCCGAGAGTTAAAACAAAACAGCTTGTTAACTTAGTTCTTCTAAGAATCTAGACATTATCTGCTATGAATCACCTGCCTTGAAAAACAAACACACATTTAACAAAATAACTTATGTCCTATTTAGAATGTTCTAACTTGAACCTTAACACGTTGAAGATGAGTTAAAAATAACATGGAGAACTATGTTGTTTGTGTGCTTAATACATAACAAAGGTAATAATATCAGGTGAGTAAGTGTGAGTCATTAAACAAAAACAAAGTTCTGCTGTCTTTCGAGAAAATTCGAAGAATATTCATCATAATTATTTCAGCCAGAAACGTCCACTTCACTAAACTATCATCACTATCATATCACCTTTTTATCTATCTTCGGACATCCAGGAGGAAGAAGCGGCTTCACACTTCTCTCCATCGTTCGCACAAAGCCTTCCGCGTTCTTATTGTTAACAGCTAAAGGGTGAAATTCGTTTTTAGTTGCCAGAAACGTTCACTACTGGACGAAACTGTCACCACCATCACATCACCCTTTCATCTATCTTCGGACATCCAGGCGGAAGAAGCGGCTTCACACTTCTCTCCATCGTTCGCACAAAGCCGTCCACGTTCTTATTGCTAACAGCTAAAGAGTAAAATCCGTTTTTAGTCGCCAGAAACATCCACTACTGAACGAAGCTATCACCACCATCACATCACTCTTTCATCTATCTTCGGACATCCAGGCGGAAGAAGCGGCTTCACACTTCTCTCCATCGTTCGCACAAAGCCGTCCACGTTCTTATTGCTAACAGCTAAAGAGTAAAATCCGTTTTTAGTCGCCAGAAACATCCACTACTGAACGAAGCTATCACCACCATCACATCACTCTTTCATCCATCTTCGGACATCCAGGCGGAAGAAGCGGCTTCACACTTCTCTCCATCGTTCGCACAAAGCCGTCCACGTTCTTATTGCTAACAGCTAAAGAGTAAAATCCGTTTTTAGTCGCCAGAAACATCCACTACTGAACGAAACTGTCACCACCATCACATCACCCTTTCATCTATCTTCGGACATCCAGGCGGAAGAAGCGGCTTCACACTTCTCTCCATCGTTCGCACAAAGCCGTCCACGTTCTTATTGCTAACAGCTAAAGAGTGAAATTCGTTTTTAGTCGCCAGAAACATCCACTACTGAACGAAGCTATCACCACCATCACATCACTCTTTCATCCATCTTTGGACATCCAGGCGGAAGAAGCGGCTTCACACTTCTCTCTATCGTTCACACAAAGCCTTCAGCGTTCTTATTGCTAACAGCTAAAGAGTGAAATTCGTTTTTAGTCGCCAGAAACATCCACTACTGGACGAAGCTATCACCACCATCACATCACTCTTTCATCCATCTTTGGACATCCAGGCGGAAGAAGCGGCTTCACACTTCTCTCTATCGTTCACACAAAGCCTTCAGCGTTCTTATTGCTAACAGCTAAAGAGTGAAATTCGTTTTTAGTCGCCAGAAACATCCACTACTGAACGAAGCTATCACCACCATCACATCACTCTTTCATCCATCTTCGGACATCCAGGCGGAAGAAGCGGCTTCACACTTCTCTCCATCGTTCGCACAAAGCCGTCCACGTTCTTATTGCTAACAGCTAAAGAGTAAAATCCGTTTTTAGTCGCCAGAAACATCCACTACTGAACGAAGCTATCACCACCATCACATCACTCTTTCATCTATCTTCGGACATCCAGGCGGAAGAAGCGGCTTCACACTTCTCTCCATCGTTCGCACAAAGCCGTCCACGTTCTTATTGCTAACAGCTAAAGAGTAAAATCCGTTTTTAGTCGCCAGAAACATCCACTACTGAACGAAGCTATCACCACCATCACATCACTCTTTCATCCATCTTCGGACATCCAGGCGGAAGAAGCGGCTTCACACTTCTCTCCATCGTTCGCACAAAGCCGTCCACGTTCTTATTGCTAACAGCTAAAGAGTAAAATCCGTTTTTAGTCGCCAGAAACATCCACTACTGAACGAAACTGTCACCACCATCACATCACCCTTTCATCTATCTTCGGACATCCAGGCGGAAGAAGCGGCTTCACACTTCTCTCCATCGTTCGCACAAAGCCGTCCACGTTCTTATTGCTAACAGCTAAAGAGTGAAATTCGTTTTTAGTCGCCAGAAACATCCACTACTGAACGAAGCTATCACCACCATCACATCACTCTTTCATCCATCTTTGGACATCCAGGCGGAAGAAGCGGCTTCACACTTCTCTCTATCGTTCACACAAAGCCTTCAGCGTTCTTATTGCTAACAGCTAAAGAGTGAAATTCGTTTTTAGTCGCCAGAAACATCCACTACTGGACGAAGCTATCACCACCATCACATCACTCTTTCATCCATCTTTGGACATCCAGGCGGAAGAAGCGGCTTCACACTTCTCTCTATCGTTCACACAAAGCCTTCAGCGTTCTTATTGCTAACAGCTAAAGAGTGAAATTCGTTTTTAGTCGCCAGAAACATCCACTACTGGACGAAGCTATCACCACCATCACATCACTCTTTCATCCATCTTTGGACATCCAGGCGGAAGAAGCGGCTTCACACTTCTCGCCATCGTTCGCACAAAGCCTTCCGCGTTCTTATTGCTAACAGCTAAAGAGTGAAATTCGTTTTTAGTTGCCAGAAACATCCACTACTGGACGAAGCTATCACCACCATCACATCACTCTTTCATCCATCTTTGGACACCCAGGCGGAAGAAGCGGCTTCACACTTCTCGCCATCGTTCGCACAAAGCCTTCCGCGTTCTTATTGCTAACAGCTAAAGAGTGAAATTCGTTTTTAGTTGCCAGAAACATCCACTACTGGACGAAGCTATCACCACCATCACATCACTCTTTCATCCATCTTTGGACACCCAGGCGGAAGAAGCGGCTTCACACTTCTCGCCATCGTTCGCACAAAGCCTTCCGCGTTCTTATTGCTAACAGCTAAAGAGTGAAATTCGTTTTTAGTTGCCAGAAACATCCACTACTGGACGAAGCTATCACCACCATCACATCACTCTTTCATCCATCTTTGGACATCCAGGCGGAAGAAGCGGCTTCACACTTCTCTCTATCGTTCACACAAAGCCTTCCGCGTTCTTATTGCTAACAGCTAAAGAGTGAAATTCGTTTTTAGTCGCCAATACGTCCACTACTGGACGAAGCTATCACCACCATCACATCACTCTTTCATCCATCTTTGGACATCCAGGCGGAAGAAGCGGCTTCACACTTCTCTCTATCGTTCACACAAAGCCTTCCGCGTTCTTATTGCTAACAGCTAAAGAGTGAAATTCGTTTTTAGTCGCCAGAAACATCCACTACTGGACGAAGCTATCACCACCATCACATCACTCTTTCATCCATCTTTGGACATCCAGGCGGAAGAAGCGGCTTCACACTTCTCTCCATCGTTCGCACAAAGCCGTCCACGTTCTTATTGCTAACAGCTAAAGAGTAAAATCCGTTTTTAGTCGCCAGAAACATCCACTACTGGACGAAGCTATCACCACCATCACATCACTCTTTCATCCATCTTCGGACATCCAGGCGGAAGAAGCGGCTTCACACTTCTCGCCATCGTTCGCACAAAGCCTTCCGCGTTCTTATTGCTAACAGCTAAAGAGTGAAATTCGTTTTTAGTCGCCAATACGTCCACTACTGGATGAAGCTATCACCACCATCATCACCCTTTCACCCTTCAGATGTCGAGGAGGAAGAAGCGGTTTTAGCTTCTGTTCATGGTTCGAATTATTTTAAATTGCCAAGTTAAAGAGTGAAATTCTTTTAGAGAAAGGATGAGAGATAGAACTTGGGTGTCTTCAAAACCAGCATGATTTTTTCATATATTGTAAATTTGTTTTTTATTATTGTATGTTATGTATGTTACTTTGTTTTTTTATCTTGCAAGTCAAATTTGACGCCTATATGATTAGTTTGATTATACCGTTATTATTATTTAACGTTTTTTTTTTATTACATATTGGTTGGGAAAAGGCCATTACATCAAAAGTTCTGTAAAAAAAAAACCGGTTCAAATGATATCATCTCTTCAAACTTATGGTACCCTTCTTATGGAAGTCTAAAAATGATTACAGCATTATAATTAGGTACCTCAATTCAATTTCTCAAACTTTGTCATGCAATTTACCTTGAAATACTGACACCTTTAATAAATAAATAAAATTAAATCAGAATCAGTATTCAACTGCGTGATCTATTACATCACGATTTACCTGACCCATCAATAAACTGAACAATAAATGAATCTCACACCGTCTCTTCATCTTACTAGTACCAAAGAAAGAGATGCACATGGACATAAGGCTATAACTTCCTCTTATTCTACCAAGCGCCGATGCAATGGTATGCAATTAATGCAAGGCACGTTACACAATGCTTACACTTGTGGCTTAGCATTTATTGATCAAGCGACAGATGCATAGTGCACTGGTAGGTATTTATTGCAATTATGCAACGCAGTAAGGATGTGACTGATGATTAAAAACAGACGTCGCTGGTGGTCTTACAAAAAAACCGGGGGCGCTATTCCACTCGGTAAAACCTTATTGACTATTATACTACTAGAACATTAGAGCAAAAATTAGAGCATGTTATAGTTATAGCAAAATAAATTAGAGATGGTAAAATTATAGCTTTTGATTCGATGATAAATGATGGTAAACAATACAATACAGTACCTACAAACTAAAAGAAAGAGCGGTGTGTGCATTGTATTCCTAGTTAATTCCTACCTAGTCCCTAAGCATTGATAGCTGCTAGCACTACAAATTTCTACGACAGCAAAGAGACGGCTCAATTGTAACAAAAATTGTAACTACCTCCTGTAATAATCCTTTTTTTTATGCAAACAAAGATTGATTTCATTTGATTTGATTTGAATAAAAAACACAAACACAAATAAATAAGTGAACTTAAATAAATAACTAAATAAATACATAGATATAGTAATATTCATAAAACACCGACTTTCACTCGTCTAAATGAATGACGTGTATTTTTTGTGATTTTCACTTTACAATAACTAACTTACAAATTCTAACTGCGACATAAACCAAACGGCAAAGCTAGCCTATAGTGGGTTCGGCGGGTTTTATATTTCGACGTCGGACTTTTCGGGTGAAATGGATTTGTGAATCGACGCCCTGCTTGTTACGTCGTGTTTGCACCGGCCAGATTTGCATGAATTGGATGCATTTAGTTCAATGCTAATAAAAAACTGGTGCATTTGCAGTTGCATTTTTTATGTAGATTTACGTAAATTTTTAAATGGAGTCAACTCTAGTGTTCATGTTTTAAACACATTTACACCCGTATTCACAAACAATACTTAAGGGATCCTTCACTGAGTAAACGCACTGCGTTCAATACAGCTTTGTGATTGGTCATTTTTGATTTGACCGACCTTTTGTTTATGAGACGATTTGAACCACCCTGTGCGTTCGTGAGCACTGTGAAACCTCATAGTGTCGTTTGTGAATACGGGTGTAGGTAATAACTTATGCTTTACTTTATCCCCCTTACTAATAAACGTTGCGTAACGGTGGTATAGCTATAACAATGTTTTGTCCTTATCTGTCATTGTGACATTTGAATTTGGCAGATAAGGACAAAACATTGTATGGATACCACCGTTACTCAACGTTTATTAGTAAGGGTGTACCTATATGTATAAATCTGGGGTCCAAGTGAAAAAGCGTACAAGTCGAGTTAACTCGTATTAAAAAAAAACCGGTCAAGTGCGAGACGGACTCGCGCACGCAGGGTTCCGTACCATTATCTATACAACATTAGCCAAAAACGGCAAAATAACACGATAGTTGTATGGGACCCCCCTTAAATATTTATTTTATTCTGTTTTTAGTATTTGTTGTTATAGCGGCAACAGAAATACATCTTCTTTATCTGAAACTTTCAATAAGTGACCTTAAAAACTGTCTTAACAACATTTACCTCTCCTTAATGTATAATCCATTTACTTCTGAATATTATAATAATTCACGAAGATAGCCTAACATACTTAACATGTTAAATATCCGCCGGAGGAATCCTATAAATTCTTGCGTGGATCGGAGCTCAGGGGGTTCCGTAGCTTCCTTTGTGACTATTATATGGGTGCACGGAAGTGCGACAGCCAAGCCCGTATCGCATTTAATATTTTTTGAAGTTTTCCTTAAAAGTAAACTAATGACCCGACGTCTCTTGTTGTCAAAGTTCAAGTTCTTGATTAAGAAAATTTATTATTTATTTATTTAAACTTTATTAGTTCCATTTGTACTTACTTTTTGCCTGTATCTATTAAAAAATCATACAAATCGTTTTTACCTACTGAACATGATTGAAAGAAAATACTACCTAACAACTTTACAAACAAACACGCATACAACATTTTACCCTAAACGCATATAAGTATACATATAGTTACAGTCTCTTTCTAAAACAAAATATTGTAGGACTAATAAGTCATCATAGGATGTATTATAAGGCGTTTTTTAGGTTCATAATAAACAAATAAGTAACATTGTAAATCTAAATTAAAATCTAATTACAATAGTCACAGTGAACGTAGCAAATTACACAAATAATTAACCACCTACCTATACTAATATGGTACCGTTAAATATACATGACGAAGTAGGCATGCCTTTAACCTTTCAAAAGTAGTGAAAATAATAATAAAACGTTTTAAATTCAAATATACAATTTATTACTCCAAACCCTGACACTCAGAATAGATTAAAAAATCTCCCAGCACTTTTGCTCTAACAAAACAATCAGGCAACATTATAAAATAGACTGAACTTGCCTCTATTTTTACTCCAAACAAATTCCCCGATAAATTTAAAGTTGTAAAGTTGCCTGAGCTGGCGAACGAGACTCATACAAACTTGGATGCACTCACTTAAGTGATTATGGGAGCGCTTATCGCACACGTGAGTTCAGAACTTGGTTCGTGATTGATATAGACATGAGACTTGAGAGCGTCCCAGGAATGGACGAGGAAGTTTAAACTTAGATAGCTCTGTGGAACTCAAGCATATTATGATGAGTCAGAAATTTCCACCTAAGCATCCAGGTGAAGAAAACGTTGTCTAATTTATGGGAATGAGGAATCTTCAGCCAGGCCGTGACAGCGTTAAGCTGTTTTACATTAGTCAAGGACAGTGGACAGTAGACAAGTGACAGTGTATAATACAGTAGTGTAAACTATGCGGACAGTGGCGAGTCAAGCTGCGACCACACCGGTGCATGCCGGTGCTTAAAATACGTCGACGGTACGGAATCTCAGTGACGCGTCGTATTAGCACCATTTTTGAAGCACGCTCCCCACACCGCTGCTTAAAAAACGGTGTCGTTGCGTAAACAAAAGACGGGGTCATATGTAGTAACAACATGGCGCCGTTTTTGACGTACCGTAATATACGCACCGTTAAGCAGCGGTGTGGGGAGCGTGCGTCAAAAACGGTGATGATACGACGCGTCACTGCGATTCCGTACCATCACCGTTTTTTAAGCATTGGTGTGGGCGTAACTTTAAGCTGCTTTGCCAGTGGATCTGAATAGAATCGCTTTCTATTTTTCCACTCCACTGCCCTTGGCACTGTACTTGCCACTGTCCTTGACCAGTGTAAATCGGGCTTTAGCGAAAGCGGCGAGCGGTAATAACCAAATGTAATTAATAGTTATTTAATCTTAAACTTAATGTCAAAGTAAAGATCAACCCCCTTACTAATAAACGTTGAGTAACGGTGGTATAGCTATACAATGTTTTGTCCTTATCTGTCATTGTGACATTTGGATTTGATAGATAAGGACAAAACATTGTATAGCTATACCACGGTTACTCAACGTTTATTAGTAAGGGGGTATGTGTATATATAATTGCTTAGACCTCACATGGTTTTTAAAAGCGCGTGATTATCAAGTAAGAATGGTAAATTGGTTCGTTTGGTTGTATTAACATCTTTGTCAATTTCAATTGGCACAGACTTATAGTACAGTCGGCGTACTATTGTACCTTGTCACTTTAACATCTATGATAGATTAGTGCAGCAGTTCAAACATATAGTTAAAGTGACAAAGCCGCAAAGTGTGCAGCCGTACAGTAAAGGAAAATGATGGCCACTTTGCACTATGTCAAAGTGACGCAATCAATCAAAATGTAAGAGACTTCTTATAATTTTATTTACAGTGTCACTTTGACATGGCCCAAAGTGGTCAAGGAATCAGTTTGACTTTTTTGTCCTTTCGAACAAAATATAACTAGTTTTAATATTCTATTTTCCTTGGGACCTTTGCATACTGATAATGTGCCATGTATCATAAAAACTAGTACCTAATCATAATACGTTACTTTTACGACGTCCTTTTTCGTGTACCCAATCTCGTCCGTCATAAAACTTGCAAAAACACATTTAGGATGTAGGCAAACTTTTTAGGGTTCCGTATCCAAAAGGGAGCCCAACGGGACCCTATTAATATCTCCATCCGTCCGTCTGTCCGTCCTAACTTTAAGCTGTATCTTATGAAACGTAACGTAATTGATAGCGGGTTAATTTTTATAATGTGTTATTAGTTATTACAGTGGATTTCCTAACGTGTATAAAAAATAAAGCAAGTGAAATAATAAAAGAGGTTCCCATCCAAAAAACGTTTTTGTTGAACATATTTGTATTTTTATTATATTGTCATCATCATCATCAGCCTATATTAGTCCACTGCTGCACATAGGCCTCCCCTAATGAGCGCCATAGCGCCCTGTCTTCAGCTTGCCGCATCCAGCATCTGCCTGCAGTTTTTCGCAGATCGTCATCCCACCTGTCCCCTATTTTACCATCTTGACAATGATAGGTGACAGGTGGCGATTCACTATACATCGCAAAGTTAACAAGCTTTTACATCAGTGGAATTCATATCAGCTGCGCCGTGTACACTGAAATGTCACCAATCATTGTCAGAATAGTGAAATAGGGGGCTGGCCTGAGGGCGTCAAATTTGGTATGATTACGTATAGTACTAACTGCAAAAATTGACCAAATTTGTCAGAAATTAATTTTAATTTTAATTAATTGTTTAAATGGAACTTTAGGTCCTTTCGTTGAAATATAGTCAAAATCGGAATATAGTAATACCTACTGTGCGGCGATACGGAACCCTCGGTGCGCGAGTCCGACTCGCACTTGACCTGTTTTTTACTCCAGTGGAAAAAACTGAAACTACATTTTTCACGTAAAAAATCACTATAGTCTGTGGCGCTGGCGCCTCTTATCTGATTAGGAAATAAGTTTGCTCAATAAATCATAGAAAATTATATTGTTATGTTGGTTGACAATGACAAACGACCCATATATAAAGTTTAACATTGTAATATTACGCTAAAATCTATTTACAAAATAATTTACTAATTTGCACACTGTAATTACTTACTAATCGTTGTCTAGTACACATGTTTCATAGTACAAGCATAGAGCTTAGTTTGAGACTGTAGTGCCCGACCGATAAAAACTTAATCCTGACAGCTGTCATCGCAGTACAATAATTATAACCTATTCTTGGGTTTAAGGTTATAATTTGTACTGGAATGACAGATTTATTTATTCATTTAAAAAAAAACAGCATAACAGTATAACACTACAGCACTGTGAACTACATACTAAATATATTATACATTAAAAAGACACAGATGTCAGGATTAACTTCTTACCGGCCGGGCACTATAGGGCAATTTGTGCGAGATTGTTCCTTGATAATTATTTTATATTCAATACTCAATATTTTATTGTAATCATAATGAATATATATATATATTCAAATTATTGCTGATAACTGTACGGCAATGGAGTGATGATAGTGAATTTTTTTCTTCCTTAAATACTCTTGGTTGTCAAAAACCACTTGGTTGCCTACAGCGTTTCATACATAAGTTACATAACTCACCTTCTTCTCCTGACAGTTTAAATAAGATTGTTTAAACTGCTCATTTTCGCTATTTAATATTTTTAGGCGTTTGTCTTATGATCTCAAATCATTGGCTACGATTGTGTCTGTATCTCGTAGATTACGAAAGTAGCTAAGCAGAGACCAAATAGATGACACTTTCTTCCCAGAAGTCTGGTTTTTGGTTTATTTTTTGTTTATTCAACGGATTTAACCCCTAAAAGTATATGAAATATTTTTTTGTATAAATTCTTTTTACCCTTGACCAAAAGAAATAAAGCTGCCATAAATTTGACCCCTTTACTTATATTTGTGTCGGATTGCAGCGCCATGGTCCATGAATGATTTAATCTCGTTTCAGTTTTTTTTGTATACACCTACAATAAAATGGCTGCGATTAGACAGTATTTTTAACAACATTGTCAAAGATAAACGAGTTTTAACAGAAAAAATAATAATTAATTGAGTTTGTTTTGTTAGTTGCTGTATAGTGTGTTACTGGCATAAACCTACATATTTAAAATAGAATAGAATAGAAAAACTTTATTTTAGGCAACAAGGCCCATAATATTTACAAATACTATACTGACTAACCATACATAACAATATATCACTTAAAATTATCATTATTCATTATTAATAATACACTTTCGCGGTGTCAGCTAGCCGGCGGCCACGAAATCGCCAAAATATGACACCCCTCGGCCAGAATTCCTCCTTTAAAAAGGTCGTCAGAACTTCGGACCGTATTCTCACGACAAATTAATGATTTAAAAGTAACCTTGTATATCACAATATACTAATCTATTCGTATTGTTTTCGTATAAATCGAAAGGAGCGATGTGCTCAAATAAATGTTTGGTAAAGTATGCAAAAACAGAACGATACGTACACGGAATAATTTGGCCATTATTTTTTGAGTCGCGATTTTCGTTTCGCAGAAATTTCATTACATTGAAAGCCATTTCTATTGAAGTTGTTGTTTTTAGGATATTTTCAACGGAATACATTTTCGTTTTAGAAGGATAGGTGTCAACGACTCGTTACAATGTTATGTCATGTTATGTCGAAATATTGGATAATCGGAACCTGCTATAAAAACAAAATGTACGATAAACGTTGTTTGTACTTTTTTTTTAATAAGTCAAATGCTATTTCTTTCAAAATTAGAGCTGCTTTAATGATAATTTGATAGATAATATATAGGTATGTGGAACTATGAAACTCAAATACTCTTTTGTCATTCTTACTACTTTATTGTATGAATAAAGAGTAATTTCATGATTTCCGAAGATCCACGTATTATCACTCTAAGGATAGGTCTAATTAGGATTCAATTAATATTTTAAAACCTTAATTCTTTATACGTTACGTAATACGCAATAACTATTACTAAATACCTAAAAAACCGCTTTAAAACTTCGTTTTTTTTTAAAATCGCTCACAATTAACTTTATCTATCCACACGGCAAAAATTAAAACTTTTAGAACTCTAATTTTTTTTCAAGAATTTGTGTCCCTCGACTCTACTATATCGCTGAAAAGATGTGCCGCAAGAAATCTTCTACTTGAGTTTCTTGCGGCGCTTCTTCTCTGCAAGAATAGTATTTTTTTTATCATAAAATACAATTACTATACTTACTCTGTTTGCCTCGGGATGGGGATTCAAAACCAAGAACGGGGGGTTTACCATGCATGCCATACTATAGCAGTTCAGTTTAAGTTGAGTGAAAGGGACACAGCTATAGCAGTTATACAGCACTGTCCCTTTCTCTTACCCTAAACTGAACTGCTTAAGAATGGTAACCTCCTTGAGCTATGTTACTGCTACAGTTCTGTCTTTTTCTCTAACCCTAAACTGAACTTGTTTTATATTTCGTGCAGTCCCGAGGGGCTATTGTCAAACGCACTCGCAATAGCAACCGGCTTCAAAGTGGAGCAATTGTTTTCATTTTGTATGCAGACAAGCCTTCGATTTTCAAAATGAAAACGATCGTGATTGCGAGTGCGTTAGACAATAAGCCCTCTGGTCACCAGCCCCCTATTTCACCAACCTGACAATGACAGGTGACAGGTGACATTTCGATGTACATGGCGGAACTTATATGTAACCCAGTTACCTATGTATCAGCATGTTAACTTTGTAATGAATACCGAATTGTCATCTATCACCTGTCATTGTCAAGGTGGTGAAATAAGGGGCTGGTCAGGCCATAATTAAGGATATGTATTTGAAAAACTTAAAATCATATATGTAAAATGTTAACGCAGATAACACAAAGAAACAGGGCATAAAGGCATTCAAAGTAAGTAGCCGAAACGCCAGGAAGCCGTTACATCTGACGAATGAGTTGAAATCGACGAGGCTTCCGGGGGCCGAGGAAATTCAAGAAAGTCGGACAAATGACGGTGGAGTATGCACTCTGTTTCAGTTATTTGTTTGGAGATTCTTTAGATTGGCAAAAAATGTGTAAAAGTCATCGTCATTTACAAGAAAAAATACGCTAAGGATCAACACTTAAACTCATATTGTTGATTCAACCACAACTTCTTTGACCTTTTCTTTAATGAAGCGACAGATTTAGATCACCTCAAATGCGGTGGAAGTTCATTCCACAATTAGACAGTGTACCGTGAAAGATTTAGCATAGGTAAGAGTCTTTTTGGATGGACAAGTAAGTTTTTTCGACCAATCAAACCAATCTAACCCGCATTTTTATATTTGTACACACATCAAAAGTGGCTAGGGATACTTTTTATCCCTAGACAGTTTTGAACATTTCAATATAGGCATATTACTACTGAGTCAAAACATCAAATGTGTCTAGGGATACTGAGTATCCCAAGACTCTTTTTATGTGTGTAGCTTGCTAATCTTGATAAATGTATCGTAATATTTGTCCAATAAATCGTTATACATGTATTCATCATTGACCAAAATCTCCCGTTCAATCCGAAACGCACTCGTGCGTCCAAAACCCCGACATTAATACAAACGAGAGAATCCAAATAGCATTCCACCTGTATTTTGCGTTTGTATTTACCAAGACTGTTCACATAGGGGCGGCCATTCGCGAAACTGCCGCTAAATAACAATCGTCCCTTTTCCACATGAGAAGTGATCTGGCAAAAGCTCGGAAGTGTACCCAGGATCGCGGAAACCAACGACGCCTTAAATAGCCAGGTTTTTATATGATGTTGAAGGCGCGGGCGCTGGATACGCTGCACGGTCACCGTCTAAAGGAATATAGCTTTCGAGAATTTGGAAATATGTGATGAGATTTTATTTAAAAGGGTCGGAAAATGAAATGTGGCCGTATGATGCGTGGTTGGTTTGGTTTTTGGCATAAAATAAGTATTTGGATGGAATTTAAGATATGTTTATGTGTAAAGCTAATGATAAGGGATAGCAATAACAGTTTATGTTGGTTATTCGAAGAAAATTCGTAGACAATTAAATTTGACATACTTATAACAATGTCAAAGATAAAAACTCCCAATATAATGACGATCTCTTCTTTAAAAACTGACATCTCTTAAACCGCCCATCAAATTTTCATCAAATAAGGTTCGAAACCTTTCCTATTAATCTAAATTATTTTTTAAAACAAATCTTTTTTAAATCGGTCCATCCGTTCACGTCGTCCAAACACGCACATCTGAAACTTATAACAACATCTTTGTTGTCTGGTGTTAATTAAAACATTTACGGAGCGATTTTTTTAAAAAAAATTTTTTGCTATTATTTTCTCGCAAGCAAAATTACCAGGTTACTTCATCATCATCATCGTCATCATTTCAGCCCGTTGTCGTCCACTGCTGGGGTATTATTCTCTCAAAAACAACGGTGGGACGAACGAGCGAAAGGTAAGCGGCGAGTTTAAGTAGTCTCGTCCGAGCGAACAAAACACATTTTAGCGCGTGCATTCTCAATTAAGCAGCCTTATACGTTCGACAAGCCATACTGCCAAATTGAATACACGCGCTAAAATGTGTTTTGTTCGCTCAGACGGGACTACTTAAACTCGCGTCCTGCATCCACCGACTTCCTGCTACTTTTATTAGGTCATCTGTCCATCGTGCAGGCGGTCGTCCCACTCTGCGCTAGCCAGGACGTGGTCTCCACTCAAGGACATTTCTGCGACAAACGGAACAATTAACAAAAAAAAAAGTATTTGACCTTTTCAAATGACCCAGCTGGTTACTTTATGGAAAGTTTTCACCGACACACATGTACAATCAAAAGCAATAATATATATATACGGCCATCTCGCCAAATATATAAGGTAAAAGCTTCTATTATGGACAGTGTTCCAGTTATGAAAAATCCCATAAATATAAGCTTCCGAGATTGATATCCTTTTAGCCTAACAATAATATTATATTTAAATTATTCGGGATTATCACTATTAGAATGAAATGTTCGGTATTGCAATGCTATTATAAAAAAAAAAGTTCATCACTGGAGCATTCTCCATCATAAGTGCTTTTACCTTACATTGACAAAATATATACAGTGGCAACGGGGCGCATAGATATTTTTGACACCTTCTGAACAATAAATTGCAATAACGAACCGAGTCTGAAAATACTGAAAACCTTTACGCATCGCAAATAAATGACTTTGAATTATATAAAAGAGTCAAACATTTCGTATAAATTATAAAGCCTCATGGTTCCCGTAACAAATGTGCTCAAGTCAAAGGCGGAACCCTTTACAAATTGCAAGTCAACACCTATTAACCCTGGAAGCTGAGAGCGTATTTTTCTCACCCCTACCATACAAAGAAATCCACGATATCAATTGAAAAAACTAGATAGCATCGGGCTACTGGTTCCGTATAGAGGCAAATAAAAGCATATAAGTAAATGGTAGTAGGACCTTGTGTAAGGTCCATCCGGATAGCTACCACCAGCTTATCCTTTAATCCATAGATAAAACAGTAGAAGTGTGAAGTGGGCGTGTAACGTGTGGCATAGTTATGCGGAGTTCCGCGCAACTTATTAAATAGCTCAGTTGGCCGCGATCGCTTATGCGTGTAAGTTGTGCGAATAATATTTCTAAAATAGGAAATAAATCCAGAAATATGCCTAATTGTGCTATTTTGGAATGTAAAAACGATAGCCGCACCAAAAACATTTTCCATGGTGGCGTGTTGTTTTTATGATAGTGTGAGTATTGGCGACAACAGGTCTGATACTAAGTGAAGCTCACCCGCATGGCACTTCCAATGTTTTTTATATTCCGTGCTTTTTTCTATTTCGTGCTTTAATCTACCGCCAAGCAGCAGTGTTCGCGTTTTTGTGTGCTGGTGAGGATATAAGAGAACCGGTGAAATTACCTTCTAGCATAGCGGCATCCCGTCTTAGACCTCAGGTTGGCAACGCATTTCTGGTCAGGATTGTAGCCTTTAGATTGTAGTATTGAGAATGTAAATAATGTCTATGGGTCACATAATATCCCACTTACCATCAGGTGGTCTGAATCGCCAAATCAAACAAAAATCAAAATTATTTATTTGCTGAACACGGTTACACCGATCTTAAATCTAGTTGATCTAGAACAGTCCATGCGTATTCAACCAGCAAAATGCAAAAAATACCAGGCATTTTTAAGTCTAATTATGTTCACATATCACATATTTATCATTTAATTGGAATGGAACGCCTTTTCTATGCCATAAAAAATCGTGACACAAATTTACGAGTAGAACCTACCAAAAATTATGTTTCACCGGGTTTCAATTTAATTTTATGTTCCTAACTAACTAACTAGCCAACTTTATTTTCGAAACAAAAAGTTGGTTTCATTAATTTCAAAAAAGACATTCAAAAGCGAGTCATGTGTAATCTAAACAGAACGAGATACGGAACTTCAAAAAACCTCCCTCGAATGAATTAAAAAAGAAACGGAAACTATTTCCACCGGATTTCATCGTACGTTATTTCGGACCTGGATGTTTTTTTAGGTGGTATTGACTTGAACCAATGAAAATACGGGTTTAAGCCGAGCATTGCTGCCACAAAAGCAGATTAATTAACCCTAGCTTTTGCCCGCGACTTCGTCTGCGTGGATTTCGGCTATTGTTATTCCATCGGGAGCTTTTATAATCAAGTTTTGGTTAAAAAATGGCAACACTGCTCAAATGGCTGGTCGTTATTGGTCAAGGTTGTGTCAAATGGAATCTTGTAACAAAAAATGATAAAAAATTATTGTATCTTTTGACTTTTGATTTTTTTCAATAAAATTGGGATGACGTTATAATTATATTGGTTGAAATTACTTTTTGACATTCATGATGAGGATGCTTTTAATTTTGACATGACAATGTGAATGCTTTTTTTTCATGTAATAAATAAACTAAATTAACTAAACTAACCCCCCCCCCCCTTTACTCTTAAACAGCTCAACAGATTTTCATCAAACCTAGTTCAGATCAATTCAAGTAAAACTAGCTTCTTAATAAAAAAAACTGCGTCTAAATTTATCCATCTGCTTGAAAACTACTATGCCAAAGACGTGTACACGTCTCATATTATAATAGTTATAACGTGACCCTATTTACTTGCAGCGTTAAAAATAATTTCCAATAATACTTTTTGTATATACTTATACTTTCTCATTGCGTAGACGGCGGCCGTCTTGATTTCGCCCTTAGCAAGTTAATGCAAGATCAAGCGGCAACATAGGAAAAGCATTACGCTGTCAGTGTGGATTTGGTACAAGGCATCCCGTAGTGCGGATGGGAATTCCCTCTCTAGCTTTATTTTTTCCTTGCTTTTACGCGGTTCTTACGAGTCGCGGGCTTTTATTATAGAAAGCATCAAAAACTTAGGAATTCATCATATAGAAGATACAGTTACCTTTCCTTTGCCAGTAAATTCGTAGTAATAACATAGGTTATTACTACGAATTTACTTTGCTTAATTACTGAAGTAAGTATAAAAAATATAAGTGGCATTTTATTCTTGACACAATTTGACCATTCAAAAATGGCTGAGTGTTTGACAAATTCCTTTTCTAAACTCACTTTCCTCCCTTGGGGATAAAAATGAACTTCCATCCCTCTGTTAAGAAATCCTCACATTTCAAACAGAAGAGATGAAATGGTGTTTTTCGTAACTTAGGCCACGCTTAAGTTACGAAAAACACGTGTAAAAGAGCCCTCATGTGGCCTATTTACTGAATAAATATTTTGAATTTTGAATTTTTTTTTGAATTTCTTACACCCACCAATAATTGGTTTACGCAACTGTCTGTTTTTCTTTGTTTTGATTTAGGAGCCTTTTATTCTTCTTACTGTTTTCGGTCTCTTAGGTAAAATAAACGTGAGCTTGAACTTATTTCTGTAATTGTACGATGGTCTTACTTTATCTTGATGAACGATTATCAGTATTACTTTTATATAAGTGACAGGTTGCAAGCCCATCTTCTAACAAAAGCCTTTATTCCCTTAATCACCTTTTAAATCATCCTGTAGACAATCAACTATAGATGGTCCTAGCAGTCAATAAAAAACGAATTACGGAAAAAATAAACAGGCAATTTATAATTTTCAAAATGACGGATGACAATGATAAGACCTATTTCACATTAGATTCGTCCGTGGCTTTGAGGTATTTCCAACTTTTGACATAGGGGGTGATTTTATTTATTAGTCGCCGCTTTATTGGAAAAGGATAAAGGGTGATTGGGAAAAGCGTCAGCGCATGTGTGATTGGACCTGTGGGATGTAGATTCGGGTTTGATTTAATTAAATCGGTGGTTTCATTTTTCGGAAGGAATTTGTCGGGTTGTATGAAATGGAATGGTAAAAAAAGTTAATTTAATTTTCAACTATTTTATGGTATTATGTGGGTCTATATTTTCTGCCATAATTATTTTTGGTCATAATGTGTTTGAGGTCATTTTTATTGCAAGTCATAACGAAAATTTAAGAATCTTTTACTTTTTCAGGATTTTAACCTAACCTATCCTAACCTAATCTTATCTACACGTTAGATATTTAAGAAACTCTGAAAACTTTACGGTCCCTTTTGCTTTGCTCTGGAGGTTGCCAGCTCATACAAAACTAACCTAAACCACAAACAACCAATTGAACTTTTTTAAACTACAACACTATATGCAGCCAAATTAAAACGCCGCATCTATTCAACCGTACCAGGATTTCATAGCAGTTAAGGAAGCGCTAACGTAAATCAGCGCAGCCAGCAAACGTATAATCATGGGGCAAATGCAGTGGCGGGCTGGATTTAGGCCATAAATCTGCCCCCCGGCCTAAGTCGAGCTCAGGTATCCTATATAGTTAAGCCTAGTTTAGTCTGGGGTGAGTAGACAGGCGAGTTGGGAGGCAAGTTGTAAAAAATAGAGGAAAGTTATTAAGCTAAGTAGTTAAATGGCATTCAGAATATTTTATTTGAAGTATTATACTTTTTTGATGTCACAGAATCACCCACCATGGCAACATTATCCTACAATTGTATATCTTTTATTCCTTTCATTCTTTATTGTTTAATTTTGATTTGTGCTGCCATTCTTTCTTTATGATATATTTAATTATCTATATTCCGTTTTTTTTTCTTGTGCTCGTTGAATAAATGTTTCTATTCTATTCGATTCTATTCAAGTGTTTTGTCGTTCTAATTTATATGTAAAAACAACCACATAGCAACGCACAACCAACGCTCGCATTGCATCCCTCTTACCGTAAGGCACTTGTCCCACTGCCGACGATAAGCGGGAAGCGAGTAGAGCTAGCGATCAACTATTAATATACATGTCTCCTTTATTAACACGGAATCTATATTTTTTTGCTTCGACAAACTAGTGGAGAGAGTTCTCGGCGGCAGTGCGAACAGCCAGCGATCAACTATTAATACATGCGTCTCCTTTATTGACACGGGATATATTATATCGTTTGTTCGTTTCTTGAGCGAGAAAATAGTCGATAGATAATCGCTTTCTCGCCGGCGGTGGGAAAAAGTGCCTAAGGCGGCCTGTGTGTTTGTTTTCTTAATGCGAAAATAAAGCCACTCGACTCGACCAACTACTAATACTCACATAAACTAGGCCTAAGTGCTAAGGTTACTGGCATATGGTTTAGTCAGGAAACTAACAACAGGGAGGGGAAATTTCGAAATTTGAAACTCGGAATTTTGCCAGTAGACATATACAGCTACAATATCATCCTAAATGCCTTTACCGAATAAATAGTTAAATGTTCTGTTTTGTCTATGGTTGAGATATTCGCTTGATAGAGTCTAGGCGACCACGATCGTTTAGCTGGTTTCTTAAAACAAGAAAACTATTATACACATTATGACATGTACTCGTATGTATGTAAACTCATTATTGCACGAAAATGAAAACATTAAAATATTGTTATTGTTTCACGACACATTAGCCTAGTTGGGAGTGATCCTGCCTACGAAGCTAGCGGTCCCGGGTTCAATTCCCGGTAAGAGCAAATATTTGTGTGATGAGCGCGAGTATTTGTTCCTGAGCCTTGGAACTTATTTCGCTATAAAATATACACTGGTAAAAACATCTTAGCCTGATTGTGCAAAATGTGGTTACAGATTTACAACAGAGTTGTTGGTAATTCTGTAGCTTTGCCTGACCCACTCTGGGAATGAAGGCGTAGTGTATAATGTAAATATGTATGTATGATTTAACAAAAGTACAAAATATAAATTATTTCCTAGTCTCACGAAATCTTCAGTCCAACATGTAGTGAACTTTTGATGCTGCATAATCACTTGGTTCTAAGTACCTCTTTTGACAGTCATGGCGGCCGAGTTAAAACCATATGATAACAAGTCAAAGACTATAATGGTTTTACCTAGTTGAATGGAGGCCCAGTAGACACTTACTAAGAATGGAAATTAAGTAGTCTCCAACTTCTTTATTTTCTACGCTTCTTATATTTATGTTAAAACTGCTCAAAAGTAAATATTATTTTCTATCCTGTTTTCCCATGCAGATGGTAACTCTCTACGGGAAAATTGAGGTTACCGCACAAGGTAAAAACGTGCCTCATTTCAGCCTACGTGCTTTTATTTTTAAACGCATGTTGTCTTTTGATTTTGTCTGAATCCTATTGATTTATTAGGATGATTGCTGCCTTACCTAATGAAACAAAGGCCTAATTTCAAACATTTTCGTTAATTTCAAATGTTTTACCGAGTTTAGTATTCGTATAGCTCCAAAAGACAATGAAACCAGTTACTTCCTTTGACACTGCCTGCAAAGGCTAAACATAATAAGATAAGATAGATAACATAAGATAAAATAAAATAAGATAAGATAAATGGTCAAAGAGTTTTTTTTTATCGCATTGTAAAGGCACAGAGGCCACCTGATTGTAAGTAGGATCGGGGACCGATTAGACATTCGCATTCTCAAGTCTACAATCACTGCAGATGCGTTGCCAACCCTGAGCACTAAGGTAAAATGCCTAATTTCCCCGGTTGGTTTATCCCCACTAGGGAATGCAATATAACCGGTTATTAACCGTTTTTGTATGAAAATAACCGGTTAAAATAGCTTATAACCGGTTATTTGCATTTCCTAATCCCCACACCAGAACACAACAATGTGAAAACTGCTGCTGGCGGTAGGCTAATGGATAAGATGGTAATAGCAATCCGGACAAATCATGGTAAAGGACGTGCAACCACTAAATTAATTTAAAAATTGTCGAGCTGCTTCGTCGACGAATAAATAATGCTCGGACGGGACATGTCAGGGTTGCCAGATGAGATGAGATTTTATGGGTCCAAAGCGGTGCCACTTGTTTTATAGACACTTATATTCATAGTACGTATCACTTCGCAGAATATTCACTTCATAGAAAACTATTTTCTGCTGAACCCGTGTTGATTTCAGTTTATCTTGTGATGGGGGGCCTATCTACTCGCATAATAATCATTACGCATAATAATCGATTGTCATAACACCCTTTTAGGCTGACATTGCAAAATTTAATAAATGTCTATTGTATAGATTAGGTTAGGTTAGGTTAGGTTAGTTTTTAAAAATAATTAAAATAAAACCCTTTCTATTGTAAAAACCATTTTATGACAATCGATTTTTATGCGTAATGATTATTATGCGTAAAAATATGTATAAGAGTAGACCCCTACCCCTTGTGATGGTTAAAAGGTTACAAGTGATACATTTAAATTACGCCGACAAAGTTGCAGAATAAAATGTAAAAAAACCCCACATCCTCACATAAAGTATAAAGGTAAAATATTTTTTACATTAATATTATGTGAGGTTTTTTTATCGAACTGACCTTAGGCCTTTGCCAAGACGCACTTCACTGGTAGATGACGTAATACGAAAAGTCACGTGATCTACCAGAGGGCCCTGCCAAGATGCATTACGTTAACTAGCGTTTCTATTCGTTTCGTGTTTAAACCAATCGCGTCACTAGTAGATGACGTGATACGAAAAGTCACGTGATCTACCAGTGACGCGATTGGTTAAAAACGAAACGAATAGAAACGCTAGTTAGCGTAGTGCATCTTGGCAAGGGCCTCTGATGATGGAGACGGGATCTTTGCTGTACTTAATAATTACTTATGTACCCGGCGAGTTGGGTTACTTTTGTGGGATAAGTAGATGTCTGAGCGGTTAAAAGTATAGTCAGCAGCAAAAGCTTGTCTCAAAAATGATATTTTTGACAGAAACTTATTTTTATTTCTTATTTGGTTTTGCCGTGTGGTGCCGGGTTTAGAATGTTGCCACTCCATGTCTTCCCGTGGATGTCGTAAGAGACGACTAAGAGACTAAAGGCTGTGTAGTGCTGTTAGGCGATGGGTTTGCAACCTGTCACTATTACACTGGATTATCAACAAGTTTTTGGGAGCTGTTGGTGAGTCTGTGGCTCTGCCTACCCCACTCTGGGAATGAAGGCGTGAGTTTATGATTGATGATTGGCTTATTTCATATACATATTTATGTGTCTAATTTTTATAATGGTGGATTCTAGATGGTTCACTACTCCATTCACCTTTAAGAAAGCGAAAATGAATGTTTACGTTACCCTTAACCCTTCAGGGTATATTCAAGGTCATCCACACCATATCTGAAGTGGAAGGTTTTATCAAGGTTCAGGCGTTTTCAAGATATTTACATAAGCTGCCGCGGACGCCCGACTTTTGATACAGATCGGCCGAAAATATTACTCGGATGTACAGTTTTTTTTCCACTAGATCTTCTAGTCTTTGCTTATAATAATAGCAAGCCACGCAAAAATCCTAACGCATATCACTATCACTATATCTGTATATATAAAAGGCAAACCTGACTGACTTATATATCAACGCACAGCCAAAACTACTGTACCTAGAAACTTGAAATTTGGTACAGGGGATCCTTTCATGATGTAAGTGAGCACTAAGAAAGGATTTTTCGAAAATCGACCCCCAACGGGAAGAAATGGGGGGAGTAGCGGGAAACTAATTCTTCGCGTACGAAGTCGCGGGCGTCCTCTTGTAATATATATATAAAAACTCACCCCGCCGCGTCTGTCTATTTGTATGTTCGCGATAATCTCAAAAACTATTGAAAGGATTTTCATGCGGTTTCCTCTATTAGTTAGATAACTTTTCATGATTTTTTTTTAATTTATGTAAAGGTGTTACAGAAAATCCACATAAACCGAAGCAAAACGAGGGCGGGTCGTTAGTTAAAGACAAAGCAAAGACAAGTTAGACTAGATCGATCTCGTTTAACATCTGGGCCAGTATTATGGTCGCCGTTATCGCGGTGGATAAAGCTTCCGTCACTCTCGCACTTAGATACTGGTCAGAAAGCGACAGATGTTTTCTCCTCGTCGATAAACACGACCATAATAGGCCCTGGTACAAAATATCCATTAGATAGATGAAAATACCCGATAATAATGGTGAACCCTTCTTTTAAACGACCGTACCAATTTTCATGAAACTTAGCTAAAAAAACCGCAAGTAAATCGGTTGACCCGTTTAAGAGAAACGGTGCCACAGACAGACACCGAAAACACACACACATAGCGGTCAAACGTACCGTACCCCTCTTTTTGCGTCGGGGGTTAAGTAAAGTACAGTCACAGACAATAAACCTTGATTTATGATGATAATTTTCCTTTGTCTCGTCCAGGTAATCTAATTTCTTTGCGCTGAATATAAATATTTACTTAGTTAATGGATCCGCGGACCGGCGATGCAGCTGTGAGCAGTTGATAAATATTGTTATTGACCCGACTCGGGATACGCTTCCAGAATACGCTGGAGTCTACATCAAAGTCCTTTTCAATAGGTTCTGTTTTAAGAATTAACATAAATTACCATAGGAAACAAACTGTGCAACGAGATGTTATACAGGCTGACCCAAAAACCAATATATAGAGCAGCTAAAAAGCTATCGATTCAACCCCTATGTATGTTCAGCGATTTTTACTAGTTTCGGAGATATTGATCATTTTAATCTGAATTTTGGTAATTTTCCCTTACGTCCATGTCACGAAAATCCTTAGTTTTATTTCAGAAGTTTTTAAGTGGCATATTACGTTAACTAATTCAATCATTACGAATGAGCAAAAGTTCCTGAACATTCATAGAGGTTAAATCATTATTTTAATAGCTGCTCTATCAGCCCTAGGCAGGTTGATGTTGATATTTGGGACACCCTGTATAATATAGATAGTATCGTTATATCGTATCGTTCTTTAATTGAAATTTTCAAATTCAACATTATAATAGGGTCATGTAAACAAATCTAAAACAACAAGACCGCGCAATCGTAGTCTACTAGTACATTTTACGATAATTTTATAGCAAAGGTCAAACCATTGCACTTCCGAGACAGTTACCACAATGACCCCTGACTACGAATCTGGGTAATAAAAAAAAAACGTTTTCCATCCAAGAACTTGACAGGCTGGGGCCAAGTGACAAGAGAATGCGATCAGAATTTCCGAGATAAAAACGTTGGTTGGTATTTTTTCATTTGGGTAAAAAAAATGGTTTTTGGGTGGTCGTTGAATTGATTATTGCATCTTATTACGCAAACGGAATGGACGAAAATCGCAATGGGTGGGAATAAACTTTAGTGGATCAAGATGGTCGTATTTTGTTACATTTTCTATCCTTATGTGTTTCGTATAAAAATGTAATATGATATACATTTTTTTTTTGTTTTTTTAAAGTAAATAAACCTAATTTATAAACTTTAAAGGATGAGGAATAGTATGAACGGCTTGTAAAAATATGGTATGTTCTAGGCAACCTGTTTGCTATATTAAAGTCATAACTATATTAACCAAACAAAATCAAAGACAAACTTCGTCGTAGTATATTATAGTATACAACTTAAATAAAACTTTCTCTTTAAATAACCCCGAAGTTTGTAAACTTTGGGAAAGTTCAAAAACTTTTAATAATAAGTAGGAACTTGCACAAAGATATTTGCTCTGATGCATTTTTATGTCAAGTTTCAAAGTCCTCAACCTTTGTAACCGACTTCAAAATAAGGAGGAGGTTCTCAATTCGACTGTATTTTTTTTTAATGTTTCATGCCTCACATCACCGTCGTTTATAAACCGATTCGAGAACTTTTTTTTTACTCTACATTTGAGACAGTAAAGAGGACAAGCGTTTAAAAAAAAATTATAATGGTAATAATTACACTTACATCAGCTCTTCTTCGAAGAACTCCTTTGTAGATACTTTCATCGCTTTATGAATCAAGTTACTGAAGCCTTTTTACACGACTATGTGCAGTGAATGGTTTTTTTTTAAAGGTTTTAAAAGTTTCTATATGATACTTTGTTTCTCTGTTCCTTTGTAGCTCTTAAATTATTCATCTCATTTTGTTACGTTTGACAGTGCAGGCAAGGCAGTTAGTCAAAGTTTTTTGTCTGTATTTCAACGGTCTTTCTTATCATAGATATTTTCTGGGCCGAAATTCTAGGCGGTGAAAACCATGTCGTCTTTGACCTGGTATTGCATTATTGTCAACGTGTCTTATTCACTTGACAATAATGGCGGCTGAGTTAAAAACAATACCATAACAGAGGGCTTATTGTCTAAAGCACTCGCAATCACGATCGTTTTCATTTTGAAAATCGAAGGCTTGTCTGCATACAAAATGAAAACAATTGCTCCGCTTTGAAGCCGGTTGCGATTGCGAGTGCGTTAGACAATAAGCCCTCAGGTCAAATATGATACGGTTTTAACCACCAAGGATAGAGGCCCTGTATTGTACCTACACTTCAATAAACGATTGTATACATTATCGCAGGCTTTTAACGCCCTGCGTGTTCATTATAATAACACGATTGGGTTGCTGTTGGGATTACCTTAGTATTGCAGTGCCTCAGGCATGTTCCATCATATCCTTTATTACGGAGCATTGCCAAAAGCTACATAAACACGCTTACCTACCTGCTACATCGGGACTTTGATGATATAAGAAATAAACTATGGGGAGCACTTTAAATACTTATCTGTAAACTTAAATTTATAGTATAACTGGATTCTAGTCCAACAAAAAAAGAGATCGACGTTTGTAAATGTAGTTTTACAGATGTTTTAAATTTAACACCGGGCCGAGATTTTAGGCAGCAATAACGATACCGTTTTTGACCTGTTATCGTATTTTTAACGTTCTGATAGCTCTTATTTACTCGATTGTAATTGCGGTCGAGTTAAAAACAATACCATACCAGAGGGCTTATTGTCTAACGCACTCGCAATCGCAACCAGTTTCAAAGTGGAGCAATTGTTTTCATTTTGTATGCAGACAAGCCTTCGATTTTCAAAATGAAAACGATCATGATTGCGAGTGCGTTACTTAGAAAATAAGCCCTCTGACCAAAGACGATACGGTTTTTACCGCCAAGAATAGGGGCCCTGATTCAAATAGTTAGGCCCAAATATGTATGGAACTACTTATAGACCCTATGGGTAGTTTTTCATTTTACACTGTTTTTCATTTTGCTTCACCTACCTTAGCTTAATTAAAACATAAAGTCAGCATAATTAAAACGACAATTCCTACTTGAATTAACCCACGTACATAAGTAATTAGAAGAGTTAATGAAAATCGCTCATAAGACCGCGACTTCCACATTCGGAATAAGTTTTTAATGAAATTCTAATTTTATTATAATACGACTTATTTACGTTTAATTGTACTCATTTCATAACCATTACCATATTTTAACCGAACTACTTCTACTGTTGGACATGACATGACAGGTCTTCGGTCTTTCGGGAACTTTTACTTTTGATGTTTTTTGGTATTTTTGTTTAATTAATTTTAGTGTTGTATTATTTATTACTGTATTACCTTATTATGTTGTTTACTTTTAGGTATTATATGGTTAAAAAAATACCTTCTGCATGAGTTTCTTGCAGCAATTCTTCTCTGCAATGATGGTCTTGTCCGACGCGATAGTAGATTCACTACAAATTACAGACGTGTAAAAGGGTAACAAATAACAAAAGAGGTTATTTATTTCTCTATATAATATTGTAATACAAAGTGAATATTTCAAATTAAAAATTAAACTAGTGCAACTTATAAAATATATTTCATTTCATTTCCATCCTCAACAATCTTCACGATGGTCAATTCCAGCTGATTTCTTTTACTTCATAATAAAACGTTCTGAAACCTTGAATTTTGTGTTATTCCAAATTTTTATAAAATAATTATTTTAACTTTTTCTGAATGAGCAAGTATTTTAGCAAGTATTAAGGCCCCTGGGCCTGTTTTATAAAGCTACAAATTACAATTTACAGATTAAAAGTTTCCATTTGACACAACCTCGACCAATGACGACCAGCCTTTTGAGCAGTGTTGCCAGTTTAGACCTGTAAAATTGTTACTTGTAGCTTTATAAAACGTGCCCCAGGTGGCTTGTGTGCTCGTCTGCCTTCTCTTTGCCATGAAAAAATACCGTTCAGGGGAGAGGGAGGTAGTCTCAACGGATCCGTGTTTACACTAGAGCGATCGCTAACGAACCGAAATCAATATTGTTTAGGTAATGCCGAAGATAGGCCAAGCTGTATTCAAAGCAGGTTTATAAAGATTTGCCCCCTCTGTTGAATTTATGTTTTGGTGCAAGCCGTGCAAGGTTTATTTAAGATGGTTCGGGATGTGACCGGTCAAAAGAGTGGTCGTTTAGTGATATGCCCGTTCAGAGTTGTTGCGGTTCGGGAATATGGCCATAAGTGTGGATGTGGCATTTGAGTCAGTCTCATCCACATACGGCAGATCATTAATTGGCCGTATTTATGGAAGTGTCCATTCAGCGCTGTGGCTGATTAGGGTAGTAGCCTCTATTCCTATTTCTTTAGAAGTGGCCGTTTACGCAAATTCTACAACAGTAATCAGGCAAGATCCCTTAAACAATAATCCCTTTTTTTGTACCTAAGTAATCCTACTAGTCAATCTCAGTGGATTTACCCGGGGTTCAGGGAAGTGGCCATTTTTAATTAAATAAATATCAGGGGGACAATGTTACACCAATTGACCTAGTCCCAAACTAAGCTCCAGGCTTGTACTAAGGGTACTATAGACAACGATATAAATACTTATATAGAGAAACATATACTTAAATACATAGAAAACATCCATGACTCAGGAACAAATATTCGAGCTCATCACACAAATATACGCCTTTACCGGAAGTTGAACCCAGGACCGCAAGCTTCGTAGGCAGGGTCACTCACTACCAACTAGGCCAGCGCGGCGTCAAATGTGATCGTTCATGGTAGTGGCCGATGAAGAATGGTCGTTTGAGGGAAATACACGTTTAAATTTTGATTTGTTTGTTTCATTCGCTATTTCCTCGTGGCTTAGGCCTCGCGGATCACAGTTTTTAATCATGAAACCGCTGGCCCATAAAATGTTTTTATCATACGCTTTATATTGGTCCTTGACAGTTAAATTTGAGTTTGGTTTGGACGTAAAATAAACCCGGGCTGCCTCGGAATATCCTAAATATATTTTGCGTTTTATGACCTCTTAAATTAAGGAATGTACTTATTATGAGTGTCATTTGCATGTAGGTTGTAAAATTGTGTATTTTGGGTAGTGTTTTGAGGTTATCTTGGGTATGTTACTGCGGGGTTTTTTATGTTGCAAGAAAACTACTCACATCAAAAGTTCTTTCTTTATCAGTTACATGTTTTGGGATATGATGAGCATTGTTTTCTCAAAGTTAGCAACGTTTATAAAAAATTGACGAGATTTTTTCTAATCTCAAGCAATTTCCCTTAATTTCTTAACAAAAAACTGAGTATCCAATTTTGATTTGTGTATTTTGCATATGGCTAGATAAAAGTATTGACGAGCCGGTTGACTCTTTAGCACTCTTTTAAGAAACTATTATGGATAATAGAATTGTTCATTTAAAAAATATAAAAATTCTGCTATGTTTTTTTGCGGCGCTTCTTCTGAACAATATTGGTCTTGTCCGAAGCGTTAGTAGATTTACTCCATATTACCAATGTGTAAACGAGCCCGAATTTGGCAAATTTACTAGCCTATGCACTCAATTCTCCATGCCATTAAAAAAAAAAATGTCGTAGTCATAGTCACTCAAATTATCACTCACCGAATGAACAAGCGATTACGTCACACGTACATACATACATAAATACCTACCTACAATCAAGCCTCATTCCCATAGAGGTAGGCAGAGATACTTCCTTCCTCTTGCTACAAGCCAGACAAACTTCCCTCGCTTCCTCCACACTCATAGGTCTCTTCATACACGTGCGTCGGTTTAGGCTACTTCTGACCTAGCCCCTTCTTAATACGTCCCCAATCTGATCACAACACACAACAACGTCACACATTAAACCCTAATTATATGCAATTAATCTAGCCTAACTATACCTATACCTAATTATACATAATCAACTCTTCCTTCCAAATCCTCAACACTTCCATCCCAGTAACGCTGAGCCTCTTTACTTATATTCAGTGCCAAAAACTCCACTCTCATACCACTTTGAATGATTAACTAGAGTTTTGGCACTGGTAGTTCGCACCTCCAGTGAAGCCAATCCGTCCACGTAAGCCGTCAGGCGTCATGTACATTTGTCAATGTAAGCTATATAGCAGGGAATTAATCTTTACTTTCTCGGCTTAAGTTACTTCGATTAATTACGTAACATGTGTTGGGGATCGTCTAAATTGCGTGTTAGGTAAGTTTCAGAGTTGGATGGCTAAGTACATGTGTATAACGACGTTCTGGCAAGTTTCACACGTCAAGGTTCTTAAAGTTAGATTCTATTTCATTTATTTTCATTCACCGGGGGTTGAATCTAGATGCTTAACGCTGAGAGTTACCGATTTTCGAAAATCGACAAAATGTATAGGATTACCGTAGGATGATGAATCGCATTGACCGCTTATTTCAATTCAATACGTGTCGAGTCATGTATTTTTGCCCGTCTTTTACGTAAAAATAATTTCTTTTACAGCAAATAAAGTAGTATTTACCCAGCAAGAATATTTTCTGCGTAATCGCTATAAAAAAAAACATGCCGAGGGCATAGAAAACAGAAACGTTTGCATCTTAGCTAGGCTTCTATACCTGATGTATAAGTACTATCAGCTTAATGGAATCCTGACCCTCCATAGAACTGTGTCACTGTGACGTTATAATGCAACTCGTAAGAATTGTCAAATAAATTGTTTGATAACGTTAGTGTGACACCGTTCTATGGTGCTTCAGGGTTCTATTGGGCTGAGAGTACTTAGCAATAAATCAATTGAGTATTTTATATTCCGTGTCCTAAATTTCTCTGAAAGAAATAAGTGAGCCGGACGAACAGACATGCCAAAATGACAAATAACAGCATTATAGCCTAAAAGTCAAAAAATGCGCTATATAAATACCATGGATAAATTTCGCCTTAAATTAGTTCCGTTTGTTATTGATTCTAAAAGGAGGCTAACATTTCAATCACCGCTAAAAGTATCTCAAACAACTTCCAAAATAAACAAGAAAAGCGATGTCGCCAACATAAAAAGCCACTTAACTCCGTTTATCAAAAGTATTGTAAAAGAAATCAACAGCTCTGACCTTGCGCCTTTATTACAAAAAGGGCACATCTCCAAATAAACCCCTATTACAATTACGATGTTATTCTTAACAGCAAAGAATTGTATGTTACGATTACGAAGCCGATCATATGCCTTTTTAGTAGTAAAGGTAGTTGTAGAGTTCGCGTTTTTCGAATGCTGACAAAGCAAGCGATAGAACGTCCCTTTTGCACGTTTTCTGGTCTATTGGGGCCTATTGTTGCGTAGACCACGTCTGGTCCCGCTGTTATTGTTGTTGGGGAATTGCGTGACTGCTCCAGATGTTTTATTTTGAACTATTCCCATAGCATAGCTATTATTTTCGTTATAAAGTTTTGGCTATGGCTCGGTGCAAGAAGTTGCTGTAGACAAGACGTTTTGCGAGAACGTTACAGTTATCGAAAATATACAGGGTTGTAATCGTTAAGTGTAGCCAGGCGACTTTTCCATAAATATGACAGAAAATTTTAAATAAAATTATCATTTTTCTTTTTTTCAAGATAAAAGGTGAATAGTGCTTAAGAATATTACATAATGCTATGTTTCATTTTTTTATTTAATTAATTTTAATATTAAAAACAAGAGCCAACTCTCAAAACATTGTCGTGATATTTTTAAAGTTATGAACAATTATTTTTTCTTCGCAAGCTTGGTGTTGATATCGCATTACGCGTGTTTATGTCAGGTCCGTTTGCTTGTTGGCAACTAATTAAATCAAAACTTGGAAGCCTTCACAAAGTTAGGTTTAATTGAATTCCTCCAAGTGTTGGCATCAAAATGACATTTGCGAGAATTTGTTTGGTTTCTTTTTAGGGTTTCGCAGAGTCCCTACTCACACTTTTTAAATAGATATTAAAAAAAGGTTTTTGGTACGGGGACAAGACGTTAAGTTTATATTTTTATTTTTTCCATGAAAATTCGCCGTTATAACACATTAGGAACAAAACCAACCGCTATTTATTATGTTCAAGAGATACAGCTGTTTAAAGTATAGACGGGCAGACGGATGAACAATGAAGTCTTAGTAATAGCGGTACGGAAAACTTGGTGTGCGAAACTGACTCATAATTGACCGTTTTTTTAAGGGTACCCAAAGGGTGTCAACTAGTCCCTATTAATAAGTCTCCGCTGTCCATCCGTCTGTCTCTCAGCGGGCTGAATCTCATGCGAATGGTTCGGAAAGGAACTAAAAAAAAACCCTTCAAAAGGTAACGGCATTGATTCCACGTATAGATTTTGTTTTACCACTTTGTTGGCGTGACTTATATGTATATTCATGCCAAATTACAGCTTTCTAGTACTAAGAGTCTCTGAGCTAGACTGCGGACAGACGGACGGACGGACGGAACGAAATTAACCTCAAACAAAAACAAACCTCAAACAAAATAACATTATGTCTATTTTTAAATCAACCACCTACCTAATTAAATACGGTCAGGTGGCACGCGGACTCGGCACTCCATTTTGCACGAGGGCCGAAATAATTAAATAAAGATGTAAATTTTAAACCCTAAGGGTGGAAGATGGGGAATTGAAATATAAAGTGACGTTTTTTCATTTTTTTTGGTTAATTTTCTGGATATTTTTTTTATGTTTAGTTATATCTTAAAGTTGTTTTTTTAACCAGTTTTTATTTAACTTAATATGTCTGTTTGCATGTTTGTGAGATATTAAGTTCTTACAAGTTAATTTGAACCAGAGGGCATATTGTAACGCACCCGCAAACGCAACCGGCTTCAAAGTGGAGCAATTGTTTTCATTTTGTAAGCTGACAAGCCTTCGATTTTCAAAATGAAAACGATCGTGATTACGAGTGCGTTAGACAATAAGCCCTCAGTTCCTGTTATTAAAAAAGGCTGAAATTTTAAAAACATTCTCGATTAAAAACCCGTTGATAACGCAATATTATGGTGCCATCTTGACAAGATGGTGGAATCTGAATGTAGCAAAATAAGTGGATTTTAACCTACTTTTAATCGTCAGATTAATTTGAAATTTAACATACTTATGCAGCTCCGATGACAGTACAATAATGGTACCATCGAGCTGATAAGGTGACGGAGACTGGGTAGTGATTCTTTCATAAGCAAAGGTGAGCGAACGCAGGAGTGATGTCCAAGCGGCGAGTTTAAGTAGTCCCGTCAACGCGAACAAAACACATTTCAGCACGTGTATTCAATTTGGCAGCATGGCTTAATTCTCGAACGTATAAGGATGCCTAATTGAGAATGCACGCGCTAATATGTGTTTTGTTCGCTCTCGTAGTTCGCCCTAGTAGTCCCGCTACTTAAACTCGCCGCTTGGACTTCACTCCTGCATTCGCTCACCTTTGCTTATGAGAGAATCACTACCCTGAAGGTGATAGAAGGAACTCCTTAATGGGCCGTAGTAAAGTGGGGTTTGGACTTATTATTCAGGTCTTTTGATAGTGATTTTATTGTTAGTGTTAGTACAGTCGGTAATGAAGCGTCTTATCAAAATGTGTTGTTTTAAAAATTAAGTATTGTTATAAGGACGGCAAAAGGGTCTAGCAGGCTAAGCTAACAAGTTTGGCCCCCACGAGGGATTTGGTTATACTTTTAGGTGGAGTAGTCTAAAATAACTAGTTTGGTTTTCATCTAAGTTTAAGGACATGAAGGTCCGTAAAAATAAGCATTATTAACCTCATTCTATCCTCCTCATTTTTTGGTTTCACTCACATGCTTGGTTTAGCTAAAATAAAAGTTTTAAAATTACGTTGTTTTTTTTACATTTCCGTGAATAAATCAGAAACAAAAGAAAATCGAAAGCTGATAAGTACTAAGCATAAAGTGGTCTTAGGTCCTACCACTACTCCACCTAAAAGTATAACCAAATCCCTCGTGGGGGCCAACCTTATAGCTCAGCCTGCTAGACCCATTACATGATAATAGCGACATTTCATTATTTTTTAACCGACTTCAAAAAAGGAGGAGGTTATACGTTCCACTGTATGTTTTTTTTTTTTTTTATGTATGTTCACCGATTACTCCGTCAATTGTGGACCGATTTTAAAAATCTGAATCTGATGAAGGGATCAGTGAGGAATTGAGGGAACTCCTCAAATATTGTATGCAAACATATAGCGATTTTAGTATTTTTAGTAACAAGGGTAGCATTTGCATTCAGAAAGTGTCACTTGGTGAAGCGGAACTGATGATGAAGACCACAGATGGCCACCGGAACTCCTAAACGGTACCGATTTCAAGGGTGGCGATAAGATATCTCGATTAAGATAGTTGAGCGACTACAACGAAGCACATTTAATTGTTTTAAAATGACTATGATTTTCCCGCGGCGTTGCTTGCGGCGAGCTTGAAATGTCATAAAGTTTCATATATCAACTAAGAAGTGGGACTACATAAGCTTATTATGATCACTAAAAAGTGTAAAATAAAATAAATGTTTTAAAAAACAAAAAACCGCCTTCAAAATCGCAAAAAATAACTTCTACTACTAGGTACTTAGTAGTAGGTACCTATCCTATTAGGTTAGTCCAACTGAAGTCGGCTTTTTGTTGAAAATATTGTGGTCGCCGACTTCAGTTAGACTAACCTAATAGGATAGGTACCTACTACTAAGTACCTAGTAGTAGAAGTTATTTTTTGCGATTTTGAAGGCGGTTTTTTGTTTTTTAATTCTATTTATCGATATCACATTAGTTTGGATCCTTGAATTAATTCAAGGTTTATTTTAACGATTATCACAAAACAAATACCAGCCACATATAAAATATTAACATAATGCATTGCGTATTGAATGCACCGGTGTGCAGCTGAGTGAATTGATAACATCAGAATATTAAATTTAACTGAAAATTGTATGCAGTCTGTTGCACAGATTCAATTTCCTTGATAGCACATAATGGTGAAGCTATCATAGTTCCGCTCAGCGAATGCAGAAAATAATCTTACTGAAGAAGAAAATGGAATTGTTTGAACGATAATGGAAATGTGAGGAATACGGCATTAAATACGACAGATTAAGTTAGAAATGAATTCTAGTGGTAAACGTAGAAATCCTTACTAATATTATAAACGCGAAAGAATGTTTGTTACTCTTTCACGCTGCAACGGTTGGACGGAATTGGATGAAATTTGGAGTGGAGATAGCTTATACACTGCATTACAACATAGGCTACTTTTTATCCCGGAAAATTTCAAAGTTCTCGAGGGAATAACTATAATCGAAATCTACGCGGATGAAGTCTTGGGCAGAAGCTAGTTAGGGTACCTATATGTATAAGATTAGTTTTTTACCCCGACTCTGTCCGCGTGAATGTTTTTTAATTTTTTGAGATAAAAAGTACCTACGTTACGTCAGTCTCTGGGCCGAAAGCTATCCCTGCGGTTTTTATGGTCGTGTTTATCAGAAATAAATATCTGGGGACAATCTCACACCAATTGACAATTGAATTGTTTTTAAATTTTAACAGAAACGTCTGTTTACGAAATTCTAAACTATATTAGAGCGATAGATGGCGTCACCATACCCTCCGAGTATGAAAAGCAAGCGATTACTAATTTCGTGGATCTTAAGTAGGGTCTTGGTGGCATAATTTGGTAATGCGCCTGCATCGGCCCGGAGAGCCAGAGGAGATGTAGGTTCGAATCCTGCCTAAGACCGACGATTTTTTTTCGCTTTAATATAGTTTAGTTGTACTATGGTTACTAGAAAACGATATAAATGCTTACACTCGTATATATAGAGAAATAAATATACTTAAATGCAAAGAAAACATCTAAAATTCAGAAAAAAAACACTCGAGCTCATCACACAAATCTTTGCCCGTACCGGGAATCGAACTCAAGCTATGTCCGTAAGCAGATTTACTGCCAACTAAGCCAACGCGTCGTCCAATGTGAATAAACGTGGATAAAATATATGTCAATTTCTAACCAATATGGAGAAGTAAGAGTGAACGATGCTTTAATCACCGCGATAAAGGCGACCATAACACGGGGGCTGTATCTATATTTTTTAGGGTTCCGTACCCAAAGGGTAAGTGTAAAGGCCGCTTTGTCAATTGTTTGCAATGGTTACAGCCGATTGTCCACCACATTGCGGCTACAGCAGGATTGGTAAGGGAGGCTACAAAAAGTGGCCGCCGTGGTGTCCCATGGTGTGGCATGATTCATACATCTCTGTGCATTACATGCGATAGCTCATAAGTTGCTTCGGGTTTGTACTTGTCTTTCACTCGCTCTCATATGCTCTCATTAAGAACGAGTGAGAGAGAAAGAAATGAGAAATACAAACCTAAAGCACCTTCTAAGTGCTCACCGACTGTAGTTTGCTTTCTCTTTAGGTAATCAAGCAGTCGGATCTAGATTTAATTAAACTTTGCTTCTAGATTAACCCTCTTATTCATCAACGCGCGATATCTAAAGTGTGCTTACAGTATGGTTTGTCCCTATCTGTCATTGTGAAATTTGAATGTGACAGAAAGAGACCAAGAATAATCTAACTAAAATATTTTTATTGTGCGTTTTATGAATAAGGAGGTAAGATTTTAAACTATCAAAGGAAGACAAAGTAAAATTAATAGTTAAAAATACACGGTAAATTCCTGTTTTGACGTGGTTTTTGTCTTTCATCTCACAACAAAGATTTTAATTTTAATTAACGTGATACTTGGGAGACATTAGCGTCGTGGAGGACGCTGTGCTAGCCTTATGTTGCTTATTTAATAAAGGTACGTTGTAATAAAATTAATGTTCGCATTATATTGCGTGTAATAATTATTTAAATTTAAGGTCTACATTAGCAGCTGGTTTACGGCCTAAGTCAGATTAACTGTAAAAGGGATTAATAGAAAGGTTGTGGAAAAGCTTATCAATAATGTGAAAGACTTTATATCTATATCTATATATATAAAAGGCTAAACTGACTGACTTATACTCGTATATCAACGCACAGCCGAAACTACTGTACCTAGAAACTTGAAATTTGGTACAGGGGTTCCTTTCATGATGTAAATGAGCACTAAGAAAGGATTTTCCGAAAATCGACCACCAACGGGAAGAAATGGGGAGAGTAGCGGGAAACTAATTCTACGCGTACGAAGTCGCGGGCGTCCTCTAGTTATACTATATACAGGGTGGAAAAAACGAACGGCACATGGACGGCAACAACCTTAAATATTGGAAATAGCAAATTCTACGCAAAGGAGACTTACTTTTATTTTTGAAAACAATTATTACTGCAATTATGGATTATAGAAAATTTGCCTTCCTTAACCGGGAATCGAACTGGTCGAATCTGACAAAATAAATGTTAAAGTAAACACTGCTATTTTCATATCACCTACATAAATAAATACCTAAATAAATATCATGGGACAATGTCACACCAATCGACCTAGTCGCAAAAAGCACTAGGCTTGTATTATGGGTACTAGACAACGATATAAATACTGATATAGAAAAATATATACTTAAATACATAGAAAATATCGATGACTCAGGAACAAATATTCGCGTTCATCACACAAATATCTGCCCTTACCGGGATTTGAACCCAGGACCGCTAGCTTCGTAGGCACCAACTATGCTAGCTCGTCGTCGAATTCTCAAAACGTAATAATTCTTAAAACGTAATAATTCTCAAAACATAAGATATTATTCAAAACGTCGTTCATATAGTCGGGTTCAGATGTGGTAAGTAATATCCAGTCTATAATTCTACATAGATGTATAAAACTAAACAAATAGGTTCTGAAGTGCCACCTAGTTTTGATTAGTTCCGCTAGAAAGTTCTGCTGGCTGGAACGAACAAATGCTGTCCGTGGGTACGGCTATCTCTAACTTACAGTAGGAGTATTAATTATGTTAGGTATGGAATGAAATGCTTTGGTTAGTAATCATAACGTTACGATAACGATATGGTTTAATATAGTGAAATAGAGACCCAAGGGGAAAAGTAATATATTAACTTACCTTTGGTAAGTTTTTGGTGATTTTTAGGGTTCCGTACCCAAAGGGTGTCAAGCGGGACCCTATTACTAAGCCTACGTTGTCTGTCCGTCCGTCCGTCTGACTTAACTTTAAAGAGCTGTAACTTTTGAACTGTAAGAGATAATCGATTGCTTTTTTTTTCTTCAAAATATGTAAGTATTACATTCGATTTTATAACGAATGAAAAAATATGACAAAGTTAAAATAAAAAACCGGTCAAGTGCGAGTCGGACTCGCGCACCGAGGGTTCCGTATTGAAGATAATATGCTTGGTAACCGCAAAAGAAAATACTCATTTTGTTATAAGCTTTATTTTCCAGGCAATAAGGTCGATTTTGACTAGCGTAAATTTTAATACAGATTTTCTTAGTTTTTTTGTTATTTCTCAAAAACTGTTAATAATGAACACTTTATTTTATTTTTCCCAGAAAATATAAGTAATTATCTATACGCCAGGATTTTTTTTAGAATTTTTGATTAATAAACTTCGGAGATAAGGGGGGGGGAACGGTCATTTTTTGTACATTTTTGACTATAAATCAAAAAGTACATCACAGAAAATGTTCAAAAAAATAGTTTTGAAATGTGCAGATTAAGACCTTTCATATGACACCCCATTTGCTATAATCGAACCACTTTCATTTTTGAACCCCCCATTCTAGACCCCTTTTCAATAAGTAATAAAATTAATTTCATATTTTTTTTACTACAAATAGATGCGGGCAAGCAAGTTGTACAAGTATGCCAAATTTCAAGTTGATAGCATTTGTAGTTGCTGAGAAAACCTGCTGTGACATACAGACAGACAGACAGACAACGAAGTCTCACCATAAGGGTTCCTTTTGTACCATTTTGGTACGGAACCCTAAAAAGGGGACCCAAAAAGAACCCAACCGATTTTTAATAAACATAAGGAATTGTCAGACTCATTGTCGTCACTGGCGCCGAAGAGCTGGCAGTTTCCTCGCTCAACGAATTAGTTTAGCCATTCAAAGGATTCAAAGAGGAAATGCTGCCACCATCCTTGGTACAATGCCGCAGGGGCCATTCTTAGATTTAATGTTTTAGTTTATTTTTATATCTTTAGTCTTATGTAAGCTTATTTTTAGTTTTAATTTTCAATTATTGTTTTATGCTACATGTATTTTTTGTCGTTTTTCAATAAATAAATTTACTTAAAACTACGCCAATTAAACTGGGTGCGCTTCAATCAGTATAAAAACATTTTACATAATTTCATTTAAGTAACTAACCACGAAAAGCATAATGAACGTTTAGCATAAAAACCAATTGTATAATTTTAACTGGCATACGATCGAATAACATAACACTCATTTAGCATAACTGTTATTTTCTTGTTATTATGCATTTTAAGTCAATTTCTTCTAACTAGGTTAGGTTAGGTTAGAACTGTGACCACATTAATAGTAATGAAAGCAGTTAGAAATATTTATTTTTCAATTTATAAACATTATAGTTTTTGAAATTATGCTTTTCGTTTTATGCATCATGACTATTATATCGATGGTTTATTATGCAGATTGAAATTTATTCATTTGTTTTTATGCTAAACATTACACACCCAATTAAACTAACTTTCTGTTAAAAAATCATGTCTAAATCATTATATTCCTTTAGGAGCTTATGCTACATGCTATGATGCCAATGACATACACACTGATAATACAGATACATCGATACAAACGTTTTTTTTTACGTCGGCGGTTAAAATCGTAAAACAAACAAGAAAAAAAAGTCATAAAGCAGCATTTGCTAAAACAGTTTGTGTTTAGTTATTAATATATATAGCATGATATATATAGACATATTTTTGTTACATTCATTGTTTTATATAATACTAGGTTAAGTTTTATTTTTCGTTGTATAATATCATATCATAAGAAATGTTTAAAAAACGACTGACTGTTGAGTTTCTTGCGGCGTTTCTTCTCAGCAGTGGTCTCTTGCGAAGAGCTGGTAGATTATTGACGTGTAAAAGTGCCCGTGCGGCCTACTTACTGAATAAACATCTTTTATCTTTTTTATCTTTTATCTTTTTTAATTTATTATACTCGAAGTTCCATCCGCTTAACTTCTCCAAGTTGTTCTAATAACGTTACTGAGAGATTTATGATTGTTTAGTTTTCCTTTTAAAAGGACATAAATATCGCCCGAGAAATTAGTTTTTAGGGTTACTTTGTCACGAACATAAAAAACAATAATATTTTTGCAACGAAAAAAAATACATTTACACAATAAGGGAAGACTTAATAAGATGACTCTTGTTCCGTGGAAGCTGGGTCGGCCGTTGGTTTGGGACTTGCGTGGACCCCCTTGCGCTGTCACACCTTCCCGGAACAAGTACTAGGGTTGGTTTCGCAGCGGAATTAGCGGAGACCCTCAAAAGGCGCAAATACAGTCAACTTCATCGAAGTTACGTATTTGAGCCTTATCCTTATGGGACCTCCGGTCCTCACTTGGGGACATAAAACTAAACATAAAAGGCAACCTATAGTTATTCGACAAGGTTGCAATTACAATGTTACGGTGAGGACGCCCCGGGCCCAGGAGGTTATGGGTTCGACACTTTAGGACAGTGGGGACCAGGAGCGGGATCCTATTGAATCATCGACTGTCATTTCATCGAATTTCATTAAGTCGGACGCTAATTTCTGCTGAAACCTTATTGTTTTTAAGTTATTTTAAGCATTGGTTACAAAGGTTAGGTTAGGTTAGGTTAGACCTGTGACCACCAAAAAATATAACTCCTGCTTGTGTATACTTAACTCCTGCACGTGTAAATGAATGCCGGTCGATAAAATGAAAATTCGGCGTTGTATAACATTCTATGAAATGAGTGTCGTTGATTCAAGAGCAAACCAACCAGAGGGCTTATTGTCTAACGCACTCGCAATCGCAACCGGCTTCAAAGTGGAGCAATTGTTTTCATTTTGCATGCAGACAAGCCTTCGATTTTCATAATGAAAACGATCGTGATTGCGAGTGCGTTAGACAATAAGCCCTCTGGACCACAACGAATATTTAAAGATCTTTTAAAGCGTCTCCGCCAAGCTTTACTTGGCACAAAGATCTAGCATTGCCATTCAACGTGGCAGTGCTGCGAGCATTTTGGGAACGATGCCGAGTAGCGGTTTGTTATATTAGTGTAGTTTTAAGAAAGCAACTTTGTAAATTCATTCATTCATTCAGTACATGCATAAAGGTCCTCCTTAGGTATAAAGATGTGCTTAAACGGCATATGAAAAGATGCGACATCGAGCCGTCTCGCTGGGAAAAGCTGGCTGCCAAACGACCTGAGTGGCGGACTCTGGTGCAAACCAAAGTCCACGACTTTGAAAAGCAACGGCGCTCTGAGCTTGACGCCAAGCGCGACGAATTAAAAGCCCGTCCACCTGTGGAATTTTCCTTCAATATTGTCGACGGTGAGCTCACATGCCCGCAATGCACAAGAACTTTCACAAAGAAAATTGGCTACATAAGCCACATGCGAGCTCACCAGCGACAGCAGGGTCTACTTTAAAACGGTCGCCGTGACCGAGATCGGTCGGACCAATCATCATCATCATCATCACATGCATAAAATTTTATCTATTAAAATAATACTAATTAAAAGTAGAGAACATCCACGTGGATAGTTAGGCCTAATTGTATGAAAGGACTTAACCATACGTTGTTACGCATAAGGGTTAGGTTAGGTTAGGTTAAGCTAAGCTCTTCTCTTTTCTTGGACAACATTTAACAAACTAATTTCATTACAAAGGCATTCGGAAAATTACAGAGTTCATAAGACCTATTAAGTCATTCGCGGAACCCCTCACAAAATACGTCTTTTAGTTTCTTAACCGAAACATGAAGTTTCTGCCAACTTACCGAAACTTGGGAAAACAAAGCAAATGTCACTGACAAGTTTTCCGCTGACGCGAGAAATTTTCTAATGGTTTTTTCTTACGGCAATAAAGTTAGACGTATAAGTCACCAGTCACTTGATTTTGTGTAAAAGTTTGACTGTGGTTGGAGCTGTTAGTTTTTTATCTGCAAATAAATTCCCGTTCTTTGCGATTGTTTTTATCGAGTCCGGTATATTTTACGTTAACATACGTCATTTAAATTATTGATTAATCAATAAAAATAATAAAGATCTGATAATTCGAGCATTAAGAAGAATGAACCTAAATAGCCATTTTAAAATCAGTCTACTCCAGTACGCTTTTTAATTAATAGAAAACTGAAACATTTAAAACTCCTCCGGAACTGACCGACTGACACACATCATACAGCCTAAACCGCTGGACCTAGAGACTTAAAATTACAAGACACTTTTTCTTGGATACACTTATGCCCACTTTCCACTGCAAGCGGAGCGGGCTCCGTACGGACTCCGTCTTGAAATTTTAAGTCTCTAGGTCCAGCGGTTTAGGCTGTATGATGTGATGTGTGTCAGTCGGTCAGTTCCGGAAGAGTTTTAAATGTTTCAGTTTTCTATTACTTAATTAAAAAGCGTACTGGAGTTGACTGATTTTAAAATCAACCCCCGATGGAAAGAAATAGGGGGAAGTCTAGGAATACCAATTCTACGCATAAAAAGTCTCAGGCACCCTCTAGTTGTCATCATCCTCATCATCATCATCATCATCATCATCATCATCATCATCATGATCATCGTCGTCATCGTCGTCGTCGTCGTTGTCATCATCATCATCATCATCATCATCATCATCATCATCATAATCATCATCATCATCATCATCATCATCATCATCATCATCATCATCATCATCATCATCATCATTATCATCATCATCATCAGTCCGTATTAATCTACTGCTGGACAAAGGCCTCTCCGATTGCACGCCACTGCTCCCGATCTTCAGCTTCTCTCACCCAACCTACACCGACCAATTTGCGCATATCATCGCTCTATCATGCCCCAGTGTCCCACACCTTATTGTTAAAATATATTCTACGGACACAGAATCCTAGCAACAGCCAGTAATATAAAGTGCCATAAGTTTTTCTCTCTGTAGCGAAAACTATCCCGATGCTAAAAGCTCTGCTGAAAGTCCGGACGAACGTATCAAAGTTGGCATTGGGTGATTTAATTAAAAGTTGTCACCTTAGCCGGCGCATAACAGAGTTATTAAAAGTTGGCCCGAGTAGATTGTCCCAATCTACAGAGAGCCGGGTTAGGTTATTTAAATGCTTACAGAATTAAATCCCGGCGCATTAGAGTGCCAGCTATTTTCGTTTTAGATTGAGTTTTCACGGTAACGGTGTTTTTGAACAGTAATCGAAGCATGAAAGCAATTCTATAATGGTAATAACCGTTCTATAATAATTATTAGTTGTCTGTCATATAAACAATTAAATAAAACATAAATTGAACTGTCTTTATTACAATTATCACCACAATTAAAATTACAGATTTCATTGTAATGTTTAATTTATCTAATGCAAAATATAATGTAAATTTGCTTTAATTGTACAAAAAAACTACAAATCCTAAATTTTAAACATTTGCCCTAAAACAATGTATGTAATTTACACGTGTTTTTGCAAACGGAACGTCGCAAATTAAAAACCTTCTATTCAAAAAATAAATTAACGTCGTTCAAAAAATCGTCTTATATAAAGAACAAAATATTAAAAACATCACTTAATGCCAACCTTTGAAAAATGAATACGTAAAATATCTTCTTGTTCCCCAAAACACTTAAAAGACTGAAAGCCATATAAAAACCACTTAAGTCCCCAACATAATCATTATAAATGGGAGGTTTGTCAAACGGAGTTCTTTAGGCAAAGCCCCGTAATATATTAAGCAAAAGAATAATAGAAAATCTCGAGGCGTCACTTTCTTTGCGGAACTCACGTTTGTATAGGAGCGGCAAGTTTCTGGCATCAGCGGAAAGTTTTTTAATAATGGCTGCCTGATACAAAATATGATGGGCAGGAACTTCATTAAAAACCTTCTTGGGGTCATGAGTTACGTTATGAACTACATAATATAATAAATAATTTATTTGAGACAACATGGATCCATACACTGAGAAAAACGGGCTACTGACGGTGACCAAATTTGTAATGTACTCGCGCCAGATACTTATCACGTGCTTTTCACACGTAGATTATAAGAGGCATACTTATAATTAACACGTTCACGGACACATGGAGCTGTGAAGCTGTGAGCTGCTCTTTGAAATTGCATGATATGGCACTAAAAAAATCTCATACAACATTTTCTACTGCCATGAACGAACTGCCACATTTAACGTATGTCAAACATTGTGCCACTTTATGACGGAAACCACATGTAGGTATGTAATTTCGTACAATAAAAATCTTACCTACTGTGACAGCTCGTCCACGGCCGTTACGTCCACAGCCGTGATGTCCCACAACACGCGTCGCTCCCCTTTTAGGGTAGAGCATGAGGTAGAGGTTGCCCTAGAGCGTTTTTGCTGTGACACTAGCGGCTTGTGTTAAAACCTAAAACGGCACAGAGTCCGTGCTTCCTATAAATGCTATGGGAAATAGCCGGCCGTGGACGGAGTTCCGTTTTTGGTGCAATTAAAAGCAACGGCCACAGCCGTAGTGCCATATCACGAGGGTCTTAGTTTACATCTCTCGACGTACTGTCCGTGAACGTGTTAAGCGGCATGCAGTATTTGGCAGTGTGCGGCATACGCGTAATGGAGCCGGTTACACACGTAATAGTGGTCGCTTTTTGTACGTATTTTACGTAGCGCGGCTACGGAAATTTTTATTAGTGTATAATTGTTAATTACTAACAATTTTACTTACGTAACTATGTTAGTTCTTAACTACTTTGGATTAATATATACAGGGCAGTGGAGATCAGCCCAGCGGCAAAGAAAAGGGTTGTCGGTTCTATCAACGATAGCAGCTAAGAAACTGTTGGTGTTCATCAGGGACGCGGCCCTCCTCCTCATGATGGTGTGGAAATCATGAAAGCGGGCCTCTGCAAACATCCCCGATGCGCTGCAAAACCAGGGCAGTATCAGCAGCCTGTACGAGTTATTTTTACAAGCGTTTATTCAACTTGCCATGTATGTATGGGTCAAATCTTGCAAGTTAAATTTGACCCACTTCCCGGTTTCTGATGAAGCTGAAAATTCGCATTCACCTTTAGTTCTGATGACAATATAATAATATAGTACCATCGAGCTGGTCTGATGATGGAGACTCAGGGTGACCATAGGAACTCCTAAATTACACATCATAAACCCGTCGTGTTAGGGCTCGTTAGAATCGTCTTGACGAGTAGATTACGATTGTGCAAAAAAAGTACAGTTAGCAACAAAAGCTTGTCCCAAAAAGGAATTTTTTGACAAAAAAAATTATTACGTAGGTATATGTTTTTTTTAAACAAACCTTTTTGTGTTTTAGGAACATTAAACTACAATACCTATTTTTTATTACCAAAACCGGTTATGTGTTGGACTTAAGCACCGAGTGTTCCGCAACTTACGCGTTTCGCAACCTATAAAATTTGTATGAAATATTCGAAACCTAAAATAAAGACTTGCTGCTACTTGGTGCAAACATTTAACCCCTACATGGGACAAAATAAAAATAAGATTATAATTTATTTCTCATATAACAGATAATTAGAAAAAAATATATATATACTTTACAAATCAAAACACAAAGTTGGCCCTGCGCCAATTTTTTTGTGCTTTTTTCCTTGCAGCTTACGTTAATTACCCAAATATCCATTTACCCCCTTACTAATAAACGTTGAGTAGCGGTGGTATAGCTATACAATGTTTTGTCCTTATCTGTCATTGTGACATGTGGATTTGACAGTTACTCAACGACGTTTATTAGTAAGGGGGTTAATGTACATAATTATGTCTTTAGAGCTTTTATATTAAAATGTTAGATAAACAGACAAACTAAGTGTCGGACGGCGCAAGCTTGAGTACAGTTAAACAATTATAAATGTACAGCCACGGCGAGTATAAATTCTTGTTACAAAATGAGCATAGTAATTTTTGAAAAGCAAATACGAATGAGAAAATGAGGATTAATAAACACAGTTTTGTCAAAGGCTAGTACCGACAGTAAGCCAGCTCATTAGTACTGCAACCGCTAACTAACCGAGGCGTGGCTGTCCCCTTCAAAAAGATATTTAACACAAATATTAAACATTTCTCGTGAATCATGTGTGCTCTTTACTCTGTGGCGGATGTCTCTAAAGGGGCGTAATATCTTTCAGCGTGCATTTTAATACTGACGACGCGCTGGCCTAGTCGGTAGTGACCCTGCCTACGAAGCTAGCGATCCTGGGTTCAAATCCCGGTAAGGGCAGATATTTGTGTGATGAGCTCGAATATTTGTTCCTGAGTCATGGACGTTTTCTATGTATTTAAGTACACATTTCTCTATATTTATAACGTTGTCTAGTACCCATAGTACAAGCCTAGAGCTTAGTTTGGGGCTAGGTCAATTGGTGTGACATTGTCCCCTGATATTTATTTATTTAATAAGTCTGAAAGCAAATTCTACAAAGCTAATTCCACGTTCCAGCTAATTTTCAGTATTGGCAACGTATTTGCGGTCTTAGGATTGCAGTCTTTAGATGGTAGGCTTGAGAATGCAATTGTCTATGGGTCATAGACCCTACTTACCATTCAGGTAGACTCTGTGCTCGATAGCCTTCTAAAAAAAACTTGCCTGATTTAGAAAATAGTTCAATATAAAACACAATTCTGCTAGTACTTCCCTACAACAAACAGGCGCTTCTATTGTTAAACTTTTAAAACATCTGCCATTTTATGAAAAACTAGAGAGAGTCCATTTATTTCACTTTTGTTAAAGCATTTGAACATAATTTGGACTCTTTATATATTGTTTTATAAAAATGCCTAAAATACTATAAACAGCAAAAGCACTCTACATGGCAAATGGGCTAGCGTAGATTCGACGCAGAATACTAAAATATTTTTTTCTAATCTAACTCAAAAGGGAGCACCTAAAATCGTAGGCAAAAGAAATTGATCCATTGTACATTAGTGTTAAAGACTATTACAACATGATTTGATAATATAACAGATAGGTCTTTTTGGACCCGAAATACAACGCGCAAACACTGATAGCAAAGTTTCAAACGGACTCGATAACTAACTACTAAAAACGTCAATCAAAGGTATATTATTCTACTTTTTCTCTATACATATTGCTATCGTTTTGTTGTGATTGTTATGAGCTATCATAATGTTGATAATACGATAGCATGTCCAAAGCATGGTGTTATAATATCAGATATTATAACTAACTAACTAGATTCTAGTTTCTTTCAAATCTTGACATTAAAATGCCCATTTTATTTATCACTAGAGGACGCCCGCGACTTCGTACGCGTAGAATTAGTTTCCCGCTACTCCCCCCATTTTTTCCCGTGGGGGTCGATTTTCGGAAAATCCTTTCTTAGTGCTCACTTACATCATGAAAGGAACCCCTGTACCAAATTTCAAGTTTCTAGGTACCGTAGTTTCGGCTGTGCGTTGTTACATCAGTCAGTCAGTTTAGCCTTTTATATGTATATACATATATAGATAGATGGTCGTTGAAATTTTTCGACACAACATAACCTCATAAATACGACCATCGTTTACATAGATTAAAGATGGCACTATGACATCTATAGACATAAAAAAACATATAGACACGGTAATTTCCCCGTGGCAACCTTTTCTAGGCTATTCAAGTATGATGGATGGGGCTTTGTGCCTTGAGGTCGTGTTTTATGTATGTTTTTTTCCACTTAACGACCGTTTTGTGTTTAAACACGGTGATCTGAAGGTTCCAGGAAGTATTTTTATGGAATTTTTGCATCCTTATTCTTGCTAAAGTTATTATCAGTATTTTTTTGTTGGTTTGTTTCGTTTTCATATTAATGCCTATTGGGGGGTTGAGATGGGCCTTGTGTGCCGCTTAGGGAATGCAAATAACCGGTTATAACCGGTTATTTTCATACAAAAACGGTTAATAACCGGTTAAATTGCATTCCCTAGTGCCGCTTCGACTATTGCTGATCTTTTGTGGCACACCGCAAAGGCTCGTTGCGTCCAGGAATTTCCAGATGCTTTGGGCAGTGAAGAGTTGTATTTCTTGTGGGTCGATGATATGTCGCGCTAGGTAGATACTTCTGTTGCGCAAAAGTGGTTCGCATGAGAAGAGGATTCATGGCTAAACCGATCTTTGTAAAATTTGATACAGACATGGTTTGTAGCCAAAAAACGCCTTTAGAAATGAGGGGCTTGTCTCAAAAATACAACGACAGAAGGAATTCACCATTTGGCTTATAAAAGAAAATATTGTGTAAGTAATTAAAAACTTACGAGTATAGCGTGGGCAGATTATAGTAACAAAGTATTAAGATTGATATTATTATTTAAGTGACGATCTATTGACTGTATGCTCGAACTAAATAAATAAAGATCTTGATTCATTGTTGTTTAATAAGCAGCCGCTTTGAAAATCACCAATTAATAAGAGCTACCATAATTTAAACTATAAAATAACAAAAAAATAATGGTTGAAAACAAAAAAACAATTCACTCGCACTTTACCACACCATTAAGCTGTTAAAAAAATAACTACACCCTCAACAACCTTTTCAAAATATCAGCGAAAATAAAAGATAAAAATCAGCGAAGCAGTCATGTCTGAGGACGCGATTAGGGCAATCTCCCATCGCCGAGGGATCCCTGACTCACCAGGGGCTGAGGGTCTTCATTACGGCACGTTATAAGAAACGGGTTAACAGCTGCGTGGCCAAGGCATCGGCGAAGTTCGGGCGACTTCGTTTGAACCCGACTACCCAATAACAAAAAGCACACTTTACAAACTCACTGCAGAGTTTGAAACGGTCGTCCATGTATGTTGATATCCTTAATTCTATTAAACCGCCATTTAAATATCAGGGGAGGCACAATGTCACACCAATTGACCTAGTCCCAAACTAAGCTCTAGGCTTGTACTATGGGTACTAGACAACGAACATACTTAAATAGATAAATATATACTTAAATACATAGAAAACCCATTACTCAGAAACAAATATTCGCGCTCATCACACAAATATCTGCGATTACCGGGATTTGAACCCAGGACCCCTAGCTTCGTAGGCGGGGTCACTACCAATCTAGGCCAGCGCGTCGTCAAACATAAATTCTATGATACCTCAACGTTAAGACCGAAACATATAATTGCACGTAACCCGACTAATCGCTATGAGTAATGAGTCGATTAAAATCGTAATAAAAAAAAAATCTCTTCTTCCCCATTTTTCGATTAAGGGATCCGTTTATGAAATATTAAGCTTTAAAGCGCTAATTTTTGTTAGAGTCATGTGTCCCCCCCCCCTACAGCTATAACTACAAATACAAAAAATCTGAAAAAAAACTTAAATGAAAGCGCATTAATGAATTTAATAGGAAAACTATCACGACTAAGTAGACTTCATTGGTTCTTGAGTTACAAACAGTTTTAATTTTAATACCTATCGAAAACTTATTTGCTGTGTGTTGGTAAACTGACCGCGACCTATGTCGATGTATGGTGATAACAGTTTTCTTACGGCAAAGTTAAGTTTGTCGCGAGGTCTGCTTCGGAACCCTACACTGAGCATGGTCCGACATGCTCTTGCCCGGTTTTTATTTTTATTTATTAATGTTAATGGTTACCTATATTAAGTTCGTAAAAAAATTGTCCGCTGTTTCGTTTGTCCGAAAATCATTTTTCTCTGAAAACGTTTAAATTTTCTGGATTGTTATAAAACTAACCTGACCTAACCTACAGGTTCTGTAGGTATATCTTTAAACATTTTGGAAAGTTCAGAAAAAACGATTTTGGGGCAAATAAAACTTCCGGACTAACGAAACAGTGGTCAAAAGTTTTTCAAAACATCGATTGGTACCATTATGTAATTTAAAATGTTAATAAAAAAAAATTGAACTGACGTTTCTCTGGTAACTTGAGCCGTAATAATTTGTTGTTGGGCATTTTTTCGGGTTCTCTCCTTAACTTTGCATTTTTATTGTTTTAGATTAGATACCTGTTACTTTAGTTTTTTTTTCTAGAAATACCCTTTTAGCCCAACGTACGTGGCACAACAAAAAAGGTTCGATGTATTTTTCCTATTATAGTATATTATGTTTTTGACTTCATATGCCTTTGTATTCGACTATTTAATTTGGTTTACCGTATGTTTTGTTCATTAATTTTTTAACGTGACATATCTGAAATATAAAGGTAAGATATTAACTACCTTTTCCAGTTCAACTAAAATCTGAGCTTCCTTTTATATCCTTTGACGTTTTGGTACTGTCAAGTAAATAACAGCTATATTTATGTTGACAATACGATAACATGTCTAAAGTAATTGGGTTGTATCGAGTGGAATAGAACGCGAGGTAGATTTAAATCAAACTTATAATAAACAGTTAATAACATATTTTTTTTTACAAAAATAACCTTAAAACTAGATAATCCATTTTAAAAGCAAAAGGCTTGGTACTTTTGGATAAATTTAGCATCGCAGCCGGGTGATAGCCTAAAATAACTTAATTCAGCCAAAGTTAATTACGAGATTATATTCGGTTTTCGCGGAGTTGAATCCTTTTAGTTTTGTTACAAAACCAGCGTTTAATATAATCTAGAAAGTTATTTTGGACACAAGAAAGACAGACAGTAAGACAAATTTGATGATAAAAAGGTAAATTTAAAAAAAAACATTTATTATATAAAAATAAAAATAATTTACATACTAGATGCATTTATATGAAAATGATGCATTACCGTTAAACTCAAAACAAGCAAAGATTTAAGATTATTGATTAAATAAATACAATTAAAAGTTATTGATGTAGTCAATTAGAAATAATTTAATAAAATTCTGAAGATTTAAGTATTTTTTGGCAGTTATTGTTTATACAAAATTCAAACCAGTCTCACTTTTATACGTTTCTGCGACTATATACGGTTGGCCTTATAAGAAGCTGCACACTTTTGTGTCTTGTCACTTTAACGTCATGTTTGAACTGCTGCACTAATCTGTCAAAGGCGTTAAAGCGACAAGGTACAAAAGTGTGCAGCTTCTTATAAGGCTGACTGTACTACAAGGGTGAACTTATCCATTTAAGGGATCTTTTTCGACTAATCTTGAAATGAATGCGTGAGGATAATGCATAAGTATGGCAACATATCAATTATCACTATCACTATCACTACATAGTATAAAACAAAGTCGCTTCCCGCTGTCTGTCTGTCTGTCTGTCCCTATGTATGCTTAGATCTTTAAAACTACGCAACGGATTTTGATGCAGTTTTTTTTAATAGATAGAGTGATTCAAGAGGAAGGTTTATAGCTACATTTTAATCTAATTAAGTTTTAATATAGTTGAGAAAACTCAATGTTTTCTTACCAAGTCGTCAAAAAATCAATTTTCGGGCACTTACATAGCTTACGCTGGCTAAACCTTAAGAGATATATCAAAATAATGTACTGAAGAATTGTAGGCCTTCAAAAAACCTAGAGAAAAGTCCGCGATGGCATATGTCTAACTCCTAAGGTTAACTCACAGTAACCATTTTTATCTTTGAAAATTTATTAAAAAATCTTAGGTTATTTGCGAAGCTATTTCTACGATTACGATTTATCCTTATCCAAATAAATACGTTAGTTATCTTGGCTATTTAATGCAGATACAAATGGTCCTTAACACTATATTAATTAAATAAATACTTTAGAAGATATGGCAGATTCAAAATTACGCGCAACCGAAATATGTATTGTCGAAACGGTTCGCCGGGCGCCCGGGCCGCTGCAGCGCTGGCTGCCCTGCCGCGCTTTGCCCTAAAGTAAGAAAAATTTTGAAGCCATCATTCCTGCACTGGAGCTCTCCTGTTACTTTATTCAGATTATTTAATTCGGGAAATGGGTAGGTAGTTAGATTGAGTTTAGGTTTTGATTAAAAGTTATTTTTATGTTGTTTTTCCTTTTAAGGGTTCCGTACCCAAAGGGTAAAAACGGGACCCTAGGCTATTACTAAGAATCCACTGTCCGTCTGTCTGTCTATCTGTCAGCCTGTCTGTCACCAGGCCTTGAACCGAACCGTGAACCGTGGTAGTTAGACAGTTGAAATTTTCACAGATGATGTATTTCTGCTGCCGCTATAACAACAAATACTAAAAACAGAATATAATTGATATTTAAGGGGGGCTCTCATACAACAAACGTGATTTTTTTGGCATTTTTTGCTCGATATTAATAACGGCAACAGGTAGACGCTTGAAATATTCTCAAAATATTAAGTTGTATACATATTCACTTTAAAAATAAATAATTCAATAAAAATTAAATAAATATTTAGGGGGGGCCGTACAACAAACATAATTTTTTATAGATAATGGTACGGACTTCGTGCGCAAGTCCGAGTCGCACTTGGCCGGTTTTTTTTCAATAAGTACATAGTGTGTAGGTAAATAAATTTATAGGTAAATGAATTAATATAGGTATAGGTAAATAAATTATTATTTGTAAATTTTACTCTTATGCTTTTGGCATAGCCTGGCTGGCGTAGTTTTTTTTTCCCAAAGTGTTTTTTTTTAATATTAGGTTATCAACGAGAGGTAGTGTTTTTTATTTAATTTCGTGGATTTAAGGGATAAATCTCCATTTTTCTTATTTTAATATTGTGTTATAAAGGTGCAAGTAACATCTTTAAAAAGTCGATAATAAAGTGCACAATCCAGTCAGGATGTGCGGCTGGAGAAGTCGTTTTATTTCCCCGGATTCCATTAATACCAACGGATCTACCTTTCCAGTTTAAACGCCTGCAATTTCCCGTAAACTTATCGTTATCAACGACAGATAACAAGTCACAAGGTCAAACATTCAAAGTTGCGGCCTGAGACCTGGGTAGTGATTCTCTCAAAAGCAAAGGCGAGTTTAAGTAGTCCCGTCAGAGCGATCAAAACACATTTTAGCGCGTGCATTCTCAATTAGGCAGCCTTATACGTTCGAGAAGCCATGCTGCCAAATTGATACACGCGCTGAAATGTGTTTTGTTCTCTTTGACGGGACTACTTAAAATCGCCGCTTGGGCATTCACTCCTGCGTTCGCTCACCTTTGCTTTTGAAAGAATCACTACCCTCGAGTGTTTTTCCCATGGACAGCTGGCAGCTGCTGTATGAAGCCCTTTCGCGCGTCAATTCCAGGCAAAAAAAATGTATTGTGCAATGAAAAGTCAACTGTAAACATTGTATATAAAGAGATATTCTGGGATAACTGGCAGTAATAATTTGAATTGAATTTTAAATCTAACGGCATGAAAAACTCAATTACGCTAAAAGTGTCAGATAGGACTTCTTCGAAAATCGTCGTAAAAAAACATCTATGCAAATGCACCTCTCTAAAAATTCTCTCACCATTTAAAAAGTATATATTTCAGATGAACTTGGGTTATTTTTAACTCATATTAACCGAAGCGAAGCGAGGGCGGGTCGCTAGTAATATATAATATCTTTTGAAAAAAGCTATAAATACCTACATTTTTTAATATCTGTTACTAAGGGCCTGTTGTTTGATCAGTAGTTAAACTAACAAATTGTTGAAAATCGTTACTAATAGTTAAATTCATAAGGAAATGTGTCAAATATTTGATCCTTTTTCGAATTTTAACAATTAGTTAAGTTAACTACTGATCAAAAAACAGGCCCTTAAAGCATTATTGTACTGTTATTTAATTTATAAAAAGACAAATAACAATGTTACATTGTCTAAATGTACGTTTAAAATGTATCTTAAATATTAAATGTTATTTTTAAAATATCCATTATTTTCATGAAACAATTTTTATGATTTAAAATTTTACTAGTTTTTTCAAAGCTTCATGACTTCAATTAGGTTTTATTAAAATTAAGCAAATTATTTCTCTCCGCAATTCAAAATGCATTTTCACCAAAATACCTAATGCGTAGGAATACACGCAAAAATCCATCCATTATAAAAATCAATTTGTATCAACATTGTTTGTCTAACGCCGCCATTTCTCCCAGTGACATATCCAAGTACCCTTACCATGAGTTATGGCGGATTTACATTTGTCCACCAAATGCATGCCAGTAGACGTACATGGCGTCGTTACAATAGCTCTCGCCTCGAACGTGAAAACCAACTCATCAATGTACTTCTACTGGCATGCATTTGGTGGACCAATGTAAATTAGCCATTACAGTTACCGTGCTCGTTAGCGAGTCGAATGCTATGTCCCTCGGATTTTTTCGCATTTTATACACTTTCGCAGAAAGTTAACGCAGCTTTGCTCCCGCGGCGCTCCTATTTCTGGGTGGTTTGGCCCTCCGGGCCAGCGACAGAGCTAACATAACCTAAACCTACCTCATATTTATGATTCTAAGTACCAATTTCACCAAACGATGTTAACCACTTAACCAACGATTAGAGAGTGAACAGCTGTCAAAATGTATGAACTAACAGTCGATTAACATTGATTAAATTTAACATCGTTGGTGAAACTGCTACTAAGGGTTGCATTGGGTCCGGAATTGAAATTTTTATTAGTATAAAAACTGCAAAAGTGTATAAAATGCGAATGAACCATTTCTTCCTATCTCTTTCTAGTAAAATACATGGAGTCTGTATGGCCGACTTGTTACATGACGTCACAGTGCATATAGGATCTCTCGGGCTAATCGCTGTCTAATTGGTAGTTTAAAATGCTTGTATCATCCGTATTTTTTAGCGGATTTTAATTTTAATTTCACTTTTGGTGATCTCTTTTACGGTTTCCTTAATTTTGTTAAAAAATGACGACGCGCTGGCCTAGTTGGTAGTGACCCTGCCTACGAAGCTAGCGGTTCTGGGTTCAAATCCCGGTAAGGGCAGATATTAGTGTGATGAGCGCGAATATTTGTTCCAGAGTCATGGATGTTTTCTATGTATTTAAGTATATATTTCTCTATACAAGTATTTATATCGTTGTCTAGTACCCATAGTACAAGCCTACAGCTTAGTTTGGGACTGGGTCAATTGGTGTGACATTGTCGACTGTTTTTTTTTATTTTTTTTTATTCCCTATTGCTAAATATAATTTGAACGACTTACAACTTGATGTGATAGCCACGTCTACGTGTGTAACTGTATAATATGTATGTACGTGTATCTGTATATCTGTGTATCTGTGCGTCTGTCTGTGGCATCGTAACTCCTAAACGACGACGAAAATACATTAGGTATTTTTGCAAAAATATCGGCTCTGAAAGGAGGGGTCGTCATTATATTGGGAGTTCTTGTCTATTTTAATAGATATTTTAAAATAAACAACCTCTTACACTTAATATTATATTCTCCAAATAACTTTTAATGAAAAAAACATGTCAAAACAACGTAAATCATTTAATGAATCACTCTAACGTGCTCTCTCACTCAAGTGCTGTTCTTTGATTATCTTAGGCTCTCAAGAGTCTCATCTAATTCAAAGAAAGTTGATCTCTAATTCAAAAGAAATGTCAAGAGGGTATTCGACGTCTCATAATGTGACGTGGCGCTGCGTCATAATGTTAAAAATATATTTAACTAGCTGTTGTACGTGCAGCAAAATAAAACATAGCCTATGTTAATCAGGGATAATTTAGCTTTCTAATAGTAATAGTAGTTTATGTAACTGATACATAATGAGAGTGCTTAAAACACGAGTGTATATCGCACCCCCAACCGAATAAAGCGGTAAAGTTTTTTACCGGACTTTTTATTTTATTGCATTTTTGAATTCCGCACATTAACATTCATCACGTCAATTTTTTTCGTACTCGTCTGACGTATATTCTCGGAGATATTTACAACAACGTTTCTATTCATCCGAAATTAAAATTACTCTATATCGCAGAATAAAGCCAGCACAAGATATTACACGGCCTCGGTACGCAGATAGTTGCCCGAATAAGGACGTTAAAAATTAAAACACCTTTATTCGCCCAAAAACCAGGAACACATTGATTTGTATAACCCTTAACTTCTTTGTTCTTACTGAATAAATATTTCACTCGAGACGTAATGAGTGAAACAATTTCAATAGAGTTCTATTTTAAACGTAATGTACTTTTATGTTTGCTTTGTGAATAATACTATATTGTAATGATATTTGCAAAGATTAATCTAATATAATCATGGACGTATTTATTCATTATGTCATTTTACTTTGCAATACATCCAACGATTTAGTTTTGCAAGCTTGCTTGCAATGCCTGTCCCGCGGGAAGTCACCTGTTGTAAACATTTCGCCCGGCCGGCCATCTCTTATCAGTAGTTTTTTAGATCGGTAACGGTGCGTACACGTGCGTTTTGTTTCTAGTATGATCGCAAAAAGTGCAAACGACTGTGATAAGTGTTATAGTAATTACGTGAATGTATTTTGACAGTATATTATGTCTTCTAAACGCGACCAAAACTTACGGAATTTGCGATGCCGACGAATGCTAAACATGATAAATGATGAAAGTGCGTGTTTACGTAGGTAGGTATTATGATTTTTGTATAAATGCGAGTTGTTTTTTGGATAGGTATGTAGTACCTGAATTGAAATCTAGAAAAACAAGTTAAGTACCTAATGAAAGTACCTAATGAATGATATTAAACTGGTCCATAAGGTTTAGTTTCACGACAAAACTAACCTTTCTTAACGAAAGTACTTCCGTAGATGTTTTGAAAATCTTTAAGCACAAGTTTTAAAACTTGTGAAAAATGTGTTTCTGTGATTGGTTGGTATAGTTCGTATTGACTCTGCTTACGAAGCTAGCGATCTTGGGTTCGATTCTCGGTAAAATATTTCTGTGATGAGCGCGAGTATTAGTGATTTTTATAGGGCGTTTTCTATGTTTTCTATGTACCTATATAAGTATTTATTTATCTATATACGTATGTTAATCGTTGGCTAGTATCCATACCATAGTATAGTTCATTCGTTCAAATAATTAATTAGTATGCTTTGATGTGCCTCTACAAATTGATATAAAGAAGCCGCCAAGCCGCGGCGCGCCCTAAGCGGTGTCGGCGACTTCAAAGGGTGTACTGCACACTATTTAAACAAACGAACTCTACAAGTCTAATGCTGGGTTTACACGGGCTTAGTAGCTAATGCTTAGTACTCGTCACTTACACTAATACCCAATGTGTAAACGTGCTGATTAGTGCTTAGTATTAGTGCTTGTGTACAGTGCAAGTGAATAGAATTCGATCCTATTTACTAAGCGACAAGTCAATACCCCCCCACAATTTACTAAGCACTTGTCGCTTGCTGACCGTGTATAAACAGCTACGACGAGTGCTTAGTGACAAGTTGTACCTTTAATAAATACCTTTCTACTGATTCCGACGTGTAATATCTCGACGTGTGAATCTGCATAAGTAGTGATAAGTGAGAAGTAACCGTTTTCACGTTGAAATTAGTGGAAAGGTAGGTATGTAGTGACCGGATATTCGAACAACAACTTGTCACTAAGCACTTGTAGCTATCTATACACGGTCAGCAAGTGTCAAGTGCTTAGTAAATTGTGGACGGGTATTGACTTGTCACTTAATAAATAGGATCGAGTTCTTTTCACTTGCACTGTACCTACACAAACACTAATACTAAGCACTGATCAGCATGTTTACACATTGGGTATTAGTGTAAGTGACAAGTACTAAGCATTAGCTTTTAAGCCCCGTGTAAACCTAGTATTATGCTAGGTTTACACGAGCTTAGTAGCTAATGCTTAGTACCTACTTGTCACTTATACTTGTCAGATGTGTGTAAACATATTGAATAAGTGCTTAGTATTAGTGCAATAAACATAAACTTTACAAGTACAAATAAATAAATAAATGTTTTAAGTACTTTAAAGATAAAACTTTTATTATTTTGTTTTGTGCACAGAAACTGACAATATTTCTTTCATATTAGACGTTTAACGCCTTATAACTTTAGTTTATCTAGTAAAAGTATCTGTAAACTCATTTAATACTAATCAAGATACGTATTGTGATTATTTAAGCTAATTTTATGCACCATATATACAAATTTAACGATTTATGTTGGTTGTGTCTATTTTTCACTAAAATCCAGATAAAACTAAAGAAATAATTATAATTACACTCTAATATTAGGTACATTCATAATGAAAGTCATTGTTCCTTAATAGTTCATTAATATAATCTACGTTTTATTCCTATATCCTTTGTTTTATTCCAATTATCCCTCATAAAACAATTTTTACAGAGTTTTTATACCAAATCTATTAATAATGTCACCGAGTGAATAAAGCAGTTATATAAAAATACCAAGACAATAGCTAGTTAAAATTGGACGAAAAAGGACGTAAACATGCGATATGCTGCATGATTATGGTACCAATGCTGCTTAATAACGTATGTTTATCATTGTTACAAAAAGATTTTACTAGCACATTTAGGCGAAAAAAGACGTATAAACGGTTAAAAAAATTAACTCGGCATATATGCAGGTGAATATAAATGTAATATGTATTTTGTTTAATTTCTAAAGGTTTATGCAATGTTGTCTTTATCCGTCAAAAGCATATGATAGCTTATTTATTTCTGCGTTGTTTTGAATAAGAACAATAAATATTTCATCAAAGACGTAAGCAATACGAATGATTTTCCTTATTTTATTTTTCCTGTAAAGTAAGGGTTTTGATATAACCGCTTTATTCGGTTGGGGGTGCGATATGTAAATTACTCTGACAAAGTTATAAAATACATATACACGGTGGGAATAATGCTTTAGGTATAGGTGACAAAGTTCAAATTATATAAACTATGGAATTGTTTTTAAAATAATAAAAATCTCGGGAATTATGCTTTATTGGACTTCATGTTATACTACATTATATACTCCAAATAGGCTCTAGAATCGATGGTTAAAATTTGGCGGGTTACTCGTTCCCACCGTGTATATGTATTTTATAACTTTGTCAGCGTAATTTATATATAAAAGTATGCCAAATTACAGCTTCGGAGAACGGACGGACGTGACGAAACTATGTTGACTAAGGAACCCTAAAAATAAATGTATACACGAGACGTCCGACAAAATGTTAATCTGGCTTTACAAATCTTTTGTCTTGAGCAAAAACTGTCGCAGCGTATACGAGAAAGCTTCAAAAACTTTCACTATTTAACATTATTTCACAACGCTTTGAAACTATTCGAAGCGTTCGAGCGTATTACGCTTTCAAAACCTGACAGTTTCTTGGCAGTGTAAAGGACAGAGATATATGACTCCTATAGCTCTATCCCGTTCACTGGCTGGAATTTGGCAGGTTTCACAGCTCGTTAAACGACGAGGGGATGACGTGGTATGACGTGGGAACTTCACGCATTCCTCCGCCGTTAATGGTGGGTGTTGTTGCTTAAATACAAACTTGGAACCTAGTTGCCTTTGTGCTCTTGAAATTGGGTACTTGATCTCTTAGAATAATAACATCTTGCCCACACACAAGTAGTAGTTTATGTAACTGATACATAATGAGAGTCCTTAAAACATGAGTGTGGTTTTATGAAACGAGCCAAAGGCGAGTTGTATAATAAGATCAAGATCCGTTTAGTCGTTTCGGTGTGATTGAGTAACAAACCTACTTCCATTCAAACTTCCGCATTGATAATAGTGATAAAGTTATTGTCATAGATTATTTTTGGGCGTTTTTCAAAAAAAGCGCACGTAGTTAAGGACTTCAATTAACAAACGGTAAAGTTTTCCATTACGTCACAATAATTAACTATATTTGTCATTAAAAAAATAGTGCCATCTCAGACAAAACTCCTATAGCAAATACAACCATTTTACTAACGAGTGAAGATTGCAACTGCTTCGTTATTGAATGTGAGATACGGCCTACTGGCGTATGAATAGAATAGAATAGAATAGAATCATTTATTTCAGGCTATTGCCCATAATATTGGTTAGTTACATGTTACTTAAATTAGGTTAGTGACAATTTGAATATAACTAGTTACTTACAGCAACACAAAACAAAAACAAAGGTGCTGGGATTATTTATTATATCTTATACCACTGGAGACCTGTGAAACCCAGTGGATAAGGATGGGGCAGTCAAATCTACCAGCAATCATATTCAGAATGTCGTTGGAACTATTTCTGACGCGCGCCATGTGTGAAGTGATTTTTTTTCTCATGATGGCTTGAAAACTGTCTGTACGCGCGTCAGCAAACATACCTGAGGCACTACACCATCTCGGCAATCCCAACAACATTCTGAATGCGTTATTATATTGCACTCGGAGGGCGCTATAAGCTCGTTTCGTATAACGAACCCACAGGCTGCTCGAGTAAAAAGATTGACTAAACGCTTTGAACAGTGATATTTTAACTTCAGTGGAACTTCGAGCAAACCTGCGGGCCAGCATATTACTCCTTACCGCTAACGCCCTCCGCTCTCTCTCAATGTCACTATCGTCACACAGGTCCTCAGTGATTATGTGGCCCAGATATTTAAATTTATGTACAACCCGTAACACACTCTCCCCAAGCCACACTGGAGGTATGAAATAAGGTTTAACGTTGCCTGCTTTAAACACCATTACCTCACTCTTAGTGGGGTTGTATTCTAAACCATGAGTCTTAGCATACTCTTCACACTTACTTACTAACTGTCTAAGCGCCCTAATAGACGGGCTCAGCAGCACCATATCATCGGCATAGCTGATATTGTTCATACATGTATTTTCAATATAGCATCCTGCATGCATACCGCTGAGCCCGGCTAGTAAGTCATTCATATACCAGTTAAACAACCTCGGGGACGTCAGACCTCCTTGCCTGACTCCACACTCCAACCTGTACTCTGCAGACAAGGCATCGGCCCACCTTACCTGGTTAGATTGATTACTGTACCAAAACTTAAACAATTTTACACACTCAGCCGGTATACCTGCCTCCCCCAGCTTTTGCCACAAGGTATCGTAATTGACCCGATCAAATGCTTTGGAGAGGTCCAGGAAGCAGGCATAGATTGGCGTCTTTCTACTTGTGTAATACCCGACAGTATGTTTTAGACATAAGATAGCACTTTCGGTAGATAGTCCAGTCCTAAAGCCAAACTGTGTGTCGTGAATCTTGAGGTGCTTATCGAGTACCGCATCCAGCATACTGTCGAGTATCTTTGCAGCGGTGGTAGCAAGCGAGATGGGCCGATAGTTCGCTTTGTCTGATAGGTCCCCTGTCTTATTTTTTACAACCGGGACAACTATTGTTTTCATAAACGCGACCGGCAAATAGGAATGACTAACACACAGGTTGAGAAACATTGATAAAACTCGAGGTAGGTGAACGCCCGCATACTTAAAATGTTCTATACTCAGACCATCGTGACCGGGTGACTTGCCTCTCTGCATTCTACTGATGACCTGAGTGGTTATCTTGGCTGTAAAATTCATCGCACAGAGGTCACCGATGGTCCCATCACCGGGCAGGGACGGCGAGGCTGGTATCGCAACATCTAACAGGGATTTTACAGTAAAATGCAAATGTATGAGGGCAGTACATAAATATTTAACTAAATATCGTGACGTAATGGAAATAGTTACCGTTTGTTAATTGAAGTTCTTAACTACGTGCGCTTTTTTGGAAAACGGCCAATTTTACCATACATTAACTTGGGTTAATTTTATATTTTTCTTAAAGAACTTATTTAAAAAATCCAAGACAGCAACTCTAAACAAGTTCTCCACCGGAAGAAAACGTTTAAAAAAATACTTGTCTTAAAAATGAGACCCATGCCAGCCTAAATATTCAATTTTCTTCCGATAGTATACGACCTTTCGCGGATAAAATATAAGGGAATCCCAGCACTTGTTGGCAGCCCCATATTAGCATAGGAGTGTGTTATATTGATCCTTCAAACCAGACAGCTAACAACATACATGTAGGTAACAAATTGGGTTAACGTTTTACCTTCCACGGCTCTTAAGGGGGGATTATGTCGAAGCTCCTCGCTTTCCGCGGTTTTATTACCGACTTAGTTATAACGGGAATGTATTATTATGTTTTATTGTGATTATGAATGATTATAATGCCATGAACACAAATTGTTCTTAATATTGTCAACGGAAAACTGTTTTTTTAAACAGTAATGGAAAACAAATACATTGAAAAAACCGCTTTGCACCATACTTACCATTTATGAGCCTAAAGATCGAAACGGTAATTTTTACCGTCCAAAAACAGTTAAAATTTGCGGCCTAATTGTACTGTCATGACAGTAAATTGGAATGTTTAAAACATTGTAAATATTGTAAATTAATTAAATAAATAGTAATGTTCAATTAGTAAACGTGCATGTTTTGTCTTTTACTTTTTTTTAAGACGGCTGTTGATGCTACTTGTCTTGATCAGTAATTCTAAGTATGGTTTGATCTACTCAGCAGTAGATTCTGTGTAAAGTAGGAAAAATATTTTTTGATGTTTATTTCACAGAGGTAGACATAGGTACCTACATTAAGAACTCTTAAGGTAAACAACAATTAGGAAATCTCAAAACTTGGAAATTATTTAACTAAAGATTTTATGCACATAAGATTTTGAAGGGTTGAAGTGCTTCCACCAGGAAATGACTTAGGCCGCATTTCACCAAACTTGAATAAGGTCTTATACCTAGATTAAACGCCGAATTTGTATAGACTAATCTCGGAGTAAGTCTTATTCCAGTTTGGTGAAATGCGGCCTTAGTAAGATAAGATAAGGCAAAACCCTAGGTTAACCGGTATGGGGGTTAGACAGATAATAAAATGACTAGCATAGACGCATTTAATCTTAAATTTTGACTAGCAACGCAATTGTGCCCTTGTAAGACAAATGACGGTATCTCTGACAAAACCCCTGTAGCAAATGCAACCTTATTACTAACAGGAGAGGGTTCTAGCTGCTTTGGCTATTGAGTTTGAGATATCGCCTATCGGCTTATGAGGGCAGAATTGCAATCTGTATATGGAAACATAAGCCTAAATATTCCGTGCACGATAGTCTGCATGCTTTTCGTGATACACTTCTTCTCTCTTCTTAAGGTGCCTTTCTGACATAGCGAAGGTTGGCAGTCAGCTCGGAATATACACACACACTGCGTCGTTGCAATAGTTCTCGGCTCAAAAATGTTAATAGAAACCGTCAATGGATTGCTACAACCAATGTCTTTCGACCAATGAAACTAAGCGTTAAGAGCCTAATTACTATGAGCCCCAGATTTCACAAAGATTAGAGTGATAGGTGACGATCGGTATACATTGCAATGTCAACGAGATCTTACATCACTGGGTTTCATGTAATACACGTAATGTACACTGAAAATTCATTGTCAACTTTGTGAAACTATATAGGCTGATATCTTGTGTGATCGTTTCTCTTCCCTATTCTTAAAGAAAAAGGTCTAGGCTAATGCAACAGAAGCCTATTTTAACATTAGGGTGGCCAGAAGACATCTGCGTCTCACGCAAAAAGGTCATACTTCATCCAAGTTACAGTAAATTCAGGTCACGTTTAGGCCATCCCTATCGCAACGGTATGTCTGTATGAAGTAATACACCAACTGTCCCTCGGCTAATCCAGATGCCATTATTTCTTGTCTTTCTTTCTGAAGTCTAAGAACTGGATTGACTCACGGTGTATGGTTAATTATTTTTTATTAGATCTAATAAAAGCTTTGGACTCGATTCTATTTAAAAAACGGTACTAAAACTGTCACTTTTTCGTTAATGGTGTCACAATGACACCCATAATGAAACCGAAGTGTTGTTATGGTAATAACCATTATAATTATTCTTATTACCATGTTTATGCTCATAAAGAATATCAGTGATGGCGTTTGGTGTTAAATTGCTATGTCAGTTTTTATATAGTTCGTAATTACATTGTCAGCACTGTTTTTAAACAATAGAAATACATTATGCAAAACACATAATATTAATTTATTGAAAAATAATAATTAATTGACTACTTAGGTCATAATTGATTTTAAGTGACATAACGTATTGCGCGATTATTTGTACTTCTACCTGTTGGTTTATTTTTTTAAAGGATTTTGAACCGAGAGACGCTTAAAGGTGCGCGTTCGCTTTCCATTGCGTTGTATAGTGACATTTCGTACTGAGAATTCATACTATACAACGCAGTGGAAAGCGAACGCGCACGTGCACGTGCACGTCACGCAAGCGGTGTGGCTGGGCCTTAAATCGTATAGCTGTAAAAAAAAAACAATGCAAATTTAGCTCCGCAGTTCCACGGTTTTTGAATAATTATGTTGTAGTTACTATGAAAACTAGGACTGAGGTCTGTCCGTCTGTACTTTTTCATTTTTGTTTGTTTCATTCCTAGAAATATTTTTTTGGAAATGAAATCGTACTGACCTAGATTTTCATAATATCGATGTGATTTTTGCACGGAAAAGGCATAGTCGACGACCGACCAGGCTACATTTTCTCCCGAAAAAGTAGACAGTCCTGCGGGAATTGTGATAAAGGGGCTAAACAAATAAACCCAGCCTTCCTAAACCGCAAACCAAGATAACTTGCAATTAGGCACTTTATGGTCATATAAAAGTATTTTTTTCTACAAATCAAGGAGTAATGTCTGGATCACAGATCTAGACCCGGCATTATCCTTGTACAAAGATATCTGAACAGTTGGCGAAAATTTGAACGTGGTTTTTTCTATATTATTTACATAAACGCTTTGATTACAGTGCTTCTTTTGACTGTAAATATAAGTTTGTAATTGTCCAGCTGTAAAGACATTGTAGATTTAGGTATTTTGGGAGTGCTAATGAAAATGCCCAAGGCGTACGAAAAGTCTTTTATTTTTGGGATTTATTTTCTTAGTGTTCATTTAGGGTGTGAATTATGTGTCTGTTGGGTCTAAAGCAAATAGACAAATGACAGTCGAAGCCTGCGGTGTTTTTAGGGTTCCGTACCTCAAAAGGAAAAAAACGGAACCCTTATAGGATCACTTTGTCGTCCGTCTGTCCGTCTGTCCGTGTGTCAAGACCCTTTACTCGGGAACGCGTAAAGGTATCGAAATGAAATTTAAACCATATACTCAAATCAACAGTCTCTTGAAGCTGTGAAAAAATCAAACTTCTACATTTATGTAAAAAAAAAGATACGGCCGTTTATGTCGCAAAAAACATGTATTTCGACACTCTCGAGGGAATAAAAATGTATAGGGTATTTCCCATTGACCTCGAACTATGAAATTTGGCAAGTAACACCGTCATTTACTACAAGTATAGGAAAAAATCTGAAGTCTGTATTTTTTTTGTTAAATCACAAAAAAACAGGGTCTTTATGCAACGAACGGCGGCCGTGCAAATTTTGAATTGAGTTGACCGTGTCATGTGCGGAACCCTCGGTGGGCGAGTCCGACTCGCCTTGTCCGGTTTTTTCTCTTAAGCAACATGCCTCTGAAGTCATCAATGGATTTAACCAATAAATTTAAGGCGAAAATAGCCTGTTAATCCTCTTACTTCTGAATCAGAGCTGGGATTCTATTCTAATAGCAAGCTCCAGCTCTTATTCATCCTTAGTCAAAACCAATACGATAACATGTAAAAAGTAATATGGTTTTACCGAGTAGAAATAGAGCTCCAGACAAAGATAACGATATAGAAGCAAGACGGGTTAAACTAGCGGAATGAAGGCCCACTCTCGTCTCGTCAATAATTCAAATTCAAATCCCCAAATTAAATTTTAATTTGGGGATGTGAAGTGTTGACTGCAACGAGACGAGAGTGGACCTTCATTCAACTGGTTTAGCGCCACTTGCTTCTATCTTGTAAACAAAATGCTATTTTTGCAACGATTCAATAAGTGGTTTCCTTTAGGAGAAAGGCACGCCGAAATAAAAAACCCTGAAACAATCACGGAGTTCATCAAAGAGTAATTTTTAATTATTTTTGTCTAAGCCGGCGCCTCCATTTGGGGATAGATGTAATCAAGCAGGATCGTTATTATTTTAAGGGACATACTCTCAACGAGCTCGCCGACAAAAGTGGCAATGCATTGGCAGTCTTGGGATTGCAGTCTGAAGAATGTAGTCTTGAGTATGCTAATGTATATGGGTTTTAGATCCCACTTACGGTCAGCCTTATAAGAAGCTGCACACTTTAGTCTTTTGTCACTTTAACGTCATGTTTTAACTGCTGCACTAATCTGTCAAAGGCGTTAAAGCGACACGGTACAAAAATGAGCAGCTTCTTATAAGGCCGACTGTACCATTGGTGGCCTGTGTACACCTTTGCCTTCTTACGCCTTAAAAAACTCGCCTCTAAATTCATTGACTTAACTTTATCAACGAAACCTGTATCTAAATTCGACGCTCTTAAATACACTCTAACGGTATTAAAGCACTGGTTAAAATTTGTTGTCGAATCGAAACACGAGTGAAGAGAGTACCCTAACAGGGCCGGACTGGGCGGTACATGGCGTCCGATTTGTACGAAAAATTCTGACAGATAATTGGAATGACGTCCGCGGGGAAATCTGCGGGAGCCGGTTAATGAAAGCCCTTCCACGAAAAAGTTTAACTCGATATAACAATGCGCCTATACCCTTACCATGAGTTAAGCCTACTGTCCACGACGCGTAGGTGTATATTCGCTGCAAAATACGATTTATTTGCATTTTATACTTTCGCAGAAAGTTAACGGAGCACCGCTGCCGCGGCGCTCCTATTTCTGGGTGGTTTGGCCCTCCGGGCCAGCTAAAGAACTAACATAACCTAAATCTACCTCATATTTATGATACTAAGGGGTGCCTTGGGTCCGGAATTGAAATTTGTATCAGTATAAAAACTGCAAAAGTATATAAAATGCAAATAAACCTATTGATTACTTTATAAAAACTGCATTGATATTAGAATACGAAGGTTATATGGGTAACCTCCGCCAGCCCCCTTAAGTTGGTAACGACTAACGACCGCGGCCGATGACCCTTCAACCGATCTGATACTCCAAGACACTTTATCTTCCGGACCCCGAGCGAAACTCGAGGGCGCTTCGAGGTTTATGTTAAGAATCTGTGGTCACATTGTGTTTAAATTGCTTTTTTTCATCACGAAGGCAAATGCTGGTGGAACTAGAATTTGAAAAAGTTTATTCGCTGAATATTTACAATGAATAGAAGTGAATGTATAAGATTTTTAGTCCATCATTATTCTACTATGATGGCTTTTTAATCTAAAAACAATTGTAAGACTGCAACCTAACCTAACCTATAACGTTACCTAATTCTAAGTGAAACAATGCCTAGGGATTTTAGGAATGTTTGTTTTGTCGGAACCGAATTTGTAGTCGGAGTTTTTAAATTTGCTTTATCGGAATCGAAACCGGAACCGAAACTTAAGTCAGGGGCTCTACTTTGAAATCAGTAATTCGAACTTCGGATCGCCCCGTCACTTTCTTGCGAATTAGTGACGCGTCGAGAGCAAAAGGGATAGCAATAGACGAAGTTCGAATTACCGATTTTAAAGTAGAGCCTCAGAGTCGGACGTGGAGGTAAAAATGAGTTGTGTGTGTAGTGTAGCACGCTGGATGCTGGGTTAGCCGCGCGACAAGTTAAACTTTAAACACATTAAAGCGAAGCGAAACTCCCGCCTTAGGGTGCGGTTCCACTGAGGCGGAGAGCGGAGAGCGGGAGCTGTGCCAATATTAACCAATAGAATCTAAACTAACGTGCGCAAAGCGCGCTTGAGGTGACCGCATGCGCCTTCTATTCGTTCCGTTCCGTTCCGTTTTTTTTTCATCCCTAAAAATACATAAATTATAATTTAATTTTTCTACTCGCGTACTATAAACCGCTAATATTGATATCGTTAATGGTGTCAGAATACCACCTATAGCGTAACCGAAGAGTAAAAACAATTCTATAATTAGCGTTGCCATGGTAATAACAGTTCTATAATTTATTATAGCATTGTTTTTACCATGGTAACGGTCATTCCGGATATCAGTCTTGGCGTTTAGTTAACACTTGACATCCTAATAATTTGTATAATAAACCGTTAAAAAATGTTAACACCAATTAAAATTATCTATATTAAAAATAAAATTATTTTTGAGACTAAATATGTGTTTAGAATTACATTTTTATCAAGTTACTAAAAATAGATGAGTAATATCCATCGATTTGTTATTTGGTTACCATGGTTACGTTCAATATGGATATCAACAAAATGGCGTTTTGTTTGGCATTCCAACTTTTGTGATAAATTGTCAGAACTGTTTTAGTACCTAACTATTAAAGATTGCATGAAATTTATAAACATTTAGCAATAAAATTTACAAACTATTAACGCCAATCGGAATAATGAAAATGACTTTGCTAACAAGTAATTTGTTAGCAGAAAAATCGAGTGAAGACGAGAGAAAAGTTAGCGATTGTTTATTTTTGTCATTATCATTCTAAGCTTGTAGAAAAAATTATGTATGCAACGGTACATAATTAGCTCTTAAGGTACTCGTGCCTATAATTAGAGCGCTCGCAAGCTCGCGCTCTAACCTCGGCGCTCGTACCTTAAGAAGCTTTATTATGTACCAGTTACATAAATAACTATTATATCTTCTGTACAATTGAAATAAAGATGGAAATTGTTTGTCAAGCAATCGAAAGAATAGAAATGGAAAATAAAAAACATATAATGTACCTTAATCGTTTTCCTTATTTTATTTTGCGTAATATAATTATGTTATGCCAACTGAAACATTTGTCTTCATGAGGTAAAAGTACCAGTTGGTTGATGGTTGGTTGGTTTTGTCGTAAGACAATCGTGAGTTTTTACTTGTTTTATTATTAATTATGTCTCAATTTAGTGTAATTTGTGTGTTTTTGAATCATTAGTAAATAGGTTTCTACTGAACCAGTGATTTTCATCCTAGACTTCATTATCATTTACCATCAGATGACATAGAGGTCAGTCGCTAGTCAGTCCAGAATAAAAACAAGAAATGAAAAAAAGTTACAAAAGTTCCATTTAAATTGTTTGTAACTCAAGAACCAATGAAGTATACTTAGTCGTGCTAGTTTTCCTATTAAATTCATTTAAGATATTTTTCAGATTTTTAGTATTTGTAGTTTTGGCTGCTACACTTGACTTTAACAAAAATTTGCGCTTCAATGCTTAATATTTCATAAACGGATACCTTAATCGAAAAACTGTTGTCATAAACCCAAAATATATTTTTGAAAGACCTATCCCACGACACCTCACACTGTTATTAGGTAAAAAAATAAATCCCCACGTAACGTGTAGGGGAGGTACACAAAAAAAAACAAGATTTTATTTTACCACCTGTTGGCGTGACTTAAATATTATGTATATTCATGCCAAACTACAGCTTTCTAGTACTAAGAGTCTCTTAGCTAGGCTGCGGACGGACGGACGGACCGACATGGCCAAACTATAGTTTGACTACGGAACCCTAAAAAAAGATAAATCGAGATAAATACCAATATTCGCAAGTTCGATAAAGAAATACATGTTTTTAACTCAGCCGCCAATACTGTCAAGTAAATTAGAGCGAAACGTTAACAATACGAAAACGTGACAAAAACATAAGGTTTTACAAGCAAAGACAATAACAATCACAATGACAAGGTTCTAAGTACACTCAACATTTTAACAAGGTGAATATATTGAAACAAAAGCCTCGAGAATATTCGCGTGCTATGCAGCTGTATCCGGCTTATTGGCTATTGACTGCGGTACCCTAAGGGCGTTGCCACACTAGCGATATTCAAGCGTGTTGAAGCGAGGCTATCGTCAACCTGCGCGTGTCCATGTGGATATATTATCTAAAGAGGTTTGCTTTAACACTAGTAAAAACTGTCTTTCCACTTGAGCTGACTGCAATGGACTGCGCAAAATCGACCAATTACATTTCATAGATTGTAATTCACTTGTGTTCGTTTTAACGGCAAAGTAAAGCTCGTAGCAGAAAGGCAGTCTGAATGAAATAATTTCATTAATAATTAAATAACACATGGGAGGACTCCCATTAAATGCCAGAGTATGTCCATGTTATGCAAACTCTCAAAATAGCTCACCCGTTTCGAGCTCTGATTATCGTGCCATAAAAAATACTGTTATTGAATGTCGAATTCCCGGAAGGGTAATTCCACGATAATGTAACGAAAGTTACCATTTTAATGCGTGTTTTTTTTAACTTTTAATGCTAATAATTTTCTAGATATGAATTTAAACACGTATATAGAGATAAAAGAATTCTTCCATTTAGCAATATAAGCAAAAAAACAAGCCGAAGGCTAGGAAATGGTAACTTGCGTTACTCTCTGCCATGGAATTGCCCGAATGTTGATTTTCCAAAAATGTTTTGACTAAAATGTTGAATTCCCAAAAATGTTCAATTCATACCCCCTTACTAATAAACGTTGAGTAACGGTGGTATAGCATACGATGTTTTGTTCTTATCTGTCATTGTGACATTTGGATTTGGCAGATAAGGACAAAACATTGTATCACCGTTACTCAACGTTTATTAGTAAGGGGGTTACAGAGCAACATGGCGGCTACGTCGCAATATCACCGCGAGCAGGGGCTCTACTTTGAAATCAGTAATTCGAACTTCGGATAGCCCCGTCACTTTCTTGCGAATTAGTGACACGTGAGAGCAACAGGGATAGCAATAGACGAAGTTCGAATTACGGATTCCCCAGTAGTTATCTCCAAATATTTTAGTGGTAAAACATGAGAAAAATATTCCCAGCTGTTACCAGTGGTAACAAGTTGGTGGTAGCAGGTGGGAATAACCCAGCACGTTTACTATTCGCATCGCTTGTATCTCGCAAATAGTGTGCTAACGCCCTAATTCTGAATATTCGTTCTCTTGACATCGACTGAAGCACTTATCTATTGGCCGGGCGTGCCTAAGCGTTAAAACCTAGTCGACAATCGCTCGATAGTCTTCTTTCTCAGTCATTCTTACACATATTGCGTTTATCTATCCTTGTCGTGTTGTAGGATGAGCCTTGAAAGTTGTAGGCTGATGAGAGCTACTTGTAAAAGTGTGAAATGTGTGTGAAAAATAATAGTACGTACGTAGGATTTAGTACGATAAAATACTATTTTTAAACTCCTCAAAAAAGGGAAATGTTTTAAGTATTACGTGTGTGTGTATATGTGTATGCGTGTGTCCTAAGCCGCGCATCCACTAGAGGCAGCCTCGCTCCAAGGCTACGCAAGTGGAGACGATGCCTCAACTTGATGCACGCCACGACACGAAGCAAATTCGTCGCCGCGAGCCGAGCCATATTTTGTCGATTTTTTTGCCGTGCTTGATGCAGACGGGCGTGTAAACTGCGTAAAATGCGGATCAAGCTGAAGCCTTTGCCTCAGAGCGAGCAGCCTCAAACTGAGGCTGTTTGCCTCAAGTCGAGGCTGCTCGGCCTGAATCTGCTCTAATGAATGAATACACGGCTTTTGGTATTGTAGCTCCTAAGGAGATGGACTGATTTAGATGCGGTCTTTTTTAAAAGAAATCTAGTCTGATCAGGGTTTTATGAAATTCGGTTGAGCCATTTGAGATATATCAGCTCGGGAAGTAGGGGTCAAAATTGCATTAAGGGTTTTTATTTCTTTCGTAGGTACCTGAAGGCAGCATTCATTCCCTTCAACCTACCCCACAAGTAGCAGTGTTCACATTGTTGTGTTCTGGGTGTAGTGGTAACACAACCGGTGAAATTACTAGCATAATGACATGTTATTCCACCCTACTTAAAATTAGAAATTATCTTTCGTTTTGTGCATTAAAACTTGTAGAAATACAGTATTTCAACTGTAAAATCACATCTGTAAAATCACGTAAATCAGCGAAATCGGCAAAATTTCGTATACGGCCTCTTAAATGGGTTACCTTTGTTTCATCAAATAACTTGTGACATTAATGATCACTTCCCAAATAATATTTCGTATAATTTCATTTGCGAAAATATTATTTGGGGAATAAATTCTTCACAAGTAATTGAAGCGCAAACCCAATGTGTGGCAAGTGAACGCTTAAACAATGGAGACATGAAAAATGTACTTTATTCTCATAGACGCTTTTGTCGGTAAGTCAATTTAAGAGGAATTATTCAAAAATGAATTTTGGCGCGTTCAATTCAAGATTCTCACGCCTAAAGGTATTATTACGACCCCCTTACTTGTCACAAGTATTTGTTTTCCTCTCTCTCTCCCTGTTCTTTATTAAATTTGCCGACAACCAGCGTTGTTACAAAAGAATATACTTTGAAATTCCATTTTACAACACGTCTCATAATAATAGGTGAAATTGAAAGCGCGGTCCGGCAGCGCCGTCGTCACGTCCTCAAAAAATACTCAGCTTTTCTCGACTGAGGTTATATAATTGAAAGTTGAGAAAAGTTACCGGAGAGTTTTTTGATAAATAAATTTGATAGACATAGATATTCTTAATAAACTTATTATTAACCTGACATTTAATGCTAAATAAAAACCCCCTAAACCTGCATTTGTATAATGATTTCTTGGCAGGCAATGCATGCATGGGTTTTAATGGGCAGCTGCTAATGACCAGTTTGACCTTCTTGATGACTTTCCCTTTTTAAAATTTTAACTGTCAAATTGATCAAAACCCCTATAAAATGGTGACACCTTTGAAGGTTATGTTTGGTTATGTGTTTGGTTGTGGTTTGTTGGTTAGGTTTATTGATAAAAGCAGATATATCTTACACGGTCCAAATGATTATCATAAAATCTTTCTAAGAATATTCACAACTAAACTATTATTTTTATAACCTGTAAATCTAACCTTTCGTTTTAGAGTTACAATGACCTGACACATACACTGATATATACACACGTATAACTTAGAGCACCCCTCATTTTTTGTCAGGAGAAAAATAAAACATAATATGTTTATCTGTAAGGAATGAACACCCGTATTCACAAACGTCACTATGAGGTCTCACAGTGCTCACGAACGCACAGAGTGGTTCAAATCATCTCATAAACAAAAGGTCGGTCAAAAAAGATCAATGACAAAACTGTATTGAACGCAGTGCGTTTATTCAGTGAAGGATCCCTTAAGTATTGTTTGTGAATACGGGTGTAAGTGTATCGATGCAGCGAGTGAAAATGATTTTTTTGTCAATAGAAACCATAAGAAGCTCTTCTTTATTCTAATCAGGGTACACCTTATTGCTTTAACGTTATAACAAGCTCTCAGTTACTTGGCATTAGTGGCGGCCGAGTAAAAACAATACGATAACAATACCTGTAGAGACAGTAGAAAATAGTACATTTTGATGCAGGTGCGGAAAGTATATCATTTTACAAGAGTCTCGAGAGTAGAGTGCAAAAGAGGGACATGATTCGGGACGAGTGAAAATGACAGTTCGGCACGTGCATCAAACGACGTTTTTTGTTAAATATCAATGATACAAAAGTTAATTAAAAGAGACAATTTTACTTAAGTTCTTAGTCTGATATAAAAACATAGTGCAAGTTGAATACTTAAGGTTAAAAAAAACATTAGTGAGAAAAATCTTAATTTCCGCACGATATGCAGCTACAAAAAGTAAAAAGCACTAGTTCGAAAAATCCAACTTTTCGCACGATATACAGCTACAAAAGTACCACTTTCCGAGCAACTGTATTAAAAAGGCCTTTAACGGGGAGAGTGTAGCCAACAGTCGGAAGTTACAGGCTAATTGGCTGGATAGGAAACCATGTTGGAAGCAAAACATCAACAAAAATTGCGGTCAAAGGGAATTTGTGGGAAAAATAATTTTTGTTCGGTATTCTTTTCACATTCTCTCAGTCGAAACGCCAGGAACAGTGTTCAACTCTTCGGCGCTCGTGCAGCCATAATCATTATTTCGAGTGCAATTGATTATTTTTAAACCTTGGTTAATAATTAGGGCTAGGGCTTTTAATAGCGTGGTCCTAAAAACCATGGAGTCGCCAATTCCTAATCAAAATCAAGGCGGTACGTATGTTATATTTACAAACAAATAAAGTAAGTTGATATGGTTACGATGTGGATGGATAAGTTAGTTTATTTTGAAATATGACAATACAATTTTTTTATCTAAAGTATTACAGCTTGAAATAGGAGACGTAGTCAGGAATGTTTAGGTTTGATTAAGAATTATTTGAGTACGAAGGAATAATGGTATATGCGCTTTTTTGCATGCAAATTTGTTTCGTGTAACTAAATTTGTTTTGAAATCAATATCATTTTCAAGTCTAAAGAAGTATTCAATCATATTCAATTCTGAAATAGCGACTCCGTGGTTTTATACCACGATGTGCTACAACTTTTCTATCACATGTTGTTACTACAAAGCCACACTGTGTCTAGTTTCCTTTGAACTAGTTTATTTTATATCTCTTTTCAACATGACGCAAATCAAAAATAAGAAAAGACGCGACTTCTTGCACATTTCCAGCGAAAACTGGAAAATATTATTTTCCGCGACAACTGGATATTTTTATCAAGAACCAGTCTCGATAGCTCCAATGTCTTGTTTGTTACTGTTATTACTTCCAGCGGACGTTGCGTTACTTTAACAAAACAACGTATCTGCACAACAAAGTAATGCAAAATTAAACCTTTTGAATCAAAACACAAGGTTGCATTTACTATAAGACTGTTATAGCACTTACGATATTTTACAAGAATTTGGATTTGTCGGCGAAAGTTGGCGAATGGTGGTGTACGTCGGTATAGGTCTTATGCCATTGATAGCTGCTAGCTTTTGAGAGCTTAGGGATTCCGAACAGTCGGAACAGAATTTTCTCAAAATGGTATTTTTAAATTGAAATCAGCATTGCATTGTCTAGTTTTGTTTACGCTAGCAAGTTTCACTACAATTGTGTGGCTAAATTGCTTTGGCATAGCGCTAACGTGTACGGCCCGTAACAAAATACAAACGACATTTAGGATTCCAGATGTATACGATAGGCTCAATTTTTTTTAACTAGACGCTTGTTGATTTATTTTTTAAGCGTAAACCTCAAGGGTTTCCTGGTCTTAGTGCGCGCATAATTTCAGTTTTGTGAATTTAATAGTTTAACCATCTCACTAATAAACTTTGAGTAATGGTGGTACAGCTATACAATGTTTTGTCCTTACCTGTCATTGTGACATTTGAATTTGACAGATAAGGGCAAAACATTGTATAGCTGTACCACCGTTACTCAACGTTTTTTAGTAAGGGGGTTTGTGTTTGAGTTTCATGTTACATACATGCTTCTAGAAAAATGTCGTTTTGTAATTTGAGTACGTTAAAATAAATTGATTCCCAAAATATTAATGCGTAATAGTTTTACATAATTTATCACCTAGTATTTTTCCGTGGAAGTCGTAAGAGGCGACTAAGGGAATAAAGGCTTGTAGTATTGTTAGGCGATGGGCTGGCAACCTGTCACTAATATACTGGTAAACTTCTAATTACCACGCCTGATTGTGCAAAATGTAGTTACAGAATTAACAAAAAATTTTTAGAGTTGTTGGTAATTCTGTAGCTCTGCCTACCCCACTGGCGTGAGTGTGTTTGTATTTTAACTTCTAGCAATGTTTTGTCATATCATTAATCATTGTAACGACATCACGTGACCTCACTTTTTGTCAGTTAACAAATCGTTATATACATCAAGATTTCGATAAAAACATAAGCCCTATAGTCACGCGAGCAAACTACGCAGCAATGCCCTCTTTAGATTGTGTCGATCTAACTTTATTAATTACGTAAACAAACAATAAAAGTGTATTAATTATTAGCTATGTTTAGTCAGTTGATTTATATGTGTGTGTATTTATTTTATTATATCAATATTATTTTTGCATGTAAATATTAGTTTATGAAGATATTATACTTAATAATCAGACGTGTGCTAACTCGGGCCACGAATACTAAAGTAATGTACAGTTGAGTTCATAAATATGTATACACTTTAGTACCTTGTCTATTTAATGTCATGTTGAAACTGCTATATACGAATTATCACCGCGATTAAAGTGACAATGTACTAAAGTGTTTAAATATTTATGAACTCGACAGTAGCAAAGTATTTTTGAAAAATTATATCGATGTTACTGTCTTATCTTCTTATCTTATCTTATCTTATCTTACAGATGGGCCCTTTCGGATACACTTCGACCCTTTAGGATCTTTTGTGTAATTACCCTCTTACACACTCAGCTGTTAAAATGTGCAGGTTTGCTCACGATGTTTTCCCTTCAACGTAAGAGCGTCGGGTAATGCACTTAAGTTAGAAAAACTCATTGGTACTTGGTGACCGCGGGGTTCGAACTCGGTACCTAACGATCACGAGTCGAACCCCTGAACCACTAAGCCACCGACGCTCTCGATATTACTGTCAAGTTAAGATGTTATTTAACATTAATAAACATAATTTACTGTAGGTACAAATGATTATTTTTCTATTTTAAAAAAGTTTTCATAAATTAGTCTAAACCTCACTTTTTGTCATTGTTTAACAGTCTAGGTATTGCACTTATACTAATTTGAACCTCCTGCTACTGCCGTTTGACGGGTTGATTTCCATTTAACCCGTTCCCATCTGCCTACGCAGTACATACGAAGATTTTATCTGTTTTTTTACTAGTCTGTACTTTACGACTTGGCAAGGACCCCTATTTCGATAAAAAAGGGTGACACTATGGGATAAAAACACCATAAACTTGAGACGGCGTTTGTGAATCGTACGTCATGTTTTTTGGTAAGTACACTTACGCGTTACTTCCTGTATTACGTAATAAAGTTGGAAACAAAATGTATGTATGTATGTATGTAGGTATGTAAACATTTGATTGTACAAAAGAAAAACAAAAACAATACAATGAACATTTAAAAAAAGAATAAAAAAGGTGATCTTATCCATTTAAGGGATTTCTTCCAGGTAACTCTTGAGCGATTGAGAAAAGTGAAAGGATGTGCATCGAGGAGGCAAGTGTATAAATATTTAGTAAAAGAGCATAAAAATTAAAGTAACATATAAAATCTAACAATAAAAATAAATACATTCAAATAACTAAATAAATAGATAGAGAAATATTGATTTATACATATATATACATTGGATGCTAATGCAATACTATTATGACATGGGGCTGATCTGATGATGGAGTCAGAAGGTGGTGACAGAATCTCCGCTGTACCTATGTACTTTATGTTGACCAACCGTTATTAGGACTCATTAAATTTATTTGATCTTGATAAGCAGATAATGACTCTGCGAAAAAAAGTACAGTCGACAGCAAAATCTTGGCGCAAAAATGAAATTTTTGACAGAAACATTTTTTTTTCAGGGTTAAAAAAAACTTGTTTTTGTCCAAGAGGTTAGTATCAAGTTTTCTGAAATATTATGTTTATATTAATTTAATTCATAACAAATTTACATAAATTTTTTGCACGAATCGTTTTTAACTCGCATAATTTGTAACATTTTGTTTGTACAAACATGAACTGAAAACATTTTGTTTGCTTTCCTACAGTATGGATGTATCAATATCATATAAATCAAACAAAAAAATTATTAATATTTAACGCAACTTATTACGGAAATGGCAAATCCAATCCTACGTTAGGTTCAAACAGAAATAAACGGAATAGGCGATATTTCACACGATCTACGAGGCTACGCGTCTACGGCGTTGGGCTACGGCGTAGCTCGTAGCACTTTGCTTTGATTGTTATAGAAACCTTAATTTGATTGGACGGGAACCTTTGTTTGTGTATTTTTTATCTATAGTTAGTGTGGGAAAAGGAAATGGTGGAGCTTGATCAGGTAGGATACAATATAAAAAATACATTTTTTTTCTATTTGATACATAATTACTAACAAACAAATAAAAAAGGGGCTCTATTCTACAACGCTATGTAGGTCGTATTTAATTGACAGATAATAAACTCTTATTTACAATTTAATGGCGACCGAGTTAAAAAAACATTTAAAAATCAATATTGCTTTACGGAGTAGAACACAGCCCCAGTTTAAAATAAATTATGATAATTCAGCGTGTTTAAAACTTTTGTTGGGGTCGGTACTGTTAATAGGTACTCGGGAAAATTAAACTCTACGGCAAAACAAATCCTCCCAAGTATCGGTAACATAAGATTCTCAAATTACTACTCAAATGCAACTTGCAACTAAACTGTACCTCTTACCAAATACTACAAATTGAGGCTCTATATTGAAATCACACTGTTGACATTCCAATAGATAAAGCAAGACGGGTTTTTACAATATAGAATAAAAGCCTAATAAGATATTGCCGTATTAATTAGTATACAACTACTTTAACAACAAGAATAATCGATCGCGCTAACCTGCCGTGTAATAAATGGTATTAAAACTACTATAAAATTAAAAATAATATTCATTAATTGTTAGGACTGAAGATTATTATTAAGATTAAATAAACAAACATAATATTTTTGTAATTTCATTATGCTCTTCATAAATTACTCAAAATTTAGAGTGGCCAAAAACAGTCTAAGGATGGCCAAAATCGGTACTTCTACCTTACTATCAACACTTTAGGGCGTGCAATTTCAATGAAGTAGTTTAAAACTTTTTAGTATGAGAGCGTACGCTCATTGGATTGTTTACAAGAAGCCAATTTTGAGTAACACCCCTTGAAGTCGCATTAACAGGATGTATTATTTTTAGCACAAAAGTCCATTTGCACCCAAATCAAAATATACATTCCAAAACTAGCGAAGAAGTGACGTGTGGGAAAATGAGCTCACAAGTTTACGGAAATTTGCTATCTTAAGACTGAAAATGCTTTGCTAACCGTACCATGGTTAAAACAAAATTAAAAAAAATATAAATTTATTCAGTAAATTGGCCACATGAGGGCTCTTTTACACGTCGGTAATATGTAGTGAATCTACTAGCGCTTCGGACAAGACCATCATTGCGGAGAAGAAACGCCGCAAGAAACTCCAGTCTACTATCTCTACCCTACACCATTTATAGCTAAGACCAACAGTGAAAACACTGTGGTTTACCAACAAGTACTCATTCATAATTAACTTTACAGAGTATGAATCAATTGTAAGCTGAAAAAAACCGTAAATTAAAAAACGTATGGTATGCTTTAAATAAAAACCAGTACATACAAAAACAAGTTCATTATCTCTGAGGCAACGCCACTAGTTCACTGTCTTAAGCATTATCGTTATCATAGTAAGTAACATCAAATAATAGGCTCTTTTACGTAACGGTAAGGGCGGGCTAATCGTACAAAAGCTATATGGCTCCGAAACCTAAATTAAAAGTGTTAACTCAAAGAGCCCCTATTAAAGCACCGCTAAAACCTTAGCCTCTCCAAAACTACCGTTATAAAAAAAAACAAAAATCTTCGCATCAAAACCATTCCAAGTTTGAAACTTCGCGAACCGCCAGTTGCCCGCGAGCGCTCGTCGCGGCCGCACGCACGATGCCGCCGTGATGCTCCGTCTCCTCCTCGTTGTGTACGTCGCGTCGGTGGTTCATAGTGAATACAAGGGTGATATTGTGAAACATGTGCGTCATTCCAGCAGGACTCTGATCAGGCATGGGAGGTCTCGGGCTCACTTGACCAGGCTCCACCGAGCTAGGGAGCTCGTGGCCCAGGATATAGAGGCTGAAAGGAGCAGCGAGCTAGGTACTTAATAAACTTTTTTTACGCTATAGGGTGATTTTATTTGATTTCGTAATTTTTACGCTACGTGTCTTATTTTGCAGCCGTAAAATTTAGTATTTTAATATTTTTGAAAATCGTGTTAAAGTCTTAAAATAATCCTCCAGAATTAACATGAATTTATAAATTAAACACAACTTGAAAATAAGTTCAAAATACTCAAATTACTTCTTGTTACATCAAATCAAATTTAAACACTTGTTATTATCGCATTAAAATGTACTGTGATTAATTAACTACACATTTTTATATACGTATTTCAGTTATCATAATTAAATACAAACAACGATAATAAGCAGCACTTGAATGGAGAAATGGAATTTAAAAATAATTAACATTAAACAAAAACAAGCATTAAAACAACACTCCGCGTTAATTGCAAAATTAATGGCAAGCAATTATAATCTGCAAGTCTGCAAAATGAACCAATTGGACTTGCCCTTTCTATGTTCTCGGAGGTCAGACCACGGTCAATAGATTGTAATACTGGAGTTACTAAATCAGGAATTATGGTCTAAATTAATCTCGAAAGATGGGAAAATTGCCAAGACAATTATATTCAAAATACTTTAAAAATCATTTTTAAAGAGGCCATCAGTTGGGTGTTATACAGGATGGTTTTATTTCGAAAAGTAATCGATTATTTTATTGTATGTATATTGGCTTAAGTAACATAGGTTCTAAGAAGCATTAGGTACTCTACTACTCGGCTTGTTTTGTGTCTTGTGCAAAAAAGGCTTAAGAAAATGAACGAGCCAAAAAAAACACAGTTTATCGTTATTTAAATATCAACCTACCGAGTATTTAGTGTTAAATCTCTTCTTTTTATCGTGTCGAGTTAATATAAAGTAATTTAAAAAAAAAGTTCATAAGGGTGCGTGGATGTTTATTCTCAAAATACCTATAAAGCGATGGAATTTTAAAGAGCAAAATTTATTTTTTAAATACTTATAATTTCTTACTTAAAGAACTGTAGCTACTTAATATTTCGTACTCATAATGCGTATAAAGTCAAAGGCGTCGCTCCGGTTTAATTTCCCGTGAAACCTTGTTTGCCAACAAAACCCCTGCCCAATTCATTTGTCTAAATAATTCAAATTCTATAACACGTAAAAATAAATGACGTGTCCATTAAAAACAGCTTAAACACTGCATTGAAATCAGCTGTGTTCAATAATACCATCAATTGTATTGTAATACCATCATAATATATCCAAAAGTGAACCTATAACGCATCACGCTTCCCGTAAATGGGCCCACACACATTTGCGTTCAGTCAACTGTCGTAACAACGTCCGTAACCGCCCAACTCCATCACAATATAAAAGCATTGATCGTAAGTAGAATTATTTAAAGTAAAACCTAATTTAGGAAATTTAATATAACAAAAAACTCTAAGGCCGATTACATGACATACATACCTACATACAAGACGAGCACAATTACTTGACCGCTGCTGTTACGGAGAAAATCGACACCGTTTTGCGTTTCTAACAAAATTTGCATTTTATAATTAAAAAATATGTCGGTTTCAAACCAAGATAACGTAAGTCAGGATGTTTTCTTACATGAACTTATATCCCCTTGATAATGTTTTAATATTAGCATCTCAAAGGCGATATTTTGAATCCACTATTAGTCTTATTCACGGCAAGGTTGGTGTCCTAAACAAAAGTAAATAATTTTTAAATAAACATTTAATTATCTAGGGCAGGATTTTAGTATCATGCTGTATCTGGTCAATTGTGTAACCTCGTTTCTAGGGTTGAGAAATGTTTTCATTAAACTAAGTTTATTTTGATATTTTAAGTAGCTGCAGTTCTTTAACGAAGCAATTACAATTTCCAAGTGTTTCAATTAAAAACTTTGTTTGTTTCAATGGCGTTGTATTTAACCCTCAGCTATTCCGTTACTTATTTCATGTTTCGCTTTCATATAAATTGGTATCAAAACCCTTTTAATATTATTTAAGCCATATTACCTAAATCTTGTCATCACACTGAATTTCTCTTCTGGGATTAAAACTTTACAGACATATAACGTAATGAATTATCTATCCTACCATTTCACATTGACCCGTGCAATACGGGTTAATGTTTGAAATCAGATATCAAATTATGCTGGTTAAAATGAAACAATTATTCACATTCTATTTCCACATCGTAAAAATCTCATCAATTTTAGAATTAGGAAAATTAAAGACCTTAAGATGCTATTTGTCTTTATTCTAATTTGAATGACATGGTTTATTTTTTATTTAACCTTAAATGAAAGCAAACAGCTTACATTATACATTAATATTACAACAAAATAAGTTACTCGCAAGCCAACAAAGTTTTTACCAATGTATGTTGCACTTTTAGGAATTAACTACATACACAAAGCTAGCAACTTCTATAAAAACTTGCAATTAAAACAGTATCTCCCTGGATATGGAATGAAATGAAATGGTTTCTAAGAAAATATTTTCCTTTGTTTTTTGGTTTAACACTTCCATACTACCACATTTTAATAATGTAATCATCCTGTAAATGGCAAGGCAATTTATTTTTCGTTTAAAAAAAAACAATAAGAAGCTATATTATTTGTCAGAGATTAAATAAAAAAAAGTGTCAGTAAGTGTGACCCTGTTTAAATACAACTAAGTATACAGGTAGTCTATAAATTGGAATTAATCTTAATTATTAGTATTACATACAGTGACAAAGTAGCTTTCTCTGTGACCTTTTGCCTTTTTCTATACCCGCTTAATCCTAAACCACGCATTGGATTTTAATGCGGTTTTCACCAACAGTTAGACAATATATGACGAAAAACTTTTATGAATAATTTTAGTTTATAATATATACAGGGTGCTACAGAAAACTTACATAAACCAAAACGAAGCAAGGGCCGGTCGCTAGTATCTCATAATTATGTCTAAGTTACAATAATAACAACCGACAGGCATCGGCAACCTGGTGGAGAGCCAGAAAAAGAAGATGGCGGGAAGATTTAGCTAAATTCAATTTAGGCTATCTAGAATTAGATAAAAATATAGAGATGATTGAAGAAAAACCAGCAATAACTTTGACCAACTTTGACACTTAAAAGTCTATTTAGATTAAATATCTGCTGTAAAAAATACACGAACCAATATCTATTAAAATTCTACGTACCAATATCTACTAAACTCCACGAGCTCGTGACCGAGTTTTTCGACAAATATACAGGATGATAAAAAAGTAACGGTTGAAATCGCTGCAGTTCTATTTTGAACATTGCTTGTACACGTGTGCTACATCTTTGGGAACGGGAAAACCAAATATTATGGCCTCTAGAAAAGCGGGAACATTACACAAGCTGGTATCAAGTTATGTTGGGTTTAAAGAAAAAAATACTCCAGTTGTAATTTCCGATTGAAAAAATGCTATGTTTTAGAAATTGTTTACTCAGCTTTGGCGCAAAAGGTTTGATATTAAATTTATGATTTAAGTAGTTTAAACAAAGTACCTATTTGTGTTGAAATAAAGCTGTTAGAAACTAAATAGATATCATTACGAAAGTGTTTTTTGTTGGTTCAGTCTTTACGGTTTAACGCCTAAATCGATCACTGTGAAATAGTACACAGATAAATTATAACCCTTAAAAGGACCTAGCGTATTTTTTATCCCAGAAAATTGGACAGTTCCCGATTAAATAGCAATCAACGGGTACTAAGCGAACAGAGTGGCAGACAAAACGGAGTACCGTAAAATGTGCCTACTTTGCTCCCTCACGGGTAATTATGCTCCAGGGTTATATTGAGGTAATCTGTATTGTAAATCATTCTATTGCTTTCATTCACTGCGTGGCTGGATGTATACATCGATTATTTTTAGAAAATTTGTCATCTACCTTAACTTATAAATAACAAACGAAATAGTTACTATGGAGTATAGTTACCCATGGGGGAGAAAAATAGGCACATTTTACGGTACATAATAAAATGAATAAGTAAACTATACTTGAGTGTAAAATAATAAACAGTTTATCAAAAATATAAGCAACTAAAAGCTACAGGTTGTTCACAAACTAAAATGTCACAGGAACAGCACTCTCACAAAATGACATTAATTTTGCTGCCAACCCTTATGAAACTGAAGCTGAAATACTTGCTAGCCTGTACGAACGTGTTTGTAAGAATGTTTAATCTTACACGAGCAGTGACGTATGTGTATCGACTATGTTTCAAATCCAAACAGAGAAAAAAAGTGGCATCTTATCTTTTAACGTACCACCAAGTAGTTGTGCTCGCATTTTTGTGTTCCATTATCGGGATAAGAAACCCGGTGTAATATCTAGCACAGATGCATCCCATCTTAGCTAAGGGTTTGCAACTCATTAGCAGTCTTTAGATTATAGTCGTGAGAATGGAAAAGTCTATGGGTCTCGGATCTCATTAACCATCAGGAGTCGTGAGTGCTTGTTTGCATTTTCTTTGCACTAGAAAACAGAGTTTTATCATAAGTAGATTTCTATACAATAATATGTCAAAAAAAAGCCAAGAACTTTCTAGTAAGTGCCTACTTAAAAATAAATCTGTAAGAAAACGTTCTTCGTTAGGATGGATTACACGATCACTGAATTTTTAATGGGCCCTAATGCGATTACCCAATTAAGAATATTCTCTTCTCTTGGCGGGCAAATTAAAACTAAGTGGCAGGTGGCGAGTGAAATGTATAATGTAGCACTGCCGAGTGTCAAGGCTTTTTAGAAAATTCTGCATTAATAATTACTAATGGAATAATATTTTTACTACGAACAGAGAAAACGCACTGATAGTGACAAACTACCTGGATACTGCTTGGATTATCGGTTTCATTGTTTCGATACAATTACTCGTACTGTTAAACGATTAATCAGACGCCGTGACACCACCGTAATACCATCGATATTCTAAAAGGATGACAACACTAGCAGTTTTCAATGTGGCGTCGTTGTTTTTTCCGCTTACGAAATTTTCAGGGACCTCAGTAATGTACAGTTTAATAAATGTTCTCACCTTTAATGCTTCATGTTTTACGAGCACTATATAATAATACTTAGATTATGAACACCAGGTACAAAAACACTGGCTATAGGTAGGCAGTGTTCTATAAGAATCAAATATCACTGAACCAATAAATTGGTCAAATTAAAATCAACCTGTATGTTAAAAACGTGACATCGTATACAGGAGGTATAATCGCTACAGACCGGGGTGCATAAAAGAGCTATTAAAATACATCACTGTTATTTAAAATGTGCCACTATGTATGTAAATTTGTACGCGTAGGTACAATTTCGTTTTAATTCATCCTCTAGTGACTAAAGCTTTAATTTATTTTGAAGAATTTAAGTTTGGCAAACTTCTCAAAAACTATTTTGAACTAAGACTAATAACAATTTTTTTTAATAAGAAATGTGAGTACATTTTAGTATCTTCTACAACTTGACTTTATTACATTATTTGAGTACTATACAACGTTACACCTACGACCTCGCTAAGATAAAAAAAAAGAATAATCCACGATTTAAAATTAGTACAAACAACTCAAATATTTGCTTTTCGCTTGGAAAGGGCCTTAAGTGCTAGCTTTCTAGGTAAGGTTTCCCTTCCAACTAAGCTATTTTGGCATTAGTAAACTTTGTGAACTGCGGTGTATAAAACAACTACACTGCGGTAAAAGGAATTTTCTAGAAATCGTACCGTTAGTGAAACCTTATGGAACACAGGCTTTAACTCTGTCTGTGTTATGAATAAAATGGAGAATAGTATTAGGGTGTTTTATATTTCTCACCAGTAGAAGCCAAATTAAAAAAAATGCGGGAAAAAATATGTAATTTTTTACATATACCACGGTAGTAATGGGCATTATATGACTGTTTTGTACGTTCTCAATCCGGTCATCAATTAGGCCAATTAGGTCATCAATCCGAAACTAAACTATTCTTAATCATTAACAATACCTATTCAAAAGTCAATAGCTAACGCAAGAAACAACAAAGCTCAGAAATATACACAATGATAGTAGACAAAAGAAAACTAAACACAATATTAAGAGTAAACACGACGACGTCGCTTCGAAAAATTAATTAAGTTACTTTTTCTTCTCCAAGAATTGCTTAAGCAAGAGCAGATCTTAGTTCTCAAATCAAACTTTAAAAACCTCAATAAAACTGATTAGCTATAAAGGACTCCAGCGTTGAAACTAACGTAAATAAACTCTGTCGACAATGACAAGCAAAATGAAACTTTTTACTTCCTGAAAGTTTCACGAAGATAATGAACTAATATCGAGACTTGCACAGGGTGATTAAATTCTCTCCCGCTACAACGCTGCAAGTTCTTAAAGTTCGGCAGCACCCTGTAGTTACTAAAACTAATAAGTGGGAATTATAATAGTAATTTGAAAGCAGGTTTTAAGTGCTTTTCAGCGGTTTTATGAACTTTATAAACTATACAACTTCCAAGCTATTCAATTAACTATAGTACCTCATTTTGTTAATAAAGCCACTGGGTATTTTCTAAATCTTTGTACTAAAAGGTGTCCGATGGCGTTAATACTATATTTATGAGAAGCTATTAATTTTACGGAGTAAACTCGATGGACTTAGGTAATAGTTAATGATACGGTTCGTAAAACAGACAAGGAAACGGGAAAACAGGAATCTTTCAAAATGGCAAAGGCTGCTTAATTTAAGAATGGGCGTAGGTTTGTAAGTTATAGATAATGTAAGTCAATATTATTTATTTGAAAGATTTCAAACCATTCAGAAAACAAACCTATCTTATTGGTAAAAAAACGTTCCGGTAGTTATTAAAATGCAATGTTAGTTTAAATTACAAGACTTGCATACAGTGAATAAATTCTCCCGCTAAAACGCTGCAAGTTCGGCAACACCCTGTAGTTACTAAAACGAATAAATGGGAATTATAATTAAGAGTAACTTGAAAGCAGGTTTTAAGTGTTTTTTAGGGGTTTTATGAAGTTTATAAACTATACCACTTCCAAGCTATTCAATTAACTCTGGTAGTGCCTCATTTTATTAATAAAATAAATAATAATTAAAGCCACTGAGTGTTTTCTAACTTTTTGTTCTGAAAAGCGTCCGATGGCGTTCATAGTAGAATTCTGACAGGCTATTAATTTTACGAAGTAAACTCGATGGACTTAATACTTAATGATACGGTTTGTGAAATAGACAAGGAAACGGGAAAATCGAAACTTCAAATTAAGTAGTAACGAATAAGTAGGAATTACAGGAGTAATTTGAAAGCTGGTTTTAAGTGTTTTTCAGGGGTTTTATGATGTTGATAAACCGTACCAGTTCCAAGCTGTTCAATAAACTCGATTCGAGAGAATAGCTATACCTCCTAAGACCCACCATACAACGAAATTTGTCAATGGAATATGAATCTACTGCGAATGAAATAAAGTCAATTTTCTTATTTGAACGCGAGTTCTAAAAACAAAAGAAATTTTACTTTACTTCCTTTGCACTAGATCTTTATTTCAATGGCAGTATTTTGTACTATTTTTAGTACAAGAACCCTCAGGAGGTTAACAATAGAGAAAATAAGTAGGGGTAAGATAATGAAGTTAGTCAATATTAAGTACATGATAATTATAATTAATGATCGGCAGCCGGTAGCATTTTATGTCACTTTAACGTCAAACGTAATAACTAATATGGATAAGTCTGTGTTGTTAAAATTAAAACTATAATTGTATTGTTAAAAACTCACGGAATTTAATTTGTTATAGTAAATTATCATATTTTTTTCTATGATTTTGTCAATCGAATCTTTTAACATCTACATCTTTTCAAGAGACAGAGAGGGATCTACTTCAGCAGACGTGAGAGGTGCGTATTTGTAAACCAATATTTCATCGTTTAAAACATGTTAAAAGAAAAGAGGGGAGGCCTTTGCCAAGCAGTGGGACACGCAAATAGGCCAAAAAAAAAAAAAACATGTTAAAACCTCGATAGTAAAACTGCATACATTTTTAATAAATAAATTGTGCACGAAATTTAAATAGAATCATGTCCATGTTATACTTTCGTCGAAAAATTGCTACCGGTCGCCGATCATTAATTATAATGCACTTCATTCATAGGAACGAATGGCGGAAAAGAGGAGGCCTTTGCAGTGAAACACTAATATACGACACATTTTTCTATGGCAAGAAAAGGCACACTAGCACTCAGGCCACCTGGTGGTAAGTGGGATGTGACACCCATAAACATTTGAATTCTCAAGACGGCAATGCTTAAACTCCAAACGCGTTGCCAACCCTGAGGACTAAAACGGAATGCCTCTATGCTAGTGATTTCACCGGTTGTCTTATCTATATGTTAGACTAGAGGACGCCCGCGACTTCGTACGCGTAGAATTAGTTTCCCTCCCCTACTCCCCCCCATTTCTTCCCGTTGGGGGTCGATTTTCGGAAAATCCTTTCTTAGTGCTCACTTACATCATGAAAGGAACCCCTGTACCAAATTTCAAGTTTCTAGGTACAGTAGTTTCGGCTGTGCGTTGATATATAAGTCAGTCAGGTTTGCCTTTAACATATATAGATTTATAAAAACATGCCTATCTAATTGGTAGCCAACCAGCCTCCTGTTTTTGTTGGAATGTAGTTGTGCATAATTTAATTTATGCATAATTTGATTATAGAAACATTTAACTTCTCAGAATTCTCAAATATTCAATAGGTATGGGTTGGGTTACGTCAGTATAACAACAATGAAAATTTAATAGCTTTTAGCGAAAATTAAATCATGCAAACTGATCATTATGCATAACTATAATATGGTTTAGATCCTATAAATGTTCAAATTCTCTTCATAAACTTTATAATAACATTGATACGTGAACAAGCATTCATAACTCTCAGTAAAGTTATACAAATTATGGACATTTGAGCTCGTGAGCTCTCTCAATATATATTATATTGTCAAATTATTGTCAATAAAAGCTTAAAATGTTGAGTCTAATAATGTACTTTTTCTTCTCGCGTATATAACCGCTAATATTGATATCGTTAACGGTATCAGAATAATTATCACCTGTAAGTTTTTACTGTAAGTTCTGAGACGCAACTATGGGTAAGAGTGAGTGGCAAATATCGGCATCTCACTCTTGCATATAACTTTATCTCAAAACTTACAGTAATTACTTACAAGTGTAAATCCGGCCTAACCTCGGCACTCATACCTTAAGAAGCTTAATTATGCAACAGTTACATAAATAACTATAAGATTTAGTTTTGGTTCTTAGTTTCGTTTGTTTTATTGTTTTACTGTCTTTCTTTCTCTCTTGTAATTACTACATTAGTATTTTAATTTAGTGACTAAAAAACTCACTACTCGACTAATTTACTGTTTAATGTTTTTATAAGCCTTAAAAAGGTTTGCTGACTAGAACTATGCAATTATTAACCCCTCAAGCAGGTGCAACAATCAGCTAATTTAATTCCTCGTCGTAATTAATCAAATTGTAGGAAGTTTTTTACCCTGTCATGAATAACGGCACTGTGACTAAATGAATTTGGATGGCGGTTCGTTGCACGTCATTATCTAACAGATGCTGAAAAGGAGCCTTTTATGCAGCGCTCTTTTCATTTCAGTACTTTTTCAAATATCCTACAGGATGACATCTTTGCACAGTTGAAACGGGATGTTTTCTTGGGTTTTATTTAATTAACTTTGAGTTCAAAATGGATGTATATTTACATATTTTATTATTTGTATAAAACCATAATGTTTTTATACATTTTTAACCGACTTCAAAAAAGGAGGAGGTTATACGTTCCACTGTATGTATTTTTTTTTTTTTTTTTTTTTTTATGTATGTTCACCGATTACTACGTCAATTGTGGACCGATTTTAAAAAATCTTTTTTGGTTTGATAGAGTATACTTCCGAGGTGGTCCCATTGTCAGCAAATCTGAATCTGATGAAGGGATCAGTGAGGAATTGAGGGAACTCCTCAAATATTGTATGCAAACATATAGCGATTTTAGTATTTTTAGTAACAAATGTAGCATTTGCATTCAGAAAGTGTCACTTGGTGAAGCGGAACTGATGATGAAGACCACAGATGGCCACCGGAACTCCTCAACGGTACCGATTTCAAGGGTGGCGATAAGATATCTCGATTAAGATAGTTGAGCGACTACAACGATGCACATTTAATTGTTTTAAAATGACTATGATTTTCCCGCGGCGTTGCTTGCGGCGAGCTTGAAATGTCTTAAAGTTTCATATATCAACTAAGAAGTGGGACTACATAAGCTTATTATGATCACTAAAAAGTGTAAAATAAAATAAATGTTTTAAAAAACAAAAAACCGCCTTCAAAAACGCAAAAAATAACTTCTACTTACTTAGTACCTAGTAGGTACCTATCCTATTAGGTTAGTCTAACTGAAGTCGGCGACCACAATATTTTCAACAAAAAGCCGACTTCAGTTGGACTAACCTAATAGGATAGGTACCTACTAGGCACTAAGTAAGTAGAAGTTATTTTTTGCGTTTTTGAAGGCGGTTTTTTGTTTTTTATATAATAAGCTTTGTCTAATACTTAACGCTATCTGATTGTTGTTGTTTTATTTGTTTTTACTCCCTGGCTCAGATAAGACAAAGAAAAACGACATACTTACTTCGAATTCTGATATCATCTTAACTTATTTACAAATTTATAAAATTATGAAATAAATAAGGCCCATAGTAATATTAACCTTAAACTTCCTGTTTCATGCAACTGTTGCTACACAAAAAAAAAAATTCTGTCACAACCATTCGCTATTGTTAAAATCTACATCATTATACGTTGTAATGTCCTAAATCGGTAAAAATCACCGTCTATTTAGTAGGCAAATGTATTTCGTCATTATCTGCCAGCTGTTGAAAATTTAGCCAACGCCGCCGCTCCCATCAGTAAGCACTTAAACAAACTCGTGCCTTACTTTCTACAACACCCTATAAAGTTGAGTTGCTCGTTAGTTCCTTGTATGAAGAAATTCGGTTAAGCATCTATAGGTTGCTCCAAAAAATTGAATATCGTATAATAGTAAAAATTCGACTCGCGCACGGAGAGTCAAAAGTCACATTTTCGAATCGTCTTTAATATTTGAAACTTGAACCCTTAAAACAAACTTACATTTTCCTTGCATTACTTTACGTATATTTCACCTTTATTATTCGATAACGATACGAAAGTTGACGTCAATATCAATACTATCAAATTTAAGTAATAAATACAAACACGGGGCGCTGTATCCAATCGCCATTCGCCATACACGTATTCTCGATGACGATACAATAACGTTATTTACTCTATACAAGGAAAAACTTCGTGTTGCACCTTTAACTTGCAAAATTAACTGCCAAAAATAGAGTACACCCTGTATTCTATTTTGTATTTTATTTTTGGCAGTAAATGAATTTAATTATTTTTGTTTCGACGTCATCTCGATATCGTTATGCCGATTCTACGAGCGAGTCTTCACACCAACATGCATCACCACCACCACAACAACAAAACGATATTAGGTACGTTCAGAGGCCATAGCCAATGATGATTACGCTAACTTGCGTTTCCATTCGTTTCGTTTTTAAACCAATCGCGTCACTGCACTGGTTCATCACGTGACTCTTCGTATCACGTCATCTACCAATGACGCGATTGGTTTAAAAACGAAACGAATAGAAACGCAAGATAGCGTAATGCATCTCGGCTAGGGCCCCAGAACCTTTATTCTATTGCTTTTGACGTGGAATGATAACTGTTATTAACCAGACAGTAATTGCAGTCGAGTTAAAAACAATACGATAGCAATTCAAGAACAAACTTGTTTTACCGAGCAGAATAACCCCTGAAAATAACCATTTTAATTTTCGACGAAATAATTTAATACTTAGTGCAATTTAGGGATGAGACATTTTTTATATGTATTTACCGACTAGTCGATATGTTTGATACAAAAATGGCCAATTAGTCGGAACTCGGAACGTGCTTCAATGTTTTATTTTGTTGCGAGATCTCTTCGTTCCTGCTGTATTTTTATTTTATTCTCTTCCGTGTAACCGGCTTGTTAGCACTTTTTTGCGCATAATAGACCAATAGTAGTTTTTTTTTAGAGTATGTTGATTTTTAGTAAAAAAAAATTATAATAAAATGACTAGCTTCTGGCTGTGACTTCGTCTGCGTTGATTTTTATTATCGTTATACCTTCGGGAACTTTCAATTTTCCGGGATGAAAAGTAGCCAGTAGCAGCAAGTAGCCGGGATGAAATCCAGGGTAAAGGCTATTTCCATTTTAAATCCCATCCAAATCCATCCAGCCGTTGCAGCGTGATGGATTAAAAAACTAATTTTAAAAGGATTGATATTCGGTTGAATTTTAAAAATATTGTACTCACTCAATTAAAAAAACGTTAAATTTTGTGTAACGAAAATTGACCATAATAATTATGATTGCATAACTTTCGTTACACAATAATAGCATGTTAACGTTGTCTCGATTAAGTTCTTATAACTAAGGTCGTAGATTATTTCTGAAATTTATTCGACCAACAGAATATTATTGCTTGTCGTGTAAATCTAATAGCGGCCTTTACACGTAAAGCTCGGACCACGGGAAACGCCACTCGTCGTTCCAATCTTCGTTCCGAACCGTACATTTTTTACTATTTTACTATTACAGTCGGAACGAAGATTGGAACCGCGCGTGGCGTTTCCCGCGGTCCGAACTTTACGTGTGCAGGCCGCTATTGTCTACGTACTGTTTTTAGCGTAAGAATTCTGAATGATTGTATGTCCTATTATGTGTTTATTAACACACATAAATAGGTATGTGTTTTATGACCATTTTGCAAGGAACAATACTAGAATAAAGCAATAAAATTAAAAATTTACTAGTTTCATCGACTTAGTTTTAATCCCATCCCTAGTCATAACCTAAAAACTTACTACTGCACGAAAAGTTCAAAATACAATAGTTATACGGATATTCCGTGACTAAAAGCTGTTAGTGTTTGTTTCGAATCGTCGCAAAATAATTTATGAGATAAGTGCATACAAGAATGCATTTTAGACAAAATACGCCTATTTTATAAACTAGGCAACTGAACAACAAACATAAATAGAATCAAACTTGAGTAGTAATTATTAAACTTGAAATTGCATTTAGTTCGTAAGTACATAATGACCTTTCTTTCAAATTCAATGCAAAGTCCAAGGAAGTAGACAGTAAGTAGTTTTTTTATTGCATTTCTTTTGTAAAAGTGAGCATTGTTGATGCGAGACAAGGACTTAGTATCTCGTTCTCGTATTGTTATAGTTGGTCATTAATTTAGAATGCAGTTCAGTAAATCCTTGTTTTGCATAACGAGGGCAATTGTAGGACTAATTTAAATACAACTGTGGGGCTATTATGACATAGCTATGCAACTATAACAGTTCTATAGCTTTGTCCTTTTCTCTCAGCGTAAAATGAACTGCATAGGTAAGTCATGTCATGTTGTTTGATATCTTTTTCTGTTATCTTTGCATAGTATAAAAGAAAGTCGCTCCCGTTGTCCCACTTAGATCTTTTAAACTACGCAACGGATTTTAATGCAGTTTTCAGCAATATATTATAAATAAACTGAAGCGAAGCTAGTTCTAATTAACTCTAAGGAAAAACCTAAAAATATTTTTAATTAAAATCTGCTTTATAGTTTAAAAAAAATGCTGTACAAATATGAACTCGTGGTGACCACTCGTGGTACTTTTTACGTTACTTAAACATTATTTTCAATATATTCATTATGTTGAACTTAGTAAATATGAGCAAAAATTCATGAGCATTCGATATTATTTGCAGTAGATTTTAAGTACACGTTTGTTAGGTACTCTTAAATGACTTTTTGTATTTTTGTATTTCCTGAACCTAGTTATAATTAAATAAATACGAATATATCTACTTAAGTACATTAATAAAAACTAAGAAGTTGAGTCAAATTAAAGAGTGCGAACAACTGGGAATAAAAAATCCCAGTCGTCCGCAGTGTGAACAAAGGGGTGCGGACAACGGGAAATAGATTAATATCAACATACCTATACAATTATAATATTTATAATGTATAAAAATCATTTTGCATATGTAATATCAATCTAAGACAGCACTAAATAATTTTAAATAGAAAATTCATTCATACTTGTGTTTTTTTTGAGATATTTTTTGTGTTTACAGTACGCTGTTAAAACGTTATACCTACTGAGCATAGTTCGCCATGCTCTCGCCCGTTTTTTATTTTCCATTGTGTAGTTTAGAATAGAATGAAAGCGAAAAGAGTAGAAGTCCGAATATTAAATTAATTAACTTTGCTTTAGCAACTTATAAGTTTGCAAAATATTTATGGAATAGAATGCGTTACTTACTTTAAACAAGTAAAAGCTTTCATTTTAAAATCTTACCTTTTACGGAAAAATTAAGTCTGGCTTTAACATTAAACTATATAGTTACCATTAACCAGAATTTAATATATATAAACTTCTGTGAAATTTGTCTAAGTGATGGTGAAAACTGCATCAAAATCTGTAGCGTGGTAGGAGGAGTGAGCGGATATACAGACAGACACGGAAAGCGGCTTAAGTTTTACACTATGTTGAGTTAAATAAGAAAAAATCGGACAAATAAAAGAGTTAGAAATGAACATTCAACCTTGTGATAGGTAACCTTAAAAATATATAAAAATCAAACCCTTGGAAATATTAACATACTTATTTATATTAAAATGACCGTGAGATGACGCTTAAATCACTTAGTGTCAAAAAAATCTAAACTTATTTAGCTCCAGGTCATAACTCTCACCCCCTATTTTTTCGCTGGGAAAATGCTTTCACTCATACCACCTAGGCCCGGGGGAGCCTAAGATGGCTATGTGGGACTCACCAATGGAGTGACCAGTATACCAATTGAAAACCCAGCGATTCTCGCTCCATGCCGTTGTTGGCGATAGCCGCAGGTTCTGCTGGCGCATTCGACTACAATCCTCACCAGCAGGCCCGACATGAAAAGAGCGCCCCGGGAGAATTTAGGGCGGTAACGGACCAGTGGACCAAGGAAGGTGACAGACCCTCCGATCCGTCACCCATGTCCAACGTTTCGGCCGCAGAGGATAGGGAGAATGGCGCACCGTTAAAGCCGTAATAGACGATCGAATTTGGTCCGGGCCGGACAGCGGATTTGGTTCGCTCCGAACCATATCTGTCCGTCTGTAGAGTAGTCTTGTGACCATAGATGGACAGATATGGTTCGGAGCGAACCAAATCCGGTGTCCGGCCCGGACCAAATTCGATCGTCTGTTACGGCTTTTATACCGGCACTCTTCTTCCTCTGCGGCCCAGCCAGATTATGGAGGGTAGGAAGAGTAGCAGATCTAAATACCAACATGCCTCTCTCCTCGCAATCCCGGCCACAAAGGATAGGGAACGCGGACCACCGTATTACCGGCACTTCTCTTCCTTTGCGGTCCCGCCAGATTGAAAAAGGTAGGGAGAGTAGCAGATCTCAATACCAACATGTCTCTCCCCCGCAATCCTGGCCACAATGGATAGGGATAACAGCGCACCGTAATACCCGCAATCTTCTTCCTCTGCAACCCTGTCTGAACTGCGGCTAGAAGTTTCCCTCATCCGCAGGTTCAAAGGAGCCCGCCTTGAGTGACCTCCACTGGCCTAGCCCCACTCAGGCCGTCTCCGGGTACATCTTAGCTTCACCATGTGTGACCAGGCCACGGTTACTAAGCCCCACCACCACGATAAGGGGGGACGTTTTTCAACCCCAAACTCATGTCCGATTGTCACCATTTTTTAATGGTTCACTAATGTTTCACCGAAATACGTTTGACCGAATGAGTCGTTTGGCAACTGCTTCATTTCCCAACCCGCTAATATTTCTGTAACTGTAAATATTTCCGATTTTTTATAAAAACTTACCTAACCTAAACTATAGGGTCTACACAATGGTACAAAAGTAAATCTTGAAATATTTGCAGTTACAGAAATATAAGCGGGTTGGGAAATGAAACAGTCGCCAAACGACTCATTCGGCCAAACGTATTTCGGTCAAATGAACGGACCCCTTTTTTAATATATTAAGTACCCGAAACCGACGTGCGCATGACTCGATGTATGAATGTGGAAGAAGCGAAAGAGATCTGTCAGGATCGTAGCAGGTGGCGAGAAATGGTCTCTGCCTACTCCTCTGGGAAACAGGCGTGATTTGATGTATGTACTTATGTATTATACAAAACTAGCTAACTTTCCGTCAAAAATCGTAAAAATCGGACTAGGTTTACAAAGAGAAACGGTATTGCGTTTTGTATGGATTTGTTTAGCTTTACATTCCTCTTAATATACTCCCCGAGGTATATTATTTTGTCTGACACTTCACTATCTTGGTCATAAATCTTAAATCCCAACCTTCTAAAGATAAATGAAAACCTCACTTCCCATTTCGCAAAATGTATTTGAGTTAAGTATTAGTTCGAAACGAAACACTTAAAACTTAATCCGTGTAGGCAGCCATACAATGAAGTATTTCTAAAGTAATTGCCACATTAATATCTTAATTATTTCTTTTTTTTTCTTGACCATCTTTATTATAACTTACCAACAGAAAATTACACGCTAATGTCTAATAGTGATGGTAAAAAAAATATTAAAGGAATGCGGATGGCAGCATAAAAACGATAAAATAATAATAACGTGTAAAGAACCATAGAAAATAACCAAGGGACTTTTTTCTAAACTCATTGAGTTTTGAAAATAATTCCGAAAAAACGTACTTAATTTAGGAAAATAGACTTAAAACAACCCCATAAACAACAAGGTTTAACAAAACCGTTTTAGGTGAAAAAACACCTTACACACTTTATTTTACAAAATGGTGTTTTTGTTACACCCTGTATAACCACTATTACACTTACCATCGTAGCAAAGGTAGCTAATGTAAACTTACCACATTTGTGTGGCAGCCGTTGACATCAGCTGTCCACGCCTGCGTATCGATTACCGGAGTTTAACGATACTTCGGACGGACGCGGAATATCCGATAAACAACTTCCTTTTGACAGCTTAGCAAATTATGTGTACACTAAGCCCGCTCTTCCTCTTTTATCCCTGCTTATTCAAAGCAACTTATCTAATCTAACTATTACAATACGCATCCTTAAGATCAACAGACGAAAGTCGAATTCGCAGTAACAAAATGAAAGTACGACTTTTTGTCTAAAAAAGGTAGTTGGGGAGAAACGGGAAAAAGTTACTGCCATATGAAATAAGTTTGAGCACATGGGATTTTTTCCCGAATAGTATTTAACTTCAACTCGTGCTCTTTTTGCGACTGTCAAAAGAATCGGGTGTGGGTAATTGGAATGGGATATCGGATTTTTATTCGATTCAGTTTTTTGTATTTACGTCCGAGTTTTTCTGTTTTGTCATTCGTTCTATCAATTCTGTTTTAGTGTTTTAGTGCTATTGAAATATTTTATCAAGTAAAACTCGAAAGACTGTTCGCTCTAGTTGCCTTTTGTGTTTTTAATCCACGAGTTCCACGGCAATCCTTCATTTTTCATACCTACATTGACGGCTCCATGCAGCATCAATTTAACTGGCGGGGCGTGCCGTCGTGGATTGAAAACTCTAGACTTATTTATTATTAAGTACTAGAAGATAAAGATTTATCGGCGTGAATTTTATCTTGATAAAGTGTTTCACTAATATTCTTCACCATATAAATATTGGCTGTTGATATTAATAGTGTCATGCTTTTGATCATTATTTAACTTTATGAATTACACGATTTACTACAAAATGAATTTGCAAAAAATTAATGTGTAATTTTTACACTGTAAAATGTTTGTTTGTCAAAGTACCTAGTTAAATGGTTTGATTTGAAAATATCTACTTGAAGAGTTTTGATTATTGGAGGGCTTTGCACGAAAAAGACAAATCTAGATTCAGGTCTTAAATTTAGATTTAAGACTAAAAGTTCCATACATCTTAACACTACACTGAACTTCAGGATAAATCTAGCTTTAGTATTAAAGCTCTTTTCTCAGCTTTTGTTGCTTTTAAAGACAAATAATCTTTATCTCTAACACTACACAATAATTTGTCATCGCGTTTCATATCACTACTAGTGTTTTGCTTAGCTTTCAAAAATATATAACTAACTTTGCCAACAAAAAAGGCACTAACAATATTCGCAATTTCCCTATTCAATCATATCTAAGTATCTCTCCGACGAAGATGGATGCCGATCGTTACGAAAAAATATATATTTTATATTTCCCGCGGTACAAAACTTATTCTGTCATTTTCCTTATGTCATTAGTGATCATATCAATTTGTTGTTTATGCGCCCTGGGGAGTTTATAAAATGTAGGTCATTGTTCCATTTGCCAAAAATATTTTTTTATTCATCCTGTATTTTTATTTTTATTTTTAAATTTCAGTCTCGGTGTCTGTCAGTATTAGACCCTTTTTAACTCAAGGAGTTCTGATGTTGGGCAATTTTATTATAATATTAGTCAATTGTTATTTTAACACGCCGACGCCGACGACGCGCTAGCCTAGTTGGTAGTGACTCTGCCTACGAAGCTAGCGGTCCTGGGTTCAAATCCCGGTAAGGGCAGATATTTATGTGATGAGCACGAGTATTTGTTTCTGAGTCTTGGATGTTTTCTATGTATTCAAGTATTTATATCGTTGTCTAGTACCCATAGTACAAGTCTAGAGCTTAGTTTAGGACTAGGTCAATTTGTGTGAGATCGTCCCTTGATATAAATAAATAAATAAAATAAATACTTTGCATCCGGGCCTCTTTTCTACGCGGTAAAACAATATTGTATTTATTAGACATAAAATCAAGTCTTGGCTCGATGAAAACTAAACACAGGTAAGTTATATACACATACATTACTATTAATCCAACGTTTCGGGTAGGTTGCACCAGCCGTGGTCACAGAACGACTGGTCTCAACGATGTAATCTCCGGTCTCGTGCGATTTCCCATAGTTTTAACAGAGTCTCTATTCTAGTTAGGTAATTATTTATAATGATAATTATGTTAAAAAGAATACGAAATCATGTAAAAGTTTTCAGGTAATTAGTTATTAAGTAAATAAATTCAAAACCTTTAAATACCCCTGTGGTCTACCACCGGCACAAATTTGTACCACCCCTTATCTCACTCATTTCTACTGACGATACTATTGATAAAATTAAAGATTAATAAATTATCTCAAGCTTAATTTCTCAAAAAATAAAATAAAATTTTTTTTTTTTTTTTCAAATAATAATTCTAAACACCGTGGGACAGGACAGGTCACACTTGTTTTAATAACGAATATTTCGATTACAGAGTTACATTTTCAGTTTGAAATTCGTAGAACGATGGACTTAGACAAGATGGCCGGCCACCTGTATTTTCACTTCTCGTAAACATAAACCGGCAATCAATCAGTCAATTAGCAATAATTTATATAGACTTACTTAATGGTAAACATCTCACCCTGATTGTGCAACATATGGTTACATAATTAGCAAGTTTTTAGAATTGTTGGGTAAAGCTGCGACCACACCGCTGCTTAAAATACGGCGACGGTACGGAATCGCAGTGACGCGTCGTAACAGGCACCGTTTTTGACGCATGCTTCACACACCAATGCTTAAACAACGGTGACGGTACGGAATCGCAGTGACGCGTCGTATCAGCACCGTTTTTGACGCACGCTCCCCACACCGCTGCTTTAAAAACGGTGTCGTTGCGTAAACAAAAGACGGGGTCATAGTAACAACATGGCGCCGTTTTTGACACACCGTAATATACGCACCGTTAAGCGGTGTGGAGGGCATGCGTCAAAAACGGTACGGATACGACGCGTCACTGCGATTCCGTACTGTCACCGTTTTTTAAGCATTGGTGTGTGGAGCATGCGTCAAAAACGGTGCTGATACAACGCGTCACTGCGATTCCGTACCGACACCGTTTTTTAAGCATTGGTGTGGGCGTAACTTTATTCTGTAGCTTTGCCTACCCCACTCTGGGAATGAAAGCGGGGAGGTATTGTATGTACTTACTTAATTCCTCAAACCTTACACATGACATGTAACAATATGGTGGTAATGTGATATGGTAATGTGGCAATATGGTTTTACCTAGTAGAACAGGAGCCCAGGGCCTCTATTCCCGGCGGTAAAAACCATATCGTATTTGACCTGTTAGGTATTTTTTTGACGTCAGCGGCCATTACTGTCATCTAAATAAGAGCTATCAAAACGTTGACAATACAATAACAGATCAAAGACGATATGGTTTTTAGAATACCGGCCCAGTAGGTCGGTCGGTCTGATTTAGGTTCCTAAGAATGATCCTATATTGGAAAATGGAATAACCCCATTAATTACGTAAAGAATACCTCCACAGAAGGCAGAATCGATCTGCAATTACGGTCTCAGTCGAGAACGGTCGCGTTGGTCAACCGCCCGGAGATTAGACAGGGCGGAGTGCAACCTAATTCTCTTGCCAATAGACGTCGTTGGAGATACAACGGTCGTAAGTACGTCTTTTTGGCGTATTTCTACTAGACCTTGGACTCAAACAGGGAACAGGGGGGGATAATATATCGGGGTTTTTATTTTTCACCTTTACTTGTTAGTTCTTGGGTTGTGCGCTCTCGTTCGCTGAGCGGATCGCTCCAAACTAGTACAATCACTCAAATGTACTAATTCGGTCTTTTAGTTCTTTTAGTACACTAGTACACTGAAAGAAACTCTGTTCATTTTCCTTATTTGTGCTCCTTTGACCGAATGAGTGGCCGGTCGGTCATTCATTCGGGTCGCTTTGCTGTCCGTGTCACTCACTGCTCTGTTCGGTTCTTGCTCCGCGTGTACTAAATTAACTAAGAGCAAAAACTTTAAGGAATAGTTCGTTCTAGTACAGGGTAGTGATTCTCTTATAAGCAAAGGTGAGCGAATATGCAGGAGTGAAGTCCAAGCGGCGAGTTTAAGTAGTCCCGTCAGAGCGAACAAAACACATATTAGCGCGTGCATTCTCCATTAGGCAGCCTTATACGTTCGAGAAGCCATGCTGCCAAACACGCGCTGAAATGTGTTTTACTCGCTTTGACGGGACTACTTAAACTCGCCGCTTGGACTTCACTCCTACATTTGCTCACCTTTGCGTTTGAGAGAATCAATACCCAGTGACGGGAATTAATTCTTTTTGGCTCTTAGTACATGAACTACACAACCAACCCTAGTTAGTAACCCAACCCCCACGATAAGTAAACGGAGGAAGGACTTTCTCCTCCTGCCTTTCAGCACTGGCTGGGGTAGTATCCGCGGGAGTCTAAATTCTAGTTGGTAATAGGGGCATTGGTGTTTTTAGCCGGTGCGAGCCTTGCAGTACCTGGGCCCTCGATTCCCAGGTCTCCGGAAGGGATTTTCACCTCTGCCCTTTTTTTTTCTCTAAAGTAATGTTTTAAAAACAGTAAACAAAAGCAAGGACTTTTGTCTTTGGCCCATCAGGCGATTACCAAAAAAAAAACCCTAGTTAGTTCGTTAATTGGTTCGTGTGGGTACACTATATAACTCCGAAGAGTTATAATTCCAAATTTGATAAAATATCAGCATTTTCATTCCGAATGCAATGTTTTAATAGCAGACTTAATTTTTTGATGTCGCTTACAAATTAAACTTAACCTTACTTACGTATGTCAATTGAATTATTATTCGGAAAAGTTTCTCCCAATGAATGTTTTAAAATAGAGAAAATATACCTGGTCAAATATATTATTTCCTATAATCCGTGAAGTTTGAGTTGGGTCGACTATTGGCATACCCAGGATGGTTAGGTACGACGACAAGCGTAGAGTAGCGATAGTTAGTATTTTAAGACTTTTGTAAAAAAAATGTGTGTTTATGAAATAAAAATTAAACTTATATCAATGTATGACTGTGCAGAATATTACTTGGGCAACTTTCATCAAGACATTTTAATCGGATGCCAAATGTTTTAGTTAAGCATTGAATTAAGCTAAATTAAGCAAAAGTAATTCCTGTTATTGTACGTACACTTAAGAACAAAACAAATGAATCTCAGTTTAGAAAAATTGTATGAGCAAGAGAGCTGCTTTTATTGCTCAGCACGGCTAGCACATGTTGTCCGCGACTTGTTTGTCGCTCGGATCTTCCTTTCTTTTTAGTCTGTAACGATAGAGACGCGCTGAGCGACAAGCGAGAAAATACAACTTGTGCTACCCTTACCATGAGTTACAATTACCGTTCTCGCTAACGACTCGAATGCTCTGTCCCTCGCACTCTATAAGAATACTGCGAGGTCTGCGAGGGAAAGAGCATTCACAACGCTAGCGAGTACGGTAATTGTAACTCATGGTACGGGGACTGAAGTGTATATTTAAAACGCTCGCGTCGCGTCGATCCAACGAGCGTAAATTCATTTAGCCTCAAGTCCTTCATATTTTTAAAGGTTCAAAGGTGAAATTTGAGAGCTGATGAGAAATTGAATTAGCGTGGGACACTCAAGTCGAGTTTGGATTTGGAATAAGTGCGTGGCTGCACGTGTAAAATTTAGGAAGGGGCTGATTTTTTTTCGAGGTGTTTTTAGGATTCCTTAGTCAACAAGAAACCCTTATAGTTTCACCCGTCTGTTCGCAGCTTAACTTTGAGACTCTTGGTACTTACTACAAAATTGTAAGGCCTGGTTCCCACTATGCCGGACCGGCAATTTCGCCGGATCCGGTAAGGGTAGTGGCTGTATAATTTATATGAAGCTGTTCACATTATGCCGTGTGAACAGCGTCATAAAGCCACTAGCCTTACCGGCATCCGGCAAATTCGCCGGTCCGGCATAGTGGGAACGGGGCCTAACTTGGTATAGTTTATACATTTGAATTACGCCGACGAAATTGATAAATAAGGTAAAGCATTTTTTTAAACATTGTGACATCGAAAGAGATAGCATTGGATTTCTTTTAAAAATATTCATGTACGTGTCATTATCAATTTTTAGATTTAAAGAAGTATAATTTTCGCTATTTAGTTAAGTACGTTTGTTTTTTTGTGTACTATCAGCCCAATGGAAGCCTGACCCACCATAGAACGATGTCACAGTGACATTATAAAACAATTTGTTTGACACTTCTTACGACTTGAATCATAACGTCACTGTGACGCAGTTCTATTGTGGGTCAAGGTTACATTGGGCTGATAGTAGTAACGGCTTCGGAACCATACACTGGTCAGCGCCTCTATTCTAGGCGGTATAAACGACATCGTAGTTTACCTGTTAAGGTATTGTTATGACGTCAGCAGTCATTACTGTCAAGAAAATAAGAGCTATCAAAACGTTGACAATACGATAACAGGACAAAAACGATATTGTTTTTACCGTGTTGAATAGAGGCGCTGACATGTTGTTGCCCGGTGCTTGTTATTTACCATATTCTGGTAATACTCTATGTACCAAAACTTTTCGCCAATCTCATAAAAAATTACCCGGGCTTTAGGTATTATAAGCTACTAAGTAAAACTTGACAGCCCTGTGGTGGCCGGGTTAGAATAGTGCCACTCCATGTCTTCCCGTGGAGGTCGTAAGAGGCGACTGAGGGAAAAAGGCTGGTGGTACTGTTAGGCGATGGGCTTGCAACCTGTCACTAATACGCTGGTAAACCTCTTAGCCTATTTGTGCAAAATGTGGTTACTGAATTTTCTAAAAGTTTTTAAAGTTGTAGGTAATTCTGTAGCTCTGCCTACCCCGCTCTGGGATTACACAGGCGTGAAGGTATGTATGTATGTAAAACCTGACAAGTTCCAGGCAGTAAAAGGGACAGGTATATACGACTCTTATAGCTCTATCCTTTTACTCATTTAATCATATTATTTCCAGTCATGCTTAGCAAAGCTGTTCTATTTTAAGCATCTCCTAAATAATTTACCCTAACAAGATTTGTTCCGTATCCTGAATCCTAAATCTGAATAGCCAATACCTATTTTATGTTATGGTTGACAGATCACATAACTCCTAAACTTTTGCACTTTGCTCAAACAATAATAGACGTTGTGTCAATGCATGAAGCACCTTAACACATACCTTACCTTTGGTTTTTCTGGTCTTCAATTTACAAGAAGGACGCATGTGCAGCATCAAAAGATGGCAAATAAACCCTCTGTTGTTTCATATAAGGTTGTTTATGCAAATAGAATGTTTGCAACTGTTGAGTCAGTTTACTAAGGAAGGACGCATTATATCTAACGGCATGTAGGATTAGCCGATTTCAAATGAAGAGTTGTTGTCATTATTAAAAGCTAGTATTTAGGACATTAAATTAAAAAAAACCATTCCAATCTAAAAAATTATTCAAAACCAACATAGGTATAACATTAATTACCATTATGCATTTTTATTTAAATAATTATATGACACTGAGAAGAGAACATAAAACAATATAATTTTATAAAAATATTCCTGCAGAGAATATTGAAGCGCTACAGTGTAGGGTTTCACAAAATATATAACTTCAGGGTATTGATTCTTTCAAAAGCAAAGGTGAGCGAACGCAGGAGTGAATGTCCAAGCGGCGAGTTCAAGTAATCCCGTCAAAGCGAACTAAACAACACATTTCAGCGCGTGTATTCAATTTGGCAGCATGGCTTCTCGAACGTATAAGGCTGCCTAATTGAGAATGCACGCGCTATAATGTGTTTTGTTCGCTTTGACGGGACTAATTAAATTCGCCGCTTGGACATTCACTCCTGCGTTCGCTCACCTTTGCTTTTGAAAGAATCACTACCCAGCTTTCAGCCGTAAGGCCGTCCAAGCTTCAGAATACCTACAAGCCTAAATCAACGTCTAAGCTAAAATCAAAGTCAAAGCTAAAATCAAAGTCAAAGCTAAAATCAAAGCCGTTATAATGAAATTCATGTTGTAACTTCCCTTTGAACTTGGTTGTCCTGGCTCCATCGGGTTTGCAAACGGATGTGTTCGGCTGCATGGCTTTGAATATCTGAATGGAGACTGCATTGTCAAGACACAGGCTGATGTTATTACATGTCACATAAATGTTAGTTAGCGAGTTCTGATGATGACAACTGACAGATCAATTTCTGCACCAGGGGCCCTAATATGGCTGCGTTTATCGCGTGACAAAGTTTAGATAAGGCATCCGTCACCTTCTGACACGTAATATAAGTACGAGTGACGGATGCTTTATCCACATTTTGACTATACTAGGCCCGCTGAAATATATACTGCTCGGCTTATTTTATCAAAGTTATCGGAGCCGTTTCTGAGAAATCTTTATTATTATTTAATGTATTCAAAGATTGCTCACTTAGGGCCGATTCGACCAAACTGGAATGAGACTTAATCCGAGATTAGTCTATACAAATTCGGCGTTTAATCTAGGTATAAGACCTTATTCCAGTTTGGTCGAATCCGCCCTTAAAGTACCTTCGAGTTCCCCATACAAGAAACTTTTTATGCCAACATATATTATTTTTTGTTGTATCGTAAAAACGATAAAACATACAAGCGTCATTTTTAATTTTAGAAGTATAAAACAAGTACTAAAAAACGGACAAATTTGAGTTGGGCTCGAGCTGATTCTATTCGACCTCAAATCTAATTGGAATATGATAGGTACCTACCTATTCGTATTTAAAAAATCGCGCACAATATGTTGAAATTAAAAATACACACTTCGAGACTGGCAAAATACAGTATGTACGATCAGATAGAGTTGATATCGCTGGCTCCATTCCTCAGGGTAGCGTATTAGGCTGCATCCTTTTTCTGATATACATAAACGACCTCCCAAATGTAGTAACTGACAACTGTGTGCTCTTCGCAGACGATATTTCCATCCTTTTCTCTTGTAAAACTGTTAGTGAAGCTGTAAATAAATTAAATCTTAATCTAAACACAATCACTCACTGGTTAGAGTCACATAATTTAAAACTGAATCTCAATAAAACAAAAATAATCCAATTTAAACCTTACCAAAAGCAGGCACTACCCATCTCATATTGTCATAATAACATAAAAATAGAAACAGCTAACTCTGCGACCTTATTAGGCATACACCTGGATACTCATTTAACGTGGAAAATTCATATCCAAAAACTAACAAAACAATTATCATCCTTCATATACGCCCTCCAGCACCTTAAACGCGTCACAGACTTCCAAACTGCCCTCTCGGCGTACTATGCATATGCTTATTCCCGAATGCTGTATGGGCTTATATTGTGGGGAAATTGTTGTGAGGTAGATGCTGTATTCATCTTGCAAAAAAAGTGTGTCAGAATACTAGCAAATATTGATCCTATGGACTCCTGTCGACCACACTTTAAAATGTTCAAAATACTTACCCTTACATCCATGTATATTTTAGAATCATGTAAATTCATCAGAAAGCATCCAGACTTATTCCAGACTCTCACAGAAACAAAGAGAAATAATAGAAATCTTAATAAACTTAAACTACCGTTTACCAAATTAAAATTAGTTGCGTCCAGTCCACACCAAATGATGATCAAAATATACAACCACGTACCAAATTCCATCAAATGTGTAAATAAATTCCCTTTATTTATAAGTAAGTTAAAAATATTTCTATGTGATAACTGCTTTTATAGTTTAAGTGAATTTTTAAATACTGAATTTAGAGATTAATGAATGCAAGTATAATTGTTTATAATGGACAAGTAATATAAATAAAAATAAAAAATAAAAATTATATAAAACTACACGTAGGTAATTAAAAGTAAGTTATGTAAGAATTATTGATATGTGCAATATTCGTAGTTCTAATAATTAGGTACTAGCCCTACTGTCCTAAGTTGCTACGCCCTTGCAGGGTGTCATATGTATACCTTCCATGTAATTCCATCTATAAACCTGTAATGTAACATGCAATAAATAAATTTGAATTTGAATTTGAATTTATTGTTCGCCGGTACGGAACACTCGGTGCGCGACTCGCACTTTTTTTAAATTATGAGTCGCGTAATTTCTGCTCCATACAAAAGCCAGACTCATTTTGCGTCGCCGTGTGAACCAAGCCCGACTTTTATATGAAACCGAATGCAGCAAAAATTACGCGTCCAAAAATGCGTGACTCGCAACTCAAAAAACGCCTTGTCTGTTGGTACTTCTTGTGGCCATTTTTTTTTTTTCGTCCGTAGTCATTAACTGCGGGTACACTACATAATTCCGAAGAGTCATTATTCCGAATTGATGAAAATCCCGAATTTTCATAATTCCGAATGAAAAGTTTTGATAGAGGACTTTATTTTTAATATCGCTTATACATCAAAGTTTACCTAACCAATTAAGCAATTAAATTATACATTTAACCTAAAATAGCTCCAGCATAACAGTGAAGTGACATTCTATAAAACCAAGTGTTACAAAACAAGGTCCCCCGCCGCGTCTGTCGCATGTATGTTCGCAAAAATCTCAAAAACTAATTAACGAATTTTCAAGCAATTTTGTTCTTTATGGACAGGTTACAGAAAACTCACATAAACCGGAGCGAAGAGAGGGTGGGTCGCTAGTCTAAAATTCTGCAGTCCTAGTGAAAAAGGGGTTCTCCTATGGAATCCCTAATCGTCATTTGTCCTAATGTCGCTTCCGCTTAAATTTTAAAACTTTTTAGTGTAGTTATAATACAACCCTAACCTAACCGAACCGCAGATATTTTTGGAAAACTTAAAAAGTTGCCTGACTCATCTGAAAACCAGTTTAGGGCAAATGAAAATTCGGTCAAACGATGTGTTAGGTTAGGTTAGGTTAGGTTAGGTTGGGTTAGGTACCTCTGAAAAAGGGTATAAGTCTTCTGAAGATCAAGTAAAAAAGGGTTTAAGTCTAGTACCTATCCTTCGTTCATGTATGTACCCTTTTTTATAACGAGTTATGTCGACTTGTTCCCTTTTTCACTAGTACCCGGAATCAATCTTGTTCTGCAATTGGGTTATTATTTGACCGTTTGTTCCGAATCACTTTCGTGGCCACATTTTCGTAGAAGTGGCTGCAGATTTCGATTTCGTTTCTGGTTAAATATCTAAGTTTACCGAACATCTAACAAATATTCAAAAACGGCATCAAAATATACGCCCAATTCTTCAAAAATATGTCCACAAAAGTGAGGCGGTTGAAATGCTCAAATAATGACCCAGTTATAAGATTCTATTACTAACCGGAAAATCAACTTAATTTTCACGTCAATTTCAACCATGTTTTGTTTAATTATACGTTACTCTGCCGGGGTGAAGTAACTTTGAATAGACTTGCTCCTGACATTGTTAAGGGTACGTGATCGGTAACGGCGTAGGAATTAAACGAGGTCAACCGATACGGAATTTATTATGCGATTTGATATTGTCAGAAAATCTAGTACGTGTTAGTGGATTCTGTTAAATTTACTTTTAAATATATCGATGACTTATTAACAGCGGGCCTAGTATGGATGCGTCTACATCGCGTGTCAAATGTGGATAAAGCATCCGTCACTCTCGTACTTATTTACGTGTCAGAAGGTGACGGATGCGTTATCCAAACTTTGTCACGCTATAAACGCATCCATGTTAGGGCCCCAGGTCGGGTTACTAATGTCTTGCACAAAATTTATTCGCACATTTTCGTTTCGCATAGCAACCATTGGCACAATCATCATTTCACACAATTGCTTTTTGCCTAAATTTCTTGGCACACTATCATTTGGCACAATTGTCTTTGGCAAAATAGTACATTGGCATAACGTTGATTAGAATAATAGTCCTATGGTAGAACAATTGTTTCGCCGAATTTTGTATGGCATACTATGTAGTTGGCATAAAGTTATAAAGCAGAATAATATTTTACTAGGTACTTCATCCTTGATTGTACCCCTAATTTGCTCCAATTGCAATGCGGTCCTGACGCTTCGCCGGCCGCTGCCGCGGCACGCTCGCTACGCTCGCTCGGCTCGCGCGCTGTTATTGTAGAACTTCTAACCTAACCCAACCTATTTTACTGGTAGCGGTTCGTTACTCATTATTATGCTATGTTACAGTTATGCCATATAAATAATAATAAATTCGGCGGAAGGTATATTCTACTACATAAAATTCTGCGAAATGAAAGTCGGCGATATTAGTATTCTGCTATTCAAAATTGTGCCAAATGATTGTTATGCGTTATGACAGTTATGCTAAGTATACTATTATGCTAAAGTATCATTCGGCTAAAAATGTTTCTGCGATAACTGTTATGCGAAATGTATTTTGGACAATCGATATTATGCCAGATGAAGGGAACCCCCCCAGGTCATGTTAAGTAGTCCAGCGGGCCTAGTATGGTTGCATGTATCGCGTGACAAAATGTGGATAAAGCATCCGTCACTCTCATACTTTACGTGTCAGAAAGTGACGGATGTTTTATCCACTTTTTGACACGCCATAAACGCAGCCATATTAAGCCCCCAGTTAGATAATTATTATTAATAAAAATAATCAGGAACCATCTCATACAAATGAAACAAAACCAAGCTACTTATTATCTTGTACTATGGATACTAGACAACAATAAAATGTTTTTCTAGAGAAATAAATACTTTTAATACACAAAAAAAACATCAAAAACTTAGAAACAGAAGTTCGCAGTCATCATTTTTTTCGCCCAAACTCGGAATCAAACTTAGGACTGCTAGCTACGTAGTCAGGTTCACTACCAACTAGCCTAACCACATCGTAAATCCGTAAATATTTGGTTCCATAATAGAAAATTCCATATTTTCTTAATACAGTAGCGATCCTTAATCAATATCAACGTCCCGTTTCTCATAACATCTTATTAGAAGCGGGACACATGGCTAGGGAAACTTTATTTATTGCAATTCGTACTTAATCTCGATAACTGTTATTAGTTCTGTGTACCAAGTATTTATTCGGTATTTACTTGGTATTTACTTGTTCGGTTCGGAATTACTTTGCGACTGAACAAAGGAGTACGTAATAAGTTGTTTTCTTTTGTTGCTGTTTGTTTTATTTTTAATTACAGCTGTTTTAATATTTGGGAAGGCGCTCTTTTTTTTTCATTTGGACAACAGTTTACTTTTTTGTCTTTAGTATTATAAGCAATCACCATTCTACTTCGTTATAACCATATAGCTGTTGTTTTTCATACTCGTGAACGGGTGCTGTTTGTGGGGTCCGGTCTGTTCACGTTTGCAAGAACTTGTTGTTCAGTCCATAAAGTATAGTTATGGTTATGGCTTTTGACGTAGACTTGTGACGTCGAGACGTAGATCTCGAAAAAACATTTATTATTCCTACGGGAAACCAATTTAATCGGTAAAAGCCGTGAATTTGCTCACAAGGTGGCGCCACTTTGTATGTACAGTCACCCAATAAAAATGTTAAGCATACTTAGAACCTTGTCATAGTGCATGTCATTGTCATTGCCATGTGCGTCATTTGATGTTCTGTTTGAAATTTGCTATGACAACGCACTAAAGTGCTTAGATAACATTTTCGTTGGGGTACTGTACGAGTGTACGAGTAACAAAATTAAAAAGTTAAAATATTAGCTAGCCATGTGGGTAGTGTGTTTTTATTTCTGTTTACGTTTGTCATCGGGTAACACTTTTAGTTTGTGTTCATGGATGTGTCCTTACACAAAAGGGGTTTGAGTAAAAGTGTTGTCATTTGTAAGTCATACATTTTCAAGGTGAGCGGCAATTCGTATAAGTGGTATTATGATAGAATTTTTCAAAATAAATATATTATGGACCTCTAAATACACATAGATATATTATAATTTATAGCGTTAAATAATATCGGAGAGCCGAGATATTTACCATACATCATACCTGGGCGCACTTTTAGTACCAAAAACTGAATACTTAAATCTTTAATATCTCCGCTCCGATATTATTTAACGCCATAAATTATATATATATATATATATATATATATATATATCTATATGTATTAAGAGGTCATCTAAGTAATTGAAAAAAATATATACAAACTTACCCAATGCTCATTACTGTCAATAAACGCACTTTTAGTTCTCCATAACAGTGCCGTCGTCTACGCAGACGAAGTCGTAGGCAGAAACTAGTACCAAATAAAGACAGATATACTCATAGAGTATATGCAGTATGCACTTCACAAGCTCCTGCACTTTCCGGATATCGAATATAAGAGCTTACCTTGCGAAAACATCACGTCCTCAACGAACAACGGCATACCTTTGGGAGAATCTCGCCAGAAATAGTTCGATATCTTTGAAGCGCATGTGTCACGTAGTATTGGGAAGAACATAAAGTTAAATCAAGTTTGAAAGTATAACTTCCCAAGTAACACAACAAAGCAGTATAACGGCCGACTTACAGCATTTATGTATCGTTTTCGCATTTTGAGTTAGTTATATAGTAGCATTACAAACGTTTATACGGCTACTGTAATGCTTATTTGGGCATAAATTATACAGCTTTAGATCCTAAATAGGTTCACAGCAGTTGTTTAATTGCATTACAGGCGCATTATATTAGCATTATTACGGTCAAAGAAGGTATCAATCGCATTAAAGAAGCATTATTATGGTCAATGTAGTTTCCAATCACTATAAAGAAGCATTATTATGGTTAATGAATTTGCCGATTGCATTACAGAAGCATTATACTAGCAATATCATTGATAATGAAGATGTGAATTGCATTACAAAAGCATTAGACTAGCATTAGAATGAAGTAAAATAATGATTGTAGCTATTTAAGTGTTCACAGTTAGAACATAAATAAACCCTACATCATTACAAAAAGATCTCTAATACCATACGGTACGTTGTAATTTATAAACTACTAGTCTCGCAAATATAAACGGACAATATTTAGTTTGTTTGCGTCAAAACAACATTTTATAATAGGTACTGGGTAATAGTTTTTGCCTCTTTTGTTATTTCTTGCCTTCAATTATTACTGCGCAATGTAGTTTACTGTAAATGTTTATAATAGTTTCATTGAACATTTTCACGTGCCTTTGATATTTTGTAGTTTTGATAAAAAAATGTTATATAAAGATATGTGCGAAATAACAAAAACAAATTGTATGTTCCTAGTATGGAAAGTATAACAGAACTCATGTCGTAAAATGAAGTGGAGATATGAGAATATTTATCTTGTACTTAAAGTAGGTAGTAAGTAGTTATGTTCGTTGAAAGATGTTAAGATGAAAGTATTCCAGTATTCAGACATGTGGAGGTAGGGTGTCCCTCGGAAACCCTTATAACGTTTATCTGGTTTTCAGCTGAGTCAGAAATTTTTAAGCTTTTCAATAATACCTGTGGTTAGGTTAGATTTTGGTTGTATTATAACAATATTGGGGGGCTAGGTTTTGGTGCTATAGCGGTCCCGTAGCCCCCTCCTTAAGCGATTGGCCCAACGCCCGGGGGGTTTTATTAGTCCGTGCAAGTCCGTCAAAAGAAGGGTTGTATTATCACAAAACTAAAAGGTTTTAAAATTCAGGCGGAAATCGCTTTAGAATAAATAAAAATTCGGACAAACGATGCATTAGGAAAAACGGTTATACAACGTGTTACAAAAATACTCTTAAAGCCGAAAGGGGGTTAAATGGTGCCTTATAACAAGTCCATTTACAATATTTGAGAACCGTACTATCACCGTATGACTTACCGGCAAAAAAAAAAACATTATTTTTTTCATTGATGTGCCAACCCTATTTCAGTAAAATTAAAGAGTAAACTACGCAGAATGTTTATGTATATTTTTACCTAATTCGTGATCAAGAGCCATACTAACAAAATGTACAGAATTCGATTAGATAGATAGATTCCGAGTTAGAAAAATCGTCATTTTGGAAAAAACACGAAACAATTGTAGAGTATCGATAAGAAAATTTGAAATTGACAACATAAAATTTTTTCCTTCTTGACGTTTTTTGAAGCCAGTACTTAAGCATAATGACATTATAGTATTGAACCTTTGTGGATGAAAACCAGACAAACCATTAAAGTTGACAATTATTAAATTGGTAGGTTGGCCTCTCTATTAAATAATCTATGCTAACTCCGGTTCCCTGACATGACAGCTTACAAGGGTTGACAATATTTTTGGCTTTTATAATTCGATTTTTTACGGGGTATTTTGTAACACGTTGTATATTCAAATAAGGGAAGTAGTCAATTTGGTTTTTATTCTACCAGCGCTTCCCAAGAGAAGACCACCGAAATAAAAGCGCTCCTTGAAACTTACACCGATACCAGACCCACTTTTATTTCTTCTTTTTTTTCTTCTTTTTTGTATATAATTGTTCTCATTTGTGTATGTAACTAGACCCAGGGTTGAGTTTGAGAATGCAAATGTCTACGAGTTTTAGACCCCACTTACTATCAGGTGGTCGCTTAACTGCTGCTTAGCATAAAGAAGTGCACTGCAAAGGTCGTCAAACAAACATGATAGTGACTGCACAAAGCCGTAGGTCACATAAAACAGTCTCCCATCTTTACGTCCCTTGCGTCCCTCGCGTACTCCATAAAATTCTCGGAGCCGTAAATTTCCTTTTATTAAAATCTCCATGCTACCCTTATTGGACCATAAGGCCCCAAGATTCAGATAAAATACTTCTTATTTAGAGCACGTTCCCATAAAGAATAGGGACTTTATGGCTTTCGAATAACAGGGAGAGTATCGACAAGTATTTTTAAGTATTTTCTGAATTATTTTGTCACAGGATATAAAACACAGTAGAGCACGTACCGGTATCGGTATCATTATTATTTCATTGTATTTATTTAGTTCTTTAGGATGCCTTTTAAATGATGTTATAATAAAGTGCCTGAAAGACCGAGCACCACTCGGATTGAAACCGAATTTTTCCGAAGATCAGATCAATCAATCATTTGACAATCGATTGACAGATCGATTTTTCGCCCCCGGTTACCCCTATACATTCACCCCCCCCCCCCTCCCCCTCAGCAGCAGCAGCACTGTTACAGCAGTTTTTGAGAATGTTCAATATTGCTAGTTTAATAGGATAGGATAAAATCCTTTTCTTTCCTTCATAGTAAACGGCAAAAAACGAAATACCTACAGCGTTATCGAAATGAAACTGTAACAACATGGCGTAGCCAATGATAAATTCGGTATTCCTTTGTTTTACCACAGTGTTTTACCGACACACTTCATAGAATTTAACGATTTAAGCCACTCTTGTCACTTTGCCAAATGCACAAACTTTTGTTGTACATTTCAAAGCTCATAATTTAAAAACATTTTACATTATTTGACTTTAGGCTACTTATATTGAGAATGAGGGGGTAATTTTTCAGTCAGACGACTATATTTTTATGACGAGATCACCGAAGCTATATCAAAAAGAGTGAATCAAATATTAATAAGTACGTGCGTAAGACGTAGTTATAAGTCTTACGATATTTTAATTAAAAATAATGTTATGGCAAGATGAAGGCACACGAGCACTCAGGTCGCTCCGTAGTGTTACGTCAAAGTCGTAAAATGTCCAGATGTCCTGGTTGTAAAATAACGAGGAAGTAAAATGTCAAGATCCTAAAATAACCAGGTAGTAGAATGTCAAAGTCATAAAATAACCAGGTAGTATAAAGTCAAGGTCATAAAATAACTAAGTAGTAGAATGTCATGGTCGTAAAATAACCAAGTAGTAGAATGTCAAGGTCGTAAAATAATCAAGTAGTAGAATGTCAAGGTCGTAAAATAACCAAGTAGTAGAATGTCAAGGTCGTAAAATATCCAAGTAGTAGAATGTCAAGTTCGTAAAATCAAATTTCTCGATTCGGACCGGGCAAGACTTGGACATTAGTATAGACGGGATATTTTACGACTTAGACATTTCTCGATTTGGACCCGAACGGTAGTCTTAGTCCTTCTGTATTTAGCCCCACTATGATTATTCAGGGCATGTTGTGCCGCGGTCATAAATTCTCGCCGTAAGCGATCCTTTCCACAAGCTTGCGCTCACGCAGTTCACAGCTCTTAGGAAAATACTGCGGTTGTATTGGAGCAAATGAAGTCTGAAGCTGTGTGTCGGTTTTTATTAGCTGATAAAACAAGTTAGATGACCTGCGCCTCTATTCTAGGTGGTAAAATCAAAATCGTATTTGAACTGTTATGGTTTTGTTTTTAACTCGGCCGCCATTACTGTCAAGTAAATAAGAGCTATCAAAACGTTGACAAAGCGATAACAGGGGGCTTAGGTTAGGTTAGGTCAGGTTAGGTTGGACGCATTTTAGTAAATAAATTATACCATGAAATACTTGTGACTTTGCTTGCGTACCTAATAAAATAAAATAATATTTTTTAGTAAAATGGTATTTGTGATATTTACCATTGGAAAATATTATTTTGTGTTTCTTTCTTGCATGCTATATGTTGTATAAATACTATGTATGAATGTCTTGAAAATAAAAAATAACGATACCTGGGATTGATTTCATTTGTTGAATAATGTATAATGATTTATGCCGAAAACGGAATGTGCCTGAACAAGAACATGCCGAAAACGGAATACCTACGTCCAAACAGGAATGTGTCGAAACAAGAACATGCCGAAAACGGAATACCTACGTCCAAACAGGAATGTGCCTAAACAAGAACATGCCGAAAACGGAATACCTACGTCCAAACAGGAATGTGCCGAAACAAGAATGTCCAATCAGGAATACGAGGAAAAAGGAATCAATCCGGATAATAATGGAATTCCCTCTTTCAGAGCTCTATCTCTTAGATGGCCCAACCAATTTATATGAAACCTACCTAATAACCATCTACATAAAAAAACTTACTTTTGAAAAAATTGCGACTGTATTGTATTGTACCAGTTTAGGAGTTACTTAGCCATAGATAGACAAATAGACACCCATATATACATACATACGTTGAACTAAAACCCTTCTCTTTTTGTTGAACGGTATTTTTTAAACGAGCTGTATTTTTTTTTTAAAGTTGAGTATTTGAGAATGGCTCTAACGATTGTGATAAAAATTACCGAATAGAGGTTATTTGGGTTATGAAATCGATCTATCAAGTTGTCGTCTTCGGGAAAATTTGTTTTCAACCCGAGCGACGCTCGGTCTCAGTACTTTGATAGACATTGAGTAAATGGAAAATATTTTGTGGTTCGGAATTTTAAGACAAATTTTATTTTGGGCGTGTGTGTAATGATTTGCATAAAAACCAATAAGCTAATTAAAATTTTACATAAAACAAATTGCATAATTTTCATGTCCATAATTTATTATTATGCATAACAGCGAAATGCATTATTTCAGAAAACATAATGTTCATAAGTTAAAAAGTAGACATTTATAACGTCCTTGATTATTAGTAATTTGGTCACAGTTCTAACCTAATCTAATCTAGAAAGAATAAATAGCCTTAAAATGCAAAACAACAAGAAAATGAACATTATGATTATGAGTGCTATGGACGCCCGATAAAATTGTACAATTTGTTTTTATACCAAACGTTTATTATGCGTTTGAACGTTGTTAAGTAAATGAAATAATTAAATTATAATAAACGTTTTTATGCAAATTAAACGGCACCCTTTTGAGCCTGTTTAGCTTAATATAATAACTGTTGTGTGGTGTCATTATTATCATTAAGCAAAATAATATATAACGTGCAGTAGAGCTAGCTGTTTAATTTTATTAGTCTAGAATAATCCAAATTATTCCAGTTTTTTTCTGAATTTAAGAAATCAATAATTATCCGGGTCTCACACCGATTGATCTAGTCCCAAACTAAGCACTAGGTTTGTACTATGGTACGAGATAACCATATAAATACTTAAATACATACAAAGAATCTAAGACTCATAGACAAATACTCGAGCAGACTCACGATACAAATATTTACCCATATCGATCCCGGAACAGCTAGCTTCTAAGACCCTGTCCAGATGGAGCGTTTTGCGCGCGTGAACACTCGCGCGTAGACACTCGCGCGTTCCCGAGGTACTAGAGCTACACACATCGCGTCCAGATGCTGCCGCGCGTTTGTCTTTGTTTGGAAACGCGCGAGTGTCTACGCGCGAGTGCTCACGCGCGCAAAATGCTCCGCCTTGACAGGGTCTAACTAGGCCAAGGCGTCGTCAAAACGTCTATTTAATCAGAGACTTCATTTATCTTTACATCATTTGCTATTTTTTTTCTGTACATCAGTTTCTTTACATCATTTGCTATTTTTTTTTCTGTATATGAGTTGATAATCTAATTCCAATATTGTCCTTGAAATTTGGTATACGAATTTGACACTTAATTCGAATAAATTAAGTTTTAAATTCGTACCTTTATCAACTCATATGTACCTCTAGAATGTTGTTATTTTAATTAGATATGTTAGTTATGGAGGAACTTATCAACTACTCTTTTTATTTGTTTTATAATCCGTTTTAATATACAAATACATATATTATAATATTTTTAACCGACTTCAAAAAAGGAGAAGTTTCTCAATTCGACTGTATGTTTTTTTTTTAATTAGTATTAATAATTATTTGCTAGGAACAAAAATGATATTATCTCTATCTTCTCCCTAATGGTGAAATATTTATAATATTCAAGATTGGAAAGAGAGCTCACTCAGCATGTAGTGAGAGGTGATTGTAGGCTGGACAAGAAAGTTTGGTCTTAGGATTACAGTCGCAGTCTTTAGATTATATCCTCGAGAATGTAAAAGCCTATGAGCCTTTGAGATCACTTACCATCAGTGTCGCTAGCCAAGATACATTGCGAGGACGTCATCGTCATCGAAAAGGAGATCATTCATATTGGGCCTTTTTCGAAAGTGCCGGCCAAAAAATAAATTTAGTATTGGTCGCTCGAATTAATTATTTTGAGTAACTTTTATTATGGCATGAAAGCTGTTGGGTCATTCTCTGACTTTTTATTTTATGGGTTCTATGACGGCTCATCAATTAAAGTCCGTGACTGTGCTATGAAAAAGTCGATCTTTCGAATCTCTATAAAAAGTCAGGCAATGATCCGACAGTTTTCGTGCCATAATAAAAGTTGTTCAACTTAAATAATTCTAGCGATGTACACCAAAAATTTATTCTAGCCGGCACTTTAAAAAAGATGCCCAAAAATGTAAACTATGAAGGATGAATGTTCTCCTTTGTAGGATTGCCGTGAGCTGGCAGACGGTCGCTTTGAGCGGTTATATGAGTTTCATCTATTTTAACAGTTTTCGATTATCGTTTACGTTAGCATTATACATCTTGTCTAAGGCCTCAGGTGGCGTTTGTTTTCTCCTTACGATCACTACATTATTATAAAACAAAGTCCCCCGTCGCGTCTACCTATCGGTATATTCGTGATAATCTCAAAAACTACTGAGGGCCCAGACAAGATGCATTACGCTTACAAGCGTTTCTATTCGTTTCGTTTTTAAACCAATCGCGTCACTGGTAGATGACGTGATACGAAAAGTCACGTGATCTACCAGTGAAGCGATTGGTTTAAAGAGGAAACGAATAGAAACGCTTGTAAGCGTAATGCATCTTGTCTGGACCCACTGAACGGATTTTGATGCGGTTTTCATCATAAGGTAGATCATTTTACACAGATAATAAATTTTTATTTATAAACGAGTATTACGAAAAACTTACATAAAGAGAAAAGCAAATCAAGGACGGATCGCAAGTAAAGAATAAAATACCTAATTCATAATAGAGGTATGGCTTTATTACTAAGAATGTATATTTCTGTGATGCTTATCAGAATATTTAGGCAGCTCCTTTATTCCCGGAAGTGCTAGAAGATTGTTTCCGTGTTTGCGTTTGTCGGAACATCAAAGTGTCACTGAAACAAATTTTGCTGAAATTCCCGTCCAAAACCTTAAGCGTTTACTTTAATTTTACAATAAATCATCCATTTTGATTGTTCAAGGACCATCGAAAATTGTTGGTTGAACTTTTAATAAGGTTTTCAAGTTGCTTGAATATTATGAAATAAGAAATTTTGTAAGGTACCAGGTTTTTTACCTGACTTCAATTGCTATTGGCAGATGTAGACACTACGTTTAAACAAACCTAACAAAAAGCACGCTTTTAAAAATCAGAGACTGTTGCTAACCAAACTTAAATCGTTATCTGAAATGACCATTCAAAATGATAAATGATGAAAGAAACGTATAGATGATTTTCAAATGCCTACCTATTCAATGATACCCCGCTTTATACTTCGTCGATTTTCTTTTTTTCTTTTTTACATTATGGCGTTTATTTGTGACGCTCTAGAAACTAAACGCGTGGGCCGATTTTGATGATTCTTATTTCAATCGATTTGTCTTTTTTTGAGTGTCACTTGAGATACAACGGCAATCAAAATTGAATATGACGGCAACCAGACGCCATATTGTAAGAAAAAAAAAAGTCAACAAACCAGACGGGTATCATATTCAATGGAATAGGTATTTAAAAATCATCTGTAGGTTTCTGTCATCATTTTTCATTTTGAGTGATCATTTAGTATTTATAACCATTTAAAGTTGGTAAACAACAGTTGGGATTTTTATAGCTGTTTTTTGTTAGATTTGCTTTCAAAACACAACTAATACTAATTTAATTAGTAGGTTCATGAGCTAGACTTAAAATTTATATCCTACGGCGATAATTACTTCCCATCAGGTAACCCTTAGCTCGTTTCCCTCCCTCTCTTATAAAGATAAAGATAAAGATACAGACAGATATAGACATTTATTCACAACAATACCTACAAGATTACATTAAATAGATACAAAAAGAACAAAACACAGAGAAATTGTTGCGAAACGGTCCCAACTCAGCATTCGCTAGCCGTAAAGCCAGCACCGGTCTTCCGTTGGAACCGCTTGGTGAAGAGACGGAAAGTGACACACTTAACACAAAACTAAATTACGAGAAAAGGAAAAAAAAACAATCATGGAGATAATCTCCAGAACAAATCTTATGAAAAACATCTGCCTACAGTTTGGTAAACGTAGAGCCACACCACATGCCTTTCAGTTATATATTAATCACACCATATTGTCTTCCTGCCGTCTTGCGTAATAGCCAATAGGGGCCGGCCGCACGGTCCGGCGACCTTGTCAGCGCAATCATTGACTGATTTGGTCCATCCTAGTGGCTCTTGCAGAGATGCCACAAATAGTGGTTTTGCCAATATCGAGTTGGTATTGAATATTCGACCATGCTTTTGGCCGAAGCGCCGAACATTCTTATTATTAAATGTATAAATTTTGCTATTCCACCCGTGCGGTTGCCGAGTTAGAATAGTGCCACTCCATGTCTTCCCGTGGATGTCGTAAGAGGTGACTAAGGGAATAAAGGCTTGTAGTACTCGGAATATAGGCTTGTAGGCGATGGGCTTGCAACTGTCACTAATGCGCTGGTAAACATCTTAGCCTTTTTGTGCGAAATATGGTTGCAGAATTATCAACAAGTTTTTAGCAGTGACCGGACCCGCTTACCGTAATACCGCTTAGCGCTGATTTTTATAAATCGTCATATTCCGGTAAGCGCTTAATCGGGTTACACATTAGACTTACCGCTTACCAGTATCAAAACCCCCGAATGGGTTACCGCTTAAAATGCTGACTGAATACCTTCAAGCAATTTTAGTTCTTAGACGAACTATGTACGACATATTATTAAACCGCTTATAACTCAGGCGGCGCGCGTGCTTCAAGGTCACAGTGGTATGAGACGCGCGCTGGAAGGGAGCGAAGGGGTTACCTTAACCCAAACGGTAAGCGCTTAATTAAACAAATATTTAATCCAGCAACATTCAGTAAGCGGTTACCAAAGGGTTACGGTTAGGGTATCCCGGCTTATTAGGGCTACCTAATCGTTGGGTAAGCCGGTCAAGAGGTTACCGAAACGATTGGCTTATCATATGAACGGGTAAGCCGTTTGAACGGCTTAAGCAAAGGAAAGGGTTTTCCGGTCCCTGGTTTTTAGAGTTGTAGGTAATTCTGTAGCTCTGCCTACCCCACTCTGGGAACGACTGTTACGTTACGCATTACTTGTTAATTATTACATTAAATTGTGTTCCTTGTGTGCCAAAAGCTTATTTATAAATTTGACATACATTTTGTATTAATGTGTGTTTCTCTTATTTGCTATTCATTATTTGGCTGAATTAGTACGCAATATTCGGCCGAATATCAAAAATACTCGTTACATAAAATAGGCGAATAGGCCGAATAGAGAATTGTAACCGAATATTCGTGGCGTCTCTAGTTTCTAGTACGTAAGTGTAGTTGGCAATCCCCTTTATATCTCGAAGGAACATTCCAGTGTTTAACATAAGCTGAATACTGAATACCAAATAATGAAAATACCATGTTAGCTTTATTTCATAAAACCCTGTCGCAGTAAGTAGCTAAATGAATAATTCAGGAGTGATTTCTTTCTTTTACATTGACGCTGTGGTTGTCATTGGTTCAATGGTACCTAAACATAATATAAAGTAGTTATGACATGCACCTAGCTAACAAGGAAAGGTACCCAACAGTCCGGCTCCGATTTGCTTTATTTTGATATAATGTGAGAGAGTAGTCTAATATAACAGACACGTATTTGTTTTAGCTGCCTAATCTCTACCTGTTGTGTGAAATTATCCTCCAAAGTACTGAAAACGTAAAAAAAACATACATACCTAATTTTTAGGGTTCCGTACCTCAAAAGGTGGTCCAGCAATGTACGCAGGTTTAAACCTAGGGCGATTGTGCCGCTGCACCGAACCGCGGCGTTTCGGGGTAGTTTCAAGTTCGCGGCGTCCAAGTGCTGGAATGATCTCCCCCCTCCCATCCAAGGAGCGCCTAGCAAGTACACCTTTAAGCGTAAGCTTAAAGGCTATTTGTTGACGCTCCAAAAGTCATAATTTCCCAACCAGCACTTTGTCCTTAAATTATAGTTTAGTTTTTATTGTTTTTCTTTTGTTTTTGTTTGTTACTTAAATTGTGCCAAATTGTCGATGCTGTATACTGGCTAAGTAGGTATTTCTATTTTACATATTAGGTTTCTTTAAAGTATTTGCATGTAGTTTTTGTATTTATTCTGTCACTAACTATAAGTATTTGTTTAATAGTATATATATTTTTGTATTACCTACACTATTTATTCGTTTAACGTACCGTCCGTCTGTCACAAACGGAGCTGGCTGAAAATCAGCGCTGCAGGTGTTTGACACCTCAGCATTATGCTGAGCCAGTGTCCAATTCACTGCCGCGAAGACACACTCACTACTCTTTTTATTGCTGTTTTCTGTTTTTAATTTTTTATTATTTCTGTGTGTTTTATGTGTGTAGTGAATAAATGTATTTTTCTTTTCTTTTCTTTCTTTTCTTTAAAAGGAAAAATTGGAACCCTTATAGGATCATTGTCCGTCTGTCTGTCTGTCTGTCAAGACCCTTTATGTCGAGAACGCGTTGAGGTATCGAGTACGTAATACCGTCTTATACTACAAATATAGGAAAAAATCGGAAAACCCAACATTTTTAATTAAATCACAAAAAACAGGGTCTTTATGCAAGGAACGGCGGTGGTGTAAATTTTGTCATCCACGGAACCCTCGGTGGGCGAGTCCAACTCGCCTTGTCCGGTTTTTTCATAATAATTACAATGTGTTTCAAAATTTTGGAAATCGGACGTGATGTAGGGCATGTGAAACATTATCGGCCGGAGCTAATCGGAATGGATTTTATACTACGGGTGTATAAAATGCGAATAAACGATCCTGACAACGTCATACTTAGAGGAGAAAATAGCGTTCATGAAATAAAATTCGATGAAGGTTAAATTCGATTAAATGAGTTACCGATATAAGCGGCATTTCACAATCCTCTTTAATTAAAGCAGCGGTAGCAATTACGTCGAGCGTTTTTATCTGTTTATTACTTTTATTATAATATTTCAAGTATCACTTAATCCTACTAAATAAATAGACATCTTTAATGCCATTACGGAACCTTATCACCTCATATTGTTTTACGGCCATGGCGAAGAATTCATAACAGGCCAAATTAATAACCTTCCCGTAACTTATAGTTGCAATTAAAACCCCATTTCGCGCTCCGGTGGCCGAAAAAGTAATTTATCACCTTGGTCCTAAAATATTGTATCTCTTGCCAGCGGTAAAACTAACCTGATTTATGATAAGTTGACCTAAAGCGGGTAAAAAATTTATTATCGTGTTAATTGATAGTTTATATTTGTTAAAGCGAACGTTTATCTGACCTAGGTAATTTTATTTACGCTTTGGAGTTTGATTTAATGGAGATTTTAATAAATATTAAATGCACGGTACGTGGGATCTGAGACCCGAGGGGCTATTGCCTAATACACTCGCAATTGCAATCGTTTTCATTTTGAAAATCGAAGGCTTGTCTGCATACAAAATGATAACAATTGTTCCACTTTAAAGCGATTGCGAGTGCGTTAGACAATAGCGACGCCGTAGACTAATGAATTCTCAGGACTACAATCGTAAGACTCCAAATGCGTGGCCAGCCCTGAGGAGGACTAAAATAGAATAAATAAATAAATATCAGGGGACAATGTCACACCAATTGACCTAGTCCCAAACTAAGCTCTAGGCTTGTAATATGGGTACTAGACAAAGATATAGGTAAATACTTATATAGAGAAATATTTACTTAAATACAAAGAAAACATCCATGATTCAAGAACAAAATATTCGCGCTCATCCCGCCCTTACCGGGATTTAAACCCAGGGGGGTTACCATGACATACTAAGACAGTTCAGGGTAGTGATTCTCTCAAAAGCAAAGGTGAGCGAATGCAGGAGTGAATGTCCAAGCGGCGAGTTTAAGTAGTCCCTTCAGAGCGAGCAAAACACATTTTAGCGCGTGCATTCTCAATTAGGCAGCCTTATACGTTCGAGAAGCCATGCTGCCAAATTGAATACACGCGCTGAAATGTGTTTTGTTCGCTTTGACGGGACTACTTAAACTCGCCGCTTGGACATTCACTCCTGCATTCGCTCACCTTTGCTTTTGAAAGAATCACTACCCAGTTTAGGTTAAGAGAAAGGGACAGAGCTATAGCAGTTACATAGCTCCGTCCCTTTCTCTCAATCTAAACTGAACTGCTTTAGTAAGTCATGGTAACCCCCCAGGATCGCTAGCTTTGTAGGCAGCGTCACTACCAACTAGGCCAGCGCGTCGTCTAAACTATATGCCTCTATGCTAGTAATTTTACCGGTTGTCTTATCCCCACCACGGAACACAATAATTCAAACACTGCTGCTTGGTGGAGGATTTTTTCATAATGTATATCAAAATCGTGTAGGAGCCGTTTAGAAGAGGATAAAGGTAAGGTTAAATATAGGCCTTGTAGCCTGAAAAAAATGTATTCTATTATATTATATTCTATTCTATTCTATTGAAATAATAAATATAGTTACTATAACAACCGCCGTAGAGACATAGATAACTCGTTCCTTTTGAAACATGTGTATATAAAAAATCCTCAATAACGCCCTGTTTACAGTTAAGTGCAAGTGTAAAGTTCATACATTTGCTACTTGCCACTTGACGGCGAATGTATGAACGTCACACTTGCATTTAAAAAAGTGTAAACAGGGCCGATAGACTTAATCGTCATTATTTAACTCTGGGGCCCTAATATGGCTGCGTTTATCGCGTGACAAAGTTTGGATAAGGCATCCGTCATCTTCTGACACGTAAATAAGTACGAGAGTGACGGATGCTTTATCCACATTTGATACGCGATATACCTAGACTCAGCCATATTAGGCCCACTGAGTGCCGTAAGTCACTTAAGCCGCATTTCACCAAACTGGAATAAGACTTACTCCGAGATTAGTCTATACAAATTCGGCGTTTAATGTAGGTATTATAAGACCTTATTCTCGCTTGGTGAAATCCGCCATTAGTGTTTGTTATAACGCGCTGCGAACATTAAATAATTAAATCCTCCAAATAGGCTCTTATGTGGAGACAAGAACGGATTAGATAGTTTATTAGTTGAATAAAAAGGCAATATACCTACTAATTGCCATTTTATCAATTTGTTTTTCTATTCTTTCATTATGTCGAAAGAAAAGGAAATAACTATAGGTATTTGAATCACACGATTGAAAAATAGCTTAAGTACCTAGTTGTAATTTTAGGGTTCCGCAGTCAAACTAGGGACCATGCCCGTCATGCCGCCATGTCAGTCTGTATGTCTGCCTGTCTGTCTGTATGTATGTTACACTCACTTTTTCCCAGAAACCATGAAAGTCACAAAGCTGATATTTTTTACACATAATATAATTATATAATATACATAATGTTTTTAGGGTACCTACGGTACTACAGTAGTATGGAAGGTACCCGAAATAAAATGTAATGCAAGATTCTAAATAAATTATGACGGACGGACGGACGGACGGACGAGCACCGAGCATAGCGAAACCATAAGGGTTCCTAGTTTGACTTTGGAACCCTATAAATGGGCAATTAGCTAACCATATTAACTTATACGAATGGAATAAACGTGTAATAAAATTTCAACAATACTTGTACCTTCTGCTAATCAATACGCGTAACTCGGGAGCTGGCTTAGGGAATTTCACTCTGCTGTTGTGCTGTCTGTCTGTATATCTGTTTGTGGCTCCGTAGCTCTTTAATGCGAGAACCAATTTGGATGCGGTATTTTTAATTTGAAAGCAGGTTTTCTAGCACTGGTTCTTATCTAGGTTTGATGAAAATCGGTTGGGCTGTTTAAGAGATATCAGCTCAGGGGCTCAGGGGTCACCATTATCTCGTGGGGTTTTATTTATCTAAAAGTTATCTTTATGATCTACTTAGTTTAACGTTATAAATTCAATTTAAAAAAAATACAGGTACTGTCATCGAAATGCGAGTCGACGGTAAAAAGTCATCTAAAGTACTAATTGCTTAAACATCATAAAAAAAACTTCTCCGGCCTTTCAGCACTGGCTGGGGTAGTACCCGCGGGAGTTTTTAACTTCATTTATAACAAGGGGTATTGGTGTTTTTAGCCGGTGCGAGCCCGGCAGTACCTGGGCCCTCCATTCCCAGGTCTCCGGAAGGGGTTTTCATCTCTGCCCCTTTCAAATGTAATATTCAATATCCTGCTAACTAAAGCAAGGACTTCTTTGTCGTTGGCCCTTCAGGAGACAACCAAAAAAAAAAACATAAAAATGCTTTGACAACATTAACTCTGGTGACTTTGTGCAGGAAAATATTGATGTGTCTGGTTCATAGAACTATTTCAAACAAACTTATTATAAACTCACACTCTCAAATTTATTTATTGATCTATTATTGATCATAGCATCTTAAAATAATTGAGTAAGGTAAATTATATGTATCATTTTGGAAATTAGTGGCAACATTTCACATTGACTCCCAAGCACATTCAAATCACAAGCTAACCGAAGCACATCACTTCACTTAAATTCCAAGTACCTATTACGTAACATTCAGGCCTATCATGTCCAGTGCCAGGCTACATATCTTCTATCTAAAGTGAGCCTGGTTTCGATAGTAAGTCAAATTCTGGGCATGCAATGTGTTAATATAGTTTGCATACATTGTTGATTATAATTAGAGGGTAATCGCACCGTCTGTTAGGCTGCGGCTCCACTGAGGCGGAGACGAGCGGAGTTGAGCGGAGCGGAGTTGTGAAAAGAGCTAAGTGATTCCACTGAGGTGGAGACGAGCGGAGCTGAGTGGAGTGATTACAATGTATTAATGCAGCTACGTCTCCTCTCCGCTCCGCTCGTCCCCGCTTGACTGTTTCCACTGAAGCGGAGCGGGGACTAGATGTGGATTTCAACTAATATGATTGGTCGATTCCTACACGTCTCCTCTCCGCTCCGCTCATCTCCGCTTGTTTGTTTCCACTGAAGCGGAGCGGGGACGAGATGTGGATTTCATCTAATTTGATTGGTCAATCCCCACACGTCTCCTCTCCGCTCTGCTCGTCTCCTCTCCGCTCTGCTCGTCTCCGCCTAAATGGAGCCGCACCCTTAGCAGGAGATCATTACTATTCATTTTGTGTGAATAAACTTGGTGGGTACACAGAGGTATGGAGATTGGGCTATATTCGGGACGAAGGTGGAAGTTTTGACGTCAAGAGAGGTCATAGGTGCAGATTATTGACTTAATACTGAGGGAACTTACAAGTGAATCACTTAAAGGCGCGGAGGAGGAGTAGAGGATCTTTCAAATTAAAGCTAACATATTATTGCACTAATTACAACAGTACTGGTATAAGGGAAAAAACCACAGCGCTGAATCAACACAAAATTGACACCGGTAAGAAAATAATTATAGTGTGACTATTTGGAATGTAAAAATTAACCAAAAAACTAGGACAAATCGAACTAAAAATATAGAAATACTTAAATATGTGCGAATCTGTGAAGCTTACACAAAAAAACCGGTCAAGTGCGAGTCGGACTCGCGCACCGAGGGTTCCGTATTGAAGATAATATGCTTGGTAACCGCAAAAGAAAATACTCATTTTGTTATAAGCTTTATTTTCGAGGCAATAAGGTCGATTTTGACTAGCCTAAATTTTAATACAGATTTTCTTAGTTTTTTTGTTATTTCTCAAAAACTGTAAATAATGAACACTTTATTTTATTTTTTCCAGAAAATATAAGTAATTATCTATACGTCAGGATTTTTTTCAGAATTTTTGATTAATAAACTTCGGAGATAAGGGGGGGGGTCATTTTTTGTACATTTTTGGCTATAAATCAAAAAGTACATCACAGAAAATTGAAAAAAAAATAGTTTTGAAATGTGCAGATTAAGACCTTTTATATGATACTCCATTTGCTATAATCGAACCACTTTCATTTTTGAACCCCCCATTCTAGACCCCTTTTCAATTATTAATAAAATTAATTTCATTTTTTTTACTACAAAAAGATGCGGGCAAGCAAGTTGTACAACTATGCCAAATTTCAAGTTGATAGCATTTGTAGTTGCTGAGAAAACCTGCTGTGACATACAGACAGACAGACAGACAACGAAGTCTCACCATAAGGGTTCCTTTTGTACCATTTTGGTACGGAACCCTAAAAACGTAATAAAGAAAGAAAAAAAAATGCAAAAACACATAGGGCGTAGATAATAAAAACAAAAAAAAAGAAATAATAGACGCCTACATTGACAAATTGTTTCATATTAATCAAATAGATGCTCAATGATATGCAAATACTTACGCGAAACAGTATCATGAATATCATGATTGATTTAAGATATACGAATTCATCCAAAACATCTGTTCTTTCTTCAAAATACCCAATTTTCTGCAACAAGCATCAATACATCACATATTACACAAAAACCTGCAGCAATTCCTCTTTCGTAAGCGCAGCGATAAATGATTTGATCGGACACAATGGCCTGTTATGAGTATACATTCGGTTCAATAGAATAATTTGATTTATCCTCTCCAGCAATTGTAATGCTTTGACCCATTGGACTCTGTGTCTAGGATAAAGAGGTAGGAATAACGGTATGAAAAGACGTATTCTGAAAGATTGTATTAAGCAGTATGTTAGGTTTAAATTCTGCAAGTCAGTTTGATAACAATTTTCGTTAATGTGGTAAAATTCTAAATAAAAAAGGTATAGCCGATGGTTATACAATAGTTATAGTATCTACGGGCCCGTTGTTTGAACAGTAGTTAAACATACTAATGGTTAAAAATCGTAATTTATAAATCGTTAAATTTGAACCAAATGTGTCACATTTTTGATTCGGTTTTCGAATTTTAATCATTAGTTTAGTTAAATACTGATCAAGCAAATCGCTCTAACTGCCGCACTCAGAGACGTCAATTAAATTTAATGCTTGATTAAAATTGCTGCTGTCACTTTCTTTGCTACAGCAATAGAATAAGACAACACGCCACTAAACCAGCATTAAATTGCGGCAGTAAGAGCAGATCTGATGGCACATTGATCTCCGTTCATCTTACTTTCTACTAATATTATAAATGCGAAACTTTTTGTGTTTGTGTGTTTGTTACTCCTTCACGCTGCAACCCTACCATGGATTAACAAAATTTTCATCCCGGAATCATTAATAAAATATTGAAAGAATAACGATAATCGAAATCTACGACGAGGTCGCGGGCAGAAGCTAGTAATATTTAATTCACAATCCCAACACGTCAAAAATATCTGCACGACTCTCTGTCTTTGACAGTAATATACTGCGTGACATGATGGCTGTACCGATTTTAATGCGTTTTACTGAACTTAATATAGACCCAATGGAACTGGGTTGAAACTCGTTAGTTTAGTTTCCAAAAAAAATACAGTCGGCACCAAATTCTCGTCTTAAAAATGAAGTTTCACAAAAAACATAATTTGCAATTACAGTAAAAAGTATACAGTTAAACTCTCCCTAACTCGGTTAACTCACTCGTATTGTTTGACCCAGTTTATAATCTCACTGAATAATCCTTTTCAGATTTTATCTTACATACCTATTTCGAGTATTTTAATGTAATCTCGATGTTTTCAGTGTTTTAAAGGTTCAGGGCCACGGCCCACCGGGTAGTCTGCTACGTTGCGATAAATTTAAATTAATACGGGCGATAAAATCTGCTTTTCAACCGCTAACCAAAAATAAAGGAGTTATAAGTTCGCAGTAACTTTGACTGTGTTCTTTTCATAAAAAATAATAATTTATACGCTCTTTTTGTACGGTAAAAGCAAACGAGCACCAAGACCACCTTCTAGTGCATTTTGAAGCCCATAGATATTTTAAATCTTAAGATTGCAAACTCTCGAGACTGAAAATGCCAACCATAAGAACTTAGGATGGAATCTATACTACAGTAATTTTAACGGTTGTCTGACCACTGCACCGGAACGCAGCAATTCAAACACTGCTGTTTTGTGGCAAGTGAGGTGACTCGTATGGTCAGATAGTGGTAGCGAACCGGACGGATCCTGCACAAGATCCAACCACCACTAAAATCAGGCAGGGACATTTGTCAAACTGATGAAACGGGTCTATTCCGTTTGGCCAAAATATAAGCCATTAAATGATAGTCTATCTAACGTAATAGACGTAACAAGCGGGTTCGATAAACCGTATATGAAGCAAAACTAATACAAATTGCTTTTTGGGAAATATCAATTTGGGAAATGATACTTTTGACCAAAAAATATTTGGCCAAATTGCAGGCTCCCTGCTAAAACACATACACAAATACGCAACTCTAAGTAAAGGCCCATCGTAATTTTGTACGTGTTTCATACACAAAGATTTCTGTTATGTTACTAGGTCATCATAAACATCGTGCGAATACAAATTGTTTCGGAGTCCTAAAGCCGCGAAATGGGAGCGATCCCCGCGATATATCGCCCTTAACTTACCCCAAATTACGTGGCTTAGGGGTTCCTTTTATGACATTTAAACATGAAACTCTAAAAGGCATAAGAACTATGGGATTTTAATCCCCAACGCAAATATTTGTGTTTGTTTGTGGAATTGTAACTTCAAAACGGGTGGACCAATTCTGATACGGTTTTTTTAAACAAAGCTAATTTAATCTGGTAGAGAGAAACATCTAAAAGAACGCTTTGACAGTGTGTTAAACAACTCATATTGGACCAACTGCCGTGAGATACATTGTTAGTTGATATGATCTATAAATAACAGAAAGCAAGTTTTGAAAACAAGACTGCATGTTTTGATTATGTCGTCTAGATATTTGTTATGTACCTACCGTTTATATTTATTATTATGTACATTGTTTATTCCGTTTTTTAAACTCAACTGTATTGTTTTTAATATACTGCAAAGAAGGTTGCTAATTGCATAGTATAGGTATAAGCATTTTAAATCTTATACGGTTACAAAAAGAGTATAGACTGCTTCGACTACTATATTGCAATCAATTTTGTTTTTTGATATTATGGCAATAATTATTATTGTCGTCTATAATAAAGGTTTTAATAACCTTATTAAATTACCGATTCCATTACCTATTACCTTACACAGATGCCTTGAATAAATTATTTTTTGTAAAACCATCAGATTTCCCAATACTTCGACATAATTGAATGCCTTTTAGGAACGAAATTAAATTTTACGGTGGATCGAGCGCCTGTAGAATTGACACGCATCCATGCTCATAAGACGTCTAGGTATCGACTTATGCGTTAGTCACACATAACGGAGACATCTTAACAAAAAAAAGTGTTTTATAATAGTTATTTATGTGACTGATGCATAATGAGAGGCATTAATGAACGAGTTTGGTTTTATTTATTTTTTAATGAAATTACACGAGTGTTTTAACTAATTATGCGTACAGTCGCATACATAACTTTATCTACATGCATATCATAAGTTTTCTACAATAATGATGTGAGAAACCTGCATTTCGTTGCCCTGTATCTTAATATTCACATTAAAGTATCAGTGACCAATACTTTAAAGTGTACATTAAGATGCAAATACATCGCTAACAGATACTTTAATGACATGTAATACTTTAATGTTAACATTAAAGTACAAACACACATACAGGTTTCTTAATATAGGCCTTTTGCTTATCGTTTCTGAACACAATATTATAGAAAAGTTATCGTAATTACTTGGTAAAACTTTTTTGCTTTGGATATGGTATCGTAATAGATCTTATTTACTTGACAGTGAGGCGGTTAAGTAAGAAACAATACAATAACCTCATGTCAAAGGTAATATGGTATTACCGAGCAGAATAGAGCCCTATGCAATGATAACACCAACAGTATTTACGATATCAAAACAAGATGGCCAAGATATATTATTATCTAACAACGCTCGTAAAATTTTTACCCATTTAATTTTCCTCTTCCCTTACCTTGCTTAAATTTAAACGTGTAACATTTCCTATTACGCCGTAACATCCACCATTACATAACGGAAATCCCCGACCGATCCCTTAAACCCTTTAAACGAGATGAATAACCACATTACTTACGCAAAACCATTTTTAACTGGCGGTACCGAAATACCTCGCCGAAAACACCGGGATGTTTCTTATTCGCTCGTTCGAAAATAGCGATTTTGTTACTCTCAATAAAACTTTGAGGAACAGTAGGTTCTAAAGAGTAAGTAACGTTAACATACCTATAGCCATAGATAACATAATTATGTATAGGGTGCCTCTGACTCTGATCGATTCTACTCGCTAAACTGAACTACTTTTATTCTGCAACATTCAAAAATAACTTAAGTTTAGATAGTGTAAGTGTGATAAGTACAATCAGTGTATATAATCATGGCCATATAATCAATATCTGGAAGGGCTGAAGGAAAATAGAGAATTAGATCGCGTACATTGAAAATTAAATTTAACTTTCTACCACTCCAGGTCCCCCTGGACCTGGGTGGTATGCGTAAATGCATTTCCCCAGCGAGAAAAAAAAAGGTCATGATGTTGTCCAGGCGCGAAGCGCCTAAATGACGGACATCGCTTTTGTTCCTAAATGTATATAAACACAAAATGTTTATGGTTTTTAATTTTTTGCGTAAAAAATTAAGCCTCAAGATGATTAAGCTATTTCGATAAGAAATTATGCAAAATGATATTATTACAAATGATTTTATGCAATCCAACAGTGAACCGTGCATAAGAGCTATTGTAACGTTGACAATATGATAACATGTCAAAAGTGATATGGTTTTACAGAGTAGAATAAAGCCCCAGGACGTAACATTGGCATTACTTCGAACTCATTAGTTTCTCGTTGCTCGCAGGCAGTTACATAAATTCACGTCGTCGCCTACCTATTTAATGAGCGATGCTTGTTTACTAGCGGTTAAGTAATGGAGCAAGTACTGCCCTTCGCATACCGGAACAACATTAGTACACTGGCGTTTGAACGTGACTTTGTTTACGGGGAAGTTGTTTATCCTTTTCGTTGAGTGGTTTTACAGGTCATGGACTATCTGTGCGCTGAATTTTGTCTAAATCTCTTTAGCTGTTTATGTGTGATGAAAAACTAACAGCAAACATTGCCGACCGATAATATTAAAAATAATACGTTTCGTTCGCTTTCTTGAAAATGAATATAATACAAAAAAATGTTAACATAAATTTGTTAGAAGATACGAAATGTTTGGCATCTTAATAAATAAAGCAAGGTGCATTTTGTTTACATAAAACTGAAAAAGTAATTGGTAATGCAAAGTCATAAATTTTTTATTAATCCTAAATCAAATCAGCCTCAAAACCTTAATCGAGTATTGAAAATCAAAGTTTTCACTCGTTCCTCCTGTCTTGCATAATTCAATTCAAATTTTCATTTGCTATTACGCCTACCACAGATCCAAAAAACCCAAGTTGAAACACAATCCCATTTGATTTTCAATCATGATGGCATTGTTTTAAACTCACCACGACGAGAATTTCTAGTGCGAGATACGTCGGTTTTGTTCTAAAGTGTAACAACATTAAAGAGGGCTACAGTTTCAGTCCCCTGTCAGTCATCGTTCACAAAAAGGTATGACAAGGACTGATATAATAATGTTATAACGTTAGTTTTAATCTAATTCTTGTTTGGAACAAACTTTTAACAGCTTACACCCACATTATAAACTCTTTATTGCGGCTTTCGTTACTTAAACAATTTGCGGGTTGGGTGGTTCTTCGGTGTTTTGAGATAAACTGACAAGTTAAGGAATCAGTTAAGTTTTTTTTTGTGATTGTGTTTTCATTACAATCTATCTTCAGCGAATATTCAGAAGTTATAGATAAGGGCTTGTGCTGTACTCTTTACACTAAGGAGCCTGTCAATTAATACTCTCTCACGGTATGTCTTGTGGGCTCTTTCTTTTTAACCTTCTAAACTGGCTTTGTAATTAGGTTTCACGTCAATTTGTTGGAATGATGTGCGATTTCTTTGTTGCTTTGGTTCTCTCTACGATTTCTTCACAGTTTTAATGTCAAGCTAATGATGCAGTCTGTAGTGTATAACTACTTGTCTCGTTGTATACGTCACTGGCGCTCGGTGGTGGGGGCATTCATAGCCCGACCGGCGAGCGGTGTGGTTGCGGATGTGTACTTATCGAGCCGTTTGCAGTTATACCTACCTAGACCTGCCTGGATCATAATATAATGAACTGGGACACTACATGTGGCGACGAGGTAAAGAACGTGAGTAATGTATTCTTGTTTCCAAAAAGGAAAAAAAATTGAGGGTGGATTCATGGTTCAAATTATGAGTTCATCTTTGTCGTACTTCTATTAGCTTAGAAAATTGCGTAAACAAACTGATACACACTAAGTCCAACTACTTAGTCCAATCCAAATAAGGTGCCAGCTAATAGGTACTCACCAAAACAAAAGTTGTTCATTGTTGTGTAGTTGTTATCGGCTTAAACTAATAACTATAACTATATTGTTGTGACGACTACAACTAGATGTACTAAGTACCTACAACGGAAAAAAAATAGAACAAAAAAAAAAACACGGAGGAGGGAAACCCCTTGAGTTTCTCATAAGCTGTCAACTGTGCCAGGTTATGCAATACACAATAAACAATTTAATCGAACGCCCAATGGGGATAAAAGGTACATCGATAACAACACTAAGGTGTGATACTTTCCCAAAAAAGAAATTTACAAGGGTGAATGTTTCAATCGTAAATACATGCGTACTGGTTCCATTGTTACATTTTTGTTGGTACTGTAAACAATACGAAGACATATAATTATTCACCTGTCTATACGTTTACAATATAACAATAATAAAATAACCACCATAGCTTCTGTTATCCAACTCTGTTATCCACCAGCTAGCCTGACACCATGGCGATAAATTATGTGCATTGAATAATATTAATTTCTCACACAAGTATGATGCAATGTGTGTATTTCCAATATCAGTGTTTCCGTATGAGCATTTAATCCTGAGCACTACTGGTTCATTTGTTTGATCTGTTAACCAATACTCAACTTTATGTTAAGTAAGTCAATAACAGAATAATTAGGAGTACTATCTACCCTATTGGCTTGAGAATAAATTATAAAAAACCAATTATATGTACCATTAAATTGGAAAACTGTGAGGCAGTTGAATCTGGTAATTTCCTTAAAAGTATGGGACTGGTGCCACATTTTAGTGAGTATGTAACTCCTCAGCCTATCAAAGTGTACTACAATAAAGTGCACTCATAAAATGGTTGAATGAAAATTAATAGGGGTCCATGCTATCACAAGCTGCGCCACCTATCAAGTCAGGAATAGTGATAACACAAATGTTGTTTGCAAGACAAACAATTAAAGAGTAACTTTTCTTATCCAATTGTTGGCATTCTAACAGTGTAATGTGTCAAAGTTTTAATTTGATGTTCTCAGTTGGTACTTACAATGTAATGTGCCAAAGAAGTAGATTGATGCTATCAGTTGATACTAAATAACTATGTCGGAGATCCGAGGAGTCGATATAATTATTTATACCATAATATCAAAAAATCGAGCACTTGATAAAACTATATTCCATGATATTCACTTATCGAGAAATAGATATAACTTTGCTCCATGATATCAAAGAATCATCACATAGAATAGGTAAATTCGTTGGTTTGACCGTGTAGCAACGGAATAGCTGTATAAAACTTTGCTGTATAGTGTGTTACCTATTTGTTATTATTAATGCGTAGCTGTGTATGTAAGTACGCAAGTTTAACACTGAACATTATACTTTTACGAAAGTTTACCAATGTAAACCAATATTATGTATGTGACTGTGCATTTCTGAATACAATCTTGTGATGAGACTGGGAACTTAGACCGCGGACATTGATAGAAGTTGAGCGTTTGACCGTTTCGGTCTTGATGGCGCTAGTGGGCGCGCGCCTTTATTTCGCTCTATTGAAGAAACTAGTAGTGATTTTTATTTATGAGAAATAATAAATAATGTATGTAATTAATGTTTTGTAAACATCGCCTGGTCTGTGGGTTTTGCAAAGGTGAACCAAAAAAAAAAAAACCCATAAAAAAAAAAGTGGATATGTCATCGGCGTCATCGCTGAATAGTTCCAAATACTTACTGGGTTAAATATTATTGGTAGAGAGGGGCTATTAATTTCATTTAATACCAGCCATGGCGAATTTGAGTTGTGCATTGGTAGTAGTAAGAATTTAATTTATAATAAGAATTTAATATATTATTAAATTGCGTCAGACAAAATTGAGCTATGTAAATATCTGGAAAAAGGGGTTTGTGTTTAAAGAAGCGGTAAAGATATAGTCAACAGTACTTAGTTGTTACCGCGTCCGCATCTGCATAGATATAGGTATTGTATGAGTATACAATCAGTACATCAGTAATGATTTGATAGTTGATAGTTGATAGTTGATAGTTGATATTTGTTAGATTCTTAAGAGAAACACTGATTGCGGTGTATGATTTATTGATAGCCAAGGTGCTATACACAGTACTAGCTAGGAGCACGCATTAACGTAAACTAAGTAATAAAACAAGGATTAACGTAAATGTGCTTGTAAAGCAATAAGTTGAAAGACTTTGAATTACTTAGCTGACGCGTGACATGTGTGTGTATGTTTGTATCGTACATATTCCCGACCATCAGGGAGATAGGGATGCTGTGTTCTTGATATACACATTTATATGAGAAGAAATTAATAGTATATAGGTATACAGTAAAAATGGGCATTTGACTAAATAATAACCCAATTATTTGATTGTGTTAAATCGTTTGAATGCTGAGGGTGCAGTTGTACTTGTACGTTGAGTGCAACCGCGCCAACGCGTAGGTCTGGACGCTCCACACGTAGACCAGCAACACTCAGCTCGGGTACTGAGTGGAGGGAGGTCCGCGATGGTGATGACCCCGCAGTTGGGCCGTGTCCACGCCCCGCGGGGGCTGAGCAGAACGCAGACGAAGTGAGGCGGGCAACTAGCCGGTGTCCTCGAATGTAACGGCGTAAATACAACGCCGTAATACGCCGTAATCAATGAGCTATTAAAACTCGTCTAGTGACGAGTGCATAGAGGGATATTAATAATGAAACACATTTAATTGTGGTACAGGTTATGAAAACAAAAGGAAATCCTTGAGAGATTTTGATGCATAAACCCTTAAGGGGTAGGTATTTATTGTAAAATGTACATTATCATTAAATTGATTTACGATTGTTGAGTAATGGATGCCAAACAGATATATTCTGTACATTAAATTGTTACTTGGACTAAAATCATTAAATTGATAGTCCTATTTATTGGACCGACTTTAAATAGTCAATTGGAAACTTAGAAATGGCAACCAAACAGAAAATAGTCTGTACCCAAAGAATGTGAGATGTGACTGAGGTCGACATCTACAGATTACTAATCTGTATCATTAAATTGATTTACGATTGTTCAGTAATGGATGCCAAGCAGATATATTCTGTACATTAAATTGTTACTTGGACTAAAATCATTAAATTGATAGTCCTATTTATTGGACCGACTTTAAATAGTCAATTGGAAACTTAGAAATGGCAACCAAACAGAAAATAGTCTGTACCCGAAGAATGTGAGATGTGACCGAGGTCGACATCTACAGATTACTAATCTGTATCATTCAATTGATTTTCAGGATACCCCAGAATGAGTCAGAAAATATGGTTTTGAATTTTTAAGAGTGGAGCAGTTCGACTGTTGCGGTGACTCGAGCTCGGTGAGCGTCGGTGATTGACGATCGTTTCCGGTCTTATAGGTATCCTTAATGAAAACTTGAATGACTTAGTACCAATTTCACCGAACGATTACATCCGGCTCAGTGTAAGCGGAATATTTAGCGGTCAAATAAGAGTAATTTCTTAATTTTAATTTATAGCTACTTCATTGTAACGTATTTTCAAAATGTTACTGAAATTATTTTAAAATTTTCGAATATCGCTAAAAACAGGTGTATTACAATTGCCACAGAAAAAAAATGTGGGGTTAAATCATTTAATTTTTTAATACTGATCCAGTAAATAAAAGTATTCAAAGAAAGGTTTGTAAACCGGCTAAAGATGTGATACTTACCTGCTTATGGAATTGTTTCATATACCAGTGGTTCTTTATTTGCATTAGACTCAGATATTAACAAAAAAAAAAAAAACGAAATGTTAGACACAAAGTTACCTGTGTAACTATTTAAAGATTGGTCGATGAAGAGGCTACATTGACCATCCAAGAGGATGTTGCTCGGATTCTTTACATCTGAAATTACTATTAGTATATTGAATTCTTAATTTGCTACGAATATTTTAGATGTTTTATTTTTGTTAATTCCGTTGTCTTAATTTATATTCTTTACTATAATAGAGAAGAGTCTTAACGTAACGTAGCACATTGCAATACCCTAATAGGGTTGTATTTAGGAGTAAGTTTATTTTGTACAAATGAAATAAAATAAATAAATCAATCAATTTATTTCAAAATAAGTGATCATTGCTCTAGCTGCATTGATATAATAGTAAAAATATGCCTGTTTACAGTTTGTCTCAGACATATACAATATTAGGTACCTACCTACCCAAACAGTTAAAGTTTAATAAATCACAGATTAAGTAATATTCGTTATTATATTAATGTTATGTAAGATAAGATCTAGACCGATCATTTAATACGAATTTTGCAAAAAAAAAAAAAAAAAAAACGAAATAGGTCAGACCTTCAGAAGGAAAGTGGTACATTTAAAGAAAGTAGAAGGTCAGTGGAAGGTTATTTTATTAATGATTACACTGAAACCGGAACAGAGGACCACGGTAATAGTGATGCAGAGATGCAGGGAAATTTAAGATAATAATTAAATTTATAACATCCGATTAAAATAAAAAGTAAAAAATGTTTTAATCGGGAAGGGGATGTAGTGTATAACTACTTGTCTCGTTGTATACGTCACTGGCGCTCGGTGGTGGGGGCATTCATAGCCCGACCGGCGAGCGGTGTGGTTGCGGATGTGTACTTATCGAGCCGTTTGCAGTTATACCTACCTAGACCTGCCTGGATCATAATATAATGAACTGGGACACTACACAGTCTATCATTTGAGACGTCCATTGGGCGTTAATCTTGACGACCATTAATCGGTTTTTTTAGTATACAATGGAGTAATTTTGACGTTTTTAAGGTGTTCTTACTTTGAAAGATGTTTTTTTAATTTGATCGCAGCCACAAAGCAGCTCTGCCACAGCGTTAGGTACCTAACTCTTAATTATGTGACTACAAGCGCGCACGGCGACTTTAGTTTATAGATTAATCTTTCATTGACGATTTAAATAATAAAATGTTTAAGAATATAACCTTTAAAGTCATTACTTTATGAACCCGAAAGTGACTGGTGATGATATGAAGCACAGTAATTAGTCGGCTCTGCAATATATTCCGAACTAGATGGTACCCGCGACTTTGTACAGTAGATTTTTTTTCCGTTTTTTTCATTTTTATTCCCGTTAGACGCTGAATTTTGAAAATCCTGTTTTTGTAAATCCTAAGAAATAATCCCTACAAATTTCAAGTCCCTTGGTCCAGTCAACAGCATACAAAAGTGATCATTTATGTACCTTGTCACTTTAACGTCGTGTTTGAAATGTTATACAAAATTGTGAAACGATTGAAAGCGACAAGGTACATAAAAAATCACTTATTTATGCTGTTGACTGTCCAGTGGTTTAAGCAATTCGTTCTGTCTACCAGTCAGTTACTCACGAAAGAGTATCTTAATTATGAACTTATGAAGGTAAAAAAGATTGTCACCTAACACTATCCTCAGGTAAGCAACTGTCATGCGTACTAAATGTAAACGCAGCATAAAAGGGCTAAATTTATATAGATCTTTAAATCAGAGACGCGCCATACCATTAAAGTTATGAGCGTCGAGCTCGCGCAAGGAATTTCATGTGATACTTACTGCACATAAAGATTATTACGGAAATTTTCAGTTTACAAGGAAATTTGGTTAAACTGGGACGTTGTGAAATCATTTTCTCACAAAACGTGAACTATAAATGGTCGAAGATCCGAATAGGAGAAGATTTGCACCGGGCTGCTTATTTGATCAAAAGTATTTTATATCAAGATACGCTAAATAATACATATATGGCGAATAGGTTGGCTGAAAAATTTCAGTCCCGTACTTAGTAATATCATTAAAAAATATATTAAAAATGAACTTTTTTAAAAATTGAAAATGCTTATTTAATTGACAAATTACAAACTAATCGAAAGTATGAAGCCTATAGAATATGCAAACGTTAGGTTTGGTGCAAATTATTAGTACCGACTTAACTGTTTATACCTGCCTATCCAATAGTTTGACGAGAAAAAAATAGTCTATTAAATAAGCAATTGCATTTTTTTAAGCCAAAGTTAAATTTTATTTTTTTAATTATTTATATACTGAACTGAAATTTTTCAGCCAACCTATTCGCCACATATTATTTAGCGTATCAAATTTGATATAAAATACTTTTGATCGAATAAGCAGCCCGGTGCAAATCGTCTCATATTCGGATCTCTTACTAAAACAACTTTAACTACACTCACAAAGCTTAAAGGCACTTGTCCGACTGCCGGCAAGGTAGCAATTAGCTATCGACTATTTTCTCGCTCAAGAAACGAGCAATAGATGTACATCCCGTGTCAATAAAAGAGACACATGTATTAATATTTAATCGCTGACTGGTCACACTGCCGGCGAGAACTCGTTTCACTAGCTACTCGAAAAAAAAATTGATCCCGTGACACATATATAATAATGGTTGATCGCTGGCTCTACTCGCTTCCCGCTCATCGGCGGCTGTGGGACCGGTGCCAAAAGGTGGTAAGCGAGATTATAAACTGGGCAGGTATTAAACCATAATGTCTTTGACGTGTAATGATATCGCCAACGTTATGATAGCTCTTATTTACTTGACAGTAATGGCGGCCGAGTTTAAAACAATATGATAACATATGAAAGGCAATATGGTGACACTTGTTGTCACGTGTCAAACGATGATAGGGACAGTGATTTATATACCTAGAGATTTTCCTAGCACGAACGACGTGTTGATAGTGCTTGACATAATAAAAACATCGACAATCCTGTTATCGATAAGTAGGTATCATTTTAACGTCATAGAGTGATTTTCACCGAAGTATTTAAAATATTGATAAATTGATAGTTCTTTCACCGCCCGTTGAAGCTATAACGGTGCGATGCAACAACAGAAAAGGTCATTTAAAAAAAAAAGATACTTCTTTTTTTTATATAACGCACCATATTGTTATATAAATGATATGAAATTGTAATTTTTTTCCTTGATGAAATGATTTCGCTATTTTCTTATTTGGTACTTCGAGTTCCAGGACATCGTGAATATTTTCTTAACGACTATTATATTGATGTACGAGTATTTCCTCTATGACGTTGAAGTGGTTGATTGAATCGATAACAGGTTTGTCGATATTATAATTATGTCAAGCACTAACCACATGTTGTTCCTGCTAGAAAAATATCTAGGTATACATAGATTTATGACTCCTTTAGTTCTATTCTTTTTGCTGACTGGAATTTGACAGGCCTGGGTGATTATTCGGCGTTTCAACCGCCGTCATTATCGTTTTCGCATATTATTCACGATAAACTTAACAACTTTCTTGTTATTTTAAAAGAAATGGATACTACCCCCGGGTCCGTTGACTTTGACATCAAAAGTTGCTGCTAGTTATCTTTCTTTCGTGAATATATTGAAGACAACAAACGGCGGTTGAAATTCCCAAATATTCACCCGCCTGCTCTAGGTACTCAGTTACAAATCGGCTGAATTATCCCATTAAATCAATTTCATTAATCGTTCAATTCTCCATTACCAAAATTAACATGACATTTACTTAATTAACGAAATGTGAAAACGTTCGTCATTATGAAATTTCAATTATAGAAATTCAATTACGTGAAAAACAGTTGCACTCGTTCACGAAAATGTATGCGCATAAGTTTGTATTTTATTTTTAGGAGCGAAGTGTTGAGACGGAAATTTTGCATACATATTGGGACATAAACATTTCTTGATACGATACGGAGTGAAACAATGTATTCGACCCAAATTGATAGATTTATTCTTATGCTGTGAGAATTTTCTAGGACGATAGTTGTTTTACCATCAATGTTTTTTTATCTCAGTATACTTTGTGCAATATACACTGAAAATAATAATTGGTTGCTTCTAACAAGATTGTGATTGTTGTGCATAGGCGTCTTGAATCCATACGAGCCTAACAGGACGTTAGACGCATGAACTAAGATGTTAGTTGAATCGCTAAAGAACTTGCTGTTTTTTCTATAAGTTTTGTTTGATGTAACTAATATCATGAATAGTGTAATTTTATGTCAACTAAGAGAAAACCTGTCTTGGATAGCTCACATTTTTTTGAGTGTAGCAAGTAAATTTTAAGTCTAGTTACTCTAGTACTTTGGTTGAAATTTAGAAAACATTGCGTATAAACTCATTGTCAACGTTACAATAATTCTCTTATTTACTTGACAGTAATTGTTAGGGTTACGTACCATAATGGTACAAAAGGAACCCTTATGGTGAGACTTCGTTGTCTGTCTGTCTGTCTGTATGTCACAGCACGTTTTCTCAGCAACTACAAATGCTATCAACTTGAAATTTGCCATAGTTGTACAACTTTGCCCGCATCTATTTTTAGTTAAAAAAATATGAAATTCATTTTATTAATAATTGAAAAAGGGGTCTAGAATGAGATACAGGCGACTAAAATGTTTATACCTACTTAAATAAATCATCTAAGACAGCAGACAGACAGTTTTTGTGTAGTAAAGTAACGGCTTCGGAACCCTATACTGAGCATGGTCAGACATGCTCTTGCCGGGTTTTTGTTTATACCATCCCATAATTCATTCATCCCATCTCATTTAAATAGTAATACCACTTTTTTACATGCTTCTTAACTTTGCTTATCTTCTATACATATATATAAAAGGCAAACCTGACATTACATCAACGCACAGCCGAAACCACTGTACCTAGAAACTTGAAATTTTGTACACGGATTCCTTTCATGATGTAAGTGAGCACTAAGAAAGGATTTTCCGAAAATCGACCCTCAACGGGAAGAAATGGGGGGAGTAGCGGGAAACTAATTCTACGCGTACGAAGTCGCGGGCGTCCTCTTGTAACTTATAAAATTGTAGCTACTACTGCCGGTCACGTTATACCACAACCATTAATTAGCATTCGCGTGGTAACACAACTTCTAGAAGTTCCTGGAACGTCGACAACATGCCAACCACTAATCGCTAGCTAAACGCCGAGCAAATTTGCATTAAAGCGGATGCTTCATATGCAGCGAACAAGAGGAAGAGTAACTTAATTCATCGTCAGTACACGATATCTTCACGAGTACCTTTATCTAGCGTTATATCTTTATTAGCTATCTATTATCATCACAGAACAGAAAAAACAGTAGAAGTGTCAAGTGGGCGTGTAACGTGTGGCAAGGTTATGCGGAGTTCCGCATAACCTACCATACTTTTGCCGCGATCGCTTATTTCGATATTTCAATATTTAGATATTTCTAAAATAGGAAATAAATCCAGAAGCATGCCTTATTGTGCTATTTTGGAATGTAAAAACGATAGCCGCACCAAAAACATTTTCCATGGTGGCGTGTTATTTTTATGATAGTTTGAGTATTGGCGACAGCTCTGATACTAAGCGAAGCTCATGCCACTTCCACTGTTTTTTCTATTCCGTGATTATCATATTTGCTAATGTGAAAGTTTGTATTTTTTTTTTGTCTTCTTTATGGTTCAACGCCACAACTGATCGGTACGGAATTTGGTACAAAATTTTCAACTTCGGAAAATGTATTATTTGCTTCGCAAATTCGACCAGTTACAAAGAGAAGCGATAAACAACTTCTGCTAGTGGATTCGCGAGTAAAAGCTTTGAAAGCGTTTGTGAATAATTATAATTTAAATAAAAGTTACCCTCTTAATTGACTGGGAAATAATGCCTTTTGAGTTTAGTTTAATTTATTAATTCATCAATGTAATAGATTTTCGTTTTATTTTGTTATGTATAGTGCTATAACTTAAGATCAGTAAATAAATAGTGAATACGCAAGGTTCAGGAATAAATTTAAAGCCTGTGATTTTGCGGACCTTGTAAAGGGTCCACCACATGTCACCTCAGTGGTGTCTAAAGCCCATAGACATTTACAATACCTGTGTGCCTGTGGTTTTTTTTGCCGTCAACGTCATCATACCTTCACGCCTGTCTCCCAATGGGGTAGGCAGAGACTATGGCATGCCAGGGGCAACCGTCTGAACATACAACTTTCGCTTCCTCTACATTCATCAACAGACCTAGGAATATAAGGGGAAAAATTAGATGACAGCTAGGGATTGCCTATATCGATAAATAAAGTGATCGCTCCAAGTTTTGTTTGTAAAAATAAAATTGTATGGAAAGTATGCAAATGAAACAAAATAGCAACATTCACTCATCATCATTATATTTTTCTCCTTATTGTGTATTTCGGAATGACTGTCCCATTTACTATTGTTAACATAAACGATCAGAAATTGTTATGAGTAAATAAAATATGTATGTATGTATGTAAACTCTTTATTGTACAAACAGAAAATAACAAATCAAAAAGAAACAGAAACACAAAAGGTATGTACAAAGGCGAACTTATCCCTTTAAGGGATCTCTTCCAGTTAACCTTTGAGCGATTGGGATATTAATAAAAACAACGGATATAATACGGGGAATATGATGATGAGTGAAGGTTAAAAAATACTTTTTTTTTTAAAAAGTACTTGGCTATTTTGTTTCATTTGCATAGTTTCAATAAATTTTTATTATTATAAATAAAACTTGGAGCGATCACTAGTATTTGGGAAAAGCATCGATAGTTGAGTTTATCGACATAGGCAATCCCTAGCTGTTATTTAATTTTGCCCCGTATATTCCTAGGTCTGTTCATCAACCTCTTCATGCACGTGTTCTTTGCCTTCTCTATGCCATAAAAACATATTTTTCTTGTTCTAATCATAATTATATCGTAATATATAGTCTCCTTTGCGCTATTTGCCCATGTTCTTTAAACCAGTAACAACAAATACAATTGATTAAAACGAAAATCCTGTGGTTAGTAAAGTGTACATATCGATCTAGATGTATCGCAAAGTTTCCACTAATCAATTATTCAGCCAAGCCTTTGTTGTTTAGATCTGATCCGGTGAACCATTGTAATGTGCGTTCGGCGTAAAATATTCGAGGCGTAATATTTAGTCATCCTGAAAAGGGTGAGAAAACGTCGAGTTTCTCGCCGGTTATTGAGGGCGTAAATGTATTTTACGTGTTTCTTGCGAGGTGTTATGTAAGTTACCAGATTTTTCTTAAAAAATGCTGAATGGTTTTATGTATTTGTTTACAGATGACAAAATCGAACTATAAGTTCGTGGATTCGACTATGAATACTAATATTATAAAAAGAGAGAGCGAATTTTGTGAGTTTGTAGTCTTCCGAACTACGGAACCTAGTCGAAAAATTATTTTACCATTCGAAAGATACTTACTTTATTCCGCATGGATAAAGGCTATATTTTATTTGTTAAAACCGAAGCGAAACGAGGGCAGGACGCTGGTTTATTTTATATGTAGTCTCAAAAGTACCACCCCATATAACCTTAGGTACTAGTTTTTTTATATACATAACGGAAATGTTCAATGTCAATTTGAGTGTGCGGGCGCGTTTGGTTAAAAACAGCCTAACAAATAATAGCAAATAACTCTCAAAATTTCAATTTCCCCGACGTAATGGCCAATCTTTAAGAATTAGTATTTTTCAAACGGCCGAGTTGATTTCATCTAATGTGGCTATTAATCACGCTGGAACTATCAAACAAACAAAAAAAACAAGCCAAGTGCAAGTCGTACTCGCGCACGAAGGGTACCGTACCTTAATAAAAACACATTTGCTGTATGGGAGCCCTTTAATATTGTTTTATTCTGTTTTTAGTATTTGTTGTTATAGCGGCAACAGAAATACATCTTCTGAGAAAATTTCAACTATCTAGCTATCACGGTTCGTGAGATACAGCCTGGTGACAGACAGACAGACAGACAGACAGACGGACAGACGGACAGACGGATAGACGACAGTGGAGTCTTAGTAATACGGTCCCGTTTTTACCCTTTGGGTACGGAACCCTAAAAAACCGTGTCCGAATATAGACAATGCTACAGACAGATAAACGGCCACAAACAACTTTAATACCTACTTATTTTCATTGAAGATTAAATCCTTCCACAAATTGACCTAGTTGGTAGTTGGTGACCCCGCCTACGAAGCTAGCAGCCCCGGGTTTAATACCCAGTATGGACAAATATTCGAGTAACAAGCGAGAGTATTTGTTCTGAGTCTTGGATGTTTTAAATTCAGTCAATTTGACTTTCAATTATCAAGACCTGAAAAAACGTACAATACCAATGGAAATATTTGAACTAGCTCTTCAAATGTTCGATCAAGAAAAATACCGACACGACCCTATAATGTACAGAAAATATCATCAGACTTGAAGACAAAGGGTATTGGCTCAATTTTCCTTTTTCTGTAAACGGCAAACGAACAATGCGCCATTTTCTCATCTCCTAATAGATGGTGTTTCCGAGAAAAGTAAATATTTTCGATGTTCCAACGAATTTAGCTACTAGCGCTAGCTCGCGACTTTGTTTGCGTAAAACATCATTAATAACGCTTGTTCCACGGGAACTATAATTCTTTTACATTTGTTACGGAAAAGCTGGAGAGGTTACATTACATTTCAACTTAATCTAACAGTTTTTTAAATATTTTTGTACGTTAACATATCAGCAATTGAAAAAAAGGTAAACTTCGTGAAAGACAATCGTTTTTATCAATTTAAAATGTTCAACGCTACCAAATCTTAAAACTCCATTAAGTAAATTCAATTTTTGAAATTATTGCCTCCCTGTAATATTCCTTTCGAATTCGAAATTTCTCGACCTTATTAAATTAGGATTGATTAGAAGTCAATGAGTCGGTCACTTATTCTAATTTAGGAAAAGCGGGAAATGTATTTAATCGAAAAAAGACTTGGGAGATTGGATTTTCGTAAAAATAAACGCTATTTTAGTGAATATCCATGGATAGACTGGTAAACTCATCTTACAGGTACATTTTTTTTTAAGGCATGATCTTACATGCGTACAAGCACACAGGTCACCTGATGGTAAGAGGCCTCTGAGACCAATAAAAAATGTAATCTTGACTGTTATCAATATTGTAATCTTACAATGTAATATAATCACAAGACTGACATCTTAAGCCTGCAATCCCTAGACTACATTTTTAAAATGAAAACGCACTGACAACGAAGTCAAATAATAATGTCGTGTTGTGGTATCCTTACACCTGTACGTTGTCAAATAATAGGATGGTGGTGGCGATCCAGACGGACCCTGGCCTTTTACCATTATGACTAACGAGCAGTCGCTAAGCAGTAGTGTTCTCACTGTTGTGTACTGAGGGTTGTCAACGAAATTGCAATCTTAAGATCGTTAGTTCCCATAAGCCACAGAGTTTCACTTATCATCAGGTGGCTTCTGAACGTGGTTGTCATCTTCTCGCCATTTTAAAACTAGTTAAGGGCGAGTGAGACTCGCGCACCGAGGGTTACGTACCATCGAACAATATCAATGATACTTGAATGGGTAAGAAACAGTTACATATCATAAACTAGCGTCCGCCCTCGCTTTCCTCTGGTTAAATCAATGAAAAAATAGCCAATGTCCATCTGGAATAATATCTTTCAAATAGTGAAAGAATTTTTCGAGTAGATTCGGAGATTACCTAGATAGACATACAAATTCATTAAATTCGCACTACCTCTTTAAAATGTTAGATAGATAGGGTGACGGCACTAATGTTGGACACTTTTAGCTGAAGGCACCAATAATGGACACTAATTAAGAGTTTAATTCAGAGATCATAAGGTTACAAATTGATTGTCTCAAAGTAAATGAATAACCCTTATCTTCTGTACCATAAGAATTAAGTTTCCATCATTCGTCCTTATTCATTACTGATTCTATCACCCTATAGATAGCATAGACATTACGTTTATCTTAAAAAAGGTCGAACAAGTGAAGTTAAATAACCGCAACAGCAAACTGGGCCTCTATTAAACTCGGTAAAACCATTATAGCTTTTGACATGTTATCATATTGTCAACTTTATAACAGCTCTTTTTTACTAGACAGTAAATGCGGCTGAGTGAAAAACAATATGATAGCTATACTGGGTCCAATTCGGATAAGTGACGTCTAAATTTAAATTTAAGTTAAGAATCTGTAATTTTAAGTTACGTCATTTTAGGTTACACGCCAATTGGTATTCGGATTACCGCCTATGTTGAAGTTGCCATACATTAAAATGTCTTAATTTAGAGAATCGCTTAAATTTGACGTTTAATATATTTAAATTAGAGATATCGCCAATTTGGTATTCGGATGCACATCAGAAACGTCAAATTACAGATTTTTAAACGAAATTTTCTGTAAATTTAGACGCCACCTAAACAGTGCCGCGTAAATTTATACGATAGGTACTTAGGATTCTAAATCGGATCGAAGCCTTACTGATCTTACCGTTCGTAAATAGGATCCTAACTGTTTTAATTGCATTTTTTTACGTTTTCCTAAATTCCAAAAAGGATTCCTATTAATTGAATAGTGTAAAAAGTGTCCTGCTTCTAGTGAGTGTCTGTACGTATTTTGCAAATTTGCAAAACGCAAATGATACGGTTATGTTGTAGAATCAATGAATAAAATGTGAAAACTGAGTGAAACCTAACCTATCGTGAAAATGAAAATATCAACAATCACAGGTGCTTTATGTAGGTACCCACCTAACACGTTATAAATAAGAGCATAAGTTTCATTGAAAGAAGTATTGAAAGAAGTAAGGGCTTGCCTTCGAGTCAGCTCGTTCGAGACCGTTTGCTGCACAAATGGATTTTATTCCCGGACCATCAAAGGTAAATACTATTTAATACTTGTGCAAATAATTAGAGAGCTAGTTTTAACATCTCTTTGTGAAATTCTTTAGACTTGCTAAAGTTTTTTCTCTACTATTACCTACCCATTTATTTATATTTCTTACAATGATAACTTATGATTTACCTGCTAATAAACAACTAACCACCAATTTCTGTCTTTCTAGTGTGCAACAATGTTATGACAAAGGCACTAAAGTAAATGATGCAGTGATATATTGCACCCATGTTATAAGATAAAACACCAGACCAACACAAGGAACGCTGTATCAGTACATAGATACCTGTTGGTAAGTAGGGACCCGTGTTATGTTATGAACTGCCTTAAAATATAAATGGTTTTATGTACAAGGGGTGATCCATAAGTTTTGATAATCGGTATTAAAAATGGGAAGTATATAAATCGTTATATTTTAATTGGAATAAGCACACTTTCTATATTTCCAAACACTTATTAACTTCATTCAATTGTTTTATTTTGCCACTATAAAAATAATTTTACTTTTGGAGTTCTAAATGGTCAAATTTTGTACCTTCCCTATGTCATCACCAGCTCATGATTATTATATAGTTTTTTTTGAACATCGGTGAATGAGAAGTAGTAGTCGAAAGTTAGGGCTAAATAACGAGGACAGCGGTTATCAGTTCTGATCTTTGGTCGATGAGCAGCACCCTTGTCAATTAGAAGGCTCTGAAGCACAATTCCTGCCGCAAATTCGTTTTTTTTTCTTCATCTTATTTTTAATATTTTCCCATAACTATGATAGAATAATGTTATATAACTTTCCTAGATTATTTGAACTCAATGGCTAAAAACTAATGTCACATTATTTATTTGTAGGCCTCAATAGTCCTGGATAAGGCCGAAAAAACCACCCTAAAATTTGGTTACAGAGCTGGAGATAAAAATACCACTGCAATGATAACTTATTAATCCTTTAAATCATAATGATAAATCAAGGTTTCATTTTTAATAACAATATTTTTTATTAGTGTAAAAGAACTTTCTCCACACCGCTCCAAAGTATTACAAAACGAACTCTTATTTTTGCCGTCTTGTAAAATTGTTCATACAGATGTTTTTTGTTTAGCTGTCGCAGAAAAACAAATGAATAATGTAAAAAATTTTTTCTCTAATTTAATTTTGGTTAGTGCCGTGGTATATTCCACATTAAAAGAATATCATTAAGTGGATGGTTCATACTGATTCTCAAAACTTATTGATCACCCCTCGTACCTACCTAAGTGTAGGATTGAAATTAATTTTATTCTCTAAGCTATATTACTAGTTGTGAGTCTACCTACTAGCACCTATTAATGTTTCCTAAAAAAACACTTTTGAAATGAACCACTAAAATAATAATATCCTCAATATTCTAATACATTTTTTCAATTTTCTACATACATTGTATGTATCTATAAATGCTTCATACAAACAACATGAATAACTTCAATATGAATATACTACAATACAATACACCTACCTTCCATAATTATGTATTAAACAAACTATTATTAAATAGTATAACTATCATGTTGATGCTGAATGCTGTTTTTTTTATGTAATCGATTTTTTTATTATGAAATATAATGATCATTCAATAATTTTATTATAAATATAAATTAAATTAGTATAAATACAAGCATTAGATAATTTACATTGCTATGTAACTACATAATTGTTTGTTTCCCATACAACTATGAAATATTGATGACTCAATGCTGGTATTTTAATATTACTTACAGTACAAAAAGTTTAGCCCTATCCTATGTTAATTAAAGTTAGTTATAAGTATAATTTAGTGACTGAAAAAAAGCACATATTTTCTTAAAGTACCTAAAGTATGATCCAACTCTAATGCATAATTTTATCTTAAAATGGGAAGTGCCTAGATTATGGTTTAACAATTTAACTAAAGACATGCCACAATTCACTTGGACCCAATTTTTTATTCTTATTGCTTTAAACTTTATTGCCCTTACATAAACGTGGAGTAACCATGGAGTAGCTAAGCCATGGTCTGTCCCTATCTGTCGAATTCAAATGTCACAACGGTAAGGACAAAACATGGCATGGCTACTCCATGGTTACTCCTCGTTTATAAGTAAGGGAATATAATATTGAAAACCTGCAATCTTATATTATACTTAATTATTTTTTCAGATTAATAGCTTGGTGTGCTGAAAAGAGCGAAGAAGGCAAAGATTGTTGCTGTATAAATGCCAAGTCCAGCCCCATATGGATTACTGCTGTCATCTCTGGGCGGGAGCACCTGAATACCAGCTTGGGCCTTTTGACTCGGTTATGTTTTGGGCATTTTGATATTGGCTACAGTAACAGCTTACTATCAGGCGGGCGCTAACGCTTTTCTGTTTGCAGCTAGTGTAATGTGTATTTCCAAATTAAATGTTATTGTTTAATAGTTATTAGGTAACATGATGTGTGTTTTATTTATTATCTTTGAGAAATGGAGAAAATAGATATAACAAGAGGTAATGACATCCTTGAGCTGATTTGGTGGCTGTGTTACACGAGGCAAGTATGTCACTTAGAATTGTGTCAGTAGGTGATAAATTGGTGATAGTTTGCTGAGCTTGGAGTATGTACAGTCACCAGCAATAATATATGATTCAACATTGGTCGCAAAAATATATGACACGCTCTTATACCTCTAGTAATAAAGACGTGTCAGATATTTTTGCGCCCAATGTTCGATAATATATTATTGCTGGTGACTGTACTAGCTGCAGTCCCAATACGGTACAGTCCAGATAGTCTTATTCAAGGTGCTTTTCCAATGGCGAGGCAAAGCTAGACTATAATATAAATTTGTATCAAAAATCTATGAACATCATCCTAGGTGGAAATGGTTGTTTAATACAAACGTTTAAATTAGGTACACGCTGCCTAGCGCCTCGGATCGCCAGTGGAAAAGCACCTTCTTTAAATTTTAACCTTAAGCTGATGCCAAAATCAGGATAAGTCAATGATATCGTTGCGATAAGTAGGTAGGTTAGTGTTTTGTTTCTTTTAGGTAGGTACAGCCCGATATTACTCATCATAGGTGTCCCTACAGTTATTTTATTACACGAGGACTGTTACTAACTTAAATTTAGTCTAGTATACAAAACTAAACTGACAACCGCATACAGGAGAACGACTATAACACAACAACGAAGTTAGTTTTCACGAAGCATGCTAATGCAGGAGTAATTAATTGTATTATGCAGCTGCGCCCATCCATAGGTAAGACTGAATTACTGCCTAATGGCTGCGCCAAAATATTAGACTTGTAGAAAATTATAAAATTATAATCGCAGTTCGCATACATCCCACATTCCAGGGAAAACCACAGATTATAACTACATGATAAGAAAATAATCTTGCGTATTTTTTTAAGATTCTTAAAGCCCGCTCCACATTCTCGACAAAACTACACGAGACTTGCCGAATACGAGAGTGTGGAGTGAGTATCCGTCTATGTTCGTATTGTCCCGCGTATGTTCGTGTTGTCTCCATTTCGTGGCGGTAAAAAGGCCAAACATCAAAGGGCTCTCGTGAAGTCTCGTGTTTGCGCGAAACTACCCCTCTACACTCTCGCTGCGCTCCTGTCAGTCGGCCGACGGCAACCGTAAGAAGCGCAGTATCGCATCTATCGATGTATCGCAGTCATCCAGTATCTTCGCCTATTCCACCGTCTTTTGATAACTTTTTTTTCACGGATCAGTAGGTCATTGTAATACGCTACAGCGCATAATACTGCAGCGACAGAAGTTTCGAAGATGTCCATTTTGGTTGAGAGTCCAATTACAACTGCGCAAGGCGAGAATGTAGTGGGCCGCGCTCGGTTTCGCCCGATCTCGGCAAATATCTCTACAAAACCTATCTCGTGTAGTTTTGTCGAGAATGTGGAGCGGGCTTAAGCCGTATTCACATGCTTGGTGTTTTCCACAAACTACAAATTACAAGCGGAACTCTCTTTTTAGCAAAACGAGTTAGAAAGAGACTTCCGCTTGCAATTTGTTGCTTCGTGAAACGCGCCTCAGGACGCACGTAACTCTGCGTTAGAGTGAGATAGAAATACGTCGTGCTCACTTTAATATAATAGTTGCAACCCTCAGTGTTTGTGGCAAGCACCAAGCATGTGGGTACGGCATTAAACTGAAACTATACATAGGTATTTGTTTGTTTACATTACATTGTATGTAGGCATGATGTACCTAGGCAAACTAATAAAGACCAAACAAAACAAGTGTAAGTAAGTATGTATCTACTTCTTATTTTTTCTTATTACTTATGTTGCTAATTGCAACAAAATAGTAAATAAAATATAAGTTAAGTACCTATGTTTTTCGTTTTTTTTTCACAACAACTTGGTTAACGGTAAAAGGTATGATAATATTTAATACTGTAATAAATGAGCAAAAAAGTAATTAGAATGCCTATTGTTTTATTTTATAAAGTCGTCAATTCTGCCGGTAATTTTCTTTGATATTAGCAAAGCCGTCAAAGGCTGACAACTATGTTTCTAGGGCCTTCCAAAAAAAAAACAACTTTGCTTCAACTTAACTTTTAAATCTATAAATTTAGGAAATGTCACTTTAGGTTACGCGCCAATTGGTATTCGGAAAAACTCTTAATTAAAATTCACTTAAATTTATAACTTTTTAGCCGTAAATGACAGCTCTAAATTTAGAAACTACTCTCTTGTCTGTGGTTGGTTCTGATAGAATTAAGCTATTTCATATAACGAAAAGCGTTTTTTTCATAAGAATGTATCCTAAAGATTTTTCTAGTCTCAAAATCTATCTACAAAGTTTCAAGCGGCGCTTAAAATTGCAGATAAAATATAACGTAATGTGCGTCCGAATACCAAATTCTAATCTACCTATAAATTTAGAAATGTCACATTGTAATCCCTATAAATTTAGAAATGTCAAATTGAGTGTGCCTCTAAAATTAGGGATTTCTATCTAAAATTAAGAATTCCCGAATACGGATTGAGTTTAGACCTGTCAAAATCGAGTTTGACGTTTATAAATTTAAGTTTACAGACGTTTAAAATTAGACAACGGTTATCCGAATTGGACCCTGTCCTTCTACATAAAAAGGATGCATGCGCAATTTGGTAGTTAAAGCAAATTGAACCCTCTGTTTTAATACATTCGCGATTATACGAGACATACGCCCTTTTATCTAATGAGGGTAGAATACTTGTTGACACACAATAGAATAAAGCTCCAGAAACCAGGTTAGGTGACCGCCCCAAAACATCGAGTTGATTTTGACGCATCTTTTTAAAATAGTAGCGTCTTTGAACAGTAAACTCTCGTTGAACTTTATTTGATGCCTTACAAATATGATCGAGTAGGGTGACGGCACCAATGTTGGACACTTTTAGCTGAAGGCACCAATAATGGACACTTTTAAATCAAAGGTCATAAGGTTATAAATTGACTGTCTCAAAATAAATGAATAACCCTTATCACTTGTACCATAAGAATCAAGTGTCCATTATCGGTCCTAGTTCATTACTGGTGCCATCACCCTAGTCTAACGAAGCGCCGCGACCTTGGTTTGGCCGGGATTAGGTCGGCCAAGATCACAGACGGATCGCCGCGCAGACGTATTGTCAGCGCGTTGTCGATCGTGAGATATCATCCACACGTCCTGTGTGTATGCAAAGTATCAACAGAAGAGTAGGTCATCTCTGACCTTCAATGTTTAAGTATTCGTTATGATCAGTGATCGGAAATAGGTGAGCTAATTTACCTAAACTTGATGCATGTTCATTCAATAATGTATTCCCATCTCACTCACGCATGAATGAATATGCGTCAAGTTTAGGTAAATTAGCTCACCTATTTCCGATTACTGGTTATGATATATAGTGTTATGTATGTTAGTCTGTAAGGTATTTGTAAATATGTGCATTGTAGCCTGAAATAAAGTTTATTATTATTTTATCTCTTGCCGCTTGAGTGCTAGGGTTGCATTGATGCGCGTCGCTCGATACTTTACGCAAACAGCCAAACGCGGTGGGTTATTCCCATCTTCCAACCTATCCAACCCAGGTATATGGCAAAATTTCCATATACCTGGGTTGGATAGGTTGGAAGATGGGAATAACACAACGCGGTGACGGCGCCGCCCGAACTAAACTGGTTCGGCCCGGTTCCCACTATGCCGGACCGGCAATTTTGCCGGATGCCGGTAAGGCTAGTGGCTTATGACGCTGTTCACACGGCATAATGTGAACAGCTTCATATAAATTGTACAGCCACTACCCTTACCGGCATCCTGCAAAATTGCCGGTCCGGCATAGTGGGAACCAGGCCTTCCGTTTGTCCTGGGGTGTGATTCTCTTAAAAACGGCGTCGGTCGGTCGAACTAGTGAACGAGTGAACGCGGCGCTGCGGCGAGTTTAAGAAGTCCCGTCAGAGCAAACAAAACACATTTTAGCGCGTGCATTGTTAATTAGGCATCCTTATACGTTCCATCTTATCGACATAAGCCATGCTGCCAAATTGAAAGTGCACGCGCTAAAGTGTTTTGTGCGCTCTGACGGGACTACTTAAACTCGCCGCTACGCCGCGTTCACTCGTTCACTCGTTCGACCGACAGACCGCCGAATGTTTAGTTTGCTTGTACCGGCTTGCGGCGTGTTCGGTCGAGGCAAACACAAAAGCAAGCTACGCGATAACCTTTGTTTGAAGACGGCCTACTCTTCTGTTTATACTATGGTTTAAGTTATATTTGGGAAAACTCAGTTAACACAGCCTAGCTCCACAATTTGCATAAGTCCTTGAAGCGTGGTTAAATGTCGAAAAACCGTTTAGGTGTCAGTTGCGAGTCTAATTCTATTACATTATTTTGTTTCTTTTTTGGGACCGTCTTACTACATTATACCTACTACTTTTTTGTTGGGAAATCCGCTGTAACACATTTCTGACAACTAAGGCTTATTAATAAGGTCCGTTTGGTTATGCGTATGGAAACCTAAAACAGCCAAGTGCACGTTGGGCTTAGGCTTGATTTCCTAATACGCTGACATCGGTCGCTGATGTCAGTCGAGCGTACCGTCGGTCGCGTATGACAAAGAATAGTCCCGTAGTGCGAAACCGATCGCTGTATGGAACCTGCGCTGCGCACACGTGCGTACAGCCAACCGGTCAGCTTTGCACAGAACGCGCGATGGTGGTGTATAGCGCGTCAGCGCACCGAATGTACGCGGCGCCGACGAGCGAGACCGACGCGCGCCATCAGCGACGCGTACGGCGTAGCAATAAATCTGCCGCGGACGACAACGTTGTTGCTGTATCTCATAGAACATGGTGTATATTTGTACGCTCGACCGACGTCAGCGATCAACATCAGCGTAGGAGGAAATCAAGCCTTAGGGTCATTTCTTCGGTTCTCGTCAAAATAGTTCTCATCATATTTTACGAAATGCAATTTATTTGCGACAGACCGACAGAGACGGACGGATTCAAGCCCTTCAGGTTCCTTACCTTCTGGCAAGGAACCCTAAAAACAATGTAACAACACAGCGTAGCTATTCTCGTCATTGTATTCAGTTTAATACTTTGTTGTATCGGGGTTTCATTAGATCTCAAATAACCCTAAAAACAAAAAAAGACGTTAAGCATTTTCCTAACCCTTTTTAAATCTTACCGACACCGAAATCCTTTAAAATACCCGCCGTGTTTTGTCCCCCCTGCGGTCCCCGAAGAATGCCTTTAACTGATTAATTAAATAAACTAAACCTTTTCACAGTTCGTCCTTTTTAGACGAAAACTTGTACTGTTGAGGGTTGTTCCACGTATTAGGGACTGTAGTTACATTGTCTATTGCCGGTTGCTCTACAAAACAAATGTTTTGTTGTTTTTAATTGTGATTATATCTAACTTTAAATCCCTCCTGCTATTTGATAAAAAAAAACACCGTAAATAAAGTTTTTAATCAGCAGTTAAGTATTACACTTCTTTAACTTGTTTACAGTTTTCTAATACATTTGGTAATTAAGGTTTATTATTAAACCTCGCATACAAAATATGACAAGCTAATACTTTATATCAATAAATAAATAAATATCAGAGGACATCTTACACAAATTGACATAGTCCTAAACAAAGGTCGAGACTAAACTTGTGCTAAGGACACTAGAGAATGATGAACATACAAATATAAAAAATGGCCAAAAGAAGTATATGGTTTCTTGGGCATTTTTTATACGATGGCCCATTTTTTATTGTTATTGAAATGCGTTGTTTGCGTTGAGTAGAAAAAAACAAAAAACTCCGATATCCCTTCCCCCTACCAACCCCCCTCCCCCCTTGTTGTTTTGAAATGATTTTGAAGATGATAATCAAATGCGAGGTTCCATTGATATTATAAACATTGGTTAATATAAGTGGTTTTTAAAGTAGTGCTTTTTAATTACGAAATTAAATGGATAAATACCAATTGTGTATAATTAATGTGCACGTGCAAATATAGCAATTAGGTATTGTATGAGTGGGATACAAAAGCTTTTCAATTTTCTATCCTTTTCTTTAATAACCAAATTCGAACTTGATGGTACGGTCACGGACTTAAATTGATGAACCACTATACAACCTTGTCGCATAAAACCTACGATTAATTTCTTTGTAATTTCTATCTCATCACTTGATGCTCTCATTATGACAAGGTTCTATGGTGAATCAACAATTTTAGTCCGTGACCGTACTTTAATTTTTATGTCAACGTCATTGACAAGCTTTTGTATCTAATTCATACAATACCTAATTGCTACATTAGAACGTACACATTAATTATATGTATAATTATAGGTCTAAAAACCAATCCCTTTAATTTCTTAATTAAAAAGCACTACTATTAAAACACCAAAAATCGCTTATAATATCAATGGAACCTCGCATTTGATTTTATCATTTTCAAAATCATTTCAAAACAACGTCAACAGACGTCAAAGGTTATTAACTTAATTACTCTAATTGACTTAATTCGATTCGGGCTGCAACCTTAGTGACGCCATGAGCTGTCCGTTTTCTTGAGTCAATGGGAATAATGAAATTTTCAAAATAGAATAAACTTATTCGCAGGGAGTTTGGCGGATTAGGTATTGTGGCCACGAAGTTAGCGTTGTGGATTTAGAGACATTTATATTTAAAAAACCAAACTTTTTCGAATCAAATCGGAGAAATACTGGAAACGGGCCGAATTTTAAGTACCCGAAACCGACGTGCGTGCATGACTCGATGTATGAATGTGGAAGAAGTGAAAGAGATTTGTCAAGATCGTAGCACGTGGAAAATACATTTATTCACTACACACAAAAACACACAGAAACAATAAAAATAATAGTAACAGTAATACGAGTAAATATGTTAAAATAGGACGGATCTAATAAATTAACTAACATTACTCTCACATACATAATAGTAAGGATAATCTGCATCAAATAATCAATTATTGTTCACCGAATAACCTTCGTTTCATTACAACCAACAGTCTTCGTGTAAACCGGGTAGGTATTACATGCATAGTGCTAAATCAACCTGCCAAGGTAGCTCCAAAGTAAAGTTTAACGTTTCAGTAGGTACTTAACTGGCAATTTCACCAGTTCGTGGTATTCAAACTTAACTTCCCCGTATTGAAAACAAGTAATTATTTCATAGTTGCCCAACCGTTTCTTAGAATAGTGTACTAAGAATAACGCATAATGATGTATGTTGTTCTACGGTACAAACATAATTACATGCAATTCTAGATTTATATTTTTAATATAGTTTAAGATGTGGGCAAATTTAGAAAAATCCTTAAATTATGTTAAAATACGAAATAACTTTACAGTTGTGTAATGTGTCAGGATTAACTTCTTAAACCTGCTCGGTACTTCTGAACTATTATTTAAATAAATATTCTAAACTTAAAAGGGTCTTTCTTATTTACTTTTCTATCTTTCCTTTCTATAATTGCACGTTTTTTTTTTAACACCCCGTGTAGCTTATTAAATGAAAACGTAATATTAAAAATAATTACGAACTAGTTTTCGTGGCCCCGCGTTGTAATATTCGGAATAGATATATTTTGTTTCTATCGCGATGAGACTGTATAATTTTGTTACTCAGCCGCCTCAAAGGGGAACGGAACCAATTAATTTGTGAGATTTCTCTTCTATTTAACCCGAGAGGTGAGCGCCCGTGGCTCCTTAGAGAGTCTATTTTCGAACAGATAGGACGTTTGCGGTATTTGAGTTCGAGGACGTATCGGTGTTATTCTCTCACGAATCAAAAGTGCTTTTAGTTGATCAAAGTAGCCTACTAACCTCTACCTTATCTTATAAAGATATGACCTTTCAGATCACGATCCTGTAGGATCTTTTAATTGATTAGGGAATATTCATAACTTTTTTTTCATAGCATCAAAAGCTGATTCACATAAAAAACAGTTGGGAAAAATATATTTTTTAATAGCTATAAAACCAAGATGAACATATTTATAGTAAAACAGAGTTTGACATGGAGTCTATACAGTGTGTGACATCCACAAGAACATACATTTTAAGTAACGATAGCTTTAAGTGTTGTGAACCGTTTAAAGGAGGAATTAAGTTAAAAGCTCCAATAAATTTAGTGTAATTCATTTTTAAATGGTTCCTCGAGCAGCAATGTATAACATTAAGTCCAAGTTAATTGAGGGATAATTTAACAATTTTTGATACATTGCGTGTTGAATTAGTTAGTATGAAAAAAAAGTAAAACTTACGTTAACAATACACATGTTTTTATGTTAATTAGGATGCATATTAACTGTTGTCAAAATATATCTTCGTATGGATGTCACACACTATATACGGCCGACCTGTTACATGACGTCACAGTGCATATCGGATCTCTCTGTCTAATGGCTGTCTAATTAGCAGTTTAAATATCCGTATTTATTGACCGATTTTAATTTTGATTACACTTTTGGTGATCTTTTTTACGGTTTTTTCATATTTTATTAAGAAATGCGATTTAAAAATCCATGCATATTTTCTATTAGTTTATAATTATAGCCGACATGTTTTGTCGGTATTTTTTTTTTGATATATTTTGTTCGAGTCCGTCGCACACTTGACTAGTTTTTGAAGTTGGAACTTTACAATCTTATTCGTCATATTACATTTTATACCTTTGTAAGCAATTCGGGGTTTGTAGGAGCACCGACATGCCCGATATTGCTCTCGAGAACTGTAATAAAATATTATATTAAATCACAAATCTTGTATTTTACTTTCATGTTATATTACGTATTCGGAGAGTAATCGCGTACGCGAATAAAATCTGCTTAGGCCGCATTTACTCAAACTGGAATAAGACTTATTCCGAGATTAGTCTATACAAATTCGGCGTTTAATCTAGGTATAAGACCTTATTCCAGGTTGGTCGAATGTAACCTTAGTGAAACCGTTTTATCCGCGAATATCCAGGAGGTTTTATGTATTTTATGTATGTGTGTCTGTATGTCCAATGTTACCGACAAACTTTTCACGAAATATATCCTTTCGATTTTAATTTCATAGAAAGTTATTTTCTGCTGAATTCATGTTGTTTTTAACACGGTTTTTTATAAACATTACCAATAATATGTATTACTTAGCTTCACTTGTAATTGTAACTAGTAATAAAATAAAAATAAAATGCTTAGTTAACTGCTTACTTTGGTCAAAATTTTCCTGTAACCCCAAAATCGAGCGGTACTGGCACGACATATTTAGCCTGAAATTGGCTTTCGATTATTTGGTTTTGTGGAATATGGGGCGGGTGCTAGTGTGGGATGCAACCTGTCTAGACACGCTAGCCCCGTCACATCTCTCACGTAACTCCAATAGGGTTGGTGCGGCGGCCGAAGAGGCTGAAAATATTAAAGTAGGCAAATAAAGTAGTCTCGGCCAAGAATATGATTTTATTCCATTCGGCGTTGAGACCCTTGGTCCGTGGGGTACAAGAGACTCATCGACGTCACTGAAGACCGAAGAGCTGGCAGTTTCGACGGTCAACGAATTAATTTAGCCATTCAACGAGGAAATCCTGCCAACATCTTTAGTACAAAGCCGCAGGGGCCATTCTTAGATTTAATGTAAAGGGCATGCTTCGATGGTTCGGTCATTTGGAAAGGATGGATGAAAGAAGATTGCCGAAAGAGATATACAGAGCAAAAGTGAGTGGAAGGGTCGGAAGGGGCCGCTCTAGGCGTACTTTTTCGAATCAAATCGGAGAAATACTGGAAAAGGGCCGAATTTTAAGTACCCGAAACCGACGTGCGTGCATAACTCGATGGATGAATGTGGAAGAAGCGAAAGAGATTTGTCAAGATCGTAGCAGGCGGAAAGAATTGGTCTCTGCCTACCCCTCTGGGAAACAGGCGTGATCGTAGATAAGTTTTATTTAAGATTAGTTTAAGTTTTAATTTTGGGTTATTGTTTTATATTTCATGTATTATTTTATGTCGTTTTCAATAAATTAACAAGATCATTATCAAAATTCTGTGATGTACCAGGGGAGAAATAGACAAGACATGCCACGACAATACAGCTAAATTAACAATAATCTCATCTCACGATTATATAGTAACTCACGATTGTAACTCTCGAGTGTAATCTAAAAAAACTTCTAAATTAAATCGTGGTATACTCAAACTGGTTTCACGCGCGCTTGTATTCGGCATTACGAAAATTATATTACACTAGAGGACGCCCGCGACTTCGTACGCGTAGAATTAGTTTCCCGCTACTCCCCCCCATTTCTTCCCGTTGGGGGTCGATTTTCGGAAAATCCTTTCTTAGTGCTCACTTACATCATAAAAGGAACCCCTGCACCAAATTTCAAGTTTCTAGGTACAGTAGTTTCGGCTGTGCGTTGATATGTCAGTCAGTCAGTTTTGCCTTTTATATATATTACATACATACGGTCTGTTTCTAAATTGTTTTGTTTCTCCATTTCTTCCTTTCCCTTTATTTTATTAGTGAGATTAAAACAAAACCTTTTTCGACGACGCCGTTATCCTAGTAGTGACCCTGCCTTCGAAGCTCGTGGTCTCGGTTTTAATTCTCGTTTAGGGCAAGTACTGAATCTTGGATGATTTCTAAGGTAAAATGTAGAACTTAGTTTTGGACTAACTGGGGGCTTAGTATGCTACGCGAGATTTAGTGTCATATTTGACGTCATTCATATGAAAATAAGAAAATATGACATAACGTAACACTTTAAGATGCTTAGTAATAAAAGGACTCAATTCTCACAAAATAAACTTTTATTTTAAACCTTAAATGTTTACCCTTACGTTAGAATATGGAATAGACATATTTGACACTAAATCGTGTTTGACGAGGTTTGACGTATTCTCCTCGCCTCGCATGCTAAGCCCACTGGTTCAAGTTGTGTGTTATCCCTATTTTATGTCGAAATCGGTTAAAGAATATCGAGTTTTTCTTGATCTCACTTTAAATTAGTCCGCGTAGCAGTCGCTGATCGTCTTTTAGTCGGAAACTTTCAATTTTTCCTGGTTAAAATTACCTACTCTTTATCCGTCTTCCAGCTAACAACTATCTTCTTTATGTACCTATTTACCTACATTTCATGTCGATCGGTTGATCGATAGATGAAACAAACTAACAATAAAGACACACTCTTTCGCATTTATAACATAAAATAATTATAATATTTTATAGTAAAGTAATGTTGTAAAAACAGCTTCTGCCCGCGACTTCGTCCGCGTAGATCAATTATCGTTATTTCTTCGCTAAATTTTTAATTATTTTTAAATAGCCTACGACGTATGTGTTAATCGAGGGTATAATCTCCAAAATTTTCATCCAAATCAGTCAAATCGTAGTATGAAGTAGTAACAAACTAACACACACAAACTTTCCCATTTATAATATTAGTAAGAAAAGGATAGTAAGGATTAATTTATTTCAAATAGGTAATGTTTTCCTTATACGTCTTCGTCTAAAGTAGGTATTAGGCCTGACAGGGCATTTTGCTTTAGGCGGTGTCCTAGGTGGGCGAATTCCATGCGGTGTGGTGCGGCGCGAAAGAAACAAACAATCGAAAGCTATTGAAGTGTCCTACGTGACCAATATAGGCGCGGGGTGCAGGCGGCGCATATTTTTCGCACGAACCGACGCGGCGTGACAAACGTATAGAGCCCACTGACCGGCGGCAGTGGAGGTAGTCCTGGGTAGTGATTCTCTCATAAGCAAAGGTGAGCGAATGCAGGAGTGAAGTCCAAGCGGCGAGTTTAAGTAGTCCCGTCAGAGCGAACAAAACACATATTAGCGCGTGCATTCTGAATTAGGCAGCCTTATACGTTCGAGAAGCCATGCTGCCAAATTGGATACACGCGCTGAAATGTGTTTTGCTCGCTTTGACGGGACTATACTTAAACTCGCCGCTTGGACATCACTCCTGCGTTCGCTCACCTTTGCTTTTGACAGAATCACTACCCTGCGGGCGGCAGGTGATTCGGGCGGCCAGGCCCGCCGCGCCGCACCGCTTCGCATTGAAACCGCGTGTCACCGCACCGCACCGCTTCGCAATTCTGTTCGCTTTGAATCGCCCACGTAGGACACCGTCTTAGCTTTCCTTTTTCAAATACCAAACCAAATACGAGCCACAGGACAAAGAAAAGCCCAGCATTGATACATTCCAAACATACCATTCAACCCTGAAATAGTTGTGAACTTGTGAATAGCAAACAAACGGAACTAGTTGTATACCTAATACGTATAGGTTCCATTTGAAACAGTCTGTAAGTATAAGGCGGCTAAATTCAAACGGCCACTTAACTTAATAGAGTTCAACATTCTGTTATTGTTCTAGATTTAGCCACTTTTCTAGTGGAATGGTATTGGTATGCTAGCGTTAAGTAGATTTTTTGGGTACCAATTATTTTATCGAAATACCTCTCAACGAACGTAGCATTACGCAGGATTTTCATTTCATCGAAAGGCATTTCTCGCCGCATGTGTTGTTTTTTTGTTAGTCTCAAATGTAAAGTGTAACCAATGTAATTAACGTTTAAGATATCCTGAAAAAAAAACCTCGTTTCAGTAGAAAATTGCGTTCGATGAAATGAATTCGATAAAATTGTGGGTAACTAGATTTTTTTATTAGGGAAAACTATTTGGTCAGATAAATTGTTGCCAGATATGAGAGAAATATAATATAGATGAGGAAATTACGGTGTTTCAGTATTGACTAGACTTTCATGCACTCGTAGATAGTATAAAGTTATTATACATCACAAATAATATAAATAAAATAACGATACATCAAAATAAAAATAATGTTGAATAAAAACGTTGGTTTTATGGGGACCCCTTTATTATTTGACTTTCTTTAATTTTTATATTTGTTAGTAATAACACATTTTCTGAAAAAAAAACCCGCTATCTATTACAGTTCATAAGATACAGCTCTTTGCAGTTAGTACGTAGACAGACGTAGACGTAGGGTACGGAACCAGTGAACGGAAATAAAACATGGAAGCATTCTGACCGCTCTATTATAGCGCAACGAAAACTATACCGCGGTGGGCAGTCCTTACAAACTCTACCGCATACGACTTCAGTTCGATCGGGATGACAGTGAGTGACGGACGGCTTATCAAAACAAGATTTTTTAACATTAAAAATGCATTTATGTGTTGTGAAGGGGTGCAAAAATCATTCAGATCATTCCAAGGACAGTGGGATCACTTCCCACATGTAAATTAACCGATAACTTCGGCGAAACCTACAAAAAAAATATCACATTTTCTCTATAGGGATGACATTATGCCAAATGAAGTAGATTAATTTATGAATTTATTTTATTTTAATATTATCTATATTATTGTTATAAACTCCTACTAACAGATTTGGTTTCTACTTTTGTTTTTCACGGGATGGTGCTATGCAAAAGTTATTTTAAAATTGGTATATAATTTCGCTCAGATTAATTTATTTCGTTATGCCTATCGCAGTAAATTTTTTCAGGTCTCTTGTCCAAACTGTGGGCATCACTTTGGTGTTCCAGGTCATGTGGAAGATTCAAGTGAGATGCTTTTTCATCGACGACAACCATCGCCGCTATGGCCAAAAAATACAGACAGAAAACTATGTGTTACGCCTTTAAACATATTATAATCTGATATTGATTCAGCTTTTAATACACCGAAAACTTAAGAAATCTAAACCTAAAATTTTACATTTGGACTAGCTTGTCCCCGCCTGCAATACCTTTTCCAATATTCAAGTTAAATTTAAATTGTTATAAATATCAATAATTACATTGCTCTTACAATTTTTTGTAAATTAAAGAGCTTGTTTTTCGCTTTTTAGTTGTTTTTTTATTGCAGTCGGGTTTTTTGTTAATATATATCAAACTCGATATTGCAAAAAAATCGTTTCAAACAAATAGCCTTTCACCCTATGAACTTATTTTTGAATGATCATTATTGTATTAAACCATCCATGTGACAGCCGTATTCAAGTAGACAGCTTTTTAATAAAAGAAACTGTTGGCAAATCAAATCTCATGTCAAAGTGATTGTGACCAATGAAAGCATCACAAACTTTTTTCATTGGTGAAGAGGTATTAAGCCTTTGCAAAACCGCTGTCTACTCAAACACGTCACCAATATATGTGATAAACTACTTTTGACCTAAACTTAATGTTTATTAAGTTGATTATTAAAACAACTCGATACATAAGTCGTTTTAGCTATAAACATTGTGGGAGACGGGACATATTTCAACGTCATTTTTGTATGGCGTTATGCTTCCATGTTTTATTTCCGTTCACTGTACGGAACACTAAAAAGCGCCATAGCAAAATTTTAAAAAAACATTCGGAATTTAAGGTGTAGTCAACCCTGAACACTAAGTTGAAATGCCTCTAAGCCACTCATTCCACCATTTCAAGCACACTAACGCGGCAGGTATGCCCAAGTTAGGGTCTTCAATCGTTAAGCCCTACAAGTTTGCTAAGCCTTTGTGTACACACGACCCGCGGTTATCCCCTGACTTAGCCTGGCGACAAAGATTACCCTATCAAGGGACCAGAATTAACGTACGAATGTGTAGACAAGGAATTAGGATAGTTGCGAGTTCACACTTCGAATGATGATGGCTGTAATTGTTGTGGGGTTGTTAGCAATGTTGTAGGTTGGTAAGTTTCGGTTCTCGTTATTGTATATTTCAAGGTTGTTATTAGTTCGCTCTTAACTTCATAACACCATGACTGATCCTGCTCAAGGTTAGAATTATAATAATATTCAAGGTATCGTTGAACAAACATATAATATTTAGTAGTTTATGTAAGTGTTAGAATGACCAATGTTTCCTTTGCCTTTTAAAAAGAAAATCGGTTTGGTAATATTTAAAATGGATAACGGCTGTCATTCTGACATTCGGATGGCTGATGGTGTGTCGAGGAACTTTAAAAATACTATGTTAAAGAGTTATAATTATGTTACAAGTTGTTGGATAATTTAATATAATAGTTTAAACATTACGAGGTCTATTGTTTTTATTAGTTCAGAAGTGGCAAACCGCCCGCAAAAGGTTTGTATAGTGCAAAGTTAAACAGGTATGTGAACACTTTTTCTTTATTTCTGCTTAGTGGCTGCAAAATTCTGTTACACATTTGATGCATTATAGAAATATTTGGTTGTTTAGATGCGTCATAAAGACATAAGAATAGGTGTTACGATATATTATGAATTCGATTATTAATGATGTTAATAAAATACAACTAATTATTACCACTGTCTATTGGCGGCGGACTGAAACAATCTTTGTTACTATGATGTCAATTTTATCTGTAAAATTTAATAAACATTAATTGACCATTACAAAGGGATGGGATGTTATTTTTTTGTTGTTGTTTAAGTTGATAACCTGTAAGAATTGTAAATGCAATGTATGGTTTGATACATATCGTCTTTAACTAGCCAAGTATGCTAGCAGACATAATGAATACAGATTTAGACTTGTAGTTCGCTATTCGGTAACAATACCTACTACCTTTTACTTTAACGACCGTGTGAGTTTGTACCCAACCGCCATATCATGTCTTTGTTTACGTCAGTTGGTGTTAACTGATGTCGTCATATAGACTGGTCCAGTTAAGTTTAACATTATTTACTAACATGTTGCAAAATCGGAACCGTTATAAACGTACCATTATTAGAAATGGATGCTATAAAGTGTCATCATTAACAATAATAATCATTTCTGTGTTTACAATGTTTCCTTTTTAACGTTATGCTCTTTTCAGAAAGGGAACAGAACATTTTTCTTTTGGGTTGCTATCCTTTTCTGTTCTATAAACATCCTCCAATCCTTTACCTAAATGTCAGGTCGTTATACTCCACCGTTGCCAAAATCAGTACAATTACCACAAAGCATAGGTGTATTTAAATCACCGGACGTTGCCAACGGTAGTATGGATAAACATAGAAAGCGTAAACGAAACGTTTCAAAGTCACCTACGAGTGGCAACTCATCGTCTTCTTCTGGCCCAAGACGTTCCCGCTTACGAACAAAACGCTCGCGTAAACAAAGGGCCTCTGCGAGTCCTCGTCGTAATCGGAAGTCAATAAAACGTAATCAGAAAAGAAATAATACTTGTTCAAACCGTGACAGTTCTTCGGATAGCGAAGGCTCGTCCACCTCCTACGAACCTAGACGCTCACGTTCACGGAAAAGACGTTTCCATAAGTCTAGTCGCCGCCGTCATAGTTCTTCAGGCGATTTTTCTGAGAGACGGTCATCTAGACGCAGTGCAGTGCCGGAACTTAGTACTAACAAATTATTAGAGACTTTAGTTACTGCAATCCAAAAAGACACTTATCGTGGATCTGCTACGGGGCAGTCACACACTCCTGGTGCTCAAAACGTCATATCCGATTTTGATCCTAAATCGAAATTACAAACCATGAAAGACTGGATTTTAAAAATAAACGAGTCAGCGGAAATATATGGATGGACAGAACGTCAAACAATTTTTTACGCCTTACCAAAACTTACAGGACTAGCTAAGAAGTGGTACGATGGTCTCACTAGTGTCAAATATAGCTGGATAGAGTGGCAAGCTAAATTACTTAAAGCGTTCCCTTGCGAGCAAAATTACGGCGACTTATTGTTTGAAATGTTAAGTAGAAAGAGTAGGAAAAACGAGACATTAATGGAATATTATTATGATAAAATAATGTTAATCAACCGTTGCGAGTTAAAAGGGAGGCAGGCGGTTGACTGCCTTACGCATGGTATATTTGATCAAAATATTCGCATGAACGTTCAAGGTGCACATTACGATGAACCGGAACAGGTATTAAATTACTTCCGCAACATCTCTAGTAGAAACTCAGATCCATACCCCGCAGGTAAACCGCTTACGGAATCCCGCTATTCGAATGATATAAGGAGAAATAACATGACTGTGTCTAACAAGAGGTACTCAAATAATATAACCTGCTATAACTGTGGGGAGTTAGGGCACGTCGTCAGCAAATGCACGAAAGAAATCATAAAATGCAGTAAATGCAATCGACATGGCCACAAAGACAGTAACTGTACTTTTAATAACAGATCTGGCGAATTGAATAAGGATACTTACACTTCTAAAAAGGTTTTATGTATAGACAGCAATGCTGATTCCAACCGTAAATATTTTAAGCGCGTCACAGTTAATGGTATAGAATGCAAAGCCTATATTGACTTTGGGAGTGAATGTACGCTCATAAGCGAAGGACAGTGTCGTTTATTAGAATTAGAGCTTATCGAAGAAAACTTACCGACATTGAAGGGGTTTGGAAATAGTGTAATCACTCCAAGCGGTAAAGTAGAAATTCACGTTATTCTGGATTCTGTAGACATCACATTAATGGCTTATGTAGTACCTTCATCATTGTTGCCTGCAGATATTCTAGTTGGTCAAACCCTAACCGAATTGCCATCAGTACGGGTGTATAAATCGGACAGTGAACTTATGTTGTACCAGGTTTCGCCTATTTCGCAAAACTCGATTATTGTAAAATTAGTAGACGATAGCACTATAAAGGGAACTACAGTATTAAAGGTAACTTCGACGCCTGTTTTTAATGGATTCCTTAGTGTCACCACCGACGCAAGTCACGAGAACGAGAAACAATATTTAGTATTACCTGGGTTGTATTCTTTTCACGACGGCATTGCTTTCGTAATTGTAATGGGATTAACTGAAAATGAATTTGAGTTACCAAAAGGAAAAGCTATCTCTAGAGGCACACCGGTACCCAAACCCATGATACCAGTTTCAAAGATAGACGATGATTATGTGGTGAATGTACGTAAAATTAGCACTGAAGTAGAAGCTATTAAATTATCTGATCTTAATATTGATTCGGATCTTAGTGATGATGTCAAAGGCCAGTTAGTTGAACTGCTTAACGAAAAAAGAGATTGTTTCTCTTTCTCAGTAAGTGAATTGGGCGAAACATCTGTCGCTGAGATGCGAATCAAGCTAAATGATATGACCCCTGTTACGTACAGACCCTACAGGCTATCAATTTCCGAAAGAGAAAAGCTCAACCATATCGTTGATGAACTTCTTGCAAATGGTATTGTTCGCGAGTCACATTCCGATTATGCGAGTCCTATAATATTGATCGCTAAGAAGAATGGCGATTCAAGGCTCTGTGTCGATTACAGGGCCCTGAATCGCAAAACCGTAAAGGATAAATATCCCATGCCGTTGATCGATGATCAAATTGATAGCCTACAGGGTTATGAGTTCTTTACTACGTTAGATTTATCGCAAGGCTATCATCAAATCCCAATGGCAGAGGAATCAAAACATCTGACCGCGTTCGTCACCCCAGACGGACACTTTGAATATAATCGAATGCCATTCGGACTGACGAATGCGCCAGCTGTTTTTCAGCGAATGGTGCATAACCTACTTAACAAGCGCAAAATTCCAGGCGTGGTTGCGTATATGGATGATATAGTTATTGGGTCCAAGACAGTAAGCGAAGGATTAGAAAAACTATCTCAATTTTTGAACATCCTACAAGTAGCCAATCTTACGCTTAATATTAGGAAATGTCACTTCTTCAAGCGGACGATTGAATATCTAGGATTTGAGATATCCGGAAAAGGAGTTCGCCCTGGCAATAGGAAGATCGAAGCCGTGGTAGCTTTTCCCGCGCCACAGAGCGTTCACGAAGTGAGACAATTTATTGGGCTTGCAAGTTTTTTTCGGCGATTTGTTCAAAATTTTGCTACTATTGCAAGGCCATTGACATCACTGACTAAAGCCGATGCTAAGTGGATTTGGGAAAAGGAACAAATCGACGCGTTTACCAGGATTAAGGAAACACTCACTTCTAGACCGGTGCTAACTATTTATAATCCTAATCACCTAACAGAACTCCACACAGACGCAAGTCGGCTGGGAATCGGTGGTATTTTACTGCAACGTGAAGACGAAAAGAGCCCATTAAGAGCTGTGGCGTATTTTAGCAGACAAACGACCGCTGAAGAACAACATCTGCATTCGTTTGAGCTTGAAACACTCGCGGTTGTAATGTCGCTCAATCGGTTCCGTGTTTACTTACTAGGGGTCAGTTTCAAAGTAGTTACGGACTGTAACGCGTTGAGAACCACTCTCACAAAGCGAGACCTAGTTCCCAGGATAGCCCGTTGGTGGCTCTTAGTACAGGATTTCGATTTTACTATAGAATACCGACCTGGTGCTCAGTTGAGGCACGCGGATAGTTTAAGTCGTAACCCTATTCCTGATGATGAACAAGTTGACCTAACTATACTGAGTATAGCAGAATCGTCATCGCTTATGGCTGTTCAATTAAGTGACCCGCGTCTAACACATATCAAATGCATATTAGATAAAAACTGTCAGGAAGCTAAAGAAATTAAAAATAATTATATACTTAGGGACGGAAAGATATTCAGAAAAGTAGACTCAGAACTGAAATGGGCAGTACCGCGTGACGCTAGGTGGAAAGTGTGTCAGTTGTGTCACGATGAGAGCGGCCATTTTTCCTACGAAAAGACACTTGAAAAGATGCGAAGGGACTACTGGTTTCCGCGTATGACTCACTTCGTCAAAAAATATGTCCGTGCGTGTATACCGTGTGGGTATGCAAAACAACCAGCAGGCAAAAAAGAGGGTTTTCTACACCCAATCACAAAACCTGATGTTCCCTTTGAGTGCGTTCATATAGACCATCTGGGTCCGTTTGTTCGTAGTAAAAGCGGAAACAGCTATATATTAGGAATGATCGACGCTTACACAAAATTCATAGTACTACGAGCAGTTAGAAATACTAAGAGCAGGACTTCAGTACAAGCTTTGAACGAATTTATTGGTATTTTTGGATCGCCAAAAGTCATCGTTTCTGACAGAGGAACGAGTTTTACCTCTAATGAATTCAAGATGTTCGTGGATTCAAATCAAATCAGGCACGTAAAGAACGCAGTAGCTACGCCGCGTGCTAACGGGCAAATAGAGCGCTACAACCGTTCCATTTTGAGCGCACTGACAGCCTTAAACATCGACAAGGACGATCGCAATTGGGATTCCGATCTAAACAAGGTCCAGTGGGGCTTAAACAATACGCTGAACAAAAGCATAGGTAGAACTCCGGCACAGGTTGTTTTTGGCAAAGAAACTGTTAACTTGACCGAAGCTCATTTGCATGAAATATCAGACAACGTGACTGCTAGTAACGATCTAGCAGAAATCCGTAAGAAGGCGTCAGATTGCATTGATAAACAACGCGAAGTGATGAAGGCTCGATTCGATAAAAACAGGTGCACCGCGAAGGTTTACAAGGTAGGGGATCTTGTGATGGCACTGAAGACCGTCCGCAATATAGGAGATAGCAATAAACTTGTTCCTCCATACTGTGGCCCCTACAAGGTTACGGCAGTGTTGGGGAATGATCGCTATGAGATCAGCAGTATTGAAGGGTTTTCAAAGAAAAGGTACACGAACGTATATTCAGCTGATAAGCTAAAGCCATGGATAAACATTAGTGTGACTGCAGATTCAGGGACTGACAATGACTCTGATTATCCGCAAAGTGACTAAAACGTCAAGTATGCGTTACACCTAAGTTCCTCCTTTCCTTTGAACTGTCCGCATACCCTCCTTATTCCCTCCTCTCCTTATTATCTCCTCCATTGTACTGTGCAACCATGTAGACAAGTTGACGTCCGCTCCAACTTGGTCCTGAGTACCCGACTAACGAAGTGATGCTGCATGCTGATACGCCCTGTGTGCGTTTACAAAGACCAGTCGTTACACCCTGTGTGTGTACGTTTGTGCCCCGTGCGTGCAAATGAGACTATTGATAGAATCGAAAGCTGGGTGCACCCTGTGTGTGCATCCCAGACTAGTCGATGATCTGCACCCTGTGTGTGCACGTAGCGTCTTCCACGCCCTGTGTGCGTATGCAAGACCTACTTAATATTTGTGTACCCTGTGTGTACATGGTGATTTCTGCTGCGTCCACTATGCCCTGTGTGCGTATGTGAGACCAGTGTGTGATATGCGTACCCTGTGTGTGCGCCCATCAGTTCCTGCTGCGTCCACTAAGCCCTGTGCGCTTATGTGGGACCAGTGTGCTAGATGCGCACCCCGTGTTTGCGCTCATCAGTTCTTGCTGTATCCACTACGCCCTGGGTGCGTGTGTGGGATCTGCGTGCTATATGCGCACCTTGCTGTGCGCCCATCAGTTGCTGTTACGTCCAGTACGCCCTGTGTGCGTGTGTGGGACCAGTGTGTTATACTTTTAGTGTTGTGTAATGTGTGTGTGTGTCAGTGTTATTTGATATAACCCACGAATGCGTGTAATGTGTGTGAGTTATTCGATTTGTTTTGTGCAGTATAGATTGTTAAGCGTGTTACACGAACCACTGACAATTTAACTAAACTATTATGATTTGGAATGAGGTCATTCATTATGGTAGGATGGCCGAAACGGTGGCGTTGCAAATTTTAGTTGTTTGCTTACCTCTTACCTGTAATGTACGTTTTGTAAATTTTGTAGTACTAACGTAAATTAAAGACAAGTGCATATTATTATATTATACTGTAAGGTACTGTTACTTGAACTATACTTTCTATATTGAGAAAGACATAACGTAAATGCTACAGTTATTATGATTAAGATTTAAAAAAAAAATGTAGTTCAGTGGTATATAATTTCGGTTATTTGTTAATTTATCTAAGTTTATTGAAATTGTCATACACATTGTCTGAGGACAGACATCTGTCAGAATGGCCGATTGTTAGAATGACCAATGTTTCCTTTGCCTTTTAAAAAGAAAATCGGTTTGGTAATATTTAAAATGGATAACGGCTGTCATTCTGACATTCGGATGGCTGATGGTGTGTCGAGGAACTTTAAAAATACTATGTTAAAGAGTTATAATTATGTTACAAGTTGTTGGATAATTTAATATAATAGTTTAAACATTACGAGGTCTATTGTTTTTATTATAAGTGACACATAATGAGAGTGCTTAAAAGACGAGTGTGGTTTTATAAAACGAGCCAAAGGCGAGTTGCATAATAAGATCACACGAGTGTTTTAAGGCTTAATTTATTATGTACAGTTGCATTATATTACTTTATCTATCCACATATTATAAGCCTCCATGATGCATTCAGGAGCCGCATACAACAAAACAAATTTTAACCGGTAATGGCGGTATTGAAAAGATTGAAAAATTTTCTGGCAGCTGTCATAGTTTTTTTTTTAATTCAGAGACAAACAAGAGTCGGCTCTAACATTCATATCGTTCGATATCTTACTTACGTGCGACTTTTGTCAAATTTGTATGCTAATTGACGGTTCATTTTGAATACAACCCACACAATCCACACTCGTGTTTAATGCCCTTCATTATGTACAGTCACATGAACAACTATTATAACCGATACTACAAAATGCTGTGATATTAGTGATACCTACTCGTACTTTACTGATAATAAACACATTTGTAGCTATTTTAACTACCTACCTTTTTTTTCAGGCTGAATAAGGTGGGGGTGTACTTGTTACTATATCCAAAATATAAATTGCAGCGTAGAAAATTTCCGTGATAGTTTAAAGTAAATAGATATAATACAGACGCAAAGATGGACACATCCGACTACAGAAACCTTAAAACAATGCTTCTTTAGACACCAAACGACCATAAAATCTGGAAACACTTACGATATTCCTACATATTCCTCCTGCAATGTTTAGTCATGTAGCATGTATGTCACAATGTTAGCTTTAAGTAGATAGGTATGTGGGAACAAAGTTGTCTAAGCCTGGCAAGTCGCGGTGGGTGGCGTTGCCTGATTGGGAACATTCACGAGACCGTATTGGGAGGAATACAGTCTAAATGATAAGCGATATACTGCTTAGGGTGGAGTCATATACAGGTGTTTTTTTTTATTGTGGATTTCCAACAGATAAGTTTAACATCTAAATCGATGCTTATCCAACTATAGGAAACCACATCTTACGCCAGGAAATATACATATTGAACTACGGCATGCATTAAACACTTGCTCTCCAATTAACATTAAATATTAAAATTTAATTTTAAAATTATAAAATTTTAGAAAAATATTTAAATAAATCACAACATATATCATACACTGTTATAATTAAGCTATGAATAAAGTGCGAAAACAGTGAGATTACAGTTATAAGGTTTTTAGAAGGTTTTAGAATCTTTCTACCTCGCAAAATCCAGGGAGCCAAAATACGTCGACACTTTTTTTTTTAATGCTATGAGTCTGTCGTGGAATATATCAGCCCCCACGGTGTCTGGGAGATAGTCATATAATTTAATCATTCTCGCAAGAGCAGAGTTACGTTAGAGGCCTAAATTCGTTCGTTCGTTTCGTTCGTTCGTTCGTTTTAGTTAATCTATCTATTCGTGTTAGTCAGAAGGTTGGACAAACTTCAGGGACTAACTCTGTAGGTCTGTAAAAACAGCTGTTACATACATTTCTGCTGTTTAGCTCTCAAAGTTTTTATGGAACAGCTGTTTTTCTTTTTGCGATTTGGATGTTGGTCCCATAATAAAAGTTGATGAATATGACGTACAGAGTTCATCCTAACACCCTGTATATCAGCACCGATTTGCATTTTGTCTACATAATAATATAATGGCTGTTTTGTATGAAGACAGGTCCGCATGCGAAAGGAGAATTGATGCGTACACATCTTGATACAAAGTAACTATTTAATTTAGACAAAATGCCAATCGGTACTGATAGATGTGACTAGACCCTTAATTTTTATGATGCTGACGGAGACTGGAGACACAGTTCATCGGACTCTATAGCTTAGCCTCCTTACTTACTTAATTACTTACTTAGGCAGGGTCACTACTAACTACGCTAGCGCGTCGTCATGCGCGCGTTGTTTTTTTTAGAGTGTTTTATAGTTCCACAGATATTTTACACCCTTAAAACTTATAACACCCCTCTTAAATTGTGGGGTTAACAAATAGCAGTACCCTTTCCATTAGTTATAACTACAGTACTCGCTAGCGATTCCAATGCTCTGTCCCTCGCACTCTATAAAAATACTGCGAGGTCTGCGAGCGACAGAGCATTCGACTTGCTAGCGATTACGGTAATTGTACTCATGGCAAGGGTACAGTCGGCCTTATAAGAAGCTGCACACTTTTGTACCTTGACGCTTTAACGCCTTTGACAGATTAGTGCATCAGTTCAATCATGACGTTAAAGTGACAAAACACTAAAGTGTGCAGATTCTTATAGGTCGACCGTACAGCTAGCGCTTGTGGCTTGCGCCAGAGATTACTGCTAAGTGTTTTCGCATAGCTACCTACTTAACTTGTAGCTTAATATGCGGTTGCGCACTCAGGCGCTGGTTTCAGAGTTCAAGAGAAACTGAATTGCTTGGAATGCACTCAGGGGCTCTATTTCAATTTGAAATAGCTCATCTTACTTCATCAAAATGAAAAAACTGAATCTTTATAGGATTTTTCGCGTTTCTGTACGTCACAGCCAGAATTTATTGCACCGATTGAGTGAAAATTTGGTACACATGATGTTTTTTTCGGAAACTAAACACGTACGTGTTACGCAAATTAATTAATTATTTTTGAATCGGTTTGCAAAATATTTGCCATAGTTGTACATAAACTGTAAAATGATGAACTGGCTACGTTTTACGATTAAAAAGATATAGCGACTCCGTAAAATCTGTAAAGTGTAGGGCAGATAAAAGAACGGAATGATAGAGCAATAAATGGACGGACGGAGAAATAGACGGACGGACGGACGGCATAGGCTAGGTACGCAATCCTTAAAACTTCTAAAGGTGTAGACATTATTTATTTATTTATTATTCCCAAATTTCTTGAACTTGCGTGCCTCAATCACGTGTCTTAGGGTCACCACACTTAAGAATCTCTATTTGGTGAGCCATTTCCGGAATTAAATTCAATGTTTATCAATCACACTTATAAAGTATTACTGAATCGACCATTTTCAGTAATACCCAGAAACGATTGGCGAAGCGACGCGTCCTGTGCCTGAGCCTGTCGCGTAGGATCATATTCCAGTACATATGCACTATGATATGAACTGACGCGGCATAATGTGTCAAATATTCGAAATTAAAAATATTTATTTAGTAAATTTGGCTACTTCTTTTACGCGTCGGTAATAATAGAGTGAATCTACTAGCGCCTCGGACTAGACCATCATTGCGTAGAAGAAGCGCCGCAAGGAACTGTCCTTATACGTTGCCTCTTGTAGTGAGACTAATCAATAAAACAGTAGATCAGCATTCGATCGGCGATACGAGTATTCCCTGTCCATCCAAATCTGCAGCTCCGCCATCTACGACTGTGATCTACAAAATTACTTCCAATAAATAACGGTAGCGATCAATTCGCGCTGCCTCCGGCTCGTAATGAAACTCGCGATTGCGCTATTTGTTGTCCTCATAAACAAAATCCTCCTTTATAGAGGAGGAGGGAGATTGCAAAAGATTTTACACACCCGACCCAACGACAGAGGAATCTCTTGCGAAAAACGCCTTTACACGAATCCGTAACAGCTATAGCGGAGTATGAGTGTTTACTTTTTAATAAAGTCGAGGTTTCTGTGTCGTTAAGGTTGGAGCTAGGCTTCGGGCAGGTAGTGACGGAACGATGTCGTTATTTTGATTAAATTGTGTATTGTTATTAGTTGTTATATTAACCGTCCTCATTTGTTACAAGCCGTAATACGTTTTCCCGTTTTGGGGTTACTGCGGTAATATCACTAGTATTTATGCGTAACTTTATTATGTGGTAGTTTACTGGCAAGTATTTTTAAGTTCTTAGAAATGTTTATAAATGCGTAAGAAATTTGTGTTGGAAAGAATTAATGTATAACTTTTTACTTTGGCAATTTCAACCTATCTTAATCTTTAATTGACGTTATTTATGTGAAAAATAACTCGTGATTTAGTTTCAAGTTTGATAGATATCCAAGTGAGAGTAACTATTAATTGCCACTATAATTAAAAAAGAACTCACCAAGTTGTTTTATCTTTGTTACAGAAAGTATCGACAAATCTGGAGAGGATCCGATAGTATCAGCTCTAAGACCTTACGGCGCAGATGGCGACGATGGCTCTAACAAAGACTCGCCTAATATGTTTCAGGAGTTTTTCGGAAACTTCTCCAACTCCAATAACCACCAAATAAAACATGGTCCAACAGAAGTATCTCTCATCGACCATTTATTAAACGTAGAACATAGCTACAATAAAGAAACACAGAAAGTTATAGATGCAACAGAACACAATATAAATAACGTAGCCAATGAAACTACACATGCAGAAAACATCACAGTCACAATACCAGTTCATGAAGACGTTGTTACTAGATTCCTAAGGTTAATAGAAACCCAGCATTTGCTTGGTGAGAATTGTACAGCAGGGACTGATTTAAATTTAGGTGAAGGGGTAGTAGATAGATATGCTCAAGAAAGATTTAGAATAGAAGCGGACGTGGCTGTTAACAGGGCTAATATGCTGACGAGGTTATGGAAATATGCAGGGCCATCAGTCATGCACAATGAGTATTTGCTGCATGCTAGTGTATTTTCTATGGTGGAGTTCGACGATGATATATTTGCTGCTGGAAATTGCTATGATCAGTTTCAATATAAGGATTATCAGCTTTTTTGCCCTTTTGCGTACCGTCTGCCTGAAGGTCCAATATTGGCGAAAGATTTGGCGGTGGAATACAAATATTTGAGCAATACATCGGAGTGGTTCTACATCGCGCGGAAGAATGCACAGCGCGTCATCCGTAACTACAATCAATTTCGCAGAGGTGAGTCTAATAATAATAATTAAGACATATTTTAGTTTTGAATGCTCTGTTGTTCGGCGCCGCGTCACAAAATAGATAGGTACAGAAGTCAATCACATGACTGTATGTATTTCACTTTTCATACCTACGCTCGGCGGTCGCTCTATGGTAGTCAACTATGGCTTATGCACAAAAAACTATCGTGGTAGTGGCACTCGTAGGTACCTAGTTGTTTGATTTATCGTTGAGAATTAAACGGGAAGAATGTAAATATAAATTAATAATAATATAATTTTTTTATGTCATTTTAAACGGATTACCCTAGTTACACAATTTCTATTTCCCTATCCGTTTTAGACCTAAACCTGTCAAATGACACTAAAAACAACACAATATCTACACAAACAAAAAAACATGTTTTCAACTTACGTAAGGTGGCGTGAATTTACCTTACAAAAATTTAGTTACTTCGTTTATACTGATTCAAAATAGGAAACTATTATATAAATGGATGTTACACCGTTTAATATTGAATTTAAACAACCGTCCACTGAACAGTTATAATTACTTTTTTTTGTTGCTCCATTATTGCACAAAAAAGTTCACAGACGCGTGTCTCAAGCGGATGGCATTCGCGCTCGCACTGGTCCCAACCGGTCCGAGATATCGTGTCCGTGAGCAGTGTCTATGTGTGCGTTGCTCGGGCGCACTTTGTATGTAGATTGACTTCTGTACCTATCTATTTTGTGGCCGCGTCGTGGACGCTCGTCGTTAGATGGCGCCAGTTCCGGAACTACGTATTCCTCAACATCATATTGTCCAACTTTTTATTTTTAGTTACGGAACTTTTAGCTATAGAACTAATCCCGTTCCCTGTCTTCGTTGCCTTTTTTGGGTTGGTTTTTGCCAGCTGGCCATTATTGTTTTTTTTTCATTGGACCTTAGTAGGCTCAGTCGTGTTTTACTTGGATTATGTTATTTTTTATGAGTGCCGTGCCGCGTCAAGTTGAGATTGATTACTAATGTCATTGGTTGGTTAGTTCCTGTAGAAGAATTTATCATGTTTCTAACTTTAATTTTCTTAGTAAATGGTACTGTTGCGTTAATTTTTGTAGCATTCATATTACTTTTACAGTGTCAAATACTTTATTAAAATTTACTTGGCATACTAACATTAAATTTTTGAAAGAAATGGGCTAGCGAGTTACTATTTTTGAGAATCGTACGCTCTAAAAATTCTGTCGATATTGAATGAGAAATGGTAAAATCGTACGTTTTAAAATTCGAGATTGGTTGTGGCGGCCCTTCGCATGCAATTCATTCCTTCTTCAGAGCACTCGACTTTTCGAAAATTGGAACGGAGAATTTCATTGTCATCTCGCCGCCGATAAAATAGTACCCTTACGTCAATTAGTGGTTACGGCTGCATCGGTTTCTTTTGTAATACTTGAAGTTGAGCACTAGGTTTGAGATTTCGGACTATTATTGCCAAAATTCCAAGAATGTCGTTGGCTTAGTGGTTTAAGATGCCTAGCAACCGTAAGGTCCCGACTTCGAACTTCAGCGGTCGCCATGTACATAAGTTTTTCTGACTTAATTACACTGAGGTATCTAATGCTGAAGGGTGCCCCTTGAAATCTCGACAATCTCTCTCAAATTCATTTCGTCGAAAACTATTCATAGAATATTTAGTATAAAATATTATCTCTTGTAGTATTATGGCTTCATAGACTATTCATTAAATATTAAAAGAATTATTAGAACAACGGTACAAGGATTTTTAAATACTAAAAAATATTTAATAAACTATACAAAAGACAGTACAACAAAATGTCGCTGTTTATTTCTTCGACGTATCAATACAGCTGTGGATGAAATACCTAACAGATAGGTTAGTTTAGGTTAAAGTTGCGTCAAGGCGCAAAGCGCCAGAACTACCAGAATTGTTTTTTTAGTTACCAAAATAAAAGTACCCAGAAAAATATTAGAATTTTCAAACATGTAAAACCTCATTTTTTCATCCCAGGTTTCAACACGTACACGTACAATGACACTGCGCACACAGTCCGCGAGCCTGACGAGATCCTGTCAGTCACCTACGAGGATGGGAAGTGGTCGAAACCTTACTACGACTGCGGCGGCGGCAACATATGGATGCTGACCTACACGGTGCCTTTCTTCGGATACAATAACGGATCGTATTTCTTCAAGTAAGTCACGGGTTTTACAATATAATATACCATTATACCGCCCTAATAAATAAAAGGGTTATTCATTTATTTTAAGACAATCAATTTATAACCTTATGATCTTTAAATTAAGAGTTAAGTGTCCATTATTGGTGCCTTGAGCTAAAAGTGTCCAACGTTGGTGCCGTCACCCTATATGGCTCTAATCAAATCCGCATGGATGTATAAACAGCTTTTAACGGTGCTTTTTCATTGGCAAAACGAGGGAAAACGAGGCAATTATGATTTAAATTAGTATTTCAAATGATTTCAATATCCTCCTCTCGCATCTTCGGTGGAAATGGATTTAAAAAAAAAAAAAATTACTCCGCCTCGTTTTGCTTCTCCTCGCCGGTGGAAAAACACCTTTACAAAGGCGAACTGACTAATTTGATTGCTTGAATGCAATTGAGTGAAATTCTCAAAAGTTATAACCTTATAACTCTACTGTAAGCTAACACCAAGTTCTAAGTTTTGTTCGAAGAAAAATGTATTGGAGAAGTTCGGTGCATCTTCATTGTGTAATGTAATATTTTAATAATTATGATGTAGTTTGCTTCCACATTTTATATAACATCTAGTTAAAAAATTTAATGATTCAAAAAGGCAACTTAGGCACCTGATATTTGAAAAGTCGTTTAAAAATATACATATTTGCGGAACTTTGCTACTATTTTATCTCTTGAACGTGAAAAGTGTTTGATTATTTCCCCGCAGTAGTCACGAAAAGTGTACCTTGTATGTTGCCTGAGAATAAGGTGGAAAACATCTCGTTACGTCAATTTGGAATGAACATGATTTCGGATTGCGTCAGAATAAAAGCTATTCACACGATTTCCATTTTACCGTCGGAGAATACAACTCAAATTCTCCCGAAATACGAAGGTAGGCGGCCAACTGCAATGTACTAGTCGAAGCATTCTATACTCTATAGGCTACCACATTACGTTTAAAATTCTAATATTATTACATTGGAGTTAGCTGCCTTTTTGGCATTAAGGCAGAATTACGGTATGACGTTTCAATCCACGGCGCGCCTCGATTCTTAATTGTATTAGAAAATTGACGCATCCGTGTTATTGAGTATAGGTGTGCCTTTTCGTGAATTTAGATCACAATATATATGGTATTCTTCTTTTCACTCTACTTCTTTAAGAGCCTTATTCTTACCGTTCTGGTCTTCTGTCGTCTGCTTGACTTTCGTGCACGACTCGACCTTAACCTTTTCCTATATTGGCCTCCTCAGCAGTATCCCAAATTCAATTATCAAAGCAGTTCTAATTCTATAACCTTAGTAATAAGGTTGATATCTCTTTCCATTGCTTCTTTTCTAACATAAGATCGAAAGAGATCGTATCAATTATTCCGAATTGCTTTTACCGAACTACGTGCCTGTGAAGCAAAATTGCCTCAATGGCCTGCCTATTTTTAACGCGAAACTTTGATTCTTGTTCTTGTTGGAAATCGAAAAACTGCAGACAGTGTGGAACTGAAAGTGCTGGCACGAAGTTTACCGACACTTGCTGGAAAATTCGAAGTAGCTAAACCAGTGTGGTTTTAATTACTGTCGGGAACATTATAATTATGGTTGAAAACAAGAAAGCTCGAGTAAATAAGGCATTTACGATCATATTAAATCGTAATCAGGCATCTTGATCTTCTTTTTCAACTCTCTCAGTTAGCCTAGTTGGTAATCAAGTGACCTAGTCTACGAAGCTAGCGGTCTCGGGTTCGATTCCCAGTCAGGAAAAATATTTGTTATATTTTCCCCTGATATTTAAAATCAAGGACTACCCGCCCTCGCTTCGCTTCGATTTATTTGAATTTTCTGTAACACCTATCTATATATTAACTTAAATTTATTATTACGGTTAGGACTTTTGATGGCAAACACTGGTTTTAGGATGCACAGAGTCGCCATTTCCTGATTATTATAATACATACCTCCTTGATTTTGACCTTCAGTAGCAAAATTCAATCTTTCATTAAATTGTTAAACGAGTTTAAATTAATTTTGGTACGGAGGATATCTCCGCTGTGAAAGCGTAACAAACAAACAAATATTAGTCGGTAATAAACTGAACTAAAAAAAATATTTACTTTATTTAGAAATATGACAAAATTAAAAAGACCAACATCAAAGTGATATGTGTAATAATAATTAGGAAATTTCGACTCCATGGATTCTGGAACCACGTTTTGCCACCTAAATCCTAACCCTACTTATCTATATATTATATAAAAGAGGATGTCCTGACTGACTGACTCATCAACGCCCAGCGCAAACCGCTTAAGATAAAGATTTGGAATTTTGAGGGAAAGTTGATTTTTAACCGACTTCAAAAAAGGAGGAGGTTATACGTTCCACTGTATGTATTTTTTTTTTTTTTTTTTTTTTATCTATGTTCACCGATTACTCCGTCAATTGTAGACCGATTTTAAAAATTCTTTTTTTTTTGATAGAGTATACTTCCGAAGTGGTCCCATTGTCAGCAAATCTGAATCTGATGAAGGGATCAGTGAGGAATTGAGGGAACTCCTCAAATATTGTATGCAAACATATAGCGATTTTAGTATTTTTAGTAACAAGTGTAGCATTTGCATTCAGAAAGTGTCACTTGGTGAAGCGGAACTGATGATGAAGACCACAGATGGCCACCGGAACTCCTCAACGGTACCGATTTCAAGAAACGCAGAAAATAACTTCTACTACTAGGTACTTAGTAGTAGGTACCTATCCTATTAGGTTAGTCTAACTGAAGTCGGCGACCACAATATTTTCAACAAAAAGCCGACTTCAGTTGGACTAACCTAATAGGATAGGTACCTACTACTAAGTACCTAGTAGTAGAAGTTATTTTCTGCGTTTTTGAAGGCGGTTTTTTTGTTTTTGTAACGTAGGCGTCCTTTAAGAAGGGATTTTTCGAAATTCAACCCCTAAAGGGAAAAAAGGGGTTGCCAAGTTTGTATGTAAAAAAATGTTTTTATGGTCCAATTTACTTGAAACTTGGTAGAAATGCTCTTCAAAGCAAATAATGAGACACGTATTTCAGCCATTACTAAAATTCAACCCCTAGAGGGATGAAAGGGGGTTGCAAAGTTTGTCTGTCTATATATACAAAACCTGACTTATTGACTTATATATCAACGCACAGCCGAAACTATTGTACCTAGAAACTTTAAATTTGGTACAGGGGTACTAAGAAAGGATCTTCTGAAAATCGACCCCCAACGACAAGAAATGGGGGGAGTAGCGGGAAACTAATTCTACGCGTACGAAGTCGCGGGCGTCCTCTAGTTATACATATAAACCTTCCGTGAAAAAACATCTAACTGTTTGTGAAAACTGCATGACATTCCGTTCACTACTTTTTGAGATCATCGCGAACATAAATGCAGACTTTCTTTTATAATAGTTCGTGATTCACAACCAACTAACAGTACTTATACACTTATTGGATAATCTTTATAAGCCCGCCCCGGCACACAAGACCCAATCTTCCTGAGACAGTCCGTAACGATACAGCCTTCTTTGAAGTTTATATCTATCGCATCAAAAGCTTCCATCGGATCGATTCTAATGGCTATCGAATACTTTATTTGTGAGCTTCTTGATACATTTCTTATGAACTTCGATTGACCTTTAGTGAAACTGAGGAACCTAGAAAATAGAGAGTAATGTTAACTAGTACATCAATTACATACATGTCAAAGTTAAAGAGCTCATTACTTCTATTTCTCTTGTATTTTTAGTTGTACAGTATCACAGAGCCGATTTTTTTTTACCTAATTAGGTTTTCTTCTGAGGTAGACAATGTTAAAAAAATCAATGCATATTATTTATTTATTTATTTATTTATTTATTCAAATATAATTACACAGCATTACAGTTATAAACCAAGGCACCGTGAAATTAAAACAGTGAAATAGTAACAGGCATATAACACGACAAAACAAGATACAAACAAAGTTACACTGAAGAAGGAGGAGTATCCATCATCTCACAGAAATTGAAGCATTCGTCACGCACATACGCCCATCTAGCAATTATTAATTATTATTACAATTATCTTTATACGGCATTACAGTGACAGTGACAAATGTCAACCTTAGCGATAATTCGAACTGGTAGACCACTTTCTTGGTCACCGTACACACATTAATCTATAACACCCACCCTTACCACTTGCAATATTTAACTTTTCCATGTTTTTGAAATACAATAGTTTTTCCTTTAGTAGTGGCAACGCCTTTGCAGACTTCCGGGACAAAAATCTAGGACAATGTCACACTTTACCTAGTCTCAAACTAAACTCAAGGCTTGTACCACGGGTAGACTAGAGATTTTAGGATTGCCATCTTAAGATAGCCAATGTTTTCGGGATTCGGGTAATGGTGGTCTGTGTGCTCAATGCCTTAAAAACATAAACATACTTTTATTAATAAACTAGCGACCCGCCCTCGCTTCGCTTCGGTTAATATCAAGTTCATCTGAAATATATAGTTTTTAAATGGTGAAATAATTTTAAGAGAGATGGATTTTCGAAGATTCAATTCAATTTGGCAGCATGGCTTCTTGAACGTTTAAGGCTGCCTAATTGAGAATGCACGCGCTAAAAGTGTTTTGCTCGCTCTGACGGGACTACCTTAACTCGCCGCTTGGACATTCACTCCTGCATTCGCTCACCCTTGCCTTTGAGAGAATCACTACCCAGGTCTAAGGAAGGCCGCAACTTTGAATGTTTGACCTTGTGACTTGTTAATTGTCGTTGAAAACGATAAGTTTACAGGAAATTGCAGGTGTTTAAACTGGAAAGGTAGATCCGTTGGTATTAATGGAATCCGGGGAAACAAAACGACTTCTCCAGCCGCATATCCAGTCACTATTGTGCACTTTATTATCAACTTTTTAAAGATGTTACTTGCACCTTTACAACACGATATTAAAATAAGAAAAATGGAGATTTATCCCTTAAATCCACAAAATTAAATAAAAAACACTACCTCTCGTTAATGACCTAATATTAAAAAAAAAACACTTTGGGAAAAAACTTACGCCAGCCAGGCTATGCCAAAAGCATAAGAGTATTTACAAATAATAATTGATTTACCTATACCTATATTAATTCATTTACCTATAAATTTATTTACCTACACACTATGAAAAACCATTATCATTAAAAAAACATGTTTGTTGTACAGCCCCCCTTAAATATTTATTTTATTTTTATTTAATTTAATTATTTATTTTTTAAAGTGAATATACTACTTAATATTTTGAGAATATTTCAAGCGTCTATCTGTTGCCGTTATTAATATCGAGCAAGAAATGCCAAAAAAATCACGTTTGTTGTATGAGAGCCCCCCTTAAATATCTATTTTATTCTGTTTTTAGTATTTGTTGTTATAGCGGCAGCAGAAATACATCATCTGTGAAAATTTCAACTAACTACCACGGTTCACGGTTCGGTTCACGGCCTGGTGACGTGACAGACAGGCAGATGGATAGACAGACAGACGGACAGTGGATTCTTAGTAATAGCCTAGGGTCCCGTTTTTACCCTTTGGGTACGGAACCCTTAAAAGGAAAAACAACAAAAATAACTTTTAATCAAGAATCAATCTAACTACCTACCGATTTTCCGAATTTAATAATATGAATAAAGTAACAGGAGGGCTCCGGTACAGGTCTGATCGCTTCAAAAAAATTCTTACTTTAGGGCGAAGCGCGGCACGGCAGCCAGCGCTGCAGCGGCGCCCGGGGGCGCCCGGCCAACCGTTTGGATAATTTAGATTTGGGTTGCGCGTAATTTTGAATCTACCATATCTTCTAAAGTATTTGTTTAATTAATATAGTGTAACGGACCATTTTTATCTGCATTAAATACCCAAGATAACTAACGTATTTATTTGGATAAGGATAAATCGGCATCGGAGAATATAGCTTCGCAAATAACCTAAGATTTTTTAATACATTTTTAAAGATAAAAATGGTTACTGTGAGTTAACCTTAGGAGTTAGACATATACTATCGCGGACTTTTCTCTAGATTTTTTGAAGACCTACAATTCTTCAGTACATTATTTTGATATATCTCTTAAGGTTTAGCCAGCGTAAGCTATGTAAGCGCCCGAAAATTGATTTTTTGACGACTTGGTAAGAAAAAATTGAGTTTTCTCAACTATATCAAAACTTAATTGAATTAAATTGTGCCTATAAACCTTCCTCTTGAATCACTCTATCTATTAAAAAAAACCGCATCAAAATCCGTTGCGTAGTTTTAAAGATCTAAGCATACATAGGGACAGACAGACAGACAGACAGCGGGAAGCGACTTTGTTTTATACTATGTAGTGATGATACATACAAATAGGTCAAAAACTGTCCTTCTTGGACAGCCGAGTAAAAAACTACCGACAAATCTATTTTAGGAAACGAGATTAAACTATTTCATGCTCCATAACAGTAACAACCGGAAAACAATAATGTTTTGTTAAGACATTTTCCTCTTGAAAAATACTTTTATAACCTCACTACGTTTAGCCTATTACAGTGATGTATTCTTTATCGGAATCACGCTTTTATGACTGCTGAGGCCGTAATAATATAAACTCTTAATACTGAATTTTATCTTAGTCTTTAGGGTTAGCATTAGGAGTCTTAGAAGTGCATTTTTTACATTCATTTTCTTCTCAGCATATACTCGTCTACTGCTGAACTTATGCCTCTTCCATGGATTTCCATGACGGCCTTAATGCGGCGATTCTGGTCCAGTCCAGCGTTTTACATTGCAAAAGTCTAATGGGTTCCAGATCCCACTGACCGTCAAATGGACTGTGTGCTTGCTTGCCTTACTCACCCATAATAAAAGCATAAACTACAGCATAGCGAATGCTTCGTAAGCATTTGCTGGAACAAGATGTTGCGTAGAATTTTAGGCTAGACCCATCATGGAATCTTTTTTTGTCTCTGTTGTTATATATTATTGTATTTATTTATGTATTTACACTCAAAAAAATTAGAGCCAACAAAGAGAGATTTTCTCTTAGTTGACAAAAAAATTATACAATAGTTAAGATATTAGTTATATCAACCAAAGCTGATGGTAACAACAGCAATTTCTTGAGTGATTCAACTAACATCTTAGTTGATGTATTTAACGTCTTGTCAGGCTCGTATGGAATCAAGACGCTTGTGCATAACAATCACAATCTTGTTAGAATCGACCAATTATTTTTTTCAGTGTATCGTTGTCTAGTACCCATAGTACAAGCCTAGAGCTTAGTTTGGGACTAGGTCATTGGTGTGACATTGTCGAATCCCCTGATATTTATTTATATACCTTTATATCGCCAACAATATGATTCAATTTTCAGCGTAAAAGCATTCAGAATAACATTTATAAAGACGTGGTAGTAAATAAAAGCGGAGAACGACCCACAATTCCGAGATAGCTGTTAACTCGAATGTGTTCCGAGCCGGTATTTGGCATCTTTACTATCCACACTAAAACTAGATGTTATTCTGTTAGAATTTTCCTGTTAGAGCGTTTCCTCTTTGCAATTGGGATTGTTCATATTTTTACAATTACCCTAATTCGAAAACCATTTCGAGGAATGGGGTTTTAAATCCGTTCTGCATTATTAAGTTTTTGAAATATTTATCTATTTCAGATATTTCGACAAAAGTATATTTAACCTTTGTTTGACTTTCGTTTTCGGCTTGAAGCCCTCCTAAGTGTATCTTACGAGTTAGGCGAAAACCGCTTAAAATAGTAAGTTTTAATACACTATTACAATCACTTTTTATCATTAGATTTCATTTAATTGTTGTTATTTATTAGAAAATTCCAACCCAAATTTGAAAGAATCAAGTCATCCATAAAATGTCTGCTAAATAAATAAAGATATTGAAAAAAACTATTGGATCAAATACAAAATTAATGAAATTGGTCTCTTAAAATTATCCATTCTTTTAAATTATAATGTAAGAACCGTGAGCTATTTTTTTTGGTGTTTCCCAATTGATATGAAGATCAATGTTTGTATGTAGACGTCGGACTGAAATTACTGATTTAAACTAGTTAAATGCGCTATTGATTATGGTTTCAAAAAAATGGGGAGCCTGCCGTTTGGCAAAAATATGTTTGCCAAATGTATCATTTTCCAACTTTTTCATTTGCTAACCCAACGTTATATAATTTTTTCAGGATTTATTTCAGTACCATCGTGCAGAACCTTATAGGTTAGGTTAGGTTAGTTTTTACAAAATCCTGAAATATTTACGGTTACAGAAAACAAAGCGGGTTGGCAAATGAAACGGATGGGAAACGATACATTTGGCAAACATATTTCGTCGAACCAAAGGTAACCCCAAAAGAAGTGTACATTGTTAGAGAACTTTAATTAACAACGGTAACTTTTCCATTACGTCACGAAAATTAAACAGGCATTGATAAACTGCTCTCATCTCCCGTAATACCAAAGAAAGTACTATCTGCATAACAGTAGTTGAAGCATTTTAAACTTAATTTGGTTACTAATAGAGTATATAATGTTTTGACTTCTGCATTGCAGTTAGCCGTTTTCTTAGCTATTACGACAGTCATTCGCCAATACTCGGCGATATCTCAAATTTAATAACTGAAGCAGCTTTAATCCTCACTCGTTAGGAAATGGTTGCGCTAAACTTGCAACATAAAAGGGCCTCTATTCTAAGACGTTAAACAATATTGCCTTTGACGTGTTATGGTATTGTTTTTAACAGCCGCCATTACTGTCAAGTAAATAAGAGCTATCAAAACGATGAAATTACGATAACGAGTCAAAAACAATATACCTAGTTTGTTGTTGAGGCACAGGAGTTTTGTCTGAGGTACCATTTGTCATATCACATCATAGCATTCATTATTTATACTTAATTGTTCTTTGACTATGTGCATTTTTTTATCTGAAAGGCTGGCTTACGTGGGTCGCGACCGATGCGACTGACGACGCGCGCGACTATCGTTGCTATAATCGTGGAATGGATATTTTCAGCTTTCGACTTTAGTAGTATTGAATAAGAGTTGAAAACTGACGAATCTTTTTATAATGCGACTGTACTATACATATAAATGTATGGCGTTTCCGTGGTTGGCAGACGGCTGAGCCTCTAACCACGGAAGCCATTTTTATTTTTCTTTGTCAGGGAAATCCGTCATAAAAACACATATTTTTTAAACATTTTGACCGATGTTACTGTTTGAAGTTATTAAACTCTTTAAAGTTAGGGCCGAATTCAAATTCAAATTGAAAAAAAACGTAATTTTAGTAAATTGGCCACATGAGGGCTCATTTACACTTCGGTAATATGGAGTGAATCTACTACAACGCGGACCATTCGGATACGAACCCTGAAAATGAGGTTCCGTATGACGAGTTTTAGATTCTACAATTTTGGCGGTCCTCTTAGAGTGTTTACGGCGTGTTAGATGTGAGCTGACCAATATTCTGCCACACGAACGGCATTACTAGTGGCGTCATAATAGGGCCTACCGCATGCAGGTGTCGGGGCACGGGGCAGGAGATGCGCCTTGGACTGTGATAAAGCGCCGCAGCTGCAGTGGTCTTCGGCGATGTAACCCCACTGCGGCTGTACATCGTATTTTATAATCATAAAAATAAGGTTACCTTTGTTTCAGCGAAATATTTTTGCCAAATGTATCGTCTCCCAACTTTTCATTTGCCAACCGGCTTTGTTTTCTGTAACCGTAAATGTTTCAGGATTTTATAAAAACTAACCTAACCTATAGGGTTCCAAACGATGGTGCTGAAATAAATGCTGAAAAATTTATTTAACATTGGGTTGGCAAATGAAAAAAGTGTTGGGAAATGATACATTTGGCAAACATTTTCGCCAAACAGTAGGCTCTTCATAAAAATGTCTCTATGTCTTCCCGTGGAAGTCGTAAGAGAATAAAGGCTTGTAGTATTTTAGGCGATGGGATTGCAACCTGTCACGAATTTACACTGGTAAATATCTTAGCCTGTTTGTGCAAAATGTGGTTACAGAATCAACAACATTTTTTTAGAGTCGTTAGTAATTCTGTAGCTCTGCCTACCCCACTCTGGGAATGAACAAGTGAAGGTATGTGTAAATTACGCTGTTGTTTTGAATACAAATCTAAACTTTTCATTTTGGGAGTTGAGACTATCGATTTTCAATTTATAAAGATATTATTTGTACAAAACGCTAGATAATTCAATCGTAAGTTTTATACTGGTAAAGTTAAGAGTTAATTTAGTTTCCTCGAATAAAAGACAAGTAAGTGCCAAGACTATTTACAAACTACGTTTAAAAACTTTCGGCATACGTGTTGCTAGAGTCATCGATCGAACTATAACGGGTTGACCTTGACGACGCAGTAGCCTAGTTGCTAATGACCCTGCATACGAAGCTAGCGATCCTAGGTTCTATTCTCGTATGGGCAAATATTCGTGAGATGACAGCGAGCATGTGGTATAGATACATTCATAAAGTCAGGTTTAAAACATTACCGTCTACAGAGAATTATGTAAAAAATGCTTAAATAATGTGGAATGTTTTTTTGTTGTTTGTCTATTTATTTAACCTTCATTGTACTTACAAAAGGACTGAATGCCTAATGGCATTCTCTACCAGTCGACTAAATAATGATTTAGAGAATAACATAGTTGGTGCCCAGAAAAAGAAAGACAGAAAACAAAGCAAAACATTTTTTTAGTCGCTTCTAGCTTCTTCATAACCACAAGTGATAAAATCATAGATCCCCATTTTCTCATAGCAAAATTACTCCGCAAATTTGCTAATATTTTTCAAATCCTCCATGCTTTCTGTTAGGCCTTGAACCAGCTATGTGTCCTGTCCGACCATCGGAAAATTATGTAACCCCGATTGTGAATAAATTTACCCATCTCCCATATTTAGCCTACCAAATTGCGTACTGAAATATACTACATTCAAAGACCAGTTCCACGAGTATTTAGAAGTACGCAGCTTGTTAAGTATTTCCGAGTTGCGAGTCTTTAATAATTAAGAGTTTTGTCTCAGTTCAGGAACGTTGACGTTCGACCCGGGTTTTGCGAAAGATAAGTTTGAGAGTACGTACGAGTAAACAAGTATTGTATTGTACAAAGAAACACGTAATTTGACTTATTATTTAATATTAGAGGACGCCCGTGACTTTTTACGCATATAACTAATTTCCCGCTCATCTCACCTCTTAGGGGAAGAATTTCTACTAATCTTTTCTGGGTATTGATTCTCTCAAAAGCAAAGGTGAGCGAATGCAGGAGTGAAGTTCAAGCGGCGAGTTTAAGTAGTCCCGTCAGAGCGAGCAAAACACATTTCAGCGCGTGTATTCAATTTGGCAGCATGGCTTCTCGAACGTATAAGGCTGCCTAATTGAGAATGCACGCGCTAAAATGTGTTTTGCTCGCTCTGACGGGACCACCTAAACTCGCCGCTTGGACTTCACTCCTGCATTCGCTCACCTTTGCTTTTGAGAGAATCACTACCCTGAGCGCACTCCTAGGATATCCAAAGAATATTCTCACCAAATTTCAAGTCCCTAGGTCCAGCCATTTCGGCTGTGCGTTGATCTATTAGTCAGCCAGTATTTTTATTCTTTCAAATAAATAGATGAAATTATACACTTACATTTATAATTCTGTATACACCGCGATGTATTCGCATCCCAATACCTACGCCTAAATACTCGATACGCGTTGGCGCACGATGAAGCGAACGCGTATATGAACGTCCAAGCAAAAACCTGTTCCAGTTAATACGTCTCACTTCTAATTTAGCCGCAGAGTTTTCAAAATTGGTTGCCCTACACAAAAATGAATAACAAAAAAGGTATTTTCATTGTCTCCTACACGCTTGTACGCCGCGCGGACATTTTTCCATATTGGTTTACTTTTTCGCATGAAATTCGTTGGAATTTCACTTTTTTAAATTAGAGACGTGTTTTTATCGTCCTTTACATGTTTTAGTGTTTGATTAATTAATTTTTTTATGACCTGTTCCATCACCCTAAAAAAAACTGAGCAAGGGCATGTTGGATCATGTTCCATAAGTTACTTCTCTATTTAAATTTATCTAATGCTATCTTCGATGATTTTCAGTTGATATAAACATTTTAGTTGCCTGTATCTCAAGAGCCCATCATGTAAGCCCACCGTTGGGCATACGCCTCTCCAATTTTCCTCCAATCAAGGTCAGGTCAGACGCATAATGCCCTATTTTATGGACGCAAAACGCCCTAGACGCAAAATGTCCTAGTCGCAAAACGCCTTAGACGCAAAATGTCCTAGACGCAAAATGTCCTAGCCGCAAAATGACACACATGCATATCCGATAAAATAACACAAACTACAGTCGAACGGGATAAATAAGAGTTAGGTTTAGGTTATGTTAGTTTTGCAGCAGGCCCGGAGGGCCAAACCACCCAGAAATAGGAGCTCCGCGACAGCGAAGCTCCGTCGATTCTGTAAATCTACATATTGTGTCGTTTAGGACATTATGTGTTTAAGTCATTCTGCGTTTAGGACATTATGCGTTTAGGTCATTCTGCGTTTTAAACATTTTCCAGATTTAGGGCATTATGCGTATTTTGATTTATTTCCAAAATTTGATGAGCTTCCATTTTAAATATTTTCTGTTTGCTTACTGGGGTTCTGACTGTAAATTTCCATGTATACTTTTTCAATACAACCAAGAGTTGTTTATGTCCGTGAAAAACGAGAAAATCTCTGTATATGAAAGACCTTATTTTATTTATCCGAGTGTATTACATTTTCAATGTTGAAGATACGAGCTCCAGAAATAACTTCTTTCCAATAAATCATTTCGTTTTCTTTTGCTCGGAAAACTTGCTTCTATTGAGGAGATACTCTTTTCACACTGACATCTTTTTGCAGCATTTTCCTTGAAACACTTTACTTTAGTTCTAACGCTCTTTATACACTTTATCTAGATATTGGCTCAATTGGATCTGTCTGTATTTATAAATTTTACTTAATAACTGGATCGGCCCATCTTATCCTTTCCATTTTAACCTATCGCCAAGCCGCAGTGTTCATATTGTTGTGTTCTGGTGTGAGGATAAGACAGCCCGTGAAATTACTAGCACAAATTCCATCTTAGTCCTCAAGGTTGGCAACGCATTTGTAGACTTAGGATTGCAATCTTTAGATTGAAGACTTGAGATTGCAAAATTTTATGGGTCACAGATCCCACTTACTATCAGGAGGCCTGTGTGCTCATTTGCCTACTCCATGTGCTTTTTTTTAAATTACAGATCACTGACCCGAATGGGAACCATATTGGCCTTTGCTATAATTATTGCTTGTTAATTCGCAAAATGTTTCAGAGTAAAATCGTTTTACCAGTGATCATTTATCATTTTCGCTAAATGATGTATTGGGATTAATAAAAGTAAGTACCTAAATAATTCCAATGGGCTCGTTAGATTTATTTCAGTTTGTAAGGGTCTTTCTTAAGCTGGAAGTTATATTATCTTAGGATTATCCTTCTGGTTCCCGAATTCCGGATGTCCCTTCTTAATCTTGGGATTATAGGTATAGTAATGTATATAACTGTATACGACTTGTTTATGACACTTTAGTCTAGTTGGAAGTGACCCTGCCTTCGAAGCTAGCGGTCCCGGGTTCAAATCCTGAGTATTGAATGTTTTCTATGTATTTAAGTACGTATTTCTCTATTTTAGTATGTTTATCATCCTGTACACATAGTACGATAGTAGGTGGTAGTATACTATGGGATGTTTTGACGTTCGTCGATAATTCAGTCAAATTATGTTATGACAAATCATATTTCTGCAACGATAGTTTTCGGCAAAACAATTTTATGCTCATTTAATTTATGCGTAGATATGATTCGGAATATGAAAAATATGAGCGAATATTATTCGGTCTAACGTAATTCTGCGTAATCAAGCTATGCGAATGTAGATTCTGCGATAACAGTTTATGCGCAATGCCTATTATGGCTATATAGACTATTCCACAGAGAATTATTACTTTTTTTTTTGCTACAACATGGTGAACCGTACAAAAAAGGTAAGACAGACGACGTATTCAAAAGGCTCTATTTGGATGATTCCACGGGCGTTTCAATCGCTGTCAGTCCCTAGTATTAGTATATTAAATGAATCTGCCATAATATTATTAAAATTCGATCAATTGTGACAAGAAATACGGTTACGGTACATCTTAGTATGAAAGTCTGCTGCTTGGTGTAGGTCATTATTTCAATATTTATGACTAGGGACTGACGACGGTTAAAACGCCCGTGGAATCACCCATTTGCACCCCTCGGCACTAAACCTTAAAGACCTAGAAATATTATTAATTATTAAATACCTACTTCATTGAATCTTACAATCCTACAATCGATTTCCCTATTCCCACGTTATATAATTCTTACAACTGGTAGCTACTCCAAGCTCTGCATAATTAGGGGCTCTATCACGGTGTCCAAGGCGAACCTAACTATCCATTGTGGCTGTGATTTACATAATCTGTGGGAATACACCCCGGATCTTGGGTTTTGGTGCAAAACATGCGCGAGAAACTTAAAGGCTACGAGGCAGAATTTATGTACGGACTTATCATTAACGTTAGTTAAGTTGATAGTTTTTAGGCTACATTTGGTGGAGGTAGGGAAGATAAATGACACTTTGAGGCTTGTTTATCTTAGGGTAAAGACGTACGGTTTGCTTTATTAGACGACGTGCTGAAAATATTAAAATACACTTTGAGTTGAGTGAAATTCATGTTGAGTTTTACGCAACTCATGATTGACCTTATTGAATACAATTAAATATTAAAGTCTCTCATAATTTATAATTAGGTTTAAATCAAAGTAGTACAAAATTAATCCTTTGCTACTCCCATAACAAACAAAAGCAAATCGCCTAGTACAATTTAGATCAAAATGTTTCTACAACCGCAACGCTCTTAAGTAGCTCGAGCTTTGAAATTGCAACCAAAATTCCAAAGCTCAATTAAAAGCTTACTTAAAGCTTTGTTTGTCCAAAGTTCTACCGATTGAGAAAGTGCGACATTTCCAAGTCCTTCCGAGAGCGCTCGGTATCCGGTCGGAAACCACTTTTAGCTGTTTCCCACAATAGTGCGGTTACTAGACTTACTAGTAGGGATGTGGTTGAATTGGTTTCAGTTTACATTTGGTTTCGGCGAGATAAAGTTTAGTCTTTACCCTGAAAACTGACATTTTAGAATATTATGCCGTGTTTGCTTTTTTGTTATATTGGGGGTAATTTCTAGAACTACTAAACCGATTAAAAAAAGTCTACCAAAGTACATCATCTCTGACTAATATGGGCTATATCTTCTTTTATATAAATGAAGCGAAGCGAAAATAAATAAAAACACCATTATTATTGTTATTGTTACTTGGTTTCGGCTAATTAAACCCCTCACTATTAAATTGCCCGTAGAGCTATCTCTTCAATTGAACGCTCTTGTTTTATTTCAATTGCTGGCGTCTGCTATAATTTTTCCACCTTCCCCGGATTGTTTCCTAAGTAAACAAGCAATGGAGAGCTCCGCAATTTGCGGTAAGATGTAGTCGTAATAAATTGAGCACGTGTAGGGAATGATAAGTAAGGGGTGGAGAGAGAAGTGCGAGCTTGGAAAATATGGTGTAAAGTTTGTAGCAAATAAAGAAAAGAATAAAAGATTTTAACCCTGGCATCAAACCAAGATGATGTTATGTATTATGTTTTGGCTTTACTGTTTATCTGTCGGTTAATGTCTAAGGCGTAAACAGGTCAACTAATATCAATTACATTTTTTGTTTTAAAAGTTTGTGTTTTAGCAGTAGTTTTTAGAATTTGGCTCATCAAAAATTTACAGGCCTACAAAAACCCCTAAAACCTGCGAAGTTCCTGTCAGTGAAAGCGATAAAGTGATAACTAGAACTTTAACTGACAGAATTTGACAGTACAGGGCGGTTATTATGACACAACTATGCAGTTCAGTTTACGCTTAGAGAAAAGGACAGAGCTATACAACTGCTATAGCTCTGTCTTTTACGCTCGCCGTAAAATGAACTATATTGCCATGAAATAATAACCCCCCAGAACATGCCCTCTGCTCCAAAGTGAGTTTGACTTGGATTTGACAGAAGCGCGTGGAGGTAATGTGTTTCTGTGACAAGAGAAAATACTTTTTTACTGAACAATTGTCCTTGCATGATAGTCGTATCCATGGACTTATTCCTCTTATAAGTACATGATGATTATCTATGAATAAGTGGACAATGGCGGAATACACCTTAATAGAAAGCCATTGATTAAAATTAGAATTAGAACCAACTTGACTTGTCAGTGGGTTCTAAATTTAGTTTTTTGCCGTAGGTACAGTCAATAACTTTTATTGTTATGCCACTATGGAACCGTATCGCATAACGTTAATCACATCTTCATGTGGTTTGACGCTGTCATTATGACATGGAACCCTGTTATACAGGGTTATGACAGGGTTCCATAGTGGCATAACAATTAAAGTCGTTGACTGTACTAGTAATGCATAAAATTATGGTATGTAATGTATTTTGACGAAACGCAAAAAACTTGAGTTATTTATTGGTCGTGTATTATTGGGACATCGATGAAGAATTTTATTGTTCCTTTCAGCGAGCTATCGGGTTTCAGACCTTTTTGAAAGATATCGAGTTGATTCTACTTAGCGTTCTATTCATCTTGGTTTAGATCATTATTTAAACGTTTGAAATACATAATAAATACAATTGTATAGGTACAGACTGGAAAAGGCTGGGTCTGTATTTTAGACGTCTCCAAAAGCAATTAATGAATTGAAATAATTCTCGAATGTGAATATAGGTTAAACAAATCTTTAAAAAATCTGTGAAGTGTGGTATTTATGACAATAGAGAATGGTTGAGAAGTGTTTATGACTGTAATTGTGAGTGAGTGTAACTGGATGGTCATTTTTGTGTATGAGAGTAGACGAATAATTACGTTTCATTTGTTTTCATTGTTTAAGTTAAAATAAGTATTTTGTTCAAGAATTATTAATGGCTTGGCGGTGTCAACAGTAATTATAGGTTATATTCAGAATGACAATCAAACTCTGTAAATAGAGCAATCAATAACATGATACATGGAATTGCTTCTTCTCACAGAACTGTAATACCAAGTAAAGTGCCGCCATTTTGTAGAACTAATGGCAGTTGAAGCAGAAAGGTTCCTGGGCCGGTATTCTAAACGCTAAAAACCATTATCATCTTTGATCTGTTATGGTATTGATAGCGCTTATTTCCTTGACAGTAATGGAGGCTGACGTCAAAACAATATCGTAACAGGTCAAAATACGATATGGTTTTTACCGCCGGGAACAGAGTTCTTGATATGCGACCGCATTCCAAAAAGAAGGTAGAAAAAAAATAGCACGATTTATTATTTCTCCAGGTTTTCGAAAAAACATGCACGTTGGTTGGGGTCATTAATCTGAGCACGAAAAAACAATATTTCCGATGTGTCCCCAAAAATTGTCAGTCTTGTTACATAATTTTTTTGTAACAAAACTGACAGACAAATATTTGGAGACAAGGATTTTTTTTTCTTGTTCTGTTGATGGTCCCAATGCTGGCATATTTTTTCCAAAATCTGGAGAAAACATGAATGGTGTGCTATTTTTTTGAAACGTCCCGAATAACACAAAATCATAGTTCAGATTCTTTGGGACTTTGTTATGCTTAAATGGCCAAACCGCTGAACCAATTCTATTCAATATTATTATGGAAGTAGCTGGAGTCCCGAGGAAGGGCATAGGGTATTTTTTGCCTCGAGTACCTAGCTTTAAATAGTTTCTGCGCAGATGGAGAAGCGAGCAGCAGCTAGTTAACTATAACGGAACGACGGTAAAAACTCAGGATTAAAAGCCGGAACTCTGTCCGACAAGTCTAGTCTTGTCTACTTAACAGGCAGTGCGGGAAATGCCGCCGTCGTGAACTCTTGTGTATTTATAAATGAATTTAAAACAAGTTTATACAGTTGTTCCTCGCGACTTCGTCCGCAAAGAAATTGGTTAGCGCTTTGATTGGATCTATTCATTTTTCGTTTCAAATTGGAGGCTGTTTGGTTGGAACTATTCATTTTTCCGGGATATAAAATAAACTCTGATTAAGTACCTTACAAACATCCAGTCATCCAAACTTTCTCTTTTATAATAATAGTTTTTTTTTGGGAAGAATAAGGCACACGAGCACTCAGGCCACCTGATGATAAGTGGGACCTGAGACCCATACCTACCCACTTGATTTCTTAAGACTACAACCTCAAGACTGCAATCCTAAGACCTCACCTTAGACCTCATCAAAGACCTGCGTTGCCAACCCTGAGGACTAAGATGGAATGCCTCTATGCTAGTAATTTCACCTAATTGTCTTATCCTCACACCGGAATACTACTTACTGCTCGGCGTAGGGTTAATGGATAAGATGGTGATAGCGATCCGCACGGACCCTGCACAAGATCCTACCACCACTACTAAAATACAATCTACTGGGCCTCTATTCCCGGCGGCAAAAAACCATATCGTATTTCACCTGTTACGGTAATATTTTGACGTCAGCCGCCATTACTGTCAAGGAAATAAGTGCTATCAAAACGTTCACAATACGATTACAGATCAAAGACGATATGGTTTTTAGCGCCTAGAATACCGGCCCTGGTCTAATTCCTTATGTTCCATTCACTCCTGAATGGACATTATCCTACAAGACAAATCGTTCACCCATTCACTTGGACATTATAAATGATCTCAACATACGCCGTACCCTGAAGAAGAAAGATGGTGTACAGTATGTAAATTTGAGAACGGTTAGGAATTTTAGGCTTGAGTTGTTGTTAGAAACTTCTTCTTTTATTATAATAATAGAACGACTAGCTTATTCCTGCAACTTTGTTAATTAAGATCTCGTTACCTCAGTCGCAAAGTAAATAATTCTGCGAGGCAGAGAGTATTATAGCCCAAAGAGTTTTTCTTAAAGTTATCATAATAATATATAATGATTTTGCAAAAATGCCAAGCGCAGCAATGACTAAAAATCGCACCACAAAAAAATTGTGAAATGCACACCAAAAAAAAACAAACGCTCAGCAAACTACGCTTCTGCGAAAATTTAGTTTTTTGTTGTGCAGTTTACGTTTTTTAGGTTGTTAGTTTTCTTTGATGCGTGTTCCACACTTTTTTAATGACCATTTTGGTTACTTATTATTTCATTGTCACTCAGCTGTGATAATTCAAGATTTGGAAAGTGTAGCTCATTAGGAAATCAATTTAAAAATTGTACCAATTATTCAAACAAAAATCAGATGGACAAGAAAGTGAGGTTACAAAAATATTATATTTATCATCAATTTATAAGATTCTTGATACAAAATGGTGTGGATAAATCACTTTTCGTAACTCAGATAGTAAAGATAGAGCATTTATTATATATTGTAACTCGGGAAGGTAGGGAGCAACTACGAATGAGACGAAGAGTGAGAGAGAGACACGTGTATAATTAGAAGTGAGAGAGGATGATACATCGTAAGTCATGCCACACTAGTCGAGAGTATCCCAGCGAGGGTGGAAGTACTGATTAACATTATTTTCCTATTCCGTAGCCATAAGAATAAATAATATTTCGTTAATGATATACGTCAAAACAAATCCAATAATGATTGATACGGATTGAGATCAGCCACTGTGCATTATTCAAGGGACAACTGTGTTCGAACCGCAAGTGACTGACGTGGGTCTATTTACGATCTGAATTTAATCATTTATTCATACAACGTTATCCGTTTATTGTATGGTCTGTCATACAATGATACGGATTATTAGTTCAAGTGCATTTAAGTCTCAGTTTTGTTTCTCATTTAGACTTTTCTCCACCACTTGTACATATATGTATAGCATAAGGTCGCTCGAGTCGCGGGCGTCCTCTAGTATATTATACTAGACGACGCCCGCGACTTCGTACGCGTAGAATTAGTTTCCCGCTACTCCCCCCATTTCTTCCCGTTGGGGGTAGATTTTCGGAAAATCCTTTCTTAGTGCTCACTTACATCATAAAAGGAACCCCTATACCAAATTTCAAGTTTCTAGGTACAGTAGTTTCGGCTGTGCGTTGATATAATTATATGTAAGTCTGTCAGGTTTGCCTTTAATATATCAACGCACAGCCGAAACTACTGTACCTAGAAACTTGAAATTTGGTATAGGGGTTCCGTAATCTTCGTGAACGAGTCCGTCTCCCACTTGGCCGGTTTTTTAGACTTCTATCCACTATTCTTATATCATACGAGAACCCACTAACACACCCGCCTATACGCACCCAGACACACTGAACTGTTAAACATTGTAATTGCTACTTTCATATTTAATACCTTAATTTTAGTTTCCCGCCGGTACGGAATGAAATTTGTCAACTTATTTGCAAACAATATTTTGACTTTCCGGTATTGTTAACGAAGTGTATGAATAATTTACCTAATTAGTTGTAGTGGTAAAGCCAGCTGTATTCAATCGTTAGGTTGAGTGCAGTATGAATGGGCCGGTAATACCGACAGAATACCGATGTGAAGTAGTGGTACCTCTACTGCGTTTCGTCTGGTCTAGTGAGAGTACCGATGACCCAATTTCCCCTCTCTCCCATCATTTCATCAACACCATCTTGATATTTGGAAATCCACTACCGTTCGTTTTTTACTTTATTACCTTATTATTACTTAATGTAACTTACTTTTAAGTATTATTTTGTTATTATGATTGAAAAAATGACCTTCTGCTGGAGTTTGTTGCGGCGCTTCGTCTCCGCAATGATGGTCTTGTCCGAAGCGCTGGTAGATTCACTCATGTTACTGACGTGTAAAAGAGCCCTCATGTGGCCTATTTACTGAATAAATATTTTGAATTTTGAATTTTGAATTTTTTTTTGAGGGCCTTTTTGCCACGCACCTTATCTATGTGGAATCAGCTCTCGGTGTCTGTATTTCCGAACCAATACGACTTGGGGGCCTTCAAAAAACGAGCCTACTCTTTTCTCAAAGGCTGGCAGGGCACCTGCGACTCCTCTAGTGTTGCGGGTGTTTGTTTATGGGTCGCCACCATACTTACCTACCATCAGGTGACTCGTTTGCTCGTTTACCTCCTTTTTCACATAAAAAAAACTGCTACTAACGATTTATAGTGTTAACACTTCTAGTGGTTAAATAACGACATTTGAGAGCAGCATATTGTTTATGTTTTTATTTGGAAAACAAACAGAGTAAAATTGGTTTGGTTTTAAAAAAACACATATTTTAAGGATTAACATTCACGACGGTAACTTTAACATTGCGTCACGAAAATTATCTATACGTACCTCGTACGGCCCCGCGTATAAGAAAATACATAATACGGCAATTGACAGATCTATCGTAAAGGAGATAACGTAAACTTTCTATTGCATTCGTCATAGGTTCATATTCCAATCGCAAATTTTGTTGTATGGGCCTGAGTAGGATTCTGGGGCTTTATTCTACAGCGTAAAACCATATTTCGCCGCCATAACTGTCAAGTGAATAAGAGCTATCGTATCGTATCGAAACAAGCGATACCAACTGCTTCAAACTATTCTTATGGGAAAGGTTGAGGGGAGGAGAAGCGTTAGCAGACCCAAGATGTCATGGCTCAGGAACAAAGACCTGGACAGGCGTCGCCACGGTTCAAGAGCTGTTCCATCTGGTGAGAGGTAGGAAGTTGAATGCAGAGCTGACTGCCAACCACCAGGTAGTGGAGAGGAATTTGAAGAAGAATCAAAATTGTAACGGTGACAATACGCTAACATTTTGAATGCAATATGGTTTTAACCAGTAGCACAGACGCTCTGCTATAAGATACAATGATAGTGTCTCAGACAAATCTATTTCAGTTGTTGAATTTGAGACACCGCCTAGTGGTGAATGAGGGCAGTATTTTTATGCATGTATGTTTTCAGTAATTTCCTATCACGATTTCCAAAATTTCGGGGGTGTTCTGCAACAATATGCTAAGAGTAACGTAAAATACAAAAGAATTGTGAAGGAAAATCCTCATAGCCTCCATGAACGACCCGCAGCTGTCACTACTGCCTTTATATATCGAGTTAGATATTTTTAGACAACGATAAAAGGACCTTCACACGTTTTCGGAACAAAGACCATTACGCCAAACAAGACACAGGCGCGAAACAAAAATGACGCTGGAATGTTATCAATTCCATTAAGTGTTTGGGCACACACGGCCGGCCGCTGTACTACACAAAGTATTTAATAAGAATAAACTGTAGAGCATGCCATTTGGGGCCCGTTTCTCGCAAAATTCACTAGTCTAATAATACTAGTCCATGCGGTATATTTCACTATTGGAGTTGTAGAAAAATTTATTGAGTGAACAAATTATAGTGAGTTTCGAGAAATGGATGGAAATGGTGACCATGGGCACTTTTACAAGTCGTGAATCTACCAGCTGTGTGATTTTCTAGAGCAACTCATTTCTCAATGCGACGAATGAATTATTAAACGGCGAGTTTCAGTTGTTCTGTCAGAGCGTGTAACAACATTTAAGGGCGGACCTTTTTAATTAAGTAGCTTGTTATGGCGTAAAACTCAATCTCAGTAAGAGATGACCAATTTTTAAAAAGACAGGAAAACAAACCTAAATTTAAACGTCACTCGTGCTATCTTCTAAAATCACCTTGTTAAAGGATTAATTGCCCGCATTATATTTTTTTATACAAAATCTGAGAACAACCAGCGTTTGAGCATTCCACTATTAGAATTGAACATTTTAAATAACGTCCAGTTTTACAAATTACATCGTAAAGTAGGTAATTGTTTTAGATTTATAGGTATAACGTCGATAGTTAAATCACCCTTGTATGGTTGCCGGGAAAGAGATGCCTTTATTTTGAGAGCACAGAACGACCGTGCCCTTCTCAAGGGCCGGTCTACGGAAATTACTTGTTTATTTATATATGAGTTCAATAAACAGAGGCTTTTCTACTAGACAATGTTACATTATTTTCGAAAATGGAAGTTTTTAGTGTGTTTAATATTGTTTAGTGGTTTTTAGGTGTAAATAAGATAATAATATTATGCTTTTTAAAACGACGTCACTTTTTGCTTAATACAATGGCTATAGCCATTTTTACGGGCATTTTTGACGACGCGCTGGCTTAGTTGCTAGTGATCCTGCCTATGAAGCTGCGGTCCTGGGTTCAAATCCCCGTAAGGGCAGATATTTGTACGATGAGCGCGATTATTTGTTTCTGAGTCATGGATGTTTTCTATGTATTTAGTATTATATTTCTCTATATAAGTATTTATCTCATTGTCTAGTACCCATAGTACAAGCCTAGAGCTTAGTTTGGGACTAGGTCAATTGGTGTAACATTGTCCCCTGACATTTATTTATTTATTATTTATTTATAAAATAATTTAAAAAGCAATACCCCTTACTGACCAACATCTTAAATGTTACATAGGTATTTGTATTGGTTTTAATGTTGCTTAGAATAATAAGTTTAATTTTCGGCACTACAAAATATTAGATACCAAATTAATACATTATAATTATTTGTTGTTTTTAAAGAGATGCGTTCATAACCAAAAAGCTCTTAAGACAATTAACACAAATCAAATTAAATGTTTCAAATGACTATAAGTAGGTACTACAAAATAACAAGTTTATAATAATGCAAATTATCTCATATTCATATTACACTAACGGATAAATAATTTAACCACAAACATTTAAGTAATAAATTTAACTAATCAACGCAATTCAGTTAGTGTATAGTGACCCAATAATTAATTAGATTATCTAATAGTGAAATTTCAATAAGTACCCATACATTTTAATTTCAAAACTAACATGTTTTGCCCCGCATGGCTTGTGTTATTGAAATTTGTGTTTTTTGATGGCTTCTTTTTTAATTTCAGTTTCTCTTTTTTTTTCATCTCGTAGCACTTAATAATTATGTATTTTATTCATGACTAGCGAGCCGCCCTTGCTTCGCTTCGGTTTATATAAGTTTCTGTAATACCCGCATCGCACATAAACCAGAATTTGTTGAAAAAACATTCCGTGAAATATTATCTAACCGATTTAAAGAGTAAGTGGATATACGTACAGACAGACAGAAGGACAGAAAAACAAACAGACGCGGCAAGTGACCTTGTTTTTAAACTATGCGATGACGATGATGATGAAGATAAAGAATAAAAATGACAACTGCATTAATGTTTTATTAATCTGTGGTATTAATATATCATTAGTTCAACGAAATTCAAATTTAGCACAGGTCCATTTTCACTGGTAAATAATTTATGGACGCGACATGGAATTAATAATGTCACTAATGAGACAATACTCGTTAATGACAAAAGCCGCGAACTAGATTTATCAATTCCAATAACTGGGTGTATTATGAACCCAAAATCAAAGGCAGCAAAAAGGATAGAGCTATACGGCTGCTATAACTTTGTCTCTTTTATTGCTTAGAACTTGCCAGGATTTCAGATACAATTACTCATAGTGCCTACGGTTTGATTATTACGGTATGATTGATTTTTTGGTGTATATTTTGACATTTACAAAGTATTTGTATTATTTGCGATTTTTTTGTGCTATTTCGTCATAAAACCGGTAAAAGCCTATTAAGCTAAAACTACTATAACTAAAATAATTAAAATTAACAACATCTTAAGAGTACTAAAAGTAACTGCATAATTCAATGCTTATCCCTGCTTACTTAAAACTTGAGAGTTGGTTTGTTGGTTCGTTATTAAATTTTTATGAAGGGCTTAACCGCTAAACTTACTGTAAAGTCCTTAATTATTTCCATCTACACTAACTGCCGTATTCAGAGACGTCAATTTAATTTAATGCTTAATTAAAGTTACTGCTGTCACATTCTTTGTTAAAGCAATAGAATAAGACAACGCGTTACTAAACAAGCATTAAATTTAATTGACGTGTCTGAGTGCGGCAGCAATGTTAATAAGAGGAAAGATTTGTATTTTTGTATTTTAGTGTGTTTGTAACGAATAAATTCAAAAACTACAGGACCTATTTCAAAAAAAAAATTCACCATTAGAATGCTACATTATCCCTGAGTAGCATAGGCTACTTTTTATCCTGGAAAATGAACGTTCCCGTACAAAGAAAAACGAATTCTATGCTGACGAAGTCTCTGGCAGAAGATAGTCTAAAAATAAAGAAACTTATTCTTTGCATAAAAACCTTGTAATTGTAACCTACTATTTATATTTTCCGTACTCAGGAAACTTTTCAAGCCACCTTTTTCTAAATATAATTTATGATCAACACCTGTTGTTATCGCACAGACTATCAAATTATTGCGGAGACCTGGAAGAAAGCTGTTGCGGGACAAGTACGAGCGCGGCCGAGACGCAATCAAGGCCGCCGCGATATACGAGTCTAGCAAGCGCGTTTCTGTTTTTTCTTTTACGATGCGAGAATCACATCACAATTGTTTACAATATTGAAGAACCGTCCCAAAATTGCATTTGAAAATCAAAGACATTGCTGCCAATTTATTTAAGGTTTATGATTATTGAATTGTCTCACTTTTTAATAACAAAGTTCGTAAAAGTTGACCGTTTTCTATGACACTTTAAAAAGTAAAATTAACTCGGGAGAACTTTGAGTCCAAACATGATTTTAAAAAGTAAATACCCGGAATTTACTTATTGAAATATCAAACATTTTTCGCGGCCGCTGCAATTGAAAAATAATAACTTTTTTAACTTTTTCGTTGGCCTGAAGAACTCCCCGTGCTGTTTTTGCAACAGTAAACATTTCCGAGCATGCCAGTGAAAAAAAATATTAAGGGAAAAAATTCAGCCGTGAAAAAACAAAATTGCGAAGTGTTTTGACTAGAAGTTATTCATCTACATATATTACATTAATTAATTCTTCAACAAGTTCAACTTTGACATCGTGTCAAACCTCTTACCGTTAAGAAACATTTTTCTAGCCAACAAAAGTCTCAGCAAAAATTCAATACAATAATCCTCTTTCGACCGAGGTTACCAAAATAAATCACCAATATTCCCAGCACAAATACACACACTTACTTAATACACGACAAATAAAATGAGGTCACAATCAGTAGCAAAGTATTATCGAAAGCTCTTAAAACCTATCTTCAGGGAGTTACTTTGTCAAGAATATTTTCTTTTCGCCACAGAGTAAGAAATACAGAGAAAATACGGTGTACCAACATAACGAGAGACGCAGAAATGAATGGACTTAGGATTTTATTCCCCTGCGAGGTACACTGAATGCTTGAATATTAATCGGAGTCGTGAATCAACATCAATATTTTAGCTTCTAGCCAACTGTGCCCGGGAATTTTTGTCCGTATTTTCATTTTCGGCGATCGTTTGTGGGTGATATATTGCTTTTCCGGATGCCTCTCCTGGACGCAACCGTGGGTAAATGGCTGCATTCATTTGTTTGGGTTTGCGGTCGCTGGATCAAATTAATTTCACAGTTAAACCGCGTTTCAATATGCGGGTAGGAAGAATAACATGAAGGTTTATTTTATCTCAGCGGTTTTTTCAACAATAACAAGTACTTATCGAAAAATATGAGGCCAGGTTTGTTTTGTAAAAGGCGCAATGATCTTGGTATTCCAATAAGTAAAATTAAAAAAAAACGTTTACGGTAAGTGCAAGAAAAACTATTTTCTGCTCTATTGTTATGATAGTAGTACGATTCAGATACCTAACTACCTACTTTCTCTATTATATTAATTCATGATGAGACAATTGATAATCTACTCCTCCTAATTCTCATAACAATTCATTCCATAATATGCAGCCTGAGTAATACGAGAATGATCAAACGAGCAAAGATATTACAAATAGTAGCAAAATATTTCTATACTATCTTTTGGCAAGTTTGTTTATTGTTACAAAATCAATATTGCCTTCACGGATCTACTTATAATCTCTTTATGAGTGCGTCTACCTATTTTTTAGGATTTGATTATCTTAATAAGTTTTTTATCTTATTTTATTTTAAAAAACTTCTAGAAATTGAATTAGCATAACGCACTTATTTAACCAATAATAATAATAAAGATATCTGCCAAAAAATGTCTTTTTACTACAACAACAAAAAGCAAAAACCGGCACCAAGTTAAAAAAGAATGACGTTGTCCTACCCATCGCCTTAAAACCTATCTTCACCGAGGTACTTAGACGAAAATATTTTCTCAGCGATGAAAGGCTGTTAAGTTTTGCAAAGCTTAAAACATTATTAACTTGGTTGTATGTTTTGTTACAGAGGGACTAGCGGTATTGACATTGACCTTCGCAGAGTTGACATCGACCAGTGCCCGCTGCGTGCAGGCTCAATGCAGCTCAACATCTTCGCTGGAACTGACAAGTGCAAGAAGAAAACTACTGAGGTTAGTAGTTACATTTTTAATCGTAAGCCTAAAAACGTTTCTCAAAATAAAATATTTCATTCATATAAACTCTTTGGGTAACTGATTGATTTGACAGATAACGCAAGTCCTAAACTGACCAAGGGTGATGGAACCAGTAATGAACACGGACCAATAATGGACACTTGATTCTTATGGTACAGAAGATAAGGGTTATTCATTTATTTTTATACAGTCAATTTATAACGTTTTGATCTTTGAATTAAGAGTTAGGTGTCCATTATTTATGCCTTTAGCTAAAAGTGTTCAACATTGGTGTCGTCACCTTAGGGAGTTGAAATGTGAAAGGAATAATATTCCTTCGGTTCGCTAGAGGTGAAACGCAAAAAGGATTCAGGCTTAGGTACCATCAGGTGGCTGGTCTGCTCTTTCTTCTACTCCAAGCCATGAAAAAACCTAAGCTTAATTAAAGTTTTCGTAACTGTAATAATGGTAACGAATAAATATCGTTGTGTCAAGGGCTCTATGAAAATTCTTGATTAATTCGCAATTTTGTTAAATACCGGCTGGAGGAATATTGTAATTCAAAGTAATATTTTAAACCGATTAGGGTTATCTAATCTCGAACGCGCTTAATTGTCAATTAAGTCAAATCACTGTAGATAAGACAAGTAAAGGTAATTCTATCGGGGAAATTTTCGGAATTTATTCTACCCAAGATTTCCTCAAGGTTGGCTGACTCGCCTTTTGGCCTATCTTTATGAATAAATGGAGGAAACGTCCGGTTTTATGCAATATGTGACAAAATATTGTTTGTGTAGCTGAGCGATAAGATTATGTGATAGGTACTGGTTTAATGCTAAGTAGAAACGATAAAACTACTATGTAAGTGGGATCTGACACCCATCATGGTCTCGTCATGGCCTTCCCAAGACAAGGTGGGGCTGGTAGATTTTTGACGTGTAAAATTACCCGTGCAGCCTACTAACTGAATAAAAATATTTTATATTTTTGTCATAGACCAATCTTAAGACTGCAATCCTAGAACTGCGAATTTTCCAACTCTGAGGGCTAAGATGGAATGCCTCTGTGCTCGTTTCACCAGTTATCTTATCACCACACCGAAACAAAACACTGCCGCTTGGCGGTAGGTTAAAAGATAAGATGCTGGTAGCAATTCGGACGTACTCTTTCCACTCCTACCACCACTAAATCCCAAAGCAGCTTAAGAAGATATAAATATTCGTACACACTTCGTCAAGTATCATCAGATCAAAAAATTCAGCTCAAAGCATGCTTCAATATTTATTTGTAACGCAAAAGGAACCGACACTTGACCTAAACAAGAAACAAGGCGCGTAAAAATCGACCCGCTTTGACTCAGCGAAAACTTTTAGCATATTTTTCCGTTATTGTTTGCCTACGCCCTGAGCACTTGACAAATAACTCAAATCCCCTGGGTAAGTCACCCCGGCCCTTATCCAGCTTATTGTGAGAGCACGGCTTCGAGTAAATCAGCGTTGGGAAACTCTGTCACTTATAGTATCTTTAGAGCCTTGTTTGTCTCTCAGGAGTGAGGTGTCTATGGTATTGTGATTTTGTATGTTTATATTATTTGTTTCTTCATACTGTCGTTGATTGTTTGTTGTGTTTGGATTATCTTTTGTAATTTATTTATTTAGATCTACGAGCTTCGTTGATGTACTTAGTTCTGTCAGTTTCTTCTTCTCAAAAGTAGTATTATCTTGAAAAGCGTTGGTACAATCAACCAATTTGATTAATTATAAGTCACTATATAACGATGTCAAAATGACGTTATAATTCAATTCTTAACAAGTCTCATACAATTCGAATCATTACGTCATTTCGACATAGTTCCATAGATGCCCATGAATCAAATTGTTGGTTGTCTATACATTTTTGACGTATAAAAATGCCAGTGCAGCCTACTTACTGAATAAACATCTTTTATCTTTTGAAATACGTATGTTTTATAAATACAATCAAATATTCATGCGTCATTTGGGAATTTATTGCAATAAATGTCAGGACGCTTAAGTGATAATAGACTTTAATAAATAGGGTATTATTTATTGCCCTCACAAAACAAAATAGAAAATGAATGACCATTAACTCACAAACAATATAAAAATAGGCACGGAAGCCACCACTTCGGGTTTAGGTATCTTGTTGCAGCAAAGTCAAGTCTTCAAGGCATTATTATAATTGATCATTTTGTCCATCAATTCAGCTTCTTTTTATCCAATGAAGATTTCATTTTCAAACTGATCATCTTCTTTTCTTTTCTGAACTTGATCTAAATTTGAAATATTTCCGACAAGTTTCATCTTCCCACACATCAATTTCAAATATTCCTTACATCTAACAAATAATATTCTCGCACAAAATATAACTTTTCCCGAAATTCGATTGTATCCAAGACGTCGCCGGTCGGCTCCGACAAATCCCTTTAACCTATTTAATGCCATTGCCACTAAAGGGTGCCAATATCACATACAAATGCCAGTTAGGGGCAACGAACGTGTTACAGGATACGGTGGCCCCCATAAGGTTCAAATCCTCTTTATTTCGTGTGCCAACTTCCCTGTGAGTTAATTTCACATACCATTGGCGACGATTTGGCAACGCGAATGGTAAATATTGGGTTGTCTCTCAAATGAATGGGTTTCTCTCATTCTTGTGACAGTGTTCCGGAAACGTATTTGGTTTTTTTCTGAATGAAATAATAATGAAAACGCTTTTGTGCATATTCTTTTTTATGATCATTCAAATTGCTATACAGGCTAGATTAGTAAATGATTACTGTTAACATAATGAACTTGTTAGTTAGTTAGTTAGTTGGTTATTTTTATTTTTGTTTGTCTTCTGAGCAACCGAAATGTTTTTTAATGTTGTAAGTGATAAATGTTTTGGCCAATGTATTTTTAAGTTTCATAATATCCTGCTTTGTTTCCCAAATAATCAAATAAATAAGTAAATAAGTAGCGTCAGGAAATGAAAAAATACAGGTAGTTACTTTAATGCATCAAGAATAAATTTAATACAAGAGTAAATTTGAATATCACTGGAATTAAAAAAAGAAACGAACTTGCCGATAACAGCTGTTTTCATAAGAAACAGCGTGGGTAGAAACTTTGTTTTTATTTGGTTTTATTTTGGCATAATATTTATTCAGTAAAGGAGGGATAGGCAAAGTTTTGGTCTGTGAAAGACAGTCCATCAGTATCCTTCCGTACTAATAATAATAATAAAATTGCAAAAGCAACCAAATGCTGAACCGATTTTAATGAAATTTGGTATGGAGACAAACAGTTTTTGGAGTTGTTGGTGAGTCTGTGGCTCTGCCTACCCCACTCTGGGAATGAAGGCGTGAGTTTATGTTATGTTATGGTATGGAGACAACTTTTTATGCTAAACGATTTCCACGCGGACGAAGTCGCGGGCAACAAATAGTTGACTTTAATTTTATTTGTGACTAGCTCCTGCCCCCGAATTTGTCCGCGTAGATTTTGAGTATCGTTGTTTGCTCAAGAACTTTTCAATTTTCTGGGATGAAAAGTAGCCTGTGTGTTAATCCAGGGTATAAACTATGCCGATTCCAAATTTCATCCAAATCCATCAAGCCATTGCAGCGTGAAGGAGTAACAAAATAACACAAACTTTCGCATTTATAATATTAGTTTGATTTAGATTCAAATACAAAAAAAGATTGATTTTAAATACATTGTAAATTGTATGCTTGATTTTGCTAAAGAAAACTATCGTGTGTGGAATAACATGTACTATTATGTCGATGTTCGCTAAAATATTGGACTCCATTATGAATGAGCACTTTTCTTGAAGAATCGCTTCTAAGAGCTTATACCACGCGTGTTTATACTTTGACCTACTAATTTCTGTCCGCCATTACACTTCCCGTAATTCTATCGAAAATCTTTTGCAAAATATCGAGGTCTTTGAAGGCATATTACGTCTATCTATATATACCATGCATCACTTTCTGACAAGATATAATTATGTAAGTGCGATAGTGACGGACGCTGTATTCTTAGCGATTAAGGCGACACTAATAATCCTGCAAGTATTAACTAAATTCCTTTAACCGTTTATACAAATTTGTTTTACAAGCATCAAAACAATTTCACCAACATTCACATTTACAATATAAGTGGCTCAAAAGCTATCTCAAAGCTCAATTTCTTTCAACGAATCTGAACGTTGTTTAATTTCGTTCAGTTAATGTCAAAGTGACAGCTCTGATTGAAAATTATTATAAGGTTTGGACGTGAATCCGCATAACTGGCCTTTAACGTTCTAATTTCAATTTCCGATCGAATCTCCGCCAAGGAATTCGCTGGAACTGGATGACAGCTGTCAAATTTGTAAAATATGGCGCCGCTATTGAACCATTCATAATGCGAGTACGAAGAAATGATCGTTTGGACTAAATTTGAGCTATTTATAAAGAAATACAACGAAGCCATCAGAAGTTTCGGTGAGGTATTTTACAAATGTACAGGCAGGACTTTCAAAGCGGCGAGTTGCGAAAACAATGTTAGTGGTGAAAAATTATTTCTCCCACATGCTCGAAAATGTAAACCTTATTTTTATAAAAACAGCCCGCGAAGTTTTGTGTTCCAGGCCAAGGCAAAAAAGAAGTTATTATTTACCAACGGCAGCGATCGCGAAAACGTATGAAATTTCATTTTGTGCCGCGTTTTTTACTTTTTAAAACCATGTTTTGATGAGGGTAATTAACTCCAAAAACAGACAAACACTCGTATAATCAATGTTCTTCCATGTATTAATACAAAAAAATGCCGAATTAACTTTAACGCGTAATAAATGTTATTATTTAAACCCCACCTTATTTAAATTAGATTTATTGTATTTAGATTTATGGTCATATTGAATCAATGGTATATATCAGTCGAATGTAAATGTTATGAGTTTTGTCGATGATGATGGCGACAATGTTCGTTTTTTAAGGCAACACAGTCCCAGTGTTTAATATTATCAAGAATTGTGATATATATCTTCTCGCGTTTTAGGAGAAAAGCACTACTCAAGTCTCGGTCGAAAAGGGCGGTCGCTGGACTCTTGTATAGCGCGGCCTCGACTGCGTCTCGGCATTATTTACGCGCTGAAAATTAAATCTAAAAAGAAATGATAAACCGTTTTCTTTATCGGTTGACAACGGGCGGAAAAAAAAGTCAAATTAAAAATATAAACAACAATGTTTTCGTTTCTATAATAGATTAACAGATCTAACCTAAATTACCTACTAATACTTTTCCCCAATAAATTCTACAATCAATCTTGAATCAAAACTACTGACCGACATTTGTCTCTAGTCTCTAATATAACTTAAGAAGTTATTCCCATATACACTGTCCTGACTTCCAAAATAATTCATATCAAGGACGCATGTGCGTATACCATGTAGCAGAAAACACGGCTGAGCGACTTTTAACAAAATGCCCGATCAAGCTCGGAATTTCCGAAGGAATTTTCTCGAGTGTGATTCGAATTTTCGGCATTCTACAGACATGTTTAGTAGCGTATTGGAAAAAAAATTAGACGGATTACTTTGTTTTCTTTATAGCTTTCAGGAAAGAAACGTTTCGGTGAAAATGTAACTTTGAAAGTGAACACGCTGTAGATACAAATGTCGTTTTTTACAAGCTTTTATTAACCTTGCAATATTTGTATGTATGTATTTATGTTAGGGTAAAATGTTGCAAGTTAAATTTTACCCACTCCCCGCCAACGGAATGTGCTGAAATTTGGAGCACATATGTAAACCCGATGACAATGCAATATTATGGTGTCTATGAGCTGGTCTGATGATGGAGTCGGAAGGTGGCGACAGGATCTCCACTATTCTTACCGTAGACCCACCGTGTTAGGACTCAATAGTTTGGTCTTGATAAGCAGATAAAGATTTTGCAAAAAAAAAAGTACAATCTGCAACAGAAGCTTGTCCCAAAAATGAAATTTTAGACTATCTTATTTTTACATGACTACCTATCTAAGAAGGCTGGTAATGTTTTTGTGAGGGTATTTACATATGGCTGCGAATAAGATGTCGTTAGATTCCTCTAAGCGTCACGTTTGTACTTTTCTTTAAAATTCCAATGACAGAGTTAAACTTCAATTAATGTGTCTAAAAAGCCAGTCTTACACAATTGTGTAAGGTATCATGTGAGTTTAACATGAATAATTAAACATCATTACTAACACGAATGCAGTCTTGTTTCATAAAATATATACGGTCGAATTGAGAAACCTCCTTTTTTGAAGTCGGTTAAAAAGGAAACACAATTGTTACAAAACATAAGCTGATTAAGTCAACCAAGCTCACCCATGTCATGGGCCTCGCGTCTACAATAAGCTACCGGCAAACATAATCGCGGCATCGAACCTATGTACCTAGTTTTAAGAGCCGCCTGGCTGCACTGGCTTACGGAGCAGTCGTTCTACGGCTACAATGAATTCATTATGTTGAAGTTGTAGTTGTACTGTAGTATTTGTCTATTGTTAAATACAATTTTTTTTCCTCACTCACCCAAAGTTTAACTGGAAGAGATTCCTTAAAGGGATAAGTTCGCCTTTGTACTATATTTAGTTAAATTTAATATTTGTGTAATGTAAATATTTTAGTAAAATATAGTGTTTAGTTTACTTAATAACATACATAGGTACATTATAATTTGAGTTTTAATGACATTGTTTTACAATTGCAAAATTAATCTGAATGTATAAAACCAGTGTTTTTTTTACTATTTTTTCCTTTGACTTACGGACATGATCCCCTATTAACAATTGGGTAATAAAAAAATTATAAAAATAATCGTAAATTAAAACCAATCACCATGTATTCGAAATTCGAATTCAAAATGATAGGTACAGCGTGTAACAGCGCTCCCACTCACAACACGTTTGAGTCTGACCTCACATCGCCTTAAGGCGATAATAGGTTTAGCTGCTGCCCTCTCTACTAAACCAAATAGTGGCATCCCCCTGTATATTTACTAACAGGAGCGGATCGAATATGCTTTTGATGTTGTATTTGACATCCTGCCTTTGGCTTTATAGAGCACAGCGTTCCGGTGCCGGTTAAACATTGTTGTTTTCTGTTTTTTTTTCTGCTGTGTTAATGAATGTTTTTGAAGATTATCAATCAATAAAAAAGCCAAATAAATAAAATGATTTCATTACGTAGCATCTATTCTGAAACAGTAGGGCTTCAGTAGGTTTTTAGGGTTCCGCATCTGAGAGGTCTCAAACAGAACCCTTTTACTAAACCTACGCTGTCCTTTTTCTTTTTCTTTTTTTATTGGACTTATTGATGTTGGTGCGGTTACACACTGTAACATCTACGCAATGGATATTGAGGGGGCGCTCGCTTGCGGGCGCCACGGCTCTGGGTAGTGATTCTTTCAAAAGCAAAGGTGAGCGAACGCAGAAGTGAAGTCCAACCGGCGAGTTTAAGTAGTCCCGTCAAAGCGAACAAAACACATTTCAGCGCGTGTATTCAATTTGGCAGCATGGCTTCTCGAACGTATAAGGTTGCCTAATTGAGAATGCACGCGCTAATATGTGTTTTGCTCTCTCTGACGGGACTACTTAAACTCGCCGCTTGGACTTCACTCCTGCATTCGCTCACCTTTGCTTTTGAGAGAATCAATACCCTGATACGCTGTCCGTCTGTCCATCCGTATAATTATATAGAATAAAGAAACTTAAAAACTAAAGCGGGTCCCCATACAAGATTTGTTTGTAACTTATTTTAAATGGTAAAAACACACAAGTGTCAAATTTGATCTGATAATAGTACAAACCCTAAAGATAAAGAACAAATACCTACTAAAAACCAGACAAGTGTCAGGGTTGACGCATTTATTTATTTTATATTCAAATCCACATTTAATAATACTTACTGTGCGGGCAGTGCGGAGCCCTCCAACTCGCACTTGACATTTTTTAGGGTTCCGTACCGTAAAGGGTAAAAACGGGACCCTATTACTTAGACTCCGCTGTCCGTCTGTCCGTCTGACTGTCTGTCTGTCTGTCTGTCTATCTGTCACCAGGCTGTATCTCATGATGCGTGATAGCTAGACAGTTGAAATTTTCACAGAACATGTATTTCTGTTTCCGCTATAACAACAACAACAGAACAACAGAATAAAATAAATATTTAAGGGGGGCTCGCATACAAAAAACATGTTTTTGTTGCCGTTTTTTGCTAATGTTGTATAGATAATGGTACGGAACCCTTCGTGCACGAGTCCGACGCGCACTTGGCCGGTTTTTTTGTAACTAAATCCAATTTAGCTAAGTTAATTACACCAAAGTTAATAACTAGTAATATAAGTAAATGGCTGACCCTTTCATCCGTGCATCCAAATGTCAATAGCTTCACGCTCGAAATAGTCACAATACCGTAATGGCGGTTATAACCCAAAGTGGTTTATTCCCAAACCGTCACATTTCATTAAGTGAGCGCAACGGAATCACTAAGCTTTTATTCCTATTGCTTTTGCGAGTGATGGCTTATTCGACATTTACAAATGGACGGTTTATGTCGGCCGTTTCTTTATTCTAATATTTCGGAAAGTTTCGTGACTTCGGCTTTAGTGATACGCACATTGATCTGGCGGAATGCGAAAATCTAGAACGCAAATGTTACGTATTTCGAGGCGAAATGGTTTAGTCTGTTGAGAATGTTACTTTTGTTTCTTTTTATACATTGTTTGGTGTCAACGATCACTAGATGTTATATTTTCTTCTTATGATATTTTATTCATTTGATGTTATGTTTTTTTAACGCAATTTGAAACTTAAATTCTTATTGTTTTAACTTATGCACCTATATTTTCTTCACTGGTCACTCAAACTCTATACAGGGTGTTGGGCAGAAGATTGTCCAAACTTCAGGGACTAACTCTGTAGGTTATTCTCATCAACTTTTATTATGGGACCAACATCCAAATCGTGAAAAAAAAACCAGCTGTTCCATACATTGCGGCTGTTTAGCTCTCAAAGTTTGTATGGAACAGCTGTTTTTTTTTCGCAATTTGGATGTTGGTCCCATAATAAAAGTTGATGAGGTCATACCTACAGAGTTAGTCCCTGAAGTTTGGACAACCTTCTGCCTAAGACCCTGTATATTTGAATTTCAAAATATGGCTTACACTTTAAACGAAATCTCCAACACATGATTCGAAATGTTGGGTTAAGGTTAGAGTTGTACCGCGGTCTTTAAAGGGAGCGCTCCGATCTCGGTCAATGGGTCAAAGGAACTAGTTCGGTCTTGTAATTCCTTTAGGTCCTTTAAGTCCGGAGCAAATTTTGAGATCGGAGCAGGACACGCTTTGAAATAGGTAGGTACTATTTGTCTCTTTCATCGTGCCGTGCGCTCTTTACTCGTTCGCTCTGTTTCGCTCATACGTTCAACAATTGCTACTGACCTAAAGGACCGAAGAACTAGTTCCTTTCGGTCCGTGACGGGAATTCATTCCTTTTAGTTCTTAGTTCCTGACCACACAAGCCTAGTTAAGGTTAGCGGACGCCCGTGACTTAGTACGCAAAGAATTAGTTTTCCGCTGCTGTCTGTTACGTAGATCATTAGGTTAAATCATACATTAAATATTGTACACCACAAATATGGTAAACTATAGTAGGAAAGTTTGATAATTACTGTATCACCTTACGAGTATGTACCTTAATTTATGATATTTATTTATTTATTTATTGATACAAAATCCACAGCACAATAAATAACAATTTAATAAAAGTATTATTTTAATACATCACTATAATGATTCACTATTTGATTTTTATTTGATATTTTAATTTGTTTTTTTTCCCTATTTCTTCCCGTTGGGGGTCAATTTTGAAAACATCCTTTCTTAGTGCGCCCTTCGGGTACCCAATAATTTATTCGTTAAATTTTTATTCCTCAGGCAGTCTAGGCAGTCTACCAGTCAGTAAATCACAAAAGACTTTTACATTGTATAATTTTGCAAATAGAATTTAGAAATTAGAATAATAAAAACGTCAGATTCACAGTAAATTGATTACATTTTTAAATTAATTAAAATTCTCTGCAAGTAGTAAAACAAAAAATGCGACTTTGTCAGTTTGATGTAAAAGGGCCTCTTAATTTGTTTGTTACATACAAGTTAAACCGTTACAAGCGTGTTAATTAAAAAGGTTCAAACCCTTGTCATATTTAAAACACCCTCTACATGTAAGCTTACTTTAAACTTCGACGGGTCGAATAGAGGTTCAAAGTATTTTACACGCTTTTAACCGAGACCAATTTGGAAGAACGTAACAAAGTACAGATTTGATCTAGATAAAAATGTATAATACAAACAAACGATTACCTTCTTTAAACATTGCGTTTTATTATTGGATAGTTGAGATGTTGATTTCTTTTTAATGTTTATTACCTTTAAAATATTGTGCATTTTTAACGATAAAGTATTACAAAAAAAGAGTTGGCATTGTCGAAAAATTGCGTATTAATCAAAAGAAAAGCAAGTATTTTTTTGAGTCTTGGATGTTTTCTATGGATTTATATATCTATTTCTTTATACAAGTATGTTTATCGTTGTCTTTCCATAGTACTAGTTTGTGACTAGGTTAATTTCTTTTAGATTTTTCCCTGATATTTATTTATTTCAAAAAATAAATAGTGAAATCCTGGGAGGAGGCCCCAGAAGTGGGACACTATTATAGGCTAATGATTATAACAATTATTATAAGAATAATTAATTTATTAATAGCTGTTGCCCGTGACTCCGTCCGGTTAGAAATGGTCTGTCCTTCCTCGGGGCTTAAGCTATGTTCATACCAAATTTTATCAAAATCGGTTTAGCGGTTTAGGCTTAAAAGCATGACAGATAGACTGAGTAAAGCTGGGCATTCACGACCGCTCCAACAAGCCAAATAGAACAGCGCCGCGCCAAAATCGTTATCAAAACTGTTGCGTTTAAAAGTACTTGGCGCGGTCCGTTGGATTTCCAAACGGACGGAAAGCCAGGACGACGCGCCCACGTGCAATCCAAATGGAACTATCCTAAATGTCGAAATTGAACGTTGGAACACGCCTCGCCCCCGCGCTGAGCCAAATGGCGTCGTCGTGAATACGTTCTCTGGCTGCCATTTTCTAATCAGTCTGCTCCGTGATGTAAAATGGCATAGCGCGCCCGTGAACGTGGTCCAAATATTACGCCCATCCAGTTGTATACTCTCCATCTGTCGCCGAGACAAACGGCGCGTCCATGAATGCCCAGCTTTACTATCACACTTAGGTATAATATTAGTATAGTATGGATTGAAATATCAAAACACATACAGTCGTTTCAAAGCTTGGTTCACAAATCATGCATGAAAGCTTCAATTTATTCAAATTTGATCCCCTTTAAAGTTCGGTTTTTAATCCTGTAGTTGCAGTATTTCGTTCCGAGACTTTATTGGGCAATATGCGGACAAATTGGATTTCTATTTGTTAAAAAAATGGCTACAGCAACGTTAGTTTCAGTTCTATGTTTGAGCCAACTGAATGTTCATACACGGAAAATGTACAATTCATAAAGCCGTTTGAGAACATTTTTTGAATTTTGAAATAACGGTAATATAGATTATTTCAAGACATTTATAATACGCAAAAAGCGAGGTTTTATAAATTAGTGTCTGTGGCACCATAGCTCTTAAATAGGTGAACCGATTTGGATGCGGTTTGTTTTATTTAAAAGCAGGTTTCCTAGCGGTGGTTGTTAGCTAAATTTCATGAAAATGAAAATAGCATATCAATCCTGAAAGAAAGGATCAACATTATGTCGCAGATTTTTATCTATCTAATAACGATCTTAGTTTTTGGCTTTCACTCCTTGTTTCAATAAGATGTATTTGGCCCATGTCGAGTTTTAGTCACTCACAATGAACTTATTAAAGAAATAAGTCCATGGATATCACACGCGAGGACAATATTGTTCGGTTGTTTTTTTTGTGGACTAAACAGAAGCACGTGGGGTTAGTTCCACAATTAGAACAACTGCAAATAGTTCATATTTTCATGGTGCCCACCAAAAACTTCTAATAACAATTTGTTATTAAAAACTACAACTATTTGTACACACACAGTTAGTTATTAGTAGAGAGGTTCAAAACAAGTTGGTAAAATATCTTTTTAAAAAGTCCGAACGTTCGAATCAGAACTCAGAACTTAGAAGTACCTAGCTGTACATTTTATTACAGTCACCTAGGTTTAAGGGGAGAGAAATGTTATCGCATTTTGTATGGAAACTTTCAGCTTCACAATCCTCTTAAGTTCGTAATACTTCAAAAAAATATAAACGTCGAAAGAAAATCTTAAGCTCCAACGTTCAAAAACCACTTATGAACGCTGATTATTCTTCACATCAAAAACCGACTTTAATAAGGCAGCCATCTTGAGAATTTCCTTTGTCATGTAATGGGAAAAAGTTTTGGCTTTACTTTTTAATTAGGCATAAACCCGCGTACATTGTTGTGTTTCATGTATTTTAATGGGAGCCATAATTATATTCATTATTCATTAATTTTACGAGTTTCTACGTGCGTCGGAATTTTTTATTTATCGTTTATATTACGTCTTTCCTTTAAGTGATTATTACCAGTTTAATTTATCAAAATGTTTGTCCAGCTATGTCACTTGTCTTTGAAACGTACACTCGAGTTCATAATAGTTATTTATGTAACTGGTTCATAATGAAGCCTCTTAAGGTACGAGAGCCGAGGTTAGAGCGCGAGCTTGCGAGCGCTCTAAATACAGGCACGAGTACCTTAAGAGCTAATTGTGAACCGTTGCATACATAACTTTTTCTACAAGCTTAAAATGATAATGATAAAAATAAACAATCGCTAAATTTTCTCGTATACTTTACTCGATTTTTCTGCTAACAAATTACTTATCATCAAAGAAATTTTCACTATTCCGATGCGCATTAATAATTTGTGAATTTTATTGATAAATGTTAACAAATTTCACGCGTATTTTAATAGTTACTAAAAACAGTTCTATCAATTTATCATAAACAAGTTGGAATGCCAAACGAAACGCCATTTTGTTGATATCCATATTGAACGTAACCATGGTAACCAAATAATAAATCGATGGATATTAACCATCTATTTTTAGTAATTGAATAAAAATGGTATTTTAAACACATATTTAGTCTCGATATTAATTTTATTTTTAATATACGTAATTTTAATTGGTGTTAAAATGTTTTTAACGGTTTATATACAAATTATTAGGATGTCAAGTGTTAACTAAACACCAAGACTGATATCCGGAATGACCGTTACCATGGTAATAACAATGCTATAATAAATTATAGCACTGTTATTACCATGGCAACGCTAATTATAGAATTGTTTTTACTCCTCGGTTACGCTATAGGTGGTATTCTGACACCATTAACGATATCAATATTAGCGGTTTATAGTACGCGAGTAGAAAAACTGTTTTATCTACATCCATATCATAATTTCAATATAATATGTTCAGAAGCAATAAGCAAATGCCCTACATTATGTTACCTGTATCTGTGGTTGTACTGTAATGTTAACATTAAAGTATTACATGTCAATAAAGTATCGGTTATCGCTGTAGTTGAATCTTAATGTTCACTTTACAGTATAAGTGACCTGAACTTTAATGTGAACATTAAGATGCAGGTACATTAAGATGCAGGGTAACGCCGGATACAGGTTTCTCACATATTGTAGAAAACTTATGATATGTATGTAGATAAAGTTATGTATGCGACTGTACGCATAATTAGGCATTATGCACCAGTCACATAAATAACTATTTTCTGTTCTGTACGTATATACATAACACCACATAATGTAAACAGCAATTAAAACCTACTACATAGCAAAGGATCAACACACAGTAGCATTTCACGAAAAATGCCGATGAATGGAAGACACCGACTTGCATTAGAGCTGTGAGCCAAAAAAAAAAAGTGAGATTTCGCAGAGGAAGAGAATTGCTGACTTCGATTCCCGTATTCTAAGAATAAATTTACCCTTACTCATATAGTTTCTGAATTCCCCGTACTGACCTATTTAGATTGCCCCCCCTGTATAACTGAGATTTATGTTTTAAAACCGTAGGTTTTTACGTTGTTGATTTTTAGGGTTCCGTACCAAAATGGTACAAAAGGAACCCTTATGGTGAGACTTCGTTGTCTGTCTGTCTGTCTGTCTGTCTGTATGTCTGTATGTCACAGCAGGTTTTCTCAGCAACTACAAATGCTATCAACTTGAAATTTGGCATAGTTGTACAACTTGCTTGCCCGCATCTATTTGTAGTAAAAAAATATGAAATTAATTTTATTAATAATTGAAAAGGGGTCTAGAATGGGGGGTTCAAAAATGAAAGTGGTTCGATTATAGCAAATGGGGTGTCATATGAAAGGTCTTAATCTGCACATTTCAAAACTATTTTTTTGAAAATGTACTAAAAATGACCGTTCCCCCCCCCGTATCTCCGAAGTTTATTAATCAAAAATTCTGAAAAAAATCTGGACGTATAGATAATTACTTATATTTTCTGGGAAAAATTAAATGAAGTGTTCATTATTTACAGTTTTTGAGAAATAACAAAAAAACGAAGAAAATCTGTATTAAAATTTGGGCTAGTCAAAATCGACCTTATTGCCTGGAAATAAAGCTTATAACAAAATGAGTATTTTCTTTTGCGGTTACCAAGCATATTATCTTCAATACGGAACCCTCGGTGCGCGAGTCCGACTCGCACTTGACCGGTTTTTTTTATTTTACCGAACCATGGGATAGGCGATGCATTAAGCAAATAAATACTTCAAGTTTTATATCTGTGTGAGTATAAAACTGTAATCTTAATTTGATTGCGGCATTTCAGTTCCCATTTTTTTCATCAAAAATTATCAGCAAAAGAATTATGATCGACGAGTGTCAAGTATAAATATTGTTTAGTTTTATGACAATTTGGTGTACATTGCGTAGCTTACTACAAGCATTGTGTTATAGAAACTAATTGACTTCGCAATGTATACTAAATCAAGTCATATCCCACCGTCTTAAACAGTCTTGGCCTAATCTAGTCATGATGTAAATTACCAACGTCACATATTGTTCCAGTGCGTCCCGGTTCCTGGGTTGGGCTTCCGCCGAGGCTCGTACTGGTGTGTCTGCCGAAGAGGTTTCTACTTCCCTAATACCACAGCAGATAACCGATACTACAATGGAAGCGATATTGAAGAAGAATATGAGAAGAACTTGTCGGTGAGTTGAGAAAGCTCACGTGTAGAGTTGAACAAGCATTCATTCAATTAGGACACCTCCTGTCACTTAATATTTTGCGATGGCAGAAAGTGACAGCACGTGACTTAAGTAGGCATTAAATTTAATAAACGCAACTGGGCACTAGGCGATCAAGAATGCCCTTTTAATAGAACCATAAAGTCAATATGATAAAAGAATTGAATGGTAAACTATTCAAGTCCAACAGTTCTTGAGTTTAAGCAAAACATAACAGGCAATGGTAGCCATTTTGAAAATTCTAAATGTTAAAAAAACAATTGCAACAATCGCAGCTCACACTTTGATTGTAGAAATTCTTCAAGGGTTTCATATCTATTAATAATCGTTATTTATAAATGACAAGTTTCCAAACGAACCTTATGACCCTATTTTTCACGCAACCTAACAACATACCGCACCCAAAACGTTCCATTTCACCCTATCTCCCACTATAATCTTCATTACCGCATTTTATTTCCTTTTTGGCTCACTGATCAAAATAATTTGCGGCCATTTTCACGAATCGTTTACAAAGATTAAGGGCCCCTTTAACGACACGACATCTAAAAATATTAAGAAAATGGATCCGACTGATCTTTCAATCCGATTTATAATCTATGCCTGAAGATGTGTAATACAGTTTGTGGGGTTCTTTCAGCTTTTAGTTGAGAAGGGTTCGGAAAGAGGCTTAGTGAAACTACTTTGAGTTTTGTTCTCGCGTACCTTATAAATAAGTCATGTGTGCGAGCAATATAAGCAACTTAATGTCACATTACACTGACGGATATTGTGTTCTTGCAAATGTACAATCATTTCTGGGATGAATTTAAAATCCAATTGCAGCAGCGAACTGACGTTCCATTTTCAAAATTAAGTAATAATTGCTTTATATTTTCCGAGGAAGCCAATTGCTTTTCATAATCCGTTTTTATACGTTATTTATCATTTAATCTTTACTAAATGTAAAAAAAGCAAATGTAAAGCGGCTCCATGGACTCTAGAACAACGGTATACCACCAAAAGTGCTAACCCTAGTGATTACCTATTTAAAGTTTGTGAAGTATAAGGTTTATTTTTCGATATTAATAGTCCACCTGCAGCTACATACATGCATACATAAACTCACGCCTTCATTCCCAGAGTGGGGTAGGCAGAGCCACAGACTCACCAACAACTCCAAAAACTTGTTGATAATTCTGTGACCACATTTTGCACAACCAGGCTAAGATGATATCCAGTGTATTAGTGACAGATTGCAAACCCATCGCCTAACAGCACTACATAGCCTTTAGTCCCTTAGTCGTCTCTTACGACATCCAATGGAAGACATGGAGTGGCAACATTCTAAACCCGGCACCACACTAGGTGCTACTTCATGTTTTGATCAAAATATATCGAAAAGCAATTTACATAATTATAACACACATACCTATAAACATATTATTATTTAGTGTCAACAATTAACTAAAAGTTAATAATGTATATACTAACTTCAGATTTGTGCAATTAATAAAAATTACAATGATTATAAATCATAGATCAAAGTATTGCCAAGTAGGTGACTAAAATGAGTTTGGACAACCCTAGGCGCCCGAGTACCAATAGGTATCAGGATCTACTAAAGGGCTGGAGACGAACTACTTTTTTATTAGGGTTCCGTACCCAAAGGGTAAAAACGGGACCCTATTACTAAGACTCCGCTGTCCGTCTGTCTGTCTGTCACCAGGCTGTATCTCACGAACCGTGATAGCTAGACATTTGAAATTTTCACGAACGATGTATTTCTGTTGCAACAACAAATACTAAAAACAGAATAAAATAAATATTTCAGGGGGGCTCCCATACAACAAACGTGATTTTTTTGCCGTTTTTTGCTAATGAATGTTGTATAGATAGTAGGAACCCTTCGTGCGCGAGTCCGACTCGCACTTGGCCGGTTTTTTAATCTATGGTGCCATGAAGCCTAGATAGCCAACATTTCTAGAATAATGTTTGCGAAAGTAGGACTAGTATTTCCTAGTTTTTAATATTACCCTTAGCTCAAGATCATAAGATAACATGTTACATTCTTTTCAGAACCAACTCAGTCTTTACTCCAACATCGACGGCTTCGAGTGTCTTCCCTGTGCCGAGGGTTGTGAAGCCTGCTTGGATGGGTCTCCGTGCGTGGCAGCTCTGAACTGGGTGGCACGGACTACCATATTCGCGTTGGCTTGCTTTGTGATATCCTGCCTACCGTTCATAGTTTACTTCACGATCAAATATGGACATGTTAGGGTAAGTTTTTAGTTAATATTTATGATATGTGTGGAGTTAGGATGATAGATAGAGTAAGAAAAGGCGAGATCCGAGAACGATGTGGATTAAAAGAAAATGTAGTGACAACGTTCGAAAAGGGATAGCTGAGATGGTTTGGTAATTTATTAGGAAGAATGGATGTAGGAAGAGTTACGAAAGAGGTATATCGAGCGAGAGTGATTGAAGATGTTGGAAAGGTAATAAGGGTATGCTCTAGCTAGACGAACATTATAGTGTTTAGATTCTCGATATAGAGAATAAGGGCCAAATTAAAAGCACCCGAAACCGACGTACGTGTATGAAGAGATTGATGAATATAGAGGAAGCGAAAGTTGTATGTTTAGACCGGTCCACCTGGCGTTCCATTATAGTCTCTGCCTACACCATTGGGAGACAGGCGTGAAGGTATGTACGTGTGCATGTATGTGTAAATATTAACCTAGTGTTACTGGATGCTTTCAACCCTTTAGAGTTGAGAGTTGATAATGTGTCATCAATGTGTGAGTTAAAAAATATGAGATTACATCGCACGCAATGTTGTATTGCTGCTACTAAAAGTTGCGTAGTATTTACATAGTAGGAAAATTAAATTAAATAAAAAATGAAAATAAATGATTAATAAAAAAAAAAAGTAAATCGATTCTCATTTATGTTTCTACATACATTTGGGATGTTTGATGCTAGTAACAATATTAAATAAATGACTAAGCTTAAAATCAAAGACGTATTTTCAAGCAAGTCATGCAATATAGCTGAATCACGATGTTTATTTAACAAGCATGTCTTTTGTTGACCGTATCGCAAAATGGCTCTTTTCAATTTGTTCAATTTTGAACACAGCCAATCATTTTAACGAGATCGAATGACTAGTGCTTTTGGATCGTACTACCAATCCTAGTGCAATATAGTGATAAGATTAGTATAATATTAATGTTATCATCTTTTACTTGCGGCAGAACCTTATACAGGGTCCTCCAGATTGCTACCAACATCTTATTCTTTAACCTAACGTCAAGCAGCAGTGTTAACATTGTTATTTTCTGCTATGGGGATAAGACAACCGGTGAAATTAACTAATGTAGAGATATTCCATGTCTTAATTCTTCGCGTTTGCAACGCATTTTTAGTCTTGAGATTTTAAATGTTTATAACACTCGGAACATTTGATTTTAATAAACCTAAAAAGACCTTATATCCAGATTTTAGCAGCTAGTCGCCCCCAAGTAAGCTTTCTTACCTTGAGAAGCGTCTATGGCCTAGTGGCTTACGGGATCGACTCGTGATCGTAAAGTACCGAGTTCAAACCCCTACGGTCACCATGTAGGTGAAGTCTTGTAATTGCAACTATCTGAATATTGCAACTAACTTAAATAACTCCTTCTAGGATAACTGTTTAGAAGAACGACAGGCGTGATATTGTATTTCTTAGTAAGGAAGAACGATATCACGCCTGTCGTTGTTCAAAACAGTGATCCTAGAAGGAGTTATTTAAGTTAGTTGCAATAACCAGATAGTTGCAATTACAAGACTTCACCTAAAAAAAGAATTTAGGACAAATTAAAATTCGGAAAAACGTCATCAAAAGTTTTTCGAACTTAAGATAGCTATTTAATTCCCTACTTCCCGTGAAGGTGGTCCGTGCTGCCAGCCCAGCCCTCCTTCGAGTCATAGTCCTGGGAGCCCTCCTCATTTACTGCACCACCCTGGTCATGTACGGAAGACCCACCGTCCTGACCTGCACCGCCAGGGTGTGGCTGAGAGAAGTAGGCTTCTGCCTCACCTATGGTGCCCTGATGTTGAAGACTTGGAGGTAAGTTATCTCTAACAAACTTTTTCAAAAAGAAAGAAAAAAAATATTTACAACAATAAGCACACTAATAACACTAACCCCCTTACTAATACTACACTAACTTTAAGTAACGGTGGTATAGCTAAACAATGTTTTGTCCTTATCTGTCATTGTGACATTTGGATTTGACAGATAAGGACAAAACCTTGTATAGCTATACCACCGTTACTCAACGTTTGTTAGTAAGGGGGTAAGATAAAAATAATAATATCTAAAAATTAAAACAAAGAGATGCCAGACACCATATTCGTGACATTTCATCTTTCATTTCATTTTCATTTTTTCATTAGTCAACAATAAATTGTTCCTTTCTCTTTCTAGCTAAACAGAATTTAACATGGAGTTTATAATTATGGCCGACCTGTCATATGACGTCACACGTCTCTATCTAATCGCTGTCTAACTAGCAGTTTAAAATGCTTGTATCGTCGGTATTTCTTGGCCGATTTTAATTTTAATTTAACTTTTTGTGATCTCTTTTACGGTATTTTCATATTTTGTTGATAAATGCTATTTAAAATCCATGCATATTCCCGTATGTTGCGAAATGGTCCCAACTCACCATGCGCTGGCCGTGAAGCCATAAGCCCGCTTTTGGACTTCACTTGTATTAATATAAAGTCTAGTAACAAGAAACAAATAATGTTGGATTGCTTAAAACAAAGAAATATCAAGGAATAGTAAAAGATATTCGATTTAAAAAAAAATGTTTACTTCCCATTTATTTAATCACGCTGTATTTACTGTTACTCACAAATAATTAGTATGCATGCAATGAAATAATATATGATTACAAGTATATTATCAAATAATTTAAATTGAGTTTCACGTGGATATTAGTTTGTGAAATTCACAATTGAAATTAGTCGGATTACGAAACGGATTTAATTATGTAAATGAATGGAGGCATAATTATTGTGATGTTGTTTCATCCCAAAACTATTAAAGAATACAAACAAACACAGGGTGAACATGTTAGAAGGGGAAGTTATACGTTTTGGGAAGTCCAAAATTATGAAAGACTATAAGATTTTATATATACATTATAGAAGACGCCTGCGTTTTTTTTTGTTCCCCCATTTATTCCGAAATAAGCACAGAAAATTTATTGTTCTCATTTTTAAAAAAAGTGGTCAGACTAAGATGAAAATTATTTTTAAGAGAAAAAAGTTTGTTTAAGTACCGTTTTTATTTCCCTATGTTATCCTCTTTATTTCTAAAAACAAATTGCTATAGCTTTAGATCTGTTTATGCATATCTGTATTTTATATGCTCGAAATGGAAATATAAATGATATTATTCTGGTTTTATTACAGTTTTAGTTGCTAGTTGTGTTCTAGTTTATACGAATTCATGATAAACGTTAAAATTGAAATGTTAAAACGCTGCTTGGAATAATGAGTAATTAGGGGACAATCTCACGTAATTATAACTTACCTAGTCATAAAATAAGCTATAGCCTTGTACTATGAATACTAGGTAGATAACAATAAAAATGTTTATTATTTAGAGAAGTACATGTAATTAAATACACAGAAAACATTAAAAACCTACAAACAAATACTCGGGCAAGCTTCAAAGGCAGGGTCACTACTAATTAGGCTTAAACGCGTCGTCAAAATTATTGTTTATGTTAAATATGAACTGTAAAATGATGATTTCATATTATTTTGCATCAAATTTGTACAAACTGCATTCTTTCACCAACTGGGACATATAAGCGTTTGCATTCATTAATAATGAAATATCTTTGCTAAAACGTGCACATTATTAACTACCGAAAAGTCAACAAAAAAGGAAACCATATATCATTACTATCTGTGGGAAAAAAACAGCCTTTTTCAGCGGTTTGGTAATAAATACACCGATGCCATGGGATGGAAAAAGTCGGATCAATTTTCAATTCGCACCGTATAAAAAGTCGCGCTGCGGTATCTTTTTACCTGGTTGAGCCTATTGTTACATTGGCCTATGGGTGAAATAGGTTTGGTTACGATGTTGTTTGTTTTTATAACAAAGTCGTCCATATTATTAGCTTTCTAGTAATCAAAAAAAACAGTTATTATATTTAACTTTTTATCTTAACTTGTGTTGGGAAAGACAATGTAATCTATATAGTGTAGTATTTTGGGGTCCGAAATCAACCTGTATAGGAGAAGCTTTTGGATCCAAACAGTTTAATTCCTATATTAGGCTATTTAGATGGACTTAAGGGAATATGCATTGATTTTTTAAATTGCATTTGTCAACAAAACTTAAAAACACCGTAAAAGACATTACCAAAAGTGAAATTAAAATCGGTCAAGAAATATGGATGATACAAGATTTTAAACTGCTCATTAGACAGAGAGATCCGAAGTGCACCGGAGACGTCATTGTGTAGTTCGGCCGTATAAACTCCACGTAAAATTCTGTTTTGCTAGAGACGACGGGACAAATCTTTGTTGGCTCATATCTTGGTTATTTTTATAGCTATTCAAAAAAAAATTTTTTTCACCTGTTTTTTACATGAATCAGCGTTTATTGAAGCTTTAAAAAAAACATGCATATTCCCTATTGTGGATTTCTAAACACACAGGTCTATAAACTAAACATGGATATTTAGATTCGCTTACTTTTGAAAAAAAAGTAAAATTTCACTAAACAACTGATATTTTCTGCTGAAATAAAAATAATCAAAATCAAAGAGAAACATCACTTTATACCCGCTTTCGAGTAAAAAAGGTCAAGTGATTTTCCTTTCGGTTTCCCATGAGAGCAACATATAAAAACCACTCAAACCTATTAATTTTTTCAATCATGCTATAGGTAAGTTTTTTTAATACGACCCCTAAAGGGTATCCAAAGGTCATCCTTGGGGAGCTTTGACATATGAAAAAGTAGTCCATGGTAGTTCCATTTCTGTCTTAATAAAAAGTGCTTTGCGTATTGGATAGAAAAGGGTTTCGTTTAGTACGCAAATAATCTTCGTGTATATCAAATGTTTTGCTAAAAAACTGCCTTAATAATTCACAAAAAAGAGAAGATTAGAAGATACAATTACACAAAGAACTTAATAGGGTATTTGCCTGATATTAAATTTCATATATTAATTTGGATAATATATCAATATACGTAGTATGATAAAATAATTCAAATCCAATTTGAGATTGGTAACAAAATAAGAAAGTTATAGCCTTTTAAAGTTTTTTGTCTATTTCTTTCTCACAAAACGATGTTTAGAGTGTAATTCATATGGCTGTTGAATAATATGACGTCATATTACTGTATTTTCCTCTCTGTCTAAAAGCAAGTTTTAAATATTTATATACCTATTTTGTATTTTTGAGATATTAATAAAATATTTATACTAGGATATTCGGAAGGTAAAAAAGCTTCAATTTAAAATTAAAAACCAATAAAAAATTAGGCAAATACCCTATTATACTATCAAAATATTAGGAACTCTAAATACATCATCACAGGTTCTATACATATTATGTACATCTGTTATTCAATTGCCTAAAAAACATGAAAACAAAATTAGTTATTTAATTAAACTAATCAGACTTGTAGGATAGTCCAGTCGAATTTAAGTAGTTGTAGGTACATTTAAGTACCTTGTCACAGTAATGGGCTGGAATGAAAGTAATTTGAAATGAGTGTATCAATAACTGCAATGAGGTACTTAAATGTATGTATAGGTACTTTTGAGTTCCACCGTACCACCCAATGGAATGGAAGTGGTAAATCTAATTTGAAAGATGGAGGTTTATAAAACGACTAGAGGACACCCGCGACATCGTACGCGTAGAATTAGTTTCCCGCTACACCCCCCATTTTTTCCCGTTGGGGGTCGTTTTTCGGAAAATCCTTTCTTAGTGCTCACTTACATCATGAAAGGAACACCTGTACCAAATTTCAAGTTTCTAGGTACAGTAGTTTCGGCTGTGCGTCGATACATCAGTCAGTCAGTTTAGCCTTTTATATATATAGATTGAAAGTGGTATGAAATTTTAATGAATTCGTTGACCCGACTATCCGACGGACTAAATTGAAAGATTTGAGCTTTTAGTCTATACTAAATATTTGCCAATAAGTTGTGAAACTTGCTTTACCTGAATTGTTTGCCTTTATAATATTATTAGCAAACCACCCTCGCTTCGCTTCGGTTAAAGTGAGTTTTCTGTAACACCTGCACATAAATAAAATTTATTATACTTACAATAATAACCTTCCGTGAAAAATCATCTTACTAATGATGATAACTGCATCAAAATTTAGGAGGATATACAGACAGACGGACAGACAAACGTGGAAAGAGCCTTAAAGAATTTACTTTGTAAAGATTTGTTGGTTTTTATATTTGATATACTTGTAATATTTAGGTAGGTAATTGTATGCTTAATTTTAAGTTGACCATTATTTTGTCTACACTTATTTTTCATTTCATCTACAGGCTTTTCTAGGTGCAGGAGTTTAGGTTTTGTGATAGTCTTAATTCTAACCTAACATAACCTAATATACGTAAATATATTAAAAAAATAACCCATGTTTATTTTTGTCAACAGGATATCAGTGATATTTCAAGTACGGTCAGCAAAAGCAGTGAAAATCTCCGACATGTACCTCCTCCGCCGGATCGGTATCATAGTGGGCGTGGCTTGCGTTTTGCTTGCCATCCGTACTTTGGTGGCACCCCCAGCAGTCATAGTGGGGCGCACCAAGGACGACCTCAAGGCCTATCTCTGTAACACAGATTGGTGGGATCATTCATTTACTACACGTAAGTATTTTACTATAAATAAATAAATAAATAAATAAATATCGTGTGGTTGCCGGCTTAAAATAGTACCACTCGATGTCTCCCCGTGGAAGTCGTAAAAGGCGAATAAGGGTGTTACCAGACCAATCGATCGATCGCCGATCGACGGCATCGATTGACGTCGATCGAAGTCGATCGACTGGTCTGGTAGGAACTATCGATCGACGGATATCGTTAGACTAACCCATCGATCGATTGCCGGTCGACGTTGATCGACTGGTCTGATAGCTTTAATTGACGTCGACTAATCAATTCTACCATCGATCGATGCCGTCGATAGACGATCGATCGATTGTTGTGGTAACACCCTAAGGGAATAAAGGCTTGTAGTAAGTACTGTTAGGCGATGGGTTTGCAACCTGTCACTAATGCACTCGTAAACATCTTAGCCTATTTGTGCAAAATGTGGTTACAGAATCAACAACAGGTTTTTAGTGTTGTTGGTAATCCTTTAGCTCTGCCTACCCCACTCTAGAAATGAAGGCGTGAGTGTATGTAAGTATATAAAAAAATATCAGGGGACAATCTCACACAAATTGAACTAGTCTGAAACCAAGCTCTATGCCATAGTAAGACAGACAGATTGACACAAATAGGCGTTAAACTTATAACCAGGGCCCGTAATTTTCATGCCGTTGACGCAAAAATGACGTCACGCTGCATAGAGTATGATTCCGATTAAATTCGTCATAATTAATCATTTAACAACCTCTACAGATAATAATAATTAAACAAATGTGTGACACAACAAACAAAAATTCGATTACAAAACAAAAGGATTTTTATGAATATTGCATTACGTATGAACGCGAAGATGATTTTCTTTGCACGGGAATTAATGCAAGAAGGATGGCGTGCTTTACGTTAGAGAGGAATTCTGTTTTCTACGTAATTATTGTAATGTGTTATTAACAATACCATTTAATAAAATGTATGTATAAAATCAAATCAAATAGTTTTATCTACGTTTCACGTATAAAGTAGGTATTATTTATTCCGCTTGTAAATAGAGTAGGTACTTTTGAAGTCATTTATACATGATTAAAATGATTGACGACTAATGATTAATAATTTACAATAAATCTATTTGGGATCACCCTATATGGAGCGTGACGTCAAATTGATGTCATCGGCATGAAAATTACGGGCCCTGCTTATAACACAAAATAGTTCGAGGATGAAATGTAATAATTTACAGTCAACAAACTATTAACCGGCCTGGGCCTCTGTTGATAGCAATCATGAATAAATATAACAAAAAAAACGACGAGAAGCGCACACATCAAATATGTCCTAGGATAAAAAATATTTATGCATTATTTTAAAATTCTGCAGTGTAGTATGGGAGCCCGTTGTTTCACTTTTTTTTTGGACATAACGTCGCTGGCATAACTAATTATTAATAATCATAATTTTATATCGCTGGAACTGTAAACTTTTCAGGGCTTCTTAAATATCTTACGTGTAGGTAGACATGGTTGGGTTGGGTTAGGTTTGATTTATAAAAACCCTAAAAAGTATCAGTATCTAAAAAACAAGTCAACACTTGCGATAAAAATTACCTAAAACACGTTATGACCAAAAAATAGTGTAAGTACAGATATTTTTGATCCTCAGACGTACTCATTTAATGTGTGCAGTTCTTTAGATTATTGTAAATCTACTCTGTATCTATTTTTATTATTGGACCGAAGCTTCATTCTGCCCCGATCCGGATTTTCGTTTGTCCGCATACTCCTCCCAATCTATTAGAGATATCAGGATCAAGTTTAGCCCGTAATACGACATCTAGCCATAGATGGTTTGAAAAAATAAAATTGAAAATCGGACATACCACGGAGGAATAATCACCGAACATCTGTGCCAATGGGAAAAAAGGGAAATGTGCCGAAACTTCGATTTTAAGCGGCGCTCTTCGCTCGTAACCTTTTTGAAGCTTCATCTTTAGCTTTAGTTACAGACATGATGAGAAATTTGTAGCAGAGCTTACGATTGACAGCTGTCACGTTTGACGTAAGGTGGTTTGTTGTAGTATGATATAGTAGCAAACCGGACTTGACAGAAGCGCGTGGAGCTGACCCCATGTGCTTCTGTTTAGTCCACCAGAGTAAATCTCTTTAACCGAACAATTGTCCTGGCGTGTGATATCCATGGACTTGTTTGTCTAATAAGTCCATGGCGATTGTCTAAAACTCGATACTGGCGAAATACACCTTGTTAAAACAAGGAGTGAAAGACATAAATTAAGAAAAAAAAAAAGTAGCAAACCGCTTCGCTCCATTAAGACTTGCCCAGGGAGGGCAAGTGCACCTAGTTAAATAAAAATAGGACAATAATAATTATTATACTTGACTCAAGTCCATAAATCAGGGCAATAATCTGGCGAAAGACTATAAATAAGGCCACACTCATTTCATTTTAAGAGCCGAACAAAATTTCTTGTTACTTGCTGCCGTGTTGTACGGTTACAGGATCAAGGTTGACCAAGACACTAGCTGATTTATTAACCTGTGATTCTATTTCGTTATGTATGGAGGTAAGACCCTCTTTCCCGTGGACTTGTTAAAAAGGTTTAATAAATAAAACACTGGACATTCGGTGCGGGCAACCTTCGCCGCAGGGCTACTACTCACGCGTAAATTGTGTTCTGTTTCTCGCGAATTAATTAACACGGGAGTAAAAGCGAGCTTAGCACCCGTGTGATGTAAATGTTTTTTGTTTTATTTACTTACAGCGCAAAGAGGGTTGAGTTTAACGTGTTTTGTGTATCTTTTAGGGTTCCGTACCAAAATTGTAAAAAAGGAACCCTTATGGTGAGACTTTGTTGTCTGTCTGTCTGTTTGTCTGTCTGTATGTCACAGCAGGTTCTCTCAGCAACTACAAAATGCTATCAATTTGAAATTTGGTATAGTTGTACAACTTGCTTGCTGGCATCGGTTTTGAGTAAAAAAAATATGAAATTATTTTTATAAATTTAAAAGGGTTCTAGAATGGGGGTTGAAAAATGAAAGTGGTTATGATTATAGCAAACGGGGTCTTATATGATAAGGCTTAATCTGCACATTTCAAAACTATTTTCTTTTTATTTTCTGTAGTGTACCTTTTGATTTATCTCCGAAGTTTATTTTAATCAAAAAAATTGAAAAAAGCCTACCGTTTTAATTACATATATTTTAAGGGAAAAATAAAATGAAGTGTTCCTTAATATTAACAAAAAAACTTAGAAAATCTGTAATAAAATTTAAGCTAGTCAAAATGGACCTTAATGCTATAATAAATAAACTTCAGAACAAAATGAGTATTTTCTTTTGCGGTTACCAAGAATATTGTCTTAAATACGGAACCCTCGGTGCGCGAGTCCGACTCGTACTTGACCGTTTTTTTATTTAGTTTTGTTTATAAGAAACCTGAGTGCTTTTTAGTAACCCAACTGGTGAAATGACTAGCATAAAAGAAGACTAGTCCTCAGGGTTGGCAACGCATTTACAGTGTTAGGATTTCAGTCTTGTGATTGTAAACTTAAGAATACAAAATGTCTGAGTCTCAGATCTCACTTATCATAAGGTGCTCAAGTGCCTTCGCTTTGCCATAAAAAAGGTCAAGTGCGAGTCGGACTCGCGCACCGAGTGCCGTACCGCCGCACAAGGTATCATTAGTCCCCTTTTGGATTGCGATTAACCTAAAACGGTTTTTATAATAGATATGGTTTTATTTTAATTATTATAAAAAACTAACCCTAACCTAACCCAATAGACTAACTTACTAACTAAACCTATTAGACGTTTATTAAATTCTGAAATTAATGTCAGCCTAAAGGGTGTTATGTGAAAAGAAAAATTATGCGTAAAAAGTTTATGCGTTTCAAAGGGATATTATTACATTTAGTATCCTTACCATGAGTTACAATTAACGGACTCGCTAGCGAGTCGAATGCTCTGTCCCTCACAGTATTGTTAATATTTGTTATAGAGTGCGAGGGACAGAGCATTGGACTCGCTAGCGGGTATGGTAACGGCAATTTCTGAACTCGACTGTACTAAAAACATACCACATTTGACGCTTGTATGTTTTACTGTTTTTACAATGCTTGCAAAAAAATAAAACTTTGTTAAAAAAAAACACTTTCTTTATTTTTTTCTATAATTGTTGATAAATCCACCGTAACAACACATTACACTAAAAAAAACCCGCTATCTATTACGGTTTAAAAGATACGGATGTTTAAAGTTAGGACGGACAGACGGACGGACGGACAGCAGATATAATAGGGTCCCGTTAGGCACGTAACCCTAAAAACTAGTTATAAAGGTGGTTCTTAGCCTAGTTTGATTAAAATCGGTCGGTGAAAGTAGATAAGGGTCACAATTTATGTCGGTGACATTAAAGCTCGATTTAACTACTAACGATGCTCAGTAGAGCTGCAGTTGTCCTTATCGCACTGATTTCGGGATGCGGGCGGTCATAGCGACAGCGATATTTCATTAGAATACCGTTTCAGAAGTCTCTTTGCCCTCATTCCCTCTTAAACAAGAGAAATATAAGATTTAGTGGCATTTTTTTTACATCGTTGGTGAACCTACACAATCACGTAACTAATAAATTTAATAAGTTGCAAACTTTAACTTAGGACGTGTTGGAGTTTCAATCTATCAACTCAATATTCGTTATACAGTGGAAGAAATTTTGCACAAATTGAAACAAAGTTTCTTCCACTGTATAACGAAAATTGAGTTGATAGATTCAAATTCCAATATGTCCTTGAAATTTGGCATACAAATTTAAAACTTAATTTTGTTCCAATTAACTTTTAAATTCGTATACCAAATTTCAGGGACATATTGGAGTTTGATATTTATCACCAATTTCTTTCATACTAGTTATCATTCATTATAGCTAATTTTCGTTACACAATGGAAAAATTAAGGTCTTTTTAATTGAGTCCTAAATTACGTACATTTTTTTTAATTTACCCTTTTAATAGAGTTTACGCTTAAATAAAAGCACTTTAATGACCAAAAATTTTAATTATACCCTTGATGTAAAATTATACGAAAACGTGGTAACAAAATGGAAAAAAATCATGACTGTAAAAAAAACTAAATGTATGTACAAACTTTTTAGAAATGCTCATTAGGTGATTTAACGGAATGATATAAGTACCTAAATTTAACTTTGCTTGTTGTAAAATTTTAAAGACAGCTCCAAGGTTTGAACAGTTTTTTTTCCAACAGTGGAGGTGATCTTCCTGATGTGGGGCATCCGACTTTGCATCATGGTGCGGAAGGCACCCTCAGAGTTCAACGAGAGCCGTTTCATCTCCATGGCCATCTACAATGAGTTCCTTCTCTCAGTTTTCCTCAACATATCTATGTAAGTATATAACTTATCCACTTGACTGTCCTGCGGGCCTAGTTTGGTTGTGTTTATCGCGTGACAAAATGTGGATAAAGCATCCGTCACTCTCGTACTTATATACGTGTCAGAAGGTGACGGATGTTTTATCCACATTTGTCACGCAATAAACGCAGCCATATTAGGCCCCCTGGGCCCGTATTATGGTCGTCTTTATCGCGGTGGATAAAGCTTCCGTCACTCTCGCACTTAGATACTGGTCAGAAAGTGACAGATGTTTTATCTACGCTTATCTACGTCGATAAACACGACCATAATCGGCCCGCAGGTTCTGTTTTGTTATCGCGGTCAACAAAAGTTGATAAAACATCCGTCACCTTCGCACTTAAATACTTAATGGTAAGAAAGTAACAGGTGTGTTATCCACATCGATAAATTCGACCATAAAATACTTAAAATTAATATTCACTTAGTACAAAAATGATAATTTCATAACATTTAACTAAAGTATAAAAGTACTTTGAACTAACGTACAAAAGACGCTGACTAAAGACATTTAATTTTACTAATTAGCAAAACTTTGTTCGTTATATTAAATAATTTAACAAGACTAAGAACATTTTAATAACTAAGAAGTTGTTGTTTTACGTCCTAGCGCGTACAAATTACTTAAGTACGTAATAATAACTTGAGTATTATTTAATAAGGCGTTTACGAGGAATCTCTTTAAGTTCAAGAGCTTATGTAATATTTTTTATAGAACATTAAAAAAAACATTGTACCTACTTCTAACGCCGTGAAATGACTTGTTAAATCCTGCCAAGTTACAGGCAGGAAAAGGGACAAAGTTATGGCAGCCATAGCTTTGTCCCTTTTGCTAAAAGGTTTTTTACAGTTCATAATACGACCTCGGTCAAGGTTATTCCATTAGGCAACCCTATTTTAAATTCTTCGAAGAAGTATTAACCACTAAACTAACGTTGACCCGGTTGCTCGTAGGCACGTAAGGCCCAGAGCAACCTCCTGCATTGGTAAAGCTGCTTCGTCAATAAAACATGCCTCCAAATTAAAAATACACGCACCAACTTATTGACAATGGTCTAACGGGACTCCTTACGGTCGCTGTTTAGTAATTCGTTGACCAATTAAAAAGCAAACTGTTTAACAGAATCAAATGAATTCAGTGTCAACTGAAATGGGCAAAGATGTAAATAAAATACTGGAAACATGGCCTCAAATTTTCATCGAGCGCGTTTTTAATTACAAATAAAAACTTATAATGAATAGTTATTTAATCTTAAACTTAATACGAAAGTAATGACCAAATTAAATGTGTCAATTATAATGAATAATGGTGTAATAGGGGCCTTTAGTTTTGTTAAGATACATCTTTGACTGTTTCAATTGACAACGACTTTACCTGCGGATCGATTTTCGAGAAACTGAGCGCTCAAAAATGGAAAATAAATCGCGTGCAAAAGACCGTTACAACTCACAACCAACACTGGACTTTCTAAATTACGACGTGACCGTTTTTCGTTCGATTTGTAATCAATTATTCGAGAGTTCGATTTTCAAAAATCCACTGACTTTCTTGTTTTTTCTATCCAGCCAATTGTATTTTTGTGTAACAAAATCGTCAATACATGCGAAAACAAAGAGCTAGTCATAAATACAGCGTGTTCATCTTTCAAGGATATTCCAGATACAATTATTTGCCAATCCGGCAAGTTCCTAAGGGATCTTATTTGTAAATTAAATTGGTTCGCGCTTCTAAACCCCGGGTCTGTCGGGCTCAAGCCGCCAAGGGCCAAGTTTTCTGACGTTATTGGAATAAATGAATTTTAAAACCGCTGCACTGATTAAAAATTAAATGTCACATTTGTATTAAAATATGGAACCCAGGATTAAAGTAATAACGTCATTTAACAAAATCTTATAAGACTTTTAATAACTGATTTAATTAATTTTGATAGATTTGTAAGTAAAGTTAAGGTAGATAACGAAGTAAATACTGACAGGATATGTCAAATAAAATAAAAATAAAAACAACTTCAAAATGTGTTATTATTATTGGAAACCAAAAAATAAATTAAACTTGACTTACTTTGTACATGATACTTAACTAATACCACTGTAACCATCATTTACATACACTTTAATCATTTTGAGCACACAAAGCTTAGAGTAATAGTCTAGATCCATATATTTTTATCATAATAAGGTATTTTTGACTGTAATTTGTAAGACATTATTAACAAATCAATAAATAAGACAGATGTACAGCTTTTACGATTTTAGAATTGACCTAAACCTGCGGGAACTAGAACTGACTTCTTTTTAGGGTTCCGTAGACAACAAGGAACTATTTGTTTAATGTTTAAAAAATGTTAGTTATTGTATGTATGAAAACTCTTTTGCACATAAACAATTAAAAAACATTTTTGCATCACTATAGATAATGTACAGTCAACCAATTTGATTTCTAGGCCACTTTGGACTATGTTAAAGTGACGTTGACAACCAATCGTTACAGACTTCTTATGATTTGGTTTACAACGTCACATTGACAACGTCAATAGTGGCCTAGGAATCAAATTGGTTGACTGTACATAGGCGAGTTATCATTTACCTATACATTTTTATTTCACGAATTTTACATTAAAAAAAATTACGTACCCAGTGATACCCACGATGCTAAGAGGAATCTAACGACAACACACTTGTAAAAAGTCGGACCATCCGTTCAGCCTTTACAAGGGAACAAATAACCATACATACGTACATACGATACATACATTATATCGACGACGAAGTGTAATGACCTCCTAACTGACATTTTGTCATTTTTGTGATTCATTTTCGTGTTTCTCGTTTCCTGTAAAAAAAAAATTTAATAGGATGTCATTACACCTCGTCGTCGATATACCTACATTCATACATTAATACAGGTCAAATACATTACCCTCCTTTGGCAATCGAGTAAAAACTTATGATAAAAAAATCTTAATTTAGATAGATACCTACTTATTAATAAAACATGTGCCGGTTCAAAAAACGATCACCCGTGACTATAAAAATAATAAAACATATTTTTAAAGGACGCTTTCAACGCAATTAAATTGAATAAAATCGCCTGAGAAATATCAAAGCTAAGTACAGGGCGCTCTATTTTTCCACTGCGTCTATAAAAAACATCCCCCTTAATATCATTGACGTAAGCACTTCAAATATTTACTTGGTTTTCCTTTGACTTGATTCGCTTTGAAGAGGGCCTTGGGCAGAGTATAAAAAATATTCAGGGCTCTTTTCCTGCAGAAGCTAAAGAATAATTTTAGTAATATTTTTTTTAGTATTTTTGAGACAATATTCATGTCAATCGCATTTTTATGTTCAACCAAGTCAACTTAACTTTTTATGTTGGTCATATTTTGACCGTTATAGCCCGTTATGTTTTGTAAAAAAAACAAAAAAACATAGAAAATAAATAAGCATTTAAGCGTTTTTGTGATAAAACACAATACAATGCTTATAGGGGTTTATCTCAAAAGCATGTTTTTTTTTTGTTATTTACTGAGAAAAAAATAATTGAATATTATCAATGTTTGCTAGGTACGCCCACTTTGGACAACCGACCGACTACTAGGTCGGGATGACGAAATTTTGTTTGTAACCGCGTTTTGTTTTTTCAATTCTAGGAAATTTGTTACACTTATTTTCCCAGTAAATAATGAACAAACACCTTTTGAGACTAACCTCTAAGTATGTATGATCAGGACACCTTTTAAAAAAGGTTCATGATGTCAATTTTCCATGGACATTGCCTAAAACATAAAATTATCAAAATGTCTTCTGTTTGTACACTCTTCATTTGTTTTTACCCCAATACTAGTATTGCATCAGCAACGCCCGCAATGATGTTTGCCTTCTGCGAGAATAATCTTGCCTATCCTGGTACATTTTCCTCAATCTTAGTCAAGTTAACTGGAAGATATCCCTTAAAGGGATGAATTTGCCACTGTACAGTCGTGTTCATAGAGTACACTTAAGTACCTTGTCTATTTAATGTCATGTTTAAACTGTCATATATGAACTGTCACAGCGATCAAAGTGACAAGGTACAAAATTGTACACATATTTATGAACTTGACTGTACACGTTAATCTAAATGAAAATTTGGTGAAATGACTGTCGGTGATTCAAGGGTAAACCATAGCCACTTTACGAAACTTGCGTCTAAATCTACCGTCTTCAAACCGTCACCTGGACGAATGCACCAATTATTATAAATGCCAACTGTTAATGTAGAATTTGAATTCTTATTTTTTTTAAACCTAACATCAGTCATTACGACTAACTTTAATCGGGTGTGTAATGTTTAGCATAAAAACAAATGATCTAATGATCATTTTACATAAACTCATTTAGCATAAAATAACAGTTATGCTAAATGAGTGTTCTGTTATTCGACCGTATGCCAGATAAAATTATACAATTGGTTTTTATGCTAAACGTTCATTATGCTTTTCGTGGTTAGTTAAATGAAATTATACAAAATGTTTTTATACTGATTGAAGCGCACCCACTTTAATCTATATGAAAGATTAAACCATATTATCTTTCCAGGCTGTTTCTGCAATCCCCAGCCAACCCTGATCTCCTGTACATCATATTCTTCTGCCATACCCAGCTGACTGTCACGCTGCTACTATGTTTCATCTTCGGGAGCAAGGTAGGACCGGTAAGAGAGGAAGAAGACTTATAACCCCGTTACAGCACCTTTATAGAACCTTTACACAGCTGGAGCTGCTACAAAGCTTTGGAAACTGATAAAATCAAAAAATATGTACAAAAAAACACTTAATTGTTTTTGATGTTACTAAACATATCTCTAGTAGAAATTTCTCTACGCCTCAGAGTTTCTCAAACTGTTATGGAAACACGAAGCTGAAATAAGCGCCTAGATAAGAGGCTTATATAACTTAAAAAGGGGCATGATTGAGATATTTTCATCGTATAGTGGACTTAGCGTAGCTTATTAAACAACTTCATAAGCTACTAAAGTAATATTTGTACGTCGTGAGCTTATACACGAGGGTATTCTATAAAGTAACTTATGATGGAATAACCATTTTTTAAATCAAGCTACAGCTTTAAGCTTATTTTTATCATTGCTTTTGCTTATTGCGTATACGTATACAGTTTCTCTCAATAGAGTAGGAACAAAATTAAGCCAGGAGGGTCTTTGAAAGCGTTTTTCCGATAACTAGTTGGCACAAAGAGTTTCCTGCTGGAAGTCTTTTCGGATCTTTAATTGAAGTCGTTTGCGCTGGCTCCGATATAAATCAGACCAGAAATAGGCTAAGAATAAAATATAAGTTATTGGAAGTATTGGAACCAACACGAAATATAATGAATGTAGAGAAATATCAAACTTCATTATCAAACTGGACACATACACAAAAAATCAAAAATTAATCTGTATTTGCATAGTGGCTTTTGCTTTAATCCTCATTACGCATCAGAATGTTGTTTTTACGCATAACATTCTCTTTATTCATAATATCTGAAAACATGAGGTAGTCGGCAAATGGTTTTTTACATAGTGTCTGACATATCGTCTTTATGGAAAGTGCGAGTTTCCATATCTCAGTAGTGAAATTAAGTATTTCCATCCTAAAGGAGTCAAAGTGATTTTGAAAAAATAATCAGTTAGTGTTGGTTAAACACTACTACTTTTACTCGTTGCTAGACTATTACTTAAATATTACGTAGTATTACAAAAAAACGTTCTTTTTTAATTGTTTTTTAATAGTGTTGAGAATGTTTTATTTTTAAACAACCAAATAAATAACCCCATAAAATGTAGCCGTATTTTTGAAAGTTGCAAGATCGAGTAAAATGATTATTTGTGTTTTCAAAGGTAGTTAATAATCTACAATTCACTAGCATGAATATTCTGCCCAGATTCCAAAACCCGCCCTGTAAAATATTTGTAACCTTACCTATTTAGAATACGATTACTTTTCACGCAAACGCAAACCTCCCTAAAGTGTTAGAACACTGCTTCACTTCCCTAGGAACTTTTAGTATCATGTCTTTGTAACTTATCCTTTATTATGATGTAAACATTAGGTATATTATTGTAAGTCGACAAGGTACTACGCAAAATTAAAGTTTGCCTGCACGGTACTATTATAGTTGTACCGTTTGTAATAATAAATTTATACATCATGTTCATACCTATTAGCACGGATAAGATTATCATTATCAATATTATCGTGTGATCCACGCATATCGCTATTGATATCACGAAATATTGATGCGTATCACAAGGATCATGAAAGTAAATACAAACTTTTTGAAATCCGCGATAGTATTGATCGTCTATTCCATGCTTTTAAAAGAATTTTCAATATTCAACACTGAACAAGGCAAGCCAAGGATCGATCTCGTGGCAACCAGCGGGTAACTGCCAGCTAAGGTCATATTATAGGAATATTACCCTTCCAAATTACACGGAAAAGAACGAAAGAACGAACAGAAAAGAGCTATAAGAATCATATAGTGGCATCCCGTTACTTCCTGAACTTTGTCAGTTAAAACAGCTCATTCATCGGTCTACTTGAAGCCTATGAGTTCTCAAATGGCGACCACTTACCGCAAGACGCAGCACTGCGCACTGGTAGGCCCCCACAAAGTGGACCAGCGACATGATATCCATACAGGGTGTTTAGGATCAAGCCAAACGAGCGTAATTTTTAGAGTGGTGAGGCATATTTTCGGCCGCGTAATGTCCGCTTCATACAAAAGTCCAACTCATTTTGCGTCGCCGTATGAACCAAACAGGAGTTTTGTTTGAAACCGAATGTAGCAAAAATTGCGCGACTTACTACTCGTCTGACTAAACTCAATCTATTGGAGCTCATTTTTAGTAAAAAGGGCAAAAGCACCCGGACAGAACGGCCTTTCCAAAAAAATCTCCAAAGGTCATATTTTATTTTATTAAAAGTTCCAAAGGGATTTTGCTACCGAGATTAGTTTTATTTTTGGTTTCTATATTATATTCTGAATTTAAAGTAACAAAGTTATTTCACTGAATATGTACGATAAATGTATTTTTTAACAGACAGTCAACTTCATTTAATCGGAATTTAAAATTACTTCTTTTATCTGAATACAAATTTGCTACCATGCTACTATTCTCTCCTAAATAGTAGATTGTTCAACAAGGGACTAAAACAAGCCATAATGACACGAGATGTTTAGCCACGCGAGCGAGCCAGCGAGCGAGAGTGGCTATAGTTCGAGTGTCATTATGGTTGTTTAGTCTCGCGTTAAACACTCTACTTTTCACTTTGAATGCGAGGAAAAAAAACAACGTTCAGTGCCGGATTAGCCACGTACCTAGCAAGAGTAGCAAATGCTACGGGCCCCGCGCATCCACGTCTAACCCCTAAAATGTTAGTACTTACATCAGTATGCGTATGCGTGTACTCATATGCATCAGGGTTGACGATAAGATGAATAATCCAGTCGATATTCTCCACCAGAATAACCTAAAACAAACACACACGCAAGTGCATATCTAAGTCGCTCAGTTGCGGAAAAAAGACCGCCACAACCTGTAACTTAAAACAAACCCAGGGGTCTCTTTATAGAATTTGCTACGGACCCCGACGAGCTTGCTCAATCCAGCACTGACGAAGTTCTATACACATTTACAATATTGATTATAAGAAAGTTTCTTACAAATTTGTTCCGCGGTTTTTTTCTTTTCTTTTATTTATTTTTTGTTAAGTGCCGCTTTAAATGCTTGCATATTTAGCCAACAGGTTCAAACTTGAAAACTATTTTAAACTAAGTAGTTGGACCAAGCATAATTAAATGAATTCATCCTTAATATAATTAAACATATTCATATTCGTAATCATTAATCGTGTTTCACGAAATTAAATCATTTTTATTTGTATTTTTTCACAGTTGTCATTTTGAGGTTATTTCCACGCGCTAAAAATTGTCTATACCACAGAATAAAAACTAGAGGCATAGAAACCGTACTAAATAGGCAGAAAATACATTATGGTTGACTTCCTGTTACTTATGGTTTTCATAGTGAGTTGGAAAGAGATCGTCACTAGGCGTGATTTGGACCTTTAAGCACCAGTGTGGAAGAAAGTAACGCCAAAGAAGACCGGTCGTTGATTTGACGTTTCTTCACCTTCTGATCATGACAGATTAAAGAAGAAAAGACACCTAGTTTTTGTTTCTTTTCCTCTTATCAAAATGTAATCTATAAAGTAGAGACAAGTAGTTGGTGCAACGTTCATCTTATTGCACGGCTTCTTTGCCTTTAGTCTTTATTCTGTGGTCATGCTGTGGTCTATACAAAAAGACTGAAAATAGCAATAAATCCTCCATTCACAAACACCGTGATTGGATGTTAAGGGGATTCCAAAGTAAATTAAAACAATTTTACTTTAATCCCTAGAGATTAAAAAGGAACTTTAGTCCCGATGTGCAGAGACTAAAGTAACATTTTAAGAGCATGAGAAGTGAAAAGGAATTTTTCACACTACCAATCACCCAACTTGTTAATAAGCACAAATATTTGTGGTTTCATTAATTCCGTAAACAAGTTAATTGCTCACATTGATTTGTTTAATTGAAATTGTCGACATGAACCTCATTTCAACCCAATAATTCGTTGCTTAAATACAAAAGCTCCACCAATCAAAAACAAATATAGTTTGTTATACAACACAAACAAACATTTTGACACATTCTTATTTTTATTTTGCTGTTTAAGCAACGAATTATGCAAGTTAAAATGGGGACTATAATGAAATTTAATAACAGTATGAGTAATTAAATAAAGTACAACACTTCCTATTTCACTCGCTTTGCAAACAATATATTTGAATACGCTTGTCAAAGGCAAATTCATGTAAAAGAGCATTACATTACAGCTTAGTTGCTTACTGCCAAACTTTATGTGATGATTCTGTATGATTAGTTAGTATACCCTGCCTACGATGCTCCCGCATCGCACTTATGTTTGATTCTCAGGGCAAATGTTTTTACGTAACACCTGGCCATAATGTGAGTTTTATCGCACGCTGCGCGCACGGTAAAACTCGCATTGTGGCCAAGTGAAGACGTAAAATTGTGTACTCATCACGGGCAGTAAAAAAGAAAGCCCTCTATCGCATATTTACAACCCTCGCCTACGGCTCGGGTCTCAAATACCTGCGATTTCGGGCTTTCTTTCTTTTACAGCCCTTGTTAAGTAATATACTATTTCACATCACCTATTCGAAATGGGCACTTGACTTGATTTTTTTTATTTGTACTTAATCTGTTACGTGTATTATTACTATTTTACTAGCATGATGATGATGATCATGATGATGGTGATGATGATGATGATGATGATGATGGTGATGATGATTGTGATAATGATGACGATAATAATGATGGTGATGGTGATGGCGATGATAATGATGATGATAATGATGAATTGATGATAATGACGATGGCGATGGGGATGGCGATGGCGATGGGGATGACGATGACGATGCCGATGACGATAACGATGAAGATGACGATGATGATGATAATGATCTTTTATTTTCCTCATAGGTGATGTGAAAAGCAGTATGTGTCATACGGGAGCAAAATTATTTCCACCTTGGGCGTTAACATTTGAATCCCTCACTACGCTCAGGATTCAATGTACGCCCTCGCCGTAAATATGTCATTTTGCTCCCTTGTGACACAAATAACTATTGCGCGTACATTGTCTCTAAGTTTTGAATATAACTATGTATTTCGTTGGGTGTCCCCTTGTTTTACCAACATTTATCATTTCACCCAACTTTACTTTATCGAAAACAATTTTTCTGATGAAGCCCTGTTGTTTTCAGGTTATCTTACAAATTAATTATTTAATTATTATTAAGGTTGGGTTAAACTTGGGAAAAAGAAAATGTAAACTCCAGTGCCTAAAAAAGTTTGTCAATTAATTGAATATTCTGCTAAGTGATACGTTCCATGAAATGAAAGTTGACAAAACAAGGGTAAACCATTTCGTTGTCTAGTATCCATAAACAAATCTAGAGCTATATACAGGACTAGTACCTACAAGTTGTGTAAGGAATCTTGATATTTATGTATTTTTGTTTTCCATAGGCATACATGGTATACAAAGGCCATGGCAAAGATGAACGTGAGAAGACCGGCAAGTTCAGGTCCAGGCCTGCCGAGTCTACATATACCATGACCACCAACCGGAGCGCCAGGTTTTGTGACAACATGACTGAGAGAGAGCTTGAGGTAAACACTTGTCTCAATTCTTTCTTGATAATACATGAATTTGCATTTTTTGTAGTATTATCCAAAAAAATATTGAATTATCTTTCTTCAAAGCAAATAGGCACATAAGTACACTTATTAAATTATTTGATAAAATTGATATAGTAACTTCGATAAAAATTGGTTACCCTAGATCAACATTTTCAGGTATTGCTCAGTTATAAGTACAAACGTTCATTAAATTAATGTCGCCTTAAGTCCCCTGCTGACATTTTCTACCTTTGCAAATCACAATGCAACAGGTGTCGTAATGGAGCATTATGCTACTGAACGTTTTTACAATTAATTGTAAATCTTACACATGATTCAAATGTTTGTAATATTCTCAATAGGAGGAGTTCAGAAAAATATGCAATCAGCTCGAAAAACTGCGCGAGCGATGCGGCACCGGCGCCATTTCCAGACGCATTGCAGCAATGCAAGACGCATCGGCTACACATGAAAAAAAACCAACGACATCGGATCACTCCGCTCCTTTAAAACTAAACACAGTCTTCAGCGCAGTCGCTGACCGCCTCATGTGTACCGTTACACCAGCAGAAGAATCCAGTAGCAGTGGCAGAGACCTACCATTCGAAGCACCACCAGCTTACAAACAAAAAACGTTTAGCCCACTAAAAACAGTTGAAGACAGCCACACAGAACAAAGCCAGACTGACGTCACCATGACTACTGACTCTCCTAAGAGAAAAACAGAACTCAACGAGGAACCAAAAGAAGACAAACAAAATAGTGTATTCAAAATTTCTGGTGAAGCGAATTGTAGTGATATTAGACCGCCTGAAGTGGCCAGTAGAAATGGTTTTAGTAGTAAAAGTGAAAAGAGTGAATTGAAATCAGGTGCAAGTAGTACGGAGACTATTAAAGGTGTTAGATCAGGTCATGCACGGACTCATGCGATTGTCATCAACCTGGATGACAAAAGTCGGTTTACAGAAGAGGTTACTGTATAAACTTCCATTTTCATTCATGTACTATAAATAAGTTTAAGGTAAGAAGTAAGATGTGTTAATAAGACTGTACTTACGATATGTTGGTTTGAATCCAAATATATTGCCCAAAGATAGATCAGTATTTTTAAATGTTAGTCTTAGTTGTAATTGAGTGTTGCTTTGGACCCTTCTATGATTTTTTTGACAATTATGTGATTGTCACTTTGTAGAATAAATAATAAAATGTAACTTCATAATTACAAAATAAAAATCTTGTAACTTTAAAGCTCTACATTTTTCTAGAACAAGTTTAGTTTCTTTCTGACGCCACAGTTTTGTATAATGGGGTCCAATTCCAGATAAAAATACATTCATCTCGAAATAATTCATATTTTCAAAGCATATCAACGTAAAATAAATTTTATTCCACGAATCTATACCTAATTTTTTTCAACTTCTTAGTAAATCTAAAGTTAATGTAAATAAATAATAAGTGGAGGGTTAACTCGGGGACGGATAAGAATTTTTTGGAATAAATTTCGTACATTTTGTTTGATGGTTAAGTTTGAAAACATAGGTTTTAGAATTTACAGTAAGGTTGTAAAATGTTTTTGATTTTTAGCATCTATATTTTACTGGATCGTTGTACTGGATGTAAATATGCTTATTGGAATAAACAATTATAAATTTTATGCTCTTGATAACGGTGATGTTGTTAGCTTCTCGTTTATTTTAAAGTGTCTCATTTTCAGTTTTTGGAATAAAAATGGCCCAGTGATGTGTAATATAAATTGAATTGCTTTATCTTTGTCATGATTTTTGGGTTTGTTTAATTTTAGGATATTGTTTTATAACATTGGTATCTTGAGAGATATTTTTGTTGTTGTTGTTATGAGTTAGATAATTACTTTAACATGTTATTGCATTGTTAAAGATACTCAGTTTTTGTTCATATTCTGCTTGGGGCCATACTGGATATTATTTGTTAACAGATGTTGTTTCGACACTTACATTATAATAAGTAAATTTAAATGGTATATATAGTGCAGTAGCTTGCTAAAATATCGAGGTCCATGAATTAAAAGTTATACCTATACATGGGCGATCTTGTCATATTTACCAAATTTCTTCAGAGCTTTATTTTGTGTTCAAGAATGTCTCATAATTGTTAAAAATGAGTGTAATACGAGTATCTAATTAAAATATATTGTAATTATCCAGCCACGAAAGACAACTAGTGAATCTAGTAATTTGTACATAGTAATTTTAAGTAAAACATATGTTTAACTTAAGTTGTAAATATTGCTAAATTTGTGATTGTATGGATCATAGTCATATTAAGAAGCTTTTTTTGTTTTATAGATTTTCAATGGGTTTATAAGCCGATATAACTCAGTTAAAATAAATAACAGGACAGTCAGAAAATTTAATTATTATCTCCATAAGCACATTAAAAAAAATATCGGTCACAAAACCAAGGATAATGATAAAAGAATCTTGTCTTTTACTTTACGAAAAAACAATGTCGTGAAGGGCGACTGATGTACGATACGTGACAAAAATGTTGGACACAAAGATGGCGTCCGAGCATTCAATCAACAGAGGACATTTTTTCCGCAAAAACGCGGTGATTTATCATTCGTCTGAACATTGTCTCGCGTGCCATGTTTTTCTGCACCAGAAACATTCCATAATGGAACTATCCACCCTAGCGTCGAAAACAACTTGTTTAGTGAACCAAAACTTCTGTCACAGACATGCATATCAACAGTTTTCTATTGTAACTGTTTAACTTTGTAGACATTATTATGATTACAAGTGATTTTTTTAGATTGACGACCTAAAACCCGTCATGGTCAAAGTAGTTTCAGTTTCGTTGTCAAGAAGTTATAACTAATGGCTTATAAGCTCACTTGCGAAAATCTCCATTGTTGCCCGTATTTTTGGATGAATGTGGTAAGATTGTGCTGTTAGCGAAATTAATGGTTAATATCGTGGTGTATAATGCAATGTTTATTATTGTTAAAAGTATGGCAATAACGCACAAGTTTTCATGTATGTTGCGCTAAAAGACTCATGAATGTCTGATAAAAAAAGGATTGAAACTATGTATGCCACGGTTATACAGGGTGAAACTGCGCGATTGTGTAGCAACAAAGTAAATTAAAGCTCACTACACCATAATATTAAAAGCGTTAAGACAATTACTTTGATTTTATTAAAATAAACATTTAATCAATTGTTTCCTTAATTATTACTAAAATTATGGTCACCTAACGTTTACATGTAAAAAAAAATTAAAACCTATTTGAAAATCGAACGATCAGACGAGTAAGAAATTGAATAATATTCAATTTAATACTTTAACAAAGTAATAGGGAATATGCATGGATTTTTTAAGTCGCATTTCTCAACAAAATATGAAAGTACCGTCAAAGAGATCACCAAAAGTAAAATTAAAATTGGTCAAGAAATACAGATGATACAAGCATTTAAACTGCTAATTAGACAGATGGATCCAAAGTGCACCGGTGACGTCATTATGCAGTTCGGCCATAGAAACTCCACGTAAAATTCTGTTTTGCTAGAAAGAGATCAACAAATCTTTGTTGGCTTATATCTTGGTTATTTTTATAGCTATTCAAAAAATGTTTTTTCTCACATGTTTCTTACATGAATCAGATTTTATTGAAGCTGTAAAAAAAATGAATATTCCCTATTGTCTTAACGCTTTTAAATCTATTAAGTTATGTTCCTATTGATCTAGTGAGTTTTAGTTTACTTTGTTGCTACACGACCCCGTGCTGTCACCCTGTATTTCCATGCAGTTATTTTTCAAAGTAAAGTTCTAAGCGAAGTTTTGCAGCTAAATTGCTTGTTCACTTCGCAAAAATCTGTATGATGCTTGCTATGAACAAAATATGCAAAATGTTCACGTTTGCATGCCTAAAAATGATCATGAATCTATATTAGAGGTGCAGACATTTTAGTGTACAGCAAAATTTCTTAATTCATCAACGTGGAACACAGAACAGAAACGCAGCAAGAATTAGTTTGATGAAGTTAGTAATAGTAACACTTCTTTTAATGTTTATGTCGCAAAATAGTTCTTAAACTTTGACAATCCAGATACTCGCTGGTTCATAGTGTAAATTGTATTAAGCCACAGACAGCGTTCTGCTTTAAGTAATTAATTATGTTAAGTGAAATGCTATAAGCAATGTAAGAAGCCAAAGGATTGTAAATTTATTTTAGGAATAAGGATTATAAAATGTAAATATTGAATATTGCTTAAATATTTCAAAATAATTTGCAATAAAGTTTTATTATAAGAAATGGAGGGGGGATGAGAGACACTACCTTTATTGTATGGGGAAGCAAATTAAATTTTATTTCAGCACAGATTTAAAATCCATGGGTGATTTTTTGAGTTTCAGTTCCTGTTTTCAAAGTTACTTAGTCTTGTGTTTTTTATCTATCTTATGAGTTACCGAGTTTCTAATCTAGTATTTGAACCGGTTTACCCTTGAATCAACGAAACTAATTTCATAGAATGTTTTAATTACTTCGAAGAATTTTCATTTCGTCGAACGGCATTTACATGTGCAGGGGTTTTAATTTTTGGGTTGTCACAGGTCTAACCTAACCTAACCTACGAAATCCATGCTTAAGATGACCTTAAAACAATAAGGTTTCAGTAGAAAATAATTTTCTATGAAATGAAATTCGATGAAATAATACATTCGGTCAAATGTGTGTCGGGGTTTCAAGCGGATCGCGTATGAACCATTGACTGTGTGGATGATAGGTTAAAAACTGCCGCGTAATAGTTATTTTTTAACTGTTAAGGTGTGTAAGCAAAAGGGCCGGTAAAATGACTAACATAGAGGCAATCCATATCAGGGTTTTGATTATAAACATACACCGGATTGACGGGGGCAAAAATGTACCAGTGCTAGTCATTCATTAAATATCGACTAAGTTTATCGACAACTTTTTTCGTTAAATATGGATCTTACATGTCTTGCAAAAGTAAGTCGTTACCTTTATCTTCTATATGTGAATGATCAGCATTCCATGAAGATAAAATATTTTTTTCTTTTTAGGCATTTTTAACCGACTAAAAAAACAAAAAGGTTCTCAATTCGTCGGAATGCTAAAGAATATTGTTGTACTGAATGAATTTGTTATTCAATGTAATTTCAATGGTGTTCAAAAGTGACTTGAGTCCAGAGTCAATGTCAGATACCGGTTGTTTATATTTGCGATAAGTATAAATAAAAGAGGTTTGCACATAATTAAAAAGTATTCAAACTTGGCCATTACTTATGATAATGATGATTAAAAATTGGTTTTTATCGATGTCGATAAACTTATTCGACATTTAATGAATCACTAGCACTGGTACATTTTTACCCCCGTCAATCCGGTGTATGATTATAAATCAATCTTACGTCGTAGAATTAACGTTTAGGTACTTTAGACGTGTCTTGAGTCGGGCACATCAGCCGAGATCAGAGGCGCTACTCTGAAAATAGAAGTTCGAAGTGACGTTAGCTCTATCTCTGTCACTCGTCATTCGAGACTAAACTGAGAGAAAGGGACGGAGCTGACGTAACTTCGAACTTCCATTTTCAAAGTAAGGCCTCGATTTGTTAAAACGGCCCTTAGTTTTCACGGCTGGTAATACATTTGTAAGCCTAAAATTACACATCTTCTGTTTGAAAATACCTCGCATCTAACATTTTGTAATAAAATATTTATAAAACTAGCGTTTCTATTCGTTTCGTTTTTAAACCAATCGCGTCACTGGTAGATGACGTGATACCAAGAGTCACCGGATTTACCAGTGACGCGATTTGTTTCGAAACGAAACGAATAGAAACGCTAGTTAGCTTAATGCATCCTGCGGGCCTAGTATGATTGCGTTTATCGCGTGTCAAAATGTGGATAAAGCATCCGTCACTCTCAGGCTTATAAACGTGTCAAAAAGTGACGGATGCTTTATCCACATTTTGTCACTCGATAAACGCAATCATACTAAGCCCGCTGGCTAGGGCCTCAGGTAGCCTGTGTGTGTGTGTGTTTGTATACTTTTTCCATTCCCAAAAATCGTATTCTCCTAATGCAGTTAGTATGGAAAGACGTTGCCTACCCCGTTGTCTTGAAGTAACAAGGACGCAGTACCGCAGTGATCTCCCACACTTTCTCCATATAAGGCATTGTGATTTAGTTTGTATCGCGGACTTCCTTGTAAATGCGTTGGCATTAATCATTATAAAATACGTTGACTGTCTGAATAAAGAAGTTTAGTTATTGAAATTTTCTTATTTTTCCCTATAGTATCAAAACTTATATCATCATCATCATCATTATCTCATACGGGCCTTATGGTTACGTTTATTGCGTGAAAAAATGTGGATAAAACATACGTCACTTTCGTACGTCTATAAGTACAAGAGTGACGGGTGCCCTATCCACCTTTTGTCACGCTTTCTGACACGTATATAAGTACGAGAGTGGCGGGTGCTTTATCCACATTTTGACACGCGATAAACGCAACCACACAAGGCCCGAAGCCTTATATGGCTGCGTTTATCGGGTGACAAAATGTGGATAAAACATTCGTCACTTTCTGACACGTATGTAAGTATGAGAGTGACGGATGCCATATCCAATTTTTTTTTAAATCGCATTTCTCAACAAAATATGAAAATACCGTAAAAGATATCACCAAAAATGAAATTAAAATAAAAATTGGCCAATAAATACGGATGATACAAGCATTTTAAACTGCTAATTAGACAGAGAGATCCGATACGCCATGTGACGTCATGAAACAAGTCGGCCATATACACTCTATGTTTAATAGGGAACATTCATGATTTTTTTTCACAGCTCCAATAAACGCTGATTCATGTAACAAACAGTTGAGAAAAATCAATTTTTGGATAGCTATAAAAGTACCCAAGATATTATAACTATTATAAGCCAACAAAGATTTTGTTTCTATCTCTTTCTAGCAAAACAGAATTTAACATGGAGATAATGCAGCCGACCTGTTACATGACGTCACAGTGCATATCGGATCTCTCTGTCTAATCGCTGTCTAATTTGCAGTTTAAAAAGCTTGTAATATCATCCGTATTTCTTGGCCGATTTTAATTTTCATTTCACTTTTGGTGATCTCTTTTACGGTATTTTCATATGTTGTTAAGAAATGCGATTTAAAAAATCCGTGCGTATTCCCTATTCTGTTTTGGTATAAAGAGATAGGAACAAATCTTTTCACCTCACTAGCTCGGAAAGCCCGTTTTGTTTGTTTGATATCTATTGAGAAAATCGCTTTTTATCCACAAGTGAAGAAAGAATTTTGACATATTTGAAGGCAGCTTATTATTTTTTTTCGTGGTCTTTATTCCAGAGGGAAAGGCAAAGGACATTAATCCATACAGCCTGATGGCAGCTTAAGTGACATTTGACAGCTCTAACAAAACGTAACGTTAAAAGTGCTGAATTTTTAACATCACAAAATAATGAATTGCATCGAGTAAAAAACACTAAATACAGTGTTACAACTTTATTTTAATTCATAAATATTAGCATTCAATATTAACCTTCATTCTTGTTGTAAAAATGGATAAAATGTTCTGACAGTCCAAGTAAGTCGATGTGCGAACAAAACGCATCCGAAATAATAAAAAAAAACTTGTCAATACTTTTCAATTAAGCCGTCAACGTTAAATATTCGCATGTTTTTCTAGTTTGTTTTGTTATTAAAAATGAGTGATTCGAGTAACAAAGACGTATTAACACCTGTGGAATTACGGGAAACCGTGCAAAATGCGCAATTGAGCTTATTGCCTAAAAAAATCATATTTTCCTCGCTGTAGTGAGATGAAAAGTTTTGTGTTATACACGGGTGGAAAGTTATTTCACGTCTCGTGTGTTGAAACACTCGCTATGCTCAGGATTCTATTTATGAACCACTCGCTCTGCTCGTGGTCAATCATAGAATCCTTTCGCTAGCTCGTGTTTCAAATGAACACTCGCAGGTAAAATACAACTTTCCCCTCTTGTATAACAAATAACTATTGTTTGCTTGTTTGGTTATAGCAGTTCAAAAAAATATTTTTCTCAACTGTTTGTAAAGCTGGGCATTCCCGGACGCGATGGTTGTCGCAGCGACAGATGGAGTGTATAGAACTGGATGGGCGTAATATTTCGACCAGATTCACGGACGCGCCACGCCACGCCTCAACGGTGCGACATCACGGAGCAGACTGATTAGAAAATGGCAGACAAAGAAGGCATCACGACGACCATTTGGCGTGACGTGTTGCAACATTAAAATTCGACATGCACGATAGTTCACAGTCGCGATTTGGAAATCCACTGCTCAAAGTACTTTTAAACGCTACAATTTTGACATTCACAGAACGATTTTGGCGCGGCGCTGCTCTATTCGGCTTGTTGGAGCGGTCGCATGCCCAGCTTTACACGAATTAGCGCAAATATTATAAATTTGTACGGAACACTTTAGGCGCTACTCGCGCTTATCTGGATGTTTTATAAATAAAAACAAACTCTTGTAAACTAAGCACTTCGAAATCAAAGTAAGTACAATGATTTAGAAGTCCTGAAAAAATCCAATCTGCTTTGTAATATCATCTTTCTTTTCAAGAACGTAAAACAACTTGTTTCAAAACGTACTTTTCTCCGAATTGCGATTTATGTTTTAGGAAATATTCCAGAAATTTCGGGAGACACTAAATGGAGAGAGTTTGTGTCTCATTTTAATAACTCATTATTTCTACACGAGTAAAAGCAAGTTGTTTTGTACTCGTAGGTTTTATATTAAGGAACGTAAATATGTAATGTAATTTAACTTGATTTGTTGGAAATTTCGCTAAATCGGCCACATAAAAGCCTAGACAATATACATTCCGTGTATCGTTATCGAAAATGTATTGTATAGGGACGTAAGCTGCCGGGCGGTTGAGTCAAGCACTTTATGTCAATTCCATACACTTTGACAGTTTTCGATTTAACGATACAAAACACATTTAAATTGGGTCAGGCGTTTAGAAGTTATGGTGGAATAAAGAATCGTAAGATACATACAATACATGAACCCTGAAAACATTACACTCCCTTTTTTTGGGCAGTCGTGTAAAAAAAAGGGTATATAAGTCGACTTAACTTGTTCTACAAAAGGGTACTAGACTTACACCCTTTTTCACTAGGATGACACTTGCACTCGTTTTGTTTAATAATAACTATCGTTGATGCTATGGTAGCGACGCCAATTTTTAACAAGACCAAGGATGGGCTTTTCCTGACATTTTTTTTTATTAAATTAGGTGAAACTTTTAAAACTAACCCAGCCAGTAACTAACAGCGTAAGTATTTTTATCGTATATAAAAAGAAGTCAATTACTTAACCCATTTCATTATAGCACCGCACAATAAAATAGTAAAGTTCTAATACCACAGTTTGCTTGTAAATAATAATCTCGTTATCTTTAACCTTAGTTCCACCAGCGCATGCGCGAAGTATAAGAGTTTAAATTAATTTTTAATCGTGACAAACACTCGCGCCACGACGGTCGGTGTCTTTGCTTTATCATTAGTACGGGAGCGTTAACGATATTAAAACCCTTAATTTTATGGCATTTTTACGACCTATTTATTTAGCACAGGGTTTTAATTAGTTTTTAATCATGACAAACACTCGCATCGCAACGGTCGGTGTCTTTGCTTATACATTAGTACGGGAGCTTTAACGATTTTCCAACTATCAATTTTATGGAACTCGTAGTTATTAATTCTCACTTTACCTTTTGATAACGGACTTTATTTCACGTACGTAACAAAACGTGAGGTATCGTTATATAGTTTAAAAAATAACCAAAGTCAATTAAATTGTGTCACTTGTGTAAACTGTAAGTTTGAAGTTGAAACTTTGAATATTTTTTTTGTAATGGATTCGTTAACAAGTTTCAAAGATACCAATCCCCAGCATATAACACCTCTTTTTTGTTCTGTTTTTTGGTACCATAATGTTGTATGTGGTTCGAAACCTTAAAATGCGTGTTTAACATGAATTTGGACGGTTCTTGCGTATAAGCTAATGCTTGTTAAGAGGTATTAAGACCCCAGCCTAGTCGTCTTCATCATTGAAGTTGAAAATTGCCGCTTTTAGAAAAAAATATGAATCAAATTTCCATCTTGTCTAAAATACTGTATTGAAGAGAAATAAATAATTATATTAAATTTAATTAAACAAAATAATAACTTCCCAACTCCTGGTCTATTTTACAGGAACTTTAATTTCCTTTCACTTAAAATTCTGTCTGCTTCGGATAATAATAACTTCAGTTTTGGAAGTATTGCAAGCAATAACTACCCTTGTTTTGCAGGTTTACAGTCTATTATTGCGTGAGATATTATGAAATTGATGAATCTTAAGGGGTAATTACTCATATTTTGAGCAAAGAGCAAAATATGATGGATGGCCACAATAGCATTTCCGCTTCAAAATGGATTTCTTAAGAAACAACACTCAGTTTTGTAAGCAATGTGGCACAGGAGTCGAGGTAAAAAAACTACTTAATCTCGTGATTATTGACCGGGGAGTTAATTGTTCACTTTCGACAACTCGCTTTTTCATTCGCCAACGAAGTATTAACCGGCAAACTATAGTTCCCTAGTGTGCTAGTAGGCACATAAGACAAAGTTAGGTCTCTATCGCTTTGGCCTACCTGCTTTATCAAAGAATACATCATACATAGGTAAGTAATTATTTTATAAGGATTTTTACTGCTCAGAATTAGTGGCGCTGGTCTATCAACACTCTATGTAACAATAGAAACATTTTGTTAGACCATCAATCAATTATTAACGGCCATCCTATTACCAACACGCGGCGTAAATAAACATGAAAAAATATTAAAGGAAAGGCAAAAGTATTATCGGACTAAATAAAATTAAAATTTAATTCCAAAAAGGAATAATCCTTAATGAACACCGAATTAATCCAACGGGGAATGACGTTAAAATTCCCGCCGCTTTGATCTCCGCCGAAACCCCCCTGTCCCGTTCAAAACAATTAACGGGAAAAGGGAGAAAAAAATAATTATAAAACTTTAAAGCGTGAAATAATTCGGTCACTGTCGCCCGTGACTCAGTCGACTCGGAGAAGCGGCGCAAGGAACAGGAGGTAGCGGGGAGATTTTAATTATTTTATATATATCAGCGATGGAAAACTAAATACTTATATCTGACATGAAACTAAGTGTACATTTTATACAAAAGTTTTTTTTATGTCTAATAGTTAAAAGTTTGTAAAACATCGTGTTCAAAAGTTTATTTTTAAGGTTAGGATTTAAACCCTTAAATCTGGGGATCCAGTGAAGAAGGGTATAAGTAGACTTAACTTGTTCTACAAAAGGGTATATACATAATAGGAGTAGGTATAATAGACTTAAACCCTTTTTCAATCGATGTTCAGGAGACTTACACCCTTTTTTAATAGGACCCCAGAAATATTTTTGTAGGGTTAATAACTTTTATTTAATTTAAAACTTCATTTATTTTTAGGTAAGCTTTTTGAACATATTAACAAGCTTTCATTGAATTAAATAAATGGAAAACATCCCGCATTGTAAAGTAAAAACATGTATGTTTAATATTACGACTAATACCCGGATAAATATCGAATACCCGGTAGGTATTAAAGAAAAAAAAATACCTAACCGGTTGTAACCACTCTATATCGCGAAGAATAGGCATTTTGGCTCACCTAATTAGAGAATGCAATTTAACCGGTTATTAACCGTTTTTGTATGAAAATAACCGGTTAAACCGGTTATAACCGGTTATTTGCATTCCCTACACGTAATTCCGATCACTGGTAATCAACATTCGGCGTCAAACATCGAGTGGTGTTTAACCTTTGTAAGGCTCGGCTCAATGTCCACACCACTCGAATATTCGACGCCGATGCTCTCAGTGGGGACGACGCTCCTTTATATTAACCCTCTGATTCATAAACGCAAAATAGCTAAAGTGTGCTTTAAATATGCATTGTCCTTATCGTTCATTGTGACATTCGCGTTTGACAGAAATAATAATAATAATAATATCAGGCGACTATGTCACACCAATTGACCTAGTCTCAAACTAAGCTCTAGGCTTGTACTATGGGTACTAGACAACGATAAAATGATTATATAGAAAAATGTATACTAAAATACATAGAAAACATCCATGACTCAGAAACAAATATTCGCGCTCATCACACAAATATCTGCCCTCACCGGGATATGAACCCAAGACCGCTAGCTTCGTAGGCAGGGTCACTACCAACTAGGCCAGCGCGTCGTCAAAAGTAACAAAGCATGTTTAACCTACCAAAACCCCATTATACAAAAAACCGCTTCAGCTCATCAACGAAATACCGTTTTCATTCTACTTAAAATCGGAACGCTAAATGTCGAGACAAAGTTTAAAAACTAATTACGTGTCCGAATCAATTTTATAAACGTAAACACTTTCGAAAGTCCATTTTCTTTTTTCTTTTAATGGCTCGTTGACGAGTCGTGGCTTTGATGTTTTCTTGAACATGTTCGTAATTTAAGACTTTAAGAATGAAAAATGTTTGTTAATAAATTATGCTTCTTACACAGGTTGCCCAGTAAATAATGGATAAGGTTCTATCCATCGACAGGGCACCTTAGGCTGATCCCTAAAAATGATTTATAGGTTTAATAAAAGTTGCGTGGTTTTCGAGATAATCGATATTTTTTTTCTTCACTTTAATGACCTCCGTGGGAACAAATAAAGAGATCTCGTTCTGTTTGTTGCTAAAATATTCTCTAATAGTGACGCTAACGGATGTATATTAGAGCGTTATGGTGGCCAGACTGATGATTCTATAGGATTCATACTTTCATTAAACAAACAATAGCAATTTTAAATAAAAGTACATATTTCATTTTTTTCATTATAGACTGTACTGGACTGAAAATTTTCAGTCAACCTTTTCGCCATATATTACTTACCAAATAAAAAAACCGGACAAGGCGAGTTGGACTCGCCCACCGAGGGTTCCGCACATGACACGGTTAACTCAATTCAAAATTTGCACCACGGCCGTGCCTTGCATAAAGACCCTGATTTTTTTGTGATTTAATTTAAAATGTTGGGTTTTCAGATTTTTCCCTTTATTAGTAGTATGAGACGGTATTACTTACCAAATTTCATAGTTCTAGGTCAACGGAAAATACCCTTTAAATTTTGATTCCCTTGAGAGTGTCGAAATATACGTTTTTAGCGGCATAAACGGCCGTATCTTTTTTTTACGTTAACTTAGAAGTTTGATTTTTTCACAGCTTCAAGGGACTGTAGATATGAGTATGTGGTTTAAATTTCAACTCGATACCTCCACGCGTTCCCGAGATAAAGGGTCTTGATAGACGGACAGACGGACAACAAAGTGATCCTATAAGGGTTCCGTTTTTTCCTTTTGAGGTACGGAACCCTAAAAATGATATAAAGTACTTTTTATCGAATAAACAGCTGGGTGAAGGTCGTCTCCTATTCGGATCTCCTACTATAAGTTTCATATGAGTGAATAAAGATTAAAAAAAACGGTTCAGTACCTACTTGAAGAGATTACCCACAATACACGAAAAAAAACCGCTTTATAATATTCATATACAGGGTGTCCCAGAACGTAAATGTTACGCCGTAAGGAAGCTTTTTCCTTACCAGTCTAGAATATAGTTTAAACTTTACAGTATTTTTTAATTAGTTTAAGAGTTATTAAAGTTTTTTTCTACTCGCGTACTATAAACCGCTAATATTGATATCGTCAATGGTGTCAGAATACCACTTATAGCGTAACCGAAGAGTAAAAACAATTCTATAATTAGCGTTGCCATGGTAATAACAGTTCTATAATTTATTATAGCATTGTTATTACCATGGTAACGGTCATTCCGGATATCAGTCTTGGCGTTTAGTTAACACTTGACATCCTAATAATTTGTATAATAAACCGTTAAAAAATATTAACACCAATTAAAATTATCTATATTAAAAATAAAATTATTTTTGAGACTAAATATGTGTTTAGAATTACATTTTTATCAAGTTACTAAAAATAGATGAGTAATATCCATCGATTTGTTATTTGGTTACCATGGTTACGTTCAATATGGATATCAACAAAATGGCGTTTTGTTTGGCATTCCAACTTTTATGATAAATTGTCACAACTGTTTTAGTACCTAACTATTAAAGATTGCATGAAATTTATAAACATTTAGCAATAAAATTTACAAACTATTAACGCCAATCGGAATAATGAAAATGACTTTACTAATAAGTAATTTGTTAGCAGAAAAATCGAGTGAAGACGAGAGAAAAGTTAGCGACTGTTTATTTATTTTTGTCGTTATCATTCTAACCTTGTAGAAAACATTATGTATGCAACGGTACATAATTAGCTCTTAAGGTACTCGTGCCTATAATTAGAGCGCTCGCAAGCTCGCGCTCTAACCTCGGCGCTCGTACCTTAAGAAGCTTCATTATGTACCAGTTACATAAATAACTATAATGATACTGCTAAAGAACGTTACTTTGCGGTAAACTTTGACCTTCCGTGGTTAAGAAAAGCTATAATTTGTAATTATAAATCGTGATATCTAATTCTTAATAATGTAGCAATGTGTTGAATTACATTATAATTCCAAAATATGAACGCATTCAAAATAAATCCATACTTTCAAAGCATTTCTCGTTTTTCATTCAAAAACTTTAACTCTTCGTAGCTATTGATTTGTTTTGCTCCAGACCAAAGTGGTATCTTTTCCATGTAATTAACATATTGGATAGTTAAATCTATATTCTGGACAGGGTACATGTAGACGGAGCTCTCTTACCCCTTAAGTAGGTTAGGTGGTTCCTACCACCCTCAAAAAGGGGGCAGGCTGAAAACCAGCGCCGGGTACGCCTGGCACATGCCGAGACTGGTACCCATTGCCGTATAGACGTGAGAGTTTTTTTTTGTTTAGTTTCTAAGTTTAAACAAAGATATAATAATACCTTCACATCCATCTGATCCAAATACATTCAAAACCTCAAATCAAACTTATTACCAATTCAACCAGAGATTAATAAATTACGAAGAATATTGACCAAAACCGTTTAATATGCCAAAACAAAATACGAAACACACAAAGTAATTACAACAAAGTTGTTGAAATTAATTCCACCAAAAGCATTTCTAATATAATAAAGTTGCGGCGTGTCAGGACCCGGGTCCCGTCTCATTTAATTTTATGTATGGAAAATTAAATGATTACGATTTGATTGACAAAGGGCTAAAGAATGGTTATGTCTTTTATAATATTTTTGATTTATCTCCGTAACTACTGCCGTACTCAGAGACGTCAATTAAATTTAATGCTTGATTAAAGTAGCTGCTGTCACTTGCTTTACTAGAGCAATAGAATAAGACAACACGTCACTAAACAAGCATTAAATTTAATTAACGTCTCTGAGTGCGGCATTAAGAGTCATTTTAGAGGCACACGCATTATTTTTATAAACTTGTGTATATGAATGACTAGCTTTCCCCGCGATTTCGTCCGAGTAGATTTCGACTAACAAAAATTACTCCCGTTTCATTAACTTTTCAAAAAATGTCGTACAATCAAGAATAAAATAAATATCCGCAGAAAAGTGCAAAAAAATGCTCACAAAGACCTTATTGCCATATTAATAAGATCTGTGTACATATTTTAGAGACTTTGTGGGGTATACAAATTGGTGCCTTGACTGTAGGTACTACATTGGTACAAACTATGATGATGATGATGATCTATAATAATAATAAATGAGTCAGTGAGTGAAGACCGAGAAGGACAAGCTCAGCAAGTACCTCGACTTGGCTCACGAGGTGACCGCCATGTGGGATGTTGACTCGACGATCATTGTCCCGATAGTTGTTTCGGCAAACGGTCTTATAGCGAAGAGTCTCGATCATCACCTCAAGAGACTCGCTAGATGACTGGATCAAGGGCCAGATACAGAAGGCAGTACTCCTCGACACGGCACGCATTGTGAGGAGGTTCCTCTCTCTGCAGCCCTAACCACCGGTAGCTTGAGCCCTGCCCCGCTGCCGGCGGCACTCGTTGGTTAGGTTTTTTATAATGTAATTTTTTGCCTATTGTTATTTTACTTTTATACTTGAATATTTATTATAAAAAACCTAATGTACAGAAAATTAAATAAATATCTACATAAATGAATCATAATAATAATAAACTATTTTGAAGTTTTTGTTGAACAACCCTAAAAGTCAGATAAACTTTCGCTTTTAATAAACATTCTTAGCTCGGAGCTAAAAATGATCATTTTCTTGCTCCAGCCAGACATCATTACGATAAATGGGAACTAGAAAGTCTGCTACACAGATTTTAGGGTTCCATAGTGCAAAAATGGTTAAAAAGGAACCCTTTTAGCGAGAGTTTGCTGTCTGTAAATAAATATCAAGGGATTAGACAACGATATAAATACTTGTTTAGAGAAATATCATACTGAAAAACATAGAAAACATCCATGACTCGGGAACAAATATTCGCGCTCATCACACAAATATCTGCCCTTACCGGGATTTGAACCCAGTAAAGTACTTTATAACAGTAAATGGGGTGTCTGCATAATCTGAACAATTCAAAAACATTTTTAGTCCTAGGGTTATGGAACCAGTAATAGACAAGGCACCGATAATGGACACTTGATTCTTATTTTACAGAATATGAGAGTCATTCATTTGTTTTGCAATAATCAATTTAGGACCGTATGACATTTGAATTAAGAGTGAAGTGTCCATTACTGGTGCCTATCAGCTAAAAGTGTCCATCAATGGTGCCGTCACCCTACCGTACTTTCCGATTCATAGCCAAAAATGTCTAAACATACCATCGCCACCCGGTCGCTATAGTTTTTTTTAATATGACAAGTGTGATCTGTGACCCATAGACATTTGCATTCTCAAAGCTACAATGTAAATCATCACTCTCAAAACCCTGAGGACTAAGATGGAATAAGTACCTCTATGGTATTAAATATAAAACTACATACATACATACCTTCACGCCTTCGTTCCCAGAGTGGGGTAGGCAGAGCTACAGAATTACCAACAACTCTAAAAACTTGTTGATAGTTATGTGACCACGTTTTGTACAATTAGGCTAAGATGTTTAATGGTCTATTAGTGACAGGTTGTAAGCCCATCGCCTAAAAATACCACAAGCCTTTATTCCCTTATAAGACCAATTTTAAAATAATCCAACGGAACCCTCGGTGTGCGAGTCCGGCTCATACTCAAACGGTTTCTTATTTATTCCCTCGCAAGCATCATTTTCAACTCGGATGCGGTTCCCAAGAGGCTTATTATAAAGGACTTATTGGACTCAGTGCTTTGTCTCAAGTCATAAGCGGTCACAATGTCATTTGATGAACTTTAAGATAATTAGCATGTTTAGGTTTTAATTGAGACCTTACATTAGTCTAAGTCGTCAATTTTTGACGTTATAACGTCTTATAAATCGATGAACGCCGGGTGCACGCACAAAAAAGTGTCACGTTCCGCCTAATTGTCACGTTCCGCCGGAGCGTGCAAGCGAAAGCGCGGAAGAAGCGATAGAGAGGCACGATTGGCCTATGATTTCGGCTTCTGTGTTTTCTTATGACGTTTCCGCGTAAAATTATCATCCGTAAACCGACTTTACAGACAGCCGTATTTTTTTAGGCATAAAATGGACCTATGTCCGTCTCCGGTTTATTAACTATCCCTGTAGCAATTTTTACGTCGATAAAAATGGCAAAGAGAAAGCATTTTGCATTCTCAAGACAACAATCACAAGACTGCAAATGCGTGGTTAAACCTGAGGGCTTACTGCCGCACTCAGGGACGTCAATTAAATTTAACGCTTGTTTAGTGACGTTTTGTCTTATTCTATTGTTATAGCAAAGAAAGTGGCAGCAGCTACTTTAATGAAACATTAAATTTAATTGACGTCTCTGAGTGCGGCAGTTATTGTCTAACGCACTCGCAATTACGATCGTTTTCATTTTGAAAATCGAAGGCTTGTCTGAGGGGCTAGACAAGGTGCATTACGCTAGCTAGCGTTTCTATTCGTTACGTTTTTAAACCAATCGCGTCACTTTTAGATGACGTGATACGAAAAGTCACGTGATCTACCAGTGACGGTATTGGTTTACAAACGAAACGAATAGAAACGCTGGTTAGCGTAATGCATCTTGTCTAGCCCCTCTGCATTGAAAACCATTTGTCCAATTCGAAGCCGGTTGCAATTGCGAGTGCGTTAGACAATAAGCCCTATGAGTACTAAGGTTGAATGCCTCTTCGCTAGGTATTCATTTTACCGGTTGTCTTATCCTCACACCGGAACACAATAATGCAAACACTGCTTGGCGTTAAGTTAAGGATTGGTGGTTGCGATGCGAATGGATTCTGGACAAGATTCTACCACCACTAGGGTAAAGTCACCAGTTCTCTCCCAGAGGCCTGTGGTCAGCTTCTGCCTATACCTTGTATGAGTGGGAGGAGTACCTACGCAAGATATATTTCCCACTCTTCGCACTCATATAAGGTCGACTACTGGTCTCTGGCTGACAACTGGTGACTTTACCCTATAACCCCAATTACTAGTAAATCCCAAACTTAGATTAAATTATAAATAGAATACTGTATTAACGACTGCTCAAGTTAATCCAATGAAAATAATTCCTAGGAATCCCTTTGCCCAAGAGAATTAAATTAAAATAATTTGACTAATAAATATCCCGGTTGAAAGGAACTTTTTCTTTCGCGGAGCCTCCCGAGGTCGTTTATTCTGGGTCCCTCGTTTTGCTGTCTCCAGACATCTTGTGGAGGAAAAACTTCTTTAATCACCTACTTTGTACTGAATTTTATCTTATTATAGAGGGATAAATTGTATTTTTACTACACGACTGCCTAAAAAAAGGGGTGTAAGTATTATTTTCAGGGCTCATATATACCATCATAACTTTTAAACGCCTGAGCCGATTTAGATGTGTGTGGTATCGTTCGAATTCTTTCACCATCCCGGATGGAATAGAATACCTAAACTGTTGAAATTGAAATAACAACAACGGGAAAATGACAATTATTAACATAGGTATATTGACGACAATATAAAAAACCGGTCAAGTGCGAGTCGGACTCGCGCACCGAGGGTTCCGTATTGAAGATAATATGCTTGGTAACCGCAAAAGAAAATACTCATTTTGTTATAAGCTTTATTTTCCAGGTAATAAGGTCGATTTTGACTAGCTTAAATTTTAATACAGATTTTCTTAGTTTTTTTGTTATTTCGCAAAAACTGTAAATAATGAACACTTTATTTTATTTTTCCCAGAAAATATAAGTAATTAACTATACGTCAGGATTTTTTTCAGAATTTTTGATTAATAAACTTCGGAGATAATGGGGGGGGAACGGTCATATTTTGTATATTTTTGGCTATAAATTAAAAAGTACATCACAGAAAATTTTCAAAAAAATAGTTTTCAAATGTGCAGATTAAGACCTTTCATATGACACCCCATTTGCTATAATCGAACCACTTTCATTTTTGAACCCCCCATTCTAGACCCCTTTTCAATTATTAATAAAATTAATTTCATTATTTTTTTACTACAAATAGATGCGGGTAAGCAAGTTGTACAACTATGCCAAATTTCAAGTTGATAGCATTTGTAGTTGCTGAGAAAACCTGCTGACACATACAGACAGACAGACAGACAACGAAGTCTCACCATAAGGGTTCCTTTTGTACCATTTTGGTACGGAACCCTAAAAACGCTGTCGGGTTTTTAAAGCTGGCTTTTCATTTAGTTATTACCATGTTAAATTTTAATAGTTTAAAACTCCAATAACCGTTGTGTACTGTACAATACAGACAGACTGACAGAATGTATGAAGAGAATAAATAAAAAACTTTCTGTAAAAATGTATCTAAATAATGTTGTAAACCGCATCAAAATGTATTGCGTTGTTTAAGAAGAGTTAACAGATATACAGGCATATACAAAGACAGACTAAGAAAGAAAGCTACTTTGTTTTATCTATATAATATAGAAGGCAAACCTGACTGACTTATATATCAACGCACAGCCAAAACTACTGTACCTAGAAACTTGAAATTTGGTACAAGAGTTCCTTTCATGATGTTAATGAGCACTAAGAAAGGATTTTCCGAAAATCGACCCCCAACGGAAAGAAATGGGGGAGTACCGGGAAACTAATTCTACGCGTACGAAGTCAGATGGTTGTTGAATAAAATGTTTTACAATATATCTGACCAATTTGATATCTAGGCCACTTTGGACTATGTTAAAATGACGTTGACAACCAAACGTTACAGACTTCTTATGATTTGGTTTACAACGTCACATTGACAAAGTCAATAGTGGCCTAGGAATCAAATTGGTTGACTGTACGTATAGTCATGCAATAAAGAATTTGACTTTGACTTTGAAAAAGTCGCGGGCGTCCTCTAGTACTATATAAAGAGAAGGATAAAAATTAAATACGCCATTTTGTGGCTAAATATCAGCCCACAGTCTTCACCGCAATTCGTCTTTCGTATTTTGTCGGGCACTGCACCAAATTAACGAAACATTGTTTTTCGATCTACCGCAGACAAATAGCGGTTATCTTGAGTTTAAATCCATGACTTATGATCGGCTTTTTTGCTAGCGAGTTATATTTTTTGTCATTTTCCTTATGGGAAATTAATACATACATACATACATTAAATCACGCCTGTTTCCCAGAGGGGTAGGCAGAGACCACTTCTTTCCACCTGCTACGATCTTGACAGATCTCTTTCGCTTCTTCCACATTCATACATCGAGTCATGCACGCACGTCGGTTTCGGGTACTTAAAATTCGGCCCTTTTCCAGTATTTCTCCGATTTGATTCGAAAAAGTACGCCTAGGGCGGCCCCTTCCGACCCTTCCACTCACTTTCGCTCTGTATATCTCTTTCGTCAATTTTCTTTCATCCATCCTTTCCAAATGACCGAACCATCGAAGCATGCCCTTTTCAATCTTAGTCACTACATCTTCTTTTAGACCACATTTCTCTCTGACTTTTTCATTCCTTACTCTATCAGTCAGTTTCACACCACACATACTACGCAAAGAGCGCATTTCAACTGCATTTATACGACTTTCATGCTTATCTTGCCACACCCAACCTTCACTACCATACATCAGAGTAGGGGCCAGCACTCCATTGTGAACAGCCAGTCTGGCTTTTTGTGAAATACCCCTTCTGCCCACAAATGAGTACAGTGCCCCATTTATTTGATTCCCCGCATTCACCCTCCTTTCGACATCCTTCTCACACTTACCATCTCTTGTAAACATACTTCCCAGGTACACAAATTCACTTACTTGCTCTACTAATTCACCATTTATATTTATCACGCACTCAGTCATTTCCTCGTCCTTCTCTATCACCATAACCTTGGTCTTGGCAACATTTACTTTCATCCCCTTTTGCTTAAATCCCTCACTCATCATTGTCACCATCTCCTGCAACTCAAGTACCGATGGAGCAAGTATAACTTGATCATCGGCATATAAGAGGCATTTGATTAGCAACTCTTGCATACGCAAACCCTTATCACAATCTTTCAAATCTCGCATACAACTGTCCATGAATAGATTGAACAGCCATGGTGAGGCAACACAGCCCTGTCTAACACCTCTGGAGATATTAAACCAGGCCGAGTATGCCCCATTGATCCTGACACAGGCTCTGGAGCCCTCATAAAGGGACTTCAAAGCCTGCACCAGATTGCTGCTCACTCCATACATAGACAGCACCTTCCACAACTCCTTTCTATCTACCCTATCATAGGCCTTTTCCAGGTCCACAAAAGCACAGAAAACCTTTTGGTTGACAGCCAAGAACTTTTCTGTGATAGACCGTAGTGAAAAGACCTGATCCGTACATCCCATTCCCTTTCGAAATCCCGCTTGTACATCCCAGATTTTGTCATTCGTCACATTCAATACCCTTTCAATTAAAATCTTCCCATATACTTTGCCGACAACACTAAGGAGGCTGATACCGCGGTAGTTTTTGCAGTCTTGCTGTGACCCCTTTCCTTTATACAGAGGGACGATAACAGCCTTGACCCAATCTTCCGGGACTCGGCCGCTACTCCAACATGCATTGAAAAGGCGGTACAATAGACTACCCACCACGCCATCTCCTCTCCTCAGCATTTCTATCGACACTCTATCACAACCTGCCGACTTTCCCGCTTTCATACTTTTTAAAGCTTTCACGATTTCACTCATGCTAATCACACTTTCATCTTCGCTACTTGCATCCTTACTCATGCTTTCTGGCTCAAGACGAATATCTTCGCATTCAAACAAGCTTTCAAAATAACTTTTCCATCTATAAAGCATTTTTTCTTCCGCACATCAAGTCTCCAGACTCATCCCTCACCGCGCTTAATTTAGTTTTCTCTGATTTCCCCCGAGCCGATTTTATCAAGCTCCAAAAGAGTTTAATATTCGACCGGAAGTTGTCAGAAAAACTCCTATCATACTTTTCATTCAGTAAATCTTTCTTTCTAGCCACAACTTCTTTCACTCTTTTCTTTGATCTATTATACTCTTCTTTCTTTCTGTCGCATAGATCTTGTGCTGGCTCTACAGCTATAAAATCCAACCAACACTTTTTCTTTTCTTTCACTGCATCATCTACCTCTCTATCCCACCATTCCGGACGTTCATTCTTGCTCTTTCTTCTCTTTACTACACCGCATACTTCAATGGCCGATTTAACCACTCCATTCTTCATAATCTCCCATACATCATTTATATTATTCTCAACTTCACTGTCATTCATCTTATTAACACATTCAAAACAATCTTTCAGCTTCCTTACGTACTCAACTTTTATAACTTGATCATTCAGTTTTTCTACTTTTATCCTCTCTAACGCAGTTGTCGGTACGGGAACACGATGGCGCCAACGTGTGAACAGACCCCTTACTCGTGTTACCACTAAGTAGTGATCTGATCCCACGCTAACCCCCCGAAATGCTCTGGTATCTACGACTTTGTTACGCAAACGTTCATCCACAATCATCAAGTCTATCATAGACTTCTCATTCTGACGTCTCCACGTATACTGATGAATCTCTTTGTGTTCAAACAAAGTGTTTGTCACGCAGAGATTCTTAGCCAAACATACATTGAGAAGGCATTTGCCATTCTCGTTCACTCGCTCATCACCATACTTCCCTAGTACCGATTCATAACCATCCCTTTGCACGCCTGTCCAACCATTAAAATCGCCTAATAAAATAATCCTTTCATTCTCCTTGCATTTTGTTGAAACCTCATGCAGACTTTCCCAAAACTTCTCCCGTTATTAATAAATTAATATTTCTTAATATTGTGAGAAAATCAGAGTCAAGTTCAGACGCCGTACACAAAAAACTTATCTCGACAAACAACATTTATCAAGTAGTCTTGGATGACATTTTTAGTAGTTATCTATAAAAAATTTAGTTGCCTGTGTCTCAGGATACAGTCAAGTCTATTGCGCCGTGATAATTTGCTTTTAAGTTCAAATTCAAATTCAAATTCAATAGTTTATTGCATATCACATCACAATCCAAGATGGAACAAACAGGTATAGGTATACATGTGACACCCTGTAAGGGCGCAGCAAAACGAGAGGGCTAGCTATATTTATTTATATAATAACTAATTAATGTCTAGGTAATACTTAAAATATTTTTTCTTTAAACTATATGTTATTGCACTTCTTATAACGTAACTAAGTAGTTTTTAAGGGGAGTAGAGTAGGATTTAGAAACTTTCATCAAAATAATCGTTTAATGTGTAGTAGCATTTATCGATAAGGAATAGTTTTAGTTCGTTATGTGCTTTCATTTAAGATATCAACCAGATTCTTAGTATTTGTAGTTATGGCTGTAGGGGATGGGGACACGTAACTCAAGCAAAAATGGCACTTTTAGAGTTCAAAAATATCCTTAACTGTCACCCAAATAATGGTTGTTAATATCGAGCAATCACAAAATATGAATACGTGTGCAAAATTTAAGATTTGTAACTTTGATAGTTTCTGTGAAAAAGTGAGTGTGACCATACAGACAGACAGGCGAAACTATAAGGGTTCCTACTTTGACTTCGGAACCCTCAAAAGGACTTTTCAATCAAAAATTCAAGAAGCATCCAAAAATGTAAAAGTACTTTTTGATTTAGCAATGGCGTCCTACTTTTTAAATTAATTCCTACTCTACCTACAGTAGAAGTGATCATGGAAGTTGGCACAAATCAAATACTGTCTGTCTGCCTTCTGAATGTCATAATGTATAAGTTTGCATTATTTACGAATTAAATAAAAATGTATTTGTTTTAGTTGTATTACTTTTTTTACTAAAAAAACTTTCCACTTAATCCCCTTCTCCTAACTATCGCTTGTTATTCACGGATTTATAATAACAAACTGGCTATTTACCGCAGTTTGAGATCATTAAAAACCGCTAAAAATACAACCCTTAAAGTTTTCGCTTAATGCCGAAACCCAGTTTTGTTGAAATATGAAAGTAAACGAACTCGAAAAGCCGCGGCCAAACATAAAGCCGCTAAACACAAACCGACGCCGGTCTGTTACTGAGGTTCGTGTTAACTATTTATCTTCCTTGGGTGAACCAATTCACGCTCATGTAAAACTAACTTTTACCCGAGACTTTCATTAAAATTAAATAATATTTTACCAGGATCGGTAAAATTTAAAGATAAAAAATAATATAATGTGGTGCCCGTGTGGTGCCGGGTTTAGAATGTTGCCACTCCATGTCTTCCCGTGGATGTCGTAGAGATGACAAGTGATTGTCACAAGTCAACGATTTTTTCGTATAATTTTCATGCTTTTTACAAATCAAGCTTAACCTAATCTATCCTTATCTACGTTAGATACATAAGGTATTCTTAAAAGTTTACAGTTTTAGAGTCATAAACATTACGACTCAAAATAAAACGTAGTTTTAGCTAAATAACCTGACTAAAACATAATGTCTTTTTATATTTAAAACTGTACAATTGTCATTATGTTCTACAGTGACAGTGACTACATAAAGTAACTTACTTACTAAATCAAAGTTTAGAGTTTCTAGAAAACAACATGACTTCACTATCCACTATACTATAGGGCTCATACTTTAAAATTAATAGATTGTCGACGCGCTGGCCTAGTTGGTAGTGACCCTGCCTACAAAACAAAGCTAGCGGTCCAGGGTTTAAATCCCGGTAAGGGCAGATATTTCTATGATGAGCGTGAATATTTGGATCTGAGTCATGGATGTTTTCTATGTATTTAAGTATATATTTATCTATATAAGTATGTTTATCGTTGTCTAGTTTCCATAGTACAAGCCTAGAGCTTAGTTTGGGACTAGGTCAATTGGTGTGACATTGTCCCCTGATATTTATTTATTTATTTGTGTGATGAGCGTGAATATTGGTTTCTGAGTCATGGATGTTTTCTATGTATTTAAGTATATATTTATCTATATAAGTATTTATATCGTTGTCTAGTACCCATAGACCAAGCCTAGAGCTTAGTTTGGGACTAGGTCAATTGGTTTGACATTGTTCCCTAATATTTGATTATATATTAATTCCCTTTCCTCCTTACCTTCCCGGAATTCCAACTGTATCACCCTTTATTATATCAGTAACAACTAAAGCACAAACTCGTTTCAGATTATAAATTGCAATATTAGTTTGATTTCCCCTGTTAATACCATACCATCCCAGAACCAAATTCTACCAAAGTACATTTCCAATTACAAATTGTTAGTTATATTATACGAGGTAATAAAAGGCACAGAAGATTAGAAAAAGTGTCGATAAGCAAAAGGAATAAGACAATAACAAAATTGTAAAAGTACTTAATTAAAATAAAGTTATAATACAAACTATTAATCTATATATATAAAAGGCAAACCTGACTGACTTATTTATCAACGCACAGCCGAAACTACTGCAGCTAGAAACTTGAAATTTGGTACAGGGGCTCCTTTCATGATGTAAGTGAGCACTAAGAAAGGATTTTCTGAAAATCTCCCCCCAACAGAAGAAATGGGGGGAGTAGCGGGAAACTAATTCTACGCGTACGAAGTCGCGGCGTCCTCTAGTCGTTTATAAAATCCGTTTGTTACCACGGTGGTTGAGTATTGCAAAAAACAACGGAGAAGAATAAAATAATCTTGCAGCAGCTGATCAGGCCCAAACCATCAAGCGCCGCAAATATTCATCATTATTAAATAATTAATATATTATATTATTAATTTGTGGCGCTTGCAGTGGAGACCATGGGACCTTGGTCAGCTGATATGAAAAGCTTTATTAAGGCCCTGTCATCACGGCTCATAGACACCTCCGGAGATCCTAGAGCTGGTGCTTACCTCTCCCAAAGGATTGGGCTAGCTATCCAGAGAAGGTAAAGCAGCCAGTGTCATAGGGACCATGCCGCGAGCGGACCTGCCAGAGGGGGTGTTCTTTTTATAGTGGTGATTATTATTTACGTCTTTAATATTTGAGAAGCTTAGTTTTTATTTTAATTTTAATAAGTTTAGTTTTAACTTTTAATTGTATTATCTTACTAGTAATATAAAATGAGAAAGTTTGGATGTTTGGATGTTTGTTACTCAACCACTGAAAGAATCAGGATGAAACATAGAACACATACTTATAGGTTAGGTCCTCGAATAGGACACAGGCTACTTTTGATCCCGGAAAAATGAAAAGATCCCGAGGGAATAATGATAATTGAAATCTACGCCGACGAAGTCGCGGGCAGAAGCTAGTTTTAAATAAAAAAACAATAATTACATGTAGCAACTATGTAAAACTAAGCCGGGTTATCAGGGCATCTTAAAGAAAACTATTTAGCCTTTTTTAATTTACTTGGTTTCTTCTTTCTTTTTTTCGAACTGTTTTTTAAGTCATCGATGTTTAATTTTTTATTTGTTTCTAAAGGCCAGTTAAAACTCAGTATTTTTAGCTTTTTGGCTTTAAACTGTGGCCACAGGTTTCAGGTCTGCATTATTTGATTTGATTGATCGATGAATCATACAGCTAATTAATTGTTAGGGAGTGTTTAAATATTTTGCCATAGGTTTATACCCTGTAATATTCAGCGTGTTTCATTTTAGAGCAAATATTATTCGCCTGACTAAAATTATTCAAAGCCAAACGTAGGTATACCCTATTCTCTACGCTATTACATACATTTTGAATCGTAGAATTTGGCGACTCAAAACTATTATTTTAAGACCTTTGTTGATACACGGATTGACGTAGGTGGAATCTAATTTTAAGGTTTGATTTGGTTTGTTACGAACATATTACTCCTACGCTTTTAATTTAAAATTTGAATGCTATCCAGAAACTCGTTAGTACCTTTATTGTTTGTATTCAAATACGTTTATTGTTCCTTTCATTTAAATATTTGTCAAATGACATTGGACGTTAGGCCTGTCGTGTGGAGAAGAGTGTGTTTGAAACCTGCGTGTGTTGGGTTGTCTATTGGTGTGTCATACTGTATAGTTATTTATGTTAAAAGTATTATTAAAAAACTAAAAAAATAAATAACCCTAGTTCCGAATATTCTTACTTATTCAGTAAATCTATATATATATAAAAGGCAAAACTGACTGATTTATATATCAACGCACAGCCGAAACTACTGTACCTAGAAACTTGAAAGGGTCTGGCCGGTCTGCTATAGTAAAATCGCCCCTGGCTGAATATGAAAACTGAATATGCACGTTTATTTGCCTCATTGTCAAATATAATTTTACTGAATATTAAGCCTTAAATACTTACGATTAGCGAAATATTTAAAAAAAATAAAATTCAGTTTTTAATTTATATTGGCCAAACTACTTTATCGATTGACACGTCCTTCGAATATTTTATACATGTATTTAAGATACATTTATAAAAAAAAAATTAAAGTCCTAGCTTCTTTTGAAGTCAACATTTTTGTCTGTTTTAGTTTTTTTTTATTTTATTTTTTTAGTTGCAAGTTAGCGACACCTACCATATTTTGATATAATATACACGATTTAATATTCTATTACATATATTTTTTTCAAAAATATTAGTTTGGATCAACAAAGTGGAAATAAGCTATTTGTGTAAAAGGGTGGAAAAAAAGAACACCCATGAACGCCATCTTCCTTAAATAATGGAAATAGCTAATTCTACAAAAAAACTTTTATTTCTGGAAACATTAAATACTTTTTCGGTCTGATACTTAAGAAATTCATACCTAGGATGCTAGAAACGGGATCTAAACAATCGCTCTAGAAATGGAAACCTACTTCACAAAACTCCCTTTGAAACTCCGTGAAAACCTCTGAAATCAGTTCGCTAGCTTTTGATTTTACACGGGCAGATATTCGTATATCTTAACTTTTTATGTATACAGAGAAGAGATAATATATTTTATTACATTTTTCTCCATATATTTTCAGTGACAGAGATGCATTCTAAAATTGAAATAAAAAGCAAGAATTAAATAAGAAGCCCGCCGTGTTCGAAATTCAAAATGCGAGTCTTTGAATTTAGAACACGATGGAACAACTTACTTTCTCTGTTTACGTTTACGGAATCAATTTGAATACCACTCCTATACAAATAGCTTATTTCCACTTTGTTGATCCAAACTAATATTTTTGAAAAAAATATATGTAATAGAATATTAAATTGTGTATATTATATCAAAATATGGTAGGTGTCGCTAACTTGCAACTAAAAAAATAAAATAAAAAAAAACTAAAACAGACAAAAATGTTGACTTCAAAAGAAGCTAGGACTTTAATTTTTTTTTTATAAATGTATCTTAAATACATGTATAAAATATTCGAAGGACGTGTCAATCGATAAAGTAGTTTGGCCAATATAAATTAAAAACTGAATTTTATTTTTTTTAAATATTTCGCTAATCGTAAGTATTTAAGGCTTAATATTCAGTAAAATTATATTTGACAATGAGGCAAATAAACGTGCATATTCAGTTTTCATATTCAGCCAGGGGCGATTTTACTATAGCAGACCGGCCAGACCCTTTGGTACAGGGGTTCCTTTCATGATGTAAGTGAGCACTAAGAAAGGATTTTCCGAAAATCGACCCCCAACTGGAAGAAATGGGGAGAATAGTGGGAAACTAATTCTACGCATACGAAGTCGCGGGTCTCTAGTACCATAATTATAATCGTTAGAAAAGCTTTACTGCAATTTACTTTCGAAGAGTGTTGACCGAAAGCGAAATAAAATTTAAGAAAATCACATTCCGTAATACCCGAATAAAATTTAAATTCTTACATTTTTGGTAATTTTTAAAACAAACTTTATTCACAACTTTTGTGAACACCCCTATTTTATTGGGCCTTGAAGTTAGCATAAATATTTCAGCCTAACCCAATAGAAGGCTCACGATTCGCAAGAAAAACACTCGTTTGAGACTTTCTTACGCGCGCTGTGATAAATATACCAACTGATTTGCTTTCTGCTTGCCAATCTCTATGAATACACTACGTGATGTGAATTATTTGGATCGCGATGTCAACTGGTACACTCCACTTACGGACATGCGTATGTACGTAATCAGATCAGCCTGTATGTATGTTCGAGGAATTTGAAATCTTTAGCAGGTTGACAGTATACGTAAGTTTGCCGTGTTACACATTTCCTGATGTCATTTGACTCATGCCACGCGCTGGAAATTTATAACGTTGCAAATTGTAGGATGCTTCAATTTTTGAACCACTTGCTTCTGCTCACGACTTCATGTGTTGAAGATGAGTAATTCAATCATCCTATAGTCTACGTATTAATTTAGGATGTAAACGTTTTACTTGAAAAACATGACCCTCCTCACGCAGTCGGGTAAAAAAGAGACAACATAACGAATGCAATAACTAACCAAAATCCGTAGAGTTGATTTTAAAGCAAACAACATGTATTATTCTTCATAGATTTTGTCGCTCTTCGAATGTTTTGGTATGTCTAAGTAATACTTAATTATTAAGATAGTTTTCTGGGTTAAATGTAAAATTTACGTACGTACGGTCAGCATCAAAAGTAGCTAAGCAGAATAACATGCTCAAAATGATCTAGACACGACGTATTCTCTTGACAATAGAGTCGAGTGCAGATCATTTTGACCTTTTCGGTTGCGTAGTTACTTCTGCTGCTGACTGTACAAGCATTGATAAATAAACAACATATTGGATAGCGAGAATGTTTTCTATCGTTTCAAAATGTATCAATCATCATCATCTTAAATCAATCTTATACATTAAATATGTTGACTTTAGAAAAGCATTATGCATCTTGATTTTGCCCTCCATTCATATTCTACACTTCCATTTTTGGTCATCTTCCACCAACTCATTCAATAACTAGAAAAACCCTCGCACCGAAACCAAGAACAGTTTTTTCTGAGCTAGCTATTACAGCTGTATTTTCAAGATTTCATAAATTATTTGCCGATAATTCACGTGTCGAATGCACCGCGGTGCCGGAATAACTCCACTGCTACCGCATAAAGGCCGTCGGTGCTGACAAAGAGTTGTGATGGATGATGCTGTTATCGGCGTCTGTGGCTTTTCGACAGCTCTACAATGTTGATTTATAATGTAGCCCTTGGAACTAGCTAGATAGCTAAGGATATAGAATTTACTGGGAAACGTTTTCTACTTCATCGGGTTCAGTTAATTCCATGACTATGAATAAACAGTGGTCCCTAAGTTCGTGCTAGAGAAGTAAGGCCTCACGGATAAGCAACGGTTAGTGTAGAACTATTTAAGAAGGATGCACTGAGAAAAACGGGCTACTTACGGTGACCAAATTGTAGTGTACTCGCGCCAGATACTTACCGCGTGCTTTTCACACGTAAATTATAAGAGGCATACTTATAATTAAGCGGCATGCAGTATTTGGCAGTGTGCGGCATACGCGGAATGGAGACGGTTACACACGTAAATAGTGGTCGATTTTTGTACGCATTTTACGTAGCGCGGCTACGGGAATTTTTCTCATTGTGGGATATAAGCTATGAGTATATTATTGAAATTATATGGTGAACTAGGCTATTGATAACACTATGGCGCTTGCCTGGCTAATTCTTATTACTATAGTTGTAATAGCAGACGATGACTCGTCAACTCAATGGAATAGGTTAATATTATAAGTGCGAGTGTTTGTGAGTGTCTTTGTAAGTATGTTTGTTACTCCTTCGCGCTGAAACGAATTATTGGGTTTTGATGAAATCCAATATGAAGATAAATCCCTGAATTAACACATAGACTACCTACCTTTTATCCCGAAAATAAATCATTGTTTCTGTTGGATGGTTAACAAATTGGGAGCTGGGCAATTACTGATTCTTCGTGGACAAAGTTACGGGTAGAATTAATTAATTTAACGCGACAATGTAACACAAATAAACATAGTCCCAAACTAAGTTCTAGACTTGTACCATAGATACTAAACAAGATTAGCTTGTTAATAGTGTTCGGCTGGTTACCGCTATCACACTTGCACTCGCAGCTGACAGTATGTTTGTCACTCGTCATTCAGTGAAAAATGAAGATTGCCGATCACTATTATGACACTGGTAGTATTGTATTTATATTCAGAAAAAAACTATGATAAAGGTGCAATTAACTGGGTTTACAGTCTCGACTTCAGTCAACCGTTAACGTCAGTCAGGATGCGTGGTTGGACTGTAATTCTTCTTTAAAAGAGAGTTTCTTGGCAAACCAGTCCAAATGAGCCCTGGCAAAGGCAATGTATCGAGTCTAATTAGATCTGCTACGCTGCTTTGTTAGTCAAGCCGTCGAATAAGAGCATTGTTGCGTTATAATTACAATAATAAGTGCTTGCTGGCGCTTGCAGTGGAGACCTGGGACCCTGGTCAGCCGATATAAAAAGCTTTATTAAGGCCCTGTCATCAAAGCTCATAGACACATCCGGAGATCCTATAGCTGGTACTTACCTCTCCCAAAGGATTGGGCTAGCTATCCAGAGAGCTAATGCAGCCAGTGTCATAGGGACCATGCTGCGAGCGGACCTGCTAGAGGGGGTGTTCTTTTTATAGTGGTGATTATATTATTTACATCTTTAATATTTGAATAGCTTAGTTTTATTTTAATTTAAACAAGTTTAGTTTTAACTTTTAATTGTATTAAGTTAATAAATGTATATAATTATAGTGCTTACTCAGGTCTGGAATTTATAACTATTAGATAGATAAAAAAGATATATGATTCGAATGACATGTTTTTTTTCTTTGCTTCACGCATCACAAAATAAGTATTATAAAACAGAATTATTTATGTTATTTGTTATTAATTGCTTCATTGCTATGAAAATATTTTTAAACTTAATCAGTACACGAAATAAAATTATTGCCTACAATCCCTTTTATATTCACAGCGCTTGTATCTGATTAAAATGCTTCATAAAAAACATATGTTATGAAACTCTAACTGCACATTGGACCTTATTTGCAACAGCAAAGAGTTTCATCCGCAGCGAATGTCAAAATGCAGATACGATCTTGCATTGCAGATTATACAATCCCGTCTCATCGAGATTTTAAATAAAAATGTGAATAATTTTGAAAGGATTTTTTCGCAATGCCGAAAATTTGTAAAGAGTTAATTTTATAAAGTGTACACGGAAAAATCTGTACAAAAATGTTAAATACGATAAATATCTCTGTATTTCATTTTTCCGATAGCCATTTTTGATTTCTAACGGCGTGGTCGATTAAAAACCATACGAGTGGTTGTATTGAATTCGTATTATATTATAATAAATAAATAGAAAAAATGCCTCTAATTATGCTTTGTTTGAAATTCACATGCAGTGTTAGGAATTTTCCTTGTTCTAGAAATAAATTTGCATATCGAAACTCACCTATCGAGTTAAAACTAAGTGCGTCCTTATTAAGTATAGCGAAGAACCCACTCGTCGGTCCCACTCTGTCGACTTCACCATCAGATCAACTCTTAGATACCTACCATAATTTTGCATTTGCCATGAAAGCCTTTCAGGTAAGTAAACCTTTCAGGTAATTTTTACATGCCATCGTATAGAGCCCAATAGGTTAGGTTAGGTTTGTTTTATAACAATTCTAAGTAGTTCACAGTTATAGAAAAAATGCCTTTATGGCAAATGAATATTATAGCAAGTGATACAATTATGGCAATCGAAATTCGGCCAAACGATAAAAAACCCGTACAAAGTAATTATTATTAATTAATTATTAATTATTATTATATCAATTGATTAATATGAAGCTAAATAAAAATTTGTCTAAAATTAAAAATTTAGAAAACCCATAATTTAAAATAGTGGTGGCGCTTCTAAATTTTTGATATACTTAAATCCCGGTTTAGTAAGAATGACTAGGTTCTAAAGGTCTAAAGCGGAACGAACCCTTCCATACTTCGTTGATTTCGATCTCTACGCTCTACGCGGATTGCGTACACTGCTACAATGCGTGTATTGACGCCCCGGGAGGAAACCGATGAATACCCGATGTATTTAAACTCACTTTGGATTTATTGCTGATACGGTGACATATTGATTTCGGTGAACATTGAATTTGCATGACGAATGGTGGAGACGCGAGGATATTTTTTTAATTTTAACGAAATCAGAAGGCTGTCATGAGCTTAACATTGAATTTGCATGACGAATGGTGGAGACGCGAGGATATTTTTTTAATTTTAACGAAATCCGATGGCTCTCTTGAGCTTAACGTGTATCTTTCTTAGGCATCGTGGTTTTCAAATAGATAGATCGAATTAGACATTGTTTTTTATAGAAAGTAAGTGTATTAAAAGTGGTTCTTAGCTAGGTTTAATGAAATTTGGTTTAGCCATGTTAGAGACATCAACTTTCAAAGTAGGGTTGCAATCGCAATTAAGAATGTCGGGTGTTTTTACTCATGCCTAATAAATAGTTATATTTTTATAATACTTTGACATTTAAAAAAAATATTAAACGGTATGTGAGACCCCTAAACATTTGCACTATTAAAACTACAAACTCAAAACTGCAATCTAACAATGCAAATGTGTTGCCAGCCCTGGAGACTATGACGCAATATTTAAAACATACAAACACACATTTATTTTTATAGTTCGTTCGTTCAAATAGTTTGCATGCTTTGATGTGCTGCCAAAATTGGTACAGTCACCAGCAATAATAATATGATCCATACCTCTAGTAATAAAGAGCTCTTATACCTCTAGTTATAAAGACGTGACAGACATTTTTACGCCCAATGTTGGATAATATATTATTGCTTGTGACTGTACAAAGCAGCCGCAGCGGCACGCACAAAGTGGTGTCAAATTTCAACTGATGTCTTATACTCACACCGGAATGGTAGGTTAAATGGTAAGATGGTGGTAGCGTTCGTACCACTAAAATAAAATACATTTTATGTGTTGTAATTTTTATCATGACTGTATTTCGTATTCATTTCAATTCTATAATTTGTATTTTGTGCTTTACATATTTGAAATATTTTAAAAATGATATTTTACAGTTTAAAATCTTAAGTAGTAGGTAGGTATTTACCCAACCCTGGCTTAGTACTGTGTACGTAATCTCATTTAAACTCTCAAGTATACAACCTCAATCTCACCCTCGTTACGCTATAATGGAGTGTGTACAAACTCCGGGCGAAGTGAGAACTTAGACCTGATCTAATCGAGATCCATTGAATATAACCAGAGTTGCTCGACTAGTTTGCTGATGGGTCCTTTAAACTTGGATTTTGATAGTTAAGTGAGTGGTAACTTCGTCACAGGATAAATACTTATGAAACACTTAAAAAAATCTTTTTTTTTAATCCTTGACAAAATAGTTATTTATGTAACTGGTTCATAATGAAGCCTCTTAAGGTACGAGAGCCGAGGTTAGAGCGCGAGCTTGCGAGCGCTCTAAATACAGGCACGAGTACCTTAAGAGCTAATTGTGAACCGTTGCATACATAACTTTTTCTACACGCTTAAAATGATAATAATAAAAATGAACAATCGCTAAATTTTCTCGTATACTTTTACTCGATTTTTCTGCTAACAAATTACTTATCATCAAAGAAATTTTCACTATTCCGATGCGCATTTATAGTTTGTGAATTTTATTGAAAAATGTTAACAAATTTCACGCGTATTTTAATATTTACTAAAAACAGTTCTATCAATTTATCATAAACAAGTTGGAATGCCAAACGAAACGCCATTTTGTTGATATCCATATTGAACGTAACCATGGTAACCAAATAACAAATCGATGGATATTAACCATCTATTTTTAGTAATTGAATAAAAATGTTATTTTAAACACATATTTAGTCTCAAAGTTAATTTTATTTTTAATATACTTAATTTTAATTGGTGTTAAAATGTTTTTAACGGTTTATATAAATTATTAGGATGTCAAGTGTTAACTAAACGCCAAGATTGATATCCGGAATGACCGTTACCATGGTAATAACAATGCTATAATAAATTATAGCACTGTTATTACCATGGCAACGCTAATTATAGAATTGTTTTTACTCTTCGGTTACGCTATAGGTGGTATTCTGACACCATTAACGATATCAAAATTAGCGGTTTATAGTACGCGAGTAGAAAAAAGAGTTTATAGTCGGTGATCGAATTCGATATCAAAATCTGACAGTTCCCATTTTGATTATTAAGTTATTATAACATTATTTTATAAAAACATGAATTAGAACTCTTGTAGCCAGTAATATTACTTAGGGCAATATTGATTAAGATTAAGAGCACCTCGCACCAATATACAACAAATTATTAAAAATTCTGGGGTCCTAGTGAAAAAGGATACAAGACGACTTAACTCGTAATAAAAAAGGGTATATACATGAACGGAGTATACCAGACTTAAACCCTTTTTCACTTGATCTTCATAAGACTTATACCCTTTTTCACTAGGACCCCTCTTCATTTTACTTTCACTAAGGACTAAATACGCTGGCAACTCTTTCATCAACAGAGCTTGTAAACTTAATAACGACCGATTTTATGAAAACTGTTTTTAGTCTTAATGAGAATTTAAACTTTGTACCCACGTGTTAATTGAACTTTTTAGGGCCACTTGCACCACTAATTTGACACTGGGCTAATCCACTAATTCAAGTTAGTAAACGTCAGATTCAAATACGAAAACTGTCATTTTAACTCGAGTTAGTGTCTTAACCCAGTTTTAAATTTTTGGCCCTAACTTGTGGCAAGTTTAGTGGTTGATGTTATAATAGGTATCGTTTCAAGCTATTCGTTTTTATTAAATTAATACAATTAAAAGTTAAAACTAAACTTATTTAAATTAAAATAAAACTAAGCTACTCAAATGTTAAAGATGTAAATAATAATCACCACTATAAAAAGAAAACCCCCTCTAGTTAAACATAAATTAGTTAAATTGCACAGACCTTACTATAGACAGGAAAAGAAAATCATAGAATCGAGAGGCAGATAGCAGCTACCAAAGGAAAACAAGAGCTATCCACACACACACATACGAATACGCACATTAAAATTAATGCCCCTCTTTTTTATCGAGACTTAAAACCTATTTAGGAAAATACCAATATTACAAGAATCATGGAAAATTCCTCATATCAAATCCACGGTTTACTATCAATACCAAGTCATCGAGAGAAATCAATTTAGATAGCTTTCCACTCAGTATGCGAAGACGCGGCGTGAGATGGAATGTAAATTTGCCGATAGCTTTATACCTTTAACGAGGGGTTTAACGTCTATTCGATTTGGTAACGTTTAAATCAAGGTAGAGGCGACATCGAATAGAAAAGTTGACGTAAATGAGAAAGTTTTAAATTGCATGTGAGTAGCAATAAATAATTACCTACTATAGAACAGGGGGGTTAATTATTATGGCATAGCTTTGCAGTTCAGTTTTCGTTGACAGAAAAGGACAGGGAAAAGGACGGATATAACTGCTATAGTTTCGACATTTACGCTCGCCGTAAAATGGACTGCATAGCTATGCCATAATAACCCCCAGAACTGTGGTCCTAAACCTAGATTCTTAACGCTAACGTAAACAATTTTCGAAAACCGTTAAAATGTATATGAATTGAAATTAGCACTCGACGCGACCGTCCGGCGTTCGTTAGCTTAGGTCAATCTTATACATGTTCGATCTACAACGTGCGGAGAAATCGTGTAATATACGCACAAAAAAAAGTAATTAAGAACCTTCTCCTCTTTTGAAGTCGGTTAAAAAATTTACAGTTCTCGAGAAAATAGGGATTTATGATTTCTAAGTGGACAGAGTCGCTAGGAAACCCTAGTATTGAATAAAATCAAGTCTTTATCCTCCCGTTTGTGACATGGTAACTATTTAAAAAAGAAAAGATAAGAACTCAATTAGAGGAAAAAAATACTTTTGAAGGTACACAGGTTTATAATAAATTACCGTCTGATTATAAAAGTTCATTTAATGATTTAAAACTAAATTATAACAGCATATTTAAAATAGCTAATAACATAACTACCTTCCTACAACATTAAATTCAATAAGTGTCAAAAATTAAAATAATTGGAACGCACGTTTAAGTTTATATACTTAAAATAATGTGTTCTCATTGTAAGCGACTTATTTCATTTTTTTGAGAATATCTTTAAACCTTAAAAATAAAATGATGGCCGTTTTGATAATACAAAGATAACAGATTATCTATAAGAGGATAACGTTTTATTTTCGTAACAATACCAAAGAACGCCATTTTCTTTGTTAAGACGCAGAACAAAATCTGAAGCAGAAAAAAATGGAATGTGTAAGGAGCTTATCCTTAAAAAATCTTTCAAAATAATATAGATCTTTGTTGATTTTCACAATGGCGACCGGCTTATTCGGTTTACTCAAGGCTTATAATGTTTTGCTCTCATATGGGTACTTTCGATTTTATTCGTTTAACCACCTAGGAGCCGAGACAAGATGCAGAAGAAAGTAAGCGATTTTCGTAAAGTGTCAAAATGTAGAAACGGTCGACGTAATTGATCCTATATAAATTAACATTTTGTCATTTCTTACAAAATTGCTAACGTTAGCGTTAGGTATGCACCTTATTTTTTATGGGTGATATTTGAACGCACATCAAAAAACTTGATAATGTTCATCAAAAGCGTAGTTTGGTGCTCATTTTGCGTTTTGCTGTGCAGTTCAGTATTTTGCGCAATTAAATACTTATCTTTTTTTATTTACCTTCTCTGCGGTGCGGGCCTATTATGGTCATGTTTATCTATGTGAATAGAGTGGGATAAAATATTTGTCACTTTTTGACCATGTGCGAGAGTGATGGGTGCTTTATCCACCGCAATAAATCCGACCATAGTACAGGGTAGTGATTCTCTCAAAAGCACAGGTGAGCGAATGCACGAGTGAAGTCCAACCGGCGAGTTTAAGTAGTCCCGTCAGATCGAGCAAAACACGTTTTAGCGCGTGCATTCTCAATTAGGCAGCCTTATTATAATACACGCGCTGAAATGTGTTTTGTTCGCTTTGACGGGACTACTTAAATTCGCCGCTTGGACATTCACTCCTGCGTTCGCTCACCTTTGCTTGTGAAAGAATCACTACCCAGAGGCAATAATAATATGGCTGCGTTTATCGCGTGACAAAGTTCGGATGGCATCCGTCACCTTCTGACACGTAAGTACGAGAGTGACGGATGCTTTATCGCCATTTGACACGCGATAAACGCAGCCATATTAGGCCCCTAGGTTCTATACCGAACGATAAATACACCATAGCACTTTTAAATAATAGAAACGATTGACTCAGTTTTTTACCGTGTAATTTAAAGAGTTTGATAACCGCCCCTTGTTGGCAACCCGCTGTACATTACCTACACCTAATTGGCCACTAGACTAACCAGGCGGCAATTTAAAATGTAAATTTGTAACTACCGCTCTAACCCAGTAATGAATCATTAGGCAAGGAGCCATACATTTACATCCGACGCCGAGTACGGCAGTTCAACCTCATTTCTAACGGGACTTTAAAATATCAAGTAAAAAGGCGCGGGTTATTCATTTGGACGGTGTCCAGTTACTGGAGTTCTATATAAAGTGACTTTGACAAATGTTAATAAGTGACTTTGACAAATGTTACCATAATTAGCGAAAGGAAATGTCGAAATCTGAATTTTAAATTCGAATTGTTTAAATTCAGAATTTAGACAGTACAGTCAACGTCAAAAGTAAGTGATCAAAATCAACATTTCAAAACATGTTCTAGCATGACGCCCCAGATATAACAGATTATACTAAAGTGTCATTTTCAACTGAATATTTAATTAGTCAAAAGAAAATGATTATAAAGGATGTCATAACTGTCTCTTTATAGAAAATTTCAATAAAGAATGATGAAATAAAAAAAATACCCAAGTGTCAAGTGTCAAACAAGAGAACGTCAAGATTTCAAAATCTCCAAATGATTAGGGTAATCACGGCAGTTAAAAAGGATTTATTTAAAATGTTGCAAAAAAAAACAAAGCGAAGTAATAGGAACTTATTTCAACCCTTGACGGAAATGAGAGGTGTAATAGTTGCTTCGCGTGTTTGTCAAACGAATATAACCGACATTAACCGAACGTCTGACTTGTATTCCGAGGTGGTCTCGAGAGGTCAAAAAGACCCAAAAATTCATATTCACTTACATATGATAGTTTGGCAGTATTACTGACTATTGCTATATTAGAGAATCAGTTTAATTTGAAACGCTTAGTAATGACTTTAACTGTTTGAATGGCATGTCACTTACTTATGACACATTACGAGTTAATTTACTTATGCTAAACTACAATAATCAGTGACATCTGACTTAATTTATTGTATACACTATTTTGAGACCCTATTTTATCAGTTTCTTTTGCTGTTGACTGTACCACTTTAGAAAAATGGTTATTTCGCTATGAAACTATTTTGGTTAACTACAAGGCCTCTATTCTAGTCGGTAAAAACCATAGCGTCTTTGGCCTGTAATGGTATTATTTTTAATTCAGCCGCCATTACTGTCAAGTGAATAAGAGCTATCAAAACATTGACTATACGATAACAAGTCAAAGACGATATGGTTTTTACCTAGATAGAATTTCGGCTCTCTTTTACTTAATTTGTCATGTTACTTTTATTTGTTTCCCTAGTAATACATAAATAATCAGTCGTGTACATTAAAATGTAAAAAAGTAAAGTTGACACTCGATAACGTAATGTCACCACTGTTCGGCACTTTAAGCTGACATGCACCAATGATCGACACTTAACTCTTATTTCAAAGATCACACGGTCATAAAATGAGTGTTACAAATAAAATTAATGTAATGAATAACCCTTATCTTCTGTGAAATAAGAATCAGTGTCGATCATTGGTCCTTGTCGATTACTGGTTCCATTACGTTACCATATCGTCGTATGTCTTTTTCAGAAACTACGCTTTTCTTCTTCAGCGTCTTAAAAATCCCTTTGTTAGCTATCTTTTCCGTCCACCTAATCCTTTCCATTCTTTGCCAAAACTTTAATTAACCGTTATTTAACTTTTCTAGGTGTTAATTAATGCTTTTTTAGCCATGGCTTTCCTCTATATAACTTCTGCGGTGCACCTGGAGGCATTAGTATAGTATCAAACCTATGTAATGGTTTCCTCAGTCCACAAATTCCACTATTTATTTGTTTACTTACACGTTGACTAAACCATACAACGTCAATTTGTATGGCGGCGTGCGCAGTCGTGGGTTAAAATGACTTTTATTCAACTTCGACACCATTTAACTGAATTAAAATTCACATCATTAAAACTGCAAGTCTAACGTCAGTGTCATTTGAAATGGACAAAGAAACAAATTGTTTGACACATAACTTCAAATTTTCGTCGAGCGTGGTTTTATTTATAAATAGGTACGCGTAAATAATAGTTATTTCATCTTAAACCTCATAGGTATACAAAATTAATGATCAAGTGTATAAATTATTCATTAGTTCCACTTGATCTTAGAAACTACGTGATTATGGAGTCATAATGGAAAAGTTTTTTTTTACGTCTATACCCATTTCAATTGACAACTACTTTCAAAGTCATAGTCATAATCATTTATTGCATTATGTGTTTAAAAGTGGTCTACTAAATGACATAACATTAATTTACATAATTACTTAAACTTATCCCTTACATTTCAAAAAGTCATTCATAATTTAAAAACTATTTACCAACTGTCAAAAAATCCTTCAACTTATTGTAAAATATATTTGTATAAATTTTAATGTCGATATTATTATTTAATTTTGTACCGACGCGACATGTGGTGGGTCCCTGAACTGTCTATTTTGATGTTAGTGAATGAACTTACAAGCTTAGTCTTTAGTTTGATTTGGTTCTTTCTTGTACAATTGTCCTTATTTTTCACCCGAATTGTGAGCGAACCTTAAACTTATCACTTTAAAGTTGAACTGAAATGTAACGTCATGAATATGGAGAATTCTAAATCTGAAGATAAATTATGAGTTTGGTGCCGGCGAGGTTGCCAAGTCGTTATTTAAGTCCGGTGGGTATTCTGAGGAATGAGAGGTAACTCGGACGGTTTCACTTGATTTTATTTTAGTTTAGATACTTGTCGGTTATTTTATCAGTGTATGTACGTACAGTCGAGTTTATAAATATGTGTACATTTTAATATCTTGTCTATTTAATATCATGTTTAAGCTGCTCTATATGTATTGTCACAGCGATTAAACTGAAAAGGTAGGTACTAAAGTGTACAGTCAAGGTCACCAATATGTATACACCACAAAGTCTCATAAATATGTTCACAGACCTTATTACTATGGCCATAAGGTCTATCTGTACATATTTTTGCAACTTTGTGCGGATATTTATTTTTAACCTTGACTGTACGTACTTTATGAACTTAAACGTAGTTAAAATTTTGAAAGTCAATTGTGAACCAGTCGATGTACGTTATTAGAACAGGCTAGTGTACATGTAATTAATAGTATACATATAATGGAAACATGGTTACAATGCGTAATTATAGCTCTATCTATTCTAATTACTTCTAAAATGAAAAATAAATACAAGAATAAGTTTCCGTCAAAAATAGTGGAACAAGCTTTTGTTGATGAATGTTTTTTTTTTTATAAAGTTATCATTAACTGCTTGTTAAGATAAAAGAGTCCCAATACGGTTGGTCTACATTAAGTATAGCGGAGATCATGTCGACTTCTTAGACCAGCTGCTTTTTAGACGAACTAATACTAACCGTGACCGTGACCGTGTGAGACCGTGTGGTGCCGGGTTTTTGAATGTTCCCACTCCATGTCTTCCCGTGGATGTCGTAAGAGACGACTAAGGGACTAAAGGCTGTGTAGTGCTGTTAGGCGATGGGTTTGCAACCTGTCACTAATACACTGGATAACATCTTAGCCCGGTTGTGCAAAATGTGGTCACAGAATTATCAACAAGTTTTTGGAGTTGTTGGTGAGTCTGTGGCTCTGCCTACCCCACTCTGGGAATGAAGGCGTGAGTTTATGTATGTATGTATGATACTAACCCTTTCTGTTTTACAGGGCCTCTATTCAACACGGTAAAACCAATACCGTTTTTGATCTGTTATCGTATTGTCACCGTTTTGTTAGCTCTTATTTACTTGACAGTAATGGCGTCTGATGTCATAACAATACCATAACAGGTCAGGTTTTTACCGCCGGGAATAGAGGCGCTGGCATATGTATTCCCGGCTTAAGTCATTTCAATATCGTAGTAGCCCTGATCAAAGTATTGGGTCCTTACCTATGAAATTGGCGTTATTTTTACGTGTTTTATTTCGTGCGGAATTTATTCATTTCAATTTTAACTTTCAAAATATTTTTAAATTTCATTAATACAGTATGTTACAAAGGTTATAGATACAAATAATATGGTTCAATTTCTTACTTAGTGTTTAAAATTAAAGTGTGAACTCAACTCTTTTCATGTGCTGTGAGTTCAAGTGTTTCAATTACGCATAGTTTTATGAAGCTAACTATTTTTAAGTAATTAAGATATGTATAATATAGCTTAGAAGTGTTCAATATTCCTAACAGAATTTTGTTTGGTTTGCATTTGACGTTACTAAATAATCCGCAAAATTAAATGTATGAAAACCTCCGTTTTCATAAAATTCTCCATATAAAACGCCAATTTCATAGGTAAGGACCTAATACTTCAATCGATCGTCTACATACCCCCTTAAGTCCGGAAGTGCTAGAGAATGGAAACGTCCGAATATCCACCACGTAATGGAAGCTCGGATTTTACTTAACCGGTCTAGCGCAAGTGTTCAGAGAATAAAGTTCCTCCTACATTTATTTCTACTTGGATAGATTTTTATTGTGCGTTACTTTTTACTGTTACTAGTTTTATGTTAGAAAGAACTTAAGTTTAACCTTTATTAAAAAGTTTTTTATATGCGTGTGTTTTTAAAATAAAAATGATAAATATGCCAATAAAAGGTAAACGTGATTTTTTAAGTAAATTGAGTATTTTTTTATTAAATCTGTGTTATCTGAAAACTGTGCAAGGCGTGTAGGTACAGTTAACCAATTTAGATCATAGGTCACTATAGAACAGTGTCAGAGAGACCGTCATGATTCAAATCGTAAGAGATTGAATTAAAACGTCACTTTGACTTTAATAGTTGGAATGTGAATAAAAATAATTAGAAATAGAAATAGACTCAGTTTGCAGTCCCAAGTTCGATCAGGCGAAAAATCCCAAAATCTTAAGAGAAACTAAAATTATGTGCTTATCAACTACTAGCTTTTGCCCGCGACTCCGTCCATAAAAAATCACCGTGTATACCGTTTAGGAGTTCCGGTACCATCTGTGGTTTTCATCATCAGTTTCACTTTACCAAATAGTGCTTTCCAATAGCAAATATACGAGTTACAATGAAAAATACCAAAATCGCTATAGGTGTGCCTATAGATTTTGAAGAGTTCCGTCGATTCTTCATGGACTCCATCATCAAATCTTCATTTTGATAAAAATGGGACCAAACGGGAAGCACTAGCTTTCAAATAAAAAAAGAATCATCAAAATCGGTTCACCCAGTCGAAAATTCTGTGGTAACAAATATTAAAAAAAAAACAGTTGAATTGAGAACCTCCTCTTTTTTTTGAAGTCGGCTAAAAATACGATAAACTAATAATTTAATCATTATGGCACCCTAAACCCTAAACACTTTTCGACTTTTAATGTTGACTTCATGACAGCTTTTTCCTTATCACCAACATTGCAAACTGTTTATTATTAGCTAACTAAGCACATATTTCCGTGACGTTCATGGTCGGGTTAATTCCGCGGCCTTCGCGTGATGCTCCAACCACGGGAAAACAAATTGCAAGTTCAGATCAATTTAGTTAACAAGGTTTTAAGTTTAGACGTAGCCTAGGTTATAATAAGGGTAATTTTATGTAATAATAGTTATGAAAAACGGTAAGAAGTATAATTAATTGTAAGTTTTTTAATACTGGCTTGCATGTTCTGATTTAATCGTTTATTATACTTAATAACTGTATTTAATTTAAAATCAATGTACTCAGTAACACTCGCGACGCTAAGACAAATCTACCAAAAAGCTTGTTTGTCAAAATCAGGCCATCTGTTCAGCCTTCGTTACTAGGATATAAAAAAAGCCGGCCAAGTGAGAGTCGGACTCGCGCACGAAGGGTTCCATACCCTTATCTATAAAAAATCACGTTTGTTGTATGGGAGCCATTAAATATTTATTTTATTTTAATTTAATTATTTATTTTATACAACTTAATATTCTGTGAATATTTCAAGCGTCTACCCGTTGCCGTTATTAACATCGAGCAAAAAATGGCAAAAAAAATCACGTTTGTTGTATGGAAGCCCCCCTTAAATATTTATTTTAGTATTTGTTGTTATAGCGGCAACAGAAATACATCATCTGTGAAAATTTCAACTGCCTAGCTATCACGGTTCATGAGATACAGCCTGGTGACAGACAGACAGACGGACAGTGGATTCTTAGCAATAGGGTCCCTTGTTTACCCTTTAGGTACGGAACCCTAAAAAGCATACAAACATAACTCAGGCTCAAAACCATGTCGCATTTGACAAAATATTGTTTTTAACTCGGCCGCCATTACTGTCAAGTAAATAAGAGGCGCCAGAACGTTGACAATACGATAACATGTCAAAGGTAATATAGTTTTGCAGATTAGAATAGAGGCCCAGATAAAAAACATTACCCTACATCAGGTTAAAACGGGTTACCTCTCAAGTCCAAATTGTTGCATTCAACAAATTTTTCACTTAAGTTGGAAAATATTGTTGGTGAAACTGCAAAAACGTGTTAGTAAATCTTTTAATGTGGACCAGAATGCACCTTTTACCAAGATGTTAAGGTTCATTTTGCTCTATTATAAATTGGTTGGTTACGCGGTTTTGCAGTATCACCGAGGATATTTCTTTTTAAACCTTATGGAAGCATTTTTTTAATCAAAAGAGTCAATGAGCTCAAAAAAAACGCCGTCCTAAGTTATGAAAATCTCGCTAATGAAACCGTTAGAAAACGAATCTTGAGACTAATAGGGATTATTTTGATTTTTTAAATCGCATTTCTTAACAAAATATGAAAATACCGTAAAAATAGATATCAAAGTGAAGTTAGAATTAAAATCGGCCATGAACTACGGATTACACAAGCATTTTAAACTGCTTATTACCTAGAAAGCGATTAGACAGAGAGATGTGCACTGTGACGTTATGTAACAGGTCGGCCATATAAACTCCATGTTAAATTCTGTTTTGCTAGAAATAGATAGGAACAAATCTTTGTTGGTATCTTGGTTGTTTTTATAGCTATTCAAAACATTTTTTTTTTTAACTCTTTGTAACTTGAATCAGCTTTTATTGCAGCTGTGAAAAAAGTCATGAATATTCCCTATTATTAGTGTAGGAAGATGTCACCAATGATGGACACTTTTAACTGACAGGCACCAGTAATGGACACTTCACTCTTAATTCGAATTCCATACGGTCCTAAATTTATTATTGCAAAACAAATGAATAACCCTTATCTTCTGTAAAATAAGAATCAAGTGTCCATCATTGGTTCTTGTCCATTACTGGTTCCACCACCTTAGTGTAAAATAAGAAATAAACCTAAAGCAAAATTAAAATAATTAAGTCAAGGCGTTTGCCCTCTGGCGACGGCAATCCTCAAACTACCAAGGTCACTCTTTAACCTCTAAATTGGGCTTTTGTCCATTCGTCTGAGTTTTCCTTTGAAGATCTACAGTTGGTTTTAATTTCGGTATTTTGCGAGTTCGCAAAGAGTTTGGCTACGTTTTTGGAAAAGTTTATAAAGTAAATGACCTTTGGTTATTTCGTTTGCGTTAAGTTTGTGTGGTTATTTTAGGTTTTATTGTGTTTTTTAGGGTTCCGTTAACAAAAGGTAGCCGAACGGGACCCTATTAATATGCCTCCGCTGTCCGTTCGTCCGTCCGTCTTAACTATAAAGAGCTGTATCTTTTGAACCGCAATAGTTTTTTTTATGTCATAGAGAAGGCAAACGAGCACACATTCCACCTGATGGTAAGTGGAGACTGTGATCCATAGACATTCTCATTCACAAGACTGCAATCCTAAGACTGCAAATGCGTTGCCAACCCTGAGGACTAAGATGGAATGCCTCTATGCTAGTCAGTCACCGGCTGTCTTATCCCCAAACCGGAACACAACAATGCGAACACTGCTGTTTGGCGGTAGGTTAATGGATAAGATGGTGATAGCGATCCGGACGGATACTGCACAAGGTTTCGGAGCAAAAAATTTTTGCGACGGAGTTAGTAACATAAAAAATAACAAGCAAGTGAAAAAATTAAGTGCGGCCCCAACCCCACACAAGAAATGTTTCTTTTTCAACGTATTTTTATTTTTGTTGTAACTTAAAAATGGTAAAACATGCATGCGCCAAAATTAGTATGATTATAGTACAAACGCTGAAAAAAAGCAATAAATACTAAAATTTGGTCAAGCGTGATTGGGCTCGCGCTGATTCGATTCGAAATACAATTCAAATCGTAATATGTGGCGTTATCTATGAAATGGGACTTTATTTTCGATGGCGCTTACGCCATTATTAACGATGCTCCGATATTAATACAACGTCGCGTGACGCAGTGCGGCGTAAGCGCCATCGACAATAAGGTCCCTTTTCAAAGATAACGCCACATATAATAATACCTACTGTCGGTACGGAACTCTCGGTGGGCGAGTCCGACTCACGCTTGACCAGTTTTTTTTCATTGCACAAAAGTACCTAGGCCAAATGCGAATCGTGCTATATCGGAGAAACGTTAAAAAACGAAACGTTTCCGGTCAAATGAAATTCGATGAAAAAAAATCGCGATTGCAATAGGTTACCATACATAGACCTTATTATCAGTGCTAAAGGGGTGTATAGATATTTTTGACGCTTTGGGAACGTTCCTACTACGTTGAAAAACATGTGGCAAAATTTAAATTTCAGATCAGCTTTTAACATCGTAAAGTTATTCAATGTCAATTACTTGTATTACAAAGATAGTCAAAATTAATATGACTTCATAACTTCGAAACTTAATCGTATAAAAATGTAAAAACTTTGAAAATTTGTTTACGTATTTAGGCGTCAACAAAAGCTTTCAAACTGTAAAACTTATTAATACGATTTCACGTTATGTCGGGCCTACTTTTAAATTGCCTTTATTATTTTTGACACTTCTAACTTTATAAGTAACTTTTAATGTTTTACCTAGTTGTTAGTTGGTGACTTTATGTTAGGTCAAATAAGTTAGTCTTACATAATTTCTAAGGCAAATGGTATTTAAGTTTTGAACTTACATAAGATTTGTATTTATACTTGTACATACTTCGAAAACTTGAAACTTCGATTACTAATAGGTACCAGTGGGCTTAGCATGCGAGGCGAGGAGAATACGTCAAACCTCGTCAAACGCGATTTAGTGTCAAATATGTCTATTCCATATTGTAACGTAAGGGTCAACATTTAAGGTTTTAAATGTATTTAGTGTGAATTGAGTCCTTTTATAACTAAGCATTTTAAAGTGTGACGTTATGTCATATTATTTACTTATTTTCATATGAATGACGTAAAATATGACAGTAAATCTCGCGTAGCATACTAGGCCCCCTGAGGCTGTGTTGAACTGCTTAATATTTTGCTAAAAGTTCCAGTCAGTAAAACGGTTTTAAGGGCTCTGTGCAAAAAAATAAAAACGGAACCCTTATAGGATCACTCGTGCGTCTGTCTGTCTGTCCGTCTGTCACAGCCAATTTGCTCCGAAACTACTGGACCGATTGAGTTGAAATTTGGTAAACATATGTAAATTGATGACTCAAACACAGATGTGCAAAGTATTTATTTTTTAAGTAAGTGTAATTTTCAGGGGACAAATTAGGAAATATATAAAAAAAGTTTTGCAAACCTTACTGTGTCATATTAATATCAAATGAAAGGGCTTATTATGAGGATCTCAAATATATTTCATTCATACATAATCATCATCATCATCATCATCATCATCATCATCATCATCATTAGATCCAAACGACTTCCACTGCAGGACATAGGCCTCCCCCATCGGATCGCCACAACGACCGGTCACGTGTTACCTGCATCCACCGGGTTCCCGCAACCTTCACGAGGTCGTCGGACCATCTCGTGGGAGGTCTACGCACGCTGCGTCTTCCGAAACGTGGTCGCCATTTAAGAAGCTTGTGGCCCCATAATACATAATCCATAAATAACCGTAACGATGGTTAGGAAAATAAGGCATAGGATTACTGTGATTTATATTAAAATAACTTAATTGGTATTTCCCATAGAAATTAATAAATTATAACTAATTATACAATACTAATTTTTATCCGTGATCTTTATCCCTATTTCCTCGGTAACTGTACCTTATTTTTCATAATTAAAATTACCATTTGTTTTCGGATTGTAAATTGTCTTTATATAATTCCATATCGATTATTTAAAAAATATTAACAAAAAAGAAACAAACAAATAGAAACATTTCATAGCTTGATACAGACGATACTTTTTATCCTGTTTTTTTTTACAGATTCTACGGGAAAGCGATAAACGACTTTTTAAAAGTTTAAATAAAAATACAAAAAATCTCTCGTTTTGGCACTCACAACATGTAAAAACGAAATACCGCTTCATGTTTCCTATTGTAACCTCACGAACAAAGGAAGATATATTCCCTCCATGGCTAAGACTCCTGGCAACGGCACCGTACTGGGCGGTACTTAGTAAGACTGGGGTATGCAATGATATGATTTAGTTATTTTACTGGAAATAATGGTTATTTTAATTTCTCTTACATTCTCCTATCAAAGTGGTGAATATTAACAAAATATAAAGGGTTAGGGCGCATAACGTCCCACTCGCAAAACGTCCCTCCAGCAAAATTACGTCCCATTCGCAAAACATCTTCTCTGCAAATGGTCCCTTATATAAAATACCCCATTCGCAAAATATCCCTTTCTTAAAAGGTCCCACCCCTTTCGCAAAACCCTATTGCATAACGCCCCTATCGCAAAACGTCCCGTCTGCGAAATGACCCATTCGCAAAATGTCCCGTCTGGAAAAAGCTTTTTTAAGTAGAGTCTTCTCATGGAAAGGAACGTTTTGCGAACGGGTCATTTTGCGAAAGGGACGTTTTGCGAACGGGACTTTATTTATGTGAAGGGACGTTTTGCGAACGGGACCTTTTGCAGAAGGGTCATTTTGCGTAAGGGACATTTAGGAAAGGGACATTTCGCGAAAGGGACGAAGGGACATTCTGCGAGTGGGACGTTATGCGCCCTAACCAATATAAAGTATGACCCAAAGAGTGGTCCCTTGTAAAATAACAAACACTTTTGATTCTATCAAATAGTTTACATAAAAAAATGAAACTTTATGCTATAAAACATTTTATAATGAAACTTAAGTGGCCGATGTCTTTGTTAAGGAGATTATTTTTTATTTAAACTAAGCCACTTTATATGGATTTGATATTTTACCAGCCCCCCCCCCCCATAAATTAAATCATTTCAATAGTTCAAAGTGGGACATTCAAATTCTCAAAACATTAACTTATAATAACTATTACTTAGTAACATAGTTATTTTGTTATAATTATAACACTTAAAGAGTACCTACAGAGTTTGTTGAACAAAGTCAAAAAACCTAATAATGTTATAGTGTTTTCAAATCACGACGGCGCGCCCCTCCACTCACATTGACGTTGAATAGTTTGAAGGATTTAAGATTATTCTAGACTTATTTCGTTAACTTTATGTAGAAATTAAGTTGTTTGTCGTGTATGAACCAGCTTTACCAAATGTTTCTCTCAAATATACCTATTACTTAATGATTTTTTTTATATTAAAATGTTTCGCAATAACTGTTTCATCAAAGCGTAATCAAAACCTTGTAACGGCTTATTTATAGCACATTTTGTCAAAATGACTTAAATTTAACAAGATCATCACATGATTTGTTTTTGAAGTATCAAAATTAGACGTGGGCTTTACAAAGTTATAGTTTTTAGGAGATCTATCCCCCAATTGAATTTTAATAAACAACACATTGTACAAAATGGTTCATTCCAATTACACTTGTATTCCTGTATAACCCTTACCCTTTCCTATATGTAAACAACCACGAAACTCATACTAGAAGGTCTTCGTTATTTTCCATTAATTTTATTATACCAGCGATTAAATTGCCCGTGTTACGACTGCGAAATGTAAATGTAACGATGTTTTATAGCCCACATAAGGTTCCGAAGATGTGTAAATACCACTTATATCAAAACGATGTAACTCAACTGAATACTAAAAGAACTTACGACGTTTTCATCTCGAACGAATAAACGCCTTCAGATGTCTTAAATGAAGTAAGTTTGTATAAATTTCTAAGGAGATACGCTGTTTTGCTTTTAAGACAGTACAGTCGAGGAGTGCTTTTAATAAAGTAAGAATGCGTTATTAATGCTACTGGGGAACAAATAAACATTTACGAGTTACTGCTATTTGGAGATTAAATCTGTACAATGCGGAGTTTCTTTGGCAGCTTTCTTCTAATGTAGGCAACAGATGTTGAAGATCATAGCGCCGCAGTAATTGAGATATATAAAAAGGAAAATACTTTTTCTCTCAGCACTTCAAAAAGGCAATGTTAAAAGACAATAGACAAATTTCGATTTTGCTGCAAGCGAAATACAGTGAGAAAAACTTGAATTTGCTGCAAGCGTGAGACAAAGTAACATTAAAAAAAACCGGACAAGGCGAGTCGGACTCGCCCACCGAGGGTTCCGCACATGACACGGTCAACTCAATTCAAAATTTGCACCGCCGCCGTTCCTTGCATAAAGACCCTGTTTTTTTATGATTTAACTAAAAATGTACAGATTTCAAAAATTTTTCCTATACTTGTAGTAAAAGACGGTGTTACTTGCCAAATTTCATAGTTCTAGGTCAATGGGAAATACCCTATACATTTTGATTCCCTCGAGAGTGTCGAAATATACGTTATTTGCGACATAAACGGCCGTATCTTTTTTTTACGTAAATGTAGAAGTTTTTTTTTTTTTTACAGCTTCAAGGGACTGTACATTTAATTATATGGTTTAAATTTCAACTCGATACCTCCACGCGTTCCCGAGATAAAGGTTCTTGACACACGGACAGACGGACAGACGGACAACCAAGTGATTCCGTTTTTTTCCTTTTGAGGTACGGAACCCTAAAAAAAGGGTGAGATCAGTGCTGGGTCAATTTAAATGGGTGGGTAAAGCGCCCCGTGTTCGTATTTAGTGCTAAAGATAGCAAATTGACATTGGCGTTGATCTTCGTATCGTCATCGAGTAGTTTACGTAAAATGTATGAAAACGAGTATGTTTTAGGTGTTCATGCTATGAATAGGTTCAAAACGCGGTTCTGAACACGTTCAAATAGTAAAGGCGATTCGAAAACATGTCGTATGACTGAAATATTCGAGCTCGAGTTATTGACGTCTGGGGCACGTGTTATAAAGCTACAAGTAACAATTTAACAGGTCTAGACTGGCAACACTGCTCAAATGGCTGGTCGTCATTGGTCGAGGTTGTGACAAATGGAAACTTGTAACCTGTAAATTATAATTTGTAGCTTTATAAAACATTCAGGCCACTGGTAGTAGAGGCGAAGTACTTACACGAATGCGAATAGTTTCTGCTACGCTGCTAGATTGCTAAAGTGCTACGGCGTAGCAGCGTAGCAGATACGACTCTCCGTTTGTAGCGCACAAAATTAATAAAATTACATAAAGTAAAGTAGTACGGTAAGTGATATAGGCCCATGGGATTAAATTTCACTTTATTAACTCGTTCCTTTTTCAAACTTGTGTAAAAAACGTTACTGAGGAACGACTTAATTGTCATTAACTGACTTTGAGGCGGCCGTTAGTAATTTTGGTTTATTTTACAACCCTATGTAATAATAAATGGAGTTAATAAGGTTCTACGAAAACATTGTCGGATTTTTTTTGTTGTTATTGTATTTTTGTATTACCTACTACATTAAATTTGTTTTCGTCTATGAATTTGTGAACTATTTACATACAAAAATAACTAAAATAATAGTAATAGTAACAGAGCTGCTGGAAAATTTCGTATCTACTTGATACCACGATAAAATACACACTGGTTTCTTGTAGAAGTTATGCCAGGTCAGAAAGTAATAGTCTGCCAATCCGGAACCTGCTGAAAGTGGCAGAAAAGTTCTACTTCCGGGGGAAAAAAGGGGCATGTTTTAGTCGTCTTATACCGAAATAACTTTAATTCCATCCATTGGGAACTGATAATTAGATACAAGAAAAAAATATCCGTTAGGTATTTCTTTGCTGGAAACGCTTGGCAGAAGCTTTCATAGATGACCATCGGAAACCTTAATTTTAACCTTGTTAATACCTGAGTTCATGAGAAACCAGTTTGCATTTTGTCATGGTATCGAGTAGATACAAAATATTGAAGCCGACTGTGCTATTATAAGAATTAATTATGTATGCTTTTATTTAACTTACATTTTTTGTAATGACGATACGCCATCACTTACGCCTAGGTATTCTCTATCGTATTAAAACGTGTTTGTCGACGAGTTATACGACGTACCAACTCATTTTTTTTGTAGCAGTCACTGTTATCGGAATTGACTAAAATTTGAAATACCTATATAAATCCAGACAAAAACAAACTCAACTCACTCGCGGGCTGATTATTATTGAAACACAAAGCCATTTTCATTCTTTTCTAGACCATGGAAGAATTACAGCTATTAAAAAATAACTCTGACTTTTTTTAACTCGTTTTGAAATTTTGTAAATAGACTTTAATAGTTTTGTATGACAGTACCTAAAGACAAAGTTCGTGACAATAGCATACAACATTATTGTTTACTTTTCTCAACTTACTCGTGTGAAAGTATCAATTATACCCCCGAAATATAGGCGCACTCGCTAGCGCTTGTGGAGTCTCACACCCGTATTTGCAAAAGTCACTATGAGGTCTCACAGTGCTCACGAACGCACATCGCTGGTTCAAATCGTCTCATAAACAAAAGGTCGGTCAAAAAGGACCAATCACAAAGCTGTATTGAACGCAGTGCGTTTACTCAGTGAAGGATCCCTTAGATATTGTTTGTGAATACGGGTTTAAATACCCTTCTGCTGGAGTTTCTTGCGGCGCTTCTTCTCCGCAATGTTGGTCTTGTCCGAAGCGCTAGTAGATTCACTACATATTACCGACGTGTAAAAGAGCCCTCATGTGGCCAATTTACTGAATAAATATTTTGAATTTTGAATTTTGAATTTTGAATATCTCGGGCTGGAATTGATCACTTTCATCCCATAATTAACAATCTAATATTGCAACTGGCTGGAAATTTTAATGTAGATCATTTACAAAGGCCCTCGTCTCTTTAAGGAATAACACCGCTGCGTGAAAAATAATTTCCATTTAAATTCGTACAAAACATTTAAGTGACCGCTCAGCCTATTTTCTCGCAGGAGAAAACCCAGCGCTGATATTAATGCTTGGTGTAAGCAATGAAAATAATCTTCGTCTGTCACTGTCTGCTCAAATTACTGATGTTTTATGTATTGTGGTACCAGTTTAGAATTGCTTTTTGGGACAATAAAATAGAATCTTTAAGTTAAAGTAAATGTTTTTTGTTCTTTTGTAGGGTTTCGTAGTCAAACTAGGAGCACATAATATAGGGTGCTTCAAAACATTTTGAAAATAGCAACAGTAAAATTTTGTAAACGTACAAAATTTACTGGCGATTTTATAGATTGGCAATGATGATTAGTCCTTCCGTTTATCTGTCTTTCCGTCCGTCTTTATTTGACTGTGACTATTTTCAAAAACAGTTGACAATTTACAAGCATAAATATAAATAACTATACCATGCACAAAAACCAAATTACCATAAAAAATATTGTATCTTTTATAATTATTATGTTCGTTTATTTTATTTTACAACATGGGATACGGACCGTATGGTACGGTAGGGGAGACCGGGTATGGTTGTCACACGGGTTGGTTGTACGGAATGCAAATAACCGGTTATAACCGGTTTTAAACGGTTATTTTCATACAAAAACGGTTAATAACCGGTTAAATTGCTTTCTCTAGTTGGTTGTCACAGCGGCCATCCTCCGGTCATCCAGAATTTCTGGAGCGGACTGAGGTGAAGGTAGGGAGGGAGATATAGCGCTCCCGGTCTTGCGACACCGGTTGATGAACTTATTCGTTCGTTTAGTTTTCTGGTACGGCCGCTGTGACAACCAACCCGTGTGACAACCATACCCGGTCTCCCCTACAGTTTGCTTACAATGTAATTTCAAGTACAGTTTAGGAAATATTAAGTTTAAAAGTGTAATTTTTTAAATTCAATATGGCGGTAACCAGACGCTATGTAAAAAAGATAAAGAAAAAAGTAGACGAACTATGACAAGTAGGGTATCATTGAATAGGAATTTAAAAATCATCTTTAGGTTCTCTTCGTCATTTTTCTTTTAGAATGATCATTTAGGATTTCTAACGATTTAAAAAGCTTGCTTTTTGTTTAATTATTTTATGGAATGGTATGAAAAAAAAACGAGCAAACCCACCATATGGTAAGTTGACCCTTGAGCCCATAGCAGTTTAAATCTCAAGATTGCAATCATAAGATAATAATCTAGAGACTGCAAATGCGTTACCAACCCTGAGGACTTAGATGGAATGCCTCTATGCTAATTCTATCTTAATAAACTCGACTGTACTAAATCCAAATTTCCCATTTCTACTGCAATAACAGTATGCGCTGCTTAATTTCAATTTGAATATTTTTACATATAGATAATTGTTTCGTGGATGATTTTCCGTTTTCTCTTTGAATAAAATATATAGAATCTTAAGTTGTTTTTCTCCTAAAAATGTATGTATGCATGCAAACACTTCATTTTACAAAAGAAAAACCAGAACTATACAATTTGTACAAAAAAAATGTACAAAGGCAAACCCCCCTTCCCTTAAAGGGATTTCTACTAGCTAACCCTTGAGAGATTGAGAAAAGTGAAAGGTTGTGCATCGAGCAAGCAAGTGTACAGTCGACGTCATAAACATGTTTACACTTTAGTACCTTGTCACTTTCATTCAGACAACAGAGACAGTTTCATACTACTAATATGAAATTGTCTCGGTGAATGAAAGTGACAAGGTTCTAAAGTGTAAACATGTTTATGACGTCGGCTGTACAAAATTATTTAGAAGAACATATTAAAGATATTAACTAACCAATAAAAACTTAGATATACATATATATATTAAATACAACAGTATACATAAATAAAGTTACATAAACTACGTTCACAAATAATACTGACCCCTACTTTCAGAGCTGATAATTCTTAAACTGCTAAACCGATTTTCATCAAACCTAGCCAAAAACCGCTGCGATTAAACTAGCATTCCAGTAAATGAAACTGCGTCAAAATCGGTCCATCCGTTTGGGAATTACAATGCCTCAGACAGATACACAGACACCCGAATAAACAAGTTAAACTAAAAACACCCGTCTGTCAGTCGATCAACTGAGCGAGCTCATATGAGCAAGCTTTAACCTACCTAATTGAGAATGCACGCCCCAAAATGTTGTTTGTATCCTCTAATGGAACAACTTAAACTTGTCGGTGAATAATTTGCCCGTTGAGTTGAATAGTAATATGAGTTGGGTATAGCATGGTAGTATGAAAGGAAAATGCACGCAACTGCACTCCATTTAAAAGGCCGCATTATGCCACAATTACCTCCCGCACACCGATAGGGGCAATCAAGGCTTTATTTGCTTCCGCGGGAACAATGTGCGATGAAATGGATCAAAAAACTTTTTATCTATTGAATATAGCTGTTGCCCGTGACTCCGTCTGCGTAGAAGGCATTTATCGCGGTTATAACCCTATGTCCTTCCTTTTACATTACATAGCAAAAAATATAACTTTTCAAAAGATATGTCTTCATTTATCACTCTTAAGAATGGCTGCTCACCTTAAAAATGTATAACTTGTACAACACTTTTACCCAAACCCGTTTTATCAAAATTAGTTCAGCGGTTTAGCCGTACAAGCATAACAGACAGTCAGATACACAGAGTTCCTTTTTCATTTATAATATTGATATGGAATTTATGAAATATATCTGTAATCATGTCAACACCTTCTAAGTTTAAATTGTTATTTCAGAACTGTGTGGACAAATAATAGATAATTGTAAAACTTCTGGTCCCAAGGGCATTCATGAAGTCCCAAGTTCTTTTCTATTCAGTTTGGCGTGTCGCAAACTCTTAACTTCGTAAGTTACAAAAGAAAAGATTTATAAATCTGAAATTAGATTGGAAACAATAAAAATTCAGGTCAACCGTTTGTACTGGTGGCAAAAAAATATCGAGTTGAATTAACGACAAATTATAAATAAATAAATATCAGGGGACAATTTCACACAAATTGACCTAGTACCAAACTAAGCTCTAGGCTTGTACTATGGGTCCTAGACGACGATATAAATACTTACATAGAGAAATATATACTTAAATATAAAGAAAACATCCATGACTCAGGAACAAATATTCGCGCTCATCACACAAATATCTGCCCTTACCGGGATTTGAACCCAGGACCGCTAGCTTCGTAGGCAGGGTCACTATCAACTAGGACAGCGCGTCGTCAAATTCAAAAAACAATCATTACTTTGTGTATTGTGCTTTTGTAAAAAAGAATGAAATAATGTTTATCACATGTCATACATCGAACAAAAGTACAGACGACACATTAACATATAAAACACAAAAGACGGGTACCTACTCTGAACTAGTATCAGATGTTGTAAAATGAACCCTGGCTTAGCGTGTAAAACATTGGTTTTGAGGCTAGAGCTGGTTTTCTGCTTAAGTTGCAACTAAAATCTATACATATAATAAAGTTGTAGAAGGGAAAAAATCTGTACATTCGAGATATTTACTCAAAAATACTATAGAGGCCCTCAGAATGAGCAGCAGAACACGTTTCTACAATTTTTAGAGTTGGTGTCTGTTTGTCTGTTTGTCTGTTTGTCTGTTTGTCTGTTTGTCTGCTTAATTTTGTTTTTCCTCGCATCAATTGAAAACCACTGAACCAATTTTAATGCGGTTTTCACTAAAATATTTCAGTAAACGGTGACCAGGTTTATATATAATAAAAAATTAAGATATGACAATCAAAGTGGGGGAAAAGAGGGGTTAAAGTTAGTATGGAAAAAAGTTACCGGATTGAGCTGGTTACTTGAAACTTTGTATAATTACTCTTCGTAACAAATTAAACAATACCTGTTTCAGGATTTCTCGATTAAAGTTAAAACAACTAAGAAATTATCAAATTAGGCCAATTACATGTATTTCTTTAAAACCCTATTCGAGGGCCGTCGATCACTTTACGCGATTACAAATATAAACATTTTATTCTCCGTTTATTACATAGAAACTAAATTCAAGGATTTTTTATAATTCAATGTACAAAATGTTATAAAAAGACAAAATAAATTATTCCAATACGTTGTTGTAACAAATGACACGCCATGATGACGTGCATCAAAGAAAAGGACAACCATTTTCCTCCCATAACTGGAGAGATCAAGACAGAAAAGCACGCGGTCAGAGATAAACGTTATAGAAGCGAAGTTGTGATTGAAATTTACATTGTCGCGTTGGGACATATTTCGTTTTGGACAATAGTCGTGCGAAGGAACAGAACTCCTATTTTTAACCGCCGGAAAAAAAAAGGAGGAGATTATACGTTCCACTGTATGTAATTTTTTTTATGTATGTTCAACGATTTCTCCGTCAATTATGGTCCGATTTCCAAAATACTTTTTTTGTTTATAGAATATACTTCCGAAGTGGTGTCATTGTAAAATTGTAATCTGATGAGGGGATCCATGAGGAATTGAGGGAACTCCTCAAATATTATAGGTAGTATTTTTACTAACAAGTCCTTCATTTGCATTCAGATAATATCATTTGGTGAAGTAAAACTGATGATGAAGACCACAGATGGCTAACGGAACTCCTCAATGGTACAGTACCCCAACGAAAATGTTAAGCACTTTAGTGCGTTGTCATAGTAAACTTCAAACAGAACATCAAATGACACACATGACAATGTCAATGACATTCACAATGACAAGGTTCTAAGTATGCTCAACATTTTTATTGGGTGACTGTACCTATTTCAAGGGTGGCGGTAGTTAAGATATCTCGATTAAGATAGTTGAGCGATTATAACGTAGAACATTTAATTGTTGAAATATGACTATGACTTTCCCGTGGCTTTACTTGCGGTGAACTTGAAATGTCTTAAAGTTTCATATCAACTAAAAAGTGGCCATGACAGCTTACTATGATCACTAAAAAGTATAAAATAAAATTAATGTTTTAAAAAACAAAAAACCACCTTCAAAAACGCATAAAATATCTTCTTTTAAAATGGTAGGTACCTATAGGTCAGTGACTCACAATATTTTTAACCAAAAGCCGACTTCAGTTTGACTAACCAATATGTACCTACCATTTTAAAAGAAGTTATTTTTTGCGTTTTTGAAGGTGGTTTTTTGTTTTTTTCAAACATTTTATTAACTTAGCTTGAGTTTAACAATTTTGAACGTTTATTATTCTCTTCTTTGGGTTCCGCAGCATTATAGTGAAAAGAGAAACCGTATAATTTCGTCATGTTCATGTTTATCTAAAACATATGTCACATATACCTACATTTTTTTGGGTATAAACATTAGTTGTTTATCAATCAGATTATGAAATAAAAAAATAATTTCATTAGTAGTAAAAAAACACTACCTACCTACTGAATAAACTAACTCTAATAGCGCAAACTTTTTTGAATTAATGCATTTATTTCAGGATCATATAGTTCCATAGATTGTTAGTAACATTAAATCTTATTCTATAGTATTAGTAATGATTTGTCAAAAATATACAATTGATTAATTTATTTCCCCTATGGCTTCTGCCACCCAGTGTGACAACCCATGTTGTCACACAGGCGTTGTACATTCTGTTTTGTTAGTCTATGTCAAAATGAGCGATGTCAGATTGACGTTGACATATCTGGTTTTTTTTTCCGCCATTTTCAAGACTTCGTCTCCTGACATTGGTGGAATCATCGATAGTATCGATGGAGCTACAAACGAAAAATTGAATCGAAAATTTTCAGGACTTCGCCAAGGCTTATCAATATTACCATTTTTACAGTACTCCTTCTTCTTAGTAGCTCTGTGCCGGTTATCGCTATCACACTTGCACTCGGATCCGACAATATGTTTGTCACTTTTTATTATAGAAAAACGAAGATTGCCGAGTGCTATTAAGAAACTGGTCGTACTGTACAGTTGTTATTTAAATATTAGGGCGGTTAATATCATATTTGCGGGAAATCGAACTAATCGTTAAAAGATGTGAATTTGCTCACAAAGTTTACATGGACGAGTATCAAAATTAACAAGGTTAAATCTGAGGTAGTCATGTGTGAGTAGTGTGTTTTTATTTCTGTTTACGTTTGTCCTGGTAACATCAAATTCTGAACTCCACGCAGACGAAGTCGCGGGCAGAAGCTAGTACCCTATAATTATGATTGGCTGAAATTTGGAATAAATTGAAATTTCAGGTTACAGGTATTTTTTACGAACTCGGAGGTGGCCTCTTGAAAGAGCTGTATTTTTTGAACCATAATGGCCGCCATAGACGATCTGTCGAACTGATAGGCCGAGAGGGACGCAGCTATTTGATAGAATGAGAAAGTTAAATACGTCTCTCATTCTAACAAATTGCTGCGTCCCTCTCGGCCTGTCAGTCCGACTGATCGTCTGGGGCAGCCCTAATAGATAGGTTGATTGTTCTTTTAGGGTTCCGTACCCGAAGGGAGCCCAACGGGACCCTATTAATATGCCTCCGCTGTCCGTCCGTCCGTCCTAACTTTAAACAGCTGTATCTTTTGAACCGTAATAGATAACAGGAAGATTTTTTTTTTCAGAATATATATTGTTACGGCGGATTTACTGACAAATAAATAAGTAAATAATAAAGGGGTCCCCGTAAGGTCAAGCGGGGCTATTGTGACAGAAGGGTAAATATGTCACGTATTTTTTTTCAAGGGAATAACTATTTCTGCGTCTTTTTATAGTAGTTTAAGTACCTTAAATTCTATAAAAGGAAGCATAAATAGTTTAAAAACGTTAAATTTTCCTCCAAAAAATTAAGCGATGTATTTACTCCTTTGTCACATTAGCCCAGCTTGACCTTACATAAGACGTTTTTTTTTCAACATGTTTTTATTTTTGTTGTTTCGTAAAAACGGTTTAATATATATAGCGTCAAATTTAGTATGATTAATATAGTAAAAATGCTCAAATGAGAGTTAGGCTCACGTTGATTCAATTCGATTGAATCGAATTCAAATCGGAATTTACTACTGTGCGGCGGTACGGAACCCTCGGTGTGCGAGTCCAATTCGCACTTGAACGAGGTTTTTTTTTCAGAATATTTGATATTACGGCAATTTTACTGAAACATATTTTTTTTCATTGGTTTAAGACATTTATTTATTTCTCACAAGATTACATAAATCACTTACTGAGAAAACTATAATTTTACTTAGCTACGTAGATATATCTACTTAGGAGAGGGTGGCATGCAAAAACGGTCGACGACTCGAGTATAAAAGGCGCTTGGCAACAGCAAGCGCTATGAAAAAAAAAACATGTAATGCTGAGCGTAGGGGCCAGTTAAACCGAACTACGCGTGTGGCCACTGGTTAATTACATATTAGTTATGCATTAGGATTTATAAATTATTATTAAACTGACATAATAGAGGGGGTCCACTTCTGTGCGGTGGGTTGGAACCCTCGGTGCGCGAGTCCAACTCGCACTTGACCGGTTGTATTTACATAATGGAATTTGGTTCACGCAACGTGTCAAAGAAAAGATATCACACTTCATCACTTAATTCCTGCCTAAACAACTTTTTGTAATTTATTTGCGTACAGTACAAACTGTTGCGCTATAATCCCGATAGAGGCGCTGTCGGGCGAGGGTCGCGACTTGTCACTCGCACTCGCGCGTCGCCCTAATTGGCCCTGCAGATCGGCCCGATACACAGGGCCTACAATACAATATTGAGCGAATTTGTTATTGGTCAGTTCTCTATCGCTTTGTAACGTTTCAAGACAAGATTAAATACAGTTTCGAAAGTTCTCTTACAGAAACCGTGCCCTGTACTCAAGATACAATGTTAGGAGTTAATTTGCATCATCCTGTTATTATATTAGTTTACTATTGTAGTGTATGGTAATACTGGTAGTGGGTAGACTTAACAGATTTAATAAATGTGGGTTGGCCGACTCGAACTTGACCATAGGATGACAGTCGTTATTAAAGGGGCTTCAAAACGGGCCATATTTTCACTACAATATGTGGCCGGCAACTATTGGTGTCCCTCCCTCTCTTACTGGTATGTTAGAAAAAGACACCAATAGTTGCCGGCCACATATTGCAGTGAAAATACGGCCCGTTTAGAAGCCCCTTAAAGCAACTAAGAAGTAAGATCGTTCTTTACTTGATTTGGATTTAAATTTATAAATAACTTAGTTCACGTTGTTATTTGTAGTGTAGTTTTTTAATTTCGTGTTTGATTTATTTAAACTTGTCCGAATTATCATAAAATAATTACTACAAGAGAAGAAAATTCAGGCCAAGAAGGGAGATGGACGAGATGGATAATACTAGGAAAAACAAAGACTATTATGATAAAACTGTAACAGTAACCTAAGTATTTTATCGAGTAAACAAGGAATGTAATTCCTTATTCCAGTAGGGTTACATGTAATGTTGCCGAAGCAACCATGATAAATGAATCCCCGAGGATGAAACCGCGTAAAACGAAACTTTTTCCAAATTATGTTCATGCAAAGTCTCAGAAGTAACAAATTTTACCTCATTTTAATTTTGTCCACAGACAGAGATAAATTTCGCGCTCCATTTTTAAACCGTTTTAGCCAACGTTGTGCACAAAGTGGGAAGTAAGCAAGCCCTTCCAAAGTAAAAAGACCCATGTACATTTTTCGACAACGAAAACTCAACACTACACTGTTAATGACACGATTGAAAGTTAAATAAGTATTTTATTACAATTGTAACCTTTTTACTGATGAGTTCAAGTGTTCCGAATCCTTTGCAGCTCTGTGGCGCGAAATGAGCGGAAGAGCTGAGTTGGTGACTTCTAGTGCTGGTATCTGGTATCTCGCCGAAGCCGAGTTTGAAAGTGAATTTTTAGCGGATCTTAATAAGCTAGTATGATCCATACATACATACCCACATCAAAATATTACTCTCTTTGTTCAGTTGGGTAAAAAGGGAATTCAATTAGTAGACTAAGAACATGTGCAGTTTTTTCCATTCTTATACATATACCTACTTTTGATACACTCACAGTCAGTAACAGAGTTTTAACTTATTTAGTAAAGTAGGTATTGAAATAACTATAAAATCATGCATACACCCTAGAGAAAATCCACTAAAGCTTTGTGAGGTATAATCCGCACCACGCAATATGAAACGCGCGCTCCCCTAACACCGCGCAGCTTACCACCTACCTGTGACACCCAAAAATCGACTTTCACGCAGGTTCATGTTACGTGGACCGCATTATAGTGGAGCGGTGTGTGAGGAAAGAGTCCACCAATAGGAAAGCTGCGCTGAGTATTGCTAGGAAAATTAAGTAATCCTATTAGTGGATTTTATACTCGAGCACTCTTCGCTACTCACATATATTTTGATAGCTCAATTAAGAGCAAAAAATATTTATGTAGTTAAAAAAAACCGGCGAAGTGCAAGTCGTGCTCGCGCTCGAAGGGTTTCGTGTATCACAACATTAGACACTATACCAGTTGCCGTTATTAATATCGAGCAAAAAAATCACGTTTCCTGTATGGGAGCCCCTCTTAAATATTTATTTATTTTATTCTGTTTTTAGTATTTATTGTTATAGCGGCAACAGAAATACATCATCTGTAAAAATTTCAACTGTCTAGCTATCACGGCTCATGAGATACAGCCTGGTGACAGACAGACAGACGGACGGTGGAGTTTTAGTAATAGGGTCCCGTTTTTACCCTATGGGTACGGAAACCTAAAAAAGACAGATTAAATAGCCATTTTTTGCTATTTACTTTCAACTATTTAACCGAGAAACGTTTTAGTATGTACTAAAACCGAAAGCCATAAGCCGAATTCGAGTCACATCCCTTTTAAAAACTTAATCATAGCCCAAATGAGCTCGTCTTGTTCTTTGATATTGTTGAAATTGCATCGCGTCGGACGAGAATACTGAATTACACGGAACGTATTTCTGTAAAGTAGTACCTATTAAGTAATGAACAAGAAGCTTAAAACGTTTTCCAGCCAACAAACAAGAGCTAGAAATAATCATTATAATATAATATTAACTATATTTTACGACACGTTAGCCAGTTGGTAGTGACCCTGCTTACGAAGCTAGGGGTCCCGGATTCAAATCCCGGTAAGGGCAGATATTTTTGTGATGAGCAGAAATATTTGTTACTTAGTCTTGGATGTTTTCTAATAATATATATTTATAAGTATACATATTTAATATAATATAATACAATTAAAAGTTAAAACTAAACTTATTTAAATTAAAATAAAAACTAAGCTACTCAAATATTAAAGACGTAGATAATAATCACCACTATAAAAAGAACACCCCCTCTAGCAGGTCCGCTCGCGGCATGGTCCCTATGACACTGGCTGCGTTACCTCTCTGGATAGCTAGCCCAATCCTTTGGGAGAGGTAAGCACCAGCTCTAGGATCTCCGGAGGTGTCTATGAGCCGGGATGACAGGGCCTTAATAAAGCTTTTCATATCAGCTGACCAAGGTCCCATGGTCTCCACTGCAAGCGCCACAAATTCATAATTATTTAATAATGATGAATATTTGCGGCGCTTGTTGGTTTGGGCCTGATCAGCTGCTGCACCGGCCCGATTACGGGTTGACTGGACGTGGGACAGGGCGAATGTGTCAACACACGTCGCGTCCCACACCAGTGCCCTACCCAGTTTCCACGGCACCAATGTAGCTCCGTCTGGTCGCTTGCCATCGTCTCTATGTAAACCTGCTGGTTCCAGGACAGCTGGTACAGAGGCAGTGGCAAGCGAACGACGGATCAGATCATTAATTGTGCCATGCCGGTACAAACGGCCGGCACTTCTAAAGCATGAAAGGCCATGTCGTCCCAGCTCACTCACTTCCTTCCCGCACGTGCAAGTATGAGGTTCACAGATTCTAGCTCCAACCCGCAAACTTATTGCTATGCGCAAGCAGCTTGGGTCCAAGACTGTGCCTATATTGCGGGAAGGAAGAGCGTGGAGCCAGTGACCTGATTCGCCTGCAGAGACAGCGAGAAGACGGGCGCGATCTGAATCGTCCGGACTATTTTGTATGAGAGATGTATGAATTGATATGAGGCGAGGAGTATCCCATGCTCTTTGGATATGCCTCTTGACTGGCATATCCACTCCGGGACACGACTCACACCAAGCATCCCTGGCCTCCACCAGGTTCGCAATCTCAACGTCAAGTATGTTTTCTATGTATTTAAGTATGTATTTCTCTTTATAAGTAAATTTATCGTTGTCTAGTACCCATAGTACAAGAGCTAGAGCTTTGTTAGGGAACTAGGTCAATTTGTGTGCGATTTGACCTGTGACATGTATTTTTTATTATTTATGAATACCTCCGATTTAATGGCCCTACCTTAGAGCGGATGTCTTTTAAACGGCCCATCTAATTTTCATAAAATTTAGCAAAGAACCATTTTAATTAAACTAGCTTTCTTTAAAAAAACCGCACCCAAATCGCTCCATCCATTTGGGAACCTACGGTGCCACGGACAGATAAGGGATAAGTTCGCCTTTGTGTATTCCTATTCTATAAATATTATATTCGAATTTATGTATTTTATACAATAAGTGTTAACAACATAAGAAAATTACTTACAGGAAAACTTATACAAAGTCTATGGCATTAAAAGTAACATAAGCATTTTCTCAAAACGTAAGGGTGTTACCAGACCAATCGATTGATCGTCGATCGACGGCATCGATCGATGGTAGAATTGATTAGTCGATGTCGATCGATAGTTCCTACCAGACCAACCGATCGATCGTCGATCGATGGCAGAATGAATTAGTCGATCGATAGTTCCTTCATCAATTAAAGCTATCAGACCAGTCGATCAACGTCGACCGGCAATCGATCGATTGGTTAGTAGTTAGTTTTTAGGGTTCCGGAATCAATCAAGTAACCCTAATACTCGTAGTTTTGCCAGGGTGAGACTTGACTATGCCCCTGGCATTACTAACGTCTTTGGGCGACGGTGACCGCCTTCCATCACAACCACCTCCGCCTTAAGGAACCGTTCAGAATTTTGGAAAGCCTTTGTGAAAATGCACTATCTTATTTAAAATACCTCGTTCACTCCATATTTTGCTACTTTCAAACATGTTTATAATGAAACCTTCCCACTTTTATGACCTTTACTCACATCAAACAACTTATTTCGTGTTTAAGTGCCTTCACTGCATTAACAAAGGTTGCATGCCTGCACTTGCTGATTTTCGCCACGAAACCTTGTTTAAACCGAAGTCGCATCTGCCAATTAAATCCTGCAACATTCCAAACCTTATTAGAAGCCATTGAATGTTGAGTTTCCATTAACTGTTGCTTTGTTGTTTGGTCGTTTTGTCTCAAGAAAGTAATATAAGCCTGTGGTTATGACATGCAACAGCACCTTAATGTTAGCTCGAATGAGACCGCTTGCTCATACAATAAATTCAGTAGCAGAAACATTTCAAGAAATTTTACAGAATTCATCCGTAGCACGAACCCCTAAAACAGACTCAACTTTCCATACATTATATTACGTTTACTTTACTACTCGTTTACTATTTGATGACGATACGAAAGTCAATGAAAAAGTCAACGACTTGACGTGGAACTAATCCCATATGCATCAGTTAAGTGAACTAGAGAAAATAATCTTTTAACGAACTATTGTCTTCGCGTGTGACATCCATGGACTTATTTCTCTAATAAATTAAAAAATATATAGAGTTACTACGACAATACATGAACAAATTTCGGTTAATAGCTTAAGCTTAACTTTAAACGAAGCATGGTCTTTTCTACGTCACAAACTAACTAGTGCTTGACTTATAAAAACAAAACGCGGTTACAGACAAAATGACGTTATTCCGACAACAGCACATATTATTTTCTCAGTAACTAAGAATAATATGATTTTTTTAATGCTTTTGAGACTAACCTTGATTTATAACAGAAAACGTATTCTTAAAAACCTGTGGTCAATTCCGCTTTTTTTTTGTAGGGCAGCCGAATTCAAGTTAGAATTTCAAAAGGTGATGTGGGTGATGATAACATCTTAATCATATTTGAATTTAAGCTCACACACGCGAAGCTCAAAGTTAGGTTGTACTCTTGGTAAACTTACATAATAATAGTATTTTAACAAATTTTTTTAAAGAACTTTGCCCGTAATCATTTTTTTATCATATTTTCTCAAAAACCAGGCAGTCTATAACGATTGACGACTTCTGTGTGGACGGAGTTGCAGACAAACGTCATTACCTACTTAAACTTTTACCTATCAGATAATTGTAAGTGATAATTTTTAACAATTTTTTTTAATTTGTTTATAATTACTCATCGACGTCCCTAAGATGTACTGTCAGACTATTATAAAAAAATAAAGAAAGAGAAATAAAAAGCATTTATTCGTGACAAACAGATGAACAGAAAGGAATGAAATACTGACGTAGACAATATTAGACAAAAGGCATTAAAGCCAGCTCTGGGCTGAGTTATCGTATTGTGAACGTTTAGATAGCTCTTATTTACTTGACAGTAATGGCAGCCGAGTTAAAAACAAACCGAATAGAAACGATAGTTGGCGTAATGCATCTCTGGTACGGCCTTGACGGCCGCAATGTATGGCTAATTATCGTCACAAAACTGACAAAGTTAAAGTTCCTTAATTTCAGTCCTTAATTAGGTACACTTTTTAGTGAAAACGCCCATTAAATACTTTGAACAAATCGAAAATACAGAAAATATTCTATGTAAAGCCAAATATGCATAATGAAATTAAGGGTTAATTTATTATATGACAAATATTACACAACATTATAACAACTGATTAAGTTAAAAGTGTAATGTTTAATTTTCTACGACAACATGATATTACATTATTTTAAACGTCAATCATATTATACACCTCGACAACCCTAGGTCATTGGCAAAATACACCTAGCCAAAATAGCAAGGAGTGAAAGCCATTATATAAAAAAAACCCTATGTCCCTGTTGTATGTCATTGTGACGTCATTGCACCGGTTTTGCTGAAAAATCTACGATCACTGCTAAATAAATTCAAACATGTCATCATAATGCCTAGGTTATCCCTAGCAAATCCCTGGTAAATCAGTAGGCTCCGTCAAAAAAAGTCTATTAAAATGAGTTGTTTTAGACAATAACACCCCAAAACCAAGCATTTTACTAACTATGCCTATTTACCGACAGCCATAATAAAACGCTGTAAGCAACGAGTTTATTGCTCCCTTTTATCTACTCCTACAAAGGCATTTTTGGGGTATAAAAGATTTCCCATTTTATCTGGTCTTTATACGAGTTTTAAGCCGGTTTGTTAGATTACTGTAAGCCGCGAGGGTGGCGGTGGCGATTGACAAAGCATTGTACAGTCAGCTCAAACGGAAATCTGAGGAAATATCTATCGCTGAGTTACAATATCGATTATCAACAGAGCGTCGATAAAAGGCGATGTTCTGAACCGCTTTAGGGTTCCGTAGTCAACAAGGAACCCTTATAAATTCGTCATGCCCGTTTGTCCGTCTGTCGGCGGCGGTTTAACTCAGAGAGTCTCAGAGCAAATACAAAGTATTGAACTCGAGAAGTATAATTTTTACTAGAGCCACCTACCAAAAACTTGATTTCAGATTTTTATTATCTTACAAGTAATAAAAATCTAATAAATATCTTATTTGAAAGAAAATATAACGAATTTATAAGCAAAACTATCACGAATAAGTAGATTTTATTGATTTGCTGAGATACAGGCGTCTCAAGTGTTTATACTTACTATAATCATCTAAATACAGTATACATTAACTTCAAATAGAAAATTAGTTCATATTTGTTTTTGAGTAAGGTTTTTGTGTTTGTAGTAACGTCTTCGGAGTCCTACATTGAGCATGGTCAGACATGCTCTAGCCCGAAAAAGTACCTTTTTTTATGACTATTTTAGGGGAAAAGAACGGCGATTTTGCATTGCAATGACATGTTGTTACCTTCTCTTGCAAAAAAAAATGTTTTTTTTTAAATAATAGTTCCCGAGGGAATATCGGTAATCAATATCCCTCGCAACATGAGATAGCCGAATAACTACGACGAACTCATAGGCAGAAGCAAGTTTGGCCGAATAACTACGACGAACTCTCAGGCAGAAGCAAGTTATGGCCGAATAACTACGACGAACTCTCAGGCAGAAGCAAGTTTGGCCGAATAACTATGACGAAGACACATGCAGAAGCTAGTTATAAAATGAGTTATATTGTTGTAAAATTGTTGTTAAGGCAAATAAATATATTACACCATATTTTAACAATGTAAATTCATTCATTCTTCAAATACATCACCCATATATATATAGCTTGGTTCTTCTGTAGATTACAACGGGTCCCTAATTCAATTACCCAAAAGCTTTTTTGTGGCGACCTTGAACAAAACAACGGATCTTTTGGCCAGACTTCGACGCCGAGTGTACCAAAAGATGTATCCACTGATAAGGAACATTGTAAAGTTTCCAACAAACACGTAAAACCCTTCGAGATTAGTTGCTCTTGGAGTTGGAGAGAGGAAAGATTGCGGATAACGGTTACATCCTATCCTTTCTGGGCATGTATAAAAAAAATCGGTCTGAAGCATGTTGGACCATGAGCTCATTGTAGGATTCCTTCGCCGTTACAACAAACAAACACTTAAACTATCTTATACAACCGTATGCATTTGCTAGTTTTCTGTTAAGTATACAGTGTGTGGCCTAGAATAGGGGATAATATTGAAAACGGAGACTCTCTAGAGTATCAGTATTTTTTGTGAAAAGATCCCAGTTAACCAAAATCCATATTTTACACACAAGAAGATTTTAAAGTTACGATTCATAATCAGTGTGTTATTGCAAAACGATATTATCGCTAACGTTGTCAATGTCGTGGTACAGGAGCATTGTCAAAGAGACGTTCCGAGTAGCTCCGAATAAGTACGATGCATTGAGTTGAGCGGAACTGTTGTATTGTTTGCATTACATTGAATTTACGATAAAGTTTGTTAGAAAAAATCATAAAGTAAAGTTTTGCTTTTAATTATTTGGGACGATAATGATTCAATTACTAGTGATCTATAGAGCCACCGTTTTCAATATCCCCTATTCTGGGCCACACACTGTATATTATTTATCATCATGATGATCATCATCAGCCGCAAGACGTCCACTGCTTGACAAAGGCCTTCCCCAAGGTTTTCCACAACGATGGGTCCTCTGCTGCTGTCATTTTATTATATAGTGCCATCTATTTCTCTCTGGTGCCAATTTACTAATTAAATAATTCGAATAAAAATGTATAACTATATCATCACCTTGTTCCGTAGAGTGGAGACTTCCCTATAACGTTATAATTTATTTCTACAAATTTCTTAGTAAATTCGTTTAAGCCTATTTAACACAAACTACAGCATGCTGGATGAATAATAAACCAACTATTAAATATGCCCTCCGTAGACTAAATTAACTGTTAACTTTGTAGATATTTTTGATTAATAAACAAAATAAAATAATTCATTTATTAGTTTACAATAGGCACCTAGGTACTATCATTTATTTATTAAGAACTCAAGGACATTAATATATGATATATGGAAAAAAAACACTAAAATTGAATATAATTTTCGCTTCTGAGAGATAACAACAAGAATTCAGGACCCTTTATGATTCAAGAAAGTTTGTTAGACACTTAATTTTTATTAATACTAAGGAAGTTTCTACTTTACAAAACAACGTTAAGATTTTTAAATTACTGTCATTTTACAATCATAATCAAAAAACTTTCCCAATCCTCAGCGTCTCAAATTGAACAATAGTTTCTCACATTAACCGCCCAAATACGATCTCTCAAATGAGTTTCAGACTCAGTTTGAGTTGTATTATCTAACTCCGGCTCCGCAAACACATCAAAAGGCCAGGAAATTTAGGCCTGCTCCCAACTAAATCTTGTGCCGTGGGGCTTTGGAATTAATTTCCAAGTTAACCCCAGAACGCATGTTTGGGCTAGGGAAATAAGCGTGTCAGTGTAATATCGTTGCTAGCATGCTTGTGACGTAAGGGCTAGCGAGATTTAATTGCATTTTATAGGATACTAGCTTCTGCCAGCGACTTCATCCGAGTACAATTCGTAGGTAATTTTGATCATGCGTTGGGAACCGTACATTTTTCCGGGATAAAAAGATAATAAGAGTGTGTCTTCCATACGAACATACATTTTAACTAACGATAGCTTTAAGTACAGTTAACGATTTTATAATAAAACTATAAAAATTACGCTTGGTAAATCCGTAACTAATTTTTACAATTTTCTCGGGCCGCAATGTATTTCAAAGTTTTTTTGACACTTCTGACACGCAACCATAGTTTCGTTTCAATTTGTAATGTTTACCTTATAGAGTTATATCAGTTGTTAACTTGTTACCGATACATTGCACGCCGAATTAATTTGTATGAAAAAAAAACACGACTAACTTTTTTAACAAAAAATATCAAATTATGTTCATTGGGTCTTTTACTTTCAGTCCTTAAAATATATGCTTGTATGGAAGACACAAACTGTATATCTCTGCACCAAGTTTCATCCGAATCCGCTTAGCCGTTCTACTGGCGTGGTTGAGTAACAAACATCCGAACTTTCGCATTTATAATATTAGTAGGATATGATTGATAAGTGACCTACTCTCGCTTCGCTCCAGTTTTAATTAAATACAAAAATAGCCTTTATTAGTCAGGGATAATGTAGCTTTTTATTAATATTCCGGAGATTTTAACTTCTTAATAATATTATAGTGACCTGTCCTCGCTTCACTCAGGTTTAATGGAATAAAATATCCGGAACAATATACCTTCCAAACGGTGAAAGATTTTTTCGAATAGGTTCCGTGGTTTCGGAGATTATCTTTCGGATAGAGACGAACTCAATAAAATCGCACTCACTCTTTACAATATTATAATATTGTTTATCTAGATCCATATCATAACTTCCCTACTACGATATTATGTTAAGAAACTATAAGCAAATGGCCTATATTAAGAAACTTGTATCTGTGGGTGTATTTTAATGTTAACATTAAAGTATTGCATGTCATCGATGTAGTTGCATCTTAATGTCATTAAGATACCAGGGCAACCACAGATACAGGATTGTCACATATTGTAGAAAACTTATAATATGCAGATGCATGTAGATAAATTAATGTATGCGACTTACACATAATTAGGCATTAAAATATTCGTGTCCTCTCGCCCGGTACCGGGGTATCGTTGAATTTTGGGACACCCTGTATAGTATAGATTAAAGTACGGACAAACTTTTTTCCACGACTCCATCAACGTTGAAATCCCAACAATGTTCCCTCGGGCAAACACTAAACAATCTAGTGGTCTAAGATCCGAATAGGAGACGATTTGCACCGGGCTGCTTATTCGATCAAAAGTATTTTATATCAAATTTGATACGCTAAATAAAATGTGGCGAATAGGTTGGCTAAAAAATTTCAGTCCCGTACCTACTTATATCATTTTTTATTTTATTTAAAATGAACTTTTTTTTAAAATTGCAAATGCTTGTTTAATAGACAAATTACAAATAAATCGAAAGTATGAAGCCTATAGAATATGCAAACGTTAGGTTTGGTGCAAATTATTAGTACCGACTTACCTGTTTATACCTGCCTATCCAATAGTTTGACGGGAAAAAAATAGTCAACCTAAATTTTGCCAGTTCTATAGGCTTCATAATTTCAATTGGTATGTACTTTATCTATTAAACAAGCAATTGCATTTTTTTAAGCCATAGTTAATTTTTATTTTTTTAATTTATTATATACTGGACTGAAATTTGTCAGCCAACATATTCGCCACATATTCAGCGTATCAAATTTGATATAAAATACTTTTGATCGAATAAGCAGCCCGGTGCAAATCGTCTCCTATTCGGATCGCCTACTATAGTACTCACAAGGACCTCATTACTAATTTAGTCTCCAGATTACGTAATATGTCACGTTTCATATTACTAAATTTGGTAAATACTGCAGGGACCTAAGCCTAACTTTTATATTAATATTCGATAGAACTACCGCGGTAATGATGTTGGGGCAGCGAGCGGAATACTGATTTTCAGTTTACATCCCAACAATTCTGTTCCCCATTTATACGTAAGGACATAAACACGTAGTAGATTTAGGTTTCTTTGATAATTCAGTATTTTTTTACGACTGTCCAAACAAAGGTCAAGTTTGAGTCGGACTCTCACACCGAGGGTTCCATACTGTCGCCGCATAGAACGTTTTATTATATATCGTTTTGAATTCGATTTCGAATTGAATCATCGCGAGCCAAGTCACACTTGACCATTTTTTAGTATTTGTAGTTTTTCTTTACGGTTTCATACCAAATCATACCAAATTTGACGTTTTCACAATACTACCAGAATAAAAGTATAAATAAGTAGAAAAAAAGGTTTTCTTAAAAAAAAGTTAGTGCTTATGAAATCGACTGTACCTCATTACGTAAATATTAGAGCTTCGCTATAAGACAAACTTAATTTTTAAAAAAAGTATTTTTCTGTATTTAGTCAAAGTTAGGGCAGGCGAAGTCTAGTAAAAAAATATAAACACACTTATACCAATTTTTTCGTCCTTGGAACCTTACTAGTCTTATAGAGTACCTACTATCTGCGGTCTAACGTCACATCAAATATCCATTTTTCTTTGACGTTTAGATTACATGTCATCTGGTTTGAGCTGGGCCCGCTGATAATGTCGAAAGGAACCATGTTTTTCTATTTAGAAACTGCGGAGTTCATTGACCTACTCGTAGGATACGTTTTATGAAAGATAATATCTACATATATAAAAGGCAAACCTGACTGACTTATATATCAACGCACAGTTGAAACTACAGTAGGTACCTAGAAACTTGAAATTTGGTACAGGGGTTCCTTTCATGATGTAAGTGAGCACTAAGAAAGGATTTTTCGAAAATCGACCCCCAACGGGAAGAAATGGGGGGAGTAGCAGGAAACTAATTCTACGCGTACGAAGTCGCGAGCGTCCCTAGTATCATTATATAACAAACCAGTCAGGTGCGAGTAGGACAAACACTGCAGTATTTTTATATTCCGATTTGAATTCGACTTCAAATCGAATGAGCGCGAGCCCGACACACACTTGACCATTTTTAGTATTTGTTGTTTTTTTTTTCAGGGTTAAAACTATAATCATACCAAATTTAAGGCTTGTATGTTTGACCGTTTTTAAAATACAACTTAAATTAAAATACGTCGAAAAAAACACGTAAGCTGTATGGTGACCCCCTTTCAAATAATAAATATCAGGGGACAATGTCACACCAATTGACCTAGTCCCAAAATAAGCCCTAAGCTTATACTATAGGTACAGGTAGATTCACGAGAGTTGGAACGAATGAATTGACCGAAAGTAATGTCACCTATAGGTAACTGTGTGAGTGCCGTCGTTTGAACTGATGTTCGAATTTCAAACCGAAAACCTGTTATTATTTTACACACTCGTATACTTTCGTTCACTCATTCAATCTATTCGTGCCAACTCTCGTGAATCGACCTGTATTAGATGTAAATACTTATATAGAGAAATATATACTTAAATACAAAGAAAACATCCATGACTCAGAAACAAACATTCGCGCTCATCACACAAACATCTGCCCTTACCGGGTTTTGAACCCAGGACCGCTAGCTTCGTAGGCAGACTCACTACCAACTAGGCCAGCGCTGTTATTTCACTTTCTTTAAAAAAAAACATTCTGTATACGCGAAGCATTTTGGAACTTGGCCAAAATGTGTGACATTGTCCCCTAATATTTATTCATTTGTTGTGTTAAAGAATACGACCACTTAACATCGGCATAAAACAAAGTCACAACTATCTCTTACACACTCGACATGAACGGCGACTTACTCAGGCTGTAGGGATTTCATTTAATAAGCACAATACTATAAATCTGCGCGTACGCCGGCAAAAACCTAATAACACAAACTATAACTCGCGGTAACAGTCTCTACGACGAAGGTTTGGGTGGTCCAAGGCAAGGAAGAACAGCGGAATACCAAAATATTAGAATAGTTAGTTTCCCATTGTGGGAAGAACTTTTTTTATTTTTCCCGAAGGGTTGACTTTTGAAAGATTGTTTTTTAGTGCGCCCATTGGGGTATTCAATGAATATTCTCTACAAGCTCATTGACTTGTAAGTTATTCTAAGTATAATCTTAGTATGCTTAAAAAGACTATATAATATAATGATCAAAGAAAACTATTTGAAAAGAATATAATTATGTTCAATTGAAAAGGAACAAGTACATTTGTGTTATCATGAAGATTTTATTTACATTATATATATTATATCAATTCAGAACCGTCCAGTTTTGCAAGCACAAGGGAGCTCAAATTGCATTGTAAGGTTGTATTTTTTACGAGTATCATAATTTTAAAAAACGCTCCTTAATGAATTAATATAATAAAACTAAAATAAAATTTATAACAACCTGTGTTTACCTATTGTAGTTCTCGGACCTCTTAAAATTTATAAACCAACAAATACAATATTAAAATTGGTCAAAAGCTCTTTAATTGGCAATCGAAATTTATGCCATATTTTTTTTGGAAAATTGCATTGAAAAAACGCAAGCGTTTCTTACTTTGTGGCCTCCTAAGTATATGATGATAAATTAAAAAACAAGTACTACTCGAAGCAACAAGATTGTATTGTTTTTAACTCGGCCTCTATTACTGTCAAGTAAATAAAGGCTATCAATACGTTGTCACTACGATAAGATCCCAAAGGCAATTATGGTTTTATCGAGTAGAATAGAGCCCCAATTCTAAGTTGTAACCCGCTTTCGCCTGTGCCTAGCGCCGATGCGTAAGCCGTCTTACTTTCACTCTGCTTTATGAGAGCTGCATAATTTAGACACGCCACGCTTATTTCCCGGCAAAGCCGCTTACAAAAAGCGATTATGCGGAGACGCGCCAGCGTTTGTGTCGCGTTCATGCGACGTACCGTATGGCTTAATTCTGATGGAGAAAAATGGAAAGGACAAGAAGACGATTGACGACGATGTAAGAAAAAGCAAAGATGTTTATTCAGTACTAGAGGACGCCCGCGACTTCGTACGCGTAAAATTAGTTTCCCGCTACTCCCCCCATTTCTTCTCGTTGGGGGTCGATTTTCGGAATATCCTTTCATAGTGCTCACTCATATCATGAAAGGAGCCCCTGTACCAAATTTCAAGTTTCTAGGTACAGTAGTTTCGGCTGTGCGTTAATACATCAGTCAGTCAGTTTAGCCTTTTATATATATAGATTTTGGCCAGACGGAGACTTTTTCACGCCTAAACTTACCAGAGACCGTATATTCATTTTTATTTTATTCATAACAGTTTTATGTTGCATGTCAACAGGGTATTTCTTGTTATAGGTGGTTTTATAAAAGATTAGAAATCGGTTACTTACTTTACCATTGCGTCACGAAAATTTGTCACACATTTCTATATTGCCCTCATATGCCTAGTATCTCTAATTCAATAAAGTTAGTACTACAGGAGTTTTGTCTGAGATAAGTACACACCATTTGTCTAATAGCAGTTCCATTTTCAAGAACGGCTCTCTGTCGAACGGCCGATCGAGCGAGCGAAGTCATACGAGCGGGCTCACTCGTTGAGTAAAGCTAGCTAATTGAAAATGTACGCCGTTCAATTTTGTTTGTACGGTTAATAATTAGTCGGTCGAATTCAATAGCGACATGTTAAAGATAACCATTTACTTGCAGTTCCCAAAAGGAGACCACTGCTGAGAAGAAGCACCGCAAGATATCGAGTCACTTCTAAAACAAATATGTTTAATGGTTCTATTAATATGTCTAAATAATTGCACAGATGAATTGAAATGTGGGCTGTTAGAAAAAAAATACCCCAGCGCAATTTTTTGCTAAGCATTTTTTGCAATCTTTTTTAGGGTTCCGTACCCATAGGGTAAAAACGGGACCCTATTACTAAGACTCCGCTGTCCGTCTGTCTGTCCGTCTGTGTGCCACGAAGGTGTATCTCATGAACCGTGATAGCTAGATAGTTAAAATTTTCACAGAAGGTGTAATTCTCTTTCCCATAAAACAAACGTGATTTTGTTGCCGTTTTTTGCTGATATTATATAGATAAGGGTACGGAACCCTTCGTGAGCGAGTCCGACTCGCACTTGCCCGGTTTTTTCTTGATTACTGACATTCACTCCTTGTATTAACATACTGTGATACGCCAAAGTCAAGTTTGCAATGACTGTGAACTTATTAAAGAGATAAGTACATGGATATCATACGCAATGACAAATTATTCGGTTAACAATAACGTATTTACTCTGAAAAATAAAAAATATACAAAATACATTTATTCACTCTGGTGGACTGAATAGGCTTAGCTCCACGCGCATCGGTGATGTTCAATCAATTATACCTATACTTGGGCCGTTCTTAAAGATCCGTTTTGGCAGCTGTCAGTTTAATAAAATAAAAAATAAAAATAAAAAAGCCTTTTATTCCATGCATAGTATTTACACTTTGTTAAATTGCACAATTCATAATTTTATTAATTCTACAGTATGTTCTAAACAAAATATCAAGTTCAAGTTTATTTATTTATGAATAATAATTATACTTATACTATTTAATTCTTAATAATAATAATATTAAATATATATATGTATTTTTCATGCATGGACCCCTCTCAGGTAAAGGCCTCCTCCAATGATTTCCATTTGTCTCTATCCTTAGCTACCATCATCCAGTTTATGCCAGCGATCTTTTTAAGGTCATCTTCCCATCGCGTGTATGGTCTGCCAACCCGACGTTTTCCGGGGGGGCCGTGCCATGTCATGTAGTAGCTTCATATGTCCATCTGTTGTCTTTAAGTCGTGCTACATGTCCGGCCCATCTTAGCTTTAGCTTTTGGGCATAGTTCAGTGCATCTATAGTTTTACTGACACTTCTTATTTTTGCATGCCGGACCTTGTGTATTTTTTTGATTTTGAGCATGCTGCGTTCCATGCCTCTCTGACACGTGGTTATTATGTTCTTTATTTTGTTGGTGAATTTCCACGTATGGCAGGCGAATGTTAAGCATGGAAGAATACAAGAGTCCATAATTTTCTTTTTTAATTGTACTGGCATGTTGCTCTTCATTATTTTCTTGTCAGTTTAATACAATATAATTATTATTATGTGTGTTATGTGTTTGAGGTTAGGTATATTTTGTACTACGTTGATAGCCGTCAAATTGGACCCTTTCAAAGGCCGCGAATAACTATAATTCTGGGACTTGACAGAAGCGCGTGGAGCTAACCCCATGTGCTTCTGTTTAGTCCACCAGAGTAAATCTCTTTAACCGAACAATTGTCCTCGCGCGTGATATCCATGGACTTGTTTCTCTTAATAAGTCCATGGCGATTGTCTAAAACTCGATACTGGCGAAATAAACCTTGTTAAAACAAGGAGTGAAAGCCATTAATAAGAAAAAAAAAACTATAATTCTAAGACTGGACAGAAGCGAGTGGAGGCTATAGGTGAAAAACTTAAGTACATGATCTCTTGCAAGTAGTTGTAACACGTCTGTATAGACCTTTTGACATTCTGTACCTATTTGAAATTTGACATAAATTCCATATTAGTTTTGTACACAACTACATGCAAGAGCTCATTTACTTAAGTTTTTCACCTACAACCCCATGAGCTTCTGTTTTGTCCATTAGAGAAAATACTCTTTTACTGAACAATTTGTCTTCGCGTGTGACATCCATGAACTTATTAGAGAAATAAGTCCATGGGAGTGTTTATAAACGCCAAAGTTTATTCGAAATTGGCAAAATACACCTTAATAAGAGTGAAGCCATTAATTAAAAATTAGGATTAGACTATAAAGTCTGTGCCAATTGAAATTGGCAAAGATGTAAACACAACCGAACAAACCAATTTACCATTATTACTCGATAATCACGTGCTTTTAAATATCAAGTGAAGTCTTAGCAATGATTTATACACTTACCCCCTTACTAATAAACGTTGAGTAACGGTGGTAAGTATAGCTATACAATGTTTTGTCCTTATCTGTCAAATCCAAATGTCACAATGACAGATAAGGACAAAACATTGTATAGCTATACCACCGTTACTCAACGTTTATTAGTAAGGGGATTGATCTTTACTTTCACATTAAGCTTAAGATTAAATAACTATTAATAAAACACGCTTGATCAATATTTGAGGTTATGTGTCAAGCAGTAGGTACTAATTTGTTTACACTTTTGGCAATTTCAATTGACACAGGCTATAATATAATTCTAAACTGCAAGATACTCGTCAGCATTTTTATGTTTGTTAAACTGTTAGCGAAATTGTATTTCTGTATTTCTTCCAAAGCTGGCTAAACTAAGATAAGAATTAAACCGATCGCTTATCAGACGTCCCTCGAGTCCAATTTTAAACGAATGTGACCGTCAAATGCAACAAATCACCAATGTCAGAGCGGCGAACCCTTTTCAGAGCAGCCCCCGGCGTTCACTCCGATTGGTCCGTTTATCTCAGATGACTTAGCTGGTAAATTGTGTCTTAAAGCATATGGCTTTTCGACATGTCGATACTCGCTTTGGTGAAGGATTTACGCCGTATGTTTAACAGAAGTAATTTAGTATATGAAACTATACACTTACGGACAAAAAAAGTGCGTTTTTCATACAAACGAGGCTATTTCGAAGCCTTGGTTACTTGGTGTGAAACGATTGAAAGCGACAAGGTACATAAATGATCACTTATTTATGCTGTTGACTGTACAACGGACCTACCATTTTAAAAGAAGTTATTTTAAAATAGGTTTTAACATAAAAATGTAAGGTGACCTTAATTTTAGTATTAATTACGGCAACATAATATAACTTTAATCAAATGCAAAACTTTAATAGTTTCAAAAACCACTATACTAAATAGAATCTCAATCAATTACTGAGTTGGAAAAATTAAGTTCGGATCACGACCCCGCAGTCACCCTGTATATAAGATTGTGCTCTCAATACGGTATACTAGTGTTGTCTCAGTTCATAGCGTAGTAATTAATAAACTTCGTTGTCTATGTTTTCCTAGTTAATTGAAGCAGGGAGCGGAAGTCCCAAAGATAACGCTACATGTAATGGAAGCTATTTTAGAATCCGTTAATTAGCTGAATACAGTACACAGGATGTTATAGTTTATGCTTCAATAAGTACTAGGCAAATAAGAAGTCAATCCTGCCTCATAGCACGACTATGAAGTTTCTGACTATTGACATTGATGTCAGCAGTAAAACAATGCCAAACTTTAAACATAAAAGTTCCGTGCGACTCAGACATATCAACGCAACGCATTATATACGTTGATAAGGTAGCCGTGTTGGCAAAGGAAAAGTACTTTATTCCTAGGAAAGTGCGCGAAGCTATCGAAATTAGTCGTCCTCCGAATTATAAACGTGATGGTGGATGGTCGGTGCCCCCGAGTTGGTCTTTAACAAGTGACGTGGTTAGTATAGTGTGTGACCCTACATTTGAGAATTCCAATAATGAGCAAGGATAGGAAAAACGCCCGTCATTTTGAAAACATAACCCTGTTCCGTACAGCAGAGACTTCCTTGATATTAATTAAAAATATTATTAGGTATTTTACCTAAACCCACCTCATATTTATCATACTAATTTTGGTCAGTAGGACCACGGGCAAACCACCAAATACCTAGTCCCAAACTGAGCTCTAGGCTTGTACTATGGGTAATAGGCAAAGATAAACTTATTTATTTAGAGAAATACACACTTATATACATAGAAAACACCCATGAGTCGGGAGCAAATATTCGCTCATCACAAATACTCATTTTTTTCTTATACCGGGAATTGAAACCCTCCAATGGCAGGGTTACTATCAACTTATACCTAAAAACCCACCAAACTTCAAACAGGGCGATTTTTGTAAGTGGGACTTAGAATCTACCATCAAAGCAATAAAGTTCAATTACGTTTGTTCGATAATGCCATTTTCAGTTTATGAAGAGAGGAAAATGAACCTTATTCTTATAGCAACACAGTTCAAATTAATTTGCCTTAATTATGCACACTGGGCTTTACGAGGTTAAATACGACGTCTAAATATTTTTATTTTAAAAATACAGTTGAAATAATTAACCAACTGAGGGACGAAAAAGCGAAAAACGAAGGTTTCGTAATAAGGGTCACGCTTGGGATACGAAACCCTTAATTTTTTTTTTATAGGTACTCCTTTTTTATATTAATCAGATAATCTGAGCAAAGTTAACATTAAAATATGATTTCTGGCTGTTAAATCCATTAAAGACATTCTAATTTTCTTTCAGAATAACAGAGTCCCTGAGCGTTTATAATATTAAGATTTCGTTTTCGACCCCAAGGTCGCTGTTTTTTATTTGTACTTGATTATTTCTCATAGTTTTACTCTCCAGTTATTAGTTTTTTTTGTAATACCCTGCATTATTTATTCTATTTTTTTATTATGTTGGTAACAGCCATTGTAAGGCCTTTCAAGTAGGGACCATAAAAAACTAGCGCCGTGGCTTGCCGTGGCATAATGTACGAATTTACTTAGGATGACCTCTTACTATCGATTGTCGCTGATGTTTGTGTCGTCATCCCTTTTTTTATTTTGTTTTGTTTTCAGATATTTAAGTTAGTTTTTTAAGTCAGGGTCCCTCTGAAAACTAGCGCCGAGGCTTGCTGCTGCGGCATAAAGCTGAGAGGAACCCTTTTCAACGCCATGTTAAATATTTTTTTCTTTAAGTTTCTGTTTTTTTTTTCAAATGTGTGTATGCGTTGTATAAATTATTTCTATTTCTATTTCTATTTAATTGTTTTTTTTACATAAAAGACTACATATATATAATTATAATCAGTGGCAGTGGAAAACTGTAATCAGTTTGTGTGTGTTATAATATTAAGTTTCTCAGTATGGTTTTACTGTAATGCAATTTTTTTTTTGTATAAATAAATTAATAAAAAATAATGACTCAGCATTATGTATTATAATTATTATTATGTTGTCTCCCTATTTTACAAAATTTGGAGTTTTATTTATTATTTTAGTTTACATTTACAAATATATATACTAATAAACTATATCTTTTTCTTTCTTTCATTGTTAACTCATACTGTACTCTAATTCGGATCATTGGCAATAAACAAAGAAGTCCTGCGCAGTTATATTAGGTATTTGAACAAGTTCAGACAAAGAACTAAACAATAATCAGTTCGCCCTTGGACTAGATTTATTTATAAGCAAGGAATTATTTATTAGAATTTTCGTCGAAATATTTCATGTCTAAAACAAATATCTTATATTATTTACCATTTTCATAGTCAAGTGTTTTCTTCGACATTTCTTCATTAATGTTTTAAGAACTTTATTTCTCATAATAAATACATTCACCTTTATAAGAAAATTAAATTAAAAGATAAAATCATAAAGGCTTACAATATAAAGCAGAATTCTAAGTTATATTTAAATAAGATAGATGGGTGTAAGAGATTTTTTCTGAGCTAGTGTCCGTTTCACTCTCGCGAGGTCACACATTACGTGTTATCTCTGTTACCCTCACTGTTTGTTTTTTAACTGATTTGTTTCTCTTATTATGAGTGAATAAATGTCTTTCTTCTTCTTCTCAGGAGTAAAAGAACTTTCTTTAACCTACTTCCAAAATACATTTCACCTTCCATAAAGCATAAAACATGTAGCTAATGCGAGTCGGTCTCGCCCACCGAGGGTTCCGCACATAACACGGTTAACTCAATTCAATATTTGGACCGCCGTTCCTTGCATAAAGACCCTGTTTTTTCGTGATACAATAAAAAAAAACAGATTTCTATACTTGTAGTAAAAGACGGTGCTACTTACCGAATTTCATAGTTCTAGGTCAACGGGAAATACCCTATATATTTTGATTCCCTTTTGAGTGTCGAAATACAGGTTTTTTGCGGCATAAACGATCGTATCTTTTTTTTACGTTAATGTAGATGTTTGATTTTTCACAATGAAGAATGTATGGTTTTAATTTCAAGTCTATACCTCCACGCGTTCCCGAGATAATGGTCTTAACAGACAGACAGACAGACAGACGGATAGGCAGACGGACAACAAAGTGATCCTATTAAGGTTCAGTTTTTTCCTTTTGGCGTACAAAACCATAAAAACACACCCATTGTTAAAATAATAATGCTGTTTGCATCTAACTAATCATAGTAGTTTATGGTTATTAAAAATACATTAATCAAACTACAGAGAATGCCTTAAAAAAATCTACACCAAAGTATAGCTAATTCAAGACGAACAAAAAACGATCCAATGCGAGCAGAACTCGCGACCTGAGGGCTCCATACAAATTTAAATGACCACCAAACGCCACTACTGACGTCTTTACAGAGCAGAAACAAACGATGCTTTAATGGGTATTATGTAACTGTTGTTAACATGACGATGATTAACATAATGCATAGAAAAAAGTGTTTGCACAAAATTAAGAAAAACTTGGTTTTTTATTGGTCTAAGTAAAAAGAAAAAAAACGAAAATCAGCGATATAGTAATAGCCTAGTTATATACCTACTTAGGCAATATCAAACATATTATGAGGTCCAGGGGCATGTAAAATGTCAATCAGTTTTCATTACGCCGGGAATTTTCAATAAAAACCAATTAATTTGGCCCTTTCTGGTCCAACGGGTTTTATAGCTCGCGTCTAACTTGACAGCGGTTTGATGGATTACCACGGAACCCGTCATTTTGACGAACGCGTGAAACATGGAGCGAGTTTTTTGTGAGTTTACCGCTGAGCTAAGTATAATCTCTCTTTGAAATACGAAATTTTGACTGAAGTGGAAACTGAAAATCATGTTAGAATCAAAGTGACAGAACAGAAGATATTAATTGTTCGAAAAGGAATTATAAGACACGGTTTCGTACACAAAGGGTACCAACGGGACCCTATTGCTAAGCCTCTGCCGCTTGTTCGTACGTCCATCTGTCTGTCGGCAGCTGTATCTCATAAACCGTAATAGATAGACAGTTGGACTTTACACAGTGTACTGCAGTTGTGTAGTTCTATTGCAGCTTTAACAGCAAATATTTAAATTAAATTAAAAATTCAAATTAAAAGGGGATCCAATATAGTGCCACGAGTAGTTTTTAAAAAATTGGTTTGCCTAGACAGAACTTACCAGGTTGCGTACAATCATATAAAAAAATGTTAAAGTTCATTTAACTCGATAAATATGGCTAAAAATTACTAGTAATTTTAACTCATTGAGTACAATTAGTCATATAATTAGTTGCATACTTTAGTACCATGTCGTTTTAACGCCTTTGATAGATTAGTACAGCAGTTCAAACGAGACATTAAAATGACAAAGCACTAAAGTGCAGAACGCCAACCATACCAGCAATACTAGCATGCAATCAACATTTTATTATGCGGCATTGACTGACTCCTGAGCATTTCTCTTTTTTTTTGCCACTATGAGTGACATCTCCAGAATTTTGAAATAAATAGCAGGTAGGTAGAGAACATCATTAATTTCATGTTTTATTTCATTAGTTTTTCAGTAGTATCTTACCTAATTAGAATAATTACAAATCAGCTAAGTTTTTAAACCTAGTTGCCCGTTTTTTGTTTAGTAATTTTTTCAAGTAATCGTGACATGGACATAAGGGAAAATTACAAAAATTCAGATTTAAATGATCAATATCTCCGAAACTAGCTAAAATCACTGAATATACATAGGGGTTAAATCGATAGCTTTTTAGCTGCTCTATCAGCCCTAGACGGGTTGACGTCGGTTTCTGGGACTCCCTTGATGTAGCGTTATCTATGAAAAGGAATCTTATTGTCGATGGCACTTCCGCAATTTTTAACGATGCTCCGATCTAATACAACGTCGCGTGACGCAGTGCGGCGTAAGCGCCATCGACAATAAGGTCCCTTTTCATAGATAACGCCACATATTTCGCTGGCCTATCTTTGTAATCCTGGGTATAAACTATAATACTTCCGAATTATATCTGCTTCAGCGTGTAAGAATAACACACATAGGTACTTACTCACACACTCATTCATAAACTTCCAGTATTTTAATAGTATGAAATGATACAGTGTGATGTTATTATTTTAACACAATCAATAATAAAGTAACTGTGATGAAATTTTAATATATCAGCTCCGAAAATTAAATCAAACTCAGCAAACACTACGGATTTCAGTTTTTCTATTTTATGACGATTAAAACTTTTCCAAACGAGTTATAATCGAGTACGCGTGCCTTACCCTAGTAGCTCCCTATACACATCAAAGAGTTGCCTCTACCAGGGCAATCCAGCGTGACGCACGCTCTAATGGCTAATCATTACGCTCCCCACATTTTATACCCAAATTTTACGCCCATACGTACCTACACCGTTATGTAAAACGCGAAAGACGTTTCATATTAGGAACTGCTTTTGAATTTAAATTTGGAATGCTATCGTGGAAAGTTTTATTCGAATTAAAAGGCATTTGTTTTTGAGTTGTGACCTTTTCGTATAGATATATGAAACGAGGTTAGTAACTTTGTGAATTGTTTCAGTATTAATGGTTTTTAAATGACGGTTTGGTTGTAAACTAGTTTGTTCCAGGAACTTTGGGTAAATTATTTATGGGTTGCGGTTTTTCGTCGGTCTTGTGTGTAGTTAGTAGAAGCAATGTTTCAGAACGAAATTGATATACAAAAGGCACGTTACGTAAAATAGAATTCTAATCTTCTTTTCGTTACATAGAACAGTCTATCTGTCTTTCAAAGTCAAAGTCAAAATCAAAATATTTATTGCATGTCACATTACACAAAATAACAAATTAACTCACACATTTCTGTCCGTCTGTATACCCAAAACCGACGAGCGTGCATGACTCGATGTATGAATGTGGATGAAGCGAAAGAGATTTGCCAAATTTCAAGTTGATAGCATTTGTAGTTGCTGAGAAAACCTGCTGTGACATATACAGACAGACAGACAACGAAGCCTCACCATAAGGGATCCTTTTTTACCATTTTGGTACGGAACCCTAAAAAGATTAAAACAGTTACAAACCTTTTTATCTTCCTAAGCCTAGTGCCTATTATAAGGCCATACTTAAAAGTCACATTTGACAAAAATGCGAAGTTATTATTTAAATTACCAATTTCTCGTGTAATAATACTAACTAAACTTAACTTTAGTCTTTAGTTTTTATAGACTTTAGTCTTTTATCTTTTTTTTTACTTTAAATTAGGAGACTGAATACGGAACGCTGAATGGTCAAATTGAAAATATCATTCGAGCTGGTTCGTTTCGGTAATTGTCCGTTTGAGCGTAAATAATTTGAATAAACCAATGGCCTGTGGTATTCCTTGATACCATAAAGTTACAAAAATACGCTACAGATTAATAATTTCATCGTTTGGCACTTTGTTCTGCGTTTTGAGAGAAAGTCCTTCTTAACTCTTATAATTTTGCGAGACCAAACTCAATGGGGCAACCTTAAGTATAGCGTGAACCCAAATCCATGATCAGATCAGCTCCTGAAACCACAAATATTGTATTATCATTTGGTTCATATACGTAGTATTCCAAATTTCAGCTCATCCCAATAATACATAATAAACACCAAAATTAACAAGTAAGATTAAATTTTTAACATATTGACAATTATTGCGAAATTAAAGCTTGTACTAAAAATAGGTATATTTGTGACAAGCAAAAAATCTAACAGCGCTAGCTGGTCCATGCGTGAAAAAATAACAAGCACAAAAATCAGAACTCTGCCAACTACAATTCCCTTCAAAAATGGAGACAAAGAACGACAGCACAATCATAGATGTATAATACTTCTAATTAACTGTCGCCAAACGGTTGCCAAAGGAGACAATTAGCGTGGCTCCTTTCATCCGGGACACATCTTTTTCTTCAAAGAGATAGCGACGTATCGAATGGGGCGAATCGAAGTGAATAGGGCTATTTTTAGGACTCTTTGTTTGATGTCCTGTGTATAGGACGTGTAAAGTCGCATTCATAGCATTAATTATGTTTTGATGCAAAATTTGTTTTACCATTATTTTTATATCACAATACTTAATTATAATGACCTTAATGTAAAATCATATAACTTGACAAGTGCAATTTGTAACGTATAATGAAAAAAAAAGTGTTTTAAGGGTTCTGTAACAAAATGATAAAAAGGAACCTTTAGAGGAACTTCGGTGTGTGTCTGTCTATCTGTTGCTGCTGTTTTTACAGCAACTAACTTTAAAAAAGTAAACCTTTTGTATTTCATAAACAAGTAGTATTTATTTCCAATTAGTTTCAAGGAATAAAATGCATTTATATCCGTAACTTAGTTATCACTAAACTTCTTAAAGCTTACTGAAAACTGTGTAATTTTGCATGTTGTGGATATCTATAATTAAGTGAACATTAAGTGTATGATACGACTTTAGACTATTTAAGATGTTTGGTACCTACAATGTATCTGTAACTATTAACAAAAAACTATAAAAGCCACTAACTTTAAATATTAGTTAGATTTAAATAATAATAGCATGCATCAAATGACGACAATCAATCTTATCAAAAGTTATGTTTTTTTAATAGGGTCCAAAAATGGGGCTTGAAGAATACCCAAAAAATCACGACAGATTACCATTTCTACCCTGCATAATTATAATAAAACATTATTAACATTTGTTTAATTACTTAATGTAAAGCTATAAACGCCTAATTTATTTCTCACCATCATAATACGTGTCATGACCCACCTAGCTCATTTGCCTCCCTAGGGAATAAAAACTCGTATAAAACTTCAATTCAATTTTGAATCCAAGGCCTTCCGCTTCAGAGTGCAAATTTAATATCAACTTTCATTAAATTAACGCAACAGACGTGTACGTTAAATTTGTTATTACCTCACAGGATACCTCAAGGGAGGCATTCATTTAAATCCAGGGTGGAGTAATGTAACATTATTCTCTAATAATTCAGCATTGCATTTCTTGCAAATAAGCACGGGGGAATAATTTAACAGTGGATTGAATACAAAATGATAATTTAATTTCCATAATGAATGATTCGTGGGAATATGGATTGAAAATTGTAATGATTGTCCGACGATTTCACCGTTTTAGGGTTACGTACCGAAATGGTGAATAAGCAACTTAGTAGGAAGAATTCGGTGTCTGTTTGTCAGTCTGAATGCCAAAGCTGTTTATCTTAGCAATTACAAAAGCGAGGTTGTATCAGCAAATGGGGTGTCATATTTAGTTAAAAAATAAATATAATCTTGGCTCCTTATTATTTATGTTTTACAAGATAAGTTATTAAAAATATGTTTATTAAAAAAAACAAAAATGTTTGACAATTTATTATAACCGTTTTAGAGTTCCATACCAGAATAATAAAGAAAGAATTCAAGTCAAATTATACCTTTTAATAAATAAAATAATAACTAACAATTCATCGAAACTGATTTTACTAATTACGTGTGTAGGTACTTACACGTACAGTCAGCAGCAGAAGCAGGTGGACAGTCGAAGAGTTTTTTATTTATTTATTTAATCTTAATTGCACAGAAATACAAATTTGAGTTCTACCAGTTGACCTTTGGGCAAATCAGAAATTATACTCTTAAATCACGACACTCATTTCATGGAATGTTATACTTCGTCGAATTTTCATTTTATCGACAGGCATACACGTGCACGCGTTATAATTTTTTTGTGGTCACAGGTCTAACCTATAGTCCGTACTTTTAGGTATTTAAAATGTAAACAATCCAAACCACGTGGCATTGTTGAACAGCCAATCAAAACCGTTTAATCGAACTTTGACGTATCAGTGCTCTACTTCTATTGGCTGACGAACTATATCACGTGGGTTTTTTGTTTACATTTTTTTAAATACCTAAAAGTACAGACTATAACGTACGTAACCCATGCTTAAGATAACCTAAAAAAAAACATCAAAATCAAATGAGTGTCAGAGATTCAAGGGGATCCCCAGTCGAAGTGCTCAAAATTATCATTGTTGAGGGAATAAGAGCGTGTGTAGATAATTTTGAGCTCTTCGCCTGTACATCTACTACTGCTGACGGTACTTGGACGCACTGGTGCGCGAGTCCGAGTCACGTTTGATTCAACCACCGCTGCAACGTTTGTTATATGGTTGAATTATTTAGGTGTCTGTGTGACCATGGTTTCATCAATATTTCTGCTATAGGCAATTATGTTTATTAAGAGTCAGATTTAGATTGTTTTACTCCATATAAATTAACATTATAAATTACAATGGCATGTCAAATTATAAGTAACTAGCTTTCCGCCCGCGACTTCGTCCGCGGAGAGTCAAACTTCTGTTAAAAGTACAGTTAAAGTTCACATCACCTTCAAAGGATTTTTAAAAAAAAGTCTAGAGCGTGAATTTTAAGTAAGCGGTCCACATAAACAACTTGAATTTTATGGCTCTAACCTTTAAAACAACAAAATTGACATACAAAATAAATTCACTGCCTCTCTTTCAACATTACGTTTTTTTATACGATTCTAGATAAATTTGCCATATATTCTTTACAAAAAATTAACCCACTTAGCAGAAGATTTTCGAAAAACACCGAAGCTGAACATTTTCTGTAGGTATGTAATCGTAGTCTAATACCCATTTTCATATTTTGCAGGTATGTAACTTTGAATATTACATAATTTCGATACGAACTTTACAGTTAGAAGTCTTAGATCCCAAGTTTTTCCATTTAGTTATTGTTTATTGATAATCGATTTGCTCTTAACTAACTATAAACACTGAAGATTGCAATGTTTTAGATGCTAAGTATAATTCATGTACCTGGATAAAAAAAACAAACTCCTATTCAAACTTTCGGCCGCTTTTGACACTGTTAAGGGATTGTTTTAAAAAATGGTTATTATTTAATTTATATTGATGTTGATACCGAGTTTCATGTATCTAATTTCAGTCATAATTTTAATTTGTAGGTAGGTAGGTTTTTTATAGCTAGGTAAACATTAGGTTATATTAATACCCCACATTTCTCACTTCAAAAATGACCAAACTTCTACCCCCCATTTAACCACCTTTGGGATAGTTTTTTCTAAATCGCCGAAAATAACTTTTTTTTGTTTATAAAAACAGTAGCGTAAATATACATTTCCACATTTTTTCCTTCAAAAATTATCATAATCCCTTACAAAGTTCTACCGCCAATTTACCCGTAAGTTTTTCTAAAATCGCCGAAAGCAATATTTTTAATTTATAACTACAGTAGCCGTAACAAAATTTTCCACGTTTCTCACTTCAAAAATATACCAGACAATTTTCTACCCCCCGTTTTACCTCCTCAGAGGTAATCTTTCCTGAATTGATCATTTCTATCAAGTTTCATGTTAATCAGAACATAAAAGTATTCGTTCCTATAGAAACTTTGCAACCCCCTTTCATCCCCCAAGGGTTTGAATTATAATTATCACGTGACGTTTTCATTGCAGAGCAAGCATTTCTTAGTAAATTTAAGCATACCAATTTTTTTTTCCTAAACAAACTTTGCAACCCCCTTTTATCCCTTGGGGTTGAATTTTAGTAATCGCTGAAATACGTGTCCCATTATTTGCATTGAAGAGCATTTATACCAAGTTTCAAGTAAATTTGAGCATACCAAATATTTTTTCCTAAACAAACTTTGCAACCCTCTTTCATCCCTCCAGGGGTTAAATTTTATTAATCGCTGAAGTCCGTATCTCATTATTTGCATTGAAGAGCGTTTCTACCAAGTTTCAAGTAATTTTGTCCATAAAAGTATTTTTTTCCATTCAAACTGCAACACCCTTTCATTCCTCAGGGGGGGGTGACTTTTAGTAATCGCTGAAATACGTGTCTCATTATTTGCATTAAAGAGTATTTTTACCAAGTTTCAAGTAAATTTGAGCATACCAAAATTTTTTTCCTAAACAAACTTTGCAACTCCCTTTCATTCCTCTAGGGGTTGAAATACGTGTTTCATTATTTGCATTGGAGAGTATTTTTACTAAGTTTCAAGTAAATTTGATCATAAAAATATTTTATCTATACACACTTTGCAACCCGCTTTCATCCCTCTAAGGATTGAATTTTAGTAGTCGCTCAAATATATGTCTCATTATTTGCATTGAAGAGCATTTATACCAAGTTTCAAGTAAATTTAAGCATACTAAATATTTTTTCCTAAACAAACTTTGCAACCGCCTTTTATCCCTCTAGGGGTTGAATTTTAGTTATCACTGATATACGTGACTCATTATTTTCATTTCAGAGCGTTTCTACCAAGTTTCAAGGAAATTTGAGCATATCTACAAAATATTTTTTCCTAAACAAACTTTGCAACCGCCTTTTATCCCTTTAGGGGTTGAAATTTAGTAATCGCTGAAATGCGTGTCTCTTTATTTGCATTGAAAAGCATTTCTACCGAGTTTCAAGTAAATTTGAACATAAAAGTATTTTTTCCCATACAAACATTGCAACCCCCTTTCATCCCTCTTGGGGTTGAATTTTAGTAATCGCTGAAATACGTGTCTCATTATTTGCATTTAAGAGTATTCCTACCAAGTTTGAAGTAAATTTGATCATAACAATATTTTATCTATACACACTTTGCAACCCCCTTTCATCCCTCTAGGGGTTGAATTTTAGTAATCGCTGAAATAAGTGTGTCATTATTTGCATTGAAGAGCATTTCTACCGAGTTTCAATTAAATTTGACCATAAAAGTATATTTTCCCATACAAACTTTGCAACCCCCTTTCATCCCTCTAGGGCTTGAATTTTAGTAATCGCTGAAATACGTGTCTCATTATTTTCATTGAAAAGCATTTCTACCAAGTTTCAAGTAAATTAGACCATAAAAATATTTTTTCCCATACAAACTTTGCAACCCCCTTTCATACCTTTAGGGGTTGAATTTCGAAAAATCCCTTCTTAAACGACGCCTCCATTACAAAATCAACTTCCCCTCAAAATTCCAAATTTGTATCTTTAGCGGTTTAGGCTGGGCGTTGATATGTCACCCGGGACATTGCCTTTTATATATATAGATTATATTGAGGTCGTCAAAAAAGTAATTACAAAAAGAAATTAACAGTGAACAAATAAAATTCTCAAACGCCCGCCCGGTGTGGTGGAGTTTTTATCCAACGAGACTTACTGCCGCACTCAGAGACGTCAATTAAATTTAAATCAAGCATTAAATTTAATTGACGTCTCTGAGTGCGGCAGTTACAATTGAAAACGAAGAAATATTTGATCGGACAAACATTATAATTTAGAATAAATAAAGGGAGCAGTTGGTCATTCATTATGCAGTGTATTGCGAAAATGCCGCGGCAAAAGTGTCTAGCTTATATATATTAATTAATCCGGACTGAACCAGATTCCGGCTGACCATGCATGTTGCTCAAACCTAAAGCTTTGATAGAGGCCTTTGTATTATCTGATGACGTTGTAACGTGAAATAATTGAAATACACGCGCAGGATTAGGTACTCAGTATTAATCGCTTAACCAGAGGCAACCGGTCATATCCGGTTCAAAGCAGCTTTATCCGGGTTTAATCGAGTTGTCAATCAGTTTAGTTTAATTGGGGAAATGACATCTAGCAAATTAATGTTAATAAGGGGATTATTTATTTATTCAATTTTATTTACGCAAAACACAATAAAGTACAAATGGCGGACTTAATGCCCAATGGGATTTGTGTTTATTAATGATTATGATGGGTGTGTATCGTTTACCATAGTTATTTTAGGTCATATTTATCGCAAGTCATAACGTATTTTTGAAGATACTAATACTGTTTAAGGATTTTTTCGAGTCAAACCTAACTTAACCTACCTTGTCTATGCATTAGATATATAGAAAATTCTAATATAACTTCTCCAGCGATAGCGGCAGGGTAAGAGGGAAATATATGATTCAAATGTTTATACTCAAGCTACTGGCTTTTGAGTTTAAAATTAAATTATATTTACTCAAATTTTCAACCACAATGCCTAGCCTTAGATAATTGGCTTCTGTCACGTTTATTATAGTAATTACTTAGTAACCGCACTTCCTAACGTGTCACTCCTAAACTACACAAACGTAATGAGTTTCAGGTTTCAGCATGTGTGCTCCAGGAAACATCTTAATTAACAAATCTAGGCTACAGATAATAAACAAACATATTTGGAGCGTAAAATCGCATGCCGACGAAACATCTGTTAAATGTTATTAAAATTAATTATGAAATTAAAATCACTCACTCGCGCTACGTTGCGTCGTTTAACTTGGGTTATAATTAACCTTTGAACCGGTATTGCTTGAAATATAAGACATTAGCCGCGTATATTTCATCACCCTGTGGTATACAGGGTGTCCCGCCTAGGGCTGATAGAGCAGCTAAAAAAGATATCGATGTTAAAGCTATGTATGTTCAGCGATTTTTACTAGTAAACGAAATTTAAAACACTAACTATATAAAGCGTTATACGCGACATAAGTACAAAAACGATGTTACAGAAAATGCATGAGCTAAATATAAAAGCAAAAATAAATAAATTATTAACATGATTATATAAACACGCTTACATTTATCGTGTATCATTATGTACCTAGTAAGGTCGGTTATACAGCGTGTGTATTCCATGTGATCCTTATATTTTAAGGGCAGTTAGATAAGACCCTAATTAACGTAAATTGGTACATTAAGTTAACAAAAGAAAACATATTTTTTTTTATACAAATTAATTCGGCACGCAATGTATTCAAATAACCAAGACGTCTACGAAAGCACTTTGTGTTCATTGATTTATTGACGACGTTATTTTCAACTCTATATTTGCATTACATTGCTGGCCGGGAAAACTTGAAAAATATCATTCGGAGTATTTGTTAAAATTTATTACTGTACCTCTTAATATTGCTTAAATCTATCGTATTTTAAAATTTAGGATCGTATGGAATACACACGCTGTATATACAGGATGGAAGAAACGAATGCCACATGGACGGCAACTAGGTACCTTATATATTGGAAATAGAAAATTCTACGCAAAGGAGGTGGTCACAGGTCTAACCTAACCTAATCTACGTATCCCATACTTAAAATAATCTGAAAACAATAAGGTTTCAGCAGAAATTAGCTTTCTACGAAATGAAAATTCTGCGAAACGATACGTTTGCTTAATAATTGTCGACGAATCATTAGGTCACGGGGTGAAGGTCATCTCCTATTCGGATCACCTAGGTACTATAATACATGAACCGCCATCTTTAGTTCTAACTAACCTGAATTCCTTCTCCCCATTTAATATTTGTATTGTTTTTATGTTGGCACTTCTGTTTAATAGTGGGTACAATTACGTAGCTAGTTAGGGGTACACAAATAGTTGGTAGCTTTAAGTATCGGGCCTTATTTCGCTGAATTAAAGTTCATAATGGTACGGCTTGGAGAGGCCTTAACTGTTTACCTTAATTTCCCCGAAATAGAGTTCTCCTGGATTTAATAATGAGCTGAGAATATATACAGGGTGTTTCCATGGAATTTCTAAGGGTAAAGCATTCGTTTGATATTTGAATTTATTTATTTTATGTACATATTATGCTTGCTGTTTATATGATCAAATCGTCAAGATAAACATAATTAAAAGCATAAATATAATTTTGTAAATCGGCGCGGAGGATAATCGCGAAGCTGCGAAGGTATCAACATGCATAGGGGAGACCGGGTATGGTTGTCACACGGGTTGGTTGTCACAGCGGCCATAACAGAAAACTGAACGAACGAATCAGTTCATCGACCGGTGTCAGAAGACCGCGAGCGCTATATCTCCCTCCCTACTTCACCTGTCCACTCCAGAAATTCTGGATGGCCGGAGAATGACCGCTGTGACAAACATACCCGGTCTCCCCTATACTACTTGTACTATTACTTATTCTTTGCCTATACAAACATTCATACATAGGTACAGGTCAAACAAAGAACCTTCATTTTGTAAAGTCGATTGAATAAAAAATACCTGTTACCCAAAATACAATTAAGTACTTCAAAATACCACACTACTCTCTTTACCAAAATCCCGGAAAACCAAATTCAAAATATTGAGTAAAGATAATAAACAGTACCTGAATTTGAATGTTAAGATGTAGGATTGTATTGAAATAAAGTATTTTAAAATTCTGGTATTTCGGATATAGGCGTTTTCCAAAAAAAAGTGTAGGTACATGAACTTTTTTTTCCAGAATCCGTTTTTAGGGTTCCGAACCCAAAGGGTAAAAACGGGACCCTATTACTAAGACTCCGCTGTCCGTCTGTCTGTCTGTCACCAGGCTGTATCTCATGAACCGTAATAGTTGGATAGTTGAAAATTGAAAACTTTTTTTGGAAAACACCCATGTGGGAGTCAAAGTAAGCCGCCTGACATGAAAGCGGCATAATCAAATAGTGCTGAAAGGAAACATTATCACATATCAATATATAATAGAAGAACAAGTTTAGACTACCTTAAGTACCCAAGCAGTAATAGGTAACTGAAGATTACCTACTATTCTATTTATACTATGGTTCGCACATTAATTATTTGTAAGTTGGTATTGTAATTTTCATATGAAGCAGGTCTGCCAAATTAGTTGGTATGTAACTCTGTACATCTCTAGAAGCGCACACGACAAATTAATTTTGCCGGTTAATACTTCGTCAACTTCAGTGAGTAGTTTTAGAGAATAACACCGCAGCTCGTATCCGGTTGATGTCCGGCGAGGCCGACCGCAACAGTTACGGCTGGAGTGCATCTCGACGCGCCTCTTTACTACAAGATGGCTGACTGTCACAACGCATTGTCTTTCTTCTTAAAATGTTAGCGTTAAGGAGCGTCTCTATTTAGAGCATTCGCGTGAATATTCGAGTGGTGTGGACGTTGAGCCGAGCGTCACAAAGCTTACACACAACTCGATGTTCGCGCCGAATGCTCATTACACGCGAATGCTCTCAGTGGGGACGCTCTTCATGAGACGGAGTTTTTTATTGTTAAATGTTAGAGCGTCGGTGGCCTAGTGGCTTAAGGGGTCGACTCGTGATCGTAAGGTACTGAGTTCGAACGCACGCGGTCACCATATACCAATGATTTTTTGTGATTTAAAGCACATTACACGATGCTTTTACGGTGAATGAAAAACATCGTGACGAAACGTGGCACATTCGAACAGCAGAAAAGAGGGTAATTGCACAAAGGATTCTAAAGAGGTCGAAGTGTAACCCAAAGGGTCGAGCTGTAAGATAAGATGAGGTAATAAATAAATAAATAAAATAAATATCGTGGGACAATCTCACACATTTTTTTGTAGTTCCAAATAGGGAATGCGAATAACCGGTTATAACCGGTTTTAACAGATTATTTTCATACAAAAACGGTTAATAACCGGTTAAATTGCATTCCTTAGTCCCAAACTAAGCTCTAGGCTTGTACTATGTAAACAATGGCCTATTTTAAAATAAGTATGTTTGAGAGATGTAACAATAGGTATATCTTGGCTCAAAGATTAAGCATTGCCATTCGACGTGGCAAATGCTGCCAGCATTTTGGGAACGATGCCCCCTGGCAGCGGTTTTGATAGATTAGTGTAGTTTTAAGTAGGTAAGTTTGTTAGTTTGTTTGTTTTTTCTGTTTCCTATTAGATAAAGACTGTATTTTGTTTTTTTTGCGTTTTGTACATTAAATTATACTTTTAAGTTGAACACTGTAATTGCAATGAACATTTATTGTTTTTGGCAGAATGTTGGCCGTTGGCGTTCTTTGCTCATCTGCAGCTGGATTGCATTCATGCACAAATGCAATCACATTTTAAAAAAGTCAATTTTTTCCATACATTACCTTCCTGCTACTCGTGTGAAATATATTAAAATTGCATGTAAGTATACAGTGTGTAAATGGTATACGGGCGTTTATTAAAAATGGACATAGATTAAGACTCCAATAATCACAAACAGAAAGAATTATTTTGATTACGCTAACGTATACACCGTTATTAATTTTTGAACATACTATCGACCCGCAATGTACATCTAATTCCTTCTGTCATAACTTTGAAACATCATTAATTAATTGCATTATTTGTTATATATTGCGTGTTAATTTATTTTGTATGGTTAATTTTTTTTATTTAATTTTAACATAAGCTGCCTTAATGTGCTCATTAGGGGCTATACTAACCACAGTTAAAAGGAACGCCCGTATACCATTTACACACTGTAGTTGTACACCTTCCTAGAAAAATGGTCTAAAATATGATCATCCAAACAATCATATTATCATATCATATTATTATTGGTGTCATATTTCGGCGATTTCGTGGCCGTCGGCTAGAGGACACCGCGAAAGTGTATAAGTAGCCGTGTTCATTCATGTTATATATTTTTATGTATGTTAGTCTGTAAGGTATTTGTAAATATGGGCCATGTAGCCTGAAATAAAGTTAATTATTATTATTATTAAAACCCAAAATCTTCATCACATTAAAGTGACTTAACCCCAATCTTCGTTAACGATAACGTTGAATCGAAGCGATATTATTTACACCATTATTTTTTGTCGGAGATTAGTAATACATACATACATACATACATACATACATACATACATACATACATACATACATACATACATACATACATACATACATACATACATACATACATACACACATACATACATACATACCTTCACGCCTGTAATCCCAGAGTGGGGTAGGCAGAGCTACAGAATTACCTACAACTCTAAAGACTTGTTGATAATTCTGTAACCACATTTTGCACAATCAGGCTAAGATGTTTACCAGCGTATTAGTGACAGGTTGCAAGCCCATCGCCTAACAGTACTATAAGATATTCCTTACGACAACCACGGGATTACATGGAGTGTCACTATTCTAACCCGGCAACCACACATTAGTAGTTAATTAATACAATAGATTTATTTATAAATCAATAGATTTGAAACTGAAGTTCTGAGTGGTTAAAACCTTGATATTTAAAGGCGCATCAAAAAAAAACCTAAGCACAAAAACTAACTATTCATCAGAAGCGTAGTTTGCTCGTTTAGTTTTTTGTTGTGCAGTTCAGTATTTTTTCTGGATGCAATTTTTATTTTTTGCTGTGCAATTAAAAATATCTCGTTAAAATTTCTAGGGCAATAGTTGCTTGTTGAAACATGAGGTTATGATTTTAGATAATTGGCCTTTTACTGAGTAACTCAAATTAACGATTCTTGTTTCAAACCATGAGACGAAGACGTGACCTGAGGCCCGTTTCACGAAGCTACAAGTTACAAATTACAAGCGGAAGTCTCTTTCTAACTCCTTTTTCTAGAAAGAGACTTCCGCTTGTAATTTGTAATTTGTAGCTTCATGAAACGGGCCACTGGGGCACGTCTTATAAAGCTACAAGTTACAATTTTACAGGTCTAAACTGGCAACACTGCTCAAATGGCTGGTCGTCATTGGTCGAGATTGTGTCAAATGGAAACTTGTAACCTGTAAATTGTAATTTGTAACTTTATAAAACAGACCGCTGTAGGCGTAAAATTTAATACGCATTAAAAACGTGACGCAGAACATGCGTCACTGCGTAAGTGTTGCGTCAACGTAATTAAACCTACAGTGTGGTACATCTTTAATGCCAGTTTACAAAAACCTTATCTTATCCTTTAACCTATCGTCAAACAGCAGAATATACATTGTTGTGTTCCAGTGTGGGGATAAGGCGACTAGTGAAATTACTAGCACAAAGACATTCCGTTTTAGGGCAGGTAGGTACGCATTGAGCGGCTAGCCGCATGCGGTTGCAGCTAACCGCTCAGTGCGTTTAGGTTTCGGTTTTGCGGTTTCATACGTTTTGATCAGCTGTGCGGCTAGCCGTATGCGGTCAACCGCATAGTGCGTACCTGCCCTTTGTCCTCAGGGTAGTGATTCTTTCAAAAGCAAAGGTGAGCGAACGCAAGAGTGAATGTCCAAGCGGCAAGTTTAAGTAGTCCCGTCAAAGCGAACAAAACACGTTTCAGCACGTGTATTCAATTTGGCAGCATGGCTTCTCGAACGTATAAGGCTGCCTAATTGAGAATTCACGCGCTAAAATGTGTTTTGTAAATCGGTCCCTCTGTTTGGGAGCTACAATGACACATAGATACATACATACACACGTTAAACTAATAACACCCCTCTTTCTGTCGGAAATTAAATTAGAGCGCTGCCCGGATTTAAATTGGCTACATGATCCAATTTTTACCAAACATCTAATGTTTATTGTGGTGGTTACCACATGTAAATATTGTAACTTCTAAAAAGAACTTGCTCGGTGGAGATGGCTTCAACCGCCATGTTGACAAGAGACGCCGGTTATCTAGTTGCTTTTATGATTTTCTCCACATCCATTCACATAAACGTGAAAATAATTAGATAACTCACACTTATACACTATTAAATACGTCTCTGACTGCGGCAGTTAGCCTGTTTGTGCAAAATGTGGTTACAGAATTAACAACAACTTTAGAGTTGTAGGTAATTCTGTAGCTCTGCCTACCCCACTCTGGGAATGAAGGCGTGATAGTGTGTATGTAATTAGGCAATAAACCGCCGTACTCAAAGACATAAAAAAGAGTAAATTAACTCGTTCCGTGTTCAAACTTGTGCATGAAAAATCGACATTAAGAAACGAATTATTCCCAATAACTGACTGTCTGCAGCCGTAAGAGTATTTTCAACACAGATTTAAATAAACCCAAAGTCGCTAACGTCAGTAAATATCGAATAAAGTTACGAGTTAATTAATTTCTTCTTAATCTGGGAGCGTCTCATGTAAATCGAGATGTATATCGAGCTGATTAAAATTGGAGCGGAGTGATTGATTCCAAAAGTCTGAATGGGCGCCATGATTGAACCGAATCCCGAATTTTCAATATAATGCGTTTCTGAGCATGTTAGCATATAAATTGGGAAAGGTTAAGTATCCGATAAGGGCAAAGGAAAATTAGGTGTATGTTCCCAGCTCTTTATAACGGTAGACCCTTATTTTGCTAAAATGATTTGTTATTCATCCAAGCTTTTAATTCTTACATAAAAATTTAAATATTTGATAAACCTGTTTAATGGTGAATTTTGCTGTTCTCTGTTGTTCTGCAATATTTTTTCCAACCATGTAGGTACTATCAGCCCAATGGGACCCTGACCCACCATAGAACGGTGTCACAGTGACATTATAAAACAATTTCTTTGACACTTTGTACGACTTGAATCATAACGTCACTGTGAGACAGTTCTATGGTGGATCAGGGTTCCATTAGGCTTATATAGTACCACAATTGTGGCAAATAAACTTTGACTTTGACTTTGACTTTTATACTATAATAGTATAAAAGTCAAAGTCAATGTCAAAGTTTTATTCCACATCCATTTTAATATACAGGATGGATGCGCAATCCAAATGGGTCAATATGAGGAATTTGGAAACTATAAGACTTAGATCAATCTGCTTTTATGAACCAAGGCATCGATTTTGGAAAAGGGATACAACATTTAAAGATTAAAAAAACGCAGGTAATAGCCGGGAAGTGAACCAATGTGTTTTTTTTTACGAAATGTCGGATTTTAATTTTTGCACAGAGCTCATGCCAATCGTTCTTTACCACTTCTATCAATTACAGAAAAACAAAAGTGTGGTTTATAGGGAAAAACTAAAAACCTATTTTTTCAATCTTTACTTGCAATTTCTCCCCTTTTATAAAATCGAGGTCTAATTTCCTCCCAACAGATATTGCTCATCCAGTGTTCTAACATTACAAATGCGAAAAGTGAGTTGTTTAAAAATAATCAATTAACAGACGTAAGCATTTCACAACCAACACTTTAAAACTATCTAAGGACTAACACAAACAGATAAATCGTTGGTGAACGTCGATGGTCGATTTATCTTCAGTGTGGGAACTGAATCAAATTGTTCAATGGCTCGAGAACGCTCCCGCATCCTTGAGTTGAGGCGTCCGTTTAAAGTGTATGTGTTCACAAGAACATAAGATCAAAAGAGTGATATTAGATATCGATTGATTTTAAAGATACGTTTTGAGATTATTCAATTTATATCAAGTAAGAATTATAAATTGGGATAGACCAAAAAAAAACTCACGGTTTTTACATTCTAATTCGAAAGAATAGGTAATTTTAAGAGACCGATTTCATTATTTTTGTATTTGACACAATAGTTTTCTTCATTTATATAGCAGATATTTTATGGATGACATGATTATTTTAGATTTGGGTTGGCATTTTCTAATAAGTTACAACAATTAAATGATATCTAATGAAAATAGTAATTGTAATAGTATATTAAAATATACTATTTCAAGCAGTTTTCGCCTTACCCGTAAGATACTCCTACGAGGGCTTCAAGCCGAAAACGAAAGTCTAACAAAGGTTAAATATACTTTTGTCGAAACATCCGAAAGAGATAAATATTTCAAAAACTTAATAATGCAGAACGGCTTTAAAACCCTATTATTCGAAATGGTTTTAGAATTAGAGTAATTGTAAAAATATGAACAATCCCAATTGTAACCGTTATAGAATGTAATTTTGAGTAATGGTTATAGTAATAGTTATATAAACGATTTAAAGCATTATTCCCCTCTACAATATGTTCTTGTTGAAACTGTTTAAAACATACACATACAAAGTTATGTAGCAAGAAAAGAGTATTTATTGTCTACATAGAAGTCATTTATTGCTATTCCCTCGTTAACTGTCAATTTTTACGGGACAAAAAGTATTTTTAATTCTTTTGCGGGATTCTTCATACCAAATTTCATCTAAGTCGGTTTAGCGGTTTAGCCGAGAAAGCGTAACCTAAAAGACAAAGTTACTTGCACATTTATAATAATTAATATGGGTGAACGTATTTCAGACGAAGGTTACATAATGTTAGCTAGTAGTAATAAATATTTTGATTTGTTCCTTTTCTATTACTTGGCTTTTGTGCGATTAGTGCTACAATGAAGCAACCCGCTACCTTTATAACGCTACAAGGTTTGATATGTGCTCCACATGTTACCAAAAATAAAATTTGTGGAATGGAAAAATGCATTTCCTTGTAACTTTTTATCGTGACAAAAATAAAATCGCCGCTTATTGCGGCAGTATTTCCGGAGCGCTCAAGAGACGAGCATTCTCTTTTTTTTTGAAATGTGCTTGGAGAATTCGGATTTTTACCAAAAGAGAGGACACAAAGTTGAACATTTATGATTCGCGTAGCTCCCGCCTTCAGCGCTATCTCGATCCCTTCTTTCGAAGTTTGTATGAAATCCATTACTGGCCTTTTTTAGAGAATGAGCCTAAGGATCGATACCCGAATAAATCATAATCAATTTTAAATTTTGAAAGATTTAGATCGAAATGTAAGTGTGGCCAGGAACGCAAACAAAGGAGGTTGTTACAACCTCGTTACAGGTGTAGTGTAGGGGACAGTCACACATATTGACCTAGACCCATCACTCAAATATCTGCCCTTAGCGGAATTTGAGGGAACATCCAAAAATTCCGAATTATATTATTCCGAATATTAATTTGTCCGAATTTTCATTTTTCCGCACGGTATGTCATGCTGGAGCTATTTTAGATTAAATTTATAATATAAATAGAGAGGACGCCCGCGACTTCGTACGCGTAGAATTAGTTTCCCGATACTCCCCCCATTTCTTCCCGTTGGGGGTCGATTTTCGGAAAATCCTTTCTTAGTGCTCACTTACATCATGAAAGGAACCCCTGTACCAAATTTCAAGTTTCTAGGTACTGTAGTTTCGGCTGTGCGTTGATATATATGTCAGTCAGTTTTGCCTTTTAAATATATAGATTGCATTCAGTATTATGAAAATTCGGAATTATGACTCTTCGGAGTTATGTTGTGTACCCGGGATTTGAACCCAGGACGTCCAACTTCGTAGGCAGCGTTCTACCAACTAAGCTAACTGTCGTCAAACTACCAAAAAATTATATTATACACACTGGTATAGTATAAAATTCAACCATTCATACTTTTTTATCTACCCCTCTCGCTGATTTAGTCGTTTAATAAACTTCAGTTTGAAATCACTTACAAATAGCCCTATTTGTTGTTTTAACAACATCCAATAACTCCATACTAAACCATTCTAATTAAATTTCAAATTCACTGAGATAATGGCGCAAATAATTGGCCGTTAACATTAAGACTCAGTTAGAATAATGGCACTTGCCACTAAAAACACCCATCCCTTTCACACCTTAACGTAATTGTAACGAATTTCGACATCCGTCTTCTTTCCGCCCTCATAATCGCAAAAAATGATCGTGCACTTCAGTGCAAAAATGAAGTTGCGTTTTTTAACATTTTCCTCTGTCGCTTGAAATTAGAGCCGTAGTGGATCACGAATAACTAGCTTTTGCCTGCAGCTTCGTCTGCGCAAAAAATGCTGTTTGCTTTCTAAGTAGGTATTTGTTCTTTTTCGGGTATAATTATCTCTGTACCAAATTTTACATCAACTGAGGCATGTTCAATAAACAATCCAACACAATTTCCTTTTTATAAAATAGATATTAGTAAGAATATGACTTACTAAATAAACTGATGATATAATTATATTTCATAAGTTTAAATTTAATAACCATAATTTATATTTCATTATTAATTGTATTAACTTGAATATTTTTTGTCCCTAAATAAACACAAATCACAATAACCATAATATTAACTCATATGCCTTTATAAACGTGGAGTAACCATGGAGTAGCTAAGCCATGCTTTGTCCTTATCCGTCGAATTCAAATGTCACAACGACAGGTACAATAGAACACAATTTATATGGCGTGTCGTGAATCTTCGTTCGCGCAGACATAAACAACGATTCGGATGATTTCCGAAAGCACGATTAAAACCCACGATTAGACTTGTACGTAATAGTAGTAAGGTGCAAATTAAATTGCATCTATTTTTTCCACCTTACTCACGGCTGACTGAATGACACGCGGGCGTGCGTCAACTTGGCGACACTAATAACTAATAATAGCACAGAATACAGACGCGCAACGCATGGATCATGCTGATTGGTTCCCGCGCTTTGAAAATTCGTCATCTGCGCAGGTATATATTATAAACCATATCAGTTGTGTTTTACTGTAAGGACAAAACATGGCATAGCTACTCCAAGATTTTCCACGTTTATAAGTAAGGGCATTAAACGAAAATACATGCTGCAAGTTTAAATGTAGGTAAGTATATTCTAGCCGCTAAAAAGGTGTCTTAATGCTGTTTAACACAAAGTTCTGCATCAAGACACATTTTGTCCTGGACTTGCCTTTAAACTTGTAACTCAACTCAGTTTTTGAAAAAAGCTTACTCAACTCATTTAGAGCAACGATCCAATATTTCCAAACGGAATGCACCATTCACTTAGTTTTTGGCACCGAATGACGACGCATTTTCCTCTATTGTTTCCACCTTATCTGATCATTATAACACCCTTCTGCGTCAGTTTTTTTTGCGGCACTTTTTCCTTATGAATGTCAGGCCTCTTCCGGGGATTACATGGATTGAAGGGTGTCACGGGCATGCAGAGGTTTATTAAGTTAAATTGGGTGTATATGTAAGTATTGTGGTTCGCAAGGATACATCAGAATTATAGTTTTTAGGGCTCCGTACAAAAATGGTATAAAGCTACCCTTACAGGCTTTGGTAGCTTTCTGGTTTTTTGCAGATTTTTTGTTTTTCTGTGCTTTCTTCTTTTTTGGTAGCTGTCTGTATTAGTAAAGTCTTTGGTAGCTGTATCTATGTATGCTATTCATAGCTACCAACTTGCAACTGGTTTTGTTGTATAACTTGCGTGTACGGTTCTATTTTTGTGAGTAGAACAAAATCAATTGAATATATATTGAAAAAGGGGTCCATCTATAATGTGTGGTCGAAAATTTAAAGTTAAAGTATAGCCAATAAATAGGCAGTCATTATGAAAGGTATTAAGCACATTTTCTTTTTTTATAATTTACTTACTGAATTAATATACTTTTTGATTTATTGGCAAAAATAAGAAAGATTTTAAAACAAGTAAATATAAGCTTGGCCATTTCATAATGGCTACCTAAGATTATTTCTTGACCCAATAACGAGTTAAAAATGCCAGAAAGGTTTTTTTCATAAAATTATTTTATACGGTAGGAACTAAAATGCCATTTTAATTCACTATTAAAATTTAGAAAACCTAAGGTACTTTTTGAATATGAGAAATAAAAAAGATTTAGTCCAACTGTTCTGTTTTATTTTAAGCTATTGCCTATTATTTGAATATTGGCGCAAATTATAAAATAATTGTACTTCCTTTGGACAACGGTAAATCTAGAACTAAATTATGGAAAAGTGAAATCACACCCTTGTAAATGAGTGTACTAGTACCTATTAATATTTTTTACACGAAAATAATTCTCGTCTAGTCATTAACGAAATGCATCCTATTATTACTGAGGCTACAAGTTTTACATAACAATGCTAGTTCATTCCACCATGCATTTTAAAGCTCCGTGTTTCAAGCTTCCTTTTCGCTGAACTAGATAGAAAAAAACAGTAGCTCTTTACAGTGAAATTATTTTTGCATGTTGGAGCATAGTTAGAGCGAACAAAATAACTTCGAATTTTTTACACGTATTATTTTACAGAAGGATGGCAAAGGGCGGACATAATTGAGGAAACATAGATTGTATTTTGCATTGTTTTAATTTTATAATGGTGCTTCGTCTCGTTAGTTTGCGCAAATGTAACGATTGTTAGACAAGATTTCTTTAAACTTTATGCATGTACTATTATTTTGCTTTTTGATTCCATTCACACAAGAGCTGATAATCGCTTTTCTCCCGGCAACACTCCAATTTTCCGAGATAAATAGTACCGGGATGATAATACAATCTAACAAATTCGAAAAGTTGCAATATTTACTTAATAAGGTGTATTTCTGCACCTTACCTATTTAATTTGTTCGTTGTGGTATTTTTATATCACTAACGCTGTGTTCGTCCGTGGGCTTACATATCTCTGTGTTTAAGATTCACTACCTAATCTAATTTTAGTATAACACATTAATAAACTCTGTATATCTAATATTAAATTTGATGGCCATTTAATTTGTCCGCCAGTCCACCAAAAGCGCGTTAAACCTTAAACTCGGCTGTTCATCGTAACTAAGGTCGTTTGGGGGAGTTATTGCTGCAACGCCACCCCGGCGTTATTTACGCACTACCCACCCGAATATTAAATACTAAATTGAAACTCCGGCGAGGCTGGGCAGCTTTTATAAACTTATCTAGGAGTTAATTCCAATTTGCTTCAGCTTATGCTATATCGTAAACACATCGTTGACGGTAAAGCTGCCTTGAATGTTGTATTTAATTGTAATTTAGTGCTTCTCTATGTTATTAAATGTATGCCATTCTTTTTCTTATTATATGGCGTTATATTGTCAATTCTGTTAATCAATTAATAGTCTAGCCGAGTATACCTAAGGTCAAACATAGTTGGCAAATAAACTTTGTGAACGAATTGTCGATCCCCAGAAACTCGCCAAATAACTGTAACCGCGGAGTTTTAACTTACAAAAGCAAAACATAGACCCTTTGTGCCCAAATCTTTTACATTTTGCCAAAAATACTATCGAATTTTAGTGAATTTTTCGTCACACCCATGGCAAAGTTACGAATCTGCACTTTGATTTCAAAAGACAATGACTGAAACTGTTATTCTAATTTTGAATCGAAATGCAGATTCGCAACTTTGCCATGGGTGTGACGAATTATAAAATTGTCTAAATACAGAATCAAACAAAGGCTGGATGTTAGATCTGACGCTGAGACTACCAATTATTAGTTACTTACAGATAATAACAGAAAGACCTATTTTTACAAACCTTTGTTCAACTTACCTTGTTAAAAGGTATCAGGTCCATTCTTGTAACTGAGTTTTATACCAGTTTCTGCCAGCCAATAGCTGACATTTATTTATATGTTAACCCAATAACAATGCAAATGGTGGAGAGAAACAGTTGCAAGAATCTATACGACATAAGACACTATAGATAGGTATTATTGCCGTTATTAATATCGCGCAAAAAACGGCAAGAAAAACACGTTTGATGTATGGGAGCCCCATTTAAATATTTATTTTATATTATGTTTTTAGTATTTGTTGTTGTAGCGGCAACAGAAATACACCATCTGTGAAAATTTCAACTGTTTTACTATCACGGTTCATGAGATACAGCCTGATGATAGACAGACAGATGGACACTGGACTCTTAGTAATAGCTTAGGGTGCCGTTTTTACCCTTTGGGCACGGAGCCCTAAAAAAACGAATAGGAACGCTAGTTAGCGTAATGCATCTTGGCTAGGGCTTCAGAAGCCCTACCTGTTTCCATTGTTCATTTAAAAAAAAAGGCTGACTTTTTTTTTAATTGAACCCTCTGCGATTTTAAATTTGTCTCCGTGTGCGGTTGTCATCTCAGTTTGCGCCTTCAATCACCGGCGCGTCATTTCCACGATGACGCTGACAAACTTGGCTAATAGGCTAACGCTGATGGAAAGGCAATGTGGTTTTACCCAGTAAAACAGAGGCCCTGTGAACACGTTACCATAGTCCATAAAAAAATTGACTTTATTTTTTAAAAGTGAACCCTCTGCGGTATTAAATTTGTCTCCGCGTGCGGTTGTCATCTTAGTTTGCGCCTTTGATCACGGGCGCGTCATTCCCACGATGACGCTGACAAACTTGGCTAATAGGCTGACGCTGACGGAAATCTTATTAGTGGAGTGTTCACAGGCTACCACTTTGAAAGTTCCAAGTTTAAAGTTAGTTCGGGTAGAGTTTTTGACAGCTCTGATGAGGGATCATTTGAATGTGAAGTGTGGTAGGCTTTTTAAATGATAATGTAGTGAGTTCAAAGTTGTAAAACAAAAGCAAGGTAGAGGAGATTTTTGTTATTTTTGACTTGGCCTCATTTCTTTGTTGTTTTTTACCATGCTTTTACCCTATGTAAACACAAATACATGGCAGGTGGTGTAAACTAATTAAAAATGTATGTGTGTGTCTAAGTTGCCCTGACTGTAAAATGAACCCCGGATCGCCGGATTTCATTGAATTTAATTCAAAACGTTTAATTCAGCAGATATAAAACCTAAGAATGGTACAGATGACAATATAATTTTGTAGGCCTGATTACCTTGTAGATATGCTAAAAATGGACTGTTTTTTTTTTTATAGTGTACCCCTTGAACTCTTACATTTGATATCCCTATTCGGACCATATTTTCTCACATTCGAATTTTTTGAGCCGTTTCTAGTTCCCCCTTACTCCATTCCCTACCAATCCTGCTTTTCTTCAAAATTAAAACATTTACTTGCTATATAAAGATCAGATTAATAATACTCACTACGTTCACATGCCGTCTCTTAGCGACCTCGCTCCGCTCGGTCGATACACCTTTCTTATAGCGCACGTAAGCAATATATCATTTTTTTCCAAATACATACGAGAAATCCGTGACAACATAATCGCGTCCCAAAGCTCCGGTTTCAGTCCCCGACAAGACATATGCGTGCTCAGGCATGTCCAGTATTTGTCATATGAAATAGTGGAGATTTCTCCCTGAGGTTTGATAAGGACAGCCACTTTACAACAGAGCACGTACTAGCGCTTGTTTGCGAGCATAGGTGGAACGGTCGAGGCATTTTATATAACTTTGTAGTGTATTTCTTTGTACATAATTATAGTAGTAGGTATATTATGTGACTGGTGCATAATGAGAGTCATTAATACACGAGTGTGATTTTATGAAACGAGCCGAAAGGTTGCCCTGTATCGTAATGCACCTGTATCTTAATGTTTACATTAAATTATCGGTCACTGATACTTTAATGTGAACATTAAGATGCAACCACATCGATGACCGATAATTTAATGCCATCCAATAATTTAATGTCAATAGAGGCCATTTGCTTAACGTTTCTAAACATATTGTAGGGAAGTTGTAATAATATGGATGGAAATAAATATTATTACATTAAAGACAAGCGTGAAGTAATAACTTCAATGAAAAAGGTGAGCTCTCTATAGTCCGTCCGCGTTAAGAATGCAGTAAATCAGTGTTGTCCGCTGGCCTAACCACACCCCCTAACCAATCAGGTCGCTCCAAATTAGGTTATAATTGACTTGTAAAATTTTATTCTATTTTAACCAATAAATTCTGTATTCTGTATTCTGTATTCTGTATTCTGTTAGATTAATATCGAAAGCCAATAAACACTAATATATACAACACATACGTTTATTTTACGTAATTGTTTTTCCCTAAATAGCTCGTAAAAATGCCCGGCTTGCCTCCCACAAATCTTCGTTAGAAGTATTTACGATGGTCACTTGGTTATAATGAATTTATACGCTGCGGCAAAAAGTCGAACATTATTGCTGTTCACATTATGATACTTTGCACAGAGACAATAATGAGATGCTGATATTTATACGCTGCGGCAAAAAGTCGAAATAAATTGCTGGGCAACGTATTATGAGGCATTATATACAGTAATAATAATGAGATACTGATACATAATATTCCAGCTTAGATATTTTTAAAACTCGCTATTTTTACAAGCTGTTGTTAAACTTGATATGTTTGTTTAATTAAAGGATTGGGTAAAAGTGTTGTCATTTGCCAAAAGTCTTATATTTTTTAAGTCACCGATAGGTTTGTGAAAGTGCTATAATGATGATGTATCGAAATAAACATGTACTGTTATGTAATGTAATACTGTTAAGTGCACCGTAACCGAAACATTATAATACTTATACCTGGGACTCTATTCCACTCAGTAAAAAATATTCTGCTTTTGACATGTTATCGTATTGTCAACGAAGATGGCTTTTATCTACATGACAGTAATGGCGGCCGATTTAAAAACAATATCACTCGTACCGAAAACGTATCCTTATTTTTTACTTTCTTGACTCCGATATTATTAAACGCTCTATTTTATATATACTCGTATTTCTGTGTATTTAGAGGAACGTATCATAATATATAAAGTTCAAAATACACAATGGCTCAAAATAGATAATGGTTCACAATATAAAATGTGTTTTTTTGGTGGTTGGTTTACCCGTTTAAGAACACAAATACACACACATAGCGGTCAAACTTATAACACCCCTCTTTTTCCATCGGGGTTAAAAATTTAGCCTTAATAATATTTTTTTTGTAGAACAGGACGCCCCGGGGCGTCACGGCGCTGTGCTCGCGTCTCCGGCACGCGACGTAATGAGTACACGCGGGTACCTTCTTTTACAGGTAGCCGCAAAAAAACTATGTAAAGGGAGTCCCAGTTTAAAAGAAAATCGTACCCCTGATACTGACATAGAATACCTATTATTTGAAAACATTTTTTTTTACACTAGAGGACGCCCGCGACTTCGTACGCGTAGAATTAGTTTCCCGCTACTCCCCCCATTTCTTGCTGTTGGGGGTCGATTTTCAGAAAATCCTTTCTTAGTGCTCACTTACATCATGAAAGGAACCCCTGTACCAAATTTCAAGTTTCTAGGTACAGTAGTTTCGGCTGTGCGTTGATATATAAGTCAGTCAGATTTGCCTTTTATATATATTGATTTTTTGTATAGGGTAGAAGTACCGGTTTTGGCCATCTTTACTCCTTTTTTGCCCACTCTATATTTTAACTAACAGGTATGTTGCGTCTCGGCAAACGTAGTATAGGACGCCCTCAGGCCAGGTGGGATGACGATCTTCGAAAGCCTGCAAGGCATATGCTGGATGCGGCAAGCTGAAGACCGGGCGCTATGGCGCTCATTAGGGGAGTCCTATGTCCAGCAGTGGACTAATATAGGCTAATGATGATGATGATGTAAATAATTATGAAATTACATAAATATTTTTTTATTTTATTTTCACAAATTCAGTCTTAACTATTTATGAATATAATTTTTTGTTTTACAGTATTTTTGGTACTCATTTCGACCTAAAGTAGCCAAAAAGGGTACAGTGGTCACAAAGGGTACTTCTACCCTACGTGCGATTTCGTACGATTTTATGGTTGAAGCGTTACTAATAAAACAGCTGAACGTGTTAAAACGACACAGTTTACAATACACTGGCGCACATTAACGGAGTATACAGCAAGCGTCAACATTTACCCTTCAATGTACACGGACCTCTACATTAAACAGCCCTTAGTGGAACGGCTTTGAACAGCACAATACATCTAATTATAAATTTGTTCAGAAAATTTGAAGCAGAAACTGATTATGGGGAACTCGGAAGCAATTTAAATTCAATAGGGCGCGTTATAATAACTTCTCGATAACTCTCCAAATAGTCAAACGACTGTTATAAATTTGCTAAGGATGTGACTGTGGCTCGGCTTTATTGTTTTTCGGCTTTTGGACTATATTGATAACAAAATGGATCTTTGAGGTGTTTTACTGCTCGGACGGACGGACGGACTCTCAGTTTGGACTTTAACTTCTTTCACTGACAAAGAAAGTATTAGGATAAGTCTTTTTTAAGGTTCCGTACCCAAAGGGTAAAATCGGGACCCTATTACTAAGACTCCGCTGTCCGTCTGTCTGTCTGTCACCAGGCTGTATTTCATGAACCGTGATACCTAGACAGTTGAAATTTTCACAGATGATGTATTTCTGTTGCCGCTATAACAACAAATACTAAAAACAGAATAAAATAAATATTTAAGGGGGGCTCCCATAAAACAAACGTGTTTTATTGCCGATTTTGGCTAATGTTGTACGGAACCCTTCGTGCGCGAGTCCGACTCGCACTTGGCCGGTTTTTATCAAACCAACAAACAGAATCATTAATATATTTAAATTTACATTAGGTATAAAAACATCATAAAACCTATTTAGTAAAAAAATGTTTAGTGTTCGTCCTTGTGCAGAGTCCGTCGTAATCGATACCACCATCTTATCAGTCTACGTACATAACATTTAGCATACAAAGAAAAAGATCATAAATATTTTCGTCCAAAATCGACAACAGATGTTATCGGCGAAAAATCCAAGCCGAATTCGGCCTCCCGCCCCACCGATCGCGCCCCTACAAATTATCAACTCCTTCGAAAAGTTCGTACAAAGCCAGGAATATTCATAGAGCCATTTGTTTAATAATCCCCTCTTATTAATTCAAATGAAGTTTGGTGAAAATTTATTTCGGTGCGATGAAATTATACAGCCCGTGTTAATTGGCCTCTTGTCTTATTTTTAGGGATTCTGCGGTCGTTGGGGGGTTACAGTCAAAATCCGGGGTGATTACGTTGAATATTTCATACCGAAATACCAATTCAGACAATCTAAAATCACTTTTTTACCTGTGATAAACACGGAAATTTGAAAAAAATACAGAATTTGTATAGGATTAAAGCCTGCCGCGAACCGAGATATTTAAATCCAAATTGAGCTTTATTGCCACGCAGTATTTCGGTTTCGAGTTGCTTACGTTTTGCGGACGTTCACCTGTGATAATAATATTACAGTCCTACCATTTTCTTAAGGGTGGTATCACATTCAGCGATTGATGTATCGATCGATCGAGTTTTTGAATGAGATTGTGAAATGCTTTAGTATTTTTTAAATTATGTTGATTTTTCGGAATTATAGGGTAAAACAGCATATAACTACGTTATTGACAATTCGATATTAAGTTTTGGAATCACAAATTATAGCAATTTTCAGCCAAAAGAGCCAAAGGTGTGCAAGATAGCGTCCTTTACGAGTATCGTTAAAACATTAATAGTTAGCTCCAAAACTAGCTAACATATTGGAACATTAAAACTATGTTCTGAACTGGTTTAAAAGTGTTTTTTTTGTATACTTTGGTATATTTACGTCTAGTCCTTTTACAAAAAAAAATGCAAAAAAGGCTAGAATATGTGCAATGTGTTGTTTAATTGCCTTCCAGACGAAATAAAATTATTAAGAGTAGATTTTAGGATGAAACTAATTTGCCATCGGAAAATTGCTTTTGTAATAAATAAAAAAAAACCATGACTCAGGAACAAATATTCACGCTCTTCACAGAAATTAATATTTGCCCTTGCCGGGATTTGAACCCACTAACTATGCTAAACGTGTCATCGATAATGTATGAACAATAACAAAGTATGATATACTTATTTACCACAATATATGTATAAATATACATGTACAATATATACAAATACAAATATATTTATTTACAGAAAAACACAGGTACAGGTATTTGCAGGTTTTGCAGGATAGCGATGACTCCCACACTAGGCCTAGCCTGTATCGTGGGAATCAGAACATACACGAGAGTATCTTAAACTGTGCGGCAAAAAGCAAAATTAAAACGTTATTACAAAAACTTAAGTAAGTAGGTATTCTTGTTTAAAAAGACAGGATAAATTGGATTTACCTCCCTGACTTATATAATATATATGAATATAAAACTAAGAGCTGCTGTAATTATTATTTGTGTAATGTAGGGGATAGAGTGTAACGTGTAAGTAAGTGTAAAAGTGTATTAAGTGTCTGTAAGTGTGTGTAAGTGTGTGTAAGTGAGTGTAAGTGTGTGTAAATGTGTGTAAGTGTGTGTAAGTGTGTGTAAGTGTGTGTAAGTGTTTGTAAGTGTGTGAGGGATAACGAATTGTCGTAACGTAATGAAAAATTTACTGTCGTTAATTTAACTCCTGCAAATTTTAAATAAACACCCTGTTAACAAATCTGCTTCAATATTCAATTTAATAAATATATATTAAAACAATGGCAGGGCTACCAATTTCATGGCACTTGTGCCACTCGCCGTTCAAAAGGTTTAAAACTCAATTAATTAAATGCAAAAATACACGTTTACGAGCGCTCCGCCAACAAGGCTCAATAAAGGGTTATAATGAGGCCAGTTAATTGAATATACGCGTATAAAATACGCTAGCGACTCAGTTGGCGTATTATTGTCGTGTTTACTGATGTGGATAGACGTGGATAACACATCTATTTCATATATTTTATTGCAGAAAAATGACCTGTAACTTACAAACTATTTACATACAATTAAGCAAGATAAGCATATTATGAAGCACAGCACGGCTAGCACAATTTGTCCGCGACTTGTTTGTCGCTCGGATCTCTCTATTTATCTAGTCAGTAACGATAGAGACGCACTGAGCGACAAGCGAGAAAATACAACTTGTGCTACCCGTGCTGTTGGGCACAGCAATAGTAGGTAGAAGAGAGACTGAGGTTGATATAGCTTTATCTTCAAAAACGTTTAGTGAGTAGTAGCATTTTTGTAGCAATTTTTTTTTGTTTATTTTTTAAATATCTTTATTGATTCTATATTTTTTATGTTATTTGTTAAACGGTTGTGTATTTTTATCGACATTGCGTTTGGAATTGTGCAGCTTTCATTTTTAATTCGTTAACAAATAATAAGGTATATAAATATATTATAACATTGTTATTACCATGGTTACGCGCATGTCAGTGGTGGTGTTAGGTGATCAACTGACATCTCAGTTTTTATATGACACATTGTCAAAAACTGTTTTTACAGCAATTGAAATGTGTAAAAATACGACAAAATATTTAATTAAATAATTGGTACGAATGTTTTGCAATATGGCAATATGGCGGCACCAGAAATGGTGAAACAAAGAGCATTTGCATATAATAATCACACAGAAACGATAGGTAAGTAATATTAACCAACTAGGCTGTAACATGGCTGTAACACATTGACGCCATAGATATTATTTGTGATCGCTGTCAATTTAGAAACCGCCAAAAAGAACTAAACTCATTACTACAAACTGCGCCTCTATTCAACACGGTAAACAATATCGTGTTTGCCCTGTTATCGTATTGTCAACGTTTTGATAGCTCTTATTTTCTTGACAGTAATGACGGCTGACGTCGTAACAATACCTTAACGGGCCTCTATTCCCGACGGTAAAAACGATATCGTAGTTGACCTGTTATGGTATTGTTATGACGTCAGACGCCATTACTTTCAAGTAAATAAGAGCTATCAAAACGGTGACAATACGATAACAGATCAAAAACGATATTGTTTTTACCGTGCTGAATAGAGGCCAGGTAAACTACGATATCGTTTAGCCTAGAATAGAGGCGCTGTATAGTTTCCTTTTTAAGCTTTAAGATAAAGTTATGTATGCAACAGTACATAATTAGCTCTTAGGTACTCGTGCCCGTCATTAGAGCGCTTGCAAGCTCGCGCTCCAACCTCGGCACTCCTACCTTAAGAAGCTTAATTATGTACCAGTTACATAAATAACTATTTAGTGACCTAATAAACTAAGACATCAAGACTCAAATATTAAAACAAGTAAAATAGATATATCAAGAGTATTTTGTACGGCTATGAGAAGCTATGACAAAGTAAAAGTGCCTACAGACAGCAAATTATATTGTCCTAAGATATATTTTAAATGAGATGCATCTACTTGTCAGTAAGAGCTATTTTATGATTAAGATATGAAGAAAAGATTGGATATACCACAAAACAATAAAAGGTCTTATATGCTGAAGCCAATTCTTTTATTTTTCATAAATCCAGGAAAATAAAACAAAAGGACCATCTGAATACAGATTATAAAATTTTGCAATAGTTAATAAGTTACTTAGCGCTAGCTAACTCACGACAAACTTAAAAAACATGAATAAAAACCGGCCAAGTGCAAAACATTAGCAAAAAACGGCAAAAAAATCATGTTTGTTGTATGGGAGCCCCCCTTTAATATTTATTTTATGTGTTGTTATAGCGACAACAGAAATACATCTTCTGTGAAAATTTCAACTGTCTAGCTATCACGGTTCGTGAGATACAGCCTGGTGACAGACAGACAGACAGACAGACAGACGAACAGTGGAGTCTTAGGAATAGCGTCCCTTTTTTACCCTATGAGTACGGAACCCTAAAAAACAATAACAAAAACCCAAAGGAGGGATGTTTCAGCCAAAGCCACAGCTAGAGAGAAAATGCATTTACATTTTAAATTAGTCTCTTACTTATCTCGACATATGTCATAATTTTCAAGGATCAAGATTAGTCGTAGTTTATTTTAGCGCGACGGGTTAATAAAGGCTTCTTTCACGCCGTGTTTGTTGTGCACCCGCTTTGTGTTTAGATTTATGAGTTTCTGCTAAAAGAGATTTGCGATTACGTGACTTTTTCACCCGCGACAAAATAAGGGTTTAAAATTACAAGTTTAACGTGTAACTTGACTGTACAGTCAAGTTCATAAATTTGTATACACTTTAGTACCTTGTCACTTAAATCGCTGTGATAATTCGAATATGGCAGTTTGAACATGACATTAAATAGACAAGGTACTAAAGTGTATACATATTTATGAAGTAGACTGTGTGTGTGAGCACTTAGTTGTTTCAGGTGTGTACTTCTCTCTCACTCGCTCTTAATAAGAGCGTATGAGAGCGAGTGAGAGACAAGTAAAAATCCAAAGCACCTTTTAAGAGCTAAGTGCATCTGTGTATCTTACCTCCCAAACGGATGGACCGAATTGGATACGGTTTTATTTAAAACTAGCTTGGTTCTATCTTCACTTAGTCCGCGTAGAATTCGGTAATAAAATACAAGTAAAGTCGCGGGTAGTAGAGCAAGGAAAATATACAGGTTGCTCTCATTTGGAGCAATCGACGCGCGAATCAAGCTCGCACTTGACCGAGTTTTTTATTCCTCAGGGGTTAGGTTATTTGAGGACCCTTCAGCCTCAGATTACTCATGATTCGTTGAAATCAGCGAATAAAAGGCCAGAATACGTTTTTATGATAAATCGTTCAGTCTCGACGATGTTATTCTTTATCGATGGTAAATTTAGTTTTACTTTTTTATACTTATATAAGAGTAGGAGGCAAATGGGTTACCTGATGGGAAGTAATCACCGGGATCCCTTTGGAACGCATATTTCTTTGACGCATATTTACTTTTCGCATATTTTTTTCTCATAACACCCTTATAGGCTTACATTGCAGAATTTAATATGGTAAGTAATATTATGGCGAATAAGTTGACTGAAAAATTTCAGTCCAGTACAGTCCATAATTTAAAAAAAAACACTTTTTTTTAATTGCTACTGCTTGTTTAATAGACCAATTACATACTAATCGAATGTGTGAAGCCTATAGAATATGCAAACGTTAGGTTGACTATTTTTTCCCATCATAACCATTGGGTAGGTAGGTAAGTCGGTACTAATAATTTGCACTAAACCTAACGTTTCCATATTCTATAGGCTTCATACTCGTTTGTCTTCTCTTTGCCATAAAAAAGTTTACTTAACCGGTGAAGTCGACATCAAACTCGACGTTACACAATAGAATAACCCCAAGATTTCGTTTGATGCAAGGAATAAAGGCGAGTTCTGCGTATTTACTTGTTAATATTCTTCATTGAATCGTTTTGAGGAATGAATTGGGGCGTAACAGCGTTGATTTGGAATCAGTTTGGTATAAAAACTTTTATACGTCGTATGTGGAGAAAATCAAACCAAAGGGATATTATAAGTTTCTGTTTATGTTTAAAGAGGCTAACGAGCTACAGTAGAACACAATTTATATGGCGTGTCGTCAATCTTCGTTCGCGCAGACACGAACAACGATCCGATTATTTCCGAAAGCACGATTAAAACCCACGATCAGACTTGTACGTAATAGTTATAAGGTGCAAGTTAAATTGCATGTATTTTTTCCATCTCACTCACGGCTAACTGAATGACACGCGGGCGCGCGTCAACATGGCGTCACTAGTAACCAATAATAGCACAGAATTCATACGCGCATCGCGTGGATCATGCTGATTGGTTCCCGCGCTTCAAAAATTCTTCTTCTGCGCAGGTACATCGGTAAGCCATATCAGTTGTGTTTTACTGTACCAGGCTATGGACACCCGCAACACCAGGGGTGTTATTCTCTGAAAAGCAAAGGTGAGCGAACGCAGGAGTGAATTTCAAGCGGCGAGTTTAAGAAGTCCCGTCCGAGCGAACAAAACACATATTAGCGAGTGCATTCTCAATTAGGCAGCCTTATACGTTCGAGACGACATGCTGCCAAACTGAAAATGCACGCCCTAAAATGTGTGTTGTTCACTTTGACGGGACTACTTAATCTCGCCGCTTGGACTTCACTCGTTCATTCGCTCACCTTTGCTTCTTGAGAGATTCACACCCCTGGGCCGTTATTGCCTATAACCATATTGCCTTCGAAATTTTACCAAATTTCATGAAACCTAAACATATTATAAAACAAAGTTCCCCGCCGCGTCTGTCCCTCGATATGTATGTTCGCGATGATCTCAATGCTGAACGGATTTTCATGCGGTTTTCACCATTTGCTAGATATTTTTTTATGGAAGGTTTTTAATTTTTATAATAAATCCTTGCTTATGTAGAGTGTTACTAAAAACTAACCTAAACAGAGTTATAGCTAGTGTAATATTATAGCATACGACATAGCAGAAAGATATGCTAAAACGAGGTGGAAAAGGAGCTTTGTTCTCAGCCTTTCAATTTTCCATGCACGTGTACAAAAGCATATTCCTTAACTTTACTTGTACTTTGTACAATGGCAGGAATTACGGAAGTAATTTTAATATATTCATTAATTCATTATTCAACATATTAATAACTTGAAAGGCGAAAAGTTAAGACGCTTAAAGACTGTATAATGTGGCGACAATGTGAAGAACGTTTTACCAAGCATTTGCATCCATACTAATATTATAAATTGCGACAACAAGCGACAAGAAATATGAGCGCGGTTACACCTCACCATACACAAATTGAGAGCGAAACGAAAAAATAAGAAATTTTCAACAAACTTTCATTTAATTTCGCACTCATATCAGTTAAGAGAAACTTCCTTGGTCGACGAACGTGACTGAAAACCTTTTAACAGGGTTCCGCGTCAAAAAACCCTAGTGTTTAAAATATATAGGGTGAAAGAAACAGACAGAAAAACAATACTGCTTCAGACCATTAACCCTTAATAAGGCATAGGCTCTATATTGACCACATTACAATAAGCTGAAATTTAACTTTACTATACATTTCATGATTCCTGAAATATAACATCATCTATTATTACTCTTTAGATACTTGCGATTCCATGGCTGTATTTTATTTTGGTCTAGTATTTTTACTTTTACGGGCCTTATTAAGGGTTAAAGTGAACTGAAAGATAGTGGTTTTTTTATGTTTATTATTTTATTACGTAGTAAAACTCATTACGTAAAAAAATGTTTTACTGAAATCAAGTTTGTATTAACTGGCAGCGACGGTTAAGTAGCGAGGAGAGTGCTCTCCGTGCGGCGGTATACTTTAATAATCGTGCAGTGAACACAATTGTTAAGCACATAACTTTTTAACCTCAAGTTTCAGAGAGAAAACTCTACTGAGTTTCAGTTCAACAGAATGGGTTGAAACTGCAGTTTTTCATTTTCGATTGGACGTAGTTTACACCCTGTATAATAAACGAATATCAGGAGACACCTATCTTATCTTATCTTACAGATGGGCCCTTTCGGAAACACTTCGACCATTTAGGATCTTTAATGCATTTACCCTCTCTCGCACACTCAGCTGTTCCAATTTGCAGGTTTCCTCACAATGTTTTTTTCTTCTCCGTAAGAGCATCGGGTAATGCAGTTAAGTTAGAAAATCTTATTGGTAGGCTTACCCTACTGAAATTTAATAAATTTATTAAAGAGTATATGAAATTTGCTCCTAAGTCTTCGATGGGATTCTGAGTGTTTTACGTATCTAATCAATACTTGAAATTTATTTCTCTGTTTTTTGTTGTTTGTGACGAATTCATGTTTTTCCTTAATTCTTTCTTTGTCTATTTCTGTAGACTTGTACCTAAGTACGGATATCTATAAATGATTATGCCTATTTCTGTAGACTTGTACCTAATTACGGATATTTATAAATGATATGGCTCGGGCTTATTTACGTAGATCTAACCCAGGACCGCTAGCTTTGTAGGCAGAGTTTTAAGTCGAAATAAGGCGTGTCTTCCTCGATCCAACACGATAATAGTGCAATTTATATGCTGATTCCCCTGCAACTGCATTTCCTGATTCAGTGTTGCATAAAATTAGTTAATGATGAAATAGATTTAATAAGGATAATAATGTTTTTGTCCTTAAATGGGCTTTGATGAACGATGTTTGATTGTCGCAACGTGACACGAGTCTGTTTATAAAAAAAATAGGTGGATTTATAAACTGATATTTTATTCTTGAAAAGTGCGAAAATAAAAAAGCGGTTCGGAAAGCAAAAACAAAATAAATAAAAAACACTGACGCGGTTTCAAGTGCAACCCCTGGACTTAGAACTGATATCCGGACGTGTGCTAAATCGGGGTACATTTTAGGGATTAAATATCGATGAATAAGATTTCGATTTAAATTGATACATGTCCATTTATTGAAAATCCACTACAACTATAAAGAGGCTCGATACCATGTCTGATATCAAGCCTCTTAAGATAATAATTATTATTAAAAAACTGTTATTACCATGGAAATGCTCATTACAGAATTGTTTTCACGCTTCGGTAATGCATAGGTGGTATTCTGATACCGTTAACGATATCAATATTAGCGGTTTATAGTACGCGAGTAGAAAAATAATATTTAACATTTTCGAAAATAAAATAAAACCATTGAGTAAAATATCCTATCTTAAGTAGTTTTCCTCCACATGGCGTTTATAATCCGCACCCTGTATAAACTCTTGATACTCGCCGAAGAAATTACAAACGAGTATAATAGAACCCAAGAGCCCAAATCCCTTCGTGCTTGACCTCCCTTATCTGCTTAGGACGGGAAAATATATTTGCCAAGTGTCGGCTTTAGGAAAAAAGAATATCACAGTTATTTCCCGAGCGCGCGAGGACGGCTCACGCCAGTGCGTTAAAGAAAAAAACGGAGCATCATCCATTAAAAAGATACTCGTAATTTCCACTTTCTGCAATATGCTCTCTTGCACTGTTTTTCTCATTTTACAAACGAAATATTTACAGATGAAATGAATAAACATGAAATGCTCTCGTTTATCTTGCTTTCTCATTCAACTTCATTATACATGGATAAGCTCATTGTCTCATGGTGAACACGAACTTACCCGACAAAATACGATGTCATACGATTATTCACTACTTACATACTGTACCTGTTGCTTTGTTTACCAAGTTACTGTGTTTTAAACATAATGACGACAGAGGAACAATGACTCGTTCCAGCTTTGAGCCGTAATGTAAATAGAGTTGTGTATAGACAATGTTCTCCATTGTTAGAGTAGGAATAGAATAGTAGTACGCGTTTTCTCTCCCTTACTGCCCACCAAAATAAGAAAGTATCAAAATCGTTTATTCCTACTTTGATCGGTAATAAAATATAAAGATTTTTTTGAATTTGCCGCTTTTTTTCAGGTTCATCTTTCATTAGACAGACTACACGCGTAACTTTGATCTACTACTGCGGCGCCCTAATATGAGGTTTTTATTTTTTTGATCACGCTATATTATAATATTCAAGAGTCGCTCATATCAAAGTCGACATTTAACACACGGGTTGACAAATCTCACAAGATTCAAGCTCGTATCTACCTAGCGTTTGCTAGAAATTTTAACCTTATCTTTAACAATTTACAGTTGGTTTTACCAGCGGAATTTTTGTGGAATATGAGTTTGCGATTTAAATACACCCCCGTAATAAGTCACGGTATGTATCCACCGCCGTTTCTTTCAGAGATGTTTTTAAAAGTAATACGAGCAATTTGGAGTAAAGTTTGGAGCGAGTTACGAACTGAGGGCCCTGCCAAGATGAAATACGCTAACTAGCGTTTCTCTTCGTTTCGTGTTTAATAGGCTTGTATCGGTCAGGAACTAAGAACTAAAAGGAATGAATTCCCGTCACGGACCGAAAGGAACTAGTTCATTGTAAACGATCTTAATCGGTCTTCGGTCCTTTAGGTCAATAGCAATTGTTGAACGTATGAGCGAAACAGAGCGCATAGCACGGCACTCGATGTGAACGAGACCAATAGTACCTATTTCAAAGCGTGCCCTGCTCAGATCTCAAAATTTGCTCCGGAGCTAAAGGACCTAAAGGAACTAAACGACCGAACTAGTTCCTTTGACCGATTGATTGAGATCGGAGCGCTCCCTTTAAAGACCGAGCGGGCACAACTCTAGTGTTTAAACCAATCGCGTCACTAGTAGATGACGTGATACGAAAAGTCACGTGATCTACCAGTGACGCGATTGGTTCAAAACGAAATAAATAGAAATGCTAGTTAGCATAGTGCATCTTGGAAGGGCCCTCTGGGGCCTTATTTTACATTGTCTTTAACACTATTGTTATTGTATTGTCAACAGTAATTCCGAGTTAAAAAGTATACTATGAGAATAGGTGTAAAAACAGTGTAAAATAAGACCCATGATTGTTAAGGACTACAGATTTTGGTCAACATACAGGATAGATAGAAAGATAAAAATCTTTATTCAGATACTAGTGCACGCGCGCGTAGAATTAGTTTCCCGCTACTGCCCCTATTTTTTCCCGTTGGGGGTCGACATTCGGAAAATCCTTTAAAAAGTAAAAAAAAAGCTCGAACTTTAATTAAAACTACAACTTCAAATAAGATGGGTGATTCAGATGTCACGGCATAGTTATGAAAGGGCGCCTGCATGTGCTGCGCGCAATGCTGTGGCACTTGTGGCAGCGCTGATATTCTGCCGGGACCCAGATGATGTATATATATATAATTTTATGCATAGTTTATGGATGTTTGACTGTAGAAATATTCATTTATTTACTTTTTGTGCACTTTCTTGTTATTTTGCCTATCCTCGTACAGTTTCCTCAGTCATGATCAGGTTAACTGGAAGAGATCCCTTAAAGGGATAAGTTCGCCATTGTACATGTTAATCTTAAGTTTATGTACGAAATGATTTGAAATTGTTTTTTTTTTTGTGCAATAAAGAGTTTACATACATACATGATTGCTAGAAGAGTGTAAGGGTAACCATGGAGGATAGACAGGAGTGTGGTTTTTTTTTTCAAAAATCTTTTTTTTCTGGTAGCAATTTTTCCAGTCGCGATTTTTCCGATTCGTGGTTTTACCAAATGCCTTTTTTCCCCATTCTTAAATTTTCCTGGTCGCATTCTGGATTTTTTCCAGTCGCAAATTTCACCATTGTAATTAGGCCGAAATAGGTAGGTAGGTTTAGGTTATGTTAGTTTTGTAGCAGGCCCGAAGGGCCGAACCACCCAGAAGTAGGAGCTCCGTCGACTCCGTAAAAATTATATAACTATTCAGATAAATACAGATTGGGAAATTATGATACTGGAATTATTGCTGCTAAGATAAAAATCTTTGGCAAAATATGCTACTGAAAAAAATAAAGACTGGTAAATTTTGCGAATGGAAATATCGCTTGCAGTAAAATTCTATTTTCGGAAAGACATGGCCACACTCGATAGATAGATAGATTGATGAACGAGTAACTTCACCCGCTACCATAATTTTTACCTTTACTGTAACTAAGGCAATGTTCTTGTTCATCACATGATACAGTGAGTACCTATAGAAACGGTAAAATAAAATGACTGCTTCAGAGTCAGAGGCTTTCATTAAAGAGCGACTCAAAGAAAACGCTACAACAAATACACTTAACCTGGAAACCCTGCTTACAACGATGTTTATTTCATCAACAGACGTATTATGAACTGTTTAAACTTGCCTAGTTCAGTGAAAAGGATGAACCTTTATGAGTTATATATCTCTGTCCCTTTCACTGTATGGAATTTATCAAGTTTTCACAGTTAAACACACAGGCTATTGATATTTGTTCACGCTAGCAAAAATTTACTTTAAGTTACGTATATAGTTTAGTTGTACAATTTGACGAAAAGACATCACCTGTTGTTTTCCCGTTATTTATTGAAATTGACAAGGGTGCTGATTTTTTAAAAGACATATTTTTTTTGCTTACTAGATACGTCTCGATAAAGGGAGGACAGACAGATAGACGAACAAACGGACAGACAGGGTAGGCTTATTAATAATAGGGTCCCGTACCGAAACCCTAAAAAAACACGCTCGCTGCCCGCCAGTCTAAAACTCGCAGACCGCTAATAACAGCGCAAATCTACGCACGCGAAACATTTTACATTACCGTTGCAAAACTAATTGATTTCATAATACTTTTTATCTACACCCATATCATAAGTCCTCTATTACGCGTTCAAAACCCGTAGGCAATGACCAGCATTACCCCTGGTAGTTAGGTGACAGCGATGACAGCTCATTCCTTACAATTTTCGATAAGGTAATTTCCACAGGTAATGCTGGCCTTTCGGCTTCTGAACCCATCTTAGAGTACTTATAATATGTGTGTAGATAAAGTATTGTACGCGACTCTGCGTAATTGGCATTACGCAACTGTCACGTAAACTAGTACCTACTAATTGCTCATATTGTATCTTTGCTAATGATGTTTGTGCATCCGCAAACGAAATAACACTTTCAAAGTAAAAGTTTTAAACTTCCCTAACTTGAAAACTGGAAGTTAAGCAGTCGACGTCTCGAAATGCGACGGCGAGAAACAAAAGTGCATACGTAACCAATTTTATTATTTGAGCAAAGCTTTTTCTCATACCAAGCATGGCCTATTGAACCTTGTAGTTAATAGAATCGCAAATTACCTAAAACTGTAATGCAAGTGAGCGTTAAGTGTCAACAATGAAATTAATAGTTACCTATTTGTGTAACAAGAGAGCAAAGTTGGTTTTCGCTGTGAGTATTGATTTTGAATACCGAGTAAGGGAAGGATTCTAGGTTAGAATAGGTGATTCACTGACACGAATGCAAATAACTTTGGTCTCGTGTTGTACGTACATTTTCACCTCACAAGAAAATAAATTTAAGGTGATAAAAAAATACTACATATTTACCCATGCAGCCCGGCGGCATTTATAAATTAATAATTAAAAAGTTATTTTGTCTCTTGCTCGCAGCAATATCGAATTTTACTCACTGTCTTTAAACAGCAAAACCTGCCTATTTAAGGTGCTGAGGTAAAAATGAATTTTGCTGAATTATTCCTTAATTCCTGCCAGTTTTTTTATGTTAAAAAGGAGGCAGACGAGCAAGCAAGTCACCTCAAGGTAAGTGATCATCGCGTAAACACCCTCAACGCTAGAGGAATCGCAGGTGCGCTGACGGCCTTTGAGAAAAGAGTAGGCTTTTTTTTTAAAGGCCCCAAAGTCGCTGCTTCTACTAATAGCTCGATGATCAACTATTTGGACCAAAATATTCGTAATTAGGGTGACGGCACCAATGATGGACACTTTTAGCCGACAGGCACCAGTAAAGGACACTTTACTTTTAATTCAAATTTCATACGGTCCTAAATTGATTGTTGCAAAAAATCTTCTGTAAAATGAGAATCAAGTTTAGTGTCCATCATTGGTCCTTGTCCAGTACTGGTTCCGTAACCCTAGACTGGCTAGTAATTGACAGGGCGTTTTATTATAGAAAGTTACTTTTATCATGGTGGTTCTTAATTAAGTTTGATGAAAGTCAGTTGAGCCGTTTAAGGGTTATTATTAGCTCTAAAAGTAGGGGTTGTCATTTATATCGGGGTATTTTATGTATTTCATAGTGTTAGGGCTTTAACAGTGGCACCATCTGTGAAAACTGTAATGAACTACCTAACTTACAACAAGTAAAACATTAGAAATCGATAAGCTTAGTAACTAGTACGTAAAGTACCCTCAAGATGGCGCGGATGCTGTACTTGTAAGGCATTGCCAGCCGGGAATCAGAGGGCCCAGACAAGATGCATTACGCTTACTAGCGTTTCTATTCGTTTCGTTTTTAAACCAATCGCGTCACTGGTAGATGACGGGATACGAAAAGTCACGTGATCTATCGGTGACGCGATTGGTTTAAAAACGAAACGAATAGAAACGCTGGTTAGCGTAATGCATCTTGTCTAGCCCCTCAGGCCTCATTCATTATTAGCTATCCAACCTACATTTATATGAAATGGTATCCCGCCTTTTGACCAAATCATCATTTGACAAACTATAATTATAATTTTACAAACTTTCATTTCGCAAAAACGTGTTTTTGCTGAAACCATCACATATTACAAAGGTTACATGGGTTTATTAAAAAAGTTAGGTTAGGTTAGACTGTTGACCGAAACAAAATATAAAACAATGCGGCGGGAAGTATCTCTTTGCGAAATGATATTTTCTAAAATGATATAGTTTGTCAAATGATGATTTGGTAAAACGTTAATGAACCCTATTAAATATTTCCTCTTTTATTTTTCCGCCAATGTTCATCTCCTAACAAATAGTTGTGTAGAAAAAACATAAAACGTCATTTATGCTCCTTTTACCTTCGGCGATGGCAACACCGTCTAACCTCATCGATGAATGTAAAACTACGTGAACTTCTGAAATTATGGAAAAACGCAATTTGCCTAGGTTACCTATGTCGAAGTTTTGTGTCAACAGAATAATAATGCTAGAACCGATGTAGTGTATGTTTGTACACACGAAGTTAAAAGAAACGAAAAGGATAACGCTAAATGTTAGTCAATAAGGTGAAGTCTTGTAATTGCAACTATCTGGTTATTGCAACTAACTTACATAAATAACTCCTTCTAGGATCACTGTTTTGAATAACGACAGGCGTGATATCGTTCTTCCTTACTAAGAAATACAATATCACGCCTGTCGTTGTTCAAAACAGTGATCCTAGAAGGAGTTATTTAAGTTAGTTGCAATAACCAGATAGTTGCAATTACAAGACTTCACCTTAGGCAACTAAGCTTTGTTATAAGTAAGGAGAAATTCGTCGAAAAGAGGTGTTGTGGGGCTGCGTCTCTGGCCATCATTTTGGGGTTCAGGCCTTGTGGCGTGAATATCCACTCCCAGGAGAGAGGGCTCGGTGTGACTCCCAACGACGCCTGTACTGTAAGAAAATTGTACATGAGCAGTTGAATAGAAAATTATGAATTAAATGTAATTTGTATTAGTGAATGCAAGGATAAATTTGCACTGCTGGTATGTCCGCAATGAGTGAAATCGAGTAGTAGTAGAGGAGTAGTGAATCGTGTAGAAGGTAACCTGGCTGGATTGAAGCTGGTTTTCTTCGCAGCCCTGGCGAATAAATGGTACCGTAGCTCGTAAAGGTTGTTAAAAAAAAATGCGAAGTTCAAAAAAATGCTGAATTTTGAAAAGCTTTATCTCGGAAACTATTCGGTCTACAGAGTCAATTTAAGTCTCATATTGTAGCCAATCTAGTCTTATTTAAAAAAGTCCCAAGAAGGTACTATAAAAAACTAATATTCCTTTAGGGTTATAATCGCCAAAATCTAAAAAAGACCGAATTTTTTTGACCGGTTTTTTTTATTTTTAACAAAGTTGCTTTCGGCGCTCAAGGTCACAAACTTGGATTATTCACTTGGCCAACATCATAAACAAGTCAGCAAAAAATCAGAACCGGATTTGACGCGAACTCATGATGTCAAAAGTTACTGGAGTTACACATGCGCTTTGAATTTCTGTAATATAACGACAGATATAAAGTCATTTTCAGTACATTTGAATATTCGACGTGTCCTGTCCTGTATGGCCACGCTCATTTGAATAAATGCATGGAAATCGCCCCATTTCCGCCGCGGCGGTCGTGGCATGCTTCATACATCTCTTTGCATTTGTTTGTCGCCGGTGTCGCTATCGTGCGACGTCGTCAGTAAAATGAGAAATAACATCGATATTCCAGGAATACCGATAGATAATTTGTACAACAAACCACATTGTCGACACGATAGCCTAGTTGATAGTGAGTCTATCTATGTAGCTAGCGGTCCTGTGTTCAAATCTGACATGCTTATTTTAAAACACAAAAACGTCAAATCATAGAAAACCGTCTGCCGTGTCTTGAGACGGGCATCCCAAGATCAGTGTTTAACTACGAATAACTTTGAACAATTCCTCTATTGAGTAGAAATCCAAATCTTCATTCACCACTCCAGAATCCTACATCATTTATTAATTTGTCGCGTTCGCTTGTAAAATACGTCATGTTCAACTTGAGCCAAATTCTTATCGCCAAACCACGACTCGGTGATTTCTATGAAAGGAATAAAAAATATCAACGGAACCCTCCGCCGCGAATAATTACGGTGGATATTCCAAATTGCTGGACCGGAAGCGATACGGCTGAGGAGCACTCGTCCTTGTGACGGGTTCACTGTGTGTAACATCTTTGAAAGATTTTACTTATTTTTTCCTCTAGTTTTGGTATTTTATGCTTATTCTACAAAAGTTAATAATTTTTAACCGGCTTCAAAAAAGGAGGAGGTTATACGTTCCACTGTGTTTTTTTTTTTTAATGTATGTTCTCCGATTACTCCGTCAATTGTGGACCGATTTTAAAAATTCTTTTTTGGTTTGATAGAATATACTTTCGAGGTGGTCCCATTGTCAGCAAATCTGAATCTGATGAAGGGATCAGTGAGGAATTGAGGGAACTCCTCAAATATTGTATGCAAACATATAGCGATTTTAGTATTTTTAGTAACAAATGTAGCATTTGCATTCAGAAAGTGTCACTTGGTGAAGCGGAACTGATGATGAAGACCACAGATGGCCACTGGAACTCCTCAACGGTACCGATTTCAAGGGTGGCGATAAGATATATCGATTAAGATAGTTGAGCGACTACGACGAAGCACATTTAATTGTTTTAAAATGACTATGATTTTCCCACGGCGTTGCTTGTGGCGAGCTTGAAATGTCTTAAAGTTTCATATATCAACCAAGAAGTGGGACTACATAAGCTTATTATGATCACAAAAAAGTGTAAAATAAAATAAATGTTTTAAAAAACTAAAAACCGCCTTCAAAAACGCATATAATAACTTCTACTACTAGGTACTTAGTAGTAGGTACCTATCCTATTAGGTTAGTCTAACTGAAGTCGGCGACAACAATATTTTCAACAAAAAGCCGACTTCAGTTGGACTAACCTAATAGGATAGGTACCTACTACTAAGTACCTAGCAGTAGAAGTTATTATATGCGTTTTTGAAGGCGGTTTTTTGTTTTTTAATAATATTTCGAAAAAGGTCATTCATCGTTGTATAAAAAACAGTACAAATAGTGCTTTCATGAAAACCACCAATGTATCTGAAATCCGGAAAAAATAAGAAACAATAATGGTCTGAAACGGCTTTATCAGTTTTCGGTGGACCGTTCTTTCCATCCTGTAAAAGTCCTCTTAATCGACCAAAGATGTTGCAGAAAAAAACATATTCGGCCGAATACATCTACGTATCGTGACGTAATTATTTTGTATACTTACTGTGTAATCCTTAGCAATGTAAGGCCCCCGAGGAGCTGCAGTTGCTTAAATTATTAAAGATTTATTATCACATATTTGAGAAGTAAAGTAATATTTATATCTCGTACTCTTGTTTTTCTTAGCGAAATCGGCGGCGGCGCGTGCGGCGTAATATAGGTATGTGAACTAACTAAATATTTTGCTACGCGAACGGAATTACCAGTGGCAGAATGATTACTAAGATTCTATCCTTATCATTTACATAGCCCTACTACTGGGATAAGGTAGGTTTTTATCAAGCAATCAATCATTAAATGAAGCCTGCTTCCCAGAGGGGTAGGCAGAGACCACTTCTTTCCACCTGCTACGATCCTGACAGATCTCTATCGCCTAGGTAGGTTTTTGTTTAATCTGTTTAATGTAGTCAATGTATTTCAAAGAAACTTGGGAAAATTTGCTACTATCATAGATGTTTAGGGTACTTTTCCCCAAGAGGGCATTGGTTTGATTCACATTGTATAAACAAAAAAGTGGTAAAAGACATTCTTTTGTACAAAAAAAGTAAAAAATTATTTCACTGTATTGCATTCATAGCCAACTATACCACATAAGCATCATCACACCTCACAAAAGTATCATAAACTATAATCTAGTTTACTACGCTTCCAAGACAATCCCGGCATCTTGCACCAGTGTAGTAACCCGCTATTTGCCGTTTACGATGCGGTCCGAATAGCGTTTAGGTGCAATTTGGGGCTGCCTTGAAGCCACGGAGTTATATTTCGGCCATCTGTCAACAGGCGAGACGGTATTACTGCGCAGGGCTGTCTCTTACACTTGCAGATACGGTAATATAATAAGTGAATTATATATATACTAATACTAGAGGAGGCCCGCGACGTCGTACGCGTAGAATTAGTTTCCCGCTTCTCCCCCCATTTCTTCCTGTTGGGGGTCGATTTTCGGAAAATTCTTTCTTAGTGCTCACTTACGTCATGAAAGGAACCTCTGGTACCAAATTTCAAGGTTCTACGAGTAGGTACAGTAGTTTCGGCTGTGCGTTGATATATAAGTCAGTAAGTCAGGTTTGCCTTTTATATATATAGATTAAGAATGAAGTGGGTTGGATTTGTTCTCCTTTTAACAGTGGTCCCACCGCTATGCCCCACTGGTGGGTGTAATATTTTTTTCCCGTAAACCCACAGCACTACGTGGGACTACGGTTAAATGAAAAAAACTGGTTTTACCCGTGGTCCCACCGCTGTCATATTTTTTTGGCAAGGGGGCATATTATTTAGGCAAAATGAGAAAGTTGGCAACCATGTAACAGATCAGTGGGTTTACGGGGAAATAAATTACCTGAGGAGTTACCCATGGTCTCACGCACTGCCGGATTGAAAAGGATAAGTTAAAACTCTAGAGCAGTGGGCCTAAGGGGAAAAAAAAAACGGTGGGACCACGGTTTAAAGGGGAGTTTGTTTTGTTGGTTTATCCGCGTTTACGCAGTAACGAAGTAACGTAATTACAAGGTCCGTACTTCTCTCTCACTCGATCTTAATAAGTGCGTATAGGCGAGTGAGAGAGAAGCACAAACCCGAAGCAACTTCTAAAAGCTATCGCACTGTACACATTTCCAAAGGTTCTATTCTACTTGATACAACCATATTTTCTTTGACGTGTTATCAATGTTACAATAGCTCTTATTTACTTGACAGTAATGGGGGCCGAGTTAATAGTACATTATTGCCTAGGCACGGAAGTAGACAATTGCGGGCCGAGTATTGGTTTAAACGGACGAGCTTGCGAGTTGCGAGAACTGTCAGTAAACTATGTTCTTCGCGTGTCAATATGTAGATAGTAATGTAAACTGATCCGGATTTTTTTGAGAAAAAACAATAGGTACTATAACAAGCCAGAAGCATTGTTTTACCGCCGTGTTGAATAGAGGCAATGGGCTAAGATTCTACATAGTAATACTTTATTGTTTTTGACCTGTTTCCGTACTGTCAACGTTTTGATAGCTGTTACTTACTTTATAGTAATGGATAGCCCCTCTATTCCTGGTTGCCACTACCTTGATGGCCACCACTGGTGGCAATACGGATTTTTGTTCCTGATTGCCACCCAGCGGTGGCAATGAGGATTTCCTCTATTCTTGATTGCCACCACCTCGATCGCTTACTCTTATGAAAATGTAAACATGTAAACATGAAAATGAGGTAGGTTTAGGTTATGTTAGTTTTGCAGCAGGCCCGGAGGGCCAAACCATCCAGAAATAGGAGCTCCGCGTTAGCGGAGCTCCGTCGACACTCTTATTTCAAATCAATCAGAGAGCTCCTATTTCTGGGTGGTTTGGCCCTCCGGGCCTGCTGCAAAACTAACATAACCTAAACCTACCTCATTTTATAGGCAGTAGTATATTTTCCTCATTGACACCAGTGGCGGCACCGCTGGGCGGCAATCAGGAACAAAAATCCGTATCGCCACCAGTGGTGGCCATCAAGGTAGTGGCAACCAGGAATAGACTAAGTTAAAAACAATATCAAATCATAACTCGTCAAAGACAATAATTATGGTTTTACCGAGAAGGCCCCAGGGGATATACTAGGTGGATAAGAAGTCAATCCTGAAACATTACACAACCATGAAGTTTCTAAATAAATATTGATAATGTTAAAAGCATGCTGTAAAACAATGCTGTTATTGCTATTCCTCCACACGCAACAAATAATTTTAGCATTTTTTGCATACCTACTGAACTATTTTAAATGGACGCGGGAAAAAAGTATCCGAATAAATAAAAAAACGAGACTGATACGATCTCGTTTCAAAATTCAAACTTTTGATTGGATCAACGAGAAAAAACGCTGGCAAACAGGTTTAAAAAAAAGTTCGGGTTCGCGGAGATGAAAATATGCAATGTATATTTTTTCTGTTCTGATATAGAAAATCCCGACCGTAAGCGTAACTGATCTACAAATAGTAGGTTCTCTATTCTTGAATTTCTCCCAGTGGCAATAGCTTGGCAATACCAAAATAAAATAAATATTTTTTTAACTAGCGATACGTCCGTGAATTTTGCTGCTTAATACCTATTTGTTGTTGTTGGGAAACGATTTTATTTCCCGGTATAAAAGATATAATGTGTTTATCCAAAGTATGGACTATCTGTGTACCAAATTGTATCATAATCCGTTCAGCCATTTGAGTAGTAGCAATTAACTTACACAACCACTAAAAGTATAGTGACTTTGTTATAAATGCGCCAGCTATATCAAAGGATACTGACGATTTTCTTCAAAGTGCAAGTCTATCATTTTCGTCTGAAGCCCTAAGTAGCAGAGGCAAGTTCAAAAGGCTTCTTACTTTGACCCTAACCCCCTTATTAATAAATAATGATCGGCGATCGGTAGCAATTTATGTCACTTTAACGTCAAACGTAATGACTTATATGGATAAGTCTGTGTCTGTGTTGTTAAAAATAAAAGCATAATTGTATTGTTAAATACTCAATAAATTTAATTTGTTATAGACTATAGTAGAATATTCTATTTTTTTCTATGTTTGATATTGTCAATCGATTCCTTTTAACATTGAGGATCCATTTATAGAGAATGACCTTTCTACGTCAACTGATGTAAGTGGTGCGTAGTTGTAAACCGATATTTCATCGTTTAAGACCTGGATAATAAAACTGCATACAATTTAATATATACATTATGTACTTACGAAATTTAAATAAAGTCATATCCATGTTATACTTTCGTCGAAAAATTGCTACCGGTCGCCGATCATTACTAATAAACGTTGAGTAACGGTGGTGTAGCTAAATGCTTTGAACTTATCTGTCAAATTCAAATGTCACAATGTCAGATAAGGACAAAGCATAGTTTAGCAGTGTATTCCCCGTGGCACAACTAAATGGCACTACTGGTCAATATTAGTCAATAAATAGGAGGTAGGTTTAGGTTCTGTTAGATCTTCAGCAGGCCCGAAGGGCTAAGAACGCCCAGAAGTAGGAGCTCCGCGGGAGCGGAGCTCCATCGACACTGTTAAATTGCTTTTGGTTAGAAAAAAATGGTACGGTAGTGCCACGCAGTAGTGCCTAGGGAAAAAAAGGGGTTTAACTATTAATTAGTAAGGGGGTATAAATATACCCAAGTCCAAAGTGTCACCAACCATTATATCAAAAAATACCACTATTTTAAACGTGCCACCCCTATCGTCCATAAAGGCGGCACATTACGCGGTTATTCGGGCGACAGTAAAGGTCTCCTGTTAAACGTTTATACGTCTTACAAACACATTACACGACAACCCTGACATTGGCTGCTGAATGCTTACATGGACAGGTAATCAGAGACAATTCAAAATATTGCTATTTTATAATTGGTGTGGGTTAGTAGTAGAATGAGTAGGTCGCAAAATTACTTAAACGCAAAATGATCACATCGCTTAATAGCCTAAATCTCAAAAAGTCTAGAGTCGCAAAAATAACACTTTTTTCATTTTGTCCGTCCTTAGGATAGCAAAGTTGACGGAGCCCCGCATGGCGGGGCTTCTATTGCTGCATGGTTTTCCCTTCGGGCATTTAAAGTTACCTAACGAACGCAACGTGTCCCCTTTATCTTTGTTACCGTAAAACCAAACCTATCGTAAACGAGAGATAAAAGCAAACGAAAACTTACGAGTATTACTGTAATTTTTTACAATGTCACGCATGACGTTACCGTTGCGAACCTAAACGGTTATTAGTTATTGCTATAAGGGTCTGAAATACCCATTACTGCCGTTACTGCCTTCTCAAGTGGATAATATTACCACAAATTCTTAGCTATCAAAACCAGTTACGTAGTAAAATAGCGCCTAAATCGGGTAACACAAGTCTAGAACACTATGTTTTTGGAAAATCTTAGGTTATGCTATTATAATAGTAGAAAGACATGATAAAGTCCTAGTGATCGATTTTTTAGAACTTCGTGCCACTATAAGTAGGGTAAAAGTACCGGTTTTGGCAATCTATTCACCGTTTTTGGCCAATAATTTTAATTAATATTTAAGCATTATGAAATCGTTAAAAGATTTTTATATTTTTTCAAAACATTCATCAGTAAATGTGAATGTTTTTATAAAACATTCACATTTACTGATTGAACATAACTATTGCAACAAATTTACAATACAATGCTATACACATGTGGGAATATTTTGTGCCTTGAAAGGAAAAGCCAATTTGTCCTTAGAAAACTTGTTTAATTAGAATAAAACTTTTAAAATACATTAATTCAGCTAAGACACACGCGCACTCGTTCGTCGTTCTCATCGTTCTCTCTCTCGCTCATCCTCCTGTCATCCTTCTCTCACACCTACGTTCCGTTTCACGATCGTCCTTACATTCCGTTCCTACATTCGGCCGTCCTGTTTCATACCTGTCCTCAGATATGCTCAACTTGGTACTATCATTCTTATCCCTCATCATACAACACAACAACTTAGATTAACATCACAGAATTTTAATGATATTACACAAAAACTAAGATATCAGTCAACTATCTTAACTACATGGTGATACACAATTAGTAAACTTAGGTTAAACTTACATGACAAAATGCGTTCATAAACAACACCTGCTAGTGATGGGGTATATCAATCTTTGAATATAATTCAAACACATTTGTTATACGGTAAAGGTAAAGTTTGAAACATGTCAGACAGGCTTAATAAAATAGGGTTAAATGCTGAAGGTTCCATCTTAAAAACATGCAACAATAAAACAAATTTATAAAATAAAATAAAACACTACTTTCATACATCCATACTACTTTCATACATAATATCTCACTTACCTTACTCACAGTCTTCCTCGGGCCACCTCTTCATGAAATCCGCTGCTGTTGCTGTCTTATTGGGCCCCTCTGTGCCACTAAATAACTTTTCCACATCATAACGGTCATTGCGTTTGACCTTAATTACCTTATAAGGTCCAAGGAACTTAGGCTTTAACTTACAAAAAAGAGCCATTCGTTCTATATATAACCTAAACTCCCGTGATTCCTTAAGATTATTATTTAAAGAAATTAATATTTTGACAGTAGCATCACAATTTATTTATGAGAATATTATTTATGTCATTAAAAATCAAGACTCTTTTATTAAGAATTGTGACATACATAATTTGAATACAAGAAATAAGAATAAAATTGCTATTAAAAAATTTCGTGTCCGTAAGGTATATAAATCATTTGTAGGTCAATGCATTCATTTCTATAATAAATTACCTGACGAAGTTTTAAAGTTACCATTTCCAGTACTTAAAAATTACTTGAAAAAGTCGTTGATGTCTAAAGCTTACTATAGGGTCGAAGACTATCTAACAGATAAAAATGCTTGGCCTAAATTAAACACCTAAATATCTTAATAATAACCTAATCATACCAATATATAAACATTGTGTATTGTCTAGGGGACACGGTTTCTGTAGGGGAATGTATCGAAACTAATTATGTGTTGTTTTGCACCGTCATAGGTAAGTATAATTTTTAATTTTTATTTATTTCTTATATTTACTATTTATGAGTTCTTGTAGAAATTTTGAGTTTTGACACATTTTCCTGCTCAACTACGCATGATATATATAGACATATTTTTGTTACATTCATTGTTTTATATAATACTAGGTTAAGTTTTATTTTTCGTTGTATAATATCATATCATAAGAAATGTTTAAAAAACGACTGACTGTTGAGTTTCTTGCGGCGTTTCTTCTCAGCAGTGGTCTCTTGCGAAGCGCTGGTAGATTATTGACGTGTAAAAGTGCCCGTGCGGCCTACTTACTGAATAAACATCTTTTATCTTTTTTTATCTTCAACCCTGGCCCAAACTGCGTCCTTTTGATAGCCACTAAATCGCCGACATTGTACTTGGAGCTCTGCTTCCTTTTCTTATTATAGCATCTTTTGTTTTCTTCCTGTATAATTTGTATCTGTTCTTTGGCCTTCTGCCTCAATTTGTCTCTCTGTTCATCATACTGAAATATTGTTTCCTGTTGCAATAGATTTAATATTGCTACATCTTCCCTGCAATTCATTTTAGTACCTGTTAACAACTGGAACGGTGTGGTATCTATACTTCGTTGATAAGTGCTGTTGATTGCTCTTTGTACTCGTCCTACATGTTTGTACCAGGTAGACTGGTCTTCAAGACACAGTTTGGTTAACATTGGGATCATGATGCGATGAATCCGCTCTACTTGGCCATTACCTCTTGGTACTCCTGTGGTAATAGTCACATGCTGAATCCTCTCATCTTCGCAATACTTTTCAAAGGCTCCACTCGTGAATGCCGTCCCTCTATCAGTTATAATTCTTATCGGATTTCCGAAGGTCTGCTGCTGTATCTGAAGTTTGCTAATAACTTCTGCACTTGATGTCGACTTAGTGGGGAAGAGCCACACAAACTTAGTAAAAGCATCCACCATCGTCAGTATATGATTGTACATCTTTCTTGTTTCTGTTAATGGCCCTATGTGGTCCAAATGTAAAGTATGTAGTGGGGTTCCTTCCTTTTCAATAGAATTTAGAAAGCCCTCTTGCTTGCCCTCTTTTCTGTTAGCTAATAAACAAGGTATACAGCTCATAACCACTTCTTCAATCCTCTTATCCAAACTTCTTAGGTAATAATCTTTACTTAAAGCTTCTTTCATTTTCCTGATGCCAAAATGGCCATTGCTATGTACCTGCTTAATTACTTCTTTTTCCATCAGCTTCGGTACAACTATTTGCCTTTTATCTCCTTTGTACATTATACCATTTTCTAAGTAAAAGTCATTATAATGCCCATCTTTCAATATTAACTGTCTTATAGCATTGAGCTCTTCGTCTCTCTCTTGGGCTTGGCTAATTTTCTCATGTAAGCCTACTACTACTGCCACAAATGGAATCCTGCTAAGTGCGTCTGCATGCGCCATCTTCGCGCCTGCGCGATGTTCAACTTCATAGTCATACTCGTCAAGCATCAACACCCATCTGGCTACCTTTGGTGTTAAGTCCTTCTTTTTCAATGTTAATTCAAAGGCCTGACAATCGGTGACAATCTTAAAGTGTAAGCCAAATAGATAGTGACGGAACTTCTTTACCCCTTCCACTATTGCAAGTGCTTCCAGTTCATAGCTTGAATATTTACTTTCAGCTTCATTGGTCCGTCTGCTTCTGTAGTATACTGGGTGTAGTTCTCCTTCTGGGCTTTTCTGCATAAGTATGGCTGCTACTGCCTGGCTAGATGCATCTGTGTGTAGTTCAGTTATTAACTTCGGATCAAAAATCTTGAGTACTGGCTCACTTGTCAACTTCTGTTTTAAAATGTTAAATGCTTCTTTTTGTTCCAGACCAAATTTAAATGTTACATCTTTCTTCATCAAATCTGTTAATGGCTGCGCAATCTTCGCATAGTCTTTTATATACTTCCTGAAATAAGATGTCAATCCAACAAAGCTTTGAACCTGCTTAACAGTTGTCGGTTCTGGGTATCGCGCTACAACTTCAATCTTATCTGGGCTTGGCCGCACTTTTCCATCTTTGACCATATGTCCTAAGTACTCGATCTCATGGCATATCAACCTGGCCTTCTTCCAGTTAATTTCGAGCCCATACTCTGCTGCAACCTCTAACACTCGTCGCAGTCTGCTCAAAGCTTCTTGTTCGGTCTGTGCTGGAATAATAATGTCATCAATGAATATCATGACAATGCCTTCTTGTATTAAGTCTTTAAATATTATAGTGATGAACCGCATAAAATACTTTGGCGATACTGACAGACCAAAAGGTGCTCTTAAAAACTCAAATTGTCCATGATGGGTCACAAAAGATGTATATGGTACCGATTCCTTACTGATCTTTAAATGAAAAAATCCATTTTTGAGATCCAAAACACTAAAAACTTTAGCATTTAACAACCTGTCAATTAAATCTTCTATCAGAGGTAGGGGAAATTCATCTTTAACCATTTTCTTATTTATCAATCTATAATCTACACAAACTCTGGTTGAACCGTCCTTCTTTTTAACAAGCACTAGTGGGCTACTATACTCAGAAAAACTCACCTGTATAATTCCTTTATGCATCCACTCATCTACCTGATCTTCTACAATCTTTTGCTCTGCCAGTGACAGCCTCCTCGGATGCTGTGCAACGGGGATTTCGTCCTTCAGAATGATTTTCAGCTCGATAGGTGCCTCCCTTGTCTGGACAGGTTTGTACTCCTGTACGAGCTGCGTCACTCCTTCCTTAATGCTGTCGTCGCGAATATGACCTGCAATGTCAACCTCACTCACACAACAACTCACATGTCTCAACCATTCCTCATCTTCAGCAAGAAAAAACACGGAACCTTCGCGCATAACCATAACAACATTTCTCAGAAATTCCTGCCCTAAAATTAATTTATGTGGCATAGAGTCTTTAGGCACTATGTGTAAAACGACCCGATCGTAGCACTTTCCGTCAATACGCACAGTTTCACTTAACTTTCCGTGAGATCTTACTTGCGAAGATCCTAGTCCAAACAACACCGTGTTGTCGTCGGACTTTGACAACTTTAGTCCGTCGTATAAATCTTCCGATATGAGATTCACGTCGCTGCCTGAATCTACTAATGCGTCAACACTAATTCCGCACAACTTTACTGTCTTTATTGGCAGGTTACACGACTTTGACGAACCTTCATCTCGTTTGTTTACATCGTTGCTGACATCGCCGCCCATCTTGACAGAACTGTCACCTGCCGCTTCGTGATTGGTCGCTGCTCCGAACATGGCAGACTGTCGTCTCGTATCAACTGGAAACTGCTTTACCGACGCAGGCACTTGTTGCCGCGATTGCGATTTGTCCATAGGGCCGGGGTGCGACTGCTTTACCGACTGAGATGAGCCGCTAGCGCCGGAAATGGAACTGTTACCGCTCACGCTGCTACATTGTGTGCCCCTATGCCCGTAATTATTACATCGAAAACACTTAACTCCGTTTGGACAATTAGATGCCACATGATTCGTTTCTCCACAGTTGAAACAACGTCGAACCGATGATGATGATGTTGATGCAGCCGCCGGTTGATGTTTCCTCGGTCTTTCCGTGGGGACTTCGCTCTTTGATTTAGCCTTCATTTTCTCGTAAATCTCCAACTTATCTTTTAACGCTGAGTAGGATGTAACTCCGTACAAAATCACTTTATTAGCTTCATGATCGATAATGCCGTCCACTATGTACTGTATAGCTACATAGTCTGGGAATTTAGCGCGTTTACCCAGTTCCTTCATTGTGAGCATATATTGGTAACATGATTCTTCACGCTTCTTTTTCCGCGATGACATCAGCTCGTGCATTTCTTTAGCATTAACTGCATCGGGGAATTCTTTTTGGAGAGCCGCCTTTAAATCTTCGTACGTCTTGAAAACTTTTTCCGATCGGAGCCACAGTTCTGCCGTTCCGATAAGAGTTCTGCGAGCGACAATTAGCTTCTGTGTATCTTTCCAACTAAAGATTTCCGCATTATCTTCTATTTCTTGCACCCATTTTGACGCTGAATATGTCTTATCCTCGCCGCTGAACTTGCCGATGTTGGACAACACCTCGTTTAGGCAAAAAATATTATTTTTATTAGTTTCGTCGGCCGCCATATTGTAGGTACTTGTTTCAACTTTCTTCTTAGCCGGGACGAATCCAACTTCAACTCGTCGTAGTCGAATAGGATTTCGAACCGATGATGCGCTACTTCTTTTGCTTCTTTTGATTTCTAGCACTTTCTTCGTATTTTCAATGCCAGTGTACCTACCGGCGTCGTCTTACCGCGTGCCGCGCGTGGTAACTTCGTCTCGTGGCTTTCAAGGCAAATATCCCGGACGAGCCCCCAAAATTATGTGGGAATATTTTGTGCCTTGAAAGGAAAAGCCAATTTGTCCTTAGAAAACTTGTTTAATTAGAATAAAACTTTTAAAATACATTAATTCAGCTAAGACACACGCGCACTCGTTCGTCGTTCTCATCGTTCTCTCTCTCGCTCATCCTCCTGTCATCCTTCTCTCACACCTACGTTCCGTTTCACGATCGTCCTTACATTCCGTTCCTACACACATTTCAATTTACTGTCAAGACAGAAAAATTTGGACGCAAACATTAACTGTTTTTGAACCCAGTAAAAAATACCGTTTCGAACTTTAGGCTCATAGTATGGTGCAAAGCAGTGAAAGTTCATGTTTATTCGGTTTTGCATACTGTTTATTTTTTCAGTGTGGGTCTTGTGACCTATATGAGGGGTCATGTACTTGGGTAGCTAGTTTGCCGTGAGTCATATGTGTAGCACTGGACTGTTAAGGTGTTAAAAATATAATAAATATGATGGTGTTAAATATTCATTCCGCAGCGTAAATAATATGCAAATAAATTCAGTTTTTGAGTATTTATTGCTTCCTGAATTTTGCACCGTACATCACGCTCACAGGTTTACTTACAATTTCTATTTAATTAACGCATGCATGTTTGGATTTCATTGCAACCGCAGGCAGTCTTCAAATGCATTCTCATATTCATCGTTTTTTGAATAATATTTTTGGTTGTAGCCGGAATTCTGAAAAGTAAAGAGCTGGTAAAACAATTGAGTTTCATCGGGCGTTTCAACCGCCGTTATTGTTCTCTTCAACATAATAATTATTGACGAAAATAATGATAATTATCAGCAACTTTTGATGTAAAAATCAGTAGAACTCGGGGCTGTTCCTATTTCATTAACGCATTCACTGCCTGCAACGCATATAAGCGTTCTCGTGACTTCCACCCAGTGCCTCAATGCATATGTGCGTTCTTACAGTAGGCAAGCTCCGTACAAAAGATGTGGCACCGGGCGAAAGTTTGGAAAATAGTACTGGCAGTGAATGCGTTAAAAAAAACAAAAAACTCCTCAATTTTATCTGGAATAATAAGCAAAGATAAATAATAATGACGACGGGTAAAACGCCGAACAATCACCTACTTATTGAAATGTGCGCCAAGGGCACATTGCGGTCGCCAAGACTGTAGTAGTTTATTTCTAGCCTAGCGTTTATAAACAAGCAATGTTGGCCCCTCTGAACCATATATGGTCCTGGACCTTGCTACAGTACTGAAGGTGTTTTTTTTTTTCAATAATTTAGTAGGTGCCCCCGAAAAAAGGATTATCAGTAGGGTTAGGACTTAATGTGATGCCCTCGCCGGAGCAAGAATGAAAATCCTCGGTTGTGGCTACCCAGAACCTAACGATTTGAAGGCACTGCCATTGCACTCCACTATCCGCTTTTTGGAAGGAGTGGAGGCTGCATTGGATTAAGCGCTAAAAGAGGGGTAATTACACAAAAGATCCCATAGGGTCGAAGTGTATCCGTAAGGAACCCATCAACAAGATAAGATAAGAGAAGGGTTAGTACTTTTTGTGGCATATCGTGGTTCTAGAATCCATGGAGTCGCTATTTCCTAATTACTATAAACATACCACTATGTTTTTTGCCCTTAGTATTTTCATATTTCAAGATTAACTACACATTTTTAGTTCAGTTTATCCATACCTATTGATATTTGTTTGTTTGTAACGCTTTCAAAGCAGAAATATCCTCTTTACCGATAGCGATTTAACGAATGAATGCGTTTTGATTGTTTTGAAATATTATTATGACAATACTGAAGGTCAAAATCAAGGTGGCATATTTTACGTTGTTTGTTTTGTTCGGGTGATAACATTCTCAATTTCTACCAACCTCAGTCTCTTTCACTGCAGTGTCGTTCTCGACTCCAACTTAATGGTCTCTGCCAGCTTGATCAGGATCTTCCTCAACAAGCTCGCTAGCATGGGATAGTTCTGCCCTACCAGCGGCGCGCGCAGTTGTGGCACGCACACCTGAAATGTCATGCTAGTCTTAAACATCTATAATACTGGATGCATCCGGAAATTTGTTCAAGGTTAGTAAAGTTGTTTTAGGCAACAAATATAATGAATAAGCACCAAAATTATCTTTGAGGCCCAAAAATAGTAAATGATCACCAAATTAGTTTAGGTTGGGTTTTGGTGATCATTTACTATTTTCGGTAGTAAAAAGTTTTTTTTGGCGTTATATTTTATTATATCTGGTGATCCGTTAAACATAAGCCGTTGTTTTATCTCACGAATGAGGGTTTGCCATACTTGTAGTTGTAAGTATAGAGACCATCACTACGGCATCGTGTAGCGAAGAACTGTACTGAAGTAAGTGATCAAAACGGAGTCTTTTAATAATTAATAAAATGGGGACCAACTTGTTGAAGACTTTTTTTTTTCACTGTCGTCATCTGCTGACCAAGACCAAACGAAGTAGTGCCAAAACAGGTGTTAAGTAGCGAAAACCCTGTTGCACCCTTCCGACTTGATTATCAGATCAACTTTCTCTTCTTGTCATCAAGTTTACATGTGTTTTCCAAATTTTTATTCATTACATTAAAGGAATTGGTTCAAAATTTTCTTGAGACAAAATTGAATAAAAGATGGATTCCTTTTTCAACATATTCCTGATGTGTGAATGTGTTCAACATTCTCGTCTAGACACATTATTGTTTGGACGTATTTTGTTTTCATCGGAATTTCAATGCTAAACGATACGTACTACTTTGCTTAGATAATAAAATGAATTATTTATTTATCAGTCAAGTACTTTTCTGATAAACATCCTAGAAATCAAAGCCAAATGTGTCCAAACTAGAATATGAAAAAAACTAAAGCTACAGTAGAACACAATTTATAAGACGTGTCGTGAATCTTCGTTCGCGTAGCCACGAACAACGATCCGATGATTCCCGAAAGCACGATTAAAACCCACGATCAGACTCGTAGGTACGTAATAGTTATAAGGTGCAAATTAAATTGCATCGACTTTTTCCATCTCACTCACGGCTGACTGAAAGACACGCGGGCCCGCGTCAACATGGCGTCACTAAATAACGAATAATAGCACAGAATACAGAGGCGCAACGCATGGATCATGCTGATTGGTTCCCGCGCTTCGAAAATTATGTCATCTGCGCAGGTACATCGGTAAGCCATATCAGTTGTGTTATACTGTAATAGCGTCCGTAGGGAAGGTACGAGTAATGTCCCGGAGAGCACAGAGGGCCCTGCCAAGATGCAATACGCTAACTAGCGTTTCTATTCGTTTCGTTTTTAAACCAATCGCGTCACTGATAGATGACGTGATACGAAAAGTCACGTGACCTACCAGTGACGCGATTGGTTTAAAAACGAAAGGAATAGAAACGCTAGTTAGCGTAGTGCATCTTGGCAGGGCCCTCTGAGCTTAAAACAAAAGAACAATCACCACAGCGATCAGCACGACCATTAGCGGACAGATGAGGTTGAAGACGAGCGCGATAACTGCTTTCACCAGCCACCAGATTCCCAACACTACGAGGAGACTGGCCATCATCACCTGGACAAAAAGCATTCAATTAGATAAGAACATTAGAACATTACCCACCTTTATGGCAGTTATCCCGGTAAGGGTAGATTTTTGTGTGATGGGCGCGAGTATGTATGTTATTCTCTATATAAATACGTTTGTTTAAAGATATGTCAATTCATTCCTAGGCCACCATGGGACTAAGGGTCTCCCCAAACCTATCGACACGGAATCGGCTTGAGCCCGTAAGAAAAGGTTCTATTTCCATGCAGTAAGAGTAAAAAAGGCGTCGCTCGGCTCGATTTAGCGTTGCGAACGGAGTGACGTCGTTTTCGATCTTATTGCATGGACATAAAACTTTTTCTTACCGGCTCAAGCCGCGTCCGCATCGATAGGTCTGGGGACACCCTGAGTCAAAGGACGTACCTAATCAGTTAAATCTTCGAGACTTTTAAAGATTTGATTTATATCGTTTCTTTAACATAGTTCGATTGTGGCCTAAAAATTATCACTATCACTACACATGATAAAAAAGTCCCCGCCGCGTCTGTCTATTCTATTATAATGTTATTCTTGTAACTTCACACTTGCACTTTCTTCACAAACCAATGATTTTCCTTAAAAAAATGGTCTTAGAGCTCTGGACCTTTAAAACCCCAAAAGCTACCGCAAATGGTGGCTCACATGAAACTTTGAATTTAAACTTGATACTCTCGTTCTGACTGTTTATTCGCAGTACCTAGTTACTTTAGCAGTCCCTTTTAGTATTGAAAGAGTTGTCATATTCGCTTCAAAAGGTACTTCAAAAAGGAACAACTTCGAATAATTCGTTTTGAATTTCACACGCGCCACCAAATCAAACGCGCTAAGATTCCCTCATTAGCATGATAATTGATTATTAATCAATAGGTACGCATGGCAGTCATTACGTGATCAAACAATCCAGCTAAATGCCAATTAGTAGCTTGACCAAATAGACTAATTAAGCTCAGTTAATGACAGACTGAACGCCAAACAAGCACAGTGATGCACTAAACACAATATCATGAAGGAATAGAGTGGCAGCTACATTTAGTGCATTAGCGGCCTTTACACGTACAGTTCGGACCGCGGGAAACGCCACGCGCTGTTCCAATCTTCGTTCCGAACCGTAATTTTTTTACTATTTTACTATTACAGTTGCATTTACACGTATGGTTCGGAACGAAGATTGGAACGGCGCGTGGCGTTTCCCGCGGTCCGAACTTTACGTGTAAAGGCCGCTTTATACAACATCGTATTTTTACAACGAATTTAACAAAAAGCAAGCTTTAAAAAACCCAAGTGTTGCTAACCAACTCTAAATCGTTGTAAATCCTCAGTATAGATGAAAGAAATGACTATGACTTTCCATGGTACGGAATATATGACTGACTTTGCCGCGGCGTTGCTTGCGGCAAGCTTAAAATGTCCTATAGTTTCTTATCAATTGAGAAGTGAGACTACATAGCAGTATGATTATAACTAAAAAGTATTAAACATTTTTTTAATGGTGAAGTTTTTAAAGTGTACCTACCTAAATAAACAGACAAAATACATAACGCTCGTACAGCGGAGCACACTAATTGAGAGGGTTTTTTTTTCTTTGTTTAGACAGCTTTCGTGACGATCCTGTTTGGTATAATTCAACTAATGAAACACAAACACTAAAACAAATGAAACGCTCCGTCTAAATGCGGACAATTAGTGCCAATACACTTTCAACGTTACACAAGTTTTGTTAATTAGGCGTAGTAAATCAAATTTTGTTTAGAACAATACTTATTTGTGTACAAAAGTTTTTTCACGAATTTCCTGCAGAGTGACAAACGTTGGCAGGAGAGCACGAGTGTATGTATTACCCAGTGTCCTAAGAAAGAGAACTGCTCGCGAAGCGAAGCGACGCGTTGCGACGCGATTATTGAACAGTTGCACAGCGCGAATCGCCTAATTTATCACGGAAAAACAAAATAGCTTTCATTTTGAAGACGCAATAAATATTATATTATAGTCGAACTACTATCTCAATAAAAAAATACAATTTAGGAGTATTAAATACAAAATAATTCGTTAAGTATTGATATTTAAATTTGTGTTTTAGCTCATGGAAGACACATTTTCTCTCCTTGATATCACAATATTCGTTTTGGTATTATTTTTGTGCTATAATTTGACGATTTCCTGATAAAATCTTAAATAAAACTATTGCCACCGCCGTATTGAAATCGCACCCAGTTTGCACGCGTTGATCGCGTTTGCTTCGCGTCGCGTCCCCTCGCGTCGACCTTCAGGACACGTCAGAGGTAAACCATTTGTTTTCGGTTGCGTTGCATCGCGTCAGTTCGCATTTTTATTTAAATAGCAAGCTGATACTTTATGAACTTGACAGTGTCACCAAACACGTAAAAAATCGTTATACACAACGTAGCTAATAAGCCCAGTGATGTACAAACTCTTCGAATTTGCAATGTATAATTAACAGTATCTTTCACCTTTCACTGGTTATGAAATAAGAGGCAAGTTTCACGTCTGAAGAGTTGTAATAGTTAAAAGACGCATAAAGCTAGACTATGTGTTAGATGTTCCATACCTGGGCTTCCTCGTGAGCTCGCAGCCAAGACCCGAAGGTCTGGACGACAGTTTTTCTGAAATGGTCATCACAATCTTCCGTTGACTTTGAGATACTGAACTAAAATCAAAAGACCATCTCTTGTCAGATTCAGTCAAGCCTCCCCGATATCAAGATTACAATATAAGGGACCTCCTGCAGGCTTAAGAGCTCGTTCCCACTATGTCGTGTGTCGGTCCGATTTTTAATCGGTCGTTCCAGTGGCAGAACGTTTTATATGAAGCTATTCATACTCGACCGACAACGATTTTGTGTCGGATCCGACTGTTTTGTCAGCCCTCCCGTATTTGGGAACAGAGGCGCCGAAACCCGATTAAAATCGGAATCCGACACACGACATAGTGGGAACGAGCTCTAATATGTTCGTATTTATCGGTGTAGATAAACGTGGATAAAGCATCTATCACTTTCTGACTAGTGGTTAATTGCGAGAGAGACGGATTGCTTTATCCACCACGATAAAGGCGACCATAAACCGATTAAAGCAGACTAAATTCAACAGAATTTTGAACCAAAGAGAAAAAAGCAAGATTTCTTACATGAGGATTTGTGCACTTTGCGTGTATACTGATTAGCCATTAAAAAAACCGCGTGCGTCTCGGGACACCCGACAGATGTGATATCTTAAACTAATCTAAGTTGAACTATACCGCCCCAAATCCAAATTTCATTACATGATTCATGACAAAGCTGTGATCATGAATCATTATAATAAGTGATTCATGGAACAGGGTACATACCTGCTAAGCTAGGCAGTAGATAGGTATTTTAGGACCGAATTAAACTCATCTTGATTGATATGGAGGTCTTAAGACAATTCAAAGACATGCCATAGAAAACGAAAATTGGCCATCGAGACGGGCTTCTGAGGCTTCTCAGTAAAGTAGTCTTAGACGATGCATTCGTCGATAGTTACCGTTATCAAAAATGTACAGGATTGACGTAAGTTGACGATTCCACATTTTTCAGTTTTCGAAAATCGACATCTTGTCTAAGGCCCAAGATCAAATTTATTCATACAGCCCTTAGACGTATTAAAGCCAAGCACAATGGAGCTTCACTTATACCTACAGGGTGTATTTTCCTCGTTTTTTTATCAACTTTTTAGGTAATGACATAAAGTTGTTTTTTCCATGCAAAGTGAAAAACAAACACAGACACCTAGTATGGAGAAACAAACTTTATGTCATAAAAGTTGATTATAAAAAAACTTCGCTGATTTTTAATGATTCTAATAATGTAAGATACCACTGAAAAACTTCTGAAATAAAACATGAAATTAAGGATTTTTCGTGACAAGGACATAAGGGCATACAAAAATTCAGATTACAATGCTCAATAGGTATCTCCGAAACTAGTAAAAATCGCTGAACATACAAACGGGTTAAATCGATAGCTTTTTAGCTTCTCTATCATCCCTAGGTAGGTTGACGTCGAGTTACGGGACACCCTGTATACATTATCTTATTCTAATGGAAAACGGCTTGAGATTATAAGAAACCCGGTACGACGACACTAATAACCTATTGCATAAATAACGAAGCACAAAAGAGTTGCAAAACGAACCCCATTGTCCCGTAACCAGCTTCTTGATACAATTCGCCTTCAATATAGTCTAATAAAGGTAACTCTAGCCTTTATCGGAAAGTACTAAATCTGAATAGAAAGGAGATGCCCGGCGAAATTGAACAGCAAATATACTTCGCGGTGCAGAGTGAAACAAACAAATGTATTTACTGTGCAAGATTGCTGTGAGGGAATTGTTTTAGTTTATTTGTCTTGGCTTGGATATTACTTACTACAGTTATTTCTTAGTATTCCGTCCTTGAAAAGAATGAACTGAACGCTATGATTAATATGCTGTTCGTCTGTCTGTCTGTTGGCCTGTCAAGACTATTTTACGTTACTTAGGGAGGTTCTTGGTTCCTTGAACCCGACCAAGGAAAAAACAAATGTAAACTTTAATTCCACACTTTAATAAAATATGGCCGTGATACTTTCAATCTCGTTTTTTTTCCTATATTATTAAACGAATTAGAATATATATTATACATATACAAACACCCGATTGACGGGGGCAAAAATGTACTAGTGCTCAGCTAGTGATTCATTAAATATCGACTAAGTTTATCGACATAGATAAAAAGCAATTTTTAATCATCATTATCATAAGTAATAGCCAAGTTTGAATATGTCAGCCGAAACACGTTAACTGCAGGACATAAACCCTTCGCAAAAATCTCCACAGTGATCAATCCTTTGATACTCGAATACAGCTGTTTACCGCCGCCTTTGCAAATGACCCCCTTCCCCAAATAACGTACTTCTTCATCATATTAGCCTGTTGCAGTCCACTCCTGGACATAGGCCTCCCCGAAGGAGCGCCACAGCGCGCGATCTCCCGCCCTTTGCATCCAGTCACTGCCAGCTGCCTTCTTCAGGTCATCGGTCAATCTAGCCGGGGGGCGTCATACACTACGTACGTACGTACTTCTTACATTACTAATTATATTGTAAATAGATAACATTTCACTTACAGTGTGTCCAAACATTGTTCTCTGCCACTGTTGGTGATCTATATCCTCATACATGGTGGAAAGGCTATCTACCACCTCCGTGGAGTAGAATAGAGAGGAAAACAATCTCCTGTTTAGAGCTCGTCGACCTGAAATGTCGATCGAAAGTGAATACATCTAAAAACATACCGTGTTGCGCGTTTTTGACGGGCTTTAATGGTTCATAACGTATAAATAAATCACATAGAATCAAATTTCATTCGAAGTACAAATAAACATAGAAATCTTTTTTTTAGCAATATACCTACGTAATTATTTTAATTTTTAACCAACATGTTTGAGCGAACGAGATAGCTTAATATAGTGTCAACGTCATTATCGCGTGACATATTGGCATCTCACTTACGCAACGGTGCTAGTCCGTTCTCTAGATCTATTGCTCCATAGTGCATGCCATTGTCTTTATGCCAATTCTTTTAAAGCTGTGTGGAGTGTTTGCGAATGTAGGTGCCGCGGTACGCATTATTGTAGCGTCTTGTACGGTGCCAACTTGTCTTCCCCTTTTGCTTTAGTCTAATTTTGAAGCGCGTAAATACCATCTGCGGGCCTAGTATGGTTGGGTTTGTCACGTGACAAAATGTGGATAAAGCATCCGTTACTCTCGTACTTGACAAAAAGTAACGGATGTTTTATCCACATTTTCTCACTCTATAAACGCATCCACATTAAACCCCCAGCACGGCTAGTACATGCTGTCCGCCATTTGTTTGTCGCTCGGATCTCCCTTTCTTTTTAGTCTAACGATAGAGACGCGCTGAGCGACAAGCGACAAAATACAACTTATGCTACCCGTGCAGGTTCTAAGCTCGTTTATCTTTTCATTAAAAAAAACCTTCTGTAGACTTTAGTTTTTAGGAAATAAAAGTTTTATTACCTGTTAAATTATGAGAGATTATCAACCAACTCTATGTTTCTGTATTAATAAACCAGCTTTTAATTCAGAGTGACGCCAACATAAAAATATTTCCGTGAGCTACTGTCAATCTTCAGTAACAAAAAATCTGAATCAGTCACACTTATGTAATCTTTAAGCTTTTGCTTTAATTGATATCTGTATATAAAAAATGATTATTTTTTAAAAAGACGTTCACATTAAATTTTCTTAATATATTTTTTTATTTTTTCAACAATTTTTTTCACTTTGGTCTCGAATAACTTTTGAATGACATTAAGAAACAAAAAAGTGGAAAAACGTAATTTCATATTTAAAATGACAGTAACTTTTTAACCGAACATTATTGGGTCGAAATTACAATGATAAAAGAACCAATAATTATTTCTTCATTGGGAAAACGCCAACGGGATAAAATTTATATTCAAAAATGTACTTACCTCTTTTGGAAACTGTTGGAAGCATCTCAGATTGAATTTGTCCATTATCTGTAAAAAAGTCAGGCATGCGTCGGTAAGCAATTTTTTCTATTTTATTTCTACATCGTTACAAAAAACACAAATGATGAACTTTCTGTTGCAGATGTTCGGGATATTGTGACATTTTGACGTTTCTTGTCTTTATTGTTTGAACTTTTGAAGGAATCATTTGTATGTAGCCAGTAATAAATTAATTTTAAAAAAGTTTGAACACTGATTGAACATTTGCATTTGGTTTCCAGGAGGAAAACAAATCGAATAATCGTGGCGTAATTTTATTGCTTTTTTTAAAAGATTAAATTTAAAAAGAAGAATTAAAAAGTAAGAAGTATTCAGACCAAATTCAAACATAATCAATCTTTTTTAGTTTTTCTACTCGCGTACTATAAACCGCTAATATTGATATCGTTAATGGTGTCAGAATACCACCTATAGCGTAACCGAAGCGTAAAAACAATTCTATAATGAGCGTTGCCATGGTAATAACAGTTCTATAATTTATTATAGCATTGTTATTACCATGGTAACGGTCATTCCGGATATCAGTCTTGGCGTTTAGTTAACACTTGACATCCTAATAATTTGTATAATAAACCGTTAAAAACATTTAACACCAATAACAATTACGTATACTAAAAACAAAATTATTTTTATGAGTAATTATGTGTTTAAAATAACATTATTATTCAATTTCTAAAAATTGATGGTTAATATCCATCGATTTGTTATTTAGTTACCATGGTTACGTTAAATATGGATATCAACAAAATGGCGTTTCGTTTGGCATTCCAACTTGTTTATGATAATTTGATAGAACTGTTTTTAGTATCTATTAAAATTCGCATGAAATTTGTTTACATTTATCAATAAAATTCACAAACTATTATCGCGCATCGGAATAGTGAAAATGTCTTTGATGACAAGTAATTTGTTAGCAGAAAAATCGGGTAAAGTATACGAGAAAAGTTAGCGATTGTTTATTTTTATCATTATCATTTTAAGCTTGTAGAAAAAGTTATGTATGCCACGGTTCATAATTAGCTCTTAAGGTACTCGTGCCTGTAATTAGAGCGCGAGCTTAAGAGGCTTCATTATGTACCAGTTACATAAATAACTATTAATTATAAAATGCTTCAAATTAGATCCTGAGAAAAGGTTATTCTTTGGAATGAAAATGTAAAAGCAAGCATTTTTTGGTGTATCCAAGGTGTATCCCTAAGTATTTAAGGGGCAAATTCACAGATTGCCCTCCCGGCAGGTGTGTGAATAGCCCGCTTTACGCAGCATTACACCTAGCGTATTTTAAGCTTCGGTATGGTTGACCCTTAGTTGTTATATCTCCCCAAAAAACGCTGGTAGACTCATAACATAACTTTAGTTTAAAAGTGCCCATGCGGTTTACTTACTTACAAATGTTATGCTTTGCACCAAACTTTTCATTAGTTAAACCTAGTTTTAAGCCATACAAATCTGCGACTAAATAGTCATGCAAGAAGTAATACAGCTAACAAAAACAACTCCCAAAGATTGTAAAACGGCCCGGGCAAAGGCTTCTTTTCATTCTGCCAGTATTCAAGCGGCAGATTAAATTTCCTCCCCCAGTCCCTGCTTGACAAATTAAAACTGGACCTAGACTTGACTCCGAGAGCGTAGTTATATTTAAAAGACCTAGCATTATTAAAATCCAATCTTGTACGGAAACTTTAAAGTTGGTTAAAGTTCATAGTTTTATGCGAAGTTCACAAGTTTTCAAAGTTTAAAATTAAAAACAAAGTAAAGTGGCGTTTGAGTTTTACACCCAGGTACTCGTACGTGTAACAGCTTGGCCACGACTGCAGCCAAACTGCAGCGACTTCAGGCGGTGGATATTATCTGGCCCATACTTGTAGTTGTAAGTTACAACTTGTAACGAGTATACACAAACACACACACGCACACTACGGCGACGCTTAGCGACGATAGTTACGCAGTCAGAGAGTAGTTTATGAACTCATACATAATGAGAGTCCTTAAGACTACGCCGAGCGTACGCCGGATGTACAGTGGCGCAATCATCACTATTATTGTGTTTTCTAATAAAATAAAGCATTTTCTTGAAATCGGTCGGTGCATTTTTGTACTACAAATGAAAACACAACTTATAGGACTTATCACATAGTTTAATAACAATTGACCTTTGAGTTATCAACTTAACGGAAAAAAGTGGCCACCTTTTCCCGTTAAGCTGACTACTCATAGGGTAATTGTTATCAAAGTTTGTTACGTATCCCATAAATTGTGTTTTTACTTGCGCTACAAAAAAGCATCGTCCGATTGCAAGGAAATTCTTTAGTTAATTAGAAAACACAATAATAGTGATGAGGGCGCCACTGGACGGTCGACGTTTGCTCGGCGCAGTCTTAAAACACGAGTGTGGTTTTATGAAACGAACCAAGAGCCAAGCACCTTAAGATGGGTTCAGAAGCCAATGACATGACGACAAAAATGGCGGCAAAAACATGGCAAAAGAAGCCGTGTCACGAATACGTATATGTTTTTTTTTTTAAATCATGGATGAACTAATGTAGTCCCTATTCTCATGTCGTTCGAAATCAAGTCTCTTTTCTTGCAAGGTGCAGCGCGTGTTTGACTTTGCCAAAATGTCTCGCTGCTGGGGAGATGACTAAATGCTACGATTTGTTAAATGTCTATAGAATCCGCGATCGTCTCAGTACAAAAATAATATAGCAAGAAATAATGCCTATGAAATTATCAACAACTACGTGCAAAAAGAAAATTCAGACGTTTTAAATTAAGGCAGAGAGCACGCTATCAAATGGCATGTGTATTGGAGTGTTTGCTTTGAGCATGCTTATTCAGGAGCATACTTAAAACTAGCATGCTTATTGCTAGCAAATGTAAACAGTTCTTAAGCATGCCCATATTAAGCATACTCATACCAGTCATACCATGCTTTTTAGCATGTGTATTCTAGAGCATGTGTAACATACCTTTAGAGTTAAACATTGCGTAACATGTGCGTACGTTGCGTGCGTAGCGTGCGTTGCAAGGGGACCTGATAAGTTTCAGGCAATAAAAGGGACAAAGCTGTACGAGTGTACGACTTATATAGCTCTATCTCTTTCACTCACTAAAATATGGCAGAGTTAACTGTATACGTTTACCCGCCTTTAGCTCGTTGTTAATTTAAACCTTATTTTCCGATTCTCTTGAAGCTAGCTTGCATAGACAGACCTACAAAGCAAAGCGAAGCTTTGCAGAATCAAAAGCTTGTAAACACAAAGATCTAACAGAAGCTGTTTGAAAGTCCATCCGTTTCAAAGCATTTAACGAAGATAATTTCTAAAAGCTGAGTCACGTTCATCTCATAAATCACGGAGAAATTCTTTGGTCTATTTTCTGTGTCACACGGCTTGTCCCCGTGATGCAGTTATACAATAAGGGACAGTAGTGGATGTTGGGTTGCTTTTAAGGTTACATACGACAAAGTTCCATCCCGCAATGTGTATTACGAGACTCACCTACGCCTACCTTTCTAACTCAGACTTTCGAATCCTAAGTGATCTCATTGTGTGACAGTAGCATAAAAACTAATATGTTACACAGAAACTGCAAATCTGCAACTTTGGGTCCATTTGTTTATTTTCCAAGTTATAATAAAAAATAACGTTCTACTCTACTTAAACAGCAGTTCTAAAAAATTAAACCTCTCATGTAATAAAAACATTTTAATTTATAAAATTAAGAGGCCTTTACCGTGCAGTAAGCGGATGTGGCCCGAAGTGATGATTGAAATCAGCACCTTCTAGTTTGTCTGTATTCAGTCTGGTATGAAAATTTCCTAACATGGTGACATTGACGTTGCTTTCTTAATATCAAGTAATAAAGATAAACCAGATAAACTGAACGTAAAACATTGAATAAAAACCTGAGTCTTTTTAGGAGTTGAGTTGAGTTCGTCCGCATTATTGTTTGTCATAAACTGGTTTTCAGCTGAGTCAGACAACTTTTCAGTTTTCCAAAAATACCTGATGTACATTTGGGAGTAAAGAAATCGAGCCACTTAGTACTGAATTTCAATAGAAACTGGCTCGATTTCTTTCCTCCCAAGTATAGAGTCACGTTAGAGTTGTATTAAACAACACTAAAATTCAAACGGAAAACGAAAATTCTGACAAACGATGCATTAGAACAAAGATGTAGTGCTGAAGGACATGCAGGCGTGTCAGGCATTCGAGGACAGTCGAGGACAGAGCGAAGTGGAGAAGAAAGATCAGGAAAGCTGACCCCACCACCTTGTGGGATTAATAATAGCTAGGAAGAGAGAGATATGCATTAGGCTATAAGGCTAGCGAATGCTGAGTTGGGACCGTTTCACAACAATTTCTCTGTGTCTTGTTCTTTTTGTATTATATCTTTATCTTTATCTTTATCTTTATCTTTATCTTTATCTTTATCTTTATCTTTATCTTTATCTTTATCTTTATCTTTATCTTTATCTTTATCTTTATCTTTATCTTTATCTTTATCTTTATCTTTATCTTTATCTTTATCTTTATCTTTATCTTTATCTTTATCTTTATCTTTATCTTTATCTTTATCTTTATCTTTATCTTTATCTTTATCTTTATCTTTATCATTAGGACAAATGACGATCTGATGCCAATATACTCCCTGAGGAACCCCAAAAACCAGCCAGCCATTCCCATTCTGCTCCTTATTCCTCTGCGCCCACACTTTTCCGGCCAGATTATACTTTTTCAAGTTGTCGCAAATTGTTAAGTACGCACGCACTTGGCGCTCCCCCTAATACGGGGATGTTTATATTCTAAATATTTGCTTTTGCTCTGCGTACGGAGTTTTCCGAGTTTCCTTTATTCAGTAATATTTTTGTGTTTTCTTACTTAACGTGCTTGTACACTTTCTTATGTATTATAGTCACTGTTTATAAAACCTTTTAGGATTATTAATTTTCGACTACTATGCTTTTTTTGAGTGGTTGCGTCTGTTTACTCATACATATTAAGATTTGGTAACTAATCTATCTTTATTTGTTTTGTGGCTTTTATCAGGCATTTACAGTGTTACCTACCACTAAGATTTTTCCAATGTCAGGGTTAAGGAAGGTAACTTGTTTGCCAAAAATTCTCAAGTGTCAAATATGAATATATTTTCATCTTTATTAACCCTAACATTCATTATTAAGAATACCTTATAGTTACACCTTGTCCGTCCATCTGTCTATCTCTCTTTGTAGTTTTTTACCCAGGACACACCTCTATTGTCATCATTTCATCAAATACTTTCATTCCTTAAACAGATGGCAGCTCTGGTCACGAGTGCCAACGCCGCAGAATATTCTAGTATTGATACACAGAATGCTTCAACAAAACCCATTATAAGTTTTCAAGTACAGAGGCGGGCGGACGTGTTCGGAACTTCTGTTTTATTACGATGTTGACTTCATATTCCTCTATTTCCTGCCTCCTTACGTTTGTAGATACTGGGGCTCTATTCCACTCGGTAATACCATATTGTTTTTGATATGCTATCGTATTGTTAACATTATAGCTCTTATTTACTTGACAATAGTGGTGGACGAGTTAACATTTCAAACGCAATATGGTTAAATACGCTAACGCACAGACGCAACATTCACGCAGTGACCTGAGGGGCTAGACAAGATGCACTATGCTAACTATCATTTCTAATCGCTTCGTTTTTAAACCAATCACGTCACTAGTAGATCACGTGACTTTTCGTATCACGTCATCTACCAGTGACGCGATTGGTTTAAAAACGTAACAAATAGAAACGCTGGTTAGAGTAATGCATCTTGTCTAGCCCCTCTGCTGTGTTCTCACGTTTCCAGGGTTCCGTACCCTAAAGGAATCAAACGGCAGGCTTCGTTGTCCGTCCGTCCGTCGCCCGTCCTATCTTATCTTATCTTATCTTACAGATGGGCCCTTTCGGATACACTTCGAACTTTTAAGATCTTTTGTGCAATCACCCTCTTACACACTCAGCTGTTCGAATGTGAAGGTTTCCTCACGATGTTTTTCCTTCACCGTAAGAGCGTCGGGTAATGCACTTAAGTTAGAAAAACTCATTGGTACATGGCGACCGCGGGGGTTCGAACTCGGTACATTACGATCACGAGCCGACCCCCTAAGCCACAAGGCCACCGACGCTCTTGGTCGTCCGTCCTAACTTTAAAGAGCTGTATTTTTTTTACAGGCTATGTGTTATATCGACGGATTTCCTAAAAAATAACACAACCCAATCTTGAATTATTATTTTTCTCATTTTGGTGGGCAATTTTTTATTTCGTTTTTTGTGGTGTTCATTTATTAGGACGCAGTTTTAGACTTGAAATTCAATGATACACAAAGCATCGATTAAAAACCTTACACTTGAGAACTTCAAAAAATGCGCAACCAAAATGACGGTTTATAGTGAAACCAATAATTAATATAAAAACCGGCAAAGTATGACTCGCGCACCTACAACGCCTGTGTGGAACCTCTCTAACGGTACTTGCTCAATAGAAATATAAGTTCGTCCACGATATAGGTACAGAAGTACAGTCAAGTGCAAAAATATGTATGGAAAGACTCGTCTCATAAATATCTAATGAAGTTCTTATAACAGTGGAATAAGGTGCATTGGGACATATCTTCGAGATGTTGCGTTCTCCAATATTTTTACACTTGACTATAGGCAGCAAGACTGTGACGGGCGTCTCAGATATTACATGTACGAGAAACAATCTACACAGAAAGAAAATATTTCTTGTGCCAAAGAAACTTATTTCATTCAAGATATATCCTGTTTCCTATATAAGGAAGATCGTTATTGCTTGAAATGAGATCCAAAATATTTCGAAGTTTATTACTTCCTATAACTAATCAATATCTTTGTGCAAATAATAAAAGATTCTTTTTTTAAAAGTTTAAGATTTATTCCAAGAGCGTAATCGTTTTGTTTCATGAAAATCGTTATTCAGAAACAAATCCACAAGCTCTTGGGAAGAGAAAGACTGCCTATTGATTGCAATTGATAAAAACGCTTAAAATAAGAGTATCTGCGGTTGTAAAAGAAGACTTATCGATGCTTAAAGTAAAATTTTAACTTTCTTGGAGTGAAACAAATAACTCTCAATCTTAACTATACTGGAACTTACAACAAGTAAGTTTATTTCTTGATATCAGATCCACCTGATTGCACTAAAAAATATATTTCTTGGTGTGAATTTGAGTAACGACTTAAAATGAGACAACACTATCTACTTGAACTTTTGAACCATTTTAATGCAAAAAATAAGCCTCTTGGTTTGATATTGAAAATTTGTTTCTCTCAATCTTAACTATACTGGAACTTACAACAAGTAAGTTTATTTCTTGATATCAGATCCACCTGATTGCACTAAAAAATATATTTCTTGGTGTGAATTTGAGTAACGACTTAAAATGAGACAACACTATCTCTACTTGAACTTTTGAACCATTTTAATGCAAAAAATAAGCCTCTTGGTTTGATATTGAAAATTAATTGCTTAAAGATTCAATAATTTTGAATGTAGCTTTTTGCATCTTCTAATAAGATATACTTATTTCTTGTATCGAGTCAATAAATTACTTGATGTGAAAGGTTATTATTTTTTCCTGTAATTCTGGAAATGCTTAGTTGGAGAACCAATGTTTATAAAAATAATTGTTTTCAGGATCACTAGATGTCGCCAACTGCTAATGAGGTTGTGTTATTTTAGGTAAATTTTGCTAGCGGCGGAAGTAATATTAAGATAGAATTGTCTAAATAAATTGTGATAGATACTTAGTATCAAAACAAATAACACTTCCGCTACTCAGGCTACTACCAACAAAATAAACTGATAAATAACAGCATAAACTCAATAGCAGTCGGTGACATCTGGTGATCATGAACAGTTAGTTGCCTTTATAAACACATTATTACTAAAAATTGTATTAGGTGATTTTTCAAGAAATCCAGATTTACTGAAAAAGTATGTAGTTATAGTAAGAATAAAAAATAAAATGAAAATATTGAGAAAGTCATATATTGTTAAAAAAATCTACTTAAGTACTTATATTAATAAAAACTAACACAGTTGAGTGAAATTAAAGAGTGCGAACAGCTGCTGGGAATAAAAAAAATGTATTTATATTTAAATCACTTATTCATCTATTGATTATATTAATTAGGTACAGTTGAACCACGTTAAGTTGGCGGACTACTAAGGCAATTACAAATCAAGGGCAATGACCCCTTGTTCCTTGAAGGCAACCGTGGCCAGATAACTGATTATCTGTGAAGATTTTTTTTCCTCCAGTGTAACTAGTTACCTCCGAGGTTTTTATTTGCCTTGCAGATAACTGTTAAAAATAACAGCTATTTGTAAAGAAAATCTATTCCTTGGAGATAACTAGTTATCTCAGAGGATTTTATTTTCATCATAGATAACTGTTATTTTTAAGTGTTGTCTGTAACACTTTTTTCTGTTTCTATTTGTGACTGTTTTATTTTTAACTTACAGGTAACATTTGAACATTTGAAAAATACTAACATAGGGCTATTTAAGTGTCCTTACAGACAACTGTTAAAAAGAACAGTTATCTGTGAGGATGATAAAATTCTCATATATAACTGGTTATCTTCAAGGAATAGATTTTCTTTACAGATAACTGTTAAAAATAACAGTTATCTATGAGGAAAATAAAATTCCTGGAGATAACTAGTTATCTCCAAGGAATAGATTTTCTTTACAAATGACTGTTCAGTTATCGGCGAGGTAAATAAAATCCTTGGAGGTAACTAAAAAAACTTCACAGATAATCAGTTATCTGGCCACGGTTACCTCCAAGGAACAAGGGTCAATGACATGACATAGAAACAACGCGCCGGCTGAATGTGGTTTTACTGTATAAAAAAAAGTTCAGGAAATATGAATTGGCCGTCTGTAATCTTCACTAAGATCTTTTTGTTAATATTAAATAAAAGGTAAAACTGCCCTCGTTCTTCAAACAACAGTGAGTTGAAAGGTTAAAGTTAGATCGCAAAGTAGATAACAGACGGCCAAATCACATTTTCCTGAACTATACCTACCTTACCTACTTATTTACTTAAATTTGAATGCTTACAATTTTTCATTGTTTTGCATACCTTCTATCAATTAAGTATTATTAAACCACGTTTAATTGGTTCGTGGTTCTACAGTAGTACTATTAACTTTATTTTTGTATATACATGCACAATTTTGCATTACATTTAGATTATACCCATGAAGTGTCTCAAGTCATTACGTAATATAAAATAGATCTACGACCAAAGAACGGCACACGTGCCCGCTGAACGTGATTCTACTCTACTTCTTTAAAAGTGTATAGCCCTAGAAAACCACCGTTACATCCATGATTAAGGACCACAACTGGTCCGAAACATGTCGAGCAGTTTCTCGATATACGGGATGGAAAGTTAAGATGGGGCAGTAAGGGCAGCTACTAGATCCCTTGCTGCTACGCGAAAATGCTCTTAGGAGACCTTTACTAACTTTTTAAGAAATGAAAATCGACATACACAGATTTTTGAAAAAAATTAGTCAGCGAGAAAATCGTCAGATTTGAGTAATATTATTTTAATGTTAATCGGTCCCATTTCTGTCAAGGATTAAAAAACTCTTTGGGACCAACTAAGGTTAGAGTACTAGAAAACCTACAAATCAAAGAAAGCTTTTTCCATACAGTTCGTTGGGTAATTAAGTGTACATTTTGCATGTTGTTTTTACGCTTATGAGTCCTTTATGCTTAAAGAAAATTAAACAGTATGTAGACAACTAAAAGCCACTTGCACCAAAAATTTAATACTGGGTTAGTAAACGTCAGTTTTATACAAAAACTGTCATTTTAACTCGCTAAAGGTCCGTTGTTTGATCAGTAGTTAACTCGACTAATTGTTAAAATTCGAAAAAGGAATCGACAATTTGACACTTTAGTTACGGTTTATAAGATTAGTTAGTTTAACTGCTGATCAAACAACAGGCCTTAAACAGAACGTTTCCGAGAAAAACGAGAATTCAAATAAAGCATGAGATCATCTTCGTTGTAATTTCAAAATTTAAATTCAGTATCTTCATTATTTTTAATTATTAACCTGTTTCATCCATGACAGACATTTAGAGTTCTCTTTCGCAGACTCTAGTTTTTTTTTTTAACAATAGTACTGCTTTTTCTCATTTCTAATATCCTAATTGGCAATTGCAGTTGTCTCCATATTTAATGATCTTAAAGCTAAAGAAAATGTAATTAATTATAATTACCCTACAAACTGTATGGAAAAAGTTTTTTTTGATTTGTGGGTTTTCTAATACTCTAACCTTAATTGGTCCCAAAGAATGTTTTAATCCTTGATAGAAATGGGAACTAAATGCATTAAAAAAAAATTACTCAAATATGTCGATTTTCTCGCCGATTACATTTTTTCAAAAAATCTGTGAATTTCGATATTCATTACTTAAGAAGTTACTTAAGAGCATCTTATGAGCATTTTCGCGTAGCAGCAAGGGATCTAGTAGCTGCCCTTACTGCCTCATCTTAATTTTCCACCCTGTATGTACAGTCAAGGAAATTGATTCCTAGACCACATTGGACTTTGTCCAAGTGACACTGTAAATAAAATCATAAGTCTCTTACGTTTTGATTGATGACATCACTTTGACATAGTCGAAAGTGGTCAAGGAATCATTTTCCATGACATGTACATGATTCCTGTGCATGATTTATCCGTCAATTTGTGTGAGATCGTCCCTTGATTTTTATTTATTATTATTATTTTTTAATATTTTTTTACATTAATATGTGCAAAGACCTATTTGTAAAATGAAACGTAGCATGTTCCACTAACTGAACGAAATGGCATAGGAAATTGGTCGCAGCAATTCGCAAGAGATATTATGTCACACTTGGATTCTTCACACTTTTCAACAAGATATGATTTAAAATGATCACTATAGCCACAAATTCGTAATTTATTGCATAACAACAATATTGACTTAAAATCAATGTTATTCACAAGTATATTCCGGATCAATACAAAACTTGGTTCATCGTTTACACATGCGTAAAGCAGAGCACTCATATTGTCATAAATTACGCCATTGATTTCATAATTTGAAACTGAAAAGTAATCCTCTTCCAATCCACTGGGAATATTCAAGTGACTTTGTTTACTCATATTAATATTGTCTTTGAAGCCTATATCAGACATATATCTTGAACAATTTTTCAATTCACATCGTAATCCAATGGAAAGACACAAGTTCTTGCGACTTGTAATGGACTGTGACACACGTTTTAGATGTTTATGTTTAGCCTCAAATTTAAAGGCCGAGAAAAATATAGGTGGACCACTTTTTTTAATTACGGATGGGTAATGTAACAAGAAGTGATATTTTGGTTTCAAGTGAGTCTGAAATAATTCCAAATAAATTTCGTGGTGTTCTTTTATAAGTTCTTTTAAATTTTGTATATGTTCTACGGAAAGGACTTGACTCGTTAAAGTTTCAGTTAATTCTAGTAAAGTCAAGTAGTAATACCATATTTCATCGTTTTCGCGAACTAAGTCACCAACCATGTAACGAAAATTCCTTACTAAGCATAGCATCTCAGAAGCTGAAAATATTATGGAACCACTCGTTAAATGTTGTTTAGTTATTGGCGGTGGATGATTATTTTCCATTTGGCTATAATTAAAATATTTGATTCTCGAGTTCAGTTGCTCTAGTGTAAAACAATTTCTGCTTATTAATGATTTAACTATAGCTGCCATGCTATATCTATGAACTCCTTCACAAAGATCGTGCATTACATCGACACTAGGATTGTCAAAAATGTGAAATCGTTCTAAAGTGTTCCACACACAGTTTTCTTTCAAACCGATATTGTTTTCTAAATAATAATTATAGTCCTCTCTATGGCGGATTTTATCTTCTTTTTCATTAGTTTCAGTTTGACATTCTCTTTTGTTCATTGTACAAATTCTGCAAAACACATTTGCTGAGAAACTTTCTACACAGCCCAAAATTGAATTCAGCCCTAGGTTGTCACCACATAAAACTATCAATGAAAACTTAATGTTCAGTTCTTTACTTTCATGACAAATCTTGATGCCAGTTGTTTCAAGAAATTTAAGTTCAGAGAGTAATGGTTCAAAAACTTTTTGATTGCCAAACTTAGTTCTTTGATTTGTGTAGAAAAGTAATGTTAAGAAGACATTTTCCAATCTGCTTGCATATTGGGGTGGAACACTGCCTAAACATGAATATACTGCACCAATTTTGTGTTTTCCCGCGTGACTACCTAAAGGGTTACCGCTTTCAAAATCATCATAGTATACATAAAGAGGAATTAGTGTATCTAAGCAATTTTCACTTCGTGTTTTCCACAGGGTTCCATTCACTACATTACGTATTACGTTAGTATCACCTTCAATATTCCTCTGGTACTTCAATATAGTATTTAAAACGTTTGGTAGTTCTAAAAATATTTTTAAAGTTTTTCTCAATGGCATAAGATACACAAATTCATCTTTAAGTTGCATTAGGACGGTATTGTTCTTTTTCTGTCGTGCTTTGGACGTACCGACTTTAATTTTTACGGGTTGTACAAATTTTCCGATAGTGTTAAAGTAATTTATAATTTTATGTTCCGTGTCAAATGAGTTAAAACAGGTCTCAGTCATGTCCATGACACTATTTAAAGTTTTGTAACAATTTTCATCAAGTCCAAGATTGTTTTTTAAAATTTTGACTATTTTTGACATTGGACACATAATGTCTTTTAGCAACGTTTTAAAGCTGTCTATTAGACTTTTTATTTTAGACCGAGGAATATTAAGGGCACTGTAAAGATTTAAAATAAACCGAACAACATTTGAGTTGAGACAATTTTGAACTTGATTTAACTCATCTTCTAAACTATTACAATCAAATCCAAGAGTTGGCTTTGGGCTAGTGGAAGCAGCCGTTTTATCTGTCAGTTCACAATATATCGGATCCCTAAGACGTCCACTCTGTGATTCTGTGGTCACACATGTTATTTCATTACTATGAAGTTGACGCTCCTTAAACAGTTTGTGAAATGCAGTTAAATGGTCTTTCAGGGAATATTTTGTGTCATAAGTTCGGGTACAATCAGCTACTGGGCATACAAAATAGTTAGTTATTTTATGTGCGACATCTAAATGTAATATGTACTTTTTGAAGTTAACAATATCTTGTTTGCATTCAGGACACAACATATTGAATTAATAATAAATAATAATAATCATAAAATATCAGGGGACGATGTCACACCAATTGACCTAGTCCAAACTAAGCTCTAGGCTTACATATTAAAAAGTGATGTGAGAGATGCTCAACTAAAAATAAAGCGAATAGCGTTATTTCAAGTTAAGAACTTCTACAATGTGTGGCGGTATTTTGTCATATGGTGTTGAAATAGAATACACCATTCTCTGTATTATTAAATATAAGTAGTCCCCTGCTTCAGGGTACTTGGCATGCAGAACATGATAAGTTTTGAATAAAGTGTCAAAGGCCTTGGACGCAGTCTGGAAGATGTACTTCACGTCATCGATGACTATATATATCGCCGAGAAGTTGTGCAAGCTACCAAGAAGCAGGATGTACGGCTGCACAGACTGTTTACGTGTTTTACATTTCTCTATTTGTTTCTGTATTGTACTGTCGATGTCACCAGTGTTCTGAAAACAAAACCTGATTAATCACATGTACATAATTATAATAAATATAATATAATCGCCGACTATTGCTAGAAACATATAAATTCAGAGTTGTAGTTTAGTATTTTAATATAATTAGGGGAGAACGAGAAAAAGGTTCATTGTCACAGGTTCAATGAGACTCAAAAGGGGTTATTTTGTTCTGCTATTCCGGTAGAGCAAACCGGCCCATTCATACATGGTCCAAGATCCGAAGAGGAGACGACCTTCACCGAGCTGCTTATTCGATCAAAAGTATTTTATATCAAATTTAATATGCTAAGTAATATGTAGCGAATGGGTTGCCTGAAAAAAATCAGTATTTCCTACTAACAGCGAGCAACAGCGTGGCTCTAAATGAGTATAGTATGGACTTACTTGAACGGTTTACAATAAGGGTTATTATTATTACGTGTATTTAGTTAAATAATAATAATAATTAAAAAACCAATTTTAAATACTTAGTTACATATTTTTATTTAAGGCCCACCAGAGTTTATAAAACCCTCTGCGGAACTATGAAAGTAACTGTAAATGGGATCCAAAAAGGATTTAAAAAACTCTGGTCAGTCTTGAATAATTATGATATTTAAGATACAGTTAAACATAGGCCACTTACATTTATCTGTACAATCAGCCCTTCTATGGCTTCAACAGCGGAGTATTTTATCTTCCTGTTTAGTCTTCCTTTGGGTGGAACCAGATAACCCAGCAGAGTCATCTGTACTGGTATCTTTTTATCTGAAAACAAAATAATATATAATTTATATTGTTGTCTAGTACCCACAGTACAAGCCTAGAGCTTAGTTTGGGACCAGGTCAATTAGTGTGACATTGTCCCCTGATATTTATTTTATTTTTATTACATAACTATATATGTCCAGTGGTCTCAAGCTCTCATTTTCCTCCCAATGTTCCGGTATGTTTTAGGTTTCATCACTTCACAATCGTGCGTTTGGTAATTGGCGGTTTCCATGAGCGGTGGTGTTTACTTCCCATGAGGTGAAGTGCAAGCTTGTTTGCCTACTTGGACATACGTTACATAATATACATATATATTTTTATGGGAAAATTTACCTTCATTTGTTATGCTGTTTAAGTTTTCAAGTAAAACCAGTCCAGTTTTGTTATTAATTTCGTTTTGTTTGAACTGCAAAAGTTTTTCATAAAAACTATTCCAATTTTTTATGAAATTTAACGATTTTCCAGGAAACTTCTGCTCAAAATCTAAATTAATCTGCAATAAAAATGTAAATGACTCGTCAATTGGCTAGACAAATATTTGACAGGTGATATTCAGATGACATTTAAAGATAGTAAATTATATTACCAGCACATGTCCTTCGGGAACTTTTAATATTGGCCATTTGTTTAAAAATTCATGCACCGTGGCTACGTTTTCCTGCCTTCTGAATGGGAGGGTAAGTTTCCATTTTTCTATAACCTCCTCCCATGGTGCATCATTATTTTGCAGCCAAAGAACATTGTCGTCATCTCCAGTGGCAATAGTGGCATCTAAAATAAATAAAAAACAAGAAAATAAATTGACAAGTTATTTTTTTTGCTGACTATGTATACATTTAAAGACCCCCACTGCCACTGCTAGATATACCGTGCATGTAAAATTATAGAACAGGATATTAAAACTAATACATATTTTAGGAGTTCTCTTAGCATTGCCGGTTCAAACATTATATTACTATCTAATCTGAATGTGTGTATAAAATGTTTAATTTATTGTTCCACTGTAGAAGAGATTTGTTAACTCTTCTACAGACAAGTCATTCCTGACCGCAGTAGGTCAGGTATATCGAAATATTTACGATGTATTGCGTGTGCGAACTGGAAATAAAAGGCTATATTATTATTATTATTATTATTGGTATATATAATAGGCACCTGGCCACAACTATACATAAGAGGTAATAATGAAACAGTATTTACTAGCACTTGTAAACTGGTTACTAGTAACAAGTAAATCTGTATACATGTAACATACAATCGCCTAAAACCTAACTTACCAATATTGACCACCAAACGAAAAGTCCTTGACCAATTTTATTGCTATTTATAATTTACTATAGACCATTGACTATGGTTTATACTGAAGTACAATTAGTTAGACGGGATTATGTTGAGCAGTTGAGGAGTTCCTATGGTCACTTTCCATCTACACTACATCATCACACCAGTTCCATGATACCACAATATTGCATTTTCTTCTGATGTGCATAAAGTATGCAAAATTTCAGCTCAGTCAAACACCGCGAAAAAGGATAAATTTAACTTGCAAGATTTGATTAAGTGTAGACAGAAAGACTCCGGGACAGGTGAAACTAAATAAAAGTTCAAACCTAATAGGGCATCTCTTTCCCCGTTCTCTCCCTCCTGATTCCCTGAGGATTGTGGTCTACGGTGCCTTTCCCCGGACACGTATAAAAGGTTGCGCACTTTATCGACTAATTTGCCCTTGGCTGGAATATACTTTCCAGATGTCGATTTTGATGTGGGGACGGCTTTCATATAATAGGTGGCTATGTTCTCACTTGGGAATAATGTCACTATCTTTGCTGCTATAAGATTGTAGTCTTCTGGTATTAGTTTGCTGAAAATATTTAAAAAAGTTTGTAAAAAAAATTTTTTTTTGACTGGGTATCGAATTTGTCAAATATGAAAAAAAACCTTGTATTTTAAGATGCCAATCGAAAGGGTAAATAACAAGATATTTGAGGAGAGGAGAGAAGGAGATTACATATTATATACATACTTACATACACACATACATACATACAATACATACGCTCGAAAAACATAACCATCCTTCTTAGGCAGTCGGGTAAAAAAAAAATTTAGTAACAAATCTGTAGAAAAGTGGTCTGTTATTTGGAAAATATACCTAAGAGTAGAGAACTAATTGAATCAGTGAACAGGCCCGCAAAAACATTATTGCCTGTTCATAAAAGTCCATCTTCTGACCCCTACCGGACCCCACTCTATGGCAATATTTCGGTATCGTAAAAAATATTTTTAAGCAACCTGTGACATTGTTCATAGTCGTAAAATTCAGTGTTCCTTTACTGTAAGATACTATGTTATTTAGAAGGTATTATTCCTTATCATTAACCCTTTTGATTGGCATCATAAAAATACAGCAGGACGCCCTCTTAACATTACTACACTACAATTGCAACACTGTTACTACCTATAATACAACTACAATTATAACTAATAATAGTCATAATCATAACTCTGTAGACATTTAAGTATGACAAGATTTGGGTGTTTGTCAGCTTCAGAAGTAACCATGATAAATTCAAGTACTTTTTTTTGACGAATTACTTAGCTGTCTATCTTTCTTTTACCCCACTATACAAGTAAGCTTAATAAGTATATGACACATTGAACATTCACATATACACCTTAGTTTGTAAGTTCATTTTCGGAATTCACCGTACCTTGCATGCTATTAACATAACCAGCATAATTAGATATCTGAATTCAAATTAGTCCTATCATAGAAGGGGTCAAGATTGCATGTATGAAACAATTTTATGCTATGAAGTACAGAGTTTTGACAGTGACAAATTATAAATAAACTACTCTAATACAACTATACTACTTTTAAACTACAATTATAATACAACATTATCAGATATGAATGATATGATACTATTTCTGTAGATATTAAGGTAAAATAAGTATGTTAAATTTGTAACAAGGAGTTTCACAGGGAGGAAACAGCAAAAAAATATCAAATGCCTCATAACACTTGGGCAAATTGAGAAATAATCAACCCAGGATGTACAGTCAACTAATTTGATTTCTAGGCCACTTTGGACTATGTTAAAGTGACGTTGACAACCAAACGTTACAGACTTCTTATGATTTGGTTTACAACGTCACATTAACAAAGTCAATAGTGGCCTAGGAATCAAATTGGTTGACTGTACACATTGTACTCACAAGCATAAGCTCATGCCATGGGTAGGTAGAGACTACAGAACGCCACTGACTCTTATCCTGACTCACTCATGTGGGCAATTTGGCATCCTTGAGTCGGAGGTAAAAAAATTAGTTTATCATTAGCTCTAAGTTTTGACTACATACTTGGCCATTAATAATATATATTTTTTTGTTCTAATACATATCACTATACAACACCTACTAATAAAAATTAAAATGAATATTTACTTGTTGACGATATATGTATATATATGTTTAATGACAATATCCACCAGTATATTACGCTTTTTTGAATTAAGCGTTTTGAATTTTTTATAGTAATTAAGCACACTGTTTCCATGGGCGGATGTTTGCAACAGAGTGTTTATATCAAAATCAGGTAACGGGAGTCTATTAAGATCTTCAAAAAAGTTACTTATGTCTTTGAGAATTGGCAGACTTGAATTTAAGTCTTCTAATACCAAGTTACTTTTAGAAGAACTGACATCATTTGTTGTCATTGTTTCTGTTTCAGCGACAGAGTCCAGCAATTCATGGATGTTGGTTTTTAATACCATTCTTTGTCCTATATGAGGACACAGTTCTTTGAGATATGCATCCGTTAAATCTTTAAATTTTTCAATTGAAATATCGTTATCTAAAAGTATAAAATAAAATTAAAGTCACAGTCTACAATTGTGTTTTTGGAGGTTGGAGCATATTCAGATAGAGTATTTTTAGTCCAATCAGATCACAGGGTCCCGAAACGACCAAGAGCACTTGTAAGTTGGAAATTTCCATCTTACAAGTGTACTTGATCGCTTCCAGAGGCCCGTTTCACGAAGCTACAAGTTACAAATTACAAGCGGAACCCTCTTTCTAGCAGTACGAGTTAGAAAGAGACTTCCGCTTGTAATTTGTAACTTGTAGCTTCGTGAAACGGGCCTCAGGTCCATAGCAGCGGTGCGGTTAACCAATAATAACCGCAACGCAGAGAGGAGGGGAGGTGGTGCGTTCCCATACAAAAAGCGTGCCCAAAGCGTGGCAGATGGAAACGGTTTTTAGTATGCGACCGCGCGGCCTTCGCTCTCCTTAAGTTTGCGGCTTACGTATAATAACGCAAGCCAATTTTAATAGAGTTCTTTGAACACTTTGCCACTGGAAGTAGGTATTTACCTACTTACTATACCAGTCGAGTTAAGTTTGCTTGCACCACGCTAGTATGGGAAGTCATGGACGCCAGGTGCAAACCATACTAGCGTGGTGCAAGCAAACTTAACTCGACTGGTATAGTAAGTAGGGTTGTAGGTAAGCAGTTTTATCCACATAACATTATTATTTTTTAGAACATTAGTAACTATTTACTTACTTGAATAACTGACAATCAAAACTTAGGTACTTACCAAGGAAATTCTTAACCACCTCAGGTGGCATTAACCACGAATGGAGCAGCAAGCTTGTTTCTTCCATTATTTTTATTCACTTGCCTTGTGCCACTTATTCACAATGAAAATAAATGCCGTTACAATTGGAATTTTCATACTTGAGCAGCAGCAGACGCAGTCGACGCAGACTAGGGATTGCAAATCCGGATTTATTTTGTAAGGAAATCCAGATTTAATCCGGATTTCCCCATACAAAACGAATCCGGATTGCACTCCCTAACCTAACGCAGACGCAAGCAGGCAGAGGAGAGAAAAATGGCGGAAGGCGGGAACTTCGTCATGCCCGAACCGAAGCGTGTGTGTTGCCAATTTACAAATTTCATTTCCCGATAAGTTTGTTTCTATAGGGCCTATAATATAGGGCCGAACTTTTGTTTGATTCCGATTTTATATATTATGCACCTATCGAAAGTAATGTTATTTAAGTAAGCCTCGATTTTCTGCGAATTATTCGTAATAATGCTTGGGTACTTATTCATTATAAAACATCATCTTTGAATAGATCACAAATGTAATATAAAATATTTTTGATTTCGTTCTTTTAATAAAAGATTGTTTATTAATGAACTTCTTGTACGTATAGTAGATATTTTGTTATCGATTGCGCTTTGCAATTTATAAAAGATTATTTATTAATGAACTTCTTGTACCTATAGGTAGATATATTTTATCAATTGCTCTTTGCAATAAGGGTAATGTGTTTATTGGTCTATATAAAGTACGAAGATAGTCATACACTTTTAGTTTAGAAAATTTGTTGATTCCCGTTTAACCGTTCACAGGGGCTCTACTTTGAAATCAGTAATTCGAACTTCGGATCGCCCCGTCACTTTCTTGCGAATTAGTGACGCGTCGAGAGCAAAAGGGATAGCAATAGACGAAGTTCGAATTACGGATTTCAAAGTAGAGCCTCTGGACTTTTACACCAATGGCATCAGACAACTGCCAAGAAAATGGCAGGCCAGTATTAATTATATGGGGAAATATTTCAAATAATTCAAATAAATAAATAAAAATTTCATACATTTTACTTCCTATAAAGGAGTTCTTTTATTTTTTCATATAGAACACCAATTTCATAGCTTGTTTGCTAGTCGGATAGAATTAGCCGAAAGACGGTCCATTGAAAAAATATGATAACATACGTTTTATTTTTTTATCTGTTAAGAGGCAACGTCACGTCACGATTAACACATATGATTTGAACACGTGTAGGTATGTTCTTAGGGCTCTCTGTCAAAAAAATTGACAAAAATTGGCGTTTTATCAAGAAAATTATGGATCTTACGATGAAAAGTGCTCTAGTAGTCTGGTATATTAATTCTTATTAATGAAAATACGTGTAACATGAATTAAGGAAAAAAAAACATTACTTTAAGTCCAGTGGCTCCCGAGGTATCGTTATTTTTCACGTACTCTTTCAATGTGCTATTTTTGTTAATCGAATTTTGCAGTATTTGTCTAGCACAATTGAATGGAACAGTATTTTCTGATCTTGGAGAGCAACTCTCGATGAATAAAAAACTTTTTTATGTCCGTTTTTCTGAAGGACTTTTTTTCAGTTTTCTTAGCGTTGTGCAAAAAGTTTTTAACCGAGCTTGCAAAAATTTTGTACGCGTATTACGGCCTACAAAACCCAGATTCTTACCAAATTTTAGATCTTATTATTTATTTGAACGCAATTTTCGAAAAAACGGCCTAGAAACGCGGTTTTTTGGCAATTTGAAAAGAACTACTGTCGAAAAGATATACTAATCGATCGGGGCTGAGCAAGTCAATTTTTATTTGTCTTTTTACAACGATTTTTTAATATTCACTACTTTTCTTGGTAAGATGCACAGTTTTCTTGAAAAACTCAAAAATACCGTTTTTGACAGAAATATAAAATAGAATTTCCCGGAACGTACGCATGTTCAAATCATATCTAGGTATATATACCAGGCAAACCTGACTTACTGACTTATATATCAACGCACAGCCGAAACTACTGTACCTAGAAACTTGAAATTTGGTACAGGGGTTCCTTTCATCTCATGTAAGTGACCACTAAGAAAGGATTTTCTTAGTGGTCACTTACATGAGATGAAAAATCGACCCCCAGCGGGAAGAAATGGGGAGAGTAGCGGGAAACTAATTCTACGCGTTCGAAGTCGCGGGCGTCCTCTAGATATGTTATATTAATCGTGTCGTTGTGATCTAACAGATGAAACCAATAAACGTAGGTGATATTTTTTTTTGGCGGATTATCTAATTCTATCCGACTCTACTATCTGAAACCCACAAATCAGTGACAATTTTTTTTATTACCTATGTTATATAATAAACAAAATGGTCATCTTTTAATAGTCATCGGAGCACATTTCGTTGAAAACCGTTGCTTGTGTGACACTTAAAATACACAGGTAGGTAGTAATTGAACCGTGCTCTTGGGGTAATGTAAAAGAAAAAGAATGAAAGAAAAAACATTTATGACAAACAGACAAACAAAAGTCAACAAAATACTGACATAGACAAAATACCTGAGGCCCGTTTCACGAAGCTACAAGTTACAAATTACAAGCGGAAGTCTCTTTCTAACTCCTTTTGCTAGAAAGAGAGTTCCGCTTGTAATTTGTAACTTGTAGCTTCGTGAAACGGGCCTCTGTTGTCACGAAATGATTCCAACTCATCGTTATGCTGGCGTTAAACCAGCGCTGGTCTCCCGTTAAAAGTGTTGGAACCACCAACAGTAAATGTAAGGTGGAATTTAAGTGCCAAACCTAACCAAAACTCTTCTATTTGTAGTCATTTAAGTAGCACCGACTTTCGAAAGGTGATATAATGTTAATAATATATTAGGTGGGTGCCTACTACATAAAATATGTTTTATTTGTCATTATTTTTCGTTTATTGGAGTTCTTTGTTAATAAAAATCCATATTATAATTATGATAATATTTGACGAAGAAATAATTTAAAGATATAAAATGAACGGGTAATCAGGACTAACTACCCATTTCAAGAAAATATTTTTGCAGTGGCAACACCACGAAAAGTACAAGAAATAACGCTTTACTGTTTAAGATTAACTGTTTTAAATGGAGTATTATTTCTTTATTTAAACATCTTGAATCTTCAATGTAGTTTGTGGCATATCAAACTAAGAGTTAGTAAAATCAAACCAAGAATGTACTTAATCTTGACGTAACCGTGTCATTTTTCGATTTAAGCTTCTTGATTCTCGAATTGAGCTCGTAGGTAAACATCAAATCAACAATTTGTAAAATAAAGCCAAGAATATACACAATCTAGACTTAAACACGTTATTTTGTAATTTAAGAGCTTCTTGAATCTCAAATATAGCATGTAAACATCAAATCAACAATTTGTAAAATAAAGCCAAGAATGTGCACAATCTTGACGTAAACACATGTTATTTTTCAATTTAAGAGCTTCTTGAATCTCGAATATAGCTTATAAATATCAAATCAAGAATTTGTAAAATCGAGCCAAGAGTGTAATGAATCTTGACGTAAAACCGTGTCTATTTTTGGGTGTAAGCTTCATGAATTTCGAATTAATCTTGTGAATATGAAATCAAGAATTTGTAAAATGAAGCCAAGAATGTAATAAATCTTGACAAAAACTCATGTTATTTTTCAATTTAAGAGCTTCTTGAATCTCGAATATAGCTTATAAATATCAAATCAAGAATTTGTAAAATCGAGCCAAGAGTGTAATGAATCTTGACGTAAAACCGTGTCTATTTTTGGGTGTAAGCTTCATGAATTTCGAATTAATCTTGTGAATATGAAATCAAGAATTATTAAAATCAAGCCAAGAATGTACTAAATCTTCACGTAAAACTATGTTTTTCTTTATTTGAACTTCATAAATATCGACCGTAGATTATAAACGTCAAATCAAGATGTAATGGTTTACACTTAAAAACTTAATAATCTTATAGGAAACATTTGTTGGTTCTTCTTTTAATTTGGGGACATCTTTGGTTTGATAAAGGTTACTTGAAACAAATACCTTTTTTAAGAACTAGCATATTCAAACTAAAAGTGTATTTTTTTTTGATCCAAATAAATATTTTTTTAACTTAAATCGTTCCTATTTGCTATAATGATATATAAACATGGAACTGAACAATTTTGGTTCTTCTCTGAAAAAGTATGATCCCTTTAGCTAAAGACATTTTTATTAGATGAAGCATTATATTATTCTATGTAAAAATCAGTGTTTGAGAGGGTTTTCCCTCTTAAAATGAAATATCTTTTCTATCTGTGTAGCTTAGCAATCGTTGCGCCAAGTTTCTAATGTCAGACGTCTAGCGATTTCATTCTCGTAGGGACAATTTCAAACTCCGACATATTGGACTGCGATCCGCATAACACACGACATGAAATGACTCTCGGCATATTAATATTTGCTAGCACGGAGCTTATCCTTATGTATACTTGTTCATTTTTAATCTAAAAACCGATGGTGCTTTTCACATTACATACAATGTAGGGTTGCGTAATGATGAGCTTTTTAACACACTTAGTTTAGCTACAGTTGTGTTGTCTTATTCTATTGCTTTAGCAAATAAAGTGACAGCAGCAACTTTAATCAACCATTAAATTTAATTGACGTCTCTGAGTGCGGCAGTACGTAAATGTCTCGAACTGCCGATTTAAAGTAGCTGCTCTCACTTTCTTTGCTATAGCAATACAATAAGACAACACGTCACCAAACAAGCTTTAAATTTAATTGACGTCTCTGAGTGCGGCAGTAAACGGCGGTAAGCTCATATGCAAATAACGTCGATTATTATTATGCTTTTGCTGTTCCGATAACGAAATGATAATAATATTATCAAGTTGATTCTCTACACGTAAGGTGCCCAAACAAAATCAATAACCATTAAGATTTCATTTGCCTGAGAGCGTATTGTCTAGTTCACTCTCAATCACGATAGTTTTCATTTTGAAAAACGAAGACTGCATACAAAATGAAAACAATTGCTCCACTTTGAAGCCGGTTGCGATTGCGAATGCGTAAAACAATAAGCCCTCTGTTTCCATTAGTCGAAAATGTATTTCTATCTGAAAGACCTCTAAAACTAATAGGTAAGGATAGATTGGTTTTGTGCATTTTCACTTTCTACCTTCTCACCGCAGTAGCAAACATGCCAACGACCTCTGTTAAAGACCTGCAACAACTTTAAAACCCTAAAAAATGAACACGGTGTACACTAAAACACGTGACACCAATTCTTCATCCTCAACCCTTATCTTCTTCCTTCACTCGCCATTTAATAGCGCCTTAACAAAACTAATGACGACAAAGACTACCCTTACACAGCTTAGTGCGGTGAAGAAGTGTTTTAAGCAATAATCCAGCGATAATACGGCGACGAAGTCGAGAGCCGACCATATTGTAGCAGCTATAACGTAATCACGGCAAAGTTTCAACTGGGACTCACGGGCCAGGAATGTGGAGAACATGCAAAGGTTTTTAGTGAGAATTATGCAGACGTTCTCTTTTATGGTATACGCTACACATGACATTCTATTTATGTATATCTTTTCTTTTTCACGTCAGAAACTTGTACGAATTTGACTTGCTAGTCTGAAACTGATTGACTAAAATTTATTTTGCAGGGTTGTTGATGTTTTTAGCTTAAGCTATGGTTTGCGATATTGCTACTGATCGGTCTATGTATGATTATACCTAAGAGCTGGTATAATGTATCATCTGTTGGTATTCCTAAATAAATTAAAAAAACTAGTATTTTTCCGTGAAAAGAAAAATCACAAGTCTACGCTTTGATTTGACACACGCATCTTATTGAACTATTAGATAACATATATATTTGGCCAACTGTACTTTACGAAGACCAATTAAGTTTGGACTCTTTTGACCTGAAAAACAGCCGGGAAAAAAGGTCTTCTCAAAAATATTTTTTAGTTACCCTTTATAAGGTATTAATCTTTTTTAACTGTATGTATGTCCCCCGATGCCCGAGGCCGCGGTCGTTAAATTTTATTTAAGTTTCAAACTCGTTCGGAAGATGTGTTAAACCTCCCCATCTGTTCCGTAAAATTGTTATGTTTATTCCCCGGTTATTTTCTATTTGCTCCCATTAGTGAGTTTGGGCTTAACTATAGTTTTAGTGTTATCGTTATTGGTTAAAACTTAGTTTCAGCAGAAGTTAAAGTTAAGCCATTTAAATTTAACGTCTGTAATAATATTCTTACCCCTTTACTAATAAACGTTGAGTAACCGTGTAGTTAAACCATGCTTTGTCCTTATCTGTCATTGTGACATTTGAATTTGACAGATAAGGACAAAGCATGGTTTAGCTACGCATCCGTTACTCAACGTTTATTAGTAAGGGGGTAAATGTTTTATGGAAGAGAAAATCGTTGAATAAGTTCGTTTTTGGACGATTTTCAACATTAACTAACCGGTATTCTACGAGAAAATCGTCGGTGGCCTAATAGTGGCATGTTGTGTCGTTTCTTAATCGTAAGATACCGAGGTTCCAAACCCATCAGCAGTCTACATGCAAATTATATCTGCTTTGAGAATGAGAATTATATGTAAGTAGATGCTCTTAAAGTGAAGGAGAAACATCGTGAGGAAACCTGCACATTCGGAACGCTGAGTGTGTAAGAGGATAATTGCACAAAAGATCCTTAAGGGTCGAAGTGTATCCTAGAAAGGAGCCATCTTTTTTAAAGATAAGACCTTCTATAAGCAATGTGACACACCCTCTACTGATTCAGGTTTGGAATACGCTATACTATGCAGGTAGCTTTAGTTATAGCATAACGCTGAGTTGGAACCATTTCGTGATAACAGGTATTTTTTTCAATTTTGTTTGTCTGTTTGTCACGAATAAGTGTTCTTTCTTTTCTTTCTTTCTTTTTTGACGTGTTACGGATTGTCAACGTTATATTATAGTTCTTATTTACTTGACAGTAATGAAGCCGAGTTAAAAACAATACGGTTACATCAAAAGCGATAAAGTTTTACCGTGTAAAATAGAGTTATAAAGCTGCTGACTTAATTATTAAGAAAGAAAAAGAATCTCGTGTGAAATAGGTGCCTTTCATCCCTTGGTTAACAATCTACTATTTCATGTCTGGGTTAGCATGTGTGTTACTCCATTACGCTAAAACTTATGAATAGATATGGATAAAAAATTGAAATGGAGACAGCTTAATAATACCTTGAAACAACACATAATTGGTATCTTTTTCTTGAATAACATCACTGTTCCCGTGGGATAGTGAAAGGCGGAAGAAGTCACGGCACGGGAATAAACTAGCAACATGGACCTATCTGGCAGGATTTCAAGCGAAGACAGAAATAACCATGAATTCTTACGACAGGTCAAGTGTAACACTTTAACAACTAATTCCTCTTTTAACAGCTCCAATAAGACTTTTAGACTACCAAGTTGTATAACTGCTTAAATAACTATAAGTACTTTAGCAAGTGTTCTTTCATTTAAAAAATCACAAGAGAAACTTTGAAGAGAAACTCCTCAGAAAATATTATTGTAATAAACGAGGCGAGTTCTTTTGAGCGAATAAATTGAATATTCAAAGTTAAAGGGCTCTTTCACTTGTTGCATCTTTAAAGTAAGTATATAACTAAGTAGAAGTTTTAAAATCTTTAATAAACGATGTTGAAAGGAGGGTCTGGGTGAACAGCTTTCTGTTGTATAAGTACATTTATTATGTGCAAAATGTTATTACTAGTATTTAGTTTTACTTCAACGGGAAACGGACACACAAGGCCTTTATTGAACGGGTTAAAACCATATGGATGCGGCTCCACTGAGGCGGAGACGAGCAGAGCGGAGCGGAGCTGTGCCAATATTAACCAATAGAAGGCGCATGCAGTTACGTCAAGCGCGCCTTGTGCACGTTAGTTTAGATTCTATTGGTTAATAATGGCACAGCTCCGCTCCACTCCGCTCATCTCCGCCTCAGTGGAACCGCAGCCAGACTCTTTTTATTTTTATTATTAATATCTCTTTATTAGTTGCCGGGTTAGAATAGTGCCACTCCATGTCTTCCCGTGGATGTCGTAAGAGGCGACTAAGGGAATAAAGGCTTGAAGTATAGTAGTTAGGCGATGGGCTTGCAACCTGTCACTAATACACTGGTAAACATCTTAGTGCAGTGTTCACCAATAATTAAACGGTCGGTTAGCGGTTTAACGGTTGTCAAATGTATTGATTAACAGCTGATTAAGACTTAACCGTCAGTTAAATTGGTTGGTGAACTCCGCCCTTAGCCTAATTTGTGCAAAGTGTCGGTACTGAATTATCAACAAGTTTTTAGAGTTGTAGGTAATTCTTTGGCTCTGCCTTCCCCACTCTGGGATTACAGGCGTATTTTCTCGCTTGTCGCTCAGTGCGTCTCTATCGTTACATACTAGATAGAAAAGGAGTTTCGAGCGACAAACAAGTCACGAATAACATGTGCTAGCCTGCTGGGACCCTAATATGGTTGCGTTTATCGCATGCCGAAATGTGGATAAAACATCCGTCACTTTCTGACACGTATACAAGTATGAGAGTGACGGATGCCTTATACATATTTTACCACGCGATAAACGCAACCATACTAGAACCGCTGATGACTTTATCGCTGCTATAAGTTCTATGGGTGGTCGGTTATATCACAACGTCATGAATATAATACATAAACCAATGCTTACGTCATTAGTCAGTAATTACATTCAACCACACTTTGATTATTAACGACGTCATCATATTGAATTGAATACCAGCAATTGTAATTAATTAATTAGCAACCATCAATTACGTGCCATGGATGTACATGCATATTCTGAATAATCTGAGTTTATTAAACTTTTTTTATAAGTTTTAAGAACATGATGGCCTTTACTTTTTTCACGTCTTATAATGCTTTAGAAAGATTTTGTCTGTTGAAAAAAACAAAACTCGTTATTAGTTAACTATAAGTACTTCATAGTGAGTTTTTTTTATAGTTAGATAGAAAAGTAGTCTTTATTTTTTATGGAACATGAGTGCTTTTCCTATCTATTCGATCAGATACGAGGTTGAGAAAGTAAAGGACGAAATGCGCTGCCAACCCTGAAGAGTAAGATGGAATGCCTTTAAGTATGTTAATTTCATCGGTTATCTTATCCGCATACTAGATCACAACAATGCAAACACTGCTGCTTAGCGGTAATTTAAAGGATCAGATGGTGGTAACAATCGGATGGACCTTGCACAAGGTACTCGCACTAATATACCTAGTTGGTAAAAAAGTTTTATTTGACTTGAGTCGAAACTAACTTATGTTTATTTTATAAATTCAATATTGCATAAAAATTAAAAGCTTACACTGCACTGCACTGCACTGGATAACATCTTAGCCTGGTTGTGCAAAATGTGGTCACAGAATTATCAACAAGTTTTTGGAGTTGTTGGTGAGTCTGTGGCTCTGCCTACCCCACTCTGGGAATAAAGGCGTGAGTTTATGTATGTACGGTCACGAGCGTTAATTTGGGACCCATTTCAAGAAAAATATGCTTGAAGTCGTCATTGTCATTAGAGATGTCAAGTCATTTGTAACTTTTAAGAAACTCAACCTTATTGTTGTAGAATGTCAGATTGACTTTGGACCTAAGGTGGGTACCAAATTAAATCTCGTGACTGTATGTGTCTAAAGCTTAATTAATGTACATTTTGAAGAACTATTTATAAATAATGATTTTTGTTAGTCGCCGCAATTTCCGACACAAATCAAAGTTTAGATTAATATAGGTACACGTTTATGCAAAACTCCGTTAATTTATTTTTTAAATTGTAATAAATCGTAGTAACAGAACTTATACGACTGTATCATTATAGATTTTTTGATGTATAATGTAACGTAATAAAAACCGCCTGCCGAATGACTTTGTAACATTACTTTTATTACTTTCTTTAATGTTATTATATTATTATTATGGTTTTCAATAAAGATAAATTATTTTTTCTTCGTCTTAAAAAGCGGCTATTTCTCTCTACACACTTCTAACATCTTCCAAACGTAAAATAATCCAAAAACCTTTTTTTCCACAAGTTCTAATGCCCCGAAACCCTGGAATGGCTAAAAATACCCCGCTAAGTGGGCCCACGGGACGCGACCTTTGCCTTATTGCCCACGTGGGCCCACATGACCGACATACGAGATATAGACGTCTGACGATAATATATTTTGCACTAAATAAAAGGCTGCCTTCTTTTTAGCCGTTACCGTATGGCGGTGGAGCTAGGAAATAAGCGATTGAAATGTATGAAATTTAAAAATCAAAAAAAAATATGATACGGTGTCTTGTAAACAACATATGGTACTAAAGATTTACTGTCATTAGGTTCAAATGGAAAATCGTCCACTTGAAATTATACGTCAGTTCAGAAAAATGACCATTTGAAAATACAACAAAAAGGAAAATTGTCCATCTTGAAAAACGTCTAAAATGGAATCATGTCCCATGGTAAAATTGTCCAATATGACATTGGACGAAAAAAATATGTCTATTTGTATTTACGTACACTCAGAAATATGACCAATTGTAAATACGTCCTACCTGAAATTTGTACAATTTATATTATACTAGCGACCCGCCCTCGCTTCGCTTCGGTTAATTTGAGTTTTCTGTAACACCCGTACAATAATTTAGCATTTATTATACATAAAAACCTTCCTCTTGAATCACTCCATCTATTAAAAAAAACCGCATCAAAATCCGTTGCGTAGTTTTAAAGATCTAAGCATACATAGGGACAGACAGACAGACAGCGGGAAGCGACTTTGTTTTATACTATGTAGTGATTATGTGGTCTTAATTCATATTACACTACATTCACTTGTGCGTATTTCATTTTGGTCATAATTTATAATGGACAAAATTCCATTGGGACTTAATTAATTTAGAACGAAAATAAATTTGGTTGTAAATACTTTTGAGCACAATTACATTTGGACTAAATTCACTTTGGACACTATTACTTTTGACCCATTTTCAGAATGGTTATTTCACGTGGTCGATTTTCCATTTGTACCTAATGACAGTAAATCGTACTAAAATAGCAAACCAACTATATTAGTGAGATATCATAACTACACAGCACAAACGTCTTAAACTACATTGTCTTTGTATCGTTTTACAATACGACTGCCGCGATGCCTTCCTTGGGCCTTTATTCTACGACAATAAACAATATTGCTTTTGAGGTGTTTCGTATTGTCAACGTTTTGATAGCTCTTATTTACTTGACAGTAATGGCGGCCTTGTTAAAACCAATACCATAACTGATCCAAGACGATATAGTTTTTACCGTCTAGAATAGGGGCCCTGCAACAACGTTAAAATCTCATCTTCTGGTGACCGTACAGTTTAAGGCTATTACCTCGAGATTTTATAGATATTTTAAGTTACATGCACTTTTCCACAAGACAACGCCTACATCAAATCAAAGTATAAACTACATTAACGCTCATATCCAACGACCAACACTCTTAATAACCTTTATTCAAATGCCACGTAAAATCATAATCAGAACTTTCCTTATTTCACAAAAGGTAAAACAATCGTTCTAATCTCTGCCTTAATGGCCACACATCTGAGCTGAGAAGTGGTCATAGCTGTCCCAGGGGAGCTGGCGACATCGGGCTCTGGCCTCTAAGCGCGGATTTAGGGCCCGACCTGGGATATTACGCCGTGACACATTGAGTCGCTGAGAAAATACCTCGTTTGAGGGCAAGGCCTCCTTAATAAGGTAGGTTCAGTATGCTGTGTAATGCTGTACAACTGCTATTTCATTAGTATCTGTTTTTAGTGTTACAATGAAACACGATTGTCAATACTATCAGATTTAGTGGTGTATGGACCTTGCGCAGGTCCGCCTGGATTGCGACCTACGGTGTTGGGATAATACAAACGGTGAAATGACTAGCAAACGGGCTTTCCATCTAAGACTTCATGGTTGACTACGAATTTGCAGTCTTAACTTACCATCAGGCGGCTGTGCGCTCAATTAATAAGACAAAAAAGTTTTTAATATCACACAATTTTTTTTTTATATCTCATCACACTTATCATGCCACGAGGATACGCGGAGGTTCCGTGAATCAAAACCCAGGTAACTTCCATCTTTCCACAATCAATTGTTAAAGCGCGACCGCACCGCTGCTTAAAGCTTTGGTCTGCTGATCGTAACGCACAACGCTGCGTTACGCGGTATGCGGACCTGATTGCTCCTCGCCGCCGACGCGTGTGTCGACGTAACAACTGACAAATCTCGACGTTTTTAATATAATTACGTGTCCGGCGCCGCATACCGCGCACCGCAGCGTTGTGCGTTGCGATCAGCAGACCAAAGTTTGACGGTGCGTATAATTCGGTGCGTCAAAAACGGCACCATGTTGTCACTAGACCCCGTCTTTTGTTTACGCAACGACACCATATTTTACGCAGCGGTGGGGTTGCACCTTTACAGACAATAAAAAAGAGTTCCTAGTTGATCTACAAACCCTTCAAACAACAACTAACGTTACCGTCAAAACGTTGATACTTGGGACGCCGTGGGTACTTGGGACAGTGTGGGTACTTAGATCAGTGCTGGTTTAGAAGTTACGCTGGCAATACAGCTCTTTGGTCCATGGTCTATCTGTCACTGGATTGCGTTGGGCCTAATTGGGGGTATATTTTCTATAAGTCACTCACATTGTCCCAAGTACCCACGTTCTTACAAGTACCTATCCACGTTTGACGGTAGCGATTTTCGATAACTGACCGAATAGTATTGACATTAACTGACGATCTATAGCGTCACACGCTTACGTCAATTCCATACATTTAGTCAGCTTATAAAAATCGCTAAGCGTTATGCACCTTGACTAGGCCCCATTGTTGAGACAAAGCGAGATCGTTGAAGGCAAACAAAAGCACGTGCCGTGCGCGTAACAAAAGCTAGTGCTATACAATATTAACGTGACTAACTCACTTGGCTCCCGTGCACCTTAAACGTTACTGGTTAGGGCTTAAAACTGCATGTGGTAGTTAGGTAAAGTGACGTGAAGAGATAATAGATCGGGAGCTGAGCTAAATATTACACATTTAATTAGTTGAGTTTTTTATTAGATATTGTTCTCTGATATAATAACTTAAGTCACTGTGTCTCTTTATTTTATACAGGTTTAAGTATACTTTTAAGCAACCCATGCAAAATGAATCAAAAATATTTTACACTCACAATAAATTGAATTACTTACATTAAAAACACGCTACATTATAATAGTTGCACCATTTATAGCAAGCATGCTAAAAGCCGCATATGGTCCATTTGCATGCATCATAGACCGCCATATCATAGATCTGTTTTCCTTATAGGTATATTTTATATATTTTATTGAAACAGTTTTATTTTCAACGCTATTTTATGTACTACTTTTATTTCCGGAATTGGGTAATGTAATGTAAAAAAATGTTGTAGTAAAATAAAGTGCTTACATACAAATATATAAATACCGGTGTTACTAATGGGGCTGCAGGCGATATGTGACGCTCATTGCGGTAGGTATTTCATACAAAAATAAAGAAACCAATAGTGACGCCTGCCGTTGCCGTGTGCCATTGCCGTCTGCGGTCAGCTACGGAAGTTATTTTATAGAAAAACATACATAAAACCCAGTAGAGACGCCTGCCGTTGCCGTCTACGGACCTGAACCCTCTTATAAACGCGCTTATGTGTGCTTAAAATATGCTTGGCACCTACTATCTGTCATTATGACATTTGAATTTGACAAGAAGTGACAAGGAATACTTAAACTAAATTGTGTTTATGAATGAGGGGGTTGTATTTGTCGTAAGCTCCCGCTCTATAAATACTCGTGTCAGACGCACGCTGCGTATTTCAGTTTTTGCTGCAGCACAAAGCGACCTGTCGGCTGGAAAGCGCTCCAGCTAACAATTGCAAGATTACCCCTTTGAAACTGCGGCTGCCTCTCGAAATCAGTTTGTCATGTGAATTATGTTTGTGACGGCCGCAAAATGAATTTTGACTTTGACTGACAAAGGACAGCTTTTGGTTGTGAAAAAACTACTATTCAACGTGTCACTACTTTGTGCTAGCGACTTCGTTTGTGGGAAATTCGTCTAGCTTCGTTTGCGAGCGTTTCCACGACGTATTCACTACGAGCTGTCCCAATTTGTGAAGTAAAAGTTAGCCTATACCCTGACTTTGTCTTCCACGTGTAAACAATAATATAACGTAGGAACAATTTTTCGATTAACGGATTCGTTTGCGAAATGTTAGGATTTAAAGTGCTGTTTTTTGTTAGTTTCAAGCGTCCCCCCCCCCTGCAGCCAAAACTACAGATATTAATAGCACTTATAACGAATTTTAAAGAAACACTATCACTATTTACTAAAATGACCTAAGACAGCACCAACTAACTTAAAATAGAGAATTAGTTTATAGTACTCATTGTTTTTGAGATGGTTTTTGTGTAATCACGGCTTCGGAACCCAACACTGAGCATGGACAGACATCTTCTTCAAATACCTCTCCACTACTGGAGGTTGGCAGTCAGCTCTGCATTCAACTTCCTGTCTCTTGCCAAACGGAACAGCTCTTTAACCGTGGCGAAGCTTGTCCAGGTCTTTACGTTCCCGAGCAATTTTTTTAATGCTAAGAAGCAGGGGCCGTAATTCTCGTAGCAATTTTGAGCTGTCATAGGGACTTCTCGTCTATCGACTTCCGATATACAATTTTATATCGATTAATACAGAAAACGATATTTAAAATATGATTATGAGCAGAAGTAAATAATTAGGCATTCGGTTATCGCGAATGAGCGATCTCTTCGAGAATAACAGCTTCTTGGAAATTTTAAGTAGGAAACAAGAAACAATAAAATCATAATATTTTATTGTTTCTTATAAATAATTTGTGGATTTCGTATGCCTTTCAAACATTATTAGAAAGAAATTGCAACAAGAATTGCTATGGATTGTTTTCATTGAAAATCACTATTTCACATTTTCATCTACTCAAAAGTTACCTATCTGAAAGAGATCGCTCTTTGGCGATAATACCGCCTGATGTTTACCTCTACTTTTAATCTTCTTTATGTTGTGTTCTATAATGTATCGACAAAATATGTATATCGGAAGTCGATAAACGGGAAGTCCCTATGACAGCTCGAAAGTGCTACGAAAATTCCGGCCTCTGTAAGAAGTCAAACGCGCACACAGACCACTTGAAATCTGAGATTTTCATTCGTCTACATTATACCTACCTATATGTATACAGTGTGAATGTATTCTATTATAGCATACCTAGTTATTTATAAAACCGACCGCTTTTCCCGCAGTACCCCGAGATCCACTTACAAACTTTCAGTTAAGACTAAGACTTTCAGAAGATTCAGAGCTTCTGCAACTAGTACGTCTTTCGACCCCGATATTACTGAGCTATTAAGTACCGCTATTTAAGTTGATGGTTAAACTTGAGTTTCAATTTCAAGATACAAACCAGGGATTTTGCGGATGCCTATGTTTTGACACTCACAACTTACTGTACAAAAATAAATAAAGAGTTAATATTGAGTTTTTTTGTGATTGTTATTAAGTACCATCAAGGACTTTAAATGTCAATCCACCATATAACCTTATCATAATGACAGCGTCAAGTGACGAGTTAGAAATTACATATTCCTATGTTTCTAACTAATCGTTGGTTTTATGCGACAAGGTTCTATAGTGGTTCATCAATTCAATTCCGTGACCGTACTAACGTCCTGCTCTTGCTTCGTTTCAGTTTATGAGAGTTTTCTGTAACACCCGTACATAAACCAGTTTTTTTTTACATAAAAACATTCCGTGAAGAATTATCAAATTTATGGTAAAAGTAGACCCACCGTGCTGGGACTCATTAGTTCGGTCTTATTAAGCAGATAAAGATTTTGCAAAAAAAAAAGTACAGTCGGCAACAAAAGTTTGTCCCAAAAAAAAAATTGTGACAGATACTTTTGTTTCATGTTTAATAAATTCTGGTTTATGTACGAGCTTTCCAGAAAACTCACCCAAACCAATGCGAAGTGAAGACAGCTCGCTAATATTTGTGTAAAGGATAATTTCATAGTTACAAATTATTTTATTACAGCAGAGATAACGTTTTAGAAAACAAAGAAACTTTGTGACGCCTCCGTTTCTCGAGTTCAGTTATCAAAATACCTACTTAACTGTACTGAACGTGAAAACCATTTAGTGTCGCACTAAAACTAGGCTTTTGAGTGAGGACTAAGTTACAAAAGATGGCCGTTTTCTCGTAGTCCTACAAAAATTCGGCTCCGCTGAAGGGCGGGGCTCCTGTTTCTGCGTGGTTTGCCCTTCGGGCATCTGAAGTTACCTAACTAACCGAACTTTTACAAGCACAATTAGTACTTGGTGATCAAATCTAGGTTCTCTTTTTGTGCAGTAGGACAAGATAGTAGGACCACGAGAAAACGTGTCCCCGTTTATTCTTTCTGAATAACTTCAAAGTTAAAATAAGTTTCTGTCCGTTTCATTTATGGGACGAGCTTTTAAGGCCTGCTGTACTTTTTTCCATTCATTATCTGCCAAGACCAAACTAATCTGTCCCTGTGGGTCTACGTCCTTATTACAGCCCATTAGTAGCCCTGATGAATTAAAAAGCAAGTTTTCTTTTGTTATTGACAAAGGTTTACCTTTTGTACCACTCGACAACGAACATTGACATTTTACGGCGACGTTCATGCTAAACTTGTAAATACACCGCCAACAAACCTATAAAGAGAAACGGCAACAATATCATTTTGTTATGACCGACACTAACGATCGAAGAAATAAAAGTAATGAAGTTAAACTACCTAAGAATAAAAAAATGGAGTTAATGAGTGAATTTTATCTTTGCACATAAATAAACATTACTGCTTTAAATGTTTAAACACATTTATTAAACAACTTTAAAAAACCTTTTTCCATGAAATTTTAATTTTTTTGCTTGAGGTATTCGGTCTCCATTGAATGTTGCTGGAGGGGCTAACACGTCTTTTGGTAAAGGTTATTTGTACCTACTTACTTAGTATTTTTTTTTGTTTTACGCCATGTTTTTAGCCAATTTGCTATGTTAGTTAGAGTGTTGGAGAATGGTGCTTGCTTGCGATGAGTTTTCATAGGTTGCTAAAGTAGCCGTGTCATCTACATAGCTGCCAATTCTGGCACCTTCCATCATGAGAAGGTCAGCGGTAAATATTAAGTAAAGTATGGGGCCAAGAACGATGCCCTGGGGTACTCCGGCGAGTATTTTATGCAGAGATGAACATTCTTACCCTTGCTTTACGCAGAAATGTCTACACACAAGGTACGATTTAAGAAAGATGTAGTTGTTCGTGGGGAGCTGTTTTTTTTATCTTAAACTATAAACCTCGGTGCCAAACCTGTGGAATGCCTGTTCCTGTGAAATATCAAGGACGACGGCCCAACAGTATTTTTTATTTTCAAAGGTCTTATGTATTTCCTTTACGAGTTGGTCGAATTGTTCCAAGGTGCCATCTTTTTCTCTGAACCCGAATTGATGGACAGGAAATATATCTGGGGACCTAGTGAAAAAGGGTATAAGTCCACTTAACTCGTAATAAAAAAGGGTATATACATAAATAGAGTGTACTAGACTTACACTTCATCTTCAGATCTGGCACAAAAGCCAACTGATGGTAAGTGGTAACTGAGACTCAAGACTGGCAATCTTAAGACTGCAATTGCTTTGCCAAATTCAAATTCAAATTTCCTTTATTTCGTCAACATAGGTAACAGGTTGGTGACAAAGGTTTATATGTATATTGTACAACCATGCTGAGCCGTTTAGGCGTACGAAATCTTGTTTAAGGCAAGCATCTTATTATGTAGCACCATTGTGGTCCAACCAAGATATATAACTACATAGGTAAGTGCAATATTACAAAACTTTATATGAAAAATTATGAAAAATTATTTAAACTAACAACCACAAACTTATAATCTATAATAGAGTTAAATAATGAAATAGTATTCCGGAATGTCCAAACTTATATGTGAACAATTATATATTAAATCCGATTTAGCATGCCAGTAGTTTATAAATTAGAGGTCAAAAAAATTCAATAATAATGTACAAAAATTTATTCTAATTAGGACTACGACCCTGAGGACTACGATAGAATAAAACGATATATAGGCTAGGCAATAAAACGGTATCTTATCCCCAGACTCAGGAATGAAAATGCTGTTGGCGGTATGTCAAATGATAAGATGGTGGTAACAATCTGGATGGACACTGCACTGCTTTAAAGTATACACATTGCACGTCATCCATATTCTTCAATTCAGTGGCATTTCGCCAATTCCAAGAAACATTCCACCATTTGTAGCTTACATAAACGGTTAATACCACACTTTTAGTGCTGCAAACTTATGCAAACCCACGGAAAATAGTTGCACTCACATTTCTACGTACTAAGTTAGCAGAGTCCTTAGATGGTAGCGCCCTTCGCGACCGCAAATTTAATTTTGCATGGGCATACGACCGTACAGCGATGAGGTCTGAACAAAGTTACATGAATATGCCTTCAATACATTGTTTATTGAACATCTGTTAGTACTTTGTTGGTTAGGTTGCAATAATGCCAAGTTACCCAATTCTCAAACAAATTGGACGCCTTACTGAGTTCTTGGTACTCAATGATTTATGTAAGCGGAGCGATATGTTGATATTATCATAGGACTATTTCCATATTTTGCGAAATCAATTAAATGATGAATGTTATTGTTACTGGAATTGGTTAGGTTTGTTTTGGGTCTAAAAATAGATTTGACGTATATGATACCGTTTACAGATACTACGCTTTCCTAACATAATACGGTCACGAGCGTTAATTTGGGACACATTTCAAGAAAAATATGCTTGAAGTCGTCAATGTCATTAGAGATGTCAAGTCATTTGTAACTTTTAGGAAACTCAACCTTATTGTTGTAGAATGTCAGATTGACTTTGGACCTAAGGTGGGTACCAAATTTAATCTCGTGACTGTTCCTTCTTTATTTAAAGAAAGAGAAAAAGAAAGGACCGCCATAGTCTTTGGTTCATGGCATTCCATAGTCTCTGCCTACCCCATTGGGAAACAGGCGTGAAGGTATGTAGGTATGTATGTATGTATGTATGAAAAAGAAAGGAAGAAGTTCACTTATTCGTGACATAACTACACAACTAAGAACAGCTTAGATTAATATGCTCAGCGTAATGCTGGCATTAAAGTTAGGGCTGGTCTTTCGTTGGAACCATCAGGTGAATTTGGTTTACCCTTGAAATATCGAAAATCATTTCATAGAATGTTTCACTTCGCCGAATTTTCATTTGATCGACAGGCTTCACGTGCATGAGTTATATTTTTTTAGTGATCACAGGTCTAACCTAATCCATACTTAGGATAACCTAAAAACAATAACGTTTCTGCAGAAACCAGGTTTCGATCGAATGAAATTCGATGAAATTATTCATTTGATCAAATGTATGTCGATGTTTAGGGGATCCTGGTGAATTTAATTAACAAACGCACGAGACTCGCATTAAACTAGTTTAATAAATATTCCTGATAAGTCTAATAAATATTTACTTATCTTACAGTAAGTACGGATTTAATCAACGGTTAAATATTTTTTGCATTGATTATGCAAACTTTTAATAGCTACAGTCGTACGCCGCTGTGAAATTAAACCTGTGCCGAGCAGAGAACAGAAAAAACAGTAGAAGTGTCAAGTGGGCGTGTAACGTGTAGCATAGTTATGCGGAGTTCCGCATAACCTACCATACTTTTGCCGCGATCGCTTATTTCGATATTTCGATATTTAATAGGAAATAAATCCAGAAGTATGCCTTATTGTGTTATTTTGGAGTGTAAAAACGATAGCCGCACCAAAAACATTTTCAATCATGGCATGTTGTTTTTATGATAGTTTAAGTATTAGCGACAACAGTCTGATACTAAGCGAAGCTCATGCCACTGGTGCCGAGCATACGGCACTAAAGTATTATCTTAAGAGTCTGGATTGTTTCATTGCTTAAGTCGCGTAGCTGTAAAAAAAACATACAAATTTAGCTTCGGGCGATAACGCTCTCTACCCCCTTAATCAAGTCCGATTTCCACAACTTTTTAATACGTTGTAGCAATTATCTTAACCTTCCGCTAAATAAAGGCCAGCATTTTGATCAATTGAATCACCAGAGGCTTTTTAAAAAATATGGCGAGCTCTTGCTCTCCGTGGTCTTAAAGTTTCGACCCCAAAAGGCTCAAATTCGTAACATAAATCAATATAACTATATCTAAAAAAATATAAAATTGAGACGAGGTTCTATATTGCCGACTGTTATTTTTTCACGGTCATTAGCTCCAAACATCTGAGATCCCGTTGCCACCTTCTGACTACATTATCTTGAAAGAGCTTATCATCATAAGATTGTATTGGTTTAAATAATTATGTATGCCAAATATTAGTCCATTCTAGTAATAGGAATTGATTGAAGATTGCAATATTTGATCAATCACGTAGGTATCAAAAACAACACATAAAATCGTTACACTTTGCACAGTTACAAAGTCACACCTTACGTCCGTGACCGGGCTGAGCCGGTCCAAGCCAGTTGTAACCGGATTAATCGAGTCAAATGCACGAGTTTGGCACATCTGCCTGCCAATCCGCTAATCTTGTAGGCTTATGAGGGCTTTTTACGTGCCGGGGTAGCAACCTTTTGTTTTTTCTCCCTTTTTAACCCGCGACAAAAGAACATGTTAGGTAGGTATATGTATGACTAACGTGTGAATCTGTGTGGCTGTCTGTCGCATTTTAGTTTCCAAAAGGATGCACCGATTTGGACACGTTTTTAGGATTCCGTACCTCAAAAGGAAAAACGGAACCCTAATAGGACTTTGTTGCCCGTCTGTCCGTCTGTCTGTCAAGACCCTTTATCACGGGAACACGCGAAGGTATCGAGTTGGAATTAAAACCATATACTTAGGTATCTTGAAGCTGTGAAAAATCGAACTTCTAAGTTAACGTAAAAAAAGATACGGCCGTTTATGCAAAAAAACGTATATTTCGACACTCTCAAGGGAATCTAAATTTATAGGGTATTTTCCGTTGACCTAGAACTATGAAAGTAACACCGTTATACTAATAAATATAGGGAAAAATGTAAAAACTATACATTTTAATTAAATCATCCAAATTTTGAATGTAGTTAACCGTGTCATGTGCGGAACCCAAGCTGGGCGAGTCCGACTCGCACTTGTCCGGTATTTTAAAGATAGCTAGTTTAATCGGAATGGTTTTTAGCTAGGTTTCATTAAAATCGGTGAGGCCGTTTAAGAGATATCAGTACCCTTACCATGAGTTATAACATAGTTATAATTACTGTATTCGCTAGCGTGTTGAATGCTCTGTCCCTCGCAGACCTCGCAGTGTTCTTTTAGAGTGCGAAGGGGTCACGATCATACCTGTTGATTTTATCTAACGTTTAAAAACCTGTTGTAGGTATACATACATATACATATATTAAAGTACCGCTAAGAAACTTATACTAGGACTTAACGACAACTTTTACCATTTTATCTAGTTCAAGTCTTGCTCTACACGGCTAGCACATGTTGTCCGCGACTTGTTTGTCGCTCGGATCTCCCTTTCTATCTAGCCTGTAACGATAGAGCCACACTGAGCGACAAGCGAGAAAATACAACTTGTGCTACCCGTGCTGTAAGTACTCTCGTACTTACTTCACAATCCAACTAAAAATCGCAAAACTCACTTCTAAAAGTTCACAAAGTAAATTCTATTTGATACAACTTTTCCGCCCGCCCAGTTACAACATTTTTCAACTCCGAACTCCTAAAAATACTACTTACCGAAACGCTGAAGCGTAATAAAATCTAAAGGCACTTTTTAACTCTGTTAATGGTCGTATAATAAAATGTCGCCCGTGGGACCTATGGGGTGTTATTACGTTGAAACATTCCGTGCCCACTACCCCATTTTACATTTAAAACATACTCCAAATGGAGTCGTCGGCGCTGGTTGAGGAAATTTTGTTAATGAGGCCCCTAGCGCGGGAGTCTCGTCATCGCCCCCCTGTGGCTTGCAATTTCCAAACTTCGTCGGAGTTAAAACTAAAACAAATGAATTCTCAATTTACGTTTCTTTAGTAACAGTATCCAGAAATATCCTCACTTTATCTTGTTATTTCTTATTCATATTATGGCATGATTGCTATTGTCCGTTTGCCGTATGTGATTGGAAAGTACGGTCTTAACAGAATATGTAAAGACGACATCAGTCGGCCAGGGCCTTTATTCTTGGCGGTAAGAACCATATTGTCTTTGACCCTTCTTTGACCTGTTATGGTATTGTTTTTCACTCGGCCGCCATTACTGTCAAGTAAATAAGAGCTATCAAAACGTTGACATTACCATAACGACGATAGTGTTTTTACCGCCTATAATCTCGGCCCAGAGGGCTTATTGTCTAATATACTCGCAAACACGATCGTTTTCATTTTGAAAATCGAAGGCTTGTCTGCATACAAAGACATAAAGAACAGAGGGCTTATTGTCTAACGCACTCGCAATCACGATAGTTTTCATTTTGAAAATCGAAGGCTTGTCTGCATACAAAATGAAAACAATTGCTCCACTTTGAAGCTGTTGCGATTGCGAGTGCGTTAGACAATAAGCCCTCTGATCTAGTCAGTAACCATAGAGACGCACTGACCGACAAGAAAATACAACTTGTGCTACCCGTACGTACAGTGCGCTTGCTTGTTTACGTAGAGTAGATAAACACAAATCGAATATAATGGCCAGTTTACACGACGTTAGTTTGCACACGAGTTGTTCTGTAACTCCCGTGTCAGAACTAGGTTAATTTGAATTTATTACGTGGGTTTTAAGAGTATATTATTATGAAAAGTAAACAGAAATATTAGTTTTCTTTAAGAAATAGCTTTATGAAATTGGGGTAAAGCATACAATACTCTTTTTGGGAAAAAAATGGAGTTCCAATTTTTTGGTTAACCCGTAAATAAATATCTGAAGGAATATTTTTTTTGGTGCCGGCACACAACCCAGTGGATCACATGATGGAAAACAATAATCCTGGAAGACTTACATACAAACATAAGCACAGGCAAAGTAATACAAAGCAGCTCATCTCCGATTTCAAAAAATATCCTTCATTAATTACGACGAGGTTTTTGTTCTGCCAACATAAATAATTAATTTCAATTTTAAAACTTCTAACGAAAAGATCTTGTATGGGCTTCTGGAAACTTTATCTATTTCAAAATTAAGCACTTGAGCTTTAGCCATTTCGGAGAAAAAGGAGCTAAGTAGGTAAATATACAACTTCATTTTCAACTGCTATCAAATAAGCATGTTTTTATTTTGCTTTTTCAGTTAGCTTACTTAACCATCAATATGTCAACTGAGAAAGATATAGAAATACGAACTTATCCGACAAAACGCGATGTCACTCGATTATTCTCACATTCTGTATTTCGGACGCGGATCCCGCCATATTGATTTTACGACACGTGCGTTTTACTGCGAGAGCGTATATTAAAACGCATTTTTACAGGTCAATATGCTTCTAGCAATACATTGACAAGTCGGTATGTAAGTTGTGGCATGGGATACTATCGCAACGGAGCAATGTACTTGAACAAAAATGGGTGAATACTTATACATTAAAAAAAAACAGCGTCTAATACAAACTTGACTACTAAATAAATAAATATCGGGGGACAATATCAATATCTACCCAGTCCTAAATTAAGCTCTAGGCTTGTAGGTACAGTCACGAGATTTCATTTGGTACCCACCTTAGGTCCAAAGTGTGACATTCTACAACAATATGGTTGAGTTTCCTAAAAGTTACAAATGACTTGACATCTCTAATGACGTGACGACTTCAAGCATATTTTTCTTGAAATGGGTCCCAAATTAACGCTCGTGACCGTACTATGCATAGGTAGGTAGGTACTAAACAACGATAAACATACATAATGTTAACAAATACAGGGGCCCTAACATGGCTGCGTTTATCGCGTAACAAAGTTTAGATAAGGCATCCGTCACCTTATGACACGTAAATAAGTACCTACGACAGTGACGGATGCTTAATCCACATTTGACACGCGATATAGACGCAATTAAACTAGGCCCACTGGCTTATTTTTATTTAAAAAAAGTGCAAGACTCTGGAATAAATCATCGCGTTCATCACAGAAATATTTACCCTTACCGGAAATCAAACCACCAAAGCTAACCACGTAGTCAAAAACTTAAGCCATTGAAAAGAATTAGAGTATTCGCAGACAAACAGACAGACGGTCCATTTAATCTGAATCACTAGATATAGTGAAGTGAATAGTGTACGCAGACAACGTCGCAGGCAGAAGTTGTAACTCAATAAATATCTGATTTTAGCAGCCTCTCTAATATCCACATCCAATTATAATAAGTAATTGGTAATTGTATCCCTAGAGATATTATTACACAGTGATTATAGTAATTAATTTATATTAATGTGTAATGGTAATGAACAGTCAGTCAAATATGCGGTTTTACAATTTTGACACATCTTCCTATCAAAAATAAACGATGATGATGATGATGATGATGATGATGATGATGATGATGATGATGATGATGATAATGATTATGATGATAATCTTTTGTAATAGGCAAAAATGCAACAGGGGCCCTAGACAAGATGCATTACGCTAACTAGCGTTTCTATTCGTTTCGTTTTTAAAGCAATCGCGTCACTTGTAGACGACGTCATACGAAAAGTCACGTGATCTACCAGTGACGCGATTGGTTTAAAAACGAAACGAATAGAAACGCTAATGCATCTTGTCCAGGAATGCATCATTCAAAGGCAGAATGTTGTTTTCGCAGAAAATTGTTTCGCATAATAGTTGGCTAGATTTTCAAGGAATATGAAAAAAAAACCTCGATGGCTATTCGCTTCGCTCCCACCATAGCCTTCTAGCCCAGAGAGGTCTTACTCGCTCTCTTCGCTCGCTCGCCACCGGCGGATTATGTTCATTATGCCAAATTCAAAGTACCTATGCCGTATGATTATTAAAGTAAATAAAAGTTTGCCAAATTAAAATCAGCGAAACTAATGATTATTATGCAAACTGATCGTTATGCCAAGTAAATGTATCTGCCAAATTATCATTCGACCAAAGATGTTTCTGCGAAACATCTTATGCGAACTGCGTTTCGGACAATCAATATTATGCGAGACAAAAGGGTACCCGGGATCGCCATTTTATCTAGCGTTTTTATTGTTTAAACCATAATTATGATAATAGAACTGTTATCTGACTCCAGCATATTTCCATGAAAGCATAGATTTGGGCGCAAATGGCCCCGATTGGGACAAGTTATGAAGGTGCGACAGTCGTTCGAACTTTTCAGAGCTGGGAATATTTTACGACTTTTGAAAGGTTAAAATAGTGGGGTTCTTGATGGAGACCACTGAGGATGAACGGTAATAGAGGGGTTACAATGATGTGCTAAATGTTGCAAATTGATAAGGACATTATGGCTTTATCTATCTATATATATAAAAGGCTAAACTGACTGACTGATGTATCAACGCACAGCCAAAACTACTGTACCTAGAAACTTGAAATTTGGTACAGGGGTTCCTTTCATGATGTAAGTGAGCATTAAGAAAGGATTTTCCGAAAATCGACCCCCAACGGGAAAAAATGGGGGGGAGTAGCGGGAAACTAATTCTACGCGTACGAAGTCGCGGGCGTCCTCTAGTACTCGTATATTTGGCTTTCATTTAACATACTTCGTTTGTATGCCAAATTATGTACGAGGATTTCACTTTTTTTGAACCCAGGCTGCTTGTAACTCATGGTAGGGTACAGGTGTTACAGGTGTTAATGGGCAGCGGTGATCACTTCACATCAAGTGACCCAATAAATCGTTTGCCCCCACATCCAGCATTAAAAAAAACTTGTGTATGAAAAAACGTCACTAAAGAGTCACTTATGGTCAATAACTGACTCTGATGCCTTTACTTATAAACGTGGAATATCCTTGGAGTAGCTATGCCATGTTTTGTCATTTCCTGTCATTGTGACATTTGAATTCGACGGATAAAGACAAAGCATGGCTTAGCTACTCCATGGTTATTCCACGTTTATAAGTAAGGTCAGCAATCCAGCAAGATAATAAGAAGTAGATAGTCGATAACAATATCTTAATAATTTATTTAACTTTGGGATCTCGTTTTCATAGTGTGCAAGTGGCCTTAGGGATAACAATGCCTAATGATATAAGAGGATAACTTCATTAGTGCAAATGACAGTTAGTTTCAAGGACAATCAACGTGAAATATCAAAAGTAATAATTATAACGACGTACTTGTTACACAAATTAAGCGCCATTCGAGTACGAGTTATCTCATTAAATTTAATCACTGTGCCATTTGAATAGAAGTGTCCGTAGCAATTAGAAACATTCCTAATTAATACTAGCTGTGCTACGTAGTTCGTTATTTTCGTTAGTAGGTAATTTAATAGGATTGTGAGGTGATGCTTAAATCGCGTAATTGACAAAATAATCTACATATCCATATATTTTCGTCCACGTAGATGAAGCAATTGTATAAACTGTTAAATAATGTGTGATTACTGTATATGTGTGTATGAGTACTGTGGAACCACTTGCGCTCAGGTTCACTTTGTCCATATTCCCATTTCGTCCACATTCTTATCTCGGCCACATTCCCAACTCGTCCACATACCAATCCCAAATTGTCCACTTCCTGTCTCGTCCACATTCCCAACTCGTCCTCATTCCCAACTCGTCCGAATTCCCAACTCGTCCGAATTCCCAACTCGTCCGAATTCCCAATTAGTCCACATTACCAACTCGTCCGCATTCCTAACTAGTCTGCAACCTAACGTAGGACTGTATGTTAAGTTTAGTTTAGTTTATTTATTCATCAATGTAATATTACAATATTAATTGCATTGCATGTCAAAAAAATACGGAATTACATTATCGATTTTACATTGTCATATGACTGTTCTATATAAATTCAATCACTCGGTTCTTCACTAGTTATTGGGAATGTGAACGAAATGGGAATGTGGACGAGATAAGAATGTGGACGAGATTGGAATGTGGACGATATGGTAATGTGGGCGAGATGGGAATGTGAACGCAATGGGAATGAGAACGAAATGGGAATGTAGACGAGATGGGAATGTGGAAGAGATGGGAATACGGACAAAGTAAACCAGAGCGACCACTTGCTACATCAATAAACTCAGGTTCCTTGTTATATTCTTAGTTATACTTACAAGTGATGCGTTACGCACGCTTGCCTAGGGGCGACTCTCAGAATATTTTACAAACCAAATGGTCGCCGTTCTATTAAGTCATTTTTTAATTTTTTTTTAACTGCATCTTAATCGGTCTATCCATTTTGGAGCTACGATGCCTCAGACAGACGAACATTTTTCATTTTTCGCATTTCCTTTTGACGAATACTTTTTAGAATCTTATAAACGCTTAATATTTTTAGGTTAGAATTGAATAACATGCAACAAAACGAAAACTGCCGGGGCAAAAAATACGTTACGGCTAAAATATTTTTTTACGAATCGTTTAGAGAACCATTACGGCTCGGACATAACCATTGTATGACGTTAGGTCACGAATAATAGGCATTCCAGATTCCAGGCAATTCAGACGGAAAGTTTGTCCCGAAACCCTGACATTATTCTTGTATTTGTGATAAATGCTTTTACAGAGTTTGTGAATTACGATTTAATGATTATGTCTGTGGTAAACCGGTACTTTCATCGATTAGACAATTAGAGTCACCCTGTATAAGTGTTTTTTGTAAAACGATTTCTTTTTGTCTAATAAAGAGTTTACTTACCGTACAACGGGGTAAATAGGAACTAAGGGGTAAATAGGGGTAATACTAATTATAAGACTGAAATAACGTAAATAGAACGTAACGTTATTTTCATTTAATACTTGTTCTTATTTGTAACAAGTTATGCTTCATTTTAGGTTGTGTTCCTATTTACCCCTTAGTTCCTATTTACCCCGTTTTACGGTACTTACTGCAGCACTCAGAGACGTCAATTAAATTAAATGTTTGATTTAAGTTGCTGCTGTTTCTTTTATTGCTATATCAATAGAATAAGACAACACGTCACTAAACAAGCATTAAATTTAATTGACGTCTCTGAGTGCGACAGTTAGTCAAGAGATGTACCCACTAGCCAATAAGCTTATTATGTATTTATTCAAAAACATGATAAATAAATGAAGTAAAAAACAATACCTGAAAATAAAAACTAAAACTAAGCTTAAATAAAACTAAATGAAAGATATAGAAATAAACTAAAACATAAACCCCCTTAAACGTTGAGTATCCGTGGTGCAGTTAAACCATGCTTTGTCCTTATCTGTCATTGTGACATTTGATTTTATACAGATAAGGACAAAGCATGGTTTAGCTGCACCACGGATACTCAACGTGTATTAGTAAGGGGGTTAATCTAAGAAAGCCCCCCGCAGCATTGTACCAAAGATGCCGGCAGCATTTCCTCGTTGAATGGCTAAACGAATTCGTTCAGCGTGGAAACTGTAAGTTCTTTGGTCTCCAGTGACGTAAATAAGTGGTCTTTGACAATTCCTTTAAAAGGCTTAGAGCGCTAGGACCCTACGATATCATGTCAAAAGCAATTATGTTTTTACCGACAAGGATAGAGGCCCTGACTAATTGAATACTGACCTCCTTAGGAAAAAGGGCGCATGTCTCTTAGAACCGCGAATTTATTTAGAGGAGGGGTTAAATTTGCATTCACTACGAAGTTATGAATGCGTCCTTTTAATTATAAGAGCAAAATAAAACTTACGAACAATAATTTTTTGCTTCATTTATTGTAAAAAAAATATCTTAAATTAGTAAAATATGTATCTTCATTCACATCTGCATCTAAATTTAAACCTTTCCCCCTATTTCCTCTTCCGAGTGTTCCAAGTTTGACTGTATTAGAAAAAATCCTGTTCTAAATTTTCTCAAACGCGGTACAACAGTTCTCTGAGTAAATCGTATTAAATTGCTAAACACGGGTTTTCCTTTACAGGTAACATTATAGTTAGTCTTAACTGTAACAAAGCTTAAAAGCGTGCCATTTAAAGCTTTAAGCCCAAAGCTTTCAAGTGTAACTATTGCCTCGAGAAAGCGCGAGGGTTCATCATTGTAGGAAAAGCTCTTTGCGAAAGTTTCATTCCGTTTGCTAAGAATTGGCTTAAGTAGCTTATATTAACTGTATTTAGTTCTTTATTAAAAAGTGAGCTTTCGCTAGCGACTTTTTCCGAGTAGAATTGCTTTATTGTTGTTTCTCAGCTTTCTCTGTGAATTTTTAGGGTCGGTACCATTATGGTCTTATCGTATCTTTTTCTTCTCCGCAATGATGGTCTTGTCCGAAGCGTAAGTAGATTCACTCTATATTACTGACGTGTAAAAGAGCCCGTATGTGGCCAATTTAGGATCCCTTTGACTGCCATACATTTATTGTTTCGATTATAGAAAGTCAGACTTTTGTACCCACATTATTTATTATGTTCATGACTATCGGAAGTCATAAAAACTTTAGGTTATAATTCTTTATAATTCGAACGTTAATTTAATTATCCATCATGTAAAAGATTATAATAATCAAAAGTCATAACCAAAAACCCTATAATATTCGAAGACATGTTTAAAACGAGTCAGATTTTTTTAAGACTTATAATATCTCTTTCTTATTCATAAAGTGTTTTGTATTGTATTGTATTATCAATTATTTTAATTCAGACCGTTTTTCTACCAAATTAACAGCTTTTTATATGTTTCGAAAGTAGACCATAATTTAAAGAAAAATAAATTATTATTGATTGACAAATACATTGCAACTCAATTTGTTTATGTTTGGTTTTTTTTATTTCTTGCACTAACTGTTACATAGAAAAATGTAGCGTTTAAGCTCGATAGCAGCTCGAGTAGAAAGATTATTTATTTTCTCAGTAAAAAATTAACAAAAAAAAATATTTTTGAGGCAAACCTCCATTAGCATGATTTTTGTCAGAACATCTCTTAAGTTGATGTTGTCATTTACGCCCTACATTAATCAGTCTTTGACCTTTGTTAAAAGTAAGTTTTCTAACTAAATTACATATTATTCACCAAAAAAATAAGTAGCAAGAGTGAAAATTATTTATTAATGATTTTTAAAGTTTAATTTAAAATGGTCATATTCCTACATAAGCTGTTAGCTAAGTCTCATCAGCTGTTTACGAAACAAATACCATTCACAAATGATAAACGGATCATCGTGTCACTGCGCCGGTGGTGACGGGCTTTGAATTAATTAGTCTACCACGTTTAGAGCCCGACCGGTTGTCTTCCATACAAATTGGACTCCATATCGATTACTCGGTACTGAATATGGTGATACAATAGCCTTTACAAGCTGAGTACTATTGTTACAAAGATCTATTGGTGAGGAGGGTCATGGAACTAAATTGTTGAGCTGGAACATATCAGGGGACTATATCACACAAGTTGACATAACAAGCCCCAAACTAAGTTCTTGGCTTGTAGGTACAGTCGGCGTTATAAATAGTTGCACTCTTTTACACCTTGTCACTTTAACGCTTTTGATAGACTTTAGTACCAATTTCACCAAACGATGTTGACCACTTAACAGACTATTAGAGCGTTAACAGCTGTCAAAATGTATGAACTAACAGTTGATTTAACTTTTGGAAAGCGTTGGTAGCATTTAGACGTATAGGTACCTAAAGTGCCCGTGTACTTGCCGTGTACTTACTGAATAAAAAAAATCTTCTTTTTTATATTCATTCATCCTAATTTTTTTAATATTGTACGTAGGACTTTGTGTTTTGTACACAAGTGTGTATGTGTATACGTACATCCATACGAACAAAAACACATCGATGCTTAATATTTACATGGATTAATGCATCTCTCCGCCAAATATACCAAATACTTCGCAAATATCTAAGATATCGTTTGTTTACCACGTCTTTTGTGGAAGGCACAATAGGACTAAGTATTCGAAGATCCTATTACTGATACCTAATAATATCGTCATTGTTTTGAACCTCGTATCTCACATTTCGTGACGTGCGATTTCAAACTTAAACGTGAACAGAATTAACTTCAAACTCATACATCTCGAAATATCAGATACGAGTTTTTTCTAAAGTAGTAACGATATGTATTTTCTTAGTAATACTTGAACATGGCATAAATAACTGGGGCTCTATTTTAGTCGGCAAAACCATATTGCCTTTGACAATGTTATCGTAATGTTTTTAACTCGGCCATCATTACCTGTCAAGTAAGTAAAGAGCTATTACATATAATGTTGAAAATATGAAAACGTGTCAAATGCAATATGTTTTTACCGAGTACAATAGAGGCCCTTTAAACAATATCAGAAAGATAAAGAACTGTTTAATGAAAAAAAAACCCCTATATTATAATGGCAAGGGGCTCCCTTCTTTTATACCTAGCTGATATTATCTTAAACGTCAAGCTTTTAAGAACCGTCGTAATTAAACTATTTTTTTTTATATATATTTTTTTATCTTTTTAAAAACAAAGTATGGGTGATTCCTCGGGCGTTTCAACCGTCGTCAATCCCTAGTCATAAATATTGAAATAATGACCTACAGCAGGCAGCCAAGCAGCAGGTTTTCATATTAAGATGTACTGTAACCGTATTTCTTGCCACAATTGATCAAATTTTAACCATATTATGGCAGATATCTTTAATATACTAATACTAGGGACTGACAGCGGTTGAAACGCCCGTGGAATCACCCGTATGCAATTTAGAAAGACGATAAAAAATTACTCCATGAATAAAGGGTTAAACGGCAATAAAACTGCCACAACCAATCGTTTATGGCAGGTATTTAAACATTATATTACCCAATGCGAAAAACAAAAAACATGATCTACTCGTGAAATTCTTTCATCGTGCAGCACGATTTGAAAATAAACTTTAATCATGCGCTTTCACAATTTCTTTTATAGCCTCACGATTGTTTTAAAACATTTTCTTATACCGTTGTACTTCATTTTCTATCATTGCATTTCCAACCATGCATCCACCCGTGTTACTACTTTTGTTGATGTGTTCAACAGCATCTGCTACTATCATATGCATGAGTGCATCGTGCAAAGGGAAACTTGACGCGACAAAGATTTTCGAAGATGTGAGTCAACAAATCATAATCGCTGACCAAAACGAAGAACAATTTTGTGCAAACAATAAAAACTACGAAGCGAAGGAATTTTACGAACAAAATCTTTACAGACTCGAAATACAACTTCCTGGATTTCTGGTTGAGGAAATATCTGTATATATTAAGTACGGGATTCTGTACATAGACGCTCAATGTCCCGGTAAATACTTTACAAAGGTAAAGAGTATGCCAGATGTGTGGGATCCAGCCAGAGCTTTCTGGATTTACGATAACGGTGTATTTTTTTTCGAGATACCTTTTGTTGAACCACTGTATACCAATAGAGTTATAAACAGCTGCATAAGTAACGCCAACAGGAGTTATATAAAGGTCCCTTATGGTGTTGTAGCAGTTGTAGCGTAACATCGAAGCGTCCAGAAATGTACACTTCCTGAAATAAAATATATAAAAAAAATATTTTATACATTTTTTCCCGTTTACCCATAAATTTTATAGTATTTTCTCGAAAGTGCTATGTAATCTTGCCATAGCATCGAACATCCGTATTCACAAACGTCACTATAAGGTCTCACAGTGCTCATGAACGCACGGGGTGGTTCAAATCGTCTCATAAACAAAAACTCAAAAAGGACCAATCACAAAGCTGTATTGAACGCAGTGCGTTTACTCAGTGAAGGATCCCTTAAGTATTGTTTGTGAATACTCGTGTATAATTAGGAGCCAGTAGGTTGAAGTTCCTCGACAACTACGAAAGTGTCCAGTAAAGTGGAGGGATTTAGAATTTGGAATCAGTAAGTGTTGAGTAAGTAGGTAAATATTGAATTTCCATAGAATACCATATTATTTGAATTTGGCACTGTCTGCGTACAGACCTGTGACATCCTTTAAAAAAGCTTAATACCTCGCACAGACAACGCAGATATGGTATGATTTTATCTGCTCTTTGAGCGAGATAGTTTAACTCCCCTCCACTGTTATACGCAGAGAAAAAAATCTTACCGTATATGCGCAGTCTGTGAGAGGCATAATTGGTAAGCACGAGGTCACACGAATAAAAAAAAAGAATATTATGAACACAATTTTTACTTCATTTGCATTTTTGCAAAAAGAACCTTTATTTAAAAAATATTTTTATTAGCTTTATAATTAAAATACTTATGTTTATATAAAATTTAAATTTATATGAGAACATCCAGCTCTACAGAGGTTGCACAGTTGGCAGTTTGACACAACAACGCGGTCCTTTTAATAAAAAAGAAATTGTGTCAAAGTCAGTGTTCCCAGAGTATACCCATGCTACAAACGAGCGGGAAAACAATAAATGTATCGTTTGGTGTTTTTTGAATAAATTTACAAAAAAGTACAAAAAGTTGATTAATTTAATAATGATTTTTTTATTAAGTACACTTTTTTTATAAAACCTACTGCTAGTTTGATTTTTTGGTAAAAACGCTATACATGTTTCGAACATTATGAGCAGGGATCGGAAATTCGGATCGATATTTACCTTAAGTTGGCAAAATCCCGGAAAAAGATAGGCGAACATGGCGTCGGCTTCTTAAAAAAACAATTTTAATAATATAAGTTCCGGGATTCCGGGATTCTTCAAAACGTTAATAATAATTGTTTTACATAAAGGATAAAACTTTCCGTTTTGCTCCTATAAATTCGCTAGGCAAATGAGTTATAGGTAAATTTGGTAAATCTATACGTGGAAAATAACTTCAAATAGTTAATATAAATACCTACTTAATTGTTAACTTATGCTGGTGTAATTTCTTTATTTAGAAATCCCGGGTGTTTTATTTATGAGTAATATGATAGAGTCCACCTCCATACAACTGAACAATAACGCCGCCGCGAAAGTTTAGGTAAATATCGATCCGAATTTCCGATCCCTGATTATGAGCCATCCTGGGGCACGTTTTTAAAAATAAATAATTAAATTAAAATAAAATAAATATTCCAGTTTGTTGTATGGGCTCCCATACAACAAACTTGATTTTTTATTACGGAACTCTTCGTGCGCGGGTCCGACTCGCCCTTGGCCGGTTTTTTGAGTTAGGTTTTGTGTTTGTAGTAACGGCTTCGGGACCCTACTCTGAGCATGGTCCGAGACCGACATGCTCTTCCCCTTTTTAAATACTGTAACCTCTCTCAAGAATCTATGTAAGCACCGAAGTAGACCCTAATAAATAAATAAATAAATCAATAGCTGTGACAAGGCACAAAAAATTACGTGTAATTCCAAGTTCGAGTTACCTGTAAAACTTTACCATTATTGTCAGTCAGGGTTAAAACGGCTTACGACTGGCATTTTGCAGTGCAAACGTTTGACTCTGCATTTCACCCCCATTATTGGGTATGGCGTGTTTACAAAGTTACCAGCAAATCGCATTCGGCCGTGTTTCATCGAGTATTGTCGAGCGTTCCATTGAGCCGGCTTTCCGCTCGGAAAATGTCTATCGGGATATTTGTTTACTGAATATGTTTGCAGCGTTGCAGAGTAGTTTGTATTTTACAAGGGACCTACCCTATTGCTTCAGTTTAAATAAGTATTTCTGTTACCGTAAAACGGGGTAAATAGGAACTAAGGGGTAAATAAGAACACAGCCTAAAATGAAGCATAACTTGTTACAAATAAGAACAAGTATTAAATGAAAATAACGTTACGTTCTATTTACGTTATTTCAGTCTTATAATTGGTAACATATGCTTCATTTTAGGTTGTGGCCCTATTTACCCCTTAGTTCCTATTTACCCCGTTTTACGGTACTCAAGTAGGTACATGAACCATTATTTATTGTACATAAGGACCTGTCGGAAGAAATTTCGAATAAGCCGCTTCATAATTCTTAGGTCCTAGTGAAAAATAAGCATACACCGGATTGACGGGGGCAAAAATGTACCAGTGCTAGTGATTCATTAAATATCGACTAAGTTTATCGACAACTTTTTTGGTGACATACCTATGGATCTTACATTTGTTGCATAAGTAAGTCGTACCTTTTTCTTCTATATCTGAATGATCAGCTTTCCATGAATATAAACGATCTTTATTCTTTCGAGGCATTTTTAACCGACTTAAAAACCAAAAAAGTTCTCAATTCGGCGGAATGCTAAAGAATATTGTTGTACTCAATGAATTTCTTATTCAATGTAATTTCAATGGTTGTCGAAAGTGACTCGAGTACAGAGTTATTACTTATGATAACGATGATTAAAATTTGCTTTTTATCGATGTCGGTAAACTAAGTCGACATTTAATGAATCACTAGGACTGGTACATTTTTGCCCCCGTCGATCCGGTGCTTGAAAATAAGTCTTCTGAAGATCAAGTGAAAAAGGGTTTAAGTGTAGTATACTCCGTTCGTGTATATACCCTTTTTTATTACGAGTTAAGTCCACTTGTACCCTTTTTAACTAGGACCCCAGAATTCGTAACTGTATTGCCAGCTTCTTAATAGCTTTCGGCTGACTATCGCTATCACGCTTGCACTCGCAACTGACAGTATTTTTGTCACTCGTGTGTCATATAAAATCAAAGATTGCCGCTCGCTATTAAGAAAATGGTAGCACTGTACAGTCAACAGCATAAATAAGTGATCATTTATGTACCGAATGGATTATACACTTACTTGTACTTACTTGTACTTACCTTGTAATATTATGTGTATTTTGACATCATGGTCTTTTTTTCATCCAAAGATGGGTTCCTGCTGATATTAAACATTCTTACTTAATTCTAAATTATATTTTCAGTAAAAAGGCCGCATGAGGGCTCTTTTACACGTCTGTAATGCCTTCTTTGCCCAGTATTCCTTGATATGACAATACCGTCAATAAAGGCATGACCAATTTGAACTTTACTACCATGCAGACGTACTTTTGGACAAATTCTTCCCTGATCTAGTCTCACGTTGTCTTAACAAGGTAGTCTCACGTCGTCTTAACAAGGTAGTCTCACGTTGTCTTAACAAGGTAGTCTCACGTTGTCTTAACAAGGTAGTCTCACGTTGTCTTAACAAGGTAGTCTCACGTTGTTTTAACGAGGTAGTCTCACGTTGTTTTAACAAGGTAGTCTCATATTGTCTTAACAAGGTAGTCTCACGTTGTCTATAAAAGGTAGTCTCACGTTGTCTTTACAGAGGTAACTCCTCAATTTTTGATAATATCATAAAAAGTAAGAGCTTCTGACTTGTTGTTTTCTCGATCATGAATTTTCGTGATATCCTCATAAAAATTGTAATATTCGTTTTGCCATAACTTTTCATAATTACATAATAATGGAAGGTTATAAAAAATAGGTTACTTGCTTTTACTACTTTGAACATACTTCATTATTGTTCAGGTACTTATCGAGCGGGCATCATGTTACGAGTAATTTTTTTACTAGTATCCATCAATATCGTGGAGCCATCTTCTATAAAATGTAAGATATTTAAATTAATAAACATCACTGCAAAACTTGGCAACACTACGAGTAATATGATTAGTTTAAAATAGACCTAAGTACGAGTATGTTTTGCGTCCAATATGCTTTGTTCCATGATAACTATCATAAATATCGTCATCATCATCAATTTCTACCATTAGTCCTCTGATATAAACATTTATGTTTTTGATTATTTGTCTCTATCTTAGCCTAATAATTGTGCAAAATGTGGTTACATAATTATCAACAAGTTTTTAGAGTTTTAGGTAATTCTGTAGCTCTGCCTACCCCACTCTGGGATTACAGGCGTGAAAGTATGTATGTTATTTGTCTCTTTATTCGCTTAAATATTTTGTAATAGCAATCTCGAAAGCGGTTACATAAGCTTCCTTGAATTGGGAAATAGGAGCGATTCGGGTAGCTGTCTACAAGAAAAGTCGTTTCTATCTCAAATACCGCGGGTTCTAACTATAATTTTGGTAAATTAAATCTCAGGCCATTTATGACAATCCTAGTTCAAAATAATGTCGAACGTTTTAAAATAAAAAATAATGTCGAACGATATCTGAAATATGGATAAGACTACAATTGATTTAAAAAAAGAGAATAACACTGCAAAAAAAGTTATAGAATCTTATTGTTGAAGTAAATAAACAATTTTTTTTCTGTATTAGGTATTTTCAGTACATTCCTTTTATAGTTCACTATCTACTTGCTTACTTAGGGAAAATGACCTCTCCACATCTCCAGACGTAAGAGGGGCGTATTCGTAGATTGATAATATACAAAATATGTACTGATTTATAACAAAAACTGCATATATTTTCACACATAAATAGTACTCGAAATTTATTAAAGGTCTTATCCATCTTGTGCTTTCGTCACCATATTGCATCCGTCGTCCGCCCATTATTCATAGGGTACACATTTACTTACGATCTTTATTTTCTAATAATAAAACAAAGGATTTAATATTTCTATAAACCATAGACCATCCTACTACCATTAAAAAATATTATTTTTCTTTCAAATTATACACTACGACTTGTCCTTAGCGCGCTGCGGATACTATTTATACCTAACACCAAAAGTTTATGTTTTTTGTTTCGCCGTCGAGATCAATAGAACGACATTTAATTTATTTATTAGCCTTTAGATTTTTTAAATGCTTCTAATTTAACCCGGTTAATAGGAATAATGTCAAAAAATACCATGATTCAAAAGATATTTATAATAATATTTTTTATTTTTCAGTATGCCCTGACATATTTCAATGCAAGAGCACGGAGAAAAGTAGCTCAATAAAGTTTTGGGAGGAATTAGTTAGCTACACCATAGCTGCCGATGACATGGTCGCAGGCTTCTGCCAATCAAATCAGATAGGCACCATCAGAGAACTGTACTCAACATACTCTTTCACCCTTACGCTGTACTTGCCCCAATGCAACATAGAAGAATTACAAATTCAAACAAGGCATAGAGTTTTGTACGTAAAATCCGGCAACAAAGAATACATCAGAATTTTTGCAAATTACTTTCAAAATTCGGCAATTTCGTGGGACTACTACGTCGACAACTTGGTCATTACTTTGCCTTTTTTACAATCACTTCCAGCTAAGATTGATGGGAATTGCGATGAAGCAATTGATACTAGTGTAAGGAACGTGCCTAGAGTAAAAGGCGGAGGAGGCGATAGTGGTGGTACAAGATTCGGATATATACCTGGAATTGTTGGTGATGGATCTGATTTGGAAGGTGGTGAACCCTATAAAGCTATTGCTACAGGTGTTTCTGGTGCAAGTGTCAGCGATGTTGAGGGCGGTGGTGCAGCAGCCGGTGCCAATGCGTTTGCAGATACTTCTTCTAGGACAGCTGTGAAAACTGCTTCTTTTGCTACTAGTAATCTTGGCCCCAACTCGACGTCCAAACCCTATTATTATTTTTCTTTTAAATTGTACACTACGACTTATCCTTAGCGCGCTGCGGATACTATTTATACCTAACACCAAAAGTTTATGTTATTTGATTCGCCGTCGAGATCAATAGAACGACATTTAATTTATTTATTAGCCTTTAGATTTTTTAAATGCTTCTAATTTAACCCGGTTAATAGGAATAATGTCAAAAAATACCATGATTCAAAAGATATTTATAATAATATTTTTTATTTTTCAGCATGCCCTGACAAATTTCCATGCAAGAGCACGGAGAAAAGTAGCTCAATAAAGTTTTGGGAGGAATTAGTTAGCTACACCATAGCTGCCGATGACATGGTCGCAGGCTTCTGCCAATCAAATGAGATAGGCACCATCAGAGAACTGTACTCAACATACTCTTTCACCCTTACGCTGTACTTGCCCCAATGCAACATAGAAGAATTACAAATTCAAACAAGGCATAGAGTTTTATACGTAAAATCCGGCAACAAAGAATACATCAGAATTTTTGCAAATTACTTTCAAAATTCGGCAATTTCGTGGGACTACTACGTCGACAATTTGGTCATTACTTTGCCTTTTTTACAATCACTTCCAGCTAAGATTGATGGGAATTGCGATGAAGCAATTGATACTAGTGTAAGGAACGTGCCTAGAGTAAAAGGCGGAGGAGGCGATAGTGGTGGTACAAGATTCGGATATATACCTGGAATTGTTGGTGATGGATCTGATTTGGAAGGTGGTGAACCCTATAAAGCTATTGCTACAGGTGTTTCTGGTGCAAGTGTCAGCGATGTTGAGGGCGGTGGTGCAGCAGCCGGTGCCAATGCGTTTGCAGATACTTCTTCTAGGACAGCTGTGAAAACTGCTTCTTTTGCTACTAGTAATCTTGGCCCCAACTCGACGTCCAAACCCTATTATTATTTTTCTTTTAAATTGTACACTACGACTTATCCTTAGCGCGCTGCGGATACTATTTATACCTAACACCAAAAGTTTATGTTATTTGATTCGCCGTCGAGATCAATAGAACGACATTTAATTTATTTATTAGCCTTTAGATTTTTTAAATGCTTCTAATTTAACCCGGTTAATAGGAATAATGTCAAAAAATACCATGATTCAAAAGATATTTATAATAATATTTTTTATTTTTCAGCATGCCCTGACAAATTTCCATGCAAGAGCACGGAGAAAAGTAGCTCAATAAAGTTTTGGGAGGAATTAGTTAGCTACACCATAGCTGCCGATGACATGGTCGCAGGCTTCTGCCAATCAAATGAGATAGGCACCATCAGAGAACTGTACTCAACATACTCTTTCACCCTTACGCTGTACTTGCCCCAATGCAACATAGAAGAATTACAAATTCAAACAAGGCATAGAGTTTTATACGTAAAATCCGGCAACAAAGAATACATCAGAATTTTTGCAAATTACTTTCAAAATTCGGCAATTTCGTGGGACTACTACGTCGACAATTTGGTCATTACTTTGCCTTTTTTACAATCACTTCCAGCTAAGATTGATGGGAATTGCAATGAAGCAATTGATACTAGTGTAAGGAACGTGCCTAGAGTAAAAAGCGGAGGAGGCGATAGTGGTGGTACAAGATTCGGATATATACCTGGAATTGTTGGTGATGGATCTGATTTGGAAGGTGGTGAACCCTATAAAGCTATTGCTACAGGTGTTTCTGGTGCAAGTGTCAGCGATGGTGAGGGCGGTGGTGCAGCAGCCGGTGCCAATGCGTTTGCAGATGCTCCTTCTAGGGCAGCTGTGAAAACTGCTTCTTTTGCTACTAGTAATCTTGGCCCCAACTCGACGTCCAGAGTTCAAAGTATAGGCACTAGTCGTGCTACAGGCGACGATAAGAGTTCATCAGCTTATTCTTCTAGTATTACTAATGCTTTTAGCAAAAATGATAAAGGTGACATCTCATCCGCTCAGGCTAGCGCTATTGCTACTGCATTAAACGTGGGTGGTGCTAAAGGCATAGGGCTTGCTACTGGGGTGGCACAATCTAGTGCATAATCGAAGCAAGCTAATAAGACCTCAGCTTCTACTGCCGCCACAGCCTCTACTGCTCTCAGTGTTTTCGGAAAAAAAGTAGAGGTTCCACTGCCACAGAAAGGGCTTAAATTAGGTTTTGAGTAAATTTTGTTTTACGGAAATAAAACATTTGAATTTAATCTGTTTTTAATTATAAATTTCACTCACGTTTGTATTCGGATAATGTATGTTCGCGATAATTTCTATGACTTTTGAGGTACGTATATAAATTAGCCGTGTAAAGGTGCTTTTCCACCGGCGACGCGAGGAAAGACGAGGTGGGACGAGAATTGAAATCGCGTCGTCCCATTTCCACCAAAAATTGCAGGCGCGAGCCCGCGCGCTAAAGGCCGCCTTAAACGGAACGATCCGTCGTTACGACTGATCTGAAACAGTATCGTGACGATTCGTATTTCTATTGAAATTTTGATGCGATATTGCCACACACGTACAATCCATCGCTCGATTTCAGTCTGAACAGATGTTAATGGTAAATAAACAGAGTGGATGCAGGTGTGTACAATGTTATATTCTGCAAAAGCAATTCACAAGTGACAGCATAAAAACACAATGATAAAACCAAACAATACCGTTGCTAGGTCCTTATTCAAAACATGTAAAAGGATTATGCCAGTATTAACTAACTAATACATTCAGCCTCCAACACGCCCCCTTAATCTATTACATGTACGTAACGTTAGCTAAACTAACTTCACAATCAATAGGGACCTAAATGCTTTAGTGCTCAATACAAGAGCTGTACAAAAATCAAACTAACCCAGTTTTTAACCATGCACAACAGAAATATTAACAAAGACAACAAATTATTATATTACAAGAAACACATTGAATACATATAGTATCCAAAAAGTTCATTTAAATTTAAACATTCGTATCCAATAACTTCATTTAAATTTAAACATTCATTTATTCGTATCACTCGCCCCCTTAATAGAATAATTTGTTAAGGCCAAGTCCATTAAAAATTCTCTAAGTCTCGGGCCATGAACACGCTTCGTTAATATATCCGCTATCATTTTGTCAGTTGACATGTACCTTATTTCAACTTTATTATTCAATACACATTCACGAATAAAGTGATATTTAATACTAATATGTTTCGTTCTATTGTGCATCATTTTATTAGACGCTATTTTGTGAGCCGACTGGTTATCATTATAAATAACTACCGCTCTGTTATCCATAGTTATTAAGTCATTTAATAAACTACGTAAATAAAGTGCTTCTTTAGCAGCTTGACTTAAGCCTACATACTCAGCTTCGGTCGTGGACAAAGATACAGTAGCCTGTTTTTTACTTTCCCAGGATACGATATTCTTTCCTAATTTAAAAATCAATCCGGTAAAAGATTTCCTGTCAAGTGCTCCACCCCAGTCTGCATCAACATAGCCACGCAAATCTAAATTTCCTGACTTGCGAAATGTAAGACAAAGATTAGAAGTGCCCTTCAAATATCTTAAGACATGTTTTGCTTGTTTAAAATGAACTTCATCATAACATGAATTAAACTGTGAAAGTATACTAACTGCGTGTGCTATGTCCGGTCGCGTATTGCAAGCTAAATAATTCAAGCAACCTATCAGACTTTGATACGGGAGATTGCAGTGTGAATCTTGTGGTTTTTCTAGTTTGATTCCCACTTCAATAGGAGTACTGGCTGGCTTGGCATCAGCCATATTAAAATCATTTAACGATTTAAGAATGAACTGTTCCTGATCTAGGTATATTGTTCCCGCATCTCGCCTCAATCGCATCCCTAAAACATGCCTGGCTGCACCTAAATCTTTCAATTTAAATCTTTTCAATAAACCTGCCTTCAACTTTTGTTTTTCTTGCTCACAGTTACTAAATACAAAAATGTCATCGACATAAATTAGAACTATCAGCTTCTTGTTATCATCCAACTGCCTTTGATATAAACACGGCTCTATTTTTGATTGTAAAAATCCCAAACTTAACATCTCTTTATCTAATTCGTTGAACCAAGCATTTGATGCTTGTTTCAACCCGTATAAAGATCGTTGAAGTTTACATACTTTGGTTTCATGACCTTTCACTACTGCACCTTTCGGTTGAAGCATATAAATGTCTTCTTTAATACGACCATATAAAAACGCTGTAGTGACATCCCACTGGTCAATAGACCAATCGCACTCAACCGCTAATGAAAACAATAAACGCAGCACTGAACTTCTAACTACAGGAGAATATGTCTCTGAATAGTCTATTCCACATACCTGCGTAAAGCCTTTTGCCACTAATCTAGCTTTATACTTTGATACCTTTCCGTCGCTGTCTTTTTTAATTTTAAAGACCCATTTACATTGGATGGCCTTTTTGTCTGCTGGGAGATCCACCAATGTCCAAGTTTGGTTCTCCTTTAGTGAATGCAGCTCATCATTCATCGCCTGTCGCCAAAGCTCGCTGTCAGGTCTTGATAAAGCCTCCTCCACAGTCACTGGTTCCCCATCAATATTTTCAACAGCATACATGACGTTGCAACCATAGTGTTCAACTGGTTTACGCTCTCTCAAAGGATATCTCCTCTCCTCACGAACAATTTCTTCTTGTTCAGCTTCAGGCACTAATTCATTCGGTACTAACCTCACATGCTCTTCTGTTTCACACTCAGCATCGTGAAATGAACTATCGCATTGCTCTGATCGGACCTCATTAATACGTATTTCGTTTGGTAAACTTGAAGCTTCATTTAGGTTCAAAGTTACGACTGAATTATCACCTTCATTGTTTTTGAAGAAAACATTTTCTAAAAACTTGACATCTCGTGCTGTACTCACTTTCCCTGTCTCTGGATTTATTAAACGATACCCTTTTTGGTTATCCGGATATCCGATAAAAATCAAAGCTTCAGTTTTCATGTCAAATTTACATCTTTTTTGTTTTGGTGTCAATTTATAAGCTAAACAGCCAAAGATCTTAAGATGACTTACATCTACATCTTTTCCTGTCCAAAGTTTCTCCGGAACAGCATCGCTTAAAGCCTTTGTAGGGCATCTGTTCTTTAAGTACACCACAGTATTCACAGCTTCTGCCCAGTACTTTTTTTCTAGATTCGCCTCCGAAAGCAAAGCTCTAGCTTTCTCGACAATGGTCCGGTTCGCCCTTTCCGCTACCCCATTTTGCTCGGGTGTGTAGGGCACAGTTGTTTGGTGCTTTATACCTGCGGACTTTAAAAATTGTTTAAATCGAGCATTACAATATTCTGTTCCATTGTCAGACCTCAGGCATTTTATTGACTTACTCGTCTCAAGCTCAACCTCCTTCTTGTATTCAATAAATTTATCAAAAGTTTCAAATTTATTTCTCAAAAAGTAAACATGAGTTTTTCTTGTATAATCGTCAATAAATAATAAAAAATACCTCGAACCGCCAAACGACTGTTCCTCCATTGGGCCGCAGAGATCCGTGTGAACAATCTCTAAAAGTTCTTTTGCTCTAGTTCCTTTATTACGGAAGGGAGTCTTACACGTCTTGCCGTTTATACATGACACACAAGGGTTATACACATTTTTCGATGTATATTTTAATCCGCTGACCATTACTTTTAATTTATCCATATAGTTTTTGCTCAAATGACCTAATCTTTTATGCCAAATATCTGAAATGTCCTCATTTGAATTTGACATTGTCAAATTTACGACATTATTTTCTTTTACTTTACTTTTAATTCGTAGGGCTTAAATTAGGTTTTGAGTAAATTTTGTTTTACGGAAATAAAACATTTGAATTTAATCTGTTTTTAATTATAAATTTCACTCACGTTTGTATTCGGATAATGTATGTTCGCGATAATTTCTATGACTTTTGAGGTACGTATATAAATTAGCCGTGTAAAGGTGCTTTTCCACCGGCGACGCGAGGAAAGACGAGGTGGGACGAGAATTGAAATCGCGTCGTCCCATTTCCACCAAAAATTGCAGGCGCGAGCCCGCGCGCTAAAGGCCGCCTTAAACGGAACGATCCGTCGTTACGACTGATCTGAAACAGTATCGTGACGATTCGTATTTCTATTGAAATTTTGATGCGATATTGCCACACACGTACAATCCATCGCTCGATTTCAGTCTGAACCGACGGATCGTAATGACGGATCGTACCGTATATGGGGCCCGTAAGTGCAATTGACATTTATTGGTATCTGTAGGCACAAGGACAGGTTAGTTTCAAGGACAATTAACGTGAAATATCAAAAGTAATACTTAATTATAACGACGTAGGTACTTGTTACACAAATTAAGCGCCATTCGAGTACGAGTTATCTCATTAAATTTAATCACTGTGCCATTTGAATAAAAGCGTCAGTAGCAATAAGAAACATTCCTAATTAATACTAGCTGTGCTGCGTAGTTCGTTATTTTCGTTAGTAATTTAATAGGATTGTGTGGAGATGCTTAAATCGCGTAGTTGTCAAAAAAATCTACATATCCATATATCTTCGTAGAAGATGCCTATCGCTATCCTATAAACTGTTAATTTATGTGTGAATAAAACTACAAACAATCCTTCTCCGGTCTATAAACAATCTCTGCGTTGGGAATTTCGATTATACGTGGTGGTTGGCGAAAGTTACCCCTCGTACTATAATAAACTGAGCGGACGACAGTGACAGCGCCGCGGGATGAAGTGAGACGATATACTCTGGAAAGGACATGGGGGCCTAATCAAGATGCATTAGGCTTGGTTTACACGGGTTTAGTAGCTAATGCTTAGTACTTGTCACATACACTAATTAAATACCCAATGTGTAAACATGTTGATTAGTGCTTAGTATTAGTGTTTGTGTACAGTGCAAGTGAATAGAACTCGATCCTACTTACTTAGCGACAAGTCAATACCCGTGTATAAACAGCTACAACAAGTGCTTAGTGACAAGTTATTGTACAAATGCCTGAGGCCCGTTTCACGAAGCTACAAGTTACAAATTAGAAGCGGAAGTCACTTTCTAAGTCGTACTGCTAGAAAGAGGGTTCCGCTTGTAATTTGTAGCTTCGTGAAACGGGCCACTGGTCACTAAATAGCTTTCTACTAATTCCAATGTGTAAACGGTTACTTATTAGGTTAGGACTAAGCGATTAGTACTAATGACAAACACTAAGCCCGTGTAAACCAACCATAAAGCTAAGTTAGCGATTTTGGACAATCGACAAAATGTATAGGATTGACGTTGTGATGACCGATCGACCGACCGCTTATTTAATCTCCATACTAATATTTCGATTCAATAGAAAATAGAAACGTTAGCATCTGAGGACATCTAGAACATCTGTGGTGACTGCTTGAAAAAAACGCTGTACTTGTTAATTTGCGTACAGGAGAACATTTTATAGAAATACTGCCGACCTTACTTATAGAGTTGATAACTCTTAAAAAACCTTGAAATCAGATTTTTTATTACATAAAGTAAACGACAGTTTCCCCCTCCCGTCCCTTCCGTTAAAGGTATAAGTTCGCCTTTGTACATAATTTATATTTAGATAAGTGTTTTTTGTGAAACGATTTCTTTTTGGGCCATAACGAGTTTATTTACTTACAATTCATATATGGCTTATTTCAATAATGGCCATTTTAATTGTAAAAACAAATATGTTGACTTGTGTAATTATAGTAAAAATAACGAAACAAGGTTATTAAATCAATTTATGGTTAAGTTTTCCGTTAACCTTTACCAAAAGAATAATTCGAGAACTGTCAGTTTACTTTATCTAATAAAAAATATGACTTTACCTAGGAACAACCACAGTTAAACGAGCGTTCACTTTTTTTTTAACTGCGCCTGAATCGGTCTATCCATTTTGGAGCTACGATGCCTCAGACAGACGAACATTTTTCATTTTTCACATTTCCCTTTGACGAATACTTTTAAGAATCTTATAAACGCTTAATATTTTTAGGTTAGAATTGAATAACATGCAACAAAACGTAAACTGCCAAGGCAAAAAATACGTTACGGCTAAAATATTTTTTTACGAATCTTTTAGAGAACCATTAGGGCTCGGACATCACCATTGTATGACGTTAGGTCACGAATAATAGGCATTCCAGATTCCAGGCAATTCAGACGGAAAGTTTGTCCCGAAACCCTGACATTATTCTTGTATTTGTGATAAATGCCTTTACAGAGTTTGTGAAATGCGATTTAATGATTATGTCTGTGGTAAAACGGTACTTTCATCGATTAGACAATTAGAGTCACCCTGTATAAGTGTTTTTTGTAAAACGATTTCTTTTTGTCTTATAGTTTACTTACCGTACAACGGGGTAAATAGGAACTAAGGGGTAAATAGGGGTAATACTAATTATAAGACTGAAATAACGTAAATAGAACGTAACGTTATTTTCATTTAATACTTGTTCTTATTTGTAACAAGTTATGCTTCATTTTAGGTTGTGTTCCTATTTACCCCTTGTTCCTATTTACCCCGTTTTACGGTACTTAGTCAAGAAATGTACCTACTAGCCAATAAGCTTATTATGTATTTATTCAAAAACATGATAAATAAATGAAGTACAAAACAATACCTGAAAATTAAAACTAAAACTAAGCTTAAACAAAACTAAATGAAAGATATAGAAATAAACTAAAACATTAACCCCCTTAAACGTATGCACAATAAGGCATGCTTTTGGATTTATTTCCTATTTTAGAAATATCGAAATAAGCGATCGCGGCAAAATAATACTTTCGAACAATATTTTTTTTCTTCATATATTGTAAAATATTTTTCTTAAATTAGTAAAATATGTATCTTCATTCACATCTGCATCTAAATTTAAACCTCTCCCACTTATTTATGTTACTATAGGCTGATTTTTCAATCTCGATAACACTATCTGTCCGGTAAATTGTCGCTCTGTCCTTAAATTTCCTATGACAAAGAAAAGGACAGAAATACAATTTACCTGAAAGATAGTGTTATATGGAGATTGAAAAGACAGGCCTATGACAAATCACTTAAATGTACAACAACTTCCGAGAGTTCCAAGTTTGACAGTATTACATAAAATCCTGATCTAAATTTTCTGAAACGCGGTATAACAGTTCTACGAGTAAATCGTATTAAATTGCTAAACACGGGTTTTCCTTCACAGGTAACATTATAGTTAGTCTTAACTGTAACAAAGCTTAAAAGCGTGCCATTTAAAGCTTTAAGCCCAAAGCTTTCAAGTTTAACTATTGCCTCGAGAAAGCGCGAGGGTTCATCATTGTAGGAAAAAGCTCTTTGCGAAAGTTTCATTCCGTTTGCTAAGAAAAGTAGCTTATATTAACTGTATTTAGTTTTTTATTAAAAAATGAGCTTTCGCTAGCGACTTTTTCCGAGTGGAATTGCTTTATTGTTGTTTCTCAGCTTTCTCTGTGAATTTTTAGGGTCGGTAGGCATGTTTAAAATGAGTCAGTTTTTTTTTAGGACATACTTCTTATAATATCTCTTCTTCTTATCTTTCATTAAGTGTTTTGTATTGTATTGTATTATCAATTATTTTAATTCATACCGTTTTTCTACCAAATGTTAATTACGGCTTTTTATTATGTTTTGAAAGTATTGAAGACCATAATTTAGAGAAAAATAAATAATTATTGATTGACAAATACATTGCCACTCAATTTGTTTATGTTTGGTTTTTTATTTCTAGCACTAACTGTGACGTAGAAAATCCATGTGGCGTTTAAGCTCGGTAGCCGTTAGAAGAAGGATTATTTTATTTTCTCATTAAAAAATTAACAAAAAAAATGTTTTTGAGACAAACCTCCATTACCATGATTTTTGGCAGAACATTTCTTAGGTTCATGTTGTCATTTACGTCCTACATTAATCAGTTATTACATTTGACATTTGTTAAAAGTAAGTTTTCTAACTAAATTACATATTATTCACCAAAAAAAACGTAACAACAATGAAAATTACTTATTAATGATTTTTAAAGTTTAATTTAAAATGGTCAAATTCCTACATAAGCTGTTAGCTAAGTCTCATCAGCTGTTTACGAAACAAATACCATTCACAAATGATAAACGGATCATCGTGTCACTGCGCCGGTGGTGACGGGCTTTGAATTAATTAGTCTACCACGTTTAGAGCCCGACCGGTTGTCTTCCATACAAATTGGACTCCATATCGATAACTCGGTACTGAATATGGTGATACAATAGCCTTTACAAGCTGAGTACTATTGTTACGAAGATCTATTGGTGACGAGGGTCATGGAACTAAATTGTTGAGCTGGAACATATCAGGGGACTATATCACACAAGTTGACATAACAAGACCCAAACTAAGTTCTTGGCTTGTAGGTACAGTCGGCGTTATAAATAGTTGCACTCTTTTACACCTTGTCACTTTAACGCTTTTGATAGACTTTAGTACCAATTTCACCAAACGATGTTGACCACTTAACAGACGATTAGAGCGTTAACAGCTGTCAAAATGTATGAACTAACAGTTGATTTAACTTTTGGAAAGCGTTAGTAGCATTTTGACGTATACCTAAAGTGCCCGTGTACTTGCCGTGTACTTACTGAATAAAAAAGGTTCTTCTTCTTTTTTATCTTTATTCATCCTAATTTTGTTAATATTGTACGTAGGATTTTGTGTTTTGTACACAAGTGTGTATGTATATACATACATCCATACGAACAAAAAAACATCGATGCTTAATATTTACATAGACTAATTCATCTCTCCGCCAAATATACCAAATACTTCGCAAATATCTAAGATATCGTTTGTTTACCACGTCTTTTGTGGAAGGCACAATAGGACTAAGTATTCGAAGATCCTATTACTCATACCTAATAATATCGTCATTGTTTTGAACCTCGTATCTCACATTTCGTGACGTGCGATTTCAAACTTAAACGTGAACAGAATTAACTTCAAACTCATAGATCTCGAAATATCAGATACGAGTTTTTTCTAAAGTGGTAACGATATGTATTTTCTTAGTAATACTTGAACATGGCAGAAATAACTGGGGCTCTATTTTAGTCGGCAAAATCATATTGCCTTTGACAATGTTATCGTAATGTTTTTAAATCGGCCTTCATTACATGTCAAGTAAATTAGAGCTATTACATATAATGTTGAAGATACGAAAACGTGTCAAATGCAATATGGTTTTACCGAGTACAATAGAGGCCCTTTAAACAATATCAGAAAGATAAAGAACTGTTAAATGAAAAAATAACCCTATGTTATGGCGAGGGGTCTCCCTTCTTTTATACCTAGCTGATATTATCTTAAACTTCAAGCGTTTAAGAACCGTCGTGATTAAACTAGTTTTTTTTTATCTTTTTAAAAACAAATTATGCAATTTAGAAAGACGATAAAAAATTACTCCATGAATAAAGGGTTAAACAGCAATAAAACTGCCACAACCAATCGTTTATGGCAGGTATTTAAACATTTTATTACCTAATGCGAAAAACAAAAACATGATCAACTCGTGAAATTCTTTCATCGTGCAGCACGATTTGAAAATAAACTTTAATCATGCGCTTTCACAATTTCTTTTATAGCCTCACGATTGTTTTAAAACATTTTCTTATACCGTTGTACTTCATTTTCTATCATTGCATTTCCAACCATGCATCCACCCGTGTTACTACTTTTGTTGATGTGTTCAACAGCATCTGCTACTATCATATGCATGAGTGCATCGTGCAAAGGGAAACTTGACGCGACAAAGATTTTCGAAGATGTGAGTCAACAAATCATAATCGCTGACCAAAACGAAGAACAATTTTGTGCAAACAATAAAAACTACGAAGCGAAGGAATTTTACGAACAAAATCTATACAGACTCGAAATACAACTTCCTGGATTTCTGGTTGAGGAAATATCTGTATATATTAAGTACGGGATTGTGTACATAGAGGCTCAATGTCCCGGTAAATACTTTACAAAGATAAAGAGTATGCCAGATGTGTGGGATCCAGCCAGAGCTTTCTGGATTTACGATAACGGTGTATTTTTTTTCGAGATACCTTTTGTTGAACCTCTGTATACCAATAGAGTTATAAACAGCTGCATAAGTAATGCCAACAGGAATTATATAAAGGTCCCTTATGGTGTTGTAGCAGTTGTAGCGTAACATCGAAGTGTCCAGAAATGTACACTTCCTGAAATAAAATATATAAAAAAAAAGTTTTATTTAATTTTTCCCGTTTACCCATAAATTTTATAGTATTTTGCCATAGCATCGAACATCCGTATTCACAAACGTCACTATAAGGTCTCACAGTGCTCATGAACGCACGGGGTGGTTCAAATCGTCTCATAAACAAAAACTCAAAAAGGACCAATCACAAAGCTGTATTGAACGAAGTGCGTTTACTCAGTGAAGGATCCCTTAAGTATTGTTTGTGAATACGCGTGTGTAATTAGGAGCCAGTAGGTTGAAGTTCCTCGACAACTACGAAAGTGTCCAGTAAAGTGGAGGGATTTAGAATTTGGAATAAGTGTTGAATAAGTAGGTAAATATTGAATTTCCATAGAATACCATATTATTTGAATTTGGCACTGTCTGCGTACAGACCTGTGACAGCCTTTAAAAAAGCTTAATACCTCGCACAGACAACGCAGATACGGTATGATTTTATCTGCTCTTTGAGCGAGATAGTTTAACTCCCCTCCACTGTTATACGCAGAGAAAAAAATCTTACCGTATATGCGCAGTCTGTGAGAGGCATAATTGGTAAGCACGAGGTCACACGAATAAAAAAAAAGAATATTATGAACACAATTTTTACTTCATTTGCATTTTTGCAAAAAGAACCTTTATTTAAAAAATATTTTTATTAGCTTTATAATTAAAATACTTATGTTTATATAAATTTTAAATTTATATGAGAACATCCAGCTCTACAGAGGTTGCACGGTTGGCAGTTTGACACAACAACGCGGTCCTTTTAATAAAAAAGAAATTGTGTCAAAGTCAGTGTTCCCAGAGTATACCCATGCTACAAACGAGCGGGAAAACAATAAATGTATCGTTTGGTGTTTTTTGAATAAATTTACAAAAAAGTACAAAAAGTTGATTAATTTAATAATGATTTTTTTATTAAGTACACTTTTTTTATAAAACCTACTGCTAGTTTGATTTTTTGGTAAAAACGCTATACATGTTTCGAACATTATGAGCAGGGATCGGAAATTCGGATCGATATTTACCTAAAGTTGGCAAAATCCCGGAAAAAGATAGGCGAACATGGCGTCGGCTTCTTAAAAAAACAATTTTAATAATATAAGTTCCGGGATTCCGGGATTCTTCAAAACGTTAATAATAATTGTTTTACATAAAGGATAAAACTTTCCGTTTTGCTCCTATAAATTCGCTAGGCAAATGAGTTATAGGTAAATTTGGTAAATCTATACGTGGAAAATAACTTCAAATAGTTAATATAAATACCTACTTAATTGTTAACTTATGCTGGTGTAATTTATTTATTTAGAAATCCCGGGTGTTTTATTAATGAGTAATATGATAGAGTCCACCTGCATACAACTGAACAATAACGCCGCCGCGAAAGTTTAGGTAAATATCGATCCGAATTTCCGATCCCTGATTATGAGCCATCCTGGGGCACGTTTTTAAAAATAAATAATTAAATTAAAATAAAATAAATATTCCAGTTTGTTGTATGGGCTCCCATACAACAAACTTGATTTTTTATTACGGAACTCTTCGTGCGCGGGTCCGACTCGCCCTTGGCCGGTTTTTTGAGTTAGGTTTTGTGTTTGTAGTAACGGCTTCGGGACCCTACTCTGAGCATGGTCCGAGACCGACATGCTCTTCCCCTTTTTAAATACTGTAACCTCTCTCAAGAATCTATGTAAGCACCGAAGTAGACCCTAATAAATAAATAAATAAATCAATAGCTGTGACAAGGCACAAAAAATTACGTGTAATTCCAAGTTCGAGTTACCTGTAAAACTTTACCATTATTGTCAGTCAGGTAAAAAACGGCTTACGACTGGCATTTTGCAGTGCAAACGTTTGACTCTGCATTTCACCCCCATTATTGGGTATGGCGTGTTTACAAAGTTACCAGCAAATCGCATTCGGCCGTGTTTCATCGAGTATTGTCGAGCGTTCCATTGAGCCGGCTTTCCGCTCGGAAAATGTCTATCGGGATATTTGTTTACTGAATATGTTTGCAGCGTTGCAGAGTAGTTTATATTTTACAAGGGACCTGCCCTTTTGCTTCAGTTTAAATAAGTATTTCTGTTAACGTAAAACGGGGTAAATGGGAACTAAGGGGTAAATAAGAACACAACCTAAAATGAAGCATAACTTGTTACAAATAAGAACAAGTATTAAATGAAAATAACGTTACGTTCTATTTACGTTATTTCAGTCTTATAATTAGTAACATATGCTTCATTTTAGGTTGTGGCCCTATTTACCCCTTAGTTCCTATTTACCCTGTTTTACGGTACTCAAGTAGGTATAGATGAATTACCGAGAGCGTGGAATTGCATATGTAGTGGTAACATGTCTTTACAGGCATTCTATATTTAAATTTCTTCTACTTCTTAACCATCAGCATAAAAAGAGTTTTGTTATATATTAAATAAGTAAGTACAAAAATAATGTCAGTGTCAAATTCTTAATACTTTGCAATGCACTAAAATATACGTCTTTTTTATTGTACATACATACATACCTTTACGCCTGTAATCCCAGAGTGGGGTAGGCAAAAAGTAACAGTAATTTTGGTCAGATTGAGAGTCATAGTAAACAAATAATTTTAAATGTCCGAAATATTTTGAACTCGAAGTAATGAAAAAAATAAATTCACCTTACACCGCTGCCCAATTCGTTAAAAAAGCTACAGGTAAGACTAATAAGTATGAGTGACAAATTCAAAGCAACGAAAAAATTCCCCTCTCCGAGTAAGAAAAAGTTACGTACGGTCCGTCGGCAGTAGATGATTTTGATCAAGAAGTCATCAGGAGAACTATATATATATAATTTTCATCTGTCCCATAAGAAATTTCAAATAAGAAAATTTAAATAAATGATAGCGACTAAAAGCAAAAAAAGGACATACTTATTCCACTTGTTTAGGGTAATCTCATTAAATTAAGAAAAAAACTTAAATGGTTTTCCTTTCCATGCGAACGGTACAACCACTACATATGCAATTCCACGCTCTCGGTAATTCATCTATACATGAACCATTATTTATTGTACATAAGGACCTGTCGGAAGAAATTTCGAATAAAGCCGCTTCATAATTCTGAGGTCCTAGTGAAAAATAAGTCTTCTGGAGATCAAGTGAAAAAGGGTTTAAGTCTAGTATACTCCATTCATCAATATACCCTTTTTTATTACGAGTTAAGTCGACTTGTACCCTTTTTAACTAGGACCCCAGAATTCGTTACTGTATTCCCAGCTTCTTAATAGCTTTCGGCTGACTATCGCTATCACGCTTGCACTCACAACTGACAGTATTTTTGTCACTCGTGTGTCATATAGAATCAAAGATTGCCGCCAACTGAAGTCGGCGACCACAATATTTTCAACAAAAAGCTGACTTCAGTTGGACTAACCTAATAGGATAGGGTACCTACTACTAAGTACCTAGTAGTAGAAGTTATTTTTTGCATTTTTGAAGGCGGTTTTTTGTTTTTTAAAACATTTATTTTATTTTACAATTTTTAGTGATCATAATAAGCTTATGTAGTCCCACTTCTTAGTTGATATATGAAACTTTAAGACATTTCAAGCTCGCCGCAAGCAACGCCGCGGGAAAATCATAGTCATTTTAAAACAATTAAATGTGCTTTGTTGTAGTCGCTCAACTATCTTAATCGAGATATCTTATCGCCACCCTTGAAATCGGTACCGTTGAGGAGTTCCGGTGGCCATCTGTGGTCTTCATCATCAGTTCCGCTTCACCAAGTGACACTTTCTGAATGCAAATGCTACACTTGTTACTAAAAATATTAAAATCGCTATATGTTTGCATACAATATTTGAGGAGTTCCCTCAATTCCTCACTGATCCCTTCATCAGATTCAGATTTGCTGACAATGGGACCACCTCGGAAGTATACACTATCAAACCAAAAAAGAATTTTTAAAATCGGTCCACAATTGACGGAGTAATCGGAGAACATACATAAAAAAAAAAAACATACAGTGGAACGTGTACTGGTACACGTGTGTAGTGTCCTTTATTAAAATCCATTTTAAAAACTCAGGTTTATCTTCGCCATCAGACAGCTAGAAATTAGTCATTAGATTTTCTAAACAAACTGAAAACAGCGCTCTCTCTGGAAAACATTGACAACTATTTAAACGATTAGACATTAAAATTTGACAGATTAATTCTGAGCGACTAGCGGAGAAATGGGTTCACTTTGAATTACCTAGATGGCGCTGTGGTGCAAGGAAAGGAAATGGTTGAAATTAAATAAAAACAGATCATTCTAATTAGAATTTAGAAATAAATAAATTTGTTTCGTTATGTTAGTAAAATAAATTAAAGAGGGAAAGTTTGCACAAATTATTTTGTAATGAAGAATTGGCTGGAAGTTGAATTAAAAAAAAGAAATGACGGTTATAATGCTAAGGAGAGTAGGAGACAAGTTCAAAGTATAATGAACTAGACGATTAGACATTTAAAATTGACAGGTTAATTCTGAGCGACTAGCGGAGAAATGGGTTCACTTTGAATTACCTAGATGGCGCTGTGGTGCAAGCAAAGGAAATGGTTGAAATTAAATAAAAACAGATCATTCTAATTAGAATTTAGAAATAAATAAATTTGTTTCGTTATGTTAGTAAAATAAATTAAAGAGGGAAAGTTTGCACAAATTATTTTGTAATAAAGAATTGGCTGGAAGTTGAATTAAAAAAGAAATGACGGTTATAATGCTAAGGAGAGTAGGAGACAAGTTCAAAGTATAATGAACTAAACTATTAGACATTTAAAATTGACAGGTTAATTCTGGGCGACTAGCAGAGAAATGGGTTCACTTTGAATTAGGTACCTAGATAAGGATCGAATAGGCTGGAAGTTGAAAAAAAAAAAAAAGAATTATGACCGCTATGTTGCTAAAATGAGTAGGGGTCAAATTCAAAGGATAATGAACTTTGTTTGTTACATGTTATGTTAGAATAATCATTGTCATTAGAAGAGTAAATGCATTATTGCGGGAAAACTTCTGCGCATCCCAGCTTCTTAATACGCAGGGACGCTAGAGAGACGCTAATATGAGGAGAGATGAGTTCAAACGAAAGTGAGCTTTATTTGTTACTTGAAATGATGAAATAGACACTAAAGTTGAATAATTGAAATTTCTTTTGCGGGAAAAGTTTACGCATCCAAGCGGTTATATACGCAGGTTTCATACAGCGGGGCCGAAAATTAGGGGTTTCTACGCATGCTCAGGGTTTTCTATATAAAGTCTGGCGGGGGTCTGAGCGGGGCTTTTTTATTCCGGTCGTCGAAGGGGTGAGTTGATATTTTGCTGAGAGGTGTCACGTAATCACGTATCGTCCATTTTTGCCTTGTTGGTTTTTATTTATTTATGTTGTGCTCGTATATTATAGGTGATATTATTTTGGGTGTCGCTTCACGTTGCGTTCGAGTAACGCTACAAGTTAACGATTATCGCTACACAGGAATGTTGTAGTTGACTTTCTTTTGCTAGGATTGTGAGAATGTTTTAATAACTGGTGTTTGTGTGTTCCGGGATTGTTTTAACATGTTTATTAACCTTCTTTTGTTTTCCAGAACTCTGTAACGACGCCACAAATGGTAGTTGGTTACGCAGAGCTCCAGGCAGTTGTAGTTTACGAAAATGAATACCTACACTCACATTTTGGTTGTGAGTTGAGACCTGAAGATTTCCACAATCAGGAAACGGACGGTTTTAACTCATTAACTGAGTGAGTTTGGAAGGTACGCGTACAAGGTTTCCTGATACCTTTATTCGGTATATCAGGCTCTGCTGAATGGTACTTTTTATGTCTCCTCTTCAGGGCCCGTAGAAGTGGATCCGAAATCAGTTTGCGATTGTTGTGTGGCCATCTAAAGTACCTTTGGCATTGATCCCCTTAATTTTATATATGTATATATAGACCACCGTAGGTATTTTCCCCACCTGGAAGCCAACTAAAGGCTAGAAATAGCCGGTTGAAGGGTCTTAGGACTACACACAGGAAGTTTTACTTCCGAAATCGAGGTTATGTTAGGTCTTAGTTGGTCTAGCAAAGGTTTTCTTACACCGGAATTCCTTTACACTACTCACACGTTTAACGTAACTGTAAAAGTCATTTTGGACTTTTAATTGCTCTAAAACAATAGATTAATAGGTGGTTAGGGGTTATAGGTAGTCAGTAGCTTTTCCTTTACACCGAGGGAAGCTTATAAACACGTAATGTGACTAGCTAGGTATATGTAGACAAAGTTTGTTCTACTACTGGCATAGTAAAACAAGCTCTGTCGACGTAAGAATTATAATTATTGAACCAAGAAGACTTAAATTAGCCTTCTAAAGCCAATAGGAAAATTGGGAACTAGTAATAATTAATTCATGTTAGAAAAGTAATCCTTTTAAATTAAATTCATATTAGGCAAATATTCAATCTAGGGTATCGAAACTTACTTATTGAATGTAATCTTGATAGTCTGTGGTTAGGTCTATCTATACTTGTCAAGAACGTCAAATTCTAAGACCGACAGACCGTCCGTCTAGTTAGAAAATAACTAAAGCGCTAGGCTGCGGAGTTTGTATGTTGTCCGATAAACCCGTGTTGGTATGATTAGGGAGTTCGTTTAACATGAAAGGTATTGTAGTGGTTATAATTAGCAGATAGGTAGAGATCTAAGTTTAAGAAGCATTCGCGTCTAACCTTAGTGATAAACCTAGGCGGCTAACTAGGGGGACGCCCGCAAACATGTTTTATTAGTTAGTGTGTATAAAGAGTTCACGTTAAAACTGTCCCAAACGAATAAAAGTAATTAGATAGCTATGTGTATTCACACCAGGTTGTTGTCATAGAAGTCATCTAAGCACGTAACGAAACTTATTAGTCTACAGTATTTTTATTAACTTTCTAGGATAGTAAGGGTAAATTAAAGAGTTCACGTTAAAACTGTCCCAAACGAATAAAAGTATTTAGTTAGCTATGTGTATTTACACAAGGTTGTTGTCATAGAGGTCATCTAAGCACGTAACGAAACTTATTAGTCTACGGTATTATTATTAACTTTCTAGGATAGTAAGGGTAAATTAAAGAGTTCACTTTAAAACTGTCTCAAACGAATAAAAGTAATTAGTTAACTATGTGTATTTACACCAGGTTGTTGTCATAGAAGCCATCTAAGCACAACGAGAGTCTATGATATTATTATTAACTTTCTAGGATAGTAAGGGTAAATAAGTACGGTTACATACCTGCTAAAAGAAAAGCTAGGCTTATCATATTTAGATATTATTCCGAAGAGGTTCTAGTTGTAAGAATTAAATCGTCATCATTATAAGCTATACATTATCTTTAAACATCAGGTAAAGCAAATAAATCTAGGTTAACGTAGTTCTTTTGTATAGGTAAAATTCAAAGTGATATTTACGAGTTGGTCTGTCCTTTCAATACACCTTTAACAGCTATAGATGTGCGGTACATACCTAGCTACGGCTTACTGTCTCTGTCCAAGGACAATCAGTGGTCACTGTACTTACACATATGCTTAGTTGTTGTCTGAAGGAACCCCAGTGTTGAGTATACACTATGTGGTTCAAGAACACACCACCTTTGTGAGAATATTAAGGTTATTAAAGAAGTTATTTAGTGATAAAACCAAAGGACTACTAATTTAGTTAAATTAAGTGTTGAAACAGGATATCTGAAAGCGCACTAAATCAATTTTAGGGTTACTTGCTAGGGCTAATTAATTTTAGAAATAATTCAGTGTTGGCAATTTCAATGAAGTAGATGGTATATGTAAAATTTACACAATAGTGTCTCAGACTAAGCTATGAATGGTGAGGTTACACTAATTCATTATTATATTAAATTTTAAACTAAACAGTTTATGTACTAGGGATATAGTACTGAAATTGAATTATAGTAATCTGAGTGATTCAATAATTCATACTACAATCCAGAGTATAAAGGTTGTAGAACCCGCCTAGTAGGGTTACATTTACATGATAATTACAGTAGGTATACTACTAAATAGTTTGGTAGTTATGACTACAAATTATAGAGAAAGACACACAAAGTTTGTCATAGGCATATTGAGTTTAATTCTATAAGTAAGAAGTAACAGGCTAAGAAATAAGAATAAAGCCTAAAACTAAGCATTGATATTATATTGTTCTAATATATTATTTTGTGTTCAAAAGTAAAATGAATAATTGAATTAAATAGTTTAATCCTTTGAGTTTGTCTCGGTCTCTCTTCTCAAAGGATCCTTTTGGAGAGACTAGTAGAATCAAGTTTACCTAATTGACTAGAATTAGTCTACTAAATTTAACACTAATAGAATAATGTGTTATACTAAATAATAAAAATATATTAGTGGGCGGGCTCTGATGTTATGGTTGAAGAGCAGCGGCACGGCGGGTGATGGGGCCGTTCCTTATCCACTAATATATTATTGCCATTTTATAAAAGTATATCTAGTAAGATATTTGAATTAAACCTAGAGTTTGTTCATAGTTATGTAGGTTATATCTGAAGCTCCAAGTAATATTCTAAGTTGCCTATAGATATTTTGTTTCAACAGTAGAATGATTATATTTTATGTTAGGATTTCTATATTCATGCTTGCCATAACTCTGTTCCTTGGTTAATAATAGAATGTTAGGTTAATTAATCCTTTCCAATAGACTATTACAATAATTTGAACCATGTTTCAATTAGGAATTTTATTAATATAATTCTTTATTGAATAGTTAATACTTTTAGTTTTGACTTAACAATATAAATATATTAGCCTGCAAATTTAATGGTATTCTTCAATAGTAAACAGTAGAAAGGAGTAATTAGGTACTTCAAAATAGACTAGTAATAATAAACTCTCGCTCATTAAAGTTCTTTGGTTTACTATTCGGTTCACAAGGTAGGGTTCTTAGACATTAGACGATGATAAGGCCAATATATAAACATATAATTTTAAAAACTGTAGTTTTGGGGGGGATCAGTACAGTTTGGGATGCCTAGACCAGGATGTGAAACCTAAATTATTTTTTATTACGTGATCTTAGATATAGTATAAATATTTATACTATGTCTTTCGTCACAATTTGATGTCCGTGTAAAAGGAGTGAGCTTGAGTTTATTATTTATACCTAACTTAGTTGAGGTCGTTTCATTAGATAAATAACTCAACAACACAAATTGTATATCATTAATTTTAATTATCTGTATTACAATAGGTTAGGTTAAGTCTAGTCGAAGTATTTAGCTATATCTATAGGTGAATTCTATGCAGGCTATCCGATCCATTTTATTCTGACATGCATGTCCACCATTTCACTAAAATACGTCCATGACGATTGCCCGCGACAGCGCAATGTTACTGAGTTTCACTAAGGCACTGTGTTTTCGCTACATCACATCTTGTAACGCACTTTTCACTTATAATCACTGATTGTTTTGGTTACTAGAACTTAACCGGGTTTTATCAGAGATACGTGGTGATGGACATTGGACGTGACTCGGTGTTATGTATAATTTTTACAAGTCTTAATTAAAATGATATAGTTTACGAATGGTCATTTAGAAGCGTTTGATAAAACCGTGTCACGTTGTCCTATCGTCTAACTTCACTGAACGTTAGGATTGGTCGAAATCGTTATCTTTATCATCTATTTGACCAATCCGTGGTCATCGCAGTGACAGTAGTTAGGGGCGTTTTTATAATGTGAAACGAAGCGGAGATAAAATGATATATACACGCTTTGTCTCATAAAAAAGGGGAAACACTAGTTCCATACGAGTATAATTGAGTATAATTTTTAGAATCAAAGCCCCTAAATTTTATATAATACGTTTTTAAGTAAAAGGCTAATTACTTGCCATATGACGGATTTAGGAGTAATTTAAAAGACAAAGTCGCGTGTGGCTCATACATAGATAATGTAATAAAAAAAATATTGCGTTACGTTTTACGGGAGATTTATTCGATGATTGGAAATTCGATAGTCATTTGAAATAATTTAACATCATTAAATTATTTAGACATACAAATACTATTAAAAAAATTATTTTATGACATGTTAAATACCCAAGTTGGTTATTTAATTACCGATTCTAAGTTAACTGTTAGAAATTGGAATTCTATAACATTCATTCCATAATTATAGAACTTTATGGATAGTGAGTATCGATTATACTTATAAAATTAATAAAAAAAAGAAACCGCATAGCTAGACCCGAAAGACGTCTATATATAGGTAGGTAGGTAGATATTTGGATGGGTTAGATGAGATAAATTAGGAGATATTTAGAATTTAACTTGTAATAAGTAAAAGCTGGTATATTATTTGAATTGAATTTACAAGACCAAGCTAGTTTTTGGGTAAGATTTATAAAATTGACTATACCCATTTTATAGATATGTTTGACAAAATTAAAACTGATTAAGAGATTTGCATATGGGGGGGTGATAATTGTTTGTTAGTAAGGAACTAAGATCATAACATAAACATCAGGCAATATTTAGTCATATTGTATAAGAAGTTAGGCATAAACATTTTTTTGATGTATTTTTAGTAATTAAAAATAATGTAAAGCTTACATTATCATGAATCATTCATAACCTTTAAGTCAGGAAGAAATTTAAAGTAAAACTAGATTTTATTTATAAAAACAGAGGTAAACAAAATTGCATCAATTTATCCCAGCTGATACATAAAAGAAACAAATCATGCTTGGTTTAAGGTAAAGTAGGTAAATCATAAGACATTATTATGTAATCCATGAACAGTACATAAAACAGGGTTAGTAGAAAGAAAAATAAGGTTTAGCACAACACAAATCACAATCGTTCACTTAGCAGGAAGCCGGACCGGGTAGCTTGCAATGGTTTCACACGTAGAATAGTTACTGCTAGATTGGTTAAAACTTGCAGGCGATTAAACATTATGTTAGTAGGGTAATGAACTCTATCATAACTGCAGAGGGTGTCATCTCTCAATATTGCTGAAATAAAAGCAGAATATTCCGTTAGTTACTGAAAACAACATTAAGTAAACTTCATATCTAACAACTATATTCATTACTAGAAAGACTAGGGTACCTTTATTAGTAAATTTAAGTTTAAAATTATGCTAAATAAAAGAGTTATGCGCATCGACATGAACACTAAGGTTAATATAAATAAGTTATAGGTATAACTCACTTATACATAGAATAGGATTGTATACTTACGTATTATCAGTAGTTTCTCCACTAGGTTGTAATATGGTCCAAGTTATTAACAGGCAGGAATACATTAGCCATTTTGATTTGCTAATCACACCGGGTGATAAATTAACTATATAATACTTCTTGTTCTTCTCTTTAATGGCAATCTCAGGGCCTGGTGCCAATGTCAGGAATGTTCGATATTGGTTAAGTACGTAAAACACGGGACTTCTGTTTTATATTCACAAACAAACGATAATAGTCATAGAGTTGGTAACGAACAAACAAAACAATAAGCTCAAACAAAACAAAGCTGTTTAGCTGTCATATTTTGCAGTAGCATCCACAGATAATGTAAGGCGCGTCTCTGTCCGTTCAGAAACCTAAACACGTTCAAGTCGAAAAAAAAACAGGTCTGGAAATGTTGAGTGAAAACATAATAATAATAATCTCACATTTATTTAGCTATAGTTGCTATGTATCACTACGTACGGTAACTTTATTTTTATTGGTTATGATGGATGCGGAGATATTTAAGGCAAGGATGGTCAACGAATAATAAAACATGTGTGGCCGTACCTTTATACAGATTACGATAAAATCCCTTTTTAAAGTTGTTGCCTGCGAGTTGGACCGTCAATGTGGCATGTCATCGTAATAGGTGTCAATGTCAAAATAGGGAGCTGTCAGAGTTTGTTGTGTTTATCTGTCATAATGTATTTAGTTATGAATATTTTATTCAAAGTTTAGTGAAAGAAACTTTTATATAGTGCAAAAATAATTACGCGAGCCGGGAATATAACTTGGTAATCATGGCGTATGTTTTTATAATAAGTTAGTGTCAAAAGTTATTAGCTTTGAAGGTTTGACTGTCAGTGGTTAGGTATAATAATAAAATGTAAGTTTATGGTTTTGTATTCGAATAAGTTAAATTAAATGGTATTTAGTACACATTAGGTTAAAGGATCAAAACTATCGAGTTATTATCAAAGTTTTCCATGCTAAATTCGCGGTGTAACTACATCTGATTTACGCGTAGTGTAAATGACTGAATTTTCTCTTGTTGAGAAATATATACCAGTCAATGTATATGTAAATATATATATAGTTCATACATAGTTAAGAACTTTTATCAAAGTTTTCTCTTGCTGGATCCGCAGAGAAATATACATCGGACGTTATGTATATACTTTGAGAATCTCATGCTAGATCCGCTGAGAGATATACAATCAGACTAGATGTATATATGAATAACTATAATAGTAATTTCACTTGTTAGATATGGTGAAAATATACGCCAAGTATAGTGTTTTTATACTTTTAAAATATTTAGGGAAACTCTGGAATTATGTACTGGACATAATATATGAAACTATTTGAGTATTAAATTCAAATTGGACATAGTGTGGTATTAGTAGATCTAGAGTTGAAGTAGTTGTATGAAGGTGGATTTTCTTATTTAATATAAGTAGGATAAATAAAATTTAAATTAAAAACAGAAAATCTAAATAACGGATAAAAATAAATAAAATGAAGTTTTAGAATAAGGCGATTAAGCATACTAGAATAAAAATAATAATAATAATAAAATAATTAGGTTGTTTGCTGGCGAGATTAACTTGAGGAATAGGGAGAGGTTATAGTTAAACAAAATTTAATTGCGAAAATGACTTGTATCATAATAAGGTGAAATTAATTAATGAATAATAAGGTTAAGGGAAGGGAGATTTCTTGCAAAGGAATCTGGTTAAGAATTTATAGTGGTAGTATGTTTGGATATTACAGGAATACAATTCCTTTAGAGTGTAGTGATAAGGTGAAATGAGGGTGTGATATTATGATCTAAGATGAATTCAGAGGATGAAGTATGGTTTGAGGTTAACTATAATGGGACCATTTTGGAGTAGACGTTCTTGAATTATAACCAGGCTGGATCTGTCGATATCTGAACCTCTGGGAGGGGAATTATACACAACTAATTGTCAAGAATTTATGTGTTAGGTTAAAATCGTATTTACGATTCGACCCATTGGAAGGGGTAGTTCTTGATAGTTAATACTATACAAGTGTAAGAAGGTTATAACAAAAAAAATACACACCTACTTTCAGTGATGAAAGGTTCAAAGTTAAATGTTAAATAATGATAATTAAAAAAAAAAAGGTATCTGGGTGTATTGACATGCTTAATAGTCACAATATTGAGTGTGCTAATATAGCTAAAGTTGAACTATTTAGTTGTTGAAAGTAACACATGCGCCAAGAAAGAGAAAACAGACGATTAATTTTGTGGGGGTGAGGAATGGTTTTTGGTTTTGACTTTTGAAGATATTAGTACTTGCTTAACATTATATTAGTTTGCAAGTAGATTTTCTCGGAGGAATCTCTTATTCCGGGCATTGTGGAAAAGAAATTTGAGTTCGGGCAATGTGAGCGTACAGATTTCGATTGATTCCCAGGAAAATTATTACTAGAATACACTTATCTCACAAGTAAGTGCTACTTTTGCGGACTAATAAAATTAGAGGAACATATCATCATAAATTAATACTAGGAATCATAGATCCAAGCTTCTACCTAAGGTGTCGTATGTTTGTCTTGTGATTGGTTAAATACACAACACATTAAAGCATAGTGGTCGGAACAGATATCAACGGATTTGGTTTCCCATATAAGGTTAGGGTAAGGAAATTGGTATTTGAGAATAATGAAAAAAAAAGGTAAATGATAAAAGTAAAGAACTTTGACTATAATTGACATTCTGAATCATGTACTTTAAGGTAAACACCATAGGGAAGGTATTATCGATTTGTATGAGAGGACTCAACTGTTTCTTTTACCAGAGCAATGTTGGATATGAACAATAGTCGGGCAATGTGACTAAGTTCTAATTGAAAAAGTGGAGTCTGAAGGTATTTTCTTTTACTCCTATAATCGGTGCAGTGATGGGGGTATAAGAACATCTGAGGGATCAATGTGATTATATCTCTAACTGCATTGGTGTAGTTTGAGTTTTGCAAATTATTAACACACATCAGGACGGATTATATAAAATAGAAAGGACGTGATTCATTGTGTAAAATTAGTTATGATAAATACATACCTATTTCTAATTGGTTAGTATATCAAAGAATTGAAAATTCAAAATTTTGATATGGGGATCTAGTTAAAGGAGGTCATCCTTTTGTTTTCCAATGTCTCTTACAGATAACATCAAAGATGTTGTCTTTCTTAGTCATTGTGGGGGTGAGCTGTACTGGTACACGTGTGTAGTGTCCTTTATTAAAATCCATTTTAAAAACTCAGGTTTATCTTCGCCATCAGACAGCTAGAAATTAGTCATTAGATTTTCTAAACAAACTGAAAACAGCGCTCTCTCTGGAAAACATTGACAACTATTTAAACGATTAGACATTAAAATTTGACAGATTAATTCTGAGCGACTAGCGGAGAAATGGGTTCACTTTGAATTACCTAGATGGCGCTGTGGTGCAAGGAAAGGAAATGGTTGAAATTAAATAAAAACAGATCATTCTAATTAGAATTTAGAAATAAATAAATTTGTTTCGTTATGTTAGTAAAATAAATTAAAGAGGGAAAGTTTGCACAAATTATTTTGTAATGAAGAATTGGCTGGAAGTTGAATTAAAAAAAAGAAATGACGGTTATAATGCTAAGGAGAGTAGGAGACAAGTTCAAAGTATAATGAACTAGACGATTAGACATTTAAAATTGACAGGTTAATTCTGAGCGACTAGCGGAGAAATGGGTTCACTTTGAATTACCTAGATGGCGCTGTGGTGCAAGCAAAGGAAATGGTTGAAATTAAATAAAAACAGATCATTCTAATTAGAATTTAGAAATAAATAAATTTGTTTCGTTATGTTAGTAAAATAAATTAAAGAGGGAAAGTTTGCACAAATTATTTTGTAATAAAGAATTGGCTGGAAGTTGAATTAAAAAAGAAATGACGGTTATAATGCTAAGGAGAGTAGGAGACAAGTTCAAAGTATAATGAACTAAACTATTAGACATTTAAAATTGACAGGTTAATTCTGGGCGACTAGCAGAGAAATGGGTTCACTTTGAATTAGGTACCTAGATAAGGATCGAATAGGCTGGAAGTTGAAAAAAAAAAAAAAGAATTATGACCGCTATGTTGCTAAAATGAGTAGGGGTCAAATTCAAAGGATAATGAACTTTGTTTGTTACATGTTATGTTAGAATAATCATTGTCATTAGAAGAGTAAATGCATTATTGCGGGAAAACTTCTGCGCATCCCAGCTTCTTAATACGCAGGGACGCTAGAGAGACGCTAATATGAGGAGAGATGAGTTCAAACGAAAGTGAGCTTTATTTGTTACTTGAAATGATGAAATAGACACTAAAGTTGAATAATTGAAATTTCTTTTGCGGGAAAAGTTTACGCATCCAAGCGGTTATATACGCAGGTTTCATACAGCGGGGCCGAAAATTAGGGGTTTCTACGCATGCTCAGGGTTTTCTATATAAAGTCTGGCGGGGGTCTGAGCGGGGCTTTTTTATTCCGGTCGTCGAAGGGGTGAGTTGATATTTTGCTGAGAGGTGTCACGTAATCACGTATCGTCCATTTTTGCCTTGTTGGTTTTTATTTATTTATGTTGTGCTCGTATATTATAGGTGATATTATTTTGGGTGTCGCTTCACGTTGCGTTCGAGTAACGCTACAAGTTAACGATTATCGCTACACAGGAATGTTGTAGTTGACTTTCTTTTGCTAGGATTGTGAGAATGTTTTAATAACTGGTGTTTGTGTGTTCCGGGATTGTTTTAACATGTTTATTAACCTTCTTTTGTTTTCCAGAACTCTGTAACGACGCCACAAATGGTAGTTGGTTACGCAGAGCTCCAGGCAGTTGTAGTTTACGAAAATGAATACCTACACTCACATTTTGGTTGTGAGTTGAGACCTGAAGATTTCCACAATCAGGAAACGGACGGTTTTAACTCATTAACTGAGTGAGTTTGGAAGGTACGCGTACAAGGTTTCCTGATACCTTTATTCGGTATATCAGGCTCTGCTGAATGGTACTTTTTATGTCTCCTCTTCAGGGCCCGTAGAAGTGGATCCGAAATCAGTTTGCGATTGTTGTGTGGCCATCTAAAGTACCTTTGGCATTGATCCCCTTAATTTTATATATGTATATATAGACCACCGTAGGTATTTTCCCCACCTGGAAGCCAACTAAAGGCTAGAAATAGCCGGTTGAAGGGTCTTAGGACTACACACAGGAAGTTTTACTTCCGAAATCGAGGTTATGTTAGGTCTTAGTTGGTCTAGCAAAGGTTTTCTTACACCGGAATTCCTTTACACTACTCACACGTTTAACGTAACTGTAAAAGTCATTTTGGACTTTTAATTGCTCTAAAACAATAGATTAATAGGTGGTTAGGGGTTATAGGTAGTCAGTAGCTTTTCCTTTACACCGAGGGAAGCTTATAAACACGTAATGTGACTAGCTAGGTATATGTAGACAAAGTTTGTTCTACTACTGGCATAGTAAAACAAGCTCTGTCGACGTAAGAATTATAATTATTGAACCAAGAAGACTTAAATTAGCCTTCTAAAGCCAATAGGAAAATTGGGAACTAGTAATAATTAATTCATGTTAGAAAAGTAATCCTTTTAAATTAAATTCATATTAGGCAAATATTCAATCTAGGGTATCGAAACTTACTTATTGAATGTAATCTTGATAGTCTGTGGTTAGGTCTATCTATACTTGTCAAGAACGTCAAATTCTAAGACCGACAGACCGTCCGTCTAGTTAGAAAATAACTAAAGCGCTAGGCTGCGGAGTTTGTATGTTGTCCGATAAACCCGTGTTGGTATGATTAGGGAGTTCGTTTAACATGAAAGGTATTGTAGTGGTTATAATTAGCAGATAGGTAGAGATCTAAGTTTAAGAAGCATTCGCGTCTAACCTTAGTGATAAACCTAGGCGGCTAACTAGGGGGACGCCCGCAAACATGTTTTATTAGTTAGTGTGTATAAAGAGTTCACGTTAAAACTGTCCCAAACGAATAAAAGTAATTAGATAGCTATGTGTATTCACACCAGGTTGTTGTCATAGAAGTCATCTAAGCACGTAACGAAACTTATTAGTCTACAGTATTTTTATTAACTTTCTAGGATAGTAAGGGTAAATTAAAGAGTTCACGTTAAAACTGTCCCAAACGAATAAAAGTATTTAGTTAGCTATGTGTATTTACACAAGGTTGTTGTCATAGAGGTCATCTAAGCACGTAACGAAACTTATTAGTCTACGGTATTATTATTAACTTTCTAGGATAGTAAGGGTAAATTAAAGAGTTCACTTTAAAACTGTCTCAAACGAATAAAAGTAATTAGTTAACTATGTGTATTTACACCAGGTTGTTGTCATAGAAGCCATCTAAGCACAACGAGAGTCTATGATATTATTATTAACTTTCTAGGATAGTAAGGGTAAATAAGTACGGTTACATACCTGCTAAAAGAAAAGCTAGGCTTATCATATTTAGATATTATTCCGAAGAGGTTCTAGTTGTAAGAATTAAATCGTCATCATTATAAGCTATACATTATCTTTAAACATCAGGTAAAGCAAATAAATCTAGGTTAACGTAGTTCTTTTGTATAGGTAAAATTCAAAGTGATATTTACGAGTTGGTCTGTCCTTTCAATACACCTTTAACAGCTATAGATGTGCGGTACATACCTAGCTACGGCTTACTGTCTCTGTCCAAGGACAATCAGTGGTCACTGTACTTACACATATGCTTAGTTGTTGTCTGAAGGAACCCCAGTGTTGAGTATACACTATGTGGTTCAAGAACACACCACCTTTGTGAGAATATTAAGGTTATTAAAGAAGTTATTTAGTGATAAAACCAAAGGACTACTAATTTAGTTAAATTAAGTGTTGAAACAGGATATCTGAAAGCGCACTAAATCAATTTTAGGGTTACTTGCTAGGGCTAATTAATTTTAGAAATAATTCAGTGTTGGCAATTTCAATGAAGTAGATGGTATATGTAAAATTTACACAATAGTGTCTCAGACTAAGCTATGAATGGTGAGGTTACACTAATTCATTATTATATTAAATTTTAAACTAAACAGTTTATGTACTAGGGATATAGTACTGAAATTGAATTATAGTAATCTGAGTGATTCAATAATTCATACTACAATCCAGAGTATAAAGGTTGTAGAACCCGCCTAGTAGGGTTACATTTACATGATAATTACAGTAGGTATACTACTAAATAGTTTGGTAGTTATGACTACAAATTATAGAGAAAGACACACAAAGTTTGTCATAGGCATATTGAGTTTAATTCTATAAGTAAGAAGTAACAGGCTAAGAAATAAGAATAAAGCCTAAAACTAAGCATTGATATTATATTGTTCTAATATATTATTTTGTGTTCAAAAGTAAAATGAATAATTGAATTAAATAGTTTAATCCTTTGAGTTTGTCTCGGTCTCTCTTCTCAAAGGATCCTTTTGGAGAGACTAGTAGAATCAAGTTTACCTAATTGACTAGAATTAGTCTACTAAATTTAACACTAATAGAATAATGTGTTATACTAAATAATAAAAATATATTAGTGGGCGGGCTCTGATGTTATGGTTGAAGAGCAGCGGCACGGCGGGTGATGGGGCCGTTCCTTATCCACTAATATATTATTGCCATTTTATAAAAGTATATCTAGTAAGATATTTGAATTAAACCTAGAGTTTGTTCATAGTTATGTAGGTTATATCTGAAGCTCCAAGTAATATTCTAAGTTGCCTATAGATATTTTGTTTCAACAGTAGAATGATTATATTTTATGTTAGGATTTCTATATTCATGCTTGCCATAACTCTGTTCCTTGGTTAATAATAGAATGTTAGGTTAATTAATCCTTTCCAATAGACTATTACAATAATTTGAACCATGTTTCAATTAGGAATTTTATTAATATAATTCTTTATTGAATAGTTAATACTTTTAGTTTTGACTTAACAATATAAATATATTAGCCTGCAAATTTAATGGTATTCTTCAATAGTAAACAGTAGAAAGGAGTAATTAGGTACTTCAAAATAGACTAGTAATAATAAACTCTCGCTCATTAAAGTTCTTTGGTTTACTATTCGGTTCACAAGGTAGGGTTCTTAGACATTAGACGATGATAAGGCCAATATATAAACATATAATTTTAAAAACTGTAGTTTTGGGGGGGATCAGTACAGTTTGGGATGCCTAGACCAGGATGTGAAACCTAAATTATTTTTTATTACGTGATCTTAGATATAGTATAAATATTTATACTATGTCTTTCGTCACAATTTGATGTCCGTGTAAAAGGAGTGAGCTTGAGTTTATTATTTATACCTAACTTAGTTGAGGTCGTTTCATTAGATAAATAACTCAACAACACAAATTGTATATCATTAATTTTAATTATCTGTATTACAATAGGTTAGGTTAAGTCTAGTCGAAGTATTTAGCTATATCTATAGGTGAATTCTATGCAGGCTATCCGATCCATTTTATTCTGACATGCATGTCCACCATTTCACTAAAATACGTCCATGACGATTGCCCGCGACAGCGCAATGTTACTGAGTTTCACTAAGGCACTGTGTTTTCGCTACATCACATCTTGTAACGCACTTTTCACTTATAATCACTGATTGTTTTGGTTACTAGAACTTAACCGGGTTTTATCAGAGATACGTGGTGATGGACATTGGACGTGACTCGGTGTTATGTATAATTTTTACAAGTCTTAATTAAAATGATATAGTTTACGAATGGTCATTTAGAAGCGTTTGATAAAACCGTGTCACGTTGTCCTATCGTCTAACTTCACTGAACGTTAGGATTGGTCGAAATCGTTATCTTTATCATCTATTTGACCAATCCGTGGTCATCGCAGTGACAGTAGTTAGGGGCGTTTTTATAATGTGAAACGAAGCGGAGATAAAATGATATATACACGCTTTGTCTCATAAAAAAGGGGAAACACTAGTTCCATACGAGTATAATTGAGTATAATTTTTAGAATCAAAGCCCCTAAATTTTATATAATACGTTTTTAAGTAAAAGGCTAATTACTTGCCATATGACGGATTTAGGAGTAATTTAAAAGACAAAGTCGCGTGTGGCTCATACATAGATAATGTAATAAAAAAAATATTGCGTTACGTTTTACGGGAGATTTATTCGATGATTGGAAATTCGATAGTCATTTGAAATAATTTAACATCATTAAATTATTTAGACATACAAATACTATTAAAAAAATTATTTTATGACATGTTAAATACCCAAGTTGGTTATTTAATTACCGATTCTAAGTTAACTGTTAGAAATTGGAATTCTATAACATTCATTCCATAATTATAGAACTTTATGGATAGTGAGTATCGATTATACTTATAAAATTAATAAAAAAAAGAAACCGCATAGCTAGACCCGAAAGACGTCTATATATAGGTAGGTAGGTAGATATTTGGATGGGTTAGATGAGATAAATTAGGAGATATTTAGAATTTAACTTGTAATAAGTAAAAGCTGGTATATTATTTGAATTGAATTTACAAGACCAAGCTAGTTTTTGGGTAAGATTTATAAAATTGACTATACCCATTTTATAGATATGTTTGACAAAATTAAAACTGATTAAGAGATTTGCATATGGGGGGGTGATAATTGTTTGTTAGTAAGGAACTAAGATCATAACATAAACATCAGGCAATATTTAGTCATATTGTATAAGAAGTTAGGCATAAACATTTTTTTGATGTATTTTTAGTAATTAAAAATAATGTAAAGCTTACATTATCATGAATCATTCATAACCTTTAAGTCAGGAAGAAATTTAAAGTAAAACTAGATTTTATTTATAAAAACAGAGGTAAACAAAATTGCATCAATTTATCCCAGCTGATACATAAAAGAAACAAATCATGCTTGGTTTAAGGTAAAGTAGGTAAATCATAAGACATTATTATGTAATCCATGAACAGTACATAAAACAGGGTTAGTAGAAAGAAAAATAAGGTTTAGCACAACACAAATCACAATCGTTCACTTAGCAGGAAGCCGGACCGGGTAGCTTGCAATGGTTTCACACGTAGAATAGTTACTGCTAGATTGGTTAAAACTTGCAGGCGATTAAACATTATGTTAGTAGGGTAATGAACTCTATCATAACTGCAGAGGGTGTCATCTCTCAATATTGCTGAAATAAAAGCAGAATATTCCGTTAGTTACTGAAAACAACATTAAGTAAACTTCATATCTAACAACTATATTCATTACTAGAAAGACTAGGGTACCTTTATTAGTAAATTTAAGTTTAAAATTATGCTAAATAAAAGAGTTATGCGCATCGACATGAACACTAAGGTTAATATAAATAAGTTATAGGTATAACTCACTTATACATAGAATAGGATTGTATACTTACGTATTATCAGTAGTTTCTCCACTAGGTTGTAATATGGTCCAAGTTATTAACAGGCAGGAATACATTAGCCATTTTGATTTGCTAATCACACCGGGTGATAAATTAACTATATAATACTTCTTGTTCTTCTCTTTAATGGCAATCTCAGGGCCTGGTGCCAATGTCAGGAATGTTCGATATTGGTTAAGTACGTAAAACACGGGACTTCTGTTTTATATTCACAAACAAACGATAATAGTCATAGAGTTGGTAACGAACAAACAAAACAATAAGCTCAAACAAAACAAAGCTGTTTAGCTGTCATATTTTGCAGTAGCATCCACAGATAATGTAAGGCGCGTCTCTGTCCGTTCAGAAACCTAAACACGTTCAAGTCGAAAAAAAAACAGGTCTGGAAATGTTGAGTGAAAACATAATAATAATAATCTCACATTTATTTAGCTATAGTTGCTATGTATCACTACGTACGGTAACTTTATTTTTATTGGTTATGATGGATGCGGAGATATTTAAGGCAAGGATGGTCAACGAATAATAAAACATGTGTGGCCGTACCTTTATACAGATTACGATAAAATCCCTTTTTAAAGTTGTTGCCTGCGAGTTGGACCGTCAATGTGGCATGTCATCGTAATAGGTGTCAATGTCAAAATAGGGAGCTGTCAGAGTTTGTTGTGTTTATCTGTCATAATGTATTTAGTTATGAATATTTTATTCAAAGTTTAGTGAAAGAAACTTTTATATAGTGCAAAAATAATTACGCGAGCCGGGAATATAACTTGGTAATCATGGCGTATGTTTTTATAATAAGTTAGTGTCAAAAGTTATTAGCTTTGAAGGTTTGACTGTCAGTGGTTAGGTATAATAATAAAATGTAAGTTTATGGTTTTGTATTCGAATAAGTTAAATTAAATGGTATTTAGTACACATTAGGTTAAAGGATCAAAACTATCGAGTTATTATCAAAGTTTTCCATGCTAAATTCGCGGTGTAACTACATCTGATTTACGCGTAGTGTAAATGACTGAATTTTCTCTTGTTGAGAAATATATACCAGTCAATGTATATGTAAATATATATATAGTTCATACATAGTTAAGAACTTTTATCAAAGTTTTCTCTTGCTGGATCCGCAGAGAAATATACATCGGACGTTATGTATATACTTTGAGAATCTCATGCTAGATCCGCTGAGAGATATACAATCAGACTAGATGTATATATGAATAACTATAATAGTAATTTCACTTGTTAGATATGGTGAAAATATACGCCAAGTATAGTGTTTTTATACTTTTAAAATATTTAGGGAAACTCTGGAATTATGTACTGGACATAATATATGAAACTATTTGAGTATTAAATTCAAATTGGACATAGTGTGGTATTAGTAGATCTAGAGTTGAAGTAGTTGTATGAAGGTGGATTTTCTTATTTAATATAAGTAGGATAAATAAAATTTAAATTAAAAACAGAAAATCTAAATAACGGATAAAAATAAATAAAATGAAGTTTTAGAATAAGGCGATTAAGCATACTAGAATAAAAATAATAATAATAATAAAATAATTAGGTTGTTTGCTGGCGAGATTAACTTGAGGAATAGGGAGAGGTTATAGTTAAACAAAATTTAATTGCGAAAATGACTTGTATCATAATAAGGTGAAATTAATTAATGAATAATAAGGTTAAGGGAAGGGAGATTTCTTGCAAAGGAATCTGGTTAAGAATTTATAGTGGTAGTATGTTTGGATATTACAGGAATACAATTCCTTTAGAGTGTAGTGATAAGGTGAAATGAGGGTGTGATATTATGATCTAAGATGAATTCAGAGGATGAAGTATGGTTTGAGGTTAACTATAATGGGACCATTTTGGAGTAGACGTTCTTGAATTATAACCTGGCTGGATCTGTCGATATCTGAACCTCTGGGAGGGGAATTATACACAACTAATTGTCAAGAATTTATGTGTTAGGTTAAAATCGTATTTACGATTCGACCCATTGGAAGGGGTAGTTCTTGATAGTTAATACTATACAAGTGTAAGAAGGTTATAACAAAAAAAATACACACCTACTTTCAGTGATGAAAGGTTCAAAGTTAAATGTTAAATAATGATAATTAAAAAAAAAAAGGTATCTGGGTGTATTGACATGCTTAATAGTCACAATATTGAGTGTGCTAATATAGCTAAAGTTGAACTATTTAGTTGTTGAAAGTAACACATGCGCCAAGAAAGAGAAAACAGACGATTAATTTTGTGGGGGTGAGGAATGGTTTTTGGTTTTGACTTTTGAAGATATTAGTACTTGCTTAACATTATATTAGTTTGCAAGTAGATTTTCTCGGAGGAATCTCTTATTCCGGGCATTGTGGAAAAGAAATTTGAGTTCGGGCAATGTGAGCGTACAGATTTCGATTGATTCCCAGGAAAATTATTACTAGAATACACTTATCTCACAAGTAAGTGCTACTTTTGCGGACTAATAAAATTAGAGGAACATATCATCATAAATTAATACTAGGAATCATAGATCCAAGCTTCTACCTAAGGTGTCGTATGTTTGTCTTGTGATTGGTTAAATACACAACACATTAAAGCATAGTGGTCGGAACAGATATCAACGGATTTGGTTTCCCATATAAGGTTAGGGTAAGGAAATTGGTATTTGAGAATAATGAAAAAAAAAGGTAAATGATAAAAGTAAAGAACTTTGACTATAATTGACATTCTGAATCATGTACTTTAAGGTAAACACCATAGGGAAGGTATTATCGATTTGTATGAGAGGACTCAACTGTTTCTTTTACCAGAGCAATGTTGGATATGAACAATAGTCGGGCAATGTGACTAAGTTCTAATTGAAAAAGTGGAGTCTGAAGGTATTTTCTTTTACTCCTATAATCGGTGCAGTGATGGGGGTATAAGAACATCTGAGGGATCAATGTGATTATATCTCTAACTGCATTGGTGTAGTTTGAGTTTTGCAAATTATTAACACACATCAGGACGGATTATATAAAATAGAAAGGACGTGATTCATTGTGTAAAATTAGTTATGATAAATACATACCTATTTCTAATTGGTTAGTATATCAAAGAATTGAAAATTCAAAATTTTGATATGGGGATCTAGTTAAAGGAGGTCATCCTTTTGTTTTCCAATGTCTCTTACAGATAACATCAAAGATGTTGTCTTTCTTAGTCATTGTGGGGGTGAGCTGTACTGGTACACGTGTGTAGTGTCCTTTATTAAAATCCATTTTAAAAACTCAGGTTTATCTTCGCCATCAGACAGCTAGAAATTAGTCATTAGATTTTCTAAACAAACTGAAAACAGCGCTCTCTCTGGAAAACATTGACAACTATTTAAACGATTAGACATTAAAATTTGACAGATTAATTCTGAGCGACTAGCGGAGAAATGGGTTCACTTTGAATTACCTAGATGGCGCTGTGGTGCAAGGAAAGGAAATGGTTGAAATTAAATAAAAACAGATCATTCTAATTAGAATTTAGAAATAAATAAATTTGTTTCGTTATGTTAGTAAAATAAATTAAAGAGGGAAAGTTTGCACAAATTATTTTGTAATGAAGAATTGGCTGGAAGTTGAATTAAAAAAAAGAAATGACGGTTATAATGCTAAGGAGAGTAGGAGACAAGTTCAAAGTATAATGAACTAGACGATTAGACATTTAAAATTGACAGGTTAATTCTGAGCGACTAGCGGAGAAATGGGTTCACTTTGAATTACCTAGATGGCGCTGTGGTGCAAGCAAAGGAAATGGTTGAAATTAAATAAAAACAGATCATTCTAATTAGAATTTAGAAATAAATAAATTTGTTTCGTTATGTTAGTAAAATAAATTAAAGAGGGAAAGTTTGCACAAATTATTTTGTAATAAAGAATTGGCTGGAAGTTGAATTAAAAAAGAAATGACGGTTATAATGCTAAGGAGAGTAGGAGACAAGTTCAAAGTATAATGAACTAAACTATTAGACATTTAAAATTGACAGGTTAATTCTGGGCGACTAGCAGAGAAATGGGTTCACTTTGAATTAGGTACCTAGATAAGGATCGAATAGGCTGGAAGTTGAAAAAAAAAAAAAAGAATTATGACCGCTATGTTGCTAAAATGAGTAGGGGTCAAATTCAAAGGATAATGAACTTTGTTTGTTACATGTTATGTTAGAATAATCATTGTCATTAGAAGAGTAAATGCATTATTGCGGGAAAACTTCTGCGCATCCCAGCTTCTTAATACGCAGGGACGCTAGAGAGACGCTAATATGAGGAGAGATGAGTTCAAACGAAAGTGAGCTTTATTTGTTACTTGAAATGATGAAATAGACACTAAAGTTGAATAATTGAAATTTCTTTTGCGGGAAAAGTTTACGCATCCAAGCGGTTATATACGCAGGTTTCATACAGCGGGGCCGAAAATTAGGGGTTTCTACGCATGCTCAGGGTTTTCTATATAAAGTCTGGCGGGGGTCTGAGCGGGGCTTTTTTATTCCGGTCGTCGAAGGGGTGAGTTGATATTTTGCTGAGAGGTGTCACGTAATCACGTATCGTCCATTTTTGCCTTGTTGGTTTTTATTTATTTATGTTGTGCTCGTATATTATAGGTGATATTATTTTGGGTGTCGCTTCACGTTGCGTTCGAGTAACGCTACAAGTTAACGATTATCGCTACACAGGAATGTTGTAGTTGACTTTCTTTTGCTAGGATTGTGAGAATGTTTTAATAACTGGTGTTTGTGTGTTCCGGGATTGTTTTAACATGTTTATTAACCTTCTTTTGTTTTCCAGAACTCTGTAACGACGCCACAAATGGTAGTTGGTTACGCAGAGCTCCAGGCAGTTGTAGTTTACGAAAATGAATACCTACACTCACATTTTGGTTGTGAGTTGAGACCTGAAGATTTCCACAATCAGGAAACGGACGGTTTTAACTCATTAACTGAGTGAGTTTGGAAGGTACGCGTACAAGGTTTCCTGATACCTTTATTCGGTATATCAGGCTCTGCTGAATGGTACTTTTTATGTCTCCTCTTCAGGGCCCGTAGAAGTGGATCCGAAATCAGTTTGCGATTGTTGTGTGGCCATCTAAAGTACCTTTGGCATTGATCCCCTTAATTTTATATATGTATATATAGACCACCGTAGGTATTTTCCCCACCTGGAAGCCAACTAAAGGCTAGAAATAGCCGGTTGAAGGGTCTTAGGACTACACACAGGAAGTTTTACTTCCGAAATCGAGGTTATGTTAGGTCTTAGTTGGTCTAGCAAAGGTTTTCTTACACCGGAATTCCTTTACACTACTCACACGTTTAACGTAACTGTAAAAGTCATTTTGGACTTTTAATTGCTCTAAAACAATAGATTAATAGGTGGTTAGGGGTTATAGGTAGTCAGTAGCTTTTCCTTTACACCGAGGGAAGCTTATAAACACGTAATGTGACTAGCTAGGTATATGTAGACAAAGTTTGTTCTACTACTGGCATAGTAAAACAAGCTCTGTCGACGTAAGAATTATAATTATTGAACCAAGAAGACTTAAATTAGCCTTCTAAAGCCAATAGGAAAATTGGGAACTAGTAATAATTAATTCATGTTAGAAAAGTAATCCTTTTAAATTAAATTCATATTAGGCAAATATTCAATCTAGGGTATCGAAACTTACTTATTGAATGTAATCTTGATAGTCTGTGGTTAGGTCTATCTATACTTGTCAAGAACGTCAAATTCTAAGACCGACAGACCGTCCGTCTAGTTAGAAAATAACTAAAGCGCTAGGCTGCGGAGTTTGTATGTTGTCCGATAAACCCGTGTTGGTATGATTAGGGAGTTCGTTTAACATGAAAGGTATTGTAGTGGTTATAATTAGCAGATAGGTAGAGATCTAAGTTTAAGAAGCATTCGCGTCTAACCTTAGTGATAAACCTAGGCGGCTAACTAGGGGGACGCCCGCAAACATGTTTTATTAGTTAGTGTGTATAAAGAGTTCACGTTAAAACTGTCCCAAACGAATAAAAGTAATTAGATAGCTATGTGTATTCACACCAGGTTGTTGTCATAGAAGTCATCTAAGCACGTAACGAAACTTATTAGTCTACAGTATTTTTATTAACTTTCTAGGATAGTAAGGGTAAATTAAAGAGTTCACGTTAAAACTGTCCCAAACGAATAAAAGTATTTAGTTAGCTATGTGTATTTACACAAGGTTGTTGTCATAGAGGTCATCTAAGCACGTAACGAAACTTATTAGTCTACGGTATTATTATTAACTTTCTAGGATAGTAAGGGTAAATTAAAGAGTTCACTTTAAAACTGTCTCAAACGAATAAAAGTAATTAGTTAACTATGTGTATTTACACCAGGTTGTTGTCATAGAAGCCATCTAAGCACAACGAGAGTCTATGATATTATTATTAACTTTCTAGGATAGTAAGGGTAAATAAGTACGGTTACATACCTGCTAAAAGAAAAGCTAGGCTTATCATATTTAGATATTATTCCGAAGAGGTTCTAGTTGTAAGAATTAAATCGTCATCATTATAAGCTATACATTATCTTTAAACATCAGGTAAAGCAAATAAATCTAGGTTAACGTAGTTCTTTTGTATAGGTAAAATTCAAAGTGATATTTACGAGTTGGTCTGTCCTTTCAATACACCTTTAACAGCTATAGATGTGCGGTACATACCTAGCTACGGCTTACTGTCTCTGTCCAAGGACAATCAGTGGTCACTGTACTTACACATATGCTTAGTTGTTGTCTGAAGGAACCCCAGTGTTGAGTATACACTATGTGGTTCAAGAACACACCACCTTTGTGAGAATATTAAGGTTATTAAAGAAGTTATTTAGTGATAAAACCAAAGGACTACTAATTTAGTTAAATTAAGTGTTGAAACAGGATATCTGAAAGCGCACTAAATCAATTTTAGGGTTACTTGCTAGGGCTAATTAATTTTAGAAATAATTCAGTGTTGGCAATTTCAATGAAGTAGATGGTATATGTAAAATTTACACAATAGTGTCTCAGACTAAGCTATGAATGGTGAGGTTACACTAATTCATTATTATATTAAATTTTAAACTAAACAGTTTATGTACTAGGGATATAGTACTGAAATTGAATTATAGTAATCTGAGTGATTCAATAATTCATACTACAATCCAGAGTATAAAGGTTGTAGAACCCGCCTAGTAGGGTTACATTTACATGATAATTACAGTAGGTATACTACTAAATAGTTTGGTAGTTATGACTACAAATTATAGAGAAAGACACACAAAGTTTGTCATAGGCATATTGAGTTTAATTCTATAAGTAAGAAGTAACAGGCTAAGAAATAAGAATAAAGCCTAAAACTAAGCATTGATATTATATTGTTCTAATATATTATTTTGTGTTCAAAAGTAAAATGAATAATTGAATTAAATAGTTTAATCCTTTGAGTTTGTCTCGGTCTCTCTTCTCAAAGGATCCTTTTGGAGAGACTAGTAGAATCAAGTTTACCTAATTGACTAGAATTAGTCTACTAAATTTAACACTAATAGAATAATGTGTTATACTAAATAATAAAAATATATTAGTGGGCGGGCTCTGATGTTATGGTTGAAGAGCAGCGGCACGGCGGGTGATGGGGCCGTTCCTTATCCACTAATATATTATTGCCATTTTATAAAAGTATATCTAGTAAGATATTTGAATTAAACCTAGAGTTTGTTCATAGTTATGTAGGTTATATCTGAAGCTCCAAGTAATATTCTAAGTTGCCTATAGATATTTTGTTTCAACAGTAGAATGATTATATTTTATGTTAGGATTTCTATATTCATGCTTGCCATAACTCTGTTCCTTGGTTAATAATAGAATGTTAGGTTAATTAATCCTTTCCAATAGACTATTACAATAATTTGAACCATGTTTCAATTAGGAATTTTATTAATATAATTCTTTATTGAATAGTTAATACTTTTAGTTTTGACTTAACAATATAAATATATTAGCCTGCAAATTTAATGGTATTCTTCAATAGTAAACAGTAGAAAGGAGTAATTAGGTACTTCAAAATAGACTAGTAATAATAAACTCTCGCTCATTAAAGTTCTTTGGTTTACTATTCGGTTCACAAGGTAGGGTTCTTAGACATTAGACGATGATAAGGCCAATATATAAACATATAATTTTAAAAACTGTAGTTTTGGGGGGGATCAGTACAATTGTATAACTTCCTCCTTTTTTGAAGTCGGTTAAAAATGGTAGCACTGTACAGTCAACAGCATAAATAAGTGATCATTTTTGTACCGAATGGATTATACACTTACTTGTACTTACTTGTACTTACCTTGCAATATTATGTGTATTTTGAGGGATCACTTTGTTTGCCCGAAAGTCATTTGCCATAATTGTATCACTTGCCATAATTTTCATTTGCCATAAAGGCATTTTTTCTGAAACTGTTAGCCTTTCAGGTATTTTTTACATGCCATCGTATAGAGCCTAATAGGTTAGGTTAGGTTACTTTTATAACAATTCTGAATAGTTTATGGTTTCAGAGAAAAAGCCTTTATGGCAAATGAATATTATGACAAGTGATACAATTATGGCAAATGACTTTCGGGCAAACGACAGAGAACCGTATTTTGACATGGTCTTTTTTTCATCCAAAGATATTAAACATTATTACTTAATTCTAAATTATATTTTCAGTAAAAACGCCACATGAGGGCTCTTTTACACGTCTGTAATGCCTTCTTCGCCCAGTATTCCTTGATATGACAATACCGTCAATAAAGGCATGATCAATTTGAACTTCACTACTATACAGACGTACTTTTGGACAAATTCTTCCATGATCTAGTCTCACGTTGTCTTAACAAGGTAGTCTCACGATGTCTTAACAAGGTAGTCTCACGTTGTCTTAACAAGGTAGTCTCACGTTGTCTTAACAAGGTACTCTCACGTTGTCGTAACAAGGTACTCTCACGTTGTCTTAACAAGGTAGTCTCACGTTGTCTTAACGAGGTAGTCTCACGTTGTCTTAACGAGGTAGTCTCACGTTGTCTTAACGAGGTAGTCTCACGTTGTTTTAATAAGGTAGTCTCTAAACAAGGTAGTCTCACGTTGTTTAAACAAGGTAGTCTCACGTTGTTTTAACAAGGTAGTCTCACGTTGTTTAAACAAGGTAGTCTCACGTTGTCTTAACGAGGTAGTCTCAAGTTGTCTTAACGAGGTAGTCTCACGTTGTCTTAACGAGGTAGTCTCACGTTGTCTTAACGAGGTAGTCTCACGTTGTCTTAACGAGGTAGTCTCACGTTGTCTTAACGAGGTAGTCTCACGTTGTCTTAACGAGGTAGTCTCACGTTGTTTTAATAAGGTAGTCTCTAAACAAGGTAGTCTCACGTTGTTTAAACAAGGTAGTCTCACGTTGTTTAAACAAGGTAGTCTCACGTTGTTTTAACAAGGTAGTCTCACGTTGTCTTAACAAGGTAGTCTCACGTTGTTTTAACGAGGTAGTCTCACGTTGTTTTAACAAGGTAGTCTCATATTGTCTTAACAAGGTAGTCTCACGTTGTCTATAAAAGGTAGTCTCACGTTGTCTTTACAGAGGTAACTCCTCAATTTTTGATAATATCATAAAAAGTAAGAGCTTCTGACTTGTTGTTTTCTCGATCATGAATTTTCGTGATATCCTCATAAAAATTGTAATATTCGTTTTGCCATGACTTTTCATAATTACATAATAATGGAAGGTTATAAAAAATAAGTTACTTGCTTTTACTAATTTGAACATACTTCATTATTGTTCAGGCATCGAGCGGGCATCATGTTACGAGTTATTTTTTTACTAGTATCCATCAATATCGTGGAGCCATCTTCTATAAAATGTAAGATATTTAAATTAATAAACATCACTGCAAAACTTGGCAACACTACGAGTAATATGATTAGTTTAAAATAAATGTTTTAAAAAATAAAAAAACCGCCTTTTCGGTTTTTTTGTTTTTTAACCTCCTGAGGTTCCTTGTACTAATAGTAGTACATAATACGACCATTGAAATAAAGATCTAGTGCAAACGTTGTAAAGTAGAATTTCTTTTGTTTTTATGATTAAAGAACAAATCTGAAAATTGACTTTATTACATTCTTAACAGATTCATATTCCATTGTCAAATTTCTTTGTATGGTGGGCCGTAGGAGGTTATAACATTTATTTTATTTTACACTTTTTAGTGATCATAATATGCTTATGTAGTCCCACTTCTTAGTTGATATATGAAACTTTAAGACATTTCAAGCTCGCCGCAAGCAACGCCGCGGGAAAATCATAGTCATTTTAAAACAATTAAATGTGCTTCGTTGTAGGTAGTCGCTCAACTATCTTAATCGAGATATCTTATCGCCACCCTTGAAATCGGTACCGTTGAGGAGTTCCGGTGGCCATCTGTGGTCTTCATCATCAGTTCCGCTTCACCAAGTGACACTTTCTGAATGCAAATGCTACATTTGTTACTAAAAATACTAAAATCGCTATATGTTTGCATACAATATTCGAGAAGTTCCCTTGATTTCTCCAAGATCCCATCATCAGATCGTGACGTGCTGACAATGGGACCAACTAGAAAGTATACCCATTCGAACACCGAAACATAATTTCAAATCGGTCCAGTAGTCTTCGAGTAATCGGGGAACATACATAAAAAAAATATATATATTCCGACGAATTGAGAACCTCCTCCTTTTTTTTGAAGTCGGTTAAAAATAGACCTAAGTACGAGTATGTTTTGCGTCCAATATGCTTTGTTCCATGATAACTATCATAAATATCGTCATCATCATCAATTTCTACCATTAGTCCTCTTATATATGTATTTGATTATTTGTCTCTATCTTAGCCTAATTGTGCAAAATGTGGTTACATAATTATCAACAAGTTTTTAGAGTTTTAGGTAATTCTGTAGCTCCTCCTACCCCACTCTGGGATTACAGGCGTGAAGGTATGTATGTATGTTATTTGTCTCTTAATTCGCTTATTTTGTAATAGCAATCTCGAAAGCGGTTACATAAGCTTCCTTGAATTGGGAAATAGGAGCGATTCGGGTAGCTGTCTACAAGAAAAGTCGTTTCTATCTCAAATACCGCGGGTTCTAACTATAATTTTGGTAACTTAAATCTCAGGCCATTTATGACAATCCTAGTTCATAGGGTACACATTTACTTACGATCTTTATTTTCTAGTAATAAAATAATTCCATATTTCTATGAACCATAGACCATCCTACTACCATTAAAACCCTATTATTTTTCTTCTGTTCAAATTGTACACTACGACTTGTTCTTAGCGCGCTGCGGATACTATACCTAATACCAGAATTATGTTTTTTGTTTCGCCGTCGAGATTGAATCAACAGAACGACATTTTATTTATTTAATAGCCTTTAGATTTTTTAAATGCTAATTTAACCCGGTTAATAGGAATAATGTCAAAAAATTCCATGATTCAAAAGATATTTAAAATAATATTTTTTATTTTTCAGTATGCCCTGACATATTTCAATGCAAGAGCACGGAGAAAAGTAGCTCAATAAAGTTTTGGGAGGAATTAGTTAGCTACACCATAGCTGCCGATGACATGGTCGCAGGCTTCTGCCAATCAAATCAGATAGGCACCATCAGAGAACTGTACTCAACATACTCTTTCACCCTTACGCTGTACTTGCCCCAATGCAACATAGAAGAATTACAAATTCAAACAAGGCATAGAGTTTTATACGTAAAATCCAGCGACAAGGAATACATCAGAATTTTTGCAAATTACTTTCAAAATTCGGCCATTTCGTGGGACTACTACGCGGACTATTTGGTCATTACTTTGCCTTATTTACAATCACTTCCAGCTAAGACTGATGGGAATTGCGATGAAGCAATTGATACTAGTGTAAGGAACGTGCCTAGAGTAAAAGGCGGAGGAGGCGAGGTTGGTGATGGATCTGATTTGGAAGGTGGTGAACCCTATAAAGCTATTGCCACAGGTGTTTCTGGTGCAAGTGTCAGCGATGGTGAGGGCGGTGGTGCAGCAGCCGGTGCCAATGCGTTTGCAGATGCTTCTTCTAAGGCAGCTGTGAAAACTGCTTCTTTTGCTACTAGTAATCTTGGCCCCAACTCGACGTCCAAAGTTCAAAGTATAGGCTCTAGCCGTGCTACAGGCGACGATCAAAGTTCATCAGCTTATTCTTCTAGTATTACTAATGCTTTTAGCAAAAATGATAAAGGTGACATCTCATCCGCTCAGGGTAGCGCTATTGCTACTGCATTAAACGTGGGTGGTGCTAATGGCATAGGGCTTGCTACTGGGGTGGCAGTATCTAGTGCATACACGAAGCAAGCTAATAAGACATCAGCTTATACTGCCGCCGCAGCCTCTACTGCTCTCAATGTTTTCGGAAAAAAAGTAGAGGTTCCGATGCCAAAGAAAGCGCTTAAATTAGGTTTTTAAGTGAATTTTGTTTTACGGAAATAAAACATTTAAATTTAATCTGTTTTTAATTATAAATTTCACTCACGTTTGTGTTCGGATAATGTATGTTCGGTACCCACCTTAGGTCCAAAGTCAATCTGACATTCTAGAACAATAAGGTTGAGTTTCCTAAAAGTTACAAATGACTTGACATCTCTAATGACATTGACGACTTTAAGCATATTTTTCTTGAAATGTGTCACAAATTAACGTTCGTGATAGATAGTACATACCTACGTACGAACAGTACAAGTTAAACAAAAATTGAAAAAAAATAGTTAATTAAATGGAACGATGAGTCAGGAGTCTAACTTTATGGCAGCCATTGTTTGGTTGAGAATTTGTAATCTGTTTCTCAAATTACATTCAATTCCACTGGAACTTTAAACAGTAAAGTACTGAATGTTACAACACATCAGCGGTCAGTAATGTGGCATTACTGGGATTACCGACAGCCGTTAATTGTGTATTAACACAAGCCGATTCTAGCGAGGCCCTACCATCGGTTGGAATAAGGAACAGGCAGTCGATTTTTGAATCTCATTAACAGTAATTTTAAATTAACTGGCGCACTCAGAGACGTCAATTTAATTTAATGCTTGTTTAAAATTGCTGCTGTCACTTTCTTTGCTAGCAATATAGCAATAGAATAAGACAACACGTCACTAAATAAGCGTTAAATTTAATTGACGTCTCTGAGTGCGGCAGTAAGTCAGTTGGTTTAAGTGGTACTCGTATTTTGATGTCATAAGCATGAGAATTGTATTAACTGGTGAGATAAAAAATACAAACTCGTAAAACATCACTACCTAGTATAAAACAAAGTCGCTTCCCGCTGTCTGTCTGTCCCTATGTATGCTTAGATCTTTAAAACTACGCAACGGATTTCGATGCGGTTTTTTTTAATAGATAGAGTGATTCAAGAGAAAGGTTTTTACGTATAATTAATGCTGGTTCCTGAAAGGGTGTTAAGGGTGAGTTTGATAAACACGAATTTCAGAATTCCGATTTTGAACTTTCCAATCATCACTATTCCGAATTTTAGTTTCACGAAGTATCAGAATCACGAATTTTAAAATTCCGAATATTCACATTTCCGAATTATTAAAATCCTGATAATTTTTTTCCGAATATCACAATTACGATTATTCCTATTCCGAATCCCGAATATTCATTATTCCGAAATTTTAGCAGCCTGAATTTTCTAAGATTTTGTATTTTAAATAAGCGCCTGATAAAATATTGTACAATGTTTAACATGCTTATTGCTCAAAAACTGTAAGAAATGTCCGACAAAGTCGACGGAGCTCCGCTAATAGGTATATAATATTCGGAAAAACGTTTACGTGGTTTTAATATTCAGTAATTAAAATTCTACATTTTGGTATTCGGCCTTATATTTTTTCGGTATTGTAAAAATTTGAAATTATGAAATTCGGTTTTTTTCAATTTGAAATTAAATAATTCGAGATTTTAGGGTGTTCCCCGTTTTATTAGGCATCGAAAAGTAGAATGGCCGAAATACCTGCCCTTACCGAGATTTGACATAAATAGCGACTGAGTTACACACAATACGATGACGTGTCATAAGAGACCAAAATAAATAGAGCCCCTATCCGTATGTCTCAGTTATTTATTTAAATGCATATTCTATAGAGATGTTTTTTTCCAATAATATAACTTTAAAGTGGCCTGTTACTCAGCAAGTGGTCAAACGTATTTCAAAACCAGTGGTAATGAAATCCAGCTCAAATCTATCACCACGTAACAGGCTGCTACCACAAACAAGGCCGTATTGGGTTTATCGGGCCGGTCCATAATAATTAGACCTAACCAGTGTGTGGTACAGACAGAGTGCTACAATGATAAACATATTACGATGCGCATCATTAATAGAACTGTTTGATAATGGGTTGTAACAACACAGACCCAAACGCATGATAAATTATACTACAGTTAACTACAAAGAGATGTATCTACTTCTTCACCTTATTGTATTAAATAAATAAAAAATAAAAATAAAAATCATGTATTATTTAGTTAGTATCAAAATTTCTTAAAATTAAAATTAGTTTTTAGATTAGTAGAATTAAACTAGTAGGTACTATCAGACCATTGGAACCTTGACCCACCATAGAACTGTGTCACAGAGACGTTATGATTCAAGTTATAAGAAGTGTCAAACAAATTGTTTTATAATGTCACTGTGACACCGTTCTATGGTGGGTCAGGGTTCCATTGCGCTGGTAGTACATAATATGCGGTGCAGGCCTGCCCAGTGCTGCAGATAGCGACTGTCAGGTCTGTCCGCTTATAACGCGCAGGATGCTGTTGGAGCTGGCGCGCAGCAATAAGATCAAAAACAAGGAAGGAACTCAAAAGTAGCTGTACATTTTAGTACCATGTCGCAGCTATTGTTATACTAAATTCAAACCACTCTCTCATTAATACGTTACTGCGACAAGGTTATAAAATGTAAAGCTATTTTTAGTTCGACTTCTTCGCAGTAAAATTCGCTCTTATTCTTAGATAGATTTGATACTTTTTTATGGCATGTTTAAGGTTAAAAAGCGCAAGCGCAGTGCACCTAGGGGGTTGTTACAACATGGCAATGCAGTTCGTTTTACGGCGAGCGAAAAGGACAAAGCTATAGCAGCTAATAGCACAGTCCCTTTCTATCAGCGCAATCTGAACTGCATAGCTATGTCATAATAACCCTCCTGATCATAAGTTGACTGACGCCCATGACCACTTGAAATCTAAAGATGACAACCATGAGAACTAAAAATAAATACTACACTAAATTAAGTGGAAAAACAATGTAAATAATCCCGCTGAACGTCGTCTAGCATAGTATAACCTTAACTTGTCTAGTGATTTAATTTTCAAACGTAATCGAGCTTATTATAAAGCGAATTTCAAAACCAATGGTAATCCAATTCAGATCAAATCTATCACCGTGTATCAGGCCGCCAACACAAACAAGGCCGTGTTGGGTTTATCGGCCCGGTCCGTCCGTGTAATTAGACCTGATCAGTGTGATACAGGGTGCTGTTATAACGCGATACAGCGTGCTACAGAGCAAGTGATGGGTTCAGATAGCATATCCTTGATAATTGTGGAAACCACCATGGTTATGGTTGTACAGTCCACTTCAAAGATACACTTTTTGACCTTATTTAGTTGAAATTGAAAAAATGGTACAGTCGAACTCGGAAGAAGCAGTACATAAAAAAAACCGGATAAGGCGAGTCGGACTCGCCCACCGAGGGCTCCGCACATGACACGGTTAACTCGAAAATTCCACCGCCGCCGTTCCTTACATAAAGACCCTGTTTATTTTGTGATTTAATTAAAAATGTACAGATCTCAGATTTTTTCCTATACTTAAGTAAAAGACGGTGCTACTTGCCAAATTTCATAGTTCTAGGTCAGTGGGAAATACCCTATACATTTTGATTCCCTCGAGAGTGTCGAAATGCACGTTTATGGCGAAATAAACGGCCGTATCTTTTTTTTACGTAAATGTAGAAGTTTAATTTTTTCACAGCTTCAAGGGACTGTAAACCGGAGTACATGGTTTTAATTTCAACTCGATACCTCCACGCGTTCCCGAGATAAATTAAAGAGTCTTGACATACAGACAGACGGACAACAAAGTGATCCTATAAGGGTTCCGTTTTTTCCCTTGTGAGGTACGGAAACCTAAAAACGAAATGTCGTTTTAATTTGAGTAGTTTGAACTTAGTACAGTCAAGGACTTTACTTGTTAAACCACTATGGAACGCTGTCATAGTGACAGCGTCAAACCACATCAAAGAATTTACGCTAAAATTAATGATTAATGTTATGCGACAGGGTTCCATAGTAGCTTAACAAATAAAGTCTTTAACTGTACGTCAATAGCTAGTTGTAAGGCTGTAGGGTTCAGAAGCAAAAAAACTTGATGACTACGGAACCCTAAAAATGTTTGTGAGTTCAACCGTACTACATAGGCCAGTAACAAACTATGACTAAGTGCAATAAAAACATTGTAAAGGTCTTGTATCTCTCTAGTGACATAGTTCCATTAAATAGTGGCCCAGAAATCTATTTGGTAGACTGGCAACTCCATAGATAAGAATTATATTCTGATCCACTTATATAGTAAAACGATTTCCGGTTACTCTTTCGATAGCAAACTAGGTTTAGCCTTGTTACATATTATCGAAACTTATTTGATAGAATATGATAAGTAATTTCATAGAAAGGTATCCAATGGCGGTTTTCAGGGTTCCGTACCTCAAAAGGAAAAAAAAACGGAACCCTTATAAGATCCCTTTGTTGTCCGTCTGTCCGTCTGTCTGTGTGTCAAGACCCTTTATCTCGGGAACGCGTGGAGGTATCGAGTTGAAATTTAAACCATATACTCAAATCTACAGTCTCTTGAAGCTGTGAAAAAATCAAACTTCTACATTTACGTAAAAAAAAGATACGGCCGTTTATGTCGCAAAAAACGTGTATTTCGACACTCTCGAGGCAATCAAAATGTATAGGGTATTTATATATTCCCATTGACCTAGAACTATGAAATTTGACAAGTAACACCGTCTTTTACTACAAGTATAGGAAAAAATCTGAAATCTGTACATTTTTAGTTAAATCACAAAAAAATAGGGTTTCTATGCATAGAACGGCGGCGGTGCAAATTTTGAATTGAGTTGGCCGTGTCATGTGCGGAACCCTCGGTGGGCGAGTCCGACTCGCCTTGTCCGGTTTTTTTTTGTGGTTGTCACACACAATCACCGTAACGTGTAAGCGTTAATACAGCTCTCCCACTCACTCTTATACGAACATACCTTAACCAAACAGATTTTTTTCCGATCTCATACGATGCAGATTCAGATACTGCCCGCTTACATTAAGGATATTAAAAAAGTTATTCCCGTATTTGAAAATGGAATTCTTTAGGCGTAGCGTTTTTTTTATATGGCAGCCAGAGGGCTTATTGTCTAACGCACTCGCAATATCAACCGGCTTCAAAGTGGAGCAATTGTTTTCATTTTGTATGCAGTCAAGCCTTCGATTTTCAAAATGAAAACGATCGTGATTGCGAGTGCTTTAGACGTGCGTGTGTATAAGGTAGTGGCGATTTCTTGTATTATTTCCCACTTCACCGTGCATTTCGATGAGCAAAATTTTGAATGACAACCTTGAGAAAGAAATCTCATCGTCATCCGTGTTCTATCATAGAGGAGTTCATCTCTGGTTTTTACCAGCAGTTCATTTTACGGTGAGCATAAAGGACAGAGCTATAGCAGTTTTATAGCTCTGTCCTTTTCTCGCAGCGTAATCTGATCTGCATAGCTATGTCATAATAACCCCCCAGTTCTATTTTACCAAATGATGCTTTTGGAATCCATTTGCTTGTGTTATAGTTATAGGGTGATGGCTCCAGTAATGGACAAGGCACCAATAATGGACACTTGATTCTTATTTTACAGAAGATAAGGGTTATTCATTTGTTTTGCGATAATCAATTTAGGACCGTATGAAATTTGAATTAAGAGTGAAGTGTCCATTACTGGTGCCTGTCAGCTAAAAGTGTCCATCATTGGTGCCGTTACCATAACGAAATATTTCTAATTTGCAAATTTTGGACAAAGTTTAAAATAATATTAAATTTCTTAGGTAACAAGTCCATTAATGTCAATTTTGGTCAATTCCTCATAAATAAAATAAAATAAATAAATAAATATCAATGGACAATCTCAGACAAATTGATCTAGTCTTAAACTCCTAAACTAAGCTCTAGGCTTGTCCTATAGGATATTAAACAACGATAAACATACAACTTATAGAAAAATGCTATAGGAATGACGGGACTACGACGCCAATTTTTATGGTTTTTTTTTTCGGCAAAATTCATACATAATAAAATATACAGGTTGAAAAATAACCCACCAGCCACCTTTTTTACGTCGTTTAAACACGAGGCTTATAAAAATCAATTTGACTGCAGGTTTATAAGATAAATTACATTCGCAGAGGAAATGAGCCTCCCCAGGTTAATCTGAAATCTCCGCCTCATCACGTCGCCGAATTATCAATTTCCCGTTCAAATATTTCTTTAGACAAAAAGAAAACACGAAAATATAGTATGAAAATGTTAACCATTTTGAAGATTGGGAGTTCATTGTTTTTCCTATCATTTTTAACCTCCGGAAGAGGGGTGTTATAAGTGGCGGCTTAGACTGTCTGTGTGTTTGTTTGTGACTTTATAGCTCCCAAGCGCATGGACCGATTTTAATACGGTTTTATTAATTAATAGCTAGTTTAATTCGGGTGGTTTTAAGCTAAATTTGATGGATGGATGGATAGTAATGTCAACTTTTCCGGATATTTTTGAGAAAAACAAATTGTTTATACGAAACCCTAATAAGCATTCAAAACTACTTTGTCTTAAAGATATTTATTCATTAGTAAATGTACACGGATCTTGTTACATTTACAACATCAATTAAATCGGGTCAGCGGACGTATAATTTTACAAACACTGTGACCCGTTTTCATATCAAGTGTTTACTTGTAAGTACGTATTTATTACTGAGAACGCGTTATCTAAAAGACAAGAGTATCTTAGAGCTGCGTATAGACAGGTCAGAGGTTATCGGCTACTGCGCAGACAAAACGTTATTATAAACTTACACTGGATTATTCTATAGCTTACTTATAGGTCGTTGACTGGTCTAAACTTTGATGTATATACTTATGTAACTGCAAATTTTGCTTTTGGAGGTACTATAATCTATATTAAAAAAACCGACCAAGTACAAGTTGGACTCGCGCGCGAAGGGTTCCGTACCATTATCTATACAACAGTAGAAAACAAAGTTAAATATTAATTTTATTTTAATTAAACATTTTTTTTGGTTATTATATTATACAACTAAATATTCTGTGAATATTTCAAGCGTCTACCAGTTGCTGTTATTAATATCGAGCAAAAGAAGAAGCAAGGCAGCATTACAAAACGATATGCCAATTTCTCTGATACATGTTTTAAGAAGGTAATGCATAAACAAATCTCGTCATTTCTGGATAAATTTCCAATAATTTAATCGGAGCGGAGCAGTTTATTTTGAAAGGGGAAATTGCGGAGGAATGCGCAATTTCAACAGAAAACATACTGCGAAACATGAATAAGGGCATTCCAGTTACTGCAGCTTTCTTCGTAATGATAATGAGCCGGGTTTTAGATCTTGTAACTCATGAATGACTTCGAGAGTAATATGAACTTTAATGCTCGGAAGAACCCAGTTAATTCATGTTAAAATTACTATTGACAATTTAGTAACGAATCATAATTCTCCTACTAAGGTAAGTGGGGTTGGCGTGCCTCAAGGCCGTATCCTGGGACCGTTGTTGTTTTTGCTTTACGTAAGTGACCTTGCAAGCATAACACAATACAATTGTATACTATTTGTTGATGACCTATCACTCGCAATACCATATCGTGATGCTGGGACTTATAACGATGACACAAACGTCACAATGAACAGAGTGGTCACAAGACTGCACTTGAATATTAACGTCAGTGCAGTTAATAAGTTAAGCAGGCACGTAAAATTATTTGTTTTGTTGTTTTGTCGAAATTAGGAAATCTCTTTCTGTCAACTACTAACTAGGGTGATCACACTGTTTACAATAAATTCTGAATTCTACATGTAAACAAACATTTTTTTTTCTGAATTTGTTAACCCTGTTAAATTTTATGTCTATTGTTTTATTTTTTGGTTACTTGTTTTAATTTGTTTTGTTTTGTTTTTTTACGTTCGTTTAGAATTTTATGCTTATCTCAATTTATTAATTGAAATGGAGGCCACTGAAAATCAGCGTCGTGGGTCATTTCATTCATACATTTCGTTAGATTTAAATTGTCGTCATCGGTTTTATTTACCACAGTATATTATGTGTTCTTGGAAATGACCGATTCGTGATTACAATTGTTTACGACTAACGATGAAGCAAAACACTGACAACAAAGACGTGCAAAGTACTTCAGTGATTAGTTAATGAACTGTTTATCACAGTGACATGATCTATATGTAAGTACATTACAAACGTCAAGGCAATGTGACCGTTAGAAGTTTTCGATAAACAATCTATTAGTGTATCATTAATCTTTCACCTTCTAGCACGGCAAACTGAACAAGGGTTTGTGAAATAAAATTAAATGCGTCAATAACTTAAATTACAAATTTATTACAAAAACTAAACTAGTAGCGCACAGGCACGAACTCAACTTCGTTCGTCAGATCCACGGCGTAAGTCGTGGCCTCTACAGCATTCACGGCGTCCTGGTTTAAGATATGATTGCTTGAGACCTCATGGTCTCCCCTTTCAACCCCCACATCAGCATCCTGATTAGTATTGACATTCTCCTGGCTCTCCATTTCTTCTCGGTCCTTAGGCGCTTCTGTGGTCACTTCATTGCTTTCCTCCGTCGAAACACTTGTAACAGTGGTGCTGCTTTCTTTCAATGGGAAGACAATCTTCAAGACCCCATGTTCGAAAATCCAACTGCCAGTAACATTCACATTCGAAGGCAGACTCCTCACATCCATATAAGACCTTACATTACCTTCTGCAACCCTCTTCGTAGCCTGCACCATGACAAGACCCTCGCGGGCTTTCACCACAATATCCCTCTCCTCGAAATCAGCCAGAGTAATAGTGATTTGATATTGGTTTTGCACATAGCCCGAGGATGACGAAGACCTAGGGAAATGTTTCATGAAATTTTCCAGCAGCTGATCGAATCTGTTCATTTCGGATGATAGGTCAGACCAGAATCTTGGCGTGTCGAAGACGCTGTCACCGAAGAAAGGCTGCATATCGAAGTCATCTTGATGGTGTTGGTGGTGACTGAAGTGCGGTGGTGGCGGTGGTGGTGGTGGCCTGTGGTATTGGGGCGCAGCACACGCACAAGCAAAGATGCTTAATAGAACGAACGCGTACATTTTTCGCACAGTACTCTTCTACAGTTCAAAATATACTGACGAAACGAAGATTCTAGCGCTTCTTATATCTCGTAGCTTAGGGTAAAGTTCACGTGCTATCGACAGGCCAGCTGACCTGCCGTTCATGAATTTTCTTTACGCTGTTACACTTTTAATGTAAAGCTTAATGTTGTTAGTATAGGATACATTTTGGAATGAGAAATTCTCTAATGGATATGGCCGATATCGATGTTTGTTTGTTTGAGTTAAGTAAGTAAGACTCATTACACACGGGAATCCCACGCAGGACGATTTAAGGGCACGCGTTTCTGCGAACGAGGGCTTTATCCTACTTTGGTTTTACCTCTTAGGCCGTATTTCAGCAAACTTGGAATAAGACTTACTCTGAGATTAGTCTTTATAAATTCGGCGTTTAATCTAGGTATTATAGTAGGGAATCCGAATAGGAGACGACCTTCACCCAGCTGTTTATTCGATAAAAAGTATTTTAGATCAAAAATATAGTAAGTAATATATATGGCGAATAGGTCGACTGAAAAATTTCAGTCCAGTAGGTACCTACAGTCCATAATTAAAAAAAACTAAAACTTGCGTTGCGGAGGAGTATTTTACAAACTTTTATTTAACTTGCAATGTATGTATGTTATGTATGTATTTATGTATGTATGTACGGGTCAAATATTGCAAGATAAATTAGACCAACTTCCTGGTAGCCGATGAAGCTAAAAATTTGCATAGGTACACGGTACACCTTTAGTTCTAATGACAATACAATAATATAGCACCATCGAGCTGGTCTGATGATGGAGACTCAGGGTGGCCATAGGAACTCCTAAATTACACATGATAAACCCGTAGTGTTAGGGCTCGTTAGAATGATCTTGACGATTAGATGACGACTGTACAAAAAATGTACAGTCAGCACCAAAAGCTTGTCCAAAAATGAAATTTTTGATAGAAACTTATTATTTACTATGGTCGTTCCAGATAAGGAGCGGGCCATTAACTTCGAAGTTTATCAAAAAATCTGAAGAAATCCTGACATGTAGATAATTAATTACTTATATTTTGGTAAGTACATAAACTTTGGAGATATGGAGGGGAACGGTCATTTTTTGTAAATTTTTGGCTATAAATCAAAAATTAGGTAAAAAATTAAAAAAAATGTTTTGAAATGTGCAGATTAAACCCTTTCATATGACACCCCATTTGCTATAATAGCAAGTCCCTATACTTTCATTTTTCAACCCCCCATTCTAGACCCCTATTCAATTATTTATAAAATTAATTTCAGTCTTTTTTAGGGTTCCGTACCAAAATGGTTAAAAAGGAACCCTTATGGTGAGACTTCGTTGTCTGTCTGTCTGTCTGTCTGTATGTCACAGCAGGTTTTCTCAGCAACTACAAACTACAAAATGCTATCAACTTCAAATTTGGCATAGTTGTACAACATGCTTGCCCGCATCTGTTTTTAGTAAAAAAAAAAGAAATTAATTTTATAAATAATTTAAAAGGGGTCTATTATGGGGGGTTGAAAAATTAAAGTGGTTCGATTATAGCAAATGGAATGTCATATGAAAGGCCTTAATCTGCACATTTCAAAACTTTTTTTACTTATATATTTTTGTTATGTACTCTCTGATTTATAGCCAAAAATATACAAAATATGACCGCTCCCCCCCCCCCATTATCTCCGAAGTTTATTAATCAAAAAATCTGAAAAAATCCTGACGTACGTATAGATAATTACTTAATTTTATGGGAAAAATAAAATAAATTAAAGTGTGTTAAGTGTTGTGTGTTGTATTTACGGTTTTTGAGAAATAACAAAATGAACGAAGAAAATCTGTATTAAAATTTAGGCTTGCAAAAATAGACCTTATTGCCTAGAAAATAAACGTCATAACAAAATGAGTAATTTCTTTTGCGGTTACCAAGCATATTATCTTCAATACGGAACCCTCGGTGCGCGAGTCCGACTCGCACTCGACCGGTTTTATTACTAAAAACAGATGCGGGCAAGCAAGTTGTACCATTATGCCAAATTTGAAGTTGATAGCATTTGTAGTTGCTGAGAACAACTGCTGTGACATACAGACAGACAGATAGACAGACAACGAAGTCTCACCATAAGGGTTCCATTTTATCATTTTGGTACGGAACCCTAAGAAGGACCAGTTTTTTGAGGTCTTGGGGTACACTAAGAAAGGATTTTCCGAAAATCGACCCCAAGCGAAAAGTCAATGGGGGAGTAGCGGGAAACTAATTATACGCGTAGGACGCGCGACGTCGCGGGCGTCTTCTAGTATTTTAAAAATATAACTAAAGCGCCCTCTGTTGCACAGTAGTAGTACCACGACAAGACTGAGTGACGTAGCAGCAAACATTCGCATTTTTTTTTGTGTAGCGATCTGTATGGTGTTTGGTATAACATGGGCGATTATAACATAACAAGCTAAGGCCCTCTTGCACGTAAATGTTAACCCCGGGTTAACACTTGGTTAATAGGTTACCTAACTCGTTAAAATTGTCAGTTCTCATGTGTTCTCATAATGAATCTGACATTCGTGAACGATACCTGGGGTTAAACCTAGGGTTAAATTTACGTGGAATTTCGGGCCTAAGGAATGATGCGTGCGATATAGATTTATTATTCAAAAATTAAATTATTATTAACTATAGCGCCCTCTGTCAATTATTGTTTGAATCACTACAAAGTAGCTGTACTCCACGGCAACATCTCAAAAGGTTCTCTTGTTTGCTGTAGTGTCCACTGAAACTGACAGATGTCGCTAAGATCAAATAATAAGGAAGTATAAGGTTTGCGTTTTAACGGCAAATAAATAGGGTAAATAAAGATCTATCTATCTAAATAGGGTATTTTGTTCAATTTAAACAACAGAATATGCATACGACATAAATAAAACATTTATTCAACTCAACACTGGCACACACTGGAATGATAAAAAAAAGTAAAAATAATACTAGGCTAGGCTAAAATCACTACACTTTATCCTTGGTCCTCACTTCCCTCCAACTGTTTCTTCACTGGACCAGTTTGCACAATAGGGACGACTCTTTCATTGGATGCCTTCAGGGGCGGCTTCAGAGGAGAAGTAATTGTCAAAACGCCATCCGAAGAGAGTTTAGACACAACAGAATCCGTCTCAATACCTTCCGGAAGTTTATACTTTCTAGTAAAGCTTCTAGAAACAAATCCATGCTCGTCTTGCCTCTCTTCGTGCTTAGCTTCCACAATTAAGTGTCCATCGACAGTTTTAACTGAGATCTCTTCAGGAGCGAAATGTTGTACGTCCAAGTTGACTTGAAACTTGTTGTTTTCTTCCTTTATCGACGAACCGAGGTCCTGAGCGGCAGCCTGAAGGTTTCTCCATGGTCTGTAGTAATCCTTGTTCTGTGGTAAAGCGATGATCGTAAGATGATCTTGCGGGGTCAGCCCCAAGCCGAAATGCTGGTCCATTAAGTGACGTGGACGTCGCTGATACTGAGGTTCCATGTAGAATGGATAGAAAGACATTTTTCACTGAGAACTTGAGTAATTACTATGCGATATGATGTAAAATCAGAGTATATCGCTTTGCGAACTCGCCGGGCTAAATCGCTGTTTCCCTCACAAATTGTTGTATCGAATGACGTTTGTCAACAAGCCGGCTCAAACTTTATACTCACCCAAAGCGCCATCTAGTAGTGACTGGAAATTTCTGGAATGTTGCCTGCATATCCACCGTTTCTAGAAAGAAACAGCTGCTTCGAGCTAAGGGGTCGCAAACCTTTTTACCGGCTTAACTTTCTCGAACTTTCTATTTTTTTTTTGTGATTTGAACAGGATTAAATGATTTGATTTAGGTAAATTGATCTATTTATTTCTTTATAACAGTATGATTAATGATAAAACGAACTTACCTGTACGTTCGTTTTCCCATATTAATAATTAAATATGCAGGTGGAGTACTTTTGTAAAAAAAAATGGCCGTGTTCAAGCCGTGTCACGAAAACAGAATCAATCCATCATGGCGGCCGCTAGGATCGTAGGGCAGCGCCGGAAGTCAATGGGGAATTATTTTTTGTTCTATTTAACTAATTTGCTTTAAAAATTCGTGATAATAGCCGTATGCGATGCAGTACTACAAGTTAAAATATTAATCGAGAGAATTGAGCAGTAAAACATAATAACTAATGTGGGGCTTGTTTTTTAACAATATTTTTTTACGTTTATTATTTTGATATAGTTGATGATTGCTATTACCGTCCTCCTCCTCCAACTTGCTCTCTCTCTCTCTCCCTCTCTCATCGCCATTATTTTAATGTCGTGTGTTATCTCATGTCTTAATAAATAATAAATTATCTACTTATTATAAACCGTCGCAGCTTTTTATACTTATAACATCACTCCCAAACAGTAGTATTATAATAAGACTGATAACTGTTTTTTACAGACAAAATACACTAAAATTCATTAGGTACAGGTACATTCGATTACAAAAAATCAAAACTTTTTATAAATATCTTGTCAAAATGTTTACAATCACTGTTGCTCACGTAGTTCTGCTACTTGCCGCTAGATGACGTTAAAGAAAACTTCTACGTTCGAGAAAGTTCTTTTAAGTTCTGCTACTCGCCGCTAGATGGCGTAAAAAAACACTTCTACGTTCGAGAAAGTTCTTCCAGTACCTATGTACATAGGACATAGTTTATTATTGACGTGTGTTCTGTTTATGCATTCACCATTTTCTGTTAATCAATTCCCTAATCATGAAATGTTTACTCACAATAAGTATTTTATTTTATGTAGGTACTAAATCTTAACTATTTGTTTACGTAAGTAAGTACCTATGTTATGTTATGTCGCTTATGAAGTGTCTTTAGATCTGTTATTAGGTAGGTAAGTCATTATGTTAAGGCCTAACAAATACAGGTAGGTACCAGGTACCTATAAAAAAGTACCTAGATATGAACACACATACGATGCCCCATGGACTCCAAAACGTACCTAAGTACTGGATCGATATTGATGACATTTTCATCTCTAAAATTAGGGTGATCGTGATCCTGTGAAGTTTGGTAGCGATCGGATCATAAGTTTTGTTTTTAGACTTTTTAGTGCTCTCGTGCGAAGCTGGGCCGGGTCGATAGTGTGTTATAAATCACACATAATATGTCCAGACATATTTTTTTTCCCAAATTTTACTATTTATCGCAACGCAGTCATTGCAAAATATCAAATGCGTGCCAAAATTAATCGATATCTTCTTGTCTCTGTGCTACAAAATTATTTGAATATACTATATGTGTGTTGTAGCCATTTTAGTATAGGTACTAGGTACATTCATAACCTTACATTAAATCACGCCTGTTTCCCAACACTTTTTTCCACCTGCTACGATCCTGACAGATATCTTTCGCTTCTTCCACATTCATACATCGAGTCATGCATGCACATCGGTTTCGGATTCTTAAGATTCGGCCCTTTTCCAGTATTTCTCCGATTTGATTCGAAAAAGTACGCCTAGGGCGGCCCCTTCCGACCCTTCCACTCACTTTTGCTCTGTATATCTCTTTCGTCAATCTTCTTTCATCCATCCTTTCCAAATGACCGAACCATCGAAGCATGCCCATTGAGATACTATCAAGTGTTTAAGTAGCTACATACATAGATTGAATACTGGGAACAACTGTAAAACGACATGTTGGATGGAATCCAAAAATAACCAAAGGTCGTAACATTGTGTACACGGCGACGCAGCCGAGAGCAACGAATATCGACCAAGCCCAAAGTTCACGAGAGTTCGATCATGCAAACAACTAGCCAAGTCTTATACATTATCTAGGCAGCAGACGACTTCGTGCGACTGGAATTGGTTATTCATCTATCCTCCTATCTCTTCCCGTTGAGAGTCAATTTCGGAAAAATCCTTTCTTAAAACACTTTATGCTCAAAAAATATGCCTTCTAAATCACACCGGTTCACTGTTCCACGTTTTGTTTTTTTTAATGGTTTTCAATAAAGAGTAGTATTTGTATGGTATGTGCGTTGTCTACAATTTAGTTAGTCACGCAAGAGACTACATATAAGTATATAGGTACTTAAAGGAGAAGAAGATGTCTTTCGTTCCGAACTTTCAAAGCAAAGCAATCACGTTTTACGACACATTATCCAAGTTTGTAGTGCCCTGCCTACGAAACAAGCGGTTCTGGGTTCAAACCCCCGTAAGGGTAGATATTTGTGTGATGAACGCAACACTAGCTTCTGCCTGCGACTTCGTCTGCGTAGATTTCGATTAGGTATCTTTATTCCCACGGAAACTTATACAATTTCAAGGCTTGTATGTATGCTATGGGTCTAGATGACGATAATTATAGGCTTTTTTATACATAACCCTGAGGAAGGCTTTCTGTATCTTCTCTAGAAGTAAGGCGTAAGAAGAGTCGGTCGTTTGAAAGATCTAAGCGTATATAGGCGAGAAGCGACTTTGTTCTATACTACGTAAAGATAAAAAACATGTAAAAAACATAACATCTCGCAACAGAACTGCAATTGCACTCTAAGCTTATACATATAACTTTGGATTAAAATTTTGGCAACCAATCTCTTTCTTTAAATACAATTGTAATTATATCTCGGCGGTGATTCATTACCATAATAACATTACTAATTGATAATTATAGATTGAGTTTCATTTTAGGGGGTTGCGTATAGTCAACTTCAACATTCATCGATCATTTTTGATCCTTGTCACATTAATATAAGTACATTATTATAAAATTTTATGGTACCTATTTTTTATGAAGGTAAAACGAAAAACTATGTGTAACTAAGGCCGCTTCCTGACTTGGCGGTATGCTTGCAGTAAAACGTACTGTCGGTATAAACGATGCGCGTTGATTGGTAGATGCCACTAGTTGCCTAGCAACCCTTACCGATTCCGTGTTTTACTGCAACCGTACCGACAAGTCAGGAAGCGGCCTAAATGTACTTATGATGTACCCCCTTTTTGTATTTTTGGGAAGCAAAATAAAAATAATTAATTATCAATATAGCATTTACGAATAGGCTTGGGTATATACAGACCTGCTTGTTCTTAACAATTTAAACACATTTTTATGGCAACTATTTGAAGTTAATTGTAATTTCTTAAAAACCACCTCAACCTGAACCCCAAGCGTAAGTTTCATTGAGGGATATCCGGCATGCTTGTAGCATTCCATTGACGGGTTGTTTTAACATTTTTGAGCAGCGAGTTATTGCAGCGATGCAATGTATCACGAAAAGCATGCGGGCTCTATCACGCAATGAAACCGAGCTTTTACTCGATTTATGTGTTAAAATACGACAGCCCATAAATTTAAGGTGTTACAATAAAACGCAAAAATGAAATTTTATATTTTTATTACACATAAAATAAAACTTAGTTCAAATAATTCAGTCTTACAAAACAACAGATTAAGATCACTTATTTACAGACACCAATTTATTCTGGAGATCCAATTTGCTTCTGCACAGGCCCAGTGTGCGCGATTGGTACAATTCTTTCCCCGGTAGATGGCAGCGCTAGAACTTTCGGAGCAGTCACAGTAAGAACTCCATCTGACGATAACTTCGACTCTACAGTATCAGGCAAGCAGCCTTCAGGCAAAGCATATCGCCTGACAAATTGCCTGGACACATATCCGTGCTCATCCTGTTTTTCTTCGTGCTTCCCTTCAACAATAACGTGCTTATTTAAAACCTTCACATTGACTTCTTCAGGGCGGAAATGTTGGACATCCACGTTTATTTGGAATTTCTCGTCGTCCGATGTAATGGAGCCTTCGTTCAAAGACAGCTGGTTCATTACTGATGCCATTTGTTGTTCGAACGGCTGCATCATCTGGTCAAACTGCCGCAGCATATCCCAAGGTCGAAAGCCCTGTCTGAAGATATTCCTTGGCACCATTTCCCCGAACGGATAATCGAAGTAGGGGTCTCTGAAGAACTCTCTCTCCATCATGCGGAAAGGTCTCTCGTCGCGGAGAAACGGAATGATAGACATTTTGAATAGTTGTAGAAGAATTCGCAGATTATTCTCAAGTTCTCACTTGCAAGTTCGCTCAGAATGCAACTGAATACCGGCCGGCACCCCGCCGTATTTATATGCGGCGTGCTACAGCGCCACCTAGTTCGAAACGCACGAAAGCGCTAGAAAGTTCAAGAGCGAGGTCATTATACGACCGCGTCGAGAACATTCGTGCTTACTGTTGAACATTTACACGGTGCGGTTTCTAGAATTGGTCGTATTGCAATGGTTATTGAGCTAAGCGCCATCTAGTGGTGAGTAGATGAACTGTTAGAGTCGAGGACGTTGCTCGATTAGTCTAGATAATTCGCGTTACTGCGACCAAAGTATTGTCGCGACCCTTCCAGAATAAGTCATATTATTAGGTATACGTTTGTTTGGTTAGCTTATATACTTAACGGTTTTTATTAAAGGAAGATTTTATGTAGATACCGTCGTGTGAGAACTTTAAAAAAATAACTGTACTGTATAACTTGCTTGCCCGCATCTGTTTTTAGTAAAAAAAATACCTATTAAATTTGGTTGAAAAACGAAAGTTCTCTCATAATATTAGCAAATGGGGTCTCATATGAAAGGTAAAAACTATTTTTTTTTTAATTTTCTGTGATGTACTTTTTGATTTACTTATAGCCAAAAATGTACAAAAACATACTGTCCCCCCCCCCCTTATCTCCGAAGTTTATGAATCAAAAAATCTGAAAAAATCCTGACATATAGATAATTACTTATATTTTATGGGGAAAATAAAATGAAGTGTTCATTATTTACAGTTTTTGAGAAATAACAAAAACACTTAGGAAATGTGTTTAAAAATTTAAGCTAGTCATAATGGTCCTTATTGCATAGGAATAAAGTTCATAACAAAATGAGTATTTTCTTTTGTATTTACTAAACTTTTACTTACATACGGAACCCTCGGTGCGCGAGTCCGACTCGCACTTGACCGTTCTTTTTTTGAGATGGTTTTTGTTTAGTAGGAACGGCTTCGGAACCCGACACTGAGCATGGTCAGACATGCTCTTTCCCGGTTCTTTAAAAAGGTTTTCTTAAAAACAATCATACTTATACACATGGCATTGAGCATGTTTTTTGCCTTTCTCTAAGCATGTTTTTTTTTCAGTACACCTTTTAAAAAGTGCCTGTTCTCAATTGTGGAGACAGACTAGTCTAAACAATGTAGTATTATGTTTAAAACAGCTAGACAATGTTAGTATGTATCGATGCCATACGTCGCTTATCTAAATATTATATCATCAACGCAGTTATTGTTTACGTTGCTTACATAAATAATGAGGCTATCAATATGTCCTTTGGACAATACATCAAATCTTTGGTTGGATTACATGCAAAAACAACCAACTAAAACAGTTTAACTATTTTTCTTTCCCAACGGCTCAACTATGTCAAATTGAACAGAGTCGACGGAGCTCCGCTTCCGCGGAGCTCCTATTTCTGGGTCTTTTGAAGTTGAAGTGCTAACATACCCTACCTCATATTTATGCTATGAGACTGGAAAAGCGATCTATTTGGTTGGTTCCTAGGAGTTCCATTCAACAACTGGTTGCTCAGTTTAGTTGATCGGAGTGCAAGACGCCTACATTTTCCCTTAAATATCTAGATGAATTAATAAATAAAAATGTTTAGTCCCCCGCACCCAATTGTACCTATGCGTAAATTTATTTCCACAGCGTAAAAAAACCCGGCCAGGTGCGTATCGGACTTCGCACATTTAGAAGGATGAACCGATTTGGATGTTTTTTTTCTTTTATTTGAAAGCAGGTTTTCTAGCGGTGGTTCTTAGCTAAGTTTTATGAAAATCGGTCGGGCCGTTTAAGAGATATTAGCTCTGAAAGAAGGAATCACCATTATATCGGGGGTTTTTATCTATCTGACACTCTTAAGAGCAATGAAAACGGGTCACTTTCTATGGAAATTCAATACAAAGTGACCTGTTTTCATAGCGCTTGACTATAGTTATTTATTATTATTTTGTTAGATTGCCTTCTTCACGGTTATGTACAAATGTACACAAAAACACCGAATTGACGGGGGCTAAAATGTATCGGTGCTAGTGATTCATTAAATGTTTATCAAGTTTATCGACATCGATAAAAAGCAATTTTTAATCATCATTATCATAAGTAATGGCCAAGTTTGAATACCTTTTAATGATGTGCAAACCTCTATTATTTATACTTATCGCAACTATAAACAACCGGTATCTGACATTGACTCTGGACTCGAGTCCCTTTCGACAACCATTGAAATTACATTGAATAACCAATTCATTCAGTACAACAATATTCTTTAGCATTCCGTCGAACCTTTTTGAAGTCGGTTAAAAATGCCTTGAAAGAAAAAATATCCTTTATCTTCATGGAAAGCTGATCATTCAGATATAATCTATATATATAAAAGGCAAACCTGACTCACTGACTTATATATCAACGCACAGCCCAAACCGCTGGGTCTATACCACGGCCGTTATCTGAGCTCTGGGGCCATAAAACCCTTTTTCGCCCATCTCGCTCGCTCTAGTGTGGTTAGCAGATCTCTCGCTCGCACTTTGCAGCGACTTTAGTGATGTGCCTTACTTAGTAAATGTTTCATCGATGTCACCTAATATAATATTTAATAAAATGTTACGTACTTATATGATTCTCTACTTGTTTGTTTACAGGTATAGAACGCATTATAAACTAAATAATTACATTAAATTAAATAAATCTAAATATGTAGATATAAAGTAAACAAAACAAAAACAAATAAAAGTAACAAAATAAATACCACGGTCCTAATGCCCCGGGAAACATCAATTATTATAATGAGTTACTCTTTTGGGAATATTAAGTATCTACTTAAATACTTACTAAGAAAAGTGCAATCGATATCCATATTTCGAAAATCGACCCCCAACGGGAAGAAATAGGGGGAGTTGCGGGAAACTAATTATACGCGTACAGTCAACAGCATAAATAAGTGATCATTTATGTACCTTGTCATTTTAATGTCGTGTTTGAAATGTTATACAAAATTGTGAAACGGTTGAAAGCGACAAGGTACCTACATAAATGATCACTTATTTATGCTGTTGACTGTACCACTAAAAAAAGTTGTCGATAAACTTAGTCGATAGTTAATGAATCACTAGCACTGGTACATTTTTGCCCCTGTCAAACTGGTGTTTGATCATATTCTTTGCTTGTGGTCAGTTTGTTGGTGACATAATAACTACTCATTCTATTGTCCTTCACACTGTAGGTTTGTTTATAGTTAGGCGAGACGATATCTTGTAACAAGTTACGTAGTAGTTGTTGTTTCTGATACATATAGTTATCTCATTGCATATCCTGCAGCCAACGCGAGTGCATGATAACTATGATCTGGAAAAATAATGGTTTGTTCGTTTATCTTGCTGCTTTATGGATTTGGTAAGTAATTATATTTTTAACTAAATATAACCAGTCTAGCACCCGTATTCACAAACAATACTTAAGGAATCCTTCACTGTGCGTTCAATACAGCTTTGTGATTGGTCCTTTTTGACCGAACTTTTGATCAAACGATTTGAACCACCCTGTGCGTTCGTGAGCTTTGTGAGACCTCATAGTGACGTTTGTGAATACGGGTGTAAGTATTATACTAAGTACTACTTTTGGGTAATGTACTTCATCCTGGATTTTCATGACTATTGCATTGTAATTATATTGTTAATTGTCAGCCTATAGGCTACATAGTTAGTTATACAGGATGTAACTTAGGCCAAGACCTATCCATTTCATCTTTATGTGTGTTCAGAGGCCCTACTTTGAAAAACGAAGTTCGATGTTACGTAAGCTCCATCCCTTTCTCTCGATTTAGTCTCGAAGGACAAGTGACAGAGATGGAGGTAACGTAACTTCGAACTTCGATTTTTAGAGTAGGGCCTCAGCGATCTTCTATCTATTATCAGAAAGATTTTCATCGACATCTATATCATTACTTCCCTATAATATGTTCAGAAACGATAAGCAAAAGACCTATAGATCTGTATCTGTGGTTATATTTTATTTTAATGTTAACATTAAAGTATTGCATGTCATTAAAGTATCGGTTATCGATGTGGTTGCATCTTAATGTTAACATTAAAGTGTCGGTGACCGATACTTTAATGTAAACATTAAGATACAGGTACATTAAGATACAGGGTAACCGCAGACACAGGTTTCTCAGATATTTTAGAAAACTAATGATGAATGTAGATAAAGTTATCTATGCGACTGTACACATAATTAGTTATTAAAACACTCGTGTACTCTTATTATTGTCTCGTGTTGGTGTAGGTACTAATGCCTCTCATTATACGCCAGTCACATAAACTACCAATAACAAAGTATTAACAACAACCTGAATTACCATATCGTATATTATATCGCTTATTTTGACGACGCATGCAGTTACAGTTGACAGTTAGTTGGTAGTGACCCTGCCTACACAAAGGTGGCGGTCCCGGGTTCCATTCCCGGTCAGGACAAATATTTATGTGATGAGCGCCAGTATTTGTTCGCGAGTCTTGGATGTTTTTTATGTATTTAATATTTCTTTATAAAAGTACCTATGTTTATCGTTGCCTAGTACACATAATACAAGCTTAGAGCTTAGTTTGGGACTAGCTCAATTTTGTGTAAGATTATCCCTCGATATTTATTATAAAAAAAATATTTTCAAGATTTTATTTTACCACATTGTTGGCGTGACTAATAGGACTGAAATTTTACTGATTTTTTTTTAACAGCTTTAAAACAACCTAGATATAAGCCTACAAAGATTTGTTCCAATCTCTTATAAAAACCGAATTTAACATGGAGTTTATATGGCCGCCACAGTGCACATCGGATCATCTATCTAATCGCTGTCTAATTAACAGTTTATAAAATGGTTCACTAATGTTTTACCAAATCATCATTTGTCAAACTACATCATTTTACAAACTTTCATTTCGCAAAGAGATAATTCCCGCCGCATTATTTTATTATTTCATATGGTAAAAAGTCTAACCTAACCTAACTTATTTAATAAAGCCATGTAACCTTCGTAACATGTAATGGTTTAAGCACAAACACGTTTTTGCGAAATGAAAGTTTGTAAATTGATATAGTTTGTCAAATGATGAATTGGTCAAAAGGCACCGTTTAAAATGTTTGTATCATCCGTATTTCTTGGCCGATTTTAATTTAAGTTTCACTCTTGGTGATCTCTTTTACGGTATTATCATATTTTGTTAAGAAATGCCATTTAAAAAGTCCATGCATATTCCTTATTATCACATACCTACTCGTATTCTCGTAGAAATGAGTAGGTATTTCTAATAAAAATATTAAAACATTTGTTTAGACGTGTGGAAATAACAATCTCATTATCTCAGTAACTTGAACTCATTAAAAAATATCTCATTATGAGTTAAACTACATTGTTCACAATAACGGTAAGTATAAATTATTTATCATGAATGACGCTTCCCTTATTATCCTTAGGGCAGCGAAGCGAAGCGCAGATAATTATTCACTTCCAAAGCATCGCCGTCTTTACACGTATTGAAATAAGGTGGAAATTAACAGGACTGTGAGGCTGAAAATTTCCATACAAAATACGATAACGTTTCTCTCCCCGTAAACCTAATCCGATTTTAACGATTTTTGAATATGTTGTAGACATTATGAAAAACTATGTCTGTACGTTTTCCTTTCCAAGAAAATATTTCTTAGAATGAAAAACAAAAAACAGAACCGCACAGACCTAGACTTTCAGGTGTAGAAACTTTAGGTCCCTCTCGTTAGGACTAGATAGCTAATACGACCAAGGGCTTATTGTCTAACGCACTCGCAATCACGATCGTTTACATTTTGAAAATCGGAGGCTTGTCTGCATACAAAATGAAAACAATTGCTCCACTTTGAAGCCGGTTGGGATTGCGAGTGCGTTAGACAATAGCCCCTCAGATCGCTTTGCGACTACATCTCGATTCGACTACACCGCTTTGTGCCTAGATCGCGACGTATCGCCTTGTCGTAACAAGGGGTGTGATTCTCTCAACAGCGACGAACGGACGGACGAACGAGTGAATGTCTAAGCGGCGAGTTTAAGTAGTCCCGTCAGAGCGAACAAAACACTTCTTTGATTCTTTCAAAAGCAAAGGTGAGCGAACGCGGGAGTGAATGTCCAAGCGGCGAGTTTAAGTATAGTCCCATCAAAGCGAACAAAACACATTTTAGCGCGTGTATTCAATTTGGCAGCATGGCTTCTCGAACGTATAAGGCTGCCTAATTGAGAATGCATGCGCTTAAATGTGTTTGGCTGGCTCTGACGGGACTACTTAAACTCGCCGTTTGGACATTCACTCCTGCATTCGCTCACCTTTGCTTTTGAGAGAATCTATACCCAGGAGTGAAATACAAGCAGCGAGTTTAAGTAGTCCCGTCAGAGCGAGCAAAACACATTTTAGCGCGTGCATTCTCAATTAGGCAGCCTTATACGTTCGAGAAGCCATGCTGCCAAATTGAATACACACGCTGAAATGTGGTTTTGTTCGCTTTGACGGGACTCCATAAACTTGCCGCTTGGACATTCACTCCTGCGTTCGCTCACTTTTGATTTTGAAAGAATTACAACCCAGAGGGACCTGCCAAGATGCGCTACGCTAACTAACGTTTCTATTCGTTTTGTTTTAAACCAATCGCGTGACTGGTAGATGACGTGACTTTTCGTATCACGTCATCCAGTGACGCGTTTGGTTTAAAAACGAACGAATAGAAACGCTAGTTAGCGTAGTGCATCTTGGCAGGGCCCTCAGGACCGCTAGCTTCGTAGGTAGGGTCACTACCAACTACCTAGGCCAGCGCGTCGAAGAATATATAATGATAGTTTTATACAGCCCACGCCTCAAACTTAAAGCCACAGATGTAGGCATAATCTTCTCGTTCGTTCGCACACAAAGCCTTCCTCTTGAATCACTGTATCTATTGATGAAAACCGCATTAAAATCCGTTGCGTAGTTTGCAGGTTCTAAGCGTACATACAGAGGGAGAGAAGGCAGGAAGCGACTATGCTTTTACCCGACTACGGCGAAGAAAAAATTATTTTGACCGGTATGTGTATGTACATGTATGTTTATCTGTTCCGTCATAACTTCTAAATTACTTACTTATCGTAATTTGTCAAAATGTGTCGTAGAAGCGACTTGATCTTGTCTCGATTGATTGTCCACTGGTTATAGGCTAGGAGACATCAAATAGAAATAAAAATGGTGCCCTACCTACAATCTATATACATAAAAGGCATACCTGACTGACTTATATATCAACGCACAGCCGAAACTACTGTACCTAGAAACTTTAAATTTGGTACAGGGGTTCCTTTTATGATGTAAGTGAGCACTAAGAAAGGATTTTCCGAAAATCGACCCCCAACGGGAAGAAATGGGGGGAGTACCGGGAAACTAATTCTACGCGTACGAAGTCGCGGGCGTCCTCTAGTAGGACATAAAAACATGAACTAAATAAAAATGTTTGTTTAAAGTTGCCGTGTTGGGAATCAAATGAAAGGGCTTAATTTTCAAAAATATAATATATGTATAATATTGTTAGCTCTTGTCCGCGTCTTTGCTTGCATGTACCTCATAATTGGGAATACGTTTTAGCATCACGCCCAGCCCAATAGACCGGGAGATACTGACACAAAATTGCCAGTCATTAGTACCAAGTATCGCGACCCTTCAAGGGTCTAATTACGTAATGATGAAAAGGAAAATGATGGTCATAGCGCGGTATCGGAGGCCCAATCGTATGGGCGTTAATCGAACGTGTCGGATAAATTACGAAAGTCGAACGATTTGTAACACAAAAATTCTTGTATTTTCCGATAGTCGATGAAAAAAGAGACGAAAACACATTACCTAATAAAAAAAACAATTCAACCATTTATACTTGGCTAATTTTTATAATGATATAATGTAACGATATAATGGGTGATAGTGTATTCATCATCACCACATTCACCATGGTCCATGGCTATCATCTAAACATCACTATGAATTTGTATTAAATACATTAAACTGGACGATAAGTATGAAATGTTTGTACATAACAATTTCAGATGATATTATTTTCTTGTTTCATACTTTTTCAGTAGTCAGGTTTTGGTTTTTTAACTTATTTTGTTATATGTATCATGTAAAGAAGTAACTTACTTTTATAAAAAATCTTGTCCCATGGAATTGTCAACGCGGACGAAGTCGCGGGCAAAAGCTGGTAAAATATGCACATTATATACCTACAGTTATAATAATTAATGATATTAGTTGCACTATGCCGTTGGTCTAGGTACCATTATATTGACGAGCCAAGTGGCGATTAGTAAACAGTAGATATCTCTATAACAACAGGAGTAACGCCCTCTCTGTCCCTCCTGGGGTCACGGACGGACAATCAGTGATATTAGAATAAAACGACGTTTTCAAAACGATGATTTAAAATATAATGTTTATTAAAAGAAGTAACACTAGCTTTTGCTGCCAACTGTACTTTTTAATGAACTAACATTTCGCATACATATTTTAGTAGCTCATTTTCAAAATATCACAATTTCAAAATAGGTATTCTCTTTACCAGATTCCCAAATCACTAGTTGAGAAATATTACTTGACGACGCGCTGGCCTAGTTGGTAGTGACCCTGCCTACGAAGCTAGCGGTCCTGGGTTCAAATCCCGGTACGGGCAGATATTTGTGTGATGAGCTCGAATATTCGTTCCTGAGTGTTGGATGTTTTCTATGTATTTAAGTATATATATATAAGCATTTATATCGTTGGGTACAAGCTTAGAGCTTAGTTTGGGACTAGGTCAATTGGTGTGACATTGTCCCCTGATATTTATTTATTTTATTTATTTAGGGAAGGATAATATGATCATTATGATCAACGATACCTAATTTTAAATGTAAAGTTTTAGGATATTCCAGTATATTGAGGATCTGGTATTTTAAAATTCTGGTATTTCGGGAGTGAGCAGTTTTGGTTGAATCTTCGAAACCCTAGGGTCTTTAACGATGATTTTTGATTAAATAGATTCTAAACTTAATGTTCTTCTTCATTCTGGCAAACTTTTTTAATTTTTAAATAAATATTGTGGTTTTAAAGTAAACAGCAATTATATACATTTGACGCTGCAATCATGGCACGCGCAAACTATATCTACATCTCACGTTCTTCAGGCAGAAGCATAGCCATCCCTTTTGATTCTTGTGTGAGCGTGGCAGCATCATTGTGTCTTAAGCTGGGCATTCACGGACGCGCCGTTTGTCTCGGCGACAGATGGAGTGCATACAACTGGATCGGCGTAGTATGTTGACCACATTCACGGGCGCGCCTCGCCACGCCTCAACGTTGCGACATTACGGTGAAAACTGATTAGAAAGTGGCATCCAGAGAACGCATTTACGACGACGCCATTTGGCTTGTCGTGGCGTGTTCCAACGTTGAATTTCGACATTAACAATAAGTAATTCCATTCGGATTGTGCGTAGGCGCGTCGCGCTGGCTTTCCTTCCATTTGGAAATCCAACGGACCGCGCCAAGTACTTTTATAAACGCTATTTTTACATTCACGGATTGATTTTGGCGGGGCGCTGCTCTATTTGGCTTGTTGGAGCGGTCGTGAATGCCCAGCTTTACAGGCGATGTCACACGTAAGCGTTGCCGGTGCGTTGCGTACGCAACGCTGTCATCTACACTAATATATAAAGAGGAAAGATTTGATTGTTTCTTTGTTTGTTTGCATCGAATAGGCTCCGAAACTACTGAGGCTCTACTTTGAAATCCGTAATTCGAACTTCGTCAATTGCTATCCCTTTTGCTCTCGACGCGTCACTAATTCGCAAGAAAGTGACGGGGCGATCCGAAGTTCGAATTACTGATTTCGAAGTAGAGCCCCTGGACCGATTGTTTTTCGCTTCTTCCACATTCATAACTTCGATTCATTTATTGACTATCGGTTGATTAACTTAATTAATGCCAATTATTACTTTCAGCAAATCCACTTCCGGTACGGAACTATGCTTCCAGAACGACTTCGCGTTCGGAGTCTCCACCGCCGCCTACCAGATCGAGGGAGCATGGAACATCTCAGGTACGCTGGAGAAACCTACTTTTAGTACCCGCCGTAAAAAAAATATGTCATCTCTATGAAGTGATAATTAGAGTTGTATATAATAATTGCGTTATGCGCACGTGGTGCATATAGGGCGCTCCACGTATTAACCAAAAAATTAAACCTCGATTGACTATATGATCTAAGCAGTGGCGTAACTATAGGGTGGCCCCCGGCCAGTGAGGGGTCCCCGGGCCGAAAGTCCGTGAGCACAGAAAGAACCTTATATTTTTTTCATTTTTAGTAAAAGTGAAAGAAGGGCCCTATCCGACGAATTTGCCACGGGTCTTAGTAGGTATAGTTACGCCACTGGATCTAAGGATATATTAGTGTTCCACAGACTCTATATTGATGCAGATATGTCTTATGTAATTGTTTATGACTTTGGATACATACATACTATCAGTGTAAAACCTTGTACAAGGACCGTCGTGCTACTACCATCTTACCCTTTAACCCACCGCCAAGCAGCAATGTTCGGATTGTTGTGTTTGTTGGTCGGGGTACAAAACAACCAGTGAAATTACTAGCATAAAGCCATTCCACCTTAGTCCTCAGGGTAACATATTTGCAGTCATAGCTTTATAATCTTGTGATTGTAGTCTTGAGAGTGCAAATGTCGATGGGTTTCGTAATACCGTGTAACTCCTAAGTCAGATAGTTAAAGCACTCGTACGTAACCATATGCAAAAATCTGTGAATGTATTTTGTAATAATAAATAAAAATATTAATTTTAAATTTACCGAGTCTTATGGTTACCCTACTTCTTACGTTAAACCGTCATTGACTCTGAGTACTTTAGAGCATGTTTCACAATCGACAAGTAAGTTTATGTGGCAGTTAAAGTTAGCTCTCTCCTTGTCTATGTTCAAGTGTAAGAAAAGGATAGGGCTAAATTTATGTGTCACATATGCTTTACTTGACGATTGTGAAACAGGCCCTTAATCTACATAACAGGGTCTAGTAGACGAATAGGGTGACCACACGGTTGGTAATTTTTACTCTTTAAAGAAATTAAGTTTTACTTTAACAAAGTTTTTGGAGTTAATGCACTGAATTCGGCTTGAAATGCTGCGTTAGAAACCATAATTTCCGTTCTCGACTTAGCAGTCACCCTGTATTTTTACCCGTGGTCTTGGTCCAACATTTACAGGCAAAGGCGTCAGCATCTGGGACCATTACACCCACCAGTATCCTGATCGGGTGTATGACCACATGAACGCTGACATAGCTTGCGATTCCTACCACAAGTTCAAGACAGACGCGAAGCTGATGGGGGAACTTGGCGTCTCTTTCTACCGGTTCTCTATGTCCTGGTCAAGGCTTCTTCCCAATGGGCTAAGCAAGTGAGTGAAAACAAGTTGTTTGTGGATTTTGTAAGGACAGACAAAGAGATAAAATGACCCACCTTTTGAAAGAGCTTAGTCTATTTTTGCGTATTTGGGGTAAACTTACTTGCTTGGTGTAAGGTGAGATGGGGCAAATGCGTCTAAGGGGCAAATACGTCAAACCAATCTTCTAAAAATATATGGTTTGACGCATTTGCCCCACCTGACCTTAGAGAAATAAATCTGACTTAGTGTCAGGCGGTGGCGGCAGAAGGTTGAACCCGTGTTGATTTAAGGTTATTTTGTGATAGTTACTAGTCTAACCTATCCTCAGCTACGTGAATCATAGAAAGTAGCTTTCCATGAAACGAAAATTCTGCCAAGTGCTGAGCCTCAGTGAAACAAGGGGACACTGTAAAAAACGAAAAAATAAACAACACTTTTGAAACAAACCTCTAAGAATGATTTTTAGCAGAACACCTTTTCAAAATAATCATGTTGTCAATTATGACCCTTTTCCTGCAGTGAAGTGAACGAAGATGGCGTGCGTTACTACAAGGAGCTGATCAGGGAGCTGCACAAGCACAGTGTGCAGGCCCTGGTCACCATCTACCACTGGGACCTTCCTCAGAAGCTGCAGGATCTGGGCGGGTGGACCAACCCAGTTATGGCCGACTACTTCGTTGACTACGCGAGGGTTAGTTTTTTTTCTATCGACGAACTAACAGACGGATGGCCAACATGATGGAAAGTCACTGCCGCCTAGGGACATTTGCAACGCCAATGGTCTCGAAGGAAGGAAACCCGAATACGGGGGTTTCCATAGTAAGTCGCCCTTACATCAAATGTGGTCGGGTTTTTTTGTGTGCTCTTATAGCGAAGAATATTTATGTTGAGTACTTATGAACATCCTACTAGTGACAGTTTTTGGCTTAGGATCATTTTAAGTTTTTTTTTTATGTATTGTTTTTTGCGATGTATTCAAGCGATATGCTTGAAATTTTTGAAATGATGCTCTTTTTAAATATAGATTTGCATCGCCTCCCAAAAAAATAATTCTAGCTTCATGACTGCTAGATCCACAGTCTGGCAAAAATAAAAATAAAAATCGCCCGTCCATACTTTCATAAATCAATCATGTTCTTCCCCAGTTCCTGTTCAGGAATTTCGGCGACCTTGTGAAGGCTTGGATCACCTTCAACGAGCCCCTGAGCTTCTGCCAGCAGGGCTACGGCGGGCAAGACGCCCCGGGCCGGGCCGCCAGTGGGTTTGAAGACTACCTGTGCGCGCATACCGTCCTTAGAGCACATGGCCTGACGTATAGGATGTACAAGAAGGAGTTTGATACAAATAATCAAGGTTTGTTTAAAGCTGGGCATTCACGACCGCTCCAACAAGCCCAATAGAGCAGCGCCGCGCCAAAATCGAAGAGCCTGAGAAGTCAAATCAAATATGTATAAACCAGCGGGCTTATCATGGTCGACATCCGTCGCTCGCGAACTTATACATTTATCAGAAAGTGACGCATGTTTTATCCACATATACGAAACCATAATAGGGCCCCAGGGCTGAGTTAATATGTAGACAAATTAGCCGGTAGCCAAACAGGGAGCTATTATTAATACCCATTAGTACCTAACGTAAAGTGTGGATCATTTTAGGATACATGGGCATCTCGCTGGACATGCCGTGGATGGAGCCAGAAACGAGCAACACGGAGGACAAGGTGGCGGCGGAGACAGCGAGGCAGTTCATGGTTAGTTTCTTTACAGACAGGTTTAATCCTTCAATGACGTCAGTCACTTTATAGGACGTATTACTTTGTAGAGTTGTCATTCACCTGAATCTTAACCAGGTAAACTCAAAATAGTATCTACGAATTCTAAAGATATGGCTTTCGCTGGTACCCTCGCTGGACTCTGCTGAAGTTTCTTGTGGAGCTTCTTCTGTGAATTTCTGTGAACCAAACACGGACAGTAGCGTAAATTAACGAAATATCACACACATTTAGGGAGAAATATAATTTAATTAATAAAAAACACTTACACACTGTACCACGTGATACATCAAATGAAAAAGCGTGTTGTGAGGGTTTAGAATTTATATTTGTTTTAATTTGACGAACATGTAACATCCCCAAGACTGACGCTAAAACTGTAAAAAAATACAGAAAATATTTACATACCTACATATACATTACATGAAACCGTATTCAACCCATTCTTGTCCACGTTTTTCAGTTCGGCTGGTTCGCGAACCCAATCTTCACCAAGCAAGGCGACTACCCAACAATCATGCGTCGCCGAATCGACATTATCTCCAAGTTGCAAGGCTTCACCCGTTCCCGCCTCCCTACCTTCACTAAGGAGGACATCGGCATCATCAGGGGATCCGCTGACTTCCTGGGGCTGAACCATTACACCACGAACTTGGTGTCGCCGGGAGACAGCAAGATCAGCTTAAAGCCGAACTTTTACAATGATATGGGGGTTAACTTGAGTGTAAGCCCTAGCTGGCCGAGGAGTAACTCTTCGTGGTTACGGGTGAGTCCATTATAAAATCATAATTATTATTCATTTCAGAGTTTTCATATTAAGGTAAGACTAAAGCGATATATGGAGTCGACATTAAAATTAAAACTCGCGTCAAACTCATATTCAATTATTTTTTTCATTCTATATTTATTACTTAATTGTTAATATGTATTATAATTATACTTACTTTAATATCCTCTTTTTCACGGTGGCGACCATACTCAAACTCAAACATAATTCATATTATTGTATAACCTCCATTTTCTTTAAAAAAAACCGGGAGCCGGTGTTAATTCAGCCTTTCAAATTTTTCTCAACCAGGTCGTACCATGGGGCTTCCGCAAAACCCTGAGCTGGATTAAAAACTCCTACGACAACCCCTCAGTGGTCGTCACAGAGAACGGTGTGTCCACAGAGCCAGGTCTTGGGGACCTGAAGAGGGTTCACTACATCGACCGGTACCTGAGAACGTTGCACGCGGCGATTTATAAGGACCGGTGTGACGTCATCGGGTACTCATATTGGTCACTGATGGATAATTTCGAGTGGATGAGGGGTTTTTCGTAAGTATTGACATACAGGGTGCCTCGGGAGGAAACCGCGTAACTTTGCCACCGTGTTCTAGACCCCATTTGGAGTATACATATAATGTGGTATAACATGTAGTCCAATATCGCATAATTTCCGAGATTTTTATTATTTAAAAAACAATTCCATAGTTAATTTAATTTGAACTCTGTTACCTTAACTTAAAGCATTATTTACATTGTTTCCTCCCGAGGCACCATGTATAAAGGATGTTCGACACATGGAAAGTAATTTTTTTTCAGACACTGGATTGTTCATTTGCTACCTTTCAGTGCTGGTCCCAGGCTTCTAAGGGTTGCGGTTATGGAAATATGATTAAAGAAAAAACTCTAGTTACCCAAAATAATGGTCGTAAACTACAGAACATTTTAAAAACAAAATATGAGCTCAATACGCATAACATTTTTTAAATTGAATTTTGAACTTCTATGTTTTTCATAGTTTTACTAATTTTTTTGATTAAAAAAGATCATTTGTCCTTTTAAGTGGTGTTGATTAGAACAAAAGTTATTATTATACGAACACACATACATGACCAAATAATTAAAAAAAAGGTGCTCTTATGACCGTAATTTAAAAAGTTATGAGGGTTTAAAGGTGGGATTTTGGTAAACGACTTTTTTAAAAATCATATCTCCATAACCGCAACCCTTAGAACCCTGGGGCCAGCACTAAAAGATAGGAATAAAGCAAACCAGTGTCCAAAAAAAAAATACGGTCCATATGCCGAACATCCCGTATATTTTAAAGGAGATATTAGTTTTATCAAGAAACCGAACAAGAACAAGTCAAACATGTTCAGTGTAGGGTTCCGTTACTACAAACACAACAAACTATCTTGAAACACAACAAGTATGAATTTTATAATTTAAGTTATTTGATTCTGTCTTAGATGATTTTTAGTAGGTAGACTGTAGTCACCTGTATTTCAAGAACCAATCCAGTCACTACCCTGCTAAGACAAATAGCAGTATGTCAGACAAAACTCCTGTAGCAAATGCAACCTTATATCTAACGGAAGAGAATTCAAACTGCTTTGGTTATTGAATTTGGGATACTGCTTATTCACTTATATATAGATTATTATCGCTTTTGAAGTTTTATCGTGTTGTCACGTTATGATAGCTCTTATTTAGTTGACAGTAATGGCGGCCGAGTTAAAACCAACACGATAACATGTCTAAAGCAATTAGGCTTTACTGTGTAGAATAAAGCCGCTGATTAAATTACTAATAAATAAATAAGTTTGTTGTAACGACGCCATATTGCCGCCTGCCGTAGTGTCATTCATAAGGGTTTAGAAGAATTTTGTTTGCAGAGAACGCTTCGGGCTGTACGAAATGGATTACGAGTCCCCATCTCTGACAAGGACGCCGCGAACTTCTGTCGCCTTCTACGGGTACATCGCTAGAACTGGATGCATCCCCGACTTGAAAGACACCCGGTTCCATTAACAGTAACAAAACACATATTGACTGTACTGTATGTCAAATGGATTTACTGTCATTAGTAGGGTTGCCAGACATACTATAATATAGTATTGTACTTTATTTTGCCTCTGTATACTTTATTATATACGAAACACATAAAGTATGCTAAAATACTATATTTTAAACTGAAATTAATTCAAAGTTTATAGAGTAGGTAATATTGATTTCAGTTTAGTTTTAAAAGTATTTTGGGACACATCATTTCTTAGATGTGGCACTAATAACAACAGTAATGAGGAAAAAATTAAAAATACTTTATTTTTTCAGTGTATACTTTATTTTTAAAGCCGCCAAATACTCTCAGAAAAAATCTGGCAACCCTAGTCATTAGGTACAAATGGAAAATTGACCACGTGAAATAACCATGAAGTTGGGTCAAAAGTATATCCAAAGTGAATTTAGTCAAAATGTAATTGTGCTAAAAAGTATTTATAACCAAATTTACTTTCGTTGTAAATTAATTAAGTCCCAATGGAATTTTGTCCATTATAAATTATGAGCAAAATGAAATACGCACAAGTGAATTAGTCTAATATGAATTAAGACCGTATACCTAAATATAATATAAATTGTACATAATATTTCAGGTAGGACGTATTTACAATTGGTCATATTTCTGAGTGTACGTAAATACTAAATAGACATATTTTTTTCGACCAATATCATATTGGACAATTTTACCATGGGACATGATTCCATTTTGGACGTTATACAGGTCGACAATTTTCCTTTTTGTTGTATTTCAAATGGTATTTTTTCTGAACTGACGTATAATTTCAAGTGGACGATTTTCCATTTGTACCTAATGACAGTAAATCGTTAAATGATAATCGATGATAATGATGATCGTTGTGTTGTGAGAATAAAGCATCGTATTCATTAACGTTTTGAATACAGAGTCGGTTGCATTTAAGGCACCGACAGCTTATGACGACTTTAGGCGTCGTTGGCGTTCAAAAGATTGAGATTGTAAAGTACCGTCTTGAGCGTTAGGGTGCGGCTCCACTGAGGCGGAGACGAGCGGACCGGAGCTGTGCTGTAACCAATAGAAGGCGCATGCGGTCACGTCGAGCGCGCCTTGTGCACGTTAGTTTAGATTCTATTGGTTAATTGGCACAGCTCCGCTCCACTCCGCTCATCTCCGCCTCAGTGGAGCCGCACCCTAATAGCTATAACTCGCAAAATGAACTAATTGTAAGTTAGTCTAAAACTTTGTGAAATGAGACATTGGGAGAGGGGAGCACTCTCCATTTACTTCGTCTTATAAATATGATGCCTTAGTTGGGTGCGCCATATTATTTTATAAATTATATTTTTTTACACCATAATAATTTCGTTCATAACTAGTCTCTCTATAGCGGCCTGTAGGTACACGTAAAGTTCGGACCGCGGGAAACGCCACGCGCCGTTCCAATCTTCGTTCCGAACCGTACGAGTAAATGCAACTGTAATAGTAAAATAGTAAAAAATTTACGGTTCAGAGCGAAGATTGGAACGGCGCGTGGCGTCTCCTGCGGTCCGAACTTTACGTGTAAAGGCCGCTTATGTAACGATGATGTGACTCCGAAATATTGTATTTAAATTCATAATTTAAGTAAGCATGAATGAATGTCTCTTATGCTACTAGGTATTTACTTGCATTATATTTTGTTAGCATACTTTTAACTACTTACGCTATTGTTTTTATTCATAAACTTGATCATCATAAACATTCAATTAGTGGAGTGAAGTGAAATATTTGACTCTATGGTCATGTTGCAGCGAGCGAGTAAGATTTGTAAGGCAGACACGACTCGGACAAGCCTTAGGGCCGATTTCACCAATGAAATAAAACGCGATCAAATTTTTTAACTGGGTTTTAGACGCTAACTCGAGTTAAAATGACAGTTTTCGTATGAATCTGACGTTTACTAACCAAAGTTATTGATCGCGTTTAATTTCATTGGTGTAATCGACCCTTAGTCTTCGATGTTAGGTATTTTTTTGTAACCTCTTTGCTTTAAACGAGTAAGACTAGTAAAAAATAATAATACTCAACAACTTTATTACAAACAGCACTATATGCGAATTATATGGAAATGAAAATTTGGAAGAGTGATGACTAGGACTAGGACTACAAATCGGTGGGTAGTAAGAGAAAATTTAGGGCAAACCATTTTATGTGAACCAATATGCTAAAAGTTCAAAGGGCCCTGCCAATATGCATTGCGCTAACTAGCGTTTCTATTCGATTCGTTTTTAAACCAATCGCGTCACTGGTAGATGACGTGATACGAAAAGTCACGTGATCTATCAGAGACGCGATTGGTTTAAAAATGAAACGAATAGAAACGTTAGTTAGCGCAATGCATCTTGGCAGGGCCCTCTGGTCACCTTTGTTCTGAAATTAGCTTCTGTCAACGAATCCGTCCGCGTAGAATTCGTAATTTTCAAATTAACTTCTGTCAGCGAATTCGTCCGCGCAGAATTCGTAATTTTGCCATTTTGGGAACTTTGTGCTACCTATTCTAAACTATAATCTATCTTTGTGCCAAATTAAATCCAGATCCGTTCAGCTGTTCTGGCGTGATTGAGTAAAAAACATCCAAACTTTCGGCAGACTGGCGGGCCTGACGGTTGTGCGCTGCTGTCCTTCAAGATGGATAGTGCGTAGAGGGCTTTTAAGAGTTTCTTAAACTTTCGCATTTATAATAATAGTAAGATTATTTTAGGACATTAAATAATACAAGTGAAAATGATTCGCTCATTTCCAAATGGTCGCCAGCTCTAATATGTCACATCTGGTATTTTTGAATCTAGTTAAAAGATTATTCCACTGACTGACTTGGTGTTCAAGGCTCAGTAAAAGTAGGTCTGTTTGTAGGGTACAACCAACAGAATCATGTAAGCCGTATTTTATACATATAATTATTAATTAACAATGATAACACTGCCCTGTTTATATAGTTATACTAATATGAAACAGTTATGTATGTTAAATGCAACTTGAACCTATGCTAGGCTTTTTAAAGTACCTATTCGGCGATATAATAATTATTATAGAACTGTTATTACCATGGCAACGCTCATTATAGAATTGTTTTCCTGCTTCGGTCACGCTATAGGTGGTATTCTGATACCGTTAACGATATCAATATTAGCGGTTTACAGTATGCGAGTAGAAAAAAATTACTTTAGGCCATTAATAACGGCTTTACTCGCAAACAGTGTATTTGGAATGGTAATAAAAAAATATTGTAAGTTACCGGAACATGTTAGATGAAAATCTGACAAATCAAAAAAAGACTTATTATTGGATTTTTTAACAGACAGCGCGTTGTATTCCGTATTAGAGTAGGTATTTAAATTGTAATAACTATTTTATCATTATTGTTACGTATGTTTTACAAATAAATAAATTTATTGATTGATTGTGAGTATGCTAGCAATGCTGGCATTTTAAAATTATGGTATTGTGGGAATGAGCGAAATGTTTGTCTGTAAAAATGTTGGGACGTTGTAATTTTAATAAAGTCATCATATTAAACGTTTTTATTTATACTTTTTTTTAACCCACACTGATGAGAGTAGGTGCTTATAACCTTTCGTTTTGTTTCCAATCTTAGTGAATCCAAATAATTAGAATCTACTTGCTTTAGAGCAATTTTACATTAGGCGTGCTACGCAGCGCGGCAGTCGCATTGCTTAGTCGCACTGGTAGCACAAGCGGTATTTTCTCGCTTGTCGCTCAGTGCGTCTCTATCGTTACTGACTTGATAGAAAGGGAGATCCAAGCGACAAACATGTCGCGGGCAACTTGTGCTAGCCGTGCAGATAAAGTCGGTTTGTCTAGTATAAGAGCGAGAGAGAAGCACAAACCTAAAGGACGTTTTAAAAGCGGACGCAGACGACAAAGAATTTTGTACCTTTACAACAACGCGCCGTTTTACCTAAGTAAAAAAGTTTACGTCATTGTCGTTGTGCGAGTGCGACATAGTGGCGTATCATAGTGCGCGAGTGACAGAGACAAGTAATATAAGTCAATGCACGAAATTCCTCGTGTTCGGGATACCACTTGTCCACATCCGATGTTTTTATGCTGCCACTTTCAACTTTATTCCACTGTAATAAGCCAGCAAAAGTGTGCACGCTTTTTCTAAGTTTATCATGCGTTATAATTAGTTAGGGGTAAATTATTGGGAGTCCTACCGATTATTTGTACCATAAACTTAATTACAAGGTAAAAGAGGCTATAATTCTGCAATAACTGGTATTTTGTTGTAAAATAATTGGGTAATAATTAGGGAATGCAATTTAACCGGTTATTAACCGTTTTTGTGTGGAAATAACCGGTTAAAACCGGTTATAACCGGTTATTTGCATTCCCTAGTAATAATAATAATTTAACCCTGCGAAAGTCTAGAAACAAAAACAACAAATCAACAATTTCACAAAATATATTTTCCACTGAAAAATACATTTAATTAGAACAATTTACTTATTTACTAGCCCTTTGGAAGACTGTTACTTCCTGAGGACACTTAACCTATAATTACAATTTATATAAATTACATCATTACCATTTTATACATTTTTCTTTGAAAAATAGGTTACTTACTTATATCATAATTTAAAGTGCATATTATGACACTAGTGGAAAATAATACAATAATAAAATACTACAGGTTTTGCATTTATTTTCCCTAGTGTAATATTGTTTGACCCTTCTTTAAGAAACTAATGCAAAGTGTGCGACATATAGTGGTCTAGATCAAAACTTTGAAGAGGGGTTAAATGCCAAACAGTTTTGGAAATAATTTAGGGCAGTTCGGAATGAAATAAGCCACATTATAACTATTTGATTCCAAAACTGATGCTTAATGTTTTGATTGCCACTTGTCACCACATCAAAGTGCATTTTGGCTATAAGGAATGAATCGATTATAGATATTCTTGACCAAGTTTTAGTTTACAGTACTAGGCGGATATGAAGTCAATCCTTTGCATATAAAACACATTACATAACCGTGAAGTATCTAAATATTCATAACTAACGACCCGCCCTCGCTTCGCTTCGGTTTATTTGAGTTTTCTGTAACACCCGTACAATAAACCAGCGTTTATTATACATAAAAACCGTCCTCTTGAATCACTCTATCTATTAAAAAAAACCGCATCAAAATCCGTTGCGTTTATTTAAAGATCTAAGCATACATAGGGACGGACAGACAGCGGGAAGCGACTTAGTTTTATACTAGGTAGTGATGTTGGCAGCGGTAAAATAAATAAATGAATTTTGCATTATTTTACTGCTGTCAACATAATTAATATTTACAAACTTCATGGTTGTTTAATGTATTACAATTGACTTCTTATCTGCGCAGTAGGTACAGTCAAGGACTTTAATTGTTATGCCACTATGGAACCCTGTCGCATAACGTCAATCATTAATTTTGGCGTAATTTCTTTCATGTGGTTTGACGCTGTCATTATGACAGGATTTCATAGTGGCATAACAATTAAAGTCTTTGACTGTACCATAGCTATTGTTCTGTTGTCTGTACATTTTTGCCGTTTCTGTCTAAAGCCACATTAACGCATGGTTTGGTATAACAGATAACCAAGTGAAATTAAATTGGTATGTTAATGTTTTTGTATAATGATAGGAACTATTACAAAAATACATTTTAGGCTTTTCAATTCCTAAATAAAAATACCTAACGATATTAACTCTAAGCACTGCTCTTTTCTGTCACATAACAAAGAAAAGGAGAGGCACATTATTAACTGACAGATACATTTATCAGGCGATTAAAAAATTAGGTCTTATAGATTAACTGCCGCACTCAGAGACATCAATTAAATTTAATGCTTGTTTAGTGACGTGTTGTCTTATTCCATTGCTGTAGCAAAGAAAGTGAGAGCAGCAACTTTAATCAAGAATTAAATTAAATTGACGTCTCTGAGTGCGGCAGTAAGATAGTAAATACACATTAGGACAATAAATACACTAACCCTTTTATTCATAAACGCACATTAATTAAAGTATGCTTCAAATATAGTTTGTCCCTATCTTTCGTTGTGACATTTGAATTTAACAGACCACCGTGACAAAGTATACTTTAACCGAAATAGGTTTATTGTACGTTTATGTTATGAATGTTTAACCCTTAAGCAGGCCACAGTAATCTAGATGCTTTAACAAAAATATATTTAAGCATAGTCTGTGACAATTGAAATTGACAAAGATGTAAACACTCGATAATTACTCGATAATCACGTGCTTTTCAACTTTTGATATAAGGTTTAAAAAAGTATATAATTATCTATCTAATTCATTTGTTGTAGCGAAAACAATCATTCATAAGTGAGGTGACGTTTTTAGCAACATATTAAGATAAGATTAAATGGAATTTAATTAGTACATTATTGTGAAAAAATATAATACACTGTTCGCAACGAATGGGTTTACGAAATAAATGTTACAAAAAACTATTATTTTATATCTTGAGCAATATTTTAAGTACGTTAATTTTTATTTTACATAATAAAACAAGGGTATTTTACTTAGCATTTTTTTAGCGATATGTAAGCCGAGGTATAACTCAATGCAACGTGAAATAATTAAAGTTTCAGCGATGTCTTATTTGGGCTTAACTCTTCTTTCACTTGTATGTTGCCAAAATTAAATCTACTAATATTAAATATTTTCTCAATCTTTAGTATTTACCCTATTAAAGTTTGAGAAAACTGACATCGTGTTTATTACGTAACAACTTGTCACTTAGCAAAATACATTAAAAATATAGATAGGTAAATACCTAAGTTAAGGATATAAGTATCCTTAATTAGTCAGTAACTAAATAGTTAATGACGATTGATGGATACCTACACATCTTAAATAGATAGATTGAGAACTAGGAACGCCTAAAAGTTCATTGCCTAAATTTTACAATCGCATAGTACTCGAAATACATTAAAAATATCTATTACATACATAAAAATAAATATAGTACCTCATCAACAGTTCAACTGTTCTCAATTATAGAAACATAAAATTATAATTAATAATATTAGGTTATTTTGATGAACCTATAGGGATCCAGCAAAGCCTTGAAAGCGATACAAATATGAAGTGTCCTGGCTCACTGACAAAAAACTGGCTAAGGCAAAAACACTATTATGTTTTTTTTTATTATTTATTACTTTTTTTCTCTGTCCTCTTTATCTTTTCTATTTTTGTCTTTCCTCACTCTCTTTTCTTCCGTTTCCTTCTTTTCTGTGATTTCTTTTCCACTTTCATCTCTAATGACAACGTCATTTTCTTCCTTTTTTGATTCTATTGGATCTATTAAGTATTTTATTTGGTTACCTGGAGCCAATCGATGTATGTTAGTAAAAAAAAACAATATATTACATACACACATACGTTTAAATCCGTTTCTTTAGATTAAATTCAGAAAATGTTAATAGGAAAGCTCCACTTTGTTTTATAAGATCTTGAACTATAAGAAATCGATTTTTGATCGCCTAATATGGCTGCGTTTATTGCGCGACAAAATGTGGATAAAACACCCGTCACATTTTGATGCTTTATCCATATTTTGTCACGCGATGAACGCAACCATACTAGGCCAGCTGATCAACATTTAGTTGGAATATCTAAATAGAGATTTATACAAAACGTGAATATGTATTTCGAGGTTTTTGAGAGTTTATTGTATGACTTTGCGTACAGGAATGTTTTATTAGTATTTCGAGACTAATTACAGTTCACATAGAATAATAAGGTACTTGAAGACTGAATTTAACAAATTACAACCCGTACTAATATCATGTTCTTATGATTGCGACCACGGAATAGAAAAAACAGTGGAAGTGGCATGAGCTTCGCTTAGTATCAGACCTGTTGTCGCCAATACTCAAACTATCATAAAAACAACACGCCATCATAGAATATGTTTTAGGTGCGGCTATCGTTTTTACATTCCAAAATAGCACAATAAGGCATGCTTCTGGATTTATTTCCTATTTTAGAAATATCTAAATAAGCGATCGCGGCAAAAGTATGGTAGGTTGCGCGGAACTCCGCATAACTATGCCACACGTTACACGCCCACATGACACTTCTACTGTTTTTTTCTGTTCTGTGATTGCGACGCAACTACATTTTAAATATCTATTGTGTTTTTTATTTTGTAAGCAACTATTTGGAAAACGTTTACCCGTTATACTATTAAACCCAAAAGGGCAAGGGGAATTTGGAACTATTTATAATAATTGCACTAGAACGCATGGATACATTTTCCAAATCTTCACCATTAAAAACTTTGAGCATAATAATCTGCTTTGAATAATATATAACATGATATATTACTATTGTGTTGCTTCAGTAGATAAATATTAAATACAAATAATGCTTAGTAACTTGACGAACTTCTTAGCAATTTAGAAAGACAAATGTTAATAAATGAACATCGTTAAGAATCCAGAACAATTTAATTGTTAAAGCTGACAGCACTGCTACAAAATTCATGACATTTCCATTCGTTAACGGATCCGCCATTTTGTCTTTAATCACAGCTGATTGGTTCACACTAAGTTTACGTTTTAAATACTGAGTTTATGAAATACGTTGCATAAATTCGGATTGGATAATCTATAAATAGATCGAGGAATAGCTCCTCTAAAAACATTCGAAAAGTTTAACAAATCCAACTATTTTTTTTTTTTAGTATATTTGTACGACAGATTATTTTCACTTAATTGCTAAATATACAAATAAGTCCGATAAATCGATTTATACATTTCAAATCTGCCTTTTGGAAAATCTTGAAGTAAAATTTACTGGACGATAGAACTGATTTATTTTTTCAGTTCAAAGGAGAAAGGTTGGTGAGTTTTCCCAGAAGCCTTAACAAATAATAACTCTAAATGAGTTTTAAGGCACTTTAACCAACGTCGACAATCGATAGGGCCATAATTATAAGACCATCCCATTAAATTCACCGAATTTGATTTGTTTTATCATTATGTATAGGTAAGTACATAATAATATCGATCTATGTAAATGTGACTACATAAAATTCGACTTGTAGTCATAAAACATGTTAATAAATACAATTAACGCAAGCAGAATCTACTTAAAATAAAATACATACAAATTATAGATAAAATTTTACAAACTGCATTTTAATTATTGTTCAAAATGAAACTAATTGCTAAGCTACTAATCTCGCTAGTACTGACGATCGGTTCCAATATTCAATCGTTATCTTGTCTACTGTTTTAGATATACAATACAACCTACGCGCTTAAGACGAACAATCTAAGATTTCCATTGTAATCTCTAGTGCATCTTTTCTTATGATACTAGTTAGATAGAAACACACTCAGGGATAAATCCTTGTCGCAGCTGGTCTAAACAAGAGAATGAATATTGGAATCAACAGCAAGTGGATTGCTACTGACTACGACTGAGGCATCTTACATTGGCTGCAGGCTTCCATGCCATCGCTGAATTCTTCTATTTGCAGCGTCAGCTCGAAGAAGTTGTACTTCTCGTGCACCACGCGCGTGGCTTCTTCTAGCACCTTCTGTGGACTGACGCCGGTACCTGTAAGGTATAAATTCTTAGTTATTCAAACGCGTACTTAGGTACCTAGCTAATCATGTTTTTTAACCTGACGCCAAGCAGCATTGTAAGCATTGTAATGTTCTGTCGTATGGATAAGACAACTGGTGAAATTCCCATCATAGAGCCATTGTGCTCTTGAGTATTCATATGTCTATTGGTTCCAGATCCCACTTACCACCACTAAGTGGCCTGTGTAAACGTGTGCCTTCGCTTTGCCATTAAATAAAATAAAATAAATAAAGCTTGTGGACTTATATTAGCCGAATTTAGTTTGGGACGGGTTTAATTATTTATCTTATAGACTCTCTGTTGATGCTGCGTACTGTCACAGTTTTACAGCGAAGGTGCCCCTCTATGGAAGGGGCATAGCCGAAACCTAAAATGGTGCAATGCGCGACGGAGGCCGCAAAGCTTCGTCCGATCACGATGTCCACGAATACCCAGCAGTATCCCAACCTAACTTAGAGCTAAAGTTCCCGGGAAGGTGCTATTAAACAGCGGTTCTGGGAGGCCGACATGTTGCGACCAACGAAGTTTTACGGATTTCGCCCTCCACGGCGGCTTTGATAGGATCGGTCTTGGTGGAGTGGGGCGGATGAGTAGCAATGTATGTACCCTGTTTTTGTTGATGTACTCACGTATGGCAAGGTGCGCGGAGAGCGCGGTCTTGTCGAGCGAGAGCGCCCACATGCGCAGGTTGTGCACGCGCACCACGCCCGGCAGCGATAGGAACATGTTCGCCACTTCCTGAGAACAATATTACAAATATAGTCTGTGTCAATTGAATTAGCCAAAGATGTAAATAAATTAGTACTGTTTGACACATAACCTCAAATGTTAATCAAGCGTGTTTTTATATAAAATATCGTGTTGGTGTTGAACGTTCATTTTCTGATTATACTTGGATTTTAGATAATAAGCGTCACAAATTTAAAAATGAAAACCTAGAAAAATATTTGATTTTCCATTATATATGACCTTTGTACAGTTGATATGAAAAATAAATACTAACGTACTAGTCCTATCCATATTAAACTTGTAATCGCTACTTCAAATCCGCTCTCTAGTGATTATTCGGCATATTATTCAACATAAACTTTATAATTTATTTGTTCTTTTAAATGGAATGTATACTACCTCCGGGTCTGTTGATTTTGACATCAAAAGTTGCTAGTAGTTATCATTATTTTCGTCAATATTTTGAAGACAGCAATGACGGCGGTTGAAACACCTGAATATTCACCCACTTCTTCCCCTTATTATTATTATTTTGCACACGTTTTCGCCTTATACGAAGTTAAAATTAGAAATTCAATACAATTATGTTATCTATAAGTAGGTAGGTAGTAATAACAAGGATTAGAATATTAGACAAACATGTGAACTACTATCATTGTCATTCAAGGACACTTTAGTGAATGTGACCGTTACATTATTCCAATGTAAAAAAAAAAAACTATACCTTGTTCGGATAGGTATTTAACTAAAGGTAAACAAACCAAACCACGTGATTCTGTTCAACAGCCAATCAAAACTGTTTGGTCGAGCTTTGACGTATCAGTGTTCTGCTCCTATTGGCTGACCAACTATCTCACGTGGTTTGTTTGTTTACATTTAGTTAAATACCTATACGAACAAGGTATAGCTTCCGTTTTCCGAATCAGTGCACCCGTTTGCGAGTTACTTGTAGCGGACGAATTATAAACCAGCGAGCCTAACTTGTCCTGTCAAAGCGTACAAACATCATTTTAAGCCGTGCATTCCCAATTAGCGTTTTCAAAAGAACCCTTCAGGCGTGCCCTCGCAGTTACCTGGAAGTTGACTCCCTTCGGGGAGCCCTCCATGAGCACCAGCAGCGTCTCCTTGATGATGTTGAACGTGGTGAGCAGCACCAGGATGGAGAAGAGGAACGTGCAGATCGGGTCCACCAGGTCCCACGATGGCTGAGGAGTTGAGGACATAATAAGTACTAAGTACGCTGTCTCAATTCCAAATATTAAATCATATATGAAGAACACCAAATCGTTATTTAAGGTCTAAATACGGATGGAAAGACTTAAATAAATAAATAAATAATAAATAAATATCAGAGGACAATGTCACACCAATTGACCTAGTCCCAAACTAAGCTCTAGGCTTGTACTATGGGTACTAGACAACGATATAAATACTTATATAGATAAATATATACTTAAATACATAGGAAACATCCATGACTCAGAAACAAATATTCGCGCTCATCACACAAATATCTGCCTTTACCGGGATTTGAACCCAGGACCGCTAGCTTCGTAGGCAGGGTCACTACCAACTAGGCCAGCGCGTCGTCAAACTTGAAACACAGGTATTTAAATAAACTACATTTTGTAATTTCTCCATGGTCACCAACCAGAAAGTAAGTAGCGTTTGTATAATATTGGCAAAATTGTTGGCCGCCTTACCAGCCATCCTTCCTCCATCCTTTGAAATCATAGTTTTAAAGAGTGACCTAAAAGACGTCACCATGGCAACCAGGTACAACAAAAACTTGTTTTAATTGTTCTTGTTGTTTGTTTTTGTAGTTCTTGTTTGTTCTTGTACTTGTTTGTTGTTGTTTTTGTTTACTTGACTCAGCTATGTCATGGTAACCTGATCTTCACTCAACTAACCTTGAAGTAGATCACAATGGCGGCGACCAATACTCCGAAGCTCTGCAGGAAATCGCCCAGCACGTGTATATAGGCGGCGCGGACGTTGATGTTCTCTGCGTGCTGCGGGCGGTGGGACGACGAGCTCTCCACGTCAGAGTCGCTGGTATGATCCTGGACGGAATAGGTTGGTAAAGGTGAGGATTAGGTTGTTTAATTTTTGTCACTTTGCATTTTTTTTATGAATTCGCTCGTATTCTTGCTCCTATATCTAAAAGACCAGAGGGCCTATTGTCTAACGCACTCGCAATCGCAACCGGCTTCAAAGTGGAGCAATTGTTTTCATTTTGTATGCAGACAAGTCTTCGATTTTCAAAATGAAAACGTTCGTGATTGCGAGTGCGTTAGACAATAAGCCCTCAGTACTTAATTAAATTTATTAAAAAATAGTTGGTATTTAGGGTTTGCACTTTGACCACTTTATGAATAAATTTTCATGATTATGCAATTCTTCGCAGCCGCAACAGGCGGAAAAAATGTTGATGGTCGATATCATTAGTGTTTGACATAAGTTGACTGGAAAGTTAGTTATTGTTTGTTGTTTTTGGAAAAATAATAAACATTGAAAATCTGCTATAGCAAGTGTCAATTTGTGCAACCTTTAAATTTGGTCCTTTCACCATGAAACAAGACATTTAATTTTTTTACATTATAAATACTTAGGGCGTAAGCGAAGTCTGCAAAAATATGTCATTTATTTTTTCCATACAAATCTCAAACACCCTAGTAAGAATGTATGCCTGAGCGTTGCGAGCTGCTCTAATAAGGCAATAAGCGGTGTCTCAAATTAATTAGTCAAAGCAGATTCAATTCTTCCCGCTAGTAATAAGGTTGCGATTGCTACAGGAGATGCGGCCATTTGGATTAGCAGGCCAGTATAGTAAGTTATGAGTGCAGCGAGGGATTTATTATATGAAGTTGATTTTTTATATGTTCCACTCCAGCTATGAATTGGTGATTTTAAACTCATAAGCAGGGATAGGAAAGTTGGCAAAATCCCGGTAACAGATAGGCAAACATGGCGTCGACTTCTTCAAAATATATTTTTAAATAATATAAATTCTGGGATTCCGGGATTCTACAAAACGTTAATAATAATTATTTTGCATGTAGGATATTATGATATACCTTATTTAGAACAGGATTGTTGCTCCCATGGGAGTGGCCGTGCCCGCCGCCGCCGCCGTGGCTGTGCCCGTGCTGGTGCAGCGTCAAGCCCATGCTGGAAAACACCCTTATGTTACATGGCGTAAAGTTCCAATTGCGAGCCCAACAATATTGGACATACGTTTAATTTGTTAACACATAATCAGCCATTAAAGTCCTATTCACATCATGGCTCTGTATCACGCTTAATTATTAGACATTCAAATACCAACCTGAAACGAACGTAATTAAAACTCACATTAGATTAACAACGACACCGATGGCCGAGGTGATCAACATGATTAGGGCGTCTATCTCGAACTGTCGATATATGACTCTCTGTATCGCCATGTATACCAGCACTCCAGTTACCACCCAGATGAGCAGGACAGACGTCAAGGCGCCTATCACCTCTGCTCGGTACCAGCCGAAGGACATTCTAAAAAAAAAAACAAATATTTATAACAACGCCATGTAGTTGAGTTTGCTACAACTGCTTTGGTGTGAAACGATTTCTCAATTCAAACGATCAATCGAAATTTAGTAAGGATTTTAGGGTCGCGTTTTAGAACTGTTATTTTTATTTCCATAACGAGAATCAATATGACATTGACGTAAGTATAGGTATGTAGTACTTCGTCAATGGTTTTACTGACCAAATCATAGTAGTATATGTCGGGCAGAAGACTACTTTGCAGTATTTCAATGATTGGTTAGAATAGACTAGACAAAACATCGCCAAAAACCTGCACATTTAAGCATATTACGTACATACATACTTTAAATCATGCCTGTTTCCCAGAGGGGTAGGCAGAGACCACTTCTTTCCACCTGCTACGATCTTAACAAATCTCTTTCGCTTCTTCCACGTAATTACCTAATTTGAAATAATTTATCTGGCTGCGGTTACGAATCTTGAAAGAAGCGGCCATAGTTTTGATGGTGACATTTTACTGTACTGTAATATAATAACTAATAGCCGAACTAATTCTGAGATAATTTTGATCACAGTCAAAGTATATTCTAAAAGACGAGAAAAAAGTGCCATGGGGACTGTGTCTCTCCAACCAACCCATATCTACCAGGAGAACAGGGATATGATGAAGCTAGCGGAATCTGTGTAATGGTCAAAGCATACCCTGAAAGACGGGAACAAAGTGCTATAGGGATAATTGTTCTTACCTCCTAGTAGGAGGTCTGCTGGCTACCCATAAGGAGAACAAGGATATCATGAAGCTAGCGAAGTCTGTGAGGAGGTGGGCCGCATCCGTGGCAATGGCGAGACTGTTCGATAAATAACCACCTGGAATAGAAAAGACAATTCAAAGGTTAAACTGACGACTAGTGTCACGCATTTTTTTTATATTGCCTAACACACGTTCATGTATTAATTTTTGGTTAAGTACCAGTTTTTCAATCGCTTAGGTCCTTTTGTCTTCAACCGCAACCACCACACCCACGTCACGTACCGACCATGAAATATCTTTTCAGTTCACTTTACAGCGAGTGTAGGACAGAGCTAGAGCAGTTATAGGGGGTTTTCCTTTTGTCTCAGTATAAACTACTCACCAATGATTTCTCCTATCATGAACATGACGCACAGTATGCTAGCTATGATGAGTTTTCTTCTCGCACGCTTGTCTATATCTTCGTTCCTCGATCTGTGACAATGCACTGTTGAAAAAAAAACAAATTTAAAAACTAATATTTATTATAACAGACTTCAAAAAAGAAGGTTCATAATTCGTCTGCAATTTGTGTAGGTATATAAGTATGCTGATCGATTTCTTCGTCAATTGTCAACCGATCTTACTGCCGCACTCAGAGACGTCAATTAAATTTAATGCTTGATTAAAGTAGCTGCTGTCACTTTCTTTGCTATAGCAATAGAATAAGACAATACGACACTAAAAAAGCGTTAAATTTAATTGACGTCCCTGAGTGCGGCAGTTAATAATTATTTTTTAATGAGTTTATTTTAAACAGAGTCAAATTGGAGAAATACAGGAAAAGGGCCGAATCTTAAGTACCCGAAACCGACGTGCATGCATGACTCGATGTATGAGGGTGAATCAACTTTTAAGGTAAGTACTCTTTTTTTTGCGGTATTAAAACTTTCCTGGTGACTTGTGAATAATAATTATGTATGAATATTAAAATGAGACCTCATAGTGACGTTTGTGTGTGTGTGCCAAGCCTATTCGGACCTATCAAACCAGCACATGTAACAAAGTCCTTACATCAACTTTTCCTATTGTCACGTAACCACAACGTCAAAATTGACAAAGCATTAGCAATTCAAATCGCAATTATACAGCCCGTTTACAATTTTACACCCATTCATATCGTAACGAAACGCCTAGAAATTTAATAAACTTAAACCATATCAAACACTTGAAATTCTAGCCTTACCGTTTAAAAAGTAAGATTGGTATTGTAACAGCACGATTGAGTATAACGAATTGAAATGGTTTTCACGCGTCGGCCATTATTAATCGAACGGGCTATTGTCATACAAACAATGCGTTCGCACAAGAGCTAAGTGCTCGTTCTCTTTCCATGTAACTCGACTCGATCGCCAGCAAAACAGAATATTATTTAATATGGAGGACTTCCATATAAACTTCCAACCCCCATTTGTTGTGTGTCCAAATGTCCAGCAGTGGACTGATAGGCTGATGATGATGATGATGATTATGATGATGATGATGACTGACACACTCGAATACCTTTATAGTAAAAGATAGATTAGAAGTCGATCCGGAACCCCTTTCTTCAAGTATAAATTATAACCTAGAGGTATAAATTGTAACCTCGAATCCAAAAATCCTACTAATATTATAAAATTTATAAATTTGAAAGTTTGTGTGGTACCTTCACGCTGTAACGGCTAGACGGATTTGGATGAAATTAAAAATGGAGATAGCTTATACCCTGGATTAACACATAGGCTACTTTTGATCCCGGAAATTTTAAAAAATTCCGATTGAATAATGAGTCGAAAACTACACAGCCGATGTCGCTGGCAGAAGCTAGTAGGTTAAAAATTGTACTGTGGTGACGTGATGACAGATGTCAGGATTGACTTCTTATCTCCCTTTACTATAGTAAAATATATGTGTGAGACATACAGGGTGGGAAGGAGTATACAGACAGATTGAAACAAACGAATCTAGTGCCTATTTGGACAAAAAAAGTCATACAAATATGGCTTGGTAAAGCCTAATTTTCGAGATATTAAATTATTTAAGTAATTCACAAGTTGAAAAATCTCAAGGGTAACACGCCTTTATCGTATTTTGTCGGAGTCGTTTGTGAAGTGTGAAGTTTTCTTTATCACTCTTTTGACTAAGGCTTCGTTCACAATGAAGTACAATCGTTTTTTTTTTAAGGCAGTTTTGTCCCATGTTGATATAAAATTATTAACTCGTAACACCACCAGCAATCCATGGTTAAAATCTGTCGGTATACTCCTATCCCACCCTGTATGTTGGTCATGACATTGCTGCTAAATGTAAACCCTTGAAGCGCTTGTCCAAAACTCACGCTCGGCTTCTGATATGTTGCCGTTATGCCGCGTCGGATCGTCGCCGTTGCTCTCAATGACGGCACAGCACCCGGTCGAAGGGTTGCCGTGCACGCAAAATATGACCCGACGGCCGTTTGTTCCGTTTTCTGTGCCGTACGACGCCTTTCCATCTTTGAACCTGAAAGTACACGTTCAAAATTAAAAGATGATTTAAATAATCAAACGTTGAAAATTAAAAATCACCTGAGGGCTTATTGTCTAACGCACTCGCAATCACGATCGTTTTCATTTTGAAAATCGAAGGCTTGTCTGCATACAAAATGAAAACAATTTGAATTTCGAGCAGGTACCCTACACATACATGTGACATGTGACACCCTACAAGGGCACAGCAACGTAAGCCTTGATCATCAATTTTCTATGTCACCTAGGTACCTCTGCTAATCATCTAACCGGCTAAGGCAGAGATGTTACAGCGATATTTTAATGCATTTCACTATAAATAAATTACAATTACCTAACCTACACATATTTAGGAGTTTATGAGTAAGCCCTATAAAACCTGATAGCATTAAAGTTGACAGTTCTATAAAGGTATAAACTTGTCACGCCAGGCACGTGACAAGCCCATATAAGACGCAGGATGCATGCAGAAAACGTCGTGAACCTTGGGGTTCCTAACCTATGGCGCGCAAAGGTCTCTGGAAAGGTCGATTTCTCGTGTCACAATTTTAGCAAAGGTTGGTTCAATGCAATGTTTGGTTTTGTAATTTCCCGACTTCTACTCGTAAGAGATTACGGTTTGGATGCCGCCGGCTAGATTTAGAGAAATCGTATTTGACCTGTTATGGTTTTGTTTTTAACACGGCCACCATTAGTATCAAGTAAATAAGAGCTATCGTAACGTTGGCGATACGATAACACGCCAAATGCAATATGGTTTTGCCGAGTAGAAAAAGGCCCTGAGGACCTAGTCCCAAAATAAAATGTAAAAATGGATACTGATATTGACAAATAAATACTACGTACTTATAAAATATCTTAGAAAAAAACATACAACCCACGTGCTTATACACAAATAAATTTCCCCTTCGAACCCAGGACCACTAGCTTCGTAGGTAAAGTCACTTTTGACTATTATAGGCTAACCGTCACATCATCGTCTAACAATATGGAAATATTCATGACAAGATATAAGTCAACAAAGATTTGTTCCTATCTCTTTTTTACAAAACAGAATTTAACATGGAGTTTATGTAGCCGACCTGTTACATGACGTCACAGTGCTTATCGGATCTCAATTTTTTTTTCATCCGTGTTTTTTGGCCGATATTAATTTTAATTTCACTTTTGATGATCTCTTTTATGGTATTTTCAAATTTTGTTGAGAAATGCGATTTAAAAAATCTATCCATATTCCTTATTCTTATACTTATTATCATCACATCATCATTGGTAAGTGATTAAAATTATTAATTGTATTTTGTCGCTTTCAATTGTTCGATATATTCGTAGGTATGCCATGTCATGTTTATTCGATACTACACGTACATTTAAAAATTAACCAATTTTAAAAGAAATAAAAAATGTCTCAAAATCTCTATCTTTGTGCAAACCATAGGTACTAAATTATGTCTTTCTTTTTTAACCTGTTATTATATACATTAGGATAATTTCCAAGCTTAAGATTTCTTCTACCTGTGACGCCATTTTGTCTATCTATTCAATTACGATACGGCAAAAGAATCACTTTCTGCGCCATAATTAGATTCGCAACATACAATGTTGCCCATGCGCACGTGCGATCATTTCCCATAGTTATACCCTCCAAACACAAAACGACACACGTGTTCCACAACTACAATTACATAAAAGACCTTATCATTAAAAAGTAAGGTTGACATCGCTAACTATTGAAATGCACTTGTGTTATTTTGACATGAAAGGTTATAGGAATTACGTTAACTGCATAAGTGCAGTAAATATGTATTTAATGTGATTGCAGTTCGGAATTGACTTGTTTACAGGCTTGTTTACTGGTTAGTGGTATGTCTCCATTATTCTAGTCTATTTATTGCAAGCGGATCAGTTTTTCCAAGTTATTTAGGGTTCCGTAATAGGGAATAATTATAATCATGAATAATCAAATTTAAAACATATCTCGATCGCTTTTTGTTTTCTCAGCATTTTATGTCAAACTTTGGTGTCACTGCATAATGTGAATTGATCGTTGACGTATTTTTTTTAATTTACTATGTCAAGAACACAATACACACAGCATGAATATGCTCAAATGCCTTTAATTTATGGTGAGTGTCAAGGCAACGCCAGTGCTGCTGCGGCTTTGTACGCTGAACGCTACCCTGACAGACGCCATCCAGACTCCAAAGTTTGACATAAAATGCTGAGAAACCAAAAAGCGATCGAGATATTTTTTAAATTTCGAATAAATGGCATTTAAAATTGTAGTGCCCAGTATTATTGAAACAAAAAGGTTGTAATGCTTTGCCCAGAACACAAATCGTTTTAAATAAAATGCTTCACAAAATTAGTGGCCAGTATTCTTATTTTAGCAAAGAAAAGTTTGTCATCATTAGGTACTCTATCTGGAATTCTAGAGCACAAATTTAATATGAAATAATCGACTCAATTGCGGAAAACTGAAGTTATTTTTTATTCTAATATTTAAATAAAACAATATTTACTGTTTTTAAAATCTCTATTAAATTGGCATGTTTTTAAGCTCACACCTTGTGGTAGTGTATTTTTTTTTCACTGCGACTGCTCAAAGTTTGGTAAATGTTCGATCGAAGATGCAAAATTCAAGGTTGCGATTTTTTTTTTAATTAAGTAACTGTAGTGACGCCATATTGGTATTGTTTATCTGATAGCACCACTATTAAACATTATTAAGGTAAAAAAAATATTTTAAAAAAAAACTCGAAAACCGTGCGACTTTTACTAAACCTATTTTAGCTTTTTCATAACGTCCTAAGTGCCCTCTATCCGTAGTTCAAGGATTATCCACTATATACCTAACACCCTGTATATAGGCTGATAAACACATTACCATAAATACCGCTACCTTCGTCCAAACACCGTTGACAACATAATAAAAACCTAAATGACTTGAACAATGGTTTTTATCACAACTAAAAAACCGTTGTCGATAAACTGGTACAAACAAACCGCAAAACTGTTAGTCCCTAATGACAATGATATGAAATGTTTTGCGGCTAAGTCGTGACTAGGCGCCGTATTTATATGAAGTTAAGTGAGATGAATTGGTCTTTGTCTACCCCTCTGGGAAACAGGCGTGATTTTATGTATGTACCTATGGAGGGCGTCGGTGGCCTAGTGGCTTAGGGGGTCGACTCGTGATCGTAAGGTACCGAGTTCGAACCCCCGCGGTCACCAAGTACCAATGAGTTTTTCTAACTTAAGTGCATTACCCGACGCTCTTACGGTGAAGGAAAAACATCGTGAGGAAACCTGCACATTCGATCAGCTGAGTGTGTAGGGTAATTGATGCACAAAAGATCCTAAAGGGTCGAAGTGTATCCGAAAGGGCCCATCTGTAAGATAAGATAATATAATGTATGTATGTAAGTGCGTAACTTGCGTAAGTAAGATGCCAATCTCAAGAAGCGATAGAAATTAAAATTTTCTATGATGTCTCAGATCAATTGTCTTTATAGTCTGTGTCAATTGAAATTGCCAAAGATGTAAACAAATTAGTACTGTTTGACACTTAACGTCAAATTTTCATCAAGCGTGTTTTTATTTAAAATAACGTATAATTATTAAAAAGTCGTTAATGTCTAAAGTGTATTATAGGGTCGAGGATTATCTAACAGACAAAAATGCATGGCCTAAACTCGAAAGTTAGTCAATAATAATTTGTTCAAATGTAAAACCTTTATCTTGTCTAGGGGACACTGTTGATGTAGGAAAACATGTCGAAACTTTTATGTGGTCGTCTTGCTGTTTTTTGTGTTTTTGCCTTTTTCTCCCTCTATATCTCTCCTAATATTTTTGTCATGTTTTCCTGCTGAACTACGCATGATATTTGATATTATATTTAAATTAATATTTATAGCTTTATATAATACTAGACTAAGTTAAGTTGTATCATTGTAATAATTAATATGGTTAAAAAAATGACTGACTGCTGAATTTCTTGCGGCGTTTCTTCTCGGTAATGGTCTCCTCTTGGGAAGCGCTGGTAGACTCCTGACGTGTAAAAGTGCCCGTGCGGCCTACTTACTGAATAAATGTCTTTTATCTTTTTTATCTAGTTATTTAATATTAAACTTAATGTGAAAGTAAAGATCAAGTGTATAAATCATTGCTAAGACCTCACTTGATCTTTAAATGCATGTGATTATCGAGTAATAATGGTAAATTGGTTCGTTTGGTTGTGTTTACATCTTTGCCAATTTCAATTTGCACAGACTATAGGTAGATAGATCCGTTTATCAATACTTCCGAATTTTCATCGAATGTAGGCATCATTTCACCGAATTTCACTTCGTTTTCAGGTTAGCATAAATATTAATTACCTAGGTTATTATTAATTATAGGTTTCTATGAAATTAGTGTCGATAAAACCAGGGTAAAACTTAATTTACGAATATAACAACCTTGTACCAATCCAAGACATAATGCTGTTTAAAAATCCTCCTTGCCTTAAATGCAAGGCTTTAAAACTTCTATAAGGCCGGCTTGAGTCGTCCGCGTCCGCACTTATCTACAGCCAGTCCATAACATAAGCGAGTACCTAATCACTACTTATAAAACCCCCGCCGCGTCTGTTGTGTTTATATGTTTGTGATAATCTCAAAAACTACTCAACGGATTTTCATACGGTTTTCACCATCAGTTAGATAAGTATAGATAATTTTTCACAGATGGTCTGTGACCTGTGACATTTTTATCGTATCGTTTTTGACCGTGTCCAAAAAATATGAAAAAAGTTACAAATAGTAACGCTTAATAAATACTTTCAACGAAAATGATTTTCAACATGATCGGATATACCTACCAGAAGTCCCCAAACTTTTTTGTCTCGTAGACCACTTAAGCATTTTTTTCGGTTTTGGGTAGACCCCCAGCTTAACTAATATCAAAATGTCTTCGGGGTCGTTTGCACAGATAAAGTGGGAGGTCTTGCCGGCTAAAAATTGACAAAGGCTAAAATTTTGTGCGGAAAAATACTAACAAAATTAAAACTTATTTAGCTGCACGGAAAACTAAAACGCAAGTTAGTTACATAGAAAGATAGGTGTTTATTAATATATTTATAAGAAAGTATTACGTAAGTAAGTAGTTACCTACTATTTGTGTACGAATATGGATTTTTCCATTCGTAGGAAGCCAAAATTAAAGTCATGACCTGCTTAAATGGGATCCACTATCGCGGACCCCAATTTTCATCTCATGGGCCCCATATATATATTTTCTGCTCACATAGACCCCTTGCTGGTCGATATAGACCACTTTGGGGATCACTGGGATGTACAGTTTTTGAGTTATTGCCGAAAAACCTCGCTTCTCAAAAAAAGGCCAAGAATTTCGTGTTTGTAGTAACGGCTTTGGAACGCTACACTGACCATGGTCCGGCTTGCTCTTGCCTGGTTTTTTATTTACCTCTATATAGATGTACAATGCGAATAAATATGATCTCTAGTTATAAATTATAAAAACAACTCTTGTTATACTAACAAACGAGGGCAGAATGGACCCCAGCATAGGAAACAATTGCAATAAGCGACGTCTTAAGGCCGCCATATACGGAACGATCCGTCGTTACGATCGATCTGAAACGATATCGTGACGATTCATATTTCTATTGAAATTTTGATGCGATATTGCCACACACGTACAATCCATCGCTCGATTTCAGTCTGATTTGATTTCAGAATGATTTTGACTTAGACTTTGACTTTGACTTTGAACCGACGGATCGTAACGACGGATCGTACCGTATATGGCGGCCTTTATCTTAAAGGTATTTTTAAATTCTATGGCGGGAAATGCCAAATCTCTGAGAAATTTTAATGGCCGATGCAATGAATGCAAGAGACTGTTATACGGCTGCATCTTCCGCTAACTGAAATTTGGCAGATTCTTAGAGTTTTACGGCCTTCTACGAAATCTAAACAATGTGTGACGTAAAAGTCATAACTGTCTAAATAACGTAACGACATTGAGAAATCGAAAGGACCTTGGACTTGGAACAATACTTCACAATACTTATTACATCAAAACTGGCTCTCAGCGAACAAGCAGCTCAGAAGACAATGCGACCGTTAACGCTAGCACCTTTGCCATTATTTGAGATAAGTGATACTCTAATGATAATTGTTAAGGTTGCCTGGAAGAGATCGCTATGTAGCGATAAGACGCTGTTGTTTACCATGTTAAACAAAATTGTTATTATTATTTCATATTATTCATTCATGTCTCTCTGTGGTGTATAGTATTGTATTGAACTTAAAAGAAAAGGGCTAACGCAAGTCGCGTGTTTTTTTAAAATAAATACTAGAGGACGCCCGCCCTTATCATCATGTGGCCTGGGCCCGTATTATGGTCGCCTTTATCGCGATGGATAAAGCAACCGTCACTCTCGCACTTACATACAGGTCAGAAAGTGACAGATGCTTTATCCACATCGATAAACATGACCTTATAGTGCCCGGCCGTTAGGAAGTCAATCCTGACAGGTGTCATCGCAGTACAATTTATAACCTATTCTTGGGTTTGAGGTTATAAATTGTACTGAAATGACAGCTGTCAGGATTGACTTCCCAACGGCCGGGCACGTAGGCCCGCTGGGCCCCTATTCTAGGCGGCAAAAACTATACTTTCTTTAGGGTTACCTTTGTTTCGGCGAAATATGTTTCCCAAATGTATCGTTTCCCAACCGTTTCGGGTGTGTAATGTTTAGTATAAAAACCAATGGTCTAATTTTCATTTTACATAACACTAATTGCATAATTTCGATCTCTATAATAAACCAACGATATAATAGTCATGATGCATAAAACGAAATGCATAATTTCAAAAACTATAATGTTCATAAATTCAAAAATAAATATTTCTAACGGCTTTCATTACTATTAATGTGGTCACTGTTTTAATCTTACCTAACCTAGTTAGAAGAAATTGACTAAAAATTCATAATAAGAAGAAAATGACAGTTACTAAATGAGTGTTATGTTATGTTTATGTTATTCGATCAAATGCCGGATGAAATTATACAATTGGTTTTTATGCTAAACGTTATTAAGTATGCTTTTCGTGGTTAGTTAAGGGCTGATTTTTCAATCCCCAGATAACACTATCCGTCAGTTAAATGTATTACTAGTCATATGAAAGAAAAGGACAGCGCTAAAATTTACCTTCCGGATAGCTTTATCTGGGGATTGAAAATCAGCCCTAAATGAAATTATACAAAATGTTTTTAGACTGATTGAAGCGCACCCATGATATGGTACTGAAATTAATCGTCAAATAAATATTAAAAGTTACAGAAAAAAAATGGGTGGACAAGTGAAACGGTTGGGAAACGATACATTTGGCAAAACATATTTCGGCCAAACGGCAGGCTCCCTTTTCTTTGACCTGTTAGGGTGCGGCTCCACTGAGGCGGAGACGAGCGGAGCGGAGCTGTGCCAATATTAACCAATACAAGGCGCATGCGGTCACGTCGAGCGCGCCTTGTGCACGTTAGTTTAGATTCTATTGGCTAATATTGGCACAGCTTCGCTCCACTCCGCTCATCTCCGCCTTAGGGTGCGACTCCACTGAGGCGGAGACGAGCGGAGCGGAGAGGAGACGTGTAGGGATTGACCAATCATATTAGTTGAAATCCACATCTCGTCTCCACTCCGCTTCAATGGAAACAGTCAAGCTGAGATGAGCGGAGCGGAGAGGAGACGTGTAGGAATCGACCAATCATATTAGTTGAAATCCACATCTCGTCCCCGCTCCGCTTCAGTGGAAACAGTCAAGCGGAGACGAGCGGAGCGGAGAGGAGACGTAACTGCATTACTACATTATAATCACTCCACTCAGCTCCGCTCTTCTCCGCCTCAGTGGAATTAATTAGCTCTTTTCACAGCTCTGCTCCACTCAGCTCCGCTCGTCTCCGGCTCAGTAGAGCCGCAGCCTTAGTGAAGCCGCACCCTTATGGTATTGTTTTTAATTCGGCCGCCATTATTGTCAAATAAATAAAGGCGGTCGAAACGTTAACAATACGATAACAGGTCAAAGATATGGTTTAAACCGTCTACAATAGAGACTCTGTGGTACCTTTGCCTTCCCGATGCCGTAAAAAAACCTACTATCTGTATATACCATACCCATATTCAGCAACCTACGGAACCCATTCATATCACGCACTAGTTTACAACTGGTACAGTGGGACACGGCGTAAGTCACGCGTTATGTCTCATTTACATTTGTCCAGCAAAAGCATGCCAGTAGAAGTACATTGACGAGTTGGTTTTCGCGTTTGAGGCGAGGGCTATTGTAACGACGCAATGTACTTCTACTGGCTTGCTTTTCCAAGACCAATGTAAAACAGCCATTAACGACGCAACACTGCGTCTAGACGTCGCCCAGTCGCGGGTTCGAATCTAATTGCGTGTTCACACGAGTGCAAATGACTATTACAATACACGCTTATGGAATTAATTGAGTCCACGTTTATTTATTTATTAATAAAACCTGTTTTATCACTGACAACAACGCACATGTACAGTCAACCAATTTGATTCCTAGGCTACTATGGACTTTGTCAACGTGACGTTGTAAACTAAATCATAAGAAGTCTCTTACGTTTTGGTTGACAACGCCACTTTAACATAGTCCATAGTGGCCTAGAAATCAAATTGGTTGACTGTACAGAGCAACAAATGGATTTCTGGGCCACTATAGCACTATGTCGTAGTGACGGATCCAATCAAATCCTTTGAAACTTTCTATGAATTTACTTAGGGGATTTTTCGCCTTCTTCCACTGGAGTGCATATTATAATGTTGGTTATTTTTTCACTATAGATAATGCTGATTCGTATTTTGTCGCGTAGATGACGACAGATGGAGCCAAAGAACCGGAAGCTGAAACAGAGGAAGACCACCAGCCTGATGGTCGGACGATATCCAGAAGACGGCAGGGCTGACCTGAGGCTCTACTTTGAAATCCGTAATTCGAACTTCGTCTATTGCTATCCCTTTTGCTCTCGACGCGTCACTAATTCGCAAGAAAGTGACGGGGCGATCCGAAGTTCGAATTGCTGATTTCAAAGTAGAGCCCCTGGACCGGAATCGCCGCATCAAGGACTTGATGGAATTCCATGGAAGAGGCATATGTTCAGCAGTGGACGATTATATGCTGAGAAGAAGAAGAAGAATGCTGATTCAGATTTTTTTCTCTATCAAAACCTCTAAGCATTTCGAGTAGGTACCTACATTATTAATTTGGCCGATAATATGTTTATTTAGCAATATAATATAATAAACCTGCCAAATAGCTACAAAATATTCAAAAATCGTGTAAATCGGACTTGATTTAGGGGTTAATAGTTGTCTTCAAACCACCTCATCCCCCTACTTAATTGTTCATAGGGTGACGGAACCAGTACTGGACCAGGACCAATGATGGACATTTGATTCTTATGTTACAGAAGATAAGGGTTATTCATTTGTCTTGCGGCAATCAATTCAGGACTGTATGAAATTTGAATGAAGAGTGTCCATTAGTGGTGCCTGTCAGCTAAAAGTGTCCATCATTGGTACCGTCACCCTACATTGACGCAACCATACGTCTATTTGAGTGACGGGGCGTGCCGTCGTAGAAAACTAAATTCCTAGCATGACATCTCGATACATGACGAGAAAAAATAATTTACAAAACAATTCTCGAAAGTATCCGTGTAAGATAACATTATGATACAATCTCGGAAAGATGAAAACAAACCCGTTTGAGACATTATACCTGCAGATGAACTCTCCGTGTGTTTTATTTAAAATTATGCGAAACAAAACATTATGCGAACAAAAGTTTGAAACAATGGTTTCACTTACGTTTGGAGAATTTATTTTAATACATAGTGTCAATCAATGGACGGTGTCAAAATCTGCCAGGTTCAGGTAGTAAAGGGTTAGGTTAGGTTAGGTTAGGTTAGGCCCGGTTCCCACTATGCCGAACCGGCAATTTTGCCGGATGCCGGTAAGACTAGTGGCTTATGACGCTGTTTACACGGCATAATGTGAACAGCTTCATATAAATTGTACAGCCACTACCCTTACCGGCATCCGGCAAAATTGCCGGTACGGCATAGTGGGAACCAGGCCTTAGGTTGGCCCTCGTCGGGGCGGGTATGCACAGGCATTTCCACCGGGACAAAAAAAAAAAGGTTAGTAAGTGGCGATTGTCGGAGATTAAATATGACAGGTCAGTACCTACTTTAACATTATTGATTGCTTATAAGTAATAAATATTTCGCTCGCCGGCCCTGGAACCACACCTGAAAGGAGACAGGGTGAGAAAGGGATAGCCTTGATATATCAACACTCAATTTAGAGACAGCACTATTGCCCCATTAGGCCACCTGTGAAGTTACCATTAAAAAAATACCTCGGTAATTCAGTTGTCTCGGAAAAACCCAGTACTGCTACCAGAAGCTAACTCTTGCTCTGTCATTATTTAACTCCCTACGCAAAAAAAGGATGTTGTAAGTTTGTCGTAAAGTCTGTCTGTGTGCGTAGCCGTGTCTTTAGTACCGTAGGTCCTAAACGGAACCATCAAATTGGACGCTTGTTTTAAAAGGTAGCTAATTTAACTAGTGTTGTTCTTAGCTAGGTTTAATCAAAATCGGTTAAGCCGTTTAAAAGTTATCAGCTAAGATAGTAATAGTCGCAATTACGTCCAGGTTTTTTATTCACACATCTTTCTTTCAAAACAAACCGCTTTAGCAATGTATTACAAATTGCTTATTGATATTAATTCTATAGAGACTGGGTGCGTGGTCGGTACCAAAGCTGCATTCGTAAACAGAATGACGACATAATAACAGCCAATGTAAACGGTATACAATTAATCTACACACATAACAAACAAATTTAAGTCGTTTCCAGTGCCACTACGTCTCAGGGAGGACGTTCTTATTTGCTTGGTTACGAAATTGTTACAGACTTTGAAAAGATAAGAGTTAAACAGATTACACCTATAGTGTAAAAACTTTACAGTAAAAAAAAGTCCTGTCAAAAATTACACACTACGACCCACCTTTAACCACGGCTTGACTTCTATAATAATTCCAAATAGTTATCAAAGTGAAAAAATATATTAGAAAAACAAGTGATCTCGTGGCGTGTTCCATTTTCAAAAAAAATGCTTTTTAAATTTATCCTCGTATTTTTTTCTTAATTAATGGCTATCACGCCTTGTTTTAACAAGGTGTATTCGCCTGCCGAGTTTTAGACAATCACCATGAGCTTATTAAAAAAATGCCTGATGGTAAGCGGTTACCGTAGCCTATGGATGTACGCCTGCAATACAAGAAGTATCGCATGTGCGTGCGTTGCCGACCCTTTTATAACCTTTTTACTTGTTCGGTTAAAGAGTATTTAATCTGGTGTATTAAGCAGAAGCACATGGGTTTAGCTCCATGGCCACGATGTATTTTATGTTTTTTTTGTTCAAAGACTATTTTGATCCTAGACAAAAATAGGATCGATTGGAAAAGAAACCTTTGCAAAAACATAAATGAAAACTTACACTTACCTACACTGAAAAAACAAAGGGGTTGATTTTACTAATTTTATGGTTAAAATAGGACCTACACGTGAGTTTGGTTGAGTTAACCACTAAAAAGGTGGAAGCAACCTTTTCAATGTGTTGTTTTTACTAAGGTTAGGTGTTACCTCAACCAAACTCATGGGTAGGTCCTAAAATTTAGTAAAATCAACCCATTTGTATTTTCAGTGTAACATACCATTCAGTAAGCGACGGTCACCTAAGGTAATTTTCGGACTGCCCTAACTGACTTACTTCCATCGTTACTTTCCACCCTGTATATTTTCCGCTTCAACAGAAGTGTCAAGTCATTTTGATCCATCACCGCGCATGCCATTAATTTACTGTACTGCCACGTGTCGATCACAAGACCAGTACAAACTTGCTTAAATCAGATGTCTGCAGAGTTTTTGTGTTGTAAAAACCTTGCCAGAAGCAATGAGGTGTTCACGGCTAAGGTTTTTGTGATTAACCACATCTTAAGTAATTAGGGCGTCATGGTTTAGAGACATTTTTTTCACGTATGATTTGGGGCTTTTACAATATTTCGACAATTTATATCATACTGTAGTTTTATCTTATGAAGGCGATTGTCAACACGCTAATCTAAGCGTTAAGGTTAAATGAGTGAGTTATTTAATGGTTTTTTTTCATAAATAATAGTGTCTAAGGTCGACAAACAACCAGTTACAAAAAAGTCACAATTTGGCTCATTTGGCTCGCTTGATGGCTGCTTTTTATTTAAAATTCCTATGTCTAAAAATTTACAGACAAGGTTGGAGACATTATACGAATATTTTACTGTGGGAATAAAAAATATACTAGATTATAATATAATAAAGGAGGCTTTCTTATAATGTAATATTTTCGATGAGTTCTGGAACACCCTGTATATTATGCTGAATATGATGTGTGAATACAGCTGTCTAAAAATACACTTTTGAACTGAGTAAGTATGGTTTTTTTTTGCACTTCCCATCTTTGCCACTTCCTGTACCTATCAAATTTACTAACAGCAAAAACCTAAAACGGATGTTGACAAGTCTACAACATAATCGATTTTTAAATCGATAAGAAGCGCTTCTTGGTCCCATGCTTATCGATTGTTTGTATATCGATATCGAATCGGTTACACGTTTTAATGTCATAATCGCGTCATGTCCTTATTAAGGTCAGCTTGATGTCAATGAACTGTAATGACAACCCAATAAAAAAAGGCATTACTTTTAAGCGAGTAGATACAGAAAAAAAACGGATCAAGTGTGAATCTGATAACTGTAGTAAAACAGATATTATTAATATTATTAATAACATTTTCTTGCGTATCTTAGGCCCTTGTCGTATGTTTCCTCGTCGAATCAACTCGGTCAAAGTGGTAGGTACAGTCAAGGACTTTAATTGTTATGCCACTATGGAACCCTGTCATAATGACAGCGTCAAACCACATGAAGGAAATTACGCCAAAATTAATGATTAACGTTACGCGACAGGGTTCCATAGTGGCATAACAATTAAAATCCTTAACTGTACCTAAATCTACCTCCTACAAACGCGCGCGAACTAAAACTCAATTTTGGTATATTTTCTTTAAATACCGTTTGAACAATTTCATGTTTATATCGTTTAAAAACACTGAAATTTTTAATCTTTAATGGCGATGCTACGCTACATAAGTTCCGTATACTTAAGATGAAGAGATAATTAATATTTGCATTTCTCTTATCAATACATAACACAATGCTGGTTAAGATAAAACAAATCCTTTGTTAAATAATTATTGAAGCAGTAGATCTGTTTATCTAAATTTCTCATACTCTTTATAGAAGTAGATACGAAGGTCTTAATTTACTTTAAATCGGAGGTCAAAATTACCCTTAGAGAGGTGAGAGCGTACAGCACACACACAGCCCAAAAAACATCAAATTCTAGAGAAAACGCTAGCAAGGTATTACAAACTAGTAAAGTTTTAGTTATAATTGCCTAATCGTAACATAATTTTACATGGATGTTAGTTCCTCAGCGCTAATATAGGCGTCGCCTATCAAAATAACAAACAAACAAATTGAATACGATGTTTCAACCCTACAAACGCTGGATATAATGTCATCCAAAAAGACGAAAATGACTTAATATCAAAAGGCATAATCATACCGCTTGTACGAACAAATCATAAGGAAAGGATCTTAACGAGACAGAATTCTGAGGCGCAACTTCTGAGAAATTCGGCCGCAAAAAGGAGATATAAACACACGCCGCCTGCGCAGCACCGTAACCAGAATGATTTACCGCGCGGTTATACGTACTCTAACAACAAAGGCGAGTTCACACCTATTATATTTCATATAAGAATATCAGATGTTGCATACTTAACAATAGGATCTTAAAAATCCATTTGAAGCTGTTAGAAACAATCATAACAGCACACTGACGTGTGACGTCTGTATGAAGACTATATTGGCGTCCCACAAGGATCCATACTCGGGTCATAGTTATTTATTTCATACGGAAATGACATCTATGACTAAAGGCTAAAGAATATCAAAAATACATCTTTATTCACGCGTGATATAGGTCATAATAGCATATCCATGCTGTCTGACACGAGCGCACAAACGAACTCGTACTCGAACGAGAGAGCAGTATCAAAACTAGTCACAATAAGGTCTAGTTAGTCTAGTTAATTAAGGAATTTTTCGCTTCAGAATGAGTCCGAATAATTAAGTGTTTGTGTAAACCACATCTTCCGATTTTAAAGGCACCTTCATACACCACAACCAAAATAAACCGATCAGTAATGCTAAACGCTTTACGTAAATTAAAGACTTAGAAAACTTCTAAAAATCTAAAAGCATAGTTAAAAGGCACCTTCACATAAATTTACAATTTAACAACGGCGAGAAGTATCCAAGGAATGGAGAATAAAAGAAACACGTGCGCATCGAATCGAAACATTAAAATTCAGTATGAAAATTGACACCCAACGAGGAGTTTGTAACAATATTTACTGTTTTTCTCATTAGCATAGAATTTTCCAGATAAGACATGTAAAAAAATATTAGTGATTGCTATAACTTGCACGGAAAAAGAATGCGAGATAATAAGAAAACTGTGCGAAAAAAACTAACGTTGAGTGGGTAGTAATCTAAAATTGATAATTTATTTTTTGCTGTGAAGTACATCTTTGTCTAACTGCTCATTGTGAACCTACCATCGAACGACAACACTGTGCATTGTAATGTTAAAAACATGATAAGTATGGTGTTTTACATTTTCCAAAGGGTAAAAACGGGACCCTATTACTAAGACTCAGCTGTCCGTCGTCTGTCTGTCTGTCACCAGGCTGTATCTCATGAACCGTGATAGCTAGACAGTTGAAATTTTCACAGAAGATGTATTTCTAATGCCGCTATAAAAACAGAATAAAATAAATATTTAACTGCGGCTCCCATCCCATACAACAAGCATGTTTTTTTTGCCGTTTTTTGCTCGATAATGGTACGGAACCCTTCGTGCGCGAGTTCGACTCGCACTTGGCCGGTTTTTATATATTTAGTATTATCAATTACCTACTCAACAAACATGAACTACGCTCTTCGACAATGGAGTAACAAATCATTTTGTCAACCACACCATTGGCGGTGTCGTTCAGTCAAAGATTATGATTCTGATTATCTAATCTGTGGTTTGGTGGCATAGTCAAAGAAAATTATCCAAGTCAGTAAATTAAAGTTCCCATCCCCAAGATAGGTATGTTTTCGTAATAGAAAAATACTCTACTGTTAAGTTCACGGCCACTGCTATTGTAATAAAGTGGGAATGGTGACATAAATAAGACACATTATAGTAAAGCCCAGTTGTAAAAATAATAATGAGGCAGTTATTTTAAAGGTACGTATTGTTCTTGCTTAATAAATCAAACGGCAATAAAACAACGGATGCAATGGTTAGCGGTGAGTATTTTTAACCATAATAATTGTTATAAAATGAATAATAACTTACAAGAATAAGAATAAGAAATGTTTATTTCCAGCAACGAGGCCCATAATTACAAATACCTTATAGACTAACATACATAACAATATAAAACTTAAAACTAACACCGAGGTGACAGGACAGCGTGGTCCTGTTTTACTAAAATTGGCGTCATGCCCACGCCAATGTTATGGTGTGGTTATACCCACGTGTTGAGTTGCATTTTAGTAAGAATCGTGAAAATATTTTTCACAATTTAAAGAAAATTTATACAAATTAAAAACCGCCTTCAGACATAGTAACATTTATAAAAAAAACATATGACACTCCATTAATTAAAATCGGTCCAAAAGTTTACCAGCTACATTCGAACACCCTGTATTATCTTAAATATATAAAAGAAGAAATTGACTGATCTTTCAACGCACAGCCAAAACCGCTGGGTCTAGATACTGGCACGTAGGTTCCTTATGACGTCTCGGGGTGCACTAAGGAAGGATTTTTCAAAATTCATCTCCTAAGGGTTAAAATAGGGCCAGTAGCGGGAAACTAATTCTACGCGTACGAAGTCGCGGGCATCCTCTAGTATTGTATAAAGATTGTCATAATTTACCATTAGACTCGCAGAGCCGGTAAAAAAAAGATTACAAAAAGCCTGTTAATATTCACTTGTAAGCCAATATTTTTTCATCCGATGTCGTCGTTTGAGGTAAGGTTATTTTCTTTTTAATTTAATGTTGTAGGTATCTAGTAGCGAACCGTCTCGTTGAAGCATATTCCCGCAATTATCATTTAACATGTGTAATAATAATAACACAAAAACTAAAATAGCAATATTTTAACAATCGTAACGCACCGGTTATCACAAACAAATAAATCGATTGATCGATAAATTTAGAGTAATCGATTATTAAATACCATCACACGCAAACCGGCACATCCGTAAACTACCCAATCATTAAGCAGAACTAAGTGAACACGTGGTCTCACAAATCAATGCAAAAACTTACAAAATCAACGGCTTAGAGTCCTCCGTCATCTTAGAATCCAAAACCAAACTCACTGAACACAACACAACTAAAATTTCAATGAATCAGAGACAAGACATCAAAGTAGACAAATTAAATTGTCTATGCCTCGAGCATAGAGAGGAAACTAAATTCAAAAGCCATTACTACGTTATCTAAAACGCATCGAGTAGTTATCACCTACCGGGCACTCCTCACATTAAAGATAACATTACGCTGAGCAAATACTCCACGATAATACTGTAAACATATTATATTTAGGGTCGTCTGTTTGTCCTGATAGTGACACGATGGCTGTTTACACTGCGCTCTTGGAATTAGGTTCGAAGTTGTTGACGTTGTTGTGGGAACGGTTGCTATGATTGTTAATGTTTAACTTCTACGTACAGTCACGAGATTAAATTTGGTGCCCACATTAGGTCCAAAGTCAATCTGACATTCTACAACAATAAGGTTGAGTTCCCTAAAAGTTACAAATGACTTGACACCTCTAATGACATTGACGACTTCAAGCATATTTTTCTTGAATTGGGTCCCAAATTGACGCTCGTGACCGTAATAATATGACCATTGAAATAAAGATCTAGTGCGAAGGAAGTAAAGTGGAATTTCTTTTGTTTTTATGACTCATTATCAAATTAGAAATTTGACTTTGTTTTGTTCACAATAGGTACTTATAAGGCTGACTGTACAACGTCGTCTTGGGGGGCGTGCCGTCGTGGATTGCAAACACTATCAATATATTTGTTTTTATAATGAAATAAACGTAAACAAACCTAACCGCGTGGTTTTGTTAACGCAATCAAATCTGTCCTGTCAAACTGACGTACCAGTGTTCTGTCTCTATTGGCTGAAGAACTTGGTTGTTTGTGTACATTTAGTTAAATAACTAAACAAATAGAGTATAGTAACATCTCACTGTAAAAAAAAACGTTAAAATCCTACTTTAAAGACAAAACACTAGATTTTTTTTATTAAGTGTATTTTACTCATAATTTTTTTTTTCTGTGCCTTTATTTAATACATTTCACGGAAAAACCAACGATTCTTTTAATTTACGCATAAAAACCCATTATTTTTATAAACAATTTATAGGCTTAATTTTTTTCCAAAAGTATAGCAGAAACAGTGAACAGCCTTTATTTGCTTTATGAAGAGAACTCATTACCCGGCATTTAGCCGGAATCCCACTGCGTCGCACGCTACGCACATACCATACACACGTGAGCCACGTGACTAAATTGTTCTAGGCGAGTCACCGGTGTCACTGACGTCAATACTCAATAATTTATTGCAATCATAATGTTTTACATGCTAACTTAGAAGTTACCTAATACTAGAAGCATGAACCCTGATGGGCACCGCAAAGATTATTAATATTAATTTTCATTAACAAATTCATTAATTAATGTAGGGTGACGGCACCAATGTTGGACACTTTTAGTTTAGCTGAAGCCACCAATCTTATCTTATCTTATCTTATTTGTGGGGTCCTTACGGATACACTTCGACCCTATGAGATCTTTTGTCTAATTACCCCTCTTTAAGCACTTAATCCAGTGCAGCATCCACAACTTCCAAAAAGCGGATAGTGGACTGCAAAGGCAGTGCCTTGAAATCGTTTTGATCTGTGTAGCCACAACCGTGGATTTTTATTCTTACAAGACACCAATAATGGATACTTACTTAATTCTTAATTCAAAAATCATAAGGTTATGTATATAATTGATTGTCTCAAAACAAATGAATAACCCTTATCTTCTGTAATATAAGAGTCAAGTGTCCATCATTGGTCCTTGTTCATTACTGGTTCCATCACCCTAGGAAGATTTTGATATCAGCAGTTATTTAAGTTTCTTTGTAAATACTATGAAGCTGGCAAATTTAAACCCATGCGTGCGTACATAGCGTGCGACACCGTGACTAAAGCAGAGCCATATGACATAGTAGAGATATAAAACTTATTAGTCATCACATCATAATCTGATTATAAATTGATATTTAGAAGTTCGTCTAGTAAACTACGGATTAGTAGTGTTTAGATAATGATGCGTGATATCTACAGATATAATAGCGCATGCCACTTTGCGGTTTACGGCGATAAATAGCTGTGGGTGCTACCGTATTATACCATTTATACCAAATGGGAGCATGTCCTACGGAGCATGTGTAGGACATGCTGCCTCGTACTAACGGAAGGGAATAATTAGGAACATGAATGAATTGTATTTATTCTGGCAGAATCGTCAAAGTCAATTAAGAAATTTGAAAGAAGCAAAATTATTTTGGGGAAAATATCGGTTTTTTTTTCCAGAAAATATAGCAATGAAAAAAAAGTTTTTTTAACGTTATAATAAGTAACATACCTACACCATTACATTGTAATATCTGGACGACGAAGAAAAAGATACATAATGTAGTTTCAGGTACCTATGCGCGCCATAAACTGAACCTGCACTGGATTCTAATTAAGTTGTAAGGCTGAGGATAATTAAAGTCACGATTGAGAGAAAGAGATAAGGTTACCGTTTTTCTCGATTCTATTACCTAATAGTGAGAGGAATAGCGGATTGGATGATTCAAATTATGTTTATGACAATCTATACATATATGCTTTATCAATAATGTCTTTTCATACAATTTATAAATTATTATTTTTATTTAACCAACTTCTGCTGTTCCAATTTACATGTACATATGTATCTCATATGGTTTCGGATTTCCCCATAAAGTCCCAGTCAAATAAAACACCCTGTCTATACATAAAAGAAGAAACTTACTCTGGCTGATCGATCGACGCACAGCCGAAACCGCTGTACATAGGAACTTGAAAATCTCTAAGTGACAGGTTTCAAATTAAAGAGCGTATCTCTGTTAATTCTGCCGAAACGCATTGTTATCGTTACAGGATAATAAAATATCATTTTAATATAAGCTGCTAATCCGACAATTTCCTGAGTAACCATGCTGCGGAATTACAAACTTTGGCAGGGTCTCCGCAAAACCTCACAGACTGCCTCGTCCCCTCATTAGCGGGGCTGGTTACAGAGGGGAAGTAAAGCTACGTAATGTAATGTTATTCAGACAACATAATGACAATAAATGTCAATATGTCACGTGTTAACATCTGACAGGCAGTATGATTGTCACTGACGTAAGCAGAATAAAAGAGTCAAAGTTCCTTATGCTAATTTACTACTTTCAAATGACAACATGTTTTATACATAATAGGAAAGGTTTCCGTGACACGCAGATTGATAGACAAAGGAAAACCCAAGCCTAGAGTTTTGGAAGGGAGTTTATTTGTTCCTTGGGGTGAACTAAGTAAGTAGGGTAAAAGTACCGGTTTTGGCCATCTAAAGGCCGTTTTTGGCCGCTCTAAATTTTAACTAATAGCTAAAGCATTATGAAATTACAAAAATATTTTTAAATTTATCTTAATATTAATCTTCAGTGTTAACTATTTATGAATATCATTTTAAATTTTACAGTATTTTTGATACTCATTTCAACCTTAAGTGGCCACAAACGGTACTTCTACCCTATACATTAGAAAGGTTTTTGAAAGGCCGATAAAGGGTCATAGCAGGATAACTAACTGGTATAAATTAGGACGAAGCAAAGAGGGCACCATAACTGACTCTCGCGCCAAAAAAATTACTCGGGCCGCCACTGGTCACTACCTACGTTGGGGCGATTGTGTACCTACTACAAGGAATTTTATTGTCCGGCAGTCCGATTTTGCACAAAATAGTGCTTATGGGTTAGTATTGATGGCGTAACCGTAAAAAATCGGACTGCCGGACAGTATAATTCCTTGTAGTGCACACTCGCCCTAACTTAAATTCAACCTAAGTTGCAAGTCAGCTGCAAGAATAAAAAAAAAAGATAAAAGATAAAAGTCATTTATTCAGTAAGTAGGCCGCACGGGCACCTTTACACGTCAGGAGTCTACCAGCGCTTCCCAAGAGGAGACCACTGCCGAGAAGAAACGCCGCAAGAAACTCAGCAGTCAGTCATTTTTTAACCATATTTCTTACTACAATGATACTACTTAGTCTAGTATTATTATAAAGCTATAAATATTAAATTAAATATAATATCAAATATCATGCGTAGTTCAGCAGGAAAACATGACAAAACATTAGGAGAGAGAGATAGAGGGAGAAAAACGAAAAAAAAAAAACAACAAGATAACCACATAAAAGTTTCGACATGTTTTCCTACATCAACGGTGTCCCCTAGACAAGATACAACTTTTGCATTTGCACAAATTATTAATGAATGACTAAGTTTCGGGTTTAGGCCAAGCATTTTTGTCTGTTAGGTAGTCCTCGACCCTATAGTACGCTTTTGACATTAACGACTTTTTTAAGTATTTTTTAAGTGCTGGAAACGATAGCTTTAAAACTACGTCAGGTAGTTTATTATAGAAATGAATGCATTGACCAACAAATGATTTATATACTTTACGTACGCAGAATTTTCGAATAGCAATTTTATTTTTATTTCTTGTATTTAAATTATGTATATCAGAATTTTTGGTGAAAGAATCTAAGTATAGTAGCATCTAAATGTCCACACAACTTTAAATGTCTAGTGTATATAATATACCTACTTATTTTAAGAACCTAATATGCTATCATATTTTTGTAGCTGACTGTATGTACTATCAAATCATACATTAGAATTATTACTCAGTTTTCAGTGTCTAATACCTATTATAATCATAAAACTAATAAGATAGTATTATTTACATGCTCTTGTAAATTTTATTATAATTACTACTTTTATCAGTTATTATACTTATTATGTTCCGTTAACATAAATTATAGAATTCATTGTAGTTGTTAATACCTTAATTTAAAATCGCAGATAGGTAATTTTACATATTATTATTATCTTGGAAACTTACAAAGAAAATTCAGCTCTCTACTTCGTAAATAATGTATTATAAACAAATTCTTACCTTTTGAAGTTTTAAATAAAAAGATTTTTCATAAAAACACAAAAACAAATGCAACAGTATCTAAAAGCATTCCTTTCATTATTAAAAAGGTGCACAATGGTGTACATGCACTTTGGATACTTTTAGTTTAAAATAAGAAGTCAATTTACTTGCAATTTCAACCTCACTAAACCACAGTGTTTAAAACGCAATAAAATTACATTAAAACATAAACTCAAAATAGCTGTAGACATAACATAATGACCCTTACTACTTCAAAATTAAACTACCAAATGCCATAACCAGAACCACCTTAAATTCTTTTTTGTTACTTTGTCATGTCATACCCTTATCAAACTACAAACCGATACGTAAATGTTTAACTGCCCGTTAAATTTGTAAGAGGTTAAATTTATTGCATACCAATTGGTCAAGAAACATTCTTGCAGCACTACCATACACAATAAAATAAAGTTATGTGGGCTATGCTATGCAAACTGAATAATAAAAGTAAACATGTAAGACATATTGTAGTTTAGTTATGAATGTAATAAATAAAATGTATGCATAGGGGAAATATTAAATCCCTTACTAATAAACGTTGAGTAACCGTGGTGTAGTTAAACCATGCTTTGTCCTTATCTGTCATTGTGATTTTTTAATTTGACAGATAAGCATGGTTTAGCTACACCACCGTTACTCAACATTCATTAGTAAGGGGGTTACAGTTTAAGTGTTACCTGTACCTGCTACACTCCAAACATCTAAAAGGACAGAGCTATATAGCTGCCATAACTATGTCCCTCTTATTTCTTGAAAATTGGTAGATTTTGACATTTTATAATACAACTTCAATATAATATTTTCTGATAAGTAATCTCTAAATCGGTTATAAAGATGAAGACAAAGCAATGATAGAATAGGGACATTACAATTGATTTTCTTTATAACAAACATTAAAAAAAAAAAAAACATACAATTGAATTGAGAACCTCCTCCTTTTTTGAAGTCGGTTAAAAATACTCCCCACATAATAATAACCTCTTCTCTTCTTAATTGATAAGAAAAATCAATGGTTAGATAATGAGTAAGTATATGATTTAATTTTAACATTTTAATTTTAATATTTAATAGGTACTCTTTACCTATCCTTTCCCTAATTAATGAATATATTTTAAATGTTATTCTACATTTTACATAGCTGGATTGACCTCTAAGTTGATAAATATTTGAATATATTACCGCACCTGTTTAATATTTCTCACGTACAGTCACTCCAAACTCGGAAAGCCTTTTACAAACAAATGATTTCACGATAAAGTTTGGCTTCTGATGCACTATCACTGCATAAAAAACATTCTTATCAGTGGAACTGTACCAACGGGAGCGCTAATATTATTATATGAAGGCACTAAACCGCTTGTATGCTTAGTGACAGAACTGCCAAATTTTATAAAAACTTTCATGTAGGTATAAATTATAATCTCAAGAGACTTGAACTCGTTTTTTTTCAGTCTACAAATGCTTAAAATGGCTAACCATGCTTTTTATAATTACATCATTACATTGTTTTTCCCTGGTTTAAATTTTTCAGGTATTTGAATCACATTGTAATTTTTGAGATTCCTGTCTGACAAAGTATAAAATCCTAATATCACTGTCTCCTGTTTTTTCCATTAAATAAATATACTTACTACGGATTAGTAATAAAATTAAATATCATGAAGATAATTTAAAAATAATTCACTGCAACTATTAAATAACCGTAATATAAACCTACCCTTCTTGAACCTTTAGGTATATGCTCCCCTTAACAAAATCCCGTTTAAATTACGTGGTAAGTATCAAACCGTTTTATAACTTTTAACCTGTTATAGGACGAAGTTGACAGCGCCGGTGAACATTCAGCCAAAAACAACTTACCCGTTAGTCAACGCTGGCTGCGCTGCCTGATCCATCACTTTATTTTGCACTAAACAACCAGGAGTTTCTGACTTTTCAGCGACGTGGTGAGCCTCCACATCCTCTAGAATAGCCGCCCGATCCGCGTTCGATTCGTTCAACTTATCACTCGACAAACTCTTAGCTTTATACCGCCCGTTTAAAGGCGTCAGACCTTTATCACCGTACGAAGCACTCAAACCGTTCAGTTTCGTATCCCTCTGTAATTTTTCGCTAATTATATTAGATGACATTTCGTAGTTCGCACAAATAACGCGCTACGTCAGTTCTGTCAATCTCAGCTGGCGCGGGCGAACTGACGTGCGGTGTGTGGAACCAAACGTTTTGCCAGACGCCGAGCGGCCGAACAAAACAATAGCACTCGACCTAGTTCACAATGACATTGCCCTCCACTGTTATTTGTGGGGGCGGACGGACATTCGCATCTGGCAGTGTTAACGGCGCGTGACAACAAACGTTTGAAAAAGTTGGACAGTTTGTTTCAATGCCGCAAGCTGGGGTGAAGGCGATTCGACGTATTGTGTAATGCGTCCCATCTTAGTCAAACAATAACTCCAGTGAGGAAGTTAAGTTTTCTTTGCAATTAAAAAATGGGAAGTGTAGCTATTTCTCGTTTTTAGTGATTGCGAGATAATAAGAGATGGTGTGATAAAAACATCGCTCGTTGTGCTTCCGTTCCAAGATGAAACTAAACGCTTTTTGCGAATGTCCCCCATCCGGAAATTTGGCGCGTTTGGTGAAGGCTTAAAAATAAACCGGTGTTTTTTATGAAAACTTTAATCTGAATTCGAATTATTATTATTTGGTTAACCATGAAAGATTTAGGTAGGTATTTTGTTTCAACACCTTTATAAATATTTAAAATTAGTAAATAAAATAGAAAGTAGTAAACAGAACACCAATTTCTCGTATTCCGTAGCATTTATACCCGTCCTTTACACCCAGAATTACCCAACAAACCTTCGCAGACGTCACAAACTTCATTTTACATTGAATGGCAAGAAACTTTCGTGTATTAACAAATAGATACCGTGTAGGGTACTGATGTAATGATTTGATTACCTATCAGTGAGGGCCTGAGGACGATACGAGGCCACTTGACCTCAACCACGCGTGCCGTGAGTGCTAAGGCTAGATATTACATGTCTCGGACACCCGCATAATACGTAATTGATTAAATGACTGCTTAGTGCTTACATGTCACACGGGTCTACTGCTAATGGATATTTATAGCAATTATAGCAAATGGTAATGATATCTTAGTCCTTAGGGTTGGCAACGCATTTGTGGTCTTAGGATTGCAGTCTTAAGATTGTAGTCTTTGAGCCACAGATCTCACTTACCATGGTAGCCTGTGGTGACTATATACCTAATAATTATGTTGATTTATCTATACCCTCCTAAGGCCCAACGAAAAATTCAGTATGTAGTCACTACAGGCCGTAGTCCTACCAGTAGTACTATTGTTTTATACTCATTCAGACCCAGGTACTTAGAAGACAAAATGGTGGGTTTTCTATTAAGTGCTACTGGTAGGACCATGGTACACTATTGGCGGGTTTTCTATTAAGTCCTACTGGTAGGACCGTGGTACGCATGACTACACAATTGTCGAAGGAGCTGGGTCTGAATGACAAAGTTAATAAGTACTATGGGTAGTACCTTGGGCCTTAGGAGGATACGAGCATAAAGTGTGGATATGACTGCTTTTAAATTATTGAGCCACCATAGGACCCTGTCATAGTAAGAGGGGTAAGACCGTAAAACGGGGTAAATAGGAACTAAGGGGTAAATAGGGACACAACCTAAAATGAAGCATAATTATGTTAATAATTATAAGACTGAAATAACGTAAATAGAACGTAACGTTATTTTCATTTAACACTTGTTCTTATTTCTAACAAGTTATGTTTCATTTTAGGTAGGTTGTGTCCCTATTTACCCCTTAGTCCCTATTTACCCCGTTTTACGGTACACAAAAGATCCCATAGGGTCGAAGTGTATCCGTAAGGACCCCACCAATAAGAAAAGTTACTTGTCATTAATATGAACAATACCATAACATGTCAAAAGCAAAATGGTTTTATCGAGTAGAATGAGCCCCAGCGTCGAGTCACGAATAAAAAAACCGGCCAAGTGCGAGTTAAACTCGCGTGGAGAGGGTTCCGTACATACGTTTTTTTTTTTAATATAATTCTTATAGGTTTGTTATCTACAAGCAATGAACTATATTTTGTATTGTTTTCAAAATTTTAGGCTCAGTAGTTTCCGAGATGGGCAATGGTCAATTTTCGTCTTCTTTCATGAATAAAATCAATAATAACAAAAATATATTTGAGATCCTCATAATAACGAACCCTTTCATTTGATATACCTATGACATTTCCTAATTTGTCCCCCGAAAAAGACCCTTATTTAAAAAAAAAATACTTTCACATCTGTGTTTCTGTCATAATAGGTCACCATCCTACCAAATTTCACCTGATTGGGTCCAGTAGATTCGGAGCAATTTGTCTGTGACAGACGGACGGACAGACAGACAGAAGCACGAGTGATCATATAAGGGTTCCGTTTTTTTAATTTTTTGCACGGCACCCTAAAAATTAATTAATCATTGGTTTTCTGCGACAGGATCACATTTATTGTAAACTGTAGACTATAGTAAAATTGTTAGACTTAGGCCCGGTTTTATAAAGGTCCGTTAGTAAATATGTCAGATCAAATTTTAGTAACTTCATACAAGTTTTGACATTCCTGACCGAAATTTGGTCTAACGGATCTTTATAAAACCCAGCCTAAATCGTAGACTACACAGTAAAACTGTTTTAAATCTTCTTTTTTTATTCGGTTTGTACTTTTCTCTCACTCGCTCTTATACGCTTAAAGAAACTAGTTTCCCCAACCAGGGGCTCTACTTTGAAATCAGTAATTCGAACGGTATAGAAGCTTTAGGTCCACATCTCGTTAGGACTAGGTAGCAAATACGACCAGATCGCTTTGCGAGTACATCTCGATCTAACTACATCGCTTTGTGCCTAGATCGCAATACAACCAGATCGCTTTGCGACTACATCTCAAAAAGTCCGAGTTGTAAAATGACCACTTCTCTTGCGTTACTAGGTAGGTTAGGTTCGTTAGGTAACTTCAAATGCCCGAAGGGCAAATTGCCCAGGAATAGGAGCCCCGCCATGCGGGGCTCCGTCGACATTGCTAACACAGACATAACATGAAAAAACAATCGCTCCGTCAATTTCTTGCGAATTAGTGACGCGTCGAGAGCAAAAGGGATAGCAATAGACGAACTTCGAATTACGGATTTCAAAGTAGAGCCTCAGAGGGCCCTGCCAAGATGCACTACGCTAACTAGCGTTTCTATTCGTTTCGTGTTTAAACCAATCGCGTCACTGGGAGATGACGTGATACGAAAAGTCACGTGATCTACCAGTGACGCGATTGGTTAAAAACGAAACGAATAGAAACGCTAGTTAGCGTAGTGCATCTTGGCAGGGCCCTCTGATTTTTTTTAAGACCATCCTCTTCGTTCACGCCTAGAGCTTAGCTTGGTTGATTTGCGTAAAGCGTGAATTAGACTACCAATAAAATTTGCAGAAGTTGATTACTGTCTTACTTTAACTTTAGTTCTAGAGGAAGATGAACAATTTTTTTTTTTAACTTAATAACTAGAATGACACAGCAGTCAACTTCTGACATTTTTATAGCTATTCTAAACTTCGCTTTAGTTTGTCTTCCCACAAAATGTACCTAGTTTTACATTCTAGACACTAGAATAGATAAAAGTGGTCAGCTCTTTGGTTAGTCAATGATAATTGATAACAATGTTATCACGCTACCGCAGACTAGAAACGTCAAGCGTGGGAAAAATGTTTGGTAGGTACTACGAGTACCTATTAAGTTTTATCTATATAAGTATATAAAAGGCAAAACTGACTGACTTATATATCAACGCACAGCCGAAACTACTGTACGAGCGTTAATTTGGGACCCATTTCAAGAAAAATATGCTTGAAATCGTCAATGTCATTAGAGATATTAAGTCATTTGTAACTTTTAGGCAACTCAACCTTATTGTTGTAGAATGTCAGATTGACTTTGGACGTAAGGTGGGTACTTACCAAATTTAATCGGTCACATCTCGATATGACTAGGTAGCAAATACGACCAGATCGCTTTGCGACTACATCTCGGTCTGACTACATCGCTTTGTGCCTAGATCGCAATACGACTAGATCGCTTTGCGACTACATCTCAATAGGTCTGAGTCGCTAAATTACCACTTTGTTTTTTCATGTTATGTCTGTGTTAGCAATGTCGACGGAGCCCCGCATGGAGGGGCTCCAATTCCTGGGCAATTTGCCCTTCGGGCATTTGAAGTTACCTAACGAACCTAACCTACCTAGTAACGCAAGCGAAGTGGTCAATTTGCAACTCGGCCTTTTGAGATGTAGTCGCAAAGCGATCTGGTTGTATTGCGATTTAGGCACAAAGCGATGTAGTCAGATCGAGATGTAGTCGCAAAGCGATCTAGTCGTATTTGCTACCTAGTCCTAACGAGATGAAGACCTAAAGCTTCTATACCATTTAATCTCATGACTGTACCTAGAAACTTGAAATTCGGTACATGGGTTCTTCTCCGAAAATCGACCCCCAACGGGAAGAAATGGGGGGAGTAGCGGGAAACTAATTCTACGCGTACGAAGTCGCGGGCGTCCTCTAGTAATATTATAAAAGCGAAAGTTTGTGTGTGTGTTAGTTTGTTTCTCCTTCACGTTGCAATGGTTGGACGGATTGGGATATAATTTGGAATAAGATAGCTTATATCCGGATAAACACATACACTAGTTTTCATCCCGGAATACACTACGTTAATCGAAACCTACGCGGACGAAGTAGTGATGTTATAAATCAAATCTTAAGAGTTGTCTAACAACGTATCACTGTGACATAGTTCTATAATTAATTTTCACAATAATTCTCTTACTCTTCCTTCCAAAAACTTAAATGCGAGTACTTGAAAAATATACTAAAAAAAACGGGCAAATATGTTTAAAAACATCGCTGATTCGTAATGATTCTAATTATGTAAGATACCACTGAAAAACTAATGAAATAAAACATGAAATTAATAATGTTTCGTGACATGGACATAAGCGAAAATTACAACAATTCAGATTTAAATTATCGATATCTCCGAAAATAGCAAAAATCGCTGAATATACATAGGAGTTAAATCGATAGCTTTTTAGCTGCTCTATCAGCCCTAGGCGGATTGACGTCGGTTTCTGGGACACCCTGTATGTTATGTTGCATATTCAATGGTATCATTGATCAATTCTGGTACAGAATCTTAGGCCTTTTCAATAAGAAACGCTTTTAACTTTCTCTTAAGCAAGCATGTCAAAAATCACAGTCAAGTTGCAGTTTAGGAATTGGGTACTTACTGCAAAGTCATAGAAAGGGAGCGTTAATAGCGGGTTGCTCGCGAAATCGTCAACCACGCATGACATTGTCATGAGTGAAGCCAAAAGAAAGTAACGATGACGAATACTTTCTTAGCACTTATTAGAATTATAGGAGCGGAAATTATAGTTTGGGCGTAAAATTACGCTTCGGATAACTAATTAAAGTAAAGGTAAAAACCATTTATTCGTGACGAACAGACAACAAAACTCAACAAAACACTGACATCTAGACAAAAATATCTGTTGTCACGACATGGTTCCAACTCAGCGTTATGCTGGCGTTAAAACCAGCGCTGGTCTTCCGTTGGAACTTGGAACCATCCAGTGAAACCACGGAAGATTACACACATACATACACACACACACACATACAACATAAACAAAACAAAAGAAAGAAAGAAACCGCAATAAAAGTGAACAAGTAACAAAATTATTAATTACTCGGTGTTGCGTGCATGCGTCTATTGTACTATTAGGTCATACATTTACGCTTTGAAAACCCCGGATAATATTAGGTATTTTAATGCAATCAAGCCAATCAATCAATATAGCGTGGCGTTGTGAATAGCTGCGGTTAAGTAATTGCGTTGACGAAAACGGACTATGATATCTTAGCTGCTTAACGGTGCGTATATTACGGTGCGTCAAAAACGATGACCCCGTCTTTTATTTACGCTACGACACCGTATTTTACGCAACGGTGGGGTCGCACCTTTATAGATAAATACCACCGATATAATAGCGACCCCTTCTCTAGGAGCTGATACATATCTCTTAAGCAGCCAAATATTTCAGGGGTTTTTTATCATCTAAATACATACTATATTACATACATAAATACATACACACAATCATGCCTCTTTCCCGTAGGGGTTGGTAGACATCACACCACTTCCTTTCACTTGCTACGATCCAGACAAACTTCCCTCGCTTCCTCCACCATAAGTCTCTTCATAACCGTGCGTCGGTTTAGGGTACTCCTGACCTGGCCCTATCTTAATACGTACTATCTTAATAGGTAGGCGTTTATTATCACATTAGCTTTTGCCCGCGACTCCGCGTAGAAGTCGTTTATCGCTGCTCCCTCGGGACCTGTCTAATTTTCCGGGATAAAAAGTAGCCTATGTCCTTCCCCGGAACTCAAGCTATCTCTATACCAAATTCCATCTAAATCGGTTCAGCGGTTTAAGCGTGAAGAGGTAACAGACAGACAGACAGACAGACACACTTTCACATTTATAATATTATAGTAGAATGGAATATGGAATATAGTATGGAATATGGATATGGATTTGTTTACCATTAATTAGGTCTTCGCTTCCGCGTCAATTGAGCCCAGAGTCATATGGTATCGACCATTCTCAGAACTCAGGCGCAGCCGATTACATTTAATGCGCATGGGCATTACAATGGAGCACAAGAGCGTCGGAATGACAACACGATTGTACGATACGGCATCCATGGCAACAGGCAACAGGGGCCCTAATACGGCTGCTTTTATTGCGTGACAAAGTGTAGATAAGGCATCGCCGCCCGTCACCTTCCGACACGTAAATAAGTACGAGAGTGACGGATGCTTTATCCACATTTAACACGCGATATAGACGCAGCTATACTAGGCCCGCAGGTGCGGAAATTGGTCTAGGTAAAGATAGTGTCCGATCGAACTTTCGGTTTCAGCCTACTTGTAGTTTCGGCAGAAAAACGAGTTTCGACAGAGTTTCAGTTGCGACTGCAAATCGGCCGAAACTTCGGCAGAAACCGACACTACGTTCGGGACATTTCGCGCTGTGATTGGACATGTTCGGTGCACGGTTTGTGAAATTTAATAAGGGTGATATAATAGTTGATTCTGAAATACATAATTCATATGATTTAAAAATCAAGTTTTTTTATATTTATGTTGGAAACATGACATTACATGGATGTTCGACCATGCCTGCATTCGCTCACCTTTGCTTTTGAGAGAATCACTACCCTGGAGTGAATGTCCAAGCGGCAAGTTTAAATAGTCCCCTCAGAGCGAGCAAAACTCATTTTAGCGCGTGCATTCTCAATTAGGCAGCCTTATACGTTCGAGAAGCCATGCTGCGAAAATGAATACACGCGCTGAAATGTGTTTTGTTCGCTTTGACGGGACTACTTAAACTCGCCGCTTGGACATTCACTCCTGCGTTCGCTCACCTTTGCTTTTGAAAGAATCACTACCCAGTAAAGGTCCTTCACACGACAATAGTAATCGTATTGACGTCAATAATGAAAAACCTAAGTAATAAACAAATACTTCAGACAGTAGCGTAGCATTTTAAGTAAGTAAATAAGTTCAATATTCAATGATAATAAAAGTGATACTTATACATATAAAGTGTTTTATGTTTATACTGATAATATATGTAAGTAGATATGTATAAAGTTGTCAATGTTATTCAAAAGCGTGCGCGAGAAGAGTATTATTTGCTTGGGATTCAAGTATCAAATAAATTGAAAACCGTTGACAGAACTCCGTCTGTAACCACCTTTGCCCTATACTGTAACATATTTTAATACTCTTGAAATTTATAGGTGCATTCTATTATGCCTAAATTGAAGAATAAAGAACTTGAAAAAAAAACTAACTTATGAAAAATCGGCGTACGCAACAGCGGGAAAACGTTTTTCGGACTTAAGATACCTAGGTAACCAATTTAAATACCACCTTGTATTTTATTATATTGTATTGTATAACCTTGCCTCATGTGTAGACGTCTCCTAATTGTTATTCAGAACGCACCGGCGCGTACGCATTCGACACAGCTGGTTGTGACAGCTGGTGACGTGAATCGCGGCTGTCATTTCATTTTGACAGCTGACTCTACGATTGGTTCCATCATCAAGTAGGAAGCGGAACTGAAAAATATGGCGGTTTTTTGCTAAAACTAAGAATGGCGCGCGCTATTGGTAGATTTACAATTAGTAGAATGTCACTGGACTGGATTGCTAGTACTGTACAGTAGCTTAAAATAAGTCAATTTGTCGACTCGTGATCGTATGGTAACTTGTTTTAAGCACTTCAAGCCTCGGCAAGCGCCATGATCCAACGAAATTTTAAAGTAGTCTACATTATTGTATTTAAGTTATATAAGTTGTATTTTGAAAATGTTCACTATATTAGGTAGGTATAGTGCAGGCAGAGTCAAGATGCATAACGCTAATTCAGTGAGACTTTCGAAACTCGAAAATGATGATAGATCATTACATGTCGACTGCTTACGTCGACTCCAAAAACGTTAGCAGCGACTTCATCTTAGCTAGGCTAGGGCCTAGACCTATAGAAATCAAAGAATTTGTGTAGGACAGCTCAAATAATTTGCAAGCTGAAAGTGGCATAGTGGGCTGCGCCGGCTTGCATGTGTGCGTGCGTCGACCGTACACGCCGTGAGCCACCACAAGCATACTCAATAGGACGGACCGAGCCGGTTTAGTCGTTGTCGCGTTTCGTTGCGTGCGCATTAAGTATCAAGCGATGCGCATCGACATGTACAGTAATGAAAATTGAACGACGTTCCTTTTTATGTCTCATTGTCATTGTGATAAGAGCGAAAAAGGTACGTCTTTCAGTTTCCTTTACTGTACCTACGTACATCCCAAGTAATATTCGTTTTCTGACAAATTGCTCTCCAATTAATTAGAATTACTCGTTGACTACCTCATCCTGCTCGATCAGCTGTAAAGTTTCCTGTTCCGCTATCGGTCATTATTACTTTTTGTGGCGCTTCCGCCTTGTAGTTTACAAAAACGCTGCTTATTAGCAGGCCTCATGAAAATCACGGTAAGTCCGAAGTCCATCCACAGTATTAAAAAAAGTAGACGGATATGACGATATCTCGGGTTCAAAAAATTAAGCTTCCCCTTTTTAAACGCCTGCAACGTACAGTAAAGCAGGAATAATAAATCGGGAATACCAAATCTTTAATCTAATATACAAAATTCTCGTGTCATAGTATTTGTAAAAAAATGAAATTTTGTGTGTATATTCAGTAGGTCTGAGTATGCGCTGTTGATGACAAATGACACACTCTTATACTTCTAGTAATAAAGATGTGACAGATATTTTTGCGGCCAATGTTGGATAGTACAATTCCTGGTGACTGTACCTACATTTCATAAGGTTTGTATAAAAAAAACACCCGGGCGACGCCGGGCGCGGACAGCTAGTAGGTACACTATAATATCGTATTGTCAACGTTACTTCTTTACTATACTAAAATCGGTTGCGTGGTTTAGGAGGAGTTAGCGGAGACATACGCAACTTTGTTCTATACTATAGAGAGAAGAGATGCTGCATTGACGAAAAAAAAAAGACGCCTGATAAAATATTGTTAGCAAAGCTTGTCAAGAATACTTTCTTTCATTAAACACGTAGGCGCTAGTTTGTCGAAGATGCAAACGCTAACTGGGCGATATTCAAGAAAAGAGTTAGTTCATCTTTAACGACTCAAATTAAGAAACCGTAATTAGTTCTTTGTTCTTAAGTTCTTTGAAAACCGCCCGTTTTTTCTTTTCTATCAATCAAAATGTATGGGATGACAATCACTTGGTTTATCGCAACGCACGAGAATGTCATATTACCATACATTTTGAGTGATAGAAAAGAAAAACGTATCAGACTAGCAGCCCCCTATTTCACCGCCTTGACAATGACAGGTGATAGGTAACATTTCAATGTATATGGCGCAGCTTATATGAAACCCAGTGATGTATCAGCATGATGACTTTGCAATGTATACCGAATTGTCACCTGTCACGTGTCATTGTCAAAATGGTGAAATAGGGGGCAGGGATAAAACTGAGTTCATAAATCATACCTATGTGATTCATGAAACAAGCAACGTGCTTAGAGGATTCTGAAGCGAAAAATTTACATACAAAATGCTATAACGTTTCCCTCCCCTCAAACCTACTCCAATTTTAGCGATTTTTCAATATGTTACCTGGAATCTCGACCCTGGTGAATAATAAGTACCATAATGTCCGTGATATGATAACGTTATAGAAGGAAAATGGGCTAATACACAGGACAATAGAAAGGTCGGAGCCCTGGGCCTCTATTCTAAGCGGTAAAACCATATAGCTCTTGGCAAGTTATCGTAATGTTTTCTAACTCTGCCGCCATTACTGTCAAGTAAATAAGAGCTATAGTAACGTTGACAATACTATATCACTATCACTACATACTATACATACATACATAGCTATAGCTAAAGCTATCATATTTTTAAAATAATGTGAAAAGTAAAATTGGACTATTGTTGTAGGCCAGGACCATAGTTGTGTAGTTTTACGGTAGTATAAAATAAAGTCGTTTCCCGCTGTCTGTCTGTCCCTATGTATGCTTAGATCTTTAAAACTACGGAACGGATTTTGATGCGGTTTTTTTAATAGATAGAGTGATTCGATTCAAGAGGAAGGCTTTTATGTATAAAACATTTTGGATTATGTACGGGTATTACAGAAAACTCACACAAACCGAAGCGAAGCGAGGGCGGGTCACTAGTCTACGTCACTCTACGTGATAATTTCGAAAACTACCTAACAGATTTTGACGATCAGTTAGATAATGTTTCACTGAAGGTTTATAATGAATGCTGGTTTATATACGGGTGTTACAGGAAACTCGAATAAACCGAAGTGAAGCGAGGGCGCCGGGTCGCTAGTTTCAAATTCAATATGGTTTTAACCAGTGGAATAGAGCCTCTGGTTTTAATCATTAGCGCCGACACATCTTTTTTATTTATGGCGGTTTCGAAGTGATTTCACCAATGTCAAATGAATGAGAGTAGATCAATAAATTATATAAAATGAAAAGTATCTTAACTAATCTAATCTTACAGATGGGCCCTTTCGGATGTACTTCGAACCTTTAGGATCTTTTGTGCAATTACCCTCTTACACACTCAGCTGTTCTAATGTGCAGGTTTCCTCGCGATGTTTTTCCTTCACCGTAAGAGCGTCGGGTAATGCACTTAAGTTAGAAAAACTCATTGGTACATGGTGACCGCGGGGGTTCGAACTCGGTACCTTACGAACACGAGTCGTCCCCCTAAAACACTCGGCCATCGACGCTCTCAAATGAAAAGTAAAACCCAGTCATTTTTCAATCGACCATCTTCCCTTCTGGTTTCCGAATCGACATGTCCACTATCACATTAATCTGACACGTAATGGATGACAATGATTCCATTGACGGCCGCGGCCTCACCAGTGACATTGTTTTTCCAAGGCCAGCGCGAGCCCAGTCGGCATGGGACGATTAGCATTTTAGATTCAGAGCGGGTAGGGTCAAGGTTTATGAATAATATCTACATGTTAGATGAACAGTTAGGTGAATCGTTTAAGGATTACGTTTTTAAAAAAGTAATTACACCGGAAGACGTAAAAGAGGCAATTGTCGCCGCGTCAGCGTTTTATGAGATCCGAAGTGGACGATATGCTTTGGAAATGTAACGAATAAGTCACGTCATTGCGTCACTGCGTTTACGGTGCTTCAGAATATTTTGAGCTACACTAGAAGACAGAGGCTGTTTCACAATCGACGAGTAAATTTATCTGTCATTTAAAGTTAGCTCTCTCCTTATCTATTTTCCAGGTTAAGAAAGAGAAAGGGATAAATTTATCTGTCAAATATGTTTTACTTGTCGATTGTGAAACAGGCTGTAAGTAAAGTAGTTTCAATATAAAAAGTTTTTATCAAAAAATTCATTTCTGGACAAGCTTTTATTGCCGGCTGTACTTTTTTTTTTCATAGTCGTCATCTACTCGTCAAGATGATTCTAAAGAGCCCTAACACTACGGGTTTATCATGTGTAATTTAGGAGTTCCTATGGCCACCCTGCGTCTCCACTATCAGACCAGCTCGATGGTACTATAATTATTGTATCATTGTCATGAGAACTAAAGTTGTATGCAAATTTTCAGCTTCATCGGAAACCGGGAAGTGGGTCCAATACAACTTGCAAGATTTTACCCATACATACATACATACATACAAGGTAAGTTGAGTAAAAGCTTGTAAAAACGCATTTAAATCGGCCACCACTTTTATTATACACTTGAAAACCCGTCCGCAGTTATCAAAAGTACCTACGTCTGGCAGCATTTTATTCAAATCAAATTAAACAACAGACTAAAAAATTCCTTTTTTTATTTACAAACATTACCAGAATCAAGAAACAAAAGGCACGAAACACAGGCAAATAAAATACCATAGACACCTATATTTAAATCCATGCAGAGTTGTCACATGTGCCTACAAAAATTGTTCAGGCATCATACCAGGTTTACGGTTTCAAATTTTTCGTAACGGCCCTGAAGAGACGATAGCCTACGTAGGCAGAAGCAGCGTACACTGCTATATAAAAAGTGCTGATATAGTTCAGGTGATGGAACCTGCGAAACATGAGGCTACTTCCTAGGACCGTAGGCAGCTCACACATAATAACTTCCTCGTAACATTGCGCCTGCGGCCTCAGAGAAGTCAGCAGATGTAGATAAGCGTCGTGTCCCGCTTCCAACGCAGAAACCATATCTCCATCAGCAAAAAAGTCCATCGCTCCCCATTCTACTAAGTTCTTTTTCCCTAAACATGACTTGAGTTTCTGAATCGCTAGATAGTCTCCACAACGCGGTACATAAATATCTGAGATATCAGACTCCTTATAAAGAATAGGATTTGCAGCTTCCTCACCAAACAATAATTCCAGCTGTTCTATAACTGCTTCTTTTGAGTTTTCGGCGTCGTCCTTGGCAATCATGAAACCGACAAAGCCTGCATGTCTATCACTATCTCCCGAGTTAGTCAGTTTTGGGCGTTCTATAGCCCATACGACCGGTCCACGTATGCTAAATATATCGCCACTGTAGCCGCTGCTTCTCCAGAATTTGTCTTCGTATTGAACAATAAATTTTCTCACTTGTCCTTTCGTCATCGCACCGATTACTGCGACCATCTCCTGAGACAACAACTTCTCCTCAATGGCTATCTTGAGCAGTTCATCAGGCCTTACAGCCATTGCTAGTGAACTACAGATGTAGTTCGGGTCTCCTGTAATTGTCTCCAGAATTACTTGCTCTTCAGAATAAGAGCTTATTTTCTGAATGGATTTTGCCATGTAAGTTATATCTGATGTGTTCTGTCGCATTTTGCTCATAGCTTGTTTTCTGCAGTTTCCTAAGAGTTTTTCGCGTAGTCTCGTGTTTTTGCCGTCTAAGTGATTTGTCGAACTGAAATTCTTATGGCATTGGTGTAGGTAGAAAAGGACAGATACTGAATGGGAAGGTGCTCCACACATTAATCTTACCGCCAGCCTCATGATTTCCCTTGAATTTGTAAACAACAAGGAACCACAGATGTGTCGTTCCATGGAGGTTTGATCGTAGTAAAGGAGGTTTCCCTTGTCTATGTCGGAGCTGAATCGATTAGCCCGGAAGATGTGCCTGGCGTCTTGGTCCAGCTGATCCCTGTATTGTTTCAACTCGAACCGTTCCAGTATGTTCAGGTAATCAAAGTCGTAGTAGTCTTCCATACACCTGAGCATTTGCCCGTTTTGGAACTGGAAGAGTTTGTTTAAGTCTGATTGTATGCTTTTAGGGTTAATTATGGGTTCGGGCAGGTGTATGCCGCAGTCTTTAGCGAATTGTGTAAGGAAATACTTAGCGATATTGTCGACAACATTTCGCGCCGTGCACTCATAGTTTTCGATTCTCTCCTCCTCCTCGTCATCGGGCTCTAGGAAAGTGACATTTCCCTTAGATTCGGCCTTTCTGGGAGTCGCGAGGTTTAGCACTACAATGTTCATAGCATTCCCGAACGTCATTCTCAGTTTATGCGCGACCAAGAGCCCCGACAGACTGCATCCTAGTATTATCACGTCCGCTTCTATGTTTGACTCTATGTCGGCTTTTGACCCGAAACCCATCGCAGGCTTATCCTGGATTTTTAACTATACTTCGCACGGTTAATGTTTATTTTCACTTTTTGCAGGCACATGTTTAGTCCATTTCGATTTGTACTAAATGACAGCTGACAGGTATTTCAAATCTATCGGGTTATGACACGAGGTTAAGTAAGGGATGGAATTGCCGTAATAAAATCTTGGAATAAAACCTAGTTTACGTTGTTTGTAACTTCAATAAACTCAAACACGTGTTTTAAGGGGCTTCTAAACGGGCCATATTTTCACTGCAATATGTGGCCGGCAACTATTGGTGTCCCACTCTTATTCGTGTGTTAGAGACAGACACCATAGTTGCCGGCCACATATTGCAGTGAAAATATGGCCCGTTTAGAAGCCCCTTTAGACAAATCTTTGAGATTGATGAAAATATTGTAATTATAAATACAAATTTACTCCGCTATCTAAGCTCTAAACATTTGCTTTGGGTACAGTCAACGATATACAAGATGTTATAAAAGTTATATACTTATAATAAAACTTAAATAAATAGAAAACGGCTACCTAAGGTCTTAGGAACCAATATCTCTCATCACACAAATATTTATCTTTACCGGGAATCGAACTCGGTACCGCTAGCTTCGTCGGCAGGGTCACTACTAACTAGGCTAACCGCGACATAACGTGTTAATGACCTCGGCGTATCGAGTCAGGGGCGTGGCCGTGACGTATGCGCACGTCACGTCGCGTACCGTACCCTTACCATGAGTTACAAAGTTACAATATGTATCAGAATGTTGGGCCACGAAAGTAATGAATGAAAGGCAATCGCATGCAGCTGATATAAGAAATGAGTGTATAGATAGGGGACGTCTGAAATTGACACCGGTGACTGAAAAGTTGTGTAGAAACCGGTTGTCATGGTATGGGCATGTGATGCGGAGAAATGAGAAAAATATCGTCAGGAAAGTTTTGAGTATGAATGTGGATGGTTATATGAGTAGGGGAAGACCAAAGAAACGATGGATGGACTGTGTGAAAGATGATATGTCTAGAAAAGGAGTGACTATCGAGATGACGAATAATAGAGATAAATACATGTTGCGCCGCCCCCAAATAAGTTGGTATGCCAGGCGGCCTGATGGAATTGGGGCTGCAGGTTAACTGTCAGTCTATGATAGCCTTAAAGTTGAAAAAAAACAGGTGTAAGCCAGGACTTGGGTACAGTGAGTAACAGTCAACGAGCCTACATATCAGCCTACATTGACCTCAAACATATCTGACACGTTCCAAAGCCGTTAGTATAAGGATATGTCGGAAATGTTTGTGTTGTGAGCCAAGATATTATGGCTGGTGACTGTACAATCAACGTACTGCCAAAGTAACCGATATTGTATGAATGTACCGATATGTATGTAAGTACCTATGTTATATCTACGAAATCACACTGAAACAAATAATTTACATCCGTTCAACACATTTACCATAAGTCAAAGAAGTAAATTTCGTAAACAGATGGTTCTGTTAAATTTAAAAAATCTTAAGTATCAACCTGTATTCACAATTTTGTTTTGTTTAATTTAGGGCTGGCGCAGCTTTTTGTTTCTTAAGATTTTAGTGCAGAAATTAATGCACATTTCATTGCACTTGTAACGTAGCAACGTGCAAGAACACGTGCTAGCGATAACACATTGACAAGTAATTGAAATATCTTAATTTATATCTTTTAGTCATTGATTTGATAGTGATGCATCATCGTTTTATTATGATTTTGGGATACAAATATTTATCATGATTGATTCATGATGTAATTGAATCCAGTTGTTTATTATTCACCAAAGTTTTTCGCGCCCTCATGATGAATTCTTTAACCAAATATCGTGATTAATGAAGCCTTGTTTAAAAGAGTAGGCATCTGTGGTTACAATGATGATGATCATGATGAAATTTCAATCACATGTAAGGCGGTACATCTGAAGTTTAGATAAAACCACTTGGTTTTACTTATCTGTACTTAGTAACTTCTTTCGAAAGGTTTCTTATCTCTTAATCTTAAATCGGCGACACGGATCCTTAGCCAAAACCACAAATGCTGAATGCTGAGTTGGGACCGTTTCGCAACAATTTCTCTGTCTTGTTCTTTTTGTATCTACTTAATGTAATCTTGTATTGTTGTGAATAAATGTCTCTTTATTTTTATCTTTATCTTTAAATATGTTTGAGCTAATTTTCTATTCCAAGTTATTTTAGTCGCCTGTAACTCAAAAACCAATTAAGTCTTCATAGTCATGATAGTTATCTTTTTAAATTCGTTATATTATGTGCTTTCATTTAAGATATTTTCCCGATATTTCTTATTTGGAGTTTTGGCTGTACGACACGTACATAAATCTACCAAAAACGTCACTTAATCATCGTTTAGAGTTTAATATTTCAAGATCTTATTTTACAGCTTTGTTGGCGTGAATCGGTCAATGCATTTGGGACCTCTTACCTACGCTGCCACGGACAGAAAGAAAAACACAGATACAAACGTTAATCTTGTAACACCTTGTGTTTGCGTCATTTTTGTGACATAAATCTATATATATAAAAATGAACCCCAATATCTCCTGGTCACTATAACTTGAGAACGGCTTTACCGATTTCATTCATCTTTTTTTTTAAATGTTTTCTGATACTTCGTACATTAATTTTTTTTAAGAAAACTGGGCAGAAAAAATAAAAAAAAATACTGTGAAAAAGTAAAAAAAGTCGCTGGCGGGCCGCTAGTAATAAATAAAATAAATATCAGGGGGCAATGTCACACCAATTGACCTAGTCCCAAACTAAGCTCTAGGCTTGTACTATGGGTGCTAGACAATATAAATACTTATATAGAGAAATATATACTTCAATACATTGAAGACATCCAAGACTCAGGAACAAATATTCGCGCTCATCACACAAATATCTGCCCTTACCGGGATTTGAACCCAGGACCGCTAGCTTCGTAGGCAGAGTCACTACCAACTAGGCCAGCGCGTCGAAATGTCGTTATAAATTTCAGCTTGATACACTATTAAATTCTAGACAATTTATCGTCGTATTATATTAAATTGTCAATAAATTACACTAGCACTTAATTTATTCAAAGCTTCGATAGATCTTATCGATTAAATAAATCAGTGTTTTGCTAAACACGTCATAAATGTGCAAATCAGGTAAGCGACGCTGGCGCCTTTAAAAACGACCTAGCTACCAATATGCAAGAAAATGATTGATAAAGAGGTGAGTGACGTCAGTGATAAAAAATAACTAAAATTGTACAACACATTTTTAGAACAACTTAAACTACTACTTAAACATATCTTTGATAAAAAAATTATCATATGCGGAGACTTTAAATTAGACTTGCTAAAAGATAACGAACAAAGAACTCAATTTATAACATTGTTCAACAAACATCTAAAAGCAGAGCAAACAAAATTAAACACGAAAAAAAATACCAAAGATGATATGGTTGTTAATTTAAATAATAAATGCAAAGTTGCTGGATTGTTTCTGGACCTTACATCTGCATTTGATACTGCTGATCATGTTTAACTTCTGCATAAGCTGGAACATTAGGTATGGTATAACAGGAAAGGTTCTTACAGCTCTTAAAATCATATCTAGAGAACAGAAAAACGCTTGACGAGGTAAAATCCATTGAGGACGGTTGTCAAAAAGAATATGAATCCAAATTAGTAACATTTTATAGGGGTACCGCAAGGATCAATCCTGGGTCCAGCTCTGGTTGATAATGTTCGAAGTCATTTTAGCGATGTCAGTTTTGTGATTTACGCGACGACACAAATACCATAATTTTCTCAAACAAAATAGATGATCTCAATACCAAAGTAAGTAAATGCAGTCCTTAAAATGTTTCAGAATGGGTTCGGCATTAATAACTTGACCCTGAATAGTTGATTTTCTCTTTGCATTGATCCATAGCCACTGTCCAGCTCTCAAACGAGTGCAGAGGTAAGTAAGTAAGTAAGTAAGTAAAACATTTATTCACAACAATAACACACATAAATATAACATAAAAATAAGGAAAAGAAACGACAAGAAGTGTAAGTAATTGTTGCGAAACGGTGAGGTGTGATTATAAATTCTTTAACTTTGAATTTTATGGATACTAACAATAAAACACTATTGTTATTTTACCAACCGCATTGCTTTGTTACTATGGCATCCTGGGGCCCGTTTCTCAAAGCGTATTAGCCTAATAATATTAGTGTTTTGTCTCGTAAATTAAACTAAAAAATGAGACAAAAGACTAATATTATTAGACTAATACTTTACGAGAAACGGGCCCCTGGACTCTCAAGTGGATTAAATCTCAAGGGAATTTTATACATTATATTTCGAAGTTACTCGTGTTTAACATTTACAAACCTGACTACTTTACAACACCAAAAGGCAACATCAGCGTATGGATTTCGTTCTTATACTACCTTTTCCTTTTGGGTATTTTCTTATGTACTTAATTTATCTTTTGGAAATCATTCTCAGAACAATACAAGTGATGTAAACTTTTGTTTGTATCTCGAACGTGACTTGGTTTTATTGTTCTAAGAATTGCGTTCTGGATCCTCCCTTTTTACCCGACTGCCGAAGGAGGAGGCTACTGTAATTATCAGCCTATATATGTATGTTTGTTCCTTTGTGGTGATCTAATGCTGGTGCGCGCTAAACGTTTTTTTTTTCCATAAAAATATTGGTTTTACAAATGTGTGTGGTTTATTTGTAGCTAGCAAATTACAGCTATGGAACCCTAAATTAGGCAAGGACTAAGATGATCCTGACTGACTTTTTCTTAGTTTATTTTCAAGTGAACAAATCAAGTCCTGAAGGGCGCAGATTCTAGTTATTACTCAAGTCATTTTTCTCCTGTTGCTAACCATTGGTTTCGAGTCCAGACCTTTACCGTCTTTTTTCTCTAGTCAGTTACGAGTATCGTATACGAATCAAATCCAAAAGGTCCCCAGTACCTACAGCACCTGTTCCTCTTACGCCTTTTGCATCCTGTAGTGGCTTCGCGCGGCTGCGTGCGCCGGCGCACGTACGCCAGCGAACGGCGCGTGTCCACAGCTCTGACGTCACGAGAGACGTCATTGTATGTAGTTATAATTGGAAGATAAAAAAACACGACTGATAGTAATGAGCAGTGATTGGTATAGGCAAACCACAAGCTGTAATCTGTAACATATGAAAGATGTAAACAATCGGAAACCATGTATAGGTAGGTACATACATTAAATCACGCCTGTTTCCCAGAGGGGTAGGCAGAGACCACTTCTTTCCACCTGCTACGATCTTGACAAATCTCTTTCGCTTCTTCCACATTCATACATCGAGTCATGCATGCACGTCGGTTTCGGGTACTTAAGATCCAGCCCTTTTCCAGTAAGTATTTCTCGGATTTGATTCGAAAAAGTACACCTGCCAGCCCCTTCAGACTCTTCCACTCATGTATTGCATGACTCATAATCATAATCAGATCAGGGATTCCTTGTTTTTTCCCATGTAAAAATGGTGTAATTTTTTAATGATTCATCACAAGGCATACATTCGGATATTTAATATTCAAAGACAAATGCTTCAATCGGAGGGCTTATTGTCTAACGCACTCGCAATCACGATCGTTTTCATTTTGAAAATCGAAGGCTAGTCTGCATACAAAATTAAAACAATTGCTCCACTTTGAAGCCGGTTGCGATTGCGAGTGCGTTAGACAATAAACCGTCTGGTTGAAAACTAGTTTTCATAAACTTGAGACCTATACTCGTATTATAGTCGCTTTTATCGAGGTGAATACGTAAAGCATCCCTCACACTCGCACTTACATACAGGGCCTCTATTTAACACGGTAAAAACCAAATCGTTTATGACCTGTTATCGTATTGTCAACGTTTTGATAGCTCTTATTTACTGAACAGTAATGGCGGCCGAATTAAAAACAATACCATAGCAGATCAAATACGATTTGGATTTTACTGCTTAGAAAAAAGGCTTCTATTCTACAACGATAAACAATATTGCTTTCGACGTGTTGTAGTATCAAAACGTTGACAATACGATAACAGGTCAAAGACAATTATGGTTTTTATCGCCTAGAATAGAGGCCAGAAAACGCCAGATGTTTTATCCATGTTTTTATCCACACCGATAAACACAACAATTAATAATAGGTCCACCTGACATATCCTTTTTACCCGAATACTGCGAAGCAAAAGGAAGGGCACCTAATGATTTTTACCGTAAGGTTAAATTTATTGAAATAACCATTTTCAGGGACGCAGATTTCCATCCTTAAAATAACTATTTAAAAGATAACCCTTGATTTCATGGCGATACCTTTTTCGATTTAGTTAACTTCGAGATCTCTAACCTATGCTGGGAAAAGCATTAGGTACGTGCATAAGAATCTTATTTTAATTAGGGCCTATTTCACAATCGACAAGTAAATTTATGTCCCAGTTAAAGTTAGCTCTCTCCTTGTCTATGTTCAAGTATAAGAAAAGGAAAGAGCTAAATGTATGTGTCAGATATGCTTTACTTGACGATTGTGAAACAGGCCCTTGGTAAAATGTCTTTGCGGACATGCCCTTTTACCAAGTCAGCATTACGAGTAGTATTGTTGTTTGTGATATTACAAAACGCATAATCATCTTGATACATCATTTTTATTGGCTGGTAAGTACCTATGCTTAGAAAAGCATTAGGCAGGTACCTACATAAATATCTTATTTTTTTTATTATAGGAAAATTTCCGGATAAGTTTTGTTGTTTGTGATATTACAAAACGCATAATCATAGTGATATAAATTTTTTTCACTGGAATTTTTTCTATGTTTATTATAATAAGTCCATGATGATTGTCTCAAACTCGATACTGGCGAAATACACCTTGGTTAAACGAGGAGTGAAAGCCATTAAAGAAAAAAAAAATGCAGCCATGTTAGGGGCCCGGGGTTACACGCGTTGTCATTCATGTTTTTATGAAATAACTAGAGGACGCCCGCGACTTCGTACGCGTAGAATTAGTTTTCCGCTACTCCCCCCATTTCTTCCCGTTGGGGGTCTATTTTCGGAAAATCCTTTCTTAGTGCTCACTTACATCATAAAAGGAACCCCTGTACCAAATTTCAAGTTTCTAGGTACAGTAGTTTCGGCTGTGCGTTGATATATAAGTCAGTCAGGTTTGCCTTTTATATATATAGATGTTCAAATAATCAAGATGGGAACTGTCAGATTTTGATCTCGAATTCGATCACCGACTATAGTCTAATTCACGCTTAAGCCCAACTTTGTGCAAATTTTTGCAAATATCGTGTCATAATGGAAACGCGACATAATCTCATGTGGACGGAATGTCTCGTTCCCATTCACGTCTACTCGACTCCGGCGATTAGATTCATACTTAATTATGACCTGTTTCTGTTGCCGGGCCGTTTAGGGTCGCGGCTAATTGGCCGAAGATAAGACATCAACGCGTGCAGTTGCATAATATCCGTTATGAAAGGGTGGGAGTGTTTAATATTGGGTCCTTACCTATGAAATTGGCGTTATTTTTACGCGTTTTATTTCGTACGCAATTTATTCATTTCAATTTTAATTTCCAAATTATTTTTAAATTTCATTAATACAGTATGTTACAAAGGTTTTAGATACAAATAATATGGTTCAATTTCTTACTTAGTGTTTAAAATTAAAGTGTGAACTCAACTCTTTTCATGTGCTGTGAGTTCAAGTGTTTCATTTACGCAGAGTTTTATGAAGCTAACTATTTTTAAGTAATTAAGATATGTATAATATTATAGCTTAGAAGTGTCCAATATTCCTGACAGAATTTTGTTTGGTTTGCATTTGACGTTACTAAATAATCCGCAAAATTAAATGTATGAAAACCACCGTTTTCATAAAATTCTTCATTTAAAACGCCAATTTCATAGGTAAGGACCTAATATTAGTTTATAGGTGTGTTATAGTTTCAGTTTAAACAGTGTAGGTATTTGTTGAGCGCTTCTTCTTTAATTTTAAAGGTTAATTTTTCATGAATTTTATAGCACGTTTTCATTACATAACGTATGTAGGGTTCCATAAAATATTTACCGTTTTATAAAAATAGAAAATACTTATAAGAGTATGACAGAAGGATAATTTTGACTAAATATACATACGAGTATATTCTTGCTTTGGTTTTCAAGTCGAATTAAATGCTTTACGAATTTTGTTTGTATGTATATGTAAACATATTTTTTTTTCACAAAACAGGAATGTCTACATGTTATATATTAAATCGTAAGAATTGTCAAAAAAATATCACTTTGACACAGTTCTATGTCGGGTCAGGTTTTCATTTTGCCAACGGTACAAAGGCGAACAGGGCGAACTTACCCCTTTCTGTAGGTACGTATCTAAACTCTTCATTGTACCTACATTTCAATTAGGTACAAAATGTAGGTACCTACAGGTAGGTATTTATTAATTCAGTGCAACAGCGAGTTTATTCTTTTGTAGGGATCTCTTTCAGCTGACCTTTGAGTCAAGCATTAGAAAAAAACAGGAATCGAACGCGCGACCGCTAGCTTCGTAAGCAGGGTCACCAACTAAACTAACTGTATCGTCAAGGTCATAAGTATCAATAAAATGTTTCAATCAACATAATCATTTGCGACATGATTTATAGTGAGTGAAGTTTCCTACCCGTGTTCACCCGCGAGGGGACAGTGGCTCACGTGTTTCGGATCTAATAATCGAACCCCGGATAATGGGAGCAGAAATGTACCAGTGGCTAGTGATTAATTAAATATCAACTAAGTTTTATCGACATCGTCAAAAAGCAATTTTCCATCATCATAATTAATGGTCAAGTTTGAATACCTTCTAATAATTTGTAAGCTTCTTTTATTTGTACCTTATCGCAACTATAAACAACCGATATCTTACATTCCAACTCGAACATTTTGACAACCTTTGAAATTATATTGAATAACAACTATAAGTAATTCAGTGCAAAAATATTCCTTAGCATTTCAACGAATTGAGATCCTCCTTCTTTTTAGGGTTCCGAAGTCAAACTAGGAACTTTTATATTTTCGCCATGTCCGTCGGTCTGCAGCTTAGTTCAGAGACTCTTAGTTATAGAAAGCTGTAATTTGGCATCAATGTACGTATTAGTCACGCCGCCGCCGCCGACCAAGTGGTAAAATAAAATCTTGAAAAGGAAATTTTTTTTTGACGAAGGAATTAATGCGATAAATATAAATAAAAGAGGTTTACAAATTATTAAAAGGTATATAAACTTAACCATTAATTATGATGATTGAAAATGGCTTTTTAACAATGTCGATAAAACTTAGTCGATATTTAATTAATCACTAGCCACTGTTACATTTTTGCTCCCGCCATCCGGGGTTTGGTATTAAATAATGAGTTGTTGATCAAAAGGTACAGTGAAAAAATGGTTCCAGCAACATCAGATGCCATTTTGGATTGTCCTTAGTTTTAACTTTAAGCCGCGTATCCACTAGAGGCAGCCTCGGGTCGAGCGGCTGCCTCGCTCCGAGGCCGCGCAAGTGGAGATGCTGCCTCAACCTGAGAACCATATTTTGTCGGTTTTTGCCCTGCTCAAAGGAGCCTCGGTTCGAGCCGTGCATTTGATGGAGACGGGCGTGTAAAAATATAGTTATTTATAAAACTAGGTTTGTACGTTTCCGTTTTTTTTTATTGTATGTTTCTTTCTAAGAAATGTATAAAAAGGAAAACGAACATACCTGGTTTTTCATAATAGGTATCTACAACATGTTCAAAAATCGTAATAATCAAATAAGGTTGAGAAACGTTACCGCGTATTTTGTATGGAATTTTTTAGTCTCACAATCTTCTTAAGTATCACGTTTTTACATTAGTTACTATTAAATGTTTAGTAATAAATAAATGTCTTACTCGTATTATTTATTTTCATTTCAATTTAATAATTGAGCCATTATACTTTTCGATGCCTAATAAACGTCCCCTAACGTGAAGGTAAATTTTGAGTCATAACGCAATTTTTAACAAAATTGGATAATCTCAGAAATGCACATAATTTTCAGATTCTGGTCGACATACCTGAATAATGTTTTATCCCAAATTGTGTGGGGCTGGGAAAAAAAAGGCTATAATAGGAACGCAGTGGTCGTTATTCGCCAAGAGACGCGGAGGCTGGTAACGAAGTGGTAATTTAAGCATCAATTTCGTGTTTTATATACAGAAAGAACAAAAATAGTGGGTAAATTTACAATTAAACGTGAGATCTGTTTGCGAATTAGCGTGGGACTGCTGTAAAATTTATCTCAAGAAATCTACGAATTTTTAAAAATGGATCTTAAATTTTAATTTACATTTTAGGCATCAAAAAGTAGAATGGCCCAATTTTAGGCATCAAAAAGTATTCGCCCGCCTGCATGCAGATTGAACACATTGGAATGATTACATACTGTCAACTAAGTTATATACTGTGTTCTAACAAAGGAATCATTATGATTTTCATTTTCAATACGTAAACTGACTACGATACATTATGATTATGTCAACCAATATGAATCCTTGAGAGCCACTACGACGTCTATTACACTTGAAATGATTCACAGCTCGCGTAGCACAATACCGTAATCTGAGTTACGTAGTTAGCAAATAATAAAACGTCTAGACAGCTGTTCGGTCAATAAATGAGGTTCAAAGACACACTGACGCAATAGTATCAAGAATTTACTTAGTACCGTCAAGGACCAAGATGTGGTAGCGCCGTAGCGGTCAAAGTGTCAAACGTATCTGTACCATCAAGGACTTAAATAACTATGTTCAGAAACGATAAGCAAATGACCTATATTAAGTAATCTGTATCTGTGGTTGTACTTTAATGTTAACATTAAAGTATTACATGTCATTAAAGTATCGGTTATCGCTGTAATTTAATGTGAACATTAAGATACAGGTACATTAAGATACAGGGTAACGACAGATACATAGGTTATGATATGCATGTATATAAAGTTATGTATGCGACTGTACGCATAATTAGGTATTAAAACACTCGTGTATTAATGCTTCCCATTATTACCTATGCACCATGCAGTCACATAAATAATCATGTAAACAGGACTGAGGGGGTTCATGGAGCGGGGCTCTTTTTCCTGGGAGGTATGGCCCTTCGGGCCACTAAACTATCCTTACCTTTTTTGCGATTTAGACAAATAAAATACATTACCTATTCAATGAACAAGAAATTCTTACATCAAATGTATAATTGTGAAGTGTCGCACTTCCGTTTTTTGAACGTCACGTTAGGTCACGTTCTCGAGATCTGCTGTCATAAATATATTTGTTAATTGGCTTGCAATCGTCTAAGTGCTGTTGTTTGTGGTTAGAGCATGCCTGAACTGATTGTGTGCCAGAAGCCAGAATATAACCAAAAATTAAATAAAAATAACCTAAAAATTGACAAACCTTTTTAGGTTATTTTTTAGACAAATGTCGAGTACCTAAATCAACGCTATAGGAGAGAAGAACTCTATGATTACGGATCTGTTATCTTCTTGTTTATACACATACCCCTTACTAATAAAATAAACGTTGAGAAACGTTGGTATAGCTATACAACGTTTTGTCCTTATCTGTCAAATCCAAATGTCACAATGACAGATAAGGACAAAACAGTGTATAGCTATACCACCGTTACTAAACGTTTATTAGTAAGGGGGTAACTGCCGCACTCAGAGACGTCAATTAAATGTAATGCTTGTTTAGTGACGTTTTGTCTTATTCTATTGCTGTAGCAAATATAGTGACAGCAGCAACTTTAATCAAGCATTAAATTAAATTGAGTCTCTGAGTGCGGCAGTTAGCAACTATCCGTTATCATTGAGAATCTCTCTTAGATTAGGCCGACAGTACCTAAGCCGTTGCTTGGGAATCTACAAAACAATCTTGATTCACTTCAACAATCAGTTTCTAGTGCTTTCTACATAAATTATTATTGCTTGCAGGGTAGCACTTTTTCAATAAAACTCTTTGCTACTTTAGAAATAGGTATAAATCAAAGTTATAACTTCTATCTATCTGCTATACATACTTGGTGTCCCAGAACTTAACGTAAATATCGAAGAAGATGAATGAAAAACAAGAAATGCTTAACTGTCTTATTTTGGAAATATGGTGTAATTCAACATTACTACGTTATTGCAGTCGTTTGGTTTCCTAGAATGCACTATCAGTTTAGTGCAATGCGTTTTTATTCGTTTATTGCGCAAAAAGAGAACTGTTTACTTTGTTTGACGTAATAAGTTACGCAGACGCCGACCTGGTAACAGATGTTTTGCGCATCATATTTGCTTTGGAACTGCGTCGATGTGATTGAAGAATGGAAACAATACAATAGCGGCCTGCACACGTAAAGTTCGGACCGCGGGAAATGCCGCGCGCCGTTCCAATCTTCGTTCCGAACCATACGTGTAAATGCAACTGTAATAGTAAAATAGTAAAAAAATTACGGTTTGGAACGAAGATTGGAACGGCGCGTGGCGTTTCGCGCGGTCCGAATTTTACGTGTAGGTAAAGGCCGCTAATGACTGGTTGGAATGGACACGTAGATATTATATTGCGGTGCTGTTATAAATCAAACAAATTTAAATAGCAAACGTTTTTTACTGGTTCCAGTCGCCCGGTTTGTACTGGCAAAACCGTACAGCACATTTCAAACGGATCGGATTTTTGCGGTATCCTGCAAACCGAATGCTCATGTGAATGTTACCACAGTAGCACGTATATTACGGGTGCTCCTTGAATCACCGACTCTCATTTCAGAAATGCGTTGTTCACTTTGAGTAATTAATTATGTATACTACTAGAGTGGACGCCTCAACTTGATTTCTTGTAAAACCTGTTAGAGCCGATCGGCACTAACTCGCTCAGTCTGTGCCGAACGGCTTTGGCAGCTCGACGCATTGGAGAGAAAAGTGTTACGTCTAAATATGCGTCCATGTGTACTGAGGTACTGTAAAAACTGCTCAGGAAAATCAAATAAAAGTCAAGGAGTGACTTTGCACACGTAATTTAACTGCATTTTCTTTAATCACGCTTAATTTAATTATTTTTCTATCAATTTTAATGCATGTCGACGCGTCATTTGGCCGCCATGTTTCGTTGAAACCAAAGAGTAACAAAATAGGTCTACGCAGACCTGACAAGATCGACGTGCAATGTTAATACAGATGATGAAGTTATTTTGAAGTTCCCTATCAGACATTTAATTATATATAATACTTTTTGCCGACTACGAAATTAATGGTTGAAGTTGTTAAATATATTAACACAAAGTATCGAAGGGAAGAAAAAACCTTCAGCTCATACACGCATATATGTTCCGTGCATTTTAAAGAAGAACAAAAAAATATACCACAAAAACAGGACCAGTCTCCCTTAAGAAATATGCATAATATGCAGTACCATGTCACCAATCTTGAAACTTACTAAACGTCAGAAACTGACAAAACTTATATTGTGTGAAGGAAAGAAAAGAATATAGAAAGAATGATGTAGTAGTTAAAATTATTTTATTTTATTATATCTGCACCCATGACATAAAACCTCTATAATTACTTCTAACTATTATTCCCATTGTACACCGTTAATTACCATCGTGTATGTAGAACAAACTGTAAGTCGCCTCTGTTGCGCGCTCACTTTATCTATAAGAAAACGAACACCCCCGCACACACCGCGCATGCCCCTCCGTCATCAAGTTACTCCGTGTCTTTTGTTTGAAATGTCTGTTCTAGTGTAACGTAATAATTCAATGGTTGTTCATCGAATTTTCATTTCATCGACAGCTAATTTCTGCTGAAACCTTATTGTTTTTAGGTTATCTTAAGCATGGTTTACGTAAGTTCGGTTAGGTTAGACCTGTGACTATCAAAAAAGTATAACTCCTGCACGTGGAAATGCCTGTTCGATGTAATGAAAATGCGATGAAATGAAAATTCGGTGAAATTAGTGTCGGCGATTCAAGGGTAAACCGTATACTACTAAACTTGATCCTGCAAAAAAATCGAACCCGCAAAAGGGACGTCCGTGGGAAAGGAGCTCTAATAAAAAACAAGCCTTAAAAAACCTAACTGTTGCTTACCAACTTTAAATCGTTAGTCCTTAATGATAATTCACAATGAAAAATTATGAGAGAAACCTAAAGCTGATTTTTAAAAACCTATTCAATGATACCCACAGCCACCCCACTTATCATAGTTCGTCGACTTCTTTCTTCGGGAAAGGGCTCTTAGACTTGTTTTACTAACGTAACACACTAATCAACTGAATAAACTAGGCGTTTGCGCAAAACTTTCTTCGAAGCGCTACCTTAACCGCTACGCCGCGCCGTAACGGCTACGATTTGACGTTAGAAATCGTACATCGTAGCGTAGACCCTGGCCAAGACGCATAACGCTAACTAGCGTTTCTATTCGTTTCGTTTTTAAGTGATACGAAGAGTCACGTGACATAGCGGTGACGCGATTGGTTTAAAAATTGCAGGGAGTGTACGGACTAGGTTTAGCATACATCGGTGACGTCAAGTGTTTCCACTGCGAACAAACCTTTTCAAGGCACCGTTGTATGCTAAACGGGGAGTCCGTACGGGAACCCTGCTTATTACTTGAAATCCCACTGTCCTCTTACCCCCTTACTAATAAACGTTGAGTAACGGTGGTATAGCTATACAACGTTTTGTCCTTATCTGTCAAATCCAAATGTCACAATGACAGATAAGGACAAAACATTGTATAGCTATACCACCGTTACTCAACGTTTTTTAGTAAGGGGGTTAGTCTGTCATAATTATTTGTCAAACTAATAACATCCCTCTTTTTACCTAGATTACCGACGTCAAGTCTCAGCCCTGCGATTGAACTGGCTGATTATGGCCCCGCAGTTCGACAGTGGCAAAGATACTCCTGATAAGCCGTTACTTACGCCGTTACTGATATCGCTGTATTATTTGATGTTTTTACCCGACCGCCCAAGAAGGAGGTTAATTACCTGTATATATGTATGTTTGTATGTATGGTTCTTAGTTCCCTATGAATTTATAATATCGAATATATATCAGGGGACAATCTTATACAAATTGACCTAGGCGAAACTAAGCTCTAAGCTTGTAAGTACTGTGGGTAGGTACTAGACAACTATAAGTAGGTATAAGTATATAGAAAACAACAAACAAACAAGAACAAACACTTACCTACTGACTCTCATCGCAGAAATATTTGCCAATAACTGGAATTTGAACCCAGCACAGTCTGGGCTCGATTTCCGATTCTATACCCGCCTATTGCACCCATCTTTTTGTTCATACAATAGTTAACATTTAAAAAAAAAACTCGTATAAATCACAATAATTTAATACGGACAGGCAATTTATCGATCTTTTGCGGGTAATTTTGGAATTACGAATTATTTGGAACGACCTTCAAAAAGAATATTTGGTGGCCATTTTGGACCAAAGTTAATTAGCAACAAAACATTACAATTTACATCAACATTGGTTAAGTATTTTTGAAGTTACTCTCGGGTTAAGAAGTTTTATTTGTGAACAGTTGTATGAACAAAGGGTGGCCGAGTATTTTTGCCGGTACATGTATATAGATGAACTTCTCAAAGTTTGCAGTAGAGTCTTAAACGCTGATTCTCGAAAAACCAGGGTTTTAAAAACCAAATTTTCGACAGCTAGGTTACTGAAACTAAACAACCAAATTAAGGTATCGTTTATTATTTGTAAAGGGAGTATCTGGTATTTCAACATTCTGGTATTTTGGAAATGAGCCATTTTAAAGCGTACTTTTTGTTCCAACTTTTCAAATTTCAAACTCAATAGTTGAAATCCTAAAATATTGTAAAAAAATAACTGAGTAAAATTCAATTTTATCGATTACGCCAACTTGAGCGCTGACATTGTACCGTCTGATTATTGCCCCGCAGTTCGATAGTGAGGAAAGTACTCCTGATTAGCCGTTACTAACGCCGTTACTGATTAGTGATAGATAACGCTACATTGCTATCTGATGTTTTTACCATTATTGATAAACCAGATCAAAACCTCTGATAATTTCAGAGCTGCGCCTCTATTCTAGGCGGTAAAAACTATATCGTCTTTGAAGTGGACGTAGTTAAGGGAAAAGGCATCAATCCACCGTGACTCGCACTCGAGTAATTTGCAGTTTTAAGTTCACGGAGCATTTAAACAATGATATATTGATTTTACACAAAATTATACTATGGAGAAAATGACGAAAAAATTTTTTCTTTATGTATTTGTAAAAATAATTCGCAGTTTTTCATTACTTTTCGAGATATTAGGATTTAAGTGGGTTGGATCCTTTTTAAGAAAAATGGTTTTGTATGACACAGGTGACACTGGTTCTAGCTTGTTTTCAGCAGTAACGATCCAACTAATATGGATTGGATCTTTTTTCCGATTTAAAATAATATCCCTACCATAGATGTGGGTTGGTTCCTATGTGATTTTAAAATAACTTGCCGCAATAATTTTCCGGATGCTTTTTGCTGATTGATAGTCTAGACCCTAAGGATCATCGTGGCATACTTAACTCCACTTCCGGTTGTTTCGTGGATTGAGTGCTTTTCCCTTAACTACGGCCAAGTTATCGTAGGTACTTATTGTCAACATTTTGATAGCTCTTATTTACTTGACAGTAATGGCGGCTGAGTTAAAAACAATACCATGACAGGGACGATATTGCCCTAATTGAGAATGCACGCGCTACACGCGCTCGGACGGGACTACTTAAACTCGCCGCTGCGCTTTCGCCCGTTCGTTCGACCGACCTGCGTTTTTAAGAGAATAACACCCCTGATGTGAAGTGTGATCACCATGCGGACACCTGCAACAAAAGAAGATATATTGAATAATACATACATTAAATCACGCCTGTTTCCCAGAGGAGTAGGCAGAGATCACTTCTTTCCACCTGCTCTACGATCCTCACAAATCTGCAATGTATGCACGTTGGTTTCGTACTTAGAATCGGCCCTTTTCCAGTATTTCTCCGCTTTGATTCGAAAAAGTACGCCTAGAACGGTCCCTTCCGACCCTTCCACTCACTTTCGCTCTGTATATCTCTTTCGTCAATCTTCTTTCATCCATCCTTTCCAAAAGACCGAACCATCGAAGCATGCCCTTTCCTTTTTTTTTTCTTTTTATTATTTTTACATATACTTACCTCAACATTACTTCAACGATGCACAAAGCATATCGTTAACATCACGGAATAGAAAAAACAGTGGAAGTGGCATGATAATCGCTTTGTATCAGACCAGAGGGGCTAGACAAGGCTCATTACGCTAGCTAGCGTTTCTATTCGTTACGTTTTTAAACCAATCGCGTCACTTGTAGATGACGTGATATGAAAAGTCACGTGATCTACCAGTGACGCGATTGGTTTACAAACGAAACGAATAGAAACGCTGGTTAGCGTAATGCATCTTGTCTAGCCCCTCTGTTGTCGCCAATACTCAAACTATCATAAAAACAACACGCCACCATGGAAAATGTTTTTGGTGCAGCTATCGTTTTTACACTCCAAAATAGCACAATAAGGCATGCTTCTGGATTTATTTCCTATTTTAGAAATATGGAAATATCGAAATATCGAAATAAGCGATCGCGGCAAAAGTATGGTAGGTTATGCGGAACTCCGCATAACTATGCCACACGTTACACGCCCACTTGACACTTCTACTGTTTTTTCTGTTCTGTGGTTAACATCATCCTATTTACGATGCAGTATCATAAACCAACAGGGGCCGGTGCCGGAGCGGGAAGGCACCACTTACTCGCGAAACGCACCGTTCCATGGGAACAGATCTGATGATCAACATAGAATTCAAACCGTAGTCAGCTCAAGCTAAGGTTGATTTGAGCTTGAGGCGTTTTGTGCATCGGGGATAGGTTTGCAGTGGGTGCAGTGACCTTGCAAGTCAGAAGTCACGTAGACACGTTGGATTAAAAAAGTAAGGAACTGGATGTTTCAAAAGGTTTTCTATGGAATAGCTATTATTAAACAGGGCTGGATATATTCTTAAGTAGAATGTATTAAGAAGTTTAAAAATGTATCATTTTTTGTTTCCTTATAAATGAGAAAAAAAAGATGCACATGGGTGGGGACCGTCACACTGAAATCATAATTTTCACTTTAACAGTAATTATCATTAAAACTGATTGGTAAAATAATTGATACCTACATATACATATTGACCAATCGTATTATTATGATTCTCCGAATTTTGCCGTCGTACATTTTTTCAAGGGAATTCCTTGCTGGTTTAGGTATGCTGATTAAGTAGCATTCACATTTTTAATGATTTTCTAAGGGAAAAACCGTTATCAATCTTCCTTATAACTTTAAGCCTGCTCATTAGTTAGTCGAAATGAAGGTACATCCATTTAAATCCGACTGCCCAAGAGGACGTAGGTACTGTTTTTTGGGTGCATTGATTCGCCAAATGACTATATAGCTCAAACGTCTGGATTGTGCAATGTCTTTGTTGCTATATAGACATGAACGCTAAATGTATCTTTAGCAAAACGTCTGGATCTTAGAATGTTACAATTTAAAATACACTAGTAGCGAAACGTCTTTATCTTAGAATGTCTTTACTACTTAATGGACATAAAAGCTAAATGGCCCGGTAGCGAAACGTTTGTATCTCAAAATGTCTTAATTACTAAATAGATATGAACGCCAAATAGCCCGTTAGCAAAACGTCTGGATCCTAAAATGGCAAGTGTTGATATGACACTCGATAGTTCAAACTTCTAATTATACGGACTATTTTAATTTCCAGACGTTTTGCTAATAACTCCTTCTATGTTCATGTCAATCAACTAATTTTACTTTCGGTTAATTAGGTATTCTAATCACACGGACAATTTATATTTCCAAACGTTTGGCTACTTCCTCATTTCAATTCTGTGACGTCCTGCTAAATTGACACTTTGCTGACTGAGTATTCTACTTTCATGTCATTCAGCTGAATTGACTCTTTGCTGACCGTGTATTTTACTGTTATGTCATCTAGCTGAAATGGTCCTTTAGCGAAAAGGGAATTTTGAGAGTAACCCCATTGATGATGTACTATCAGCCAATAGAACCCTGATCCACCATATAACTGTGTCACAGTGACGTTATGATTCAAGCCGTAAGAAGTGTCAAACAAATAGTTGTATGATGTCACAAGTTGGACTTGACAGAAGCGCGTGGAGCTAACCGTCTAACCCCATGTGCTTCTGTTTAGTCCATTCGAGAAAATACTCTTTTACCGAACAATGGTCTTCGCGTGTGATATCCATGGATTTATTGCTCTAATCTATATATATATAAAAGGAAGTCGCGGGCGTCCTCTAGTAATATATATTTTACTATGTATCGATTGTGGCTAACAATTGTTTGTATTTCCTTTTACGGTTCTTTAGGTATTTTTGTGCTCATACCTATCCATTCTATTATTGTGATGTGACTGTTTGTAACCGGAATAAATAAATAAATAAATAATAAGTCCATGGAAGTGTCTATAATATAAATAACTTGACATTGGCGAAATAAACCTTAACAGGAGTGGAAGCCATTCATTAAAATTAGAATTAGATTAGATATCACAAGTTCTGGGAGAGATACGACTTGCATTGACTTAAGGGGCTTCTAAACGGGCCATATTTCACTGCAATATGTGGCCGGCAACTATTGGTGTCTTTCTCTTAACATACGAGTAAGAGAGGGACACCAATAGTTGCCGGCCACATATTGCAGTGAAAATATGGCCCATTTAGAAGCCCCTTTATGTCCGTTCCCAATATTCAAACCGCGGATAGACAATGATCACTTCAGCGCCTCTATTCTTGGCGGTGAAAACCATATCGTCTTTGACCTGTTATGGAATTGTTTTTAACTCGGCCACCATTACTGTCAAGTTAATAAGAGCTACCTATACATTGACAATACGATAACAGGTCAAAGACGATGTGGTTTTTATACCGCCCAGAATCTCAGCCCAGGGCCTGTATTCCCGGCGGTAAAAACCATATCGTCTTTGACCTGTTACGGTATTGTTTTGACGTCAGCCACCATTACTTCCAATTAAATAAGAGCTATCAAAACGTTGACAACACGATGATACAGATCAAACACAATATGGTTTTTATCGCCGGCCAGGCCTCTATTCAACATATCGTATTGTCAAAGTTTTGATAGATCTTATTTACTTGACAGTAATGGCGGCCGAGTTAAAAAAATACCATAACAGGTTAAATGGTGTACGGGGCAAATGTCATATTTTAACCCGAAGTACTTAACCCTATTTATCCGCGATTTCCTGCTTGACTTTTAAGCTATAGGCTATGGCCATATTTAAAAATATTTTTAATCTTAAGTAGGTAACTACTTAAGATTAAAAATATTTTTAAATATGGCCGATTTTTATCGTTTCCTGTTTGGATCGTTTCCTAATTAATGCCGGAATAAAAATATATTTTGTAATCTTGTAATCATAATTAAATGTAGGTAATATGTTTACTTATAGTTTTTGCGAGTTGCACATGATTGCGAGTCTTACTTTTGTCTCGAACTAGTTGTTGCCCGTGATTTCTTCTGCGTATAATTCGTTTATCGTAATACTCTCGCGAACTGTTCAATTTTCCGGGACAATAAGTACACTGCGACCTTCTCCGGGGCTCAACCTATATCCACACTAAATTTCATTAAAATCGGTCCAGCGGTTTACCTGTGAAAACCCAGAAAATAAACAAGACGTACTTACTTTCGAATGTATAATTAGGGTTCCGTACACAAAGAGTAAAAACGGGACCCTATTACTAAGACTCCACTGTCCGCCCAAGTAACACGTAGGCGCTAAGACAAGAGTTATAGGAAATCTATTAGAGCGCTAACCAGATCCTAAAGTTATAAATCAGTGTTACGATTTGGAGTTAGAGCGCGCTATAACTCTACTATACCCCCGAATTGGGCACACTTTTTTTATCACCTTAGGTTGTTTAATGGCGGTAAAGCAGAGTTACGGAATGAATTAAGAGATATAATAAAGCTATAAGAGAGTTATAATAGCGATAACTGAAACTACAAGGGATAAAAAGGTGGTAAATAGGCGAAAATTAACACCTTTAGTGGTACAATAGAGTTCAATATCGCTTATTAACTCTTTAGAAGCTAAGAGGGCTGCAAGCAAGTGAAAACTAACTCCTTAAGCGGTACAGTAGAACTACAATGTCGCTCACTATATCTTTTAGTGATAAGAGGGTGGCAAATAGGTGATTATTAACTCTTTCAGCTCTAGTATAGATCCACAATGGTAGAAATTTTTAACATCTAATAAGATACTTTTTTTATTTAATCAACATGTAAACATGTCATATTTGGCGGATCCAATAACGAATGGCGGATTTGTAAAGTCAAACTACATAGTGAAGGTGATAACGAGTAAATACATTTTGCAATTAGTGGAAAAAGTTGACTTTTTACTGCGAAGGAAAGTACACTGTGAATGAGTATATGTATTATTAACAAATAATTTAAGCGCCCTATGTCTGTTTTATATTTAGTGAGAAGAAATATTTTATTACATATGGAGTGACATAAACTTTTATAATAATCTAATAAAAAGTTACCTTTTCTAGTTTTAAGTGTTTCGTGCAAGTAGAATTAGAACACAATGAAGCATAATACTTCAATTAAACCGTGTTTCCTTTTGTTTTTCTAACCTTAGTCAAATTAATTCGTAATCCTAACGCCATGTTTTCAATTACTCTACCTAAGGTTATACAGAAGTCACATTAAGTACTAAAAGTTCTATAATAGCGAAAAATATTTCTACTATATGACTTTAAGTAACACAAGAGAGTTTTGTACCTCTTTAGGCATTTGGTGCTATAAAAGATTTTATGAGCACCATTGTAGAGCTTCTAGCGGTAATTAATGCTGTTGTGCAACTCTAGGTTCTTGGCGAGAGCTTATTGTCACTTGCATAGCACTTTGGGAGGTTGTAGTTAATGCTTACTTCTTATTTAGATCTTATAGTGTTAAGATTCACTTAAAGCTATAAAATAAGATGCTTAGCCCCTATTGTAGTGTTAAAAATCGCTGCTCTATGTCTTTAACCTTTAAGCTCACCCTGCTATCGCCATTATAAATCTGTTGTATAACTTTAAGTGATACATTTTGCTTGTCTACGCTCTTATGTCGCCAAAAGTTGTAAGTGTTACTGATATAGAACCTTTATAACTCGTTAAGTTCTAAAACAAGCTCTAATTGACGCCTGTATGTTTGTTGGGCGTCTATCTGTCTGTCTGTCACCAATCTGTATCTCATGAACCGTGATAGCTAGACAGTTGAAATTTTCACAGATAATAGCGGCCTTTACACGTAAAGTTCGGACCGCGGGAAACGCCACGCGCCGTTCCAATCTTCGTTCCGAACCGTACGTGTAAGTGCAACTGTAATAGTAACATAGTAAAAAAATTACGGTTCGAAACGAAGATTGGATTGGAATTGCGTGGCGTTTCCCGCGGTCCGAACTTTACGTGTAAAGGCCGCTGATGTGTTTCTGTTGCCGCTATAACAACAAATACTAAAAACGGAATCTTATAAACTTTTTTTTCCGTTTTTTGCTCGATATTAATAACGGCAACTGGTATAGTGTCTAATGTTGTATAGATAATGGTATGCAACCCTTCGTGTCCCCTCCGTGCGACATACTGCCCTCCTAATCTAATAGGCACTATCTCAGCTAAAACTGCTGTAGCAAAATCAACCTCATTACTAACGGAATAGAATTAAAATTGCTTTGACTATTGAACTTCAGATACTACTTACTGGCTTAGGAGGAGCATAGAAGTATGGATAGTGTTTCAAATTCATCACCCATTACGCGCTTTAAAAACCCACTCATTATCTTATTGCAACTTTAATTGATTACTTAAACGAAAGCAAAGCATTTTTCTGGTGCCGGTGCCAACGGCCTGCAGACCGGTTCTTCTGAAATCTTGGAATCGGTTACATAATACTTTTGTGAGGTATAAGTTTTGCCCACAATGACTACGGGTCGGCTAAACCATATTGCTTTTGGCGGTTTGATATTAAATAATCCTACTATCAATAGGTAGGTAGGTATTAAAGAAATTCCTTCTTAAGAAATCACCTAGTAGGCCTGAACCTCTAGTTTATTTTTACATGTACAGTGAGGGGCATTCCCGGTCGACCACCTCTAGGGTGATATTCGTTTGCGCTATCGACGCGTAACGACCCGAGCGCTGTAGTATTGGCTAGCTGCAACGAACAAGCCAAACTTTTCTTAAGTGGACGACCGCAAATGTCCCTGACTGTACACAAAAACGTCTCGATCGCGTTTGCGTTTTTCGTATGAATGACCAGAGGGGCTAGACAAGATGCATTACGCTAACCAGCGTTTCTATTCGTTTCGTTTGTAAACCAATCGCGTCACTGGTAGATCACGTGACTTTTCGTATCACGTCATCTACAAGTGACGCGATTGGTTTAAAAACGTAACGAATAGAAACGCTAGCTAGCGTAATGCACCTTGTCTAGCCCCTATGGTCAGATAGTCACTTTCGCGTTCGTGACGGTTTGCCGCGTGAACAGCAACTTACACTCGAGGCACTGAACTATCTAATTCAAAGTCAAAGTCAAAGTGTTTTTGTATAAGTGCAAAAGTAATTTATATTCTTATTTGAAGGTCTTTATTCTAAGAATTCCTTACACCAAACCTTTGAACGTTTAAATTCGTAAACTTAATACGCAATTCAGCATATTAACAACCCCAGTCTGGCTAGATATCCATTTGCACGTCTAGTACTTCATTAAGTCTCAGATGAATTTATGTCGGCGCCGAGCCGGGAATTGAACCCAATGAGAGTAAACTGCGGTTTGTTTAACTGGTTCTCAATTCAGTTCAATTAAATGCCAACACGGTTAATTATACAAAGATTTATGTGACTTTGCAACTTTTTTTAGCCTTATGAGTGTCCCACTGCTGGGCAAAGGCCTCTCCCCTCCCCTTGATCTCCATGAGTCCCTATTTGTTGCCTCTCCCGTCCAGTTGCTGAGGAATGCGTCTAAGTTGTCCGGCCATCTCCGCTAGGCCTGCCCAGTCTACGTCGCCCATTTTGCGGCACCCACATGGTGGCCACGCTAGCCGACCGGTCCGGGTGCTCGCGGCAGACATGACCAGCCCAATCCTACCTGAGCCGGGTGCCTTTCCACCAGAGATGAGCTACGCTACGTTGCTATGGATGTGTTTGATATCTACCAATCATATTCATTGGTCCACATAGTACAGCACTGGATTAAACGCGTAGCTTTCACATCCTCGCAGCATAGCTGCATAGCACATCTTGGTGAATCCTTATCAGTCAAAAATAAAATCCTCAACTACCTTCACGCCTGCCCCCCAATGAGGTAGGCAGAGACTATGGAACGCCAGGTGCCCCGGTCTAAACATACAACTTTCGCTTCATCTACCTTCATCAACCTCTTCATGCACGACGGTTCCTGAACTATAATGTTATTAAATTCGGGTCTAAGGAAGTATCGTGTTTAATGTTTATGAGCCTTAAATCGACTACTGTCAAAAGGTCTTTTCTTGACATGTACATAACTACATACATACATACCTTCACGCCTGTCTCCCAATGGCGTAGGCAGAAACGTGGCAGAAACTATGGAACGCCAGGTGCCCCGGTCTAAACATGCCTACTACTTTCGCTTCCTCTACATTCATCGACCTGTTCATGCACGTTCTTCTTGTTGTTGTTCTTTTCTTCCTCGTACATTAAAAAGAAATGGAACGTACCATAATGATGATTACTCAGGTGCTATGTTATTGTTATTATACTTGAAACGTGGCTAGAAACTGTGGCTAGAACGTCACGTCGAAAGGCAGGCACCTGGGATTTCTGACACCTCTCATATGGCCGACAGTGAGGTTTTGTTTATCAGGTTGAACTATAATAAAAAAAAACACTTGCAACGGCTGCAACACAAGAAGAATCGCAAGTTCTATCGCTAAATATTAGCCCCCTTACTAATAAACGTTGAGTAACGGTGGTATAGCTATACAATGTTTTGTCCTTATCTGTCAAATCCAAATGTCACATTGACAGATAAGGATAAAACATTGTATAGCTATACCAATACTCAACGTTTATTAGTAAGGGGGCAAAAGTAAACGTTGTTGGGACATTTTAAAATACCAATAATTTTGCTTAAGGTGTAATCACGAAACTAGAAGTCTATTTAACGTTGGTTTGGTTAAACTATATCTTTTAGTCTATCTATACGTACACATATAAGCTCCATAACTGACTAATAGATAATGCAAATGAAATTTGGAAGAAACAATACTTGGGTGCACTAGGAAAGGATTTTTAGAAAAATTACCCGCCGCGGTAATAAATAGGGGCAAGGTAGACGTTGTTTAGACCCAAAACGAAGAAAATCGATGTTTTATATAAGATGGCAATCCATCTAAACAGCTAAAGCGCAGTTCTGGGATCCTAAATACCAAATTGTACAGCAGAGGCACATTTTGTATGTCAGTCAAAATTTACAACAGATTGCAAAGTGACATTAAAAACTTGCCTCTAAAAGTTTTCAAACGTAGACTCGAAAGCTGGTTAAAACAAAACTGTTTTTATTCCGTTAACGAATTTTTTGCCTATTTCAAGTAAGGAAGTCAGGTTACTAATATATCATATTAAAAAAATGGCATAGAATAGGATAAACGAAATAATGTCGAAGATTAGTTTTGAGTTGGCACATTGCTAATTTATGCTTATGAAATGGTTATTTACCTATTAAAGCTTTATTTAAATGTAAATTTTTGCATGCCAGTTGCTGGTAAAATGTGTGAAACCACTTAAACTGTTAACGACTTTTTGTACCACATTTTAAGCAAATAAAGAATATTTGATTTGATTTGATTTTGATTTTATGCAAGATGCATACCGCTAACGTAAACCATTTTCGATAACTGATTAAATATACGCAATTGACATTTTCGTTAACGATCACGTTCGTAGAATGCATCTTGCCAGGGTTTACAACAGCAATAATTTCACTATCTACGCTGAGTCATAGAACTTTAACTCAGAAATGTCTTGTTTTGCCGACGGACTATTGTTTCTTTATCTTTGTTAGTAAATAAATAAGACACGCCTGAGCCAACAACAGGCTAGGAATGTCTTACATTGTCGAATAACGTAATTAAATTTAATCAGAAGTATCCGGTAAGTAGTTCCTTACTGGTTTTAAAAGTATGTACAGTCGAGAACTTTAATTTGGTACCAACCTTAGGTCCAAAGTCAATCTGACATTCTACAACAATAAGGTTGAGTTTCCTAAAAGTTACCAATGACTTGACATCTCTAATGAGTACTAATAACATTGACAACTTCAAGCATAATTTTCTTGAAATGGGTCCCAAATTAACGTTCGTTATAGTACCTAAGTACGTAATTATGTGGTTCACTAATGTTTTACCAAATCATCATTTGACAAACTAAATTCGATCAAATAATACATTCAAGGGGATCCCTATGAAGAGACAGAAAAAACATTCATTTCGAGCCTCCGCTGCACTCCATTTCGAGCAACTCGACTCGCTACCGAGTACAAGTAAAATATGAGTAAAGCTTGTTGACTTGTGCCAATACTATGGATAAATAAGCGCGTGATAACACTAATCTTTCACGTGGTTATTTGAAGACAGCTGCATGGATATGTAGAACTTAAGAGGATTTGAAAATCGACGCATTAATGGCGTGGCTGTCAAAAAAAACCCATACAAATTTAGCTCCGGGTCATAACGTTTCAAACCCCCCAAGTCAAGTCCGATTTCCACGATCTTTTAATTTACCTTGTTATTACGATAAACTAGGTTCGTACCTAAAGTTCCGTTTTTTTTTGTTCAAATAAATATTTTCTTGGAAAGAACAACAAAGTAAAAATCGGACTAGGTTTCATAGGAGAAAAACGTCGCATTTTGTATGGAATTGTTCAGCCTCACAACTCGCCTTTATGTGTAGAGAAAAAACCAACCAACTTTAAAAAAGGAGGAGGTTCTCAATTCATCGAGAGCTTTTTTTAAAGAAAGTAATTTCCTTAATTTTGTTTCTTTTTCTCTGTTAAATTTATTACATAGTTTAGTCGCGTTGATGTCTACTTACGAAACGAAAAACTTTGTCGAAATGTCATATTTAAAAAGCAATTCTACGAAATAGATTTTCAAATGACACACCCGCTACTTGTTTATTGCTGTTTTCTGTTTTCACTATTTTTCTGTGTGTCTTGTGTGTGTAGTGAATAAATGTATTTTTCTTTTTCTTTTCTTCTTCTTTTCTAAATGACTAGACACATTGTGAAAATATGGTGTTTAACGTCTATCGGTGCTTGTACGTACGGGATTGCGATTTTGATCTATTTTTAGATCTTTCCACGCGACTTTGCTATACGAGTATTTATGTGAGTTGTATCACGGGAGCGTAGGTTTGTCATGTGATCGAAGTCACAAGATTAAGAATGTAAACATTACGATTGTGTTGCGGAAATTTTATTGTTATGACGACAGTGACTGGTTAGGTGTAAACTGTGGGACACGTGGTTCTTTGACGCTGTGTGTATACATTGCGCCGGTTAATTTTACCTATATAAGTTCACTAGAGGACGCCCGTGACTTCGTACTCGTAGAATTAGTTTCCCGCTACTCCTCCCATTTCTTCCCGTTGGGGGTCGATTTTCGGAAAATCCTTTCTTAGTGCTCACTTACAACATGAAAGGAACCCCTGTACCAAATTTCAAGTTTCTAGGTACAATAGTTTCGGTTGTGCGTTCATATATAAGTCAGTCAGATTTGCCTTTTATATATAAAAGATTGCTACCAACTTTTCGAATTACGAATTGCATAGATAAAGAATGATTGCAATGACCATAAGTGAACTCCCCCGTACCACGATAACCAAGTAAAGTTGGATTAGCGATAATGTTCATACATTTCGGAACAATCTTTTTTAGAATTGAGGTAACGTAATACTAGGGGAGTAATGAACTTTTAGGCAAAGTTATACGGCACAATGTATAGAAGGAGATAGCTGCGTTTATCGTGACAAAATGTAGATAAAACATCCGTCACTTTTTGACACGTATATAAGTACGAGAGTGACGGATGCTTTATCCACATTTTGTCACGCAATAAACACAACCATACTAGGCCCGCGGTGACATGATGCGCTAGTGTTAAATAATAATTTAATAGATAAAGACCCCCGTCATAATGGAGATCCTTACTTACCCCCTACAAAAAGGGGGGTGATATATGTTTAACTTGTGTATATGTGTGTAGCCGTGTGGTTGTCGGCTTAGAATAGTGCCACTCCATGTCACCCCGAGGAAGTCTTGTGAGGCGACTAAGGGAATGAAGGCTTTAGTATTGTTAGGCGATGGGCTTGCAAACTGTCACTAATATACACTAGTAACATCTTAGCATGTTTGTGCAAAATGTGGTTGCAGAATTAACAACAAGTTTTTAGAGTTGTTGGTAATTCTGTAGCTCTGCCTACCCCACTCTGGGAATGAAGGCGTGAAGTTATGTATGTATGTATGTGTATGTATGTGTGTCTGTGCATCTGGGCCTCTATTCCTCTGTGGCATTGTAGCTCTTAAAAGGATTGGATCAGAGATCGGAATTCTTCTTAGCTAGGATTCATTAAAATCGGTTGTACAGTCACCAGCAATAATATATTATCCAACATTGGGCGCAAAAATATCTGACACGTTTTTATTACTAGAGGTATAAGAGCGTGTTAGATATTTTTGCGCCCAATGTTGGATAATTATTATTGCCGGTGACTGTACAGTTTAAGAGATATCAGCTCTAAAGGTACCACGATAAAGTAAAAATTAATGCAAAAGTGAATATGCATGGATTTTTTTAAATCGCATTTCTCAACAAAATATGAAAATACCGTAAAAGAGATCACCAAAAGTGAAATTAAAAATAAAATCGGCCAAGAAATACGGATGATACAAGCATTTTAAACTGCTAATTAGACAGCTATTAGATAGAGAGAGCCGATATGCACTGTGACGCCATGTCAGGTCGGCCATATAAACTCCATGTGAAATTCTGTTTTGCCAAAGGAGATAGGAACAAATCTTTATTGGCTTACATATTGGTTATATTTATAGCTATTCAAAAAATGTTTTTCTCAACTGTTTGTTACATTAATCAACTTTTATTAAAGCTGTGACAAAAGTCATAAATATTAACTGAGTGAGTGCAGTTATATTATATTTTTCCTCCAAAAATATGAAATTCTGAGTCAAACAGTATTTTTACTGGAAATTGATAACTATTTTGAGAATGCCCTGTTTGTTTGTTTGCACTTATTAGAATTGTCGTGATTCATGAACAGTTACGACTGTGGGTGCAAACCAGGTGCAAACAGGCTTATAGGTTGGATAAATAGATGATGTTAAACAAATATTTATGGCCTTACTTATAAACGTGGATTAACCATGGAGTAGCTAAGCCATGCTTTGTCCTTATCCGTTGAATTCAAATGTCACAACGACAGGTAAGGAGAAAATTTGGCTTAGCTTCTCCATTGTTACTCCACGTTTATGTATAAGTAACTGCTTAGTAGGGTTTAACCTTTACTAACTGTAAAAACTTGTTGATAATTCAGTACTTAACCATATTTTGCACAAAATAGGTTACGATGTTTACCAGCGTATTAGTGACAGGTTGCAAGCCCATCGCCTAACAGTACTACAAGCTTTTATTCCCTTAGTCGCCTCGTACGACATCCACGGGAAGACATGGAGTGGCTCCATTCTAACCCGGCAACCACTCGGAGTCGGCAACCACACGGAATAAGGCTTACTTCGAGTTAAAATTTGACATTTCCCCATACAAATGTGTAAAATTCTATCCGCGGTTTGAATATAGGGTTCAGCCATAAGTCGTTCTTTACCCGTAACTGGCAGACAACCTCAGAAAGATATCTTAGAGATTTGTCTCTAAAATATCTTTGAGTGCATCATCATCATCACATAGGCGCCTAAGAAGACTCAACAAAAAAAAAATAGAACAAAAGATTTCGTTAACACAATGTTTTTTCCTATAGCGACCTGTGTTGTCTCTCATTATTGTGGAATTCATTAAAAAAAATTGGTCCGGGGCGCTCCAATATGTCAAATTTTATGCGCTTGCGGTCCTTGCGGTTTACAAATCAATGAATTTTGAAATACGATTGCTGAATCAATACCAAGCTATGAAACATACCTACTATACTGGGAAACTCCCGAGCTCTGCAGACACGGGATTTATCTTACCTTGGAATTCCTTAATGGCTTTTAGCTGGGGATTAAAAAAATCAATAAACCTCAGATTGTTTTAGCAGAAAATGGATTAAAATAAAAGGGAAATAACATATTTCACAATGGATATAAAGATTAAGGAATCCAATCCAATATAGTGTTGATATTTTTCCTCGGGCATATTTTCAGGGGAAATTGAGAGATTGTCAAATTCTGACAAAATATATAGGGTTGAAGTATGCTGACGATCCTATTGCATCGGCCGCTTATCCATACGTTTTGCCAGTTTAAGAAAATCGCTTAGGTTAAACGTTTCTGGGCCCCTAGGTACTTTCTCATCAGGCTCATCTCGAAGGTCAGAAAACTGATGAGTCAATTGTTGTACGTTTTGATACGAACTTGTAATTTGGCTTTGCGAATATCACATAATGCCAGATAGTCTAAAGATTGCACAACATTTAAGAGAAAAAGTAATTTCTATACCTGAACAAAAGGGCCATTCTACTTTTCGTAGTACATAATTTTTAGCCACATTCTCACTAAACTCTTCTAGCTTCTAGCCTGCAACAATAGTCAAATTTTCCTCATTACATTATTATAAAACTATGATAACATATCTATAGCTAGAGTTTAGAGCAAATGATTTTAGGCCGTACAATATATTTACCTAGAAATAATAGCAGTGAGATATCATATTATAGAACAATGTAACGAGGAAAATTGGACTATTGTTGCAGGCTTGGACCATAGTTATACGGTTTTACTGTAGGTTAAATGATAAGATGCTGGTAGCAATCCGGACTACCACCACTAAATGATACTGGTATCATTATTTCAACTTTTTTTTTTTGCTTTTTCGCCTTTGATTACCAGGTTCCCAGAATTGACAGGTGCGATTTTTAGAGCAACCTTTTGATCTCAGTGACCTATCCTGTTAGGACAGGGGTCGGCAACCTGCGGCTTGCAAGCCACATGCGGCTCTTTGGATTTGACATTGTAATTTTTGACTCTTCCTACTCAAAAGGTTGCCGACCCCTGTGTTAGGACATAAATTTGAAAATAAGGCTAATTTCCGTTCAACCAAAGAAGGAGCGGTTTCGATGACTAAATAAAAAATTGGTCTAAAAGCAAAGATGCTTATGAAAATACTAATATTTGCTAAATGTCCAGTCTGACACAGTTTAAGCTACATACAGTGTAAGAGGCATTTATAAAGTTAACGTCGCCCCGGGTTGGATTCCTGATAAGAGTAAATATTTGTGTGATGCGCGTTTTTATTTATTCCAGAGTCGTGGAACTCGTGGATGTTTTCTATGTATTTATTTAAGTATGTATATGTATGTATGTAAATACTTTACTGTAAACACAGAAAAATAAAACAACAAAATAGTCATCAACACAAAGGCGAACTTATCCCTTTAATGGATCTCTTCCAGTTAACTTTTGAGCAATTGGGAAATGTTTGAACTAACAAATAGCCAAACGTACAGCAGTGAAAGGGACTAGATGTTTCATAATTGCGTTATTATTAAAAAAACAGTTTAAAGTATTAAGATTGAATAAATAAATAAAAAATAAAAAATGCATTTTTATTGCTATGATTATCATTGTCCATTGCCTAAGTGCCCATAGTGCAAGCCTAGAGCTTAGTTAGAGCCTAGGCGTCTTTTGTCGAAGGGATGATTTACTGATCTCCAGATAACTATGTGTAGATACTTAAATATTTTTAAAATCGGACCATTTCGTTCATATGAAAAAGAAAATGAATACGACAATTTTAACTATAAAGGAATTTTATCCGGGAATTGGGAAAAAAATCTAACTGCACTATAGAACTAATTGGTAAACAAAAGTTGTCACTAAGTAAGATAAATGTTTTAAAAAACAAAAAACCGCCTTCAAAAACGCAAAAAATAACTTCTACTTCTAGGTACTTAGTAGTAGGTACCTATCCTATTAGGTTAGTCTAACTGAAGTCGGCTTTTTGTTGAAAATATTGTGGTCGCCGACTTCAGTTAGACTAACCTAATAGGATAGGTACCTACTACTAAGTACCTAGAAGTAGAAGTTATTTTTTGCGTTTTTGAAGGCGGTTTTTTGTTTTTTAAAACATTTATTTTATTTTACACTTTTTAGTGATCATAATATGCTTATGTAGTCCCACTTCTTAGTTGATATATGAAACTTTAAGACATTTCAAGCTCGCCGCAAGCAACGCCGCGAGAAAATCATAGTCATTTTAAAACAATTAAATGTGCTTCGTTGTAGTCACTCAACTATCTTAATCGAGATATCTTATCGCCACCCTTGAAATCGGTACCGTTGAGGAGTTCCGGTGGCCATCTGTGGTCTTCATCATCAGTTCCGCTTCACCAAGTGACACTTTCTAAATGCAAATGCTACACTTGTTACTAAAAATACTAAAATCGCTATATGTTTGCATACAATATTTGAGGAGTTCCCTTGATTTCTCCAAGATCCCATCATCAGATCGTGACGTGCTGACAATGGGACCAACTAGAAAGTATACCCATTCGAACACCGAAAAAAAATTTCAAATCGGTCCAGTAGTCTTCGAGTAATCGGGGAACATACATAAAAAAAAAAAAAAAATATTCCGACGAATTGAGAACCTCCTCCTTTTTTTTGAAGTCGGTTAAAAATAGAAGGAAACATAAAAAAGGTAGGAGGGATGAATACATTACGTCACACAGTTTTTCCCAGCTGAGTTTATTTCCTTCTCATTCATACATTAACCAGAAGTAGATCAATTAAATATTAAATCTCATAATTACAAAGGTAATTTATATCCCAATAAATGTCAGGAAAACTATTATTACGGAAAAACCTCGATGAAAAGTCGATGAGAAACTCATCCCATCAGTATCTACCCGACCAGATTGCTTGATACGGATCGCTACGGGATTTTTTGACGTCGTAAGGTCAAGTTAAGTTGGTCCGACAGTAATTCTTTCCATTGATCTGATGATGATTGTTCTCGGAAAACGAGATGACGATATTATGGAGTAAATCCACCTTGGTACAGTCAACAGCGTAAATAAGAGATCATTTCTGTACTTTGTCGCTTTCAATCGTTTCACAATTTTGTATAATATTTCAAACACGACGTTAATGTGACAAGGTACATAAATGATCACTTATTTATGCTGTTGACTGTACTCCTTTTCAGAGTTACGTACCTAAAGGGTGCGAACGGGACACTATTACTAAACTTCGACTGTCCGTTCGTCTCTTTGTCAGCGAGTTATATCTCATGAACTGTAATAGGTCAGTTAAAACTTTCATAGGTGTGTGTGCCGCTATTAGCCTTATAAAAGCCAATACAAGAATAGTAAGGGAACCTTCGTGTGTGAGTCTGACATGAACTTGGCCGGTTTTAATCTATGGTTATTATTTATTACATCATAAATCATACTATAAACAAATAAGACCGACATATTTACAGATCCGGCATGTGTTACTCCTCAAATCTGTCTAATTTTAAAATAAAATCTCGTAATTTGGGGATGACATCGTTCTGCTTTCCAAATCATAATATTAATGTTAAAAAATAACTGGATAAAAAGCTTAAAAGTCTGATTTATTCAACCTGTGGGCCTAGCGTCTATATCGAGCGTCATATGTGGATAAAGCATCCGTCGCTCTCGTACTTATATTACGTGTCAGAAGGTGACAGATGCCTTATCCAAACTTTGTCACGCGATAAACGCAGCCATATTAGGACCCCTGGAGCCTCATTCTACATTGTTATAACATCAAGGTACCTATTGTTGCCCTATTGTTTTATAACGATAGGGTAAAAGACGGTAGAATAAGGCCACATCTTTAACAAGGTTCGTTTTTGTAAAAGAAGTATAATTTGGGAAACATGTCGAAACTTTTAATAGTTGATTCATTCACTCAATGACGTCTGAACATCTTTGTCGTTTTTTCCGAGGTTTTACCAAGTCCAAACGCGCTTTGTGTGTCTTTCCTGGAGAATCCAAACACTCAGTTTTAAACCAGTTAAGTGAATAAACTTTCTCTTCGGTTCGCATCATGTTTGTCGAAGTAGAGTGTAATGTTATGTTTTGTAATGGCAATGTTCTACAAAATAACCATTAACACTCGCTCATTGAATACAAAACGGACACATTCCAAAATAATTTGCTCTTGAAAATCTTATACGAATAGCTTCTAATTTTAAAATGCAACACTGACTGATTTTGGAATGTGTCCGTTTTGTATTCAATGAACCTGTCAGTTTAATTAGTGTAATTATAAATGGAAAAAAAATATGAAATGATTACTTAGAAAATATTTTCGGGAAAGTGCCCGATAAGTTATTTTTTTGCACAAAACTTTGTGTATTTGGGGTTGGCGACGCGTTAGCGTAGTTGGTAGTGACCCTGCCTGCCTACGAAGAGCAGGGTATTGATTCTCTCAAAAGCAAAGGTGAGCGAAAGCAGGAGTGAAGTCCAAGCGGCGAGTTTAAGTAACCCTTGCTTATGAAAGAATCACTACCCAGCGGTCCCCGGGTTCGATTCCCAGTATGGGCAAATATTTAAATAGTGTGATGAGTGCGAGTATTTGTTTTTGAATCCAGGGCATCCTATTCTAGGGGGTAAACTGGGTCTAAGTATTCCGATTAGTTCCATTATTAGTTCCATTAATGGAACTAGTTGGACTTTTTTTTTTCCAGTAGTGACATTAAACGATGAAGGTTTCCTTAATGGAACTGCCAGGACGTTTTTTCCAAGTAGTTACATTAATAATGCATCATATCGTCTATGACTTGTTATGGACTGTTTTTCACTCGGCCGCCATTACTGTCAAGTAAATAAGAGCTATCAAAACGTTGACAATACGATAACAGCTCAAAGACGATATGGTTTTTACCGCCTGGAATTTTGGCCCTGGATGTTTTCTATGCATTTAAGTATTTATTTATCTATATAAGTATTTATATCGTTACCTAGTACACCCATAGTACAGTCAAGGTCACCAATATGTATACACCACAAAGTCTCAAAAATATGTACACAGACCTTATTACTATGGGAATAAGGTCTATGTGTACATATTTTTGTAACTTTGTGCGGATATTTCTTTTTAACCTTGACTGTACAAGCCTAGAGTATAGTTTGAGACTAGGAAAATTTATGTGAGATTGTACCCTGATATTTTTTATTTTATAAATTTATTTAAGTAAAACATAATTCTGAAGAGCGATAATTTTTATTGTTCGAAATCCCGAATATTTACTACAATAATTCTGAACGTGATTTTTCGTTTGTAAACTTAATTTTTGGAAATAACTTATACTCGAAGTCCTAACCTAATATTTAATCATAATATACTTACCTACAGTAATTAAATTATGGATTTTGATTAGTCTAGCTTATTATTAGCTTTCGGTAAAATGAAAATTCGAACCAGTGGATTTTTGGGTTGTCCAAATATCGTACCTTATGTTTAAATCAGTCAGTAAATGAATATTTTATACGGTAAAACATCAAAAATATGGAACCGGCGATGAAGATCTTGGGGAATTCCCCAACCATTCTTGCATCATGTATAGCAACATTTTTTAAAGAATTTCTTTGTTAGTCAAATTGCATAATATGATTATCATTGAAAAGTGATACGAAAGGACATTTTTCTTTTTTATGGCATGGTAAGTGGAAACTGTGACCCATAGACATTCGCATTCACAAGACTGCAATTTTAAAGACCGTGTTGTGTTTCGTAAAAAAACAAGTAAGTATCTACTCGTAGCTTTAATCATAGGTGCCTACCTTCTTATTTTTATTATTAATAAAAACATTCGCACGATAAATTACATAACAATTATAAAGATAAACTGTATAAAATTCTAATTAGACATCGAAACGAATAATCAAACCTGGGACCGCTAACTTCGGAGTTAGGTTCACTATTAAAGGTAAACGCGTCGTCAAAAAGCAATACAAATTACAATATCGCTAGGTGTCCAATCAACGATAACCTATACTAGCGCTAAAACCCCACGGTGGTGGTCCATGACATATGACCCCGCATGGGTTATTTATTGAATTTGCCATTAATTGTATACTTGCGTATCTTGGACCATCAATTAAACCCTTTTCCATACAATGAACCATACATTAATGGTCGTAATCTAACGGTAGGTGTGTCCGAAGCAACAGATCTTAAACTTATGCAGGAAGGAACTTGTATCTTTTAGTCTTTAGTATTTTTAATTGCCCAATTAGGTAGATTTGAGGCATTTTTTTACATCGTTCATTTATAGTTCAAACATAACCTAACATAACAATCATTATCATTCATCATTCTCCTGCCCTTATCCCAACTTGTTTGGGGTCGGCGCAACATGTATTTCTCTTCCATACTTCTCTATTAGTAGTCATCTTCGTAGTCACTCCCTTTCTAGCCATATAATTTGTAACACAGTTCATCCATAAATAACAATAGGTATACCTAAACCTAATATTGACAAATTACAAAAAGTCAATAATACTTAATTACGGGGACTTTTCCCGCACGGCCGCTAGCAATTCGTGATAAGTATAATAACAAAAATGTAGATAAGTAAAAGGGCTTCGTTGATCTAGGAAGCACAGGAGTTCACAGGCCAAGTTAAAATGTTTTTACGGACGTTGGTGGCAACGCATCAATTGTATTCTACGACTCTACGAGTAAACGTAATACTATTTAATAAGTTAATGACATTTAAGATAAAACAAGCCCTCATTAGTGGCGCCAAGCTAATCTTGAGTATTTCTGGAGTACGTGAGGACTTGAATGTTTGCTGTTAATGGAGGAAATGCCTTTAGGAGCAAGGTCACGTACTAAGTTCGTTTTATTTTACGTAGGTACTTGTTGACCGAGCGAGCGCGAAGCGCGAGCAAAGCGTCTCCGTTTCAGAGCCCCTAGACAAGATGCATTACGCCAACTAGCGCTTCTATTCGTTTCGTTTTTAAACCAATCGCGTCACTGCTAGATCACGTGACTTTTCGTTTTACGTCGTCTACAAGTGACGCGATAGGTTTAAAAACGAAACGAATAGAAACGCTGGTTAGGGTAATGCGTCTTGTCTAGCGCCACAGAGGCTCTTGCAAGATGCATTACGCGTTTCTATTCGTTTCGTTTTGAAATCAACGCGTCACTGGTAGATCACGTGACTTTTCGTATCACGTCATCTACCAGTGACGCGATTGGTATAAAACGAAACGAATAGAAACGCTAGTTAGCGAAGTGCATCTTGGCAAGGGCCTCAGCTTTGGCAAAAATGCTTTCTGCCGACGTCTGTTTGTTCGTTCGGACGTTCGCCTCTACCAGTCGCATTTCTCAACCGACTCTCGTGATTTTTGTGAGCAGGTTTGATATATATGGATGTTTTTTGTCGTTTTAGTATTTCGTTTTTTTTAATGGCGGAGATATGGGGGTTTTTGCGATTACAAACTTATTTGCGGTGTTGGAAAACTGCCCGCAACCTATGTCGATGTTTTTGAGTAAGTATGTATGGGGTTAGGGAATGCAATTTAACCGGTTATTAACCGTTTTTGTATGAAAATAACCGGTTAAAAGCGGTTATAACCGGTTATTTGCATTCCCTTATGGGGATAACGGTTTCCTAATGTCAAGTTAAGTTTGTGGTAGTGCGTGTTCCATATTTTATTACTGATCATTTATTTAGCGAACTGCTTAAGTAATTTTTTGAACTGACGTTTAAGAATTAAATAACCGACCAATTTTTTTACCTTTCATCTTTTTCTGCTACACTAATTAGGGTGACGGCACCAATAATGGACACTTTTAGCTGGCAGGCACCAGTAATGGACACTTCACTCTTAATTCAAATTTCATATGAATAAATATCTCTTATCTTCTGTAAAATAAGTATCAAGTGCACCAATAATGGATTATTGGTGCCTTGTCCATTACTGGTTCCAACACCCTAATCAACCGAAAATTATATTACCACCAGTTCTGATCATAAGTATCATAATTATTAACCTCCCTAATATTAAAATAACTGTTCTAAAAATATAAACCGTTTATACACAATATTTTATCTTTGAGGAAAATACATATTTAAGAAAACAAAATATATAAATAACTGGTTATCTGATTAGGAATATTTTTTCCCTAAGGAAAACTTATTAACGATTTAACTATTTATTTGGTTGTAATTATGTACGTTCTTAGTACACAATGTGCGCCAGATTTTACATTTATTTATTGATACAAATACAGTAGAGTAGACCTTTTTTGGCCACTTCAGGTGGAAATGAGTATCAAAAATACTGTAATATTAAAAATAATAGACATAAATAGTTAAGACTGAAGATCAATATAAAAAGAAATTTTAAAAATAATTTTGTAATGAAAATGCTTTACATATTAGTAAAATTTTACATTGGCCACAAACGGTGCACTGAAAAAAAATATTGGTTGCATAGGCGTCTTAAATCTATACGAGCCTAACTGGACGTTAGAGGCATCAACTAAGATGTTAGTTGAATCGCTAAAGAACTTGCTGTTTTTACTATAAGTTTTGTTTGATATAACTAATATCATGAATAGTGTATTCATTTTATGTCAACTAAGAGAAAACCTCTCTTGGTTAGCTCACATTTTTTTGAGTGTGCAAAGATTGCCAAAACCGGTACTTTTACCCTACGCTTCATTTCACGTCATTAGAAATATTAATCTCAAGGTAGATGCATGAAGAAAGTGGCATCAGTATCTCTGCTAAACTCAACGTAGACCCACGAGTTGGGAGTGTTGGGACCCGTTAGTTTGTCCTTGCTTGACAAGCAAAGCTTCCCCTAAATTGATTTTTCTAACAGAATTATATTTTTAGTCACAATAGGGTATTTGCCTTATATTAAATTTCATATATTAATTTGGATAATATAACAATATACGTAGTATGATAAAATAATTCAAAATCAAATTTGAAATTGGTAATAAAATAAAAAAGTTATAAAAATAGCGTTTTAAAGTATTTCTTTCTCACAAAACGATGTTTTGCATGTAATTCATATTGGCGGTTGAGTAATATGACGTCATATTACTGTATTTGCCTCTGTCTAAAAGCAAGTTTTAAACGTTTATATCTTTTGTATTTTTAAAGATATTAAAAAACTATTTATACTAGGCTATTCGGAAGGTAAAAAAGCTTAAAAATTTAATACTAATATTTTTCTTAGCAAATACCCTATTGATATCATGTTAGGCACTGCGCAGCTGAGCCAGTGCACGTAGGGGCACTAAGTGGGTCGGGTCACGAGATTCGGTTACGACATTATAACTTAACTAAGCACTAAACCTTGGTTAAGTAATTAAAACCGTCGGTGACACGTATTTCGAGATAACGAGATGTTTGCATAGTTGAAGTAACGTAAAATAAATATTAATATTAGGGGATAAACTCTCACAAATTGACAAAAGGTTTGTTTTAAGTATTCTGATAAAATCATTTTTTTTGTCTCAAAAGCATACTTTTTTTATTATTATTATTATTTCCTGAGAAAAAAATATTGAATGTTGTCAGTGTTTGCTACGCCCGCTTTGGACTAGTGGTCGGAATGACGTCATTTCGTTGGTTTTTTAGGGTATCGTACAAAAAATTAAAAAATGGGACCCTTATAGGATCACTTGTGCGTCGGTCTGTCCGTCAGTCTGCCACAGCCAATTTGCTCCGAAGCTACTGGACCGATTGAGTTGAAATTTGGTACACATATGTAAATTGATGACCCAACAATGATCTATATCTTTTTCTTCGACAAACTAACAGCCAGCGATTAACTTACCCAAGTAACACGTAGGCGCTAAGACAAGAGTTATAAGAAATCTATTAGAGCGCTAACCAAATCTTAAAGTTATAAATAAGTGTTACGATTTGGAGTTAGAGCGCGTTATAACTCTACTATACCCCCGAATTGGGCACACTTTTTTTATCACCTTAGGTTGTTTAATGGCGGTAAAGCAGAGTTACGGAATGAATTAAGAGATGTAATAAAGCTATAAGAGAGTTATAATAGCGATAACTGAAACTACAAGGGATAAAAAGGTGGTAAATAGGGGAAAATTAACACCTTTAGTGGTACAATAGAGTTAAATATCGCTTATTAATTCTTTAGAAGATAAGAGGGCTGCAAATAAGTGAATATTAACTCCTTAAGCGGTACAGTAGAACTACAATGTCGCTCACTATATATCTTTAAGTGATAAGAGGGTGGCAAATAGGTGATTATTAACTCTTTCAGCTCTAGTATAGATCCACAAAGGTAGAATTTTTTAACATCTAATAAGATACTTTTTTTATTTAATCAACATTAAAACATGTCATATTTGGCGGATCCAATAACGAATGGCGGATTTGTAAAGTCAAACTACATAGTGAAAGTGATAACGAGTAAATACATTTTTTTTATTTGAAAGCAGGTTTTCTAGCGGTGGTTCTTAGACATTTTATATCGAAATCGGTTCAGCCGTTTTTGAAGTATTGAACTTTGAAATTGTCAATGTCGGGGGTTTTCCAACTTTTTGTTGGTTAGGTTATCTTGTGAATTTATTAGAAGCACCAGTGACGCGATTGGTTTAAAAACAAAACGAAAACGCTTGTTAGCAACGCTTGTTAGCGTAATGCATCTTGGCTACGGCCTCTGCACCTTTCCTTCTCGATGACGTTACGAAAGATAACGTCAATAGCGGCCTTTTCGCGTAAAGTTCGGACCGCGGGATTCGCCACGCGCCGTTTCAATCTTCGTTCCGAACCGTACATTTTTTACTATTTTACCATTACAGTTGCATTAACAGGTACGGTTCGGAACGAAGATTGGAACGGCGCGTGGCGTTTCCCGCGGTCCGAACTCTACATGTAAAGGCCGCTAATGTCAACTTGCTGTCAAATGTTACTTCGAAATAGGGGTGTGCTGATACCTTTTTTTCCCCTATTACGATACGTTACTTACTTGATAAAAATTCGTGTTCGATTGCCTTTGTCAATTTTTTGGTATTGTTTATAACTCGGCCGCCATAACTGTCAAGTCAAGTTATCATAACGTTGACAATACTACCTACTACTTTGGCTACTTATGTCAAAAGCAATATTGTTTAACCGAATAGAATAGAGCCTCAGCTCAAATACGAACTTTGCAATGTCTTACAAGTAAGCAAGACGTATTATCGTTTTCTGTTTCCTTTGCCATAACTAGGTATTTTTTTTAATACTTATTGTAAATTGCATGTTCAGATACATTTAGTATATACTGGGTTGTTTTTTTAAATATATTTATTTAATTTTTTGAGGACATACGATTACGAGTAACAAAATACACTAGAAATGAGGAAAACAAATGATTTTCCTGCATTCTCTAAGGGTAAAAACCCTCCAAACTAAAAATGTATATAAACCTCTTTCACAGATCAACTTCTTCATACCGGTGGCGTGTCCATCTGTGTGATGTTTAACGGCAGAATTGTAGAAACCGCGAAACAAAGAAGTGAATTTAACGTTAATTAGAGTGTTGTTTTAAATGAAAATGTGCAAATACGCTCGGATGTATAGGAGATGTTTCAATTGTCCTGTAATATCGAGGTAAGAAATCGGAATCATCATTAGTGTGTCCCTGACTTTAAATGGTAACTGCGGAAATCGGAACTTTTGGAGCAAAATTGAAGAAGGGTAAAGTCACCAGTGATCAGACAGAGACCAGTAGTAGTGTGAAAAGTTGGAAATATTAGGTCCTTACCTATGAAATTGGCGTTTTATATAGAGAATTTTATGAAAACGGTGGTTTCCATACATTTAATTTCGCGGATTATACGGAGTAACGTCAAATGCAAACCAAACAAAATTCTGTCAGGAATATCACTCCTAAGTCACTTCACTGTCACTTCTAAGTTATATTATACATATCTTAATTACTTAAAAATAGTTAGCTTCATAAAACTCTGCGTAATTGAAACACTTTAACTCACAGCACATGAAAAGAGTTGAGTTCACACTTTAATTTTAAACACTAAGTAAGAAATTGAACCATATTATTTGTATCTAAAACCTTTGTAACATACTGTATTAATGAAATTTAAAAATAATTTGGAAGTTAAAATCGAAATGAATAAATTCCGTACGAAATAAAACACGTAAAAATAACGCCCATTTCATAGGTAAGGACCCAATATATCTTTCGTACTCTTCCCACCCATACAAAGTATAGGCAGAGGCCGACTACAGGTCTGTGGCTGACAACTGGTGACTTTACCCTAGGTAAGGGAGTTCCTATGTCGATAAACTCACTTATCGATGCTTTTCGGCTAAACTAGTTATCACTCCCAGCTTTGTTTGTTAAAATGCATTTTAATTTGTGTTGTTGTCTGGTTGACTTGTCGTTTATCTGTCTAACTTGTGGACCTTGTGTTGTTAATGTGTTATTGAAAAAATGACCTTCTGCTGGAGTTTCTTGCGGCGCTTCTTCTCCGCAATGATGGTCTTGTCCGAAGCGCTGGTAGATTCACTACATATTACCAACGTGTAAAAGAGCCCTCATGTGGCCTATTTGCTGAATAAATATTTTGAATTTTGAATTTTTTTTTGAATCTGGACAACTTGTGAGCCTCGTTGTGTTACCTGCCTGACTTGTCCGCCTCGTGGTGTTGTTTAACCGACTTGTAGTGTTATCTGCCTGACTTATGTACCTTGTGGTGTTGTCTGGCTGACTTGTTGTTTATATTTCTGACTTGTGGACCTTTTAGTGTTGTCTTGCTAACTTGTAGCTTTATCTGCCTGACTTGCCGTTTTGTGTAGCTGGCTTGTAGTCTAGCCCATTCGCAGTGTGATCCTTTTGGATTAAATGTATTCAAAAACCTTAATGTGCTAGTACACCCATTCCGGTTGCTATTATTTATTTGTAATCATAATGCGCATGTGTCCATATCTACCCTGTTTTTAAAAAATGATAAAAAAGATAAAAGATAAAAGATGTTTATTCAGTAAGTAGGCCGCACGGGCACTTTTACACGTCAATAATCTACCAGCGCTCCAATTTTTAGATTTCCGTACCCGAAGGGAGCCCAACGGAACCCTATTAATATGCTTTCGATATCCGTCCGTCCGTCCTAACTTTAATGAGCTGTATCTTTTGAACCGTTATAGATAGCGGGTTTTTCCAGATTATGTTTTATTCGTACGGCAGATTTGCTAGCAAATAAAAATAATTCAAGAAAGCGAAAAAATAAAGGGGTCTCCATACAAAAAACGTTATGTTTCAACGTATTTTTATTTTGGTTGTATTGTAAAAACGGTAAAACACAGAAGCGTCGGTATGATTATTGTAAAAACCCTGATGAAAAACGACATATACTAAAAACTGGTCAAGTGTTAGTAGGGCTCGCGCTGATTCAATTCGAAATCGAATTCAGCTCGAAGTATGATAATGCCTTGCCTACTGTGCGATGGTACGGGAACCCTAGGTGCGCGAGTACGACTCGCACTTGACCGGTTTTTAAGACTTTGCGTCATCATTAAGCAGGACAATCTCATATAACCTTTTTTTACGGCATGTAGAAGGCAAACGAGCACTCAGACCACATGATGGTAAGTGGGATCTATGACCCATAGACATTTGCATTCTCAAGATTACATCTTAAGACTGTAATCCTAAGACCGCAACGTTACCAACCCTGGGGACTAAGATGGAATTATAAGAAATAATACATACTTAAATTCATAGAAAACATCTGGGGCACGTGTCATAAAGCTACAAGTTACAATTTTACGGGTCTAAACTGGCAGCACTGCTCAAATGGCTCGTCGGCATTGGTCGAGGTTGTGTCAAATGGAAACTTGTAACCTGTAAATTGTAATTTGTAGCTTTATAAAACAGGCCTTTAAAATACACGGGTTCATCACCCGAATATTTGCCTTCACCAGAAATCGTACCCTGGGACCGCTAGCTTCGTAGGCGGTCACTCCCAACTAGGTTAACTGGATCGTCTGACTAAGGGCCTGTTGTTAAACTAACTAATCGTTTAAAAACGTAATTAATGGTTAAATCTTAAGGAAATGTGTCACATTTTCGATTCCTTTTTCGAATTTTAACAATTAGTTGAGTTAACTACTGATCAAACAATGGGCCCTTGGTTATACTTGCATGTTATCTATACTTATATATAAAAGGCAAACCTGACTGACTTATATATCAACGCACAGCCGAAACTACTGTACCTAGAAACTTGAAATTTGGTACAGGGGTTCCTTTCATGATGTAAGTGAGCACTAAGAAAGGATTTTCCGAAAATCGACCCCCAACGGGAAAAAATGGGGGGAGTAGCGGAAAATTCTACGCGTACGAAGTCACGGGCGTCCTCTAGTTATTTTATAATTATGTGGGTTTAGTTCCTTGTAAGAATACGCACTGACGTCAGCAAACCGCTCAGAACTAACTAGATTTTTCTAGAAACTGACTTGCAATGACCGAGGTTCTTCCCTCAATATTGCACTCAATTTATATCCTCGGTAAAATAGATATGCCACCATCTTACTCACTTAACTGCCCCCAAGCAGCAATGTACGCTTAATGGTGTTCCGGTCTTGAAATAAGATCATGCAACCTTAAAATGGTTTAAGATAGCCGGTTAAATGGCAGGTAAAAGTTTCTTTATAATATCTTTACACAGTAAAAACAAAGTGGTTTCCGTTTCTGTCTGCCTGTTTGTATCTCAAACTAACGTAACAAAACTCCTAAATCACGCAACGGATTTTGATGCGGTATTCACCACCAAAATTTTTAACCCAAAAACCAAATCGTTTTTGATCTGTTATCGTATTGTCAACGTTTTGATATCTCTTATAAATTTATTTGTCAGTAATGGCGGCCGAGTTAAAAACGATTCCATAACACGTTAAAGATATCATTTTTACCGCCTAGGACCTGTCTTGATTCATTTAACAGCTCGATTCCAAATCGATAACCAAGTATCGGCGATAAAATTATCATAATCGTGTTTATTATGTAAGTTGTATTAAACACTAACAGAACTCGTAGATCAATATTTAATCCTTGTAATTTGTGTTATCAGTGACTTGTGCAAAAACAATAGATATAATTATACCTCCTAAGGCTCACCATACAACGAAATTTATCAATGGAATTTGAATCTATTGCGAATGAATAAAGTCAATTTTCTAATTTGTTCATGAGTCATAGAAACAAAAGTAATTCTACTTTACTTCCTTTGCACTAGATCTTTATTTCAAGGGCCGTAGTATGTACAGTCGACGGCATGAATAAGTGATAAAAAGATAAAAGATGTTTATTCAGTAAGTAGGCCGCATGGGCACTTTTACACGTCAAAAATCTACCAGCGCTTCGCAAGAGACCACTGCTGAGAAGAAACGCCGCAAGAAACTCATGATCATTTATGTACCTTGTCACTTTAACGTCGTGTTTGAAATGTTATACAAAATCGTGAAGCGATTGAAAGCGACAAGGTACATAAATGATCACTTATTTATGCTGTTGACTGTACAACGGACCTCAGGTGTATAGCTACTCTAGAGGACGCCCGCGACTTTGTACACGTAGAATCAGTTTCCCGCTACCCCTCTCCTGTTTTAAACCCTTCTTCTTCTTATGGTGCCTCTTCATTTACTGAAGGTTAGCAGTCAGCTCCTTAAATCTGACTTGTCCAGAGCAAGTCTGAACAATTGTTCTACTGTTTTTACGCCAGTCCACTCCCATAGGCCTGTTTTATAAAGCTACAAGTTACAATTTTACAGGTCTAAACTGGCAACACTGCTCAAAAGGCTTGTCTTCATTGGTCGAGGTTGTGTCAGGAAACTTGTAACCTGTAAATTGTAATATGTAGCTTAATAAAACAGGCCACTGGTGTTACCGAGCCATGACATCATGCGCCTTCCATCTTTTCGCTTTCCGGCTATCTTTCCCATCATAATAGTTTGAAGAAGCTCGTATTGGGGGTTCCTAAGTATGTGGCCCAAGTAAGCAACTTTTCTTTGTTTTATCGTACGGCCCAACTCTACATTTTTCCCCATATTCCGAAGAACTTCAGTATTGGCGATGTGGTCCGTCCACCGGATGTGCAACATTCTGCGGTAGGACCACATCTCATACGCTTCTAGCTATTTCTTCAGGTTTTTCTTAAGGGTCCATGCTTCGCATCCATACAAACCCTTAGGGGACGAATTTCCAAAAATCCCTTCTTAGTGCACCCCTAGGAAACCCAAGGAATATTCCCTCCAAATTTTAACTAGCTAGGTCCAGCGGTTTCGGCTGGGTCTTGATCGATCAAAGAGTCAGTTTCTTCTTTTCTATGTATATTTATAGATATACATACACATGATAACAGATATATGATTGTTTCAAGGTAAATAGGTAAGTACACTTTAATTAAGATAAGTCAAGGCACCCGGTTTTTACTCACCGACAAAAGAGAGGGGTGTTATAATGTAAGTTTAATAGAAATAATGAAAGAAAGACTGTATTTGCATCGTAACTCGCAAACGGATGAACCGATTCGGACGAACCTTTAGATTTTTTAACTTTCGATATTTTGGACTTCGATATTTTAACTTTAGATGAATCGACCTACATTCGATATTTGATTACATACCCAACAAGTACGTTAGATGTTTCAACCATCGGCATAATAACCGTTCGATGTTTCAACTTTCGATGTCTCGGACTTCGATGTTTTAACTTAAGATGAATCGACCGACATTCGATATTTGATTACATACCCAACAATTACGTTAGATATTTCAACCATAGGCATAATAACCGTTCGATGTTTCAACTTTCGATGTTTCGGACTTCGATGTTTTAACGTTAGATAGGTATATTAACTTTCGATATTCAGATATGTACCCCCAAGAACAAAGAGCCAGGGGACAATCTGATACAGGTTTACCGTCGGAGACGATATGGTTTTTAACGCCTAGGATCTCGGCATTGGATTTTATCATTTAATTTAGAAAATTTTATATTAGGAACCCACTACAAGTAGTTGATTTAATTAAAGTAGTACATACATACATGTTGATAATCAGCGAACGTTGATAAATTCTGTAACCACATTTTGCACATCAGGCTGAGATGTTTCCCAGCGTATTAGTGACAGATTGCAAGCCCATCGCCTAACAGTACTACAAGCCTTTAGTCCCTTAGTGGCCTCTTACGATATCCACGGGAAGACATGGAGTGGCACTATTCTAACCCGGCAACCACACTTGAGTTCAAGTAGTAACAACGTATAAATCTGTTACAAATACCTTCTTTATGCAATTAATATCGGAAACTAACCAAGATAAAGCCTCTCCAGTGAATCACTTCAATAATGTTTCCTCGTTGAATAAGAGCTTTATTCCGCAGATGAAGATAATCGAATGATATTAACTTGTAGGTCAATACAGCGTTTCATTGTATATTATACCAGATACCAGATATCTAATGGACCAGACCTATCCAACATTTACGAATATATAGTAAATGACTATACTATTCAATGAGAACAAACATCTTCTTGTTATACATCCATACTTACTATACTTACTATTATAAATGTAAAAGTAACTCTGTCCGTCTATCTGTCTGTCTATCTGTCTGTTAAGCTTTCACGAATAAAGCGCTGAACCGATTTCGATGAAATTTGGTTTGGAGATAGTTTGAACCCTGAGGAAGGACTTAGGGCCTGTTGTTTGATCAGTAGTTAAACTAACTAATTGTTAAAAATCGTTAGTAATAGTTAAATTCTCAAGGAAATGTGTCAAATTTTCGATCAAACAATGGGCCCTTAGGGTACTTTTTACCCGCGATAAACGACTTTTACGCGGACGGAGTCGCGGGCAACCGCTAGTACCTACTATTAGAAATGAGTCGCTTAACTTCAAACTCGGATATGCCCTTGAATATTTTGGCATAGGAATTTAATTTTAATTTGTGTGAAAAAAGACGCAAATTCCGTTGTTCTTTTACGGGAGTCTTAGAGCGCGCTAGAGATATCTATATGTGTACAAATATTTAGCTTTGTAACATTAATAGTTTCTAAGAAAAAGTAAGTAGCATGCAGGCGGACAGACGGACGTGGCGAAACTATAAGGTTTACTAGTTTTCAGAAGCCTAAAAACCGGTCAAATTAAGTGCGTATCAGACGGACGGACGGACGGACGGATGGAGACATATAAATAGAGTCCAGTAGGGCTCCCTTCAGGCACGGAAAAGATGGGAAGAAGGCACAAAAACGCAAGTGTGAAATTACGACATCGTGACATGAAAGTTTAATGAAATAGAGCACTAAATTGAAGCGAGATTGAACCAATTAAATCTTGACATGACGTATCGTTATATAAATATTGAAAATTAAATTGCGTAAGCTGAATACCACAATCTCAATCTCAAAAAGTTTATAATATTACAATTTAAAACTTCTTACACCTTAAGTTGTTTAACATAAGCATAACTTTAATTACATCTCCAAAAAAACCAATCAATTAGGGAAAATCTGCAAAAATAAACGCTATCCGACCTCCGTCACTAAACACGCACCAAACACTATAGTATATCTTCAAAATCCTTATCACGGGGGCCGGGCGGAGCGTCACGCGCAGTGGTGGGGCTAAGAAATGCTATACTTATATTCGTGATCGCGGCGGTGCGGCCACACGTTAACCAACTCTTGCGCAGCTCACTGAAAATGTGTAACATGTGTGCACGTGACGTCATAGTCGAGGCTCAGGCGCCGGCGCCAGCCCCTAAACGGAACAACCTGGAGCGCTTAAAGAGGAAGCACGGCATCGTAACGAATCCTGAGGCAGAAGATAAGCAGAAGGAGGTGGCGTACCAGCCTGACCTGCTATCTGTGTCCACGCAGTACTCCAAAGTGGCTTACGACATCTGTAAAACTGTGTTGGTGCGCGCGCAGGAGACCAAGGCTTATGTGTGAGTGCATTTTGTTTATTTTCTTAAGAATAGGACTAAAGTAGCCGGCTATGAGGTTTAATGCCGTAATCCAACATAAATTTCCATTTTGTGATTGTAATGCTATCTAAATCACAACAAAAACACCTTATATGATCCGTCTGACCCATTGAAATGAGATTTTAGTCCCTATTACCGGTATTATAGCCAGATGACGGCACCGCAATAGGTCTTAAAAATCGTGTACTTTTTTACGTCAAGTATTTTTGCATTTTTAACCAGCGACTAAAAAAGAGGGATGTTATTATTACTTATACTTAACGTGTGTAAATTATGATTATGATATGATATGTAGGTAGGTCCTAAAAGCATGCACCAATTTGGACAGATTTTTTTTAAAAGCTATTAAGTTTGATAAAAGTCGTTTGGGCCGATTAAGAGATATCCAGCTCTGAATGAACAGACGCCATTCTGTCGGAGATTTTCATCTATTTAATAGTTTTATACTTACACACTTTTAAATACATACATACATACATAGGTACCTTCACGCCTGTAATGAAAGAATGGGGTAGGCAGAGCTACAGAATTACTTTTAAATTGTACAAATAAAATAGAACCTTGTGGTATCTGCGCTGTTCTCAGCTAAGATTTGCATAGCAACATAACATTGCAACTTCCTGTTTTTATCAACGCAGGAAGTGGTGCTAAATGCTACATTTTCTGGTGGTTACGAAACTGGCTTGCTTGTAATAAAAACTAGTTTCTTTCTGAGTATAATCTTGTATTTAAGAATATCCCCAAAAACATTTAGCGTCACTTTACCTATTGCTAATGCAAACAACAACTTTCTTTTTACGCAAATCTACCATGGATTTCGTAATGTCAGCAAAGATGGAAAATTTCAACACTGTTCAAACTAAATTTGCCAAATTTAAGGACAAACACTTCAAATCACGTACCATTTAATAAAATATCAGTCTTTAAAACTATCAGTGATCGATGTCCGCTTTCTTTCACAATGGCCGCGAACGATAACACGCTGCGTCGACGCATGTGACCGCTTTTGAGTGAGCCTGCTTTCTTCGTCACATGATCTACGTTTATTCTACGGACAATAGGTGGGATAATATTGTTTTCTTCTCTTAGTTATATCTGTTTCATTAGCCATAATAGCCATACATAACTGTCGAGAGAAAGCGATGAAGCTAACGTATTTTTAGGATTCTTTTTTCAAATTAGAGTTTGGTTTTAATAAGCTGTTTACTTGTGTTGCGGTTTTCTTTTTTGTTTGTTTTGTTTAGGGCCCACGCTCCCACGTACAACCAACGGTCAATGTAAGAATATTTTATAAGGATGGGATTATTTAATTATTATTACATTGTTTTCTTAAGTAAACAAAATATGTTTTCCTGTATTTGATTTATGTTTCATTCATTAGTTCCCAGTTTGTTAATTGTTGTTTCCTTTAAGGAAATATGCGCTAAGATGAAAGAAATAGGTAATTAGTAACGTTAGGTATGTTAACGGTACGGGACTCACTCCGGTTGTGCATTAAAAAAAACCTCACATCATGTGAGATACGGCATGTACAGTCGAACTCAAAAGTAGTTTTACATTTCAGTACCTTGTCACAGTAACGTATCAAAGTGAGAGTGGTTTGAATTAAGTATACCAATAGCTGCAACAAGGTTCTAAAATGTACAGATACTTCTGAGTTCGACCGTACCTCCTCCATTTTTTAAATAAATAAATATCAGGGGACGATCTCACATCAATTGACCTAAGTCCCAAACTAAGCTCTAGGCTTGTACTATGGGTGCTAGACAACGATATTAATACTTATATACAGAAATACATACTTAAATACATAGAAAACATCCAAGACTCAGGAACAAATATTCGCGCTCATCACACAAATATCTGCCCTTACCGGGATTTGAACCCAGGACCGCTAGCTTCGTAGGCAGTGTCACTACCAACTAGGCCAACGCGTCGTCTAATTTATGTAACGAGTTACTTCTAAAAACTAAATTCATTTATATACCTACATCCAACACTGTCCTAGCACGTAGATATAGATAAGCATCGGGAAACTTATACGAAACATTGCACATGAACTTACGGATTACGAACGTCGCACTATACTTACTTAATTACTAATTAGTTCTCTAGTTTATCAATGGTGAAACTTACTGCCTTAGTCACGCTTTAAGGTAAAGGCTTTGAGAACGGAACTTATATTTTAACTAGAGTTGCCCTCGACTACGCTTGCATAGAGCTTGTAAAACGTTTCGCTATCAATTTTTCTGGGATAATACGTACCTACTCTATGTTTATCAAGAACGTGACATCCATCCAAGGAGTAGTAAGAGGGACATGGTTACAATAGCATATATAAAAGTATTTGCAGTCCACGGATATTCAATTAGGACCTGGAACCAATGCTCAGTCACGCCGCTTTCTTATCAGATATAATGCACAGAACTATAAGCGAACGTGTGCTGAAACAATCCGCTCGATGCGGTTAAAAATACTTGTACGGTAATAAAAATATCTACTACAATACCCGCATTGTGGTTAGTAAATACTTGTTATAATTTAAAGTGTTTTAATATCGTGCTGGAATATTACTCTAACAATAGAGACTACAAAGTTGCACTTGTAATAGGTATGTTGAAATGGTACATCTTTTTGGCCGTTAAATTAATTCATGTCATCATTATACTTGTAATGCCAGTAGATAGAGAGAAAAGAGATCCATTGACGAACCTCGGGCTCTTTTGCACTCGGTAAAAGTATATTGCTTTTATCATGTTATCATAATATTGTTTTTAGATCGGTCGCCTTTATCGCGGATAAATTATCCGTCACCCTCCCACTTACATATTGGTCAGAAAGTGACAGCTGTTTTATCCACGTATATCCACATCTATAAACACGTTACGACCATGTTAGGCCCGCTATCGTAACATTAACAATATGATAAACATGTGAAAAGCAATATGAGTTTACCGAGGCCTATTCCGACTAGTTCCATTATTAGTTCCATTGATGGAACTAGTTGGACTTTTTTTCCAAGTAGTTACATTAATAATAAATTAAACCCAGCATTTTTAATGTAACTATTGAAAAAAAAAGTCTAGGTAGCTCCGTTAAGGAACCCCTCTTCGTTGAATTTAACTACTGGGAAAAAAGTGCAACTATTTCCATCAATATAACTAATCGGAATAGACCTTTACCGAGTACAATAGAGCCCTTGGAGTCAATCGAATCGGTATCCCGAGCTGATGATTATGATTTCTAACCTAATTACTATCATTATTTGCAACTGCACTAACACACTCACTGCCGCACTCAGAGACGTCAATTAAATTTAACGCTTGTTTAGTGACGTGTTGTCTTATTCTATTGCTATAGCAAAGAAAGCGACAGCAGCTACTTTAATCAAGCATTAAAATAAATTGACGTCACTGAGTGCGGCAGTCAGTCAGTTATTGACGATTAACTCATTCCTTAATAATGATTTTTCACACACAAGTTTGAAAACAGAAACAGTTAATTGTCTCTGAGTATGGCGGTAAAGTCATTACCTTACCTATACCCATACATACCTAGTAATGTGAATGTAACTTTAATGCAATTCAATTTAAGATAACCTAATCATAGTAATCTCAATTCCTCTGACCCTGGAAGCCATTATATTGCGAGAGCGTATTCTGGACTCTCTCTGTTTAAAACCTTACCAATTCGAGGTCAGTTCGAATGGCCTTTTAGATTGACGCACGGAATTAGTCGGAATTATTGACGGGACTAAACAAATGTTCTCGATTATCGATAAATCACGCGGATCGATTTAGTATGATATTTGTAAGCCTTTGGAGTTTGTCTTAGCTGAAGTCTGTAGCTGACCCCAAAAATTCCATCGAGTTATATTATAAAACACAATACGCTTCTTCATTGACGTCAATGTTGAAAAGTGGCTCTCCTGTAAACTTTGATAGCGCGTTGCACATAATTTCGCAATAATAACAAACAACTTATATTTTCTAGGAAAGCAAATATTTTCAAATGATTTTACACCGTCGCCAAGAAAAACAATTAGATAACCTAAATTATCGATCGGCTGAAAACTATTCCAAGCTTTATATTGACGGCGGGGCCAAGAAAAATATTATGCTCCTTTTCCGAGCAGGAAGTAGAACCCAAGACGGTAATGACATAACCCGTTGGATGCCACCCAAGCGTCATTACCGACAATTACCGAGTCACATGTCCTAGGCTCACCTGAAACGTGCTTTCAGGCACGTAACGTCGAACGTCGGTGTTTATACTACCCGCGGTTGTTATTGTAAACTGAAAATCTGTGCTATTGGAAAAATGTATTCAGGGCGAGGGTGTTATGGATCAGAATTGGCTACAGAACCGATAGCAATGGCCGATTGTATGAGGCGCGTGCGAGATGCGTGGGAACACGGCTGCAGTGAGCATTGTCGGTTTTGACAATGAGAAACCGGGTCAGTGCTCGCAATTCACGTATGACTGAGATTTACGATTTGCATATAACTTGTATACAGCTAAATCTTAGCTTATTTAGGTTGCATTCGACCAAACTAGAATAAGGTCTTATACCTATATTAAACGCCGAATTTGTATAGACTAATCTCGGAGTAAGTCTTATTTCAAGTTTGGTCGAATGCGGCCTTAGTGTCCCACTAATCGAAAAAGGCCTCCCTTATTTCAGTCTGGATTGTATTTGTCCGAATCGTCCTGCCACTTGAGGACCAGGATAGTTACCTCGAACCACAAAATTTGAAACTTCGGGTGCCGATTCCCTGTCACTCGTCACTAGAGACTAAATCGGGAGAAAGGGATAGAGCTAATGGTGGTTTCTCAGTTGATGGTGATCTTAGTTCATCGGTCCGGATGCATTTGGCAGAAATGTCCAGCTAAGCTATACGCGTAAAGCTATTAATCTTTTTTAATCCATGTTCTAGTTGTGACGCTTCAGCCAACCCAATTTATCAGTTAGTGACGTAGCCAATTCGTTTCCCTAAAAAGTGTTACCTGATCTAATTTGCATGTCTAATCTGTGGTTAATATTAGCCGCGACCTGTCACGCTTCGTGTCATAGACTGAAATAATCGAACTATCGCAAAAAGTTCATTTTAAATGACTGCGTGACAGCGTTTTCAAGTCCTATGGTACCTAAGTAGTATGGCTGCGTCTATGTCGCGTGTCAAATGTGGATAAAACATCCGTCACTCTCGTACTTATCTACGTGTCAGAAGGTGACGGATGCCTTATCCAAAGTTGTCACGCGATATTAGGGCCCCTGTAGTTAACTATCTTATTCTTGACTCTGTTAACAATTTGTTTATATTTATGCTCAGCGCAAGTAAGGGGAATTAGTTTAAAGCCTTTGTCTGTGTGTCTGTATGTGGTATTATGTATTATCTGTCCAGATTTGGACGTGATTTTATAAATCGAAAGCCAGTTAAACTGTGGTGATTCTAAACTAAACTAGGGGGCCTGCCTAACATGGCTACGTTTATCGCGTGACAAAATTTGTATAAAACATACAACTACGAGAGTGACAGATGTTTTATCCACATTTTGTTAACGATAAACGCAACCTCAGTAGGCCCGCAGGTTAGATAAAAATCGGTTGGGTCGTTTAAGAGTTATTAATTCTGACAGTAGAGGTCGTCTTTATATCGAGGGGTTTTATCCTTCCAGTAGCGTTCTTTTCTGCAACACAACGGTTTATGACGTACCTGTAGATATGTAAATGTATGTAAGGTCGCCGTCAATAGAACTTGCGAACTATGTAAACAAATTAGTACTGTTTGACACATAACCTCAAATATTCATCACGCGTGTTTTTATTAAAAATAACGTATAAGGAATAGTTATTTCATCTTAAACTTAATATAAATATAATGATTTAGTGTATGAATCGTTGCAAAGACCTCACTTGATCCTTAAAAGTACGTGATTATCGAGTAATCATGGTGAATTGGTTCCTTTGGTTTTGTTTACATAGTTCGCAAGTTCTATTGACAGCGACCTTATATTCTACATTTTACTGATTGTAACGTACTTATCAAAGTAGTTATGACGTCGAATCGAACTATTTTCATAATTGTTATGAGAAAAACGTTTCTTATCAAGTACCAAAGATTATTCTATTTGTTTAAATGCGTGACGTAGATGCAATCAGCTGTTACATGCACTGCAGAGTGGAAAACGCGTGCTATCATAGCACTGCACTGATAATGCATTTCACAATTTACAGTCATTTCATCACGTGCCATTTAGCTCTATTGCAAATAGTTTTGTGCTAGTAAATGTCACTGAACAATAAAATAAAATAAACTACCAAAAATTACTGCATAGAATTATTTGAATGTAAATTTGGCTGATCGACACCATTATTAAGATAAGTCTTACATATAACTACTACAAAACACTATATCCTGCCTAGGCCCGAAAAATACGAAACAACATACGAAAACCCGTCTTCAGGCATGAAATATATTGTTACCTCAAAAAGAATAATGCAACTAAATTACTTATTTCGAGACATAAGAAGCAATGTTGTTACAAGTATACATATACTACAAACATCCTTTTAGATAAACGACAATACCAAGAAATAACATAAACAGCAATGACGAGTTAAGAATTTTCAGAACCAATAGTACAAGCAGTATCGATAACCTAAAAACCTGAATACAATTATCCATAAACCATTTTTAGCACTCATAAAATGAGGTAACCTTTTTAAAAATTATGCCATTCATCATTCAGTAGTATGGTTGCGTCTATATCGCGTGTCAAATGTGGATAAAGCATCCGTCACTGTCGTACTTATTTACGTGTCAAAAGGTGACGGATGCCTTATCTAAACTTTGTCACGCGATAAAGGCAGCCATGTTAGGGCCCCAGATCCTCTATTCTACCAGGTAAAACAGTATTGGGTTCATGTTTATCGTATTGTCAACGTCCTTGACATATTGTCATTTACTTGACAATAATGGCGGCCGAGTTAAAAGCGATACTATAATTCGTCTAGCAATATGGTATAAACCGAGTAGAATAGAGGTAAGTTTGAGAGAAGACACATATCAGTTTTTATTTTTTGTTGATTTGGAAATGATTGAAAAAAGATAAAGAATTCATATAAACAGTAATTTTCTGCACCGTTTGAAAAAATGTTATAAACTTAACGTTTATCCTATTTCATAAGATAAAGAGACATTTATTTGCAACAATACAAAATCACATTACATAGATACAAAAAGAACAAGACACAGAGAAATTGTTGCAAAACGGTCCCAACTCAGCATTCGCTAGCCGATATATAGATGCTTTAGTCAATTCTTTTTGACATTTCCGTCAGTTTCTACAGACATTATCTTTTACCTCCATAATCTTAATATCAGTACATTGACAGTTCAAAGATAAACTTATCTGGGAAATCGCATATAATTTCAAGGATATTCAAAAGTTATTTTGAGCTACAATCTTCCTCAAGTTTTTTTGTACTAAGATTGCGTGGCATTACGAAATTGCAGCAGTAATCTCGCGTCATCAAAACCAGAAATGGTAATGCCGGGTCATTCCCCCCCTCCCGAGAGGGTTAACCACCTCTTGGTGCAATTACCTCCTTTATACATACTCTTTTCAATTTAGAGAATAATGTCGTCGTCGCTGGAGATACCTACTTACTATACTTTCAATATTCAAACGCAATAAACAAAGACATGTTTTTAATTTTCCCTGCGTAATTAAGTTTTTGCGGTTATCATTTTATGTCCCGAAGACGGCGATATTTATTTGTTTATTTATTTATTAAGAGTCTTGTGAACTTACAATACTATATGTATTTTATTTAGTGATACCATCATAGCTCACCTGTTAAATAGTGTATTTTGTTTTAAAGTCGTACAGAGCATGAAAATAAATTATTTAAGTAAAAAACCCTTCACCCTTTGTGACCTTGCCTACGAAGCTAGGTTCCAGGTCGATTCATAGGTGCTAATATTTGAGTTATCCCATGATCCTAGCGATTGGTACATCGAAATATCGGAAACTCGATAGAGTGTGAAATCGTGATCAATAAATCAATATCTCTACCTTATTATTGACTTCGCTTCTAAATCAAAGAAGGTTTTACAACACCGCCGTCCTATCATTTCAGTTATCGATCGCCTAATCTATCATATCGATATGCGATATAACTAGATCACACTAGTTCAACCGGTGTGCGTCGCCATCGGCGCCTACGCACGAGCGAAATAGATGATTGGTCTATTATTTATTAGGGTAATATAGGTTAATGTAGAGTCCAATTGATTCGCATATTTGGAACATAGAACTGTGTCTCAGTGATATTTTTCTAGTCAATCCTTGTGATTTGACCTATAATGTTACTGTGACATAGTTCTATGGTTCAGGGTTCCGATTTGCCGATTGTACAAGGCTAGATAGCTCTGCCACTCTATAAGGTTAAATTTTGTATGGCCTTTTTGTTTTACATGAAGTTGTGTAAAATTAAAAGAATTTATCTAGATATATTAGGTGATGCAAGAACCTCATAAGTTCGTCATTACGGAGTAATAATTGAAATCGCTCCATTCAAAACACTGGGTATTTACAATAATTTACATTATGCATAACATGAAATGGGGTCACAGCACGTACAAATTTACGTAAACCGTGACCTGTTTTTATTGCTTTTAAATGTTATGTTATTTCCAAGTGTTAAATATAAATTGATTTTGTTATCCAACTCTTAACTTCACCATCACTGCCACCATCTCGATTTGTAGTCCATTTTGTATGTATTTCATGGAGCTTGGTACTGAATTGTAATGTAATTGATGGCTTGTCTCATTCCATTATGTAAAGAACGATTGAACGCTAAACTGTTGAATAATTTAACACTTTGAAGGTGAGTAAGAGTTCAACTGGTAACTATTTATAACTCACTTTACATTATTAAATGTATGTTAAGCTTATTCCAATACTTAGCATGGCTCCCACCATCTTACGCATTAACCTGTTGCCAAGCAGCGTTCCGAACCGTAGGTACGTGTTAATGCAACTGTAATAGTAAAATAGTAAAAAATGTACGGTTTGGAACGAAGATTGGAACGGCGCGTGGCGTTTCCCGCGGTCCGAACTTTACGTGTAAAGGCCGCTTATGAGTTAGAGCAGCGTCAAATTAGTATTTTCCTGCCCAAAAACACGCAAAAACACAACAGCTTGCCAAAATGTCCTGCATTTTTGTCGTCCCGGAGCGGAAATTTGCCACGTTAGCGAAATTGCGCAAAATAGCGATGTCGCCCGAAGGGATAACGTTGACAATACGATAGCATGCCAAAAGCAATTAGGTTTAAACCGAGTACAATAGAGCCCCTGTACTGAAATAGCTTCAAGAATACGCCTACGTTTTGGCAGCGAGTGCAAAAACTGCAATGTAAAACATTTCGTGTTTGTTGCCATCATGAAAATCCTTCGATAACGCAAACTAACTTGCCATGAAGTCCATTTGCAATTGATTAACCGTGAAATTCGAACTAAAAGGTGACAATATCTGAGTGTTGATTTTACAATTTCCAATATGCATTTTTACATTATAGGGTTGACAATTGAGTAAACACGTCGACGATAAATCAATTTCATGCAGATATTTGCATGTTGCACGTGAAATGACCATAGTACGGATTGCATTGTTTTCCAATTTGGTTTTGCATTTCATTTGATTTGAGTGTTTTCTTTTTTATAGGTAATACTAAGCCTAATAACGAGTATGTTCCGCCATTTGTGCTTTCCTATTTTAATAATTTATTGTGCAAAGAAGTTTAAATAAATAATTATAATTCATCCGAATAATAAAAGTGTATGGAAATAGATTAAAAGTGCCCGTTACCCATATTAATATTTCTTCTTTTTGATGTAAGTATTTTGTATTAAAAACCTAAAATTTATATAATTGCAAAATAACATTTCTCGCGAGCAACCTTGCATTTTAGATCGCCCTTAACAATTTTCGTTTTCTATGCCCTCTCGAGGCTGCAGAATAGAAACTAGAAAGTAGGGTAAGTAGTAACTTGTGGACTTTATGGTCTACGTAAGAATTAACGTTCTTACAAGCGTTGCTAAAGTGTCAGCCAGTAATAAAACTATTTTTTTAAATAAATTTTAATGTTTAGTAGTTTGATTTAATACGTAAACATGACTCACGTGGAAAATGTTCAATCCGGCAAATTTACGTGGGTATTATGTCAAACTGCTAGAAATTCAAATTCCTCGGTAATACATGCACATACTAAGTATAAATATTTAAAGCTTATACATTTTTTGTTAAGCCCATCTGGATTAAAATTGTTTTTTATAATTTTTTAAATTGTCTGTCTTTTAACATTTTTGGTCTGAAAGTGACAGTGATGTCGATATTTTAAGCCCTTGCTTGAAAAGGTGGTCTAATTCCTATTAAAAATTGAGGTTATTTTTTTAAAAGTATTTATTATACAGACAGATAAATCCTAGCGCTATATTTAAACGTACTGCGGTTTCTACAATACGCACACGTTGTAAAATACTAACCGACTTATTTAATCTGTTCCATGAATATTGCCACCGGCAGGCCAAGTGGTTGCGTTTATCACGTGACGAAATGTGGATAAAGCATCCGTCACCTCGTACTTTGTATACATGTCAGAAAATGACGGATGTTTTATCCACATTGACAACGCCGCCATATTTGGCCCCCAGGGATAAAACAACATAATTACTTACTATTGTTTCACTACTTAAAATCTGAACCATAGTGTATGCCTTAGTTTAAGGATTGGTATAGTATACTTTGTATTGTTTTTACCGCGTTTAGATAACGCCACATTCCTAGAACATGAATCAGGCACAGTTGGAAATAAGGTCCGCTAAAGAGAAATAACGGATAATCATTTTAACAATCGATTTAAATCCCCTACGTGATTGCGACCTCTACTTTTAGCGGCTTTTTTTCAAACCTGGCCAAAAAATACCATCCCAATAAAATACCTTTTTATAAAAAATAAAAACATTAACCTTAAGCATCAGACGCACTGGCAGACATATATACACTGCAGCCAAACTTATAACGACATGGGTTAGAAAAAAAAGCAAATTACAGTAACAGTTTGTGTCGAGTAAAGATAAGAAGAGACTCTACAATTTATAAAAGTCATATCTGGTTGTAGAAAACATTTTGTATTGCAGAAAAGTTAACTAATTATACCACTACTTTATTGGTGATTCGCATGACTCTTCCAGTTAGTTTCTAGAAACGAGTTACCATTCTAGATCTAAAATTAGTATCAGGTAGCGGAGCAAGTCCATATTTAACCTTCGAGATTAGCTCTGACTATAACATTAGTTATTTATACATATACTTAGTCGATACCTAGGTTTAAATCGAGTAACAATTCTTAAGATTATTTAAGTATTCAAATAGAAGACAATTATTTTGCTTTTTGTGTAGTAAATTAGATTATACAAACCACTTAATACTTTCGTAATCAAATAAATAAAAAAGGTGACTAAATTCTTTTTAAAATTACAAGGTTCAATAATGCTTGAGTAAAAAGCAATTACTGACATTTATTCAAGTCTCCTCATTACAGACTGTCGTTAATTTGCACATACGATGTAATAAATAATCAATGACAGTTTAACTTTTTTTTAATTCTGGGTATTCAACGATCACAAACTGCCGCCAGTGCGGACGCAGATTTATTTCCACAGACATTTATATTTATCAGAAACTTATTTTCTCTGTAGCCATATTAAGAAGTGGAATCTCGGAGAACATTCTGAGTATTTTTCTTTCTAAAAAAATACGGGGTGGCTCTACAGAATTGAGAAATTGTTAGTAAATTAAAACAATCTATTATTTTGTCATCATACGATGGAATACTAAATTTTCACTTATAACTTCTATACGCATGTTACATCTCAGATACTTGTCACGCCATTAGGGCCCATGACCTTACGAAATTAGTTCACAGGCGTTCCTCCTTTTCATTAGAGTACATCTGACTGTTTATTTTCTCTAGAATCATTCATAGAGTTTAAAGTCAAAGAGTTAGGTCGAAGTGTGATTCGACCTAACTCCCTTTCTTTTTCTTCTTTTCTTTATAACTTCCGTAGAGCTTCCCTAACACGTGAGCGTTTTATGAGCTATAAATGAGCGTAAGAACGTACCCAATTAAACGTGACCCAGATATTTAAATTGCGAACGTGTTTGTTTCTGCGAAGGAAAACTGCGTGCCTCCAGCCAGCCGCGACATCTTAAAACGATAACAAGTTAACAAGTTTGTCCATGGTTCCTCAATATTTATTATCTGTGATGATTACATTGACGACTTGATGCCATTGTAGGTACACTAATTTGGATTACATTTAAAAAAATGAATTAACCTTTTAGAACTGTATTATGTTAAATGTTATTAACCTTGTATGTTAGTAAATCCTCAATCTTATTTTTTACTGACACATTTATTTATTATACCTGTCAAAGTCGTTTTAATTGTGGTGTAAATTAAAAATGTCAAGGAACTGTGACGCGCGAATGAAATGTAAAGAATCAACTTTCAATAAGTTATATTGCAAATCATGTTAACATTTAACAGGATTTCGTTCGTTATTTAAATAAGTTTCTTTTATAATTATTCGGCATTTGTTTGTAACCAGCCAGCTAGATTAAATGAACTATTTACTACCCTGCAAATCAACAGATAGACTAAACTGCTGACATAAATTTGCCCCTTAATCCAAATCTTCTAAACATCTTTTTAAAATTGTTTTCTTTACGAATAATAATTTTATCTTTAAGTTACATAACGAAGAGATAATCGTTAATCACCTGTATAAAACAGCTGTGCTAATCCATGTTGACAGTTTGCACAGTGCGTGCGTCACTTCGGCTGGGCGCGTCATATTGCGTTACGCACGAAGGTCATCGCACTTTGCCTTTGTAGAGGTAGAGTTCCGTACCCTATGGGTGCCCAAATCCTTAGCCTTTGTTGTCTGTCTGTGTATGTCAGAATAAGTGTGAAGGCGGATTTCCTAAGGAATAGCAAAAACCCGACGCGCGAGTCCGACTCGCACTTGACCGGTTTTTAATAAAAATTTATTGTGGATATTACGTAAAAAGCAAACCACCATTGAGTTAAACAAATTATATAATCGACGTTAAATTAACATTAATGCCCAAAACACAATAACTATTAAAATACTATAAGTAAGTAGGTACTTAAGACAAAACACAAACATTAGTCAGCGCGTGTCGAGTGAGCGGGGCGCGTCGGTTCAACTGGCGAGCGGTTGCCGCGGGCGCTGCTGCGCCGATTCGAGGAGAGGCATCCGTCTCGCTCTCGCATGATATTAAAGCGCGAAATTTGAATAACGGTTGGGCACGCGTGTTCGGCGCGTGGGGCGCGTAGAAGAGTTTGCGATATACTCCCCCTCTGGTTCAGGTGTACGTCCTCGTTCCTGGACTAGCTCCTTTGGCTTTGGGCGCCCACGTCGCCGCTTCGGAATCACTGGCTTTGGCGGAGTTCCAACCTCGTCGCCGCCTTCAATGAAAGGTGTTAAGTCTTTGGCGTGGTACTTGCCAATGGTTTCGTTTGGATTGCCCTCAGGGGCTAAGATAAATGTAGTTGGACTTATTTTATTTGTAACTATATAGGGGCCATCTCTCTTGGGCACAAATTTTGCACTAACGCCTTTCCTGGCATTGCTTAGAACATGGGACGTAACCAGCACCTTGTGTCCTATGTCATACACTGGAGCTGGTCGTCGAGTCTTGTCAGCCGTCGTTTTCGCTTTATCTTGCAGTGTTTCCACGCGTTCTCGAACAGCTGACAAAGAACTCACGAAGGAGCGAAGGTACGGAGTGATTTGGGGTAGGAAATTCTCCTTGTCTAAAATGCCTCGTAAATCATACCGTACCTCGGTAGGCGTTCTCATGTTCCTGGCGAACATAAGGTAAGCAGGAGTAGCACCGGTCGTACGGCAAACGGCACTATTCATAGCGAAACGGATAACGGCAAGTTTCTTTGGCCATGAATAATGCTCGTTTTCAACTAGCAGAGCGAGCTGGGCTTTCAAGTCCCTATTTTTGCGCTCTGCGGGATTTGCTTCAGGGTGATAAAGTGGTACAAAGCTCTGCTTTATCCCCAATATGAACATACATTGCTGCATAACTGCTCCAACAAATTGTACACCATTATCAGACACTACTCTACGTGGCAAACCATACCTTAGAAAGTATTCTTCGATTAGTGTACGAGCACAAGCTTCAGCAGTCGCTTCCTGGAGGGCATACAATTCGACCCAGCGTGTTGCCGTATCCTCAACTAGCAGAATCCACCGTTCACCATTCTCACCTTCAGGCAGGGGACCAAACAGATCAATGGCTAACACTTCATTGCGTTGGTTTAGTATAGGTGTTTGGAGCATACCAGGTGGTTTTTCGTTGGAGGCTTTATAGCGTTGGCAGTCTATGCAGGCTTTAACGTAGTCTGTGACTACTCTTCTCATTCCTGGAAAGAAATAATGTTGTGCAATCTTAAGGTAGGTCCGATCGATTCCTGGATGACCGGCAATGGGTGAGTTGTGACATTCCTTAAGGATGTCGGCTCTAAGACTCATTGGAATTACGAGCTGGGGAGTCTCGCTATCAGATTCCGGATTGTATCGGTAGAGTACTCCCTGGTCCATGAGGTAACCTCGCTCCGTCCATCGTCGAGCGGCCAATTCATCACTACCTTCCACCTCCTTCACAATTTTCTCAACTTCCGGGTCAGCAAGCTGTTCCTGTCGCAGCTCGGCCGGAGCTTTCGTAGGTAAGTCCACTATCACTGAGCAGACACCACAGCTCTCACGAGATTCTTCGGAGCAATTTGGTCTACTCAGCGTGTCAGCAACTACGTTAAGCTTCCCCGGAGTGTAATTGAATTTAATATCAAATGATTGAAGCTTCAAAGCCCATCTAACAAGACGACCCGAAGGGGACTTCAATGTCAGTAGCCATCGAAGGGGCTGATGGTCGCTGCCTATTATGACCGGGTGTCCATCTATGTAACACCTAAACCGTTCAACGGCCCAAACCACGGCGAGCGCTTCCCTTTCGGTTGTGGAATAGTTCCGCTCGGCTGAGTTTAGGAGTCTGCTGGCGTATTCTATTGGCAGTTCGTTATGTCCCTCCCCCTGCAGCAGAACTGCCCCGAGTGCGTAGCAACTTGCATCAGTTCGCAGTATAAATGGTCGAGAAAAATCAGCTTGAATCAAGATAGGGGCCGATACAAGTCGCTGCTTCAGCTCGGTAAAAGCAGTTCGCTGCGATGGACCCCAAGTCCATGCTTGGTTCTTCCTCGTAAGCTTTGTTAGTGGCTCTGCGAGCTGAGAGAAATTCGGGATGAATTTGCGAAACCAGGAACAGGTTTGTAAAAAGGTGCGCAAATGTTTTAGGTTGTTCGGTTCCTTCATTTCTATCACAGCTTGTACTTTAGCTGGATCGGGAGAGACGCCTTGTTGGGTTATGATGTGTCCTAGGTACTTCACATTTTCCCTGGCAAAGACACATTTACCCCGGTTCAACCGAAGATTATATTCCCGGAGGCGGTTGAAAACAACCCGAAGATCCTGGAGATGTTGCTCGAAACCTTCAGAGATGATTAAAAGATCATCAAGATATGCAAGTAGCGTCACGTTAGACAAGGACGAGCAGGACCGTAACCGGTCAATAAGCCGCTGAAAGGTCGCCGGCGCATTCTTTAGCCCGAACGGCATACGTTTGAACCGGTAGGTTCCAAATGGGCTGATGAACGCCGTTTTATCCCTGTCTTGCTCTCTGACGCTCACCTGCCAATAGCCAGACCTTAAATCCAGTGTGCTCATGAAACAGTTTCGTTTTGTAGATTGGAGCAACTCGTCGATTAGAGGCATAGGATAATGATCCGTCTTGGTCACAGCGTTCAAGGGGCGGTAATCTACGCAAAATCGTACACTCCCATTTGGCTTGGGTACCAGAAGTGCTGGAGAGCACCAAGCAGATTCGCACTCTTCGATGATGTCGTCCTTCAACATAATATCGATCTCTTTACGCATCAGCTCTCGCTTTGCGGGTGTCATTCTGTACGGAGGCACAGAAATCGGATTGTGATCCCCAGTGTCTATGTGGTGCTCAGCAAAAGGAGTCGGGGCTCCCCCTGGCTGGAAAATATCCCCATTATCCACTAGTATTTGTGCCAGCTGTTCCCGATCAGCTGGTTGTAAATGTGACCCCTCGTCACTTCTAAGAACATCCACGGAAGCGCAGGAAAGTACCTGGTGGGACCGTTCAAATCGCAGTTCGTTATCGCGATTACTGTCAGCGAAACGCCAAGTTTCACGAGAAAAATCAATGACAACTTGGGCAGCCATCAAGAAGTCAATGCCAAGCAATGTTTCATTTTCGTGCGCTTCCGGAAGTATCAAAAACGGTGTTCTAATCACCTTACCCTTGAGGTTTACTTCCAGAGTAGTTACGAGCACGTCAACCTCACGCGGGTGTCCATCTGCGAGTTTGATCAACCTTCGAGCCGGCTGAAGAGGGTGACCCTTACGGAGGAGGAGTATATGCAAAGTATGTCCCGCGATACAGTGTTTGGCACCAGTGTCAATAAGCGCAGTGCCACGCGAGCCCAACACTTCGATATCAAAAATAGGTCGTAAAACGCGACGAACCAACTGATCCGAGCTCTCACTTACTCGCGGAACATCATTAGAATGTTTACAATACCTATCATCTACACATGAAACATCGTTAGAGCAAAAACAATCATTTTCGGAAACATGAAAAGTCATGTTTGGAATATTAATACATTTTACATTATCCATGTCATGTAAAGTATCATTACAATAATCATTATCATTATATTGATTTTCATCATAGACATGTTCAATATAGCAATGAAAATCTGAAGGCATAAATTGAACATTATTATTGTGTCGCGTGGATGCACGACTAGAATTTACATTTACATCGTTTTTATTATTTCGTCGTGTGGATGCAAGACTACATATTACATTTACATCGTTATCATCATTAACATCATTATATTGATTTTCATCAAAGACATGTTCAATATAGCAATGAAAATCTGAAGGCATAAATTGAACATTATTATTGTGTCGCGTGGATGCACGACTAGAATTTACTTTTACATCGTCATTATTTTGAGAATGTATTGAATTCGACACGATGACACAATCACGACGCGAAATGTCCGAGTCCAAACTATAAAAACATTGATCCTCGGCATTGTTACTGTTACACTGTTTACAGTTCTCTCGAGAGACATTTTTAGCACCACACTTGTAACACGATAAAAGATTAGAATCAGCTGTTGACTCACCTTTGGCCGCTAACTTACGGCACTGATCCCGCGAATGTCCATAATGTTTACAATACGGGCAAAATGGCCGTTGTTGGCGGCTCGGCGGCGGCGGCGGCGGCTGCGCGACGCTTTGATACCCGACGCTCGGCGTAGGTATATGTACAGGATCGGCGCGCGGCGGCGGCGCCGTGCGCGCTAGCGGCACGACCGTGGACATCAAAGACGGGGCCCGCGCGCGCGTAATCGCGGCGCTGCGAGGCGCTTCGGATTTCGTAAACACGTTCGTAGGCCGGGTAGGTACTTCTGCGGCACTGCGCTTTGATTTTCTGTTTGCATCGCGGAATGAGTCTTCAACTTTGTGCGCCTTCGTAAGTAATTCTTTGAAGGAATTAAACTCGTCTCGTCGAACTCTTTTCGTAATTTTGTCAGAGAGTAGGCCGTAAATCATATCGAGTTGCACCTTTACCGATAAATCTCCCGCTGGTAGGCGTGTAAGTAAGGCTCGGCTTCGTGCGACAAAAATATCTGTCCTCTCGTTATCACCTTGCTCTGTAGTGAAAAGTTCTCTGTATATACGAGATTCCGAGCGCCGGTCACCGTAAGCATCGCGTAGGTACTCTAGCGCTTCCTCCCAAGTAGCGACTTCGGAGCGTACACTTTGCCACCATGTGGCGGCTTCCTTTGTCAGCAGCATCGACATACCTTTCAATGCTATTTCGTCGGATACGTTTGCGGCTTCTTTATAAGACTCGATAGCATCTATAAACGCTTCTATATTTTCATCGGGTTGTCCCGAGAATCTCGACGTACATAATGCGAAAGTGCCGGGCGGCGGCGGAGGCGCCTCGCTCGCCGACGGACTCAGCGGCGTCGGCCGCTGGGCGGGGGAGGGCGGTGCTGTCGTTGACAATGACGATAGCCGTTCCAGCCGTTGGAAGACCTGGTCACACATCGCTGCTTGGGTTTGCTGGATCGTCGAGAGTAGAACCGCGAAGTTATCCTGCGACATCGTAACGTTGTCACTGGCTTCCGCATTCTGCGATTCGTTCAAAGATTGTCGTTTACGCGGCATGTCGAATGAAACACTGTTCACTAATTGTAAATGTTCACTTCACTGAGTTTTTAGTTTATTTAAGCTGTAGGCAATCGGGCCTGCAGTTGGGACGCCATTTTATTGTGGATATTACGTAAAAAGCAAACCACCATTGAGTTAAACAAATTATATAATCGACGTTAAATTAACATTAATGCCCAAAACACAATAACTATTAAAATACTATAAGTAAGTAGGTACTTAAGACAAAACACAAACATTAGTCAGCGCGTGTCGAGTGAGCGGGGCGCGTCGGTTCAACTGGCGAGCGGTTGCCGCGGGCGCTGCTGCGCCGATTCGAGGAGAGGCATCCGTCTCGCTCTCGCATGATATTAAAGCGCGAAATTTGAATAACGGTTGGGCACGCGTGTTCGGCGCGTGGGGCGCGTAGAAGAGTTTGCGATAAATTCTTATACTCTTTATCAGGACTCCGGTATTTTTGCTGTGACGGTATAATGTGGTCTTAAGTTTTTTTATTTGATTGTTAATATCGATTTTAATCGATGATTGTCTTTTCAATCTCTACTTCGAAGGCCGACTTTATAATAACAAATCAATGCAAAAATACAACAATAATTTGACCGAATACTTTGACGAGAGGAAGGAAAACATTATAAAATGTTTGATTATTTGATTTTACAAACCCCGATCACGCTAAATCATTTACTTCACAACCTCTATGTTTAATCATTATGCTTAATAACTTTTTTGCTTTGTGATACGGTACTTAATGAGTTTTTATAACGCAGATTAGACAGGTGGTAGCTACTGGTTAACTAGACATTCATTTACCATCATAAAAGTTTTATTTGCCATAATTTACCTAGTAGTTGTATAATGACGATGCTAAGTAGGTACTTTGTAGCGTCAGGGTTGAAATTGCATATTTACTTAATCTCGTTTTGATAGAACCTATTAAATGCCTGGTTTCGTAGTTTGCATATAAATAAGGCACTAGGTTATTATTTACGATTATTCGATAAAAATTTAGGCTCGGACATACGGCGAAGACAAGTAGAGTACTTTGACAAACAAATTGTATTTAAGTGTCAATTAACATTTAAAAAAAACTAACAAAACATGTTAGCAAACATGTTTAGGTACAACTGCACGTCCATTGCTACTTTGGAATGAACAATGTATTGTTTGTCATAACATTTCACTTTTCTTTTGACAGCTGTCATCCCATCCAAATTATGGGCCGCTCCTTTTCCAATTGAATAAAATACAGCGTCTTTTCTTTATTCCACTCCATTGCAAATAATTATAAATTAAATAATTAATGCCCTATTTGACAGTTCTTCACTCAAACTCAAAACTTTCAAAAGTCAAAACATGACCAGCTCCCCCGCAGACGAATGCGGGGAATGCTTTCCATCCGTGACGGAAAACATGTTTCAGTGTTTTTAAACAAAAAACATTTTGGCCACGCCCCTTTTCTGTTCGAAAAACATGTTAGATGTTTTAAACCATCGAAAACAACGCAGCGGACGCGGCTTTACTCAGTGCATTGACGCAAACAGAATAAATATAACCCTGCATTTGAATTTCCGGTAGGTACAAAGACTAGATTTTATCATGTCGACTCGGTGTGCGCCAATAGTATGAATGTTGTACAAAAATAAATAACAACGCACACTATACAAATATCCAACATGCAGACACCTAATACGTTTAACCTCAAAACGTTAGATAAACGCGACACATCTGCCTGTCAAAGTTGTCATGCATCACACAAGAAGCATTCAAAATGGCGTGGTAAGGTGATAAGGTCATCTTACGCGTAATTATTTAAACATATATATTTCAGATGAGATCTTAAACATCTTAAACAAATTGACCTAGTCCCAAATATGCTCTAGGCTTGGACTCGCAGAAAACGATGACCATAATTATATATAGGAAAGTAAATAAAACATCCATGACTCAGGAACAAATACTGTTGCTCATCCGACGTACAATAACCGTGTTATCGAAGTCTTAATTACACCTAACTTTTGCATACATATGATAAAGCTCCTTCCGCTTTTTAATTACGAATAAGTCAAATTCACGCATGTGTGGTCTAAATACCTCTGCTACGTAGGTACATACCGCGATGACGCAGACGCTTGCGACCACAGCTACCGCAAGTGATAAAAAAAATTACAATTCAACTACAAAAACGCAAGGCTTCAAGGATTAACTCCATTATATCCTGTATTCAATAAAATAACACCGTAATAATAAGCTTGCGGTAGGCCAAGATTCCAAGCCGGTGGTCTACGCCAGGTAGACTTTACTTTAATCTCTATTTATAAAATGAAATGTGAATATTTATCCTGGAATATTTCAAAATATTATCATAAGTCGATATCAAATGAATATAAGTAGCTATTACATCGAGTCGAAGTTCATTAGGTATAGGTACCTACTATTGAACTTTAAGATGAAAATATCGTACAGAATGCAGTAATATTTGCATATTCTTATTGGATTAGTTGGCCGTTGGATACAGTCTTGGATTTGTATAACGTAAGAGCCCGTATTCGGTTGCCTTTATCGCGGTGGATAAAGCGTTCGTCACTCTTGCACTAACCAATGGGTCAGAAAGTGACAGATGTTTTATCGATATATCGATAAATACGGGTAATTGTTTAAAGGTCGCTTCAGTACATGCATTGTTCCAATTTAACTTACTGCTAAATGAACGATACGATTTAGCTTTTGTTTAAGTTTTCATGTCAATATGTTTAGTTCAAATGTCGCAAGTCAATTTTGAATCAGTTCCCAAAATAGAGGGGCTGAAGTTTTAAATATACTATGTAAACCCGATGAAAATTCAATATTATCATGTCTAAGAGCTGGTCATTTGATCGATTCTCGATGGTGGAGAGGAAATGTGACTTAACGTAGGACTACTGATTTTGGACTCCTTAGTGTAGTGTTGATATGCAGCTCCTGGCTGTGCAAACCAAAAAGAACGATCAGCAAGAAAATCTCGTCTTAAAAAAGTTTTTTTGCGTGAAGCTTATGTAGACCTCGTTCTAAATGCAGTCTTCACCTGCACTTTAGCCTGTTGCCGGCAAAGTGCAGAGATTGTATTGTTCGCTATCTAATCTTCAACAATGGACAACCAATTAACTTTTTGATTTTCCTATTGAGTCATTATATTTTTATGGTTTATCAGTGGTGTTGGATTATCGATTATCGATGACAATTATTTTACATGATCATGATGATGCATGGTGCAACTTCAATATTTACATGTTCGATAAAATCAAGTGTCAAATATATGTTTGATTGTTGTGTCCTTGTGTTTCTCTATCTTATTGCGATTCATGCGTCATAGACCAAATGTTTTGCGTCGTTTACCTGTCTATTGCATTGTTACTCTATGATAAACATAGGCAATGTCTAATAATTATTAGCTGCTACGATCTACAGTACATAATTACTGAATACACATACGATATTATTTGTTATTTTACTGATACCTTTGACTTTTTTGAACTTACTCCATTCTACCAGGATTACAAAAAACATTTTAAAAAACATTTTCTGTTTAAGCTGGACAAAAATTAGGCGACAACAAAATTCGGCGTAACTATACATTCGGCGTAAAAAGTTTCGGCGTTATAGAGGGAATCCAAGTTTGAGAACCACTGATCTAGAGCGTGTTCTAGAATGTACACGAAGGAAAAGTTACGCGTACAGGGTGATTGACAACCAGACGTGCACGCGACCTCGTGATGAATCTTCATGGACTCATGACTCACCGGGTGCGAAGCGCTTGATCCATTTAAGTCTAGGTTGTCGTTTGCGATGGCCAATTTTAAGAGCATGTCCTTGCTTGCTATCAGTGACTTATGTTGCCTTGGTTTATTTTCAGCAAGACGCACTTATTAACATGATTCACTTCCACTCCAAATATAAACTTAAGTTTATGGATAAAATGTCAGGCACTGAATAAATAAAATATACTAGTTACACATTGTCCCTTTAGTTTTGTGGACAATGGGCAGAAGCGATAAATCTTACAATACACGTTCTCTCGCGAACCCTTTGAAGTTCAAGTTCGATCGAATCGTAAATCGATTCCCAGTAACACGAGCGAGTGACTCGTTTAAATAATGCAGCCAACTATTGCATTATTCAATTCTCAAAATCAAAATGAACCAAATTCTCTTACAATCGTTTTCATTGTAATGAAATTTCGTGATTCATTTAATTTAATATCTCCTTCTCTATTCAAGTAATTTTTAGTGCATATTGAATTCCGAATTCTAAAAGTGTTAAATCAAATGCTTTTACAGCTATGTAAGAGATCTTACGTTATTACGAATAAGGCTGATTATATATTAATCAGCATCCGAAAAAGAAATCAAACTGTTACTGGCCAGTTCTAACGTCCTCAAAAGATACAATAAGGTAGAATGCTCTGCAAATTGCCGCAAATAAATTTAGTTTAATACTCTGTGACACCTTTTACTGTACATTTATTATCAATTTATAAGTGGTGATACAATACAGTTTATTGAAGTTAAGTGCATTCGTTCCGTAATGATAATGGTTGATAGCGTAATGAGGTGATAGACTTTGATTGAGGTCAATGGCTTGTGACTGACATGCGTCCGCCATGTTTTAATTAGACGTCGGTCAAACGCTTGGCTGAAAGCCAGTGCTGAAGTCATCGACTACTTTCTTTCGATTAAAAAAGAAAGTTTCATTCTTATTTTGAATTTAAAAAGTGAAGGCTTCTCTGTAAGCAAATAAATTTCGTTAAGGTTAATGAGCCACGTATTTCTGCATTTTACTGCGTTTGTTTGAACAATTAACCTAAGTCGGTTATTAATTGTTGAATTTAAATGTTCCTAGTATTCAAAACTTGAGAGTGGCATAAAAATGCTGAAAATGGCTTGAATCTGAATGTTAACCATGATGATTGGTTCATTATATTAAGTATAACCTTTTTGGGACGAGTTTAGCATCGTCCTATCTGATTCATTTGTTTCATAACTGTAAATGTTTTTACCGAATTTTGTTCATGCACATAAATTAAAACAAAGTCCATTGATTACGGTAATAACATTTGAGTCATGCGAATCAATCCGTGGCCTTAGTACCGCGAGTTATCTAAATCCCAATTCTATCTAGTGACCTTTGTTATCCTTTTGTTATCGGAATCCAATTTTATTTATAACCTATATTTATTAATTACCGCCAGGTCTATTTTGTCTGCAAAGTAAGACAGCCTTTAATCGTTTGATAAAATAAGTTTTGTTTTTTAATTGGCTAAAAAACCAAAACCAAAAAAAATATACAAGTTTACCTAAACTGAGCCCAATTTTAACCAATAATAATAGAAAACAATCTCTTCTGCCGCAGAATATCCTACAGCAAGCAGTAGGTACTACCGCTTTATTACTTGCTCGGTTGTTCATAAAACTGCCCTTATCGCAGTTCGTATTCGGGCCCACGTGTGCCGCGGCACGTCGGCAAGAGGCTGTTTGATAACAACCTCCGCACATTTATCAATTAAAAAGTGTGTTGACAGTTGGCGCCATTTTCTTGGAAGAGCCGCTGTCAATAACGACGTGTGAATTTGACTATCATTAACGCCCGTAGCACACTGGCCACGGAACCGGACCGATCTTAGATTTTTTAATCAGAATTGAACTTTATCGTAATGCAGCGTTTTGGTTTCACAGCGGTACATGCGTTACCTAGAATCAATCTTAGCATTATCGAGGGTGGCGTATCTTTCAGCTTGCAATTGCACTTTGGACGTTTCTTATCCGATAAGAATTGTTTTTTTCAATGTTTCCATTTAAACTTCGCGCAGTTACAAAGTTTAAGATCTATCTGATAAAAGTGCAACCCCAACTGCGGCTGCGTAAAATACGGTGTCGTTGCGTAAACAAAAGACCGGGTCATATAACAACATGGCGCCGTTTTTGACGCACCGTAATATACGCACCGTTAAGCAGCGATGCGGTCGCACCTTAATTGAATGTTTATTTTTCGATAAATTACTTAGGTATTCTACTTTTTTTACATCTACTTATCATACCTGACGTAGATAACATTGGTCAGGTTTAAAAATAACACAATAAGTTTCAATAATAACCAGACGGCCGAATTATTTAAAATCGATATCATTTGCAAGTGCATTAATCAGATAGTAGCCCACGTTGCATTGTGTGTGACTTCTTTATCACTGAGGTCGCACGCGCGTCAGCGTGGCCGTGTCTGATCTAAACCCTTCAAAGTATTACGACTTACAATCTTTGTTCAACTTTTATCTACACACATATTAAAAGTCCTCTATTATGAGTTCAAAACCCGTAGGCAATAACCAGCATTACCTGTGGTAGGTAGTAAGTGACAGCGATGACAGCTGTTAATTTTGGAAGATGTTCCAAATTTGGATCTCATTACCTTACAATATTCGATAACGTAATGAAATTGTCATCGCTGTCACCTGCTACCGCAGGTAATGCTGGTACTTATAAATGTGTGTAGATAAAGTATTGTACGCGACTCTGCGTAATTGGCATTACGCAACCGTCACGTAAACTAGGTACTATTTACTCTGTGGTAGGGTCCGTTTAAGGCATGGCGTGTTTCACTGTAGCCTTGGACGCTCGGTGATGCTGCACTTAGCGCTTCAAGTGATAATTTGTGTGTCACTGACACTTGTTGCTCTGCACATAAAGTTCGAAATTTTTCACGGAACGGTCGTGATGGACCAATAACTACGTTTGTTTAAATTTCACCATGTTTTTTTTTAAATCTTGCGGGTAACGCCAAGGTGGTTCTTGATCTCATAATAGCTGCTTCTGCTAGCGATTTCGTCCGCGTAGAATTCGTATTGTAGTCATCCCACGTGTAACTTTTCCGGGATAAAAAGTTACTCTTAATTTCAAAGTAGCAACGGATTTTAATGCGGTTTTCGGCAATAGATAGAGTGATTCAAGAGGAAGGTTTTTTTTATATAGTAAATACTGATTTATGTACCTACGCTAGCGGTACGTGTTTCAGAAAAATCACATAAACTGAAGCGAAGCGAGGGCGGGTCGCTAGTGACAATTTTGCTTAAATACTTAGTAACGTATTTATAGAATACTCGTCAAATGACGTGTATTGTTGAATAACCAAACATAATACAGGTGGTAACAAAATATTAGCATTCCACGAGTCATTTTTAACACAAACAGTTTATGAAGTCGGTGAAAAATGCAAACAGCGTGTGCTTTCCTCGTGACCATTCAATAAAATAGTATTAACAAACTAATAACTTTCATGTTATGTTAATTGACACTGCGTTCTGTAAATAACGTTTCTGCGAGTGTTTGACGTTTTATTATGATCTCAGGGTCAAATTTGTATTTTTTTAGCATACTTACCTAGTCACAAAATGGAAAAGTCGTATTCGAAAAACAGGCTCATGTATTTTTGTATCAATAAAAAAAGGACGGTTATTAACATCATACTTACACCTACCTATGGCCCGCAAGATTATGTAATAAATTTTCAGAAAAAGACACTTGATATTTTTTAAGAATTCATTTCAAATGAGCCCCGAATCGTGATATTTGCGGTGTGAAGTTGGCACGTTTTTGCACGGCCCTCCATCCTATACACGTGTAACGCTTATCACGAGCATTAAGTACGGTTTAGTTGCTACAGCACTTTTAATTAGGTATTGAACAGGCAAAAGTTCAAGTATATGTGAATTGAAACAAGGGATAAATAAATAAAATTTATGTATTCTCGACACGTGCTTTATTTATAGCTAATAGAGTCAATTTACACGCAACTTCCTATTTAAATGGGAAGTTAGTAATGTTTATTTAATGTTTACCTTATATGAATGTCGTATACATATAGTTCTTGAAATATTTTTGATTTAAAAAGGGTACAGTCAGTTTTAGGACACCTTGTATAACGTCATAAATTTAAACTTTCGTGCTTCTTAAGATCAAAATTTAAACTTTTCCTTTTTTGTTACAGAATCCTGACCCGAACATCGCAACCACTACACGTGGCGCTAGCAGTGCTAGTGACGCTGGCGTGGCTCAGCCGGCCTGGCAGCGCGGGCAGCGTGCGCGGATGGCGCGCGTTGTACGTCGGCGCCGTCGCCACGCATCTCGGCTCGCAGATCTGGATGACGCTTGTTTCTGGTAAGTGTGGCTGTGCTGTGCATGTGCCTGTGTATATCAGCGATGCTATCGGTATCATTGGCGCTAGCAGTGCCAGCGGCGCTAGTGGTATCAATGGCGCTAGTGGTATCAGGGGCGCTAGCGGTATCAGAAGTGCTAGCAGTGCCAGAGGCGCTAGTAATGCTGATAAGGCTTGTATGGCGGGTACTTTCATACCTATTGCTTATTTTGCATTTTTAAACATGTTAGATCATAGTTAACTGATGGTATCTATGGGAATTCAAGACAAAAACCCAAGGTGTTGATTTTTCTGATTTAATCTGGAAAATCTGATGCAGTCAGTGACGCACCAGGAAAACGTTAAAAGGTGTAAAAACACCATATTGTTTATTTTACTACGCCGACAACTGGGGTCATAAACGCGAAATAACTTCGAATTAACATTTTCTTGGTTGAGTTTTTTCTCGTATTATGGTAAAATCGTTTTTCGTCATGAACAAAGAATGGTCTTTAAATTGATTGAATAAAGAAAGAAATGGAACTTTAATAATTTGCCTCAAGCGTCTAAAATGGAATTAATATATCACAACTAAATTATAATCGGCCATAAATACGCAAAACATTTAGGCTCCTAACCAGTTCCGTTTGTTACTATGCCATTTTTTTCTCTTGTAGCTACTGGTTTATAAATTTAATATTTATTATGACATTATTTTACGGTAAATAAAATGCGCCATTAAATAAAAAACATATACGCCACAAGAACATTATGAATGCAGCGTTTATCATTTTCTTATTGCTTTTTGTATTCGTGCGATTCAATAGGTTGTTATTTCTAGCCTTCAGGCAAATGCACAATACTATAGTTACTTCTTTTAATACAGAGCCTAATAAATTCACAATTCTGCAGGTTAATAAAACAAGATTCTCAACGAACTATACAATTTTTTTAAAAGGATCACACTAGGCTTACCTATGTGTATGTTTTGTCTTATTTCCTCACCGATGATTTTGTTTGTATTTTTTTGTTCCGTGGATATACATCAATCAATCATCATAATTCGGGCTAGCAACGGCAACATATCTTTTCGCGCTATCTGCTCCTTTTTGCTATCGCTATTTAGTGCTTATCGCGGTTATTTTCCTAGAGGGATCAACGGAACGTGCGCAAATTGAACATGACGTTTGTGCTGGGGGGATTCGCTGCCGGGTCAAATTTGTATTGATTCGACCTTAGCAATGACAGCGATCAAAAATTCGTGTCTCTTACATGATCAACCTGTATATCGTGATACCACAGAGAAATAAAAACAGGGAGCACCCCTGCCTTTGTGAACGACCTTATTGTGAGATTAATTTAAATACAATTTTCACAATGCAATGACTTAGGCCGTTACGTTTTGAAGCCTCTGGCAACAATGGTGGAAAGATATCTCTCTTTGTAGTTGACTATAATACCTAGAGAAAATCGAGATGAAAATCATAATACCGTTGCCATGAACTCAAAAATGAAATCATTTTGTTTGGAAGTCGACTTAGCAGGGGGCAAGTAGAGGGGGAATAGTAAAGTCTGAGTAAATAAGAATAAATATAATAAATATTGCCCTAGATCTACTACGTTCTTATCTGACTGGTTTTTCCTTTGTTTTTGTTATCTTATGCGTTTACGTTAAATCGTGTTTTCCTTTCAATAGTCGATCGATAACATGTTTTTGTTTATTCTGAATCGATTTTATATTGTTATCTTTTCCAATTTAAACTCAAGGTTTTCATGTTATTTACAAAATGTTCTGCGAACAATAAATAGGTTGAGTTTGAATCAAAGATACTTGGCATGTAAATGTTTTATTAATAAGTTTGCCTACTGTATAACTACTAAAGTTACTTCTTATTATAAATGCGCTTTTTAAAAATGAATGATCCTGCGAGGATATTAGCATAGTATAAATAGATAAATACTATGATATTAGGAATATTGGGAATATTAGGAAAGCTGTGTACCTATCAGGTAACATCAGGACGACTAAATTAGGTTATTCCTTAATGGTGCTCATTTTGTCAGATTGTCTAAATACTGTCTTCATTGCGAAATATTTTCTAGTAATTATAGGAAAACTCAATGAAATGCAAAATTAATAAAATAAATTTGCTAATATTTTTTAATAGAATCTGGGGTTATTCGGTGGCAAAAGTCTTACTACTTAATACTAGTCTAGTAGGTACGTAGCAGGAGGTGAGTCAGCTGATTTTAAATGTGGGTATTGATTAGGGTTGCCACCTTTTTTTTAACAGAATAAAGTATAACTTACCTGAAGAGGAACAAAAATAAAGTACACAGCATAAATATAAAGTATATAATTATTTTTAAATACATATTTTTTATCTAACCTTGCTTTCTCTAAAAGTGTTTTTTCCATTTTTTAAACATCAACTGCGTCTATACATGGCATACTAGGTTAAGATGTATAAATAGCTCAGTTTTGATGAGGTTGTGTGCGATTTCTGTCGTCCCGCCACTTGGCCTTCACGCCTTCGTAGCGGGAACACACAGCAATATTGAAACAATTTTTTTTTTTAAATTATTTGTTTCCTTGGAAAATGGTATATTGTCAATGTCATATATATTCAGTTAAGCGTTAATTCGACGGTTTCTGACGTTTGCGTTCAGAAAAAATATCTATTAATAACTGAATGTCATAAATAAAGTACTTTGGCGTACTTTATTGGTTGTGTAAAATATAACGTACGGGAAGCTTAAATAGAGTACAATACTTTATAATAAAGTACGGGTGGCAACCCTAGTATTGATATCTATACCCACAAAAATCATTTGACTAACCTCCTACCCCCCTTATAATAGAACGCACAATCAAACCATAGACTTAATATATTGTTGTTTAAATCAATGAATCAAACCCATCGAGAATAATCGAGATCACACGTTTTTCGTTCGTGCCGCGAAACTTGTTACTCTTTCGAAGGACAATGACTCCCCAATACCCGCGGGAACCACAGACACGATTACGTGGAACTAATTTGGTAACCGAGTTCCAAATTTGAAATTGGAGAACGCAAGCTCGTCGCAAGTTTTTTTTTAAATGGCCGCTTTACCTTACAATGAGTTTGTAACAATCAAGAGCTCATAATTTGTCGTTCATTTTTGCTCATCCAAAGGGGTCCAGCGGGCCTTCTATATCATATAGGGCGTTTTTATCGCGTGTCAAATGTGGATAAAGCATCCGTCACTCTCGTTCTTATTTACGTGTCAGAAGGTGATGGATGCCTTATCCAAACTTTTTCATGCGATAAACGCAGGATCCATTTTTTTATTTTATATTTTCCACATTATTAACCCATCTCTTTCTTCCTCAGGAATCGTGCTATACTTCAATCTCCCTCGGCACGAATTCGGGCGCGTTCAGACGGTGCTCTTCCCGGTATACTACGCGTTCAACGCTGGCGTGAGCCTGATCGCACTGTTCTCTTATTTCCGAACGCAGACGTTGACACGCTTTGAAAATACTTCATGGATACAGGTGAGATTTTTTGCAATTATTTAAGCCCCATCCACATCCTTGGTGTTGGCCATGAACACTGCAGGACGCAACTGTACGTTAGAGTCAGATAGAAATAATATAGTTCCGTTCTGCAATATTTGTGGCAAACACCAAGCATGTAGATTTGTGGCCAACACCACATACACTGCAGGACGCAATTGTACCTACTTTAGAGTGAGATAGAAATACATCGTGCTCGCTCTAATATACAGTTGCGTTCTGTTCTGCAATGTTTGTGGCAAACACCAAGCATGTGGATGCGGCTTTAAACATATTTCAAACCCTTTTCCCACAGATTTCAACTTTCTATCAATTGTATAGTTGTCCTTAACCATTATTACTAAGTTTGTGGAGACCAACGATTTAGTCTTCAGTCTTCCAACCGGCATCCGTTTTTTTAGGTACACTTTACGATATCAAATTATATTACAATAAGCAGTCAATATAAACATTGCCTCTATATTAAAATAAACGCTTCCTGGCTTAAATGAAGCGCAAATATTATTTTTATACAAATAAAAACTTATAAGTAAATGTTTCTTTAATTAAAACTGCATTAAGCTCTCATACATAAGGTCGTTTAAATATGCTTTAAATATATTCAGAAATAAAACGTTAATTGCAAAGATAACGTTAAAATGGCGAGGCCTTTCACCTTAACACTTAACCTTAATCTGTCCAAATGACCGATAAAACAAATAAAGTGCATGAAATTTCCGATATCCTAAGGATAAAGGAAGATTTAACACCTTAAAAACTGAACATGACCTACATAGGGTAAATCTTCAATAACTGGCCACTTGAGAAAATGTCATTTAGTTACTAGCCTAGCCACCCATTATATATATACAGACGCCGTTCGTAAAGATACTTTGGCAGTAGTCCGGATAACAACTCTGGATCTAGGTATTTCAGTTTAATCGTACAAATATCAGCATATCTTTTGCTTCAAACAGATTATTGCAAAGTGGCCAGTTACTGACGGTGGCCAATAATTGAACAACAATTATGAACATAACCTTTGCAAATAAATAGGGTTCGTAACTTTATGAATTTACACTTAATCGGGCTTAAGTAGCCGCACACTTTTGTACCTTGTTTTTTTGTTTTTTTTGTTGTGTTTTTGTTTTTTTTGTACTTTTTTATCCTTGACAGATTAGTAAAGCAGTTGAAACATGAGGTTAAAGTGACAAAGCACTAAAATGTGCAGCTACTTGTAACGCTTTGATCAGTAGTTAGTTAAACTAACTAATCGTTAAAAACCGTAACAAATTATTAAATATCAAGGAAATGTGTCAAATTTTCGACTTCTTTTTCGAATTTTAACAACTAGTTGAGTTCACTACTGATCAAACAACGGGCCCTAAGTACCAATTTCACCAAACGATGTTAAATTTAATAAATGTTAATCAACTGTTAGTTCATACATTTTGGCAGCTGTTAACGCTCTAATCGTCTGTTAAGTGGTTAACATCGTTTGGTGAAATCTGTACTAAGTCGCCTGACCTATCTCTATTCAACTCGGTATAAACAATATTGCTTTTGGCTTGTTATCGTATTGTCAACTTGACAGTAAAAACAATATGATACCTAACATGCCAAAAGCGATATAGTTTTGCCGAGTAGAATAGAGCCCCTTGCTATTCCCTTGCTAAAAAGGTTGTAAAATAAAATCCTATCTACGTTTGTTTTGGTGCAAACATTTAGCTCATATGTATGTATATTTAATAATATTTATATAAACACTAGCGGCCCGCCCTCGCTTTGCTTCGGCTTACGTGAGTTTTCTGTTAAACCAGAATTTGAATTTATTACACAAAATAAGATGTAGTGACTAATTGTAAGATTAAAAAGGGCATGCTTCGATGGTTCGGTCATATTTGGATAGGATGGATGGAAAAAGATTGACGAAAGAGATATACAGAGCGAAAGTGAGTGGAAGGGTCGAAAGGGGCCGCCCTAGGAGTACTTTTTCGAATCAAATCGGAGAAATACTGGTAAAGGGCCAAATATTAAGTACTTACCCGAAATCGACGTGCGTGCATTACTCTATGTGTGAATGTGGAAGAAGCGAAAGAGATTTGTCAGGATCGTAGCAAGCTGGAAAGAAGTCTCCGTCTACCCCTATGAGAAACAGGCGTGATTTATGATTTATGTATGTATGTATGTATGTATGTATGTATGTAGGTATAAACCTTCCTCTTGAATTACTCTATCTATTGACGAAAACCGCATTAAAATCCGTTGCGTAATCATAAATCTAAACACAGACGGCGGGAAGCGACTTTGTGTTAAGTATACTATGTAAATATTTGCAGGTTTTGCAACACTACACAAACTTTCTAATCTCATTGACGTAGGTGATGTTTATAGATATTCTCCAGACATAAAAGCCACGTGCATGCAACGTGAAAATCAGTGCAATCCATGACGTTGGTGATACGTCGCTGTCAAGATAGTATTTAAAGCTATAAATACCTGTTTTAGTTTGTCCTTTCGGTACTTTCCACTCTGAGAAATCGTTTATAATTGATTAAATATACTTTTCATCGATTGTTTTGAAAACAAAGTCGCTATCCGCGTCCGCCGGGGCACAAGGGGGGAAAGTTGTATTTTACCTGCGAGTGTTCATTTGAAATACGAGCTAGCGAAAGGATTCTATGATTGACCACGAGCGTAGCGAGTGGTTCAAAAATAGAATCCTGAGCGTAGCGGTAGTTTCAACACACGAGACGTAATAGTTATTTATGTAACTGGTGCATAATGAAGCCTCTTAAGGTACGAGCACCTTAAGAGCTAATTGTGAACCGTTGCATACATAACTTTTTCTACAAGCTTAAAATGATAATGATAAAAATAAACAATCGCTAAATTTTCTCGTATACTTTACTCGATTTTTCTGCTAACAAATCACTTATCATCAAAGAAATTTTCACTATTCCGATGCGCATTAATAGTTTGTGAATTTTATTGATAAATGTTAACAAATTTCTCGCGTATTTTAATAGTTACTAAAAACAGTTCTATCAATTTATCATAAACAAGTTGGAATGCCAAACGAAACGCCATTTTGTTGATATCCATATTGAACGTAACCATGGTAACCAAATAACAAATCGATGGATATTAACCATCTATTTTTAGTAATTGAATAAAAATTGTTATTTTAAACACATATTTAGTCTCAAAATTAATTTTATTTTTAATATACGTAATTTTAATTGGTGTTAAAATGTTTTTAAAGGTTTAAATATACAAATTATTAGGATGTCAAGTGTTAACTAAACGCCAAGACTGATATCCGGAATGACCGTTACCATGGTAATAACAATGCTATAATAAATTATAGCACTGTTATTACCATGGCAACGCTAATTATAGAATTGTTTTTACTCTTCGGTTACGCTATAGGTGGTATTCTGACACCATTAACGATATCAATATTAGCGGTTTATAGTACGCGAGTAGAAAAAATAACTTTTCATTTCACCCGTGTATAACACAAAACTTTTCACCTCACTACAGCGAGGAAAATAAGAAAAAGAGTTTGTACTATCAATTATTATTTATTTACCTCTTTGTCAATACAATAATGTTGATGTATAGAAGTATTGGTAAAAACAAAAAATAATGCAAAATAGCCTAAGCATATCCAGTCTTTATGGAACTTCAAATGTCAAAACTCTTTCTTCACATGTGGATAAAAAGCGATTTTCTCAATAGATATCCAACAAACAAAAAGGGCTTTCCGAGCTAGTGAGATGAAAAAACCATATCGTTTTAGACCAAAGTTTTGATAGCTCTTATTTACTTGACAGTAATGGCGGCCCAGTTAAAACAATACCATCAGCCCCCTATTTCACCATTGTGACATTGACAGGTGAAAGGTGACATTTCAGTGTGCATGGCGTAGCTGAAGTGAATCCTAGTGATGTGAAAACTTGTTAACTCAGCAATGTACACCCAATTGTCACCTGTCACCTATCATTGTCAGGAAGGTGAAATAGTTGGCAGGTAAAATACGATTTGGATTTTAGCGCCTAAAATATAGGCGCTGTTAGTTCGCAGTTTCCCTCGGCCGCACACAGAGTCAGTTAATGAAAATGAAGTCGTCCCTCAGTGACGATTTTTCATACACAAATCGAAAAAGGAACGAGTTGTTTTTTTTTCTAAAATGTCTCTGAGTACGGCGGTCGGCTAAAAAGGTTTTATGGATACTTTACGTTCAATAAATAGTTCACAAATATTTAAGGAATACCAACGTTTTGCATCCAAGGCAAGAAAGTAATTTATAACGATATGTTTAGCACTTTGACATATCATAGTTCCGTGGTGGTTAGGAATCTTTTACGACTATGTATGGTCGTCTTTATAAGTAGCTGCACACTTTAACGTCATATTTGAACTGCTGCTGTAGTCTCTCGAAGGGGTTAAAGTGATAAGGTACTAAAGTGTACAGCTTCTTATAAAGCCGACTGTTCATATAAACACAAGTTTAAAAAGCAAGGTTAAATTGATTTACCTCTAACAATGTTGCTAATTTAACTCGTGTATATTTTAACACGTGTTAGTCAAGGAAAGGCCATGTCTACGCCAAACAATAAGGTAGTATGTATATAGACTAAATAGTCTTATACTTCCTTTTTCTTTTGAACGGCATAATGCTTACATCTCCAGCTCCACTCAATGCTGAAATGATTGTACTAATGAACATTTCAACGATGATGCTTCTTTCTAAAAAGTTTGGCAATGATTTCAATGTCCGCAATCGCCCTTGACTTTATCGGTTTACAATAATGACTTTGTTTGGTATTGTAATGACTTTATAATTGATGATGGAATGATTATCGTCATATCGTGTCATGGTATCATACATCGAATGAAATAAGTATAATAATCATAATTTGTTTAACGTTAATCAGCCATAAAAACCATGATTACCACCACTTGGACAGTGATCTTGATTTAATTACAACTTGTGTTTCCGTCCCTCGTTGTTTTTGTCGTCTCTCTGAGCTCTCTCTTGAGTTTCCTTGCCACAAGCCAACATACATCCAATATCCATACTAATGTTATAAATGTGAAAGTAACTGTGTCTGTTTCTTACGCTTTAACGGCTAAACCTGAACTGATTTCGATGAGGTATGGAGATAGCTTAAAATCTGAGAAATTACAGAGGGTACTTTTTACCGCGGGTAGCGATAAACTACTTTTACGCGGTGGGAGTCGCGGGCGACAGTATGTTTATAATTAATTACAAAAAGCATTAAATCTGAGTACTTACTCAAAATAACCCTGATAATCTAAATAATCTAAATACGCAAGAAAGCTTATAGTGACGTCTAAATTTATCAAATTTGAAGTGCAAATCAAAACATTGTGAATTGATAAAATTATCTTGGGGAATTTGTTTTATTACTTTACGTATATAATGCACAGCTGTTTCCTGTTCCTAGATAAAAAATAATAAGGATAATAGCTACTTATCGCTTCCTATTGCCATCAAAAAGGTGTTAAAATAGAGCAAAGATAGCAAATCTAGAAGCAACGATTACTTTTTCATAAAATTGCCAGGAACGAAAAATAAACTAATTTGTCTTTAAGTTTTAGTATAAAATACCATACATTTTTTTCCACTTGTCTTTGAATATCGTCAAATTTTTTAAAGACAACAAAAGAGCTGTACTTTTGTTGAAATGTTATCGCTGAAATCACACGCATTTAATAGGCATTATAAGCCATTATAGAGCGACTCGTAAAAACAAAATAGTTATTTATGTAACTGGTACATAATGAAGCCTCTTAAGGTACGAGAGCCGAGGTTAGAGCGCGAGCTTGCGAGCGCTCTAATTACAGGCACGAGTACCTTAAGAGCTAATTATGAACCGTTGCATACATAACTTTTTCTACAAGCTTAAAATGATAGGTAATGATAAAAATAAACAATCGCTAACTTTTCTCCTATACTTTACTCGATTTTTCTGCTAACAAATTACTTGTCATCAAAGACATTTTCACTATTCCGATGCGCGATAATAGTTTGTGAATTTTATTGATAAATGTAAACATATTTCATGCGAATTTTAATAGATACTAAAAACAGTTCTATCAAATTATCATAAACAAGTTGGAATGCCAAACGAAACGCCATTTTGTTGATATTCATATTGAACGTAACCATGGTAACCAAATAACAAATCGATGGATATTAACCATCTATTTTTAGTAATTGAATAAAAATGTTATTTTAAACACATAATTACTCATAAAATTAATTTTGTTTTTAATATACGTAATTGTTATTGGTGTTAAATGTTTTTAACGGTTTATTATACAAATTATTAGGATGTCAAGTGTTAACTAAACGCCAAGACTGATATCCGGAATGACCGTTACCATGGTAATAACAATGCTATAATAAATTATAGAACTGTTATTACCATGGCAACGCTCATTATAGAATTGTTTTTACGCTTCGGTTACGCTATAGGTGGTATTCTGACACCATTAACGATATCAATATTAGCGGTTTATAGTACGCGAGTAGAAAAACATTATAACAGCACATTCTTATGCCGTAGCTACCAGTAAAAGGGACCGAGACGACATTATGCATTACTAAATCATTAGATACGGATATTTACAAAAATAATAATAACAAGGACATTTCTTCAAATCACACTTAACCCCAAGTCACTTCCGACCCCACCGTTGTCACACGTGACCCTTATGACCCTATTCTTGTTGACAGTTCGCCCTGCTGCTGGCGGTGTTCAGTATCGAGGCGTACGTGCGCCTGCGCCTGGTGAAGCCGATGCTGCGCGCCAAGCACATCAAGACACAGATGGAGGAAACCACGGGTGGCGGGCAAGAGGTCAGTATTTAGTCTTAACGTTAATCGGAGGGCAGGATCGAATTTGAAGACACTTTTAGCCTAGTTGGTAGTTTAATGACCCTGGTTTTGAAACTCGCGGTTGTGTTTTCAAGCCCCGTAAGGAAAAATGTTGAGCGTGAGTATTTGTTCCTAAGTCTTGGATGTTTTCTATGTATTTAATTATGTGCAAGCCTAGAGCATAGTTTGGACTAGGTCAATTTTGTAACCTTAGAAAAGGATACAAGTCTCCCGAGGTTTAGGTTTACGGTATAAGTCTAGTATTCTCTGTACATGGCGTTTACCCTTTTTTATTAAGAGCTAAATCGACTCGTATCTGTATTCACTAGAGCCACAGAATTTGTGCAAGGTTGCCTCCGGAGTTCTGATATTTGTTTAAGTATTATATTGAATCTAAGTGGTAGAAATTTGTGTTGGGTCCATCTGGATCTCTACCACCATCTTACCCACTAACCTGTTGCTAAGTAGCAGTGTTCGTTTTGTTATGTTACAGTACCTCTGGTGAAATTACTAGCATCCCATTTGTTAACTTTAATTAGCAACATATTGGCTATGCTCAATATCCTTAAAATATGTGGGTCATAGAGCCCACTTATCATCTGATCGCCAGTGTGCGCATTTGCTATCTCCGCACTTTACAGTAATACTAATATTTGCGGAGCAATGATTTAATGTCGTGTGTAAAATTCCAATACTTGTACTGTGCTGTCGAGGGGACTGCGACCTAGATCATGAGAGAAGGCCAATACGAAACTGTACTAAACTGTATTTAACTGATAACTTTTTATTAAGATTAAATCAATGTCATCATTATCACTATTTTTAACCCCCGACGCAAAGAAGAGGGGTGTTATAAGTTTGACGTGTAAAGGTCTTCGCACATTATAACAACTCCACGCCAACGCGGCAACAACTCTACTAACACTCTCGATGAGTAGTCAACTAGTTGATCCACCCAATGGTCACTAGTGGACAACGCGGTGTCAACGAGTGGACAACGCGGTGCCAACGAGTGGACAACGCGGTGCCAACGAGTGGGTAATGCGTATTCAACAGACAACTCGTCTAACCTCAGTTTTCGGTTGAATTTTGTCCAAAGAAGTCGTGTTGCTTATGAAATGTCGAACTTTACATTCAGTGAACTGGCGATTATAGCTATTATACTTGATAATGAAAATGAACGAAACAGCAGGAAAAGAAGATATTGGGTACATGATATGTTGCGACAAAGGAAATCAGAAGGGGAATATTGGAATATCCGGAAACGTGTGCTAGATGACGAAGAAAAATTCTATATCTATTTCCGTATGCCGAGATACTTGTTTTATTATATACTTAATATTATTGAGGACGACATCTACAAAAGAAACACGCGATTTAGAGAAGCTGTATCACCGGAAGAAAAGCTGGCAGTGACATTAAGGTAAGCAATAAGAAACTTTTTTATAATTTATATGTATTTATTTATATATCAAGTTAAAGGATAAATCAAAGCAAAGCAATTTTACTTTAGTTGTGTTAAGAAGAACCATCAACCCTCGATTCTTCCATAGGCGTTGTATTTTGCTGTTGGGTGCTAGCGGTGCTACTACCGGTAGTACCTGCATTTAGGTTTTGAGTTGTGTAGCCAGAAGTTCCTGGTGCAAAAAAATCTTCATAGTAACAGTTTCGATTATTTTGCAGTTCTTGTATTTCAGCTTCCGAAACTAAATTAAAAATTCTTGACTTTAAAAGTGCTTGATTATAGGTAGATAATTTTTTTACTGTGCTAGAAATACTTAAAAAAAATTTATCCATTTCGTCATTCTGCTTTCCATCTTCATCGTTTTTGTTTTTTAATAAATATTCCATTAAGACCGCCGATGCACTTGTTTCTTGCAATTTCTTTCGTTTTGTCGTTTTTGGAATGTCAGGAAACACTGATCTAGATGATTCGTACATAGACACCGAAGATTCAGGACGCTCCGAGGTAATTGACGAGTCTTGAGATTCTTCATTATTAGTCACATTGGCAAGAATTTCCGCAGCAGATAAGCTATTTTCATCATCACCATCATCTGTGTTGTCCACTGACGTCACTGTAGACCGTTCTTTATAATGTGGTAATAAAAAAGACATTTCAGTTTCATATTGCCATTTTTTATTAGTATTAGCACTCTGACCACTTTTAGTTGCTTTCTTTTTAATGGCTCTTCTATGATATTCCCTTAAGTTTTGCCATATCTTCTTACATTCTGACGCTGTAACAAAATAATATAAATATAAAGAAAAATTGGTTGTTTCAGGTACTTGATTAGTGGCTGTTCATTTAGGACTATGAGTTCAAGCTTTCGGTTAGGCGAAAGTACCATCCGGTCGATATTAAAAGATGTGTGCAATGCGATTATAAATACAATGAAGGGGAAGTTCATGCCCACACCTACTACCGAAGACTGGAAAAGAATCGCAGATGGTTTCAATAAAAAATGGAATTTTCCAAACTGTATAGGTGCCATCGACGGCAAACATGTAAACATAATTGCCCCTCCTAGCAGCGGCTCGCTATTTTTTAATTATAAAAAACACTTCTCTATCGTCCTCATGGCTATCGTCGATGATAAATACAGATTTATAGCTGTCGATATAGGGGCCTATGGCAGGAATAGTGATGGCGGAATTTTGGCATCGTCAAGATTAGGAAGAGCGATTGAAATGAATACATTTAATATTCCAACTGACACACCATTACCTGGTACTGAAATAATAATGCCACATGTTTTTGTAGCCGACGAAGCGTTTCCTTTAAAAAAGAATTTATTGCGACCATATCCACGTTCAAGTGGCATTTCAGAAAAGGAAAGAATATACAATAATCGCTTATCGCGAGCTCGCAGAGTAGTTGAAAACGCGTTCGGCATCTTATATCAAAAATTTGGAATTTATAATAAGAATTTGCATTTACACCCAAAATATGTTGATATTGTGGTCTTTGCGACGTGTATTTTACACAATGTCATGCGGTGTTATAATATAACATCCGATGATGAAGTCAACACAAGGCAGAGTTCGGCCAATAATGATGATGAACAGAGATTACTAAGTACACTTCCAGAAGATATAAGTGAATCTTCGGCATCTGCTTTTGAAACGCGTGATATGTTTGCAACTTATTTTCAATCTCCCGAAGGACGAGTTCCGTGGCAGCATTTAATATAGATCATGGATAATTAATATGTAATAATCATAAGAAGTTGGTTATAATATTATTGGCTTATTAAGAATATTAAACAAGTTTCTATACTAAGGTGGGATTTTATTACTGATTACCTATATTAAATAAACGTAAGGCACTTTATTATAACATACAGAAACCCAAAATAAAAAATATATGACGTAGATTTAATATTTTATGTCAGTAAATTCTGGGATTTTATATTACTGTATGTGAAAAAACTAATTTTTACGATAAACCAAGATTTTTCGAGTGTCCAAGTAGAAAATCGTAGGTACTGTTAACTGTACAATAACATACCTACTTTTTGGATGTAACAGGTTGAATTAAATTTTCTCAAAATGTACTTTAATGAAATGACTTATAAGTTTTAACATTACTTTTAATATCTATTAGAATCACACATATTTATTGGTTCGATAGCTGAATTTCTGTAGATTATGGCAAAATCAATAACTCAATACCAACACTGAAAACGTCACAAATAGAAATTAATTATGTTAAAAATTCCTACCTGGTTGCGACAATACAATAGCGATTTCATTCCATGCCTTTTCCTTCTTATGTACGTCACTATATTTCGAATCACTAAGGTCGTATAGTAGCGGATATTTTCGCACTTCTTCTATCAACTTTTCTTTCTGCATGATTTTCGAAAAATATCACCGTATACCGCTTATCAACGTGCACTCCGTCCTTCGATTCCATAGTGAATGATGGCGGGCGGGGGGAAGGCACGGGGCGGACGGGTGGGCTGGCAAATGGTTGCCCGTCACGCGTCAGTCGCAAACGCATAGTCGTTGCGTGGACAACGTGTGGTCGTTGCGTGGACAACGTGTGGTCGTTGCGTGGACGACGTGTGGTCATTGCGTGACAAACGTGTCGGGGTTGACCTTTAGTGTACGATGCGTAGGCCACTCGTTGTACACTACTTATAATCATTTTTTGAAATTAAACCTTGAACATATGACACAGGGCTTAAATTTCAATGTCTAGCATAGAGTCGAGTCGCCGGTGAGTTGTTATAATGTGCGAAGACCTTAAGTGTGTGTGTGTGTGTGTGTGTGTGTGTGTGTGTGTGTGTGTGTGTGTGTGTGTGTGTGTGTGTGTGTGTGTGTGTGTGTGTGTGTGTGTGTGTGTGTGTGTGTGTGTGTGTGTGTGTGTCTGTGGCACCGTAGATCTTAAGTATTGAACTTTGAAATGTCAATGTCGGGGGTTTCCCAACTTTTTGTTAGTTAGGTTAGGTTATTAACCCAGAGCTTTACTTTAAAATTACACGTATTTTACGGGGCTGATGATCCAAACGTTTGTATCTTTCTATGTTGAAGAGAATATAAAATCGGCTTATGATATTTAGACTTCATTTTACTCAAAATAAATAACCACAAGGTTATGTAGAATTTGCATTGATTTCAAGAATCACAAAAAATATTGCTAACTCACATAAACAGAACAGTTAAATTCAAGAATTGCACGTGTAGCAATCGAATTGCATTGCTCAAACCATGTCAGGTGCATTATTGTGTAATCGCTGTATCAATATGTATTGTGATAAATGTTCCATGAGTAATCACTGTCTGGCTAGTCACATGACACCTTTGTAATCAGTAACGGATGACCATCCGCTAGTATGATGTAATAAGGGCTATGCAAGATGTAATAACTATCGCTCTGCTTTTATTTTATAACGCCATTATCATATAGATATACATATGTATACGCATCAAAGGTTCATAGCCAGCTAGAGAATAAAATAATAATAATAATAGTTGTTGACAGCGTTAAAAAATACACAATAGATTGCGTAAATACTACAGAGAATTTATTTATTTTGATAAAAAGTACGCATCACTAAGTGCAACTCCAAAACGTAGTTATAGTTGGGTAAATGCATGTATATAGGTAAAGAAAATTAAGTAAGGACCTCTTCCATGTAGTTGTATTCAAAACTTATATGGAATTTACGTTAACTTTCAAAAATCAAATTTTGAACGGTCTATATAGCTGTGTCACAACTAGACCCCGTTATCTTGTCGCATTGACGTCGCTCTGTTGTAGGGATTGAATGTTTATTTTATCGACCCTCTCTATATCGATGTTTGTAGTTTATATTATAACGCAACAATGCGACTGATTTTTTGCCTTTTAAATCTCTGCTAAATCTCAATATGGCGTAGGTATTAAAACTTCTTGATTAAAAATTAGAAGATAACCGCATTATTCTAACAAGACGCGATAATCTATATATATAAAAGGCAAAACTGACTGACTGACATATCAACGCACAGCCGAAACTACTGTACCTAGAAACTTGAAATTTGGTACATGGGTTCCTTTCATGATGTAAGTGAGCACTAAGAAAGGGTTTTCCGAAAATCGACCCCCAACGGAAAGAAATGGGGGGGAGTAGCGGGAAACTAATTCTACGCGTACGAAGTCGCGGGCGTCCTCTAGTCATATATAAATTAATGTACCTATTTGCAACTATTTACCTATTATTTATTTATTATAGATCCCATTCTTTTTTATCACATTTTTAGTAATGATTGTCTTTGACTCATTGTCACTGACATGACATATACCTCTAAGTACAATTACCATCGACATTTAAATGGTCGATAAAATAAACATTCAATCCCTATAAAAAAGTGACGTCAGTGCGACAAGATAACGGGGTCTAGTCACAACTACATGCAAGAGGTCATTTACTTAAGTTTTTTGCCTATACCCAAATTTACCTGGATATTGGGTAGGTACATACAGCTAGATCTCTCTATATGTATTTACATGCCGCTCAACTTTACACTGGTCGGTTTTATTTAAGGTACAATTTGATTTCTTATTCCAATCTAATAACATGTTCTTGTTCCAGGTCGGCCGCCTAATCCTAGGCGAGCTTGCACACTGTCCCCGCTACCTGCGCGTCCTGAAGACCTTCCGCGCATACCACTCCACCATCGCAATGGGAACCATGATCACCCTGGGCTGCTCCCTCTACTCCACTATGGTCATCGTCGACGCTATGTGCCGCTAAACCCTGGGCTTCGTGACTTCATAAGGTCACGGGTGACCCATGGGTCAGGGCCACAGATTGGAAATAGATTGAAAATTAAATCTACCTCAGACTCACAATCGTATTTGTTGTAGCTCCAAATCAAGATCAGAACTTCAGATGCCATCCTTTTCACTTTTTATTGGAAACTATATTGAGAAATGAAGATTGAGATAAAAAACTAAAATAGGTCATACGCAAGGCGGTTTAATATCTTTTTAAAGCTTATGTTTTATGTGCCCTCGAGTATTTAAGTAAAGGACCCATTGAAGTTTAGAATCAAGCAGTCATTTAAACAAATCAAGCACGCAGAGGCTGTGTTAGAGAAAATATTTAAGCCCGTTTGTGCCCGAATAGTAAACCCGTGATATGCAATGAAGTTTACAAAATATCAGTATTCTTAGAGGTGGTATTGTTAATTTGTGAGAGATAAAAATAAAACCATGTTACTGCCAAGCGACGCTTGTGCATTTGCCAATTATTATTTTGGTAATTTAGTATTTAATTTACTATTATGTAATGTAGACATAGGTGTATTAAACTAATGCAAAGTAGTTAGGGGCTCGGGCTGTGAAGCTGTATTTCGTAGATAGGCGATAAACTTTGTGTGATGTAGATCGTAGATTCTTGAAAGCGCTGGTCGCACTTACACTCCAGAAAACTGTGAGTTTAGTTCAAAATTATATAGAATAATTATTATACTGATAGCCAAGCCTGATGAGGTTGAAGAATGTAGACGTTACAAGCTACAGGTACGCTCGCAAGGTGATCCTTATTGCTTAATGTGAGAGTTGAAACAATTCAGTACTTAGTCTAAGACTAAGCATCTGTAGGTTGTTATTGTATCTGTGTGTCAGCGTACCGTATGCCTTTGTAGCGTATTTAAATTAATTTTAAACAGAAGGAAGTCACAAAAGGTAAACTAATAAAATATTTAGTTGTCAAGAATCTTGCCAAGAGAAAGGGGCCATACGAACGGTCATGAGTCAATTTGCAGCCAGGGCCATCGAAGCTGCTTGATGTGGAAACTCTAGTTCTTTGCTCTCTAATTTCCTGCAGAGGTACTGCCATGATATTATAAGTATAGTATAAGTAGCTCATTTATTGCCGGGGTGCCGTTGTTCATGTCGAGCTTCTAATTCGCAGGAAGTTAGGGCCAGAACTTCGCGCGACGGCGCCAATATGCGGTCGCTATTACGTATTAATTGCACTGTCTCAGTAATGCTGTTCATGATCCATGAATTTTACGAAGTGTATATAAGCGCGATGTGATACAGAAGCAAAATACGGCGTTGACTGTGATTATTTGGCGCTCAGTGCGTTTTAAGCGTCAAAAAGGTCTAGGTCTAGTCGAACGTTGCGTCACGAGTGCCCCACAGGGTCACTTGTGGCGTGCTAAAGCTGAGGCACACGGGCATGATTTGGTTAAGCTGTCAATTGCAATTTTTCTATTATTAGGCCCGGCCGCATAAATTCGTTTTCCGTATGCGGTTTCCGAATGCGGAAACCGTATTCGGAAAACGTATGTATGCGGCCGGCCGCGGATGTCCGAATGCGGAAAACGTACCTATACTGAAAACTAATGTATGCGGCCGACCTTAAGTTAGTTGCATTGGTCCAAACCGCAATTACGTAGAAACTATTACATAGTCTGTGGTAATGGTTTAAATTTAAAAATTATGGCTGTCACTTAACAAAATTAAGCTTGTCTGTCCCAGTCTTACCCATTGGGTAGAGTAATTAAAAAGGCCTTCCCGAAAGTTATCAAGCAGCTGAAGAATATTAACTGGGGGTTTATTTAATTACTACTTATTTCTAAAAGTAAAGCTAGCTGGAAGTTCGTCGCAAAACGTGACTAAACCAAAGTTGACTCTACGTTTATAAATAAGCTATTTAGCTATTAAGACTGTTGTAATATAGCTATTTTAATGTAGTTTTATAGCACAGGATATGTATTTATGTGCATTGGTAGATGACTAATGTTTAATCATTAGTAATTTATTATTCGCCAACGATCTGAATGTTAGCGTAAGTTTTGTTATTTATTTGAACGAATGAAAAGTTAATCAAATATAAAATGATATCTTACTGGTGTGTTTGTTTATTTGTTTACCCATTTCACCCTTTTAAAAGGTAAAGGTATAGGTACTTGTAAAAAGCTCAAATTGGGCTTTTTGACTGAAATGACCCGCCACACGGCCATTGTAGTTAGGTACTCGGGATTTGTCCTGACATGTCAGGCTTTTAGAACTTTAGTCAGGATTGCGGCCGGACTCGGTAAATGTCAGGATTTTATAAACAAGTATTGTATAAAAAAAACACAATTTTACGAATAATTTGTCCAAAAAAAATCTAAATGTAAAAATAACAATAAAAGGTAAGTAAGTAAGGTATAGCATGTATTTTGCAAAACAAAAGGTATTGTTACCTACAAAACTAAAATAACTTATTAAATTGCACAAATTGAGAATGAATCTCTGTTGTTGCGAGAAATGTCAGGACTTTTCGATTGATGTAGGCATTGATGTAGGAAATTTTTCAGGACTTTTCATTTCTACATAATAATATGGATTTTTCATTACAATATGCATACCCCGGCTCTCATATAAGTTTAGCATAATTTGTCCACTTTGGATTCAGTGAATGATCCAGACTTTCCGGGACTAGGTGGTCAACATGTAAAATGTCCAAATGGGTTGTCTCTCCATTGGGCAGAAAAAATAAACTTCAAAATGTACAGAAGTCATGGTAGGTATGTCCATCCATCTCTTACTTAAATTTCTGAGCCAATATACCCTGCCATAATTAATTTAAGAACGTGAAATACCTAACACTAAATAAATTACGTGTAACGTAAATAAGATAAGATAAGACAATGTTTTATTGGCATAAAATAGGTACAAATTGAATAGGTTGGATAAACCTGTGTTACAGAAATTAGGGACTAGGCGATACTGCCGAACCATAGTAAATAAATATCAGGATTCAGGCGACAATCCCACCCACACAAACTGACCTATGCTTGTAGGTACTACGGGTACTAGACTATACTCGAAACTCGAATTCAAGACCAAAATCTGACAGTTCCCATCTTGATTATTTAGTTATTTTAACATTATTTCATAAAAACATGAATGAGAACTCGTGTAACCAGTAATATTAGGGTAAGTTTTATTGATAAAAATACCTACACTTAAACCAAAATGCAGTAATCACAGCGAATGTGCGCCCGTTGAGGTTAGGATTTTGGTCTTGAATTCGAGTATATAGACATAGTTATAAACCTAGAGAAATTCATAGGTCATATGTGGCACAGGTTTTCACAAAATCTCCAAGACCCGGGGACAGAATACTGACGCTCATCACATCACTCATGAGAAGAAGGGATGTACGCCCGTTGCCGTAAATGAACGGATGGATGTGCACTAAGCTTCTAGTGGGCTAGGCCTGCGTATCTAGAATTAAATAAAAATACATGAGGGGACAATCTTACACAAATTCAACTAGTTCCAAAGCAATCTCTAGGCTTGTACTATAGGTAGGTACTAGACAACAATAAACCTACTTATACAGAGAAATACTCCAAGACTCAGGGACTGATACTCGCGCTCATCACACAAATATTTGCCCATTCCGGGAATCAAACCCGGGACCGCTAGCTTCGTAGGCAGGGTTACTGCCAACAAGCCTAAACGCGGCGTCAAAAAAATGCTCTACCTTACTACGAATTCAAATTTTTTTTTTTTTTTTTTTTTTTAAATATCAACGATTAGAATGGACAGCTAGTGATCTGGGCCTCTATTTCACTGGATAAACTTGGAAAAATCATAACGTTGGAAATTTGATTAACGTAATTTGTCAAAAGCAATATGGTTTTATCGAGTACAAGTATAGAGTTCTCAGCAAATCCTAAATTCCTAAGATAATATAAACGTTGCTATAAGATAAAATGCAGGCGTTTAGCCTTGCGAGTGCGAGTTGGAAATAAAAAAATCCGAAAAAACAAAACGTTCTACAAAGTACACGGCGCTGCCCCATTTCTTCCTTTTTTATGGTTCCGGTTTTCGAGGTGGTACGGAACCCTTCGTGCGCCAGTCCAACTTGCACTTGACCGGATTTTAAATGATGACCGTACCTTATGATTTTAGGATGGTTACCATCAACCATTAAATTCGTAACTTCGAGTGCAGGGACCCAATTCTCGTGACTTCGAGATGATTTTTCATGCGAGATGAACTGTCAACTGCATACATTTTTTCGACATAGGTATCTCGCATGAAAAATCATCTCGAAGTCACGAGAATTGGGTCCCAGGTGCAGTGCAGTGACAGGGGTTTCACTCGTCACTCGAGACACCGAGAGAAAGGGATGGAGCTAGTAACTTGGAACTTCGATTTTCAAAGTAGGGCCTCAAAGATCAATCACCTCGATCAGTCGAAAAGGCGATTTATCAAGTGTCTTAAACAAAACCTACCAGCTGTCAGTTGACAGTGACACCGTATTCGACACTTGACTTGACAGTTAATATGACAATTTTGACAGTCAGTTGTGCGTTGGTTGGTTAGGTCGTGCGTATGAAAAATGAAAGTCAAAACAGATCCGTCAAACCATGCAATTACGTGGTTTCACGTTATTAGCGTTTACTAAACATTTCAGCACAACACGATGCAATCTAAATTGTTTCCAGTGATTGACTCACAGATTTTATCAGGCAATAGATGTTTTTTCATTCTACACCAATATGTTGATCTTAGGTAGAACTCCCAAGTTGGATAAAATGAAGTGTTGTGATTCCAAAGATGTCTGCAACAAATTGACTTTAGATCGATATAGGACAGCATTGATAGTGTCTAGTTTAGTGTGTACGTTGGGTGTGATCACTTCTGTGCTCAACTTATTAAGTTATGAAGCAAAATTTGCCAAACCGTTCTTCCCTATTCCTGTTGGCTTGTATGGCACCTACTTGGAGACGGTGTCCGAGGCAGCGCCGCTGCCGTTGGCGAAGCCCAGGGATACCGTACGAGATGCCGAGGCCGTTGTGTCGCTAAATGCAGCTTTGGAGATGAAAAAAAATGGAAAAGCGGACAAAGCGTTGAAACTCTTCCAGCATGCATTTGCACTCTCCTCTAAACACCCAGACGTGTTAAATCACTACGGAGAGTTCCTAGAAGACACCAAGAAAGATGTTGTGAGGGCAGACCAGCTTTACACATTAGCGTTAAGCAATCATCCAGAACACAGCGGAGCATTGATGAACAGACAAAGAACAGCTAGTATAGTTGAAAATTTAGACAGAGAAATGTTAAGGAAAATAGATGAGAAACGAGATGCACTATCATCTATACCGGAACATAACTCAGCTTTACGAAGAGCTAAGAAAGAGGCTTACTTCCAACATATCTACCACACTGTTGGTATAGAGGGTAACACAATGACGCTGCAGCAAACAAGAAGTATATTAGAGACACGAGTTGCGGTATCTGGTAAGAGCATAGATGAACACAATGAGATCTTAGGTTTGGATGCTGCTATGAAGTATATAAATTCGACTTTGCTTTACCGTTTAAGAGATATTACTATGGGGGATATATTAGAGATACATAAGAGAGTGTTGGGTCATGTCGATCCGGTGGAGGGGGGGCAGTTTAGACGGACACAGGTGTATGTCGGAGGCCACATTCCACCTGGTCCTTTGGAGATCAAGAGGCTTATGCTGCAGTTTTTAGAGTGGTTAAACTCTGAAGATGCGTTAGACTTGCATCCAGTTAGGTAAGTCACATCTGTATTCCATTTATATATTACTGCGCCTATAAAACTACATAAAATTCAGTTAAGTATTTCGTTTTGAAAAACAAAAGTTTATTTTTTAGGTTCTATACCAAAATGATAAAAAAGGAACACTTAGATCAAAGTTTTAGTTTCATAAGTTCATAAATATTGATTACAAGGGTCACTGATGCTAAATTATTTAATAAGTCTAGAATGGTTGGTTAAAAATGAAATGGACTTGATTATAACAAATATGGGGTGTCATATCACATTCTTTAACTGTTATAATATTTTTTGTGCTGTACATTTTGATTTATAGCCAAAAAAAAAATACCATTCCCCCCATTGCCTTCAAACTTTACTAACCTAACCTAATCCTCTCTTAGAGATAAATATTTGTATTTTACGGCAAATATAGAATTAATTATTACAATAATAATTTCGAGAATGAGCAAAATGCTTGGAAAATTCATGTTAAGTTTTAAGCAAGTCAAAATAGCATTATTATTATTAGCTTATTGCATATTAAAAAAGTTCATTAAAACCAAGCATTTTCTAGAACCAGAGTTTAGTTTTCTACCATAGAAACCCTTTGGGTGCGAGTTCGACTTGCACTTGTCTAGTTTATATTTGTATAAGACATTTGTTAATATACATTTGTTAGTACACTAACAAGCTAAGATGTAGCTTACATAAGTCTTTCATGTTTACAAACATGTCTTTATACATCAGAGAACAATGCCATCCGTACTTATAATAATTCTTGGCATTGAAATTTCCGAGTATGAAAAACAAGCGATTACTAATTTCGTGGATCTTATTTAGGGTCTTGGTGGCATAATTGGTAATGCGCCTAAGACCAACGAATTTTTTTCGCTTTAATATAGTTTAGAATTTTCGTAAATGGACGTTTCTGTTAAATTTAAAAATTATTATCAGTGGTGACTCATCCTAAGGAAGCTTTAAATAAGCCGGTAATTGATTATTGAAATGTGATTTTAGACTTGCGATGAGTAAATATGTTACCTTGAAACTAAAGTTAAAAGTGATCCTACATTAACATTATACAAGTCAACATAAAGATGGCGGGTATGATTTTTCCCTGAGTGTTTTTAATATATCTAATATGTTGGAAGCTAAATAAATAAATATTAGGGGAAATCTCACACAAATTAACCTAGTCCCAAACTAATCTCTCGGCTTGTACTATGGATACTAGACAATGATACAAATACTTATGTAACAAAATAAATACTTAAATACATAGAAGGCTGGTGCCGTTTTTTAAGAAAAGTAAAAATTCTGGTTAAATGTCAACGCATGCAGACGTGGCAATGCGTGGTTAAAGTTGGATAAGAATTCTAATGCTTTGATTGTTTTAGAAGACGCATTGGCCTAGTTGGTAGTAACCTTGTTTGCCTACGAATCTAGCAGTCCCGGGTTCGATTCTCGGTAATGGCAAATATTTGTGTGATGAGTGTTAGTATGGGTGTGTAATGATCGGTATAAAAATTATTAATATAATTTCATTTGATATAATAACATTTGATATAATTTTAAAGGATATAATCACTCATTTTATATAATAAACGATTGGTATATTATCAAAATATCTATTTTTATTTACTATAATTATCATTTGGTCTATCATTTATTTATTATAAACATCATTTGGTATAAATATCATTCTCTATATAGGTAGGTTTATCGTTGCCTCGTACCCATAGTACACGCGCTGTTTCCAGCCCCCTATTTCACAAACCTGACAATGACACGTGACATGTGACATTTCGGTGTACATGGCAGAGCTTATATGTAACCGAGTGATAACTATGCAATGTATACCGAATTGTCACTATCACGTGTCACTGTCAAGATGAAAATGAGATGGTGGTGGATGGTGGTTTGGGGCAGGTCAATTTATGTGACATAGTCCCCTGATATATATTTTTATTTAATTTCAGATACGCAGCCCTAGCTCACTACAAGCTGGTGCACATCCATCCGTTCATCGACGGGAACGGGCGTACGTCCCGTCTCCTCATGAACCTGGTGCTGATGCAGGCCGGCTTCCCGCCCGTGATCGTGCCGAAGCAGCACCGACACCTCTACTACCAGCATTTGCAGACAGCCAATGAGGGGGATGTGAGACCGTTTGTTAGGTGAGTGGGACCTGCAGCTAAGTTTATAAGAAGAAGCTTATAAGAAGTAAGAAGGGAAAGGGAGATGTGTGCAATATTTACCAATAATCGAAAAAAAAACTTTTAAGAAAAAACTTCATAATAACACATACAAACAAAATATGTTATACAGGTTTATTTAAACCTAAGATATCCGGTGCACTCAGAGTATCTTAGTTTGGGCCGTTTAATGCAATATTTCACCTGTATTAGTCAAACTGTCGACTGTCTTACAATTATCATTATGTTTTAGAATTATTAATTATAGCTATTTTTAGCCGAGGGAGGCATAGGTGTGCCTAAATGCAGCGTTTTTTGCCAGTATCATGTAAACATTAATAGCTACTAAACCAATAACAGATTGAAAAATTAAAACTATATTTTGGACTGGAAAAGAAGGCGCTCTCTTATGCCGTAATATATACGTCAAGTTCTGGGGCACACTGTATATTTAACCATTTTTCACTACTAAATGTAGGGATACCAGAACTGTGATCAAGAGCTGGTTCTCCTCTTTAGCTAACCTATATTAATTGACTTGAGGACCTCCGGTACCTTATATGCTTAGAATTAGTTTCCCGTTTCTTCCTATATCTTACCCTTAGCGGCTATTTTCAAACTTCTAGACTTCTAGTATAGAGATTATTGCGTCCCACTGCTAAGCAAAAGCCTCTTGGATTTCCACAACTCTCCGCCTGTTTAATTCACAAAGCCATAAAAAAAACTGTTGCAGATTCATAGCGCAGTGCACGGAGCGTACGTTGAACCTGTATCTATGGGCGACCAGCGAGTTTGCCCACATGGTGCCGGCCATCGGGGACCCCACCATCCTGGCAGGCGAGCTGGACGCCTTGGACGACCCGCTGTGAGGGGAGCCCTTTGTTTCCCATGATTTTTTTGGTCATAATGTTATTGTTGACATAATTATTGATAGTCATAATTTTTATGTCACTGAAACTGTACACTTTTCAGAATTTCTGAAATATCTAACGTGTAGATAAGGTTAGGTTAAAAGAATCAGTTTCTTAAGAAAAATACGTTATATCTTACAATGATTATGACATTTATGACCTAAAACACATTATGACTAAAAATAATTATGGCAGACAATATAGACCCGCTGTAAGACTGCAAGGGCAGGGAACAATGGCAATGGCATGGTTTTAACGAGAAATGTAATTGTTAATAATGATGATTATATTATTTAACACGTGCTATGAAATATTAACCTCGAAAAACTAATGTATTGTTGCAATTGGGGAAGTCGGTCAAGAGACGAGTTTGCCGCATCTGGGTTTTACATAATTCAAAATTCAAAATATTTAATCAGTTAATTGGCCACATGAGGGCTCTTTTACACGTCGTTAATATAGAGTGAATCTACTAGCGCTTCGGACAATACCATCATTGCGGAGAAGAAGCGCCGCAAGAAACTCCAGTAGGTCATTTTTTCCAATCATAAAATACAATAATACACAAAAGTAACATTACAAGATAATAAAGTATAGTTGGTTCCAGTTTAAATGACGAAAATGCATTTAACGCGGGATTTTACAACTTCTTTTGTTGCTAAATATGAAAGGAAAAGATAACAAAGGGACGACCGAAGTGTGGCACGTGCCTTGGTACTCCAAGGCACGGCTCAACCCTTCTTGATCATTGAAATAAAAGTTTTTTTAAGCCGTCTATATTGTAATGCAAAAATATACTTTATAAATATTCCTATATTATATACATTCATTATATTATATATATACTTTAAATTGTCATTATTGATACATAATAAATCAACACAACACTAATACATATCGCATATTCTTATGGCTAACATGCAATAAAAAACTATCAAAATTGTTTATTCAAAGTATACTTTGGCCGTACCGACACACCTGCGTAATTGTTTTACAACCTTACTTGAAGATAACAATTGAACAATAGTTTTTGGTAATGGATGGTTTTAAGTGCATTTTCGTCATTTAAACTGGAACCAACTATAATAAATAATAATTTTAAAACTAACACAAATAAAATCATTAAAAATGTAAGCTCAATAAAATGAAATTAAAAATAGTGACTAGGAGATCAACATGACGAGGTCTCCTCGCCAGGAACGATAATTAAAATAACTAACTGAAAAACAGCATAGACATGGAAGAGCAGTCAAGGCGAGGCACAGAGAAGTTGAGGTGAAGACGCGTGTGAGTGGCAACACCGCTGTTTTGTCATTTCGTCTCTTTCGTTTTCCTAAACTGGAACCAAGCATAGCTGCCCGCACCTCGACTCTGTACAAAAACTACGCCTCGACCATAGTATAAATAGAAAAGTAGTTCGTCTCCGACCCTTTAGGAGTTTCTGTTACCTATTGCCGCTCGGGCGCTAGGGTTGCGTCGATGCGCCTAGCTCGATACATAAAACACACGAAACCAAACTCAGCGACGGCGTGGCCCCGACTAAACCGACTTGGCGACTTGTTAAGTTTGCTTGTGCTGGCTCGCGGCGCGTACGGTCGAGGCACGCACACATGCAAGCAGCGCGATATACCTACATTTGTTTGAAGACGAACTACTGTTTATACAGTGCTACGATGCCTCGACTTTGCAGTGAGCGACTTACCTTGTTTAAACCACAGATTAAATAAAAAATCCTGCCTAAAAAATTGAATATTTCTTTGTATAGTGCTAGTAGATTTGTATAGTTTTAATGCTCGAGCACAGTATACTTTAATTTGTTTGCCTTCAAGACCTAGGGAAGATAGTAAAGTTTTCTTTTGTGGGCCGCTTGTTTCTTGCCACTTATGTCTGAAGGCTCAACATAGTATAAAATTATTAGGTATTTATTGACCAGTGTTTTGAAATTAACTTCGGTGTTTAACTTTATTTTTAGTTAAGTATATAATTTTTGACGCTGTGATTTTGAATCAACCACCTTTATTCATTAAATAGATAACATTTATTTAAAGTTATATTAAAAACGCGCTTCACAATTTAATTGTTGGTAATGATCATCTAAAACAATAATGTCTTCCAAAACATGACCACTTCTGATTATAGACCACAATTATTTAATCAGTTGTCTTTAGAAAAAACACGTCTAAATCGGTCCATCCATTTGGAAGCTATGATGCTACAGACAGACAAACAAATACACACGTTTAACTTTAACACCCCTCTTATTTACTTTAGAGTATACCAGACTTTTACTGTTTTTTACAAAGAAATTCTTTTACACTATGAGCAGAGAAATTAGGCGGAGATGCGCGTCTTCGTGGGGTAAAAACACTACTTATTATGGTCGCGTTTCTTGAATGTTACTAAGACGTATTCCGCATACTAAAATTCCAAATTATTTATGAACTCATTGATAGCCACACGTAACCGAAAATACTTTACGACCTAATACACACTTGCCTCTGCATAAGGTCGAAATTCGCATTAGGGTTTAACCTATTAACATACTCAATTGTTGATACTACCAGGCCAAATTTAACCTTACTGAAGTCACGACTCAATCCGAGATTAAAAGAGCATGAACTACTCTCATGTCCTGTCCCTTACATTCAAACTGCAAATAGACAAGATCACTTAATTTTTTTTTTTTTTTGGCTCGATGTTATCTATCTGTAATTTGAATATTAGAAACATTATGTTAAACTAATCTTGTGTGAGACTGAGAACTCAAGTCCAAGACAATTTTAAGTAAATGTCATGAAAGCTGCAGGCCTATTGCCTAATTTATCCGCGACCGCAATCGACTTAAAAATAAATGTGAATTAAACTTAACGCGAAACTCAGTGATGCTTCGTAAACTTCTGTCAAGTCATGAACTTCTTTATACCGTTGGGTCCTATTCAGACTGACAATGATAATAACAAGTATGAAAACGAAAACGATCGTGATTGCGATTGCGTTCGGCAATAGGCCTGCTGTTATCTCATCTCTGACGTGTCTTTAGGCGGACATTTTACTCGAAATGAGTTTCTCATAGGACCCTTAGAATATGGTTAACCGATAACTTGTTTGGTCCTTCTGGACTTAAATTGTAAAAAATGTAAATAATTGTATGTTGTTGTAATTTTAATAGTTAAATTGTTTAAAAAATAAGACCACAATGTAATATAGCTTCCATTTTGCCTGCTGGCGGGCTTTTTAACAGTCTTAGGAGATAAAATTAAACATTGTTAGAAAGTATTTAAAAAGTATCTATTTGTTTACAGTTGTTCGTTCAAATAGTTTGCATGCTTTGATGTGCCGTTACAATTGCTACAAAGAAGCCGCCGTGGCGCGCACAAAGCAAGCGGTGTCGGCGACTCAAAAGGGTTGTAATGCACACTATTTGAAAGAACTTTAAAAAAAAATGTATCGTACTCTACCGGCAATAGTACGAGTACCGGCTATCCGGCCATGTTTGTCTTGGTGTCACATATATTTCTTGATTTTTTTTAATTTGTATGATACGATATTTTGCAGTCAAATTATTCAAAAATTTGGAGATTACAGTATATTATTTTTAAAGTTTATTTTACAGCTATAAGACCATGGACTTGAATGATGGATGGAACTTGGAATGACACTGGAAAGGAAATACGCCGGTTTTGTGCAACAGGGTTCTATTCTGTTGTGGATCAATAATTAAAGTCCGTAAACGAACATCGCAGTCTTTGTTAAATTTGACTAACTGAATAACTTCAAAAAAACCCTTTGCCGTCGCTTCACATCTCAACAACCCTTCATGTATAAAACTAGAATATATTTAAAAAGAATAGAAAAACATATTCTTCTCCAATTTCCCTTTAATCTTGGAATCCATGAACCAAACCAAAGGTATCGTAATAAATTCCATAGTAATACGATAGAAAGAGTAGCGAGCCTTAACAAGTTGCGATCTATTATTATTTATTACATACAACTTGATTGACCTCACGAAAGCGGTTGGGCGACACTTGTAGTTTGTAATGCATATAGACACGCACTACGACGACGTTGAGCGATGACAGCTACGCACTCAGATACGACGTGCTCATGCATGTACACACAAATACGGTCCACTTGCGTTCGTGAGATAAAACAACTGTACTTAAATTGTTTCTTCTACTTTTACTGTCACCTGGAAGAGAAAATACAAAATTCTCAAGTGGCAACCAACACCGCTACAGTTTTTTAAAATAAAAATCCAATATGCGATAGGTACATTTCAAAGCAAAAACGTTAATAATGATGTCATTGATTTATTTATCGCTTATCACATTTGGCACAAAACCATAATCATTTAATTGTCAACTTCCGGTTAACCCATGTAAACTGATTTATAGGCAGAAAATATCCAAATTGTATTTATTGTTTTTATTTTTTGAGTGTTTTTGGATTTAGGAATCGAAAATATGAAATGTTGTTAATAGCCCATTTGTGTTAACATTATGCATTGTATAAGTTAACCAAATGGATATAAGTTTAACTTTACTTTGTCTAATCTAAATGTTATGAAGTTGTCTGTGATATGTACATATCTTGGTAAGTATTTATTTTAATTTATTTACTGTGTATGTGTAGAAAAATATTTTGTCTATGCTATTAGTTTTAAATTAACATGTACCTGCATCAAACTGCAACACAAACTAAAATGTCTCTGAATTAAATGCGTTTGGCGGTATTGGTTAATATTTAATTTCCAAACGAACCGAACGTTACATTATATTATATTGGCAAAAAGTTTTGAAAGAACGAGGGCGTTATTCGAAGTAAAATTGGCAATATGATCTAATTTTCACAAGTGGTGGTCACCATTTAAGAATTAAGTAGGTACCTAGTTTCATCAGCCACCGTATCAAATTATTTTTGCCAAGCTGAGTGTTTTTGTTCAAACGCTACATTTAAGAAAATATTGATACGTGAAATTATCCTGCAGGCTTATTGTCTATCGCAGTCGCAATCGAAATCATTTTCATTTTGACAGTCCGAAGCGCGCGATGTCCAGTAAGATCACCTGGTAGGATCCCCTACCTATTAAATTTTGTACGTGGGGGATCCTACCAGAGCGCCCTGCCAAGATGCACTACGCTAACTAGCGTTTCTATTCGTTTCGTGTTTAAACCAATCGCGTCACTGGTAGATCACGTGACTTTTCGTATCACGTCATCGCGCCGAAGCGAGTCTGCTTACAAAATGAATACCACTAAACAGGGGCTCTACTTTGAAATCAGTAATTCGAACTTCGGATCGTCCCATCACTTTCTTGCGAATTAGTGACGCGTCGAGAGCAAAAGGGATAGCAATAGACGAAGTTCGAATTACGGATTTCAAAGTAGAGCCTCAGAAGTAAAGTCGACTGCGAGTGCGCTAGGCAATAAGCACACCGGGCAATAAACAATACCGATATGGTCCCAAAAGTTGTTTTTCGTGACATAGTGTGTAACATAGTGTAACATAGTGTAACATAGTGGGATCTTTTGTCTAAAATTATGGATCCCATCAACAAATTTTCCCAAAGTACTTTAACATACGATACTTTTATATCCTCTCAAGTTTGTGGTGCTTTAAATGGTTGATCGATGTAATGAACCCCATTAGTTCGTAGAATTGTCTTCCGGAATGTGTTTCCAGTTTGTCGCATTTTCATGGTACCAGTACAAATTGACTATACCTATTTCGAAATAAAAAGTGTGATTAACTTGAATTTAATCTTTTATTCCTATTATGACCCCCTGAACCAAAAAATTCAAATTGTTTTATGATGCGTTAATTTCAAGGCTATCGCGGTACGGACCAGTGAAGTTGAGTGCAGTAAAAGGTGACGTGTAACGTTATTATATCGTTGATATATCGATATGAGGTTTATATCGTTATGATGAATACCGCTATGGAACAGAGTTAAACGTAATCGTCAAATAGAGGTTTTTGGTCTATTCCGACTAGTTCCATTATTAGTTCCATCAATGGAACTAATAATGGAACTAGTCGGAATAGACCGTATTTAAAGCAAGGGTCGTATACCGGTATTCATTTAAAATCGAAATATCTTCAAGTACTTTAAATATAATGTAATTATTTTAAGTAAGATTTGTTTACGAAGAAAAATAATTATTTTATATAAATAATATTTGTTTTATGCTGTAGCATAAAGTATCATTTAGGTACAGTATGTTTGAAAACAAGTACCCTTTTTTGCAAGAGGGTTTAGTTCACTTTATTTTCTTGGTGATATAATTATGCTGTCAAAATGTATGAACTAGCAGTCAATTAACATTGATTAAATTTAACATCGTTTGGTGATATTGGTACTAAATGACACAAGGAGTATTAGTCGGTTTGGTAATTAAAAATAAAACAATCTCAATTTCGATTAATTTATTATAATGTGCGATGTTAAAATATGTTTAATACAATAAAGCATTCGCTTGGCGGGCGCGCCCTGCCCGCGTTAAACACAATAATATTACAATTAACAGTAGAGAGATTTCGTTCAGTGCAAGCGCCGCGAGGCAGTCACTCTGATACAGAGTACTGATTTAGAGACGCCACACTTGCCGCCCCCAATCGCATTTTAATATACTTCTGATACTTTTCAAAACATATCCTTACATAAATTATCACATAGACAAATATCCAACATAAAAGTTTACATTATAAGAATAAAACTAGTATTATACTACAAATGAAGCAAGTCCCAGACAATTCTTTTGGAATTCTCTTGCTTGTTTCAACTTTCGCCTACAGTTGCTTCAGTGAGATAATAGTTATTTTACTCTGGGGTCTATTTTTAGGTCAGTATCTTATTTACTAGATGGGACGAGTAACAATCGAAAGAGTATCAACTGAGCGCGTTTGGCGACCGGCGCCGATCGGCTCTGGGGGTAATCTCGCTCTAGCAGATGTTTCTGGGCGATAGAAAGGGTCAGAGCTACATAAAAATGCGATTCAACGTCGACAATTGTGGTGGGGCCCGTATCCTCTATTCAATAAGCACTATCTAACTATAAGCAGGATCTCGGCGACTAGCAGAGCACGAAGGTCGACCGGCAGCGGTAGACACGCCGCGGACGCCGGCGGCGGCCGTTAAAGTACCATTCGAGCCGGGCGGCCTAGCACCGGAGGATACGTCGACTCACTTCCGATGAGGACAGATTATCGGCAATCATTGTTAAAAATTTAGCCGGCGCGAGAGGCGATACAAACAACACATTAGTTTATACTTTTACTCTTTTTAATAAAAAAAAAACAACCTTTTACACTTTTTATGACATAAAAAACGTATTCTATTTTTTTAATCGTTATCAAATGTAAAAAATAAGTTACAATTAAATACAAAATATAGGGCGAAAAATCTGCATATAGAAATTTAACTCTTCGTGTCAGTCCTTTAAAATCGACAGTGAAGCACACTGCGGCGGCGCCGGGCTCGCGCGCGGTCACCCCGACTCGGGACCTACTCGCGTCCCGCTAGAACCTCGTCCGCGGCACGCCACCTATCATACAAATTCCAAGACGACAACAAAAAGAAAGCAATGGAATGAAATCTTCTAGAAAAATTGTAAATCTAACTATCGATGCCACTTTTTAAAGATTTTAGTTCATAGGTTAGGCCCGATATTGTATCGGCGATGCGGTATCGTCCTCGAAACGATGATATGAATATATTATAATTTAAACAACATTATTAATAACAAGCTGATTAAGGCGACACATTTATTTTACACGTATACGAATTAAGTAATAAATTCAAAGTCACAAGGCATTATCAGTTCAACGAAACCTATAATGGTTAATTTTGAGCTGGCTATAACAAATTTAACACTGGCGATGTGGAGATTTAGTTATTATATTGGTATTGGGTAGCTGGTGAATTAGCTAGCGTTTCGACCGCCATCATTGCTTGATGACGTCGCACTGACGAAATAATTGAAGTCATAAATTCCAAATGTTACCGTGAACTTGATCTAAAAATGAATGAAGTGCAACTCAAGACACGAAAGCACAAATACGACATAGCACCCACGACCCGCGAATTGCACCAATTGTTTATAACATTACATGTCGATTATAATCAAAAGCTGCTTTATTTTCAAATCAAGTTCTCACAATTAGTTATAAAATAAAATGTCATGCAAATGATCACTCGATACGCCGAGACTTAGGACAACCTCGTTTTTAAATCGAATATCTACAATTTTAAGTCTCTTTCAGAAAATTCTTTTGAACACATGATCGGGTAATTAAATCTAAATACCATACACAGAAGGCGATGCGAATGTAAACGAATATAATAACGAATAACTCAACATATTCGTTTGATGTATCTTGTGTAACACTTTCCTTAGTTATTACCGAAAAAAAATCAGAGATAAACCGAAAATAGGTCCAATTCGAACTTGTAGTCTATAAGTAGATGTGTCAACATATAGATTTAGACACGTCAATCTGTTTTTTTTTTCTGGCTTTATCTCCTTGCTATTTTGGCAAGGTGTATTTTGCCAATGTCGAGTTGTAGACATAGACTCTGTTCTGTTGTTTCTTGATAGACGAGAATAGAGTTTGACGTTTCTGAACTTTACTGTTTGACACATTTAAATTAGGACATAACAGTTCCGAATTGGTGCCAAATTTGACAAATAACATCTGAGTGAAATGACGTCATTAGAAATTCATGAAATAACTCTCTCTCAAGGCCTGGCCACAACTTCTCAGCACGGGTAGCACAGTGCATCTCTATCGTTACCGACTAGATGGAAAGGGATATCCGAGCGACAACCAAGTCGCGGGCCACTTGTACCTACTAGCAGTGCTGGTCTTCGCAATGACGATGGTTTTGCGACTAGAAATCGTACCGCCAGCTATGTATAAAGCCCATAGCAGTATTTCGTCTTCTATCTGTCATGATCACCTTTTTCTAACCGAAATGTCTTCAAAAGAATATTTCTGACTCCCTTAAAAATAGGCCATTAGACGAGTTAAATGCAATGAGTAAGTTACTTACAGGAAATAATTTCTACGAACGCATCCGACCCTAATTTCCAACGCACGAGGCAAACAACCGTTCCATTATTTTACAGTCCTATTGACAATAATGTTCATTTCATCACGATCTAAACTGTCACATTATTTTACAAGATGTTCCTAATTTATCATTGATGCCAGATTAGGACCTATAACAACATGAATCAGTCAGTTAAAGTAAAACACACTCCTTTTTCGTAAACAAGAGAAATTCTAATGTATTTAACTATAATATAGTAAGCACCTATTTGTAAACCTCAGTGCGTTAGTTTTAGAGTCGAGAGATATCCTATATACACAGCACCTCCTGTAATCCGCCGGTTTGTGCAAACTTACAGTAAACAGTCTATAATTTCATCAACAACGCGACGGCATTCGTTACAATCTGTACACTAGGCTCGCACCGGTCGCACGCGACCCGATCACAAATCGGACAGTGTGCGACGGACGTTAGGAAGACAACTGTCATATTTGACAGTTGAAAAGAAAAAATGGAAGAGAATAGGCCAGCTACTTACATAACGCTAGGATAACGGGCCCTACTTTGAAAATCTTAGTTCGAAGTTACTGTCACACGACATTCGAGAATTAATCGAGAGAAAGGGATGGAATGTAACAACGAACTTCGATTTTCAAAGTAGGCCCTCTGTTGTAGGATACGACAGCTGTTTCTGTGGCGGAAAAGTTTCTGGTAAAATTACAACCCTAACGGCTTTGCCGAATCAGGTGGTTAGTACTAGTCGAAACATAGGATCGAACGTTCAACAGATCACAGGACTATCCGAATGTTGAGAGATTAGATTTATTTATACACAATTTGAGTTCCGTTCGGTAGGTGACGACCCGACTGAGATCTTAGACCTAGCAGCTATTATCACGGGCGAGATTCGGCGAGCGGCCCCGGAGCCGACCGCGATCGGCGAAGCGCTACGTACCGCCAGCGGACCTATTATGGTCGTGTATATCGATGCGGATAAACGTTGACAAAACATCTGTCACTTTCTGACCAGTAAGTGCGAAAGCGACGGATGCTTCTTTCCACGGCGATGAAATCGAACATAATAGCTTCACTATCGAAAAGAATCGACCACCCGAATGATTGTAGCTATAAACATACATTCAAAATATCAGGGACGATTATTGTATAATCGCGTGATGAACAACGCCAAAGCGACAATCATTTGACCGGATAATGGTTGCAAATTGCGCAATACTAATCGGTACCGGCTAGAGAATGAGGCTCAAAATCACACTCGCTGCGATTTCGGTGTTGCTGTTTCATGAATCCAAACATACAATTGATACATGCGAATGGAATACCAAAAACGCACGGCGTTACGTAGCAAGGAATCTCCGATAGCGGTCACACCATACCCTAAACGTGCGCTCGAAACGTCCTAACATACAAGCTACAGACGGAACTGTCATCGGCAGCCTATAGAGACCGGAGGCTGTATAACGGTCACCTAGCTCCCGGCTCCACGCGGCTGCTCCAGCCCTGGAGCCGCGCGGCGCCGCTAGTGCCGCGGCTGCATGCGCCGGCTGATGTGCTCCTCGTGCTGCATCTTGGTGCGGAACTCCGCGACTAGGTCGCGCGACTGCGCTAGGACGGCTAACTGTTCGTTGAGGAGCTCCTCCCATTGCGTCGCGTACGCTGCAGACGGAATTTTACTTTGTTAATTAGTAAGTCAATAGGTGGCGGACTTGAGGCTATATAATGAGGTTTTCCCTTGTTTTGTAGACACTTGTTTCATAGAATGTAACACTTTGCAGAATTTACGTTTCATAGAAGGTATTTTCTGCTAAACCAGTGTTGATTTCAGGTTACCTTGTGATGATTACAAGTCTAACCTAACCTAACCTACGTGAATCACATTTAAGATAACCTAAATCAACTTAAGTTCAGCAGAAAATAGCTGTCTATGAAACGAACATTCTGCGAAGTGATAAGTTGTATGAAATGAGTGTTGATGGATGAAACAAGGGGACGCCATATAATGAACTTTCAAAACCAGTTCCAGTTGAAGGAGACAAAGCTATGGACTGCTATAACTTCGTCCCATTTGCTGGATGAAACTTGATAGGTTTAAAATTCATAATAGGTATTATGGCCTTTTTTGTTATTACGTAATGTCGTGGGTATTATTGCCGGATCCTTTTTTGTTATTAAGTTACACATAGTTAAATTTGTTGAAAAATAAACCAAATGATTTAATACATTAGTAGAGTATTACCATAAACACACTTAGTTTTTTTTAGTTATTTAATGAAAAACGATTAAGAAGGAAGTTTTTAATAACTGTGTTATAAGGAAAAAGAAGATTAATATCTGAAAATTTACATGCACATTATTATGTATTTGTTAAATATAATTAACATCAACTAGCATTGCATGTTAAATAAATGAAAATAATCAATCAGTATTAGTGTTTTATAAGAAGAAGTGGATCAGCAGTGCTCATCTATGTTAAAATAACTGGTTAAACATAAAAATTATCTGTATTTTATATTATACTAGCTACTAGGGTGGCACCCGCGACTTCGTCCGCGTAGATTTCGATTGTCGTTATCCCTTCGGAAACTTGATTTTTTTCCGGGATTAAAACTATCCTATGTCCTATTCCAGGACTTAAAGAGGCCGTATACGAAATTTTGCCGATTTCGCTGACTGACGTGATTTTACAGTTGCCAAGTTTCATCCCGATGCGTTCAGTGGTTAAAGCGTGATTGAGTAACAAACATAGATTGGTAAGATTGTCACTTAACATAACAGAATCTAACATTAATATCTAACAATTTTAAAATAAATAATATAAATAAATAAATAACTAAAAAGTGTGTGAAATTAAGGAACTTTAACGGCCTTTAACGGCCGCAATGTACGGCTAATTTTCGTCACAAAACTAACAAAGTTAAAGTTCCTTAATTTCAGTACTTAATTAGGTACACTTTTTAGTGAAAACGCCCTTATTTTTATAAAAACCCTTAAAACCTTATAAAAAACTTTCTTTAAAACATTTCAACATTGGAATTTCAACAATCGATGACGCGCTGGCATAGTTGGTAGTGACTCTGCCTCTCTGAAAGGGTGTATCTCAAACAGTTTTTTGTTTGGAACTTTTGGAAAAAGGTTAAAGAAGCCATTAAGAGCGACAGCATTGGCGTTAACCGAAGCGATGAACGCGACTTTTGTTAAATATATGACAATGAACTGACATCGGTTTGCGGACTATTGCGGGAATAACAAAATAGAGTTAGTACAAAATAATCGTAATAATAGTAAACAAATATAAAAGAACACGTCTGCAATTACAGAACTACGTTACTCGTTTGGTAATTTATAATTCATTTCTATTGTACCTTTAGTTTTGTTAACATATTACTAAGGGACATATCAAAAAATGTCATTGACTCGTGCGTAGCATTTTTTCCGTAGCCAAAGCGAGGGATCAAAACCTAGCCCAAATCATAAACGTATATTTTTTCACTAAATTTGATTTTAAACAGAATAAAGCGACGTGTTTTTTTATGAATAGAGATCTTTATTCACTGGGGCCTTGTTCCTTACCAACAAACAACAACTACTTACAAAATTGTCTGATCGTCCGAGTAAAGATAACCTAATCAATTCCCAACTAATTTCCAACAGACAAGTTTATTAGCATTATTTGGTCTCCCGAAAAAGAAAATAAAAGTTAAAATCCCTAGCACTTTCAGTCAGTCGGTCAGTCCGGGCGTTAGAAAGGATGCTACCAGTCCGCAAACGTCTGTCGTGTTAGAGGCTCAGTCCCGGACCTATCTTGCGTCGGCCCGGCGCGCCCAGGCCGCGGCTCGCGGGGCGCAGGCGCTTGCGCGCGCGGCTGCGCTCTGCTCGCACACGCGCGGGGCGGCACACACACATAGAGGGCAGAACAAACCACAGCTGTAACTCATGCAAAGGGCCCGCGGCCACAGACGTAAAGTCTGTTCCTATTCGTTCGGTCACTCTTGTATACAAATCAATTTACCACTATAACTCCATATTCGCGTACTTTTAAAGGTTGAGCACAGTCATATTATTTATTTATACACTTAATCATTGTCTTCATGTATATTTTGAGGTGGTCTCTATTTAACCTTGTATTTTTTGATGAAAAGTGCTTTAAAAGACGATGACACTGACTGGTGCTTGACACATACCTACATTTCATTCGAAATATATTTGACATGAAAATGGAGAAGAAGTTTTGATAGATTTGATTGATAAGCTAGGTGTTCGTCTCTGTCGCACTCAGCATAATAATACGATGATGATGATGAATATATATTCAACCTTTTTAATAAACTAATTAGAGTTAACATTATTCTCATCGCTATTTCATCCTCTATCTAAAGACAATTACAGTTAGGTATACATGTTATTGTCATTGGCAGTCCGAATATGAACAGACTTTACAGTAGAACACAATTTTTATGCCGTGGCGTGAATCTTCGTTCGCGCAGACACGAACTACGATCCGATGATTTCCGAAAGCACGATTAAAACCCTCGATCGAGTCGTTATAACGTGCAAATAAAATTGCATCTATTTTTTCCATCTCACTCACGGCTGGCTGAATGACACGCGGGCGCGCGTCAACATGGCGTCACTAGTAACCAATAATAGCATAGAATACAGACGCGCAACGCGTGGATCGTGCCGATTTGTTCCCGCGCTTCGAAAATTCGTCTTCTGCGCAGGTACATCGGTAAGCCATATCAGTTGTGTTTTACTGTAAGTTGCCGTATCCTATAGTGAAGTCCAAAGATATACATTCGCACCTCATTTCTATTTTTTTTGTTAGTCAAAAGTTCGGCTAGCTCTACTACTTCTATACGATGCACGGTAGGTAAGCCACCACCTTCGACCTTGTCGTCAGTTAACATCAGGTGAAACGAAAACCGACTTTTGATTTAAAAAAAATGCGCACATAATAAATATCAAATCTAAATATCTTGTGTTAGTTGTGGCTTCGCCTTGGTCTTAATTTCGGCACTTGCATCATAAGAACCTCGTCATGTTACGATGAATATTAATAAAAAATACGATGCGTCTTTGTGGTAGAATCCGAAGCCAGGTTCGTCTGATTCTTTTATACCGTTTACCCACTGCTGTCAAGATAACCAGTTACAGTACCAGCATCGAGCTCTCATATGACCGCAGCATATCTTAGATTTTAACACTGCCCATGTATGGACTCAAAGCACGCGTACACATCAGTAGTAGCGTTTGCCTTTCCCATGCCATAAAAATTCCACTTACCGTCCTGGTCATAATCTACGTCTCTCGTCAGCTGCAGTAGCTGCACACATCGTTGTTGCGCATGCTGCATGTAATCGGAGATGGCTTTATGATTGTCCAGGACTTCTTCCTCGGCGCGTTGCAGCTCCGAGATCGCTTCGTGGAAGTTGTACATCTCCGCAGACATGTCACCCTCCTGGAAATGATGGAAAAATACATTCATACCGGTTTTGTAGACGAAGTGGTTCAATGTACTAATTAAAAAATACGATACTTTTAGCTCCGAAAATTTGGAAACCCCTGAAAAAAAGCCAAGTAGTGTGCTGATGGAGTCGCTGGCGGGTGGGCGGATCTAAGAGTCAACTGAGCTATCAGTCGTACTTTTTTACTATCAACTACCAGTAGTTGAGGTTTTTTTTTCAACAAGAGCTCTATCGGTCAGGAGGTCACAGAGTTAGAGGGGGAAATCCCGAGGTCTCTGTACAGGCGAGCTACTGGTGAAAATCAAAAATTAAAACAACCTTTTGGCTGGAAAAAGTTGTTAAAAAATGGAACAGTTTTTACGTATACCTACTTTTGTACAACAAAAAACCATCCTTCAAATTCAAGACAACACTTTAATTAATTAGAAAACCCAATAATAGTAATGAGGGCGCCGCTGGACGCTCGGTGCAGTGTTAAAAGACGTAGAAGTGAGCCGGTACGTACGTTGAGCGAGCGCAGCTGCGCCAGGTCGCCGTGCTCGGGCTCCATCTCCACGTCGGCCTGCGGCGACTCGGCGCGCGCGCGCGACGCGTCCGCCGTGCCCAGCTCCTTCACCCTGCGGGAAACGTGAACATTAGGGCGATGGACCGATTTAGACGCGTTTATTTTTAAAGAATGTAGATAGTTTTATGATAGGTTGTATGAAAACGCCGATGAAGCTGTCTCGCAGCACCTGCGTGAGCTTGGCCGCGCGGAAGGCCAGGTGTACCTGTCAGCGTAGCGCAGCGTGTTGAGCGAGTGCTCGCAGGAGTTGAGCGCGGGCGAGACCATGGCGATCATGCAGGTGCGGCTCTTGTCGCCGATGAAGCTGTCTCGCAGCACCTGCGTGAGCTTGGCCGCGCGGAAGGCCAGGTGTACCTGTCAGCGTAGCGCAGCGTGTTGAGCGAGTGCTCGCAGGAGTTGAGCGCGGGCGAGACCATGGCGATCATGCAGGTGCGGCTCTTGTCGCCGATGAAGCTGTCCCGCAGCACCTGCGTGAGCTTGGCCGCGCGGAAGGCCAGGTGTACCTGTCAGCGTAGCGCAGCGTGTTGAGCGAGTGCTCGCAGGAGTTGAGCGCGGGCGAGACCATGGCGATCATGCAGGTGCGGCTCTTGTCGCCGATGAAGCTGTCTCGCAGCACCTGCGTGAGCTTGGCCGCGCGGAAGGCCAGGTGTACCTGTCAGCGTAGCGCAGCGTGTTGAGCGAGTGCTCGCAGGAGTTGAGCGCGGGCGAGACCATGGCGATCATGCAGGTGCGGCTCTTGTCGCCGATGAAGCTGTCTCGCAGCACCTGCGTGAGCTTGGCCGCGCGGAAGGCCAGGTGTACCTGTCAGCGTAGCGCAGCGTGTTGAGCGAGTGCTCGCAGGAGTTGAGCGCGGGCGAGACCATGGCGATCATGCAGGTGCGGCTCTTGTCGCCGATGAAGCTGTCTCGCAGCACCTGCGTGAGCTTGGACGCGCGGAAGGGCAGATGCGCGCCCTTCATGCCGAGCGCGCGGATGCACTCCTTCAGCGCCAGCAGCGACTTGTTGATCTCCGCGCCTTCCATTCCTAGGGGACAATATGTAATTGCTGTAGCGCTGTCCATTCAATCTCACTTGTCTGATTTTAGCCTCAGAATGCATGAAAGTCGTTTATATGCAGTTGAACTGTGCTCTTTGCGTAGTATGTGTTGTGTGAAACTGATTGATAGAGTAAGGAATGAAAAGATCAGAGAGAAATGTGGACTAAAAGAAGATGTAGTGACTAAAATTGTAAAGGCCATGCTTCGATGGTTCGGTCATTTGGAAAGGATGGATGAAAGAAGATTGACGAAAGAGATATAAGCTAAGTGAGTGGAAGGGTCGGGACTAGTCGTAAGGGGGTTATAGTTTTGAGGTTTCTGTTGATTGTGGTTTTGATTTGACGGCGTTTAGAACAATATGAAGTTTGAACGTTTTGGAAATGTTTAAGTTGGAATATCGTTCCGTGATCAAGTTCCTGACAAAGGAAGGGGTCAGCTCGAAAGATATAAAAAAAAGGTTAGATGCTGTGTACGGGGATACATCTCCGTCATTTTCCACAATTAAAAAATGGAGTAAGCAGTTTCATTTAGAGCGGGGCGGGAGTCTATTGATGACGCCTCTCGCCCTGGCCGGCCTGTGGAAGCACTCACCGTGGACTACGTCAAATTAGTGGAAGAGGAAGTTCTGAGTGATCGAAGACTGAAGACTAGAGAAATAGCGGCAAGGACAGGGCTTTCGAAAACTTCAATTTCTAGGATTCTTCATGAATATCTTCACATGAATAAAGTTAGTGCGAGGTGGGTGCCCGAACTACTTTAGAGCTTGGAGCAGAAGGAGCGAAAAGTGTGCTCTCAAGAAGTTTTAGACGCATATACACGATACGGACACATAAACATGGTTTTGTACTATTATCTTTTCTCCAAAAGGGAATCGATGGAGTGGCGTCTCCCTGGTGAAAAGCCGCCTAGATAGGTATCACAATCCACCAAAAAGATAATGGCTATTCTGAGATAGTCACGGAATACTACTATATGACATAAAAGAAAGGAATACCGCGTTAAACGGTAGCTACTACGACACCCTTATTGAGCAGTTACGAGAGGCGATCAAGCAGAAGCGTCGTGGGAAACTTAGCAGAGGTGTTCGGCTTCTACACGACAATGCCCGTTCACACTGCTTCAATTGCCAAGGCTGCTGTTGCAAAATGTCGCTTCGAGGAAATTCGCCACCCACTTTATAGCTCCGACCTGGCTCCGAGTAACTATTATTTGTTCTCGAAACTTAAGGCAGACTTAGGGGAAGAAGATTTTCTTCAGATGATGACCCGTGCGGTTTACGCCCATATTGAGGACAAAACTTTTAAGTATTTTTATAAGGGGATAGAAATGCTTATTAAGACATCTGAAAAGTGCATCGAAATAGAAGGAGACAATATCGAAATATAAAAAAAGTTTTGTAAATATATGTACTTCTTTCATTGTCACGATAGCGTACCATGAACACCTTCACTATCGTGACAATGAAAGACGACACTAGAAATTTCACTGTAGATGGAGTAGCTTGTATAATGTCCAATTATAGACCTCGTCACGTTTGCAATGAAAGCTGAATTGTCACCTATAATCTAGTAATGTCTGGTACTTTGTATGCTTGTTTTCATGTATGTATGTATATAGGTATATAGATTACTAGAGGACGCCCGCGACTTCGTACGCGTAGAATTAGTTTCCCGCTACTCCCCCCATTTCTTCCCGTTGGGGGTCGATTTTCGGAAAATCCTTTCTTAGTGCTCACTTACATCATGAAAGGAACCCCTGTACCAAATTTCAAGTTTCTAGGTACAGTAGTTTCGGCTGTGCGTTGATATATAAGTCAGTCAGGTTTGCCTTTTATATATATAGATAGCTGACTCACTCGTCTGCCGGTTCGCGGAGGAGGTATCGGCGCCGCGCTCGTTGCCGGCCAGGTCGATGAGCGAGAACTTGCCGTGCACGCGGTGCATGCCGGGCGAGCGCACCACGATCTGGAACACGGCGTGCGACCGCGACGAGTTCGAGTTCGCCGACGTCTGGAACACACACACACACATACATAAATACAATAGCGTCAAAACATAGCAAGTTTTAAAACAACCAGACTTCATATTTTGATATTGTCGTCTCAAAAGGATAGTGACAGATAGTTTTAACTGTCTGGAATTGCTACAAAAAATCAATTTCTATGTTCCATCAAAAATACCAAGGCCAATATTAGGTTATTCTGTCTGCCAAATTGTCGCACCAATCTCAAGAGACTTTGCCCTCTGATACGTATCTCTAATATTTACAAGCAACACCAAAATGAGGTTGATCTCAGTGCAACTTCTCTCTCAAAAATAAAAAAATTACGTCTTAATATTAAGTAATCCTACGCCATAGCATTTAATAAGCGAACTAAGATGAACTTGAATAAGTGCATTTTACTTTTATTTCTGTGGATCCTGACCTTCTGTAATTAATAAGGCACTTAGCTTAGCTTAGCTTTGTGCCATGTACAATCATTATTTATTTTATGCAACAATGTACTTATTGTTGAAGGTCCTAATAAATGAATAAATAAATACAACATAATAGTTATTATACTAGTATAATGTTAACGGCTACAGCCGTCACAAGTTCGAGATTAAAAGAGACTTTATTTCGTATCAATAAGGTGTAATTTGCGAGTCAGTGACATATTTTATATTCGACGTAAGGTATTCAAACCGCTGAGGAAATGCAATCTATTATTTATCGAATTACTTTCGTGCAGTTAAAACAAAACTTAGCATCATAAACACGTCGGTTCACCATGTGCAAGACTTACCAACACTCAGCTTTCTTCCCCCTGACCATAACCTGACGCTGCACGTACCTGTCCCGAGGTCCTCGCGGCGTTCCCGTGCTGGATGAGCTTGAGCACCTCGTCCACGTTGTCCACGACCTTCTCCGTGAGCCCCACGATCTGCACCTGCTGCTTGCCGTCCTCCAGCACGCGCAGCTTGGCCTTGTCTGCTAGCAGGTCGAACACCTGGAATATGGCATGTTATATGTAATTTTCACCAGGTGAGAGAAGGGCACTGCTGGGTTTTGGCTTTCCCTTAAGGATAGAAACAAGGCCGCTGCTATAGGGACTTGTCCCACCGCCCACGATGACCGAGAAGCGAGTAGAGCCAGCTATCAACTATTATTATGGATTATTCGCGGTAGTTCCTTTGGATGTTCCTTCAAAGGAACTATTCCGGTTTTTTCTCGCACTAGTTCCTTCACAAGAGATGAAGGACGAGCTGCGACTTTTCCTTCGCTTTTGTTCCTTTGCAAGGGCTGAAGAAACTACCGAGACTTGTTTTTAGCATTAGTTCCTTTGAAGGAACTAGTGCGAATAACATTAACAAAAAGCATCAGAATTCATTAGACACCAATCGATCGGTTGACCAATAGAACCAAGATCAATAATGTAGATTTTTGATTTACAATAAATTGAGATAAAAGAATTTAGAATTGTAGCAATCCTAGGGGAACTGTGATACACAATTTCAGCAAAAGTAGACTTTGTCAACCGGTGAAATGAGTAGCATTCCTTCTTAGTCCTCATGGTTGGCAATGCATTTCCATCATCCTTAATGCATTTGCAACCTTAAAATTGTGGGTGGTACGTGCTTTCATTTCTCCATTTCATAAAAACATACACATTAAGTTTCTAAACCTCCCATCACATATATATACCATTGCGTACCTTCCCAGAATATATTTCGAAGAAGGAGGCCGACACGATGAGGTTGAGAGGCTTATACTTCGGCGACTTAAGGTACGCAAACACGTCGCGCGCCGCCATCGCGTAGATGCCCTTCTTGCAGTCTTGCGTCTTGCCCTGCAAACGTAGAATAATATGTTTTTAATTTGTATGTTATGACTTTACCATTAGCCACCACAAGTTTAGTTCGAGAGCTGGCCGCTCAAACAGCACTCATAAATTCACAACTAACCAATTGAAACTACCAGGCTACAAGTTGACACACTTAAAAAAAACCCTGAGCGACCTACCTGCGCAGTGAGCAAATTACGGACCAAATTGGTGGGCGCGACGGGGGAACGTAAACCGCTCCGCTAAGCTGCCACGCTATTGGTTCCCAGTAATACACTCTTATCTATGACTAGAGGACGCCCGCGACTTCGTACGCGTAGAATTAGTTTCCCGCTACTCCCCCCTGTTTCACCCCCTTAGGGGTTGAATTTCTAAAAATCCTTTCTTAGTGCTCACTTACATCAAGAAAGGAACCCCTGTACCAAATTTCAAGTTTCTAGGTACAGTAGTTTCAGCTGTGCGTTGATATATAAGTCAATCAGTTTTGCCTTTTATTATATACTAGAGGACGCCCGCGACTTCGTACGCGTAGAATTAGCTTCCCGCTACTCCCCCCATTTCTTCCCGTTGGGGGTCGATTTTCGGAAAATCCTTTCTTAGTGCTCACTTACATCATGAAAGGAACTCCTGTACCAAATTTCAAGTTTCTAGGTACAGTAGTTTCGGCTGTGCGTTGATATGTCAGTCAGTCAGTTTAGCCTTTTATATATATAAATAGATAAATAGATTGGTTTGTCAGTAGACAACATGCGCAAACATACCCCCTCCACTAGCCGCTCGGAGCTCATTTTACGTGTGTCCACCTGTACATGGCGTTAGGCCAAAATCTAGATTAACAGTTTGACTTATCATAAGCACTTCAAGCACCTGGTGTCATTAGGAAACTCGATGAAGTAGGCTTGTCAACTGCCTCCGTCATACATATTTAACGAGTAAATACCTGAAAGTCTCCCCCCATGGTGTGCGTTTTGCCAGAGCCAGTCTGTCCGTACGCAAAACACGTCGCCATGCCGCCCTCGAATATCGTCTGTACCAGCGGTTTCGCTGTGTACCTGAAGATGAACACCACGATAAGTATGCAAAGTATTAACTCCTATAGTTCTTCCTTCCTCTAGTGCGCTTGAATCAATAGGCCATACAACTTTAACTACTCGTGAGATGTATATAATAAATGAATTTCTAGAAGTACTTATCGCGCTTGTAAAGTACGTAACGCAATTACATTTTTTCTTAGTCATTTCTCGTAATCGCCAACGAAGAGTGAAAAATATTAATTTAAATCTAAGTACCTACTTAAGCATGTCAATTCTCCAGTGGCCCGAAGGGCTAAATCAACTGAAACAGGAGATCCGCAGTGGAATAAACGCAACAAAAAGTTCCAAGACAGAGCAAAACGCGTCTATGAAAACATAATATAGGTAGACACTACACATTAAAAAAATGGAATGTAAAATGAGTGAGTTCATGTGAAAAGAGTTGCCCTCTTATTCAGAAACGCACAAAAGCTAAAGTGTTTGAATAGGAATAGGTTTATAGTGCGTTTATGAATAAGGATGTTACTTAGTGATTGTTTGGTAAGGGGTGCTTACTTGTAGACGATCTCGTTGGTGCAGACGTCGTCGAACGCGTAGTCGAAGCGGAACTTCTGGTTCTCGAGGTACTTGGTGAGGTCCACCTTGTTCTTGGGCTCGTGCACGATCATCTGGTCGCGCGTCGGCACGCTGATCACGTCCACCTGCAGACACATCCAGGTGTTGACTGACAAATCTAATCAGATAGCAGATGTCGGTAGGGGATACCCTAGACCAGTGATCCCCAAAGTGGTCTATATCGACCCCCGGGGTCGATAACGACCTGCAAGGGGTCCATGTGAGCGGAAAAAATAAATGCTTGCTATATTTTTCCGCGCTAAATTTTAATTGTAGCCTTTGTCGATTTTTTTGTCGACTAGACCTCCAATGATATCCGTGCAAAAATCCCGAAGATTTCTTGCTTAGTTTTAACGTGACGTAAGCACGGGGTCTACCCAAAAAGCACCCGAAACCGAAATACGAGGTTGAATGAAGGAGGAAGCAAAAGTTATATGTTTAGACCGGGGCACCTGGCGTTTCTCTACCTACCTCATTGGGAGATATGCGTGAAGGTATTTATATGTATGTATGTAGGTAATGAATGATACTGAACGATGAGTTGAAATTGTCACTGGTAACAGTAAATCTGATGCCTCAGTAGACATATTAAATTTACTTTTTTTATTTTCGACTAAAATTAATCATAAAGATTGTACCTATTCGTTACACAATGGAATAAAATGTATATTATCGCAAGTCCTAAAACACGTAAGTACAATAACGTTACATTATTTGGAAATTTTATGATATTAGAAAGGATGGCGACTATACTCATTATGATTACCTCTTTCTTGTTGAAGTGAAGCGAATGAGTGAAGTAGAGAAAAAAATATCTACTTGTCAATAGATGTAACTTTTCTATACGAACTTTAAAAGATAAAGCCACTCGACGTAATTGCCCCACTGACGTAATAGCCTCTCGCTTGACCTTACAGTAACTTTGAAATTATTTGGAAATCAAGAATTGCGACAGTACTCGTTATTACCTCTTTCTTGTTGAGCTCCTTCTTGTTGAGCGGCCGCTTTCGCACACACACGGTGATCTGGTGGTCCTCGACGGGCTCGTTGCCGGTCAGGGGGCGGAACTCGATGCTCTGCTGGTACTCGCGGATCATCGCCAGGAACTCCCAGTTCGGGTTGCCGGGGTCCATGTTCATTAGGGCTTCCTGGAATCATATTGATAATAGGTTAAGATTAAAAGATAAGCTTGATTAATATTATGTTTAATTTAAACAAAGCAGGCGTAAGCTCAGACTATGCTCGCAACCATAATTCCTTAGCCTTGGTTACCACACTCGATATCTAAAAATCGAATTAGAATTTGAATAAACAATGAAGTGCAGGGAGAAAAGTCTATCTAAAGTATAAAATATAATGCAACGGAGTATTTTTTAAACGGATTATTCTCTTCAAAAATCTATTAAAAATTTGCGTTCTCTCGTTTTGCCGATTCAGTCATCAGTAACTATTGAAAAGGATGGAGCATACAAAGTTTCGAATAACATCCTTCATAGATACCATCCTACCCTGTACTTGACACCTTCTGCCCCGACTGACGCTGCCGCCTCTTCTTGCGGTTTTCTTTGAGCGATTTTACATCCAGCGCCTTCTCGATCCTCCCAATCTCGTACATGTTTGACAAACCCCAGCCCATTCCCTCGTACTCTCTCCTCCTTAAGCTCCCCCCGCACATTTTTTTTTAAATAATTACCTGTTTTGCTTATTTGTCTTATACTTACGAATGAAATGTGATTCCATGTGATTTATTATAATGTTTTGAACAATTAAAGCTCGTCAAAAACACCCAACACGGCATGTTTTTAGCTGTATTCACTTTGGGTCGCACTGTGTTTGACAGATCGGTGGCGGCCGGACAACTGACTCGGATTAGGTGCTCGGCACCTATATTAAGGTGCGCAATGCCCGCGCGTCTGGTATATCCTCCTCTTTTTGTTTTCATCTAACCCCAGCCCATTCCCCCGTACCTTCTCCTCCTTGAGCTCGGCCTGCCGCTGGCGGCGCTTCTCGCGGTTCTCCTTGAGCCGCTCGACCTCCTTGACGACGTTGGAGCGGCGCACGGCGCCCGAGGCCACGGCGTGCGGCACCGACACCGTGCTGGACGCCGCCGCCGCGCCGCCTCCGCGCGTGATCGCGCTCGGGGCCGTCGGTGCGTTGAACTGGACAGACATACGGTTAACACGACTATAGCATGAGAAAGGTAGGTACTTGTAACAAATACCCGCTACAATACATTGGGCGGACCGAGTAATTTTGTTATTCTGTAGATTTATATTTGCAACCGTATTTTATAATTTATAGTAATAGACATAGTATTGGACTATAATACTATTAAATTTATTACATATCACACAACACTTCATCTATCAAAATTAAAAAATACTAGGCATTACTACACGATACAATTTACTACCAAAAAGTTACTACCGCTACTGTTTAAGATAAGGACAAAAGGGTAATATTGACTTGATATATACGGTAGCAGAAGACGTCAAGTTTTATCTGTTGTCATTAATGAATTATAAAGAAAATATACTTATTTGACCAAGGTTAACGATCGATGTATTTAATAATACCTTTTTAAAAACGTTTCGTATCGAATCTTTAATATGTAATTAAATAGTAGTTTCTGCTACCAATATCCTGTCCGTAGTATAGGAACCTCTGGTTTCTTGGCGTTCCGGGGTAGGTAGGGCAGGTGGGGGGTCTGCAGGACTGATCCGGCGCTCGGGGTGCTGCCGGCGCGCGAGCGTCCGCCCGACGCCGGCGGCTGAGGGACGGGAGGGGGGGTTGGAAGGGAGGGGGACTGGAGTCGTACAAGTTCGTTCGCAACCGTCCCGCGGAAAGACAGACGTCGGAGGAGGCGAGCATAAACGTATATTGACGTCGTATGGACTTGCCCTCTATGACATTAAGGGCCTGTTTCACAATCGAGGAGTAAATTTATCTGTCATTTAAAGTTGGCTCTGTCATGGTCTATTCTCAAGTATAAGAAAGAGAAAGGGCTTAATTTATCTGTCAAATTAGCTTTACTTGTCGATTGTGAAACAGGCGTTAAATCTAGCAACTCAATGGTGTATACCTAACTATAAGTAGCTGTGAGTCCATGACGTCACAGTGACGTGCTTAGTCTCGCGCTGACTCTGTACCCGCGAGATTGTCAATTATCTAAATTGCAAAACGCCAAATAATTATTGTTTTGCGATGTTCAAACATACTGGTATAAATCTAAAACGGGACTAAATCACGTAAAAACATCGAAACATCGAGGTTTATTATAAAGTTTTTGCGCGATTAAATCCCGTTTTACATTTATAACAGTATGACGCAATTGTTGCTTGGACAAACATATTTGGGCTTTAGTTCGCACGTCCCTATCCAGTTGTATAAATCAATGGAGGCAACTGTCAGATGCGTGTCGCAAACTTCTTCCCACCCCCGCTGGCACCTTAATACCTCGCCTTGCTAAGATCTGTGAACGGGAGGACGGTTGGGCACGAACTAGTTCGGCTATAAGGGGATAGGTCGCATCATGTTGTTTTCTCGAGTCCCAACCACAACTTATTATTATAAGTTCACCAGTAATTCACCAGCAATAATATACAAGGTGGAAAGTTAAGATGGGGCAGTAAGGGCAGCTACTAGATCCCTTGATGCTACGCGAAAATGCTCTTAGAAGACCTTTACTAACTTTTTAAGTCATGAAAATCGACTTTAACAGATTTTTGAAAAATTTACACTTTGTAATTACCCACTAATGTATGGAAACTGTATGGAAAAAGTTTTCTTTGATTTGTGAGTTTTCTAGTACTCTAACCTTAGGTGGTCCCAAAGAGTGTTTTAATCCTTGATAAAAATGGGAAAGATAGGCATTAAAAAAAATTACTCTAATCTGACGATTTTCTTGCTGTTTGTACATTTTTAGTAAAGGTCTCCTAAGAGCATTTTCGCGTAGCAGCAAGGGATCTAGTAGCTGCCCTTACTGCCCCATCTCAACTTTCCACCCTGTATTTTCCATCATCGGACTCAAAATGATTTATTTATTCATAAAAAATACTATTGTAGGCATTGCAGTATAGGGCAGTATAGGGTATCTATTATAATGCTAAATTAAATATGAAATAAGAATACGTAGCACTGACCGCTCTACGTAATAAGAATATTGTAAATTACACGGGCATAGTATGTCACATCCGCATATAACACGCGTGCCGTAGGAGGATCATCCGAGATAAACGTCTGTGATGATATGACCTAGGTCGTTCACCTTCGTTCCAGTTAGAACAATAAATTTACACTCTATAATGTCCAAAGATTTATTCGGGTAAGTCTCACACACAGAACAGAAAAAACAGTAGAAGTGTCAAGTGGGCGTGTAACGTGTGGCATAGTTATGCGGAGTTCCGCATAACTATGATCGATATTTCGATGTTCCTAAAATAGGAAATAAATCCAGAAGCATGCCTTATTGTGCTATTTTGGAGTGTATAAACGATAGCCGCACCAAAAACATTTTCCATGGCGGCGTGTTGTTTTTATGATAGTTCGAGTATTGGCGACAACAGGTCTGATAGCGAAGCTCATGCCACTTCCACTGTTTATTCTATTCCGTGGTCTCGCAAGCGTTTAAACCGCCTATTGTGTATAACGAGAAAATTATCATATACATAATAACAAATAACATTAACTTTCAAGGACTCTTGTTAGAACCTTTGCTCAACTTCTTACTTTTGATAAATTTTAATACAATTTATAACTCTCGACGTCTAATTTCCCGTATCATACAATAAAGGCGAATCGAACGCTACTGAGCCTTAACCATTCATGCCCGCAATGCATCTACAAATTATTGTCACAATACATACACAAAATAACATAAAAAAAGTACGAAAAAGTTATAAAATAGTGTCACATAGGGTACCACTCAGGTTAATGTTGCGTGGCGTGGTTTTTAAAGGCCCTTATTTGAATGACGTTATGGATCTACAAATTAAACTAATCATAGCTTTTCGCTCACCTCATGATACGTCAAATCCATATTAATACGTCCCGTAGAAAAGGCGTTTCAGGGCTGTATTAATTAAAAAAAAAACTGACCTGAAGTGAGATGCCTATCAAAAGAGTTTAAGTCATACATAACTGTCATCTTACACTTATCTTAAAGGATAAGTATAAAAAGGGATGGCTTTATGTGCTTCCACCCGAAGGATGTGAGATGGAGATAGTTCGCGCGCGCCTTGATAGCAGCGTCAAATTCAATTAATTGCTGCTTACTTTAAAACCACAACATTTATTGAAAAAATGGTGTGCCAGGATTAAGAAGTTACATATACTCAACTGGGGAGTTTCAAAAAAATAGCACACCTTTGACTTTTTCTTCAGATTTGGGAAAAAAATTGCACGTTGGTTGGGATCATCATTCTGAACAAGAAAAAATAGTACTCCCGATATGTCCCCAAAAATATGTATGGAATTGTCCGTTTTGTTACCAAGAAACGTATTGGATTTTGGTAACAAAACGGACAATTCCATACATATTTTTGGGGACATATCGGGAGTACTATTTTTTCTTGTTCAGAATGATGATCCCGACCAACGTGCAATTTTTTTCCCAAATCTGAAGAAAAAGTCAAACGTGTGCTATTTTTTTGAAACTCCCCAACTATTGAATCGAAAATCATCGTTAAAGATTATAGGATTTCGAAGAATCAACCAAAAACATGCAAAAAAGGTGTCATGTTTGAAAAATAAAACTATAGAGGATTTTATTTCTGATCGTATTTTCACGTTTGCCAGTCTCAAGCAAATATGATCAAGTTTAATACATCCAAAGAACAGATACAAAGCCGTTATGGTTATTGAGATCCAGATCGGGGAACACTACAGACTTTATCATAGGTGGCCTCTTAAAATGTTACTATTTGGCTAAGCAGGGCAGAATACAACCCTTACAAAACGCGTGCCAGCCCCTAAGTACTCCCAACTGTAATAACTAATAATCAACTGACCTGTTGCGTGACCCGCGAGGCATTCTGCGCGGGCGCGGGCTGCGCGGGCGGCGGCACGTTCTCGGCGCCGCGGCGGCCCGTCGTGTCGCCGCCGTGCCCGTTCGTGTAGCCCGCCGCATTGGACATGCGCGCCTGGTTGTTGCGCGTCGCTCGGGCTGGTGCTACAATAGTGCCGTAGTTAGTTTGATATTTTTACTTATGAATTTTGTATAGCGTGATATAATAAAGTTGTCAAACAAAGGACAATGGGCATTTTGGTATCCGCGCCAATAGCAAGCATAGAAATAGGAATAGCAAATGAAGATAATCGATCTGTGTTCTACATACATACCTACATATACAAATACATTTATTTACAGAAAAACACAGTTAATCACAAATTATGTCTATTGGACCACTTTCTATACATTTTTGCCCATTGTCTTTATGGCGCAGTTTGAAACGAAATAGGCAACAAGATGCAATGGTCACCCGAAACTCTTTATTATGGTGGAATAGCAACTTAAGAATATTGTATCCCTATCTGTTACCGGGTCAGCCCCTTTTTTTGACAAGCTATAAGTACATACAAATTAGACGATTTAATCATTAATCAACTACGAGTAAGGCAAACTTATAACGCGTAACGTAACGTCTTGATAAAATAAAGTGGGTTTACGTCAACCGGAGTAAGCCACGGCGCAAACGGGAGGGTTCCCAGTCAACTACATGCCAGCCTCTTGTTTCTTTCAACAACCTGATTGATAATTTCCTGCTGGTAACAAAAATTTCTCCCACTAAGCACTAACACCCGGGCACGCAACTTACTCTGGACAACGCAAGCCTTACATCTTTTTTCTTTTGTTTCCTGTTACAGTTGAACACATTGTTAACACTCACTAGATAGGAGAAAGGCACATGTTTAATCGGAAAGCAGCCATTGTTTACCGATAAAGATAAAGCTAACTCTTAAAATAACTTCCGAACTTGGTGTATCCATGAATCATACTACCAATACTACAAAATAAAAGAACTCGCAAATCGATGAGTGCAAAAGCAAATCAACGACGAATAAATCGTGCTACAAGCTGTGTCCCTTACGTTGCAGTTCGTGTTGCTCCGTTGCGCCCTCTATGCGTAACTCTTTGAGTGGTTCCACGAACGCCTCAGTCGGACCGTCGCTCTCGGCGGAGACGGACGCCACGCGCCGTCGGCATCGCAACCAAGAGCAGCACATCGCTTGTTTATTAATTTTTTGGCGACTAGTTTATTATTTGACACATTTTTACTATCTATCCTTTTTGCGATTTACACACTAAATCAAGTTAAGTAAATGTTTAATTTCACTTCGAAATTTAAATAAATTGCAGCAGCCGTTTTGAAAACCTGAAGTCAAAAACGTAATTTAAAAAACTGTCAAATGCGGGTAGATCCTACTAAACACAGAATTCAAATACACTGACCAACTCTTTAAACGCTATTCTCATTACGACCGTTGCCATATGTTCGCGTTTCAAAGTGGAATCAAAACAAATACTTTCACGATTAAATCTACTAGTTTTTTAACTAAGCAAACGTCTAAAATTCGATTTCAAATGACATGTGCACTTCAGTGACGGATCGCTCGAAATGGCGACTTGCGTAGGCGCAAGGCGATCTGCGCCCACCATATTAGGATCTGTTTCCGTACTCAAGGCAATGAACCATGACGCATGCGCGCAAGGTAACGTTGCACATTAAGTTCACACACAATTTAACACGATATCTAGATCGAAATCGTGATAAAAACAGCGATCGAGTTTCACGGCAAAAACTTTGATAAAAAGCAGCGAAAGGTGCTGATGAAAAAAGTTTTACAAGACTTGTATAGAACAACAAATGAGCACTTAAAGTTGCACAAACTTGCCTTTCTACGGTTTAGTAACCCCTAAAGTATAATGACAAGAAGTCAGAAACGTGTACTAAAAACTTTTGATCACGAAATTAGTTCGCGAAGCGCTAACTTCGTAGGAGCTTGCAAACGCCTTACAACAACAACATTGCGCCAATTTAGAATTGGTAAATCGCTAGGGGACTATGGTGTTAAGAAAGTATTGATAAAGACAACACAACAATGATTGAGGACAAAAATAACTCACAGATGTCAAGGCACTTCAGTAAGATCGAATGTAAAAGGGCTTTAAAACAGCAATTTTTTTATGGCAATGTGTAGTCAGCTACTATGGGCATATTGCTTTAACATGCAAAGAAATAGTAAGACAGCAATAGTTACCAGCTACAAATTGCCAAGAAAAAAATATCGTTTACCAGCCCCTTAAGTCACGACCTCACGACTGTCAAATATTTCAACTATCTTAAACACACGCAAGACAAAGCAATTTAACTATGTCTAACTTGAAACAACCCACGCCGACGGCAAAACGCAGACTGTGGTCTTCAACAGAGATCAATTACAATTCGATCGAGGTAAAATTGGAAAATAATTGTCGTCCATTTGCCGTCTTTTGTCCCGATGAAATATGGACGTTGTGACGTCACGCGGTTCAAAATCGATGGAGATTGATCGTGCTATTTGTGAACTTGGAATAGAAATGAATTCGTAACGGACCGGATCATAGTGTAATTACGTTATAATGCTAGACTATGGTACGTTAGAAACTTCCCATTGCGAAATAGCGATTCGAGGAAGGAAATATTACGCTTACAGTTAAGTGCACAGACTGTTATAAAAAAACCAGATAGACAATCATGCGGTGTGTGCCGCGTGTTAAATTAAAATCTTACCTACACATAACATGACGGCAAAAATAAATATTGTTCACTGTATCGTACTCGTGTATTTAGTCAAATAATCCGCTCTAAATATGGGTAAAATTGCTGAATTACTAATGTTTTACATATTCCGATTAATACCAACCTGACCATTTCTATTAACATTCGTTTAAAACCAATCCAATCAACTATTTGAAATTATACCGCCCCTCATTTGAAGAAAACCTGGTTCTCTTGACATGAGCAAATCAGCTGATTACGGTCCGTCAAATTCAAATCGTTTATTGAGTAAATTATCTCTAGCTCTTCTACTCAATGTAACACTTAACACACACACATGACTGTCTCCTCCAAACGTTCATAGCACGAAGGCGTTACTTTATTACTAAAACAAATAACTATTTAATAAATAACATTATTCCGTAACCTAACCCCCTGTCTCATAGTTACCCTGTGCAAGACTTAACATTCGTTGCCATAGTGACTTAATGTGGATTCGATATTATAGGCGTAAGGCAGGTCACGTCACCATACGCTTTCAATTTTAACCTATAAAACGACAACCTCTAAAACCTAATAAGACGAAAGAATTACTGGTTTTTTTTTTCATATTTATCTTGTTAAATATATAAGTGTATAATACTGTTTCTTGAGGCTTGTACTGCTTTGTTGATGCTTTTCTTTCTTTTATAAGTTCCTGTAAAAAAGAACTTTTTTTTAGGGTTCCGTAGCCAAATAGCAAAAAACGGAACCCTTATGGATTCGTCATGTCTGTCTATCTGTCCGTCCGTATGTCACAGCCACTTTACTCGTATACTGTTGAAACTTGGTAAATAGAGGTATTCTGTGAACCGCATTAAGATTTTCACACAAAAATAGAAAAACAACAATAAATTTCGGGGGTTCCCCATACTTAGAACTGAAACTCAAATTTTTTTTTTTACCAAACCCGTACGTGTGTGATATCTATGGATAGGTCTTCAATATATGATATTGAAGTTTCAAATATATTTTTTTTCTAAACTGAATAGTTTGCGCGAGAGGCACTTCCAAAGTGGTAAAATGTGTCCCCCTCCTGTAACTTCTAAAATAAGAGAATGATAAAACTAAAAAAATATATGATTTACATTACCATGCAAACTTCCACCGAAAATTGGTTTGAACGAGATCTAGTAAGTAGTTTTCTTTTATACGTCATAAATCGTAAACCGCAATTTACCTTTCACGGAACCCTTCATGGGCGAGTCCGACTCGCACTTGGCCGCTTTTTTCGGATATTAACTCTTGCTGGGCAGGGGCCTTTGACATTTAGGTTAGTAAATAGACTACAGTCCTGGGCCACCTATTAACTATAATAAACATTCATAACATATGAGAGGGAGTGAGAAAAGTGTTGTAAGTAGCTTCTTTCTGGTAACATCTCAAATATGACAAACAAAAAACGAAAAGTGGGCAAAATAAAATTCACGCTATTTTTATTTTATCTAGAGATAGTTGCCATTTTGGGAAGATGCCAACCCACTTAAGTTGAGAGAACTTTAATTACGTCTATACCTTTAAAGAACAGTTTTTTAGTATGTTGTTTTTAGGAAACCAGTCGTATTATGATATCGGGTTGCATAACTTGACTGCATCCAAACAAGTTAAGGAAAGATTTTGGGATAGAAAATAATGTAAAATAATATAAGACTTAATAGTTAATATTCAAGCGTTTCAACGCGTAATAACTTGCTTAGAATTGACAAAGTTATTTTAACTGACCGTTTCGTTAGCTTTGACATTTGCAGAGGAAATACAAAATATTATTTTCTGCAAGATATTTTGCAATCTGTATCCTAATATTGAGATAAAACTGTGACGAGGTAAACTAAACGCCTTCTACATAGACAGGATAATCAATCCCATTGCAAAATTACAGGCATCGCTATTTACATTTTCATGTTTCATATCTTGCAACAGATTCAGATTGGTGCAAGAAATGTACAAAAAATAAGCCATTCAAGTGACAATATTAAACTGTACAGAAACGCAATTTAACGGTTCAAATTGATATCAAAACACCAATGGAAAGTACATCTTGTACGTGCAAAGTTTGATGGTAGTTCCCGTTAGTTCAGACAAGATTTAGTATCTGACCTGGAAGTCTAGAACGGTATTTATTGCTATCCTCGTATTCAGTGCCTGGGGCATTTCCTTTGAAACTTCAGCCGCATTATTAGATCAGATATGACTTGCTACTGTGTTACGATACGACCAATTATTTTATCAAAACACCTTTCAACAAATAATCATTTCGCACTTTTCATTTCAACAAAAGGCATTTTTCGCCGTATGTCTTAATTTATTTTGACATTCACTACATAAGTCTAACCTAACAAAATGAAGTTATCCTGAAAACATCATAGGTAGTTTCAGCAAAAAATAGCGATCGATTAAATTAAATTCGATAAAATGAAGGGTTACCGCATTTGTTTGTTTGTTTGTTTGTTGGTATTTTATGCGTTACTATACCTACTGTTCATCCAATTGCGTTTTTTTTGGTACAGTCAGCAGTAGAAATAGCTACGCAACCGAAGCGGTCAAAATGATCTGCACTCGACTCTATTGTCAAGAGAATACGTCGTGTCTAGATCATTTTGAGCATGTTATTCTGCTTAGCTACTTTTGATGCTGACTATATGAGGATAGCTTGAGGCCCCATGATACTTTTTAGCCTGAAAAATAGGACAATTCCCGAGGGAATAGCGATAAACGACTTCTACGCAGATAACCTCGCGGGGCAACAGCTAGTTTCTAATAAAAACAACGCGATACGCTATAAAACGTTATCGATTTCTATGGTAAATTAGCGTGATTTCAATACGCTTTTATAATTTCACCTGTAACTGTTGCTTGTTGGAAGTCGATTTTAACCTGCTTCTGATTGTCGGATTGACTTGAAATTTTTCACACTTATGTGATTTCGATTACAATACAATAATATAGTACCATCGAACTAATATGATGTCTGACACGAAAGATGTCTGGTGGAAAACTAGATTTACTATCTGACCTGGAAATCTAAAAGGGTATTTATTCAGTGCAACCGCACAATTAGATCAGATATGATTTATTTATTTTGTTCAATTTAGTAATAAATACAATTTACAATGTCTAGTACGTTATTGTATTTCTAATAAAAGCACCACCGAGGGACACCCTTTTTACTAATTTAGTGTCACTTTTGAAATATGGCTGTTGATATACAGAATCTGACGTTATTCATTGTACGTATCCGCAATTAACCCAGAACCTCTTTCAAGTGCTATTAGCTACACCAATCAAATGTATGAACAATTGAGCATGCATAATCCTCGACAGGAAGACATGACATGACCAACTAATGAACCAGTGCCTACTGTAGCCAAAACTAGGAACTGACGACGTTCAACGACAACCCGCTGCACATCATGAGCCCTCTAATCTATCTATATAAATAAAAATAATCGTGGAAATGTATACACGCGCATTACTTCCGAACGACAGCACCAAATTGTTTTTGGTCTTTTCTGGAAGAAGTTTGAAAAATAAAAAATAAACGACCAGGAATGTCAGAAATTTGCAGCGTGGGCGAAGCCACTGACGGGGCAGCTAGTATTTAATAAAATCCCGGTCCAAATTAGGGATTGTAGGTCTACAATTTGTTTTGACCGTAAACTTAAAGAGTTTCTGAAATATATTTTAGGTTTTTTTTTAATAACTTCTTGCTGGTGACTGTACAGTAGGGGAATGACCGGAAGTCCGCGTGTCAAATCAATAAAACTTATTATCGAGGTAATAGTGACGGTTACAAGGGGCCTTCTGCTCATTCCCCGGTTATACTTAGTGTTGGGTCGTCAATCTGCGCCCACGCCACACCTGATTCACTCGGTGCGTTATCCTCTACCAACAACAACATAAACAAAAAATTGCACGAACACAGCGTGTGGGACGATTAAACGACTCGATAATAATTATTAAATACTGCCGGCTCGCATAAAACCTATTTCGATCGAAAGAAATTACAAGACATGAGTCAGCTTTTAAGATAAAGTTAAACCATTAAGCAAGGGTTGACAATGGCAAGGTCGTCCGGCGACATTAACAGCGATAGGGCAAGAAACTTAATACCGCAGAAAGGAAAACTTTCCCGGTCTACCCATTAAAAGGCAACACGCGTGGGAAAACCAATTCCCAGGCCTCTAGTAACCTTGATAGAGAACTCTACACAGTTCACATAAGAATCACGTTAGTTTGAACACAGTCGCAGACAGATAGGGAGGAACTTACTGCCCACGCTTTTAGTCGACTGCCGTTGCAAATGCGGTTGAGCGCATCTCTGGTATAACACTGGCATGATGGAGGTTTTAAATTAAGAAAATAAATCCAAAGGTCAGGTTCACTGCACTAGTGTGTGTTCCATTTGCCGGTTCGTTTTTGAATTAGGAACGGTGGTGCCAGCCAGTGTTCGACACGGCCGCTCGCGCACTGTCCGCGCGCGTTTTGCCGCCCCATACTTATAGGCGTATAGCTGGGGCAGACTGACCGCCCAATGTAAAATTCAAGCAACCCCAAAATACACCAAGTTATTAGACACGCCACAGCGTTGTTTAATGATGATAAATATGGAAAACGTGGCTTCATATGGAAGGTATGTTACGAAAAGGAAGGGTGAATTATCAGTTTTCCGGTTTTGGTGAAAAATTTATCGTGATAAAGAAAGGTTAAGTTTTAAATAGACATGCAAAAGGCCTGTTTGAAAGGTCTAGCGGCGGCCTTAGTAATATCTTGATTCTCTTGAGATATTCTTATAAAGAACGTCGTCGTTTTTATAAGTATTCTTAGCTTGATAAGGTATTTTACCGCATGTTTTTGCATATCTACTATGACGAGGAAGCACGGCAACTAGTTTAGTACATCCGTTCCGCGTGTACCGTTGAGTTGTCAGTCTAGATACCATAATGATATCGCGTCTAGATGTCTATTGATAGATGGCTCAGTTCTGGCCCGTGGGAACGCGTTCACCTGCACTCAGTGTAATTAGTACTTACATACATTTAGGAAGTTTACTTGGGTTTACTTTGCCTAATTCAACTTCAGTCTTAATCTTTTTGTACAGACAGACAAAGTAATACACTGGCATAAAAAGGAAAAAATTACATTTTTGAAACCAACTTTTGTTGTCGACTCTACTTTTTTGTAGTCATCCTATCGAGACCAAACTAAGTGGGTCTACGTTATGTACCTACAGCAGAGGTCTTGTTGCCAAGTTGCGACTTCATCATCAGATCATTTCTTGCTACCATAATATTGGGTTTACATATGTACCTAATTCAAATTTCAGCCGATAACGGAAAGTACCGTAACCATATTAACGAAGTAAAGTTCAATATTAACAGTTCGCGGTCCACAATTTCACGGCCACGGTCAAACCAGTCAAGTTCGCGACCTTACATGCGACATGCGACCGAAATACGCATTAAGTGTTAAAAGGTGAAAAAAATACAACTGAAAAAGCAGTAAGAATAACGGTGTCCTTTATAGAATAAAGATATTTATACAGCAAGTAGGCCACTCGGGCACATTGAAACGTCAAAATCTACCAGTGATTAAGAGGAGATCATTGCTAAGAAGCACTGACATCAACTCCAACAAAGCTTTGAAAGTGGAAATGGTGAGGCATAATTGTAACCCTTGTTCCTTACCTGCAAGGATTCAAATGTTACCTGTAAGATAAAAATCAAACAGACACAAACAGAAACAGAAATTAAAGTGTCCTTATTTAACTGTTAAAAAGAACAGTAATCTGTGAGGAAAATTAAATCCTCGGAGAAAACTAGTTACTTCTATACTGTCAACATCTTTATTATTACATAGTATAAAACAAAGTCGCTTTCCGCGTCTGTCTGTCTGTATATCCGCTAACTCCTCCTAAATCACGCAACGGATTTTGATGCGGTTTTCCCCATCATATACCTAGATATTTTTTAACGGATGGTTTTTATGCATAATAACGCGTGTTACAGAAAATTCACATAAACCGAAGCAAAGCGAGCCGTATTTCTTGGCAGATTTTAATTTTAATTTCACTTTTGGTGATCTCTTTAACGGTATTTTATGCATATTCCCTATTGGGCAGTTCCCAAAGAGTCGCAGGCAAAAGGTATATAGTATGTAATTGTAAATACATACCTAATAATAGTATGCAAATACAACCAAACTAAACACTGAAGTTAAAACATAAATAATATTAGGAATGCAATATTTTTAAAAGTTTCAAGAAGAATGTAACGTGCTAAATTCTAAAATAATGAATGCAAATGTAATGCACGTCATATAAAGCAAAGCAGCGGGAAAAATAGCTCTGCAATGCGTTGCGTCACAAGTCACAACACGATGCTTTAATTGCAGTACCTAAACACTTGTTTAACAATATTTGTATTGAAAACATAAACCCCCTTACTAATAAACGTTGAGTAACGGTGGTATAAGGTATGGCTATACAATGTTTTGTCCTTATCTGTCATTGTCACATTTGGATTTGACATATAAGGACAAAACATTGTATAGCTATACCACCGTTACTCAACGTTTATTAGTAATGGGGTAAATGTATAATTCTTTCACTGGTATGGCAACGCATATAAGCGTTTTCCTAACTTCCGCCCAGTGCCTTAAACGCATATATATGCGGCGTGATATCAAAATTCTTACTAATGATACGTTTATTCAAAGGCGTTTCGTTAAAATAATAGGTACCCATTGTAGTGTTGTCTGTCTATTCAGCATAAAAATTACTTGGTGTATTCAATACAACAATAAGGTGAATGAGATGTCAAAATGCATTTACTAATGTACATTTACGGTTACGACTTGAATAGCTCTCGTTATAGAAAAAGAGTTTCAGGATTATCTAACCAAACTCTGGTGATTTGAGCTCTAGTATAAACCGGCAAGATCGTGCGCGACCCTCCTGTTGCGGCCGCGGGGTGACGACATTGGGGGAGGCGAGGTAAATTCTAGTACGTGATACGCAGTTATCAAGCACTTCTCTTTTCCAGCCTCATCCCAGCTTTAGCGGGAGTTTTTTGAGTACAGTTATTAATACCGAAATACATCGTCTTGGACAACGTCTGTCACCTCCACATACATACATATCTCTCTCTCTCATTATGACCGAATCAAGAGTTGAAGCTATCGTAATTTTGAACTTCGAATTCCATAACCCAATGCTGACTGATCTGTTGTCTAATTAACTTGATAAGAATCTTAATTACTACGAGACACGTCAGCAACAAGTTGGTTAAGAGTGGCAAGGAGGGCGCAAACTAAATCGTTGCCAAATTATTGTTACGTAACGATTAGCTGTAGAACGCGCGCCTTCAGGGCGCTCTAGCACGCTATTGGGGTGACCAGAATGTTTTAAAACAGATGGACAGTGCTGAAGATATTTAAGAGGATAGGGTAGCTAAAACTTTCCATACAAAATGCGATAACGTTTCTCTTCTCTAAAAACTAGTCCGATGTTTAAGATTTTAGAATATGAAAAACTAGGTGTGTACGTTTTATTTTCCAATAAAATACAACTAAAACATATTCAAAAATCATTGAAATCGGACAAGATTTAGAGGGTAGAAACGTTATCATCCAGAGCTAAATTTGTATGGTTGACAACCCTCGTAACTTATCGGATTAACCACAAAATTCGTTTATCTTTATACCCATGCTGATTCCTGAACAAAACTTCCGAAAATTTCAATTCAAAACAGACCTCTAATTGTCCTCTAATTTGCAAGTCACTAAAAGAAAAGAACCCAAAAGTAGCTTTCAACGCTAGCTTTCAACCGTTATTCATGACATCACCGGCGAAACGTTGAATGATCGTATATGGCAGTTGGCAGGCTGTGATGACTACCGTAAGTAGCGGCTAATTTTCGCACAAAGAACAGTAAGAGCGCACTTTACTGCACTTAGGATTGATTATTTTGAATTTGACCTACTAAGTAAGTACAAAAAGAAAATTTTTAGGTGCTTGGAAAGAAAACGTCAAACGGATGCTTCTAATAAGATTGCTGCTTTTGTGGGTTTTGCGGGTGATATTACCTTATGCGGCAGTGGAATCCACCCACTAAAAAGCATCAGGGGTTGCCAGTTGAAATTTTAAAATTATACAGACAAGTGTTTAAAATTATACGAAATTGAATGCCAGGATACACTATCTGACTGTTCGTGTAGAATGCGCATTAATGCGCTTCGGCGTTCGGATTACTTACAATTTGTATTCGTATTCGTCTGGCTGTCATATAACTCAGATAATAGAATTTAGGTTTCCCTTATCCAATGAAGAATGTCAGTAGGTACGCCAAATCGCTTGAAACTTTGTAAGAGTAAAGCTTATAAATAAACAAACATACTACTTTTTGTTTCATTCAAATAGACCCAGTAGTTTTGATTCTACGAACGTATGAAATTACGGTCAAAAATATTAAAGGGTGCGGGCGCCATCTTACTGGAGTGACGTCATGGTTTCGTTGCGGTACGCCCCCTTATATGATTGAGTAAGTTTACAGGGCTATATTTTTTTAACCGTTATAAGTAACCAGTTGAAATTTTCACAGATTACGTGTTATTATAAACTCTATTGTTTAAAATTACAAAATGAACAATAAATCAAATCCCAAGAGGGGTCCCCATACAAGAAACATGACAAATAACCAGTTTTTTTAGCATTTTTATACGGATTATATTTTTATAATGGCTTATTATTTTGATGCTATTTTAAGCTTAAATTGCAGTCGAACTTTCATAGTTTACGACTAAATAACAATCTCAAGTAAAACTGCTAAAAATATTTGACCAAACTGATTTTATCAACACGATGTTTTAAGCGGTCACTCATCCTGTTTTAGAATACGCTTGTAAGTAGGTAGTTGCTTAACTTTGGAAGCCAAAGTACGGGTTGTATTTGTATTAGCTTTTTATTTCGGTGTCACACAATAATCTAAACTCCATACTTACGACCAAACAGTAATCTGTAGTAAAACAACAAACAACAAAATCTTACACGATGTTTAAGCGGTGTTTACTTAACTTTGGTGATAGCCCTTTCTTTACAAATGTCGTATCTAATGTAGAATTCATACCGCTAGGTACCGTATAAAATAATGAACTATAAAACATGAGTTTTTGATTGACCTAGGTAGTAGTTCTGATATTTTGTGTACTTATTCATTTCATCGATTTCAAATTTCGCGGGCGGGCGCTGCCAAGTGGCTCACTCGCCATAAGTTAGGTACCTAGACCGCCTCTCTCTCTCTCTCTCTCTCGCTAGTTGTTGGTATTAGCGGCCGCTGTAGCAAGTAGGTAGTTTTTGAACTGTTTTTGAGCATTATTACTGTTATTTCGTGTATGCAAGATAGCTTAGATAGCGTGCGTGTGTGTGTGTGTGTGTGTGTGTGTGCGTGCGTGCGTGCGTGCGTGCGTGCGTGCGTGCGTGCGTGCGTGCGTGCGTGTGTGTGTGTGTGTGTGTGACGTGTGTCCGTCTATCCGCAGCCTAGCTCAGAGACTCTTAGTACTAGAAACGTGTAATTTGGCATGAATATACATATTAGTCACGCCAACATAGTTAAATAAAAGTAAAATCATGAAAATTTTTTTTTTTTTACGTAACGTGGGGAAGTTTTTTTTTCTCGTCTACCCCATAGTGTGGGGTGTCGTTGTATAGGTCTTTCCAAAATATTGCGGATTTGTGTAAACAATATTTCAATTAAGGTATCCGTTTATGAAAAGCTTTAAAGCGCAAATTTTTGTTAGAGTCAAGTGTCGTCGTCCCCTCCCCACTACCAGCCAAAACTACAAATAAAAAATATGAAAAATATCTTCAAAGGAAAACTATCACGACTAAGTAGACTTCATTGGCTCTTGAGTTAAACGGTTTAAATGTTTATACCTGCCGAAAACTAATTTGCGGTGTTGGTAAACTGACCGCGACCTATATCGATGTATGGGGATAACAGTTTTCCAACGGCAAATATAAGTTTGTCGCGAGGTCTAATTTGTTTGTAGTAACGGCTTCGGAACCCTACACTGAGCATGGTTCGACAGGCTGTTGCCCGGTTTTTTGCATTAATGTTTTGGTATTTTTATGTAGAATACGGTGAACCCTAAATTAAAAGTGCTTGATTATTATTCTATTTTTATTTAACCAACTTATTCGACAAACATTACAAACAGAAAAGCCGGTCAGCAACGGACAGTTAGTTTAGTTAAACAGGTTAAACTGTATGTAAAACAAAACAATAGATAACCATAACTATCATAGTCACATCAAAACGAATTCGTAAAAAATTACGACTTCCAAAGTTAAGCAACTACGAGCGTAGTCTAAAACAGGATGGGTGACCGCTTAAAACATCGTGTTGATAAAATCAGCTTTGTCACCTATTTGTAGCAGTTTTACTTGAGATTTCTATTTAGTCGTAAAGTATGAAAATTAGACTAGAACTTAAGCTTAAAATCGCATCAAAATAAGAAGCCATTATTGAAATACAATCCATATAAAAAAGTAAAAAAAAATGTTTTTTTTCATGGTTTTTGTACGGGGACCCCTCTTGGGATTTGATTTATTGTTCATTTTAAAAATTTAATCGATAGAATCTATAATAACACGTATTCTGTGAAAATTTCAACTGTCTATTTATTACGGTTAAAAAGATAGAAGCCCTGTAAACTCACTCATTCATATAAGGGCGCGTACCGCAGCCAAACGATGACGTCATCATCCGTGAGCGCTAGCCGCCGGGTTTCGAGCGCCGCATACGAAGTTTAAAATTCAATATCTCGGAAACTATTAGACGTATCGAAATGATTTTTTTACAGCATTTTTTTGTTTTTAATGAAGAATACGATAAGCCAAAAATCTAAACTGGTTGACATTCTCTATTATACATGAGGCTCCAAGGATACAGAGAGAATACAATCAGTCACCCAATTATACAGTTTTTGTATCCAATTATACAATCTTGCAGCCCTGCAGACAACCGGTGAAATTACTAGTATACAGAAGGCCCATTTTAAACCTTAGGGTTGCAAACGTGCATAGGCGTCGGAGACCCCTTACCATCAGGTGGCATCTGTGCCTTTCGCCTTGAGATGGCCGACAGATAAACACCTAATATACCCACCACTAAATATAAAATGTGCGCGTAAATAACCAATTTACCGGAAGATTTGGTATACCTATACTCGGTGAATATCCCAGGTAAACACCCACTTTCAGGTTGCCTAACTTTACTATTACCGTAAAGAAATGTTAGCTAGAAAATACTTAAAAGTACGGCCCCATTGTCACCCTACAGAGGTTGGTAGCCAAAAATAGCAAAAATTATTCCGAGTCGGCAAAGGCTAGAACAAATCGTGTTACGTGTAAGTGCAGTTCTAACATACATACCAATTTCCGGTGACTGGGGCAGGCTTAAACCCAATTAGCTTTTAGTAGGTTATGCAATGAAATTAAATAATATTTAAAATTTTAATTGAATAGCAACGTGATATGTTGCTTTGTTTGCCTATACGTTGCCAGGCACGCAAGCCAATTTAATGTTTTTTAGAAATAGTCATATTTATAAATTATACTTATCAGTGACTTACCACCTTGTGCAAAGGCAACTTTCAGTTTTCAGAAATAATAAAAATTATAAATTTGTAAATCTTAATCTTTACGATTTTTGAATATGTTGTAAATATCATAGAAAACTTTATCTGTACGTTTTACTTTCGAGGAAATCGAACTTGATTTAGGGGTTGAGAAACGTTATCCCCCGGAGCTAAATTTGTATGAAAAATGTATGACAGCTACGCGATTCAAGCTTTCACAATCCTCTTAAGACTACGCCGAGCGTACGCCGGATTTACAGTGGCGCCCTCATCACTATTATTGTGTTTTCTAATAAAATAAAGTGTTTTCTTGAAATCGGACGGTGCATTTTTGTACTACAAATGAAAACACAACTTATAGGACATATCACATAGTTTAATAACAATTGACTTTTGAGTTATCAACTTAACGGGAAAAAGTGGCCACCTTTTCCCGTTAAGCTGACTACTCATAGGGTAATTGTTATCAAAGTTTGTTACGTATCTCATAAATTGTGTTTTTACTTGCGCTACAAAAAAGCATCGTCCGATTGCAAGGAAATTCTTTAGTTAATTAGAAAACAAAATAATAGTGATGAGGGCGCCACTGCAGCACTGGACGGTCGAAGTTTGCTCGGCGCAGTCTTAATATAGGTTTGCATCAAATTCCACGCTAATTTTTTTATCAACCTCGCAACTTGGTGACATATTTCCCACCATTTTCTGGGGCTCTGAACAAGTACGAAACAAGGATCCATGACGTCAGCCAATGTCTCAAGACATAATAAAGACTCTATAAGTGCATGTGCGGTGTAACGAGTGCCAGATTAGGACTCGCCGGTTGTTAGCTCAGGTCACTGTGCGTCACTTGACCTAGAAAGTTAGGATGGACACTGAGGGTGAAGCCACAAGAGAGTATTTTTTTTGAGTTGTGAGTCGCGTAATTTCTGCTGTATACAAATGGCCAGCTGATGTCGCGTCGCCGTGTGAAACCAAACAGAAGTTTTGTATGAAATCGAATGTAGCAGAAATTACGCGACTCACAACTGACAAAATTACGCTCGTGTGGATTTACCCTAAAAAAAAATAAAGACTTCGGTAAGGTATTACAATGTCGATTTTTTATACGACTTCGTCCGTGAGGAATATTTTGTCTTTGCATAGTATAAAACAAAGCGTTAAATTGTGTTATTTTTTTTTATATATTGTTATGTATGTTAGTCTGTAAGGTATTTGTAAATATGGGTCTTGTTGCCTGAAATAAAGTTATTCTGTTCTATTCTATTCTAAAGTCGCTTTCCGCGTCTGTCTGTCTGTTTGTATATTCGCTAACTCCTAAACCACGCAACGGATTTTGATTCGGTTTTCACCACCAGTTAGAGAATTTATCACAGAAGGTTTTTGGGTTTTTATGTATTATACATTCTGGTTCATACAAGAAATATTTATGGAACACCGCATACAATAACAGCATGAAAAGTAAACAGGGCTTGGGGACGGTTCGAAAAACGCCGGTTAATTATGGTTCTTAACCAGGCTTTTGGTCTACACTCGCTCGGAGCGGAATCGATTCGAGAGCGTTATGATCGCTGGGATTAACCAAGGTTGGTTGGTTATTGGTTTTGATTCTTCCTCCTGTTGGATTGCGTCGCGACTAAAATGATAGGACCGGCTTGACTTCAAGCTGAACAAGTGAAAATGCAAGTGTATGTGGAACTACTTAAAAGTTAAAGCTTCAATTATCACAAAACTACCTACAGAGCTTATTCTGTTAGCCACAAAACTTTTTTTTATAGGGATGTGTTGAATTTAATATGCGCTAGGTATAACCACTACAACCACAAGTTTTTATTAACTAATTAGCATATTGCGTCGACCTCTGATAAAATTAACAAATTCAGGAGAATAAGATCCTTGGTATTAAAAAAATAACTCCCGGTAAAAAAAATAAGATTGCGTTTAAACCGATCAAGTTTGTTGTTTTAAAAAGTTTGCATGTATGGCATTTATGTGGGAAAATCCATTGATTTCCCGTTCAATGGTCAACCAGTGGACCAGGCTGTTCCGCGAATTTGTATAAAAATAATGATTCGTCTCCTAGGTCACCAGTATTAAGAGCTAAAACCACTCATTATCTAAATCTAAACCAATGCATGTTTCAGTCGACCCGAGCAACGACTTGAACTCTATTTCACCATTCTGAAAATTACAGGTGACATTTCAGTGTACAGTAGAGTTCATAAATGTGTACACTTTAGTACCTTGTCTATTTAATGTCATGCTTAAACTGCCATATAAGAAATGTCACAGCGATTAAAGTGACAAGGTACAAAAGCGTATACATATTTATGAATTCGACTGTACATTCAGCATCACATATATCGTATCAGCCAAAGTAGCCAAATAGTTCGTCAGTCGTCACACCATACAAAATATTATATGGTGTTACGAATTATTTGATCACTTTGGCTGTTACAATATATTTGATGCTGACTGTACATAATGCAGCTTATACGAATCCCAGTGATGTGAAAACTTGTTAATTTTTGCAATGTATGCTGTACCTATCACCTATCATTGTCAGGATGTTTAAATAGGGGGCTGAGCTTTGTTAAAGTCTACGTCGTAGCTTTACTGGACCTCTAAATGCACAATCAACGCGTAGCTACTCTTAAGTGCAATTCACACAGCGGGCGGGAGCAGGTCGGAAGTTCGGCGAGTGTTTTAACATGGAGTTATATGGAAGCATTCACACACGCGGCGGGACGGGTCGAGCGCCGGTCGGAACCGCCGCACCGATCCCGCGCGGGTCCCGCGATGAAAACGACATGCTTGGCGCCCGACCCGCTTCCGCCCGCTGTGTGAATTGCGCTTTATGTCATAGGTACGCTTAGATTAAAATTATGAATGTATCTCGGTCAATTATTCCTATAAAATAAATCTTAAATAAGTACTGTTTGCATGATAATATAATGGAGATAGTTAATACCCTGAATTAACACACAAGCTACTTTTCATCCCGGAAAATTAAAAAGATCCCGAGGGATTAACGATAATCGAAATCTACGCAGACGAAGCCGCGGGCAGAAACTAGTAAATATATAAAGCTCTTGGTTTCCCTTTAACGTGACGTCAGACAAAAAATCGAAACCAAAAAACGTCTAAAAGGGGGACAATAAAGAGTTTAGTAACAAAGCCCCTCATTAGAAGACACTCTTTGTGCTATATTTAGCACACCGCATAGGACGCAGTATGATTCATGGACACTTCTTGCAATAACTATTTATACGGTGGCGGAAATGAACGAATGTCTAGGTTGAAAGTAGTAACCTAATTACCATGCATAGTTATGTAAGACATCGCTACTTTTCGATCAAGACAAGCACCTGTTAAAAATTACTAGTAAATATTATACATGTTGTGGGCTTTATTTTTTCATACTAACATGTATCCCACTATAATACGATTTGACAGATGCAGTAACTATGGCCTAAATTTAGCACAAATAAAAAAGGGAATACTGAACTCACCTTTGGTGGCCACTGGGATGGATTGCCGTGTCATGTCCTAAAACAGAAAATTGTTTTTATTTACAATTCACAATTATTATCCAACCACATCCACGGAAAGCAGCAAAAAAACTGAATTTAAGCTTATAATAAAACGAAAGAAATAAGTAATTTACACTGAAAAGTCAACAACTCAATAAAGTATACAATAACTGAGTATCAAAATCGTGGCTGACTTCAAACTGATCTTCAAAATTTCTAGTCTGAAATTAGCCGCAACCTCCCTTCACTCATGAACTATCGCTATATTCACACTGCACTAACGTTTCTGAAGCAGTTGATAAAAAAGCTGGGTATCATTAGAAAAGAAAATCTGCTATACAAAAGGCGAAGAACGAAACGAAACTCATTTGAGCACCGATTACGGAATGCTTTCGAAAAACTTCACAATAACAACGGGCGTCCGAATGCGGGCTTGTGTTAGAAATAACTGTAATAAGCTGTTTAGTGCTAAATATTACGTAAGTTAGATAAGTAAGAGTATATACAAATGTAACGCAACTGAAAATAGAAGGAACTAACTACGTATTCATAGAACCAAGGCCCGAGCGCTACTGCAACTGCATCTTCACTCACTCGCATGTTCTGTACCTAATAAAATGCTGTAGGTTAATCGGAGCGGTAGTGAGGCACTACCCAGCCTTACGGGGTCCTATTTGTTTTTACATGAATGAACTAAAAAAGCTGTATTGAACAAAACGAAAATTTTTCCATTATCAGTTTGAATGACAGAAAACTGACAGCGGTCAAACCGCAACTTAAATGCGTTTATGAAGTAAGTTAGTTCAATGTTTTTCTGTAAATCATTTTGTGCAATGATTTATAAACCGCAGCCAAAAAATTTACTTATAATTTTGAAACTTGAGACTAGTCAACTATGTCAAAAATATTTTCATTTTCTATATACATACCCTCTTCGGGAAGACGGTAATTATACCGTTCCGAACCATACTAATATTAGAAATGTGAAAGTAACTCCTTGTTTATAATTGTAACTCCTTGTTTATAATTATAACTTTATAACACTTACCTAACGCTAAACAATTGACCCGTTTTAAAAAAATGTATGAAGATAGGTAGCTCAATACCCGGGGAAGGACATAAGGTAGGTTTATCCCGGAAAGTTGGGACAGTTTCCGAGGGAACATCGACAAACCACTTCTACGCACACGAAGTTGCGGGAAACATCTAGTTTTCCATATAACCTGGGAAGATAGTACACGTACCTACCGTTCCAAATTAGATTATAATCGGTAGTTAGCATAGCGACCTAGTTGGCAATCAGTAGATCCGAATTAACATTGACCACGCTAATTTCGGAGCAGACACGTTATTAGGGTTAATTTCTGCAGCAAATGCTTATTAATGGCATAATGAGTTTTAATTATACGCTTGTTAACTGTGTATATTTGAATGCAAATCCGTCTTATAAATAGTAAGAAATGAAGGAATGAAAAACAGTACTCAAAGTATAAACTTTTCAACGCCATTCAAGGATGTATGTGCTTCATTTGTGGTGGCCTACCACCACATACGGACCCGGCACAAGGTGCATTCTTTTAAATCAAAAATGGTTTTGCGTTCGTCCTCAATCTCACCTGAGGGCCCTGCCAAAATGGGGCATTGGCCGTGGTCCACCTATGTTGGTTCACCTATGTGGATTACGGAGAGTAAACTGGACAAAATCAATAGGTAAGTTTAGGATATGTTAGTTCTTCAGAGGGCCCGAAGGGGCAAAATAATGTAGTAGTAGGAGCTCCGCGATAGCGGAGCTCCGTCGACCTGTTAAGATTTGCTAAAATGCCCAGGTGGACAACATAAGTGATACGAAAAGTTACGTGATCTACCAGTGACGCGATTGGTTTAAGAACGAAACGAATAGAAACGCTAGTTAGCGCAATACATCTTGGCAGGGCCTTCTGATGTTAAGTGACGACTAGGTGGAGGATGGTACATGCTTACTCAGGAAAAAGCATATTCACTCTTGCTTTGAAAACACCAAAATCCTAATCTTGTGCAGGGTCCGTTCGGATCGCCAACACTATTTTATCCTCCATCCAAAAAACAGTGGTCGCATGGCAACTCGTGAAATTACTAGCATAGAGGTTTTCAACTAAGTCCACAGGGATGGCAACACCATTACATTTGCAGCCTTAGGAGTGCAGTCAAGACTGCACATACTGCAGTTTGCCTAGTTTAGATCAAACTTACCAGCACGTGGCCTGTGTGCTTTCTTTATGCAATAAAAAACAGCCAACGAAGGATAAATTCGTCACGTTTGACTGCGTTATATACAACTACATATGTACGTATCCGTAAGGTGGAAATTCACGATGCCTTTTCAACTATTATTGACGAGTAAGTGTAGAATTTCGTATTTGGTAATGGTTGGGGTTTGTACTTCTCCCTCGTTCACTCTCGTAGGCCCTTATGGCGAGTTCTACAAAATTTATTAGAATCCGAATATATTTTTAAGATATGTACTTAGGCATAGAAATGTACTAAGGCAGGTATAAGACAGAAATACAAACTTGAGAGTCATTGCAAGGGTAAATTTTAATGGCACCTTGATTGTTAGGAGACTAAGAAAGATATGCTATACTTATTATTATTCCTTGAAGGAAATCAGAACTACAGTGAAACAGTAGTACTTTCAGGTTCATTTGTAATTCATTTTTTGAGTACTTGAGTACTGTACTTGACATTGGACTCAAGACGCAGTTGGGAGTGCAAAAAAGTACAGCTGAGTTTATCTATAGAATATTAAATTTATAGTTCAAAAAAATACTTATTTACTGAAATAGTAACCTGACTCATAAAAATTCACATACTTTTCCAAGCAAACGGCAGTTAGTAAATTAGATAAAATAGGCTCAAAAGCCAATACAGTGGAAATAATACGTACAACTTAGATTAAAAAAACATAAATCCCAAGCAAAGGCTCATTTCACCCTATTACAAGCAATTACACGAAGACTCCGGGGCGTAAACGTCGAGAGAATTACCATCTATTTGAGCAAATTACTCCGCCGCGAGAGACCTAATAAGCTCCAGGCCATGAAGGCAAGGAGAAGTTGTAGGTATTAAATGTGTCGCAGAATCAATTTAAGTATATTCATTCACAGAAAATTGTTGTTGAAGATAAATCATGGAAAAGTAGCAGGGCGATTATAAGAATTTATTTACTAAACAGAGACTATAGGTACTATCAGCCCAATGGAACCCTGACCCACGATAGAACTGTGTCACAGTGCCGTTATGATTCAAGTCGTAAGAAGTGACAAACAAATTGTTTTAGAATGTCAGTATGACACCGTTCTATGGTGGGTCAGGGTTCCATTTGGCTGATAGTACTCGAAAATCTAATTCAAGACCAAAATTTGACGGTCCCTATCTTGATTATTTCGTTATTTTAACATTATTTCATAAAAAGCATGAATGAGAACTCGTGTAACCAGTAATATTAGGGTAAGTTTTATTGATTACAATACCTACACATAAACCAACATGCAGTAATCACAGCGAATGTGCGTCCGTTGAGGTTAGGATTTTGGTCTTGAATTAGATTTTCGAGTATAGATAGATTTATTTATTAGACTATATAGAAAACAGATGATGTTGACTTAAGAGTTGTTTCGGTTATATTCTCTTATGGGTTGGTAACGCGTTTTGCATCTTTGGATTGCAGTCTTGAGATTTGTCTTAAGAATAAAATTTTCTATGGGTTTGAACCAACTTATTATCAGGTGGCACGTGTGCCTTTTCCTTGCCATAATTTATATTACAAATGAAATTGGAATCTTTTTTATATATCTGTAATTACTGAACTGTATTGTCCGCATCAGTTATTAGTTACTCATCAGATCATAATCAATCATCATCCATTCAATTAAATTGAACAACTGGATTGAAATATACTTCAATAATGGAATTCTTAAAAGGAAAATCTATTACCAACGTATGACAGCGTTCCATGTTCTCCATGAATATTTGAGTCCGAGCCAAATATCATCGACCAGAGCGAGTGCGTAACAAGGAAAATGTAATAGGAATAAACTAACTCGCATTTGTTACAATGCATGGAGTTAAAAAAAAAACAAAGTATAAATACTTAAGTTTTCTCTTGCCAAAACCGTAACTGGGGAGTTTCAAAAAAATAGCACACCTTTGACTTTTTCTTCAGATTTTGAGAAAAAAAATGCACGTTGGTTGGGATCATCATTCTGAATAAGAAAAAATAGTACTCCCGATATGTTCCCAAAACTATGTATGGAATTGTCCGTTTTGTTACCAAGAAACGTATTGGATTTAAAACTGAACAATTCCATACATATTTTTGGGGACATATCGGGAGTACTATTTTTTCTTGTTCAGAATGATGATCCCAATCAACGTGCATTTTTTTTTCCCAAATCTGAAGAATAAGTCAAAGGTGTGCAATTTTTTTGAAACACCCCAACTTCGCTGCATAAGAAAAAAAAATCCAAATACCAAATACAAACTATAAAACTTCCATTAAACACCATAACACGTATAAATAGACAAGACAAAGAAATGTAGACCGGTATAATAATTGGCCTTGTTAAAGTACCTATAATTAAGTAAAGAGCTAATCACTCGGAGCTGAAAGACTATTTCATAGTCCATTATCCTAGGATCGCATTAGCCGATTAACGTGTTAACAACCGTATCTATAGCAGTCTATTTGATTATTTCTTTAACGCTACACAAAAACATCTTATACGATCTGTGGTGTACGTGAATGAAATATTGTTTATTATTATTCTAAAGCAGAAGAAGCATGCTTTGATATTTAATTCTTTTGACTTTAAAAATTACATGCGAAAAATCAATTTTAGATTATATATTTTAGTACTTGTGGCGACTCCTTCCAAAATTGTATGTTCGGCATATTTGCTGTTCCCGTCAGAGAGGGAAGATGGCCGGTTGAAAAATGTCCAGATTTTGATTTATTTTATTTACTGATTATACACACACTCTACGGAACAAAGATTAATTAAGTTTACTAACTAAGTTTTCCATCACCGGTCCTGCACCAGTCACCGTCACCAAAACATACATTTTATACAGTTTAAAGTAATTCCACCTTATTTATCTGCGTAGAAATAGTACTGTGAAAACGAAGAACCATTAACCACTCCTTATACAAACGATTCTCGAAGTAAACCGAAGATTTTTCCGCATGTGCATATTGTTAAAGAACAGTTTATATAGGTAAGTGCTCTAGTTTTACCAGTCATATTTTGACCTTATTTAATATAAATGTACAGAACTGTTAAACTATACCGTTACCTAGAATACAACATGAATTACCTTGCTAAATACTTTTAGATGAGTGACATCGTGTTGCCATTAAATTTAGTGCAATCGTACAGTAACAACTAAAAACGTAACAGGTATAAAACAGTGAAACGAACTGTGTACATTTGAAGTAATAATTGGCTCGAACATACACAATTCGACTACGCAACAATCGATCGGATCGTGTTTTTGTCACTGCAATCTGGCAAAGCGAATCGCATTGTCGAAGCTGTAACGCGAGCGTGACAAGAACGCAACCGACCTGGAACCATAACAAGCTGTTGTGCAAATCATATATCGTGGGCAACGTAAACGAAAAGTGTTAAAGATCATCATTTACGAAAGCGGAGACGGCGACAAAGTGTTACTTTAAATAAAGAGAAGCAGCAATAATCATTGAGAAAGGGCTATCTAAGGGCCTTATTTATCTTGATCACAAGTAAGATGCCCATTCCAGCAAAACGCTACAGAGGTAACGGTTTTTTTGACTTGATATTTACATCGTTGTGTCTCAGAAATCGCATCTCGCTCAAGACCCTAAGGGCCGTATTAATAAACTCATCTCGGCTGAGATGCCCGTCACAAGATACGTCAAAGTAAACGCCAAACCATAGAACACTGTCATTTTTGACGCATCTCGAGACGAGCATTAGAGTTGAGATCAGTTTATTAATACGGGCCTTAGAGCCGGTCTCACAGCATATAGGATCCCGTTGGTTGCACTTCGCCGGTCTCCGTTTTAGTAGATGATGGCAAACTATATACGGTGTCGTGCGCCTCATTGAGTCCGTGGGGTGTCCGTACCGATCGAGAGCTGCGCACGGGCAGCGTGTGTCCGGGGTCGCCGGCGCCCTCGCCCTCCGCCGCCTCGCGCAGGAAGCCCCCGTCGTCCGACGAGGAGCCCGAAGGGTCCTTCACGCCACAAACAATCGTCCCAGTCAGAAGTCGCACGGATTGACGTTCGATCGATCATTTAACGGCAAAGTCAGCGAAAGTGCAACCAATGCCGGTCGCGCCTAATGCTTTCGCCATACTTGTTTTTTATGTCTAGGCTTTCACGCCAAAATCGATCGAACTCCAATCGGAGTAAAACTCACAGAATTATCCGGGGTGTCGTCCGACATGGTCATCGTATCGAATCGGAGCACACGAGCGTCCCTAATGTCTTCTAGAGGAAAGTGAAACTATTGGACTAGTAGGGCACGTGAAAATCGATCGGTGTGCGTCAGACAGCCGTACAAGTCGGAAGGTCGCTGGGCATGTGTGGGCATCAATCATCTGATCGGACGCCGGCCAGCACGCGACTAGAGCATTGTGTTGGTAAACATCGATAGCCGCTATAAGTGTTTTTTGGTGTACTATTTATCAAAACAGACATCACATCACATGGAAATGTAAATAGCACCTATATGGTGCTTCTTTTTAGGTGAACTTTTTGTAAATGCAAAAGATGAAGATGCTGAATTTCTACCTGTTGTGATTTGTGAATTTAGAGGTGTGCACGCGTTGCCTTAGTAACGGTGGTACTTATGAAACTATCTATGCAATTAGATGCGCCAACTTTTTGCCGGGTGAGAAATAGAACACACAATGCGTTAGTGAATCAATCGTAATAACACTAATAGGCAAGTAAAAAGTTCTCGCATGAAGTATGATCACCTGCCAGCTGATGATGTATGGGAACATTTTCTACATTTTCTTGCGTTTAAAAGACTCCCGCTACACTAGGTTCCGCCCATTGATGAAAATTTCACTTTAAAGTTGGCTTAATATCTCGCATTTCAGACGGCTTTTAAGTAATTAGTACTAGGGCTACATAGGTGTAGCACACATTGTGCTATCCCGACTTGAGGCGTTTGACTGTGCGTCGATAGCAACGTGCTTGTAGGCAAACAATGCGAGTGATCGCGGCTTGGTACGCGTTAAAGCGGCCAGCTAATCGATATCTATGGTGGCTTCATGGTTCGCTCGCTAAGTGAGATTAGTCAAAAAAGTGTAGCAATAGCATGTGGAGTTGCCACTTGTATTGTACCATCCTAAACAACCTTGACTTTCTACAAAGCGGAATGAATGTATAACTACTTCAATACGATACGCTACCTATATTATTCCTGCATGTGGCAACCCGTAACAACTAGCATTTGATTACTAAGCAATTAGACTACCTCATATCTGAAACTACTTGCATTAAAGAAGGCAAGGTTGCCTACGTCATATTCGCAACGTCTAAACTACATGTTTATTCATTGAAAATTAATTATTTCAAAATATAAGTTGACGTGACTGTTTAAGAATAGAACGTCAGGTATGATTAGTGGATGATGGAATCGCTCGAGTCGAGTATTATAAACTTTGCAAGCGTTGTTAGTTGCCAGTATTAGGTCCGTATTCAAAAACTATAATCTTGAATGAAATGCCAGTTTCGAAACGCCTCAGAGATCAGAGACTTACCTTGACTACTTCACTGAATGAAACGGACATCTCACTAAAGATCAGTTTGTTAATGCGGTTCTTAATAGGCGAGTAGTTTAGTATAGGCAAGCAAGCGTGGTCATTGACTGAACGTCACGGCTGAGTGGCACAAAGACCTGCCTCAATTTAATGGATCAGGGTGCACGGCCTTCCGGCATCCCAGACACGTGTGTTTAATATGCCAGCTCTTTATTTGGATAACGTACTAAGGTAGATTATTATAGTATGTGTAAACTATCACACACCGACTCAAAATCCATGTTACAAAATCCATGACGCAGGGCATTGCCTACTCCTCGTCTAAAAGTACCAGGCGTCCATAGCGTTCAAGAGCTTACCCTGGTGATTTTGTTAGCCATGGACTGCAGGTGCGTGTTGGTCTGCCGGACGCCCGTAAGCTCTGGGTTGAGCGCGAGGATGGCGTCGATCTCCACCTCCTTTCCCTTCGTCTCCCCGCGCTCGTACCACTCCACCGTGACCGACCGGGTCTCCAGGTTGACCCCGGACACGATCGCCGAGTGAATGCGGCCTGGAATTGAGAGTTATATTTCTTTTAGACAAACAAAAACATGACTTTTAAACTGAACTCAAAACAAGAATTGATTATCACATAATTATTAGAAATGTAACTGAAGAGCATTCCGTTATCGCGGACTTTGAGCCATAGGGTCGTCGCTTCAGTATAGCTTAAAGACTTGAGCACAGCACATGTGATGTACATCAATTATTCAACATACACGCCCCTATTGTTTGAAGCCCACTATATCACAATAAGACCTCATTGGAATTCGTATCACGCATATTATCTTGACAATTTGACTTTCGGGATCTCAACAGTCCCTATGTTAGAAAATTCGCCATGCGTACAAATCACAGAAAGAAAAAACAGTAGAAGTGTCAAGTGGGTCTGTAACTTGTGGCATAGTTCCGCATAACCTACCATACATTTGTCGCGATCGCTTATTTCAATATTTTGATATTACTAAAATAAGAAATAAATCCAGAAGCATGCCTTATTGTGCTATTTTGAAGTGTAAAAACGATAGCCGCACCAAAAATATTTTCCATGGTGGCGTGTTGTTTTTATGATAGTTTGAGTATTGGCGACAACAGGTCTGATACTAAGCGAAGCTCATGCCACTTCCACATTTTTTCTATTCCGTGGTACAAATTGACTTAAGTACAATAAAGATCTATAAAACCATGTACAAGTGTGTGTATGTTGGCTAAAGAATGACACAACGTGTGTATAGATAGAATGAGACATGGTTCAGCTGCAATTGTTTCTAAGCCACATTTGCACAGCCGTTTCCATTCGCTCAAAACTAGAGCTACAAAAACTCTGTGATCTCATTTTTATGCTTTGCCTACAGTTCAAGAAAATATCGCAACATTAAGTAAAAACCTGCGGTAGTAAAAATATGAGCGAAATTTCAATTCATTCCCCAAATTTTCAGACGGTAACCAATTTTATCTGTGTCACTGCATAAAGCGGTAAAAGCTTTTGTGACCATGACAACCTATTCAAGTAAAAGCGAGTAGAGTTTAAATGGCCGGACGAAAACAAAGGGGCATAGATTGGAGATACCGTCCATGTTTCTATGAGGCGTACATTGATGCTGGAGGAAAAAGTCGTCTGGTGAGGTCGGCTAGACGCATTAAGTACGCCGTAATGTGCTTAGACAGGAAGGTCGGGGTTCCCGCTGGCACGTTAGGGAAGGTGTTTACATTAAGGGTGCAGACCGTGTAATTGAGGGGACAGTTTATAAACAAAACAGAATAACTTTTACCGAAGCACTAAAGCAGTGACAAAAGCATTTTCATAAATTTCTTACTCGTTTCATGGGGATGATTCCTAGATTCATATTTCTACACATCCTGTTGTACCGTTTTTTAATAGTTATCTCTCATTTATTATAAAAAACCATCACTATTTGGTAGGTATTGGCACCTATTTACTTCATCTAATTACTTTAATGTTTTCAAGGATCGCAATCCGGAATCAAGTCGGATTTCACGATTGCAAGAACTCTAGAAATCTCGCGAGCAACATATTAAATTGCGATAAATATTATACGTGTATAATTCGCCTTACAGATCACGACTACAAATTTCTACGCGTTAAATTAGTAGTATTTGATTGCTATTTTGTCTCAATGCTGCATTTTATCTTCAACTATATACATCGACGACCAACCATCATTACGTGACTTTTCCGACCCACTTTTCCCAATACATTAAGGAATATTACAGAGATGTTATTACATGCACGTGAATCATAAAATTCAAGAGCATCCTATTACTGTACCAATACATTACCAATTGCGAAATTCGAATCGATCAAACATCTTCAGGCAAGTTTATTTACGCATGAAATGGTCCCTGAAAATACTTGACATGAATAAAATTCATGATTTATTGGCTATCAAAGTATGTAAAGTATAAATATTAGGTGAACGTGAAAGCGAGAACGAATGTGATGACACGGTGCTTTCTCGCACATTGTTGTCGGGATAAAGCGTTCGTTGAGGCGTACGACCTTACCACAATAGTGCCGCGTTCATACGCAAACTACACAACGCGTATAGCAAATGATTTATGTGATTGTAGCCAGCTTCATGGCAAATCGCTTGAATTGAGTTTTGCCCGTCATTTTGGGATTGGAATCGTTCCAATAAAAGTTATGGGAGTGATTGAAATCAGAAATCTGAATATTAGTAACCCTGCCTACGGCTAGCGGTCCAGAGCGCTTATTGTCTAACGCACTCGCAATCACGATCGTTTTCATTTTGAAAATCGAAGGCTTGTCTGCATACAAAATGAAAACAATTGCTCCACTTTGAAGCCGGTTGCGATTGCGAGTGCGTTAGACAATTAGCCCTCAGGTTCGATGCAGACCGCTATTTAATCCTGACCTTTGGAAGTTTTCTTTGTACAGTCAAAAGTACTGCATCTATACTGCCATCGCGCATCATACCTTATAATCAGTGGCATAGGCGCGTATAGATATTTGTAACACCTTCGGAACTTATATTTATTACTTTGATTTATTAATTGGCATTATCGCTGTCTAGCAGTATCAAACATTGAACCTTTTTGACCATACCATATTTCTACGCTCTATTTATTAATTATTATTTTTCTCTTATCACACGTTGAAGTGCAGTGTAGATACGTAGTAAACACCGGGGTTCAGCATAAAACCAAGCACGTGCAGAGTTGCGTTCTATTTGACGTCACACTACAGCGCAACGTCTATAAATTTGCTTTGTGTTCTTATGTAGTCCTATTTTTTTCTGTTAAAAAGTAATACTGTATCTGATATGTCGTGTTGCATTGTGTTTATCAAAGAAATGTAATGAGTTCAGGTCAGGAATTATTAGGTACCTGTTTCCTGCCCCTACCATAATATACTGGGCCAATTGTTGTAGCAGAAGCAAGTGCACAGTCGAAGATCACAAAACTATGTACACATACTCTTATTCTCTTGACAATAGAATCATGTATAGATCATTTTGATCTCTTCGACTGTCTACCTAATTCTGCTGCTGACTGTAGATACGCGCATCTTACACGGACGTTTATTTAAGACTAGAGTTTATATATATAAATGGAGGATATGCTCATAAACAATTTTGTTAATGTTGTAATTATTTCGATTGGGACTTTTGGGACAATGAATCCGCGCTCTCCTTAGAGACCGTTTCAGTATCTCTCCAGAGATTTAGCACGTTTACCTATTATGACATCAACTAACTATAGCATTAATGATACCACCGTCATGCTTGGAATCGCTAATGAGTTTGTGACCGAGATTAATCGAGTTTCCTGCACCGAGACAGCCACCGTATGAATATGAAAGGTTCACATTATTGTTCGACGCGTCAAAAGGCATTCATTTGAGACGACTCACTTTCAGTGACTCACTTCACTTCAATATCACCTTTCCTTTGACGTTCTTACTTGGAAGTTCTTTTGCGGTTTTTATTACGTTTTGTTTGCCTTTTTAGTCATTTTGAGAAACCATAATAGATAGCAATTTCTTTTAATAGCTATTCAGTACTTTCATAGTTTTTCCATGATTAAATTCAAACTATAATATACACCTGGCTTCGTATGGATATATGTTACTATGATATTAACCGTGGTAAGTGTGACAAATTACAATTAGCTATACAAATCATACATTTTAGTACGCAGAATGTGACGGACACCATGTTGGTAAAAACTAACAAAATTGGATCAGTACCTACTCTTCGAAATAGCTTCTCTTACTTTGCTTCTGTTCTCTGGGTACTTCATTTTGTACTTCAATTTGATACTTTCTGATTGTGCAATAAAGAGTTTACATAGATAGGAACATACATAATTCAGAAGCATCATAATCCCGAATTGAAAGAAATCAAGAATACTCATAAACTCAATCAGTACTTTTCGATAGAAGACTTGGATTTCTTAATATAGTCACAACTTCCGGAAAAAACGTAACTCGCGGAAAATAAAAGATATGCACCTTTTCTTAGCATGTTAGACATTCAGGTGTATCTGTTAGACGTCTGTAAATTCGACCTTTTCCCCGTCCATAAACCCCATTAGCATCTCGGTCCCGGGAGAGAAGGTGTACGCTAAACCGAGCTCAGCAGTGGGGAAGGTCGGTGACCTTGCCCTCCCAGCTATAATTAGGAGCCAGTTCCTTAGGGAGTCACTCAGAGCCATTGTTGGGATTTTCAAATTTTCCTTTTAGTCGTCGAAAACAATAGCGGTCATGACGATCTTGTTTTTTGTTAAAGTGAAAAGTTGAGAATTTACTATACTACCCCTATAGTTCTGAAATTTAATTTCACACCATGTGGCATGTCAATAAATATTCTATTAATTGTGTTAAGTAAATGTTTACGGCTATACATTTGACAGACGCTGCCCCAGCCTCACAGCATTTTAAAATAAGCACTAGGAAATTATGAAGACAGCATAGTCTAGGGGTTTATTCTAGATTATTCAAAATCATAACCGTATTCTATTGTGCTGTTAAATGGAATGCCATAAAGTTTATAGCAGGAACCATCTAAGTGATGACGTCCGAACCGAAACGTGGAATAGACTAAGTTGGTCTAATTATACGTATATCCGTATCTACAATCGAAACCTTGCTTATCACTCCGAAAATACCGAGCACTTAGTTACCATGGTTACCATCCGCGACCGAACCAACAAAAGTGTATCGAACCGACCAAAACAGGCCAAAAAGACACAGAAACACGTTATAAAAGGTATAAAGAAGCTAATCAAAAATAAAGACGGGTTTAAATGAGCTCAATAACTATTATTACACGTACAGCGCTCGTTGTCAGGTGCCCAACTGAACTAGATTTCGAACGAGCGAGTTGGCTTGAGTTTAAACTACTTTCAAATTAAATAGTAACCAATACTGCTCCCAAAAAGTTTATTATAACACTTAAAGAAGCTTACGTGTAAAAAAAGCAAAAATACATACGTGTTAGAAAGTTTAAATGCAAGACAAGAATAGATACCTCGTAGTTACAATTAGTGGGATCAATGTTGACGCATAACACTTATCTTTACGGATAATCTGATAGTAATAATGATGTCTATAGGAGACCACCGATACATGGCCAAATGCCAATGTGTAACCGGGTCCACCAGCCTCACAAGACCTCTATGCACGTAGAGAACCGTCAATACCCGTAGATCGAAGTATATTGGCGGTGCGTACAGTTCTATTTGGTCGCGTGCTGTGCGTGTCATTGACCTGTTAACGCATCGCTGTGAGCTAATTATAATTTGGCTGCGTTTCCTCGTGAGTTCATAGGCTCATTCAACTGAGAGAGCAAGGTGTTACAAATCACGTTTGCATTTCCACCCTCTCACTTGATAGAAGGTATAAATTGCATTGCAATTTATAAATTATGCCGTCACTTTCTCGTTGCGAGTATAAAAACTCCCCTTTGCCTCCACGATGAATAGCGATGTTAATTTGTAGAACTTAGCCCATAATCTATTTTTAGTAATGGCGACCTAAATAACCGCTGTGAGTAGCGAGCCACATGTTAGCTTGCACATGCCAGAACATTGAAAGCAAGTACTATGTTGATGATGTTTTTACAAACGTGTAAGAGAGTAAGGCACCTAATGGTTCACCGTGGAATGGAATAAATGAGGAGAAAACCAGTGTTTCCCACGGTCAAGTTCGCACAAGGGAGAAGACAACGGTAATTACGGGCATAGTTGCAGTCAATCTAAGTTAACTATAAGTTTGCGTTCAGCGACGCGAAGTTAACTAACGGTATTAGTTTCATCACACGGCTATCCAGCTACGCTATTAGATTGATATTTTCCTGCGGCAATCGTTTCACAATTATCATTTAAAATATAACCGGTCAGAGGACTTAATGCATGCGAAATGAATTTGAATGAATAAGGACTGCCATGCTCAAGATGAAAACAGAATTTCCACAAGCGTATAAATATGCGGAAGATTATAGAATGCTTCCTACGGGTACAGGGGGTCACAAATGCCACCGCAATATGAGGAAAGATACTGCAGGTCAACTCGTGAAATGGCTAAGGTTAAAATAAGCCTTTCTATACAAAGCGCAACCTAATATGGTTCAACGAGACCCGTCGACAGCAAGAATCTATTTACCCATGCCTTTGGTTGGATACCTGCCTATCAATAAACTTGACAGACAGCTTAGCGTACATCAGGGAGAGCTTCAACCCTTATTTATTAGATGCAACTGTCGTATGATTTATTCTTCCAGGTAAAAATGTGTAATAGACTTTATAGCCGTAAGTTTTCAACAAAGCAGAACTTGTACATATTGGCTTAGACGACAATGCGATATGAACAGCAGATTTTGCCCTGGTTCAGCATCGTGCAGCAGGTATGCCATGTTTGGAATTGTTTTTAAACAGTGAAGCTTTAAATCAAAAAATGTTTATAGAGACCACGTAGAAAGTAATACTCTCATTCTGAGGCAAGTCTCCAAACCTCGGCTTCTGTCGCAAGGCGGTCTAGGAGAGTGCAAAGTAAAAGTAGGTGCACAGCCGTAATGAGCCAGGCCGCATAGTGATTTCGCAAAACGCCGCGTCCGTGGCCCACATAAAAAACTATTGCCGAGTATTTTAATACATTATTATTTCGAGAATGGTGTTCCGCTTGAAAGGTTTGCTTTCTGCCTCATATGGGGTACTCTATAGTTTTAAGCTGAGCAAATTCGCCAGTTTTGTGGAGGCTGTTTGATTCCACAATTTTCAGGACCGCAAAAATAGTACCAAGGAATGAAGGAAACAAAGTAATGCACTTCCACATTAATAACATTATTTAAGTTGGATTCTGAGTTACTTATATTGCAGTCCATGAGTTTTGACCAAAATGACAAATGGCATTAAAATTTCCGAAAGTTCATAAAAAAGACATATTACCAACGTTACTTTTAGCAAAGTGCGAAGCTTTAAATGTCACACCAGTACCTTTATAGGATGAGGTGATCAACATGCCAGTATTTACAAATTACAACGATTCCAACAAGACATTTTAACTGTACGGTCAAGGATGATAAGCCAATCGAAACGTGCTGAATCTGAGCAAATGTGTTATGTCACCATAATGATATTGACATTTAATCACGAGGCTAATAACCTTATATAGACAACCTGTTCTTACATTGAGACAATTTGTAACATAAACGAAACTTAATACATGTAGAAAGAAATTTATTTGAAGATGAAACATCTACAAAAAGAAAACATAATCATTTAGCATGTTAAACAAATACACTTAAACGATGGACACACAAATAGCATCAAAGCGATTGAGAAATAGAAACAGAGTTTTGTGAAAATAAAAAAACCTTTGTCGATATTTTCTACTGAGGAGAGTTCAAGACTGAATCTTGGTAGAAGCACCAGAAACTTCAAAACAGAACAATTGTTTTCATTTTGTATGCAGACAAGCCTTCCATTTTCAAAATGAAAACGATTGCGATTGCGAGTGCGTAAGGCAATATCGCCCCTCTGGTCAAAGTGCCCGAAATACTGCTCTATCATTACACATAATCTTTAACTATTAGATCCATAAAAACCCCCGATATAAAGGCGATACCTTCTTTCCGAGGTAAATATCTCTTAAACGGCCCAACCGATTTTCATGAAACCTAGCTAAGAACCACCGCTACGAAACCTGCTTTTAATTTTAATAATATTCGTTACAAACGATCGTCAAGTTTAATAAAAACCAGTAAGACCATTGGCTTAATTAAAAACTCTTCAAACAGGCAGACGGCTGTAGAATGATTTTTCCGAGTTAATACGGTTCCGATGTCAATGCGAACGGCGCGTGAGTCAGCGATCCGGTCGTAACCGGCTAGACGCGCGCCCGCGCAGCCAGCGCCGTTGGTGCGGGTTACGAGAGACCGTTAACCATTATTCTGTTTACTTTTTAAAACAATTAAAACTCGCTGGAGACGCTGGAGTCATGGCACCAAAAGTGTAAATATAGAACTATTTTTTACGTTCATTCGACGGACCGGACGGTAGGTTTCTATGTCTATTTTATCGTTTAGGAAAAGCAAGATTCGGCTCTATTCTACTCGATAAAAGTATATCACTTTTGACATGTTATCGTATTGTTTTAACATGCCGCCATTAGTATCTAAAAATAAGAGTAATCATTTTTATCATAAAGTTGACAATACGATACATCATCATCGTCATCATCATCATCATCATCATCATCATCAGCCGAAAGACGTCCACTGCTGGACAAAGGCCTTCCCCAAGCTTTTCCACAACGATCGGTCCTCTGCTGCTGTCATCCAGCGGTTTCCCGCGATACGATACAATGTCTGTCAAAGCAATATGGTTTTACCCATAAGAAAAGAACCTCTGTAATTCCGCCTAGCGTCGATAATGCTGTCATATCATAATACAACACACCGCAGAGAGAATGTAACAAAAAGCAATCACATTCAATATGAAGTTTCACAACACAACGTTCGATAGCTGATAAAAAGTATTTAGGGCTCGGGTGTAGTCGGTTAGACTTGGAGAAGAGCGTTGTGATAGCGAGTAAGAGAGAGTACAAACCCAAGGTGGTTTTTAGAGCTGGGGCCCTAGCCAACATGCATGCTTTTCACGACGCAGTTGTACGTGTCCCGATTACATTCTTATCTTATCTTATCTTGTTGGTGGGGTCCTTACGGATACACTTCGACCCTATGGGATCTTTTGTGTAATTACCCCTCTGTTAGCGCTTAATCCAATGCAGCCTCCACTCCTTCCAAAAAGCGGATAGTGGAGTGCAATGGCAGTGCCTTGAAATCGTTCGGTTCTGGGTAGCCACAACCGAGGATTTTCATTCTTACTCCGGCGAGGGCATCACATTACTCTACGGAGGCGAAGGATCTCGTAGAGAGTACTGGCCAAAGATCTGTCGACCTTTTTAAAGGAGGAATTCTGGCCGAGGGGTGTCATCTTTCGGCGTTTTCGTGGCCGCCGGCTAGCGGACACCGCGAAAGTGTATTAGTAGTGGAGATAATTTTATGTTATACATATATTGTTACGTATGTTAGTCTGTAAGGTATTTGTAAATATGGGCCTTGTAGCCTGAAATAAAGTTATTCTATTCTATTCTATTAATACGCCGACTAGCGTTTCTATTCGTTTCGTTTTTATACCAATATCGTCACTGGTAGATGACGTGATACGAAGAGTCACGTGATGAACCAGTGACGCGATTGGTTTAAAAATAAAACGAATAGAAACGCTAGTTACCGTAATGCATCTTGGCTAGGCCTCTGTACAGTACGTTTGTCTATCAGATTATAACTATACTTAAGACTAACAAAAACTAAAACCTATTCCGCTGCCCTCTTGCGTTTAAACTGACGGCATACCTACAATCAGCCTTATTTGGTATGAATTAATTATGATGGAAAAAGTATGTTCCATCGAACTTTACGGTATTAGACTATTCAGGTCACCATCACCATTTATCTGAAGAGGAGATAGCATTTCACTATCTCGAATCAACATGAGATAATGAAAATTCTACATAATTGCATTAACTCGATGTTTGTTGTTTAACCATTTTAACATTAGGTACTTCAGTTTGAAATCATTTGAAGTTAATACGTTAATAATACCCTATATATTATTCTTTAACGATGAGCATAAAATGTACATATAGTATATGTTACGAAATATTTGAGGTGGAGAGTGATGAATTGGATTACCGTTCTCTTGAATAAAAGTATGAAGTCAAGCCAAAGTTCTATCAGGATTCGTCGAAAGATATTTCATCTTGAATATTAAAATTCTCGCAACACACAAGATGAGCGGTTTAAAGACTTATGAGCATTCACAAAGTTTGAAATTACTCGACAAAGAACTCCAATTTCGACAAAATATAATATAATATAATATTGCATTACGTCATGTCATGCTACTCTGGGAAAAGCGGAGTCTCCTGACCTGACACAAGCAGTTTATGCTTACCAGAAAACTCCATGCCTTTTGTTACAACAAAAATGTAGAAAAAAGTAATAAATATATTGAAGATAAATTTGTCATATTTGAATAGAATAGATGCATAGCAGGGTTAATAGACGACATATGACAATTTCGCTTCAATAATCGATAAAACTGAAAATACGATACTGCCAGGACACCTATTGCAAGACGGTTTAAAAGTCACCTCTCGTACATCTGATACCACAACACCAAAGTTTTATATCATGACAAGCCATCTAGTATTAAGTTGACGTCGATCGGCGATGCGAGAAGCATAATATACCATCTCCGTAAATGTATCTGTCCAAGTGACTTATGATCGCTTTCTGATTCTTCTGTGGCAAGATGCCGATGGCTGATAAAGGCGTTACACTTGCCTGCTAGGGTTCTTTCAGTTGATAGACTGCGTTACAAAATTCTGTTGATCAATAGTAAATCATAGTCACTCGATTTTTTTGGGCCGGCGCACATACAGCGAAGCGCAGGGCAGAGAAATTTTCACTGCCAAAGCATCATCATCATTGAACGTGTTGAAATAAGATCGAAATTCATTAAAATCACAAATTCTTCACAATCATTTCCTCATGAATATTTGTGGTGTTAGTAAGTTTCTATCTTATTTCAACACGTCCAAAATCGTTGATGCTTTTGCATTGCTTCGCTGTATGCGCACCGGCCCTATAACTGGCGTAGGAGCTATTATTATTTTCCCGCTCCTATTTCTCTCCGTTGGGGATTTTAGACAAATCGTTTCTTAGTGCACCACAGGTACCCAAGGAATATTCCTTTCAAATTCCAAGTCCCTGGGTACATTGATTCAGGCTATGCGTTGTCTGTCAGTCAATCAGTCGTGTTGCGTTCCTATATTCAAAACCGTAGATAGAGTTGTGACGTCTCGTTAAAATTTGACATTTGCTACGCACAAAATGTGTCACATTTTAAAGAGACGTCACAACTAGGAACGCACCATCAGTCAGTCAAGGGATAGATTTATTTGACTATTTGAGGGATCGCGAGTATATCGGGGGTTTTTATCTTTTCTATAGTTATTTGTTTTGGTCCACTCGGAGGCCAGAGAGCGGGTGACATCAGTAGACGGAACCGAGCGACCGCCCACGGCCCGCCCACTGAGCGAGCCTTGCAAAGCCTTCTCAAGAGTATATGAGAAGGCAACGGCGAAGCAAGAGGTGTACGCGTCTTGTTATATAATTTATACTCAACAACAACTTAAAGGTATTACTAATTAAATACAAATTAAACAGCCCGATTGTTTTTCATCAAACCTGGTTAACAAGCACCTCAGTTAAACTAAATCGAAATCGGTTCACCTGTTCAAAAGAAAGAAAGAAAGTTTGACACACGTTTGGAAGCAACGTCGACACACACAATGATAGAAAGTAACAAATTGATAGTAAAAAGTGTAAAAACATTGATTTTAAATTGCCTAAGATGAAACTAGAGCTCAAGAAATATTTCACAGATAACAAAAAGCAAAGTAGATAAATAACTGACAAAGAGAATGTAACTACAGCTAACTGTAACGTGGGTGCGAAGTATAAATCATCATAAGAACCAATTTATTTCATAACATTTGAAGCTGCAGACAAGAAACAAGTCATTATTGTCTGCTGAAAATGGAAAGTTTAATTTAGTGTTCCGAAAGAAGCTAACGCACAAATTAATAAAACAAAAATAAAAATATATTAAGGGACAATCTCCCACAAACTGACCTAGTCCCAAACCAAGCTCTAGACTTGTACTATGGGTACTAGACAACGATATAAATACTTATATAGAGAAATACATCCAATACTTAGCAGCCAATACTCGCGCTCATCACACGAATATTTGCCGTTTCTGGGATTCAAACCCGGAACCGTTAACTTCGTAGGCACGGCCACTACCAACTAGATTAAATGTGTCGTGTTGTAAATGTTTGGTAACTGATCAAAATTGGTTTGTGGTTGGTTAACATCGGTCGCCAAATAAAGCCCATTTTATGTATTTAAATAACACGAGACGGTTGGCAAATCCAATAATAAAATCCTAACTGGATAAGGAGTGATTCAGTGTCGCTAAATAGAACGGCAAAGTTGAACAATTCGATAATTGGTCGCGCAAACGGCTTCAGCCAATTGAGGATAACGACTGTGTCGACGAACCGTACAATACGTGGCTAAGATTACAGGGGTTACGCTACTCTTAGTCACAATTCAGACGAACTTGTAGGCTATGCTAATGGAAGGAGATATGCTGACGACGTAAAGAGAGGTGCACTCTTTAAAACGATTTCTAGTCCATTAGTAAATCAAGCGAGCGAGCACAATAAGAGCGACCTTATTGAGAATGCTTGCCTTGAAATTTTATTTGTTTGCTCTGACGGGACGACTAAAACTTGCGGGTTAATAGTTCGTCTGACAAGTTGAAAATGGAATCTTAACGCATCCGCTGCTGGCAAAGCGTTTTTCCTGAGTATCACCCAGTTCCTTAAACGCGTATGTGCGATTTAGACCCGGTACACATTGGGCGCTTTCAAACGCGGGCTTTGCCAACGCGCGTTCTGAGAACCAGGAGTTCCGTTGATGTGTACACATGCACGCGCGCGCGTCCACGTTACTTTAGATTCTATTGGTTAATATTGGCACAGATCCTCTCCGCCCCGATCGTCGCCTGCCTCAGTGGAGCCGCAGCCTCACAGAATGCAAGCTTCTTATGAAACCAAAAGATGCAGCACTGCCCAAAGACTTGGGCAAAGGGACAGTAGCAAACGCGTTAAATATTGAATACTTGAATATTTTTCGTCAAAAGTAAGGAAAGTAAGAAAATAAATGGATAGACCAAAGGATAATATAATAAGTGAAGACTTTCAATTGAAAAAGGCTTTGATCTTGATACATTTGGGACTGTTACATTACAAGAATTAACTCAATTCGTGAATTTCATATTCATACGGATTGAAACTAGGAGTGCTCTTACCATAAATTATTCTCCACAATACTAATAAACCACACAAGTACGTTGCAAGTACACTTTGCAAGTAAATACACGAGTCTTTAAACATGGTTTGTAACGATGTGATGATTTGAACTTGGGAGTAGCCAAACCATTAACTGAAGGAGTGGGTGTTGAAGGCTCTTTGTGAGAACAGGATTTGCGACAGTCTGGTAATTAGTCTAGATAAGGAATATCCAATGTTATTAACAACACCATATTAAAACCGTTTATACAATACTAGAGGACGCCCGCGACTTCATACGCCCAGAATTAGTTTCCCGCTACTCCCGCCATTTCTTCCCGTTGGGGGTCGATTTTCGGAAAATCCTTTCTTAGTGCTCACTTACATCATGAAAGGAACCCCTGTACCAAATTTCAAGTTTCTAGGTACAGTCGTTTGGGCTGTGCGTTGATATGTCAGTCAGTCAGTTTAGCCTTTTATATATATAGATATGTTTCAACATTAGAAAATAATACATCAAGAATCCCTCGAGCTTAAAGAAAGCGAGTTAATAGGATATTGTTATTGCCATCTTAGTGAAACCATCTTGGGATTAAACCGCAAATCTACTCTCTTATTCATAAGAAAATACAGTTTCTCACGACGAGCTACAAAATATGAGAGACAATAACTTCAAAACGGTGGACTACCTCTATCATATTATAATAGTGCTGATAGACTTGAGCAATTACTCAAGCATTCGCTAGTGATCGCCGAAATGAATTGTTCTGATTGGTTGTTCATTGTTGTAGGACTGCTTAAACAAAACATAATCGCGTACACGTACACCCATAAACATTCATTAAATAACACCATAAAGGAAAGCGGAACAAACATGAGAACTGTAATCTAGTTTCCAGTTTTCAAGATATGGAACTTTTCATCGAAATATAATAAGTATGGAAGAGTAACGTCTAACAAAAACGACTGACAAATCCGCTCCAAAACGCCCACTTTTTGAAATGAAAAGATCTTATGTATCGAGTGGTTTCAATAATCAACTAAATATTAATTGAGTTAAGGTATGAAGTCATTTATGTCAGATGCTGGTATAACGTTTGAGTAGACAGTAATTTCAGTAAGGTTTTATACCGTTTGAAAGACAAAAATCTGCAATTGGTTACAAGCTCTCTGACACAAGATTTCCATTGGTCAATATTTTTATTCATAAGGGTTACTTGAACGCGGCCATGTCTTTCAACATTTGACGTGGATGGTTTAATACAAAAACAACACAGTAATTGAATAACGAATTTTATTAATATTTTTTTATATTATTGAATGATTGTTCCCCTTGAATCATTTAACATACTTACTTATGTTACACTATTATAAAGTTGTAAAATAGTATATCAGAAGATATTATGTTGTAAGAGTAGTCAGCGTCAAATAGTCTTTAGCATCTAAAGTGCCAAATATATTGCAACCCCTTTTTTATTCTTATAGGCATAAAGATACGTGACAGTATAATACCTATATATGTATAGGTATATAGTCGCTTTGGATGGTACAGCCTATTTGATGCTGCCGAAAAAACATGACAAAAATTAACTTTATACGAGTACTTAGTAAGACGAAAACATCACAAATAATCCATTTGGCACTGTTTCTATTCTACAGTTAGAGATGTGAAGCCAACTCTTAAGTTAGATCATATACAATAGAGTATAATTTATATTAACCGCCTGTTTCACAATCGACAAGTAAAGCGTATTTGACAAATAAATTTAGCCCTTTCTCTTTCTTACACTTGAAAATAGACAAGGAACTTTAAATGGCAGATAAATTTACTTGTCGATTGTGAAACAGGCCCTTACAATCTTAGCTTTACCAACTCAGTTATTGTACAAGTATCAATTAATATTAAGCCTATTGCTTTTTAGGGTTCCGCACTTCGAAAGGAAAAGGTCATATTTCGTTTTTTTTATTATGTACATAAACTAACGATAGTAAAGATGACATAAAATTTAATTTCCTATTCATTCGAAGTAGTTGCTTGTAATTCACATTTTTCAAAGATATATTGCATAACATCGGCCATGACATTTTGGTATGGAATATTAAAAATTAAATAACTTACTAATGAAAATAAATATCGCTTTGTTTTGCATCTGTGTGGGTACTGCACCAATTTACAATGCAACTTGGCATGGTTGCAGCATCATTTAAATCCGGTAATCATTAATATCGATTTTTTCTTTTGTGATTGTAAACAACTGTTTGACACTACGTCAGAAAGTCGACTGATAGACAGTTCGGCACTCATTAATAGCTCCACCCCCGCCGGCACTAAGTCAGTGGGGCAGAATTTGAGCGTCGATTACTCTTCCATACTTATTATATTTCGATGGAACTTTTCCGTTATCATTAGCCTAAATTGTAGGTATAACCTATTGTGATTGGGCCGAATTTGATGGTCATCGGCTATAGAATAAAATCAATAGTATCAATTGAGGTTATCGTTCTTTTAGGGTCAAAGGGTTAGTGTGTCCCTAATAACATTGACTAAATAATTCATATAAACGGAGTGACATCATTACACCAATAATAACTTTCAACGGTCAGTCGGATAATGGGCCCAGAATTGTCAACGGCAATAAACTATTGTAACACAGCAATTGGAGAATTACTTGTTAATCGTCTTCGTCATAATGTTAGCCGAAAGGCCCGAAAGACATCCACTGCTGCGTATAGGGCTCCAAGGATTCTATGAACGGGATATTCGAGGGACCTTTACCAAAACATCGGTTTATTCTTGGCATGCAACTTTTGGTGCGCCAGCCGTTGCTTGCAGCTTACTTTTCTGCCCTTCTATTTTGGTTGTAAATTTCCGTTTGGCAAACTGTGCAATATGTGAGGGCAAAAAGGAAGCCGCAAACTGTTTTCCTTAAGGGACGGCAACCAGAAAAAGTGGGGAAATTCTTGGATTTAATCAGCCATCTTTTCTATTGCCAATTTCACTACCATCGAAGTTGAGTAAATTTTTAAAAGATCAGATATTATGGCAATCGCTAAAAGAATGGATGCCCACTCAAGAACTCAATAGGAAGTTATGAGAAACATATAGTAGCATTAATTGCACGGGATCTAGATTACAATACGTTTAATGTAAACAAGAATGTTGACATTATATCTAGCAATACATTCATACAGCAGATAGTAGTCTCATGACTGAATCGACTCCCACTTCGTCAGTCGATGACATCACACGAGAAATCGAAAGTGACTTTATCAATTCGGGAAAGATTGTCACTAACAATACAATACAAGCATAGATTGTATTGTTACAAACTGGTAACCTATCGCCATTCCGAGGTTTTTTTCCCCATCTGTATCATTTATCCGAACATTCATTAGAAATGCATTTTTTTCTGAATCCATTAGTTTTTCAAAATAATTAAAAAGAGATTTACCTATAGAACCCATAGGTTAGTTTAGGTTTCTTAACTAGCAACAAAAATCATTACTATCTTATGAAAATGTTGACGGAAAAATCAGTTGGAAACTTATGAAAGGTATAAAGAAACTACATGAAGATGCCTCTTGTACTGTCACATTAGTTGTAGGATGGATACACTATGGTTCAAAACCTGCCAATTCATAAGTGCCTATGGCTAGTTATAATCTGGGCAATGTTTGGCCTCAGGGTATCGCCCACGTGGTCGCCGTGTCGCGAAGGTTACTAGACAAACCAGTTAGAAACCACTAGTGCTTGCCAATTGACACTTAGAATAGGAGAGTGTTATGATTGCCAAATATTGAACAACTGTAAGCACGTCCTACGCGTTTTGTCACGATTCTTATTGGGTATAAGTATATCTTAAACCTCAGAAATTAAGTGAGAGGTATTTCTAAAACCAGGCATACCTACAAGATAAAAGGATATATATTTATAGAGATGATATTCAATTCTGTATAATTTGTTGTTCGTCCTTATAAGCAGGTCACAGACAAATTTCAAGGAAATAGACGACAGAGAACAACAACAACAAACGATAAACGCAATTTTAGAATATACCTAAAATGTAAAGTTTTGTTGATTTGTTTGTTTGCTCTGTCTTTTTGATTCAACATCTCTACCGATGTTACCAAAGATAGTTTACAGACCGAAGACCGACAACTTGGGTTTCCGGCCGGGGTAATAGCAATAAATCACTTTTACGCGAGCGGAGTCGCTGGCTAAAGCTAGTTCTTTATAATTTGGTGTTTACTTAACATGATTTTGTCCTAATTCGCAGGACGAAACAAAAAAAAACAGAAAACTCCTTTGAGAATTTACAATAAATCCAATAAACAACAAAAAGGCGCGACGCTGACCACTTAACAACAAAAAACAACATCATTTGAAGGTGCACCTAACCCGGCATCAGAAGCATAACGAAAACCGCAAAACCCTCATTACAGGCACGTCAACATTAACGACAGCCAACAACTTTTACATCGCTAGCGTGTACGGTTATTCTGATAGTCGAAATCGTTTGTATGTCGGTCAGCGGCTCGTGACGTCACGCGCGCCAGGGAAGCCGCTCGCGGTGACTCAGCGCCACGCGGCCTTCGTATTGTAGCTTTATCTGGCTCGGGGAAACAAACCGACAAGACCATAATAAATTACAGTAAATTTCCTTACAATAACATCATAACAATTACAATAAAAGTCACTGCAAAATTTTACATCACCAAGCTAAGTAATAAAATGAGTCAAAATCTGTTTCGGAGAATTTAAGACGATTCATTCTCTGCTAATAGCAATCACAACTGTCTAAACAAGGTTTTTAGCAGTCATTAGTTTAAAAGCGAGCGTCCAAAACGAGCCGAACCTATCTATGGCGAGTAACCATCGGCTAGAGCCAGAGGCCCTCGGATCGATGACGCAACCTTGGCGAGCAAGTGGGTGGCGATACCACACCAAAGCAGTTTCAAGCAGGAAGTGAATGCATTAGACTGATTGCTGTTTAATAATAATATCCATACTTCAGGTAAATAAAGTTATGGCACTTATAAAGCGTTGCAAAAGATAATTGGCACGAAAATCCAAGGTCACCATGACAATATCTCACTTAAACCTACCGGTCTGATGGGCTTAAAATGTTTTCATTCCATTGGGTGGTCAGACGCAGAAATACTTGTATTACTCAATTTGGCCGTACGAAGGTTAATGGGAAGTCTCGAATTATAATACATCTTGTTTCCCATCGCAAACAAGCCGAGCTAAATTAGGACCGCGCCGCGTTGAGAAATTTTTCGACTCGTCAGTTCAGTAGAAACGGAAATTCGCTTCTTATTTTAACTTTGTGAAGATTGGCATAGTGAAACCGTCATAGAGGGAAGATGGCTGATTGAAAAACGTCCGACTTTTACTTTTGATTAATATTATTTACGGATTATGCTCTTATTCATTTGACATTTTCGAAATCACTACGAAACCGCCATAAATAAAAAATAATAAGAATATTGGCAAATGATATTATTCCGAAAAAATGAGTCTCTCTTTCGTTCTATTTTGGGCACATTTTATAAGCGGTTGTAGTTGTAACCCTATACGAGAAGGTGCAGTCTATTCTTAGGTAAATTATGATATGTAAAAGTAATTAGTTATGTCATCTCTCGTGTTTCCCCTTGAACTAGCCGCAACGGCCTTGTATGCTATTGCCGTTTACGCCGGCTCTATTGACAGCTTCCTGCACTTGCTGCGGCCCTTTTTATAAATCAAGCGATCCTATTGCAGTTTAGGATGCGTTACTTAGGATATTAACACATACAATTAGCAATTAAATTCTATAGGAACGATGTAGGAGACCAGTGCTGGCTTTACGACTAGCGAATGCTGAGTTGGGACCGTTTCGCAACAATTTCTGTCTTGTGCTTTTTGTATCTATTTAATGTAATCTTTTTTGGTGTGAATAAATGTCTCTTTATCTTTATGTAATAAAAGGCTTTGCAGAAGTGTTCGCAGTAAGTACCTACATGCCAGCCTAGGGCCGCTGTGTCTGACCTCCAACTTCAAAAAGGTTTTAGGTATTAGAGATCAAGATGTGGTTAACTTTGGTTGCGCTTAATGTGGTTTTAAGTGATGCGCGACAGACTTAATCAACTCAATGAAACTTAGAACTTCTTATGCATTGTATGCCGTCGGATGAATCCTAGAATCCAAGTATTAAGATTAAATCCCTACGATATAATGACGTAGGAGCCGAAATCTTTGACTACCAATCTATCTACTAGGATCATCTTCATCATGCCACATGCCATTTGGGGTGGACGCCGCCGTGCACGCAGCATTTCTTTTTCTTCCAAACATAGATCCCGATAGATCCCTATCAGCCGTCATTTCAGTATTCACTCCCTTGTTTTTCATATTGCTCGTCACACATTCCATTCCATCCATAACTTCTTAGGATGATCCTCATCATACCCTTATCCTAATCATTTTACATTTCCCATTTCGACTTGATGCGCTCGACAAAGAACAGAGGCCGTATTGTGTCAAAAACCTGCATAAAACCTAATTGAATGGGTCTGAGATAATGTAGCTGCTATGGCGCTGTCTAAGAACTGCCTGAACCTCAAGCATTGACGCTTCATATTACAGCCTCAGGTCCTGATACAATCTGTTTTGCTACGGCGCGCGAGTCTCACCGGCACGGAGGCGAACAATCCACTCACGCGCCGTATATGGGCGCAGCGCCGCAAGGCCCCGTCCTCGCCACCAGCCTTTATTTATAAACGCCGCCTCGATCAGAAATTTGGATGTATGTAAAATTTTATTTGTATGGGACAATGGAAAACGGTCGGAAAGATATGCAGAGTACAGTCGCAATGCGAAATTATTAGGGAAATATAAAATTTTGTTTGTATTTTAATTTAAATAATTCTGAAAAACCAAATAAATCTATATGCTTATCAAAGAGCAAAGTACATATAATTGACAAAAGATTTCAAAAATTCTTATTGGCTATATTAAACTTCTTTAAGGGTCCTTTCACACTAGCGATTTGTCCGGCGACTTCTCAGCGATTTAACGTGCACCACGATCGCGGCGATCTCGTGGCGAGCGTGGTGCACGCCCTCTTATGCCTAGGATCAGTGCTCAGTATTTTTTGTTTTTTTTTTTCATAACTTTACTAGATAATTGATAACTTGTCCTATACCTATGCACTAAAGCCGCAAACGCACCGAGCCCGGAAGCGGCCCGGTGCGGCGCGTTCCCATACTAAAATCGCCTCCACTACGCTTTTGGGACGCTACTACGCTTCTAAGCATGGAAACGCGCCGCACCGCACAGGGCTACATATCGAACCTAGTACTTAATTCCAATTTGAATGAAAAATAAAAATGTTCAATTTCTATATTTATGGGGTCAATACACCCCCTTATTAACCAACTTTCCAGAAAGAAGAGATACAAAAGGCTATATGCCAATAAGGAGGGCTTGTCTTACTTTATCTAAGGTCAATTAACAGTCTTGTAACTAAGAACCTACTCTCATATCAATTACAAGTGTAGATAAACTTCACCTAATGCGGTTAAATCTTCCGTGTGATAATTTTCAACGGCAAGTGACCTTACATAAACCAGCAACAGTGCTATATGAAATTCCAGGAATTAGGAATCAAATATCTCCCTTATTCACCCTTAAGTAGATTCATGTACTACCAGCGACCCGCCCTCGCTTCGCTTCGGTTTATGTGAGTTTTCTGTAACACCCGTACATAAATCTGAATTTATTATACATAAAAACCTTCCGTGAAAAAACTGATGGTAAAAACTGCATCAATATCCGTTGCAAGATAATATAGGAGGAGTTAGCGGATATACAACCAGGCAGGCTGACAGACAGACAGACAGACGCGAAAAGAGACTTTATTTTTATACTATTTAAAGATGGCAGTGCCTCAAAACTGTATGATGTCAGAGCATCAGTCCCACAGAGACCTGTTCTCGGACAGTGCTAAACAGTCTATTAGAAAGATATGTATCCACTTTTTCAACTTATTACATTGTAATAAGGGCTAAAAGTAGATACATCTCTTTCTAGTTAATCATACTCGATTTATACTGCAGACTAGCCGGCCTCTGATCAGGTGGTTACAGTAACATATGCTGATGATACCGCCTGACTCACAAGCCACAAAGTACCAGAAGTTGAATCACGGAAACTCCAGCCACATCAAAATAGAATAGACGATTGGCTCAAAATGAGGACAATCAAATCAGGCAACACGAAATCAGTTCAAATAACTTTTATTCTACATGAGGAGACTGCCCACCTGTACCTTTGCAGTAGGTACCTCTTGCAATAGAAAACCATGTAAAAGCCAAAAACACTCTGACAAACTGGTAAGAGACCCATTATTAGAGTAATTACTAGTAGTTATTTGAATATATTTTACAGGCATCTCAATAACCATTTCACATTACATGAAAATAAATAAACTAATAAGCAGAGCCCGAAATTTTCGTGACAATAATATAACACTAGTATACCTTCAAGTGTTACTGTGGAATGCCTGTTTACGGCGGGAAAAGATATTCTTTCTCCAAAACGGCTGGCGCTATCAGACGACAATTTTAATATGCTCATGTTCATGAAGGGGAACATGCACCTTATAATAATAATAAAATAATAATAATAATAATAATAATAAATTTATTTGGTAATAAGAAGCAGTTTACAAACAAAAGCAGTGCTATAGTCGCCACGCTAGGATTCCCTGTGTTGTGGCTTATAGCAGATGCTAGCGAATGATATTTTTATTGGCTATGCTATTATTTAATAAAAATCAAAATTTATGATTGTGTATATTTACGATTTCGAGTTAACAATTAGCGATTAACTTTAACTTTCAATAAAACTATTGAAAAGTAATGTTTTAACATTTAACGAAGTTAACTTTTTATTTAAAGGATTAACAATTAACGAAGTTTACTTTTTGATTAACAGTGCCCAGCTTTGGATACATACTAGCTTTATATTTGCTTTGGTACTTAATTAAGTTTATTTTTTGCTAGGAACTTGTTTATAAATAAGAGACAGCAGCTTCATGCGTTATATTGTTATAATAGAAGCTAGAGCCTTACTAGTCCAGTTTTACTAGTTTCTCAGATTAAATAAATGTTTATTGTATGGATACAGTGACAATAAATGATTAATATTGAACATGAAAAGTGGTTTCTTGGTATTTTTTAAGGGATTAAATACACCAATTTTATCCATTAATAGTAAACAGAAGATATAGGGAGCATTGATAGAAAGCGGTTTTAAAAATACTTTTGACCTTTTGTATGTGGCATTAAAAATATTAAGTTCTAATCTCTTCATTGTCTTTCAGATTTATACTAAACAACACGTGTACAAAAAAGAAAATGGCTTAAAAGTTGTTCCGGATCTGTCAAAGGGTTAATAGGTTTGTGGATAATTTAACTGACATAGTAATTTTAAGTTACTTCCACATCTAGGCCTGCCACATAATTATATACAAAGTCAGGGTTTATACCTGAATATAAAGACTTTTTAGGCATACTGAAAAAGAAATCATAAGCATACATTTATATATAGCCCAAAATGCTTATCTACTAATAAGATTTTTTCAAGGAGTTAGGTTGAATCATAGCTCTTCATCGTTTGGTAGTGATTCATACCAGAAAGACTAAGCTCGCGTTTCTTAAGCCCGGTGTCGGGACAATGACCAATAATACCAATTGCCACGAGATTCTACAGAACTATGAAGAGATTTTTAGCTCCTCAGCACTCACCATCTGTTCTTTTGATGTTGATGTTAATCCCAGACTGGATCTTCACAGTTCCGTCATCCATTTTAGCACTGGTTTAGGCACCACGTACACCATACAACATTATTTTGCAACGAACCCGTATGCAAATATAGTCTAACACATTAGGGAATTACACATGAGAACCGGTGAAAATTACAAATAAATTTCTACACCCAGATTGACAGTTATATTGAGCAGTTAGCTACACACTTCAGACTGGAACGTTTAAAATTTGTTTCACTACAACAGTCAAATCAATCACTTTACTTCTAACCATTAACTTACGGAATTGATTTGAATATTGAGAAAAATAATGAGTTTATAAAAGAAAAATACTATAGTTATTTAAATTATTTCGGTTATAACAGAGAATTCCAAAATTATCACACAGAACACCAATGCGTCGAAAATTGCTCAATTGTTGCCAGTATTGGAACAGTTTGCCATTATTTTATTATTTTGATTAGATATGATTTTTATACGGCATATTTTATTTATTTTATTTTTTATAAAATATCTTCGATACAACTTCTTGACAGTAATATTTCGAAGACATTTAGTTGCAAACTCATTTATCCCTTTTAAAATTTGTGTTATGTCCTAATCGATCGATTCAAATTCAACGGCAAACCACCATTTTGTACAACACTACTAAGCATAAACAAGAAACAAATCTAGAGTTGACAGTATCGATTGTACATAACCCAATGCGAAAATTACTCGATTAAGGCTCGTAGATTTAGATTATTTTGATAGAGCGTTGCTAAATTTTTCGTTATCAGTAGTCATCTTATTTACATTGTATTAATGTATTAAAAAAAAGATTTTAATTATATATTCCCTTTTATGCAATTTTCTAATAATACTTCCTCGGTATTTTAGTCGATTTGGAAGTCGAGCCAATATCGTAGAAAGTGGAAGTAGGGTCAAAGGGGGTAGCGAGGCGAGTGGTGTGTGGTGAGGGAGGTGAGGTAGTAACGCTGTCATTGTAATGTAGGTAACAATTTAGCACAAGGATTTTTGCGGCAACATAATATATTATATTCCAAAACTATTTGATAATATTTAATAAGAATGGATATTGAGCACAAACTGTCCCATAAAGCGAAGAAACGTATAAAAGAAGTGAAAAGAAAAGCTCGACCTGGTAAGTTAAATATGTGTACCTATCGGTTTTCTTTATTACTAATTATTCAAGATATAAACTAGGTTAGCTTTGTAACTCAATTTATCTTCAAAACATGTTCATTAAATTAAATGGTGTTGTATTACGCAGCCGAATAAATTCCAGAATTATCTACAGGATAGCGTGGCGTGCGTTTGGTCACGTACACGTACTATTTCAGCTTAATTATTACGACCTTGACCAAGAATGCTTAAAAAAAATCTCAAAAATCTGATCGATCTGATATTTTATTATAACCTATTTATCACTTAGTTCAAGTTATGGTTATTAAATCACTGATGGTATTCACCAAATTCGATTTCATTTAATTTATCCCTTGGTTTTGTGTCTAATTTGTCGGTCTTGTCACTCATCTTCGTCTGTTTATTTTGTTTGCCCACAGAATTAGCAGATAAGTATCAATGGACTGCCTGCAAGTATGCTGGAAACTTTGAAGAATTTCTAAAATGTAATGATAATGTAGACCGAATAAGTGAGACTGTGGTCTCACCAGAAGAATTTATAGAAAAATATGAGAAAATATATAAACCAGTTGTGATAACCAATGTCCAAACAAACTGGAAGGCGAATCACAAATGGACATTAGAAAGACTAGCCAAAAAGTATCGGAACCAAAAATTCAAGTGTGGGGAAGACAATGAGGGTTATAGTGTTAAGATGAAGATGAAGTATTATGTAGAGTATGCAAGGACAACGACTGATGATAGTCCACTTTATATTTTTGATAGTAGTTTTGGAGAGCATCTGCGGAGGAAAAAGCTCCTTGAAGATTATGAAAGTCCTAGATATTTTAGGGATGATCTGTTTAAGTACTGTGGTGAAGAAAGAAGACCGCCTTACCGTTGGTTTGTGATGGGGCCGCAGAGGTCTGGAACTGGTATTCATATTGATCCATTGGGAACAAGTGCCTGGAATGCTTTGGTGTTTGGACACAAGAGATGGTGTTTGTTCCCAACCCAGACCCCCAGGGAGTTGATTAAGGTGACAGGAGCTATGGGAGGGAAGCAGCGGGATGAAGCCATAACTTGGTTTAAGCTTATTTACCCAAAGACCCAGCTGGATAGTTGGCCAAAGGAATTCAAGCCAGTAAGTCCTTACCTTAAAAATAAAGTAATTTGAACATTATAATAAGCAGCAAATCTCCAACACATTATTTATTGTGTAACAACATAAATTAATACATTAACCCCCTTACTAATAAACATTGAGTAACGGTGGTATAGCTATACAATGTTTTGTTCTTATCTGTCATTGTGTCATTTGGATTTGACACATAAAGACAAAACATTGTGTAGCTATACCACCGTTACTCAACGTTTATTAGTAAGGGGGTTAGTATAAAATAATGACAGCTGCAAATATTTAGTTTTGTAATAGAGTAATATTATTGTCTCGGTCACTTGTTTTTGTGTATCACACAGTCACTTAGTTTTTGTACATTATTTTAAAAGAAATATGCTTATGGGATATTAATTAATTAATTAAATGGATTAATACAATTAAAAGTTAAAACTAAACTTAACTTAACTTTTTGTTAATAAATAATAATAATAAATATTAAATGGATATTCTTTATATTGTAAAAGAAAGTAAAAGGTGCAAAAAGTTGGGTTATGATTAATTTTTATTTTCTGTACTTTCAGGTTGAAATACTTCAAAAGCCTGGTGAAACAGTATTTGTACCCGGTGGGTGGTGGCATGTCGTGTTAAATTTGGATGACACAGTGGCCGTCACACAGAACTTTTGTAGCCGCACAAACTTTCCTGTAGTCTGGCACAAGACTGTTAGGGGACGTCCAAAACTCTCCAAAAAATGGATCAAAGTGCTGGAAGCCAAGGACCCTGACTTGTATAAGGTGGCCAGTAGCATGGACCTGACTCAGGGCACTGGAGTGGCTTCTGACAGCTCTTCCAACAGCAGTTCTTCCAGTAGTGATAGTGACAGCAGTTCGTCTAATAGCTCCAGTGAAGATGACAGTGGCCAGGAGAGCATCTCCGCACACAAAAAGAAGAAAAGAAGGAAAATGTAAACCTTCTTATCTTGAACCTTAATCATACAGAAGCACCAAGATCAGAAGCATCCAATATTTAGTAAATGTAGTTTTAAGCCTGCCTTTGTTTTGTATTACTAGATGTAATGGACTAATATCATAACAATGTTAACTTGTTGTTTCCTAATTATGAACAATAATATATCTTTTTGTTAACTCAAGACATATTATTCTATATGAATAAAGTATAATGCCGTAATAGTAAAGAAGTTTAATTTTTAAATACCTAGATTCTTTAAAGCTAGAACTTCTCGAAAGTTATCAAATTTAAAAATGTAATAAGTACTATCCGATCTGATTTCTGCTGTAAATAATTATGCACATCGGTCTATTCTGATGTACTAAACGAACTTGCTGAGGCCCGTTTCACGAAGCTAAAAGTTACAAATTACAAGCGGAACTCTCTTTCTAGAAAAAGGAGCTTGTAATTTGTAACTTGAAGCTTCGTGAAACGGGCCTCTGGTCTCAATCCATTTTGGATTGTATTGTAATGTGATATGCAATAAATTATTGAATTGAATTTGAATAGTGATTTGTCTAGTTTCCAAAGGAGTGTCTCAGATTTAATGCAATGAATCTTCTGCCATAACAATGATGATTATGCGTTTTTATCTATATTCATTATTTGGTAATTACTAATGAGGATGAAAAAGACTAACTTTTGCTAATCATAATCGACTTTATTGACTTAGGAACTAATGTGCTCAACCCTAATAAACGTCAGATTAAAAAAAAACTGGCAGTTCATGTTTAGTCTATGGTTTTCAGTAGCCATTTGTTATCCCTGCCAGTTCCCAAAGTTCCCGTGAAACTTCGAATCAAAAATGTTGAGATCAGTAACAGGGAACCTGGCTAATGTCCTCAAAAGGTCCTTAGCCCCTACTGTAAGAGTCAGTGCAGCAGTTCAAGTGCGTAGGGCGCACGGCGGCCCTGTCGAGTCCGATGAGGAATTCGATTGCAGGTTAGCTTAGCTATTCATTGACGTGATTTTTGAGTTATGTAACTGATGGATCGGAAAATCGTGTTATGTTCCTGTAATCTCCCAGTTTTCAGTGTGAAAATCGTTACATTAATAACTTAAGTAATCAGTTATTAATAAAGCAAGTGTCTTTTCTCCGTTTCGGCCACGAGTTCCTTTGAAGAAAGATAAGAAACATTGCAGGACGAATATTATGTCAGATTATCCTTGTTTGTAATGACTCAAGGTTAAATCGTTAAAGTTACTGTGTAATTGTTATCTAATAATGTGTAAAGGCATAGCTGGGACTGCAGTTTTCTAAACTAATGGCCACAAAACATAGTCATGTATTATTTATTCTTGTAGATAAGTAAAATTCAACAATTTGTTGGGTGTGGATCTGGTTTCAAAATCATATGAATATGGTGTTGATCCATTTTCAACTGTGCTTTCCTTTTTCATTACTTTTCCACCCTAAGTTTAGGTTTAACTTTAGTTCCTTTAGGTCCTTTATCTTCACCCATAAATTCCATTTTGTATTATCTGCTCACAGCAAGAACTTCTGTTGGTAGTTAGTGGGTTCAAAGAAAACTCATTCTCAATGTTCTCTCACATAGCAGTTTATTCTCATTTAACTGGCAGATAAGTTGTATCGAACATAGACCTACCACCTAACCTAATATTGTTATGAAAATCTTGTCTTAAAATTAATATACACAATTTTGTCCTTACAGATATGAGGCGTTTTTCAACAGGGTGGATATTGACGGGTGGGAGATTCGCAAGGGAATGAATGACCTGTGCGGTATGGACCTTGTGCCTGACCCAAAAATTATTAAGGCAGCTCTCCATGCTTGCCGGCGAGTCAATGACTATGCACTTGCAGTCAGGTTCATTGAAGCATGCAAAGACAAGTGCGGCGCCCAAGAGGCCGTAATCTACCCGTACATCATCCAAGAAATCAAACCTACGCTCGTAGAGCTGGGCATCGACACTCCAGAGGAACTTGGCTATGACAAACCAGAGTTAGCTTTAGAAAGTGTTTATGAAATGTAAGGCCGTATAAACTTAACAAATTAAGCAGTAGAGAAATTTGTATAATAGTTTTACAGTCGAATTTTACTTTAATATATGTGAGAAGCCTAGTCTTCTGCACAAGTATTGTTTATCCAACTTATTAACACGCTTTATGTCTAATGTATAAAGCATTAGAGGAATATGTCTGTTGTTTTATTTTTATATGTATGCTTTTGTAGTCCTGCATTGCAATCATTGTCACCTTAGCAATTAAATTGAAATTAAACAATATTCACATTCCTGTTTTTACTTGTTCTGATGTAATTAATCATTTTCTATCAACCTTTGGAATTTCGAAACGCTTGCAAAGAAATTTAAAAATACTCTTTTGGAAATAACTACACCTTTCACCCTAACCTTTGTTTAAGATCAAGGTCATAGATGTAGATAGTGATGTACAATCATTTTTTTTTCATCCATCAAACGCCGAGTCTGAAAGCGCTTTTCCCACTTGAGGCCTTACTTTGAAAATCGAAGTTCGAAGTTACGCTAACTCCATCTCTTTCTCTCGATTTAGTGTCGAATGACGAGAGACAGGGATGGAGCTAACGTAACTTCGAACTTCGATTTTCAAAGTAGGGCCTCTGTTACCTCAACTATATGGCACTTGTCCCACAGCCGGCGAGAAAGCGATTAGCTATTGATTATTTTATCGCTCAAGAAACGCACGAAAGATATAGATCCCATGTCAATAGAAGAGGCATATATTAATTGGCCAAGAAAAATTATTTAAAAAAAAATGTAACTTGAAATTCCCCTTTCTAACAGGTGGGAAAAATTAACATGCATTAGGGTCTCTCCAAACCTATCGATGCTTGTGTCCATGCCATAAGAGCGAAAACGACTTCGTTCCGTTCGCAACGCCTAATTGAGCCGAGCGACGCTTTTTTCACTCTTAAGTACTGTTCGGACATGAAACTTTTTGTTACCGGCTCTAGCCGATTTCGCGTCGATAGATCTGGGGAGACCCTTACGCTAACTAGCATTAGTTTTTTTTATTTGGGGGATGAAGTTGCTCACGTCCGCAGGAATTGCCACCACTACCCTGCACGTATCCCCTGGGTGGCGCTAATCGAGCAACAACCTTTCGGCTGCTGTACTGTACTTATTAGTAAAGGAACCTCACAGCACAATAACCGAGTCGCAACTTAAAATGCAATATCCAATGTCAAAAAACCCTCCCCGTTGCCCCACGCCAATAAGTGTAGGGCTCAGCTTACGAATATGCCAACTCAACATCGAGGGTATAAGCCTGGCCAAATGCGAGTTTCTTCATAAGATCTTGACGAAACACAAAGTGGATATTCTACTCCTACAGGAGACACACACAAAGGACGAGCAGGATCTAGAGTTCAGAGGTAGAGTTTCAGGCTACAATATAGTCCACGCATTGCACCATCCCAAGTACGGAATCGCTACCTACGTGAAAGAAGGCATCGCTGACGTATTAGTCCTCCCACAAACTCTAAGTGCAAACTACTTTCTATCTGTGATCAAGGTGCAAGACCTTACTATAGCAAATGTTTACAAACCCCCGGCCTATACGTGGGATAACGGCTTACCAATCTTACCACACCCATGCATCTACTCTGGTGATTTTAACAGCCATCACACCTCATGGCGATACGACTCTAACGACCGTAATGGTGTACAATTGTGTCAATGGGCGGAAGATAACAACTATCACCTCATTTTTAACGCCAAAGATATCGGCTCCTTTCGGTCTGCCCGATGGAAAAAAGACTACAATCCCGATCTAACTTTTGTGTCACAGGATACTAGCACTATCCTCCCAACCTCAAGGCGAGTATTGTCAAACTTCCCAAAAAGCCAACACCGGCCGGCCCTGATGGAGGTGGGAATCCAGATACCCGTAGTCAATTCTATGCCGATCCCCCGATGGAACTTTCAAAAGGCCAACTGGGCTTCCTTTGCAACAGATATAGACGCTACAATCAGGTGGATACCCCCAAAATCCGAAAACTACGAAAGGTTCGTTGGACTGATCACTGGAATAGCCAAAAAGCATGTACCCCGAGGTTTCAGAAAAACTTATGTCCCTTGCTGGAGTGAAGAAAGCGAACGCCTATACCAGCAGTATAAACAAACCGGGGACCAGGAAATTGGACAGACCTTGCTACAGACCCTAGATACACAGCGCAAAAACAAATGGATCGCCACGGTAGAAAACATGGACTTCAAACGTTCTAGCAGAAAAGCATGGAGAGTACTCAACAAACTGACGGGTAATCCCGGTTCAAAAAGGAATGCTGCTTGCCAAAAACTCACGGAGTCCATTGCAAGCCGAATCGTTGAAACATCGCGAGTAAAGGGCGACCGCGCGCACACCTCTGCGATTAGGAGCGCCACTATAAACATACAAAAAGTACTACCAGTGGATGGGAACCTCTCCAAGTCATTTACAATGGACGAAATAACTCTGGCAATTAAACAGCTCGGCCTGGGTAAAGCTGCTGGACAGGACGGTATTTACAATGAATTTATTAAGAACCTGGGCCATAAGTGCAAAAGATGGCTAGCTGAATTCTATTCTGATATATTGGAAAGGAATAAACTGCCCCGTAGATTCAACTTTTCAAAGATAATCGCCGTCCTAAAGCCTGATAAACACGATAGCGACCCAAAAAGCTACAGGCCGATCGCCCTGCTGAGCTCATTATACAAACTCCTTGAAAAAGTCTTGTCAAATAGGATCACCCCTCTCATTGACAAAATTGTACCAGTGGAGCAGGCTGGATTTAGGAGTGGTCGTAACTGTGTGGATCAAGTATTATCCCTTACTACACACGTAGAGACAGGCTTCCAGAAACGTTTAAAGACCGTGGCTGTTTTTGTGGATCTTTCTGCAGCATATGACACAGTTTGGCGGCAGGGCTTAATCTATAAGCTTATGAAGGCCGTCCCCTGTAGACGAATAACCAGCCTAATAGCCAATATGTTGGGAAATAGGGAATACATTGTTCACCTCGGAGACAAACAAAGCCGCATCAGAAAGCTCAACAACGGACTACCTCAAGGATCTACGCTGGCGCCTCTGCTTTTTAATCTTTACACACATGACATACCAGAAACCGTGTCCAGAAAATTTATTTATGCCGACGACATCGCAATCGCAAATCAGCACGTAGGCTTCGAAGAATCAGAACTTCAACTTACTAAAGACCTGCAGTCACTAAATAAATATTTCAAAAAATGGCGCTTGGTTCCTAACGCTGGTAAAACAGAGGTCTCTACATTCCACTTAAGCACCAAACTAGCCACATACAATCCAACCGTAAACTTTGATGGGAGGACTCTCCGCTACAACCCGCTCCCCAAATACCTAGGTGTTACCCTGGATCGCTCTCTGACGTATGCCACTCATCTCAGCAAGCTTGGTAAAAAACTAGGAACCCGCAACAACATCCTGCACAGACTGACCGGCACGTCCTGGGGAGCTTCAGCAGATGTCCTACGAACGACAGGGCTCAGCCTGGTTTACTCAGCAGGGGAATACTGCGCTCCGGTGTGGATTAACAGCGCCCACACGGAAAAGGTCGACGTTCAACTGCGTAAAACTATGAGATGTATAACGGGAACAATCAAATCTACACCTGTATGTTGGCTCCCAGCGTTGAGCCACATTCCACCTCCACATCTCAGGAGACAGATGGCCTTGGTAAAGGAAAATAACAAGATTGTTAAAAATCCTCTCCTTCCTATGCACCAAGAATTCCTGCACCCACCGAACCATCGCCTGAGATCTCGAAGACCACCTTATCAAACCGCTAAAATCCTACGTGAGCGCGGTTTTGACATTAAGCAGGAATGGAAGGAGGATTGGATGTCAAATCTACCCAGGCAGTCCCTCTCGAACTACGATCCGACCAAGAAACCACTTGGATTCTCGAGCCCGAGAAGGGAGTGGTGCCAGATCAACCGGCTACGTACCGAGCACGGACGCTGCGCTGAATACATGTTCAGGTGTGGGTGGCGTAATTCGCCTGCGTGCGACTGTGGAGCGCCTGAGCAGTCTATCCACCATATAATACACGACTGCCCAAAACGGAAGTATAATGATAACCCTGAAGACCTGCTCTTGCCTAGTAAGAACGCAGCCCTCTGGGCGAAGACATTGGATATAGTTTTATAGTTTTATAATTATTGGAATATCTTTTTGTATACATTATAAGCGACTCATCAACTGCCATACGATTAAATAAATAAACTAGCATTAGTATTCTTTTCGTTTTTAAATCACTCGCAGCGTCACTGGTAGATCACGTAATCACGTAAACAAGAATTTTATTTTAAACTGCATATTAGACAGAGATCCGATATGCACTGTGACGCCATGTAACACTTTGCTAGAAAGGGATAGGAACCAATCTTTGTTGGCTTATAAGTATCTTGGTTATATATATTGCTATTCAAAAAAATAATCTGCTTTTATTAGCTATGAAAAAATGTCATGAATATCCTCTATTCCCGCCTACAGTACGAACGTCTTATTTTATTACACAAAATTACAGTAAGTAAGACATCCATTGTTGCCAGCTATAAATTTCCTCGTGTAAGTGCACCTTTACGTGGATTAGGTGCGGGTATGTACGAGCCATAAGAGACATACGTAAGGTAAGGCACTGGTCCCACCGCCGGCGAGTAAGCTATGAACTATCGGCTATTTTCTTCTATAAATATATATCTCTCTCTTTTATTTACACGGGAGCGATTATCTTTTGTTCGTTTCTTGGACAAGAAAATAGCCGATAGTTCATAGCTTACTCGTCGGCGGTGGGACCAGTGCCTAAGGTGGTGTAAGTGCGCCTACGGGGTAAGTGCGCCAAACCAACAATATCTCCTAAAATATATATGGTTCGTCGCACTTACCCCAAGGTACCTTGTAAGATATATTTACCTTACCTTATAGCTTGGTAAAAATGAGAGCACTGTTAGGAGAGAAATTGGCAACATGATCCAATTATCACTCAAAAACTTTTTTATTAGAGAGATATGTGGACTAAAGGAAGATGTAGTGACTAAGATTGAAAAGGGTATGCTTCGATGGTTCGGTCATATGGAAAGGATGGATGAAAGAAGATTGACGAAAGAGATATACAGAGCGAAAGTGAGTGGAAGGGTCGGAAGGGGCCGCCATAGGCGTACCTACTTTTTCGAATCAAATCGGAGAAATACTGGAAAACTGCCGAATTTTAAGTACTTACCCGAAACCGATGTGCGTGCATGACTCGATGTATGAATGTGGAAGAAGCGAAAGAGATTTGTCAAGATCGTAGCAGGTGGAAAGAATTGGTCTCTGCCTACCCCTCTAGGAAACAGGCGTGATTTAATGTATGTATGTAACTTTTTTATTTATGGCGGTCCACCGCAATTCTGCAGTGATTTCGCCAAGTGAGTGAGAGTAAATTCAGTAGATAAACCAAAAATAAAAGCCTGACATTTTCCAATCTTCTTCCTTCCCTGAAGATCCTCCACCCAAGATCTACTGCGATGTTTAATAAATATGTTGGGAACTTGAGAATATTTAATGTAGTTCCTGTCATAACGTCTAAACTCTTTTTAAATTTTAGTCGTTTTATACCTTCAAGGGTTGACTCCTGTTCGTTAAGTTTTATTTTTTATGCTTAAGGAAGTGAACGATCCAGCTAAATAACTACGCAACCCTAATAATAACAAAAAGCAAGCTTTAAAAAACCCGACTGTTGTTGCGACCTAACCAAGTTTAAATCGTTATAAATCCTAAACGATCGTTCAAAATGAAAAAGAAATGAAACTTAAACATGTTTTAGGTGTATACCTACCTATTCAATGATAGGTACCCCATTTGTCATAGCATAGTTAGTACCAATTTCACCAAACGATGTTAAATTTAATCAATGTTAATCGACTGTTAGGTAGTTCATACATATTGACAGCTGTTAACGCACTACCTACTTAATCGTCTGTTAAGTGGTTAACATCGTTAGGTGAAATTGGTACTTAGGCTGGGTTTTATAAAGATCCGTTAGATCAAATTTCGGTCAGGAATGTCAAAACCTGTGTGAAGTTACTAAAATTTTATCTGACATATTTACTAAAGGACCTTTATAAAACCGGCCATTAGTCGACTTTTTTTAACTTGGCGTTTCGTTTGCTGTTCATATGGGAAACTTTTCATTAGCTTCATACTTGAAAGAATTGCTTAACGAGTAGCTGGCTCTGGACCTATACTCGTAACTATGAGCTATTAAGTATTAAGATTTAATGAAACCACAGAGTGTATGTAAATACTTTAATGATCGTAATATTCACACAGTCATACCTTTTTACAATCACGAATCCATGTACTTAATAACAAAATTGTGCTTCAACTTTATCAGTAAGAACCAAACACAATCTACGCTCTTTGGTATAAATTAATAAACAAAATATAATAAACAACGCTAAAAAAAAAACACCTTAATTAATTACTACTATTCGTTTCCTGTCTTTTCGCAGAATTCAATAAATTATGCAGATAGAGTTCCCTTTTTTGTACTCTTCTATGGCCCTACCTTACGCTACCCCGATTACGAATACTTATTTAACGTTTAACGCGAATTTTCGAAACTATGACTATTTATAAAAACTAAGTATTCAATGAAATGGAAACATCCGATTTATCCAAAAGCGCCGCATCTTACGTATGTACAATTTTATTAATTCTATTTGTATACACAAATTGTAAACGCATGAATATGAAAGTCCCGATTCGTGAATAAATTGGAGTTTTATTATTTTTGCAACGGGCGGTGCAAGTTACCAATTTACTCTATATTTATCTAGGTATATTACACAACTATTTACATGAAAAATTCATTTAAATATATTTTACACGGGACTCAACATCCGGTTAAAATAAATAATTTAATTACTCATAGGACTAGAATGGTTTACACGTTGACTCGCTGTGGACTAGAATCAAATAAATATGGCATAACGAATAAATAGAAAATAAAACGAACAACAATGTTAGTAACAACCTAACTTAAAATAAATAGTGTAAAAGGAATGTTTGTCTTAATCGATGACCGCCTGTGACAGACGTTTTTTTTAACTAAGTAAAATAAAAGCATTTTTTTATAAATATAGTTATTGCACGAATCTCTTGCTATTGAAGGTCTTTTGACAGACATCCGATTCGTTTTTTTCCAACATCGGTTGGAGTTTGGCTAGAGTAATCCGGAAAATCTCCGCACGTGATTACTTGTAAATAAATAATAATTTAAGTCTCATAAATTATGGTAACGAAATAATAAATAAATAAATAATACCCATGAGCTACAATAGCGGCACGGTATCTCTCTATAAATAACACATTTAACTTCTCTCCGATTCATAGAAATATATCACGGGAAAGATTACATCGACCGAAATGGCGAAACTTTCATTTTCGCTATAGAACTCACTTTAACTATCTTCACTACATATTAAAAAACAAATTCCCCCGCCGCGTCTGTCCGTCCGTATGTTAGCGAAAATCTCAAACACTACTAAACGGATTTTCATGCGGTTGTCGCCAACAGTTACATTTTTCTTAACGGAAGGTTTTTATGTATTATAAGTTCTAGTTTATGAACGGGTGTTACAGAAAACTCCCAAGAACTAAAGCGAAGCGAGGGCGCGTCGCAAGTTAATAAATAAAATACAGTAGGCTGCAAGTACCGGGTAAGTGAATAAATTATTATTGCTGTGATTCTTGAAAATTCCGGCAATTGTTGTACCTAATAAACATCAACTTTCAGCCGTCACGGCTGAGAAGGCTAATCATTAAAGGCCACTTGCACGCAAAAGTGAAACATATTTATTTACCTAAACTAAGTTTAAACGTCAGCTCGTACGAGAACTTTCAATTTATTTAACTTTTTGGTGCAAGCGGCTGGCTGCATAGTTCCCGTCACGAAAACGCCGCCGTCACACTCCGCCGGTACACTTATACTCGCTCGCTATTGGTTGGCGACTGTACCCATGCGCAAACACATCCCCTCCATTGTCACAATTTACTGAATAAATATTTATATTTTTGATTATTATGATTTTTGCTTTTTTACATGCCGGGATCTGTAAGTAAGTAAGCCCGACGGTTCATACAATACTTAATTATCTATTTTCAATTTACTTTAACCATCTCACCAGATGGTGTTACGAACATTTCATACCGGCATACATTTTGACATCTATGGAACATATTGCCTTTATCCTTGTTTTAATGGAAGTGAAGTGTTCTAGGGTGCGGCCCTTATTAGGAATAAGGGGTTAGGTGGAACCTCAGTGTCGTTAGATCCTGAATTAGTCTTGCAGCAGCTAGGAGTCCGTCGCCACGGCGTCGCGCTCCGCTTTTACTTGTTGCTGAAATATTTTAAGAATAATTTAGCAATGGGCTTAGCTATTGTTTGACATACTATCTCACGCTCGTTCACATTTCTGCCCTCATTAGAAAAAAGGACGTGTCTCATAGAATCGTGAATGTATTAGTGACCTTATTTCTAAAGACACAGGGTTCGATTTGCTTCGACTATCAAATTGCACATGCGTCCTTTTTATTTAAAAGTATAGTCAACATTAAAAGTAGATACACACTTTTGTACCTTGTCGATTTACATTTTATTTTGCCATTTCAAGAAGATTGTCGAATATGTTAATGCGATAAAGTACAAAAAAGTAATTTTGACGTTGACTGTACATCGGTGACATTCGTTGATGCCGATCAAACAGGTTGGATTTAAGTTCGGAATACATTATGAAAATATTTCTTATACTTAATATTGAGTACCTAATTAAGTATATGATATCTGATATGAAAAGACATTTTCTAGAAAAAATGAGACCGCTCGAGGTTGGACTAGTTTCTATAACCACACAGATGTTGACTATTGTACAAATAAGTTGGCAAAGAAAACTTATCCAAATGTCAAAACGGTTTTTTTTTTAAATGATGTAGTTAGTAACTTCACTGCTACTACGTTACCGCGGGCTTTGGTAGCGATGCCCGTCAGGGGGCACGCTGAAGCTTGTCAAAACGGTCTACGAAACGACAATCATTTAAAAGGTCTCTATCATCATGGGCCCTTTCGGATACACTTCGACCCTTTAGAATCTTTTGTGCAATTACCCTCTTACACACTCAGACGTTCGAATGTGCAGGTTTCCTCACGATGTTTTCCCTTCACCGAAAGAGCATCGGGTAAATGCACTTAAGTTAGAAAAACTCATTGGTACGTGGTGACCGCGGGGGTTCGAACTCGGTACCTTACGATCAAGAGTCCACCCCCTAAGCCACTAGGTCACTAACTCTCTTATCATAACAAAATAATACATGAACTGTGAAATTTTAGAGTACAGTCACCAGCAATAATATATTATCCAATGTCTTTATTACTAGAGGTATAAGAGCGTGTCAGATATTTTCGCGTCCAATGTTGCATAATACAGTATGTAAACTTACTAAAACCATTTGTTTGAATCCGGGCATGTATAGGCGATAAATAAGGTCTTCGTATATAAATTATAGAAATTCTAACGTTTTTTATAATTTATAATTGTAATACAAAAAATATCATTTTAGTTATTCATGATTCAATAACATCCTGTATTATTTGTTTACAATTGTAACATTTGTCATCTGGTTGTCAGGTCAAGGCCAAGTTCAACATTTTCAATGTCAGTTAAAGTAAGGCTATGTGCACACTTCCGATTAAATACGACGTAGATTAGACCAAATGTGGCCGTTATTTGAACCAAGCGACGATGGTTGTTTCAAGTGAACGCTACGCATCAAAGCTGGATTTTGCCGGGCACGTCGCTTGATTATGTTCGAAGCTTGTACAATCCGCAGCCTCATTTCTTCCTCCGTTCTCGACACTTTTTTTAAATACTAACTGTTTCACCCATCCCCAGAAGAAATAGTCTAGAGCTGTGGGGTTCAGCAAACGTACCATATCATACAACTCCCCGCTTTTCTAGTGCTGAAGCCAAGATTTTCTGTAAAATGGTTGTAGATCCTTTTTTCCGTTCTGACGTCAATACGAGGACGAGGCCCACCACTACTACTACTACTATCCGGTACTGACCGGAACCGCTCTTTCATTGTCACGCAGTCTGGTAATCGCCCTTATAATTGACAATAAAGTGACACCAGTGAAATTTGAATGACATAAATCTGTCACGACGTAAACATTACACATAGGGTGATACTTTTAGGGTTAACCGACTTTGAAAAAGGTAAGTGTTTATAATTTTTAAACAATGATAAAATTAAAAATATTCGACCCGTACTAGCAAAACATGTGTTAAAATACTTAACTCGACTTGGCTATCAACTGGTTTAAAGAGATGGTTTTAGTTAGTTTACATACTGTATATTATTGCTGGGTGACTGTACAGGGCGCAGCTTATATGAATCCCATTGATGTAGGAACGTGTATAATGAGCAAAATTTCATGACAGGTAGGGAGTTCCTATATCGATAAACTTAATTATCGCTGCTTGTTCTATATGAACGTTAGTTAATAATAAAGCTTGTATACCATGGCCTTGGTGAGCACGGTGGCGTCCTTGAGGCTGAGCACCTGCAGGACCTGGTCGGAGCCCTGCAGCATGACCTGCGCCACGCCGCCGCCCATGCCGAGCGCCTCCAGCGTCTCGCCGCCGCCCTCCACCTGCGCGCCACTCACATTACAACACCCTGTGATGCCGGCTGTACACACTCGCTCTTAGCCTGCCTAGGGGTGTCTCGACGAGTGTGTACAGCCGGCATTAAGTATCAAGCCGGAATTCCACGGTCTAGTTTTTTTTTTTAAGGATCGAAATGTGCTGCTCTGCTAAATTCACAAATGGGAGTCAAACTCAGATATTCTTAAGCGTTGAAAACGCCTTGTACAAATTGATACTGAACTATGACGTCATAAGTCTGTAAACACAGTCAGTCTATGGTAAAAAAAAATAAGTAATTGGTTATATTGGCCGTGAAAAACTGTTTTTTGTTTGTTTTTACTTTGTTATTATTACTTATTATAATTTCCAGTTTTTCAATCCATATTACTAGATTATTCAGTAAATTTTAATATGCGTCACGTGGCTAACCTGGAGCTTGTGCGTCCGTAGGGTGCCGCAGTGGAATTTCGGCTGTCATAGACAGCTGAATAGCACCGTGAATTTCAACCTGTTTTTTTTTAATGCAATTTCATTTTCTCTCTCAATATGAATGCATGTTAAACCTTTATTTTTCGTGTACCTACCTACCAACAGTCAGATACTGTGCTGTACTTGACCAGTTTTGAAACGACTTGTCTGTTGACTGCTGATGATAGAATGAAAGCTATTTTTACTTTGTGACGGATAAATCCGTCGTTAGAGGAGAATCTTCTAAAAATCGGTTTACGGTAATACTGCAGAGAACTTACGTCGTACGGAGTTGATTTATTTCCCGTTACGTCGTAGATATTGAAAATTTAATGACATTATCCATCTTTAATTTTTCGTTTCCGCCTCGAGGACAGGAGGTAATATTTTTTTTACAAAATAATTATAATCTTAGTACTTTAACCTTTCGAAAGCTATTGTCGGATATATCCTTAAGTTCACTGCGTACGACGGATAAATCCTTCACATTTGTAAGCTTAAGATTGAAATTCGCGGTACTTTTCAGCTGTAATTTTCGTGCGTGACCACCATTGTATTATAAAAAAGGTATTAATTACTTATATAAAACAACTATTTAGACTTTCTTGTATACCAAAACAATATAAAATAAAAAAAAGTATACACACCTCATGCAGGCAACAGCAGTGCTCAAGCGACGCGTGCTGTACAAAACTGACACTTGTCACTGACAATGACAATAAGCAACTATATCAAACCTTAGGCGAGAAATATAGTCAAATAACAACGAACAGTACAGTCAACCCCCAAACCCTGCCCTAGTTTACGTAGTCGACATTATGCTGTGGATTCGTTCCTTTAAACTTGTCCCTAAGTACTTATAACTGCCGTACTCAGAGACGTCAATTAAATTTAATGCTTGTTAAGAGACGTGTTGTCTTATTCTATTGTTATAGCAAAGAAAATGACAGCACCTACTTCAAGCATTAAATTTAATTGACGTCTCTGAGTTCGGCAGTAAGTGTATAGCTATTAATACTGACTATACGTGGACATCTTTCATCAAAGAGAACCGTCAGACATTCCAGGGGGTCTAATATGGCTGCGTTTATCGTGTGACAAAGTGTGGATAACGCATCACCTTCTGACACGTAAATAAGAAATAAGTATGAGAGTGACAGACGCTTTATCCGCATTTGACACGCGATATAGACGGCCATATAAGGCCCGCAGGGATCTTTACAGGTATTGTTGAAATCCACCTATACCAAAAAGGTTTAGTAAAGACCGGGCGAATAGATAACAGAAGTTGACGATACGAATTGTACGAATAAACCCTCCTTTATTACACATTGTATTAACCCACCTTGCTTTGATATCGTATCCATATTGCTGACGTAATGACAGCTCCAATTCCCTTGACAGTTAGAGCTACATTATCGACAACAATCATAGGGAAACCAAAGCAAGATGAGCTTAACTAATATGGAATAAAGCCTCCGGTAGTGTTTAAATTATACTATACTCCATTTATTCAGGTAAACAAACCAAACCACGTGTCTGTCAAACATCCAATCAAAACCGTTGTCGAACATTCACGAATCATTGCTGTTCCTATTGGCCATTGGGATAGACCCAAAAAAATAACTAACTGTTTTTACATTCTAATGCGAATGATTGGGTAATTTTAAGAGACCAAGTTCATTAGTTTTGTATTTGACCCAATAGTTTTGTTTGAATATCTTTATTTATTTAGCAGACATTTTATGGATGACATGATTATTTTTAATTTAGGCTGGCATTTTCTAATAAATTACAACAGTTAAATGATATCTAATGATAAAAGTGATTGTAATAATGTATTAAAATATACTATTTCAAGCGGTTTTCGCCTAACCCGTAAGATACACCTAGGCGGGCTTCAACTCAAAAACGAAAGTAAAACAAAGGTTAAATATACTTTTGTCGAAATATCCGAAATAGACAAATATTTCAAAAACTTAAGAATGCAGAGTTTTAAAACCCCATTCCTCGAAATGATTTTCGAATTAGAGTAATTGTAAAATTATGAACAATCCCAATTGGCAGACAAACTATGTCACGTGGTTTTGATTGTTTACCTTTAGTTAAATACCTCAGCAAATGAAGTATAGGTAAGTCGGCTATACTGTCATTATTAGTGACGCTTGCTAATAAAACACAAGGATACAGGGGCAGCGTTTATTGAGCTTCAACATAGCTAGCGTAACACTTTGAATGCGTTATTTTATATGTATTTCATATTACATACATACAACATAAACTTACGCCTTCATTCCCAGAGTGGGGTAGGCAGAGCCACAGACTCACCAACAACTCCAAAAACTTGTTGATAATTCTGTGACCACATTTTGCACAACCAGGCTAAGATGTTATCCAGTGTATTAGTGACAGGTTGCAAACCCATCGCCTAACAGCACTACACAGCCTTTAGTCCCTTAGTCGTCTCTTACGACATCCACGGGAAGACATGGAGTGGCAACATTCTAAACCCGGCACCACACGGCAACTTTATTTATATATTAGTTTATCTTTTTAACCTCTCGTCTGTGGCGCCTCGCATAATTTTGTACCCGTCGTCTGTGGGACTATGACGTCATCGGTGTCACGTGACAGTTTAAACGCTCCTCGCTCTCAATTGGTTCCATGTTTCGAACTATTGAATATTATCTATGGTAGATTGTTTTTTTTGGATTTTCAAGCCAGTAAAGTCCATATTAAAATAAAACGATTAAATCACATCATACACAGACGAGAGGTATATATTGTCAGGAGAATATGGTAAATACATATTTTTGTAATTCGGAACGCTGATTGCCCGCCTATACTTATACTGGCCTCTTGTACAGTCATTGATAGAGGAATTTAAATGTTTAGCGTTTGTGATACCATCCGTAAATTTGCCGGGTTACACATTTTCCGTATCATTAGTACAGTATCACGTTGGAAAATGTATAACACGGATAATTTACGTATTATGACAAACTGTTAAACATTCAAATATCTTGATGGTACATAATTGACACCTAATTCTCTAGCCAAAGAGGAAATGGCGTTTTTGAATTGTTCAAATATCACATGCTCAAATAAATACGTCCACTATTATAGCATTCAAAGTGTTACAGCTACAACACATTAAAAAAAAACTACAACAAGTAACAAACAAATAAAATTCAAATTAATATTTTAACAGGCCGACATCTGACGACGCAAGACAAAGACAGGCAGCGTTATAAAACTGAGATGGAAGTCAAACGTTGCTCCGACTGCCATCTCTAGGTGATAATAGAAATGAATCGATTTAGAATAAAAATGCCACTAAAGTATAAAAAACTTGTTACAAATAGACATTTTTTATTCAAAACGTCATCAAGCCAACAATTGAATACATCTAATAACAAAAAAAGACCCACGTACGGCCTTTAAGCTTATTTCAGGCAAATACTGGTAAAAACTGAGGTCGAAAAGAGCGGAGTGGGCCTGTACTATGTTTGGATGTAGCAGGAAATCCTTACACGTGAAAAACCTGGTATACTAAAACGTGTTCATGCAAAATCAACATAGCTAGGTGCAAAATTAAAGTATAAATTCAAGCAAACACGAATAGGTATTTTTTAAAGAAAGCATAAATTAAGTAAACATGTAAATAAATAAATATCATGGGAGATATCACCACAGTATAAACAGTAGTTCGTCTTCAAACAAAGGTATATCGCTGGCTTGCATGTGTGCGTGCCTCGTCCGAACGCGCCGCGAGCCGCCACAAGCAAACTCAACAAGACGGACCGAGCCGGTTTAGGCGGGGACGCGCCATGGACGTTTGGTTGCGTGCGTATCACGTATCAAGCGACGCGCCCGAGCGGCAATAGGTAACAGAAACTCCAAGAGCCGGAGACGAACTCCTTCTCTATTTATACTTTGATATCTCACAAATCCTAGTCCCAATCGAAGCTCGAAAGCTATTAGACACCGATATACTTTTAGGCGCCACTTCCACACAAGAGACACGCTCAAAGATTTGCCTAAATAATTGTGTCTAATAAATAATCTATTCAACTCGGTAAAACTATATCGCTTTTGACATGTTGTCATGTTTTGATGTGTTGTTTAATTTAGTAGAATAGAGGGTCAGGACGATATTAGCGTCGCGTAAGTCTCGTTACGCTCGCTCGGGGATGTAGCGCCTAATATAGATAAATAAATACTTACATAGAAAACATCCAAGACTCAGGAACAAATACTTGACCTTACCAGGGATTGAACCCGGGACCTGTAGCTTTGTAGGCAACAGATAGGATATGTAGCAGTTGTGGGAAAGAGATTAAAATAGACTGGTATTGAGTGCGTTTAATAGATGTGCCCTTTGCTTACCTTGTATAACCTAGCCAGAGCCATCATCTCATAAATGACAAACATACTAGCGAAATTTTAACCTTTTTAAATGAAATTATGTAATTTAAAAAGGTTAAAATTTCGCTAATATTCAAAAGACATATCACGGGTAAGGTTCACTGCTACATCAGTGTCAAACAAAAAATAAAGTGCCACCAATACAAAACTGATCAAACCGCAATCCGGGAATAATTTACATACGTTCTGATTCAGTTTGACTAGTGTCGTCTCATCTCCGCTCCCTTCTATGCTCCACGTCTGGCAACACAAGAATCATACATTGAGACACAAGCACCTATCAATATAATACATTATTTAACAATATTATGCATATACACTGAGACCCAATCAACATTTTGTTACATTAAACACGCAACCTTAAAATTTGATTCATCATTGAAATATCGTCAACTCCTATAACTTCCATCTTTGCAACATATTCAGAGTGAATCATCAAAGAAATGAGGTTAGCAGTATAATAGAAATCATTCCTCACTTATGCCCATTACAAAAGTTTTTTTTTTAATTTTCAACTGAAATAGAGGGATGTGGGTGGTTTTGTCTGTCCGTCTTTGAATTCCTATGCCCCAAATGTAAAAGCTGGTATAATCGTAATGGATCTTAGCAAACTCGATGAAAATCGCTTAAATCGGTCAAAAGGGTCAAAAACAGATAGGTTTTAACCTATTTAAAACTATATTTTAATTAAGTCGTACGTTAAAGAGGTCACATAGGTGACGTTACAAAAGTTGTTGGTACTCTTTATCTCAATTTTAAGTAGTAATTTATAATTTTAAATTACACACTAAGTTTTTGACCGATGTTGGTTGGGTTTACCAACAATTTACAAATCAACATCACAACATAACATAGTCCAACATCATAACGCGTCATAGAAGTTAAAATCAAACTCTTTTTTAAAATAAAACAACTGCGTAAATAAAAATTAGCACTACGTGCAATTTACCTTAATTTATAAGTAACATAATACTTAGGACATGCATACAGTAGTCGCTACTGGTGTATAAATTATGACAAACACTGTGGCTATTAAATACGTTTAAAATAAACTGAAAATTTCACCTAGGAAGGGTCCCCATACAAAAAAATTGTACATATGGCCATTGGAATAAAGATCTATTGAAAAGAGGATAAAATTGATTTTCTTTTTTTTAATGACTGGCAATCGAATTAGAAAATCGGCTCTATGGTATTTATAAAAGGTGGTACCGTTGGCAAATTTCGCTGTACGGTGGAGGATAAAGCTTAGATAGACCAAAGTTCCTCTTAAATTTAAGGTAAGGTAGGGTAAGTGCGCCTATCATATATTTTTTAGGAGATATTGTTGGCTTGGCGCACTTGCCCCGTAGGCGCATTTACCCCAACTTACTTTAATCAAATGAACTATAAGAAATATACTGCTGATTCTACCCCAAGGACAGCAACGATCACCGCTCCCTTGTCATTCAGCAGCAGATTCTTCCTCCAGTGAAAAGGAAATCGCAATAGTATTTACATGTAATTTTTCCTTAAACTGCATGGAACATTTAGGGTTTTGAACACAAAGTTTTTAAATTACTGTTATGATATTTGGTCTAACTGAACTCGCGAAAGATCATTAAAATCGGACATCCCTTGACAGACCAGTAAAATCTTATCTCGATAGTCAATAAATCTATAATCACTTGTTTTGTTTAACTATTGGAAAACTAGACTTTATTATCATTCTAAAAACTAATTGAAATTGTAAAATATTTAGCCAAGATGGTACACTAAAAAGTTAACTACACAATAAAGCGAACGTTTTAAATAATAAATTAACATTAAACCTTTGTTATTGACTAGTTTAAGTCACTGCATTGTACCTTTAACTTAATACTTATGAAATAACAAGATTTGCCTGGTGTGACTTATTCTCGAAAACGGATTCTTTGAAAATTAGAGAATCTAGGACTCGCTCTCGGTTTAGACTCAATAATTTAATTTGGAGAGACCCTGAAAACATTATTGGCTTTAATAAATCACCACTTTTCGTAATTATGTCTTTAGACTTTAGATTTATAGCAAATCACGAGATCTCAAACTGGTAGGATATCACAACGCTTATCCGCCTATGTATAAATAATGAACCTTTCTATAATTAAAATAAGAATAAGTAAAATGGCACATCATCTACTATCATTGTACTTGCATCTTTGGACTGTGTTTACCATATTTTTTTAAATATTGCACTGGCTAATGACTAACTGTAATAAATAGGGGGTTTTTATCAGAATTCCTAATCGTCATTTCTTCTAATTCATAGTTTGTCCGAATTTTAGTTTTTGCAAAAGCGATTCCAGCCTTGATGTTATAACTTTTTAGTGTTGTTGTCCGACCCAGCTGAAAGCCAGTTTAGGACAAATTGTTATTAGGACAAACAATGCATTAGGGAAAACGTTACTAGGGATTCCGAAGGACACCCATAAATAGGACTTGAAGGTAATTTAATAAATAAGTATCCACATATTTGTGGTTTTCCTAGAAATATAATCACTATTTATCTCTTACTTTAATATTTGGATTTTTAAAATACTTTGCTATGTAACGAGAAAACAGTAACCCCCTTACTAATAAACGTTGAGTAACGGTGGTATAGCTATACACTGTTTTGTCCTTATCTGTCATTGTGACATTTGGATTTGACAGATAAGGACAAAACATTGTATAGCTATACCACCGTTACTCAACGTTTATTAGTAAAGGGGGTAAGTAACTCGCACTTCATTGTGTAAACATATATTTATTTCCACATACACTGTCTTAATTGCATATCTGTGTAAAACTTGTTATGTATTTAAATAAATTTGGAAATACTTTAACATGGTTGCCACGATAAAGTAATTTCACATATTAGAGTTTTATAACAATACGGTTTTGCAGATATATCAATCTAAATGAACATTTTTTATCAGAGATCGCTTTAAAGCATCAGCCTTTATTATAATTCATTTAAATAAATCAAATTATTTTAGGTAAAGTCTTTTACCATGCCTATTACAAGCACTAAATACAAAAAATCCTATCCCCGTCAACAGAAGATAGGTTACTACAAATAAATGAATTATTACCTACATTTCACCACCCATCATATAAAAGAAGACTATATACTAGTGAATACTTTGACTGGGTCCTTACATATCAAAATACAATGTGAAGGACGCAGTTTCATTTGGTTTGTTGCAGATACAAGGGAATAGAGGAAATATCCAGTAGTTAACGCCGTTCTTATTTTCCTAGCTACGTTCCAGAAATACCTCATTAAAGCTATATAGTAGTCTACACTAGGCGAATGCAACAAAATCATGTTTATTATATGAAGCAGGTGGATTATTGCCCGTGGTCCACGTATGTAGCTTCACCTGGGCATTTTAGCAGACCTTAACCTTTTCACAGCTATTAATCTCGTAAGGCCCACTTGTGTCGGTCAACTATAGTCAAAAGTCGATTTGACAGATGTCCTATTCAGGACGTTGGGTCTTACGAGGTTAACTTGATATAAGTGGCGTTATCTATGAAAAGGGACCTTATTGTCGATGGCGCTTACGCCGCACTGCGTCACGCGACGTTGTATTTATATCGGCGCGTCTTTAATAATGACAGAAGCGCCATCGACAATAAGGTCCCTTTTTTCATAGATAACGCCACATAAAGTCATTACATTTAGTGCCCCACATGCCAATAACTCCATATCAAGTCGAGGATTACAGTGCAAAATATACCTGAGTATTTGTGACCTAAGGTTGAAATTAGCTGTGGTTTTCAGCTGTCGTTTGTGTTGACTTTTGTATCAAGTCAATGGCGGTGAAAAGATTAACGAAGTCGACGTAGCTCCGCGCTGCTGTTTCTAGGTTGATTTGGTCCTTCGCGCCCTCTGTAGGCTCCGTTAATTTTGGCCAGTCTATCACATAGGTGGACTACATAGATGGACGACGCTACCTTCCGAAGCCAATAAAGCAGTATCTTAAATTCAATCACCAAAGCAGATTCAATTCTATTTTGCTAGTAATAAGGTTGACATTACTACAGGAGGTTTGTCTTAGTTACTGCCTATTCGTTTATGACGGCAGTCACGGGTACACGTAAGCATACATATTAATTTCACTAATATAACGAGGTTTCTTTTTTGGTTTAATACTGGAACTAGTTTTGAAAGGTGGCCGTTAACTAGTGGATATTTTCCTCCTACCATTGATACCTATTCACAGCTCCTAAGAACAGTGGCGTTGGGCGAGTCCAGCGCCTAGCGCGGCTGCGGCGGCATCGGTGGCTACAAGGGTTCCTGTTTGAAGCTGACCTGCACGAGCGGCGTGACGCACACGCCGTCCTGCTGCTGCATGGACGCCACCATGCTCTGGTACACGGACGCCGACACCGGCACCGTGATCACGCCCGACACGGACACCGGGTAGCCTGGGGACAACATTACAAATTTTAACATATTTTGACCCTTAGAGACTTTATACATCTCTAAGACTTTAATTAAGGTATACAATTTATTCTTGGACCTGTTATTCCTGAGACATTTATTTTTTATTTTTTACCATTATTTCATATTTTATTTTATTTGTTTGTATCACTAACTTAAGTTGTAATATGTTTGTAATAAGAGATTTGTTTAGAAAAAAGACTGACTGCTGAGTTTCTTGCGGCGTTTCTTCTCAGCAGTGGTCTCCTCTTGAGAAGCGCTGGTAGACTCGGACATGTGAAGGTGCCTACAGGGCCTACTTACTGAATAAAGATTTTCATTTTCATTTTCATTTTCATTGCAGATTCAATTACAATTAGGGAATATGCATGGATCTTTTTAATCGCTTTCCTCAACAAAATATGAAAATATGAAAAGAGATAACCAAAAGTGAAATTAATATCAAATTCGGCCAAGAAATACGGATGATACAAGCATTTCAAACTGCTAATTAGAACGCGCTTCGACAGAGATCCGATGCTCCGTGTGACGTCATGTAACACGTCGGCCGAATAAAATGTTCAATTCAATTCCGTGGACATTTTTAAGTTTACAGTGTACGAATAAATTAGCAAGCGGCATTGGGATTGTAATATTTGACGTTTTTTAAACACATTTGTGATTCTCTTCGGGGCGGCGAGCACATCTTGTCCACGAGTACCTGTAGCTCGGTAATCCTCCTCTATAAAGTGAATAGAAAATGATACTCACCGAGCGATAAGCGAGAAAATAATGGCGTCTGTTGTGATAATTTTAATGGTTCGATCGCCTCGTCGACTCTAGCATAAAATATTGGCAAGGTATGTCTCTCAACTTTTTATACCTTCCAGTTACATAACCATAAAATAGCCTTTCTTGTATTATATGTACATACACGCATATAAGTACACTCATGCTTTCATTCACAGAGTGAGGTAGGCAGAGCTACAGAACTACCAACAAAATTTTAGACGTTCTGATACGTACCCATTTTTAAACGGGTACGTATCAGAACGCCTAAAATTAACAAGCCTAATGTATCATAATCCCTAAAAGTTCATAATACCTAATGGTTGTTTTTACTGAAACGTAAAACTTTTCAGGATTGTTACAAAACAAACCTAACCTAACCTAATGAGTTCTATAAAAGGGCGTTTTAAAAAATCCTGAAGTGTTTACAATTTCAGAAAAAAAGACCAGTAGATATTATGAACTTTTAGGGATTATGAATTATGATACATAAGGCTTTTTACTTTTAGGCGTTCTGATACGTACCCTTAAAAATGTGTTGTTAATACTGTAACCACATTTTGCACAATCAACCTAAGGGTGGTATTCCACCTATCTAATTCTTTGTCCAATTTCTATATCCAATTTTTGATCAAATTTCTTTGATGGAGGCCCATTCCATTTATCCAATATCTTGGTCCAAGTTTTTATACTATTTGCGTAGCCATTTTGAATTAAATGTCATTCGTAATATTTGATCAAAAGTAGGCGTTTCTAGAAAATTTGATGAAGTCATTCAATTTCTTTGATCAAATGCACATTGGACAAAGAATTGGATAGGTGGAAAACCACCCTAAGATATTTCCAGTATTATTTAAATAAAAAATCATGAAATACATCTATTTTAACAATATTGGTCTCGTTAGTGTGTGGTAAGATAAATGATCCGTATGGGTGGAAGAGCAAGGGTACCATGTCCGTCCTCGCCGGTGAGGATGATCTGGCCGTCGTGGTTGAGCGTGGCCTCGGCCACGGCGTTCAGGTCGACGGCCACCGACTCGCCGTCCAGCGTCTGCACCATGCTCGTGCCGCCCTCGCCGCTGTGGATCTGCGGAGCACGACACACGACAACTTAGCTCAATTTATTTATTCAATGTAAGTTCGGTTTTGGCAGAACTCAGAGATTTGGCAAGCGATGTGAATGACTGACACCAAGAAAGAGCAATAAACAGGCATATTTTTTTTAGGCACATAAAAATGACTGATCCAACCTGAGACATTTTTAATAATTTGTCTCCATTTTTTTAATACGCTTAAATCTTGTTTAATTGGGTCCAATAGACTATTCAAAATAAATTATATTTTTAAAATTCTGGGTATTTTCTGTAGAATTCTTAAATTTTCAACACAAAAAACTACCAAATTTTGTCCAAGACTTATACAGCTAAAACTGTTCAAAAATACCTCGACTATCATCCCTTTAAAGCTTTGCACCTAGCGACCTAACACACATATTACTTTGATTGAAGTATTAGTAATGGATTGAAGTATTGTCATATTTCAAAATAAACTAAATAAATCTTTAGTTCGGTTTGTTTATTTATTTATATACCCCCTTACTAATAATAAACGTTGAGTAATGGTGGTATAGCTATACAATGTTTTGTCCTTATCTGTCAAATCCAAATGTCACAATGACAAAACATTGTATAGCTATACTACCGTTACTCAACGTTTATTAGTAAGGGGGTTAACATTTACTGCACAGAAATATGTACAAATGGCGGACCTAATGCCTAATGGTATTATCTACCCGTCATACAACTACTAATATTTTGTTTGTTTGTAACGCTTTCACAGTAGAGATATCCTCTGTACTAAAATTCGTTTTGTAAGGTTTAGAGATTTAAAGAATTAATGAATCCATACTAATATTATAAATGTAAAAGTGTGTCTGCCTGTCTGTCTGTCTGTCTGTCTGTTACATCTTCACGCTTAAACCGCTAAACCGATTTAGATGAAATTTGGTATGGAGATAGCTTGAGTCCCGGGGAAGGACATGGCTACTTTTTATCCCGGAAAATTAGACAGATCCCGAGGGAGCAGCGATAAACGACTTCTACGCGGACGGAGTCGCGGGCAAAAGCTAGTTTAAAAATATAACAACACTGAAAAGGTCAAAATCAAGGTTGTATGTATGTATATAATAATTAATAATTAAGAAATAGTGACTCGATAGATTCTAGAACCACCAAAAGTCATAACGTTGATATGAACTAGTGACGGGTGTAGACGTACCACTTGCGCCGTGGTCCCGTCGGGCAGCGTGATGATGGGGTGCGCGGGGTCGAGCTGCACGAGCGACACCGACCCGTCGGGGTTGGTGATGGTCTGCAGCACCGCCGGCGCGTACTGCGACATCTGCGCCGCCCGCACACGTTAATACACTCGATTTAACGTTGTTTCCCTCACATTACTAAAAGCTACATTATAGTCTGTGCCAATTTAAATTGGCAAAGATGTAAACACAACCAAAACAACCAATTTACCATTATTACTCGATAATCACGTGATTTTAAAGATCAAGTGATATGTTAGCAATGATTTATACAATTGATCTCTACTTTTAAAGATCAAGTGAGGTGTTAGCAATGATTTATACAATTGATCTCTACTTTTAAAGATCAAGTGAGGTGTTAGCAATGATTTAAACAATTGATCTCTACTTTTAAAGATCAAGTGAGGTGTTAGCAATGATTTATACAATTGATATCTACTTTCACATTAGGTTAAAAATTTAATAACTATTAATTATACGTTATTTTAAATAAATAAAAACTTGATGAATATTTTAGGTTATGTGTCAAACAGTACTAATTTATGTATATCTTTGATAATTTCAATTGGCCCAGACTATACACATCCTTGCAAAGAAAGCAAGTAGTTGTATATACTGTAACTGAGATTTTATGGTAAGTACAAAATTAAAAAAGTATAATTTATGAATAATAATCGTCTAACGTCATCGTCAGCATTTCGACCGACATCGGTGGTCTATAAATGACCTCCATAGCTTATAGTGCCCGGTTCCTATATTCAAGAAACGAATAGTTTTCCTTACGTCTCGTCAAAATTTGACATTTGCTACGTACAAAATGTGTCAAAAATTTAACGAGACGTAAGGAAAACGATTCGTTTCTTGAATATAGGAACCGGGCATAAGCGTCTCGAAGTGGCGACTAACTAATGCGCAATGTCGTCAATTTCGACGTCAAACGCCAGCGCCGACATTCGTCAATTTGGTTGCTCTGTAAACAACCTCCGTAGCACATTAAGCGTCTCGAGGCGGCGACAATGTAACAATCTAAATGGTAATGTAAGTTTTGTACATCAACGTCCGCGAGCGTCATCTGGTCGAGGCAGACTTGCTGCATGACGGGCGCGCGCGCCGGCGGCGAGCGCGAGCCGGACGGCATGCAGGCTGAAAGCTACGTTACCGATCCGGGCAGCATCCAGGCGGCAGGGGAAACATACACACGTTAGACAGGGGACAGGCACAGAACAGAAAACAGCAGAAGTGTCAAGTGGGCGTGTAACGTGTGGCATAGTTATGCGGAGCTCCGCATAACCTACCATACATTTGCCGCGATCGCTTATTTCAATATTTCGATATTTCTAAAATAGGAAATAAATCCAGAAGCATGCCTTATTGTGCTATTTTGGAGTGTAAAAATGATAGCCGCACCAAAAACATTTTCCATGGCGGCGTGTTGTTTTTATGATAGTTTGAGTATTGGCGACAACAGGTCTGATACTAAACGGAGCTCATGCCACTTCCACTGTTTTTTCTATTCCGTGGGTACAGGGCAGCGAGCGCGCAGGCCACCTGTTAAAGGGCGGGTGAAGGATGCAATATGGTGATGAAAGCATAATATGGATAAGACTTTTACTCAATTTTTAGTACTATTTATGTATGAAAAGAGTTGTATACACGGTGAGGCGTATCACGTTACGCTCTCTTTGAAAGTCTCCAGCTCGGGTATGTCGTAGCTCAATAAATTAATCGTAATAAAAGTCTTTATTATTAGATACAACAAAAATATATGCAGTTTTTGTTATAAATCAGTATATAGTTTATATTGTGTATTAGGAAAGTATTGAAGTATCACTTTACGAAAAGAAACTTACGTCTGTAGATGTAGAGAGGAAGTGGACAGTGTAGTGAGCTCTAAAAAGAATGGACCGAAAATACCTAATATATTTTTTTGTTATAACTTCAATTATAAAATTGTATATCTTTTTTGCTACAATGTCCCCTTTTTTAAATCAATTACAGTCATATCCATATTACGGATATCGTTCTATTATTTTGACGTAATTTGCATCCGTCAGCCGCCCATTAGTGATGGTAAAGGCTCAGTTTCATTGGTCGATAGCCCGCATACCTGTAGCAATCCATTGACGGGTTATTTTAACATTATTGAGCCGGGAGCTATTGCAGCTACGCAATGCATCACCAAAAGCATGCGGGCTATCGCGCAATGACACTGAGGCTTTAGTGTGATGTGTGATGTGAGACCCATAACGTTTTGTCTAATATAATAAACCACTTTCTAACCTCAAAATGAACCTTTTTGGCTGAAACAGATCTTTTATCGTAAATAAAGTAAACTGAGCAATCATTTTGGACAACACTTGGCCAATGTATTGTCTATGATTGCTTTATTTTATTTTAAAATAACTGTTTTAGCCAAAGAAGTTTCATTTTAAGGTTACAAAAGATATTAGACAAGTAAGAATAAACACCGTATAGTTTTTTTCAGTTTAGAATATATGACAGTTATTTTACAAGTCAAAATTAGAGATTCAATACAATAAGATCTCCTAAAAGTAATTTAATTAATAACAAGAATGAAAATGCTTAGGCAAAATTTATCTACGTCATTAAAACGTGTGCAAATTTGACAGTTATTATTCTAATAGGAAAAAAAACGAAGTACAGTCACCAGCAATAATATATTACCCAACATTGGGCACAAAAATATTTGACACGTCTTTATTACTAGAGGGATAAGAGCGTGTCAGATATTTCTGCGCCCAATGTAGGAAAATATATTATTGCTCGTGACTGTACACTCACAGGCAAAAACACTCGCCCACCCGTCTTTTGTTCATACAATCGTTAACAAATATAACTTCTTCAATCATAGGGTAGCTACAAAAATATTTTATCTGTTATGTAGCTTGTAGTGTTTTGTTAATGAAAGGTTTACTGTACACGGAAGGAGGTCTAGTCACCTTAACTTATTGAGTTATCGTAATTTGAAAGTTAGGAACTTAGGAACCACGGTACGACTCGGTATCCTCGTAAGGCATAGTGTGCAATAGGATGTACAATTTAATTTGAAGTGTATTGCAATGGAAATAAAGTTTATTTTCCTTTCTTCATAAATTCAAAATGGCATTTTCGAACAAACCCTGTGTGTGTGTGTGTGTGTGTGTGTGTGTGTGTGTGTGTGTGTGTGTATCCAAGTGTACTTACAGGCTGAGTGGGCTTTCCGTCGTCGTCATCGGTGAAGGCAGGCAGCAGGTCCTCGCGGCCGTGGTACTTGTAGCAGTTGACTACGATCTGCCGCAGCGCGTGTGTCCACGACATCTGTACACACGGCGCGATTTAGTAAGCTTGCGTATTAAACGAGCAGTTCAATTAACGACACTTGCAGAATCTCTAACGGACTTTGGTCATAGAATAAACAACCTGACTGTTCCAACTAAGAATGTTACCGAGCTTCGAATTCGATTCCGATGAGTCGCATACTTTTTAATCGGAGGTTATTATCGGAGGTCGAAGCGCCGCCAGCGTGTCCAAACAAGTTTATACTTGTCGCGCGGCCAACCCCGCACCCCTAGTTCGAGCCCTGTTAATGCCGGTACCTTCTGCTTCTCGTCCTCGGTGCGCGCGTCCATGCGCACGTTGGCCCACGGCAGGTCCTTGGGCCACCACGGCGGCCGCGTCGAGTCGCGGCCCCAGCCCGGCTTGCCGCGCACTGCAACAAACACATCACTCGCTCACTGCTCCCGTTTCATAACAAAACGGACACTTTTTATAATACACTTTCTTCGGAAGTGTATAACTACCCTAATAAAAGGAGTGAAAGCCGATAATACCTTTTCGAACATCTGGGTAGTTATATTGAATGGAATTTCATAACTATTTTTCATATCTTATTGTGCCTGTGACACATATCATTTCGCAAATTTAGTGATGCTGCTAATTAAAATAGCATTTTTTTCGCTTATCGATAAGATTCGTAAAGGAAATGTAATCGATTCGTATTCTGTTATAAATTGGGTAACTTAATTTAATTTACCTACCTACTATAACATAAGGTATCATAAATCGTCTCACATCACACTAAAACTATAGATCCAATATAGATTTCCTTACAGTATATTTAATAAAATACCCGAAATAACCGTCAGAGCCCGTTTTCTTTGCTAAGTAATTAATTTTTAAAGAAAACTTTGTTAATGTGACCAAAAGACTAGATAATAAAAAAGTTTGATGAGGTGATACATTCTTGAGGATGAACGGAGAAGTGATGTACTTTCGAGAATTAGGAACATGTCGTGTACAACTGTAATTTACATGTATAAAAGATAATTAATTTAATATAGGGGGGCATTACATTCACAATGATGTATAGAGGAATCGATAAACTCACGAGAATGAATAGGAGGAGCGATACATTCACAAAGATGAATAGAGGGAGCGATACCCTCACGAGGATGAATAAAAAGAACGATACACTCACGAGGATTAATAGAGGGAGCGGTAAATTCACGAGGATGAATAGGGGGAGTGATACATTCACGAGGATGTATAGAGGGAGCGATATACTCACGAGGATGAATAAAAAAGAACTATACATTCACGAGGATGAATAGAGGGAGCGATATATTCACGAGGATGAATAGGGGGAGTGATACATTCACGAGGACGAATAGAGGAAGCTATACACTCACGAGGATAAATAGAGGGAGCAATACATTCAGGAGGATTAATATAGGGAGTCATATACTCACGAGGATAAATAGGGGGAGCGAAACACTCACCAGGATGAATAGGGAAAGCGATAAATTCACGGAGATGAATAGGGGGAGTGATACATTCACGAGGATGTATAGAGGGAGCGATATATTCACGAGGATGAATAGGGGGAGCGATATATTCACGAGGATGAATAGGGGGAGTGATACATTCACGAGGATGAATAGAGGAAGCTATACACTCACGAGGATGAATAGAGGGAGCAATACATTCACGAGGATTAATATGGGGAGTCATATACTCACGAGGATAAATAGGGGGAGCGAAACACTCACCAGGATGAATAGGGAAAGCGATACATTCACGGGGATGAATAGGGGGAGCGATATATTCACGAGGATTAATAGGGGAAGCGATACATTCACAAGGATGGATAGTGGGAGCGATACATTCACTAGGATGTTTAAAATGAGTTATACACTAACGAGGATGACTAGAGGAGCAATGAACGAGGATGAATAGGGGATAAAGGGAAAGATACACTTCAGAGGTTGAATATGGGGAGCGATATACTCACAAGGATGAATAGGGGAAGCGATATACTCACGAGGATTAATAAAAGGTACGATACACTCACGAGAATGAACAGGGGGATTCACGACTGCATTTGGGGGGGAGGTACACTCACAAGAGTGGATAAAAGGAGTCATACACTCATGAGAATATGATTCAACTCATGAGGACACATGCTATCACAATTAAACGTGCCATTCGTATTTTTCCAAGCACATGATTAATTATTACTAGACCCTGTTATCAACCGGGCAGTTTAGTGGCTACCTAACATTAAAACTTTCCTTGGCGACTCAGCCAATGAAATCAAACATTTTTTTTACAAAAAGAAATGTAGTTCCCATACATAGCTAAAATGTCGAGACTTGGATAGCACGTCATCAATGTTAGGGAGCCACCAAATTGCCCGCTTAATAACGGGGTCTAATGATTAGTAGTGAGAGTGCCACTCACCCATGGAGTACTTGAGCATGAGCGGGATGAAGGCGCGCAGCTGCGCCTGCGTCATCTTCTCGACGGGCGTGGGGATGCCGTCGATGATGAGCGGCGGCAGCTCGAACAGCGACGGGTCCTCCACGGGCGGCGGCGGCGCCTGCCCCGCGCCCACACCGAACTGCGCTCAGGAGCGTTACAACACACGGGCTATAGCACCCACTAGCGAGCTGCGGCTGTTAGTCGCACGCGAGGGACCGGACCCGCTTACCGTAACACGGGGTTTTTATAGCGCTGATTTTTATAAACCCTCACATTTCGGTAAGCGCTCAATCGGATTACACATTAAACGGATAAGCCATTCGATTGAGTTAATTCGACTTACCGCTTACCAGTATCGAAACCCCCGAATGGGTTACCGCTTAGGGCCCCCCCACATCTAGCGTCTTTTTCCGGAAGCGTCGCAATAACGTCCGCTCGGCGTCGCCGCGTGTAGGTGAAATGCGACGCCGAGCGGGCGTTATTGCGACGCTTCCGGAAAAAGACGCTAGATGTGGGGGGGCCCTTAAAATGCTGACTGAATACCTTCCAGCAATTTTAGTTCTTAGACGAACTATGTACGACATATTGTTGAACCGCTCATAATTCAGGCGGCGCGCGCGCTTCTAGGTCACAGTGGCATGAGACGCGCGGGTGTTACCTTAACCCGAACGGTAAGCGCTTAACTAAACAAATATCTAATCCAGCAACATTCGGTAAGCGGTTACCGAAGGGTTACGGTTAGGATATCCCGGCTTATTATGGCTACCTAATCGTTGGGTAAGCCGGTCATTACCGAAACGATTGGCTTATCGTATGAACGGGTAAGCCGTTCGAACGGCTTAAACAAAAGAACGGGTTTTCCGGTCCCTGCTACAAACTCGTTACTGCAACTGCCTAGGTTACAGTTGCAGCTCTCTAGTGAGTACCCGGCATTACAGTGCTACCAGCAGGCCTGACGCGCTCGCAATCACAATGGTTTTCATTTTGACAGTCCGAAGGTGCATACAAAATGAAGACAATTGTTCCACTTTGAAGTCGATTGCGATTGCGTTAGGCAATAGGCCGGCAGCTCCTTAATTAACATCGGCTATGTGTACCGGGGAGTGAGTACACTGACAGTGAAGGTGATAGAGATAGCGAGCCGAACGCTTTTGAGAAGCTTGTACTGTATGTTACTGAAATTTGTAAAGCGTTTATTTATGGGCCATACTAGCCTGATTATTAATTAATTTGAATTAAAAGACATCTATCTGAAATAATACAAGTTTGTTTATATGTTTTGCCTTCATGCAATGCTTGTCTCAAATACAAACGAAATAAATTATTTTTAACACACAGTGACCTTGTTTACTCTTTTTTGGTTTCATAAGCGTAAAAGTAAACCATTTTGTGGGTATAAGTCACCAGACTTTAAACCGACCCTCAGGAACAAAAACTCGCGCTCATCACACAAATAAATAACGCAAATGCCCTTACCGGGGATCGAACCCGCGAACTACGTAGGCTCACTACCAACTAGGCTAGCTAATGTTGTCGCTAAAGATAGCCGGGACCATGACATACTAATGCCCGGTTTCAATATTCAAGAAACGAATCGTTTTCCTTACGTCTCGTTAAATTTGACATTTGCTACGTACAAAATGTGTCAAATTTTAACGAGACGTTAGGAAAACCATTCGTGTCTTGAATATTGAAACCGGGCATTAAGCAGTTCAGTTTAAGTTGAGGGAAAGGGACAGAGCAATACCCTATAGTTCTGTCCCTTTTTTTCAACCTAAACTGGACCGCTTTAGTATGTCACGGTAACCCCCCTTGCGCGTGCGCCGCGGGTTACCTGCTGCGCGAGCGCGTTCTCCAGCTCCTCCATGATCATGCAGCGCAGGTTGCGCACCACGTCCTCGAGCGGCTTGGCGCCGAACACGCGGTACGAGGTGTTCGGCTTGCCCGGCGTGGCCACCAGGACGACGGCTTGCTGGCCGACGCGGGTCGCGAATTCTTCTATCGTTTGCTTTGGGAAGATGGGTTTATTTGAGGATGTTTAAAATGGTGTCCCGTTGTTTCACAGAACGTCTCACTTCGATGAATTTTCGTTTCATAGAAAGCTATTTTCTTATTTTATAATGGGCGGACGACGGGTGCAATATTGTGACGAAAGCACAAGATGGATAAGACTTTTATTAAATTTCGAGTACTATTTATGTGTGGCAATATATGCAGTTTTTATTATAAATCAGTACATAATTTGTATATTAAAAAAGTACTGAATTATGACTTTACGAATACGCCTCTCTTACGTCTGTAGATGTGAAGAGGTCATTTTCCCTATATAAGTAGATAGTGGACTATAAAAGTAATGTACTGAAAATACCTAATAAAGAAAAAAATATGATTATTTACTTCAACAATAAAATTCTATAACTTTTTTGTAGTGATGTTCTCTTTTTTTTAATCAATTAAAGTCATATCCATATCATGGATATCGTTTGACATTATTTTGACGTAATTTGCATCCGTCGTCCGCCCATTAGATAACCTAAGACACTCCTTGGGTCAATACCAAACCAACGATACCCCGCACTTTAAAATACTTCAAGACTTCAAGGCTACAGGAGGTCACGAAGAAACATGGATACATACATACACGCGTAAAACACGACCCTAGTTTTTGGGAGTTAGTATCATTACGTCTAAAACGCAACTGGCCTACGGCAGTAAGCCGTCAAAAAAGCAACTCTTCTAAACAAGTATTATCAAGTCGTCCAAATTGCAAGCAAGTGGCAAATGGTCTAAACTAAAACGCAGCTGGTCTAAGTAGCATTAAGTCTAAAATAATTACAAGAAGCCCGATGTGCAGTTACAACGTAGACACACACAAAGTAGGTTAGGTTCGTTAGGTAGCTTCAGATGCCCGAAGGGCAAACTGCCCAGAAATAGGAGCTCCGCAGCGGGGCTTCGTTATCTAGTTGTATAAGAGAGGAGTGAGGAGTTTTGAAAATACTTAGGGCAGTTGTGTTCTTAGACCACTTGCTACATAAGACCAGCTGCGTTTTTAACCACGTTTTACTTAGATCAGCTGCGTTTAAGACCACTTGTTGCTCAGACCAGCTGCGTTTTAGACGAGACGATACTAACCCGTTTTACGGTAGTCAGTTAAGAATAGTCACTTACTCTAAGTTTTCTCAGCAGTCTATTCTGGTGGCGCTTCCTGACCGACGGGTTGGTTTCGAAGGAGTGCGGCCTCTTACGTTTCTTGGAAGACGCTATGGCGGCCGCGGCGGCCATGCCCACGGGGCCTGCAACCAAACCTACAATGTTACAAGCTTAAAAGTGTCAATTAAGTTTAGTATTCGACCCACAGAACTTTTGGTAAAAACATACTAGTGAAATTTGCAAATATCCCCAGAACCAACAGATCAGAGTGATGTAACATAGGTTTTTTTGCACCTGCAACAATACACGTTATCGCCGGTAGAATCCCATTATCCCATAAAAAAAAATTCTGCTGTGAAATTCAACTTGGTGACCTAGAAAAGAAATTACATACATAGAAAGACCTATTTTATGACCAGCTCGTTTGTTTTTGGGCCCAGACTTCACACAAAGTAACCCCTTAGAAATATAAATGACGCTGATCTGGTGCCAGGGCACTATAATATGCGATGACGTGTGGGTAAAAAATCCTTTCATAGTGCACTCCTATGGTACCCCATGTGGGTATGGTATGGTAGCTTATGGGTCCCTAGTAGGGCGGTCCAAAAAACTGAAGTGTTTATATTGTTTCTCCACAAGTTTCTTTGTATTCCAAAATACATGATTTTTTAATAAACTTTACAGGTTTTGGACTGATTATACATTCTTAACAATGTATTCAGTGTCAGCAAGGCAGAGAATATATTCTACTTCTGTTTTTAATCCTTGCTAAGTTTATTAGATGTTTTTTTCGTATGAGATTGAGATCCCTTTGGTATAAACTTAATGTTTTAGGCGAAGAGTAAACAACCACTTAACAAGTTAAGTTTTGACAAATCAATTAATCAATACCCTTTTTTACTTAGAATTAAGAAGCTTTACATTATGTTCTAATTAGATAAGTTTATATTACATAATATTTCTTAATTCAGTGTGCCTCATGGCAAAGGCCTCCTTTAACGATTTCCATTGCTGTCTATCCTTAGCGACTCTCCTCCAGTTGGGGCCAGCCGTAAGTTTGATCCCATCCTCCCATCTTTTGTATTGTCTTCCTCTGCTCAAAATTTGACAAATAAGCAACTAATTTATAGTGAACAAAAATTAGCTATGTGGAGGAATGATTTGATATACTTTATTTTTCTTCATACTATTTTGGACCACCTTAGTCCCTAGGTTTAGCAGTTCAGGCCGTGCATTGTCTGTGCGTCAGCCACAAAGAGTTTTATGTTTTATATGTATACTAGCTTCTGCCCACGACTTCGTCCGCGTTGATTTCGATTATCGTTATTCCCTCGGGAACTTTTAAATTTTCCGAGATAAAAAGTAGCTTATATTTTAATCCAGTGTATTAGCTATCTCCCTGCTATATGTACATATAATACCTGCAGTTTGGCCATGACTTAAATTTTGTTTTTATATCAATATGTCATGAAAATAATCTCCATTCCAAATTTCATCCAATTCCGTCCAGCCGTTGCAGAGTAAAAGAGTAACAAACATCCATACATACAAACTTTCGCGTTTATAATATGTATTATACTTACCGGCAGCAGCCAGTTGCTTGGTGACTTCATCGCTGAGCGCATTTTTGATCATGTCGGTGCTGTCGTCGTACGCGGAGCCCCCCGGGGACGACGCGCACTCGTCGTCGTCGTCGGAGCCGCTGAGCGCGCACCCGTCCACTTGGGACATGTCCTGGGAACGCACAAGAGCTGTATGAGTCTGCCATGGACAATACTAACAGGCAGCGTGTTGGTAAACAAACAGTGGCTGTTCAAATACTTAATAACTGTCTAATAGCCCCTCTACACGTCGGCAGATGATGGGCCAACGTAAGAGACGCATTTACACCTTAGAGTGAGCAATCTCTTGCATCTCACTCTTACGTATTGTTCGGTCCCTTACATTGGCCCATGATCAGCCTGACGTGTAGAGGGGCCATAATACTAGAGAAATTATGTTTTAAAAGACAATAAACACCTTGTTTCTATTGCCTATTATGTGTACAGTTCCCCAATAAAAATGTTTGAATGTTGTCACTATAATTAGTCATTGAAGAAAACAAACTTTGTTTTTTTTATGATGGGTGGTTTGAAGTCCTATATGACAAGGCTCTGAAGTGTTGGATGGATGGATTTTTAGCAAATGACGAGAAAAGAGGAGTGTCTGACGGGTGATATCTCACAAGTAAATGGATTGTATCAGATGTGTTTTAAAAATAAATTTAGTTAATTCAGAACAGTTCTTAATTTAGTTTGATGAAATTTGATGTTTAAGAGATATCTTTGAAAGTGGGGTTCACATTATATTGGTAGTTTTTATCTATTGAATAGTTATTGGGGCATTGTATGTATGAATGTATATTCTTTATTAAACCAATTATAAGATGTTATAAGTAAGTAAGTACATACACTTAAGGTAATGTGTACAATGGCAAACTTATCTCTTTATTGTATCTTACCTCTTCAGCCATGTCCATAGATTCAGTGCTGACGGCGGAATTCATGATGTAGTCTTCTTCTCGCCTCTTGACCAGAGCCATTGGAGTTCCTAGCAAACAGCGCTGGTCACGCTTTTGATCACTCCGGGCTTATGTACTGTAAATTTTAGAGTCATCAACATAATTAAGAAAAACATGGTCAAACCAGCAAATAACACAGACATGAATGAGTTTAATTGATTTATTATTTTGCAAATCTAGCATCCTTAAGGTTGATTGTTGTTTAACCACAAATTGCACGAAGAAGATATTGTATTTTATAGCAGGCTGGTGTCGGAAACTCAAAGTCTCGCACCTATTGTGCTTGTGGTATAAGATGAGTTGAACTATTGTTAAACTTAATGTGGTAACCTGAATAAGCAGTCCTTTTGGAAATAAAGGTTGTACAAAAATGGTATGTAAAATACATGGGATTTCTTTATAATGATTATATTCTGAGACCCACAGTCTTTCACTTTCACACCAATTTACAATTCAAAAGATACAGTTGATAGGATAAGACAGACAAACAGATTGGATGGAAGGTTTTTATGAAAAATTCATTATTATGTTACATAACATTGATGATACTGCAATACTGCGTAACTAACAAAATAATTAAATAAGATGCAAAATACACCTTAGCCAGTAAGTCTGTAAGGTACATTTTGCAAGTTATTGTATTCGTTAGTCCCGCAAGTCTACAAATTTAATGTTGAGTTGCAAAACCAGCCCACTATATTAACATAATTAGGAATAAATTACACTGAGTTGTGTAGATTTTTATAAGTGTTACCTAAAAATATAAATATTGTCTTCACTTTGCCTAGCCCATATTTAAACAATATTCCAAGAGCCCAATCCCACAAAACAATCAATGAGATCTCCTAACTTAAGTACCTTCATTACCCTTGTTGTTATGGTGAAAGAAAAACATTGTGTGGAAACCTGCACATTCCAACAGCTGAGGGTAAATTGCACAAAAGATCCGAAAGGAGTTGAAGTATATGCGAGAAGGCCCATCCATAAGATAAGATCTATCCACTAAATGATTGAGCTCAAATCCAAAAACACTGGTTTACAAAATAAGTACATTACTCCATTATAGGTATTATTTCACATTAGAATTTATTCTTGCAAATAAAAAAACAAACTATTATCCCATCACTTAATCTCAATTTAGTTATAGGCAGTTGTAACATCATAAGATTTCTAATTGGAATTTTAAAGGAATAGTAGCAAAGTAGTAACTTGTAGATTATCCATTGTCTAGTTTTAATAGATTTTTCTTTGGTTATATTTGTCTATATCTATACATCTTGAGCTTGACTAGTCTACTGTTTGCCATCTGTTAGTTAGTTTGAAAGTTATTTGGAAAAAAGAGCAACTGTCCATTAGATAAAAGAGCCATTTCATTCCAACTAAATCTTTAGGATCTCAATCCTAAAGCTGAGTCAGTTTATAAATACCCAAAAGACGAATAGATTAAAGAATCTATTGTGAACTCAGCTAGCTAGAGGACATAAGAAAAATCAATACTAAGCCGATTGTCCTAAAACAAGAATAGATTAATCAAAATCTTCCTGCAACCGGCCGTAAGCAACGAAAACTGACAAATTATGAAACAAGCTGCTTGATTTAACTTGAGCTGTAAGATAAAAGCCTAGTTTTTACAGCTACTTGACTGTGAAATACTGTAAAGCTGTATAGCAAAATGACGCATTTCATTTTCATCTAATGTTTTGTTTAGCCGCGATGCATGGTGGTCGTGACGGGTCAAAATATAACACGAATGACACAAACTCTTTTGCGGCGGCGTGGATAAGCCCAAATGAATGGCCATCATGAAGGCAACTCGCGCCGTTGGAGCAGGCTCAGATACAATATTAAGACTACGGCTGCGTACGCACCTGCGTGATTGGAAACACATTTCGCAATCCTATTAGAAGCCTCGGAGACTCACTGTGATGTAACAGCTTTAAAACAACACTTTTTAGGACTTTTTCACTCAACTGGAGCCCGTTTTCACAGATTATGTGCAGTGCACGAGAGACCCCGAAAACTTCGAATCCTCCATTAATATCGATCGGTAAAAGCGAGTGGACCGCATCGACTTCATAACTTCGGGTCGCCATTTTGTACGAGTCTGCGCGGTGTGAATTTCCTTTCGCATTCGTATGGAAAGGGAAATCGCCCCTCGGCCCGAGGGGGGATCGAGCTTTTAGAGCTAAATATTAATGGAGAAAAGTATGACTTGAAAGGAATTACTCACCAAAATGCTCCGGCAAAATTAATTTACATTTAAATACGCCCAGCACGTAGGGCGATTAGGAAAAATTCCAAGTTTATTTTGGAAAACATCGATCACGTCATGTAAAGTAGCGCCCACTGGCGAGCTTTTTTGTAAGCGATTTGACGTTTAGCTTGTAAACATTTTTGTGCTCATTTGCGATCAGCTGATATTTATTACATTCTAAAAGCAAAAGTGTGCTTAAAACTGTTTTGTGTAATTTATTAAGGATCAAAAAGGTAAGTGATTGGTTTAATTTTATATTTATCTAGTTAAGCGTGTATAAGTGGCATTTTTTTCATTATTACTTGACATGTCATACTTAATAAAATGAAAATGTCCATATACTAGGTTATGTATGAAATTATTTTCATTATTACAGATTATTTGTTAATCTATAATTAAAAATAATAATAGGGATATGCTAATGATGAGAGCAAAGAGCATGATGAGTGATGACATTGCCGACAACTTTCCTCTTCCTATCTTCAAAGTGCCTCATGCAATTCAATCTTTTTTACACATTTTTGAATATGCACCTATGATTACTTAGTATTAAATGATTAACTTACTTCCTTATAAGATAAGATGTTTCCTTTGTTGCGCGAAATCAACAAAAAACCAGCAATCTATCGGTTTCACCTAGCCCTTGCTCATCTTTACTTTATTATTTAATGTAAATGGTCTTAGATAAAAAAACGTTTCTAAATAAGTATCAGTTCTTACATTTATTACTGGTTTAAAAACTAGCATCTAAAGTTGCCATCAATAGAATTTGCTAAATATGTAAACAAAACCAAAGGAACCAACTCACCATGATAACTCAATAATCACGTACTTTTAAAGATCAAGTGAGGTCTTGTGAGGAGCGGACTGTCAACTGTCATGAGCGTGCACAAGTGCTCTTGAGGATCTCTTGTCTCTTTAATCTAAATCTGAGTGATTGTGCTTAAAAACATTACTAAAGTGAACATTAGTATCTAAAAATCGCGTGTTAGTGTTATCTCACAATTTGTTACGTGGAAAGTGTGTAAAAACAGCGTATAGATATACGCCAGTGACACTCTACGATTTGTAAATTACTCACCTACCCGCAATTTATATCTCAAAACATGGCTCTTCCTTTATACCCTCCATAAATTTCTAAAAACAGTGTTGCCAGTAATATAAAAATAAATACCCCAACTAAAAACTCTACGTGTGCGGGTGACCAGGCACACGTAGTGGATGATGCCACTGGAAACATGAACTCGGCGCAGCCAATTACCCAGAAACCCAAAGTCTATAGCCAACAAGTCTTCCATCGAAGCCTATTTGAAACTAGACCACGAAGTAATTCCTTTAATGGGGTAAATACAACTGACACTCAAATAAATAACCAGGTGCAGTTCAATGCTGCTGCTGATTCGTCTCAAGCTACAACATCATCTGATCTAGCAATCTCAAAAGCACCTATACCACCACCTTGGCAACGCGTGCCAGAAACGAAAAATAAGAAACGCAAAATTAGTGATTCCCCACCATTAGACACCAACACTGCCAACACAGTTATCCCTGTCCAGAATAGGTTTGGTGACCTTCCAATGGATCAAGTAGAGGACCCTGCTATCACTGATGGCAAGCTACCGAGCAAACCCCCACCAATTGTACTCTATGGAATTGAGGATTTAAATGAACTTACAAAATTAATTGAATCCATTATTTGCCCTACGGAGTTTAAGTTCAGGATAGTCAATAAGAACCTTCTGCGAGTTATGGTTAGCTCTATAGATAGCTACAAAAAGGTTATTAATCTTATTAGACAACAGGGACTAATCGGACATACTTTCACCAGAAAAGATGATAAATGCCATCGCATCGTCATAAAGAATCTCCATCATACCACCCCGCATGAAGTTATTACTCAAGAAATTGAAAGAAGCGGTAACAAAGTAAGAGGTGAAATAATAAATGCTCGTTTTGGTCCGGAGAAAAAACCCACATCCACTTTCTTCGTAAACCTAGAACCAGGCTCACAAAACCAACATATTAAAGACATTCAATACATTCATCATCAACGAATCAAGATAGAAGATCCGCGAAAATCAAAACATGTGGTTCAATGCCAGCGCTGTCAGCAATATGGACACAGCAAAAATAATTGTATGAGACCATATAGGTGTGTCAAATGTGGTGAAGGCCACAAAAGCTCTGAATGTACCAAGAAGGACAGAAATACACCTGCAAAATGTGCCTTGTGTCTTTGTGACCATCCGGCTAACTACAAAGGCTGCCAGGTCTATAAAGAAATATTGTCAAGAAAACTTTCCTCAAAAATGACTTCATTCAAAGAGTCTAGAATCCCTGCCACTACAAAACCAGTCGAAATCGAACAAAAAGAAACAGCTCCCCCACCTAGAATGCCACGTAATACCCATCGAACATATGCAGATGCTACTAGAGAGCCACTGCCGAATACCTGCTACACCCAACAAAATACCACATTAGAACAGCTCCTAATAAAACAAAGTGAAAAAATAGACTCACTCATTCAACAAATCAGTACTCTAATGGGTCTGTTAACAACAGTAATTTCTAAATTACCATAAATGGCATCCTTGCGAATAGCAGCATGGAACATCAATGGATTAGCCCCCAATATAAACGAGTTAGAGGCAATAATAATTGCTAATAAGTTGGACGCAGTCCTTATATCTGAATCACATTCTACAATAAGAAGCTGCTTCCGCATCAAAGGATACTGTATCTATACTACCCCACATCCTGATGGTGGAGCACATGCGGGCTCGGCTCTTATAATTAGGTCTAATATTAAACACACACCCGAACATCAATTTTCTACTGCGCACCTACAAGCCACCACTGTAAGATTGGTCGATCGAGCTGGACCAATCACGCTCTCCTCCATATACTGTCCGCCTAGGCACAAAATAACTGCTGAAATGTTTAAAGACTACTTTCGCACCCTGGGTTCAAGATTCATAACCGGAGGCGACTGGAATGCTAAGCACATCTTTTGGGGTTCCCGTTGTACGAGTACTAGGGGTAGAAATCTTAAGCTATGTGTCGATGGTGCTCACTTAAAACCCTTATCGACTGGTGAACCAACTTATTGGCCTGGTGATCCGCGGAAACTTCCTGATCTACTAGACTTCTTTGTGACCAAAGGATTGGGTCACCTACACACAGTCCTCGAATCGAGCTTAGATGGATCCTCAGATCATACTCCAGTTATTTTAACTCTAAACACAAGTCCTCCAACTCGGAGACAACCTGAGTCTTTAACTAACAAAAGAACAGACTGGCAAGGTTTTAAAAGCTATATCGAGGATAACATTGTACTCACTGTCTCTCTCAGGAATCGAGACGAGGTAGACGAGGCATGCAGATACGTGACCAACCTTATCCAGGCGGCTGCTTGGGCTAATACACCGTTTCAAGAGAGCACTAATATCACTACTAACTCACCAGAAATACGAAATATGATCTTAAACAAACGACGTCTTCGAAGATCTTGGCACCAACATCGTCACCCCCAGGATAAGTCCCAACTAAACAAAGCAAGCAAGGAATTAAAGGCTATGTTGAAGGCGTCGGTCAATGATACTGTTAAGCACAACCTTCAAATGATGTCTCCAACAGGTCATGGAGAACACTCTCTTTGGAAGGCGACGAAAAGCATGAATCAACCTCAACAATCTTTCCCTCCACTTAAATCGCAGACTTCCTGGGCCAGAACTGATAAGGAGAAGGCCGAAGCATTTGCTTCGCATCTAACAAATGTCTTCAAGCCAAACGAGAGCTCGACTGACGAGACCGATGTAACTAATATCTTAGGCCAAGACTTACAAATGTGTCTACCGATTCAACCAACTTCACCAAGAGAAATTGCGAGAGAAATTCGACATCTTGACTCTGGAAAATCTCCAGGATTTGACCTAATAACTCCAATAGTTCTCAAAAACTTGCCCCGAAAGTGCATTACATTCCTTACATGTCTTTTCAATGCTATATTCAGAACTTCCTATTTCCCAACACACTGGAAAATTTCACAAGTGATAATGATTCACAAACCAGGCAAACCAGAGCACGAAGCTTCGTCTTATCGGCCAATTAGCCTGACACCTGTACTTTCCAAACTGTGGGAGAGGATATTCCTCAAGAGACTTCAGCCAGCCATGGATAAATACGCTGTCATACCTGACCATCAGTTCGGCTTCCGCAAATCACACTCTACCATTGAACAAGTCCACCGAGTATATCACACGGCAAGACAAAGCCTTGAACGTAAAAAGTACTGCTCGGCAGCATTCCTGGATGTCCAGCAGGCCTTTGACCGTGTGTGGCACAAAGGGTTGCTAGTAAAGGCGAAGAAAAGCCTACCACACTCAATGTTTCCCCTCATCGCATCATATCTTTCAGAGCGGTACTTCCAGGTTAAACAGGGAGAAGCAAGATCAAACCTATGTAGTATTGAGGCTGGAGTACCTCAAGGCTCGGTGCTTGGACCCGTACTATATAACCTGTTTACATCAGACTTACCAGTTTGCAACGATGTTACTGCCGCCACATATGCAGATGATATGGCATTTTTAGCTGTCGATGACAATGCAACAACTGCTAGCACTAAACTTCAGCGGCAACTGGATGCAATCCACACTTGGCTAAGCAAATGGCGAATACGTGCGAGCCCTTCAAAATCGAACCATATCACATTTGCACTGCGGAGGGATAACTGTCCACCTGTAAAACTTGGAGACGACATCTTACCACATACTGACTGCGTGAAGTACCTGGGCTTCCACCTGGATAGGAAACTCACGTGGAAGCACCACATAAAACAAAAAAGGGACCAAGTCAACCACAAAGTCCGCAACCTGTACTGGCTAATGGGGAGAAACTCAATACTGTCAGTGGACAACAAACTTCTCATATATAACGCAGTCTTAAAACCCGTCTGGACATATGGGATCCAGCTGTGGGGCGTCGCGAGTAAATCAAACTTCCTCTGCCTACAGCGCCTACAGAACAGCATCCTCAGAGCAATAGTCAACGCTCCCTGGTTCACTACAAATAATGAGATTCATGAGTATCTCAAAATCCCGACGGTTGCATCTGAAATTGAGCGTTACAAAATACAACACAAGAAACGTCTTACCCTGCACATGAACCCACTAGTTACCGAACTATTAGACCCGTCAAAAATGGTCAGAAGGTTGAGAAGGGACCAAGTTTTCTGATTGGCAGGGGTGGCGCTGGCCACACCTTGCCACATTGTCAATATTCCCCCAAATTATTCGCTCATGGTCTGGCGACCGATCGCAAATGGAATTATCAAATTAAAAAAAGTGAGGTCTTTGCAACAATTTATGTACACTAAATCATTATTTAAATTGGTCCATCCTTTTGTGTACCTACAATTCGACCAACAGATACATACATCTTATAACTCCCCTCTTGTATTTTGGGAGGTTTGATTGATGTAGGAATTAGGTTAGGAAATTGGGACTATTACCAACAACTTTGTTCTGCATCGGATCTGATAATGTTTCCTTTTATCACACTCCAACATAATTTAGGTTGCAGAACATCACTCAGTTCGCATAAGATAGCATTGCACTGTTTACCTTTATAGTATAGGTACATGTTTCTTTATCTTTATTGTATTGTTTTTGTTTTGTACAGTAAAGTTTTTACACACAACATTGTAAAAAAAAAGGCCCTAGTGGGATACAACGGGGGTGTTAAGCATGCGGGACACAGGACAGGAAAACTACATTTATCATTAACTAGCTTTCCGCCCGCGACTTCGTCTGCGGATAGTCAGAACTTCTGTTAAAAGTACAGTTATAGTTCACATCACCTTAAAAAGCTTTTAAAAAAAAGTCTAGAGCGTGAATTTTAAGTAAGCGGTCCACATAAAAAACTTAAATTTTATGGCTCTAACCTTTAAAACAACAAACTTGACATACAATGTAAAATAAATTCACTGCATCTCTTTCACCATTAAGTTTTTTTATACGATTCTAGATAAATTTGCCATATATTCTATACAAACAATTAACCCACTTAGCAGAAGATTTTCGAAAAACACCGAATCTGAAAATTTTCTGTAGGTATGTAATCGTAGTCTAATACCCATTTTCATATTTTTCAGGTGTGTAACTTTGAATATTACATAATTTCGATACAAACCTTACAGTCAGTAGTCTTAGATCCCAAGTTTTTCCCTTTAGTTATTGTTTATTGATAATGGATTTGCTCTTAACTAACTATAAACACTGAAGATTCAATCAATCAATCAATCAATCAACAAATCAAAAAAACAAACTCCTATTCAAACTTTCACCCTCTTTTCACACTGTTAAGGGATTGTTTTAAAAAATGGTTATTATTTAATTTATATTGGTGTTGATACCGAGTTTCATGTATCTAACTTCAGTCATAATTTTAATTTGTAGGTAGGTAGGTTTTTTTATAGCTAGGTAAACATTAGGTTATCTTAATACCCCAAATTTCTCAGTTTAGGAAAAAATATTTGGTATGCTTAAATTTACTTTAAACTTGATAGAAATGCTTGCTCTGCAATGAAAACAATGAGTCACGTGATAACTAAAATTCAAACCCTTGGGGGATGAAAGGGGGTTGCAAAGTTTCTATAGAAACGAATACTTTTATGTTCTGATTAACTTGAACTTTGGTAGAAATGCTCGATTCAGGAAAAAATACCTCTGAGGAGGTAAAACGGGGGTAGAAACCCTCTAGGGGTTGAAATACGTGTTTCATTATTTGCATTGGAGAGTATTTCTACTAAGTTTCAAGTAAATTTGATCATAAAAATATTTTATCTATACACACTTTGCAACCCCTTTTCATCCCTCTAGGGGTTAAATTTTAGTAATCGCTGAAATACGTATCTCATTATTTGCATTGAAGAGCGTTTCTACCAAGTTTCAAGTAAATTTTGTCCATAAAAGTATTTTTTTCCATTCAAACTGCAACCCCCTTTCATTCCTCAGGGGGGTGACTTTTAGTAATCACTGAAATACGTGTCTCATTATTTGCATTAAAGAGTATTTTTACCAAGTTTCAAGTAAATTTGAGCATACCAAATATTTTTTCCTAAACAAACTTGGGTTGCAAAGTTTGTTAAGGAAAAAATATTTGGTATGCTTAAATTTACTTTAAACTTGATAGAAATGCTTGCTCTGCAATGAAAACAATGAGTCACGTGATAATTAAAATTCAAACCCTTGGGGGATGAAAGGGGGTTGCAACGTTTCTATAGGAACGAATACTTTTATGTTCTGATTAACTTGAAATTTGGTAGAAATGCTCGATTCAGGAAAAATTACCTCTGAGGAGGTAAAACGGGGGTAGAAACCCTCTAGGGGTTGAAATACGTGTTTCATTATTTGCATTGGAGAGTATTTCTACTAAGTTTCAAGTAAATTTGATCCTAAAAATATTTTATCTGTAAACACTTTGCAACCTCCTTTCATCCCTCTAGGGGTTGAATTTTAGTAATCGCCGAAATACGTGTCTCATTATTTGCATTTAGGAGTATTCCTACCAAGTTTCAAGTAAATTTGATCATAAAAATATTTTATTTATACACACTTTGCAACCCCCTTTCATCCTTCTAGGGGTTGAATTTTAGTAATCGCTGAAATACGTGTGTCATTATTTACATTGAAGAGCATTTCTACCGAGTTTCAAGTAAATTTGACCATAAAAGTACATTTTCCCATACAAACTTTGCAACCCCCTTTCATCCCTCTAGGGGTTGAATTTTAGTAATCGCTGAAATACGTGTCTCATTATTTGCATTGAAGAGCATTTCTACCAAGTTTCAAGTAAATTGGACCATAAAAATGTTTTTTTCCATACAAACTTTGCAACCCCCTTTCATACCTTTAGGGGTTGAATTTCAAAAAATCCCTTCTTAAACGACGCCTCCATTACAAAACGAACTACCCCTCAAAATTCCAACTTTTTATCTTTATCGGTTTGGGCTGGGCGTTGATATGTCACCCGGGACATTGCCTTTTATATATATAGATTAAGTATTTCCTGGATGAAAACAGCAAGAAACAGAAAAGAATGGAGAAGGTTGGAGACCTATATCTGTAGCGGGGCCATGACTTAAAATTTGTTTTTATATTAATATCTTTATATCAAATTGTCATGGAAATAAAGGTTTAAATAAATAATAATAAATAAATAATAAAGTATTTCCTACGTAACAGTAGTTTTGAAAGATTACTATAGATGTTGTTGATCCACAAAGATAAGCCCCACCACTTTGTTTTAAGTTGCAAGAATGCATTAAATTTGAAGATCAGAGAATATTTTTAAAGTTATCTTTATTGTTTTAATGTTATAATTATAATCCATTGAAATCAAAACATGATGGAAATATGGATTTACTGCTCAGCATAGTTATGTTGGAGTGAGTAGTTAAATATAGATGATTGTTATGTAACAAAAAAAGATTATAAAAATAAAAATATGTGCCTTACCAGGCTTTTATTGTTATTATCCGACTGCGGCGGAGCCCAAAAGGAGGGTTATGTGTTTCATCGTCATGTATGTATGTATGTATGTATGTATGTCCAGTTCTATGTTCCCCGCTACAGCAAAAACGGCTTGGACGATTTTGACAAATGAGGTATCTTTGGATTCGTCTTCGCAGCGAGAGTGTCATAGGCTACATTTTATCCCGGAACAACGTCCCATTATTTTTTTTATTTAAAAAACAAAAAACCTGACTGCAATAAAAAGAACTGAAAAGCACAAAAACAAGCTCTGTAATAGAAAATTGTAACAGCAATGTCCATATTGATATTTATTATAGAGCTTGTTTTTGCGCTTTTCAGTTCTTTTTATTGCAGTCGGATTTTTGTTTTTTAAATAATTTAATTTATTTGTGGTGGATTTATTAATTCAATAAAAATAAAAGAACCTACATCTCTCATCAACTCCTCTTTACTTAAGTTTTTTTACCTATTGTCAGATTTAAACAAAAGCCACATATTTTAATCTTTTGACACCCAGGAAGTTAAGACATGAAGTCCGTAAAAAAAGTAATAAAACCACAAAATAATTGAATAAACTCTATAATTTCATATTGCATAAAGTTCATCACTCGTTACAACTAGCATAGCTTATACCTAAATGACTAATTAAACATACATTAATATGTATTTGTTAGAATTTATATTAAAATTAAGGGGATCACATCATTAAGTAGTTCGTCACTATATTCATCGCGGCCTCTTGAACTCACTGGATTCTTCCGAAGAACCTGGAAAAGAGATAAAATGGTTAGGATGTGTCTACATTCTAATGCCCAACTGGAATCTAATCACAGCCAGATCATTTTTATTTTGCTTAATCAATCCATCAAGACTATTTGATGTAAACAATTATTTTGCTTGTTTACATTCTTAAATTTAATTGTTTCATAGTTTTTAATGTACTTTCTTACATTCTATAGTGGACAGGTAAGACACACTCATAGGTATAAGTCCTATATTTCTATTTTTATATATACTGGGTGGTCCGAATGGTGACGTCCAATTTTTTTTTATAGAATCCTGACACCAAGGTGTATCCGAAAATACCCCATGTATGTTACGCCATTTTTGCTAGTTTCGGAGATATTGATCATTTTAATCGGAATTTTTGTAATTTTCCCATATGTCAAGAATCATTATCGGATACACCTCCGTGTGATGATTCTATAAAAAAAATTTGGACGTCACTATTTGGACAACCCAGTATGTTGTGCAGCAAAGTTAAAATTAAAAACAAAATAAAGACTGTGATGTTGATTTGAAATTCTTTACCCTTATTAAAATGAATAGATATTCATAAAAAAGGGCCATTAATATTTTTTTTATACAAATAAAGGGCCCCGATTTTCTCATTACAATCCAACCATTACAATTATTAAATTATAAAAACAATAATAACAAAATTAAATTAAATATCTAAGTAAGTAAATGAGTTTCTAGTAAGCCACGAAAGATTGCGAATATCATTTCATTGGCAACCATTCCATCTATAAAAATCCCTGTCATACTTAGAACCGTATAAAAAAAAGTGTACGTAGCGCACGGTCATTGACCCCGTATCGGCGATCTAGAGGGTCACTCCGGCGCACCCTTCGCTACATAGACGCGGGGTGAACGACTCCCCACCCTACCAACAAGTGCGTCATCCCTTGACTTTTCACCCCTAGTTAGTTTTACAGATTTAGGATATCAAGCGGAACAAAGTATACATTCATAACAAAAGAGCTTAAAAACCAATATCAGCATTATAAATCCCCGTTAAAAATCTAAATATAATACAGACAGACAGACAGACGGACAGCGGGGGCAGGAACGCGGCTAGTTATTGGAATGAGAAGTATATACATATCTCTCATTCTAATAGATATCTACTTCCCTCTCGGCCTGTCAGTCCGACTGTTGGTCTGTATGACCACAAGGTCGAATTTCAGTTACCAACTGTGTCGTTTGTCTGAATTTTCATAAGTTAGTTTTTTCATGAAACCGTTTATCCCCCAACCAACTCATCAATGTAGTTCTACTGGGGCCTATTGCATATAAAATAATAGCTTATATTATAAGCGGAACTCTCTTGCCAACAGTATCAGTATCAGTGTCAGGATTCCAGTCCCTACTAAAGAATATTTTAATTGAAAACACAATATATAATGTAAATGAATTTATCAGTAGCACTATAAAATAATAAATAATAATAAAATGTTAAATAAATATTATCTGTAACTTGACATGTCTTCTAGTGCATTTTATGTTTATGTAAATCTTAAATGTAATTGTCCAAGAATTGACGAATAAACTATTCTATTCTATTCTATTCTATTCTATGTATTAAAAAACCGCCTTCAAAAACGAAAACCTAACCTAACCTAACCTAACCTAACCTAATAGGATAGGTACCTACCTACTACTAAGTACCTAGTAGTAGAAGTTATTTTTTTCGTTTTTGAAGGCGGTTTTTTGTTTTTTAAAACATTTATTTTATTTTACACTTTTTAGTGATCATAATAAGCTTATGTAGTCCCACTTCTTAGTTGATATATGAAACTTTAAGACATTTCAAGCTCGCCGCAAGCAACGCCGCGGGAAAATCATAGTCATTTTAAAACAATTAAATATGCTTCGTTGTAGTCGCTCAACTATCTTAATCGAGATATCTTATCGCCACCCTTGAAATCGGTACCGTTGAGGAGTTCCGGTGGCCATCTCTGGTCTTCATCATCAGTTCCGCTTCACCAAGTGACACTTTCTGAATGCAAATGCTACACTTGTTACTAAAAATACTAAAATCGCTATATGTTTGGATACAATATTTGAGGAGTTCCCTCAATTCCTCACTGATCCCTTCATCAGATTCAGATTTGCTGACAATGGGACCACCTCGGAAGTATACTCTATCAAACCAAAAAAGATTTTTTAAAATCGGTCCACAATTGACGGAGTAATCGGTGAACATACATAAAAAAAAAAAAAAAAAAAGTGCAGTGGAACGTATAACCTCCTTTTTTGAAGTCGGTTAAAAAGAGACTTCCACTGATATTACCTACAAGTTACAAGCTTTTATCTACATCCATATCATAATTTCAATATAATATGTTCAGAAGCGATAAGCAAATGCCCTACATTATGTTACCTGTATCTGTGGTTGCACTGTAATGTTAACATTCAAGTATAACATGTCAATAAAGTATCGGTTATCGCTGTAGTTGAATCTTAATGTTCACTTTACAGTATAAGTGACCTGCACTTTAATGTGAACATTAAGATGCAGGTACATTAAGATGCAGGGTAACGACGGATACAGGTTTCTCACATATTGTAGAAAACTTATGATATGTATGTAGATAAAGTTATGTATGCGACTGTACGCATAATTAGGCATTAAAACACTCGTGTATAATGCCTCTCATTATGCACCAGTCACATAATAGTTATTTATGTAACTGGTACATAATGAAGGTTCTTAAGGTACGAGCGCCGAGGTTAGAGCGCGAGCTTGCGAGCGCTCTAATTATAGGCACGAGTACCTTAAGAGCTAATTATGTACCGTTGCATACATAACTTTTTCTACAAGCTTAGAATGATAATGACAAAAATAAACAATCGCTAACTTTTCTCGTATACTTCACTCGATTTTTCTGCTAACAAATTACTTGTTAGCAAAGTCATTTTCATTATTCCGATTGGCGTTAATAGTTTGTAAATTTTATTGCTAAATGTTTACAAATTTCATGCAATTTTTAATATTTAGGTACTAAAACAGTTCTGAAAATTTATCATAGAAGTTGGAATGCCAAACAAAACGCCATTTTGTTGATATCCATATTGAACGTAACCATGGTAACCAAATAACAAATCGATGGATATTACTCATCTATTTTTAGTAGGTAACTTAATAAAAATGTAATTCTAAACACATATTTAGTCTCAAAATTAATTTTACTTTTAATATAGGTAATTTTAATTGGTGTTAAATGTTTTTAGCGGCTTATTATACAAATTATTAGGATGTCAAGTGTTAACTAAACGCCAAGACTGATATCCGGAATGACCGTTACCATGGTAATAACAATGCTATAATAAATTATAGAACTGTTATTACCATGGCAACGCTAATTATAGAATTGTTTTTACTCTTCGGTTACGCTATAGGTGGTATTCTGACACCATTAACGATATCAATATTAGCGGTTTATAGTACGCGAGTAGAAAAATAACTATTATGAAGCGGGCCCCTGGCATGGTTTTGGTCGTCCGGGGCCTCACCCGAGCTGCGATGGCAGGCGCGGCCGCGCCAGCCCGGCTCGCAGACGCAGGCGCCCTGGCGGCAGGCGCCGTGCCGGCAGCCGCGCGCGCACTCCCCGCCGCGCCGGCCCACCTCGCAGTGGTTGCCGCCCAGCCCCGCCGGGCAGCGGCACTTGTTCACGCCCTTGCACCGGCCCCCGTTCAGACACGGGATCACGCATTTTGCTGGAAGCCAATGGGTTTTGTTAGGAGCCGATCCGACAGCCTGGTACACTTATCCCTACCGACCTGTCTCTACTGGTAGGGATAAGTGCACGTTTTTGTAGATTTATTTCTACCAGTAGGGATAGGTGCACTGTCCATTTCCAATATTCGCTACTCTACCAATAATTAACCAAAATTAGTATCATAAAATATGAGGTAGGTTTGTTAGTTCTTCAGAGCAAAACACTCAGAAGTAGGAGGTCCGTCGACTCTGTTAAATTCGACATTCAAATAGAAATTATTGGTAGAGTAGCGAATAGTGGAAATGGACAGTGCACCTATCCCTATAGGTAGAAATAAATCTACAAAAGCGTGCACTTATCCCTACCAGTAGGGATAGTCCCGTAAGGATAAGTGTACTAGCTGGATCCGACTAGTGTTTGTGAGTCGAATGTTCTGTTCCTCACAGTATTCTTATATAGTGCGATGGACAGAGCATTTATTCACTAGCGAGTACGGTAATTGTAACTCTAAGCGCAAGGGATCAAATGTTAAAGAAGATTATGTAGTACAATTAGATTAAAGTATTATAGGGGTCGTATTTTGTACTACACTATTTAAGTTCCAGGCAATGAAAGGGGGATGGTCATTTTACGATGCGAATCCGTTAGGCTGCACTAATCTAGAACTTTTAATAAAAGCAAAATATTTACATGATAAAAGATAAAAAAGATAGAAGATGTTTATTCAGTAAGTGACCACACGGGGAATTTAACACGTCAAAAATCTACCACTGCTTCCCAAGAGGAGACCACTGCTGAGAAGAAACGCCGCATTAAACTCAACAGTCATGTTTATGTTATGGTACTTACGATAGTTACGTATTGGAAAGTAATTGAGGAGCAAGTAACTTTTCTCGTAAATTAAATCGCATCTGAATTTTGAATCCAGGCAGGACTAAGGTTGCAATTCCTACTAAATGTTTGGTCGATAAAGACTGAACGAACAAGGGTCAATATCACTCGAGTTTTAATTTCTGACGAATAGATAGGTAGAAACAAAAGAAAAAATACAACTTACAAAATTCGCATCTAAGTCCGTAATATCCTTTAGGACATTCGCACGTGTCTTTCTGTATGCACTTGCCCCCGTTCAGGCACTTCTGGGCACATATACCTGTAACAAACACGTATTATTTTCTTAATGCATGTTTTTTATCGTTTCCAGTGGCCACGATGAATCGTCGAGTGCTCTTGCTGCTCGCTAGAAGGACTCATACTGCTACGTGGAAGACGAATCCTGAAGTAAGTTATGTGTTGTCGAAGACATAATTATCTTCAATGACCTATAAAATAGTGAAAAATAGTATAACAGTTTTAAAAATACTGGAATCCTATTTACCTTTACTCAATATTTCAAATCTGTGTATTTGGAAATTTGGCTACTAAAGGAATAAGAAAATTTAAACTTGCATTAATCACATTTACATGTACACATTTTGCCAACGCGTTGGGTATTGAGCCAAAATATCGAATCACGTTTACACAATGGCGTATAGATCATTCTGCATTGGCGCTTTGATAAATGATCCTTTGCTGTGGGCACGAAAAACCGACACTAGCTGGTTGCCCGGTTAATGTTGGTCGCCAACTACAAACAAGCCAATAGCGTGGCCTAGTATACCTCCACACGTTGGTCCAATACCTTGGCCCAACGCGTTGGCCAAATGTGTACGGCGGCCATAACCCCTTCATAAATTTGTCCTTAATCTCCTTAAGCTTGTCCTACTAGTTTTGCCTTTGACGATAGCTGAAATAACGTCGTGACTTATAAAATCTTGGTACACGTCGCGTCAGTAACCATAAAACTCATCCTTTTACAAACTAAATGTTAATTCGGCTGCTCTTCGCCCTATTCATATTGATCCTCCCAGTATTGTTGGTTTTAGCCGGTGCTTTATTTGGCTTGTTTTGTTTCTTCCTTATCGATAGCTGGATACGATAATCCGCGTGGATCACGCGGGGGAGCTGGGCGCGGACAGGATCTATGCGGGCCAGATGGCTGTCTTGGGGAACACGGCCGAGGGACCCACTATTAAGCATATGTGGGAGCAGGAGCAAAAGCATCGGCAGCGGTTCGAGCAGCTGATCAATGAGTACCGCGTCAGGCCCACGGTGCTTACGCCGCTTTGGAACCTGGCTGGGTTCGCGCTAGGTGCTGGTAAGCCATTACCTATATCATTATGTGAATGATGTTTGTTGCTGGACTGGTTGTGACTGATTTAACGGTCTAGTGTAGTGATTCCAGACCATTTTGTAGTTGCCCGTCCCCTTTTAGAAAAATGGCCCTTGTGATAATAGTGGTGAACCTACTATGATGACGACGAGGCAATTTAAAAGTTAAGTACCAGCTCCGAAACGACCTCGTGCAGGTTACCCAATTCTATGTCAAGATTATTTAATAGTTATTCCTTAATTCAGACGTAATATAAGAATTTGACCGTATTTATATCAGCCTGTCGACCTTTGTAGAATAAATAGGAAATGAGAAGACAGTAGATATATGATATATGTGAGAAATTGAAATGGTGCACATGTACAGTTAAGAAAATCGAAAGTCGTACCTTTTCGCTCTTGTCACAATGTGAATTATACATAAAAAGGTACGCCTTTAAATTGCCCTTAATGTACACATAGCTCTACGGCTCTACCAAAATTATGATAATGTGTGGCAGTCACTGGTTATCCTACAAACTCCTGGTACTCGTTTCACTTCATCGATTCTCTTTCATCAAACGATACTTTCTGCTGAAACCATGATGTTTTCAGCATATCTTAAACATTAATTACGTAGTTTACTTAGGTTAGGTTAGGATGGTGACTATCAGAAAAAAAACCGGTCAAGTGCGAGTCGGACTCGCGCTCCGAGGGTTCCGTATTGAAGATAATATGCTTGGTAACCGCAAAAGAAAATACTCATTTTGTTATAAGCTTTATTTTCCAGGCAATAAGGTCGATTTTGACTAGCCTAAATTTTAATACAGAGTTTCTTAGTTTTTTTGTAATTTTTTTACTACAAATAGATGCTTGCAAGCAAGTTGTACAATTATGCCAAATTTCAAGTTGATAGCATTATTAGTTGCTGAGAAAACCTGCTGTGACATACAGACAGACAGACAGACAGACGGACAACGAAGTCTCACCATAAGGGTTCCTTTTGTACCATTTTGGTACGGAACCCTAAAAACACATGCGACGAGAAATGCTTTTCAATGCAATGAAAATTCTGTGTAATGATACGTTTTTTCAATGGTGTTTCGATAAATAATAGGTACCCGCTGTATAAATTTATCCTCCTATTTATATCATTTTAACATAAAATTCTATAATTCCAGGCACAGCCCTCCTCGGCAAAGAAGCTGCTATGGCCTGCACAGTAGCAGTTGAAACTGTGATCGTGGAACACTACAACGACCAGCTCCGGACCCTGATGCAGGACCCCTTCGTGGACCCCAAGATCCTGGAGACCATCACGAAGTTCCGTGATGAGGAGCAGGAGCATCATGACACCGGGATCAACCATGGCGCGGAACAGGCGCCATTCTATCGGGCGCTTACTGATGTCATTAAGACTGGATGCAAGGTAGCCATAGCTTTGTCCAAGAGGATCTAGTTTGTACATGTGAGGACTTTTATAGAGAATACAGTTTTGCCCAAAGTTCAATTTGTTTTTTCCAAGGTCTATTCTCATTTGCCCCCACCTTTTAGTCCCCAATGGAGACGAAAGGGAAATTTTAAATCAATTTATTTACGGATAAATTAGTGTTTTGCGTGTTGGGGACAAATAAGAATAATTTCCTCCCAGTAGTCTCAAGTGGCATGGCAACTAATGTGTTTTTCCCTTTTGTCTCCGCTGGGGACTAAAGGGTGGAGATATAAAGACCTTAAGCTTAAGCGGCAATTACATTGAGTCGTCCGCGGCATGTTGCATACGGCGGTCGTAACAGTGTAAAGAACACGGCGACCGCGTTAGGTGAACGAAGAAGTGTAACTGCCTCTTAACTGTGTGGCCATGAATTGGCGCGGCGGCGACAAGCTGCGAGCTGTGGCATCTTATCTTATCTTATTGGTGCGGTCCTTACTGATACACCGACCCTATGGGATCTTTTGCGTAAACCCCTCTTTTTATTTAACCCTTAATCCAATGCAGCCTCCACCCCCTTCCAGAAAGCGGATAGTGGAATGCAATGACAGTGCCTTGAAGTCGTTTGGTTCTGGGTAGCCACAACCGAGGATTTTCATTCTTACTCCGGCGAGGGCATCACATTCACACAATAAGTGTATCATTGTTTCCACCTCTTCGCCGCACATTCTACAATCTGTGTTGTCATAAAGGCCCATCTTTACTAGGAAGTAATTAACCCCAAAGTGCCCAGTAGACACTTCGATAATGTATCGGAGCTGTCTTCTGCTGAGTTTCTAAACTTTATCGGTTCAGCTCTGGTAAACTCTTTCTATGAAGAGCTTTGCATTGGAGTCAAATAAAAAAGATCTAATTTCACGCTCCCTTTGATTCAATTTGATACATATTATATTGTTTTATGAGTGATTGTTATATCAAGATAAATAAATAATGTGCAATGTAGCAAGATTTATAAGTAAAATTAAATGTTAAAATTAAGCCTTTAGAGTAATACAGTCAATCCGGGTTATCCCGCGTTCAATAATAAGAAATAATTAGTTTTGGTGGTTGCTCTTAGTTAAGTCCTCCCGCGAAGTTTAGGTAAAAAGGCACTACCTATTCCGAGCTCCGGTAGTAAATGATTTTTATTTATTTTATTTATTTATCGCTGTGGATACCTAAATGTAGATAGCATCCGTCATCTCTCGCTCTTACATACTTGTAAGAAAGCGACTGAAGTTTTATCCACATTAATTTACAGCGATAAACGCGACCATAGTACGTCCGCTGGTTGCCGGTTTTCTCTGGTATTGACCTCAGAATTATCTTTGGGTAAAACTGTACCTACTTTCATTTTGGTTTACATCTGTGTTAATTTTAGTCGTCAATAATTGAATTAATTATGTGTAAACTAATCAGGTAAATTTTGCAGGCTTTTTTTTAGAGGAAAGCGGAATTATTTAAGAGCGAGAATTCTGTATGTACCTATTTGACTTGAAATATTTATCTGTACCTTTCGGGTAAAAATGTGTACAAGTATACAGTTCTAAAGTCTGATAATGAATATTTGTTGAGTTAGGTACACCTACTAAATAAAACTTATTATTTACTTTCAACGATCCTTGTACGTAATAGTTTTATTTTAATTATCAGCTTTAAGGCTAAATGTCTAATCATTCAATGTATTAACTATTGTCATCCACTTCTACATGTTAAAAATATATTTTAATAAAAAAACGATACCCAACAAAATATTATTTTTTTCGTATCTTTAGCAATAACTTTAACATTTAATTATAATGTACTTATTACTTTCTGTCGAAATAATAATAATAATTAAAAACCACGTTTTTTTTAATTCGATGATTGGATTCTAGCTGCGTTTAGAGCTCATACAAGTAAGAACCATTCGGACTTTGGAATGGAATTCGGACCGTTGTGAGTTTCGAAGCCACAGACGGACGGACAGACATACTTAGACTTAAAATTTTTACACCCCTCTTCATTGGTCGGTGGATTAAAAATGACGATTGACTAAGCTATTTTATATAATAATTAACAGTATTATGGATTCATTTATCATTACAAAACCTAACTGTGTAAACACTGTTAACTTGTTACCACCACGTCATTAATTTTCTATAGCTGTGCCTTTATAACCATGTGATTTTTATATGTCAACTCAACGATGAAACTCACTGTACTTTATTTTTATTAGAATTAGTACCAATTTCACCAAACGATGTTAAATTTAATCAATGTAAATCGACTGTTAGTTCACACATTTTGACAGCTGTTAACGCTCTAATCGTCTGTTAAGTGGTTAACATCGTTTGGTGAAATTGGTACTAAAGTTAAAAGTGACGTGTTTTATACAAACTTATTACTGCCGGTAACATCATCGCTCCCGTCCAACAAACTCTTTGAATTATTATGTGGCCATTTTAATTTCTTGTTTGACCACCGGTATAAATAAGTTTGTAATTCGTAAATGCTTATACTTCTTATCGATTCACAGAGTATTTTAATAAGATTATATATTTTATAAATAGTTATTTTGTGATATAAAGTTGTAGTGTTGAAACGTTGTTTTATTTAGTTGGTTGTGGAGCTTAGTAGTTTGGCTACTAGCCGGTAGATGGCGTTATTTGTAAGAACTTAGTTGCATGTCTTTTATTAGCTGTGTAGTGTTTTCCTTTTTTTTACACGCAATTATAAGGTCGCGTTAATTATTAGACATTAGTTATGACGACCAAGACCAATGACAAAACAATAAATACAGCATGTTTAAAAATACAAATCATTAAATATAACCCCAAAATAGCTAAGTGATTTCATATTGTTATATTATATATTGTTTGTCATACCTATTTTCCTCCTTTATTACTTTTACATTGTTATTACCGCAATAATTAGTAATACCGTGCTTACATGGATAATCCCGTGAAATAATTTTAGTTACTTATCACAACATGACTCCTCATAAAACATGATCTCATATATTTATTACGCACCAGTCATTTATGATATATTTATTACGCACTAGTTATTTAATCAGTTTATAGGTAAACTTTACGATCATAAAGTGATTAAGTATTTATATGTCATAAAGTGATTAAGTCAGTGCTTTATTTATACTGGTGCCGGTTACAACTCTTTGCCCGTAAACCCTTGGGGGCATTCTCGTGTACTTACCACTTACCAGGTCTTGTCAGCCATTGACCCATGGTCACAGAATAATCCATGGTGCATATTATGGAGAACTGCGTAATGTACTACGAGTATATCAACCTAGTTGCAGAGCTTACCGTATTTATAGTACAACATGAGTACAACCCTCAAGAGGGTCCATTCTGTATGAATTTATATCTATAACCTGGCAACGCCTGAAATAACAATCATTTTTTTGGGACTTTTTTATCAATAAATTACCTTGGTTACATGAATTGAATTTAATAAAATTAACCAATAAAAATAATGTATGATTATATTGATTTAAGTGCTACAACAAAAATACGCAGCAATTAATGTTTAAGTGTTTTGATAGACAACATGTATGCGTTATTTGAGAATTATTTTAACTGTATACAAATGAATATTTAATTTGACAGTTATTTTAAACGTTTATCAGCTTGACAGAATAGTGCGGAATGAACTCTCTAAAGAGAAAACGTCGTTGGCTGCGGTACAGTATATAGCTCCTAATTACCTACTGCAACTAGCACGTAGCAGAGCGCTGTCAGTATAACCTCGTAAGGCCTAGTGTGCAATGGGATGTACAGTCAAGGTTAAAAAGAAATATCCGCACAAAGTTACAAAAATATGTACACATAGACCTTATTCCCATAGTAATAAGGTCTGTGTACATATTTTTGAGACTTTGTGGTGTATACATATTGGTGACCTTGACTGTACATAATCAAGGCAATTTAATTTGAACTGTGCTGCAATAAGCATAAGGTTCATTTTCTTATGTTCAAAAACTGAAAATAGCATTATCGAACAAACGTAATTGAACTTTATTGCCTTGATGGTAGATTCAACCCTTATAAAGCGCGGACGCTGATGACAAAGAATTTCATACATTGACATTATCATTGTGCGCGAGTGACAAGGACAAATAACTGGCGAGTCAATGTACGAAATTCTTTGTGTTCGGTGCCTGTCGTATACTTTTTTTTTTAATTTATTGTTTCAAAGCGTACATAACAAGTAATCATTACAAGTTAACCCGCCAAACTGACAAAACAGTTTGTTGACGAGATCGCGCTCACATTAAATTCTCTGCTATGCATGCACCTAAATTACAAATTAATTAAGTAAGTATACAAGTATATACAGTTTAATATTTTTGAAAAAGAGGACGAAAGGATACTTTGGAAAGTTTACCTACCTACGGCAACCCTTCCAAAAGTATTACTTACCCCCTTCACAATGCAGCCCCTGGTACCCGGCGGGGCAGGAGCACACTCCAGGCGCCGTACAGTTCCCACCGTTAGTACACTGCGGATAGCAGAGCGCGGTGCGGCAATGCTGCCCCATATAGCCCTCCGGGCATTGGCAGATCTTCTCGTGGTTGCACCAACCCTGGTTGGCGCATTTCTTATCGCACTCGGGATCCGGCCCTGGATGTTTGGACAATTATTTGGCAAAAGCCATGGAGTTGGGCTTTTGATTTGATAGACCATCGAATTGATTGACTAGTTTCTGGCTAGTGAGTCGTCATGATTAAGAAATTAAATGGAATAAAAAAAAGGTCCACTGTTAACACGGAATGCGTCACTCTAGGGTTTGGCTCGAATTGTGTCAGTTAAATCCACTAGTTACCAGCTCCTTGATGACAAATAGTTTCCAAATAAAAATCCTAGTTAGCTCTGTAATAAAAGGGTGGTAAAGACTGGGAATTTATTCCCAGAATAGTTACCACTGGTAACAGGTTGGTGGTAACAGGTAGAACAGTAAATTGTGACTTATTTAAAAGATAGGTAAAATATTGGTATGTATCTAAAGAATCTGAAAAAATGGCTTATGAAATCTTAAGCCCTTTACGACTCACTAGCTAGACTATTCGCGTCTGTACCAAACATCTTGCTTGACCAAACTGAATTTGTAGCTGCGTAGTTGAATCTTAATAATGGATTATACGTCACGGGGTCGATATTTGAATCTTACTGATGAATAAATAATAAGTATTTTTAAATTAAGTTACGTGGTGAGTTCATTAACGATTCGGAACTTGTATAAATCAGTAAAAATCGGCCGTTTGGTGAGTTTCAATCGGCCCCTTGGTTCGGAACTCATCAGTTGCTGTATAGTTTAGTAGGTACCTTGTCGCAATACGTTATTGAGACAGGGTACTAAAATGTACAGCTACTTATGAGTTCGACTGTACGTAGCCCCTAAAGTTTAAACCAGTCAAGATGTTTTGTGCGGACTGTATCGTATTAGATGCGCCATTCTAGTTACAGTAGCTTAGTCGAAACCGATTTTATCATCTCATTTCGTTGCTATGAGTTGGGCATTGTTTTAAATTTAGATAATATGACCAGATAAACATAATTAACTAGAACAGCATATCTATGTTAATGAAGTTGGTTATAGACGATTTGGTTTCGATTGTCTATCAAATACGGTTGCGTTACAAGTAATACCATACCCCGAAAAAAGTTAAGTTGGGCTAGCAAGGCGATGAGTTTTTTAGAATATAATCGTGTAAAGCAGGGCGTTTTGTATATAGTCTGTTTTACAGTGTACTGATTCAACCAGTTTCGATGCTCAGATACCTGGATGTCACTAAAAAACTTAAAAAAGAAGTATTTCAAAGATATTAGGTACTGAAAAAATAGGAATGATTCGTCTTATACCCTTATATTTTCTTAAGCTGTAATGAAGCATTTAATGAATTAAAAGTAATAAAATAAAGCAAGCAAGTACCAACCTAAAAACGCATATTCTGTGAGCAGAGGCACCGCGTTCGACCAATCAGCGCGCTCGGCGAAAGTCCGGAAAATAAGGCATGGGGTTACTAGCCAATCAGAGGAGACGGCTCGGCGATATTGCAAGGAAAATGCACCAATTGACATCTTTTGTTTGACGCTTTTCAATTATTTATCGATCATGGGCGATCGAGAGCTAGAAGTTATGCGAGAGTGAGATATTAGTACGCCTTTTTCTGTCTAGAGTATGACAGTAGGTATACCTCGTAATTGCCTTTTAATGGCGAAAAGCTGGTAGGCCCTTGAATTTTGGAGAGATTCAGTCAAAGATAATTGCAAATGGTTGCAACATCATATAAGACTGTATCTCTATTTCTTAGTTGAAACCTGTTTTTAGAGGCATCCTGTCTGTTTTGTTTGCTTGTCAAAAATGTAAATAAATACTTGAGAGCTTTTGAAAGTCGGGACTTTAATTGTCACTAACTCGGCATTATTGTGCTAGCATTAGTTCTTTGATCTACTTTGACTTATCTCCATAAAGGTGTATTTGATTTGAGTCATCAAAAACTAAACCAAATGCGGGTAGTTCAGAAAACGCGTGCAGCCTGCAGATATTTATGGCCGCCAATTCAGTCTACTCGCATCCACGGTCGTTGCGATATGTTCGATTAAGTCTTGTAAGAAACGTAGATAAACTTGCATTATGCATCCTGTAGCCTTGTCGACCTTTAGTTACCGCTTTGTTCAAACACATTATGTACCTATCTTATTGTTTTAAAGCCCCCAGAGTCGGTTACGTTTGGCAACTGTTGTCAAACAAAACCAAGCCGCGGCCATCGTAAAATACATGATTTAAATGTGTTATGTCTATGTAAGCGCACTATTACGGTAACACTCAATAAGAGATCGTAAAACTGGCACAATACGTTAATAAAATGTCAATGGCTGCATTGTTCCCTAACACAAACACTGATGAATGTTCGCTCGTACCAACCATAAATGTATTATTAGTGCGACCTGCCGGCTTGGAATAGACGAATCGCAATTCGGAATGAGCTAGAATCCGCATTAGGCTAGGTTATTCAAATGGTTCCCTTCATACGCCCTTGCGTCTATTGCCTATGGTTTCAAATTACTTGATTTTTAGAGTAAACCCATTGACTCTTGACTTGGGTGTAAACAGAATAATACAGTAAAGTACCTACTTTGCAGAGCATTTGCAGAGGAAGGTTTTTTTTTGCGATTGGCTGTTTTGGCTTCTTTGGAGTGAAATTGGCAACATGATCCAATTTTAACCCAAAAACTGTTGCTTTGTGATAGTTGCCACTTGAAAATATTGTACTTCCAGTTACTATGTCAAACTATTTTTAGCCAAGCTATATTCGTACTGACATTCTGCCTAAATTAAATGTTGCTTTTGCGCCGATTAGGCAAAATTATTTTTGCAATATCATACCTGTCAAATCTTTTGCAGAGTTGTATTATGTAACAAAAATAGGTAGCAAATAAATATTTGTGGCTAAATAGATGAGTCAAGAATGTTGAAATCATTGTAACATTAGTGGTTTTGCGAGCTGATCCACAGTTAATGTGCTCATGCTGTTAGGTATCCATCATTTGACTGCGGTCACTTATAACAATCCTATTAAAAGACCTTTAGGTCTCTAATAATACAATTGACGATTGAAGTACGAGCGGGTTTAACGTAGAAGCATAATTAATAAGCTTTCATGATAAGATTGAAAAGTAAGTACTGTTAAAAAGAACATTAAGCGGTACGACTTCGTTCTTGGGGTTGTTGGGACGGCCAAAACTTAACATATCTAGCTATTAAAGCAATGCCATTAAATTATAATGACGATTAGATTATTCAATGATGTGTTGTTATCACATTTTACAATAGTCGAGTCATTAATTTATCATTTAAGTATAGGAAGTTCTTATCATCAGATTCATGTTTCGATTACTGATCTAGAACCTTACAAAAACATAAAAATGCTTATGAATTCTCATGATAAAAATAAAAAGGTCTCTAACCAATTCTACTGCAACAATATCCAAACGTTTTAGACCGTCCAAACATCCTCAAAAACGTAGGCGATAAGTGTTAAAAATGCGTTGGCGATACGATACCTGCCCTTTCTAAATACACACCTCTCTGTGCGCATTCCTTCTTTAGGTTTAATCTGAGAGGGGTGCCTGCTAATGGAATGCCTTTGCCGTGCTTGAGGACCAGGCCTATTTCAAAAGTGGCAACGCCACTGTTGTTGGCCATACACGGCAAAAATATACTGAATTCTGAGGACAAACAGATCCAATCAAATAACCAGCTACTCTCTTATGCTTATTCACAATTTTCAGAACGCAGCTAGATTTGGTTACTTTAGGATATTTGGACACATTTTGTTCATGGAAAATGACAAATTCTAACCAGAAATAATCAAATAGATCCGCGATCTTAATTTTGGGAAAAAAGTACAAGAACATTTCTTTGTTCACTTCATCTGTTATTTCGCGGTGCCTGCTGTTTGGGCGTAATATTTTCGGTCGAATGCATCATTTCCCAAATTGTCATTTCCTAAAGCTATTTCTAGCTAGTTCTGAAAGAAGGGGTAACGATTTATGTTGGGGTGATTTGGAAAATGATGCATTCGACGAAAAATATTTCGCTCAAACATCGGAGATTTTGCTGATAACCCGAACTTGGCCCGACAGTTCATGCTTTTCTTACCTTTTGGTCTTTTTGGCACCCGCCCCTGTGTTTTAATCGACAGGACCGGCGGTTTCAACACTTTGGGGTCTGAGCTGGTCAGGATATCGAAGTGGTAATGGTATTTCTTCGCTCTGGATCGCCAAGTGAAGTTGACGTATCCCACTTCTGACGGGATCGTGGGTAGTTTGTGCGAGAAGTGCGGGTCCAGGATGTATGTAGGGATACGCCCGTTTAATATTGCGAATACTTGCATTGATATACCTGGAAGGTAATGTTAGGTAGGGTTATTGTTTTGTTACAGCTTGGGTATTCTTGCCGAATGAGGTTCATTTACAGCTGGGCAAAAAAGAATGCTGATATGGGTGGTGTCAAGTTGAACCTAGAATATTTTCAAGTGGCAAGGCAACACCAACACTGAGCACTAGATTTAGGGTAAAGATTAGACCATGTTGCCAATTTCATCCGAACGGCACCCTCGTTGTTTGTAAACTCTTTTTTGACAATATATTTTTTCTCCAAATGTGTAATGTAAAGTTTTTGTGATTTAAATTCCTTTGTAGTGTAATAAATTATGCGTATGACGTTGCCGTTGGCTATATTTTACGCTGGTCAGCATATCAACGTAGCTTACCCAAAGGAGCAACTTACCTGGAGCTCTGTTATAATATAATTGGTAAAACCATATTGTTTTTGACATGTTATCGTATTGTATACGTTACGATAGCTCTTATTTATACTTGACAGTAATGGCGGCCGAGTCAAAAGCAATCTAGTTTTACCGAGTAGAATAGAGCCCCAGATACAAACACCTAACCGTTAATAGCACTATCGATGCAACCTGTCAACAAAGTGTAACGAGCCGAAGTGGCAGTCTACTTAGTGTAGACTGCATTCGATCGTCGGGAGTTGCTTCAAGCAAGCAATTGTCAAAGGCGTTAAAGCGACAAGGTACAAAGGTGTGCAGCTACTTATAAAGCAGATTGTAAAAACTCTTCCAGTACCAATTATCGCTCTTTCACTGAGACCACCTTTGGGAAGCAATTTGCTTGCTGTTCAGATGCACTTTTCTACCTTGTCGCTTTAACGCCTTTGACAGATTAGTGCAGCAGTTCCAACATGACACTTAGGTATAAGACTGACTGTATTAAAAAATACTGACCACTGAACATGCGCACTTGCCGCTCGTCGATCCAGAGCGAGATGTCCGAGTCGTCCTTCGGCTCGCGGCGGGAGGCGCCGAGCGAGAGAGACATCGCCAGCGCCACTCCCGCGCACAGTCGCGCGCCTAGCGACGCCGTGCCCCACATGCTGAAACAATCAATCTCATCATCACCAACATCATCATCATCGTCATCGTCATCGTCGTCGTCGTCGTCGTCGTCTTCGTCGTCGTCGTCGTCGTCGTCGTCGTCGTTGTCGTTGTCGTCATCATTGAATGGTGGTAGCTTAGGACCTTCTGTAGGTCCGTGCGGATCGCTACCACCATCTTATTCTTTAACCTACCACCAAGCAGTGTTCGCATTGTTGTATTTCGGTTGAGGATAAGACAAGCGGTGAAATAACTAGCGTAGAGGCATTCCATCTCAGTCCAGGGTTGGCTACGCATTCGCAGTTTTAGGATTGAAGTGTTTTTAGATTGTAGGGTGACGGAACCAGTAATGGACAAGGACCAATGATGGACACTTGGTTCTTATTTTACAGAAGATAAGGGTTATTCATTTGTTTTGCAACAATCAATTTAGGACCGTATGAAATTTGAATCAAGAGTGAAGTGTCCATTACTGGCGCCTGACAGCTAAAAGTGTCCATCATTTTTGCCTTCACCCTAGTCTCGTGAAAGCAAATGTCTATAAGTAATGGGTCTCAAAACTAACGTTACTTCTTCTTTACATAGCATAAAATAAAGTCGCTTTCCGTGTATGTCTTTGTCAGTTTCTGTCTTAACAAAAAATATAACGTGATATTCTAACCTTATTCAAACCAATTGGATCACGCCCTCAATAACAATTCCAAACGTAAACAATACGAGTTTAACTGGCGTATAATTTCACTGTCAACTACAAAATGGGGGCTCAACAAAAAAGGTGGGAAAAAGGTGGAATTATCACGTTTAATATAATTGATTGGGCCGTTTGGGACGCGCTGCCTCCGAGCGCGCGCGTGAGAACCTCGCTTGGGGGAAAAATAGGACTAGAGTGAACTGGGATCCCGCTGCAGGGTTCCGCGGGGAGATTAAAGTGATATTTCTTTACATTGTAGTTATAAAATAAAGTCGCTTTCCGTATCTGTCTAAACCACGCAACTGATATTGATGCGATTTTCACCACCGATATTTTTCACAGGTTTTTATGTACCTATACTAAATCCTGGTTTCGATACGGGTGTGTTAGGGAACTCACATAAACCGAAGCGAAGCGAGGTCGGCTCGCTAGTTACAATATAATTAAGATTTACATTTAGGTAAAGTTTAATTTCACTTACTTCACTATTTCTTTGTAATTTTAAAGACAATGTTAGCTTTTTTGTTGGTGACCTACGTAGCTAGCAGTCCCAAGTTTTTTTCTCGATAAAGACAAATATTTGTGTGGTGAGCGGAAGAGTTTGAAGGTTCTGTATGTATTTCTCTATACATAAAAGTATGTCTTTCGTTGTGTTAGTAAACATAGTACAAGCCTGGAGTTTACGAGAACTTAGTTTAATTTTTCTCTTTCCTAGTAGGTTAATAATTGATATTTAGTTATATCCGGAGTCTGGACGCGTTGATGTCTTTTGTATAAAATTCTAAAGGTAAAAATTATGTCAGAACGAATAAATATTATTGATAAAAATCTGAACAACCAATGTTAGTACCTAAGTCTATTCCTCGAAATGGTTTTTAAATTACCATATCGTAAAAGCATCTCTATTAAGTTTCTTGATGGTGTTTTCGCATCGGTTTATAAAATTAATTTATAACTACATATTGAATTAAAAAAAAATTGGATATTTGATATTTGTTTTATCTGAGCAACCTTAATCCCCCAAGACTTCCTTCCTTCTTCCTTCTTTGTCTACGGACCCCCAAAAACGGACAACTTCATTAAATATCCGCTGTCAGAAAGTAATGTCTACTAGTTTTTTTCTCGCTCCCGCTGTCAAATTATACTTACAAAAGGTGTTAACAAAAAAAAGGAGGCGCACTAGTAGGGGCGCGCAACCTTTGTCCGGTTATCAGTAAAAAAAACGTTATTTTAATTAGGTTAGGTACTCCTTCACTAATATTTTAAGAAGAAAATGATAGATATTTAATACATAATATTTTTTTTGGAATAGGGTATTTATTCCTAATATAAAAATGTCGCTGTAGTCCACACGCTTCAAAATGACAGACTCGTCTAATCTACTTTTATTTTTTTATATGACAGACAATATTCGGCCGATTGTACCATCAAGGACTTAAAATGATAGAACCTTGTCATAATGACAGCGTCTAAGTAACGAGATACAATAAAATACCTCTAACAATAAAAAATATAACAAAAGAGTCTATATTTTGTAATAAGTTAAGGAGTTTTTTGATCTCAAAATGTTTTTATAATTTGGAAGAGTTTTTTTCATTGCAAGAGTGAATAAATAATGTTAGCCTTTTATTATTAAATTTCATCTTTTTTATTATTATGTAAATGTGATTTTCTAAATAGACATGTAAGTATATTATTGTGTCTTGTTGCAGTGCCCTTGCAGGGTTTATGTTGAAGCTACCTACTGTATTTTTAAGACCTCTTTGTACAACATAAAGCAACAAATGAATATGACTATGACTATGACTATGACTATGAGATAGAAATTACTTAGGAATTAACCGTTGGTTTTATTTTATGCGACAAGGTTCATCGTATATATGTGAGTCATTGTGAGCAATATATGTTGGTCATAAAACAATACTTTGTACTTTTTTTGTGTGTACTTTTTGGCACAGTCATCATTTGCCTATAGATACCGAATTTGGTTATTAATGTTGTTATCAGTTAACCAAAGCGAACGCCATCGCCACCAGCTAAAAATTTCGCAACGCATAATGTACCTCTGCCCTAGCTGGTGGCGCCTCAATTTGTTTTATCGTTTTACTTTAGCAATAACAATTATTTAATTGTAAATAATTTGTAAAGATAAATAAACAACTCCCAATTAACTCTGATATCGTGTCATGTTTATAAAGACGATCATAACATGACATTACTCAGCTTTATCTAATTATTAATTCAGTTTCCTGTTACAAGTCTAATAAAAATCAGGCAGGTGTCTGCAGCAAAATGGCAAAAATATCGTTGGTTATATCAGCTATGTTTTTAACTGAAATTAATTAAACCAAAATCAAAGCCGATTGGAAGTTACAGTCACGAGATTTAATTTTGTACCCACCTTAGGTCCAAAGTCAATCTGACATTCTACAACAATAAGGTTGAGTTTCCTAAAAGTTACAAATGACTTGACATCTCTAATGACATTGACGATTTCAAGCATATTTTTCTTGAAATGGGTCCGAAAATTAACGCTCGTGACCATACGATGCCACAAATACATACAGTCTGAGAGCACTTATAAAAGGTGCTTCGGGTATGTAGTTCTCTTTCACTCGCTCTTAATAACAGCGTATGAGAGCGAGTGAGAGACAAGTGTAAACCCGAAGCACTTAAGAGCTATTGTTTACACGCATTGTACTTATACACCCCTCTATTTGCGTCGGGGGTTGAAAACCCAACTACACATACGTGCGATCTTGTTCACAATCGACAAGGTTAACTGGAAGAGATCTCTTAAAGGGATAATTTCGCATCTGTACAGTCAAGGACTTTAATTGTTAATCCACTAATGGAACCCTGTCATAATGACAGCGTCAAAACACATGAAAAAAATATTCCAAAATCAATGATTAATGTTGCGACAGCGTTCCATAGTGGCATAACAATTGAAGTCCTTGACTGTACATACATCAATGATATAGGGTGACTGCACCAATGATGGACACTTTTAACTGACAGGCACCAGTAATGGACACTTCATTCTTAATTCCAATTTCATACGGTCCTAAATTGATTGTTGCAAAACCAATGAATAACCCTTATCTTCTGGAAAATAAGAATCAAGTGTCCATCATTGGTCCTTGTCCATTACTGGTTCCGTCACCCTAATTTTGTCTACTTTATAATTGTTATCTCTTTTGTTTGTACAATAAAGTGTTTATACATATACATACAATGACCGAGCAATCAGGTTATCCTGGAGTTTGTTATAAAAATACTCAATTTGTTATAATGGGTAACCTCTCCGGGGCCGCGGCTCGAGCATGACCTTAAAACTACGTATGTTATTGAAAAAAAAATATTTTTATAATTATTAGGAGATCGATCATAAGTAGATACTTAAGTACGAGGCGACGCTTATGATGCTGCTGCCACTGATTAGGCCAATCAGGGAGGCTTGCAGCACTGCATTGTTTTGTCGTAAAATCCTACCGCTCCCCTGTTCCGAGGAACAAACGAAACTTGGGAGTGGGAGGGAACGATAAAAAACACAGCAAGAATTAATCTGAGGGATCTCTTCCAGTTAACCTTCTAGCGATTGGGAAATAATTAAAAACAACGCGGAAAAGTCAAGTCATGATTTTTTTTTCTTAATTTCTTATCCGATTTGAACCGGTGAAAATGGAAGATTAGGTTTATTAATAAACCCTTGTCTTCACTTAAGGGTTACAACGGTTAATTAGCCTGTGGCGTAGTAACAGAGTCCACAGTGTAATTAATTGCGTCGAACTTGCAAGCGGCGCTGCAGCGTCTATTTATAGCTTGCCAATTCCCGCTAATTCAGACTAATTTGCGGACTCGGCTCGATTCGCGAGCGAACGGGAACCACAGCACACACATAATAACAGTAGATCATCGTCATACCTAGGTTTCAGAATATTTAACAGTACAATACTACAAGTATAGGTTTGAAGTTTAAATTTAAGATATCAAATATGTAGCTTCGACAGGTTCTTTGTTTACTTGTCCCGTTTCGTGATGTAAACATGGTGTTTTATAAAGTGTTTCTGTATTGTATTGTACTTAAATGTACTTACCTCGACCGTACATAGGGTGTTCTTCCGTATAAAACAGCCTTCTGCGTAGGGAATGCAATTTAACCGGTTATAAGACGTTTTTGTATGAAAATAACCGGTTAAAACCGGCTATAACCGGGTATTTGCATTCCCTAGTTCTGCGCCTCTATTCCCGACGGTAAAAACGATATCGTAGTTGACCTGAGGCTCTACTTTGAAATCCGTAATTCGAACTTCGTCTATTGCTATCCCTTTTGCTCTCGACGCGTCACTTATTTGCAAGAAAGTGACGGGGCGATCCGAAGTTCGAATTACTGATTTCAAAGTAGAGCCTCTGTTATGGTATTGTTATGACGTCAGACGCCATTACTGTCAAGTAAATAAGAGCTATCAAAACGGTAACAATACGAGAACAGATCAAAAACGATATTGTTTTTACCGTGTTGAATATAGGCCCTGGTTGGTCGAACGTGCCTACTCTGGTGACATTGACAGCAGGCATCACCTGTGAGTGGAACTCCGTCCATTTTTATCGTGATTCTGCCTGTCTTATGTCATGTCTTGGATTTTCCTAATTTTGGCCTCTACGTCATCAAAGACTAGGCTATTGAAAACCATAGCGAATAATACCACATGGTGTTAAATATTTAGTGTAGGTATGCAAAACATTACAAATGTCTTTTGTTTCGTTCTTAATTAGTTTCAAGCTTATTTTTTTATTAAAGAGCGAGGTGCCGTAGATTAGTGGTTTTTGTATTTTTATTTTATCACTTTATTATCATGGACATGAATAGTTTCACAAAAAATAATAATCGGGGATTAAAAATCACTATTTGTTAGAATTGATACAATTAATGTCCATTTAAAAAACATTTAAAGTCGGTACATAAATACCCACAATTAGTTGACTGACTTATTAAATATGATTTTATCCGCAAGTTTTTTAATTCATTAGAGTCAAACACGTAAAAAAATTAACGAAATGTGAATTTTTAAAAAAAGTCTTTGAAATGATTGAAATAAATTCCTGAAAGGTTTAAGTGGTAGCAAGACCTTCTGCAAGGTCCGGCCAGATTACTTCCACCATCTTTCCTACTAACCTAGGCTGCCACCAAGCAGAGCTGTCATTCCATCTTATCTTAGGCCCGTATTAATAAACTCGTCTCAGCTGAGATGCCCGTCACAAGATACGTCAAAGTAAACGTCAAGCCATAGAATACTGTCATTTTTGACGCATCTCGAGACGAGCATTACAGTTGAGATGAGTTTATTAATACGGTCATTAGTCTCAAGGATGGCAACGCATTTCCATTCTTGAGGTTTCAAGAGTTTTCACAGTAGTGTGCTCCGTGTGATATCTCCATGTCATAAAACAGGGGTCAAAGTGAAAAAGAATATAAGTCTAGTAGACTCTGCATTTGACTTATAACCTTCTTATTACGAGCTATTTCAACTTATAGACTCTTTGGTGTTTTCTATGTATTTACATAAAAGTATGGTTTTGGTTGTCTAGATCCCATATAAAAAGCCCAAGAAAAATTATCTAATTGTGAAAACCTCATTAAAATCCGTTGAGTAGTTTGAAAGATCTTAGCGCGTGTATTCAATTTGGCAGCATGGCTTCTCGAACGTATAAGGCTGCCTAATTGAGAATGCACGCGCTAAAATGTGTTTTGCTGGCCCTGCACCCTGCAGTCTGTGGGAAGCGACTTTGTTTTATACTATTTAGAGATTTACACCCACAGTCGAAGTTCTCAGTTTAGGCGTCATCCAATTCTTCAGAGTAGACAGAATGACTAGTAGATCTGGGTAGTGATTCTCTCAAAAGCAAATGTGAGCGAACGCAGGAGTCAATGTCCAAGCGGCGAGTTTAAGTAGTCCCGTCAAAGCGAACAAAACACATTTCAGCTCGTGTATTCAATTTGGCAGCATGGCTTCTCGAACATAGGTATAATTAAGGCTGCCTAATTGAGAATGCACGCGCTAAAATGTGTTTTGCTGGCCCTGCACCCTGCAGTCTGTGGGAAGCGAATTTGTTTTATACTATTTAGAGATTTACACCCACAGTCGAAGTTCTCAGTTTATTCGTCATACAATTCTTCAGGTGCTCTACTTTGAAATCAGCAATTCGAACTTCGGATGACCCCGTCACTTTCTTGCGAATTAGTGACGCGTCGAGAGCAAAAGGGATAGCAATAGACGAAGTTCGAATTACGGATTTCAAAGTACAGCCTCTGATCTACTAGTCATTCCGTCTATATATTATTCGTATTTGTACATTTCTTACGCATACTTTCAGCGAACAGTAGAATTTACTTTGGGTTTCCCCACACTTGTAATGGGGTTAACCACACCAACATATAACAGGGTAAACCCAACATTGAAATCGACACTTTATTAGTGTAAAGTAAATGTGGTAAAACGGAAAAAGCACGAGTAGGTTACTTACTTTTAAAGAGGTTGAGGTAATTCGTTCACTAAAGTAAGTTAAATTACTATGATGGTATTCTTACTTAGCCCTCAGGGTTGGCAACTTATTTGGAGTTCGTTTCTAATTAATTTCTTGGATGTAAACAGGCTCATCATCCTGTATAGATTTTTTTTTTAATACTGTAATTTTCATCAGTTTACTGCAAGTTACGTTTCCAACTTAATGGGACAAGGTTCTAACTAAGGATTAATTGCAGTTTCGTTGCACTGTAGGTACTATAACGAACGTGACCCATTTCAAGAAAAATATGCTTGAAGTTGTCAATGTCATTAGAGATGTCAAGTCATTTGTAACTTTTAGGAAACTCAACCTTATTGTTGTAGAATGTCAGATTGACTTTGGACCTAAGGGGGTACCTACCAAATTAAAGTTCGCGGCTGTACACGCATAACTTGATACTTGAATTCTTTTGTTTTGATGCTTTATGTTTTGTTTGGGTTTTTATAAGTTAATTTTAACTCGTTAAATAGTAAACTGAACTTCTGATGTTTACGCCTGTATTTGATGACTATCTTTAATCTTTTATTGAATCCCGAATTTTCCAAAAAACACCTTAAATCAATGCACATAACGAATTAAAAAGGGAAACTATCACGACTAAAATTAAATTGCGACACATGTTAGGGCCCCTGAAATATTTACGGTTACAGAAAACAAAGCGGGTTGGCAAATGAACCGGTTGGGAAACGATACATTTGGCAAACATTTCGCCGAAACAAAGGTAACCCAAGTTTGAAGTTAATTAAAAGCTACTAACAAATCGCTCTCAGTTCAAACCGTTCTCGAACAGATTAAATCTCGTTTTGGTGCCCAAGCGCATCGATGCGGGTTAGGTATTAGTTCGAGCAATGGGTCATTCGCACCGTTATCGCAGGATGCGCGCGAGTTTATTTTTATTTGCAACGTTCGCGAGAAGCGGACATTTAGCTTTTTTCGCAGAACATCATAGCAATTAGGAACCAGCACAGTATTAAGTTAGCTTTAGGTTGAAATGCGTACTTGAAATGCTGGCGAGTTCGACGTCCGAAACAAGATGTTTTAGCAACTTTAACTCACTGTTTAATTGTTGATATTAGAAGCGAGTTGCTAAGAATTACGTATAAAGGTTTACGGATTAATAAAGGTTAAATTGCGATTCATAATACCTATAGCAAGATGAGCCATTTAAAAAACTTAAACGCAAGCGAAGTGTCAGAGGTCAGAGGCCCTAGCCGAAATGCAAACGCTACGTTTTTTAGGGTTCCGTACCCAAAGGGTAAAAACGGGACCCTATTACTAAGACTCCGCTGTCCGTCCGTCTGTCCGTCTGTCTGTCTGTCACCAGGCTGTATCTTATGACCCGTGATAGCTAGACAGTTGAAATTTTCACAGAAGATTTATTTCTGTTGACGCTATAACAACAAATACTAAAAACAGAATAAAATAGTTATTTTTGGCCGTTTTTTGCTCGATATTAATAAAGGCAACAGGTAGACGCTTGAAATATACACAGAATATATAGTTTCAAAATAAATAAAAAATAAGGGGGGCAACACAACAAACGTGATTTTGGTTTGTCGTTTTTTGCTAATGTTGTATACATAATGGTACGGAACCCTTCGTGCGCGAGTCCGACTCGCACTTGGCCGTTTTTCTTTTCTATCAATTAAAATTTCGACAACCACGTTGGCAACTGTCATCATGTGTCATTTTGAGTGATAGAAGCGTTTGTACCTTGGCTATAGGGACCTCAGAGGCCCTATTTTGAAAATCGAAATTAGAAGTTAAGTTAGCTACATCCCTGTCACTCGTTATTCGAGATTAAATCAAGAGAAAGGGATGGAGATAACGTAACTTGTAACTTCGATTTTCAAAGTAGGGCCTCAGGGCCTCCATTTCACTCTGTCTACTTAAAACCTTGTATTATGTACGTACTAGTAATGGCCCTACGGACGGAGACATTTAAGTTTGGCTGATACGTCATAGAGATCTTTGTCGAACTTAAACTTTTTCGAACAACCACAAACCACATAACCTAACCAACAAAACGTTGGAAAACCCCCGACACTGACATTTCAAAGTTCAATACTTCAAAAACGGCTCAACCGATTTCTATAAAAAATGTCTAAGAACCACCGCTACAAAACCTGCTTTCAAATAAAAAAAACCGCATCCAAATCGGTTTATCCGTTTAAGAGCTACGATGCCACAGACAGACACACACACACACACACGCACGCACGCACGCACGCACGCACGCACGCACGCACGCACGCACGCATCCACGCACGCACGCACGCACGCACGCACGCACGCACGCACGCACGCACGCGCACGCGCACGCGCACGCGCACGCACGCGCGCACGCGCACGCACACGCACACGCACACGCACACACACACACACACACACTTACACGTCAAACTTATAACACCCCTCTTTTTTGCGTCGGGGGTTAAAAACATGGAGCACTAAAGATTGGACGCGGTTATTAAACTATCTTTTCACGCGGTTTCGATCGCGATAGAATGTTAGAACTAGTTATGCAGTATTTAACCTTAGGCAGTGTAACTCACAGGTTTGCATTAGATACAAAGTATCTCGTCAGATTATATAGGAATTCTAGAAAATCAACGGTAAGGCTGGCGAGTGTTAAACATTACAAATAATGTTTGTGTTCAATTCTTCGCTATGGGCGCTATGGCTAATCCACTCAGAAAAGCAGTGTTTATATCAGCCATCACGAGTTCGTGTTAATTCTATAGATTTTGACATAAATTTATTTTAAGTTTCACGTAATGCAAAATGCAATATTACCCATTCCTGTCACTTGGTCATTCATTATTAGTAAATAACTGACAAGTACGGTCACGAATGTAAAAATACCATTTAAAGAAAAAATGCGCTGGAAACCGGCATTGCTATTAGAGATGCCAAGTCATTTGTAACTTATACGAAACTCAATCTTATTGCTGTAGAATATTAGATTGACTTTGGACCTAAGGTGGGTCACATAAGCCTTACTGTACAATCACCAGCAATAATATATGACCCAACTTTGGACTCAAAAATATCTGACACGTTCTTATTACTGGAGGCATAAGAGCGTGTCAGATATTTTTAAACGCAGTGTTGGATAATATATTATTGCTGGCGACTGTACAGGCGACGTCAAAAATATATGTTTACATTTGTTCACCTAATTTAAATCGAATACGGTGAAAAAATGTAAGTAAACATATCTTTGACGTAGACCGTACCTAAATACTATGTACATATTTAAACAAATCTAGCAAGGCGATTTTCATAGTCATCCAATTAACGTTAATTTTTGCATGCAGCTACCTTAGCGTGACGGCACCAATGATGGACACTTTTAGCTGACAAGCACCAGTAATGGACACTTTACTCTTAATTCAAATTTCATACGGTCCTGAATTGATTGTTGCAAAACAAATGAATAACCCTTATCTTCTGTAAAATAAGAATCAAGTGTCCATCATTGGTCCTTATCCATTACGGTTCCGTCACTGTATACGATTTTAATGACAATGCTGTAATATGGTACCTAGGTACCATCGATGTCATAATGATGATAGAGGCGGTAGATGTCCATAGGAACTCTTCAATAGCGGCCTTTACACGTAAAGATCGGACTGCGGGAAACGCCACGCGCCGTTCCAATCTTCGTTCCGAACCGTATATTTTTTACTATTTCACTATTACAGTTGCATTTACACGTAAGTACGGTTCGACCGATTTTGCCTTATCTGTCCACGGATTGAATATAGGGTTTGGCCGTTAGTCTTATTACTTAAAATTTCTCATGCAGAAGATCATAATCGTTAAGCAAACTTAATTAATAGCAATAGAGCAACATGCCAGCCTAGTTTAAACAAAAGGTGCTACCCATACCCCGACTCCCCGAGGGTACTATTATCTTCAGTACCTCTACTTACTGTATACATATACGTAGGTACATCCAACAAACGATCTCCTTAGCCACTATGAAAATATGTGAAAGTGAGCCCTATAGGAACTAAATTGGCACACCTTGCTTTAAATTACCACTTACGCCCTGCCCTCGCTTCGCTCCGGTTTATGTTAGTTTTATGTAACACCTGTACATAAAACAAAAATTGTTTAATACTAGCTTCTGCCCGCGACTTCATCCGCGTAGATTTCAGTTATCGTTATTCCCTCGGAAACTTTAATTTTCCGGGATGAAAAGTAGCCCATGTGTTAATCTAGGGTATAACTATCTCCATTCTAAATTTCATCCAAATCCGTCCAGCCGTTGCAGAGTGAATGAGTAACAGATAAACACACAAACGTTCGCATTTATAATATTAGTAGAATAAAAACCTTCCTTGTGGAAAATTATGTAGGTAACTGGTGATGAAAACCATGAATATTCGTTCATTATTTTTTGAGATTATTGCGAATATACATACAGTGCAGCTGGGACTTTGTTTCATGTAGTGATGTATGTTGTCATTATAAAACTATTTCAAGGCTTATTGATTTATTTTAATACCCACATTCAGTTGCTAGATATATTTATATACAAAAGACATCAACGCATCTGAAATTTACAATACTAGTCGTGACCCGAAACTCTGTCCGCGTAGAAAAATAGAATATAGTCTATGTTAGGTACTCAGTGATAATATAGCATTTTACTGGTGAAATAATTTTCAAAATAGGTCAAGTAGTTTGATTTTATTTATTACAAACAAAAATACAAATCTTTTCTGTTAATAACATTAGTGTAGATTTAATAGAAAATAATAAAAATTATAAATATTCTGTCAGTGCGTATTAATAACATATTTGTACGTGTCTTCTGACTTTGGTCGAAAGTTTCGTTGTCAAATGATCTAGGTCAAAGTGTTATCTAACTCTGCCTTAAGGCAGTGGTCAATTATGGCTCAGCGTAGGGACGGAGTGATGCGTAAAAGCGAGATGCAAGATTTTGCTACTCGCTCTAAGGTGTAAATGCGTCTCACCCCGGCCATGATGGGCCATCGTGTAAAGGCCATTAAACCTACGAGCATGACAATTAAAGCTTAGCAGAAAATTTACGTCAAGCAAACTGTTTTGAAAATAACACTTCAAACGATTAAACAATAAAAGGTGCAGCACCCCTGCACTTGGCTAACCGACCGAGTGGAACAGGTAGGCGGGGAAAAGGAAAAAAACTGTCGACCGCTGCCTGCACTAAGGACCGGTATTGGACGGCGATTCGACGGCGTTTGGTCGCATTGTCTTTTGTTAACACAAGTGCGTCGAGACCAAAATTGGGCCCGCTTTGTATAGGATTAAAAAAACTAAATACTTATCAGGGGACAATGTTACACAAATTGACCAAGTCTCATACTAATCTCCAGGTTTTTTTCGTCTAATGTTACACATTTTTTTGTCTATTTACCATTTGCATAATTTCAGTTTGTGTAAAATCACTTGTCATAACAAAGCACTATTAGCCTAATCGTCAATTTGATACAGTATCTATAAAAGTATTTCTAGAACCACTCGATTTTTAAGGTTTTTATAAAAAATGCAGGGAAATTCGGTTCTAGCTATGATGGTAACTGAACCTAACGTTCCTCCTCGCTCCGCTCGTCGTCGCACCTAACTCATAGTTTCCCTAATTCACACTACTCCTAAGAAAACTATATTTTGATGATTTTAGATGTTTATACAACTTTATATTAAACTAGGTGCCGCCTTGCGGCTTCCACCCTACTGCAAATTTCCGACTTTTCCGGTGGATACAAACATTGTCCTGACTATAACTAACAAAAAAAACCGGCCAAGTGCGAGTCGGACTCGCGCACGAAGGGTTCCGTACTATCATCTGTACAACATTAGCCAAAATTGGCAAAAAAACACGTTTGTTGTATGGGAGCCCCCCTTAAATATTTATTTTAGTCTATTTTGGTTGTTATAGCGGCAACAGAAATACATCATCTGTGAAAATTTCAACTGTCTAGGTATCACGGTTCATGAGATACAGCCTGGTGACAGACAGACAGACGGACGGCGGAGTCTTAGTAATAGGGTCCCGTTTTTATCCTTTGGGTACGGAACCCTAAAAAGAGTTATCCAATTCGGTGCAGTTGTTCAAAAGTTATGCGCGTAGGTCTAAGGCGTAGGCACATATAGGTACGAGTATATCCGCATTATCCTAAGAAAGTATTGACAACATGAACATTCCGTGCAAAAAGGTAAGAATTCACAAAAAATATGCAACACAACGCTCATAACTAACAAGGCCAAATGTATTTCGATTAAATAATCATGAAAGTAAATACAAAATATGATTTTCAACAAATGGTTGATTAACCTACCCACGTAACGCTTAAACTATGTAATGTTATACATTACATTACACGCAAAAAATGGTAATAGGTAAGTATATCAAAGAAGGATATAGGTATCATTCCTAGGCTTGTGCTAAGGGTACCAGAATTATGTTATCATACCTGTTACGTACAATATGATAAATGATAAGTATGATAACACTATGGTTGACATACAAACGAGGAATAGAGGCTCGGTACTTGGTTCAAGCCCCAGCTGTGATGTTTTTTTATATTTGTTTATTAAGTTGTCTACCATGTAACTGACCATATGATTCATTTCTACCGACACACGTTTCATACTTAGAATGTTTTATTTCACCAAAAGCTTTCCTGAAGTTTTCGGGAAATTCACATCATTTAGGTATGTAGATTAGGTTAGTTGTGTGACTTTAGTTAAGTAAGTAAGATAACTAAACGGTTTATCAAATTAATCGCCAGTTGTAAGTTGCATATAACTTTTTTATTTAAACGGCACGGATAAAAAATGTCGGCTATTGACCGATTTCGACGGCGACGATTGATAGTCAACACTGTAAACATGACCTAAAATCATGTTAAACAAAAATAAACAATATCTCCCTACCTACTTAAGTTATCTTTTTAATGACGAGTTACAATACAATCGTTTGATCCGTCAGGGGATCAACACGATAAATAAGATATTCACATAAACGTATATTATAGAATAGATTCTACTCGATTTACGCAAACTTATATAGGTAGTAATAGTAGAGATGTAAGAGTGCATTTAGTACACGTAACCTGCTTTAAAAAAAACCTGCTTTGTACCTAATAAACTTTTTCTAATTACCTAGATTCAATCTTAGTTTCAGTTAACGAATAACTTTCGTGAGTTAAGTCGTGCGTCTGGCGTTCATTCCAGTCGCCCATGAACAGCCGGCCTTACCTAAGCCCGAGCAGCGAGTACTAACATATGATCCCATACTTAGAGCCCCATTAACAGTTCTGTTTGCCTGGCCAGATACCACTGTTTGCCTTCACGCCTTAATTGCCGGTCCGACCCCTTTCACAACACCTTTTTTTATGAAAAATGTCGTGAATAATGACTTAGTTTACGTTAGATTCATGTTTCTGTATTAATTATAAGTATCGTGTTTATTATAATGTAAAGTAATTAGAGCAAGTTAAACTTAAATGTTAAATGATGCTATAAAACTTATTCAAAATTGGAACTGCCCGCTTTGGATTCCTAGATATACTAAATGATTAAATGCAAACATTGTTGTATCCTTCATTAAACCGCATGCAGCCGACACTTGTTCCGATCAAGTTAAGTATCTGTAAACCGATTGAAGACGCGATCAAACAATTAACTTTTAAGTGGGATCAACGTTCTTGCGTACCCGATCGAATTCGCGATCGATTCCACTCACCCGTTCTTTGTCTTCGTTCAAATATATAGGTCCACACCACACATAATCACGACTCGCACTCGCACTGGACAAAAACGACTTTTTTCAAACACAGAACAGCACGTCCGTTTCCCCCGCTGGTCCGGCACAGACTGCTGTATTTTGGGTTAACCCTGCGTAAGTTTATTACGAGATTTACAGGATTTTAGACTCTGTGCACTAAATTAACGATAACCATGTGTTATAGACGTGTTGACGGGAGCGATGGGTTTTGGCGAGGCGAGCCGGTAGACGGGTTTTTGTGGGGCTTTGTTCGAGTCAATAGGGTATTATTGAAGATGTTATTGTTATTTATTGCTACTGGCCGGTGCGATGGTCAGAGATAACTAGCGTAACCCTCATTTCAATTAGATCCTTTTTATCACGTTTCTTAGCATGAGTAGGTAGTTAATATTGACGTAGTTAAGTAGGAGATTAAAAAAAACTGATCAAACGCGAGTCAGAATTGTGTCTATGATAGCTACGAACATTATTTACTCGTAGTATTTATATCTGGGTGGATATAAAAAAATGTGTATGTAGTTAAGGGCTAAAATTAAGAAACGGTAACTTTTGTCAGGCGAGTCACGAAAATTTGTCACACATTTCTATAGGTCCTTTACGCCAATAGGCGGTATCTCATATTCAATAAACAAAGCAGACGCAATCCTCACCAGTTAGTAATATGGTCGCACTTGCTACTGGAGTTTTGTCTGAGATACCAGCATTTGTCTTATAGCAGTATAGTTAATTTTCGTAACTCACATGACTAAATTTCCCGTTTCTTCATTTTATTTTAGTCCTTAACTAGGTAGCTAAGGTCAAAAAAGTTGGGTAAGTATGTTGTAACTCACGCAATTAAAATTTCTATGAAACTTTTTCGTTGTGGCACGAAAATTGGGCATACAATTGTAGGGATACTTTTCGTCGCACAACGGAACTTTTTTCGCATTCGTTGTTTGTATGGTTAACTACGCTTCACTATGGTCCAACTTTTTGGACCCCACCCAGCTACACTTTTCTTGTAAACCACCCGTCTCTGTCTAAGCAACGCACATGTTCAACCGCACATCAAAACAGATAGATGACAGTTAAATATATTAAGTTAAGATGCTGCCTTTCGCTTGATTGTTCTTTTTTAGTTCACAATAAGTATTTTCTTATTCTTATTCTTATATTAACCCCTCATATGTCTTGTCACAGATCTGTGCTCATAATTTGGATATCTTTTTGTATATTTTGATAAATTTTTTTTTTGGGTTACCTATATAAAAATCCGTGAAGAGACTAGAAGTTGGTATTTTTTTCACGTCTGACATACAAGTGGCTATAAGACCTAGGGCTAAGACTTTTGTTAGGTACACGAAATAATAAAGGTCCCCATACAAGAAACGTATTTTTAACGTATTTTATTTTTGTTGTATCATAAAAACGGTAAATCATACTAGCGTCAATATGATTATTATACAAACCCTGAAGAAAAACACAAATGCTAAAAATGGTCAAGTGTGAGTTGGGCTCGCGCCGATCCGATTTGTAATCGAATTCAAATTGGAAATAATAATACTTACTGTGGTGGTACGGAACGCTCAGTTCGCGAGTACGACTCGCACTTGACCGGTTTTCATAAATAATTATAGGATATCCGCCGTAATGTCATTGATAACTCATAGACAGGTATCTATTATTCTGTAAATATTTCACCCGGCTACTAATTATTTATACCTCTAGTTCAATAGATAGGTAGAACCTACTGATAGTTATGACTGGCGGACGGACGGCCGGGTGGCGACGTAGGAATATAGACTAGGAATAGGGTTCCGCTGGCACCATCTAGGTCCTAAATCTTAAAAAATATATATGTCCTAAAAACAACGATAACCTCCCAAAAATACTAAGGAAGAAAAGAGGGAAAAAATATAACAAGGAAATAAATTATTTATTTAATTAGAACGGTTCCAGAAGATCATGGGCGACTATTAGAAATCCTAGGCCAGCTATACCTACTTACGTAGTTCAGAGATTCTGGAACGAAATAACTAAAATCGGAGGTTCCTCATTTAATAATCGCAATCTAAGGTAGTACCAGTAAGTACCACTTATTTTATGCTTATTATTATTCCTAATTAAATGAGGAATATTAATAAGCAAAAAATAAGTGGTAAAATATCTACAAAATATTGAGAAAATCGTGTTTTTATGAAAACAAAATTACATTTTTGCAGTAATTTTCAATAAAAAAGCAGTAACTCAGCTTTTTTTTTTAATTGGTCTAATATTGTTATAAATTATTATAAACCTAACTAATGTCAATACTATGCATTTTGTTTTAATTTTTTTGGGCTGTTAGATCAAAAGTCACACCTTCACAAGTAAGTGTACCTACACCCAAACTTTAGCAAAAAGTTTAAAAATCTGTAAAAAAAAAGCAGTGGGTAAAAAAAAAATGTTTTACCGGTAAATTAACCTAAAATTTTATATTCAATATGTACAGTTTATCGAGTACCACCCTGTATTATTGGTGGTGACTGTACATACGTGGAATTGAGAAATTCTGTATAAAAGATACCTCTCCACTCTCCGCTTCGAAGTCGGTAATATTATGTTTTCTACTTCTCTTATGGCTAGTTCTGGATTTTGACAAATTGCAAAGAATAGTTCCCTTTATTTCGGATCCCGACTTTGAGCGTCTAGAGACACCAGCGACATCTCGTAGCAAGTAGCAGACTACCAACTACAAGTGCGCCTCTAGCGTCAGATAGTGCAACTCATTCTGACAGCGCAATAGTCACGCCATAAACTGGGGCTATATCATAAGCTATATTGCCAGTTTAGAATCTGTAAGGGTCTGCTGCAAACTGGCTATCCTTACGGTCAAACAGAAGTTATTTGAAATTGAAACACGGTGGAACAATATTGCTCTTGATAGTAATGGCGGCCAAGTTTAAAACCCTTTAAAAACAGTACTATAACATGTCTAAAACAACATCGTTTTCCAGTGTGGAATTGAGGCTCTGTATACATGTGATTCTAGCAAAGTAGGGGGACCCGTTGGTCAAACTTTGACTTACCTCTTCGTCTCGGAGTGGGCCACTTCTTAGCAAAGTTGATCTTTGTCCAAAGCTTTTATGTATTCACTCCATTTAACCAACGTGGACCACGTTACGTTCACTCTATTCTAATATATAAAATACTTACTTAGAACCTTCCAACTCAAGTCTCACTCCCGTTAGCGAATATAATACCTTTTCATACTAACATGTACTGTTTATCTTCATCCATATCATAACTTCCCTACAGTATGTTCAGAAACGCTAAGCAAATGGCATAATACTCGTATTATTCTTAATAATATCTTAAACCTGTATCTATGGTTGTACTTTAATGTTAACATTAAAGTATTACATGTCATTAAAGTATCGGTTATCGATGTAGTAGCATCTTAATGTCGACTTTAAAATATCGGTGACCGATACTTTAAACTTCACATTAAGATACAGGGCAACGACAGATACAGATTTCTCACATATTGTAGAAAACTTATATGCATGTTGATAAAGTTATGTATGCGACTGTACGCATGATTAATTAATTAGGCATGAAAACACTAATGTGATTTTATTATGAAACTCGCCTTTCGGCTAGTTTCATAGAACCACATTCGTGTATTAATGCCTCTCATTATGCACTGCACCAGTCACATAAATAACTATTTTTATAAGACCTATCCGATACTATAATGATTTCACTCGATTTTATAATGTAACAAAAATACTTTTGCTTTACATTGTAGTTCGTAATAGCTTCGTAGTACATACCAAGTGTCTCGGAGTAAGGCGCGGACAGACGGACAGACGAACATGGCTAAACTATAAGGGTTCCTAGTTGATTACGAAACCCTAAAATTGAGGGTGCGAGTTCAACCGCTTTTGTGCCAAGCTACACTAAGCCCAGCATAATATAATATACGTACTTATCTTTGCCGAGATGCGTCATGATCAGGGATCGGAAATTCGGATCGATATTTACCTAAAGTTGGCAAAATCCCGGAAAAAGATAGGCGAACATGGCGTCGGCTTCTTAAAAATATTATTTTAATAATATCAGTTCCGGGATTCCGTGATTCTACAAAACGTTAATAATTATTATTATTTTACATGTAGGATAAAACGTTCCGTTTTGCTCTTATAAATTCGTTAGGTCAATGAGTTATAGGTAAATTAAATAACATTTGGTAAATCTATACATGGAAAATAACTTCAAATAGTTAATATAAATACTTCATTATGAATTTATGCTGGCGTAAATTATTTATTTAGAAATCCCAGGAGTTTTATTAATGAATTATTTGATTGAGTCCGCCTCCATACCACTGAACAACAACGCCGCCGCGAAAGTTTAGGTAAATATCGATCCGAATTTCCGATCCCTGGTCATGATCATGAATGGGTTTTCTATGGTTCAACGTTAACTTTGAAGTCTTAAGCCTAGCATCTCAGCCAAAACCAGTTCCACACCTTCCCACAACTTTCTAGGTCAAGGGTTGAAAAAAAAACAAAGCCATACAATTTCTTAAAATTTATTTTCTATGCAACATAAAAAAATATTCATCATAGTTACATAATAAATTACCGTTACTTAATGCACAACTAAAATGTAAATTATTACCGTGATCGCACGAGGTCAGTTATTTTTTTTAAACAAATAAAAAACACATTGTCATGATTTAAGTCTAATTTTTGTTATTGAACGCAACCTAACAATACATCGTATGCGGCGTTACGAAGCCCGCTCATAGGCACGTATTGTAAATACCACTGTCTTTTTTATGCAAATCTATAAACTTTACGCAACGGGTGCGTCACTCACTGTAAGAGTTGTTATTATACAACTTACCAGATCTTTTTTTTATTTATGGCGGTTCCACAGTGATTTCACCAGATGTCAAAAATCAATAGAAAAAGCCGGTAATTTTTCAATCGGTATCCTTGTTTCACTGATGATTTCTGAATCAGTATTACCAGATCTATCAATAGTGAAAAAGTTTTTCAAATCAATAAGATTGCAGACAGTGGCATATACAATAGTAATAGGCAGTCAGGAAGCTAACGAGATCAGACATTACTTTAGATATTATGATAACTTCAGTTGCTGTCCCTCTCAGTCCAATGGCCTAAGAGGGAACGAGATAGTTAACTTAACCTTGAACTGTTTTGCAGAATAGGCTATTTGACTAATTATAGAAAACCTTATTAAATGATTATTTATTACATAAGAAGCACACTACATTGATATTTCCGTGAGATTCTACTATATTATCAATAAAAATCCATTTAAAAGTTTAAATTTCCGAAACCGCGCCAAAAACGCTGTTTCTATCGTGCCGCTGGCCATGTGACAAGTGTGACGTTATATGCAAGTAAACAATGAAAAATCATTTGAAGAGATATGCCCTTATGATCTGTGGTTACTTGCGTGTGACGTCACCTGCGAGTAACCACAGCTACAAAGCAATCGCATAGCGTTTCTGCCACAGATAAAATTTCAAAATATATTACAATTTTTTCGTGTAATTTCCAAAAAAATATGCTTAATTTAGTTTAAAATAAAGTGAAATATGTTGTTTTACGCTATTATCTAATAGGATGACGACAATTTGATGCATATTTTCAATGTTGTCAAATAGCCTATTTAAATTCTCATGATCTTCCTGGCTGTCTCCCGCGTCGCAGTAACGTCACAGCGATCGCCACGACAATTAGTATCTACCAGCAATATCCAACGGAGATTCCATCAACAGCTGCTCGCTACAGCAGCCCGGCTTCAACTACAACTGATTTTACTTCGTTTACAATACAATTACTCTAGCGTTCATTATATAACTGATCATTACTATCTACAATATGCTTCTCTACATTCAATTTTACTCGACAAAAACTTTAAAATTCTGTAATATGCTCTGATAAGCAACTCGATTGGTAAATAAATGCATACTTGTGCTACTTGCATTGATTACATGCAGTCCCATACTCCAAGGACAAGTGTCATTTACTCTAAACAGAAGATAAATGAACACACGGGAATTAAACAATTTTGGATACAAGGCAGTGAAATTTTCACCGTAAATTTGGTGGGTTCCTTCAACAATCAACGTCTCCAATGTCTATTTGACTCGTAACGAATATTTATTAAGGCAAAGGATTACTCAATGATCAACAGCGCGGTATAATAAGCGACAAAACAGACGCGAATTGAACAAGGCTCTCTTACTAATAATTAATATTAATATATATTAAATTCTTACTAGACAATAGACATGATAAAGACTCCTTAACAAGCAACTTAAAGGGGTTATGATAACAGTGCCTTCAAATATAAATATAATGCGATGTTCAAGGTACCATTAGTTACAGTAAGCTCTAACCGAGAACCGCGTTGCGTCGTACATCGTGGATACAATAGACTGATTCAATCAATAGATACGTCAAATAATTTAAAAGAAGTAATTACGTTAGTCTTCTATTGCACACGACACAGTCTAAAGTTTTTCAAACAGATCTCATCCGACCGGCGGCGCAAAGAAAACTAAACAAATAAAGAGATATCTGAAAAATCAACATGGTTTTACCGAGTGGAATGTATTACTTAGGACCCGACACCTTTCAGGCGAAGAAGGAAGTACAACACACATAAATCATTGATAATAATTAATAATTAGAATAAATATGCTCTACGATGTCAGACCAAATTTTTAATTGCATACGAAATATTGCTTGTAAAGTGTTATTTTCATTTGGTGACATCGCATAGCGTTGCGTGCTAGACAGAATTTGTGACGTGTAATGCAAAGAATAAATATTACATTATAGATGCGACAAGCGAACGCAATGCCTGCTAAATATTAGTTAACACGAGACCTAGCCTTACATCTAAACACGAGATACAATCGCCCCGGCCTCCCAGGGCGCGCCCCGACCAAACAGCACGCTGTTAACCTGACAGTTGGCATCTGCCAATCTCCTGTCATTCGAAACTGACAGCTGTCACTTGACTAAAAATGAACGTGCGCCCGCGCCGGCGTAAACACGGAACATCAACTTGGGATAACTTGTAGTGCGAACAAATATCTTATGACAAATATTAGAGGAATACCAAATAAGCCTTAATATATATAGAGAGATTTATGACGCGCTAGATGTGACGCATCTAGTGATATTATTTACATCTAGTTACATAGTGAACGGGGTATAATTATTATAGAGGACAAATATTGGAATTCAGTTCACAGTCAACGAATACTTCGATCGACAGTAGATAAGGGATTCAATATTACAGAGAAAAACTTAACTAATAACGTTTCAACAACCGCGCTAGCAAAAGCCCAGCCAATACGAAGACCACGAGGATCTTTGTAGCTATTTCGAACTCCGTCCCTTTCTAGCCCATCTATATAGAGGGACAAGGAAACAACTAAATTAGGATAAGACAAACTTTGCTTTTGTGCCATTCCCGACGTCATGTTTTTCGTGTGTATGTATGTATGTATGTCTATTTCTTTGGCACAGACTGCAGCCTAAACGGCTTGATGGATTTTAACATATTAAGTGTCGTTAGATTAGACCTGGTTGAGGGAGTTTTAAAAAGATAAAGTCTACTTGGTTTTTATTAGACTTAGTATACTTTGTTTTAATTCTCGCTTTAATATGACTAGACCAATTTAAGTAGACTCTTACCACGTAATCAATGTTTCTTATCCTAATTTAGCTGTACTACCTACGCGCAAACGCTATCTTGTTGCTGTTACTAAATATTGCACTAATTTAAAAACGGTGTAAGTAACATCTAATTCCAATGCACTTATACCGTTTCTAATTGAGCATGAGAGTTTATACCACCGTCACCGACCAGAACCTACAACCCGCGAAGCACCAACAAACCGGTGGCCAAGCTGCGATGTACAAAAATATACTTTATTACTACAATAATAAAATATATTATTTACCGATATCAACCAGTCGTGTCTTACCAAATAAAACATCCTAATTCAAACTTTCAAACTTTCAAGTAAATATAACATAGCTGCCTTGTCATTAATACATCTTTAGTTTCAATCAAGAACCTAATTCCCAGCTACATAAGGTTGTTTTTTTGTAAGAACACGACCGGTTATTTAAAAAATATGGAAGCGTAAAATAGCTCTGTTAGAAAATACATTTATGAAGTGACATTACGAAACAGTCGTATTTGATTTAAAAAATATGCATTTTTGTGGTTCAAAGCGTTGTAAAGCTACCCGCGATTTAATAACGCCGAAAAAGATAAGTAAGTATAACTGACTCAGAGACGTCAATTTAATTTATTGCTTGATTAAAGTTGCTGCTGTCACTTTCTTTGCTACAGCAATAGAATAAGACAACACGTCACTAAACAAGCATTAAATTTAATTGACGTCTCTGAGTGCGGCAGTAACATACAGTTTCCATACACATATGAAATCTGAACTTTCAAGCCGTTTCCGGACGCGAGTAGCGACTAAGTATGCAATATTAGTGAAGAATCTTAACGATTGGAAATAGGATAGATATGAATTTGATATAAAAATAATGCGATAGGAATTAGAGACTCACGACTACTCCCCTTGTACATTGACTGAAAATATTGCTTCTTAGAAAGTTACAGAGGTCTGTAGCTCGCAGACATCTCCCACAGGCCGTAAGTCCCGTCCACAGCGCTGACCACCGGCACCCAGAGCTAATATCTTTATCGATTACCCTATTCTCTGTGACAAAAATAGCTTTTCTTAACAACTCCCGCGCACCCCTTACATTACGTAATTGATATCGAGCCAAAACGTCGCCTACAAGCCGAATATTAAAGTGTCAGATCATGAGGACTATTATTAGGTACATTTATTACTTAAAATCAGTCTCATAAATAAACTAATTTGTTGAAGAATCACAGACGCACATAAATACCTTCGAATCGATGAGACGCGACACTAAAATACCCAATCTATTTGAGAACCTTATGTGGATGAGGACAGACCTATCCCAATAAGACAAGCAAATTTAAACCTTATAGGTACTTTGAATGTACCATTACAAACTGATATTGGCATGTTAAAATATATTTTAAGTGTCGCGTAGGCGTAGTTTATACTATAGCTTGCCGATGCTTGCATGTCGATAAAAAACCTAATTTAATTCTAATAGCCAACACTACTGACACTGCGTTCAGGGCCCTACTAAAGTAGGCGTCAATTTCAGCTTACACTAACTTGGCCCTTTAACTAATAAATTTCAACTAAAACGTCAAAAATGCACACCACATAGACTGTGCTTATAATCCAAATAGTGGCAGTATAGCTTTTTGAAAAATACATTCGTATAGAAATTAAGGTGTCGCGTTCACACCAACCGTGTGTCAGCACGTGTGGTTGGTGTGGACGCGGCGATTTTTTTGTAGCTGGCACTAGCTACCTTACAGAGAACATTCGTATTCTTACTGAGATTCTATATTGGGTGCTAGTTCTAAATTCGAGAGAACGATACAGAAAATGCTGCTTAAAATATGTCGATTTCTAACACCCATTATATCGTTTATAACACCAACACATTCTAGTTTCGATTAGTAGATTATTAATGTTACATTTGTTGATAAACACGCTCATCTTTAGTGAGATATGGTGCAAGTTTAAGCCTACACACAGCTGTTTTTGGCCAATCTTATGGGCGGTGTGTAGGTCAAGTCAGATCCTTAAAAAGAAAGGCACTAAGATTTGTTAATGCTACCTTTTATACTTTCCACTTGTATCATTTCTCACTAATAACAAAATATATCGTGTATAACTCTGTATTACACTTTTTAAGATGTCGATGTAGACATTTATTAGCTTTAAAACCAAGATTAAATCGTTAAAATTAAGTTAACCGACAGTGAGACCACCCACCTTTTCTTGCTAGTTGTTTGCTCTAATATTTGTAGATTTTAGTTGCTATTTTCTTCAATACAATTATCTGTTATACATTTTGAAAATTCAAATTGCAATCGAGTTCTGGAATATGCTTACATTCTCTAATGATGCGGTAGCAAAGTTTCGCGGTGACCAAATCGGGGGACCGTGTAGGTATTATTAATTAATCGTCCCGAAAGTTCATGTACCGGAATACGCAGGAGCTTCCAACAAGACGGACCGACGACGCGGCGTTGCTTGAAACCGTTGGATTTAAGCGAAGTCCGGTCCTCGTGGCGAAGGCTTATTTCCAGTGGAGGTGGAATGATGATGATGAGCTGTCGGTGTCTGGTCGCGTTTGTAATCGAGTGGCAGTGTTGTCCAGTCTATTTCCCTACAGGCGCTGACCTTGTAGGTATGGCTCGGTGAGTGGTCTCGCTCGGCCGCGGCGCTACACGTAGGTGGGCGGCGCGGGCGCGGGCGGCAGCGCGCGGGCGCCGGGCGCGTACTGCCCGATGAACGACCCGTCTTCCGTGAACCGACCTGCACAAAAAAAATTTAGTTTGCATTGTTTTTTTTTAATTCAAATAACCGCGCCCTCTTTCCAGAATAAAGGGACCGCCTGGACTTAGCTGCGCTGCGAGTCCATGAGTAAAAGGGTATTTCTCAGAGCGTTTGAAACGCTGTCACAACCGTGGTCGCATTATTGATGGCTTCCCTGTAGACTCGAATGCCATTTGTGGCTATTCTGTAGAACTCAACCTCTGCTTACAATTCTTATCAAATTTGTTTAGCTTTTCCTCAGAAAATCGTCAAAATTGTAGCCGCGGTTGTGACAGCGTTTCAAACGCCCCGGAAGAAATTCGCCTCTGAGAAATACCCAAAAAACAAGGATCGAAACCAAGGGATCGATCGAAATGTGTGCGAGTGAAAAATTAACACTATATCAACCTCGACAATTTTATACCATTAGAAATTATACATAATTAAACATACCAATTGCTTTCAAAAACTAAAACATATTAATTCACGTTTGACCACTTTAAGTTAAAAAAATCGCACCAAAATTTAAAAAATTAACTTCTTTTTAATACAGTTGCTCAAAAAGTGGTACTTTTCATAGCTGTATATCGTGCGGAATGTTAGATATTTCACAATAGTACGTTTTACTATTCCATTTCTTTTAAATATACTTTTGTTCAACCACATCCAAACAAAAAGATGGCATGTTTAAATAAAGTACCAGGAGCGCAGCGGTTATTAGGGGGTGCGTAGCGCAACTAAGATCGCAGGCGATGATGTAGCACGGTGCAGCGCACCGGCGGGCGCACACGGCACAACGCAGATGACTCGCACACGTCCCAACAATGCACATCACTGTAGGTTACTTTCAATGTTTATGCACTCCTAGTATTTGACTTTATAGTTTTTGTTTTAATAATGTTATTAAAATTTAAGTAATTTCGGACAAATTACAAAAAAATATAGATTATAATGCTCAATATCCTCGAAACTAGTAAAAATCGCTGAACATACATAGGGGTTAAATCGATAGCTTTTTAGATGCTCTATAAGCCCTAGGCGGACAACCTGTATAAAAAAAAATAGAAATACATCTTGCAACGACATCAAAGGTAGTAAAGCGAAATTAGCAGCCTAAATAGGTAATCTTAGTTTCTTGCAAATAAATGTATTACGGAAGCTTAAAATAAAATAATTAAAACAAAAAACATACCTTGTAAATAAAAAATAACAACAGCGGTTCTCGTGCACAGGCAAACATTGACGGACAAAGGACGGAAAAGGAATCCTAACTATAAATGCAATCAAAAATATAAAACAAAGCAAACTTGTATAATCATGTAAAATAATAATATAATTAGGACAATTATTTCACTCCGTCTCACTCAGTTTAACCGTCATATCAATTTTTACAACCTAGCTTAAAATTAAAGTGTACTTGACACTAAACTAACCTAAAAGTAAGTAGCGGAGATTCTGTGCAGCAAAACGTTTCGTTTTTATACTCAAAGGGTACGTGAACCAGCCTTTATTAAAACTATTTCTAAAATAGTACAATAAAGACCCTGAACGCCCGGAAGATGCCTAAACAATTAGTAATTTAATTTCTATTCTAAATATTAAAATCAGATCACTGAGATTCAGCACAAATTTTGGCGGGCGAATTCACTCGAGCGGACCAATCAGAGCGAAGATCGGAGACGCGACGCCGATCAGTTGACTGTTCTGAATTTAAATTCGAAGTGAGATGGCACTACGCGCGGCAAAGCGGACGTAGGGAGGCGAGGGGGTGATGGTATTCAGCCAGGTGTTTAACGCGCGATAACGCGGTATGCGTACCCGGCTTTATGTGGGAGAGCTTATGAGTATTTCATAAGGCTTGTTCCATTTGTTACAAATGTCGCAAGTGACAGGATAGATTGAAGGGTGAGGGGGGGGGGGGGTGGTTAGACGAGCGTGGCGAAGGCGCCGGAGGCGGAGTCCTGCTGGCTGGCGGGCGGGCGGCGCTTGCGCCCGTACTGCCCGATGAAGGAGCCGTCCTCGTTCATGCCCGCTGCAAGACCATGCCGTCACACACACACGCAACACATGCTACAACTACTGAAAACTATACAACCTTCAACCAAATATTATAAGTTGGATTTTTGTGGTCCTAATTTTCACGGTGCATAACGCGTAGATCACATAATGGAATTGAATGATACAGATAATGATAACAAGATATCGCTGTCAAAATTGATACATTATTATTGACATAGCGACGCTGATCAAAATCCGACGGTATTAGAATAGAATCTCTTGTTTTCGCGTACAAAATGGATTCAGTCCATGTGGCTCATATTTCGGTTGTATAATTTCCAGTAAACTTTATTGAAAAGACAAAAACATCAAAAAAATAAAATAGCAAAATAATTAGCTAAATTCTAGAAAACAATTAAAATCAAAATAAATAACAGCAAAATCAACGTGCAATCAAAATAAATCGAGCTTAAATGAGATATTACTATTACTTACTTTATTCTATATTGAAAACGGCATTCTAAAGAACTTATTCTTAGAGAGCATTAAGCAATTAATGTTTAGTCTAGAACCTAGAACGGTCACGGAATATAATTGATGATTAGTGTTTTCATAGCACGGTAAGGCTAAAGAGAGATATGCAGTCGACATTCATATTAAAACTCGCCTTATACCCACACTAGTGTTCCACAATTTAATTACCTATATCCTAATACCTTTAAACGAGCAATTCTTGTAAACTGAATCTCGGAAACGGTTTCGGGGGCGATAAATCGATCTAGCTAGGTTTCATTTTTAGAAAACTTACTTAAAAAATCCAGGTCATCCAGGTACTAATTAATAAAGAAAATAACAATTCCTTAAATGTAACTATATAAATTGCTTGGTTGGTATGCTTCCACATAATCTGTTAAAAGGCACCGATAACCGTAGGTATTTCAAACCGAATTTCGGAACCTCATTATTTCTACTTGCAAAAATTTTTTTTTTAAATATTATTTCATTAATCCGGTTATAAAATAAAGCCATTTAAAACGATCTTCTTTAATTTACATAATTATGTAAAAAATTAAACTTTAGAAAGCAATAAATAATTAAATACGAGTATGACGCGAGTTTTAACATTAATGTCGACTCCATATCTCGCTTTAGTCTAACCGTGCTATAAAAACTCCGAAACCTATTGATGATGAAAAGTCAATGAATAATGTCTACGTAATTTCTTTGTCCTGACTTGACGCTGTCATTATGACACTGCTCTATAATGGCTCAACGAAATCCATTATAGTACAGTGGAGTGTTATGGGAAGGAATAGTAAGCGACGTACCGGTTTCTCCTTCACCGTATTCAGCCATGGAATCGGTATCGCTCTCCGGGCCTGGCTTGGCGCTTCCCATTGAATGCCGCGACTTGTTGTCGAGACTGTGAAGAAAATATTTTTTATTAGGAAATTAAAAAGATCATTAGTAAAAGTTATCATTAGAACGATGTCCGTGCAGAAGTAGTTTACAGCTATTCCCTCGAGAACTGTCTTATTTTTCTGGTTAAAAAGTCCCCTATGTTTATATCCGGGCTATAAACTTTCTTTGCATAACATTTAACATTGATCTGATCAGGCGTTAACCCTTTATAAGGCCCCAGTTATACAGTTATGCTACGTAGAATTCAAATACAGTTTCATGATTGACACTTCCTAGGGAATCGTTTAAAAGCAAGTCATTTTTCGTGCAAAAACAACAGAAAATGTATCATATTCTGTAGTACGTAAGGTTGAAATTATAAATAAGTATATGTGGTCGGTAAATCGCCTCTGCCTTATAAAGGGTACAGTAAAAACGGAACAAAAAACAAACACACTCTGGCATTATAATAAAATAGAGGACGCGAACGACTTTGTATGCATTGAATTAGTTTTCCACTATTTCGTGTCGTTAATTTCATAGTGCACCGAAAGAATATTGTCTGTAAATTTCAAGTCCCCAGATTGAGAAGTTTAGACTTGCAGTCAGTCACGAAAGGGTTGTATATGTATGGCCTCGCCCACTTTACAAAAAAAATTTACCATTGGAAATATGAATCTACTATGAAAGCAAAAATTTTCTAATTTAAATTTTTAGTTAAAAAACCAGGGAAATACTACTTTATCTCCCTTGCAATGGATGCTTATTTGAATGGCCATTATTATGTATTTTTTTGTACGTGGGGCCTTATGAGGATAGATAGGGTGCCCCTCGGAAACCCTAATCAAGTTTGTCTTAATGCATCGTTCGTCCGAATTATCGCACATCCTAAACCGGTTTTCCGACAACTTTTCAAGTTTTCCAAAAATACCTACAGTCAGATTAGGTTAGGTTTGTATTATAACACTAAAAAAAATTCAGGCAGAACCGGCTTTAGGACAAACGAAAATTCTGACAAACGATGCATTAGGACAAATGACGATTAGGGATTTCAATATAGACCCGGATAGATAGGTTAGGTTAGGTTAGGTTACGTACGGGTGACGCAGGTGGTTTACCGCCGGGTTTTTAGTGGGTATTCCGGCCGCTCTTGGTTGGTGAGTCCCACAGGGTCCCCCTGGACCTGGGTGGTATTAGAGGGAGAAAAAAAAAGAGTACGTACGGGTGCGTGTACTCGTGGAAGCCGGTGTCGGGGTGGTCGCGCCGGCCGTGCGCCAGCTCGCGGTCGTGCACGTCGTACTTGCCGCCGCGGTTGCGGCGCGCCACGCACACCAGCACCAGCACCAGCAGCAGGAAGGCCAGCGCCAGCATCACGCCGATGAACCAGCCCGCCGTCGCCATCGTGTCGTTCGGCATGATCAGCGGCCCGCCTGGGTACACACAACATACATTCACTCATGGTATGTGCTCGTGTTATGTATGAACGCTTAGATCTTTCAAACTACGCAACGGATTTTAATGCAGTTTTTTTCATCAATAGATAGTGTTTCAAGAGTAGATTTTTATGTATAATAGTGGGGGCTGCGGACCGGAAAGCGACGTTGGCAGGCATTCCACAAGGTGGACCGACGATCTGGTCAAGATTGTGGAAAGCTGATGGATGCGAGGTAGCACAAAACCGGGCGTCGTGGATATCTTTGGGGAAGGCCTATGTCCAGCAGTGAAGTCTTTTAGCTGATATGATGACAGTAACCCTACGTTGGACTTCTGTTAGTCAAGTATAATGATATTAATGATATGATTATGATTTTAAATTTTCCACAAAAAACCATCGAATTTCGTTGCCAACTACGTTGCATACTATTCTTGAAATGTTCATTGGTTTATTGAACCCAAACTAACGAGTCAACTTGCTAAGTCTATGTTACATACAGTGAAGATCTTATTGCCGCCTTCCGATCCCATCATTAGATCAGCTCTTAGACTTATGGAATAGTCAATGCATTAACATATAAATTCCGAATTCATTTCAAAAGCAACATGCCTCATAATTTTACGTCAAATTTTTCTCTAGAAGATAGTATTAAATTTGAGATTAAAAATGTTCTTAGAAATTAACTCTAATACAGATCAAAATGTAAACTTACCATTAGTAGTATCAACTTCTGTTATCGCACTAGTGCTGAAATACTGGCCGTCGTGCGCAGTTATTTTGACTTCATACAGCCGCCCGGGCTCCAGCCCCGTCAGGATCACAAAGTCGTCATCCGTGATCTCGTTCGTATCACTCCATTGAGGATGTCCCTTGAGTCTGTAAGACGCCACAAAGTGCGTCCCCGGATGCCCTTCCGAGTACGGCAGCCATCGCACTAAGATATGAGCCGTGCCTTTGTTAGCCGGGACGGTATGAGCTTCGAACACCGGCGTATCAGGTTTCGCATTCACCACCGACCTGGTCGACTGGTCGACGTAATAACTCTCCCCCTCGCCGGCTTTGGTCATAGCTCTGATTTCGATCCTGTATTTCGTGTTCGGTTTCAACCCGGCGAGCTTCGCGCGATCGAACCTCGGGTCGATTATCTTCTTCCGCTCCTGCGTCGGACCGTGGTTGGTGCCTGTCAGTTCGTGATAGTAGACCTTGTAGCCGGTGAGGACGCCGTTCTCGTCCATCGGTTTGTCGAATTTGAGGAGCATGGCCGAGGAGCCGAGCGGGTGAGCTTCGAACGAGCGGACGGTGCCCGGCGGGCCTTCCGGGGTCACGAAGCTGAGCGTCTCGCTCGGCGGGCCGCTCGCGTGTCTATTGTACGCCATGATGCGAACGTAGTTCTTCCGATAGGGCTTGAGCACCGCAACCAAAGCCTTCGTGGAGTTGTAGGTCGGCTTGAACTCGCGCACCTGGTCCTCGGTGCCGTCGGTCCAGGCCTGGATGCGGTAGCCCATGAAGTGGCCGCGCACGGAGTCGGGCGGCACGGGGCTCCAGGAGAAGCGCGCGCTGGTCCCGGCGAGCACCTCGTCGAGCGAGAAGTTGCCCGGCGCCAGCAGCGGCGTGTCCTCGCCCGACCAGCCCGTCACCTCGATGGGCGCCACGTTGGCGGTGCCTTTGTAGTTGCGCGCTACCACCTGACAGTTACATATGGTTGCTTTATTTTGAAAAACTTGGAAATTTAATCAGAGTACATGGACATGGATATTAATTCAGTCTGCTATCATAAATGACCAGCGTTTGCCGCGTTAAAGTCTCCAATATTGAAATCTAGAACATGGACTTTATGCGTAACCGAGAGACAAACATTCTTACAGTCAAATGATACTAATATTAAGGAAAAGGTTGGTAAATGTAGGACATTGTAACACATAGGCTACCTTTATCTCAAAAATGAAACACTTGCTACCGAGAAATAGTCAACAATGAACAAAGGCTAGTTTATAACATATGTAGGAGGTAATAGTAATAAGATATTGCACATTTGTAGTAGCAATACTTGTTAACATGAAATCTAGAGACCGACCAGCGAGTGGTGACACAAATAACAACAAAAAGCAAGCTTTAAAAAATCCGACTGTTGTTGATACAAACTTTAAATCGTTATATCTAAATGATCGTTCAAAATGAAAAATTTGAGAAAAATGCTCGTGTCACCACTCGCTGGTCGGAGCGTACCAACCTCTCGTGGTTCTAGTTTGTAGCATACCTTGATCTTGTAGGGCACGAAGGTGGGCGTGTTGGGCACGAGCAGCTCGTTCTGGCGCCAGTCCAGCACGGCCTCCTCGGTCCAGGGCGCGCCGGCGATGTCGCGCCGGTACGACACCAGGTACGAGAACCCGGGGCCGTTGTGCTCGATCTGAGGCATTTTCTGGAAGGAACGCAGAGTTGGTTTCGTTTAGACTGGTATAGCATGGAAAAAAGTCAAGTGCGAGGCTGTTGACCTGTTTTTAGGGTAGTAAACAATAATTTCCTCTGGGGAAAGAGCCGAAAGCTTTTTGAAATCAATTTCGTATAAAATTAAGTCTATATTAGTATATAGTAATAAAATAATATTTATTGTAATCTATTCTACATTTTTGGTTAGGTTGGTAATGAGAAATTAAAAATAAAGTTGTTTTGAAATATGCAAATTGGGTTCTTTTATATGAGGTCCTATTTGCTGTAACCTCACTTTCATTTTCTCGTTTGAGACCCCATTTCTAATAACATATATAATAAAAAATATTTTCTTTTTTTTTCAACCATAAATAGATGCGGGCCGACAAGTTATAAAACTGAGTTCATAGCGTAGGTAGTTGCATAGAAAAACCACCATAAGGTTGGCAACAGTATCCATTTTTTACCCTAAAACTACTTTAATGCGATGGATACCACTTGAGAATATTGTAGTTCCTCCTGTCACCACGCCAAAGTTTTTTTATTTTCAAGATACAGTGAAAGCGAAACCTCGAAAAATTGACAACACAAAAACACTACTCTTATAAAACCCTGTATTTTCAACTAAACAACCGAAAAGACACTCACCGACCAAAATATGACCATGTTCGTAGGGTCCCTGCCCCTGCCCTCCACATTATCAGGGTTCTTGTACGGGACATCAGGTTGGGTCGTGCACACTTCCGAGTGTCCCGAGGGCGCTGAGGGCCCAATCTTGTTATGTGCGATGACCCTGAAGGTATAGTTGGCCCACGGGGTTAGCTCCACAGTCCAAGCGGTGTCGATGGCGGGTACGTCGCCATTGGCTATCTCCCAGGTGTCCGGAGTAAACGTTGTGTTGTATTGTATGGAGAAACGGAGGATGGGCGCTCTGTTGTCTCCTTGAGGGCTCCAGCGGAGAGTGGCGACTCTTGCGCTGCATTCGATGCCATCTAATTGAGGAGCGTTGGGTTTGTCTGCAAACGGTAAGGTAGAATGTTTATTCTTTAATGTTTTAAACGATTAAATATTCACATCATCATTTAATAAGAAGAGATTTTACTTAAATAATTTTAGTCAATGAAATCCTAATCGAAAGGCGATAGTTTTGCTATAGTGGATTCCATATGAGATGCGTCCTGTGACGTAAGGCAATTTTACATTTCACGCAAAGTCGTTCTAATAACAATCAAACGAACTGTCTACTAGTTTTAAAAAATACATACTTTCATAATAGTTTTGGAAAATTATCAACCTTGTTTTTCATTCATTTTAAACTAGCTTATGCCAGCGACTTCGCTCGCGTAGAATCCGTAATTTTGTCATCCTACGGGAACAGTACATTTTTCCGGGATAAAAAAAACCTTAGCGCTATTCCACTCATTCATTCGAATTCGTTCAGCCGTTCGTTGAGCCAGATGATCTATAGCTGGTGTTAGGACCCTAGTCTCGAGAGCGTCGGTGGCCTAGTGGCTTAGGGGGTCGACTTGTGATCGTAAGGTACCGAGTTCGAACCCCCACGGTCACCATGTACCAATGAGTTTTTCTAACATCGTGAGGAAACCTGCACATTCGAACAGAGAGTGTGCTGAATTGCACAAAAGATCCTAAAGGGTAGAAGTGTATCCGAAAAGGCCCATCTGTAAGATAAGATAAGATTAGACTAGTGTCACCTTGCACGGTGAGCGTGGCCTGCGCGCGCGCCTCGTCGACCTGCGTGCGCGCGATGCACGTGTACTCGCCGGAGTCCAGCTCGCTCGTGTCCGAGATCAGCAGCGAGTAGTCGTTGGTGACGCGGAACCGCGGCTGGCTCTCGTAGTCGATGGGCTGCCCGTCGTTGAGCCAGACGATCTCGAGCTGTAGCGAGTCGTCGGCGTTGGCCGTGCAGCGGAACGTCGCCGACGACCCGGCGGCCACTTCGTAGTCGTCCGGCTTGTCCGTGATTACGGTGCGCTCTACGAAATTAATTTAAGTTTAAATGCTGTATCTTAACTCAATTCAGTTCAATGCAGTTTGAGGGATATATTCTTTTTTTTTTTAATTTTTTTTTCGTCATCTAGTATCAAGGTAGGATAGTACAACTCGTATCTAGCACAATAAATTAATCCTGAATGACAGTTGTTATTGCAGCAAAATTTATAAGTGTGGTTAAAATTTTGGTAGCATTTTTGTAAGGGTTCTATTATCTATTATCTATAACCCTTGATTTGACAAAAAAAATCTTTTTTTCGATTTTGAATCAGCATAAAAAAATGGCCGGTATTCCAGGCGCTAAAAACCATATCGTCTTTGAACTGTTATCGTATTGTCAACATTATGATAGCTCTTATTTCCTAAACAGTAATGACGGCTGACGTCAAAACAATACCGTAACAGGTCAAATACGATATGGTTTTACCGCCGGGAATAGAGGCCCTGGTATAATGTACAGTCAACCAATTTGATTTCTAGGCCACTTTGGACTATGTTAAATTGACGTTGACAACCAAACGTTACATACTTCTTATGATTTGGTTTACAACGTCACATTGACAAAGTCCATAGTGGCCTAGGAATCAAATTGTTTGACTGTACATGTTTTTTTCTTACTTTTGACGGTGAGTGATCCATACGCAGAAGTCTCTCCGAAGGTGTTTTTCGCGTAGCACAGGTAACGACCGGCGTTCGAGTAGCTAACGTTGCGAATAACCAGGTCCCCCTCCGTCGTTATGTTGAAACTAAAAACATAAGATAACATGGGTCTTGAGGACACTTCAACAAATAGGTTACAAGTAACTAGGGTTAAGATTTTGGTAGCATACCGAGAGTTTAGAAGCCATGGAGTCACTATTTCTTAATTATTATATGCATACCAACTTGATTTTGACCTCTTATATTGTGATATTTGTGAAATTTCAAAATAAACTAAATACATTTTTAGCTCGGTATATCCATACCTACTCATATTTGTTTGTTCATTACGCTTTCACAGCGAAGAAATCCTTTATACCAAAATTAATTTAAATTGATTCAGTGGTTTTAATAACAATAAAGTTTATATAGCCTACATCTCAAAATGCCTGAGTCGCAAAATTCGTTCGTTTGTGTTACTCGTACTGTGTAAATTAGGTTCGTCAGGTAACTGCAAATGCCCAAAGGGCAAATTGAACAAGAATAGAAGCCCCGCCCCGTCGAGCGGAAGATGAAAATATCATAATTTTGCGACTAAAGACATTTAGAGAGGTAAGATTTGGAGGTGTGGTAATTTTGCTAAGGCATGTTCACGAAAAAAAGTAGCCACTGTTGTATAATTGAGATTTTCAATATGAAATGACTATCTTTAAAGAATTAAATTAGTAAGAGGGACTCTTCACCTTTCGTTTTGAGTGCCGTTATGGATATTTATATCAGATGCTATCCATTTTTGGGTTTACTTTCGAAACCCCTGGATTTTAGTCTTAGATTTTGTATTTTTCACGTTTGGGTCACAGAAGTTCTTTTTTTTATTTACTCAAATAGATTATCGACGCTATAATGTTCCGCGAATACCTTCCCAGACTCATAATTACCGTATACAGGTCATAAATTGTTTTAAATCATGCCGGAAGTACACACATTTGTATGCAATCATTTTAGCTCTAGGCCTTAACTGGCATTATGTAGGATTTCACAACTTGCAAAGAAAAATATATGGATTGTAGATTCTTACACATAAAAAAGAATACTCAGTTGGCAATCTAATAGCGGTTTGAACTACCTAGACCTACTGGGAGACAGTGGAGACTTAGTTTTCGATGGCTACTTTTTTTCGTGAACAAGCCTTAATCGGTACTTTTGAGACCGAGTCATTCTACTACTAATCCGTGGAAACACATGAAGTCACCTTTGTAAGCTAAACCGCGTCCGTAAGGAACCTGATTATTTTTCTTCGCAGCTATTGACAGCCTAAACATTCTCATTCTTAGTGTGTGTGTACTGTACTCACTTGCCGCCCGTGAGCTCCACGCCGTCCCGAATCCACTTGACGAGCGGGCGCGGCGCGCCGAACACGCGGCACCGCATCACCGCCTCGGACCCGTCCACCTTGGTCAGGTTCTCCGGCCCTTCCTGGATCTCTGGCGGGATCGCTGTGGATCACAAGCAGTCACTAACTGTTATTTCTTACCGTGGAATAGGTTGTTTTTTAATAAGAGTGAGAGGCAAACGAGCATGTAAGTGCATAATAGTAAAATTAGAAAAAAATATTACATGTCTAAATACGTATAGGGTTTTCAATACACACTAAGTCAAATGGAACCCTGACCCTCCATAGAACGGTGTCACAGTGACATTTATAACAATTTGTTTGACACTTCTAAGGACTTCAATCATAACATTACTGTGACACAGTTCTAAAGTAGATCGGGGTTCTCTAAGCTGATTGTACATTAAATAACTTCAATGTACGACGACGGTAGCCCGTGCGACGTCAATTTGACTGGCACCTCGCCTCATGGATTGTAAACACTACAGCTCATTCTCGTCTGCTATAAAGAAAATACGCATGTGCCAACTTTAACTAGTTCTGTTCATTAATTGGTCGCTCAAAAAATATTGTACATTTTGCGAAAAGGGGATAGAGATCAGTTTTTTTGAGAAACGGCAACTTTTAAGAAGCCGCGTTAATGGTTAAAGACTAACAAATGAAAATACTTTGCGCATATACCTATGTGTATAAAGATTATAGAAAATCGGTAAAGATCGAGCAAACTCCGCAAATCGAAAGATGAGACGGGACACTCGTTACGTGCTCCGATCGATCCAGCCTCCTGACTCACCGGGAATACCTTGGACCGAATACGAGTACACCTTGCTATAAAAATGACTCAGTGTACTGTTTGGTACAGAAAATTATTAGGTCACTTAAAACTGGTCATACATTTCAGAATATTTTGGAGCAGCAATCTATGCATGACTAATTCTAATGCCCGATTTTAATATTCAAGGAACGAATGGTTTTCCTTACATCTCGTTAAAATTCGACACATTTTGTACGTAGCAATTGTCAAATTTTAACGAGACGTAAGGAAAACGATTCTTTTCTTGAATATTGGAACCGGGCATAAGTCAGTTAATAAAACTTTTGTCCGCAGGTCATCCATATACCTAAGTTTTTTCAACGTTTGTTACAACGTTACAAGACAAAGTTCAACTCGGTGCCTGTTATTTCGGTGAAATACTTTTGTTTTAATATATCAATTTCCTTTCTTCAAAAAAATATGTATTTTTAATTTCAAGTTAACATAATCACTATTTAGGTTAGGTTAGACCTGAATCTACAATACAATGTAAACTGACGCGGCGGGAAATATATTTTTTTGGTAAATAAAAAAATAAGCAGTGATACACTCGACCAAAACGTTCTGCTAAACAGCATAGACCTAGTTGTACTATTCAACTTCCACGTTTATCATAATCAAAGTCATAACTCGAAGCAAGCGTCGTAGGCGCAGCACATCCGCTGGTACAATCCGGAGAGTGAGGTGTGGGCGTGTGAGCGAGGATGCGGCCAATACAGCGCCGGCGCTTCCGCGGAGGGGCCAAGACGGTGGCTTTTTATAGATTTACACAACAATGTACAGTCAACTAATGTAGTAATAACTACTAAAACTAAATTTAAAGGGTCAAAGTGAAGTAATGATTCCAATCCCCAATTCCAATGATTGATGGGGGTGGTAGGACCTTGTGCAGGGTCCGTCCGGATCGCTACCACCATCCTTATCCATTAACCTACCGCCAAACAGCAGTGTTCACATTGTCACATCGCTGGGATTAATGACCTAGTATTTTTCGTTTCTGTTTTTAGGGTTCCGTACCAAAATGGTACAAAAGGAACCCTTATGGTGAGACTTCGTTGTCTGTCTGTCTGTCTGTCTGTATGTCACAGCAGGTTTTCTCAGCAAATGACCCCCCCCCCCCCCCTTATCTCCGAAGTTTATTAATCAAAAATTCTGAAAAAAATCCTGCCGTATAGATAATTACTTATATTTTCTGGGAAATATAAAATAAAGTGTTCATTATTTAGAGTAAATAACAAAAAAACTAAATTAAAATTTAGGCTAGTCAAAATCGACCTTATTGCCTGGAAAATAAAGCTTATATAACAAAATAAGTATTTTCTTTTGCGGTTACCATACATATTATCTTCAATACGGAACCCTCGGTGCGCGAGTCCGACTCGCACTTGACCGGTTTTTTTTTACTTGGATGACAGCGTCGCGACTATGGTGTTTTAAAATAATAAGGCCTGCTTGATTTCCAGCTGAGCAAGTGAAAATACAACTAAAGAGCTAGCCTAGGGTAGGAAAGACGAAAAAAGGGCGGTGTTGGTAGGCGGTGCAAACAAATTAACCAGTATTTCGAGCAGGAACAGTTTATTTTGCTCTTTGATTACAACTGAAATATATTCGATTCTGTTCGAGCGGAATCGAAATGAAAATGTTATATTTGTGATGTACCTTTCTGACGAGCTCTAAATGAATTCTGGTCTAAGTCGGTCATATGCAACGATGTTTTTTCTGCACAAGGTACTAAGAATATAGGGTTTCTTTACAACGTTGTGCGACAGGGAGGGTTGGGGTGAATGTTCTCGCGTGATGTCTGAACGCTCCCTCGAAAACCTTACATCGACGGTACCGACAAGCTTTCACTACTTTTAAAAAGGGTATCGTTTGTTTGTATTATTTACACTTCATTAAACAAGCATTTGGACTGATCTGGAATACAATTCATCTCTCTCTCACTAGTTTTCTTGTCTAGCCTTAGAAATCATCATTATTTCTGTTAGCCTGTCGTATATTTGTATATATGTATATATTTAAAAATAAATATTTATGTACGTTTATTTATACCTACTATATTGTAGAATAATAAAATCAAATAATAGTTTTTTTTTTCAAAGTTTAGATAAAGGGAAAGGATTGTCATTTTATTGCACCTACCTACTTTTTGATTTCTGTTTCACCTTAAGGTTGACTGGTAAAGAATGCTTGTAGCATTAAGTTCGCCTTTTGTACACTGTTTTAATTTTGTGCAATAAAGTATTTAAATAAATACTTAAATAAAATGGAAATTTACGCAAAAACATTCGTTTAGGTACGTCGTAATCTATAAAGATAGGTACGTCTAAATTTTATAAAAATATACGACCTACGATACGATATACCCCCTTGAGACGAACGTACCTACACAATAAAAGTTATTATCTAACCAACTCATACCAGTAATTCCGGAACATTGAGGTAATAAGTTTTATACGCCTTTTATTTAATTTCATACGCGTTTTATTACGGGTAGTAACCCAGTTATGAAACTATTATCGTCTGATTTTACTACCCCTTTAACAGTGCGGGTCAACATGGGTTGGAATCGTAAAGAACTACATTAAATAGTTACTCCAGTTCTGCTGATAGATAGACAGATAAAACGCTTATTTTTACGTTTACGTTTAAATAGCACATATAAATTACTCAATCCAATATTGCGGCTTTCCACATTTTTCCTCCGTTTTTCTCTGTATAAAAATCCCCCACTATCTGTCTTATTGTGACATCTTGACAGAACGATTTCTGAACCCGCAAAAACCCAATGTATCGATACAAGAGTTGAAGACTTTAAGGAAAAAAATAACTATAGAATATACAGGGTGTCCCAAAATTCAACGATAACCTGATACCGGGCGAAAGGTCAAGTTATACCAGTTCTGGAAAAAAATAAGAAAAAATATCTACATCACAATTTTCCTTATTTTTTTTCCAGAAGTGGTATAACTTACTGGTACTACTTGGCCGCCCGGCACCAGGCCATCGTTGAGATTTGGGACAGTATGTATAATATTATAAAGTGAAATTTTCATACTTTAGAGTACATGGAATAGAATAGAATAACTTTATTAAGGCAACAACGCCCAAATTTACATGCGATGTCTGTCTGTCAGGTAAAAACAGAACACTTACGAAATAACGTATGAAATTCCTCAAAGTAAGAATACTAGGGCTCCAAAAACATTTGTTATAGCAAGATTGTAAAACGTTTGAGGGTGAATAAATATACCGATTATAACGCCAGCTAAAAATAAAATTTTGCAAAAGCCTACGCAAGGGCCTCAGTTTCGAGCAACAGGTGAATTAGCACGGCGCGGTCAACGAACTAGCGTTAAACATTACAGCTAAGCGTTTATGCTTTAGCAGAAGTTGCTTTGCATAAAACACGAGGAAAAGTAACGTTAAATGACTATTTTATCAGTTAAACAACGAAATGAATGTATTATTAGCTGGTGTTAAATAAAAAAAACAGCTTCGTCTGCGTAATTGATACATGTATCCTCATTAAAAAAACAGAAATACCAAATTTGATGTGAAATAAAAATGGTTTAACAATCTTCATAACTACATAAAACGTAATATTATTATATCACACCGTATATTTTTATATCCAACTTTTCCTGTACAACACCGCAAGTTACATAATTACTACAGTTTAATAATATAATTGAGCGGTAAACCGCATTGTCCTTATAATTAAAAGAATCCCGCTGAGTCACCACGCAATATCGCACCCTCGCGGATCAAGCGATTAAGCTCGTTTCAACGTAAATCCACCCTTCGAAAGACTACCTTCAACCTTTGTAGTGCAACCTCATTTCTAAGAGGAAAGGGTCGAATGTTCGAGAATGAATGGCACATACGGCTTTTTGGAGGATATGTTCTCGCGCAATCTCCCCCCTGGCGCACCCGCGTTTTTTTTTCGGGGTGAAAGGACACGGAGCTCAGGTAAATCCCATCAACACGCGATGGGCAGCTGCAACCGTTCGGTTCGTTTGCGTGTATTGGAGGAATATGTCAGTGTTGGGGTCGACTAGACTGATTTAGTTAGACGGGCCAAACTGAATTTTCTTCTAGGAAAATAAACGACGAACGACGACTAACGAAGTTAGACGGCAATACAAATCAGGTCCACGCGATTTTGTCACCTAGATGTTCGTTTTTATGGTTTATATTGTTATTAGCAACCCGCTCTCGGTTCGCTTCTGTTTACCTACGTGAGTTTTCTACTACACCCGTATATAAACCTGAATTTATTATACCTACATTAAAAGTTTTTCGTGAAAAATGATCTAACTAATGGTGAAAACCGCATCAAAATTTGTTGCGTGGTTTAAGAGGGAGTTAGCGGACATACAAAGTAATACAGACAGACAGGAAGATAGACAGACGCGGAAAGCGATTTGGTTCTATACTATGTAAAGATGTACGTTGGTCTGTAAGTTGCCAAAACAAAATCTTCGTACTGTGAAGGTTCGCTACTTGTAGCGTGCTGGCTACATCTAAGTTGTACTGGCTGATTATTACGTCAGTAATTTTCGATGCAATTATTTAAATTTGTTGGAATTCTCTAGTAGAAACTAGAGAATTCCAACAAATTTAAATAATTGCATCTGCGACTGACATCCTTCCTAGAAAGGAAGGATGTCAGTCGCTTATGTTTTACGGGGTAGTCGCAGCCAATCCAGAAATGTAATTAAATGAAAGTACAAGAAAATAAAAGAAGTAAAGTCGTGTTTGTGCAGTATTATTTAAATTAGGGAAAAGTAAAGTAAAAAAGTCGTATTTGTGCAGTATTATTGAAATTAGGGAAAAGTATAGTAATAGTATAGTTAGCGGATCTAAGAAGAGGAAGCCGGCACCGCAGGCCCCTAACAGTACTCTTACAAATACTTCAGTAAAAGAAAAATTCAATTAGGTACTCTTTTAAAGACTTTTACAAAAGATAAATGTTTACAACTTCTAAGATCAATTGAACGACTTATGACTTCGCTGCGGCAGATGTACAATTATGTAAACTGGGTCAATGATAGCGTTCTAGACTTGATTAAATCTGTATTGAAAGAACTGAAAGAAGCCTGACCACCCGCAACGATCGTTATTATGGTTGTCGTTCAATCATGCGACATAGCAGCGAAACCAAATACAAGCTTCATAAATTTTGCGCTATGATTAGAAATTGTCATAAAATAAATTGTTTAATCAATCAGAACGGACGTTTTCGCGTCCTGCACCCGAAAGACGCTCAACGGGACCCTATTACTATAGTGCCCGGCCTATAAGAAGTCAATCCTGACACCTGTCATTTCAGTACAAATTATAACCTCAAACCCAAGAATAGGTTATAAATTGTACTGCGATGACAGCTGTCAGGATTGACTTCCTAACGGCCGGGCACTATAAGACTAAGTTGACTGTACGTTCGTCTGTTCGTCTGAACTTCAAAGAATGAATGTCTTGAATCGTAATAGAGAGCGCGTTTTTTCTTCAGCATATGAGTATTACGGCAGTTTAACGAGCAAAAAAATAGTGAAATAATATAGCGGGTCCACATTCAAGTAATTATTTAACGTATTTGTATTTATGATGTATCTTAAAAACGGTACAACATACAAGCGTCAAATTTGGTATGATTATAGTACATACAGTCGCGAACCGTGATTGTTGAGCCACTTACCCAATTTTCTAATTTGGCCGTGTAATGTAAATCGAATAGCTGTCAGCCAGTCGGTGACATCGATTATTGAATACACGGCTAAATTACGAACAATGGCAAGTGGCTCAACAATCCCGGTTCGCGACTGTATGTACTATAATCATACCAAATTTGACGCTTGTATAAAAACCGGTCAAGTGTGAGTCGGGCTTGCGTTAATTCGATTCAAAATCTAATTCAAATCGGAGTATAATATCTACTGTGCAGCGGACGGTTTTTTATCTTTCGCCTAGTGTCGCTCGTATCCACAACAACTATAATCTGAAATATAATATAAAAATCCCACTTTCCCCGCTCACGCTGGCTCCCCCATCCACGCAAGCGAGTGTATGAATCCACAAAGTGCAAGTAAACACAGGCGATTTGCACAAGCACCGCGAGGACCGTAAACAAACGTCCCAACCGACATATCCATTAACGGAGCCCGCTTTGAGCGGTTATATGAACCGACACTTTTATAGAGCCGTTTCTTAATAAAAGCCGGGAATTGTGAGTGACAACGTGAATGAACGAATTTAGAATGACGTGACGTTTTCGATTGTCGTTCGTAGAGTAATAGATTCCCTTCCCGGGGATCAGTCTAAAATGGGTAGTATTATTATCATGACTTCTGTTGCGACGGGAACGCATAAAAAAAATATACACGAATTGTCGGATCGAGTCGAGGTTAGAATATTTATTATACTTTTTGACTGTTTCATAGAATATCCGCTACACAGAAGAAATTACTAATATAACCTCAAAAAAACTTACTATGTTTTTGATTCATCAATCATCATGTTAGAGTGGCTTTTAAAATTCTTCATTTATCCACGCACTTAGTTAGTTTATCGCCTAAAGTCGCCGTTAATAGAACTTGTGAACGATGTAAGCAAATTAGTACTGTTTGACATATGAACTCAAATATTCACCAAGCGTGTTTTTATTAAAAATAACATATAATGAATAGTTATTTCATCTTAAACTTAATAATGATCTTGTGTATAAATCATTGCAAAGACCTCACTCGATTTTAAAAAAAGTACGTGATTATCGAGTAATCATGGTGAATTGGCTCGTTTGGTTTTGGTTTACATCTTTTGCAAGTTCTATTGACGGCGACTTTATATCATGTTTTAAATCCATTACGTACCGCCCCAATACTTGAAATTTCGAATATTTACGCAAAATTACAAATTTACTGCTAACCGGTTATGGCAGATAGATATTTGGGTGAAGAGCGCGAGTCTTGGATGTTTTCTGTGTATTTAAGTATGCATTTCTCTATACATATAAGTAAGCTTATCGTTGTCTAGTGCCCATAGTACAAAAGCGTATAGTCTGTACTTTTAGGTATTTAAAAAAATGTTAACAAAAAACCCACGTGATATAGTTTGTCAGCCAATAGAAGTAGAGCACTGATACGTCAAAGTTCGATTAAACGGTTTTGATTGGCTGTTCAACAATGCCACGTGGTTTGGATTGTTTACATTTTTTTAAATACCTAAAAGTACCTACAGACTATAGGGCTTAGTTTGGGACTAGGTCAATTTGTGTGAAATTGTCCCCCCTAACCAGAAATATTGTCACTAATCCTGCAAAAAAAAGTAGAAAATAGCAAACATAAACTCACATTGCACATTAATGTAGATATCCTTGTACACGTAGCCAATAGAATTGGTCGCGTTGCAGCCATAGTTTCCAGTGTCCTTCTTCGTCAGGTCGACGATGACAATGGAGTTGTCGGAGACGGTTCTCCTCGGGTTGTCCTCCGCCTGCTCGATGGGCTTGCCGTTGTGCACCCACTTGATCTGGGGCTGGGGGGTACCTTCGGCGCTGCAGCGGATCGTCGCGGTCTCCCCCTCCGCGAGGTTCAGGACCTGAGGCTCCTCGGTGAAGAACGGAGCCGCTGTTGACAAGGGAAGTTGAATATTTAAAATGTACATTGTTTGCACTGTGCAGCTGAGTCGTGAGTGCCATTTTATTTTAGTTGGTTTAAGCTCGTATCATTAATTAACCATTACAGCACAGAATGCTACGATCGTGCAGGTTAAATGTCAATAAAAAATAACCTTTTTCCCGTGACGAAAAAACAAACGAAAAAACAAGCAATTTAACCCTTAAAAACAAAATAATACGAGTCAAATTATCTGTTAATTAGGAAAATTCAATAAGATTCAATATCATTTTTCACTTGATGCTAAGCTCGGGCTGAAGGGGTAAGGGGATACTTTCTTCACACATACATTTTCCTACAGACTCATTTAAAAAACTTTGTTTCTAGCAAGAACCGCCTGAACTAAATGTATAAATGCAAATAAGTGCCCTTGGTCACGATAACGTAAGCAAGAGTACTTACGTGCATTTGCACATTATTTTGAAGCGACACAATCACGCTATGCACTAATAGCCGTAAACTGCTTGAATCACTGCCAAAAGCCGCCATTTGCACGCACTGGGACATTGAAATTCTCTCCCGCCATCAAATGAGTTCATACCATAGTTCGCAGATCGAACTTTAATTTAATCTATATATATAAAAGGGAAACCTGACTGACTTATATATCAACGCACAGCCAAAACTACTGTACCTAGAAACTTGTAATTTGGTACAGGGGTTCCTTTATGATGTAAGTGAGCACTAAGAAAGGATTTTCCGAAAATCGACCCCCAACGGGAATAAAAGGGGGGAGTAGCGGGCAACTAATTCTACGCGTACGAAGTCGTGGGCGTCCTCTAGTATATAATAAATTATGTTAGGACTAGTATTGCCAGACGTCTCTATTTACGCGTGACATCCCGATTTTCAGAGGTCGATAGACACGTCCCGATTGGTCAATTGTCTCGATTTTCAGCACATCACTAGGGCTGTCCATAAATGAGATAAGTAAATAACAACCCGAGGTCAAAAACGGTACACCACATTTGTCACTATAAAACGGTTGTAATTCGCAGGATTTTTGATCCGTATTATTTGTACTGTCCGGATTTGAAACCCAGGTCCCGATATTTTATTAGCACAGTCCTGATTTTTGTAGGAATAGACCTGGCAACACTAGTTAGGGACGTCCAAATAGCCACGAAATACCTAACAAGTGTTCAAATTGTCCAAAAATAGAAGCTTAATGGAGCCTAGAATGAAATACCTGTGAAATGGGAGCGTTATGAGGGGCTCGGCGCCGGCGGAAGGGCGAATCCGGACGTATAGGGATAAGGGGGATAACTCCTCGATACCTGGGGCTCTAATCGAAACTCGCAGTTAAGCTAGCTGTCCCTTACCTACAATTCTTCCAATACTATATAGTGAGAAGGACAGAACACCCGCAGTCCCGAATCTTGTGTTTCGGACTATCCCACCTGATACAAATGTGTATTCCAAAGCGGCCACGTAGTCAATTACTTACGTGAGATTACATTTCTGGAGGAGACAGTGTTCGTTGTATCTAATTATTAGGAAAAAATACTATTTGTTTATGACAGCGCCGGAATATTTTACGTTGCTACATTATTCTTCGGCTATAATCGTAAATGAACTAGACGGGGCGAAATTTATAAAACAAAACAAACCTCTTTACAAAGAAAACGGACACTTACGATTATTTCGAGGAGGTAAAATAAAGTGTAACAGCTTTATTCACACACAATAGCTAAAATATGCTTTGTCCTTATCTGTCATTGTGACAGTTGCGTCTGACAAAAAGTGACAAAGTGTCCTGTAACTAAAATAGATTTATAGTGTGTTTATAAATAAGGGAGTAATAATGGGTCCATATTGACTCTCATAATATTTTTTACTCATAAAGTGTTTGAAGTCATAATCATCTGAATTCATAACGTATTTTTATCAGTAAATGTTACTTTTTCAGGATTGTTATAAATCAACCCTAACCTAATCTAGCCTTATCTACACGTTGAATAATTAAGAACTTCTGAAAAGTTTACGGTTCCAGCGATCATAATAAGTATAAATAACAATTTAATGAAAACGAAATGGTTATCAACAAAAAAGTTATGTGAAAAAATGCGCTCCCAGATATAATATTGTATAGTACAAAACTAAATAAATAATCCTACACCGCGTAAATAACCACTCACAATCACTTTTCATATAACTAAACGGCTCAAAACTGAGTGTAGCCTTCAAAAATTAGGCATTCTAGAACGATATACGCCATGTTGTCCGCCGTTATGGCCCCGAATTCCAGAGCTGTCCTCCCAAATAGAGCAGACATGCGCTCATTGTGGGCAGAGTTAGTAAAGCAAGTTATTGGCGCGCGTGACGCGGCAATTACGAGGGTCCACGCGTGGCCAGGGAATAAAGTCATTCGGAGGAACGCAACTTCTACTCGTAGATTAAACCATTAAGACATGTTTGTGTTGGGTTGGGAACACTTTAAAATTTCGTATTAATTTATCCCGAATATTCAGTTGTGCGAATTTATTTTATTTTTCTGAAAGCTATGTTATGCTGGACCTATTTTTAGATATAATGCATAGTTTTATTGCTATTCGTAGTTGCAGGGTTAAGTTTTATTTATAAGTGATATCAAAAAATAAAGTCTTCTATCAAAACATTCAGTATTATGTAGTGTACCCATAATGTAATTTTGTGGATACCGAGAAAGTTCTACAAACCAAATGGGAAGTCATTTCAAGATTGGAAATGTGTTGCCAACCCCTCAAAGCAATCACTGTCGATGTCTTCCGTACCTTATAAAGAAACACGGAACCCTTATAAGATCACTTTTGTATCCGTCCGTCTGTCATGGAGGTTTTTTTACATCATATGAGTTGCTTTTGACCCTAATCGAGACCGAATGTGTTATTAAACATGGAAACGTTAAAGTCCTTATTGATTTTGTAATTGGACTTGGAAAGGATTGTATTGATTTTTCTTCTAATTAAACTGAAGGACATTCCAACTGTAATTTGCTGTTAAAGCCAGCTGTATTAAGTCTGCATCGATTAAAGGCTACAGGCTACTGGCTACTGTCTGGTAACTAGATATACTATAGGAGTACAACTTAATTGAGGGGGTTTGGGGAATTTGGGGTAGGCATGAGGTGCGGGAGTAGGGTACGAAAAATCTCATATAGGCATCTTTGCCCTCTCCCCCACCTCATGCATAACCTGGCTCTCAGTTAAGTTTTACGCCTATAGGGTAAGACATAGATCTTTATATAATATAATCAGACAGAATTTATTTAAACCTAACTTATCGGCGTATGTCCTTCCTAGTGAATCACTCTATCAAATAGTCTCATCTACACATAAATAAAACCCAGCAAATATAATAATTCAGTGATTGCTAAGACCATCGTGATACTTATACTTAAGTTAGTTTATTTATCATAACAGTTGTATAATAATGTATATTAAAAAAAGCTAATGTGGGTCATTAAATGAAAAAATACACGCCTCAGTTACACTGCCGTACATTTGTGAAAATGAATAAAAGACAGTGTTGTAACTTTTCAAGGCTAATGAATATATCCGGTCTATAAGTCAACCGCCGTTGTCGGATGTATCCGACGCAGTTGACAGCGTAAAAGTAACCTATATAATTACCCGTAAGATTTAAATTCGCGGCACTCTTCATGTGACATTAGCGTGTAAGGGACGACTTTCAGGTTTGATATAGCGTTGGAAAGGTTAATAAAATGGTTTCAACGGGGAGTATAACTATAAAATAAGTTTCACTTGTACCTAATGATTTACAGTATTCGCAGCTTCTTAATAGCTCTGGGCTGGCTATCGCTATCATGCTTGCACTTGCAACTGACAGTATATTTGTCACTCGTGTGTCATAGAAAAACGAAGATTGCCGATCGCTATTAAGCAAATTGTACATAATTAACTTGTTGGAACAATTTCTCTTAATAAATAGGCTAATAAATGATGCTTATGATCGGATAGTATCGATACTAATATAAATGGGAAAGTAAATTTACCTGTCTGTTTGTTACGATTTCAAGACTAAACCGATTTTGATAAAATTTTAAAAGCTTTAAAATAGCTTAAACTCCGAGGAAGGACATAGGGTATATTTTATCCGCGAGTACCTTTAAACGAGGCGGACGAACAGCTAGTCACTAATTATAGCCAATGACGATATTCTAAAGCCTACGTCATGTATTGGCATTCCAAATATAGAAGGCAAGCAATACGCCCATCAAGTAGAACGGAAGCGATTCGGAACTCCACTGACACGGATAGAGTCTGGAGGACGCCGGCCGAGGACTAACGACCGCCATTTCGTCAGCTGACAGCCATTCATTATGATTTGTAGCGTGACTTCGCCAAGATTTAGGAGTAAAATCTACGAAAACGCAATGTATCGCGGGCGTTTTTGAAAATAAAAAGAATATACGAGTATTTGTCATGGTAATTTTTCTCATTATTTAAACTTTGTTGCTTAGCGACAATGATGCTTCGTAATTAACCCAATTAGGCATTAGAATTTAACTCTTAAGCGCAAATAGGACTGGCAATAAAAAATGCAGACGTTGATTGCCGGCTTACTTTAACTTCAGTTTTGGAGCAAGAGGCAGTTTTTTTGTCTTTTTCAAACTTCAGTAACAGCAGTCAACTTCTGTATTTTTTTATTGCTAGTCTAACCCTCACTTTATTAACTAGTCGGAATATAGATCCCTATATAGTGGATAAGCTATCACAACTAACAACATACACCGTTCTGTTCATACTGAAGGATTTACTTCGAAAACATTCCAACAAAATGTGGAAGGTATACGTCATCAACTACACCAAACGTGGTGCAATTAGGTGATGTTACTTTTTATTCATCATGGTTGGAAATTTGTTGGACGAAATATGTTATGGTTGAGTGCAGTACCTCGATTAGATTCACTGTTATGGGATTTACGAGTTAAGCATATGTATTATGTACTTTGTTCACATAGAATTCTATTGCTGTTACTTATTCTTTGGGAACCGGATCAATTTACCGAGATAAACAGTAGTCATGTCTTTCTCTGGTCCTTTAATTATACTTGTGCAAAAAACACTAAATTTCGATTTTTATAAAAATAAGTAACAACTTTTGATACATTATATTAATTACCATTTATTCATCTACCGCATATAATACAATTTCTTTACGCATTACATTTACACATATTACTTTCTCTTTACTCTATGTAGTATTATCATAATTTTCCATTTTAATTCACGTTTAGAAGGAATTAATAACCCGAATTCGCATCAAACCATTATCTACCAGAATTAAAATATAATGATGGTAATAGATATCATGCCACAAAAATACATCAGGAGTAAATTTGACACGGGCCCGAGCACGCACCCCTGAGCAATTCGATACGCTTATTTAATAAGGGTAATTTAGGCGCCTGAGGGAGGACCTTATACGCCCAGTCTTTATTAGGCACTGTCACCTACATTACATTTTGACATTAATATGCCACACGCGTATAAAGTGTTAGAAACTTACTCAAACTTGCTAATATTGGGCAAGTTTTGCCAAAGTTGCGGCAGAAGTTCGCGGAAAAACCTTGAAAACCACGCAGTTCTGGAATCTAACTTTGAAATGTTTCAGCATTTTCTAGATTCATTGGTATTCAAAATGTAACAAGCATAGGGCCCAGTTAGTGAAGAAAAATTCGGACACAATCTTTTTAGGAAAGTGTACGTGCTCAAGAGGCGACACTCCAACTCAAGTGCCGATTGTTAGTTGTTCTTTCCGACTATGAAATATTGCGATTGTAGGTAAAGAGACACACCCTTCATTTATGAAGTGCCCTAAATGTTTTCCAATTAGGCAAAGGCGTGGGTCAAAAGTTTAGGGAGTGGACTGATGTGGAATACTTTTTGTACTTAATACTAATTGTTTACGCGAAGTGTACTAAAAAAAACTCCAATTTTAATGGAAATAAAGGACTCAAACCCTGTCTTTCGATTTGAGCATAAATCTTTTGAAATTTATAGAACGCATAGGCGCAGTGCGGATGCGCGACGGTGAATTGGCACTATGTCATAGTTAAACGAGTGATCCAGCTTTACGACCGTAGTTACTTACGTTTTATGCAGGAAAATGACGATTTAATTCCACTTTAACCGTATCCAGTCATCGCAACAAAGTACCACACAACAATGTTGTAGAAATGATACCTACTGATGAATGACACACCTTCTCCAAAAGGTGTCCAGACTTCAGCGCGATATAAAGGCTTCCTACTCTAAAAAACCTAGAAGCCATGCACGCAGAAGGACATTTATACTATGGTTATATTGTTTAATAGGCAAACAATCCAGCGGGTCACCTGACTCGCGGTTTTATAATTCCCCATCTATATCAGCCTGAAGACGTTCCCTATCCAAGGATCGGCACCATGATCAGTCCTTTCCCGCTCGCATTAACCGGAGTCTTCTAACCTTCCCAAAGTCAGTAGACCAGTTTGACGGGGGCTTACCCACGCTTCTTCCAGTACGTGGACGTGATTATCTTACCTTTAATAAGGAGGTTGATGGAGTAAGTCTGAGCAGTGCCGACGCCGTTGCTGACCTCGCAAGTGTACGAGCCCTGGTCTTCGTAAGTGACGCGTTTGATCACCAGCGTCTTGCCGTAGTTGTCTTGAGTGAGGCGGTGGGACGAGAGTATCGTTGCGCCGTCCTTTTTCCACACCACTTGAGGGAGTGGCCTGTTAGATGGTGTTGGATTAGGGCGTCGTTCTGAACAGAGCTTTTAATCTACTATAGGCATACAACTGAATTGACAGCCGAGGCATGAGGTGCGGGGGTGAGGTACGAATAAACTCGACTAGTCACTATTGCCCTCTCCCCGCACCTCGTACATACCCCGGCTCTCAGTAAGGTTGTACGCCTATAGCTAGAAAGCAATGTGTGTACTGAGCGACAAATAACTCGCCGGTAATTGATTTCAATCTCGAATGCAAGCCGTAGATATTTAAAAATACCTTCGGGGAACAGTCGGTAGCAAAATTAGGTGGGCTGTTGAAGAGTTCCAAATGACATACACTATACAATACTATTTTCAAGAAAATAAGAGTAATAAGAAATGAGCTATTCGACCACCTACTTCCGCTGCCGACTCTATCAGGGTTTGTTATGCGTAGTCAGTGACATTTAGATACGAGGCCCCGAACATATTGACTAAAACAGCTATGACTTTAGAATTCTAAGTAATGGCAAACAGATGCTTCTGTGAATCATTAGGAGTTTTTTTATGGAAATGAGTAATAATCCTGTCTAATATCGCAGAATACATACTAATACAAAAAAGTTGTAAATGAATGAGTCATATAAAAGCAACATCTCCCTTTTTTTACTTCCATATGCAGATTTGGATTATTATTATCATTGCCAATTTCAGTAACGGCGCGACCGGTTTACTCCTTTGGTCTTTTGCTCTCATACAAGCTAATATACCAGGTAAGGCTGGCCGGGTAAGCTTCCATCAGTTATGCTTGGCTAAATATTGAGATGTATACTAGAAATACGACATAAGTATATCAAGAAAAACAAAACACTTACGTTCCGCCATAAATGCAGTAGAGCTCCACCTTGCGTCCCCTAAGCGCGACCTCATTCCTCCTCGTCGTGTACTGGCGAACCGGTTCATGCTTGTTCAGGGTCGGCGATATGCCATTCTGGTGCACATCCAAATACACCTTATTGCCCAGCTTGTACTCGTTCCTGAACAAAGACTTGGCTGCGCAAGTGTACGCGAAATCAGAGCTAGCATCAAAACGAGTCACGTTTGAAAACCAAAGGTTGCCCTCAGGGTCTAGGGTCATGCGGGAGTTGTTGATTGTTTTGAGCTGTCCCTGATTGCCTTGTAACATCCAATAGACATTTGGTTTGGGCCAGCCGTCAGGTGGGTGGCATTCCAGTTTGAACGGTTGCCCTTCAGGAGTGCTGAGGCGTTTCTGCTCTCCGTCTTTGAAGGAGTTGAGTTCTGCCTTCCGGACGAAGACTGAGTTGGCGGTGGCCGTGCCCCATTCGTTGTACGCGAAGCATTGGTACTGGCCGAGGTCTTCGTCTTTGGGTTTGCTGACGACGAGGGAGCCGCGGCCTGGCTGTTGCGAGATTCGGTTGTCGTAGCTCGTGTACTCGAACGGTTTGCCGTTCTTGATCCATCTGTATCTGTTGCGGACAAATATACAATATTAGATAACCCTTAGTATTCACCAAATTTATATTTAGAAAATTGATTATTGGGAGTTTAGCGAAAAGCAAGTAATAACTATTTAGTAAAACGGAGCAGATATTTCAGAGCTAATATCTCTTTAAACGACACAACCGAATTTCGTGAATCCAGCTTTCATTAAAAACAAACCATGTATAAACCAACACATACCCAGACACACACACATACACAGATACATACGTTAAACTTACAACAACCCTATTTAATGACAGTAAACCATGTATTTGAAAAAAAAAACGATAAAGATAAATATTTTGCACGCTTATTTTTCTGTAGCCATAATTAACGATACAGTCCTTAATATCGATCAGTCGCGACTCATCTAGATATCAGGCTCGACTGAATCATCAATCCATTCATGACCAAGATCAACGAGCAAAGATAGTACACAGACATTGCGAAAGTGATTGACGTATCTAATGAACGTATATACCTACACATAGAGTAGTAGAACGTAAAGGTCAAAATACGATAAAAAACGGAATCAACAACTTTGCTAATAAGGCAGAACATGTCTTGACCAGCTTATAACTTAGGTATGTATGTATGTAATGTATGTAAACTCTTTATTGCACAAAAAAAAAAACAATTACAAATCATTTCGTACATAAACTTAAGATTAACATGTACAATGGCGAACTTATCCCTTTAAGGGATCTCTTCCAGTTAACCTGATCATGACTGAGGAAACTGTACGAGGATAGGCAAAATAACAAGAAAGTGCACAAAAAGTAAATAAATGAATATTTCTACAGTCAAACATCTATAAACTATGCATAAAATTATATATATATACTTATACCTACATAAATATATAAATATGTACATATGTATACTTACATATAAACAAATACATAATATCGAAATTAAACATTACTGACTAGTCTGCCTTAAAGAAATAAACCGGCAAAAACTACTCATCCAACCACAACTTTTTTAACTTCTCCTTAAGCGAAGTCACTGACTGAGACTGCCTTAAGTCCAGCGGTAGCCCATTCCATAGTTTGACAGAGTGTACCGTGAAAGATTTAGCGTAAGTGTGTGTCTTGTTAGGAGGGATAGCGAGAGTAAGATTGTTGCTTGACCGCAAGCGGTGTCCGCTACCAGAAGCCAAATAATTAAACCTCTCAGAGAGATAAGAAGGAGAAGAAGGAAGGAAAAGGATGTTGAAAAGTAATGACAGAACATGCACGTCACGGCGCCGACGAATGGGCAACCAGTTAAGCTGCGCACGGAACTGAGACACGTGGTCATATTTCCGCAAACCAAAAACATACCTGATGCAGACATTCTGCAAACGTTCAAGCTTGTCAAGTAGCTCCTCCTTCAGATCAATGAACGAAATGTCACCGTAATCCAGAAGTGGAAGCAGGAGAGAGCGGGCAAGGGTGAATTTAGTTTTTAAGGGCAAGAAATTTTGCAGCCTCCTCAAGGAATGTAGTGACGCGAAGAGTTTGCGGCTGACTTGGCCAATATGGGCTGACCACGACAACGTCTGATCTAAAGTGACCCCCAAGTTTCTCACTGTTGTAGAAAATGGGATTGGCGTCCCATCATAGAGTACGTTGGGAACCACTATCTCTGACATTTTGGCGATAAAATGAGGGCTACCAACGACAATAGCCTGCGACTTCTTAGCATTTACCTTTAAACCAAACCTTTCCGCCCAGGAGCGTATCTCCTCAAGGTCACCATTAATTTGATTAACTAAAGAGGGAAAATCATCCAAACTAGCCGCCGCGTAGACCTGCAGATCATCCGCATACAAATGATATGATGAGACAAGGGATTGCGATATGCTATTAATAAAAATAGAGAAGAGAAGAGGAGAGAGCACTCCGCCCTGAGGGACACCAGCGGAGAGTTCACACCACTCTGAGCAACTGTCATCAACCTTGACACGCTGGCGTCTCCCAGTGAGGTAAGCGCGAAACCACGAAAGAGCAGAAGGAGAAAGATGAAGAGAGTTTAGAATTCCGAGGAGAATGTCAAAATCGACGGTATTAAAGGCGCTACTGAAATCAAGTAGTACAAGGACAGTGAGCTTTTTGCATTCAATATTAAAACGAATGTCATCAGTGACTTTAACCAAGGCAGTAACTGTGCTATGCCCGGGGCGGAAACCGGATTGGAAAGGGTTAAGGAGGTTATGCCTGTTGAGGTGGGACAGGAGACGGCGATTTACAAAATGTTCAACGACTTTAGACATAACCGGGAGAATGGAGATAGGACGATACTGATCAAGGGAATTAGGATTTGAAGATTTGGGGAGAGGAATAACATGAGCATGTTTCCACACCGAGGGAAAGGAGGCGGATGAAAAGGAGAAATTGATAATATCAGACAGGACAGGGGCGATACAGTCTGCCGCGAGCATGAGCATGTCTAAGCTCAGGCTATCCTCACCAACAGCTTTCGTTTTAATAGATTTGAGAGAGGCAAGAACTTCTTGCGGTGAAATATTACCAAGCTCGAAGGGAGAAGAGTCAGGGTGTGTAGTATTGGCAAGAAGGGTTAGAGTACGCTGTTTAACGGAGGGGTTTAAAATAACCGGAGAAGCACAAAAATGTTTGTTGAGAGCGTTAAAGTCTAAAATACCAGAGGAACACTGTTGTGCTTTGCCCACCCCTAATGACTTTAGAAATTTCCACAGCTTGGTGGGTGGACAGTCTTCGATAGTCTTATGCACATATTGGCGCTTAGCATCTCTACAGGTTCTATTACAGCGATTCCTTAATAACAGATACCTACGGCGATTAAGTTCCGACGGGTCATGCCGCTGCCTGATTCGGGCTCGATCCCGTTGAGCCATAAGCAACTTTATATCAGGAGTAAGCCATGGTGCAGGGACATGCTTTACTCGCGTAGGTTTTAACGGTGCATGCCTATCGAAGATCGCGAGGAGAATGTCGTTAAAAGCCCTAATCTTGAGGTCAACATCCATGAGATCCCTAATACCATGCCAGTCCGCATTGTACAAATCATCGCAAAAACCTTGTACGTCAATCGCGGCGAGATTTCGGCGCATAACAATTTTGTGTCTTCGCTTAGGTGGTTTTATTTTGAACGACGCATAAACAAGGTCATGGTTTGAAAACGCCGCTGCATTAAATTGACCGTGAGTAGAAACAAGGTCGGAAGAGGAAGTTAAGATAAGGTCTAACAGGGATGGAGGTCCATTATGAGGAAAGTGAGTAGGGTCTAGAGGTAAAATATTTAAATTTAAAGAAGAAGTTAGTGAAAGAAGCTTACTGGAACGGTGATCATTTTTAATCAGGCAGGTGTTAAAATCTCCCATTAAGATAATATGGTCGAATTGTGGGGAAAGATCAATAAGGGTACTCTCAAGAGTATCAAAGTAATTGACGTTTGAAGATGGACTGTAGAAGACTCCCAGAAGAACCTTAGTGTGATGTAAAGTCAGATTTAGAAAAATATACTCAGGAGTGTCAGGACAGATTGACGAAGACTGAGAAACTACCTGACAAGCCAGATCGTCACGGATGTACATGGCAACACCACCACCGCGAACAGTGCCACATCCATCATCCCTCATACAGGACCTGTCGTTACGGAAAAGGCGGTATCCGGGTAGAGGAAAAAGGGTAGAAGAAAGTGTAGGTTTAAGCCAAGACTCTGAGATAAGGATAGCGTGAATGCTTTAGGTATATGTATCTAAATGTTATGCGGCCGATTTACTAGTTCGAGGTTAGTTATCTCTAAAAAAACATACAGGACGCAGCACGAACGATAGAGGAATATAAATATCAAAAGAGAAAGTGTATTTTTTTTTTGTAAAAGTTTTGCAAAATAATTTATACGAAGGTGTAAGGTACTTTTTAGGGTTCCGTGCCCAAAGGGTGCCAACATGACCCTATTACTAAGCCTCCGCTGTCTGTTTGTCTGCCAGCGGGCTATATCTCGTTAACATTTGAAATTTTCACCCTATAACTATAGATAGCAGCTATATGTAGAAATACACTCTCACGAACAAATAAAAAAAATACTAGGGCTAAGCATAAACGTAATTATAATATAAGTAATTTTGTAGTTATGTCCCGTGTGGTTGCCGGGTTAGAATAGTGCCACTCCATGTCTTCCCGTGGATGTCGTAAGAGGCGACTAAGGAAATAAAGGCTTTTGCCTAATTGTGCAAAATTTGGTTACAGAATTATCAACAATTTTATAGAGTTTTTGCCTACCCCACTCTAGGAATGAAGGCATGATTTTATGTGTGTATTTTATTTTAGGTCCGTCTTGCACTTGACCGGTTTTTTTATCATTCAAAATTGGTCCTGTCCGTCTTGCAACAATACGCTAGGGCAGTTTAAATTGAAGAATGCAATATGAGCTATATTTAGCGTAAGAAATCTCGTGCCCCCAACCAATTAAATGAGACCTAGCCCACGTACCGGACACCCAACAGTTGTAATGTAATAGAGACATACATGTTTGTGCCACGCTCGCACCGACCTAGCAAACAGACGGAATTATGGACTGGATGTTTGTGTCATTGAGCGCGAGTGTTTAATTTACGACTGTTTGCGGACGGACTGACACAGTGCCCGACTTCGTAGTGTTCACACAATAAAGTCCCGATAGAGGAGTTCTTGGTATTGAATTTGTTGATTGGTATATGTTTATTGTAAGATCTTAAGTTGTTAATGTCGAAGGGGGATTTGATTATAAGGACAGAACACAAATGAACTTTAGTCTTGACAATTTGACAGTGAAAAGAAGTGAACATTTGTGGAATAGGAAATCACGACATTCTGAACTCTGCTTATAACCCCTATGTTGAAGAAATTCTGGACAAGTTAAAAATGAATAAAGAAGCGCTCATAACTCAATAAATTTCTGGAGTAAAATGTAACACAAAAGTCCGCAAAAACCGTGAATTATAGCGCAAATGCTGAAAATGTGTTTTGTCAAGGATAAAATACAAGGAAATTGCAGCGTCAAGACTTTTTTAACGACCCATTGTCCGTTTTTAAAGCTTTACAGACTACAAAAAATATTTCTCGTGAATGTTTAGCGCCGCCGCACTTAATTATATTTTTAATAAGATTTAACTATGGCCGTTTTATTAAACCTTTAGTCCCGAAAGTAATATTTGTAGGTCATTATGAATTGTATTAGTCATTGACCTACAAACTTTGTACACTAGGTGTGGGGTCAGGCTATAAATAGAATGAATACGCGCGAGGGCATCTCCGAATGATCACCGCTTGTCACTTGTTATGATATATCGGTGACTGAGAGCAGGTATTTTTTAATGTAAATGTGATGCTATGAACAGAGCTCAAGAATTCCTGGAAGGCCTTAAAGAAGTTTGCCCTGCAGTTACAAAATTTAGTAAAAAACTAGCTTAAAGACTCGACTGCATTTTTGATATTGTCGGCTATGTATTTAATATGTTTAAAAAATACCCCCTCTCGTCACTTTCCTTAAAATATTATAGCCTGTCACTCCCACAACCAAGACGAATCTAACGACATCTCATAATAATATTTTAAAATCCATCAAACCGTTTATGCTGCAGAGCGTGCCACAGAAATAGACATACCTACTATCAACCCAATGAAACCCTGACCCACCATAGAACTGTGTCACAGCGACATTATGATGCAAGTCGGAAGAGATGTCAATTGTTTTATAATGTCACTGTGACACCGTTCTATGGTAGGTCAGGGTTCCAATGAGCTGATAGTACATACGTATACACTCGAAAAACAAAACCCTCCTTCTGACGCGGTCGGCTAAAAGTTTGAATCAAAGATGTCATAAAGTAAATGACATCAACTTTTTCCTCAGAACATTAGGGTGTTACCAGACCAATCGATCGATCGCCGATCGACAGCATCGATTGACGTCGATCGAAGTCGATCGATTGGTCTGGTAGGAACTATCGATCGACGGATATCGTTCGACTAACCAATCGATCGAATGCCGGTCGACGTTGATCGACTGGTCTGATAGCTTTAATTGATGATGATGAAAGAACTATCGATCGACGTTGACTAATCCATTCTGCCATCGATCGACGATCGATCGATTGGTCTGGTAGGAACTATCGATCGACGTCGATTAATTAATTCTACCATCGATCGATGCCGTCGATCGAGGATCGATCGATTGGTCTGGTAAAGCCCTTACGGTATGGGTCAGAATTGTACCACGAAATTAAGTTCAATAAAAGGAGCATCCGGGGGTGCGGTAAGAACCCATATTATTAAATTAAATTTAATTATGTAATTCTGAGCCATATTGTAAAGTCCTGAGGAAAAAATTGATGTCATTCATTCAAAGAAAAAACCAAAATCGAAGAATAACCGCGAGACTATAAAGAAGTGGAAAATTATAGCAGTGAAACAGACTCCTTAATAGAGCCTAACCTGCAAGTAAAGATTTTCCTTTTAACTAATTCAGGCTCGCAAGTCTTCGTCATAAAATACTCAATTAAACGTCTTCTCATAAGACAGGCACGCAAATACAAATTACAATAAATACCTCATTATCAGGTGCTGGCTTCTGAATAAATTAAAATGCCAATGAGTCATTACGTTAATGATAAGAGCTATTGTTTATATTGCTAATAGTTTCTAACATATCAGTATTCAAAGCGTGGAGGGGGGGGGGGTATCAGTCGCGAATGACATCACAGGCGGAGATGACTGATGTGTTGACGCATCAATAACTAAAATAACATGAATGAGCTAAATTATAAATAAAATTGAATGAGTAATAAAAGCGTCAGGGACTTTACAGTATAACAAAACCTTTATTATCTGAGGTTTTTTTTCTAAATACATATTATGAAACAAAGCATTATATCTCTTTTTTTACGGAAGGTTATTTTCATACATAATTGCAAACTTGCAAAACCGGGGCAGGACGCTAAGCTTTAACAATAACCGGCGTTTGACCACAGTTTCAACTGGGCCAGCACAACTTGCCCGTGACATCTTTGTCGGGTAACAAAGTCTTTCTCTAGCTAGTCTACAACAAAAGAGACGCACTGAGCGACCATCAAAAGAAACATCAAGCTTTGCTAACAATACATTGACGTCCTGAAATTACAATTAAAACTTGATTCGTTGGACTTTTAAAATAGCAGTTGGATGTTACGGTCATTAACACTATCTCTCTCAATCTAGTCACTAGTCACAATCACAAATGAATGACCATAGAAAAGGATGATTCATTCGAATTTTGAATTTAATTATTCATAGTAACCAACCTTTTCTCTCACTACCTCTGTTTTAAAGCATCTCTATACAGAGTATGCGTTTAATCATCTTCATCTCCCAAGTTAAACCTGACACTGTTTGCAGAAAGCCGAGTGCCGCGAAACGTAACACCCGACGGGACCAATCTTATATGCCGAGTATTAGGACACCAGAGACGGTTACCTACTTCAACTCGAAACTTCTGCTGGCGTTATTTGTAACCTAATCGAGAGAACTTCGCTTTTTGAAGTAGGGCTAGAACCTACTCCAAAAAGCATCCGTCTAATCTAAAGAGAGACCGCGAAGAGCGGTATAAAGTGTTTTTTCTACTCGCATACTATAAATCGCTAATATTGATATCGTTAACGGTATCAGAATAGCACCTATGGCACCTATAGATAGATTAGATAGATAGGTAGATTCATCTATTCAGCTATTAAATAAAAACAAAAACACATGCATTTGACACAACAAAAACAAAAGTTATCTATTAATAACTAATTAAAATTTAAATAAAATAGCTGAAATGGAATTCCAGCTCAGCTTGTGCTGATAGCGTAACCGAAGCGGGAAAACAATTCTATAATGAGCGTTGCCATGGAAATAACAGTTCTATAATAATTATTAAAACTTCGCCGTTGACTTTGCACTGTCACTTAAACCAAGCACGCTTGAAGGTTTTTTTTGCATTAAGATCCAAGTTACAATGTTCACATTCGTGAGATAATGATGCTAATTTTAACGAAAGAAAGCCATCAAATAAGTAAACATTTAGCAGCCGGTCGCTTTTTGACAGCCCTTTTAATGACGACATGAGGTTTTTTTCCCTTCGTATCGAAACGACCTAAAAGCAAATTGCCCTATTAGCATAATGACCTGAAAGCAAATGGTCCCATTAGCACTATGACCTGAAAGCAAAACGTCCTGTTAGTAAAACAATCTAAAAGCAAATCGTCCTATTATCAGGTCGCCCTTTTAGCAAAACGCCCTATAAGCAAAACGTCCCATGTTGTACAGACAAGAGATTATTATTTAACATTAAACTATAATTTAACATTTACATTTATATTAATACTCGTTACATGGGAAAACCTCATAAAGAGATACTCTAAAGAGTTTTACCTTCTTATCACCGTCGCTGACCACTTGGGAAAATTATTGAATTTATTGTAAATTAGCACACACAAGTAGCCTTAACTTTAAACAAAGTTTTTTTTTTTAATCTGCATATACGTGTATCTGACAGCACAGAACACTTATTGCCCGAACCGACTCTATTCGCGCTTGGCTAATTTTTTTTCTTGTCTGTACACCATGGGATGCTATTAGGTCATTCTGATTTCATGGCGTTTCGCTTTCAGGACGTTTTGCTAAAAGGGCGACCTGATAATAGGACGATTTGCTTTTAGGTTGTTTTACTAACAGGACGTTTTGCTATCAAGTCATAGTGCTAATGGGACCATTTGCTTTCAGGTCATTATTCTAATAGGACAATTTGCTTTTAGGCCGTTTCGATACGAAGGGGTTTTTTTCTTTTCGAACATTTTTACATGTTTACAATACATTAACACCATTTCCATACCAAATGTATGCCATGGAGAATACATATATTAATGGAATAGCCGAAGTTCTAAAATATCTGGAGCATCCAGCGTTTTAAATTAAGCGAAATTCAAACGAACTTTTGTCACGTCAAAGCGCAGTAAATCCTTGTTTCCTTTGTTTGAAGTTATTTGAATCTATGGCTCTTGCGGTTTCTTGTTTTTGTTTGTGGTTTTTGGATTACTCTTCGAAATAACCTTTTGAATAGGGTGACACGGTACGTATAGTTCGTCATCCATTATTTGCACTATCAGGTTAATTGTTTCAATTCCAAGGCTATTAATTATGTTATGTATTTTAACACTAACAAAATTGACTTGGCGGAACTTATTTATGCGGAACTAGAGGACGCCCGCAACTTCGTACGCGTAGAAATAGTTTCCCGCTACTCCCCCCATTTCTTCCCGTTGGGGGTCAATTTTTGGAAAATCCTTTCTTAGTGCTCACTTACATCATGAAAGGAACCCCTGTACAAAATTCCGAGTTTCTAGGTACAGTAGTTTCGGCTGTGCGTTGATATATAAGTCACTCAGGTTTGTCTTTTATATATATAGATTGTAGAAAACATTTTCAGTATTAAATAAATAAATAAACTTACAACTATTTCACGTTATTTTTAACAATAATTATTGTTATTGAAGGAAAGGAAACACCAGCACCAGAATAAATAATATTTTGCTTGATGTGTTTTTGGTTTCCGTTCTAACAAACTAAAACAAACATCTTTATTTACTTCTTGTTGTTTTACAGGCCTATTAATAAGGCGTACGTGGAAGAAAGGATATCAAATGCAGAACGCCTTTAGCAAGATTAAAGGGCAATTCACACAGCCGGCGGGAGCGGGTCGGGCGCCGGGCATGTCGTTTTCATCGCGGGACCGGACGCGGGTCGTCGTATTCATACATAGCGCCGAACCGCGGCGGGCCGAAGGGCACCCGCGCGCTGGAAGCGGCGGGCGGCGGGCGCGGTGAGTTCGTCGCGGGCCCGTCGCGGGTGCGGCGGTCCCAACCCGAGCCCGACCCGTCCCGCCGCGTGTGTGAATGCTTCCATATAACTCCATGTTAAAACACCCGCCGAACTACCGACCCGCCCGGCTCACGAACCGCTCCCGCCCGCTGTGTGAATTGCGCTTCAGTCATCATCCAATGCGCAATGATTCGTTTTTATGACTGCACGTAATTAATTCTTGTAATAGCGTCATTCGCTTTGACGATGTTGTAAGTAGGAAGATATTGTCAATGTGTTTAATCGTTGGCATTATGTCATAGTTATTTTTACGTTCATGATATCAATGCCATTGACCTTTTACGAACTGGCGGTCCAGTCGGCCGCAAGCCTTGGTTCAAGTACATGACCCACTTAGTGTTACTTTTGTGCCTTAAATGTATTTCTTGAGAGAATGTCATGCATGTACTAACTAACTACCAAGGAAATTATGTGGTAGTGGACAATGCTCTCGGGAACACGCAGTGTAGTCGTAATATCTTAGTAATAGAGCCACATGTGGGCATTTTTTAATACTTGGGTCACTATCGCTATTTTGTCCTTGAACGTGTGTAAGTTGTTTAAGGGATAAGTACCTACATGTTCGGTGATTTCTGTACAAAATGAACGAAAAGATTAAAGAATGCGTTATGATTATGTAATCAAAATTAAGATATAGACAACACAATGTTGTTCATCTTTGATATTAATGTAGCAACATAAACGTGAAAAATCGCAAGAACAATTACCTAAAAAATGAATACTAAATGTACATTTATTCGACTAAAGTCTTTTGTTGATTATTCTTTTAGAAAATTTCCAAAAAAATATCTTTATCATAATAAACAAATTTATTTGAGTTAAATGAACTAAATAATTTCGTTTACTCACACCCTTGTTCACGTATGCGTGCGTAAAAAGTTTTGTTAAGATAGGTACCTTACCTACTTAGTTTGGGAATGACGATAACACTTTACAGACATTTCTGCCTGAAATGCACTATTTTTACAGAATCTTTACACGATTAGAAACCAAATCCTTGATAGTTTTATTTATCAAAAGTGCCCCCTTTCTGCAGGTGTTTGGTTGAATATTCGAAACCCCTAAGATGATTTTTGATTTAACAGTTGGAGCACTTATAACTTCTTAAAGCTGGGAAATCATTTTTTGGAAATCTTAGTGGTTTTAAAGTAAAAACAATAATTTAAATTTGATTCTGCAATCAAGGCGCGCGAAAACTATCTCCATCTCACGTTCTTTGCGCGGAAGCACATAAATCCATCCCTTTTTATTCTCGTGTGGGCGTGGCATCATATCTGGCCTCTTGACTTGCTTATTATGTTAGAATCATTTCAAAAGAAGGTGGAGGCCGTCTCCTCGCACAAACCCTTGAGGGGTTTATGAGGAAAAACTCAGAGCGCGATTCCCGCTTGCACAAAACCGGTTTTTTATTCCTGCATCGACCCGATGCAAATGAAGTGCCGTTAGATTAGTATTGATTTTGTTCATACCATGAAGTTTAAACAGCGCCCACCGCAATTATCATTAGTTAGTAATTCCTGCGGTTTTGCCTGTGGTGTGGCCGCTGAAGTGGAATATACCTATCATATACTTACACCATCAGAATTATCAAAATTATTCTCAGATAACGAATCTCCAGATGGTTATTGATTTTTCCGATCGTACTTTACTTATTTTGCAAATTTATTGCTTATTGAGACCATTCTAAAGGGCCTAAGCTGGGTGAGTCGACATTTAGTAAAGCGAAGAAACTGTTGCCACCTTCAGACTCCATCATCAAGTCATAGACATCATAATATTACATAAGAAAGTAGTTCTAAATTGACTTGCAAGATTCAAAACTAAACCAAATCGGCAAGTAAACTATGACCGGCAGACATGCGGGCAACTAACCAGATTATAATATAAGTGCAGTGTCGGGTTACGACTGCAGAGTGCAACCGGCCGCCTTTCTTGTAACGTTAGATCTAGCCCTAGTTTCACCATTGCTTTGCTGACGTAACCGTATTTAGTGAACTTGGTATAGGAAAAGGAACTCTCGTTATCTATACCTACATATAAAATAAGAAACTGACTGGCTGACTGATCGAAAAACGCACAGCAGAAACCGCTGGACCTAGGGACTGGAAATTTGGAGGGAATACTCTTTAGATACACTTAGGGGTGCACTTAGAAGTTAGGGGAGTAGCGGGCAACTACGCGTACTAAGTCGCGGGCGTCAGCTAGTTATCTACAGTAGACAGGTACTTTCTCTCTCCTCATGGTCAGTAAGAAAAATTTGAAGTCTGCCTCTCTAGCGGAATCCAACCGCTCCTATATCTTAAAATAATAAGGCCTATATGCGTGCCTGTGAATTTGAAGGGTCAACAAAGCCATATTTTTGTTTCATAGGAAGTTATGTCCAAATTAAATGACCAAATATTTGGGCAACTGTACCTATATTAATTTCACCCTGTTTTTTGTCGCTTCTTTAAGAAACCCGGAAAACTATACCGCCGGAAGCGAGAGCGAATGAAATCGTCTCGATGGAAATTAGTGAAACAGAAGTGGTGAAAGGACCTTGTGCCAGGGCCCGTCTGGCTCGCTACCACCATACCGTTTAACCTACCGAAAAACAGCAGTGTTCGCAAGACAACGGTGAAATGACTAGCATGAGGTAATCCTTTCAAGTCCTCAGGTTTGACAACGCATTTGTAGACTTGAGATTGTCATTGCATGATTGCAAATGTCTATCTTCAGAGTCCACTAACATCACGCATGTGTGCTCGTTTGTCATCTCTATGGCATAAAAACCGTCATGCTAATGCAATAGAAGCACTCATTTGACAGTATTTGCGAAATACCAATCTTGCAGCACAACTCTCTCACTAAACATCTTTACATAATTATTGTAAAACAAAGTCGCTTCCCGCCGTCTGTCCCTCTGTATGTACGCTTATCTTATATCTTTCAAACTTACGCAACGGATTTTAATGCAGTTTTCATCAATAGACAATTTATTCAAGAAGGAAGGTTTTATGCATAATAAATTCTGGATTGTGTACGGGTGTTACAGAAACCTCACATAAACCAAAGCGAAGCGAGGGCGGGTCGCTAGTGCCGAATAAAAGGGATGGAGTGAAAACACCTAACAAATTTAATATCAGCCAAGTGAATTACCACTGTTTAATAGCTGCAATTTTTAATATTGATCTCACTAGTAAAGATTGTGGGAGGATTTCGTGACATACGTGAGACAGCTTAGGGCTAAGATCTTATAACGATAAAAAACTTGCAATTAATCAAAACATTCCTAACACAATCAAAAAATAGGATGTTGTTTAGGTACATTACACGCACTAATTTACATGTACTACTTTAACAGGATGCTTCAATTTTGTTGCATATGAAGTTATGGCTATCCTGCTCTCTCTTATGAAAAATAAAGTCTAAATCTGTGCATTCGTTGTGACGGACAGAAATTTGGAAATAATGGAAAGAACGAATAGAAAAAAAGATTAAAAAAATAACGTCTTTTTTAGATACGTTTGATTTTGTACAAATACAGGGATAATTATTTGAGTGATCCGAAGGAACCTTTATTTTATCTTCACGCAGTGAAGTTAAAATTAACACTCAAGCGAGGACGTTTTTACAAGGATCTTTAAGTAGAAGATAGTATGACCTACATAAAGCACTCGGCATCAGCAATTTGACCACAATTTATGTCATTGTTAAAATTATTGTGCCAACGAACTCGTAGGAATATGGCGCCAAGCCAGACAAACTGTGCCGCGGTAATTCTAGTAACCAGTCCGAGAAAACTTTCGAGCGACTACAACTTAACTGGTCCATGTGTTACGTTCATTATACAAGTTGCCAGTGCTAACGAGTTTGGTGAAGTTTGTAAGACGAAAAAAGTTTTACTGCGGTTTTATTATTGGATAAATTAATAACATTAGTGTTGACAGTTTGCCAAAAAAACAAATGTAAGGTTCAAGGGATACTGAACTTATTTTTTTTAAGTTTTGGTGCAATTAACTATTGAATAGGAAAAATCCACGACATAATGGCCACCACTACTTTCAAAGCTAATATCTCTTAAACGGCCCAACCTTTCATAAAACCTTGCTAACATCATCCCGATGAAAATAGCTTTCTTTTAAATAAAACCGTTTCCAAATCGGTCCATCCGTTTGGAAGCTACGATGCCACAGACAGACAGATACTCATGTTAAACTTATAACAGGTTATAACACACTTTTTTTTTCGGGGGTTTAAAAACAATAAAAAGCAACGTGTGTAATAATGTGGCGCGTGTATAAATTGGGCGCGTTTTCGGCAGCGTATTAACAATGAGCCATATAAAAAATCTCAAGGACATTACTCCGACCGAGCACTACTTCAAGCAATTGACGTTTTTTTTGCCAATACTTAACTTTAATAGGCTTCCTTGCTCTAGTAAATAGTTTCTAAAGATCAGAAAGAAATAAGGACTCAATACAATTACATTTTGGGGCCTAGGCTAGCCCAGTTGGCAAGGGCGTAGCGAGGTACGGGCCGAAGATGCAGGAATGCTCACAAACCGTAAAGTAATATTACGCAGGTAGCCTAGGTATTCTTGGTTTGAGTACGCCTGCCCCCCCCACCCCCCTAAACAAAATACTAGCTACGCCCTTGCCAGTTGGTTTAGTAGTAACAGTACCCTACAAACGAAGCCAGCATTTCTGAGTTTTGATTCCTTGAAAGGGCAAATATTCGTGTGATGAGCGTGACTATTTGTAAATAAATCCCGGCTGTTTTCTATGTTAGTATGTATTTCTCTATATAAGTATGTTTATCGTTGTCTAGTACCCATATTAAAAGCCTAGAGCTTAGTTTGGGACTAGGTCAATTTGTGTGAGATTGTCCCCTGATAACTATTCTTCTTCTTACACACACAGACACAATTAACTGATAATTTAGTCTGCAGACCGCAGAAGGACTTAGGGTTAGCATAATTTAAATATTCTAGACTTACTTTGGTGCTGGTTCTCCCTCAGCCTCACACTCTATGATGAAAGGTTTGTCGGTCTCTCCTGGCAAGGCTACTTGGAACAGCAGCTCTTCAACCATCGGCTGCTTCACGATCCGTGGAGGTGATGTCACTGTTGAATTATGTGGTTATAAGAAAGAGTTGCAATAATGCCTGAATTTGTTTAAACGGTTATGTAAATAACACATCCTGTGCAAGCTTGGCTTGTTTTAATAACAAACAAGTTTAGTAAGAGCAAGGTTTGAAAACCTGACAACATTATATGACATTGTTGTCTACATAATAAAAAAACCCCTCTGCTATTCATTGCTAACTAAATAACTTTGATTAAAATATCCCACAACCAAGATGAATGTAACATTAACTCATTATGTTAAAATCCATCAAGCCATTTAGGGTGCAGAGTTTGCCAAAGAAATCGACATACATACATACATACACTTTGAAAAACATTACCCTCCCTCCTTTTGACACATTCGGGTAAAAATACAGCCTTTGGTAGTCTGGTAAATGCATACAAGTCAAAAGATTAATAATCGATACTAATATTAAAATGTGAAAGTAAATTTGTTTGTTTGTGAATGTTTCCGCAGCTAAACAGCTGAAATGATTTTGATGAAATTAGTGATAAAGATAACTTGGACCCTACAGGACATAGGGTACTTTTTATCAGGGATCGGATACCGGTATTTTTCTTCAAACCGGTTTTGGCAATACACCTCAAACCGAAATGAATAGCGTTCTTGGTTTCGGTTACCGGTATTATAACGGTTTATGGGGAAAACCGTTTTTTGGAAGATTCCGTTTCTGTTGAACGAAATTAACCGGTTTTATACGCGACAGAGATACAAGAGTCCTTCTTTCTCACTTACACATAACATAGATGGTTTACGTATGTTGGTGGTAACATTTTCCTCGGCGCGATATTTTAGGTACTTACACATTATTTTTAATGAAGTTTTTAAGTTATACGTACATTTGTATTATCTTTTAGTTATTTTATTACTGCCGTATCTATCTCATATGTTTTTCACCATTACATATCTCGTATGTCAGATACGAAATTATTATTTTACATGCTAGAGGTTATAGTAATACTTAATATAATTGTAGTGGCTGAATAATTTCTAACTATTAAAGCATAAATAATGATGGCTTGTCCTGAAAACAATAGCAGGTATTCGTGAAAATTCCTTTAAATAAAGTGTGTAGTCTTTATGAAATTACATATAAAATACACCGCATCGCACGCAAAGCAAAGTATGGAAAAAAAAAACGGTCAAGTGCGAGTCGGACTCGCGCACCGAGGGTTCCGTATTGAAGATAATATGCTTGGTAACAGCAAAAGAAAATACTCATTTTGTTATGAGCTTTATTTTCCAGGCAATAAGGTCCATTTTGACAAGCCTAAATTTTAATACAGATTTTCTTAGTTTTTTGTTATTTCTCGAGAACCGTAAATAATGAACACTTCATTTTATTTTTCCTATAAAATATAAGTAATTATCTATACGTCCGGATTTTCTTTCCGATTTTTTGATTAACAAACTTCGGAGATAAGGGGGGGGGAACGGTCATTTTTGTACTTTTGGCTATAATTCAAAAAGTACATAACAAAAAATTTCAAAAAAATATGTTTTGATATGTGCAGATTAAGACCTTTCATATGACACCACATTTGCTATAATCGAACCACTTTCATTTTTCATCCCCCATTCTAGACCCCTTTTAAATTATTTATAAAACTAATTTCATATTTTTTTACTAAAATTAGATGCGAGCAAGCAAGTTGTACAACTATGCCAAATTTCAAGTTGATAGCATTTGTAGTTGCTGAGAAAACCTGCTGTGACATACAGACAGACAGACAGACAGACAGACAACGAAGTCTCACCATAAGGGTTCCTTTTTTACCATTTTGGTACGGAACCCTAAAAACATCGGTCAATTGTGATAAAAAAAAGTTACGTATCTTGATCAACATATAAAAGTACCTACTCGGAGGGCAATAAAATCCGATGACTAGTTTTGAGATTTTTTTTGTTAGAAAAATCATGTAGGTCTATTATGGTTCCACAGAAAAATGGATGGAGGAAAAAAGTGGCCTGTTTTGTGGTGTTTTAGAAAAAAAAACAACATCTTCAAAAAAAACTGATTCAAAAGGTATTTGGCTTTTAAGTTGTATTGTTACATAAAAATAAGTAAAATTGGTTTGCTTTTCTTACTCAATCGTAATATTTACGTTTTCTGCAATAGTAAAAATTAATTAAAGAGATAAGTACTTTGTATTCTTCAGTATTTAGATTATTTAAATGTATTTTACGAAAAATGCTTTATAGGAGATACGAGAACTTTAATGCTTTTTAAGTATGTTACGTAACACGCGATATTACTAAATACCTAAAGCACAACCATAAAACGGAAAAAACGGAACTCTTATAAGATCACTTTGTTGTCCGTCTGTCAAGACCCTTTATCTCGGGAACGCGTGGAGGTATCGAGTTGAAATTAAAACCATATGCTCCGGTCTACAGTCCTTAAAGCTGTAAAAAAATCAAACTTCTACATTAACGTAAAAAAAGATACGACCGTTTATGCCGCAAAAACGTATATTTCGACACTCGAGGGAACCAAAATTAATAGGGTATTTCCCGTTGACCTAGAATTATGAAATTTGGCAAGTAACACCGTCTTTTACTACAAGTATAGAAAAAAAACTGAAATCTGTACATTTTTAATTAAATCACACAAAAAAACAGGGTTTTTATGCAAGGAACGGCGGTCCAAATTTTGAATTGAGTTAACCGTGTAGTGCGAAACCCTCGCTAGGCGAGTCCGACTCGCTCTTGGCCGGTTTTTTTTTAAATAGCTCTCCATTCACTTTATCTATCCATATAGCGAAAATTTAAAAACTTTTGTTATTCTCTTTACTATTTTTCTCTGGCTACGCGACTAGGTACTTGGCCAATTTTTAAAAGGAAAGAATATATTTTTCTCCTGTAATGTGAGAACAACAAAGATAAGAAAGAAATACAAATAATTAAGTAAATAGTCATAACAAAACATGGAGTAGATTCGGTTTTCCTTTTTCCTTTCCATTTTAATATTAACAACAATTTTATTTAGGTATTGCTCTTGATGCTAGATGTCAATCAGACATTATGACATTTATGACATAATGCGCGGCCGAGATAAAACAGTTCAATAAAGTTTCTCGGAACGTTTTAAATTTCGTTCTTCTTGAATACCGATAACCGAAATGATTTCGTTCTTTTACTAAACGTTACTGTGATAAACCGGTATATAAAAGAACAGAATCATAACCGTTTACGAGCAAAATTAAAACGGTTATTTGAAACCGGTTCCGATCCCTGCTTTTTATTACTGAAAATTGGACAGTTCCCGAGGAAAGTGCTAACAACAGCTCACAGACAACAGCTAGTAAAAAATGAAAGCATATGAATAGGTAGGTAAAGGAGATGTTGTACATATTAACTATAGGAAATGTATTTTAAAGCCTACTTTTGTGAAGTCATTAAACTTTTATTGTGATAAAATTACATGAACTAATTAATTTCTTGTTAAGTAATTACTGAGTTCCTGAAACTAATTTGTTTTAATTCCACTAACTTCAAATTTAATTAGATTATTTTTATTTAAAATACTTTATAGAAGTTTAATTTAACAACTAAAGCAAGTTTTTTTGTTTTTTGGAATATTTTTTTAATTTTAATAATGCTAGTTTTTGCACATGACAAAATCCATGTAGAACATATAAATTATAGGTAAATACTGTCTTCACAAATTATCTGTAAAAACATACCCTAAAACATATTCTAAAACATATTCTAAAGTTCTAGTCCATCATAATCTCTAGCTGAATTTCATTAAAATCAGTTAACTCAAACATCACAAACTTTTTCAATTATATTAATTATAATAGGAAGTACATTAAAGGGGCATAATATTAAAGTAAGTATTGCAGGAATTGGCAGTGTTGTTATGATCCTTATAAACACTCAAGGTCAAAATAATATTCATGTGTCCCATTAAAAATATAGACCAGTTTTAATTTACTGAAGAACTGGAGCACATCACAATCATTCTAAAGCATCATATAGAGAACTAGCTATTGCCTGCGAGTTTGTCTGTGTAGAAATCGTTTATTACAATTCCCTTGAAAACTGGAAAAAAATCTGGGATAAAAAGTATTCTGTCTTTCCTAAGAACTCAAATTTACCCATACCAAATTTCATCAAAATCAGTGCAAGAGTTGTCATGAAAATGTAACAAACAGACACAAGTTCTTTCACATTTATAATATTAACTGCTGCACTCAGAGACATCAATTTAATTTAACGCTTGATTAAAGTTGCTGCTGTCACTTTCTTTGCTATAGCAATAAAATAATACAACACGTCACTAAAGCATTAAATTTAATTGACGTCTCTGAGTGCAGCTATAAGTATGGATAATGATTAGTTAAAACCTTAATATCATGATAAACTCCAATAAGAAACTACAAGGCTGGTCACACAGATCCATACCATTCAAAGTAACCTTCATTGATTTCAACAGCATAATATTAATATCACCAGCGTATCCTATACTATTAAAATGAGCATAATTTGTAGATTTTTTTTTTCAATATAGGGGTTTATAGGGATGAAAATTGATTGACATCATTGATTGAGATGAATTGACATCATCAGGAAAATTAGTTTTGAACCTGATTAATGCTCGGTCTTCCACATACTCATATCGGATCTAAGGTGCAAATTGGGGTGAACAACCTCAAACATTATGCTTAACATGGATCTGACTCGGGATTTACCAGGATTTTTGGAAATGGGTTATTGTTAATAATTAATAACTTTTATAGAGGGTTAAACTATATAAAACAAAATGAAAATGTTCACTATCAACATATTTTGTTAATTTTATAGTGTAAACTACTTAAAATTAAAAGTTATTAACCTTTTTATAAAGGTAGGTAACAAAAAAAAATTGCAGGATTGTAAGTCATGTTCATATCCATGTTAAAATGTTGTATTTTTTGTTTCTTTAACTTTAGAGTTAATGACTTTTCTTTTACATTTGTTAACATAAAATGCCTTAAACACATAATGTGATATCTTAAAGTAAGGATCTTCATATAAAACAAAAGTTATTGCACCTGGCAAAAGTTTGAGAAACGGCCCCAGCAGTGATTGCGTTAAAGGGAAGTGTATGGGAAAGGAACTTTTATTATATTTATTGCTATCAAACCACTTAACTCATAGAATTTCTTTTAATGGGTGTCACAGCACAAAGGTTAGCATAACAAAACTTATCTTATTTTTATTGGGCCTAATCAATGCTTTCATTCTCTTAGGCTGACTTTTCATTAAGGTTATCAGACACCGATAATAAAAAAAGTAAAATGAACACAAACTTGCGACGTTTCAAGGTATCCTCTTTATCAAAAGAAACATTACTTTATTGTATGACTGATGACAATGTAACAAGCCAAGTGTCTCAAAAGCTTAACATAGAGTTGAATGCACTAAAATGCAAAACAATTGTATTGATAACAATAGCGTAACGTGCAAATATGTTAATACTCACAGAGTGCCGTCGCGTACGACGCGAACGCCGCCAGACATATCAGCTTTATCATTGTGCCCATGATGCAGTCGGCTGCTTCGTAAATCTAACAAGAAACCAAGCAAACTGTTAAGCACAACACACCCCGGCACATGTTCACCACACTCGATGACCTAATCCGAATAGGTACAGCTTGCCCGAAATGACAACACCCACTAAAAATAGTAACAACAAAATCACTAAATTGCCGCCCTGTTATGACACAAGAAGCTTTTCAACGACATTATATACAACCACCGGGTTTTTGGCTGTTCCAACTACATTCGTTCACGACAAAATAACGCCGGAAAAACATATTTTTTAGCCTTTCCTTTACACGAGACGGTTAATCGATAATTACATTCCTAAAAGAAAGACACCATACTGGTCACTTAATTTATAGCAAAATACTTCACAATGATTACCTATATTCCACCCTTATAATAATATCATCGCGGTAAACCTAACTGAAATAAAATAACAGATTTATAGGCGGGGCCTTTGAGATTCTGGTTGTCGTTCGTTCATAAATGGTTCAATGACTGACTGGTAGCGCATAGACAAACCGTTTACTACTTGCAATGCGGCCATGATATTTTTTATCTTGCTTAACTTCACGTAATACTAATTCTACATCTCACTCTCTCGAAAAGCATAGACATAATTCAATTACTTTGATGCGTTCTAAGACCAGCTACATACATGTCGTTAAAATAAAACGTACTCGTTTTATCTAGTACACCGTCCCAGTACAATGAAGCATTTAGTATCAGTTTTCGGTTTTATATTTGTTTTTCTTTTGCGCTTTAATGTACAACGAAAATATTAAGAGCCTGTTGAAAATAGTGCTAGTGCCACATATGTTCATTACAATAGTATTAGCGGGTGTACATATCGAAGTAGTACAAAAAAAACATCGAAAGTTGAAATATCATGCTTACTTCCATGTTCGGTCGTGAGCACAGATTTCAAATTTTGATTTGCATTCAGCCATTCAGCATTTTAGATTTTTTACGGGTTGCTCCGTGCTGGCGGCTCGCTCAAAGAAGGTAGCGATACGCTACGATTTTATGGCATTATTTGGCATTTATCAGTCATATTACGAACTTTGCTGTTGCATCTGTTTGTTTAGGAATGACTGTTTCTGTCTGAACGATGGTTATAAATCTTATAAATTACACCGGATTTCAGGCACAATTTTGTAAATGATGCATCTTTAAAGTCCGATCAAATTAGAAATCGTTGCTATAGTCTCGATAACAACTTTAAAAATTCATGTGGTTTAATTTTCTAGACAACGTCAAAAAGCTTCTGCTACGCGTTTCCCACTCGGACGTCGTTGGATCAAGAAGCAGATTGGAGAGCTGTTTATACTTGCTTTGATTTTGGACCCCGTGCACCGTGCTCTTCGTTTTTCGTAATGTGTAATGCCTGTATTCTCGATATTTAGCAAGCTGAAGTGACAGTTGGATCGTTGACGTAGACCGGGCAACTGCTGGGGCAGACGAGTCCTATATTAGACTGCGAACCGAGCGTAGCGTAGGGCGCCCTATAACTAGCTGAAACAACGACACGCAGGGTTGTTGAAAACCAGGCTTAGGACGTGCAACAGGAGAGGCCCACATCCAGCTGTGGACTCCAGCGAGCTGATGATGATATGATGTTAAACTTTGGTCGATATAAACGCTTGTCAGCTAACTGACTAGTACCACAGTTTAACAGCTAGTAAAATACCTACTTGATAAACCTGCACTTCCAAGCATTGAACGGGACGGAGATATATAACTGCCAGGCTTGGCAGGTTTTGATACTTTATAATTATAAGACGACAGAAGTATTTCTAAAATGTAGTTTTACTCGCATTTTTAATCTTTTAAATTAGTAGGTAGGCACCTACGCATTTGTTTCGGTTCCGCCTACAAGTTTCTCATTTTCGCTTACCAACAAAATGACTTTACCCTTATTTTATTTATTTCTGTCCATAATAATTTTCATGAAATTTATTGCAGGCGAGCACCAAGATGTCTCGTTATCAAAACATCACAGCTACTGTGAAACACAACGGAAAAAATGGATTGTTTCCGCACAATACAATAAGTCTGATCTATACTTAAAAAAGAACAATGAATTCAAAAGCCCCGCGATCCAACGATTTAACAAAAATATGGAATTAAGTCCTTACAACACCGGATGCGGGGAGTACTATAAAAAGTACGAACATGATGAAACGCCAGTTAAAGACGATTCATCCGATTCAGGAAAAGGTGATAGGATTGAAATCACAGAATCGCATCTAGCCAATCTGGAACAAAACGTATTTAGGAATATTTCCCAAGGCCTGGTTACTAGCACTTCTTCAAGCAGCCTCGACACCAATACAAAGTTCTTCAAAATCACTGTAGAGGAGATCTTTGATAAATTTTACGCAAACATGTATGACATAGAGCAGTACAAACATAGATATATAGAGATATTAGAGAGAAACCGAAATGGTTCTGTTGACGAAATGGAGTACTTTATCAAAGATATGATTAATCATATTATGTCCTCTGAATCTTCAGAATTCGACGAATGTCGTTTGTGTCAAGTTGCTGACAAGGCGACTACTGTGAGTAACACTGACCACTCTTCGACAAACAGGTCACTTCTGCTCAACTTGCATTCGGTTGTCGAATCGTTTAAAAATGATAATTACCTCACCGACTCTACTACTGAAGAAAACTGTAAAAGAAAACATGAAAAAAAGCGTAGGGTCAAAAACGAGGAAGCAATGAATATTTTCTTTTTATCCAAAAAAAAACCCTGGGCCAAAGTCAGAATGGCCAATCGAAAACTTTTTTCAGAAATAAATATCAATGATCCACGTATTAAACGTGAACCGAGAATAGAATCTACCGCATCCGCCGAAAATATCAAGAAGGTAACAGCAAAGAAGTTACAACTTGAAATGTACGAACAGCAGAATGAGACGCCTAATCATAGTCAGATCCCAGATCGAGACATACCAGTCAAAACGTCATTTCCCAAGACAAATATCCACTTGAATGAGGACTTTGCAGGCAGATACACATCCAAACGAAACGAAAAATCTCTCTTATCGAGATTCTGTAGTTACATATGCAGGAGATTACGCAAGACATTATGAATGTTATTCTATTGTTTGGAATAATAAAGCCGCGCACAACAATTCATTATTTTATTGAGGACTAGAGACGCTTGTATAGTAGCAAAGTTAACATGATTCGCTATTATCTTCGTAATTATCTAAGTAATACCACTTTATTTTGGTTATATGCTTACAGAGTTGTACAGCAAACTCTTTTTTCATATGTAAAAATTCTCTGATAGTTGCTAGGTCAAGCATGATGAACGCTTCACCGTCGATTTCTTCTTCCCTCATCTTCTCTGCAAGGACTTTACAGTCATCGGTACTGCGAAGATACGCGTAGACATCGTCCACTGACCAATCTATAGGATTCGGAGACAATTTCAGTTTGCCTTTGATCCAGGACGCTGCAGTATCTTTTTCAAACATTTTGTTATCAGATGGTAACGGGTCATACGTCGTAAATTTCAACTTCTTCAACTCTGGTTCTTCTGAATCTGACACGTCCGAAATGTTCTTGGCATCCCTTGAATTTGAACTGGTGTCATTGGTCTCGTTTTCCGAGTCACTGTCTTGATTGTGTTTCTTACTTGCACATGAGTTGCTGTAGATTGTTTCCATGTCCTTTTTATTCCAGTGAGATTCTTTCATTTGCTGCGCAAAATTTGGTAACTTCGCTCCTCGCGTCTTCATTTCGAGTTTGGGGTATTTGATTTTAGCTTCCCGTTTCCTCCTCTGGCTTCTCTTGTATTCTCCGCTATCAGGCGAGTTGGGGCGGGTGCCAGATTCCGACGGAGGTGTGGAACCGGCGCTGTGCTCACTCTGAACAGACTCGCCATCTTTGATGCTCTCAGTTTCTTGAGATGGTTGTTGCTCCTTTTCTTTCTTTTCCGGGGCAGTCTTTTTCTTCTTTTTCCTTCCATTGAGGCTGCCCTTGGGTCTGCCGCGACGTTCCGTGTTATTGTCTAAAAAGAACAAGGTGTATAAGAAGTTTTCTAACAAAAATGACGCAACTTTTATCAGACCTAATGCTTGCACTTACGGAATGTAGATTTGTCCACTTGCTGGCAATTCTGCGGGCATTGGTTAATGTACTCGACAGGGCCGAAAAGGCAGGGACAAGCTTGCATTTTGACGCACACGTCGCGACAAAACGCCGGCACCTGATCAGTAGTGGTCGCTATCGGCACATACGCGTGGTACGTGCTCGACTTAAGCCTGGAATAAGAATGAAGGATGGACGGTTATACAAACGGCATCGAAAAGGGTGTACTGATTAAAGAATTGATAATATACTTACTTAGCACGTAACATTTCGAGCCTCATGCCGTCTTCTGGCGGTCCCTCGGTCTCCCAATCTTTGAGCAACTTCGCAGGCTTATACGATGCGGATATCATTTTATTGAGAACCTCTTTCAAGACCAAAGATAAAGGACCCGGTCCAACATGCTTTGGCAGCTGTGATAGCTTGTTTCTACTAATTGTAGGGCCTGCATAACATTTGTAGTTGAAGAAGATCCTCTCACACCATTCTTCCGTAGATTTCTTTAGCTCCTCCTTGGAAGGCTTTACCTCTTCAGGTTTAGGAAGTTCTTTCACAGCATTTATGTCAGGAATGTGTAGTTCATAGTTGTTGCTGTCGCACCAACCGACAGGAAGCAAGAGATCGCTGTTCTGGGCATACCAAAACTTTTCCTGAATGGGAATGAGCTCTACACATACCAGATGCTCCACTATAGCTGCAATATTTGCCACATGGATTTCTTCATGATTTACAGGGTTAACAGCCTCTAACTTCATATTTACTTGGATTCCTTTTAATATTTCTTTGGCTCCAAAGCAGTACTCAGGAGCTGGGACCGATGAAGTCATTGAGAGGTACTCATCCCAATCAAAATTTCCTTCCTTCCAAATTTTCGGAGCTTTAAAGGTAAAATTGTTTTTGCAAGCCCATCCTATTGGAAAAATGTATGGGTGCATGGAGTCACATAGCCAGGCTGCTTTCGAGTCCTCGTAATCTTCAATGTGGTCGTCAATAACTACTAGGAAGTGGAAATTGTTGAAGACCTTGAGCACAGTAGCTGGGCGGATAGTCATCATGTCTTGAGGATCTAGGGCTTCCAGTTTCATCCCGCTTACGAAATTGTGTGCTTCCAAATTAGGATTAGGCTGGAAAAAAAACATAATATGTATGTGATCCTACTGTCATAATATTCAAAGTACCTACTGCGATTTTCGTTATTAATCATTGAATTAATATTATCTAATGGATTTTTACTACAATGTGTGACCGTGAGATCTAGAAAGATGTTTCATTCTGTTTTTTTTCCTAATGTATCGCGGATTCCATTTATCGTTTGCCTCGATCAACTTCCTGTTTAACTGATTCATACAACATTTCAGGTCTTCAAAAATATTTGCAGTTAGCTTAGGTAAACGACGTATTAAAATAATACTAAAAATGTATAATTAATACCTTAGAAGAAAATTGCTTTAGTGTCATCGCTAATTTTCCCCTCCATCGCGCTGAATACCGTATTCGCAAAATATGATATTCTCAAAACATCATATTCGCAAAATATTATATTCTTGATGATTAGGTTCACACAAAAAAACAATCTTATTGCTATATCAATAGTGCCTAAAAATACCTGGAACAAGTCAGCCGGCGTGGGTTCCTGGATAGACTCCTCAGCGCTCTGCCTTAGTTGCGTGCTCAACTTGTTCTTACACGAGAACCTATTCACTTTGCCGGGATATTTACACTGCCACGGTGATCCCTGAAATAACGTTATAATTTTGTTATTATTAATCAAATTATGAGAACTGCCCACTATAGTCGCGCCGTTCTAAGAGGCCCGATTTGACAGCTGTCAACGCAATACAAAATATAATCTCAAACACATATTTTGTACTGAGTTGACAGCTGTCAAATCGGGCCTTTTAAAATGGCGCGACTATAGTTTAGTATTAAAGCTCTGTGTACAGTGTTTTTTTTAACTGGGATTTAATAAGGAAATCCGAGGTGTCACTATTGGTTTGTATGTATTTCTATTAAAGCACCCATCTTTAAGCGAGCGTCACGACACCTGCCGCTCGACTACAACCACACGCGTCCCTGACGCCCGATCGCAGACCCCGTAGTGAAGCCGACCGCAGACGGCAACGGCTGGCGTCGCTGATGCCCGACCGCAGACTCAGTAGTGACGCCGACCGCAGACGGCAACCGCACGCATCACTGACGCTCTACCGCAGACCCAGTAGTGACGCAGACCGCAGACGGCTACGGCAGGCTTCGCTGTCGCCCGACCGCAGACCCTGTATTGACGCCGACCGCAGACGGCAACCGCACGCGTCGCTGACGCCCGAACGTAGACCCAGTAGTGACGCCTAGTGACGCCGAATGCAGACGGCAACGGCACGCGTCGCTGACGCCCGAACGTAGACCCACTAGTGACGCCGAATGCAGACGGCAACGGCAGGCGTCGCTAACGCCCGACCGCAGACCCAGTAATGACGCCGACCGCAAACGGCAACCGCACGTGTCGCAAACGCCCGACCGCAGACCCAGTAGTGAAGCCGACTACAGACGGCAACGGCAGGCGTCGCTAAAACCCGACCACAGACCCAGTAGTGACGCCGACCACAGACGGCAACGGCAGGCGTCGCTAACGACCGACCGCAGACCCAGGGGCTCTACTTTGAAATCAGTAATTCAAACTTCGGATCGCCCCGTCACTTTCTTGCGAATTAGTGACGCGTCGAGAGCAAAAGGGATAGCAATAGACGAAGTTCGAATTACGGATTTCAAAGTAGAGCCTCAGTAGTGACGCCGACGTCCGAAGCCCGCTGCTGCCGTCTGCTGCGTGCGGTCGGGTGTGGAATCACACCTTAATTGCACAAAAATATAAAAATGGGTACAAAAGGTGAACTTGACAGCTTGACTTGACTTGATGCTAAATGACATTCTCTACCAGTTGACCTTTCGGCAAAGCAAAAAAATAGTTAATCAAAAAATCATCAAAAAATCCCATTGTTTAATCAAAATACTATTTATCTAACTAATTCCCGAATGACCAGGGCAAAATAATTCAAAATAAGGCAGTAAAGATAATTACTGCTAATAGTCCCGAAATTTTAGAATGGGACCTAGTAAAAGAAAGGGAAGCAATACAATATAATAAAAGATAGGACGGTAGGGATGTATATAAAGGAAGCGGTGTATTTAGGACAATCTCACCTTATTAGTGACATAGCCGAAGGAGTTGAGTCTTGGGTTAGAGAAGAAGATCCAGAACGGCTTCAGGTCGTCGTCAGCGCCGTCATAACGCAGCAGCAGGCGGCCTCCTATGTTCTCACATACCTGGAAATTATTTAGTTCTAGCTTCTGCCCGCGATTTTGTCTGCGTAGATTTCGATTCGTTATTCCCTCAGGAACTTTTAAATTCACAGATGAAAAGTAGCCTATGTGTTAATACAGGGTAAAAGCTGTCTCCATTTCAAATTTCATCCAAATTCCTCGAGGAGTTGCAGCGTGAAGAAGTAACAGACCATCACACAAACTTTTGCATTCATAATATTAGTGGGATTGACTTCATACAAAAAGTATGTTTACGTTAGCATTCAGATATCTTGTTATTCTATTGTAAATAGATAAAATAGAATAAGACATACACTGGTTTTACAAAATTTTCTAGAGTAACTGACACTTATTTTTAACTTTAATTTTATTGAAAAAGTTTTTCTCACCGTGGCACTCCAATACCTATAAGGATCAATAACATTCTGAACTTCCACCTTCATTCCTGTTTTGATCCTATCTATGGGAGACAGTCCTTTATTATTCAACGCTTCTAAACAAACCGACTGGCCGTCTAAAAGGGCTTTCTTCATAATATCAATGATAGTATCACCATATTTCTCGTTAATCTCATCAAGGGGTTCTATAAGCTCATCATACTTCCCGCACCAGCCCAATGGATGGACTTTAGTCTTTGACATGTCACACCAGAAGTCAGTTTCGGCTCCTATGAACTTGATTCTAATAACGTGTCCGCACACCATGGTGATTTCAGCTATCCAGTATATATCCGGATTATTTTTATGGCACACTTCAAGGAGCATGCCCTGTTTGATTCCATTGTAAAGGCTGGCTTCCACCTAAATTATAATTTTTTAAATAAATATAAGATGTAAATATTTTTTCATACAATTATATTAAATATAGTTATTTTGAACTAATGATTATTACATGAAGAATGAGTGCTTTGAGTGCTTTTACCCTTCATATGTGGAAGGTGAAAAAAAAGTTCTAGTCTTTTCTAATTATTGTTTTAATTAAAAAAGAAATAGTTGAAAATATACAATATAATCAAAATCTGAACACTGATTTATGCGTAACATAATTAATAAAAGGATAAGTAATAGATATAGTTATAATAAAATAAATAAATAGATTATAGTTAATTTAATAAATAAATTACTTAACAAAAAATACACTGTAATATATTATGGTTATTGTGAGTAATAATAATCATGTCGAAAGAAAAAAGATTTGAATTGGATGTTAATAATTTTAATAAAATCTCCTTTTGGTATGATTTTACAGGATTTTACGAGAAAATATTCTGTTTTAAGGAAAATCAATAAAAATATTTTCCTTAAAACATAAATGCATAAATTCCGAATCATTAGAGTTCCTAGATGTATTTATAGGTAGATCTTACTTGTTTCAGTTACTACAGAATATTATTTACAGGAAAAGTTTAGCCTTGTGATCAATGTATAAATATAGAAACCATTAGCAAGTTACGCCTTCTTGTCCTTACAGTATCAATAAGTTGTGTAATTATTCAAAATATGAAGCACTTAAAATATTACAGTAAAGCTTAAATTCATCATCAATTAAATCTCTCTTAGTCTCAAGCAATTAAGATGTTATCATTTATAATAAATAGAGTAATGAGACTAATTTTAATATCGAACTAAACAGTATTATCGCAACTTTACTTACATGAGAAAATAATTCTTCTGGAACTGCGGCGCTTTTATTGGCGTCTAAATAATTGTTCCAATCAAATTCATCCATTATTTGAAAAATACATACATAAATTAGGTCAATGTATTAAATTAATTGCACAAAAAATAAAAAGTACTCGAACGGCCGAACTTGTACGAATTTCAATGAAATTCATACATTTCACTATTCAATACTTCTGTCTCAACTTGCTTCTAGGTCCTGCATAGTGCCATTTCATGCGGACAATATTTTTGAGTACAGCTTTTTCTGTAGCAATGGAAATAAATTATACAGCCACTAGTAGAGAAACAAAACGTAAGTCATGAATTAGTCTCACTACTCACAATCGAAGTTAATTAAATCAATCATTATTTAAAACATAATTTGTAAATTAATTGTTTTAACCATTCAGTGGTAGAAACTAAATACATCTACCACAAACGTGTTAATGTGCAGTGTGACAAAAGGGTAACTAAGTAATAAGCTTTAATAATATTTTTTTGTTTAACGGTAATTTTTGATGGCTTTGTGATTTTCCAAATGCCGTTTGAAAGGCGGGAGGCGGGAGTAAAATCTGTATTTGTATGCCTGCTGACATTACGATTTGGTTATAGTATAGTGGTGAAACAAAACGTAGATATTCTATTTGGTTTGTATCAGTCAGTCCGTGGTTGGTTGGTTCCGACACAAACGTCATTCGCTTATTGTTCGCAATCTTCGTTTTTATAATCTCATAACAATATAAATTTTGCAGTCCCAGATGGTGTACCACGCAAGAGTGAACTGAAGTGATTTGTACGTGCAGTGATTATAAAAAATAGTGTATAGGTCGCTGGACGCTCATTATGTGAATACTTTCTTGTTTCGAGCCATTGTGTTGCGACATTGAAAATGAGTAGTTGGGGCAGCGATTCCAATGGGACCGAGGATAATTGCATGCTAGTCAACACGACGCATAACTCTTTCATAACAAACGCTTACAACGGTATTCCTCAGACTCTAATTTTGAACTTGATATCATGGTGTTTTCTGATAGTCCTATTTACCGTGCTGCGGCGAACGGCATGGAATTACGGGCGAATGGCGCTCGTGCAACGGTCGAAGAATCGGTGGACGAACTTGTTCTATCGTGGTGGAGACGGGACCTCGCTGGTGGAGCGCCGTAACAGCGTCGAAGAAGCGCTCAGCATCGATCAGGGGCTCTTCACATGGCTGCCGGCTGTGTTCAAGGTCACGCGAGAGCAGGTGCTGGCCAAGTGCGGCCCTGACGCAGTACACTACCTCTCCTTCCAACGGCACGCCATCACACTTATGTTCATCATGACACTTATCTCCATCGGAGTCATCCTGCCCATCAACTTCCAGGGCACCAACCTCCAAGTCGACATCAGTACCTTCAGTCGGACAACCCTATCCAATTTGAATGGTAAGTCATCTTGGCTCTGGGTCCATACTATTATATGCATACTTTTCCTGCCTTTGTCTATTCTTATAATGAGAAGATGCACCGGTCGCAAGCCTGCGCCCCCTAACATGACTGGAACTATCATGATCTCAAATATATCAAGAGCTGATAGAAGCGAAGCAACTATAAGAACTTATTTCGCACACAACTTTCCACATATACAGATTGTTGATCTACGTCTGGCATACAACATCAATCAATTGAATGACATACAGGAACGGAAGGAAATGGTAACAGAAGCACTCATTTACTCTGACACATATTATAAAAAGACTGGAAAGAGGATTACTGTGAATCCTAGTTGGTGTGGACCTGAGGTGGATGCTTTGGAGTACTACATCAGTGAAGAAAAGAAACTGAAGGATGAAGCTAAGAGGTGCCGGGCCATGGCTCTTAATGATCCCTTGGGCATTGCTTTTTTGACATTACCTTCTCATCAGCTAGCTGAGCATGTGATAAATCATTTTACGCTACACCGGGGATGGGTGCTGACTCATGCCACAAACCCGACCGACATCCTCTGGGACAACCTCAGTGTACAACCTGGCATCTGGTACTTAAAGGCTATTGTAGTAAACTTCTTCCTTTTTATTGTGTTGTTCTTCCTGACAACTCCTGCCATTATTGTGAACTTGTTCAATAATTTCAAAATAGAGTCATCAACGAAAATAGGCGCCATAATTTTCGAGTTTCTACCGACGCTGCTGCTGTGGACGATGGCGGCCGTGATGCCGGCTATTGTGGCGTTCTCCGACAAATTCTTGTCGCACTGGACCAAGTCGCAGCAGAACTATTCGATCATGACGAAGACCGTGTCGTATCTCCTCCTTATGACCTTAATTCTACCGTCGCTCGGGTTCGCGAGCGCGGAGGCGCTAATGATATGGGGGCTAAAGGACCATAAGAACGACACTATGCGCTGGGATTGCGTTTTCCTGCCCGATAAAGGCGCTTTCTTCGTCAACTACGTGATCACCTCTGGCCTCATCGGTACTGCACTGGAATTAATCCGGTTCCCGGAACTCTTCCTCTACGTGTGGTACCTGCTGCAGTCTAAGTCAAAAGCGGAGAAGAGTTACGTGAAGAAGGCGATTCTTTACGAGTTCCCCTTCGGAGTGCATTACGCTTGGAGCCTTGCCATTTTTTCCATTACGATGGTGTACAGTTTGGCGTGTCCTTTGATCTCCCCGTTCGGGCTCGTGTACTTCATGTTCAAGCATATTGGGGACAAGCATAACTTGTATTTCGCGTACGGACCGAGCGATATGAGCGGAGTGGGAGGTGGTAGGATTCATTCGACGGCAGTGAGGCTGACGCGTGTTTCAGTGGTGTTGCTGCTGGTTAATATGGCGGCTTGGGCAGCGCTACGAGCCGGGCTGACGGATGCACGGACCATCATCTTGATAATGGCGGCCATAGTGGCCTTTGGGACCTTCCTACTCTTGAGCCCTTTCCCCAGCTGCACGCCCCCCGCCCCGCTGCAGGAGGAGGCCACGACCCGCTTCCAGGAGTACATAGCGCCCGTTCTGGCCAAGCCCCTGGACACCCCCCCCATGTCCATGCCGACCACGCCCGACTACGGCGCCTCTTCCCCCGTTACGAACCACTCCTACAGTCCCGGGCCCATAAACATATAAACCTAGCAAATTCTTTTATCGACTCGCCATTATAATTATTAGTGATACTGCATATCTGCCGATAACCCGAAATGATTGATAGCGTTTTGTTCCCTTCGATATCGAGGATCGGATATAAGTAGATGTTAATGTAAATAGTGCAATATTTTTTTTATAAATAAATATAATATATTGGTTTCATTGTAATTTTTCCGTAGAAAATTCAAATGTATTTAGTTTTGCCGTTTTAGAAGGTATCTGATAAATTGATAATACCTAGTAAATGTAATCGGGCCCAATTTGCACTGCGGCGTTCGCAGCGGCTGCTATCTGTAGTTTGTACTGGTTTCTTTGTGATCGTTATTTTATTGATGTTTTTCTTCATATCAGTTCAAAAACAAAAAGAGATTAAATTAAGCTTTATATTTGTACATAAAAATTGATCTTTCTTAATAAATGTTATTGGTTTAATCCAATTTGAAGCCAAACCGAACTAAACACAAGAAGCCATATTATGAACTGTTGAAAACTGCCACGTTCAGTGAAAGAAATCTCTATATCTTCTATAGGAGTCTTATATCTCTCCCTTTCACTGCCTGGAACTTGGAAGGTTTTTACAGTAATAATACGGCCTCAGGTCTTTCTTCTGCGTATACGTTTTACCTTCAGCCTTTCGACGGATTTAGCCGATAACATGCATATACGTTCCATGTTTATTGTTTTATTTATAAATCGAATTTTCTATTTCCCTAAGAACCTAATCATGTTTTTAATCTTTATCGTATATTGCTCGAAAGACTGACTCTATGAAATTCATTGCCTTTTCGCATTTGTATCTTGTAAAGGGGTCGTTTGGTTAATATAGGTGTATCTCTCATCGCGTCGGCGCGCGACTCGGGGCATTGTGTGACATGTGTACCCTTACCATGAGTTACAATTACCGTACTCGCTAGCGAGTCGAATGCTCTGTGCCTTGCACTCTATAAGAATACTGCGAGGTCTGCAAGGGACAGAGCATTCGACTGGCTAGCCAGTACGGTAATTGTAACTCTTGGTAGGGGTACCTACTGAACATTACAATGCCGCTTGATAAGTATGCTAATTAACATATAGTACAACACATTTAGGTGACGCGTTGTACAGATGTCTACAAACTGCCCGCATCCGCAATCAAAACCAATTCTCTTGTATTACCACTACTTATTCGTTACGTAGCTCTCAGCCGCGTAGCCTGCCTTTCTAAGCGTTACATTATACTCAGTGAATAATGCAATTATGACCAGAACGTTCTATGTTTTACATAGTTTTAGTACAGTTTGCGGTCAAATTGGCGATTACGTGTAACTCTAACTGATAAACAAACAAACTAGTTGCGCTATTTATCGCCAAAGGCGATAATTTAGGATTTGTTCTGGACTGAATTCCTGAAAACAATCGACCGGTACTTAGAACATAATATTTTAATTCCGATTCTGATTTTTCTATAACTTAAACAGGTCGAGTGTAACCTCGGTCTTAAGGCAAACAAGTTACTCACCGTAGCTGAGTGTACCGTATTATTGTAATTCAATCCTGTGTGTCACGAGATTATCTGCTTTGTTCACTCTGCTATCCATTGCAACTGCTAAAGCGTTGCCTCCTTTCATCGCAATGTTGAATAATATTAGTTCGTATATCGTAAATTACGTAAATTTGTAATAAGTATAAAGATGATACACGCAAAGAGCTACATAAATATTTGATATTATCAACAAGGTCTAGTTGAATTGAGTTAGCATTGTCTTCAAGAAGCAGACGACTATTCACTTAAAAATAGGAACTAGCTTATAAAATCATTATTTGACTAAGGGCGGATTCGACCAAACTGGAATAAGGTCTTATACCTAGATTTTGTATTGACTACTGTCGGAGTAAGTCTTATTCCAGTTTGGTCGAATCGGCACTAAGGAATTTTGATAGTCATAAGATTGGGCTTAGCTTCTTAGGGAAATTAATCGTTACTTAATCATTCGTCATTAAATATGTGATATGATAACACGACGCGACGTGACTCACACAATGAACTTAACCTCTCCCAAGGGGCTTCATTCTCGAAGAAACTATTGCGCGCTTGAAGATGTCGAATGTAATCCCTCTGTCATTTGTTTGGCAAGTATCCTGGATCATACAAACTTATATTATTGCTAAAAATACTGGTCTAATTGCGCATTTATGTGTCTTTGCCCGTGAATTTATCCACGCGGAACTTATTTATCGTTTTTCTCATAAATTATTAAATTTTCGGCAATAAATAGTATCTTATGTCCATTTACAGGGCATGCACGATCTGTTTATTTCTTATTGTCTTTCTTTTAAAGTTTATGCGTATTTAATATAAAAAGCGCAACATCTTCACCAACTTTCCCATATGTAAGTAGGACTGTAAGGAAAATGTAATGTTTATTCCATTGTATTTTAATGACATAAAACCAGATCGTGCCTTAAAAAAACGCGTTTGTAGCGACAATCCTAATGGAAAAACATGGTGCATATAATACAGTCGTATAGCCGCAGTATTGATCAGGTTTCATAGAATAGCTCTGTGATATCAACCGAATATAATGCGGGAAACCTTAGCAGCACGCAACCGGTTCTGAGTTTGACAACGGGACAAATTTCCGTGGCTCTTTCCCAGCTGTTTTTTAAATCTAATGTTTTATAGAGGCTTTAGTACACATACATGACTATGTCAGCCTTAGTTTCCCAGCTGTGTTCTTCGCTTATTTCAGAAACTAGGAGTTTTATAAGTGAAGTCAACAATGTGTTGGTTGAGTAAATTTCCCGAAGGCAAAATGTTGTCTGTCATAACAGAATAATGTTTATCCAGTAAATGGTTCAAAACATGTCGTGTGTGATCAATGTGATCATAAATTAGGGCATAACGTCGGAAACTGTTGACTTAAATCGATACGAATGGCCACGTGAATCATTTCCAAACGAATGATTAACAGTAATGCGTAGAATTGTTTAGAAACATGCGATAAATTATGCGCTGTTGCTGTGCTGTACATAAATTTACTGCACAAAGTGGCCTTAGCTGAGTATGTCTCATTAAAATACCCGAAGTGATTATCGTTCCTGGTCTAAAACAAATGAAGAGAGAAGTTTTTAATTTAATTAGTATCACGTAAGGTTAAAATGATAAACCTATAAAACAAACGAAATGTCAACCGCCCAGACGGAATTCAGGGTTTCCCTTTTTTGCCAAACCTTTAAAATTCAACTCTCTAACATATTATGAACAACCTATGGTTATCGTTAGTTATTTTTGAACATTTATTAGTTGCGTGTTTGCTTTAAATTGACACCGCAATAGTTTAGTTTATTTAAAAGTATGAGCTTAGTATCGCGGAAGTGTGTAGATACACTGTACGGTGATGTCATTGCATTAGCTACTCTGATAAAGCCAGGGAGTCTGTCGGTCTGCGTCCGATATCGGAAAATTTTCGTTGTTTTGGCTATGAACGATTCCTCTCTGAATTGAATGCAGGAACTTGAGCACGAATAAACAGAGCCCAATATTTGCAAGTTCGTGAAATGAATCTAATATTTGCAAGATCGTGAAATGAATTTCTGCGGTTCCTTAGCCTTGCTTAAAGTTACATATTGCCGCACTCAGAGACGTCAATTAAATTTAATGCATGATGAATGTAGCTGTTGTCACTTTCTGTGCTATAGCAATAGAATAAGACAACACGTCACTAAACAAGCATTAAATTTAATGGATGTCTCTGAGTGCCGCAGTTAATGTCATTGTTTGTGTGCGTGATAGAGACGTTTCAATTATAGCATAATAAATTTGTGTTCCAGATGTGTTAACCAATAAATCGAATTTGCGTTCACATACCTAAAGGTGTCCGGTGTATAAGGATTGGCCAAGAATGATGACAAACAAACAACCTATTTGCAACTGACGCTTAACTTCACACAAGTAGCGATTTAATTTTGTTCAGAGTCATTGAAACGTTGCCTTTACTACTTCAAGTTTATATGATACTTTACTGTACAATTTCTGTTTGTATCTATTACTTTCTGTATTTCATATCGTAGTCTACCATTTTGTACAATTAAAACTAACACAAATAAAGTTACAGGAGGAAAAAAAACAGGAGAGTATGTAGGTAAAATGCTGGCTGGATTTTTTCCATTGCGATTGTAATTGGTATTAATCAGTTATTTGTCTGGCCTAAATTTAGTAACTCGGCATCTTCTAATTTGTAATCTGTCTTTAAATCGCGGCCTTTAGTGCGTTTGTCTTATGCTTCCTCTTTACTTTTCTACTGCTACCTGTCCCCTATTCAAGAAAGCTGTACATTGCGTAGCTTAGATGAAGCCTAATGATGTTGGAACTCGTGGACTTTGCAACGTATAACGAATTCAAAATCAAACGTCATTGCTTGGTGAAATGAGGCTGGACGCTGAAGCCTAGTTTATGCTGGCGTGTTGATGATTTCGGTCCACCTCGTTGGTAGGTGGTCTATTACCTTCGGCCACGAGGGCAACCTCGAATTCTTGTCTCAGGTAGGATACGAGTAGTGGTCCCTTAATATATGGCATTTGTTTCTATTTTGTTTTGCTTCTAATTTGTATTTATGTTTTTTTTGTTGTATATTATTCGTCTCTATGACTGGTCTCTATCTTTTTCACTTTTCACCACGCTTCATCTCTTTCGTCTTTTGTAGACATTCGTTACTCTTTCGAAGCATAAGAGTTTTTTCGAACATGTCTCTCCATTGCCCTTTGTAATACCAAGTTGCTGGATTTCGGGACTGACTGTTACATATTATTCTAATCGGGTGTCCCTCGGAATCCCTAATAACGTTGGTCTTAACGCTTCGTTTGTCCGAATTATGGATTGTCCTTAACTAATTTTCAGCTGAGTCAGACAACTTTTAAAGTTTTCCAAAAATACGAGTACCTGCAGTTAGGTTAAGATACACACTATAAAGTTAAAAAATTCAGACGGAAATGGCTTTACGATAAACGAAAATTCGGGCAAAGTATGCATTAGGACAAATGACGATTAGGGATTCCGATAAAGACCCATTCTAATCTTTACAATTATGATACCTCGTCATTTATTATACTAACTAATGTATACCTACCTACACGGAGACCGCATATTACGTAATACATGGTAATACTTCCCTACCTATAGCTATAACACATAACAATATTTATTGTACGTCTAGCCTTCGCCATAAAGGTTTCTCCGTTAGCTAAAAGTTGCATAAAAACGGAAACATCGGTTTTTCTTTTTTTGCCAATGCGATTTCAAGCCGGGCAGATTTTAGAATGCGGAGTTTTTAGTGACTGCTTCTAGGTGCTTCTAAAAACAATTAGCATGATTGTATGAATGTACAAGAGTGTCAGTAGGTCAGTAATGCAGTGCTAATTACTTGAAACTGGATTCAAGCGACGCGATTAGTTTAGACACAAGTTACGTTAGGGAGTCTTACTGCCGCAATCAGAGACGTCAATTAAATTTAACGCTTGTTTAGTGACGTGTTGTCTTATTCTATTGCTATAGCAAAGCAAGAGACAGCAGCTACTTTAATCAAGCATTAAATTAAATTTACGTCTCTGAGTGCGGCAGTTAGTAGAAATAATAACCTAGGGACAGTGATTGTAGCGTTTAGGTAACTACGAGTTATCCATGTTATAAGCCTCCTATGTGTATGGATAAAGTTTGATAAGAAAAAAAAACCGTTTAACGCGGTGATGGGTGTGGATATGTAAGGAGTTACGATTGAAAAATAATGGCTTATCCATACTATTATTGTAAATGCGAAACTAATCATGTTTGTTTATATTTTCAAAGCTGAACTGCTGAATCGAATTTAATAAAATTTCATTCAGACTTAGCTTGAACACCGGGACATGATGTAGGATACTTTTTATCTTAGAAAATTGGACAGTTTCCGAGATGAACGAGTTCTATGCATGCGGACAGAGTCACGGGCTACAGCTAGTGCTATACTTCGCACTGCTAGATCAAAACAATATCAACTCAAAATCCTGCTTAGTTTTATTTCAAGTTCATAGAAGTGGTATTAAAGTTGATTTTAAAATACAGTTGTATTTTGACTTACTACTGTTTTGATCTTGCGGTGCGTTGCTCCCACAGAACAGAAAAAACAGTGGAAGTGTCAAGTGGGCGTGTAACGTGTGGTATAGTTATGCGGAGTTCCGCTTAACCTACCATACTTTTGCCGCGATCGCTTATTTCGATATTTCGATATTCCGATATTTCTAAAATAGGAAATTAATCCAAAAGCATGCCTTATTGTGCTATTTTGGGGTGTAAAAACGATAGCCGCACCAAAAACATTTTCTATGGCGGCGTGTTGTTTTTATGATAGTTTGAGTATTGGCGACAACAGGTCTGATGCTAAGCGAAGCTCATGCCACTTCCACTGTTTTTTCTATTCCGTGGATACAGAGGCTCTACTTTGAAATCCGTAATTCGAACTTCGTCTATTGCTATCCCTTATGCTCTCGACGCGTCACTAATTCGCAAGAAAGTGACGGAGCGATCCGAAGTTCGAATAACTGATTTCAAAGTAGAGCTCCAGGGCCCGGTTAGTTTGTATTGTGTTCATTATTAAAAGTACATCTTGGGTCATGATTAGGTCGGATCATTCAAGCCAATGATGGACTTCCCGTAACGAGTTGAAACAGTTTAACAGGGGTACTACTTTGAAATCCGTAATTCGAACTTCGTCTATTGCTATCCCTTTTGCTCTTGACGCATCACTAATTCGCTAGAAAGTGACGGGGCGATCCGAAGTTTGAATTACGGATTTCAAAGTAGAGCCCCAGTCCCGCTTCATTCACTGAAAGACGTCCACTGACACGTAACTTCGAAACTACGGGTGCCGACTCCCTTTCACTCGTCATTCAAGACTAAATCCTGAGAACGTGATGGAGCTAACGTAACTTCGAAATTCGATTTAAAGTAAGGTCTCTTTTCTGACCTTTCTCTACGATATTGATAGACTGGATTAAGAGAGAAGTACTACAGTCCTTGTAGGAGTAATTCTTATATTTTACTAGCGGTTTATTTGAGTTTTCTAATCTGTAACACCCGTACAATAAACCAGCATTTATTATACATAAAAACCTTCCTCTTAAATCACTCTATCTATTTAAAAAAACCGTATTAACGCATCAAAATCCGTTGCGTAGTTTTAAAGATCTAAGCATAGATAGAGACAGACAGACAGAGGGAAACGACTTTGTTTTATACTATGTAGTAATAGTCCCAAAATAAGGTCTAAACTTGTACTATAGGTACAGACAACGATAAATATATTTATGCAGAGAAATCGATAGAAAACATCCAAGACTCGGAAACAAATACTCACGCTCATTACACAAAAAAAATGCCCTTTCTGGGAATCGAACACAGGACCCCATAGCTTCGTAGGCAAGGTAACTAACCGCTAACTGCGTCGTCAATGTTAAACTTTATATCGCTGAAATATGTCATTATCATTATTCTCTTAATTTTATTTTTATAAAACCTTTTTTATGGCACATATAAAAATTATCTAGAACGCAGAAAATAATATGGTAATTGACTATTTAAATAAGTCTGAGTCATGACTGCACCGCCTGCGTGCGCGCGTAGCCTTCAGTATTGTTCGCTTTCACTCGCTAGAATTAACAGCGCGTTAAGTTTGATGTCTTTTACCACCTGACCATTTTGTTTGATCATAAAGTAACAACTAATTTTTTGGTGACTCTAAAAGACTCGAGTTCTTGAACCCGCCGCACCAAATATTACCCGGCGAGTTAAAGTTGTCCTGTCAAAAACCACATTTAAGGGCGTGCATTCTCAGCTTACCTACCTACTTTACCCGGTAGCTCACATCCACCGTTCCATTCGACAGACGCCTCGCCTCTGTGAGTCTAGCTCAATGTTATATTATTTGAGAATGCACATGTATGCTAAAATGCGTTTTATACGCTCTGACGAGACTACTTAAACTGGCCTTCGAGTTGGAAAGTGGATATGCTTAAAGAGAATCACATAAGTGGGTCCTTAGATCAAATAAGGTGGTTCTTCTGATATCTAAAACAGTAAACATCCGGAATTAGTTAAATGTTTGACTAAATCATGTATAATTTGTAAGCTGCTTTTTTCTATCTTTAATTATCATTAGTTAGGTAATAATCTAATTGATCCGGTCTTTAATCTTTAATTAACTGCCTGTAATTTATATTTAGAGTAATATATTATTCACGTCTCATTTTTAAATTCCATTACTGTCTGTTTCATCTAAGATGATGCCTGTGACAGCTCATAAACTTGTATTAGGTACACTTATTTCTATAACTTTACATAAATGCTTATTTGCTACATAAGTACAGTCACCAGCAATAATATATTATCCAAAATTGGGCGCAAAAATACCTGATACGCTCTTATACCTCTAGTAATAAAGACGTGTCAGATGTTTTTGCACCCAATGTTGAATAATATATTATTGCTGGTGACTATACAAACCTAGCGGCGCCGTTCAGGAATTTAAATAAATAATCGCCTATTTTTAAACACCTCGCCAGTGTATAAGTGATTGAAATTACGAAATACGGCTGTCACAGAGATAATCCTAGATCAGTGGTTCCCAACCAGTGGTTCGTGGACCAACAATGATCCGCAGAAGCCATAATATGGTCCCCGAATGATTATAAATTTCGCCGTGCAGTGAGTGAGATTATTACAGTTTATTGTCCCTGCTAACAAGAATATAATATAAAAGTGGTCCCTGACCAAGAAAAGGTTGGGAACTCCTGAGGCCCTACTTTGAAAATCGAAGTTCGAAGTTACGTTAGCTCCATCACTTTCTCTCAATTTGGTCTCGAATGAAGAGTGACAGGGATGGAGCTAACGTAACTTCCAACTTCGATTTTCAAAGTAGGGCCTCTATCCTAGATGAAACAGAGTGTAGGAAACTGCAAAACCGCGTAAGTAACATTTTTAATGAGGAGCAAAATGCACCTTTTCTAAGATGTTAAGGTTTATTTTGCTCTATAATAAATTTGTTGGTTACGCGGTTTTGCAGTATCACCGACGTAATGTGTTATGGCCCCTCTACACGTCGGCGGATCATGGGCGTGCGTAAGGGACGGAGCAATACGTAAGAGTGATATGCAAGAATATGTTGCTCACTCTAAGGTGTAAATGCGTCCCTTACGCACGCCCATGATCCGCCGACGACGTGTAGAGGGGCCTTTAAGTTGTGTTAACGTATTGTAAATTGTAACATAGTTGTATGCTTTGCTGTCAGTTTTTAAACGAGATGAAATTTATTATAAAACTGAATTAAATTAACTTTCAACTGACAGTAGATGTATTTGTGATACTAGGTCGATGTTCCTAATAATTTTATCTCGAGTGTGTTTTTTGAATATCGACCTTACAGTCGCCGTCAATAGAACTTGCAAAAGATGTAAACAAAACCAAACAAACCAATTCACCATGATTACTCGATAATCAAGTAGTTTTAAAGATCAAGTGAGGTCTTTGCAATGATTTATACACTAGATCATTATTTTCATATTAAGTTTGAGATGAAATAACTATTCATTATACGTTATTTTTAATAAAAACACGCTTGGTGAATATTTGAGGTTATGTGTCAAACAGTACTAATTTGTTTACATAGTTCACAAGTTCTATTGACGGCGACTTTAGCTATGAGTAAAGTAAGAGTTATTGGTGAGGGCGTAATATTTTATTTGTGCAACTAATGTACTTTAATTATAAAATTCATAATTAATTGTGTTGATATCGAGTTAGTTTAATGTGAAGCTCATAACATAGTATGTCATAATATAATAATAGTTCTAGCTAGCTCACGTTTTGCAATAACTTAACATTAAATATTCACTAGAGCAGGGTTTAACGCACAGAGTTAAATACTTACTGCCGCACTCAGAGACGTCAATTAAATTTAACGCTTGCTTAGTGACGTGTTGTCTTATTCTATTGCTATAGCAAAGAAAGTGGCAGCAGCAACGTTAATCAAGCATTTAATTATATTGACGTTTCTGAGTGCAGCAGTTAGTTAGTTAAATTGATGATTAACTATGTGTTAAATTAAATTAATAATTATAAGGCTTCTTTCCCTTGTGACCTTTAAGAAATTAAAGTAAATAGACCATTCAAGGAAACCATAAAATCAAGTACCTACTTATGCTTTACAGTTTATTAATAAACTGTTTCTACTGTTAAACACAATATTTGGCAAACTTAGTTTATTAAATTAATCCAAAAATACATCTCAGTTAGTTAGGAGACCGATGTCGCGAGGTGCGAAAATGTATACACCTAAAATAATGTTTAAAAACGGGACCCTATTACTAAGACTCAACTGTCCGCTGTCTTCACCAGGCTGTATCTCATGAACCATGATAGCTAGACAGTTGAAATTATCACAGATGATGTATTTCTGTTGCCGCTATAACAACAAATACTAAAAACAGAATAAAATAAATATTTAAGACAACAAACATGATTTTTTTCCCAACTGGCATAGTGCGTCTAATGTTGTATAGATAATGGTACGGAACCCTTCGTGCGCGAGTCCGACTCGTACTTGGCCAGTTTTTTATTTATTATTTAATACTCTGAAACGTCGTGTGTTAGTAATTAAGTAGTGTAAGCGCTTTATGTTTGTCATTTGTATTTATTTTCCGCTACAACGTATCTTTCGACCTTTTCAATGAAGCGTCATACACGTTTAGAGAGTATTACGAACTTGAACGTTAACGTGTACGCGTGTAGGTCTATTTTACTCTGTACGTGTGTATCCGTTGTTGGTGTAAACACTGACGGAGAATTTGGCATTAAAAAGGTAATGGCTAATTTTATTTTTAACGAATACATAAACGCTCATCTTTTGTACATTTAGCAGAACAGTTACAAAAAAATACACATTTCAGATTATCGAGTTTTACGCTGCTTTGCTTGATTTGCTTAGGGTCCTCCCATATTGCGGCTATATCTGCGACGAATATTCGTGTTGAAGTGTCTTTCTTTTTCACCATAAAGTAAGTAATAGATGCCATCACGAATATTTGCCGAAGCCCGTAGATGTGGCCGCAGCGTTAGGAATCGCTGGTACGGTCGAGTTCAAAAAGATGTATACACTTTAGTACCTTGTCTATTTAATGTCATGTTTAAACTGCCATATATGAAATGTCACAACGATTAAAGTGACAAGGTACTAAACTTCGACTGTACACTCGGACAAGCAGGTATCGTGAACTATCTTGCACTAAGTTTGAAAATATGTTTTTAAACACACGAAGTTCAGTGATCTTATTTTGTGGACTGTCCTAGAAATTAGCATCGCTTAAATATTTTTTCTCGAGTGATTAGCGAGTTTGTGAAACCTGGATTAGATAATTTAGTTTAGAGTATATTTTGATGCAATTGCCTGGCGTTGTTACCTAGAGTTGGGGTAATTAGTTCAAACTTTAAACCAAAGAGTCGGTTTTTCGCCAGTGGAAGAGGCTTGTTGAAATTTAACTCTGTGTGTGTACCCACCTGCTTCGTTGCACCGGTTGTTACATTATGTATTAGTATTATTTGTACAATAAGCTTTTAAATATATTTGTTTTTACTAAGTTCGGCTGTTTTATTTGTTATCAGTCATGACTGTTTCGTTTACCTTAGCTATCTATCGGTTAGAGCAAATAATGGACAGCGATTGTTTTGCTTGCTACGCCTCGCAAAACAAGGTCACGTTGAATTTGAAACAATAGCTGGTTTCTAAACTAGCTTTGATGAAATTTCTGAACGTTCTATCAAACGTTGCAATCGTCGTATTGTCTAGGTTATAAGTTCCTAAGCTGTGACTTTATGTACCTTGTCGCTTTAACTTTAGGTGTGGACGATATTTTCTAACGAGTGAAAGCAAAGTACAAACATGATCGTTCACTGCGGTCGCCGAACTTGTTTCAAACTACTTCGGCCAACGAAGGTCGTCTTCACATGTCCGCCTATAGTTACTTCGGTCAACTTATCAGGCGGTTGTGCAGCTGTCGCTCGACGAATGCAGCCGGCTATCGTGTTCTTAATGCACTTGTCCCACCGCCGACGATGAGCGAGAATAGAATAGAGCCAGCGGTCAACTATTAATGTAGGCGTCTTCTTTATTGACACGGGTTCTATATTTTTTGTTTCGACAAACTACTGGAAAGAGTCGCCGGGAGTGTGAACGGCCAGCGATCAACTATTAATATTATTGTCTCTTTAATTGACACGGGATCTATATCTTTTGTTCCTTTCTTGAGCGAGGAAATATTTGATAGCTAATCGCTTTTTTGCCGGCAGTGAGACAAGTAGTGCCTAACTAGGGAATGCAATTTAACCAGTTATTAACCGTTTTTGTATGAAAACAACCGGTTAAAACCGGCTATAACCGGTTATTTCCATTCCCTATGCCTAACACTGTCGTTGCGATCGCCCTATGCAAAATGCGGCGGACGAGTCAATGCAATTTTGCCGTTTTACCTTTTTTACCAGTTCAAAAAAATGTCTGGAAATATTTAACGCCTACCGAGAAAAGGTCACTTCAATGTGTCAACTATAATAGGTCCTCTATCATAGTGCTTTACTCTCTTCCGTGACTAAAATAAAAAACACTGCTCATTGAAGCCTGGGGGAACGGACAGCAACTGCACGGCTAATTATCCTGTAGTAGCTATGCCGCGAGGCAAAGCAATGTCAAATAGCAGTGGTACCACGAGTGCGGAAAGTAGTTACCATACCAAGTGACAACCACTTTTTATTGTAACTACTTTCTTCTTTCCCGCCAGCTCATGGAGCACTTGTGCGAGTCTAACCAATTTTACCTGAACTCATTAATTTTAAACGCTTCCAAGATTACAAGTTTTTTTTTTCAAAGAATAAAAATCTGCCATAAGTAAAGGCTTAATAAGTAGGGCCGCGTCATAAGAATGTATGTAATAAACGCTAGCTAGCCGAGAACACCGACAGTACGTACTGCAAGTTCATAGTGAGTACTTAGTGAGTGTATATACAGTGTGACGTGAGATAACGGTGTCATTCCGCAGCCGACACTACTGGTTTGTATGTATTTTTATGAAGCACCTTCCGTAGCGAGCGTCACGATCACGACGCCTTCCGCTATACCGCAACTGGTTTCTATGTAGGTATTTCTATGAAATACTATCCGTAGCCGACCGCAGACGGCAACGGCAGACGTCGCTGACGCCCAACCGCAGACCGAGTAGGTATAAAGTAACTTTTGGTTGCTATTGCAGTCTGCGGTCGACTGCGGAATGACACCTAATCATATCATACATATCTTTTTTTCGGATAAATTCGTATGTATTCGTCTAGCTTTCTCAAAGGAGGCTCTAGGTACCTACTAAAGTTGGCTACGAAAGCAAGATAAACTTTTCCGAACAAATAATATGACATCTTACATCTACCTACGTACATATTTTCGTAGGAAAGAGAGTGAGGAGGGATCAAAAGATATGCAACTGACAGTAAAAATATTTTTATTGTTCATACTTTATTATAAATTATTAACAACTTAAAAATGGCGGATGAACAAGTGAGGTGATGACTTGATGATTATGATTATTGCTAATGTTGATTGCAAAAATATTGCAATTATTAATTGTAAAAACAATAGGCAATTTAATCATCCAGAAATGCGTTCTTTTTAATTCAACTTTATCCTCATCACCATTACTGGCAACAAAACTAAACATTATGTTAACGAGAACAGCATTGAGGTTTCTAAACAAATTCACATACAACATTAGCAATAATCACTCTTAGATTAACTACAATTAGGCATGGTTCTTAACCATACAGATAGTCCCTCCTTAAAACAAGGAGAAAAAAAATGCGAAAATCAACTTTTAAATTCATCCTGTGGGTTTATTTTTAAAAATGTAACAAAACTTTCCATATTACTTTCCTCAAATTCGATAATAACTTAAGCTTACATGACAAATGATGTCATGGTCAAATTCAAGATTAATAAAGCAGCCACACTGGCCGTTAATAAAAAACATGCATCTGGCAACACTGAAACAAAACAACAAAACATGCCACGCGACCAATGTAGGCTGCTAAGCATGGATTCTTAAAAAAATGCATTTACTTAGCTCTAATTCACTTCTTGTTTCATAGAAAACAACACTGTGGTCTAAGAAATCTGCCAAAACTTTGAAACAGTCTATTTGGCAGTGACACTATCCGTACAGTTCCGGAACCACATATATACCACTTAATGGCTCTTCTTGGGTTTACTGAGCTTCTCGTACTTGCTCTTGGAAGACCACCAGAGGCCGAAGGGGATGGCCAGGGACGGCAGGGTCATCACGGCGAACGCGGCCCAGTCGAGGATGTGCGAGGAGAACTTGCGGTCGAAGTCCTTGAGGGCCACAATGGCGCCTTCGCCAGGAGAGCTGCTGAGGGCGTATTGGACCTGGAAAAACATATTCGGTTTGTTAAAATCACGTTTAATCAATACTTCTTTAGGTTAGGTTTTAAGGTTTTTTTTTTTAACCTTTTAAATCCTTTAGTTAGTTGAATACTAAATGTTTCACCCACACGCCATACATGTTTGATATGTTATGCAAATTACACCTTATAGATACGAAACAAAGTCTCTTTTAATCTTGAATTCGTGACGGCTGTAGCCGTCGTGGCGTCAGTGGCAAGACTTTCAGTTGACGGCCAGAGCCTAAAGGTTAATGACTGCAATGGGACTGGCAGGCCATTTGCAGTATCAAAATTCATTTTGCTACAGAAATAATAACAGAAAAAAAAGGGTTTTTAAATATAAGAAGCATAAGCTGGCCTAGTTTAAATTTCTTAAGTTATTAAAACATATCATTGTAGAGAAAAAAAATCCCAAAAGTTTTGTGATTGTCTATTCTGCATCTGTAGCACAAGTTGTATTTTCAGACTTATTGTTCCATGCGTCTCTATTGTTACATACTAGAGAGAAAGTGAGATTCGAGCGACAAACACTACACAACAACGCAGACAATATGTGCTAGCCGTGCTGTTACCAAGAATGTATTGGATTTTGGAAACAAAATAAATTTTTGGGGGTAAATTAGATTTTTTAATTTCGAAAATAATTCTCATCATTCTGAATTCTTTTAAAATAGGGGCCTCATCCATCTAGCCATTCCATATATCACATTCGCTGTCACACAGTTCTACGTACTACGCTCATAACTATTCCAGTGTTTTCCCACTTTTTCTTATATATTAATATCATGCCATGAATTTGTACTATTAATCAATGCCGCGTCCTGTGGACTGACAGTTGTCCATAAGTATATTTGAATATGTCCATCCTTCGATAGGTTAAAAGAGCAAATAATTTATATACACTTTTAACAGTCAATACTTCTAACATTCTATGATAAACAATAATTCACTAGTAGTGTGAACATATCTCATATCAAACAGATATGCTTACTTCAAGATCAAATTGTAAACAATGTCAACCTTATCAATCATTTAATAACCAATAGTCTTAATCAGTTTTGAAACGATGAGTCTTATTTTATAGACTACCAAAAATATTCCAACACTGCGCAGCTGGTGTATTTGAAAGAACAATTGAATACGTAAAATCTTTCGCTTAGTCACCCAAATACAAGATTAAAGAGCAACAAGGATTTCATGAAGTAAGTAAAATAGTAGAGAATTAATTAAGTACCCAATGGTGAAAGTTTTGCAAAGGGGAGCTAACAGGTCAAGCTTTACCAACACTTACTAACAGGCCATTTATTTATAAGTTAACCTAAACTAAAATAAAATAAAAAAATCCACTGCACAAAATAACAGCCTCACAAAGTACTAACATTAGGTTGCAGCTGTTGAGAGAAATAACATCAATTCACTTAATATCTTAGACTTTAAAGTGGTCAAAACATAAGAAATTACCTCAGTAGCGTCTTCGCTAGGCTTGTAGGTGATTTCAGCCGACGTGAAGTTGAAGTATCCGAAGCGGTTGGAGCGGACCGTGACTACGTGCGTCACGTTGGTTTGCGGCGGGATACGGTCGATCTGCGCCGTCAGCTGCCCGCCCACCACCGCGAACACCTCGGGGTGGAACCCGTTATCCACCAGCTTAACATCCACCGCCGCCGCCGTACCGACGTTGTACAACGTATACTTAATGAGAATGTCCATATCTTCCACAAGGTACTTGTTCAACACTTGCTTCGACACCAGCAGCCGAGCTGCCGTCGCCTCCTCGTCAGCCGTTACCGCCGCAGCGATGATAAGCACGAGCGACAACAGTTTTGCAGTCATTTTGCCTGAAATCAGAAATTTTGGTACCGTTACTGACACGAACTAGATCAACGAATTTATAAATGAAACTTCGTATATTTAGACCTTAACTGTTAAACTACAACGAGATTAAACATGGAGCAAGAGTAAAAAGCGAAATTCACAAGTATTACCTGTTATCGAGCTTATTTTAAAACACAATAATGGAAAATGAGAAAGGTTACGTTGACAGACGAAGGTACGTGGCTGACGTTTCACTCCACGCATTCAAACTTATTGCCAGCTTACAAAAATAGTGGTTATGGTAGCGTTCGGATTCAAGTGTTGGTAATCTAATCAATGGATTGGATGGAACACCCACGAAATGAAAGAAATCTAGTGTGATTTTTACACGTAGACTATAACTATGTCAGACGGTTAATATTTACAAAATTGTTGATTAAATTTTATTTTTAACGGTCAATGTATCTGGCAGGTAGAAAACCAATTAGTTTTTTTTTATTTCAGTTCAGTGAACGCATACTTTCGTCTGTCAAAAATACATGTTTGTATTTCTTGTTCGAAAGCGATTGTAATATAAAAATGATTTTAAGCAAAAATGTTTGACCTATAATAAGTTGTCTTTATTTAGTTAGTAGTGTAGTGATAACATCAACCATTGAACTAATATGACAGAGAAAGAAGATGTTACCAAAAAACCCGAACAAGAACCTTTAGACGACGAAGCTCTGGAGAAGTAATACAGTTTTATTTCTGGCTTATTGTAGTCTCGTTTAGTTTTATTTTTACGTTTATAATATACACTTTCAGATTAGCTGTAGAGGAACTAATGCGGGAAGCAGTTCAAGGGGCAGCTAGAGCTGAAATAGTAGGTCCATCAGGGTGGGTTAAGGCACCTTCCCAAAAGACTAATAAACGTTTTCTTGTGAACACGCTGCGCCACACCGTGAGCTCCAACAAGTACCACAGCTCGCGCGCCGCCCACAAGCACTCGCGTGGCCACTCGCCGCGCCGCGACCGGCACTCCGAGCCCTCCATTAAGAAGGATAGATCTAGAAGAAAAAACTAAAATGGCAGATTACGGCATAGATACCCTGTTACAAACTATTTTTAATAGCCCAGAATTGAACACTTGGAATCCTTCTGAAAAAATTCAACTTGTTAGCAAAGAACTGGAAAAGCTTAAAGAAAACACTAGAAACTTCCTAAACAATGCTGATTATGATATAGCTAATATCCTAAGTGAGGGCAACGAGCTGTGTGCAGAGAGCAAAACCCTCGTGGAGGAGATGGAGGCCTGCTGCATGGAAATAGAACAAGAAACGATGACAGATATTCTTAAAGCAATTGAAAACCAAAATCACATAGCTAAGGAAGTAGAGACTGTTGATTTTTCTTTTAACCTGATTTGCGATGTAGTACAGTGTGGGAATTATATTAAAGAATTTGAATCGGGAAGACAGGACCACAGCTTCAACAGAGCAGTTGAAGCCATATATGATTTGCTGCTCTTTATAGAGGTTTCAGTAGAAGGGTTCAAGAGCTTAGACTTTTACTCCAGCACGAAACAAAATGCGCAATCAATATTAGAAAGCTTACTTTGCGACTTATACATGGTGTGGGATAGGATGATAGCGTATGCTATTGATAGTGCAGAAGACAAAACCACTGTCACCATAACCCTTAACTTTGAAGAGAGACTTATAGTTGTTGATGTTTTGAACGCTTTGACTAAATGTAAGAAGCTAACGGACAAGATTGAGGAAGTCTCGCAATTTCTTTTAAAAGAGGTCCTTAATCCAATTATACATTATGATTGTACGGTGTTCGCTGAAACTGATGAATTGATGACCATTACAATAAACCATAAGCAGAAGAACCCAACTTACGATACAGTCATAGCTAATCTGAGGGTACTTTTGCACTATCTTAGTAACAAACTAAATGTAGACTTTGATCATGAGTTTACTCTAATGCAGCTTGTAGGCAAAACTATAGGCTCAGAATTCTGTGACACCCTTATCAAGGACTGTTTTCTAGATACCATACCAAATAACCTGAATGACCTACAAACTTACGGCACAATTACATCTGAAATAGAAGATTTTGAGCAGTTCCTAGCCATAATAAAATTCTTACCAAAAGATAAGTACTCTTTACTAAACTACATGGAAGATATAGATGTCCTATTTGCTCGTAAATCTAGCCAGTACTTCCTTGAAACAGCTAGAATGATTATGCTGAAAGATTTAAGTGTGACCATGTCTATTGGCGTAGAAAGCATACCAAACGAGTCTGAAGGCTCCAGTAGTTCTACATTGGACAAGTCTACACTAGAAGCTTTGAAGGTATTCAATGAAATAATCCCAAAAAGCTTGTTCTACTTTCCACGATGCATGATATCAAAGACAGCTCAGGAGTTACTGGACTTGGTGCATGTGATGATGGAGCAAGCGGTTCAGTGCTCTGATGTCGTGTCCAAGAAACTGTACAACACAACGAGGATAGTCTTTGAGCTGTATGACGCAGTGGTGCCGTACCATCATGAGAATTATCTCCAGACCATTCCACAGTATGTGGGTAAGTATTCCAGATTTTGTATGCTTTTAAAGAGTAACGTAATGGAACCAGTAATCGACAAGGACCAATGATCGACACTGATTCTTATTTTACAGAAGATAAGGGTTATTCATTTGTTTTGTAACGCTCAATTTATGACCGTATGATCTTTGAATTAAGAATTAAGTGTCGATTATTGGTGCATGTCAGTTTAAAGTGTCGAAGACTGGTGCTATTACGTTAAAATAAAGAGATAGATATGGAGTACAGAAACTAGTGGCGATTTTTAGTAATCAGAGCCTGTCTAAAGTTAGAGTTCATGCGTGACTGTATTGGTGATGTAAGATATGAGTGGTGACAAGGCTATGTAGGAATCTGTTCAGAAAGTGCAGAAAGTACACAGTATGGTCTGGGGTCTACCATTCCATACTGTTTATATAGGAATGTTGAGCAAGATTTCAAAGAGTATTGAAGGGATGGAAAATAAAAGTTCATATAAGACTTGTAGGTTTACCAGAATCTCATAACAGAAAGGGAGACTCAAATTTATTTTATAGCTTGCAAGTCTGGGGTAATAGGATTTAAAGGTCTTAATACTTTTTTTTTTTTACCAGTTCTATAAAAGTATGATGTGGTGGACTTATTGTTAGTTTGTGTAGAAGTCTTTATTTCTTTGGGATCCAGTGTAAATAAAAATATCACATCTGCATTATTAAATATCTATTTGGTGAAGATGAAACAGTATATAAACCTTAAAACCAACTTTGGTCACTTTTTGGCATTTCCTATTGTTTATTTTATGCCAGTTAAGTTTAAACAATTTTGTGCTATATGTAGGTATGTTTATTAGGTTTTAATTAAAAATTACTTCACGAACTCTATGATGTATCATTGCTTACCTGGCTTTATATAATTTTGAACTTTGTATTTTCATTACTCATTACTATGAGTTCTAAACGGACTTCTAACATTCCTGCAAATTTACAATGCAACTTAAAGTATCAATATTATTTTGCATCATTTACCAGTCTATTGAAAAACATGATTCAAAACAAAAAACCTAAAAAATGTTCTTCATTGTAGTTGCTCAACTATCTTAATCGAGGTATCTTATCGCCACCCTTGAAATCGGTACCGTTGAGGAGTTCTGGTGGCCATTTGTGGTCTTCATCATCAGTTCCACTTCAGCAAATGATACTTTCTGAATGCAAATGCTAGAGTTGTCACTAAAAATACTAAAATCGCTATGTTTGCCTAAAATATTTGAGGAGTTCCCTCAATTCCTCGCTGATCCCCTCATCAGATCTTGGTTTCGTTATCATGGTACCACCCTTGGGATATCTTCTTTCCAACAAAATAATAATCACCAAAATCGGTTCATAAACGACGAAGTTATCCACGAAAACACATGAAAAAAAGAAACGGTTGAATTGAGAAACTCCTCCTTTTTTGAAGTCGTTTAAAAATCAAAGATATTTACATCATCTTTCTCACAAATACTGTAGATGACATTTTTCACTAGAGATCGAAGGTTGAGGACATTTCCCTGAATACTAGTAAAAATAATAAACAATAACAAACCCTGACAAGTGGTGAAATTTGAATTTACAGGCGTAAGGCAAATTTTCTGTATGAAGTTCGTTTTCTTTTTACTTTTAAATTAGTCATGAGATTCTGGTAGAATTATATTTAAATTTGACAAAGAAGACAAAACTTTTGATATGCATCTATGGTTTTTAGAAGTTGACATTGACACTTCAATCCATTTCAATAAAACTCACCAAGACCCAGCGATGGCAGCGATTCTGCCGCAGGTTCTGCTTGCGCATTCAAATACTGCATAAAATGACTCCATATTAAACAGAAATGCAAAAATTATAAATCAATTCTAAAGGAAACAAGACTAAATAATGTATTCAAAAAATCCGTACGGCGGCGTTCCTTGTGGAATTATAAGAGGTATGTCATTTCAGCTTTGTTTCACAACAATTGTATGTTCCTGGCGCACCACCTTCAACTCCTCGGGGACAAGTGGGTGACTCTGATGGAGGGAAGACCGGTGACTTACTCGGTAGGCTTTGTGGACCATGTGCACAAGCTGAGGGATTTGGGCCAGCGCCATCTGGCGGCGCATATGCAGCAGCAACGCAAGCAGATCTTGGATAACATTCGGTCTTCAGGTTGGTTTGCGTAACATTCTCGTAGCCTTCATTTTGTGCATCTGCCTGAGTATGTTTGATTACAACTTAATTTTATCATACTCTGTTACTAATACGTTTTTTTCTCAAAATAAGAGATTCCTATTAACCTACCGCCAAGCAGCAGTGTTCACATTGTTCCGGTGCGGGGATAAGACAACCGGTGAAGTTACTAGCATAGAGGCATTCCATCTTAGTTCTCAGGGTTGGCATCGCATTTGCGGTCTTTGGATCGCAGTCTTAAGATTGAAGTCTTGAGAATGCCAATGTCTATGGGTCACAAATCCCGCTTACCATCAGGTGCATGTGTGCTCGTTCGCCATACCATGCCATAAAAAAACTTTGAATTTTTAACACATTTAATCCTTCTGCGGGAAAACTCTTGATGAACACTTCTTCCGGCAGCCTTTGGAACGAAAGATGTACAGTCGGCCAATAATGTGGTCTGCCAACCTATGGTTGAAGTTCATTTGCACGTCATGATACAACAAGTTCGATTTTCCCTTGCAATAATATTATGAGTGACAACTGTCAACCTTACCGATGATAAGATCTCACAGAAACTTGACAAAACTGTTAGACCAGTTTCTTGGCCGATCGTACAAGGATTATCAAAACTTTCCATCAGTTTTCAATTGGAGTTGTAATAGGTACTATGGTTGGTTGCAGACCTGAACAACATGGCGCTAAAGGATGCGCTGAACAGCGACACCGAGGCAGCCATACGGCAGTGCCTGCGGCAACTGCATCTGCTTAAAAACGTTTGGATTGGCGTGTTCCCGGCCAACGTGTTCACCAGGTACCTGACGTATCAACGATCTTAAGGGCGGTTACATTATTCGGAATTCCGTTTTGGAATATCGATTCAGAGTTTCGAAGGTAGCTAATCCATACGAAATCAATCACACACGTACAGTAGTTTTCCGTTAGATTTTTTCCGATTCGGTTTTCTTGTGCGTTCGGAATTCAGCACGAAAAAAAACCGCCCCGAATGCAAGTCTTCCATAGATTTTGTATGGGTCGCATCACATATTCGTAAGTTCCGTACGGAACGTCCGTTTGTGTCGCACGACCGAAACCAGTGCTTGTGTATCAATAATATTTTAAGATTTTTTCGGGAGTTTATCGTAATTTATTTTAATATTTTTGGATGTTCAGGGGATGCACCCAATAAGGGCGAGGGTTTTCTTTTCCTAGTAGAATATAGCAACTATTCAATCGCGATCAGAAAATCGTTGTCGAAGTCCACATTCGCTGCCAGAATGTCGGAACTCTATGAATAGCTTCTCTCAACTGAGGATTGGTATTCCAAACGAAAATAAAATACTTATACTATTACAGTAAAACACAACTGATATGGCTTACCGATGTACAGTCAACCAATTTGATTCCTAGGCCACTATTGACTTTGTCAATGTGACGTTGTAAACCAAATCATAAGAAGTCTGTAACGTTTGGTTGTCAACGTCACTTTAACATAGTCCAAAGTGGCCTAGAAATCAAATTGGTTGACTGTACCTGCGCAGAAGTCGAATGTTTGAAACGCGGGAACCAATCAGCATGACCCACGCGTTGCGCATCTGCATTCTGTGCTATTATTGGTTATTAGTGACGCCGTGTTGCCCGCATGTCATTCAGTCAGCCGTGAGCGACATGGAAAAAATAGATGCAATTTAATTTGCACCTTATAACTAAGGTCTGATTTTTATTCCCACGGAAAAAATGTAAACAAAGGTGTTGCCGCTAACGAAAAACATTTCCAGCATTCAAAATATTTATACTTCCCACTTTTATAAGCAATCGACTTACTATAAAAAAACTATATATTGTAATCAGGATGAAAGAATTTAATTTGTTGATGGCAAACTTTATTTTGAAATATACTCTTTGTTATATTAATTTAAAACGAGAATACTGTTTTCGTATGCATAATTTATTTATTGCACTGGTATCACTGATTCGATACACCCGTCTTAAAAAGTCGAGGGCCGCTTGGCTTGATTCACGTCACTTCACTCGTTTCACAGTTTGTGCTCCCGTCGTATTAGCTTTCCAGTTACTCTTGTTAAATTGTTCTGTTAAATTTTCATTGTTGTTACGTTTTTTATTGTTATTACGTTGTTCGTTGTTACGTTTTCCGTTGTGTTTTTGTTATTGTTGTGTGGTAGGATGGACATGCGGTAGGTGGATGGTCTGTTAATAAATGTAAAAAAATTAATGCTGTTTCATTTCACAGATTTGTGCGATTTTAATTTTAATTATTTCTCAAAATTATTTTTAATATCACTGTTCCAACGACATGATAATATCTAATATTATTTTTCTTGCTGGCCCGTACTTTGAGATCCCCTGAAATGTCACTTTGACAGTGACGTAACTTTGTTTACATTTTTTCCGTGGGATTAAAAATCAGACCTTATTACGTACAAGTCTAATCGAGGGTTTAAATCGTGCTTTCGGAAATCATCGGAATCGTTCGTGTCTGCGCGAACGAAGATTCACGACACGCCATATAAATTGTGTTCTAATGTACTTTGCTGTTCAACCTCCTTCTTTTATATTACGGCCCACATATTAACAGTTTAGTTGGCCAGGCTGATGGGGACGCTGGTGAACATGCTGGTGGAGGAGCTGATCCACCGCGCGTGCTCCGTCGAGGATATCTCCATGGAGATGGCCGCCCAGCTGGCCGAGCTCTACACGCTCGTCGTGCACAAGGCGCCCACGCTCTTCCAGGTTACAATAACACTAAAAAATAATGCCCTTAAGGGGCTTCTAAACGGGCCATATTATCACCGCAATAAGTGGCCGGCAACTATTGGTGTCTTTGTCTAACATACGAGTAAGAGAGTGACACCAATAGTTGCCGGCCACATATTGCAGTGAAAATATGGCCCGTTTAGAAGCCCCTTTACTTATAAACGTGGAGTGACCGTGGGGTAGCTAAGCTATGCTTTGTCATTATCAGTCAAATCCAAATGTCACAATGACAGATAAGGACAAAACATTGTATAGCTATACCACCGTTACTCAACGTTTATTAGTAAGGGGGTAAGTATACATACAGAGAACAGTTTATGAGGATTGTGATCCTATTTTCATACAAAATGCAATAACTTTTCTTTCCCCTTAAAACTAGTCAAATTTTTACTATGTTGTAGATATTATAAATGAAAGACAAAAAACCGCCTTCAAAAACGAAAAAAAATTTTTTTTTTAAATGCCTGTTCAAACGGAAGTCGGCTTTCGGTTAAAAGTATTGTGAGTCGCCGACTTCAGTTGGACTGACCTATTACCTGCCATTTTAAAAGAAGATATTTCAATCGTTTTTGAAGGAGGTTTTTGTATTTAAAACTATTTTTTAGTGTTCATAATAAGCTGTTATGTAGTCCCACTTCTTAGTTGATATAAAACTTTAAGACATTCCAAGCTCGCCGCAAGTCTTAGTCATAGTCATATTAAAACCATAAACTTTCTTCGTTATAGTCGCTCAACTATCTTAATCGAGATATCTTATTGCCACCCTTGAAATAGTACCGTTGAGGAGTTCCGGTGGCCATCTGTGGTTTTCATCATCAGTTCCACTTCACCAAATGTATACCAAAACCTTCTCCAGAGTGTAACAAATACTTTTCTGACAACCGCATCAAAACCGGTTCAGGCAGACGCGAGATAATCGTGGACAAACATACATACATACAAACATAGGGTAGAAGTACCGGTTTTGGCCATCTTTACACCGTTTTTGGTCACTCTAAATTGTAACTAATATATGTTAAGCATTATGAAATTACATAAAGATTTTTATATTTCACTTCGCAATCGACATCAAAGTGTCACAATTGTTTTCATTTAGAAAGCAGACTCGCCTTCGAACTGTCAGAATGAAAACGATTGCGTTTACGATTGCGTTAGGCAATAAGCCAGCAGAATGTATTATATATAAAACCTTCCAAAAAAAATCGTTTCCTCAACTTCAGTTCGTCTTTTTTACAGCATCCTAAAGACGTGGAACTCCATGTCAAGTCGTACGTCAAACTACAGAAGCTGATCTTTATCCTGGGCGCTTCCTTGAAGGATATTGATATCCACTGGGATGACGGCAGGGGTTCTCTCGCCAGCCACTTTCAGACCGAAGAACTAAGGCGCCTCGTTAAGGCGTTGTTCCAGAACACACAGTTTAGGGCAAATTTACTATCTAAAATAAAGTAATTTTTGTGGTCCTATGTAATATCCAGTCATTATAATAATTATAATAAATATGGTGTTGATTGATTGAATGCATATTTGGTTTTATTTCTGAGTTACTTTGCTGTTGCGCGTATAAAGGTTGCGACCCCACCGCTGCGTAAAATATGGTGTCGTTGCGTAAACAAAAGACGGGGTCATAGTAACAACATGGCGCCGTTTTTGACCGCGGGTATGGTCGACGTCAAAAGTAGATGCTGCCTTTTGTACTTTATCGCATTAACAAATTTGAAAGTCTCGTTTGACGTTGCTTGCGTGGCTATAAAGCGACAAGGTACAAAAGTGTCTTAATGTTGACTGTATTTACGATGTAGTAGTGGAACTTGGAGTTACCATTCATAACGTTAACAACGCGGTAACATATAAAAAGCAATTACGTTTTACCGAGTAGAACAGAGCCTCAGTAATACGTGAAGTCAGGATGCGTAAAAAGAGAATATATTTCGAAATTAAATTATGATTTTGGTTCGTCAGTTCATCATAAAAGAAAAAAGAAAATGTTTATGAATTCTAAAATTATTGTTTGACTGTTAGCTGAGGCGCTCATAAGAGTCCTACATCCATAAGGCATATTGGTCGGAGCTGTGATTAATTGGTCTATTTATTTAATACTTTGTAATACTTTTTTAACAGTGACTCAAACTGCTCTGTTTATGAGTATCTATCTGTCAGCTGTCAGTTCTATTCAGTGCTATCCAAAGACTACTATATAGGTACCTACATTGGGTAAGTGCTATCCAGTGTCAGGTCATGTCAAATCAATAAAATTGTGCAAAACATAACCTCCTTAGCTTAGTTATAAAATTAAAGTATTTTTTCATGTATAATGTTTAGAAATTACAAGTAAAATGAATTCTTTAATTGTATTACTACGTAATAACAATCTCAGAACTCTTGTTGCGCGGACTTATGCAACAACCAGAAAGAAAATACCGGATCCGAAAACAGAAGAACTACCAAGTAAATTTCTTTCAAACTTTATTATAATTATTTCTTCATTCATAAAACACATAGTTTTATATTAAACTAAATTATTAAATCGCATCTAGATTAGAATTGTGTCATTAACTTTTTTCTAACCTAATTGATGTTGAAATACTTAATACTCTTCTTCTTTTTTATTTATGGCGGTTTCATACTTAACACTCAATTATTTATTGCTCCCATAATGTGTGCCCAATATAAATATTTCAGTATTCGAATACGCAACCGGTAAAAGCACAGATCGACGGGTCTATGTATGGGGCCTGGCTGAGACGGGAGCCCTGGGTATACACATGCCTCGGGGAGGCAAGAGACGTTCCAAGAAAGCCTATAAAAATAACTTCACGCAAGCTTGGTACCCATTAAGGTCCACATTTGCAGAGAAATTTGATGTAAGTTAACTTTTTTACCAATTTGATCTAAACATATTTTTTACAGGAATTATGATATTATGCTGTTGCATTTACTGTACTGTATTTTATAACAAAGCACTTGTGTGAACAGTTTGATTGTGAGCGTTGATCTATTCAAGTTGGCTGTTAAGACTTGGTGTATCCAGCACTACCTGTCATCATCATCATCATCATCAAACTCAAGCATAAATCATAATTGTTAAAATCATTTCAGGTAACAGACATAGCGTGTGGCTATGGATTCACAATATCGTCTGTAAAAACAAATGAGCAACACAAAGTTTTTGGTACGGGAATCAACACAGACTCTCAGATTGGGTACCATGCTCCGCGCATGGGGCACCCTCTAGAAATGTTGGTCAGCCCTGCTCCAATTTACATTCCCTACAAGTCTTTGGAAACAAAAGTAAGAGCCCTAAGTTTTTTTTTATCTACCAATCGCAGAACTTTGTAAGGCATACATTGACCCGAAGCCAACACACAGAGACCTTTAAGACAACTTTAAGTTAGTAAAGTGATGTTATTATTATTAGTTATTATATCAGGCAACCCTTGGGATAACTGACAGGTGCCTGTATCCAGCTGTTCTTTGATTAAGTGTTCTATAGCTGATGTGTTGGCCCAGTTGGTTTTTAAACTGATTGTTGTTCAGTGCTGAGACTGCTTAATTTGCAAGTTTGTTCCATGGTTTATTACTTCAAAATAATGTAATTAAAGTCTTCATTTGTTAAAAGACGAATGCAAAACTAAAAATAGTACAACTTGCATATATTATTTTTATAATTTTTTTCTAGGTCATTGGCTTAGCCGCTGGTCGGGCCCACTCCGTAATACTAACAGACACAGAAGGGGTATACACATTGGGAAACAATGCATATGGCCAGTGCGGGAGAAAGATTAACTACTTGGAAGAGTATAAGGGCAGCATGGTTTCTTACAACATACGTAGTCTCAACAAGGAACGGATCACGAGTGTATGCTGTGGACAGGACCATACGTAAGTTATATTATTAGCTTATTCTAAACTAAGACTGTAAAATGGGTCTTAATCGTGTAATAATTAACATATACTTAGCCTGGACCCATTTAAAAGTTTGAGTATGTGTGAAAGTCATCTTAGTTTGAAACAATGTTCTTATTCTAATTTTTATTAATGGCTTTCACTCTTGTTAAGGTGTATTTCGCCAATGTCAAGTTATTTATAGACACTCCCATGGACTTGTTAGAGCAATAAGTCCATGGATATCACACTCGAAGACAATAGAGAATGTCAGCCAGTTTAGATTTTTGGCTTATCGTATTCTTCATTAAAAACAAAAAAATGCTTTAAAAAAATCATGTCGATACGTCAAATACTTTTCGAGATATTGAATTTTAAACTTCGTATGCGGCGCTCGAAACTCGGCGGCTAGCGCTCACGGATGATGACGTCATCGTTCAACTGCGGTACGCGCCCTTATATGAACGAGTAAGTTTACAGGGCTATATATTTTTAACCGTAATAAGTAGCCAGTTGAAATTTTCACAGAATACGTGTTATTATAAAATCTATCGTTTAAAACTATAAAATGAACAATAAATCAAATCCCAAGAGGGGTCCCCATACAAGAAGCATGAAAAAAAATCTTTTGTTTTAGCATCTTTATACGGATTGTATTTTTATAATGACTTCTTATTTTGATGCTATTTTAAGCTTAAATTGTGGTCTAATTTTCATTGTTTACGACTAAGTAGCAATCTTGAGTAAAACTTCTACAAATATGTGACAAAACTGATTTTATCAACACGATGGTTTAGGCGGTCACCCATCCTGTTTTAGACTACGCTTGTAGTTGCTTTAGACTTATTAGACTAAAATTTAAGTTTAAAATAGCATCAAAATAGGAAGCCATTATAAAAATACAATCCGTATAAAAATGCTCAAAATTAAGATTTTTTTTCATGTTTCTTGTATGGGGACCCCTCTTGGGATTTGATTTATTGTTCATTTTATAGTTTTAAACGATAGATTTTATAATAACACGTATTCTGTGAAAATTTCAACTGGCTACTTATTACGGTTAAAAATATATAGCCCTGTAAACTTACTCGTTCATATAAGGGCGCGTACCGCAGTTGAACGATGACGTCACTCAAGCAAGATGGCGTCCACGCGCTTTAATATGATTGACCCAAATTTCAAACGTTTGTACAATCAAAACTACTGGGTCTATTTGAATGAAATAAAAAGTATTATGTTTGTTTATTTATAAACATTACTGTTACAAAGTTTCAAGCGATTTGGCGTACCTACTGACATTCTTCATTGTTTGGTAAAAAGAGTATATTCTCTAATGGACTAAACAGAAGCACTTCGGGTTAGCTCCACGCGCTTCTGTAAAGTCCTAAAACAATGTTATTCTGTCAATACATCATTTTGACAAATGAAATTATTATAGGTGTACCAGAAATATTGAATAAAATCACGTAATTGAGATTAGCTATATATTTGTAATGCTCCATTTGAGTTTTATTATTCTTCTGGTCAAACATAATTAATTATTTCCACTAGGTTAATTTTTATCTGTTAATAATGTAAGAAATGTTCAGATCATAAGCTTAAAATCAGTCTGATCTATAAGGATCAACTCTTAAAGCAGGCAAAGTGGTACACTTGACCTTTCTATATTCACGCCATACAAATAAAATTGGCCATAAAGTTGTTACCACATTTTGTTGAAAGTCAATTGTTCTTTCACCAACACAAGTAATTGCTGTAAAATCACAGTGTAAAATACTTTCCGTCATCAAACAACCTTTGATTGTTTCATCCAACAGATCAATTTGGTATAGTAGAAACTCTGGATCAATGTCGACTCAACAGTGTGGTAACACCTTAAGTGTGCCACCTCCGGTATGGTACTACTTATAAAGGCACTTTTTCATTGGTCTATAGCCAGCAACACAATAGCATCACGGCCTTCCACTTTGTCTTTTTCCCTATCATTACATTGTTAACCTCATGTAATTTAATGATGGTTCACTGGGTAAAAACGTGAAATACTGCCGTAATGTGGTAATACCATAAAAGGCAGCTAACTGCAATGTAGTAGTCGAAGCATTCAATGCTCTTTTGGCAACCACATAACATTCAAAATTGCTTATACTGTTACTATGTAAAGTCCATACCATCTGACTTCTCATTTAGTAAATACTTTTATAACCTCAAAATGGATAGTTTTTGGCTAAAACGGTCGTTTTATGGTGAATAAATCAAGTAGAGGCCACATTTTGCACATCATTTTCCCGATGTTACATGTTTTTTTTTTACGAGGATTTTTTTTATTTAGGTTATAAGTGACTAAATGAGACAAGTCAGTTGGTATGCACTATAGTTAGCCACCTTCTTTGGTATTACGCCAGAATAGAGGCCCTGACTCAACGCGAATACCAATTACAAATATATTCCTACCACCATTCTATCGACCAATGAAAATACGCGTTGTAATCTTGTAAATCACAACAAAAACGAATCGTTTAATATTTCAGTTTGTTCGTAACAGAGTCGGGGCGGGTGTTCGCCTGTGGCTGGGGCGCCGACGGACAGACGGGGCTCGGGCATTACGATAACCAGAGCGTACCCGACCAGGTGCAGGGAGACATCACCAGCGAGAAGATTGTTAAGGTGGCGTCTACTGGCGACTGCGTTCTGGCGCTCAATGGTAAACCAATCAAGTATTAAGTCGCTATTTGTGGAGTTATCTGTGAAAAGGGACCTTATTGCCGATGGCGCTTCCGCCATTATTAACGATGGTCCGGTATAAATACGTCGCGTGACGCAGTGCGGCGTAAGCGCCATCGACAATAAGGTCCCTTTTCATAGATAACGCCACATTTTATGTCACCACTGAACAAAGATTTAGGCATATCAGTGTCAACTGCCTGTCTAAAATAAAATAATAATAATAATTTGTGATGTCGAATAAAGTTATTGTCATTTAAAAAGAACACCAGAGTTTAATAGTCTAAGTTTAAGGTCCCATTTACACTCAGCCCACTTGGGCAGGGAAGTGTTCACATTCAGCCCACTTCTCGCCGGCAGCAACATCGTTGCAAGTGTTGTATCAATGTAGTATTTATGAAAAGTCAAAGAAACAAGAGTAATACACGTTTATATAAACTGTCACAGAAATCACCCTAAATTCACCCAACTTTACTGGTCTATGGTGGCAATTTGTAATTAGTTTCGCCATTTTGTAGTGGGCGCTTTTCAATAAATTTACATTGGGTGTGTCACGAAAATTAGTCAATAGTCATACATTTGTATACTGCCGTCATACGCCAATAGGCGGTATCTCATATTGAACAAACGAAGCAGATTCAATCATCACTCATTAGTAATATGGTCGCATTTGCTACTGGAGTATTGGCTGAGATACTACCATTTTTGTCTTAAAGCAGTATAGGTAATTTTCGTGATGCAACGGACTAACGTTACGGTTTCAGTGTAAAAATATGGGAGAAAGAAAATATTTACGAGAGGATTCTTTCGATACATGTTTTTGCACTTTACATTGTACACATTTTTTTAAAATACGCCCGAATTCGTCTCAATTACTAGGAATTACTAGGAAATCAGGAAGGTTTCATTGTATTTCCAGAGGCGGGCGAGCTGTTCGGCTGGGGCAACTCAGAGTACGGGCAGGTACCGATGGCGAGGAAGCCGGAGCAGGTCAACATGTCGTATTCGCTGCTCGGATTTACGCGCGGGCTCGGCCGCATCATGGACGTCGCTTGCGGAGGCTCTTTCTGTCTCATAACAAATGGTGACTTATCAATTTAGCAAAATTAGCTTCTAAGCCAATAAACAGTATCGCCGATTCAATTTCCAAAGTAGATTTAATCCTCTTCTCTTAGTAATAAGCTCGAGATTGCTACATTGGTTTATTTGAGATATAGCTATTCAGCTCAACAGGGCAGTATTTCACTGCATGTATACACACTCTTTGCGGGATGAGGATTGGCGTAATTCAACTTCAGGTCTATTCTACGCGGTAAAAACATATTGCTCTTGACATGATATCGTATTTTTTTTTAGGTCGGCTGCCATTACTGTTAAGCAGATAAGAACTATTGTAACGATGACGATACGATGGATAAAATGTCAAAAGCAATATGGTTTTATCGCATAGAATAGAGCCCTTTATATATATTCTGCCGTTATTAGAAAATTGGGCGCATGTCTCATGGAACCGCGTTTGTATAAGTGACCTTATTTCTTAAGATAGGTGGTTAAATTTGCTGTGACTATCTTCCTATTTATTTAGAAGGGCAGTATTAGTGATAATGATAAACAAATGGGATTTTTAAAGGGTGTTTTCTTTGGGGATTTCCGTAATGTCACTAAAATACCAAATCATATGAACTATTTATTGTTTAAGTATACCTAAATCTCTAATCTATATTACATGGATAGGGTACCTACTATTTTATCGAAACGCCTTTCAACGAACGTATCATTATTCATTACCCAGAATTTTCATTTCATCGAAAGGCATTTCTCGCCAGATGAATGATTTTTTTGGCAGTCACAAGTATAACCTTACGTAACCTACGTAATTAGTGTTTATGATATCCTGAAAACATCATGGTTTCAGCAGAAAATAGCGTTCGATGAAATGAAATTCGATGAAATAATACAATCGATGAAGTGAAATTCGATAAAATGATGGGTTACCATATTACATAGTATAAAACAAAGTCCCTTTCCGCGTCTGTCTGTCTGTATATCCGCTAACTCCTAAATCATGCAACAGATTTTGATGCGGTTTTCACTATCAGTTAGATAATTTTTATTGGAAAGTTGTTATTTGATCTGTAATTTATTTCAGAACAAGGCGACGTTTTCGTTTGGGGCTACGGACTACTAGGATTAGGGCCGAGTGTGACGCACAGTCTCAAACCAAAACTAATACCACCGGCATTCTTCGGTCGTAATGAATTCAACCCAGAAAGCATGGTCGAGAAGGTGGCTTGTGGTATCGGACATCTAGCTGCAGTCACAAACAACGGAGATCTCTACATGTGGGGCAGGAACAGGCATGGCTGCCTTGGCCTGGGAAGCTTCAAAGACCAACATTTTCCTATGAAAGTGGCTGTTGGAGCGCATGTGTTGAAAGTCGTCTGCAGTGTAGATCATACTATTGCGTTGAGCAAACCGTTTGTGTAGATTATTGATAGTAGATGTGTTATGATATGCGACTTATGAGAGTTGAAATGATGTAATAAAAATTTAAAATGTGTTTGTTTTGAATTTGTATATTATTGTAAACGTTAATCTTAATTTATAATTTTAAGTAATGAATCATAACTGATTTTCGAGCTAAACAAACATTGGTTTCATAAAAGCTATGTTTTAATATTAACACAGACTTGACTTACTCACAATGATCTTAGTGCATGAAAACTGCATAAGTTTACGGTAAAACTAGTATAAAAAAGCTACATGTTGCATATTTACAAAGTCATTGGAGAGTTAGGCTCAATTAACACCCAAATGGCAGCAGCCGGCAGAGACTGTTAGCGGCCGGCTCGGCAGAGAAGGCGCGCGGTCTGCCACTATTCGTAACTACACCCGCTTTTCGTAACTATGCACGGGGGGCTGAATACTGCCAGAGGCCGCTTGCGACTACAAGAGCAGTCGTGCGCCGCCGCTGCGTGGGAGTCGTCAGAGCGGGTGGCCGTGCGACCTCTTTGTTTCTCAAGTACTATGTATTATGTATTATAGTAATGAAGATAAAGTTTAAAATTGTATCACACTGAAACTGCTCACTGCTCACTGCTCACTGTTGCCATCTCGGTGTTATTTGAGCCTTACTATATGATCTTAGACAAAGAGTAGCCATTATATTGACATATTATAGGTAAAGCAATACCTAACTAAAGCATTCTCTGCAACTGCCTACAAAATTTGCTTGAGTTGTAAAGTCTTTATCGCCACACCCAGAGGCCTAAGTCTCCTTAAGCTAGGCCTTTACAATGTGACAGGTAGGAGATTAAAACAAGTCTTGCGGCATGCTTTATACATCAATCTCTAACACATTCACTGCCAGCCAATGCTACAAGTGCTGTAGCCCATAGCAGCATTTTTCTACTAAATAGCATAGCATGTAGAGAAAATCTGCTACGGACAGTGTACTTTACCATCAGGTTGTTGGCGCTGAATGTGTTAAGCATGCACAAAGTGATGGGCATGCTGTTTAAAAAATTAAATTCTATACACAGGTTGACCACAGCTTATTCCTATTATACTTCATCCACATTAAACATTGAGAAAAGCATGTCACTACACTTGAAAAAATAACAAGTTCTGACAAATGCCAAATTTTATCTGTACACTGAACTAAACTTATTTGCACTTAAAACCATTTATTCATGTTCCTTAAGTTTTGCAGACAAGTTACACTGCACTTATTGTCAATTGATACTTCGTATATTATTGAATGAGAAAGCACCCAACACAGGCGATTTATTGTCAACAACACCACAATGATACCCTAGCTTTAGTAAATTAGTATAGCAGGGGTATGGTTTTGTGGCGTTGCTAAAGATGAACCACAGAAGTTTGTTACATGCTCTCTCATTCAATACCACATGGACTATTGTTTGCACTCATCATGAAACGGTTCAAGTGTGCGGAAGTCACGCCACGCAGGCGGCAGCAGTGAGGTGTGGTGCAGGTGGCACGAGCACCTCTTGCAGGGCTCACTGAAAAGATTTACGTAGCTGTGCAGCCAAGTCATAAATGATCGTACTGCTAAATCTGGTAATGTCGGAGAGTAGAAGTGAAGCATAGCTGCATGAGCATTCTCAGTCACTTTTCTAAAAACATGATGCCGTGACTCGGTCCACAAGTCTAGCGTCTCATCATAACCTTTGACCATGACCCACTCCATCAATAATCCTTTGAAAGCTACAACAGCTTTAAGAACTCTGCTCAAGTTTATTTGAACAACAGCATTACTTGCGAAAGGACGGGAAATGGTTATCTTCATGTCGTTGTAAGACCTATCGATGTTATTAATAACGTTGTCGACTTGCGGTGGCGAGACGTTATGGTTGCTTTGCAGTTTACCACGTCTTTTTGTGTTGCCAGAGTTTATATAGGACCGCTTCAGCGAGTTCTGGCTGAGCAAAGTATGGGCGAACGAACTGTACTCGTGCACCTTGTCTGTCCATTTGTAACTATTGACCAATTGAGTGTAGTAGGCTTGTCGCTCTTGAGTAGTTTCCTGGGTGAGAAAAGTCGTATTGCCCAAGTTAAATGGCGCTGTGGGTATCGGTAAACCATTCACAGTCTGCTCCAAGTCTCTCAAGTTAACGTTCACGTTGTTAAGAAGCTCCTGCAGCTCCAAAAGAAACTTGTCTTTGCCGTCTTCACCGTGTTCGGCGCGCAAGCCGTTCGAAAGAGTTTCGAAAACATGGCTAACGCTAGATCGCAATGTACGGAGCGAATTCAAAGCAGAATTTAACTGCTCAACGTTTAGAGATTGATTCATTCTGTCGAGATTATATTCACAGAGCTAGAATTATACAAAATAAGCGTCCCAAAAATACATACGGTACCTAAATCGCAATGAATGACATTCCTTATTTGACAGATAACTGTCAAGCGTAGTGTTTAAGCTATGTATATTAACGTCTATCAAACACGTGGCATTTTGTTATCTTAATTTATAATCCAAGTTCTATGGATGAGAGCATTAGCTTAGAAACCATACTATAAAATGAACAAAAGACGTATGTTTGACCTTTTTTTGGGGCATTTAAAAAATAAGTTGGAAAGAGATGTCCTTACTCTTTCTTTATTTGTTAAGTCATTATAAGGTTTGAGTAGATCTGTCTGATCTGTGTCTGTAAGGCCAAAAGAAGTCCAGAGGCCCGTTTCACGAAGCTACAAGTTGCAAATTACATGTGGAAGTCTCTTTCTAACTCCTTTTGCTAGAAAGAGAGTTCCGCTTGTAATTTGTAACTTGTAGCTTCGTGAAACTGGCCCCTGTGGTCCGTTACAAGCGGAAGTCTCTTTCTAACTCCTTTTTCTGGAAAGAGAGTTCCGCTTGTAATTTGTAACTTTTAGCTTCGTGAAACGGGCCTCAGGGGCACGTTTTATAAAGGTACAAGTTACAATTTTACAGGTCTAAACTGGAAACACTGCTCAAATGGATGGTCGTCATTGGTACGGAAAATATACCGTAAGATGCTTTTCTATAATATTTATTTTGGCATATTAATATGTATATTACCTACAGGTCCGTGTGTGACACGCCTAATAATCTAGTCAGTGGGCTTAGACAAGATGCATAACGCAAACGTTGGATTGTCGAAAACATACCAAAGAGTATGGATTGACGCGACCTTCCGGCAGCTTACGATCCTGTATGTATTACCTATCAGCCCAATGGAACCCTGGCTCACCACAGAACTGTGTCACAGTGACTTTATGATTATAGTCATACCTAAGTGTCAAACAAATTGTTTTAAAAAGTCACTGTGACACCGTTCTATGTTGGGTGAGGGTTCCATTGGGCTGATAGTACATATTCGATTACAATAACTTTCGCCAAATGCATAATACGAAATCGCTCAAATACGAAATCTTAATAAATTAAGAATTTATTTAACCTTTGATCCATTTAAGAGGCGAAAATTATAAAATACTTGTTTCTTTTCATTTCATTGTTTAATTGTTAGGTTGGCGTCTCCCTCGTAACGTCTTTTGTTCCAAATCCAATTATTGTGTGTGGTGATGTTGACAAAGAAACAGCTTAAACGAAATGCGGGCAGCGGGCAGTGGTTTCTTCGTTTCAACGCTTTCTCGTGTTTCCTTCATGGATTTCCGCATTTTCAGCATTTGTGCAAGTAACTCATAAATCTCCCACAGATAAGTAGATAAGTAAGTACAGTCGGCCAAATAAGTCTCTAAATTTCCACTTTTCATGAAATGAAAATGTCGCTAAAGTCGTTGACGACATTACATTGACTCAATTAATATGTTATCAACCTTATCCTATCACATATAATAATGATAATTATATATTAAACGCAAAAGTGTGTGTGTTTGTTCGTTTGTTCTACTTAACGGGTCGAGTAGGTAAGGATTTTACATGGGTGCGTTTCCCATGTGAAATCCGTACTTCCTTAATTATTACTAGATAATATTATAAATGAGTCCTTGTTTGTTTGTTACGTTTTCTCGAGTCAACGCCTCAGCTGATCGATGTTAAATTTCCGGCGTGGAATGTTACAGTTCCCGCACGTGAGAAATAAAGAATTTCAAAAACGCCACGCTATGTGTACGTAAGTTACGCATTTGATATCTTAGGATTGCAGTCTTGTGATCTTGTGGTCTTGTGGTCTTGTGATTGTGTCTTGAGAATGCATATGTCTATGGGTCCCACTTACCATTGGATGGCCTGTGTGCTTATTTGCCTTCTCCCTCCCTTTAAAAAGTTTGTATTACAAATTACAGACGTTTTACTAAATGCTGTTCCGAATGAAATAGATTTGCGTGTCAAAGGAGCAATGGCCTCAACTCAAAGCGTTACGTTATTGTATCTTTTCTGTTATGTACCCCTGTGTTGATGTGTTTGTCGAATAAACGTTTTTCTATTCTACTCTATTCTATTATAAAGCATTAAAAAAAAAACATTACAGTACAGGGCCTCTATAAAGATATTACATTTTCACGTAGACTATTTTTTTTAGCTGATGTAAAGATTGGGTTCCAATGTTGTCATCTAGCTTCCAAAAGTCGTTCAAACACGGTTTAACTCCCATTTTAGTATGCTAATGTGTGTTTTGCACGACGCTGCCGTCTTTGTGAATTACCCGATAAACGTGCCACCATTGAGGCTTTCAAATAAACATAACGGTTTTGCATTTAGTGTAAAATTGCCTTTATTTTTTTGTGTTGGCACGTTTTTTAATTTCACAGCTGGCCAGCTTTATTTTTGGTTTCTGAGAAATTTAACAAAAAGGTTAGCTCTATTTAATTAACATACATAAAATTCCAGGGGGTATAGTTTGAAACGAATGTAACTAAGTATAAATTCAACACGCCATCACTTACATAGGTCCGTGATTAAACTCAGATAAAATGTGGCGTGTACATATTTTATTTATTGAATAATGGTAAGTTTTAAACAAATTATCAACTGTCGAATTCGGAGTCAAAAGTTGAAAACAATATGTACAAAATTTTAAACAAAGTATAATTCCTCTCGGACATTATTTATTTACTTAACTAAACGCGGGTTATGTCATTAAAACTAAAAATGACACTATAGAATTGAACAGAGCAGCTAAAGCACCCAACTTCTGTTACTACATTTAGAACAGACAACGAAAATAATAATGACAATAACGATTTCATTGATCCCTTATTTGGCGGCGGTGCTATTCTCTAACGCTATAACCACAAACTCGAGATCGAGTTCTACATTATCTCGACTTTTGTTCTTATGGAAATTGTCAGATATTAATGGTGGATGATTCGCTACCACCATCGTCAGTAGCGTAGCGTAGTATCAAATTGAAACTAGCACAGTTAGTGCGCAGAAAAAAAAGACAGAAACAAAGCAAATAAGTTTACATAATAATTATTCTTTATGCAAAACGTAGGCATTAAGTACACTATTTTTGATTTTCTTACGCAATAAAGATTAAATAAATACATAAATGCATGGCATCTGTGAGTCTAAGTATCAATTACGCTGGTACAGTCGACTACAGAAGAGATGTTTCTATTTTTGGACCTTTACATAACATAAATTATAATGCAATAAGCTAAAAAAGTGGATTTATATCTATCTTTGTAGTCAAAGGACATCGTGGATCATTGGCGAACTTATTTATTAAGTTAATAACCCCACAACAGAATTAATAATCCCCCCGGCACATTACGCCGTCTCGTCTCTGACGTTTAAGTTTGAAGAGTGCAAGTTGCTTCGAATGTTTTCTTTTACAACTATTGACTCCCCGGACAGCTGCAATGAGAACTGCTTTAAATCAGTTAAAACTTTGCATTGGACATTCTGACACTTCTGCAATGTGTCTTAAGCCGGATTTACATGCTTTGTGTTTGCTGCAAACACTGCAGCACGCGACTATACGTGAGATGGAAATACATAGTGCTCACTCTAACATACAGTTGCGTCCCGCAGTGTTTGCGGTAAACACCAAGCATGTGGTCCGGCTTAAGGTTTGTGTAAATAGATATAGTCGCGCCCTTCTAAGAGGCCCGAATTGACAGCTGTCAAAGGCAGTAGGTACAGAATATAACCTCAAACACATAGGTACTCTGTACTGAATAGGGAATATGCATGATTTTTTTTACATCGCATTTGTTAACAAAACATGAATACCGTAAAAAGATCACCAACAGTGAAATTAAAATTAAAATCAGCCAAGAAATACGGATGTTACAAGCATTGTAAACTGCTTAGTTTCATTGCATTGTGACGTCATGAGTTCGGCCATATAAGCTCCATGTTAAATACAGTTTTGCTAGAAAGAGATAGGAACACATCTTTGTTGGCTTATATCTTGATTATTTTTTTAGCTTTAAAAAAAATGATTTTTCTCATTTGTTTGTTGCATGAATCAGCTTATAATGAAGCTGTGAAAAAAGTCATGACTATTACTAACAGTTGTTAAATCGGGTTTTTTAGAACTGCGTGATATCTCATGTTATTTGTTTTAGGTTTCCCGAAGTCTGGATCCTTTCACAAATAGTAAAAGAATCTCCACCGATCATTTTCCAAGCACGTCTAATGTTATGTTGTCATCGGCGAAATACATCATGCTAACTACAACAATGTAAAAGCCATAAAAAACATTGCTATTTTTTTTTCTATTTAATCTCTGCTCGTTGAAACAAAATACGCACGATAAATTTCATCAATGTACCTTTTGTAGTTTTCGAGTAGAATGTCTGTGACATACGGACGGACGGACATGACGAAACTATAAGGGTTTCGTTTTTGCCATTTTGGCTATGGAACCCTAAAAACGAACGAGTTTCATGTCTGTAAAACGTGTCTGAGTATGGCGTTAAATTGTAGGTATTTGTCGATGTAATTAAGTAAATAGTCCTTTAATACTGCCGATCAGAACGAAAAGGCAGTAGCGCATATGGACGTCATAATATTTTTTTATATTTTTATTTATTGCTGACAGGGACACATACAGCAGATATATTACAACTGAAATAACAGTCAGTTCAGTCTTGTTTATTTCTTTTCAAACAATTGTGCTGTAAAAACCATCCATAATAATATTATAAATGTGAAAGTAACTTTGTCTGGTTGTCACGCTTTCACGGTTAAGCCGCTGAACTGATTGGGATGAAATTTTGTATGGATGTAGCTTGAAACCCGAGGTAGGTGATTTTTCGTTGGTTTCACTCACCAAAGGGGTCCAAATAACATACCACAAAATAAGCTTTACATCGCGTTTTGCATTTTAGAGCTTTAAAATTTGTAACATACAACGTAGGTAGACGAAATTAAAAAATATGTGTACCTAATTGATGCAAATAAGAATATTTCTCTCAATCCATTATTGTCTCCATTCTACGTAGAAACATAATGACATTTTTTTTTTCAAGAAACGACTATTTATAAGGTTTGCATGTTAACAAAGATTCGCTGTCGCGCTCCGAAATGTCAAGAAAAAAATGTAAATGTCTCAGGCGCGTGTGTAATTCGAAAGCTCCTTCGACGGCCCTATGGTATGGTAATCCGTCCGACCCAGATTTACATGACGCCATCCGAAATGGAAATACAGTCTCACTTAATAGAATAATTTATATATCGAATTTGGCTAATGTATGCCATAAGTTTGCATTTCATGAATGGCGTTATTTAAAAAAATTAACAGGCGTGTCTGAAAGTATAAAAGATTGAGGCATTATGAGGAATTCTACGAATGCCTATATTTCTGGGCGGGCAAGATTTGTGTAGCGTTTTTATCAGCGCGTCCTTGTACGCGATAAAATAGCTAGTAGCTAGGTACTATAATTCGCATCAATAACCGTCTGGACCAATCAGAAGCAGTGACTTGATATTATACATTCGCTATGGTAGCAGTTTTTTCTCGCGTGCAATCTTAACGCAGTGTAGGTACTATGCAGCACTCGACGACGAACTCATGTCACTGGAGATAAGATCATAAGCGGGGCGACGAGCGGAGCGAGCTAATATTCAATTTGATAAAGACCCGGGCGAGCCGCTAACTTCTTCAGGGCTGCCGAGGGCGAGGAGCCTGCACGCTGCAACGACCTTGAGCGGGTGCCCTACTCGCCCGGGCATCCCTTCGCAAGAAACTATGGCGAATGATCGGATGAGGCTGAGGCTGGGAGGCTCGGTCCGCGCACCTGGGGGGTGCGCGTAGGGCGCGCGGGGGGAGGGGGGCCGGGCGGGGCCCAGTCCCGTGCCGAGCGCCGCTCGGGCCGGCCGCTGATATCGCAGGCCGCATGAGCGCGCCGGAGTGCTAGCGCAGCGTGCGCGGGTGTGGTATGCCCGCGCGCCGCGATGGCCCCCCTGCTGGCGGCCTGGGCCTTGCTGGCCTTGCTTCCCGGTGAGCAACAGGCGTTTGTTTATCGGCGTGGTGTTGTGATGTGAGGAGGTAGAGGTAACGGTTACAGCGAGTGCCGCCGGAGCTGGATTTGGAGCGGTAGCGTTAGCGTTGTGATGGCGACAGACGCTTTCTAGGGTTGGCGGTTGTCGATGTCACTTATGGATGTCGCTTACTATATCAGAGGTTTAATTATGGTGTTCTAATGTAACAAAAATTAAGCTAAATTTAAAAAAAAATCGTCTGAATAGGGAAGAGATTTAGGTAGCTAGTCTTAATGCTAGAAGCACGTGGTGTAGTTAAACCCCGGCGTCAGGGCCCGAAGCCTTTACGAGTGAAGAGCCGCGAACGCCACGTATGAGATGGAAATTTTACGGGTTTGCTCTTACAGTTTTATGGCTCACCTTATTGGAGCCGACGGATCCCTGATTCCCAGTAACTTGCTTCTCACGTAGATAATATTTCCATTTTCGTCGTAAAATCCTGTTTGGAGATAATGAAAATGTACTTCGCAGACTAGCTTTATCTAGTTCAATTTTCTTTTATCTTTACACAAGGGGTTAAGCGTTGTCCCGAAATAGGTACTTACTTACTAATAAGAGTAGACGAAGGGTGCCATCTCCGTCAATATTTCTAATTTAAACCAATGCAACACCTAAATAGCCTCAAATCGACATTGAAGATCTATCGATTGTAAGATTTATAACTAGTGTATGGGAATATTGACTGTTGACTTGAATATGACTTAAGACTATTGTCTTGTAGAGCCACATTCTGCCTACCTGACATTAAGAACAATCGCACTAAAATACCTACTTTTAATAATGCGATAGTAATTTTATACAAGAAAACCAGTAGTTTAGTCAATATAAAACTAGATGGGGCTCCGATCGATCGTTATAGCATTGCTAAACTTATAACTTATGTCGATGATCTTAAGGAATCACATTCAATTGAAAAGAGCTAAAAGATCAAACAATTAAAGAGATCCACATGAAACTAATAGGTACATAATGAAAAGGAGTTAAATCGCTTTAACGGTTTCTTTTTAGTCAATAGTAACGTTTCTTGTTCTCTACAAAACCTAGAGCTTAATTTAACATTAGTCTGACGATACTGAAAAACCACATACTTAAGTAACAACAGATGACTAAAGTCATTAAAGTTTTTACTAACATTGACATCGAATAGCTTTATCGATCTTCACTTTACTTAATGCCAAACCAAGCGGCAGAATTGTTCGAATACTTCTTTATTCAATAAAGAAGGAAAAAGGAAGTAAAGAAGCTTCGCCGTTTATCCAATCGGTTTAAAAGGAGCTAAAAAACCAAATCAATCAAATAGACGACCATCTTAGATCCAAAAAAACCTAATCAATTCCCGCAATAGGTGGGAAGTAGCCATCATTCACGCAGCACATTTCTCCAGCCTCTTATCGCATCCAATTCTCTTGGATATTACCCGCCATTTCGCAAACATTGGATGAGACGCCATTTGTAATTTTCTAGCTATCCTACGCTGCGAGTCAGATGCGACTCGAAATTAGAAGCAGCTGTTTTACATTTAATAAATGCAAAGATTTAATTTGAAATGAGAACGGGTCCAGGTTTGGGTGAAAGGGATGCGAATGCGACTGGGAATAATTCTTACTTTCAAACGCGTGTTGAAAGGTACCTATTTTGATTAAAGAATTTGATTACAGAAGTTTATTCGGTGCCAAAGGATACATATTTCGTTTGTTTCTAAGTAGATTGAATTATTAAAAGATTGGATTGATACATTTGTACATGGTGATTAATTAGTGATTTTCTTTTAATAGAGAAGGAAGACTATTTTCAATACTTACATAATATCATCTATGTAATGTAGTGTTATGTTCCAAAAAATTGTATGACGTAAAGCGTTTGGCGTTTTTTGTAAAAGAGTTTTACCTAATTACTGCTTCATTATTAGATAGCCGGTAAACTAAGATTCATCATTTTTATCTAATTTTTTTTGTAACTCTGTTTAATGTGTTGTTTAATATCTAAACTTACTATCGGATAGGCCTTATTCGCTGCAAAATAAGCACAACTTTTAAAAAAAAAGTTACATGGAATCCCTAACCTAAATATGAGGATGATATTATGCTAAGAATAAGAAAGCAAACAAGTTAAGAACATTATCCGTTTGCCTTACGTACCATAAACATATTTACTTACTTGAATACAAATCCAAAAGATTTTTCAAAATACGCTTCACTTTTACAGCTTTGGCTGTTCCTCTAACGTAATCGAATACAAATGTCCAATCTCAGTCGACGCGTCGCGAGCACGTTCGAGTGCGCGTTTAAAACGCTAACTTATAAAACCCGTGGAATATTCCATCCGAGCGGCTTAATCGATTTAGGAGATAATCGGCCAGTATCATAGTTGGACCACTGTCGGTCTTCAAAAGGAAAAGTTTTAACCGCGTTAAGGCGAACTTTGATATCGAACTCGGCCCGCTTTTTGCATTATAGTTTCTACTTGCCAATAACTCTTTTAAAGCATAACATTTTGCTCAAGTGATATTGGTTTTGAGTTTAAGTTTTGTAGAAAATATCTTGAAGCGAATGGAGTTTTAACGAGTTTATGTTAACAGCGGGTTCTGTATGAAAATATGATCATAAAATTTTGATGTGTAAAAGTTAAACTCGTACTTTAATAAACTTGGAAATTCAATTTATCGAACGTGTTTAAAATTGAACCCACAGTTTAGAGAAATTCTAGAATAGAATTCTACACTTGTGTCTCTCTTCTCGTAGAAGTTCTCGCGTCTTCTACAGTGTATTATTTATACATCGTAACATTTTATTATTATGATAATAACATAATCAATAACATTTTAGAGCTCGTTCCCACTACGTCGTGTGTCGGTCTGATTTTTAATCGGTCGTTCCAGTGGCAGAACGTTTTATATGAAGCTATTCACACTCGACCGACAACGATTTTGTGTCGGATCCGACTGTTTTGTCAGCCGTATAGTGGGAACAGAGGCGCCGACACCCGATTAAAATCGGAATCCGACACACGACATAGTGGGAACGAGCTCTTACTCGTTTATACATCAAATTCGACCGATAAATGCTAAATCGTATACCTTTTGTAGACCTTCGTATTCATCGAGGTTTATCCAACAATGTGGCTTTTATTCGAAATCGCACCTGTCTCCACCGGCCAGTGACATTAAATCGTCATCAGTGAGACATCCGACACGTCACGGACATCGATCACCCCCCAGCCATTATGGCTCTATCGAAATCGCCCCCCACATTAGCACAGATGTGACCTCCTTTGCTATTTTAAGTACAGTATTCTGAGGAATAATGTGGAATACGTCTCGAAAGATTCTTATAAACGAGTCTTTTATTATGATGATTCAGTTCAGTTACACATTTTTAACCTAAAAAATATGTACTATTTTTGGAATAATAATTTACATTATCATGCGGAATTTGATGCATATTTAAGGGATCAGTTAGGCGGCAACGTAAATGTCAAAATATGACAGAACTTCTTCATTTAGAAAGTGATCATCAAGTTAATTGACACTGAACTCAATGAAAAGGTTAGTACCTACCTATTAAATTTCGTTTTTTTATGCTTTTTAAGTACCATTACATTATACGCACAGACTCTATACATGGGAACACCAAAAAAAATCGATTTTTTTTTCCGAATATTCATTTTTCCGAAATTTCATTTTTCCGAAAGCTACTTGAGCTATTTTAGATTAAATGCATAATTTCATTACTATAACTTGGTTAGGTTAGGTTTGATTTATAAGTGATATCAAAAAAAAAAGTCTTCTATCAAAACATGCATTCGAAATTATGAAAATTCGGATTTTTGATCAATTCGGAATTATGACTCTTCGGAATTATTTAGTGTACCCCTTATACGTATAGGTTATATGGTCTGTGCATAGATTTTTAGTTTTTTAATTAGTCGATTTTCCAATATTTGAAGCAAAGCCATGATTTTAGCAAAGCGTAGGTATGTGGTAACATTCTATTTAAGTTTAGTAATAATAGTTTGTATATCCCTCCAAAGTTTGAAGTGGTGTCTCTTAAGAACAGCAGATTTATTGATTACGTTTTTGGGTGTAAAAATCTCAGTTAGCCGAGTACCTACAGTCTATGACGTCAACACCGTTTCGGAGTTAAAACTTTATACACGAAATATCTATTAAATTGTTTACACGTTTGTAGAGTACATCAGAACCGCCATTTGTGCCTACAGAATTTATATTTTCACTAAAACCTGGGATTAATCTGAACTCAACTTTAGAACACTACATCACCAACATTTTAATAGAATATTTAAAGACCCGCTTTCAATTTATTTTAACGATCGCTGGTGGATTGCTTCAAAATTTGATTGAACTGTTTTACTAGAAATTTTAATGGTTGATCGTTGTCATATTTAGTTGACAAAACAATTTGTTAATATATAGAAGTATTTAGTAACCATGTACCTACGTATCGCGTCTTTTGATTATATTACCAAAAATTGATAAATTACCAAAAATAAACTGCTTCTGCAATTGCATAAAAACAAATCGACAGGCGGTCATTATTCCTGTCCTTTGGAAATCTCACTTCACTTAGCACTTTTTGCTACCAATAGATACTATCGTAGTTTGGGTGCCTATCTCACAAAACAACAAAGCAATTCATGTTTCTCTATAAAATCGTTTAACAAATAATTGGCTTCTATGCTTGTCTAGTTTTGTGGTATTAAACCCTGCTCATATCTCTTACATTTGACATAAAAAACGAAGGAGATCCCCCGATATTATTACTTTTATATAATGCTAGGTTGAGTATTATTATTGTCATAAGCCATATTAAAAAAACTACTGACTGTTGAGTTTATTGCGGCATTTGTTTTCAGCAGTGGTCTCCTCTTGGGAAGCGTTGGTAGATTTTTGACGTGTAAATGTGCCCATGCAGCCTACTTACTGAATAAACCTCTTTAATTATTATTAAAAAAAATATCTGTCGAAATAACAGCCAAATGAAGTGCCGCTATACAATCGCAGGGCCCATTTCCCAGCAGCCAGCAGTCAGAAAACCTCTCGTTACCTGCCCACTGCCCGGTTCTGATTTATTTGCTGCTCGCAAAAGGCTAATTGGTAGGCTCCAAAACGAGCCCGGCAAAGGCATTTCGAAGCCTCTGACGCATTCCGCAGTTATGAGCCCCGGCAGCTATGCGAAGATTGGAAATTAATTTTAAGGGTTTGCCGACTAGGTAGGGTAAATCTAAATATAAGTAGAAAATTAAGTTATTAACTGGTAATGAGTGAGTTTAAATAACGATTGTGCATTTTAATTTTTATTTGTCATTTGTACGTAGACGATATTCTCAGTGGTTGATTACTGATTGAATAAGTTTATCGTTGTTCAGTACCCGATACAAGCGTAGAGCTTAGTTTGGGACTAGGTCAATTTGTGTGATATTGTCCGTTGATATTTATTTATTTATTTTACTGCAAGTATTTTTGTAGAACTCTTCTTGTTTTAGAGTCATGCTATTCTTTTCTGTGGTCCTCAGTACCTACTACACTTTTAACAATTCATCCTGATATTTTAACTTCAGAGCTATAGGCTTTTCAACTCCTGATAGGTACGATACGACATTAGCCTTCTGGTTTTTTTGGCTAAAGTGAATGAGCCTAGGTATTCCTCTTTCTCTATTTTCTACGACTTTGTACTCCAAAATATTCAAAAAGAAACTGTCGTCATCTGTCGTGTCGTGTCGCGGCGTCCCGTGTTGTGCTTTCTTATGCGTCTATCACTGCCCTCTTCCCTTCTTTCTTTTCGTCTATAATGTTCCATTTTATACGATCTATGTATTTGGATACCTACATAAACGAGAAAAATGAACTCGTTCAAACTACAAAGGGCATAAAAAGTATATTTTGCATGCGGATTCCACTAGACTTTATGGTGCTCCATAAGAAAGGTTTCCCCTTAAAATTGATAACGTAGGGAGTCAGGGCCTCGGAAACAGAGGATTTTTGAAAAAACTGCCTTACTAGTAACTTGAAATTTCGAATTGAATACTTAATTAAATACGCTTTATAAAACGATGTTAATTATATTTATCCATTATAAACATGGACAATGTATAGGTAAAACATTAACAGGAACTTTAAATTTGAAGTGACTATTTTGTGATCCAGCCTCAAAACTTGACAGCTCGAACGAACTCCTTCTCAACAAAAGAGATTAGGAACATTCACCATTTTGTTTACATGTGCTAACTGAATTTTTCCAACTTCTTCACTAAATACAGTTTTAGAGTTAACCTACAAACGTTCAAATCTCTCACAAAGCAGCCCTCCGCAACCCAGTCACGTGCAAGAGTTTTGTATATATAATCTGTGGACGTGGTTAAAAACCGGGCAGCGTCCGAAACACACTCCGATTCACTTTTCACGGAGCAAGCTGCCAACTTCCACGTGGCTTTATTTATTCGCAGTATTCCAAATCACATAAAGCAGACGTTTGGTTAGTCTCCACTTAAATGTGTTTCGTAAGAGATAAATTTAATTCGCTTTGTGGCAGCGCGCCGTAAAGGCTCCTCGTGTCCGATTCGGATCGGTCGAACAATTGATTGTGGCTAGCTCGGATGAAAATTTCGAAATTAGAACACGACACTGTTTTCTTACTAGGGCTTTATAGATGTTGCATTCTAAAAAAGTTCTAATAACGACTGTATAAATCAATAATTTACGTACGTACGTAAGCATAGGATAATTCATAATTCCATGCATTTTACCGACTTTCCACAGTCACAACATACTGCCACATCACATACGAGTTAAATTTTAAATTCGACAGATCGTCAGTACGACGTTTATAACTTTGTGGTAATGACAGCTGTAATAGTAATAATGTTCTTAATTTAAACCAATATTACTGTGAAAAACTGGAAAACCTGACGTCTCGCTCTGCCCTGAGAAATAAAGATATCCGCTTAAGGGCAGAGTGAGACGTACACCTGTAATTTGCAAGTCCGATGTGACTCAACTTTTCGAGAGAATAGTCGGTTTATTCGGCCGTGGGCAAGAATTTCAATTAGCCTGGGCTTCTTTTTCACCGAGATTGGCACAAAACCCGCCGTAAAAATAAGAATTAAGATGCATGCTTTCAAATTACAACTCCCTAATTTACGTTCTTGTTTGTGTTTGTACATTTGTTATTGAGAAATTGTTTCTTTGTTATTTTCTTGTGTTTGTAATCTGTAATTTGCGGTTGTTTTGTGGCGACTCCGATAATGAAATAGCAACTAGGTCATAAATAAAATGTGGATTACTTTTTGGAGGGTTTGTGTCTACAATTGTTTTTCTGTGCTCGGTTTAATCTCTCGTGGAATTTAAGGGTGTTAAGATTTTCTTATACTCGAATTCAGTCAACAAGTGCTTTCATGGGGAAAAATTACTTTAGAAACTACTTTATATTCCCAATGTCTGCGTACCGTACCAATTTGCATTGCCTTCTTTAAATGTATAGCAATGAAATTAAGAACTATCAAACTCGATTTCAGGGCGAGAACCGAGTTTGACGTGTCTAAATAGAATTGACACATTTAAAGCGAATGCAGTTTTGAACTGAGCTCAATTTTCCGCTGAAATTCAATTTCATGAGCATTGTGGCGTGTGTGGTTCATTAGGTATGTTATAGTATAACGCTAGGGATTTATCGGGACGTGCTGATCCTTTCAATTTAATAGATAGATCGTATCAACTAATCCGGCTATGCAATCGTTATCGATCTACATATATCATGATTGGCGATCATGATCTCAATAACCATAATGACTAGGTGTCTGTTCTTGCGATGTATCGAACATTCTATTTTTGTCTTAAAACTGTCAGAAGTGAACAAACGGTTGGCACCAAAAAGTTGGTATTTAATTTCGGAAACAACGTGTTTTTGTATGTTTTTTGATTGAATATTCGAAACCCTAAAGTCTTTAACGATGATTTTGACTCAATAGCCGAGTACTAGACTTCTTAATCTTGTACTTAAACAATTTTTAAACACATTTTGTTGTTTCATATTTATATTCTTTATTAATTGCAACCATGGTAAACTGCAATTATTTGATACGGACGACGCTTCAATCGAAGCACGTGCGAACTATATTCTATTTTTATTTATTTAACACTACGTTAGCGATTTTCCAAAATCGACAACATGTATCGGATGATGTGCTAATGACAGATCGCGTCGACCACTTACGTCAATTCCATACATTTCGATTCGATGGAAAATAGAGACGTTAGCAGTGTCTGAAACTTGGCTAGGCCCTCTGTTCATTCCAGTATGTAATCAGTACGAGTTGCATCATAAATTACATGCCCTGACTGCTCGGACAAAGAGTGAAATAGTACGTCGGAGATAGCCTCCAAATAATTCAGACCTTTGTTTCCCATCATTGTTTCATGTAAAATATATCCGCACATGAAAGGATATTCCATGTTTTTTTTGGAGATCAGGAGATATATTTCCATGTGGTACTTTATTCTTCGTATGAATTATGTTCTTTTAGATCTTAAAATCTTGTGGGGTACCTACTAAATTTAATTAAATAGGTAATTACCGCGGAGAGAAGTTTTATTACGTTTAGTATCATGAAAAATAGTTTAAAGAAGTGTATTTTTTGTCTAAAGTTCGTTATAATATAAATCTTAAATGGTCCTTCAAAATTCAAAATGATGAAAGGTAAACTAAGATGATTTTTAGATACCTATTCAATGATAACCCCCTTGTCATAGTTCATCGACTTATTTTTATTTTTTTTACAATATGGCGTCTGGTTGTCGCCATATCGAATTTTGATTACTGTCATATCTTTAGTGACACTTACAAGATTAAGACAAATCGATTGACATAAGAATCATCAAAATCGGTCCAGGCGTTTAGTATCTAAAGCGCCACAAAGGAACAAACATACATACAAACATATATAGGCTGATAAACACATTACACTCCTTCTTTGGCAGTCGGGTAAAAAGGAACGACTAATTGTCTCTAAAATGTCTTTAAGTACAGCGGCGCCACTTAAAACTAACTTAAAAAATCGTGCACTTACTCGGTTGTTACTTGTTACGTCTGTTCATTAACAAGTTAACTACCATCCGTTAGTTAGCCAGCTCCGAAATGTTTTGTTCGCCGCGGAAACTCGCGCCATTCGTAACAACGCGATAACATCTGCCAGCTCGCGGAATATCTCAACTGACGTGTCTGAAAATGGCGGCCATTTGTATTAAGGTTAGCTAATAAGGGCAAAGCCGCAGTCTTATTGTATGGTCTATGTTTTGCCTTATGTTTATGAAAGATAAGGCTGTAAAATATCACACATGAAAACTGGAATTAAACACAACATTGACAAATAAAAGGTGACTATTCATAATCTGACTTTTCGTGTATTTATACATAGAACTTGGCAGCCGGAATAGTCTACTATTTCGGTTCGTTTTCTGATGATGGAAAATTTTGTCAGCTATCACTGGATATTATTGAACTGAAAAATGTTAAATCATAGGTCATAGGCAAGTATCCCTGACTGTTTGCTATCAGCACACAAAAAACCGACAAACACTAGCAAAACCTGACAACCACCAAACAGCTTTTTGCCCGTGTACAAAAATAGGAGGATGATGTGTTTGGCCGCCCCCAAATATCACACTTAACATGATAGGGAGCAGAGTAGAATGCCCCTACATTTCTATATAGGTACGTCATTGTTGTGGGCTACATGCCCCTTGCATTTAGTACAAATTTCACCAAACGATGTTAACCACTTAACAGAGGATTAGAGCGTTAACAGCTGTCAAAATGTATGAACTAACACTCGATTAACATTGATTAAATCTAACATCGTTTGGTGAAATCGGTACTATAGTACCGATAAGTAATAAGTACGTAATAAGTAATAAGTAACTAACAATTATGATTAAGAAACTGATAACAATAAAGAGTGGTTTTCTCGAAATAAATAAATATAAAAATAAATAAATATCAGGGGACAATGTCACACCAATTGACCTAGTCCCAAACTAAGCTCTAGGCTTGTACTATGAAATGATTTCTAATCTAATAATTTCTATGTTGTGTCGTTAGGTTTGTTTGACCGTCGCGAGTTGGATTCTTTTTAAATAAAATGCATTAACGGCAGCTTATAGAAATTATAAATATCATGCAGGATTGTAAACCTTGCTTTTTGTTACATTTGTAATCATACAAACTCTACATTTTTATCCCGTCATGCGTTCTCGACAAACGTCATACAACATTGTTGGCTCTTACGTAACAGAACCTCGGTTAAGCATTCCGAGGGCCAGACTGTATAATTGTGCTGGTAGTCATTTGCGAAGCGCTGCTTTGTTGGGCGCAGTCTTTGTACTTCGGGGGAGTTTTGAGTTTCATTTGTTTCATGCCGGGCGAAATTTATATGCTTGGAGAACTGATAATGGTGATAATTGTATGGCTGTCCTTAAAAAAGGTAGTGTGTTTTTGTTTATAAAACGTACGTTTAGTGGTTCGTTTTGGTAGATATCACTGATTTTTAATCATTAATGTTCAATGCGATATTTAATCCAACGCCGAACGCTCGAACGTTACATAGGTTACTCAAAAATGTCAGTGGTCTTAGACGCGATGCATTGCAAGATCGATATTGTTACGGTAAAACGTCAAGTGCTTATGTCAATACCATACACTTTGACAGCTTTCGAAAATCGCTTACGATAGCGTTAAGCATCTTGTGTAGCTTGTCCGAGGCCCTACTGCCCTCACTAGAAAAAAGGGCGTATGATTGATAGAATTGTGAATGTATTAGTGACCTTATTTCTTAAAACACAGGGTTCCATTTGCTATGACTATGGAATTGCGCAAAAGTCCTTTTTATTTAGAAAAGCAGCCTAGACAAGATACATTCGGCGTTCGTTATCGTTATCTAAAATAACGTAAGTAAATGGAAAATAAAAGTGAGTGTACCACGTGCAGCATATTTTGACAATCAACGATTGAAAATTATCTAGATCAAATATGTTGCGTAATTTAGATTACGAGTAACTACGGTGAGCTGCTCGTCAATTTTAACACCGAATGCAAGTTACGAGTATATCGTCTTTAAAATAACATAGATTCGGCAACTTCGATATTGCATGCAACGATTTTTCCTTGAACAACAAGATTTTTGTGATTTTTCCTCGTCTTAACTTTAATAAATATTTGTATAATTCCTTTATTAAGAAAAAGGTATTTCCATGACCCCTGTCGACTCTTTCCAACTTTCGGCAATATCTCGATGTCAATCCGCCACAAGCACATGTTGGTGATTTAGTACAATATGTAGTCTTATTTATTTCTTATTTATTCCACGCACAAACCGACATGGAGTTGTAAACAAGGACTTAGTAAATTAGTTTTGTTAGAGCTACATTGCTTATACCTACAATGTATTCGAATGTGAGAAACTTTGGTCGCAAAGGAGTTTGCGAATAGAGATGTGCAAACGCTACTAAAGTTTCTCTTTTCTATCGCTCTAAATAAATGGGATGACATTCTCGTGGGTAACGATAAACCACGTGGTCAATTGTCATGTCATCAATTTTGAGTGATGGAAAAGAAAAACGTTAGTAGCCCCTGTGCGATTCTGCTTAATTTAAGTAGTATTACGTCTGTTTTTAGAGCGAAACTGAAACTATTTTCAAGATTGGTAAACGGATAAATTTTCGTTTTAATGTGTTTGTTTGACGGCCATAAAGACAAATGTTTCAATGATGAATACGAGTATTCTTTCCTTATTCTTGGATGTACGGACCTATAGTACAAGCCTAGAGTTTAGAATGCGAACTAGGTTAATTTGTATAAGATTGTCCCCTGATAATGATTAATTTTAATACTCTAATAGATACCAAAGTTCTAACTGAATTTGGAAGTAATCGCGTGTAACGATCACAATTCTTTTATTAAGAGCATAGCGTACGAGCCACTGTTGGGCATAAGGTTACCTTTAGTATATTATCAGATTTTTGGTTGGCCAACTTGACTGTAGCTATTAAAGTACTCGCTCAGTCTTCATCGTGGACGCTGAAGATAGTTCATAGCTTGAAGACGAACATTAGGTACTTTTTGGTCCAAAAAAAATCCAAAGAAATGACAATAAATTACTTCTACATGGACGTAGTCTCAGACAAAAGCTAGTATTTGAATAAAACGAGTAACTTAACTATTCAGACCGACTTCAAACCTCACAAGTCAATTATACGTGTTCAACATTGTAAAGAACCACACGTAACAAAGTTCTCTAATTCCTCAGGCACGTCCCCGATCAAGATCCCAACTCTCAAATTAATTATCTAGTTCCAAACTTCCTCCCCCACTTCAACCTTAATCTAACAACCCAGAGCCGGTTTTCAAATGCAGGGTACACGAGGCTGTGGCATAATGGACCGTGTTAACACGTTTCGATTTAAGTTCATATTTGGGTCAAGTTCGTAAAAGGAGATGGCCCAAGGCTGGGAAGTTTCCCACTATCCGAGTTTGCGAGTACATTTTGCTGATTATCTGCTTGCTAATGACTTTGTTTTGGGTACAGGAAGGTGGGACATATAAAGTTTGGGAAGATAAGTCATTTCAAGGATACGACTTTGTGCTTTGCGGATAGGTGATTTGCGTCGGCGTTGCAATCGTACACGTGTATAAAAACATGTATTAGTCAAGAGAAAAACTCCTTTACTATACTCGAAAATCTAATTCAACACCAAAATTTGACAGTTCCCATTTTGATTATTTCGTTATTTTAACATTATTTCATAAAAACATGAGCGAGAACTCGTGTAACCAGTAATAATAGGGTAAGTTTTATTGATAAAAATACCTACACTTAAACCAAAATGCAGTTATCACAGCGAATGTGCGCCCGTTGAGGTCAGGATTTTGGTCTTGAATTAGATTTTCGAGTATTGTGTTTGATTCTATTTTTATGAGTTTAAGGTCCAAAAATCGGCCAAACAAGTGGATTTTCAATATTTACAGTTTGTTTTCAACACAATTTTTTACTAAATGAAAACCGTAAAGTCGACACTCCAATTCGACTGACGCATATTATCGACCATATTGAAAAAAAGAGTCGGCCACATAAATCGGGCAAATACACTGTCAGTTGAAAGTGTAAGTGAGATAGCGATAACCAGCCGAATGTAATGTAATGTAATGTAATGTAAGTAGCTGGGAGTACCTACTGGGACTCTTTTCTACATTGTGATTTAGGTACATTGCTTTTGTCATGTTGTCATATTGTTTGCAACTTAGCCACCTTTACTGTCAAGCAAATAAGAGCTGTTGTAACATTGACAATACGATAACATATCAAAAGCAATATGGTTTTACCTAGTAGAATACATCCCCTATATGTTTCCTCTACCCTAACACAATTAGTTGCCACAAAATATTGCAAGGCACTACTTTCCTTACAAAATAAACCCAATACGGCGTCAATTTTTGTAAGATTTCGCATATTGTTAACGTCTTTCAACAGCGCAGCGGGCTTGAAATAAATGCACTTATCAGATCGTTGCATAGATTGTCTGCAATCCTCTGAATTTAACTCAAGTGTAATTTTATTCCACTTTGCTACGTTACAATACTGTGACCGGTACTTCACTTTAACAATGGGTATATCTAAGTATTTTTACGTGTAAGTCTCTATTCCTCGAATTCAGAAATTTTATAGATAATAAGTTTCTGTCAAAAAAAATTGGGAACAAGCTTTTGTTGCCGACTGTACTTTTTTTTGCAAAATCTTTATCTGCCTAATAAGACCGAACTAATGAGTCCCAACACGGTGGGTCTACGTCAAGTATAACGGAGATCCTGTCGCCACCTTCCGACTCCATGATCAGATCAGCTCTTAGATACCATAATATTGCATTGTCATCGGATTTACATATGTGGTCCAAATTTCAGCACATTCCGGTGACGGGAAGTGGGTCAAATTTAACTTGCAAGATTTTACCCTTACATACATACATACATTGCAAGTTGGGTATCTACAGGGTGTCCGGCGGCAGATTTACGTTTTAGAACTCGATTTTACAAAAAGTTATAAATGGTGCAGGGGAGTGGGGGGCGTCATTAGAATCACCGATCGTGCGGATTTGTTAGTCACGATGTCGCAGTGGTCAGGAGAGATTCGCTCGTTCGCTGTAGAAGCGTTTTTGAAGGGTGACGATTTCTGTATTATTGCGCGTTGTAGGTTTTGTTCGCACTATAAAATTCGCTGCTTAAGTGGTGAACCAACTGTTAATTTGATTCGGTCCTGGTAAGAGAGGTTTCGCGCAACTGATTTGGCTAGGAATACCTCCCGACCCGGACCTAGTCGGTCGTCAAGGACGCCGGAAAGTGTGGAAATGGTGGAAAAAAGCTTACGTGAAAATACGCGATTTTCAATAAGGAAACGCGCAGCCTCTTTGAGACTTCCGGAAGCAGCCGTCTATGAAATTCTAAAAAAGGATTTAAAATTCCATCATTTTAAAATTCAAATTGTGCAACAGTTGAAAGATAATGATTTCACTACACGCAAAAAAATCTGTGATGTTATGTTAGCGAAGTTCCGAACTGTTAATTCAATTTTTTGGAGTGATGAGACCCATTTTCATTTGACTGGGCACGTAAATAAGCAGAACTGCCGTTATTGGGCGTCGGGAACTCAGAATCCACGACAGAAACACCAAAAACCACTGCATTGACCTCGGGTTACAGTTTAGTGAGCTTTGTCTTCTAACGAAATTATTGGGCCATTTTTCTTTGAAAATGACCGGGGCCAGGCAATAAATGTGAACAGTGAGAATTTTGGGCGAATGATCATGGGCTCCTTTTTACCAAAACTGCGAGCTCACCCGTCGTACTCGTCATACACATGGTTCCAACAAGATGGCGGGACCCCACGTACGGCCAGAACTTCCATGTGTTTGGTTCGTGAAGCTTTCACCAAAAAAGTTATCAGTCGCTATGGGGACATCCTGTGGCCTCCAAGGTCGCCTAATTTAAGTCCTATGGATTTCTTTTTATAGAGCTTCCTCGAGGGAAAAGTTTATGGCAAAAATCCGCAAACGATTGAAGATTTAAAAGAAAATATTCGTTGAGAAATTAGTGCGATCGACCCAAACCTACTAAACCGTGTGGCGCAAAACACTAGGCTCCGTTTCGAGCAGTGTTGGTAGCTCGATGGACGACATTTGGACGACATCATCTTTAAAAAGTGAAATCCGCATTGATTTTCTGCATTTAAAGACATAAATTAAAACGATATGTAAAATAGTTTTTTTTTATTCAACTTTAAAAACATAAATCTGCCGCCGGACACCCTGTATTATTTCATCGAAACACCTTTCAACGAACGTATTATTACGCAGAATTTTTATTACATGGAAAGGCATTTCTCGCCGCATGGGTTTTTTTTTTTGGTAGTTATAAGTCTAACGTAACCTAACATACGTAATTAATGTTGAAGATATCCTGAAAACATTATGGTTTCAGCAGAAAATAGCGTTTTATGAAATGAATTTCGATGAAATGGTACAATCGATGAAGTGAAATTCGATGAAATGATGGGTCTGACAGACCCACGGACGGAAGGACAGCGGAGGCTTAGTGATAGGGTCCCGTTGCCACTTTTTGGGTTAATGGGATTGTGGGAATTGATCCATCTGTGAAGCGACAATCGTTTGAACGTTAGCAGGTAAACGGTCTAACCACAAGGTTTTTACGATATCTGAGGTAGCAGCAGCGCCAGCCAGATTTTGCAAATGCCGTAAGAATTGTGACGGCCTACGGTCACCGAGCTCCTCATGGACCAGCAGCTGCCGTGTCCTCTTTTCTTGCGACGCCGAAAGGCGTTTGATGAGTTCTGCTTTAATCCTACCGTATTTATCGGTAGCAGGAGGGTTAGTAATGATGTCTTTTATTTCCAGTGCGTACCGAGCTTCCAATTGACCTGCCACATAGTAAAATTTTGTTTCGTCGCATGAAATTCTAGACAGTGAAAATTGTGCTTCGATTTGGGCAAACCACAAAGCGGGCTCGTCGACGTTAAAGGGTGGGACGCGAATGCCGACTCTGCATACCTGCGCTTTAGAATCCCCAAGGTCGGCGTCTGCAAAATTTTCCTCTTGGTCCGCCATAGTTTTTTACTTTTTGTTTTTTTTTGTTACAGCGCAACCATTCAATTTTTAGTCGCGGGTCACCAGTTGTGGGAAGGTGTGTGTGCCTACACACTTCTCACTATAGTTATTTGAGAAAACTAAGGTTTAAACTGGGAAATCATTTAATAACCAACGTAACATATTTTATATTAACAAATCACCTAGACAACAATGTCGGTCCAGCGGCGGCGCGATATCAACCAGCATAGCGCGCAGGCGTGTGAAAAGGTGGAGCTGTAATAGCCGCCACAGGATAATGTAGGTTTTTAATGGTGAAAGAATTTTTCAAATCAGTCCAGTAGTTCCAGAGCCTATTCAATGCAAACAAAGAAACAAACAAATCTTTCCTCTTTATAATATTAGTTTAGACGATAAACGTACCTAATCAAATTCAAATCCACAGCCAAATACACCAACCTGTCCAACTTTATGGTAATAGGATGTCTAGACTTGTTGGAAGGAATACTAGAGGCGCATAAAACCAGCAATGTATTATTTAGCTCATTCTGTACGTAATAACAGGTATTGGAGTTGTCTGCCGAGTATTTGCGTCGGAGATAGTGTTTCGAATATACGGTGGTTTTTCTTAAAGCTTTCATAGCTGAATCATTTATGTAAAGTGTTTTTATTATTATGTGTAGGAATATACTAATAAAATAAGCAAGCTTTGGAAAACCCGATTGTTGTTAAAACTTTAAATCGTTATAAATTCTAAATGATCATACATAATCATTGAAAAATTTAAAACTACTTCATTGAGTTAAAATGGTGTCAAGACCGTCAGCTCATTTTTTCCCCCAGAATTGACTGTACCACCAAGGACTTTAATTGTTGATCCACCATAAAACCTTTTCATAATGACAGCGTCTAGTGACGAGATAGAAATTACATAGGAATTAATCGTAAATTTTATGCGACAAGGTTCTATAGTGGCTCATCAATTAAAGTCCGTGACTGTACATGGCAATTTGAAACGCAATATGATTTTAAACAAGTCAGGATGATGGCGTTTCGTGGGCAAAGACAAGTACGAGTAATATAATATATAAGTTCCAAAAGCCATGTTTGCAAAGATCCTTTTAATATATATTTATATGCTATCCTAGCAGTTGCCATGGCAACGCCTTTGCGACTTAACCAAGAGGAAATATTACTCCGCGATATTAGCTACTTATTGAAAATGTGTGCTTAAGGAATAATCGCTCACTCTTGTAAATATATTCCGTGAAGAATTCTCCTACATTTTTCCGTGAAACGTTGTATCGAATAAACAATACCCTTGCATTTTATGATAGAACATTTAAATTTAAATTTTAATCATATGGTGTTTGATAAAAGGCCAGTAATATAATGAAATAGGTCATGACGATATACGACGTCAAGAAAATAAGAGCTATCGTAAAGTTGACAATACGAGCAATAAGTAAACAAATTAAAATAAAACTAAGCTACTCAAATATTAAAGATGTAAATAATAATCACCACTATAAAAAGAACACCCTCTCTAACAATCCTTTGGGAGAGGTAAGCACCAGCTCTAGGATCTCCGGAGGTGTCTATCAGCTGGGATGACAGGGCCTTCATAAAGCTTTTTATATCAGCTGACCAAGGTCCATGGTCTCCACTAATAAATAAATATTAGGGGACAATGTCACACCAATTGACCCAGTCCCAAACTAAGCTCTAGGCTTGTACTATGGGTACTAGATGATATAAATACTTAAATAGAGAAATACATACTTAAATACATAGAAAACATCCATGTCTTAGGAACAAATATTCACACTCATCACACAAATATCTGCCCTTACCGGGATTTGAACCCAAGACCGCTAGCTTTGTAGGCAAGGTCACTACCAACTAGGCCAAAACAAAAATAAAGTTGAATAAGACCCCAATAATGGCGGCCGAGTAAAAAACAATACAGTAACATGACAAAAGCCATATGGTTTTACCGAGTAAAAAACAGCCACATGATCAGCTAGTTATTTTAAAATGCACACGTTTATTAAACAACAGAATTTCCTATCAAAATCACCTATAAAAGCCGCTTAATAAAAACCATTACGAACTCTTACCTCCTCCAATATTAACGAGTAATAACGATTTCGCATTAAGGCCTAAAATCCTTCGGCTGTTTCGTGCCCATTACATAATGTGTTTCCCATTCACTTTATTATAATAACTATTTCCCCTGGGCTTGTGTTTGTTTAGGGTAGGGCGGGGAATACTTGGAAAAGTGCTGGTTTTGCGTATAATCTTGTAAAAGCTGTAATGCGTGGGATTGGCTAAAACTTAAGGGTTTTTGAAGCTTTGAGCTTTGTACAGTCAACAGCATAAATAGATAGATAGATAGATAGATAAAACGTTTATTTGATGCTTCAATCACACACATACAATTGTCATATTTGGTGTAAAAACTTACAAAATAGGTACAATTTCAATCGCATGTGTGCGTCGCAGCATTACAAAAAGGTCATGGCTCAGCGTATAGCATTACTCTAGTGAGCAAAACACTGGTATTCTGCCACAACCCCGGGATACGACAAAGCCATTTATGTTGCATGGAAAGGAATACCTAAGTCATAAAATATAAGTAATAATACCCGAAAAAAAAAAACATTAAAATAAGGTAGGTATGTATGAGTTAAAAGTTACCCACTTTTAGATAGGTTGGTGAGTGAAATAAGTGATTATTTATGAACCTTGTCATTTTAACGTCGTGTTTGAAATGTTATACAAAATTGTGAAACGATTGAAAGCGACGAGGTACAGAAATGATCACTTATTTATGCTTTTGACTGTACTCGTATACCTAAACGTAAAAATAACTATAAACCTATTTTAGCTAAAGTATTCTTTGTCTCTTTCTGTCAAATTCAAATTTCAAAATTACAGATAAGGCCCAAGCATATTTACAGCGCACTCTGGCTATTGCACGTTTATGGATAAGAGGGTTAGTATTACTAAGTTCGGTGTATTTTAGTAACTGCCTGATCAGTAATTGCAACAATGCAATGCAATCCGTCCGAAAGGAGAACCATCTTATCGTTTAGCTTTCCGCCATACTGGATCACAACAATGCGAACACTGTGGCGACACTATCATAGAGACATTCCGTCTAAGGGCCATATTAATAAAGTCATACATAAAAAAAACCTTACTACCTTTTTTCTTTTCAAGCCCAAGCGTTTTTATATAGTTATTTTTGTTGATAACCCGTGATCAATTTATTTTTACTTTTATAAGCCACTTGCACAAAAACACAAATGTTGATTTAGTACTAGGTAACGTAACCAGTAATGGACAAGGACCAATGATGGACACTTGATTCTCATTTTACAGAAGATAAGGGTTATTCATTTGTTTAGCAACAATCAATTTAGGACCGTATGAAATTTGAATTAAGAGTAAAGTGTCCATTACTGGTGCCTGTCAGCTAAAAGTGTCCATCATTGGTACCGTTACCCTATATTTAGGACGGACTGTTCTATAAGTTTTGACACAACTAAGAGACTGAAGACTAAAAATAGATTATAATCGCTGCAAGTGGCCCTTAATGCAATTTTAAACACTGATGAACTAAACTATTTAATTTATGAAATTCGCTTTAAAACTTTTCCCTAGCTGAGCTAAATTGCAACATAACGAGCATCTCGTAGACACGTCTGCGCTCGTAGCGCTACGCCGCCGCTACGCCGTAGACAGCGAGAGTCGTTCATTTTGCTACACGGTAACAAGCTAACACACTTGGCCGATTTGCTTGGAGATAAGACCAGCGTTTATTCAAGTTTTTAGGGAAAATTTCTACTGTTTTATGAAAAGTTATTAATAATAATAAAATAAATGGAAAGTCGGTTATATCTGTGGCCATGAAAACATTTGACTTGTTTATTATGAAACGCGTTAAAGTTTGTGTATGAAAGGAAACTAGGTGGAATTTGTCATAAATAAGAGAGCGTTTCAATTTCCAAATATAAAAATATTAACAACTTTATCAGTATTATCTAATTGTAAAAGTACAAACACAGCATAAGCATGTTAAAAAAAAAAAACAACCTCGTTTTGCCCAATGTTCTTTATAAAGAACAAATTAGAGTAAGTTGTTACTGAACGGTTATTTAAAAAAATATAAAATGATCATTCAGAAATATTGGGTGGGAATTGGAAGTTCCTTTAAAAAGTCTGGACAGAATTAGGTTAAACATGTCATATTCATTACAAATGTTATCTACATATGCTTGATTTTTAGCGATATTCCAATAATGACACTATTATATCCTTTAACGTTAAAACTCCACAAGGAATTCACGCCATAATCTTCTATGTAAATGAAACCGACGCAACACGACGTCACGTCACACAAACGTCACATAATACAACAAAACAATCGCGTTAGATCAATCATGCAACGTGTCAGCACCAACCATCTTACCTCCAAAACGCAACAAGTCCTATACAAATGACAAGCAAATAAAGACCTTCCGTTAGCACACTGAAGTGAAACCTAGAGGCGAATTCTAGCAAATATGAACCTTGAGTCTTTGGCTTAGTTTTCGGTTCTTGATTGTACTCAGAAATTATACAGAGGGAATATTTGAGTCAAGTATTATTTGGGTGTTGGCAACACTGTCGGGTTTAATTACAAGGATGTATTAATGTGTGTAGTGTTACCATGTGAACGAATAATACTGCTAAGTGAATTATAAGTGGCGGCGAATGATGATTGAGTAAGTGAGAGCCAGTTTTAAGAATAGTTAATATGTGCTGGTTTAAAAAAAGTAATATACACGTTAATCATTGCTATTAAGTGAAAAACACGATAAAAGATAAGATAAAAAAGATAAAAGATGTTTATTCAGTAAGTAGGCCGCACGGGCACTTTTACACGTCAAAAATCTACCAGCGATAAATAGAGAACTCGAATTTTACATGGTTATTTAGGATATTTTTTTAAATATTTGTACTCTCTTTATTTCGTCAATAAGAACATTAGTATTAACCTTTTTAAATGACAAATTTAATTAAAAACAAATTCATATAATGTAGCTGATTAAAAAATTAGGAATATGTTTCGTGTTTATAAGGACTTTTTTTGCAAATTTTGTTAACTATTTATAAATTTTATTATGTATTCTGCAACGTTTAAATACATTAATAATAATAGTGCGAACTATAGGCGGTGCCGTAAATGTACATTGAAATGTCACAGTGAAAAACCTCTCGTAGTTCGTAATCCAAGACTGTCACGTGGATCTATATTGTCTACTATAATTATTCCTATTGATGTAGGTCCATAATTATCATAACGTATTTATTTAAGAGGGGAAAAAACTAAAACAATAACGGTTTCAGGGATAGAAAAAAATTACTCAATAATTATGTAAAGTAATATATTGTGACCAGAAACTAATGAAAAACAACGGGCTCCATCACGTATATTCCTCAAGCTAGTTCATGGTGGGTGCAGGGTGGATGCATTAGGTATACGGGGTCATTGACTCGCTTATGCATGTTCACACTTTAATGAGTCTCCGGGAAGGAGACGGCGTAGATACAGCAAACAAATAAAGTTCATACATTCATTCATTCAACAATAGTAACTCTTCAGCCACTGAACCACTAACTGCCGCACTCAGAGACGACAATTGAATTTAATGTTTGTTTAGTGACGTGTTGCCTTATTCTATTGCTATAGCAAAGAAAGTGACAGCAGCAACTTTAATCTAGCATTAAATTTAATTGACGTCTCTGAGTGCGGCAGTTAGACAGTTTGATCGATTAAATACTTTTTTATTTGCTGAGGGGGATTTGATGAGAAATTACTGTTGTTTAGGTTATCCGCTATCTGCAACACACAAGGAATTTCAATTTTTTCTCTTGAGCTGTGAGAAAAGAGGGAGAAACAGTAAAGTAAGATAATTCATACTATTAAGATAGTTCTACTAATGACTAAAAATTGCGAGGCGTATAATTAACGGGGCAAGGCCATAAATAATTATGTAACAAAGAAAATTTATTGAATCCTCTAACAAATTTAGAGCTTCTTACTATAAATTTGGACGTACAAAATTAAATAGTAAACGAAGTTCTACATCTGAAAAGGCGGAACCATTTAAATTAACTCAAAAGCAAAACAAAATAAGCAGAAGTTCAAAAGAATAGTTAATCTGAACCGATTAAGAATTCAAAAGTTCCCATTCAAGACCTGCGGAGTTAAAAGAGTTAGTGACCGACTGAATGAATGGCTCCCGTGTGACCGAGTGAGTGAATGGGTGAGCGGCCTCAGAGTTTAATATTCAGCTGGGTTTCGTTCCAACGCTCCTTCTTTGTTCTGAATTATTTTGATGTTTTAAGCCGGAATTATGAAAAATTCTTTTGTCATTTTGATTAGGGTTTTGATGAGTGATTTTTGTTTTGTTGGTTTGTGTAGGTGATGGAATGAAAATATTATGAGTGTGCGGAGTATAGACTTGATGATTATTGTCGGGTAAATCCGTTACACGTGTACTCTGCTTTGTTATTAAAATGCATGTAGTCCTAATGTCCAAATATTCTTTGCCTTAAACTGGTGTTTCAGCTGAGTCAGACATTTTTAAGTTTTCCAAACTAACCAAAGTTTAATGATTCCGAGGGAAATGGCTTAACGGTAAACGATAAAATCTGACTAACGATGCATTAGGACAAATAACAATTAGTATTCCCCATATAGTACCCATAGTACAAGCCTAGAACTAAGTTTGGGACTAGGTCAATTTGTGTGAGATTGTCCTCTGATAATTATTTATTTATTTTTATTATTATTATTTACGTGTAGTTGCCGGGTTAGAATAGTGCCACTTCATGACTTACCGTGGATATCGTAAGAGGCGACCAAGGGAATATAGGCTTGTAGTACTGTTAGGTGATGTTCTTGCACCCTCTCACTAATACACTGGTAAACATCTTAGTCTATTTGAGCAAAATGTGGTTACAGAGTCATCAACAAGTTTTTAAAGTTGTAGGTATATACCTATGTATGTATTTATTTATTTATTTATATGTACAAGAAAGCAAGTTCAGCAGCCGTTTAATCACTCATTAGATATCCGTCCGTATTTACATTATTCGTATCTTTAAAGATCGTTTTCCTTTATTCGTTCCGCTACCGTTCCGGAACGGCAATAATGATGTGAACATAATTCGTTTTTTGTACACGTTTATAATAATAATACGGTAGCTTGAGCCTTGCCTCGCTGCCGGCACCCGTAGGTTAGGTTTTTATAATGTTTATTTTTTGTATCAGAATTGTTATAAAGTATTTAAATGGTATACGGGCGTTCCTTTTAACTGTGGTTAGTCTATACTAACCAGGGGCTATCCCCTAATGAGCACATTTAGGCAGCTTTTGTTAAAATTAAATAAAATAAAAAAACATACATAAACGCAATGATAAAAAAAAATGCAATTAATTAAAAACGCAATGAATGATGTTTCAAAGTTAAGTATTATTAAAGTTGAGATTACTTAACTTCTAATACGAATTAACTCTATCATGCACGGTGCAATTTAAAATTACTTACCTGACAGATGGACTTAGATGTACATTGCGGGTCGATAGTATGTTCAAAATTCTTTCTGTTTATGATTAGTAGAGTCTTAATCTATGTCATTTTTTAATAAACGCCCGTATACACACTGTATATGTATACTTAAATATTTATTGTTAAGAACCTAACTAAAAGAAAATCAAATAAAGATCTAAAATAATAATAATATTTTTATCTACATTAATATTATTATTATTATTATTAATATTATAAAGAGGAAAGATTTGTATTTTTGTATGTTTGTAACGAATAAACTCAAAAACGACTGGACCGATTTCAAAAAATTCTTTCACCATTAGAATGCTACATTATCTCTGAGTAACATAGGCTATGTTTTATTTTTCTGCGCGGACGGAGTCGCGGGCAACAGCTAGTTGGTTATAAAGCGGTGAAACCGTTGCAAGCTCATATAAGGGACGAGAGGACACCCGCGACTTCGTACGCGTAGAATTAGTTTCCCGCTCCTCCCCCTGTTTCTTTCCGCTGGGGGTCGATTTTCGGAAAATCCTTTCATAGTGTACCCCTAGGGTACCCAAGGAATACAGCTTTCAAATTTCAAGTCCCTAAGTCAAGCGTTTTGGCTGTGCGTTGATCGATCAGTAAGTCAATTTCTAATTTTTTATATGTGTATATTATATAATTACTAGAAAACTTAACGCGTTCAACCATTATAATAGGTGTCATATTCCATTTATTTAAGTAGGTACTTATTACGTTAAGTTCCATATTGTCTTATTTATGGGATCCTGACTTTTTACCAAATCGTCATTTGGCAAACAATATCATTTTACAAACTTTCATTTCGCAAAAATGTAATTGTACTTAAACCATTACATATTACATAGGCTACATGGGGTTGTTAAATAAGTTAGGTTATGTTAGACTTTTGACCATAAAAATGTAAAATTATGTGGTGGGAAATACATCTCTGTGAAAGTGTGTAAAATGACATTGTTTGCCAAATGATGATTTGGTAAAACATTTGTGAACCCTTATTATGTAGGTTTGGTTGGTATAGGTGGTTGATAAATGTATTTCTTCCTTTCTCTTTTTTCTCCCTAAGTCAAGATTAAGTAAAGGCCCTAAGCGGCCTGAAGTCTATGTACTAACACAGTTTATCTTTAGGAAACCAAGTGAAGGAAGCGATATTTCCTAAAATGTAATATGTATAAAACATTCTTGCTAGCACGCGATCCTGACATTACCGGCCGTCTTGCCTCGGTAATGTTTTTTTTGTTTCGGTTATTCATTATTTCCTTTATACGAGAATACTTTTCTCATGTAATAAATTAATAAGGAAGTTTTTTCTGATAAATGTTGGTTAACCGTATCTATGCCTATTACACTCTATTTTTAGTCCTCGATATAAAATAGGGATGTTATAATTATGTTTGACATGTGTATCTATTGGCTATGTATCTTGGTGTCTGTCTGTAGCATAGTACCTCCGAAACGGATGGACTGAGTCGGACTTTTTTTTTTAAAATGAAAATAGGTTGGGCCTTTTATGATACTCGTATATCATCTGGGAAAGAAGAGGTCGCGTTATAGATAGATAGATAGGGGGTTTTATTTATTTAATATTAATACATCATATTATTATAATATTATAACCATTTTGATAGCTGTTATTATATATTACAATAAGGTTTTGAAAGCATGATGTGTTAAAGTGTAGGTACATTCACCAGCAATAAAATATTGTCTAGTTTCATATAGGCCCACAATTTTTGAAAAAACTGTCCAATGATACTCCACACAATGAAATAGACGAATAAAAAAAATCAACGCAGACAGTCCCAGTTTGAGGCTGCTCGCTCTGAGGCAAAGTCTCGAGGCACTTTGCGGATCAGCTCGAAGCGAGTCGCCTCAGTTTGATCCGCAATGTGTGCAGTTGACACGCCCGTCTCTATCAAATGCACGCGCCGGACTGTGAGGCTCCTTTGAGCACGGCAAAAAACCGACAAAATATGGCTCGGCTCACTCGACTCGAGGCTACCTCTAGTGGATACGCGGCTTTACAATTCCTTTATAAAGATATTTATTCATAAATGTACCATTGGGCGAGTCCAAACTATGGTAAAGATCAGATTTGAATATTGATTTGCGATCAAATGCTCAAGAGCTTCGCATAAACCGCTGTCGTAAAACGTTAAGAGTTTAGGACCGTTCGTTAGCACTAAAACAAAACGAATTACGCCGTGCCCTCCTGCGAAGTTAAATATAATAATGTTTTTGTTTTTTAATGTTGCCGGGAAAAATAGTTGGTTGTTTTGACATCAATCTCAGTGGTGGTAGCACCTTGTGGTGGTAGCACCTTGTGGTGGTAGGACATTGTGGTGGTAGGACGTTGTGGTGTAGATCCTTGTGATGTAGGTCCTTGTGGTGGTAGGTCCTTGTGGTGGTAGGTCCTTGTGGTGTTAGGTCCTTGTGGCGGTAGGACCTAGTGGTGGTAGGATCTTGTGGCGTAGACCCTTGTGGTGGTAGGACCTTGTGGTGGTAGGACCTTGTGGTGGTAGGACCTTGTCCTACCAGGACCTTGTGCAAGGTCTTCTCTCATCTTATCCTTTAACCTACCGCCAAGAGTGATGGCATTGTTGTATTACGGTGTATAGACGCATTCTATGTTAGTCCTCAGGGTTGGCAACGCATTTGCAGTCTTAGGATTGCAGTCTTGAAGTCTTGAGAACGTAAATATGGGTCTCAGATGCCACTTACCATCAGATGCCCTGTATGCTCGTTTACCATTTCCTTGGTATGCTCGTGAGTTGAGTATATTCTCAACGTTTCTAAAGGTAAGTATGTAGGTACTCGTATCTATACTGATTGTATCCTGCATTCAGTCGGCAATTTCATAAGCGTCAGTTCAACGGAATATAATAAATATATTGTTCATTTCGTTCCGTCAGTCGTAACAAGCGATATTTTAAGACGTTTTGCGATTGTAATATTTGTAATGCCGGAGACGCCACGGCTTTATACAATTGTATATTTAAGTTGACGTGACGTTTATCTCATTTTTGGTAAAGGTTGTCTTTTTACTTGGATTATTTGTCTGATTTGCATATTTTTACTGTAATCTACTTTGTATCTGTTGTACGTAATTGTTATTGTATTGTTTTTAACTCGGCCGCCATTACTATCAAGTAGTAACGATGACGATAACTTAAAACCAATAGGGAATATGTATGGATTTTTTTGAATCGTATTTCTTAACAAAATATAAACATACGGCAAAAGAGATCACCATCATTAGAATTAAATTAAAATCGTCCAAGAAATACGGATGATACAAACGATTTAAACTGCTAATTAGACAGCGATTAAACAGAGAGAAATGCACTGTGACGTCATGTAACCGGTCGGCCATATTATAAACTCCTTGTTAAATTCTGCTCTGCTAGAAAGAGATAGTAACAAATCTTTTTTGGCTTATATCTTGGTTATTTTTATAGCTATTAATTAATTTTTACTCAACTGTTTGTTACATGAATAGGCTTTTATTGAAGCTGTGAAAAAAAAACATAAATGTTCCCTATTAGGTTTAGCTTGAGTTAAGCAGACAACGTCTCTATTTCACTATTATTTCTGTTTCCGATCTTTATCATATTATTATTGTATTGTTCTGTCACTTTCTGGACTTCTCAAAAATGAGACAGTCCATTTTCCTGACATACTGATATGCTAACACACACTACCAATGCACTCTTAATGCACCTTTAAATTACACGCATTCACGTTTATTTTGTACTTAAGTTTGTTTATATGTGAGAGGTAATCACTGGAACCACTGCACACAATTGAAAAAATTTAAGGGTACAGTATTCCAGAAGGACATAGGCTATATGTATACCTAATATTTAACTAGGCTAAAGTCGGGACGAGCCGCGTGAGTGCTACTTTTCTATTCATCCCAAATACTTTAGCGAAATTCGATTTACGAAATATTCAGTTACGTGCATGTTTGAATTTGGAACCGAAGATTCACGGCAAGTTTCGTACGAGTTCGATCACAACTTCTCAAGTCCCTTGCCTAATGTGATGCTATTCAAAACTGTCGGATTGGACGTTCCTCTGTACAAAGTTAAGTTTGCGGTTGAGATGGGAGCCTGTAGCAAAGGCCCGTCGATTAGGGAGAAGTTAGGGGGTTAATTATAATTCTGACCGGCGGCAGAGTTAAGTTTGTTTGATCTAAACCCACGCAGCAGAGATGCTTTGAAGTATGTGGTCGCTGGACTAGCTGAGATCCATGTTTGATGGAAACTAATGAAATGTTTCGTTTTAGTTATTCAAGCTTACATACGCCGCTGCTAGATGATATCTAATCTATCATAATTTCACGCCTCATTGAATATAAAGTACAATCAACGCCATCAATATGTATACCAAGTCTTAAAAAGATTTAAACAGAGGGACTTTATTAACGAAAATCAAGTGAATGCATAAATATATTTGCAAGTTTATGCGGATATTTATTTTTGCTTTTGACTCAACAAAGCGGCTCGGATTCGTTTTTAAAGATCATTATATCCTGTTGACTGTGTCGGAAAAATAATATCGAGTTTTGTAGATTAAGTTTTTTATTGCATGGCGATTTCTTACTAGCTAACTTACTAGTTTGGCAATTAATTACTAATTAACATCCAAATGAGACATTTTATCAACGTATTTTAACCCTGGAGATGAATTTCCAAAATCCCTTCCTAGTGCAACACTAGGATATCCAAGGAATTACCCAAAAATTCCAAGTCCCTTGGTCCAGCGATTTCGGCTATGCGTTAATCGATCAACCAGTTAGTTTCTTCTTCTACGTATGTAGATTGTGTAAAACTATACGCTAGTAACAGAGTAACAATTATCCTCCTTACATTTTAATCTGAAACTTTAAGTTAGCGCTTATCCCAAAATTGGATGGCAACTCCAATCGCCAACTAACACAGCTATATTGAATATATTATGCAAATATATTATAGAGATCCTGGCTCGATGTCGGAATGTTCTGGAACTATTGAATTAATTTGAATTTGTTAGGAAAGGTTGTTTTGGTCGGAGTTTCCTCTAATTACTTGATACTGCGTGTTTTGTCAAAGTTTCGCTATAAAATTAATTCTGGATTGTCTGTTTAACTTTCAAATTGTACGATTGCTTGTTTTGCACGAATACGGTACCTGTTTTGTATTTGTTGCATGTAACTGTATACTTTGACCCCTAGTATTCAAGCGAATTATTTGGAAAAGAAGATTATAATACAGTGGTTACTTATCTCCTGAGATATCGACTGAACGATTTCAAACAGTTACATCGAGTTTTTATTACATGTGATATGGTTTTAAAGAATGGTTTGTTGACGAAGTCTACTATACTAGTCTTACTCAAAAGCGCAAGTTTTTATAATATCCTATTTTTTTTATAATAACTTATTAACATTGCATAGAATATTAACCAACTCGAATATGGGAGAGGACACTGATATATTTGTAACACAGTTTATCCGACCTAGCCCAGTTTATCCGACCTAGGACAACAAGTCAATTTGTACCTATTTTATATCAATAAAACATTATCATAACTTATGTATATTAACTTAGCCCCTGGGCTTACAAGCAATGGAAAGTGCACATTGCAGAGACATAGTCGCATGAATACTTTATCTACTAATGGATTAGGTCAAGCACTAGTAAGATTATATACTAGTTGGTTGGTAACTCTGTTACGTTGACAACCTCGCCTGTGCATTATAAACCCACGAGCTTAAGTTGTCCCGTGTGCTTGCTACCTGCAAGCGTATAATAAAGAAGAGGTGGATACCTACTTTGTTTGGTAGCATGATTCGTAGTCAAAAAAATGTGGTGAAGAATATTTTAGATCAAATTCATACACGCTTTAACGAGAAGTTACCAAATCTATCTAAGTTTTGAATTTTAGGAACATCCAAAAGAGAATAAACGCACTTAGCTTGTTATTCACTGTTCATGCTTTTTACGTATCTCAGTACCTAGTTGTATTATAGCATTTGCTAAAACAACCACAGTTAAGAAGAATCCACAAGTGGCATGTTACAACACAATATAATAATGTAGCTGTTAGACATTATCATAGTATTAATAGAAAAGTAGTCCGTCCCCGGTTCTTTAGGAGTTTCTGTTACCTATTGCCGCTCAGGCGCTAGGGGTACGTCGATGCACGTCGCTTAATACTTAATACGCACCCAATCAAACGCGGCGAACCGCGCGGCCGTCTTAACCGGCTTGATGCGTCCTGGGGGGTTATTATGACATAGCTATGCAGTTCAGTTTACGCTGACAGAAAAGGACAGAGCTCTATAACTGCTCTAGCTCTGTTCTTTACGCTCGCCATAAAATGAATTGCAAAGCTATGTCATAGTAACCCCCCTGTTGAGTTTGCTTGTGGTGGCCAGCAGCGCGTACGGTTGAGGTACGCACACATGCAAGCCGACCGAAATACCATTGTTTGAAGACGAACTACTGTTTATACTGTGATATTACGGTTTATGAGAACCTTTACCCGCCATTTCTACACGAGTCCGTTAATAAATGACTAACTCCATCTTTATGTCGGAAATACGGACGTGGCTCGAATTAGGTGTAAACGTCCTCTTGTGGTTGAGGGGCTCCTATTTATCAAACACGCAATATAAACTTTATAGTGTGTTATTTGATTTATAGGATAAGAAGGGCCCGTGAAATTATATGTACGTAAAATTATAGCACTTTTATTCGAATAGGAAATTGTAAGATACAATTTCATTGATTTATCACTGTGTTAGATTATAATTATAAAATAAAAGAGATAAAAGGGGTGATTACCTATAACTATTTAAGCCTATTTCTCTGCACGGTTTTGCTGACTTAAAAGAAACACGAACAAAAAAGGTTATTTATTAGGTTAGCTTAGTAATTAATGCGCAATTAAGTAGATGGAGCGGTTTAAAAACCCTAAGCTTTGAAATTGATTTCAAAAAGTCCATTGCAAAGATATAGTCAATCTTAATTGTATGACGACTAAGTATAATTTTTGCTAAGTTGATGCTGATATTTTCACGGCCAAGTTTTTTGGAAATACAATTACGTTAATGAGGCCAGTGGATGCCTCTCTCAAGCACAGGCTAAAAGTTCTAAGAAGTGACGCAGCACCCTAATTCTTTATTTACGAAGAATAAAATGAAGAGAAGTGTCCAAGTGTAAGTCGTTGCCCCCAAATGAACGCTCACTTACACAAACAATAAGTAAAATAAACGATGCCTCGCTGGACAGAGGTTAAGCAAAGTAATTGTCAATTAAAAGTTTCATGGTGTTTTAGGTCGCGTTATGGCGATCCTTGGGGACAGGGTCTGGACAGACAGTTGCTTGGACAGTGTAAATCTCTTTATAACGTCACTTGCTAATGCGAGTGTTAGACCCGCCATACACGGACTGCTTTAAGCAGTCGGTAACCGACTGCAATTCGTTGCTATTGGTCGGTTTGCACTTTCTAGAGCATTGGAACTCCAAATCGACCAATAGCAACGAAGTGCAGTCAGTTCCCGACTGCTTAAAGCAGTCCGTGTATGGCGGGTCTTAGCCTGAACATGATGACAATTGCAACTGTCCTTGGCACTCTATTCTAGTAAAACCATATTGTCTTTGACGTGTAATGGTATTGTCTTTAACTCGGTCGTTATTACTGTCTAGTTAGTAAGGGCTATCTTAACGTTGACAATACGATAAAATGTAAAAGGCAATCTGGTTTTAACCAGTAGAATAAAGGCCCGATTGAAATTTGACTATAGTATTTTTAATCTATAAAGGCACGCCTCGCCCGTCAAATTCTCATGGCACAGTTTGCGTCAGAGTATAGTTGACAAAAGTTATTTACCATTTTTGGACCTTAACGTTATACAAATAGAGTTGAAAAGTGGTGAAGGAGTTTCTTGGTCGACTATACTATACTTAAACTTAAATAGTGAGGAGGGACTTCGTCAATTGAAGACATTATATCGGCATATTTTTTTGTTATTTGAGACATTTATTGGAGTCCTTTACCTAGATATAGTTGTCATTTAGTATCGTGTCTTATTAGGTAACTGGAAAAAAACGGTCGAAACTCACAATTTTTAAGTCTGGATCAGTTCAGACATACTAGGATTCAGAGGATTTGGGACCGGTTCACAATTTATAATCGTGAGATTTAACCGATTTTACCATTTGAATAAAATCATGTGTCAGGTCATTTTAAATGTTAACTATAAAATCTGGTCATTTGTCTAACACATCTCAACAGTTATAGTTTTCTATTCAACTGAAAGATGAACTCAAAAAAAGACCAAATGAACTGCAAAGGTTGTGATGTTCAATTTACTTCGAATGTTCATAAACCATACCTTCTATTCTATTATTCCCACAGATAAATTCTATAATATATATATTAGAAAGCTATTAAGTCCAAAGGGTCGATTTTTTAATCTCACCCGGTGACTAAAGCTTGCCTAAATGGCAAATTTTCCATCATTTCCAAAAGTTCGTATTTTTTAAACTTACCGGTGACTAAAATCTGGATTACATTATTTTATCAATGGAATATATCTTGGTTACTTAAAAGATTGCTACCAAAAAAACTCGTGTTAGAACGTAATTTGTCAAAAAAACCAGAGCAGCCAACAAAACCGGAAATACTCCTATAATGACAACAAAGTCGTGAAAAAATAACAAAACACCCGGCTCAAAGGAATCTGTCAAAAGCCTCGTCATCCACGGGATTCCGGGATTTTATTTAAAAAATAAAAAATACACTAGAAAGTTGAAGAGAGCGTGTTCCATAAAGTGTAGCCATTAGGGATTCATTAATCGCCTGATCCCGGCCCGGGATTGTCCCGTCATCAATCGTGGGCTAATCCCGGGTATCCCACTATGTCGATGCAAATGGATTATAGTGAAGTTCATGAAAATTATTCGGGTTGGAGCGCTTACAAATTTATTGCCGCCCTAAATGCTTATAGAAAACCAAGTAAAATATAAAGTACGTACGCATACGCTAGATTAAAGATAAAGACCTATGCGCAAATTTCCTTTTAATAATGTAAAGATAAAAAAGGCGCCTACTAACTAAAAGCAGATCCTTAAAAACATAATCGTCTAACTTGGAAAAGAAAATGACGTGAAGACCATTAGCTTTAGAGCTCACTACAGTATTCTAAAGTGGCCACCAATACGTCTGACATTCTGCTTTGAGTAAAAATTGAAACATTTTGCCAATTTCACTCCGTACAGTATTTTCCTTTCTAAACGTTATTTTTTCGTAAAATATCTTAAAAGTCTAGACGAAACCAGTTTCAAACAATACAAGATAAAAAAATATCGATATTCGCTCCGAGCACAACACTTGACAACAGAATGACCTCTTCAAGCGCTTTGAGTGTTTTGGAAGCTGTAGGAGTAAGCGCTTTAATGCTGTTATTGTTACAAATATCCAGTTTTAGTGTTCCGTGTCGACTGCAAAACTAATGGGATTATTTTGCGATGCAAAAGTGAAACGTCATAACTGCGCGATTTATTTATTTGGAATAGAGATCGTAGTGCGTTGAATAAAGATCTGTTATGAATAGACATTGTTTTACGTAAAAAGGTTGCGTTGTGTTTGTCTATAGTCATAATACACTTTTTTACCATTAGATAGTTGTCGCAGAATAATTATATTTCTAACAGTGTCATTTATCATTATTTTATTGGTCGAAATTCCACTAATGGACTAACTCGTATTCCCCGCAAATATCACCATTTTAATATAATATATAAATATTCAACCGCCTTGCTTTTTAATGCTGGCAACACCACTTTATGGTCGCGGTTAGCTTTTATTGCTTTGGGCGGCGTTTGGCGGTAAATCGCTGGCAACACTCGTGCGGACCTAGTTTATTGCCATTTGATTGGCTATTAAGTTTCAACATTGCCAGCTCATGAATGATTATTATTAGATGTTTTACATGATTTCGGTATGGTGCTTTCGGTATGGAATGTTATTAATATTTCATATGGGTTAGACAATGATTTGCCTATAAAATAGTGCACAAACAATATGTTAACTCACAGGTTTTTATATCTTTATGCCAATATATACAGGGTGTCACAAAATCGGTAACCCACATTGACACCGGAGGTAGGTCAGCTTAAGAGGTACCGAACCAGCCTAACATGACCTCAGTAAAATGACTTTATTTTTTTCAAATTGCTAGACCAATTTAATTTTAATTTGCAATTGGTCTAGCAATTTGAAAAAAATAAAGTCATTTTACTGAGGTCATATTAGGCTGGTTCGGTACCTCTTAAGCTGACCTACCTCCGGTGTCAATGTGGGTTACCGATTTTGGGACACCCTGTATAATTAGTCGGAATTTAAATGTTATATTGAAATAATCTTTACATAGTATAAAACAAAGTCGCATCCAGCCATCTGTCCCTCTGTATGTACGCTTACACCTTTCAAACTTCGCAATACGAATTAGGTATTCGATAAATAAAAGGGAAGCAGCCGAAGAATGGGTGTGATTCTCTTAAAAACTGCGCTCGGTCGGTCGAACGAGTGAACGCGCCACACCGGCGAGTTTACGTAGTCCCTTCAGAGCGCACAAAACACATTTTAGCGCGTGCGTTCCCAATTAGGCAGCCTTATACGTTCGATCTTAGCGACAGAAGCCCTACCGTTTTTAAGAGAACAACACCCCAGTGTAGGTTTACCTAAAGCCGGAATTCCAAGCTCACGCTACACGCGCACACGCGGATCAATTGACAAAAGGAACTTTTTTAAAAGGTTTTCTGAATAAAATCATGCTTATAGAGGTGTCCCAAAAGCATTTATTTTTTATTTTTACGTTCATTATTTACTGAGAAAATAATCAAATTTCTGCTAATGGCTAAAGAGCTTAAACGCCACATGGTTTTTTTATACGTCACAGTTAGTGCTATAAAACAAAACTCGGTTGCAAACGAAATGACGTCATTCCGACCACTCAGTCCAAAAACACTGAAAATATTTATTATTGTCGGTAAAAAAAAAATAGTATGCTTTTGAGCAAACTTTTGAAAGCATATTTTTTTTAAAAAAAAGTCGGAATTTCAAACCCTTTTTGACTTTAAATCAGTTTTAAAATATTAGTTCACTGTGGTGAACATTGTCAAATTAAGGGTTAAAAAAAGTTCCTGTTAGTGCCCCGAAGCGAATTTATAATAGCGTATGCGTGCCGTGCGTGCGTAGCGTTCGCCACAGTGAAATTCACGCTTTAGCACCATTTTGTTAGGAAAAGCGCTTTCTGTACTTGTGCATATTCTGTGGCACCGGTAAATAAGATAGTTAGAAACCTCGATTATGGCAGAACAGCGCAACTTCGCACCGGTGTGGTTATTGCGGATGTGGGTCGATGCGTCGGGTGGGGTGCGATATAGGTGTTAACTTAGCTATATATACGTTATACTAGATGCCCGCGACTTTGTACGGGTACTAAGTCTTCCGCTACTCTCCTATTTCTTCCCGTTGGGGGATTTTTTTCAAAAAATCCATTCTTTATGCATCCTTAGAGTGTACTCAGCGATATAGGTGTTAGCTTATCTATACATATGTTATACTTCGTACGGGTAGTAAGTCTCCCGCTACTCCCCCTATTTCTTCCCGTTGGGGGATAATTTTCAAAAAGTCCGTTCTTAATGCATCTCTAGAGTGTACTCAGCGATTTAGGTGTTAGCTTATTTATATATATGTTATACTAGACGCCCGCGACTTCGAACGGGTAGTAACTCTCCCGCTACTCACCCTATTTCTTTAGGTTGGGGCATAATTTTCAAAAAATCCGTTCTCATTGCACCCCTAGGGTGTACTCAAGGACTGTTCTCTCCAAATTCTCTAGGTTCAACAGCAGTTTATGTGTTTTCAGTCAGTCATGGAAGAGTTTTATGTGTATACCTACTAGCTTCTGCCCTCTTGTTATTATTTTAATAACATACATCGTCCGCACAAAAGAAAGAAGTCCGATAGGTCCGTTCTTGTGGCTACTTCTTCTTCTTTTGTATCATTTTATTTTAAAAACTACTTTTTGGTATATGCCATTTCAAGCTTCTTCCCATTTCCCATTATAAGTTAGTCTGATCCATCGCAGGTCAACATTATCTTTAATAGCATCATAAAAACTCTGAAACAATATCAACACAATAACTACCAAGCCATGATTTTAATACATAACGGGCTAACAATCGATTTAATGACACTTAATTGGTTACGAATTGTATCGGGATATTTTGACAATTGTGGGAAATTAATCAGCACCATGCACCGCACCCTGTATAATGAACACCTGTCAAATTAACCCAACAGCATGCTCTAAATTTAATCACTTGGTAACGGTATATGTGGGTACTATTAGAAATACTGGGGTTATAAATGACGATGCGTTAAGCCTGAGCCTCTACACTATTGGATCAAAAAAAATTGCTTTTGACGTACTTATTATGGTATTGGTTTTAAATCGTCCGCCATTACTACTGTCAAGTAAATAAGAGGGCCTGCCGTTTGGCAAAAATATGTTTGCCAAATGTATCATTTCCCAACTTTTTCATTTGCCAACCTAATGTTATATACATTTTTCAGAATTTATTTCAGTACCATCGTGTATAGGTTATGTTAGGTTAGTTTTTATATAATCCTGAAATATTTACGGTTACAGAAAACAAAGCGGGTTGGCAAATGAAACAGTTGGGAAACGATTCATTTGGCAAACATTTCGCCGAAACAAAGGTACTTAACCCAAATAACAGCTATAGTAACGTTGACAATACGATAACATGCTAAAGGCAATATGGTTTACCATGTGGAATAGTGGTCCTGGTTGGTAATGACCCTGCCTACAAAACTATTCGTAAAGGTAAAGGCAAAACTTGTGTCATGAGTACGAGTATTTGTTCCGCCTTGAATGTTTTGTTTATATTTCTCTATAGAAGTATTTTATAGTTGTATAGTCGAGTTCAAAAAGATGTATAAACTTTAGTACCTTGTCTATTTAATGTCATGTTTAAACTGCCATATATGAAATGTCACATCGGAAAGTGACAAGGTACTAAAGTGTATATCTTTTTCAATTCGACTGTACTACCCAATTATCTATATATATAAAAGGCAAACCTGATTGACTTATATATCAACGCACAGCCGAAACTACTGTACCCAGAAACTTGAAATTTGGTACAGGGGTTCCTGTCATGATGTAAGTGAGCACTAAGAATGGATTTTTCGTAAATCAACCCCCAACGGGAAGAAATGGGGGGAGTAGCGGGAAACTAATTCTACGCATACGAAGTCACGGGCGTCCTCTAGTTATAGTACATAAACGGAGTATACTAGACTTAAATCCTTTTCCACTTGATCTTCAGAAAATTTACACCCTTTTTCACCAGGACCCCAGCTCGGAGACGACAAAATAAAAATGATAAATAATACCATTTTAATTGACGATTGGAAAAACAAACAGAACGATTAAGTTCGCTAAGATGATTAAATAAATTGCTTGGATGGTTCCGGACGCAATCGTTCGGTTGGAAAATGTTTTTTTACCAATAAGCGATGTCTTCCAATGCGCAGTCAATTTCACATGTCAAATGCAAGTTTTTATCCCACTTATTTTCGTTTTGTAGGCACAGCTATTGGCTTTTTGATTCTTGTTATTTGTACAGGGAAAATAGAACTCACAATATAATTAGGTTCTTATTGGGTTAGTTAAATTGATGACACGATGTTTGTCTTAGTTAATTTATTATTTTTATTTAATTTTTATTATAGTTCAAGCTTAAAGCTTAGTGGGTTTTTGTCGGTATACTCATAAACGTCACTGAAACACTTTTTGCCAACATCAATATTCTAATTTCGAAAGGGAATTTCAGTGCTTATTATCAGAAAACTATAAGACATCCAGAAACTCCCAACATATTTCTCTAAAACCGTTATATTCTCAGTCAGTATTCTTTGTAGAAAGCTTGTATTTTCGGTAAAGTACGTGAGCTGAAAGATTTTCAGAAAAGCCCTCTCCAGACAAATGCACTATTTTAGAACAAAGGCTACTCCGAGAAGGATCTCCCCGCGGACTGCTACAGCGATATCTGTCAGAGGTTTTGTCTCTATGTTTTAGAAGAGCTAGAATACGGGAAATATATAAGTAAACATAATTGCACTGTAGAGAATGTATCATGGAAATGGCATCATGTCTGATAAAAGATGATCCAAACTAAATATTATACCGGTAGATTGAGTATTTAAAAACCTGGAGTTTTATTATTTCGTCGTTCGTTTTAATATATTATCTAACATCTGGCGCAAAAATATCTGACACGCTCTTATAGCTCTAGTAATAAAGACGTGTCAGATATTTTTGCGACCAATGTTGGATAATATATTATTGCTGGTGACTGTACCTGTATGATTCTGAAAGTATTATTTTAGGATTAGGGTTTAAAACTATTTAATATGATTCCGTTTAAGAAATACTCAACTATTATAGAAACTTAGATTAGAACAAATTAACATTTTGTTTGTTTTTTTTTAAGCTTGTTAGGCACTTTTAGCATATCACTTAGAGGTTATTAGCTAGGTCACTTATTTATTATTAGATTTTATTTGATTATTCCAATTTTATTATTTTACCACTAAAACTATTACTATCTGAAATTGCCTACTTTTTGTATTTAAAAGGTAAAAAAAAATGGGCTATAGTTTTTAAATTTTTTATTTTATTAAAATGTATCACTTAATAAATAAATGTCAGGGGACGATCTCACACAATCTTGTCCCAAAATTAGCTCAAGGCTTGTACTTTGGGTACTAGACAGTGTAGACAGCAATAAAAAAACTTATATAGATAAATAAATACTTAAAGACTCAGAAAGAAATACTCGTTTCGCTCATCACACAGATATTTGCCAATACCGGGAATCGAACCTGGGACCGCTAGCTCCGTAGACCAACTAGGCTATCACGTCGTCAGTAATGTTTAAAACCATTTCTACCCAAAGGCGTACGAGTTGAAAACTTGATCCAAACCATCTCGTTATACACAACTCCCACCCTCTTCATACACAGTTTCATACAACTTTATTAATTAATACAGTTATGGCAAAAACTTTACCATACCCTTTAAGTGTATAGAGCTGCTCGACCCTTATCACGGGTCCACGGCTACCGCACGTCATGTCGGAGGTAATTTACGTGTCGACTAGTGAAGATGTTTGGAAAGGGTGCGGTTGGGTCGATTGTTTTATAGAAGCTTGAGTAGGTATTATATGCGCTTTGTATGGAGCATGACTTGTTTATTTTTGGAGTGAAGTTAATTGAAGCATTTGCAATGAATACTTTAGGCCTAGGAGAATAAAATTACAGAGCACAATCTCACAAAAACACTTTACGAAACTATGTTTGTACGGTCGACTTTATAAGTAGCTGCACAGTAGCACACTGTAGTGCTTTGTCACTTTAATGTCATGTTTGAACTGCTACACTAATTCTGTGAAAGGCGTTAAAGCGATAAGGTACAAAACTGTGCACTAATTAACACACTTTTATAGAGTCATATAAAACATCCAAGACTCACAAATACTCGCGCTCATTACACAAATATTTATCCCATACATTTATCCCTGAAGGCAGGGATCGTCAACATGTGGCTTATAAATAAAGAACCGGCATAAAAAACCGAGACAAGATGCAGCGGGTGAATAATGCACGTGAAAAGAGTTTGAATGTCGCACGGTTGGTTAAGTTTATTTTATACGGTCTAGTTGGTTTTTATTCGTGTTTTTATAGTTTTGCTAGTTTTAAACATGTTTCTTCATATAACGAATACAGGTGTATGTAAACGTGGTTTTTTCTTATTTTTTCTTAAGTAACGGCTGAATTTTGGACGACTAAAATTATTTTTTCTCAAACATGCTATGGAATGTTGACGTTGTGTTCCTCATAATAGGCTTCAAAGTATCACGTTTCGGGCGGAACAACTCGAGAGAGCTGTAAAGGAATTTCATACAAAATTGAAGGCCAAGGCCGGGAAGTATTTTTTTCGCTTCGCTCGGCCATCCATATAAACTCGGCCGGCAACCCCCTACTTCCCGGCCTCTGTAGTAATGTACTATCATTACTTTCTTTCTCACTAGTTGTAATTATACAAAACCTCTATACAAGTAGCACATTAAGCTGAGCTATCTATTAAAATATACCTAAGTGTCCGTATCCTATTAATATTATAAAATCGAAAGTTTGTGTGTGTGTTACTTTGTTACTCCTTCATGCTGCAACGGCTGGATAGATTTAGATTTGGAAAGTTCCCGAGGGAATAACGATAATCGAAATCTACGTTTGTTTAAAAATAAATCCTTCATTTAAAGCGAAAACTGCTATGTATATGACGATACCTAATCATTAATTATCGTATTTAGTAAGTATTTTTGTTTCCCTCAATTTTTACCTAGAATTCCCAGAGTGGGGTAGGCAGAGCTACAGAATTACCAACAACTCTTAAAACTTGTTGTTAATTCTGTAACCACATTTTTCACACACAGGCTAAGATGTTCACCAGAGTGTGAAGAAAATATGAGTGTAAAACCGAAGCGAAACGAGGGCGGGTCGCTGGATTAAAATAAAACAAAGTAGAATAATTCCTGGCAGCATTTTTGCTTCAACCTCATCAACGTGTGGATTATACCACGACTGAATAGAGAATTGTTGCAGAGAAAATAGAGGACAGATGCAACTACTAAATAATGCACGTCGGTGCAGTAGTCTTATGTCGCTAACTTACTTAACCGTTAGTTTAGTTAATTTGGTTATTTTATCACAAGCTGCCTTTAAATCCATTTTCGAACTTCGTTGTCACTGTCTTTGGAAATTAGTCGGATTTTCCGCAATTTATTTATTTATTTATATCACACTGGCTTTTAACTGCGACTCAATCTGGAACTTCCTTAAGAACCTTATTTCCCGGGAGAAAAGTACCATATTATGTCCCAGCGATTAAGCAATTGACAAACAACCATACCAAACTTCATTTAAATAGAGTTAGCTGTAAAAAAGGAAAAAAAACAGTTAATTCTGCATTTTATACATATAAGTATAAACTATCGATATGGATTTGCACTAAAGTTACATGAAATGATACATAATAGCCTGTGAGGGTATTGCATAACTTTTATGCAGCTAATTTTTTTCAGATTTCTTTAAATAAAAAACCTCTTTTGCCAGGAAGAATAGTCCGACATATAGAATAATTGATACAGAAATACTTAGTTACTCAATTAATTATTGACCATCCCTTGGCTTAGTATTATGTCGTATTATTTTCATTAGAAAGAGACAGCTGTTGGAAGGTCATATTTCAGTAAAAGTTATAAAATAATAAATAATATAAAAATAAATAAATATCAGGGGACAATGTCACACCAATTGACCTAGTCCCAAACTAAGCTCTAGGCTTGTACTATGGGTACTAGAGAACGATAAACATACTTATATAGATAAATATATACTTAAATACATAGAAAACATCCATGACTCAGATACAAATATTCGCGCTCATCACACAAATATCTGCCCTTACCGGGATTTGAACCCAGGACCGCTAGCTTCGTAGGCAGGGTCACTACCAACTAGGCCAGCGCGTCGTCATAATAATTATTAATTTTGTAGGTAAAAAAAACAAATACATGTGTAAAAAGAAAACAAATACATGTGTAATTTAATTATATTACAAACAGCACAAGGGCTATTACAGGTTTTGCGTATTTACCATAGTTATTCAAGAAACCACTCAAGAACTGTCAGTTTAGTTCACTTAATAAAAAACTAAAACTTTAATAGAGTTGTACAAATCCAGTGCTCGTCAACATGTGGCTTATAAATAAAGAACTGTCGTAAACAAACCAGCCGCTGCAGCCGCTGCATAATGCATGCGTCGCAAGTCTTCTGCGGATTTATAGATTTGCCGTGTGAATTGTTGACGACGCCTGCACTGTGAACTTTTGAAAGATTCAAAAGGCCGCAACTGCATCATTAAAACAATTGCAAGTTCAACTCTACTTGGCAAAGAATAAGGTAGAAGTTGCGAAAAATTCTTTACATCACTTACGTCTCTTTTCTAAGGCTTTGTTCTTCAATATTATTCAAAGTCAAAGGGGACATCTGTAATCTAATAGTCAAAGGAAATTCGACTCTCCATGTTTAAAATAAGGTTGTTAATGCAATATGGTTCTAAACAGATGCGATGTTTCTAGGATAGGCAATGTTTAGAATACTGTGCACTGTGCAGTGATGGAGTTTAAATCTTGGTAGGTTTTAGCTGTCACGAAAGATACAAGTTTATTCCTTTTCTAACATTACTGTAGACCGTAGGTTTAGACAATTTAGAGCTTTGTCACAATAAAATTCATACTGAATATGTTACATTTATATTTTTAGTTGCCGACAATCGGGTACTTGTTTTTAGTATATAACTAACCCACTTATTACTTATATAATTTGTATTGGGGTAACCTTTGGAACTACTAAACCAATTTTAACTCTTTATTTGACGATGTGTTTTATAGGATACATACCATAACATTCACTTTTTATAGCTTTAATGTTATTTTATATTTTTGCTGGATTAAAATCCGAAGAGGCTTGAATCCATGACTTTTTTATTTTTACCAAATAAAGGGATAAAAACTATTTCACTAATAGGACGCCACATTATCACTGTCTAACTACTTTAGTGACTGTTGCGCTCTCCCCGCATCTCATGCATATCTCGGCTCTCAATTAAGTTGTACGCCTACTGCCCTGCTAAGGAGAAAAGGCACAAGTGCAATTAATTCATAGAAGCATATTAAACTCTCAAAGATTATAATAAGGTTGGAAGTGCAATACAATTCACATAGTAGATGTGCCTTTTTTTCGTAAGAGGGCATTATAGTAAGCTATGTCAGGATGCCCAAGTTCAATATTCCTTATGAAGGCCTTTTGTACAAAAAAATAATATAAATAACGTTTTTACGAGCAATATCCGCCTAATTACCGTTTTCCTTGCATTGGGCGACTGCGTCTGTTCGGTTGTAAATTTTTTATACCCTTTTTATGGCTTCCTGTGCTGGTAATGACTTTCTCCCGCGGACTTTAATCGTTGAGTCACAATAAAGAAGTATTAGGGTCTATAGTGGTGGTATGACCTCGGCAGGGTCTGTTGGGATCGCTAGCAACATCGTATCAAACATATCGCCAAGAAGCCCTAGCCAAAATGTTTTACGATAGCGTTAAACGTTTTTCGAAAACTGTCAAAGTTTGGTATTGGCATAAGCGTCCTAATTGCATCTTGTCTAGGGCTAGTTAGCGTTGGTTGAGGCATTCCATCTTAGGCCTTAGGGTTGGCAACGCATTTCCAATGTTTTTATTTCAACCTTGAGATTGTAATCTTGAGTTTAGTTACCGTTAGTGTTTTTAAGAAACCGGCATTTTTTTTCTTTTCAAAATGAACATTTTACAACGTGGTGAACCTAAATGGTATTCTCTTTAAAAATATGTCTAAGATCTATAATACAAGGCAGCCTTCATAACTAAAGGACGGCTAACGGATGCAACATGATGACGAAGGCAGAAGATGGATAATACTTTACTTTCCTTTCTTTCTTTCTTAATCGTTTTATTAAATTTCGAGTACTATTTACGTATGAAAACATATGCAGTTTTAATTATAAATCATAGTCATATCCATATTACAGATATCGTTCTACATTATTTTGACGTAATTTACATCCATCAGTAAAATTTCAATACCCAAAGCAAATTCAATCTTCTCTCGTTAGTAATGAGGTTGCATTTGCTACACGTGTTTTGCCTGAGATACCATCTTCGAAGGGCAGCGAAAGCTTAGTTTAGAACTAGGTCAATTTGTGTCAGATATTAGAAATATATTCATCGGGAAAAAAATCGTATGGCAGTTAAAACTTGATATTAAACCGACAAAGGATTATTCGATTCATTTCTCCTAAATAACAATGACCCAAAAACATCTCATCACTTATTACGCCAAACAATTCAAAAGCAGTTCAATTAAAATTCAATAGCTATTGTACGCCTTTTCTCCCGTATCCCGCATCAGCCTTGATAGGCACTGGGGCGGTTTGTGTCGCTCCATCGATTTTAACCGGGGACATAAACAGCGCGATGATGGCTTCTTTTATCCTACGTTGGCTCAGCCATTTTGCTTTCTTATTTTTTAACTGCACCTTGAAGGTTTGATAGTCGATACTATCCTTAATGCTATCCTTACCTGCTGTTGCTATTATAAATGTAGGGAGTATATTTGTACGTCCGGTTCCGTTTTCGCACTACAGTGTTTTTCAGCTAGGAAGGGTTCTGTGACACTTTAAAATTTTCCGAATTACGCATACTATTTTCGCAAAATATTTTTCACAATCACTTATATTTTGTAGTAATATAAACAGAAAATATAAAACTATGTTTCTTGAAATATATATCAAAATCTGTGTCTATTAATTACATTTAATTGAAAACGAAAGAAAAATATTTCTTTTTTAAAATACGCAATGTGTGAAACGGAACAGAGTAGAGTTGGGACACAACAGAATCGACAATTGCCACGATTCGTTATTCGATAATAGTGAATACGTAGAGATTTGAAATTTTAAACAAAACTTAGCGAGATTTTTAGATACTACAAATTAAATGTATTACTGACATTTACATTGACAGTTTAAAAAATTGAATATAAATGCATTTTGATTAGCAACGCGCCGTTTACACGTATCATACTAGTGTACGCGAACGTTGATAGAAGATTTTGAACCATAGCAAATCTGATAAAATATATTGAAATCTCTCCAAAAGTAGGATGAGTTAGAAAAAAAGATAAAAAAAGTCGATAGGCTTTCATAATGGGACATATCTAAAACTGTCAAACTTGAAACGTCACAGAACCCTTCGTAGCTGAAAAACACTGTAAAATGGATTAAAAGGGTTTGTTTAGCAGAATTTCCGTTCGCATTATTTTTAAATTCACAGTCGCCTTTTTCCCCAATTTCTTTAAAATAAGAAACTTTTATCCAAAAAGTTTGAAATAGGAGATGTGCTACTCAACAAAAAATAGCGCCACACTACATTCGCAACTGACAGCATATTTTGTCGTTCGCTTCGCAGAAAAACGAAGATTGCCTTATAAGAAGTAAGGAACTGTTAGTACTGTACATTAATTAATAACAATGATGGCCAGGCCGCAGCCTTTGTTGGTAATGGCGCGGTAAACCCGGCGATTGTTGGGCGTTGCTCAGCGATTCCTGTAATCTGTTCGACTACACACCATTCATCATGCTTTATCTTATTGTAACTAGAGATTGGACGATTATGGTTTCTTTTCGCCTTTTATTTGCTAATCGAGGAGCGAAGCTTACTTATTTTAGTTGTACATACATATACAACTCGACAAAATCGAGAGACAATAACACCCGTATTCACAAACAATACTTAAGCGATCTTTCACTGAGTAACCGCACTGCGTTGGTCCGTTTTTACCGACCTTTTGTTTATGAGACGATTTGAGCCACCCTGTGCGTTCGTGAGCACTGTGAGACCTCATAGTGACGTTTGTGAATACGGGAGTTACTTTCTTATAATTATACTCGGATTATTCTAAGATGATGATTGTGACAGCCGTATTTCGTAATTTCAATCACTTACAAGCGATGTGTTTAAAAAGAGGCGATTAATTATTGAAATTCCTAAACGGCGTCGCTAGGTTTGTACCGATGTAGTATTTATGTAAAGTTAAAGAAATACGTGTAATAAGTGCTTAAATGAGCTGTCACGGGAATCATCTTAGAATAATCAGAGTATACTCGCAATAGTAAATTTGTTAACCCGAGATATTTAGGCTGCACCAGTGCTATCAATTATAGCAATTGATAATTTCAACCGAATTTAATACTCTACTCATTATATTTATGACACTATTATACGACAAGATGACGACAAGTTTAAAAAGCAAGAGTCATTTCGTAATGGCAGTATAACATTCTTCCATAGTCTAGTAACGCGTTAAAAATTAGATTTTGGTCAATTCTTTTTTCAAAATATTAAATTTCCTCCTACTAGCTACTGAGATAATTATAGAAATATTTACTTTCCGAGGAAGAGAGATGAAGATAGTATTACCACCCTAATACAGCTTTCTTAATTACCAAACCAACGATTACGTGACACAGGGCTGACTCGACACAATTCCTCTACCAACCAAATTGTAATTAAATTCAAACTAAGGAGTTTTGATAATGATCGAAACTCAACCGCCACGTAATTAATTAGGTCTAGGCCTAAAGACTAATGGCCTATTCCACCCATTAAAAGGAGAACACTCCAAATTTGCTAAATGACCTTTAACGCCGAAAAGGGACGGCATTCAAGCGTCATCGCTGTGTCACTGGGGCTTAATAGAGATACAGTCTGTGGTCATTAAGAATCTGAGAAAACGTGCGAATTGAGATGGGACCTCCTTTATTTAGACTTGTTGCTTTATTTTACTTTAACTTTCGTACTGGCCGGCTAGAAAAGTACAGCGAAGCTCTTAAATTTTAGATCTGACGAAAGTCACATTGTTTATTTGGCTTCGAATAGTTTTTAAATTCTAACTATAAATTGGGACTTAATTGCGTAATAAAATACCTGGCGTTCCAATAGTTCTGATTATTTTATAGTTTTAGTAAGTGTGAAAATTGGTTTAGATTAAATCAATCGTTTTCAAATGTTTATTATAATGACGGTGAACTTTGTAAATGTGGAAAAGTTTTAAAGGAAACTTATTTCAAGCAGAAGTTTAGGATACCTATCTTGTCAAGATATTTGAATGTCTGTTTTTCCCAAATACTGCGTTATATAATACTATTCAAGCAAATTAAAGCAAATTGAGTGTAACAAATAGATAAAACATTTCAATCATCGTACAAACTGAGACTTAAACGCGACGGCAACTTGACAGCCATTCTCCATTCCTTTTTGTTTTGAGCAGAACCGTATTGATCGTCATTTCCGCCCAGCCGTCCTTTGCTAGACTCAGTCACAGTCCACCGGACCGGAAGGCGTTTCGCTCCTCTGCACGGAACTCAATTCGGGGAAAATCCAACTGACAATTTCTCACCGTTTACCCGAACACCCCCAAACTTTAACAGAATATTTCCGCCGTCCCAAACTTCTAAACAATTCCAAAATTGATACAAAATCACCAAATAGTGCAATAAACACTCGCAGCCCCAAAACAACACCCACATTTGACAATAGTGTCCAATAAATAAATAAGTAAACAACAAGCACTTCACGACGGTTTCCGAAGAGACCCGAGGCGGACATTTTATGGGCCATAACTGAGCAATATGGCGGCCGGCGGGAAAATATTTCGGCGCGAAATTTGCGACATCGAGCACCGTTTGGGATTTATGGCATCGCGTTGTCTTTGGAATATATCGGTCGACACTTACGTTTGTAAGTTGATACACATGCGGTAAACATGGGGCGCCAAATTGCTGGGGTTCCTATCTAATATCCTTTTTGAGAGTGTAAGGATTTAATATCACTTGGGTATGTTGTAAATGATTTATGCGGTAATATATGTGTAAATGTATATGTATCTAGGTAGGTACTACACGCATCAAAGAAGGATCAAATATTTCTCTGCATTATAATAGATCCTTAGACCATTTTGATGTGTATACTCGTTAAAAGTAGTTCTGGCTTATTTAGCTATAGGCAGCTTAGGATGGATTCATTAAATAAAATTATCCAGCGGATATAGTAACAGACGCTTTATGTAAACTAATAGGGTTTATTGTCTATTCTTCCTATCACTTCATATCTGGAGCAGAGATTATACAATTACGAGTATTTATTTTGTTTATTTGACCGTGATTGGTTTTGCCACAATTACCAACAATTAAGTAAAATACCAGCTAAATTTAACAAATGTAGAATTAATTAATATTGCTCAGATTTCCACAAAGAAACTTATCAGTTTGGTCGAACCCCCTTCCCCCCCTCCCCCCCCCCCCTTTGTTTCCATCTTTATTTTTGATTCCCTTGTAAAGTTTCGTAGCTTTAGGCGCTGGTAGTGCATTGAGACTAAATAGGATTTCAAAACTAACCTCAAAAATTCCGTGCATATTTCGCGCCAAAAACGCCGCACCACAGGTAATAAAAATATCTAAGCGTGTAGCCCACACGTAATAGCCCCGCAAATTGTCGGCGTATCCGAATTCGATTATATTATCTTCCGAGTCGGAAACCACGGATATTGAATACCTACGTAAATATCCTCGGGTATGCCGAGCAATAACTGTCGCTATTGGGGCTGGTGCGACGGATTGACGTTTTTGGTTTTATTCCGGTTTTTACCTACAAATATACCTATAGGTTGTTGCTCTCTCAATTTATTTACCTACTTATATTTTTACACTTGCGCCATGGCGTTGCTATAAAAACGTACCGTTTTTTTTTAAATGAGACATTTTAAAACTAAAAAAAAAAGGTAAAAATTCTATGTCCGAAATTAGTTTTGATTGAGAAAAATTAAATAGGAAAAAATAACAGTCCGTTTCCAGTTTTCTACAAAAAAAAAATTACTTACCAAATTATCTACTTGTAGGAACAAATATAAGTATATAATAATTTATTTCTGGGTGTTTTTTTTGGGTCGAAACAGAATTTCAGATATCAACGATTGCTATTCTATTATCAGTTATGACTGCAAAGTTTTACTTCATTCGGATATGCCGTCGTCCACGTAAAACCAATACCTAATTTAATAACGTTGAAGTTGCAACCTTGTAGAATAAAATATATAGGGTGTGCTTTTTTCTTTGGCAATTTATTATTTATAAAGTGCGTGGGGATTACGGGCTTGGAAAAAAAACGGTTAGGACGCATAACGTTCCACTCGCAGAATGTCCTTTTGTCCCTTTCGCTTACGCAAAACGACCCTTCTGCAAAAGGGCCCGTTCGCAAAACGTCCCTTTCGCAAAATGACCCGTACGCAACACGTCTTTTTCGCAAAATCACCCGTTCGCAAAACATCCCTTTCGCAAAATGACCGTTCGCAAAACATTCCTTCCCATGAGAAGACTCCTAGTCTCTACTTAAACAAGCTTTTTCCAGACGGGACATTTTGCGAATGGGTCATTTCGCAGACGGGACGTATTGTGAAAGGGGCGTTATGCAGTAGGGACTTTTAGCGAAACGGGCTTTCTCAGAAGGGACGTTTTACGAAAGGGGAGGAACCTTTTGAGAAAAGGACGTTTTGCGAATGGGCTATTTTACATAAGGGACCACTTACAGAGAAGATGTTTTGCGAATGGGACGTAATTTTGCTGGAGGGACGTTTTGCGAGTAGGACGTTATGCGCCCTAACCAAAAAAACTACGATTGTATGGGTACACGAACGCACTGGCAACACTTACTTAACATAAGCCTTTGACGACCGCACTCAAAGTCAGAGACGGTGAAGTCGTTCCTTAGTGACGTTATTTAAACACAAGTTTGAAAAAGGAACGAGTTTTCGAATTGTCTCTAAAACGTCTCTGAGTACGGCGTTAAGGTTGTCAACATATCGCTAATATCCGCGACTACACATGGGTAATATTGTAGTCCCCGTCAAGGAAACGCGTTGCTAATAAATAAAAGCATCCCAAATCGACGAGGACAAATTCGGTTCTCGGTTTTGCCCTTTTGTAAGCTTATTCGTACTTCCGGTTTCTTTGTAAGGACTTAAGAGTTTTCGATTTGAATAGAGTGCAATATTGAAAATTGAATTAGGTTCATGGTATATACGCAGGAGAATTTGGCGTTGGAAATAATTCAATAAGGTTTTATAATAGACTCAGTGATAAAAGTGCTATTCAGATTAGTTGAACAATAAAAGTTATTATAAGATTTAACATGAAACGGACACGGACAATCTCACTCAAATTGGCTTATCCCAAACTAAGCTCTGGGCTTGTACCTACTATGGGTAGAAGACAACGATAAACATATTTTTGTAACTAGAGAAATATATAGGGAACAACCAAGACTCATCTCAAACAAATGCAATCTTGATTTGCAAGAGAATTATATCACGGTGCAAACAAACGGTATCTGGAGCTTTGAGAGTAAACTGTGATATTTGGAATCTTACTTAATGTTATAAATGAGAATGTTTGGATGTTTGGATGTTTGTGACTCTATCATGCTTCAATCACTGAAGGGATCAAGGTAAAACTTAGTACACATATCCTGGTCCTGGAATATGACATAGGATAGTTTTTATCCCGGAAAATTGGACAGTTTCCGACGGAGCAGCGATAAACGACTTGTACGCGGACGGAGTCGCGGGCATAAGCTAGTATTAACTATATCTTATCTTAAATAATAAAAAATAACATCAAATGTCACACACTAAAAAATGAAACCGGCCGTTCGCAACGACGCATATTATTCTACACAAAAACATTTTTATGTATTCTAACCTCATTGATATACTGGCAGCAAACACCACAGAATATAAAATAACTGTCAGTCACACGCCTAACGCTTCGACCTTCGCCTTTTTAGATACGTTTAGGAAAAACTCTTTGTTGAAAAACGAACAATGCCAGTGTTGCCCTCATAGATTTTCATAACCCTATATTTTTGCATTTTAGTTATTTGTTACCTACATGATTTTTATGGAAAATTACTTTGGATTCAATGAAAGTTTCTTTGAATACGTGCAAAATAATGTAGAAGCAAAATTAAAACTATTTTAAGAAACGTCGAAGGTTTCTGTGACTTGTCATTTTCTATGCTACCCTCCTAAGGAAAAAAGGCACAAGTGCAATTAATTCATAGAAGAATATTAAACTCTCAAAGATTATAATAAGGTTGGAAGTGCAATACAATTCACATAGTAGATGTGCCTTTTTTCCGTAAAAGTTCAGTATGACGTATTTTGAAATGGGTTTACGGGTGAAGTTAGTGTTCTATGCTGCCCTCCTAAATAAAAAGGTCGCATGTGCAATTCGATAATCAAAGTTAATTTAACCCTCCTTCTTAAGAAATAAGGTCACTAATACATAGGTACAAGGTTCTATGAGACAAACTTTTTTCTAAGAAGGGCAGTATGGCTTGACGTTTACTTTGACGTATGCCGTAAGCCAAGATGCGTTAATAAACTTATACTGCCCTTAGTCTTGTAGAAATTGATTGCTGGCATATTCCATCTTTTTAAATTTATTATGAGCAACCAACAACACTATAAATAGCCTCCTAAGGCCCAACGAAAAATTCAGCATGTAGTCACTATGGCCCGTAGTCCTACCAGTGTAGTAGTACTATTGTTTTATACTCATTCAGACCCAAGTACTTAAAAAATATAATGGCAGGTTTTCTATTAATGCTACTGGTAGGACTGTGTCATGCTATTGGCGGGTTTTTATTAAGTCCTACTGGTAGGACCATGGTACGCTATGACAACAACTGTCGAAGGAGCTGGGTCTGAATGACAAAGTGAATAAGTACTATGGGCCTTAGGAGGATATTCCATCTTTTTAAATTTATTATGAGCAACCAACAGCATACACTATAAATAGACAATTTATGCTAAAGAATAGTTTACTATAGTGTTGTAGTAAGTTAGAGTTAAACATCTATTAACTGCCTGCTTTACTGTCTAATCCACGCAAATGTAACCGAAAAAGATAAAAGCCCCCAGGGTTTTTAGCAAGGGTCCCTTTACCTTTTCATGGTTAATACATGAATCCTCGGTGACGTCAGATCCCAACACCATTACACGACCCTAATCCCTTATATTAGCATGGGGTTTGCAGTCCCATAGAAATGAGGGTAAAAGAACCGGACGACAAATTAAGTTTTTTCAAGATAATAAATGAATATAACTACTGTAAAAAGAAACCCCTGTATAAAGTATTTCGTGAAATTTATTTGTAGGTGCTGTTTTCAGTCGAATTTCGTAAAATTTTCGCGGGAAGATCGTCTCTTTAAAACTATGGTGAGGGAATCTCCGCACAGTAACATCATTGACATTACCTCTTTTATAAAATATTATCGGTCCGATGCAGAAATCTATGATCCGTCGGATGTCGATTTGGGTCGGCCGGAGCGACCCTTTACCAACCCGGGGAAGGGTCTACACAACTTACCCGAATGCCACCAAGCATATAACATTTAGATGAAATGTCGCCCTCATCTCACAGTAGTCGGGCATCAAATTAAGACTAAACTCGCGTCATATTATTATCATATTGCCGTGCGTTCCTCCCACGGGCGTCTATAATGCCGTACGCCACATGCAGCTTACGATCCTACCAAATTACACGCTACATAAGCGTTATACAGCCCTTATACAACCCTTATACGGCTCTCATACAGCCTCTTTGTAGCGCGGCCAATAGGAATGCGATGACACAATTTGCGAGCGAGATTACGTGTAATAACGCGCTTGCCTTTTATTTTATTAAGCGGCGAAAAAGAAGATTTGAATAAGGAAGGCTGTTTATGGATTATTAAAAGCTTGAATTTGAAGTGTTTTGATGAATTAAAAACAAAAGATGGATTAATACTGGCCAGTAACAAAGTTCCTTCATGCACAGCTTGATTTTGAACTTTGTATCTTCTTGACAGACTTGAAATTTGTTTGCTTACAAAAGCAATTGCTGTTCTTTTGGCTAACGATATTGAATCTGTTTGTTTTTAAGGAATTAGAGATTTATAATACGTGCTAAATAGTTTTTTCCATTTCGATCCCTGAAATGAGGGATTCGTCGATTCGACAAAAGCTAGAGTTCCATTGTCAACCGAAGAATAATGTGCCAAGTCATTAAGCAAAGCCGGGTTGCCAAGTAGATTAGTAAGGGTTAACACCTTAAAACAATTTGCATAGGAAAGGAAAATAGAAAAATGTACTCAGATAAAACAGTTTAAATGAAAAGTATAAAATATTAATAAGTTGCCCTCAGCGAACTTAATTTTACTTTGTGATATTTCTTCAGCCAGGATTTTTATTAAAGTTGAAATTATACGCTCAGAAAGAAATGAAATAATGTTTAATTATAGTTTTATTGCAAGATATAAAAAAATAACCCTTTTAATGAAAATTTACCTTACGAAAGCTAGAGAGTGAATCCGTGACTTTAAAAAAGTAAACTAGAAGAGATGGTTTAAAACTATATGTTCGCTTTTGTATCTACATATAACCTATACATAAATTTGAATCTCAAAAAAATATATTATTTTCTTCGTGCGCACTATAAAGTCTTTACATGCATATCGATGGGTCAGGGGCTCTACTTTGAAATCAGTAATTCAAACTTCGGATCGCCCCATCACTTTCTTGCGAATTAGTGACGCGTCGAGAGCAAGAGGGATAGCAATAGACGAAGTTCGAATTACGGATTATAAAGTAGGGCCTCAGGAGCCCTTATGAACCAGCCCTTAACAAAGCTAAAGCGAGACCGTCTTATCCCCTGTCTCTCTCCCACAACTCATTTGTCAACCACTCGTTCTGAAGCTTAATTTCTAAATTTGTCGAGGCCAGGCGCAAGAATTAGCACATACACTGCCAAGGACTCGATCCCAGGCCCATTTTGTATGTACCTCATAAACTTCGGCACTGAACGTTTAAGACAACCTTAAGACCCCCACTGATGTATGAGACAAGGGCTTTTTGTTAAGCACTTTACGGAAGTTAAATTTGTTTTCCAAGATAATTATGTGCGATATCATTATATTAAATTCTTGTGAAATACCTTTGAAGTTCCAAGTTTCATACACAATTTATAACTCCTTTGAACGTATGTTTTCGTGTAAACTAGAAGTTGTTTTACGAACGCGAAACTGGATGAAGGCGATGAAATAAATAAATATGCTTACGGGTAATTCCACGATAATGTAACGAAAGTTAAGTTTTTTTAAACTTTCAACCCTAATATTTAAACAAGTATCTTAAATATATAAAAGGCAAAACTGACTGACTTATATATCAACGCACAGCCGAAACTACTGTACCTAGAAACTTGAAATTTGGTACAGGGGTTCCTTTCATGATGTAAGTGAGCACTAAGAAAGGATTTTCCGGAAATCGACCCCCAACGGGAAGAAATGGGGGGAGTAGCGGGAAACTAATTCTACGCGTACGAAGTCGCGGGCGTCCTCTAGTCTAGACATAAATGAATTCTTCCATTATTAAATATAACTAAAAAAACAAGCAGAATGCTAGAAATGGGTAACTTACGTTACTCTCTGCCATGGAATTGCCCTTACATGAGATTTCGCCATTCGATTTGAAGCCCCGAAAGTTACATTACTACAATAGGTATTAAATCAGTCTAATTTAACAAAACTATCTCCGTCGCACTTTCTCCGCGCGGAAGCAAATAACGCCAACTCTTTTGTTTTTTTTCGATCGGGGTGCGGGGAGGTGTGCAGGCGTGGTAGCATATTTGGTGTTTTTAGTTTGTACAGTCTAGTTCATAAATATGTGTACACTTTAGTACCTTGTCCATTTAATGTCATGTTTAAACTGCCAATATGTATTGTCACAGCGATTAAAGTGACAAGGTACTAAAGTAGACACATGTTTATGAACTAGTTCTTTAACCACGTTTTAAGATTAGATATAATATTTAATTTGCTTGCATCTAGTTTTATTAGCATTGGTATTACTTACCACGGAATAGAAAAAACAGTGGAAGTGGCATGAGCTTCGCTTAGTATCAGACCTGTTGTCGCCAATACTCAAACTATCATAAAAACATCACGCCACTATTGAAAATGTTTTTGGTGCGGCTATCGTTTTGACATTCGGAAATAGCACAATAAGGCATGCTTCTGGATTTATTTCCTATTTTAGAAACATCGAAATATTGAAATATCGAAATAAGCGATCGCGGCAAAAGTATGGTAGGTTATGCGGAACTCCGCACATGCCACACGTTACACGCCCACTTGACACTTCTACTGTTTTTTTCTGTTCTGTGGGTATTACGTAGGTAACGATATTCTCGTTAAATACATTATATGCTCATGAGTTAAAAGTTTCACGTTCGTTAAAGGATTTCACAGAATTGTTAAAACATTAGCCACCACACATTACCGCACTGCCACCCCTGCGCCCTGGTACTAAACCCATTCCAATCGACATTCTACCCTACAGCCCTACCTATACAGTCCATATTCATTAATCCAACCACTAAGCGCTAAGCCATCTCACTTTAACCATTGACAATTTACTTTGAATTTTATATCAGTGTGTGTAAGGTTTAAATTTGAAAGGTTCGATTTGTATTCAGCAGACGTGCGATTGGCCAGGGTTGTCCCAAACGCTTGCATTATTGATGAACGTTGTCAAGCCAGAGTTAATACCACAGTGGCGATTCTGCGAACCCGCAGGTAATTTTTATAAATTGTGACATGTAAAACTACTTAGGTTGCGTATATTTTCTATTACAGATTATGGTTTATGGTTTTTGTAAGTGTCCAATATTAATTAAGGTAGAGCATTAATACTAGGCTCTCGAAAAGCGGCTGGTGCATTTAGCAGTGAGATGTCAGTTCATTTAGGTTATATTTACAAATACGTAAAGTTAAATAAAAGTTTGTAAAATGCTACCTCTGCCTAATACCAAAGACGGCTAACTGCAAAGTAATAGGATAAGTATTTTAAGTTTTATGTAGTTACCAATAGAGTATAAAATACTTCGACTACTACATTGGAGTTACCTGCCTTTGGATTTAGACCTCGTTTAACAACAAAGTACAGTCAACCAATTTGATTTCTAGGCCACTTTGGACTATGTTAAAGTGACGTTGACCACCAAATGTTACAGACTTCTTATGATTTGGTTTACAACGTCACATTGACAAAGTCAATAGTGGCCTAGGAATCAAATTGGTTGACTGTACATTCGTAAAAGATTCCTTTTTCTTATTTGAACCCTTCATTTGTGAGCTAACACTTCTAATCTTCAATCGAACGTTCACAATAGACCTTTTGAGCCCGAATGATCGCCGAAGAAACCCGAGCGCCCCCGAACGGACCCGATGCGGCCCGATTACCTCGAGAATCAAATCAAGGGTCCTAAACTAACACGTTCATCTCGAAGGTTGTGAGGAAAAATCCACTAATAAGGAACATAAATGCTTAATACGAATCACTAAATTAGAAGTAGATGTCCCATTCTTTCACTCGAAAGAAAGGGACGCGCGGTTAACATTATTTCGAACTTTGATTTTACTCCAGCTTCGGTTTTTACATACATACATAGTACATACATAAACTCACGCCTTCATTTCTAGAGTGGGGTAGGCCAAGCTACAGACTTACCAACACCTCCAAAAAACTTTTTGATAATTTTGTAACCACATTTCCCACAAGTAAATAGATACCAGCGTATTAGAGACAGGCCTAACAGTACTACGCAGCATTTATTCCCTTTCAGTTTTTAATGACATAAATACACCTATTTCACACGAGATATGGCATGCATGCTATATAATTATATGCTTGCGCATAGCGAGAGCGCCAATATTTCGAGTGTGAAATACTTAATTGGTGATATTCACCTGAGTTAAAAAGTTACCTTTCATGTCAACTATGAGGAAACTAGATTAGAAAATTTGTAAGACTCAGTATAGTTTACCAAAGTATGCCTGTATAAGATTCTGGCATAACTTAGTATAGGTTTACACCCATATTCACAAACGTCACTATGAGGTCTCACAGTGCTGACGAACGCACAGCGTGGTTCAAATCGTCTCATAAACAAAAGGTCGAGTAGAGAAGCTGTGTAGTTTTCTGCTACTGTACAGGGTAGTGATTCTCTCAAAAGCAAAAGTGAGCGAATGCAGGAGTGAATGTCCCGTCAGAGCGAGCAAAACACATTTTAGCGCGTGCATTCTCATAATTGATGCCTAATGCCAGCCTTATACGTTCGAGAAGCCATGCTGCCAAATTGAATACACGCGCTGAAATGTTTTTTATTCGCATTGACGGGACTACTTAAACTCGCCGTTTGGACATTCACTCCTGCGTTCGCTAACCTTTGCTTTTGAAAGAATCACTACCCTGGTCCATTGTCATAGGTCTTTTTTCAAATAACTTTTCTTTCCTATGCTTGACATGCATTTCAACCCGCTTCTGAGACAAACAATGGCCTACTTTCAAAGCAAGATGAAAACACAATTTTCAATACGGTACACATAACAACGATAGATCTAGACACCGTTCTAGGGCATATCTTATCGAGCCCAGTCGTGGCAGACTGTACAAAGGGTCCTGTCACGCTAGACAACTTGAGCGAGGTCCACTCCGTGTTGGATGAGCTTTGGTTTAATACTGAGTTCACTAGAATATTATAAACGTGTTGTTTTGAGTATTAATAAGAGTTTTCCGGAAGATGTCTACTAATAAATATATTATATATATGTAATATATAATATATTTATTATACATAATATATCAAATATATTCTATTATTTCTAGAGGATAGTGAAGCGTCGCTAAAATCGCGTGGCTGTTAATGCTAGTTAGGGTTCCGTACCAAAATGGTAAAAAAGGAACCCTTATGGTGAGACTTCGTCGTCTGTCTGTCTGTATGTCACAGCAGGTTATCTCAGCAACTACAAATGCTATCAACTTGAAATTTGGCATAGTTGTACAACTTGCTTGGCCGCATATGTTTTAAGTAAAAAAAATATGAAATTAATTTTATAATGAGGGGTTGAAAAATGAAAGTGGTTTGATTATAGCAAATGGGGTGTCATATGAAAGGGCTCAATCTGCAAATTACAAAGCTTTTTTTTTAATTGTGATGTACTTTTTGATTTATAGCCAAAAATGTATGTACAAAAAATTACCGTTATCTCCGAAGTTTATTAATCAAAAAATCTGAAAAAATCCTGACGTATAGAGAATTACTTATATTTTAAGGGAAAAATAAAATTAAGTGTTAATTATTTACAGTTTTTGAGAAATAACAAATTGCGTTTACCAAGCATATTATCTTAAATACGAAACCCTCGGTGCGCGACTCGGACTAGCACTTGACCGGTTTATTTGTATTTTTATTTCAATGTGTTGTGAATAAAAGTTTATTTCTTTAAAACATTTCCACTCCTTTTCAGTTGTCCGAGTATTAACAAATATATTATTTTAAAAATACGGGGTTTTCTCTGCAATCGCTCCGGTTTACCCCCCACAAGTTCCGAACCTCGGGGGCAAGCCGCACCGCGCTGGACAAAGTACCCGTCTAGAAATGATGCGAGATAAAGTGCTCTCGGGTCCGTATTTAATAAAGAACTGCTTTGAGAGAGCGTGACGTATTTTATTTTTACTAGAGTCGGTCCACGCTAAGTCTGCAGAAGTCGAAAACCGTTAGTTTAAAAAAAGTTTTATATAGCAACACCACGATTTGATGAGAAATAAGTATTGATACTTGGTATTATTATATTATTTTACGGATCTTTCGCTAAATACTAAATTAATTAGGAAAGAAACATATGTTGATTGTACAGTGAACTATCTTTTTAACCGACTTCAAAAAAGGAAGCGGCTACCCTTTCAGACTGTTTGTTTATGTCACAAGATATTGAAAACAGATTTAGATAAGTCTTTTCCTGTTGAAAAGAGATTTGTAGGTTCCATATCAATTTTACCAATGTCTGCTATTTAGAATTTAATAAGTGAGTATTTTGCTGGCGTTGAATACATTACTCGTATCAACATCATTCATTCTTAATATCATGTAAAAACAAAAAATATTGTCTTATAATTGAAGTAATAAATAACAATAATAACTTCTTTGTTTATGTTTAACACTAGATTTATAAACAAAACGCCACTTATTGTTATCAACCAAACAAACATGAGCGAGATTATCTAAATTATGTAATTACTTAAAATATATACTTACTAAAAAAAAATGGGCAAATATGTTTTAAAACTTCGCTGATTCGTAATGATTCTAATTATGTAAGATACCACTGAAAATGAAATAAAACATGAAATTAATGATAAGGGAAAATTACAAAAATTCAGATTTAAATGTTCAATATCTTCGAAATTAGCAAAAATCGCTGAATATACATAGGGGTTAAATCGATAGCTTTTTAGCTGCTCTATCAGCCCTAGACAGGTTGACGTCGGTTTCTGGAACACCCTGTATAGGCTTATTGTACGTATCCTTCATATTATAAGATATATTTTCTTAAAAATACAGTATTTCCTCCGCACTGCGATCGCTCCGGATTACCCCCCACAAGTTCCGAACCTCGGGGGCAAGCCGCACCGCGCTGGACAAAGTACCCGTCTAGAAATGATGCGAGATAAAGTGCTCTCAGACCCGTATTTAATAAAATACTGCTATGAGAGAGTGTGACGTATTTTTATAATACTAGGTTACTTTTATCCGTGATGTTTAGAATTGAAAAAATAACTCCAAATCTTCCTAAGTAGCATTCTATAGAGACATTAAACTGACGCTAGAAAAATAAAGCAAAGCTTCTTTAGGTAATTTTTCCTAACGTCAATTCACTGTTTTCGAAATATTGTATCTGTCTTTATAACCTATTCTTTTAAATCGACGAGAGATTAAGTTATCTCGATGCTTGTATTTAAATAAGAACGGCTTTGAGAGAGCGTGACGTACTTTTATTTTTTACATTGCTAATATTTATTCGCAACTAAAGTATTTTAATTACCAAAATTTGTAGGTATCTTTTATAATTATTCTCTTGAATCAAGTCTCTTGAAGGAACCTGCCAGCTCAAGGTTTTCATTATTCCATCCATCCGTCCATTTTGAGGGTACCTAGTTGTTTAGGTCATTAGCTCAAGTAGCGTAGGTGTTTATCTCATGAGCTTCGCGACGACTGTCATTTTGCCAAATGATTTTCGGCCAAAAGGCATGATACTCTCTGTATTATTTTCTCTCTGTAATATTATTAAAAATCTAACAAGTTCAAGAAAGAAAAGAGGACTGAGATATTATGACTAAGGGCTGATTTATCAATCTCCAGATAACACTATCTGTTAGGTAAATTGTAGCACTGTCCTTATCTTTCTTATGACAAAGAAAAGGACAGAGCTACAATTTACCTGACAGATGGTGTTTTCTGGAGATTGAAAAATCAGCCCTAACAAGAACTTGGCAGCTTTTAACAGCTCAAACACAGGCTAAGGGTGCGTTTCCACCAGAGATGCGCATTAATGTGTTTTCATACATTTGCCACTACGTGACACCTCGCTCCGATTGTCAAATGTATGAAAACACGTTAATGCGCATCTCTGGTGGAAACGCCCCCTTAAACCGTTTAAACGGATAATGAACCGAACGTTATAAATTTAGATTATTAGGTTAAAAAATGACCCAAATCTCCGGTGGCCTGGCGTTGGCTCACGCTTGATAAAGCGTGTCAGGTTATAAATATCAGAAAATAATAGAACCGTTTAAGAGGGCACATAATTATGCTACGCAGTGTAACTAACGTAAACGTTTCTCAAACTGACAAAATAGGTCAAAATGTATGGAATTGACGTAGGCACTCGACTCAACCGTCTGACAGCTTACGTCATTCTATACAATTTGAAGAACGATTATAAACGTCGACAGTTGAGAAATAATTATTATAGAATTGTTATTACCTACCATGGCAACGCTCATTATAAAATTGTTTTCCCGCTTCGGTTACGCTATAGGTGTTATTCTGATACCGTTAACGATATCAATATTAGCGGTTTATAGTACACGAGTAGAAAAAATCATTTTTTTAATAGCTATAAAAATAACCAAGATATAAGCCAAAAAAGATTTGTTCCTATCTCTTTCTAGCAAAACATTTAAGATGGAGTAATAATGGCAGACCTATTATATCACCTACACGCCGTCACAGTGCATATCGGATCTCTCTGTTTATCCGCTGTCTAATGAGCCGTTTAAAATGCTTGTATCATCCATATTTCTTGGCCGATTTTTATTTTAATTTCACTTTTGGTAATCTCTTTTACGGTATTTTCATATTTTGTTGAGATATACGATTTAAAAAAATCGATTCATATTCCCTATTTCTTTTGACTTGTTATCCTATGGTCAACGTTATAATAGGTCTTATTTACTTGATAGTAATGGCGGCCGAGTTAAAAGAGTACGATAAATATATCAATAGCAATTAGATTGAGCCCGAGTAGAATAAAACCGGTGGTAAACCATTCTTTGAATTAATGTTGGGATTTTTAAGTAAGCAGAAAATCAGGAGGCGCGCAAACTATATCCATCTCACTTTCCTCACTTTGAAGTACATAAAGCCGTCCCTTTTATTTTGCGATCTGCTGGGAAGCATGTCAGGCTTTTTAATATATTCAGGACCGAGTCCTCGATAATGCAACAATTTTATATGGAAATCAAGGGATGGGGTCATGGGGTACTGGAGGTTCGGTACCTAACAAAATAATTCAAATTGTGAGATTAACGAGTTAATAAATGCAAAGTGCAATAAAATAAGCTTCTAAATTTCTTTGAGACCCTAGTGGTTTATACAATGTTTATTGTATTAAATCCTGGGTGCCTAGTGAAAAGGGGTAGGGTATGTATAATTGTCCAGAAGATCAGGTAAAAAAGGGTTTAATTCTAGTATACTATAGTAGCGGTTTTGTTCTGAAAAGGTAACAAACAAACAAAGAAAGTGACATTCGTACTTAAAATATTAATATAGATTAAATATATACCCCCTTACTAATAAACGTTGAGTAACGGTGGTATAGCTATACAACGTTTTGTCCTTATCTGTCAAATCCAAATGTCACAATGACAGATAAGGACAAAACATTGTATAGCTATACCACCGTTTATTAGTAAGGGGGTAAATATATACCCCCTTACTAATAAACGTTGAGTAACGGTGGTATAGCTATACAATGTTTTGTCCTTATCTGTCAAATCCAAATGTCCCAATGACAGATAAGGATAAAACATTGTATAGGTATACCACCGTTACTCAACGTTTATTAGTAAGCGGGTTAGAAAGGAATAACGTTAATAAACAGCAAAATAACCAACGTAAAAACGCCAAAAAGCCATAGAACATAAAACTCACAGATAACTCTCTTTCACGCACAATTGACGCTGCATTCTATATGAGCAAGGCCAAGTTAACCGACACATCGCTCATCTCCCTCTAAGATAAACGAGCCCCATCTGTTTTGTTGATACGCCGTGTCAAGAGAGAGGTTACAATGGAACTAAACGTGGGGGTTGTAAGGGGGAGTTCCGAGCGTGAATGGTATAAAAGCTTTTCTTAACTAGATTGATTCCGAATGGTGTTGTTGCCAATGTTGCCATTGGTTTTGTTGAGACCAATTTTGTGATCGGAATTAATTCTAACGTTTTAAGAATTAAGTCGTTGGGTTTAAATACTACCTAACCTAACTATCATTTAACAGTTAAATTCAGCTAATTCCTTTTCTTTTACGTAATAAAACAAATGGAGCGGGCTAATTTTAACATTAAAGATACTTTTATGTGACTATTATACTAAAGCGCACCAAATATACATTGTCTAGCAACTTTTATCTATTTTTAACATTACATTATGTCGGAACGCCCTTGACTCTTATGAGATCTTCGCAAACATACAGACAGACGAGGCGGGGGACTTTGTTTTATCTATATATATAGGCTAAACTGACTGACTGATGTATCAACGCACAGCCGAAACTACTGTACCTAGAAACTTAAAATTTGGTACAGGGGTTCCTTTCATGATGTAAGTGAGCACTAAGAAAGGATTTTCCGAAAATCAACCCCCAATGGGAAGAAATGGGGGGGAGTAGCGGGAAACTAATTCTACGCGTACGAAGTCGCGGGCGTCCTCTAGTATATATATAAAAGGCTAAACTGACTGACTGATGTATCAACGCACAGCCGAAACTAGTTACTGTACCTAGAAACTTGAAATTTGGTATATAGGTTCCTTTCATGATGTAAGTGAGCACTAAGAAAGGATTTTCCGAAAATCGACCCCCAACGGGAAGAAATGGGGGGGAGTAGCGGGAAACTAATTCTACGCGTACGAAGTCGCGGGCGTCCTCTAGTATATATATATATATATAAAAGGCTAAACTGACTGACTGATGTATCAACGCACAGCCGAAACTACTTTACCTAGAAACTTGAAATTTGGTACAGGGGTTCCTTTCATGATGTAAGTGAGCACTAAGAAAGGATTTTCCGAAAATAGACCCCCAACGGGAAGAAATGGGGGGAGTAGCGGGAAACTAATTCTACGCGTAGGTACGAAGTCGCGGGCGTCCTCTAGTAATAAATATAATGATAAAGATCAAATAAAAATATGTTTATCAGTTTACGTCCCGGATGCGCATGCATATATGCACCAACAGTGTCCTTCGCGTGTTCGCGGACCGGTGGGACTCTCTACTCCAACGCGATGGATGCAGCTCGACACCGATCTTTAGTTTTAATTAAGATAATTTTAGGTACTAACTCTTTTTAGAATTTACTAACAAATTATGGATTATTTTATCTGTAATAAACTATTATTATTATTATTATACGCACAGTCGACAGCCTGTAGATTAAAGTCATAAGGACTGTTACTACCTTCATCTGCGTCTTAGTTTAAAGTGGACTGTCTGTTATTTTATTACGTACTCTATGTCATGACGTCACGACACAAAAGAACTGAAATGAATAGGAAGAATGAGGTGGCAGTTAACGTAAGCGGTTTCTTCATTAGGATAATAAGTATTTTCCGCGTTTCTAATTTGCTTGTTGCTTTTCCGACGTTATTCAGGACTAAATTATTCAAGTCTTGCACTTTTATTTGTATTTAAGCGTTCTGTATGGTTTCGTCGCAATGAAGATCGTTTTTTTGTTTTTATTTTTTATTTTATCAGATGTTTTTGATTGAATTCATATATTTATTTTTTTATTCATAAACGCACGATAGCTAAAATGTACTTAAAATAAACTTTGTCCTTTTCCTTCATTGTGACATTTGAAGTTGACAAAAAGCGACTATGTAAAGATTATAATATAATGCTTAAAAAGCAAAAACCGTCCAAATGCCCGTCGGACTCGCACACTAAGGGTTTTTACTTTAATATACATTTTTCGATTTTTTGTTATAGCAGCAATATAAATACAATAGGGTACTTAAGTGCCAAAAAAAAACGCATGCGGCGTTAAATGCCTTTTCTTAAAATGAAAATTCTGCGTCATGATAGTTTCGTTGAAACGTGTTTTGATAAAATAATAGGTAGCCCTTTTAAATCTGCCATTAAAAAACACACGCTACGCTAAGACGAATCTAACGAGATCGTTAAAATCGGGTCACCTGTTTAGCCTCTGCGAAGGAACAAAGAACCAAACATGCATACCGGGCCTCTATTCTACTGGTTAAAACGACATTGCTTTTGACGTGTTATCGCATTGTTAACGTTATAATAGCTAAACTATATTAAAGCGAAAAAAAATCGTCGGTCTTAGGCAGGATTCGAACCTACATCTCCTCTGGCTCTCCGGGCCGATGCAGGCGCATTACCAATAATTATGCCACCAAGACCCTACTTAAGATCCACGAAATTAGTAACCGCTTGCTTTTCATACTCGGAGGGTATGGTGACGCCATCTATCGTTATAGTTTCGTAAACAGATGTTTCTGCTAAATCAAAAAAAAAAGTGTTATAATACTCGTAGCTCTTATTTACTTGACAGTAATGACGGCCAAGTTCAAGAACAACGCGTTAACATGTCTAAAGCCTTATGGTTTTACAGAGCAGAATAGAGCTCCTAGTCAAATTAAAGGCCCTACCTAGTATGGCTGTGCCTATATCGCGTGTCAAATGTGGATAAAGCATCCGTCACTGTCATACTTATTTACATGTCAGAAGGTGAAGGATGCCTTATCCACATTTTGTCACGCGATAAACGCAGCCATATTAAGCCCCCTGGTAAAAACTATTTGCTATGCAAAATATCGCTCGGATACGCTTTACACCGAAAACAGCCATCGCATCACGGAATAGAAAAAACAGTGGAAGTGGCATGAGCTTCGCTTAGTATCAGACCTGTTGTCGCCAATACTCAAACTATCATAAAAATAACACGTCACCATGGAAAATGTTTTTGGTGCGGCTATCGTTTTTACATTCCAAAATAGCACAATAAGGCATGCTTCTGGATTTATTTCCTATTTTAGAAATATCGAAATATTGAAATATCGAGATAAGCTATCGCGGCAAAAGTATGGTCGGTTATGCGGAACTCCGCATAACCGTGCCACACGTTACACGCCCACTTGACACTACTACTGTTTCTTCTGTTCTGTGCATCGCACCATACTCTAGATATCTTTGAATCAATATAGGCGTGCAGCTTTTTTCCCTTTATCCGAAACACGTTCCAAATCCCACGTTTTTCAAACGTGTCGTTTAAAAAAAAACACGAGCCAGTGATCATTTTCGAAACGTCAAACCCTCATTTGAATTTCTACCTTCCGCCTTTGGGGAAGGGTTGAATATTCATGGGAATCAGTTTGAAAGGAGATTGGCGTCCTGCCGAAAACTAGGTTTTATATTTGGAATTTGGGAACAAAGGGGTGTCTGTTGTTCCCTTCGAGAAGCGATGGGGGTAGTACGGGTAGTATTATATCTATACCTAGATATGTTTCTAGCAGGGACAACATGTGGTTAGTGCTTGACATAATTATAATATCGACAAACCTGAGGGCTTATTGTCTAATGCACTCGCAATCACGATCGTTTTCAATTTGAAAATCGAAGGCTTGTCTGCATACAAAATGAAAACAATTGCTCCACTTTGAAGCCGGTTGCTATTGCGAGTGCGTTAGACAGTAAGCCCTCTGTTATCGATTCACTCAACCACTTCAACGTCATAGAGGAAATACTCGTACATCAATATAATAGTTGTTAAGAAAATATTCACGATGTCCTGGAACTCATTGAAGTACCAAATAAGAAAATAGCGAAATCATTTCATCAAGGAAAAAAATGACAATCATATATGCCATAAGATTTCTATAACAATGTGGTACGTTATATAAAAAAAAGAACTATCAATTTATCAATATTTTATATACTTCGGTGAAAATCACTCTATGACGTTAAAATGATATCTACTTATCGATAACAGAATTGTCGATGTTTTTATTATGACAAGCACTATCAACACGTCGTTCGTGCTAGGAAAATTTCTAGGTCTAATTATATCTATGTCGTAGGTATGTGATCAATTTAGTACTTTGTCACTTTACCGACAGGTTGGAACTGTCAAAGGAAATTGATAAACGAGTGAAAGCGATAAGGTAATGTAAATAATTATGTTGATGATTTTATTAATGTTGTTAATTATTCCAACCACCAAGTTTGCTACCAAGCGGTTTTGAACATAGCAACACTTTACTTAACAATATCCATAGGATGTAAACTGGGAAAATGTGAGAAATCAATTCTCAGCACCATCATTTATTATAAAAATGTTTCAAAAAAGTCGTATTTTCATAACCATAACAACCAAATCTAAAGGAGGAGAGTGCTAACATAAAAATAAATTAAAGGAGTATTAACCCTTGTTTAAACAGCTTTTTTTTCAATACAACATGCGTTAACGAAATTGGGAAATATCGCAAAATCTGGCCAAATAACACGCCACCCTCAAATTCAAATCTTAACAGGCGTGACGAAAATTGTTTTGCCAAATTCAGAATAAACGCGCGCCTGATTCGCCTTATAATGTTACCCAAAACCGAAATTCATTTTGCGATTTTCGTAAGAAAAATTGTCGTGAAATCAGCTGTAACGAAATATAACGCCTTGTCTGACGGGAAAAATAATGTTTTGTCTCTGGTCGGTTTTTATGTTGGTACTTGCGTTACGAGTTTACGTCGGCAACACTGCCATAGGAATTTATATTGAATTTTTTGATGCGTCTCCGCTGGTGTTTTTTGTTCAGTGAAGTGTATTTTTTTAACGGTTACATTATATGTAGCAATTGTAGCAGTAAATAAAGATGTGCATGATATTGTATTTGTTTTAATACTTGCTATTTTAAATAGGCATTCATAAAAACGGTCCCCTGGTAACCAATGTAAAGCATAAAACCTAAATATTTATTTTGTAGTTACGGAATGAGAAGAAAGAGTCTTTTTTACAAGATAATTTAATTTCAACATTATACCGAGACATACATTTTAATAATTATTTTATTCAGCTGCTAAAGTATTTTTTTGGTATTTCCAAGTAGGAACAAGGGAACCCACACAGCGTTATAATGTTTAAATAACTTCACATAAAAAAAAAAGCTTTTTAGTTCCATAAACGCACTCTCATAAATTTAATGATTTCAACCAACACACATTTAAAAACCCGATAAACCTATTATCCTTTTTTGCTTTATATTAGTTAAAAATAGTACTATACTAATAAAACCGAAAGTCATTTTCATTTTACAAAATATGTTCTATATCCCAGCACACACCACCATTTAATCCGAACACAAACGATGTCGCCCGAACATGCCCGAACTTACCAGCTACAAATACTTTCCGAATTCATAAAAATCCCACAATTGCTCCAGGAACTAGAAACTATACTCACAATAACGTAGCAGCTTAGCGAGCTACAGTAAAAACGCCGCCATTTTTTAATTCTATCTTTGTCTAACGTGCCAGAGTCACATATGCTTCTCTTTTTCCCATTAGATTCGTAGCACTCGAGACTTTGACATTATTTCTCGGTTAACTGCTACGCTGTAGAGCTCCTACGAGCACGGAATCACTGTGGTTGGTAAAACCAGTTAGAATTGTTTATCGTTCAAAATCCGTGCAGTTGTTTGCAATTTGTCTGGCGGTTTACTGTACAAGTTTGGGTACATGCTGTTTCAGTTACTGGTTTAATAAACTAGTGTACAATTTTATTAACTTTCGTAGTTAGGTACCTACTATTAATTTTACTTTTATAGGTTTGGTTTGGGGATGGGATTGGCTATACGCTTGCGTGATTTTTATGTAGTATGAGTTATGAAAATTTATACATTAAGTCAGTTTGGTTTGTGGTAAAATATACAACCCCTGAGATAATGGATTAATACACAAAATCAGCCCGATTGTAAGGACTGTTTCATAAACTACGTTTTGATATTTCAGACACCAATTTTATTTACTGTTATAAATCCAAAACAATTAACCATTAAACCATTTTCACTATTTTCAAATTTTGTCAAAACCACCACACATCGATTTGAAACAAAAAAATCCTGTCCTTTTTTTTAACGGAAACCATAAAGAAACTCCTCAAGTAACTTTTTACATTTTAATTAGTAGGTGATATGCAAGCTCTTGCAATAATTTGAAACTTAGCTAGGATCAAAATATTCAAGTCCGCATTTACTCCGATCTCTTTACTTGTTAACATTAATTTAAACTCGGCTTTATGTAGCAGTTTAGATTAAAACCGCACAGAATGAGCGGCTAAATAACTAAATAGACCGGGGGCGGTTGCGTTTCGCGGCACCTCGTTACTGCTGATTAGTCCGAGCGCCGAAACTAGCACGAGTCAAAGCCGCAAAGAGTTGACATGTTGGGTTTTATAGTAGATTGTTAACCAAGGGATGAAAAGCACCTATTTCACAAGAGATATTTTGGCGCTCGAGCGAATAAATGGTGACTTTTACCCGAGTTAAACACTTTACTTTTCATGTCGACTATGAGGAAATTTGATAATAAAACATAAAATTAAGACTCAGTATACTTAGATTGATCAAAGAGTATCTGTATAAGATTTTAGATTGGCTGAGTATCTACAGGTTTAGGTTAATTTAAACTATCTTACTTCAGAAAGGCTGTAGGTATAGGTAGTAGCAGAAACGTATACAACCTCTCTATAGTAAGATTATTAAAAAAAAAAGTAATTTGAAAAAATAACTGTCCACGGATTTCCTTTTTCAAATTTATTTTTTAAAATAATCTTACTATAGACGGGCTTTATATGGTTCTGCTACTGCACAGGTCGATTGACAGTTCTTTTTTCATATAACTTTTTTTTAAATAATCTTACTGTAGAGCTGTATACGTTTCTGCTACTGCACAGGTCCTTTGACAGTATTTTTTTCAAATTACTTAAAAAAAACTTACTATATAGAGGTTGTATACGTTTCTGCTACTACATGTTCATTGACATAGTTATTTTTTAAAAATTACTTTTCTTTCATAGGGCTTCTAAGATAAACAATGGCCTACTTCCAGAGTATGAGACATGAAAAGTTATATGACTGTTTTGCGGCAGGCAATATAATTGCTAGCACCGAGAAAACTACACCAGAGGGTATACGAGTGTGTCTGTAGATTAAAAACTCTTTACCAAAGAACTTTCAAATTTATTTTTTAAAATAATCTTACTATAGACGGGCTTTATATGGTTCTGCTACTGCACAGGTCGATTGACAGTTCTTTTTTCATATAACTTTTTTTTAAATAATCTTACTGTAGAGCTGTATACGTTTCTGCTACTGCACAGGTCCTTTGACAGTATTTTTTTCAAATTACTTAAAAAAAACTTACTATATAGAGGTTGTATACGTTTCTGCTACTACATGTTCATTGACATAGTTATTTTTTAAAAATTACTTTTCTTTCATAGGGCTTCTAAGATAAACAATGGCCTACTTCCAGAGTATGAGACATGAAAAGTTACATGACTGTTTTGCGGCAGGCAATATAATTGCTAGCACCGAGAAAACTACACCAGAGGGTATACGAGTGTGTCTGTAGATTAAAAACTCTTTACCAAAGAACTTTTATCTCGGTTTTAAATTAAAAAACCCTCAGGTCAGTTAAAAAAAAAGAAGTAACTTTAAATTTCGAACCGTTGTCGATTTGTTGAGGTTTTTTCCATTAAAAACTGGCTGCGGCTAACAACCGTTCTGCGTTGACGCGTTCTAGCCTGAACAGTTTTTCCAAATTCAAATTCCTCCATAAGTGCTGGCCGTTTCGAAAACCAGAAACAATTTTGAAACAATGCCTGTTACGTAAGGTACTCTGTTGAAAGTAAGTGATTGCTATAGAGATAAATAGCTACGGATATCGAAGAGTTCATTTGTTTTTTTTACTGGGATTGTGTTCAACCATACGAAATACAGACCTATGCCTTGGCTATATAGACATCAAGTCACATCTAGGTAGATTTCGGATCCTATTCTAGACTAATGTTTTGCAACAATTCCAAGATTTTTAATGGCTTAAAGAAAAGGCATGATCTGTACGAGTATTGCTTTCAGGCACACCTGAATTAAAAACCTTTACGACATTATTTATAAATTATGTTATAATGGATTTTTAATTGACTAATCGATGGCGTGTAATCCTTTAGTAGTCATTAACCCCCTATTTCTCAAATCTGGGAGTGACAGGAGCCAAGTAACAATTAGGCGTCTATTGCATAGTTTATAGGAGGCCCAGAGATGTATTTATCTATAATATAGAGACTAAGGTACGTATCATGGTCGCCTTTACCGCGGTTGATAAAGCATTCGTCCCTCTTGCATATATAAAGGTTAGAAAGTGACAGATGGTTAATCCACATACATAAACACGATCATAATAGGCCCGCAGATACCATGTATATCATAGTAATAGCAATGTAATCTACAGAATACGGTAGCATCTAGTCGATTCCAATAGTTGATCGGTTTGAACGCTGCGTTCCATTCCACCGGCGCGATAAAATGCCTGGCCGTTGCCGTTCTCCTTTTAATAGTGTTCTGAATTCAAATTTAAGCTGAATCTGTCGTACAGCTGTACTTTTACCTTGATTTGAAAATAGAACGGCTCTTTTAAGTGTTTTTAACCTCTTTTTGATTGTAAATAGCAAATGATTTTAACCTCCTGAGGTTCCTTGTACTGACTAAAAATAGTACAAAAAACTGCCATTGAAAAGATGTAGTGAAAAAGGAAGTTAAGTGGAATTTCTTTTGTTTTTTTGAGTCATGATTAAATTAGAAAAGTTACTCTATTTCATTCACAATTTCATATTCCCCTGACAAATGTCGTTGTATGGTGGGCCTAAGGAGGTTAAGCTCCAACGAAAAAAAGGGGTATTTTAAGTGTATTTGTGTATCTGTCTGTAGCTTTGTAGCTCCCAAATAGATGGTACGGACACGTTTTTTTTAAAGAAACCTAACTTATTCCAGATGGTTCTTAGCTAGATTTTATGGAAATTGGTTGGGCCGTTTCAGAGATAGCTCTGAAAGAAGGGGACGCCATTACAAGGGGGGAGGGGGGATTATCTATTTAATAGAAGACTACCATTTAATTTGATTGCACGATTGTGTAAATGGACGTGAAAGTAATGGGGTGCGATTTTGGTAATTGAAATTATAGCTATCAACCATTCGGCTTTCAAGCGTAGTGGGTTTTATTCTATTCGGTAAAACCATATTGCTTTGTCCATGTTATGATAACTCTTATTTACTTGACAATAAGGGCAACCTAGTTAAAAACAATACTATAACATGTCAACAACAATTAGGTTTTACGGAGTAGAATAGAGCCCATGGGCGTTGGAAACTTTTTATAAATTTGAAACAATGATTAAATATGAAATTGCCTTTCCCTTAACAAAAGCTGCGTCCAAATCGGTTCATCGGTTTGGGAGTTACGATGCCACAGACAGATACACAAACATACACAGATACACACGTTATACTTATACCCCCCCTTTTTTTGAAAGAGGAGAAAAATAAAGAGTTTGCTAGTAACTTACAAAAAACAGACGGTTTGCTTCTTGGTAGACTAGTTGATGACGTTGCAAAGCATTTTTCGTCTGTTCCGTTCAAAAAGTAAGGATTTTCGTATCTCATTGGCGGGCTGAAAATGACATCTACATCCCTAGGGCGGAAAGTGATTTTGAAAAAAGAATTAGTCAAACACTCAGCTACTTTTTACAGCGACGCTTTTCTAGACCATGGAAGAATCTTATACTGCCATTACGAAATAACTCGGCCTTTTTTTAAACTCGCTTTGAAATTGTGTCAAAATACTCAATTTTTTATAACAATACTTAAAGACAAAGTTCATGACAATAACATACAACAACGTTGTTTACTTTCGTCTCAGTCGTAATGAAAAGTAGAGTGTTTAACTCGGGTGAAAGTATATCAATTGTACCCTTGAACTATAGGCGCACGTGCTGGCGCTTGTCCAGCCCAAATATCTCGGGATGCAATTGATCACTTTCATCCCTTGGTTCACAATCTACTATTTCAACCTTCTAGATGCTACAGAGAAACAGAAAAATACCAACACGGAAAATGCAACATGTTGCAAATAAAATTGCACTTAGAAATTACAGCGACAAGTTAAAGTGCAACTTGAACCGTTGGGCGTGCTAGCGTGTTCGTCGGGGTGAAAATAATAATTAATCAGCCCCTCCCCCCTACCCCCCTTACCCTTCCCCCTCTCGTTAGTCGACTGCGGATCCGTCACAAGCTGAAATTAAATAAAAAAGTTAGGTTAATTATCGTTATGGCAGAGATGTGACTACTTTATCTGTGGAAAGTCTGTGTATGATTAAAATGTCATCTAGTTCATCTCTAATAATCAGAGGTCTGCTAGCTCGCGGCACGTTCTAGGGATTTGATATCGATAAATAAGACGTCGATATATATTTATACACTAGAGGACGCCCGCGACTTCGTACGCGTACAATTAGTTTCCCGCTACTCCCCCCCATTTCTTCCCGTTGGGGGTCGATTTTCGGAAAATCCTTTCTTAGTGCTCACTTACATCATGAAAGGAACCCATGTACCAAATTTCAAGTTTCTAAGTACAGTAGTTTCGGCTGTGCGTTGATATGTCAGTCAGTCAGTTTAGCCTTTTATATACGAGTATATAGATAGATGTGCTCATTGAAAATCCTCTACTACTGTAGAAAACGGCTTTGAGTCATTTTAAATATTTTGTAGAATACCCCGTTGACTACTGTGAACTTTGAGAGAACGTTAGTTATTTAAAGTGGATATTTTCATGGCAATCTGGAAAATTATTGATTGTTTATCGTGAAAATCAATAGAAAAATATTAATTTGCACATTGTTTTTATTTTAAAACGTAGAATAAGTAATATTTATTAATGTTGAATCACATCTTGATCTCGACAGAAACATCGATATAATTTTTGGTCCCAAAAATATTTTGCCGCATCACTTTAGTATTCATGCCCCGAGTTAACACGTCTACTAATAATCTCTAATAAATCTTTATAAACTACTAGAGAAGCCCGAGACTTCATACGTCCCTAAAAACTCAAAGTTTCAAGTCCCTAGGAACAGCGGTTTTGGCTGTGCGTTGATCGATCGGTCGGTGAGTTTCTTCTTTTATATAAAGATAGATTTTAGTAAAAACACCTTATAATCATGTAATTTTAAACGAGCAATATTTATAATCACGTTCTTGAAAACGCCTCTAACGATTTTGGTGGCAAATATACGGCGGCGAAAAACGATCTGTCAACTTCGCAAAATGGTTTTCAACCCGGGCGAAGCTCGGTCTTCCGCGTACTATAATTTATTAAATAGCTTTGTTTTTAATTATTATTAGAGTTGTTAAGTCGTACCTTAGTGACGATTTTTCATGCACAAGTTTAAATCTGAACTAGTTTAATGACTCTAAATTTTGTAGGTATTTTAATTGTTTTTGGGCCGTATTAATAAACTCATCTTGACCGAGATGCCCGTCATAAGATATGTCAAGCCATAGAAAGCTGTCATTTTTGACGTATCTTGAGATGAGCAATGCAGTACAGGGGCTCTAATATGGCTGCGTTTATCGCGTGACAAAGTTTGGATAAGGCATCCGTCACCTTCTGACACGTAAATAAGTACGAGAGTGACGGATGTTTTATCCACATTTGACGCGCGATATAGACACAGCCATACTAGGCCCGCTGGGCCTCTATTCTAGGCGGTAAAAACGATATCGTGTTTGACCTGTTATGGAATTGTTTTTAACTCGGCCGCCATTACTGTCAAGTAAATAGGAGCTATCAAAACGATGACAAAACGATAAAAGACAATATGGTTTTCACCGCCTAGAATACCGGCCCAGATCAGGTAACATTGCAACAGTGAGATATTAGTGTATATTTGTTTATTTTCTGTAACAAATTGTATCGTAAAACAACGATAATCGCCGGTTCTATTGCTGGGCCCTTATTCTACATTATCTTTTCCCCTATTGTTATTGTTGTGTTAACATTTGATAGCTCTTATTATCTTGACAGTAAGGGCGGCTGAGTTGTTAAAAAAACGTTTGCAGTAGTGGAAGAGGACCTCTGAACAAAGGTTAATACACGCAGCGGTTTATAGGTTTTTTAGGGTTCCGTACCTAAAGGGTGCCAACGGGACCCTATTACTAAGCCTCCGTTATTTTTTCGTCTCTCTGTCCGCGGGCTGTATCTCATGAACTATAAGAAGGAAACAGTTCAATTGTTCACAGTATGTATTTCTATTACTACCATAACAAATAAAAATATCATACAGAAAACATCCTTTATATTTTAACCTTTTTATATCAACTTAAGAAATCATAAACTTTAACTAAACCCCAAAAGGGTTGCCACAAACAAAACAACACCTGTTCCTCCGCCGGTAAAAATCACCGCGTCCATTAATATGCAGGACCCTTACCATGAGTTACAATTAACGTACTCGCTAGCGAGTCGAATGCTCTGTCCCTCGCAGACCTCGCAATATTCTTATAGAGTGCGAGGGACAGAGCATTCGACTCGATAGCGAGTACGCTATTTGTAACTCATGGTAAGGGTACAAGACCCGCGAAGAATGTTAAGTATGCATAGTAATTGAACTGCTGGAAGTTTTGCTTCGCCTCATCGATGCTCGCGACACGCTTCGCTTCAGGGTTGCCACATTATGTGTAGGTATTAACAAATCGGGTAAAGTGGCTAAAATGGCTAAAATATAACGCTACGCAGTAGCTGCTACATTATAAACAGCCCTGGGCCTCTATACTTTGACTAAACCTAAATACTTTTGATATGTTGTCTTAAAATCAATGCAGTATAAATAACTTATTAGGTTTTACTGAATAGAGCCCCTGGGGAACTAGATAAGATGTGTAAAGCTTACGTTAGCAATTTTCGGACCTGGATAAAAAAAAAGATATACAGGGTGCCTCCGACCTTGGGGCTTTAAATGCATGGATCGTTTCTACTCCTGAAACTGAACTTCTTTTGTTCTGTAAGTTGTTAAGAATATGTCAAACTTACATTTTAATTTTTTCATACAAGTTAAATGTAATTTTCAATGTACGCGATCCAATTCTCCATTTTCCTTTAGCCCTCGTACCAATGAAATGACGCCCCCTTACCATGAGATAGTGATTATATGGCCATGATTGAATACACTGATTTTACAATTAGACTTTAACATCAATTAGTTAGCTAAACTTAAGTTATTTTTTAATGTTGCAGAACAAAAGTAGTTCAGTTTAACGAGTAGAATCGATCGTTGCATTTAAAGCCCCAAGGTCGGAGGCACCCTGTATTTGACTCTATATATTTGGTCTGTGGTTATGCATCTTGTTAGGCACCCTGGACCCCATTATGAGCTTTTAAAAAACCTGCCAAATCTATGAAGCGAATAGAAAAGAGCTATATAACTAATATAACACGGCATGGAACTTCATTAAAAACCCTCTGTTATTTACTTACGACATATTTGTTTAATTATACATTTGGTAATTTTAGTAAAGGCGTAAAGGACACCACATTTGCCTCCATTTGCCATGGAGTATGATTTGGTTACCAACTTATTCGAAAAAAAAAGTCTGTGTCTTGCAGTGTTGATAAAGAAACAATTCAAATATGTTTTTAGTGACTAATAAAAATAAGATGTTACTTATCTGGTGTATAGTGTTTTTTCTGGGATAAAAACTTCCTAGGGTTTTGAATAACCGTAAATTATAAATGTGTGGTGATTCCAATTTCCTAAAAATGCCTTTGCATTTTTGTCAACCCTACGTGTTGAATACGACACGGCTACTAAAAACTTTACAGTTCCGAACCTCATTTCAATGTTTCCGACAAACATTTGGAATTTATCCCAAATGGATATTTATTATGCGTGTTGAGCATTTTGGGAAAACTCTGAACATATATTTTCAACAGCGGAAATGCATTGTATGAAGCGCTGTTTTTATTTTGTTGAAATAATGGTCTTTTAGCAAAAGCAATAAATAAATAAATTTCACGGAAATTGACCTTGTCCCGAACTCTAGGCTTGCACTTTTGTACTTTGTGGTCATTTTATAGTTAGTTATTATTTTGTTCAAATAATGGTCTTTTAGCAAAAGCAATAAATAAATAAATTTCACGGAAATTGACCTTGTCCCGAACTCTAGGCTTGCACTTTTGTACTTTGTGGTCATTTTATAGTTAGTTATTATTTTGTTCAAATAATGGTCTTTTAGCAAAAGCAATAAATAAATAAATTTCACGGATATTGACATTGTCCCGAACTCTAGGCTAGCACTTTTGTACTTTGTGGTCATTTTATTAGTTAGTTATTATAGGGCCTCAATTCAATACCGTAAAACAATATCGATTTTGATGTGGCATCGTCATCATATCGTTAACGTGACGATAGTTCTTATTTACTTGACAGTAATGGCGGCCGAGTTAGAAACAATTCGATAACACGTCAAAAGTTATATCTTTTTACCATGTTGAATAGAGCCCCGTTGGTTTTTTTCCAGATTGTACATTATTCGCACTCAAAATTACGTTTTAGTGTTTTATTTTTTTATTTCATCTTCAGTGTACTGTACAAAAAGTAAGTAAAAACTAACTTAATGCCCATCTGTTTATTATGCGATCACTATTGCATACATTATACTGATTTTAATAGAAATTTCAGCTTGGTAGTTCGGAGTGCAAATAAAACAAAAGACATGTTTCATCTCATTTCATTTTGTACAAGCAGACGATGACACGGGAAAACCTAGTTAGATATAATCACACAATAACGACAACTTTCCCTCGGAAACTTTGAATTTTTCCGACATTAAAAGTAGCCTACGTGTTAATTCAGGATATTATAAGCTATCTCTATTTCAAATCCGTCCAGCTATTAAGGCAAGAAGGAGTAACAAATAAACACAAACTTTCGAATTTATAATATTAGTAGTGTATGCTAGTTTGCTTTTACTTCGTTATAAAAAATAAACACTTTCGGGCAAATACAATCTGGCAACGTTTAAAATTGTAACTGACACTTGTGGCCCGTATTGGCCGCTTGCCGAAATATTCAACGACGCATTCATTCCATTTTATACCATATCTTGTTACGGTTACGGTGCAGTTTTCAGTTTCGCCAATATATTGCACATGTTACGTCCTCAACATAAACAATTGTATCACTTACGCTAGTTACTCTTAATTCGTTAAAGCTAAATTCATTCGGTTTTTTTCATACGTACTAGTTAGTATACTACGTTAATTGTATGGCCACTATAGAACCTTTTCATAATGACAGCGGCAAGTCACGAGAACAAAATTACGCCAAAATTTATTTTTTGACTTCCTGCGGCAGGGTTCTAAGTATATAGTGGCTTAATAGTCAATGTCAAATACTAATAACTTTTAAATAGGTACATAAAAAAACCTCATGTTAAGGTAATCCATTGACTTTAAATATGAGTTAATCTCTGCTTTCGAAATAACCGAACAGGTAAGCCGACAGCTCGGTTGATTACATTTTAAACGAATTATTCATAATTAAGCTACAAACTTAGTTAGGTTTTAACAATGGCGACATTTTTTCTAGACTTACACACATTTTGGACTTATTTTAATGAAATTACATGTCAAATGGCATACATCTTGACGGTAAAAGACAATCACATTTAGGGCCTGTTTCACAATTGACAATTAAATTATGTGCCAGTTAAAGCTAGCTCTCTCCTTGTCTATGTTCAAGTGTAAGAAAAGGAAAGGGCTAAATTTATGTGTCAGGTATGGTTTACTTGACGATTGTGAAACAGGCCCTTATCCACTTATGAGGGGTATTAACTAGCGTTGAAAATGACTTGTAAAATACAAGTATCTTTCGAACGCCCCTGTATTTTTCAATAAAATACTGAATCTTTCCTTGCGGATCTTTGCTTGAATCTTTCGCAACTTTAAGTTTATTACGTGTATTTTACAATGTATTTTTCGTATTATTATTTATACAGAGACATTGATTCGATTGCATAAAGAAGATTACTGTTCAATTATTATTGATAAGCAAGATTAATTACCTTTTGATTGTTAATATGAAAAATACAGTATGAAACAAGTATTATACGTGTATGATTGTACTTTTCAGACGAACCTCTTGTGTGTTTTTTTCGAAAATTACATGTATTTTACAGGAAAGTTACAAAGTTTCGAATAAAACAAAATGTATCTTTCGCCATTTTCATCACTAGTATTAACACTCTTCCTCTAGACTTGCTAAGGTTGTTAGGGGTGTTTTTTTATATTACAAGCTATTTCCGAAACATTCTCCGTGTAGAACTTGTTTGTTTATTTTCCCTAGGCAAGAAGTATTCTAATCCAGGGCACGAACTATCCATTTGCCGAAATAAAAAATATAGAAACATTGTAATTCCGCAATTTTCGCCAATAAGTTAAACTTAGCCATTGTGTTAATTTACCCCCTTACTAATAAACGTTGAGTAACGGTGGTATAGCTACACAATGTTTTGTCCTTATCTATCATTGTGACATTTGGATTTGACAGATAAGGACAAAACATTGTATAGCTATACCACCGTTACTCAACGTTTATTAGTAAGGGGGTTAGAGTATAGGGATTTCTATTCTAAATCAGTTTCAGCGTGAAAGAGTAACAAACATACAGATTAGATTGATAACATCGATTGACAGAAATAACAGGTGTGACACTTAGGTATTAAAACGTAGGGTAACCACAGTTTAGAACTTTAATTATTAGTTTTATTAGAAAATTAACGATAATTCAAGAAGGCTAATGTAAACAACTGAGTTAATGTAATACACTATCAAGCCACAATCAAATGTTTTGTACTACCAATTTGAAGTCATCCTGTATATAGTTAATAATAATAGGCTAATAATAATTTTACTAATTTTAGAAAACCTTTTTAAATGATTCTTTATTACATAAGAAGCACACTACATTGATATTTCCGTGACATTCAGCTGTATTATCAATAAAAATCTATGTTAAAGTTTAAATTTTCAAAACCGCGCTTAAAACGCTGTTTCTATCATGGCGCTGGCCATATGACAAGTGTGACGTCACACGCAAGTAAACAATAAAAAATCATTTGAAGAGATATGCCCTTATGATCTGTGGTTACTTGCGTTTGACGTCACCAGCGAGTAACCACAGCTACAAAGCAATCACATAGCGTTTCTGCCACAGATAAAATTTCAAAAAATATTACTTTTTTTTTGTGTAATTTCCAAAAAAATATACATAATTTAGTTTAAAATAAAGTGAAATATGTTGTTTTACGCTATTATCTAATAGGATGACCACACTTTGTAGTGTATTTTCAATGTTGTCAAATAGCCTATTGTCATCGAGTTTACAAGCGTCCTATACATCGCACTCAGTAATTATATAATTCCCACCGAGCGTTGAGGATGGCAACCCCTGACCGTACAGCGAGCAGGTAAGTAGGGCATCAGGGCCCGGGGTTGCCAGGCAACGGCCTAGCTGTTGCCTGCTAAAGGTCTACGGCTACCGCACGGCGGTGTGTATCGATCTCGTGCGGTGTTGATGGACCCGGGTGGGTTTCGTAGTGTGATAAAGACGTCGAGCATGTTTGAACCTTTTTGTTTGAAATGTCATAGACTATTTCTTGTGTTTTATGTTTGAAGTTTATGACGACGAGGTGTTGAAGTGCGTAAGGTTTTCTTTTGGATACTGTAGTTATAGGTTATATAGGGTGTGTTTAATAAAACAGGAATCTCAGTCAAGTTTCAATTAGGATGTTTTTTCTTGACCTTATTACAGATAACGCGTTAATTAGAATGGCCATTAAATACTACTATATTATAGTTTCTAAACTAATACAATAACGTCTAACTAAACCAGAATATAAAAACAAAAACTATGATGCTCATCGAAACAATTAGTTGGGTTTTGGAGTTTAAAAGTCAGATCGGAGAGCCGGTACTAACAGTAGTTTTTCTTATCTGTAGTTTATTTATTTATTTACATTCTACGATATTTTACGGGCTTTGATCATAACCTGATAACATCATTCAGCTGATTAATATTTAAACGATACTCGTTTAATAACTGTACTGCCTGTACTTCAAGAAAAACGTTTTTAAAAAGCTATAGTTGAACCTTTTTAATGGTAATACCTACTTTGCTACCAATTTTCTGTGTTTTGATACATGTTTTCAAATTAATGAAAAATCTCGCAATTTTGTGCTCAACAAAGGGTTTCAAATCCTTTTAAATAAAACCCGATTTCCATTATTTTTTTGTATTGACTATTTTAGTAGTATAGAACTTAGGGAGGTAGCACACGGCGACTTTTTGTAGCGATGCAGTTGTGCGTTTCGCGCTAACTTTTTTGCTCTCTTATGGTGCTCGCACACTGGCTGTTATAAATGTTATATAACGTTATAAAACACGATAACATCCACTAACACTTCATAACATTTTGTTACAACTTGTTAGATGTTTTAAACTCTACCACTTTGTTATATAACATTTAAAAAGTTATATAACGTTATATAACATGATAACAATGTACAACTTTTGTTATAATTTGTGATAAAATGTTATAATACAAATGTTTTATAACGTTATATAACATTTATAGCAGCCAGTGTGGGAGCACCATTATGTGTGAAAAAGTGAGAACGAACGCGCGACTGCATCGCTACAAAAAGTCGTCGTGTGCTACCCCCCGTAGCTATACGGTGTGGGTGAACCCGGTTAATTTACGACACGTTAATCGGACGACGGTTAGATGTACGCGACCTCTAAGTGCGGTACGTTATTACTCATACGGGCGAAGTTAGGATTATGGAGAGGTTTGGATCCGTTCGTATTATATTATAATAAATGAATAGAAGCTGAATAAAATAAAGGAAACATCCAGAGTTATTGCCTAACGCACTCGCAATCGCAATCGTTTTCATTTTGAAAATCGAAGGCTTGTTTGGATACAAAATGAAAACAATTGTTCCACTTTGAAGCCGAATGTGATTATTCAATTTCCGACACGTGGAACTGCGACATACTCTTCAGGGAAATCCTTAAAACTGGTCCGGGTTAGATTTAATCACCACAATCTTTGTCTTTAAACTAAGTGGGCGAGAGGAGAATGTGGGCAAGAGGCCAAACCTGTTGGGATGTTATTATACAGGTGATATCGTGTGTATATATATATTTCAATGATGCATTAACCGACAGATAAAGATCAAGCAATTGTTTTGGGCTCAAATTTCTGTATGCAGACGATCCTATTGTTTTTTAAAGATAACCACATAACTTTGCCCGCATAGAATAGAAGCTTATTGCTTAGGTAATTTAGATTTACAATTATTAATAACGTTTAAATTTCAGTTTGACGCTAATAGGAAGCAAATTCGCAGAAATAAAGCAATAACAATTCGGTACCTAACGAAAGCCTACTCAAAAAACAAAAGCGGAAAAACAAACATCAAACCAACGGATTTGGTTTAAAACTCGATCCCAAAACAACAGATTTTTCACTCAAGCAAACTGTGTTAATTTATCCGCCTCAAGGTCGTATAGGTTTTTTAAATGCACGGTTTATCGGAGCGTCCAAACGTATACACGTGGTGAGCCATTCATGTCGCCCCCGCCGGCCCCTAGGCCCCTTCTCCCCCCAGCGGGAGCCCCCATCGGCCCCCTCTGACCCCCTTTCCTCTCGACGCTGTTGCTCGCTAGTATTTGCAGAATGATAAGACTCACTTGGTCTTTTTGATTTGGTTTTTTAAGTGTTTGTGGACGTTTGATAGCTTGATTTGGTGTTAGGGTGATGTTGGCGCAAGAGGTACCTAATCATAAACGGAATTATTAGCGCCAAATAATTTATTACCACTTATATTAAATACTTCTACTTTCTTAATAAATAAATGGTGGAAGGACCCTATGGAGGGTCTGTTTGGATCGCTAACTTCATTTTACCCTTAAACCGGCCGCCAAACAACAGAGTTTGCATTATTGTGTTCCCGTGCGGGGGAAAAAAACGGTGAAATGAAATGACTAGCATATAGATATTCCATCTAAGTCCTCAGGATTAGTAACGCATGTGCAATGGCAGATTTGCTCGCAATATGTGTTGTTGCTGCCGTCAGATTGCAATCTTGAGATTTCAAATCAGATGGCTTGAGTACTAAAGTTGCCTTGTCTGCCTGATGGAAAAAAATCAGGGTTTCTATGTGAAACTTTATCCTAATCCATAAAGTACATGATCATCTTCACACTTAATTGTGATATTGTGATAATTAAAACCTTCATTTTCTAATTGTCATTACTTTTATCGTATTATGTCTTCTCATACTTCCTGGAATTTACAAATTATCTACTACAACTCGGACTGCCGTAGTAATACTTAACTACAAGTGTTAAAGAGATGCCAGATTGTTTGTGCCAAAGTTCCCAGGTCATCGCAATCTCCTGTGAAACTTGCTCATTGTATTCCAGTGTGACTGCATTGTAGATCGGAGGTATTTCTTGCGAGTAAGTAGTCACTTGTGAATTAATTTAATTGTACATTTACAAAGGAATAAGTGTCGACTGTTTTTGGTTTCTTAGGAATTTAAAGTACCATTCGATACAACTATATTAAGCATCTATAACTATCGTCCTAAAGGTAACTAAAAAAAAAATTGATCAAGAAAAGTTTAAAAATCAATTATTTGCAGACCTCGGAATATACGGGAAAAAATTAAATGACAGCTAGGGATTGCCTATATCGATAAACTCAATTATCGATGCTTTTCCCATATACTAGCGATCGCTCCAAGTATTGTTTGTAAAAATTAAATTTTATTGAAAGTATGCAAATGAAACCAAATAGCATCATAATTCTGGTTATTCATTATTTTAAAAGGATTTTTGAACCTTCACTTATCATCATCATATTTTTTTCCTCATTGTTTATTTCAGAATTACTGTCCCATTTATTATTGTTAAAAGAAACGTTCAGAATTTGTTCCAAATTTTCGGGCGTTAAACTTCTCTGTCTCGCCTGATGAATCCATTTCAGGTGGCTAAAAGACTTACAAACAATCCTGGGGGCGATCACTAGTATATGGGAAAAAGCATCGATAATTGCGATTGGATATAGGCGATCCCTAGCTGTCATTTAATTTTGCCCCGTATATTCCGAGCGCTGAATACCTATTTGCTTTTATAAAATCTGTGTACATTGTAACAAGTTAAAGTTGATTTTTGGAGCAACCTGTATGAAATTTACACTGTTTTGCACTACAGAGTATGTAAACTCTTTATTGCAATCTTCTATATATATAAAAGGCAAAACTGACTGACTGACATATCAACGCACAGCCGAAACTACTGTACCTAGAAACTTGAAATGTGGTACAGGGGTTCCTTTCATGATGTAAGTGAGCACTAAGAGAGGATTTTCCGAAAATCGACCCCCAACGGGAAGAAATGGGGGGAGTAGCGAAAAACTAATTCTACGCGTACGAAGTCGAGGGCGTCCTCTAGTCGTTTCATAAAAACACTTGTATGAAAATAAATTACGTACAAAGGCGAACTTATCCTTCGAGTCTAGATTTGCATCGTCAAACGGTTGGTTACAATATTTAATCAAACTCTAATCTTAATTTAAAGATATCCTTATTATCCATTACGCGGATAATGCAAAAACATGCCATGAAGGTTTATTAGATAATAAATCTGTAAGGTCAAAGTGTAATAACATAACACAAATGAACCAAAGACTAATAAATCTCTACGAAACCTTTTCCCCATTGACCGTGATTGGTTTATCTTGTAGTATAATTTATGGATGATGCTGTGTAATGCCTTTTTATGAGGCTTGTTTACGACCTGATATTATTTATTTACATTGGAATCGAATTGAAACTTAATTTATTGTCGTTTCAGATATTGGCAGGCATTTTACCCGATGCCAATTATACTTTGCTTGTTTCATTTGAAAGGTTTAATTTTATGTAATGGTTTTGCAGGCATTTTGGAAGAAAAAATACGAGATTTCCTTGAAGTGAAAGTACAAGTATTATGTGTACGGACTTTGCAATCAAATACAAATTATTTATTGTAAAATAGCCAAATTAAGGAGAAATAAAAAAAATCTCAATCATTTCATAATAAAATAACAACTATCATATGACAATTTCCCACAAATTGGAGTAGTCTCAAATTCATTTCTGGGTACTATCCAGCGATAAACATACGAGTATATACTAAGAATTGAGCTAGTCTCTTACCCCCTTACTAATAAACGTTGAGTAACGGTGGTATAGCTATACAATGTTTTGTCCTTATCTGTCATTGTGACATTAGAATTTGTCAGATAAGGACAAAACATTGTATAGCTAAACCACCGTTACTCAACGTTTATTAGTAAGGGGGTTGAAGTGTTGGTAGACTCTTGCCTATAAGACCGTTTACCAAAACAACTATTACTATAATCAATTATGAAGCTATTTACCTTAGCACCTATTACATAATTCAATTGAATGCATCTTAAACCCAATCTAAGTTATGTAAAGTTGAAATTGCAGCTTTAAGCCATATGAGGTGGTCGAAGATATAGCTTAGTAGTAAAACTTATACTAGGAATTCTCAATTATAAGTTGGAACGGGACAGTTTTGATCAAGTGACATCTCTGTTACATGGTTTCGATACTAACCCCCTTAATAATAAACGTTGAGTAACGGTGGTATAGCTATACAATGTTTTGTCCTTATCTGTCATTGTGACATTTGGATTTGACAGATAAGGACAAAACATTGTATAGCTATACCACCGTTACTCAACGTTTATTATTAAGGGGGTTAATATTTAGTTTTAGCTCGGTCGTTAGAAGTTTGGTTGGTGGATTAACGTTAAACAAAAGTTTATACTTTTAACAGGAACTCTATTGTATTCGGCCAAACCGTAATTCTATTGAAATGTCGTATTGTTAACTTTATGATAGTTCTTATTTACTTGACAGTAATGGCGGCCGAGTTAAAAACAATACAATATGTCAAAAGCAAGTTTTACGGAGAAGCATAGAGCCCCGTACTGCGTTAAGGTATTTTCTTACCTATACATTGACGATGACAATAATGATGATGATGATGATGATTCTCAGTGATGATGATTTTTGTTACCAGTGCCTTACAAACTAGTTATGTTGACTGTTCGTGTTGCAACCACGATGCTTTACGATCGTCAATTTCCGTGGACTATATTGGGTTTGCCGTGTGGTGCCGGGTTTAGAATGTTGCCACTCCATGTCTTCCCGTGGATGTCGTAAGAGACGACTAAGGGTCTAAAGGCTGTGTAGTGCTGTTAGGCGATGGGTTTGCAACCTGTCACTAATACACTGGATAAAATCTTAGCCTGGTTATGCAAAATGCGGTCACAGAATTATCAACAAGTTTTTGGAGTTGTTGGTGAGTCTGTGGCTCTGCCTACCCCACTCTGGGAATGAAGCAAGAGTTTATACAGGGTTATTGGTAAGTCGACCTATTCCCGTTAGGAGGTGATAGGGGTGACAATTTGCGATAATTTTGACCCTTATATGCATTATGCAAAAGTGAACCATTTTTGAGTTATCGCGTTTTTTAGTTTTTTGTTAAATTAGTCAGAAATTCAACTTGAAAAATTTATTACAAAAAAAGTATAAATTTAAATCTTTTTTTTTCTGATTTAGAAAAACGATTAAACACTAGTTATTTCTCAATATTAAAACCATAATTATCGGTCCAAATTTAAAAAAGCGAGACGTAAAACGAAATTTTTTCAATAATTTTTTGCGATCGCTTTCCACTAAAATGCCTTAAAAACAAAAAAAACGTTATGAAACTTGACTTGCAGATTATTTTAAAAACTTAACTGTTTTCTTAGCTCTCCAAATATGCATAACAACAAGGAACTTATTAAAAAAAAAACTGAAAAAAAATCATCACAAAGTTAGCGGGCGGAAACTAAAGTCAGAAATGCAACTTCAAAAATTTACTTAAACGAAAAAAAATACCAAATTTAAATCAACCTTTTTTGTTTGCTTTTGTACAAGATAAAATTGTTGTTCTTATGCAATATTAAAAAAATATTATCTGTAAGTAAACGTTTGAGAATGCGAGGCCGAAAACTAAAAAATACATGTTTTTTATCAAACTCCAACATAAATTACACGAAAACAGAAAAAATTACAAATACATTTGGCGTGCAGATTACACATAAAACATTAACGTTTTTCCAGCTTTCTAACGAGCTATTAAAACTAATATGAATTTTGTTAAAGATTGCTTGAAAAAAATGATCACAAAGGAAGCAACAAGGAAGTCACGTCCGAACATAACTTAAAATTAACTTAATAAATTTATCAAAAATAACTGTTGTACTCGCTAAATTAGTAAACACTTCCATTTTCAAATTATAAAAAAATATATTTGAAAATGGAACTCCTTACTATGACAATCTTATTAAGTTCGATGCACTTCGTTTATTCGAAAATTGGCGGCAATTATTTATTTGTTTTTGTCTATTTTGTTATTGTTTTATTAAAAAGAAATTCTATCGTGTTTATTTGGACTTTTCTCCGAGTATCTTACTCCGGTGCAAGTAATTGAAGAAGGAGACCCAATAAGGAGGCTTGCTTTCTGTAGGTTTATGCTAAACGCTTCAGCCATGTTAAAGAATTGTTTTAATGAACATACTCGGAGAAAAGTACAATTAAACACGATAGGATTTCTTTTTAGAAAATGGAAGTGTTTACTAATTTCGTAGTCAGCCAGTGCAGCAAGTAAAGAACATTTATGAACGAGTATTTTTATCGAAATAAAATAAAACATCGTAGAATTTAAAACTAAACTGATTTTTAGTTTTAATTTTGTTACTTTTTACATAAGTTATTGTTGTTATTTGTGTTTACGAGTATAACAGTTATTTTTGATAAATTTATTAAGTTAATTTTAAGTTATGTTCGGACGTGACTTCCTTGTTGCTTCCTTTGTGATAAATTTTTTCAAGCAATCTTTAACAAAATTCATATTAGTTTTAATAGCTCGTTAGAAAGCTAGAAAAACGTCAATGTTAAATGTATTGGTAATTTTTTCTGTTTTTGTGTAATTTATGTTGGAGTTTGATAAAAAAACATGTATTTTTTAGTTTTCGCCCTCGCATTCTCAAACGTTTACTTACAGATAATATTTTTTTAATATTGCATAAGAACAACAATTTCATCTTGTACAAAAGCAAATAAAAAAAGTTGATTTAAATTTGGTATTTTTTTTCGTTTAAGTAAATTTTGGAAGTTGCATTTCTGACTTTAGTTTCCGCCCGCTAACTTTGTGATGATTTTTTTTCAGTTTTTTTTTCAATAAGTTCCTTGTTGTTATGCATTTTTGGAGAGCTAAGAAAACAGTTAAGTTTTTAAAATAATCTGCAAGTCAAGTTTCATAACGTTTTTTTTTTGTTTTTAAGGCATTTTAGTGGAAAGCGATCGCAAAAAAATATTGAAAAAATTTCGTTTTACGTCTCGCTTTTTTAAATTTGGACCGATAATTATGGTTTTAATATTGAGAAATAACCAGTGTTTAATCGTTTTTCTAAATCAGAAAAAAAAATAAGATTTAAATTGATACCTTTTTTGGAATAAATTTTTCAAGTTGAATTTCTGACTAATTTAACAAAAAACTAAAAAACGCGATAACTCAAAAATGGTTCACTTTTGCATAATGCATATAAGGGTCAAAATTATCGCAAATAGTCACCCCTATCACCTCCTAACGGGAATAGGTCGACTTACCAATAACCCTGTATATGTGTATGTATATTGGGTTTATCTTAGAAAATCTTGTTTTGTGACTGGAAAAGAGCTTAATGTTCTTCACTGTTAGTTGCTCTCCATTGCTCCGTTAACTTTTGCATGTTTGCAAATTAACGGAAATGCAATGATGTTAACTCAACTATGAAAGGAGCTGCACAAACCACGTAACACACGTCAAGATTCGGGGTGTCTCTCGTAATCCATAATTACATTGTATCCTAAAGTCATACCGCCGAACGCAAGGACATTTTAGACACAATGAACTCGTTCCATTTTCAAAATTGTGTATAAAAATCCTCGGTAAGAAACAACTTAATCTTTATTAACTGACTGAGTGCGGCCGATATACCATAACCTGGCCCAAATAATGCTTGACATACCATTCATTAGTAGTTGTGAATTTTGACATAACGTTAAGTTGGCCTAAAAGTCTTTTGCTATAATTTAACATAACCTGAGTGTCTAAAGGCCTAATCTGATTTATACTTATTATAAAAGACATAATTCAGAAGCAGTATAAATGAAAAGCAAGCTTTCAAAACCTTTTTTTTGATATTACCTCCTATATAATATACACCGTGCCTGGGACGTACCCGAAGGATTTTAACCATTGATTCTAGACCCTATTTGGAGTATATAATGTGGTATAACATGTAGTCCAATAACGCATAATTTCCGAGATTTTTATTATTTAAAAAACAATTCCATAGTTAATTTAATTTGAACTCTGTCACCTTAACCTAAAGCATTATTTACTAAGAAAAATTCATGTTGTAAGTAGCAATATCATCAACATACAACAAAATTAATTTAATCAATTTCTTAGTAAATAATGCTTAGGTTAGGTTTAATTAATAAGGAATATCGAACAATCAAGGCTTATATCAAAACATTGCATTCGGAATTATGAAAATTCGGGATTTTGATCAATTCGGAATTATGACTCTTCGGAGTTATGTAGTGTTCCCGGGATCTGGGGCATAAGTCTTTCATTATATTTGATCTTAATAAAGTAATGACAAAATCAAACTACGTAGTAAAACCTAACAAAGGATGTAACAGAGAGATACTAGTCCGAAACTAACCACAAGAGTTAGCTGATACCATTTCGGTTTAATACAGGCGGGACAAAGGTCCATTGTTGGAGATAAGGAAACTTTAGATTACGAACTATTCATACACTAATTGGTATATACAGTAGAAACAAGGGATTGTTTAACTACTTTATACCCTTTTTAAATCGTTAGTGTTATACCGCTACGCCACTTGACTTGACTTTTGTGACAAATAAAATTAAAATTGTATATCTAGATCTTTTATAGGATGGAGAAGGCACAAGATCCACAGGCCACCTGAAACCCATAGACATAAATTAATGTTAACATTAAATTATTGCATGTCATTAAAGTATCAGTCACGGTACTTTAATGTACACAATAAGATACAGGGAAACCACGGATTTAGGTTTCTCTCATATTGTAGAAAACTTATGATATGCATGTAGATAAAGTTATGTATGCGACTGTACACATAATTAGGCATTAAAACACTCGTGTGATCTTATAATGAAACTCGCGTTTCGGCTCGTTTCATAAAACCAAACTCGTGTGAAGTCGTGTATTATAATGCCTCTCATTATGCACTAGTCACATAAGTTGCTATTGCTTTATATGTAAACAATATTCCTGGGCCTATATTTTCCTTTTATGGTATTGTTTTTAACTCGACCGCCATGACTGTCAAGTAAATAAAAACTTTGAAAATACGATAACAGGTCAAAGACGATATGGTTTTTTATCGCGTTGAATAGAGGCTCAGTTCATTTGGAATCCGTCTTTAACATGCAAACCGCTGACAAGTAATCAGAAAATAAAAAACTAGCGCAACTGCTGTCACGAGAATGAACGGATTAGAAAATCGCGCGGTAGACCGGGAGCCGTCGACGAGCTTAGTACACAATATTTATGTAAGTCAAAGTCTTAAGTATATATAAATTATGTAAAAAAAAAAAATATTCCGACGAATTGAGAACCTCCTCCTTTTTTTTGAAGTCGGTTAAAAAGTCACTTAAAAATACATCGTTTTATTCATTATTATGGTCACAGATGGCATGCTCGATAAATAAATAAATAAATAGTATTCAATTGACTTGTTCCCCGGGTATAAGACAACGACATAGTTGTATATCATAACTTTTGGATTATTTATTTTACATAAAATTGTTACTCTCGCAAATATTTTTTCATTACGGGGGTCTGAACAAATTCGAAACCCATACCTTTACAGCTATGGTTTACTAATTTTGACAAAAACAACTATTCTAACCACGTGGATGACTATGTCAAATGATTATTTTAATGTCTCTGCAAGTTGATTCTACAGTCCAATAAAAAAATATTCTTGATTACCTTTGTTACTAGAGGTCATTTTGTAGGTAATGTGTGTCAGTAGTTGGGTTACTATGTAGGTAACTTTGAATATGGTCTTTTTACTTTTATAGGTTGTGATAATAAAAAAATAGTTCACTTGACCAATGAAGCGTTAGAAATCTTTCCCAGCTCCCAGCCTACCAGCACTCGCAGGCTTAATTAACGCCAAGCGGTCAAGCCGTTGTAATGGAATGCTGTTTCAACCCAATCGCTTTTTCTGATTGGTTGTCAGCTTGGCAGTAGCCGCGAATTATCATGTTGGGCTGGCATGTTCGTACGAGTTCTTTTGATGTTGCGGTAATGTTTGTAGAATTTTCATTTGTTTGAGCTTTTATGAACTTTTTGTGAGAAATGTTTGCTTTCGGAGATGCTGTCTGTGGGTTGATTGGTTTTTGACTAATATTTTGGTATGTCAATGTTTAAACAGACTGTTTTTTAGGATGTGTTCATATGCCCAGATTACAATAGCCCTAGATACAAATGCACTTTAGCAAATATTGGAAAAAAGTATTCGTCTTATACCATTTAGAGCTTGTTTTGTTAAGTCAAAGATCACTAAGCTTAAAATAATTGAAAACCATAACGTAGAATACAAAATGTTACATATAGTACAAAAATACTGGTTTCTAACAACATCAGCCTATGGACCGTTAATGCCAAATCTGATTGAAAAATTACAAAAAAAACATGTTGAAAATAAAAATAAATATGTCATCATTATAACACAGAACCTCCTTAAACTTATTAAATGTAAGTTTCTGTAGTTAATATGGGGTTTAAAGTTAAATTATTTACTTACTGTAATTTTATTTCGAAACAACACTTTAAATTGTTCATTTAAATTTTAAACTTAACCCTTCCGCTGCATCCTTTAGTTTCCAATCGGGCTCCGTCAATGTTGACCCGCTTTGATCCGGCGCTATTTATTCACAGCCTGTTAATTATTCGGCCACGGAATCCGCTTTAGCCACATTCTACTGAAGAGAGATCCAAATTAGAGATCTTTGCATTAACCAATTTTTTTCAACACCTCGGATATATGAATATTTTTGTCGTGATTTGGGGTCAGAAAATGTAACTTTTAGGAAGGGCCGTTTTCGTATAAAAAAAAAATCTTGGCCTATTTCACATTAATCATAACTTTATAAAAAAAACAGTAATTGAGAAAAGCACTAAGTCTGCCTCGGCAGAACGTGCAATTCATGAACCTCAACTGAGTTTCGGCCGTCTTTACGACTCGTCCATAAATAGCGTACTTTCTACCCTAGGTAACAATATACTACATATTTAAATGCATGTTCATTACCACTACTTAAGTATTTAAAAAGAAAATAATTTTATAACGTACAAATACTGGAAAAGGGCCGAATCTTAAACATCCGAAACCGACGTGCGTGCATGACTCGAAGTATGAATGTGGAAGAAGCGAAAGAGATTTGTCAAGATCGTAACAGGTGGAAAGAAGTGGTCTCTGCTTACCCGTCGGGGAAACAGGCGTGATTGAATGTATGTATGTAAGTAATTTTATAACGTTTCCCACAACGTAACGCAGTGACTTGTCTACTGCGTTACGTTGTTAACGCGTCTTTGACATTGTTCTAAAGTCTTATTCGACTTTTTATGTACGCCTATTGTTATCGTATTGTCAATGTTATGATAGCTCTTAATAACATGACAGTAATGGCGGCCGAGGGATAGTTGACCAAATATAATTTGAAGTTTTGCACCCATTTGTCTTAACACTTAAAATGTATACATTGCAGGTGTCAATGGTTTCAGTAGCCTATTGAAATATAAAAGATACGACTAAATTGGTCCAATAGAATATTCACCGGTGCAAATATTTCTACAACTAGAAAAACAATACGATGACAGTACGGTCACGTCCAAAAGAACGCCATGATACTTTTAGTAATTTGAACGCAGCTCAATGTACGCTTCAACGTCTATTAAGATCTGTCGATTATTACCACTCTCAAGATGGCGGTTTTGTAAGAAAGAAAGAAAGAAAAATGATTTATTACCACATAATACAAACATTAACACACAAAAAAAAGGTGTATAGTCTGTGCCAATTGAAACTGGCAAAAATGTAAACACAACCAAACGAACAGATTTACCATTATTACTCGATAATCACGTGCTTTTAAAGATCAAGCGAGGTCTTAACAATGATTTATCCACTTGATTTTTATTTTTACATTAAGTTTAAGATTATACAACAATCAATTATACGTTATTTTAAATAAAAACACGCTTGATGATTATTTGAGGTTATGTGTCAAATAGTAATAATTTGTTTACATCTTTGGCAATTTCAATTGACACAGACTATAGGTGTAGTTCCAACTACGATGTAAATAAATCCTTTCCGCTCCACAGTAAGTCTCTTTCCATCCCAAGTAGGTTAAAAACGCATTACAAACCTCCTTTAAAATTCATAAAGCGTAACTCTAACAAAAAACAGTTTGCTCCGAAGTTCTTTACGACCCAACGAGGGTCCTCAGCTTCACGAACGACTTTAGAAATAATTAGGACCCGTAATTGGTTCGTTGGTTGATTAACCTTATACTAACTAACCTTTTTTACTGGGTTTGTGAGGTGCATTTTTGTTTTGTTCGCAACGAGTTGCGTCGTAAAAGGCTGCAGTTAAAAAAGGTTTTTAAAGACTGGCTTTAGAATAATGCTTGAATAGAGAATTGCGTTTCTTTATGACTAGTACAGTAGGGTTCAATATCTACTACTTTTTTGCCTTCTTTATCATGTCAGCCGAAAAACGTCTACTGCTGTTTGTATGTAGGTATGTAGGTATATGTTTGTGTGTATAGTTCTATGGACTCTCATACAAACTGAACGGATGGCTCAATCTGGGCAAAAGAGGTATCGTTAGATCCGTTCATCCTAAATTGAAAGAGCTGTATTGTTTTTACAATAAAGTTACATTTATACAAACAGACCATTAAGAAATCTATAAAACAATACTGTTCACCTAATTGCAACAGACAGAGAAATCCAGAAACCGTTGAATTCCCCTTGTATTACTTAACAAGTGCTTTGTTGAACCAAGCGGCATACACGGCAAAGAGCTTTCAAAAGTTGAAGTGAGAGCGATAATTGAAATTTCAAGTTTTGCAGTTCTCTTTGTAAAGTGTTACGGTTGGTAAACAAGTAGATGATCTTATTCTAGAAATAGGGATGATAACTCATGTTGAACTTTATAATATACTCTAGTAATATGGATTAAAAACTGGAAATTACCATAACAAAGTTAGGTACAATACAAAATAAAAAAAAATCTTTGCCATCCAATTCCTAGTAAATTACATGGTATTACTATTAGAACCCATACATTTAAATTAAAAATAAATGTCAACGCAACTATGTACTAAAACGTAGTTTTTCATGACAAAAATAACAAATTACTTACTTGTTTTTACCATACATTTAGTACTTACAGTATTTCACGCGTCATAATTTTATTTTTTCTAGTTTTAAGAATTTATAATTTATTACTTTATTACCTTATTATTATTTAATGTTACTTACTTTTAAGTATTATTTTGTTTTTATGATTGAAAAAATGACCTTCTGCTGGAGTTTCTTGCGGCGCTTCTTCTTAATGTTATCGACGTGTAAAACAGCCCTCATGTGGCTTATTTACTGAATAAACATTTTGAATTTGAATTTTGAAGTTTTGTCTCTTGCAGTGCTCTGATTGCAGTAAGTCACTTATCAGTTATTACATTCAGTTCCAACGACCCGATAGTCGGGTTCACTGTTCGTAGCAAATGTTCGCTACGTATAGAGGAAAAATGCTGCTACGGGCTACAGCGTAGCACTCGTAGAAGTGGCTGGCGGCGAATGTGTTATACAAATTTGATCCTTACTAACCGGATCGATAGGCAACTTAAAAAAAATGTAGCCAGAGATTCTAGGCGGTAAAAACCATTATCGCCTTTGACACTAAATTATTATGTATTTTGTATTTTGACTTGTTATTGTAGTGTCAACGTTTTGATAGCTCTTATTTACTTGACAGTAATGGCGGCCGAGTTAAAAAAAAACTACAGTTTTGATGTCTAACCTCGTTTCCAATATTAAAACCGTAGATAGGTTTGGTTACTTTAGCATAAAATTTGACATGTTGATTTATTGTCTGTTAACGGCCAAACCATATCGATCAATAATTATTTTATTTACAGCATGTGTTGCCATCCAGGAAACGACCAGTTAACAGTTTGAACGGTTAACAACATGGTGGATTTAATTAAAATTAACTAAAGCTGCATTTGACGTGGGTCACAGTCAGAACTCCTTTGACAATAGGACAACTTTGATAGGTATACCCTATCGAATAAATTAAACTTAATCACAACACGAAACTAAGTTTTAAAACACGAACAAACAGACTAGCTGGACAGTTACACATAGTACAAATTGAAGTTTTCTGAACAGTTTTTTTTTGAGAAATTTACCAAATGGCCTTTCACATACATATACCTTCACGCCTTCATTCCCAGGGGTAGGCAGAGCTACAGAGTTATCAACAACTCTAAAAACTTGTTGTTAATTCTGTAACCACATTTTAGACAAAAACAGGCTAACTTGTTTACCAGTGTATATTAGTGATAGGTTGCAAGCTCATCGCCTAACAGTACTACAAGCCTTTATTCCCTTAGTCGCCTCTTACGACTTCCACGGGAAGATATGGAGTGGTACTATTCTAAGCCGGCAACCACACAGCTTGGCATTTCACTATCTCACATATAAACATACATATCTACAAAACAATCACAAAAACACTCCTTCCTTTTTAATTAGACCGGCCTTAGTAATGTAAAAAGTAAAGAAAACACTGTTCCATTTTTAAATTTTAAACGTCTTACAGAATCCGCCCGCGCTAGAATCTAGGTCTTTGGCGCTCGAAATTTAAAAACACTCTCATAACGGACACAATGGTTTCCGCTTACAGCCAGCTATTGCTTGTCTATGTGCAATAAAGTTGCATCATGGCGGCTAATCTCGCTGCTTACCGCGGAGCGCAATAATAACGCGCAGAGTGCCGTTCCGAATTCGAATTTGATTCTCTTTCTTGTGTTGGTAGAAATGTGAGGGTGCTTCACGTAAAGACGGTGACCTACTTATTCGAAGTTTATACACGCTTTCTCATTGGTCGGGAAGCTGCGAAATACGCGTCGGAAATTACCAGATAATTAGTTGAGTACTTAAGATAAGTTTTCTCTCAGTACGCGTCATTAACATAAATAGGACTCCTTTATGAATATTATTTATTATGTAAAATAGACCGAGGGGCTTTTTAATTACCAGATAATAAGTTACATTGAAGACGTTTCTCTTGGCACGCGTCATTGACATAAATAAGACTCATTTGAATGAATGAAATGGATGAAGTGACGAGTTTTTTATTTAAGTAGTTTTTTTCACAAATCAATAAAAGGTCGTGAAAATGGAGGACATTCATCAATTTATTTTAGACAGATTTAACTAAAATACTCATTCTTTTTTATTTCTTTATTGAACATTATTACGAGTCCTTTCTTAAAAACGTCATTTAAATAATCAAAACCAAAAACGATACTCGATCGCGTTGGTCGACAGAGAATCGACATGCTATTTTTATCACCAAAAGTCTTAGCAAAAGGTCACCCAAAAGAAAAATAAACTTTTTTCTCCTCTGAAAAAACCAGTACAGGTGTAAAAATAAATTTGAAATTAAAGTTATAAAGAAAAAATCCTGAAAGAAGCAAGTTTGCTTCTAGAAAGCCTTTGCATGTCACCTTAAACTTTTCTCCCAAGTGCCCACGTTATAAGTTATTCAGAAATATTATTTGTAACTTTTACTTGTTTCTGAGACGCATAACCAATAAAACTTTTTATCCATCAGGGATTACACTAAGGAGATGACCGAATTTAACCTTTGAATCTTAAGGATAAGTTCTGTTATAGGTTAAACCATGGTTGTGGGATGAAAACATTTGTTTTAAGTACTTGCATGTTTTATTATCATGTAACACAGTATCGTATTTTTTTTTAAAAGTTTTTAAGTTTTTTTTGTCGCAGGGTAAGTAGCGAACATTTAATTCATTGGGAAAATACTTTTTATAACACTTGCTTGTGAAACAATACATTACGTACAGGAATAGCGGGACGTAGGAAATAAGTTGTATACACATTTTTGTCTTTGTTACACTCGCTATAGTTCTAGTAAGGTTAAGGTTTAAGGTAGACTGAAATTTCACAGTGAAAAATCGCAGACTATAAAATAGCGTCTATAAGTTGCAAGTTTATACCATATCGCTTCTTCTGCTTATTTTCGCCAAGTTTCACATACGTTACTTTATTACCTTATGCCTTATGACGCCATTTTATTCACAATGTATTACAAGGGCATATTTAATTTTAATACATATAGGGAAATTGTTGCGACATGAGTAATCTGAACGAAGCTGTGACACTATTGATCAGACTCTAGGACCGAATACTTTTTATTTCAATTTTATTTAAACGCGTGAAACCGTGTGCGTGATAATGAAATCGTCGGCCGTCACAAATCACGCCACGTCACGGCAATAAACGTCACACGTGGAAACAATGGTTCCAAATTTAAATTTGTTTCCAGCCAGATTTTTTAAATATACGATAACGCGCTGTTAATTTCCTTTTTCTAGTAAAGTATGCGGATGAAACTTGCCTTTTTCAACATGACGTCTGTAATATTTTTTTTGCCGTTCTGAAGTCCCTAAATTTTCAAGAAAAACATTTTCTATTAACTTAAAGAACCTAAGCTAAAACACGATCAGTACTGGCTGTAAAGTCTGGCGCAAAGGGCCCTGTGGTTAGGACAGGTAGCCCCGCATGAATTAGGGGTACTCCCGCGGAGTAGTGTGCGGTCGCCCTTACTGATTACAGGGGGTTGATGACTTGGTTAAGGTTTTCAGGTGGGGCCGGAATTTATTTGCTAGGTCTGAGGATAGGATGAATTTATTTTTGGGAATGTCTATGGAGAGCAATGTTTATGATCTAGGTCGATAAATTATTCCACATGGTAATAACTATATTGTCTTTGACCTGTTATCGCATTGCCAACGGTTTGATGGCTCTTATTTACTTGACAGTAATGGCGGCCGAGTTAAGACATTATGGTTTTGACCGCCTAGAATGGAAGCCCTGTATAATTGTACCGTTGTCTATTCTCTCATAAAGGTAAACACGTTAGATACGTTTTAGCGTAAAAAGTATCACTAGGTACAGTGGGCCTCATAAGTAGCTGCACACTTTTATACTTGTGGGCTTACGGCCTAAGGCACTCGCAATCGCAGTCGTTTTAATTTTGACAGCTCGAAAGCGAGTCTGCCTTCAAAATGAAAACAATTGTTCCACTTTGAAGTCGATTGCGATTGCAAGTGCGTTAGGCAATAGCGTCGCAGGTCGCTTAACCGCCTTTGACAGATTACTGCAGCAGTCACACTTGACGTTTAAGTAACTAAGCGCTAAAGTGTGCAGCTGATTTTTAAACTAACCATACATTATTAAATAAATGAAAATGTGGCGGTTTTAAATAAAGTTTTTCCGAAAGAAAAATTAAGCCACCACTTCAAGGGGTGTACCAAAAAAGGCTTTAAAAGATGACTCCAAAAATATATTATGCTTACTCAATTGAGTTAAATAGCTCTACAAACATATCAACGTACAGTTGTGGTGTTTAAATAAGAAACAAAAAAACATGTGACTTGAAAATCTTGCTACCACGTTTCTGGCATCACCTATCATTTCAAATCCTCATAAATGCCTCGGAGACATTCACCTCGCTAGACTAACGTCTATCTTTCAAATTTTACGCCCCATACATCACTTCACTAAGAGCCATCCGAGACACCCAAATTAAGGTTTATACCTCGACCCGGGCTCACCTAAAACCAACTCTACCCCACCTGAAAACAGCACCCTGTAGGTGTATCGAATCCGTTGGATTTGGATCCGTTGGTTAGCTTGGTAATCCTGTTTTGGTTATCTATCTAGCTTAGGTATGTTAACGCGGGTTCTGTAGCGCTTGGGAGTGATTTTGGATTATTGTAAAGCTTGAGGGTGTGGATAAATGTTTATTTATTGAGGTAAGTTAACCTGCTTGTGGCTCCTATGGACCACTGGGATTTAGATCGGGTACACACGGTCATTTGTAGCGTTTCTGTAACGTTTTAGTTGCTAATTCTCGTGATGTAATGCGTAAATCGTCTCCTTTTACAATCATACTGCTGTACGTCGTTCGATTAAATAATGTAATAATTGAAGTGAAATAGAATAAAGTGATTAGTTATTATGAAATTGACTTAAATGCCGACGCATTATATTGAAAGCTTACGTTAATCACAATTTGTCATTTTTTTTAAATCAATAACCTAAACCCTGGAGTCTTCAGGTAACCTTCGGCAAGGGAAGATGGTCGATTGAAAGATGTCCGGCTTTGTACTTTTGATAATAATTTATTCTATTTACTGATTTACTCTACTCACTTGACACTGGCGAAATCCGCCATTATTAAAAAACCGGTCAAGTGCGAGTCGGACTCGCGCACCGAGGGTTCCGTATTGAAGATAATATGCTTGGTAACCGCAAAAGAAAATACTCATTTTGTAATAAGCTTTATTTTCCAGGCAATAAGGTCGATTTTGACTACCCTAAACTTAAATACGGATTTTCTTGGTTTTTTTGTTATTTCTCAAAAACTGTAAATAATGAACACCTTATTTTATTTTTCCCAGAAAATATAAGTAATTATCTATACGTCAGGATTTTTTTCAGAATTTTTGATTAATAAACTTCGGAGATAAGGGGGGGGGGAACGGTCATTTTTTGTACATTTTTGGCTATAAATCAAAAAGTACATCACAGAAAATTTTCAAAAAAATAGTTTTGAAATGTGCAGATTCAGACTTTTCATATGACACCCCATTTGTTATAATCGAACCACTTTCATTTTTGAACCCCCCATTCTATACCCCTTTTCAATTATTAATAAAATTAATTTCATATTTTTTTTACTACAAATAGATGCGGGCAAAGCAAATTTCAAGTTGATAGTATTTGTAGTTGCTGAGAAAACCTGCTGTGACATAGACAGACAGACAGACAGACAGACAACGAAGTCTCACCATAAGGGTTCCTTTTGTACCATTTTGGTACGGAACGCTAAAAAGAAGAATCTAAACCCAAAAAAACAATACAAAAAAAAGTGACATTATCGTAATGATTTGAGGTGCACCCGAGTCAAAAATGTGTTTGATCCATACTTTTATTAACTAGGTACTAGTCTTTCCTTCATGAACATACATTTCATTGGTGGCAAACCAAAACACGATTAACAAAAGATGCCAAATATGTGCATTTATAATATTAATTAAAATAGTTAAGATCGCCGCTGTGATCCGTTGCTTCAACAAAACTTCAAATACCTAATAGCTTAAATGGGCGCAGCAAGGCCCCAGAGGGATTTTGTTGCGGTTTTCCCTTATTAATCGGCTTAGCTTCGTTTATTTTTAGCTCAAGCCTTGTGGAATACCGGAGTGAAGGTTCTCCGAAATAAACTCCTCGACTTATCTTGTGGAGGCACTTAACTTGGCTGTTATTGGTCAAATATTTTCGCTGCATGTCTTTCATAAAAGACATGCTGAAGTATACTATATTAAAGCGAAAAAAAATCGTCGGTCTTATGGTCCCTCTACACGTCTGCGGATCATGGACGTGCGTAAGGGACGCATTTATACCTTAGAATGAGCGACATATTCTTGCAAATATCACTCTTACGTATTGCTCCGTCCCTTACGCACGCCCATGATCCGCAGACGTGTAGAGGGGGCCATTAGGCAGGATTCGAACCTACATCTCCTCTGGCTCTCCGGGCCGATGCAGGCGCATTACCAATTATGCCACCGAGACTCTACTTAAGATCCACGAAATTAGTGATCGCTTGCTTCTCATACCTACTCGGAGGGTATGGGTTTTCGCTTTAATATAGTTTAGAATTTCGTAAACAGACGTTTCTGTTAAATTTAAAAATATTGAGGTATGTCTTTTGTGAGAGACGTGAAATTGTGTAAATATGGCCGAATAAAAAACCGCCATGATAACTGGTATAGATGATACGATCTTTATAAATTATAAACTACCGCCAAGCAGCTCGTTCACATTGTAATTTTCCGGTGTGTGGGGAGCAGACAACGTTAATGTTTTTTTTATCTATTTATGAGCAAAAATGTATGACAATGTTCGTTGTTCATATGCGTGCGGGCCAGCCCCAACATCTTCCTTAGCATGATAGAGAGCACTTGCGTCACTGCTGTGGGCTTCATTCTCCATGTAATAAGTACTTATAAGTATAATAATTAGTATAAATGTATTTTATTAACACATAGGATTAAGCAAACACTAACAATATATGAGTTGTAACTATTTTTACTCGAAATAAATGATTATTATTATTATTACATGTAGATTTCTGAGAAGAAATTTTTAAAATCATTATGAGATTCCCTAGTATTTCTCACGTTTAAATATTTATCTACTTTTAGTAGATTTTTTGGGAATATGTAGCCAAATGTATGTTGTTAACTTAAGTAAGTAATGTTATTAATAATTGATCCCCAGTTTCATATCACTTATAATTTTTCGCCGGCAAACAGTACTTGCTATACGAATTGTAACAAGAACTAGTTATTTACAGTTACAAATTGTCTTTCTTCTACACCAATTACCAACTATCCCGTTTCGCTACAAAAACACAGTAAATTATGAGCTCCACGAGAACAGGCTACATAAACTTCATTTGCAAGGCTTCCTAACACTAAACCACTAACGGGATGCAATTTAAAGGAGAGGAAGGTTGTTTTTCTTTTTTATTTACTACAAAAAGTTCAAGTAAATATGATGACGCAATTACACATAGACACGTCCACTACGTCACGTTTTTATCGCGACTTTTGAGGTGTGATTCCGTAGCCATTCTGAAGCAGCTGGTGAAGTGTTACCGCGACACTAATGATTGGTTGTGTGTATTTATGTAAAGGTGACGTGTTTACAGTGTGATGACAGATAAGGATAAAACATACTTGAGCACACTTTAGCTATTGCGCGTTTATGAATAAAACATTTAAATTATTTGCCATAGCTTAGGTAAACTATGTAAGTAAAGAATAATCCAGATCGTCGGCACTCGCTCCTCTACATCTATTGGTGCTCCTCCTCGCCTCATAATAACTGTAATAGATTTATTGATATTTAATATATTTAATGCCAGCCTTATTTTTTTTTTCTAGGGACTGAATGGTTTTTTTTAATTTAAAAAATTCCTCAAGATTTGCAACCATCATTCCGGTACCTATCTTCACTTTTTAGTACCTTGTCACTTTAATATCATATTTGATTTGCGATACAAAGTTTTCAACGAGTTAAAGCGATAAGGCACTCAGGTGTACAGGGTGGAAATTTGAGATCGGTCAGTAATGGCAGCTACTGGAACTATTGTTTCCATGTGAAAATGACCTTAGGAGACCATCACAAAATGTTCAAGTTATTTCCATTAACGATCACTGATTTTTCGAAACATTTACAGACTGTGAGAAAAAAAATAATTTAGGTTTTATTTGAGTGGTGATTTTTCTATTACCTAGTCTTGGTTGTTCTCAAATAAATTCAAGGAAAAAAAACGTAACAACTAACTTTCTTTAAATCAAACTGTATTTTTCCACGAATCTGTAATTGTTGATTAACATAATTTAAAAAGTAAGAAATGGTCTCAAAAGGTCATTTTCGGGACGCAGCAATGATTTGAGTAGCTGCCGTCACTGATCCTTGGCAACTTTCTACACCCTGTATATATTAAAAATGGCGGCTTTACATTCTACATGGAAATTGAAAAGGCTGGGATTAAATACAATGGAAACAAACAGTCAAGAAATTTTAATCACGTACATTTGAAATATTTTGGAACACTTTATTACAAATCCATTTATGTATGCAACTAACCTTTAAAAATCTTAATCAGATTGAAAAGGAGATACCAAATTATTTTGCAAACGTCAATGCCAAACGTTGCATCAGATTTCTTGACTAGAATTCAAACTATGTTTGAATGTGGAAGCATTTGGAAGAATAATTTCGCTTTTTTTCCAGTATCGGAGCAAGGCCCACACGAGAAGCGTCTTCTGAACGCACTCCTGGCGTCCTACAACACTCTGGAGCGGCCAGTAGCCAACGAGAGCGAACCGCTCGAAGTCAAGTTCGGGCTCACGCTGCAGCAGATCATCGATGTGGTGAGTCCTTTATGCTAGAGAGAGTGTGTTGTGTACCTTAGTTATAAAGGGTGGTTTATCTTGCTGGCGGTTTGTTGGCTAAATTATATTATTTTTGCGCGTGATGAGGAATGAGGTTACACGTTGGAAATAGAACAATATTCTTGCCTGTATTTGTCAAACATAAGGTCTATATAAAATCGTCTTCTTATGGTCGGCATAGAGATACCATAGCATTAACTTCTGTCGATCACGCTCATGGAATCTTACAGCTTATAAGTCGCGGCATGAGAGTTGAAGTCAAGTATTTGTCTCTTACTCATACACTATGTAACTGAGTAAGAAGTGAACAAAATACCAACCTCAACTCCCAAATATTTTGAACCAATTCTTGGTATAAACTGCCAGCAAGATAATCTTATTTGGAATAATAAACAAGATCGACGCAAGATTTTCAAGATTCACTCGCTATAAGGTAGGCACACACGCACCTACCAGCCACCCGATTTTATTCTGAATTTACAAACTGACCAAGGTGTTTTTGAATTGTAGAGGGCTTCGAATTCAAGTAGCCAGCCCGTTCAAGCAGACTGAAGAGTAAAGGGGCTTCATAATTGGCTATTTAAATCAACATTCTACTTGGAATTTCAATATTTTTCGTGTTTTGCGTCGGTCTTGTGAACTAGCGACTATTGATGTACCTACCTGATACTTAAGTATTCAGTATGGTTATTTCAAACATTATTTAAAAGAATGATGTATTTCATCGGTGTCCCTTGTTTTAAAGACATACTTTTCATAGAATGTATAATTTTACCTAATTCCACTTTATCCAAAGCTATTTTCTGCTAAAGCCGTGTTGTTTTTAGGCTATAAATATTAATTACGTGGGTTATGTGAGGTTAGACTTGTGACCATCAGAATATGTTAACTCGACCGCGGAGAAGAACCTGTCGATAAAATATTTTATAATGAAAATACGTGATACTTTCTATGAAATGAGTGTCGACTAAGGGTAAACCGACATAGAATATAAAATGTAATACGCATAGTTTTTAATTTATCAATTCACTACCTACCTGTGTGGTTCAACGTGTTTGAAATAATCTTTCTAAATACACATTCATATTTTACACCAAGATGATAGGTGTCATTTTGCGTGATTCCATCTGTAATACGCAAGATCAAGAAAATACATTTTAAACGGATCTTGAGTATGATCCCCGTTTCAAGATGCTTCAGAGATCACAGTTTTAACTATGCTTTGATTTTAACTTGAAACGGGTATCTCAAGATGTTAATAATGGTCCTGGCCCTTGGAAATATATGTTATATTCAGTGTTTCATTCTTAATGGCCGTGTATTCCAATCCCTAGATAAAAGTATCTGACAGTTAAACTAATCCCTTTCCTTTTCTTTGTCATATAATGCGACAGCGCTAAGATTTATCTGACAGATACTGTTAACTAAGAATGAAAAAAAACACAAAAAAAACCTATGAATTGTAGAAAAAAAACAAATACAAAGATTGTACTTACACTAGGAAAAGCAAGAGATTTCACGGGAGAATACATTACATAACTTCAATAAAACGCATTATCTCATTGTCAGCACATTTATTTTTTACGGTAGCTCCTTATTTTTCTCAAGCGCGTATTTTCTTAAATTCTAAATTGCCCACTGTAAAAAAATATAGGCTCACAAATTACAACAACATCTAAAATTGTCAAAGAAAAATGGGATCAAAGACCCGACCTAAAAATCTGTCAGCGAAAACAATGCAAATTCAAACACCCTTTATAATCATTAAGCCCGGTGTACACAGCGGCAAGTGGTGAAGCGAGAAACAGTGGCGAGTGACAAGTAGCTGTCACGCCGACCGCATATTTCACCCGTTCGACAGTTTGACAGCCGACCCTTTCAAACTCGAGTGGTTTCGACGGGAGAATGAAGGACTTAAGTCAATTTCATTACTTGAGCAAATATAATTGAAAATTTGTGACGCCATTTAAGCATCAAAATCGCCACTTTAAACAATAAAAGGCGATGATTAAGTTTTTAACGTTAATTTGACTTGAATTTGTTAAAAAGCAATATAATGGGAGTGGAGTAAAATGTGTTGTTAAGCTGATGGAAGCTTTTATGACAAATTACTTGATGCAACGCGACAGAGTGGTTTGGGGGATTGTTGTTAAGCCTGTCTTACACAGAACTGGTGTAGGAAGTGTTAGATGTTCAAGTTTAGTCCGCGTTATAAAGCGTGTTACAGTTAGTAAATTATATCACACATATTAATTTACCTTCCCTTACTCTTAAAATTAAAAAAAAACCACAAGTGCTTATTAATTATTAGACATTCTGTACTCAAGTCGCAATATTTTAATAGAGTTCGTAATTAATGTTTTTTAAATTAATTGTGCATGAGTCTAATATTCATTTTTTTAGCGGCATAGATCTATGAGAAATATTAGAACCGTAATCATTGAACACATCTTCTTTAATTATTTACGAATAACAAACGAGAATTTCTACATTACTAATGAGTAAATAATAAAAATCCGTATTAAATGATTGAAAAAAAAATCGGTTAGGAATTGTCCCCGCACGAAAAAAGGTAACCGCACAATTCGAACAACTCTATCGTTAAATGAAACCGTTCCGCGCGCCAAACGGATTCCCGGCATACCCGTGATTCGTTCAAAAATGTGAAAAAGAAAACGCTGAAAATTGAACCGTCTGAAAATCCTTTTAACGCCCCAAGTGGAACCTAGCTGGTTCTAAGGAACAATGGAGCGTTTGAAAAAGGAACACAAGTTGGTTTTGAGAAATGACACTTGCAGCAACACAAAGTACTGCCTTAGGCGCGGCGCCGCACGTACTCCTCTTTCTAAAACTACGTGGAATGTATTTCTAATGTAAAAAAAGGTTTTAATTAAGCGTAAATGTACCGTAAAATTTTAATAACGTAAAACCTTTTTTGCAATCCCGCTGCTTCTTTATCGTAAAAAATGCTGGCAACATACAGGTTCTCATTTCAAAATATCCTATTGAAAGCGTTGAATGGGGGCGAGGAAACCGTGCCTTTTGCCGCGTTCCGTTTCAAGCATTTACTTTGCTCGCCATGTTTTCTTGATTTGCCCACAAATAAGCCGTAATAGTTTGTTAAATTTTGAGAAAATATGAAATGTTACCTTTTGACAATTCCCCACAGTTGTGTACGGTCGCACGTTTTAAAAAGGTTGGTCTCAGAAATTACGAAAAGAAAATAATAATACAAAGGATGAGACGGTTTTTCATTTGCTAATTGGAAGAGGGTATTTCAATTTATAACAGAATCAGGGGTGCCTCATTAATAAATAACTCGCATTTATATTAATTATATCAAAGTCTGCCCGCGCCGCGGCCACGTATTTAAAACCTTTTTTAATTGGACTTAAATTATGTGTTGCCAGCATCTTAAACCCTAAATCTAATTAATCTATGTAAATTTTAGTAAAATAACAATACAATAAAGTTAATCTAAAAAATGTTGCAAAATTAAAATGTTTTGTTAACCAAATGTCAACAAAATCTCAAACGAGACAAAACCAATTTAATTACAAGTATATTTAACGAATAAACGACTTTCTAGACCAGCCGTAAAACGGGAGTCGTCACAAACCTCTGTTATTCGCTTAAATATCTCTTATTTAATTGCTTTTCCTTAACGAGATCTTGCTATAAAACAGATTACTGCTTTCCCTGCAAATTTATCGGGGGCAGGAGATTAAAATGAGTCTGTGGCTTTAACGATCAGGACTTAGCAACTACACACACCCATTAACGAGATTAAACTTAAGGAGTCCATTACGCCTCGGCGCAGATGATAACTTGATGTTCATCATGTGTTTTCGTTCCTTTCTTGCGTCGCCGCGCGTTCGTTTTACAAAATAAGGATGAGAAAAATCAAATCCTGACCACGAACGTCTGGCTCAACCTGGTAAGTGGTAGGACCGGCCCGGCGCGCCCCCGCCTCCCGCAACCCCTCACGATATGGCACAGTACTTGGAACGCACCGTATTTCATATTTTTCAAATTCTCTACACTTTGGAGTGACGCACTTTGGGAGCACGGTTCCCGGAGGCGGGCGGCCGGCGGTCGCCATCGCGGCCGCGTGTCGCATGGAGAGTCGGTGTGTCGTGTTGTACACATTTCGCCTATCTATATTAGATTGTGTGTGGGCGGTGCGCGAGGCGCGGATGCCGCGCGGCTACCGCGCGGTCGCCGCGCGGCACGGGCGCGTCGCGCACCGCCAGCCCCCGGTATTGTGTGTCCAGAAGGTGTGCGTCACAGTGTTAGATCATTATATTATACTGACTGCGTCCTTTTCTGTTTTTGTTGACACCGTCTAACCCAATAGGACGAGAAGAATCAACTACTTATAACCAATATATGGCTGTCATTGGTAAGTGTGATTAAAAACACGAAACTAATATAAACATTTAATAAAATTTCTAACTTTTCCGTTTGACTCTTTTGACTTCCGTTTCGTTCGTGTTTGTTTTGTTCACTTCTATTTTCAATTTCTTCTCTGTTTCCTTCCTCCCGATGCGTTTTTTTCTCTCTCTGACTGTTATTTTTAATGGAAAATTGCTGAGTGTTGTGGAGTATGCGGCAGTTTTGGATTTTTGTCATGATCTGTGGTAACCCAGAGTTTAGATGTTGGTCCGGCGACTCCATTAGAGTAGCACCTTGGCGTGCGAACTGTCACATGTACTTAGTTCAATAGTACCTCTTTCCATTTACGTCGTAGATTAACCATTTACTCTTTGATATAGTATAGAAATGTAAGTATCCAATAGTTTTTAACGTAATATTTATTAAATGTCATGTGAAGTAGTCTACATCACTTGGTACTTGACTTCGTCGTTAAAGCTTAGCTGCCGTGTAATCCACAATGCGTTTAACAATATGTACTAATGGTTGACGATATTCGCTAAACAAATAAATAAACGGCACTCGCCATCGGCTCGGTCGTTCCTGCCGGTAGCTGGGGAAGCGAAGAGGCGCTAGGTCGTGAAGTTGTATGTCAATTGAGAGTAACATATTGGTGTCTTGTTGTATGATGCACTCTTGAATGAGACTGGATGGTCACTGTACATTTGATTGACTCTGCACTGGGTCCGCTGAAGTTTTTGTTTTGGCTACAGATGTAGTATTGTATCTGCATGGCCATGGAATGGTAAAATAACGTGAAGAATGCGGCTCCCATGGTTTGCCCGACTTGCCTGCGGAACCCTGACCGTTAATAATATTTTAAAAGTTTTTTTTATAGTTTTCATTTGATTGTTTTATGCCAGGAACATTATTTGGAGAGTTATTATTTCAAAGTTGATACTAAAGTTGTACAGATGTAGAGTTTTAGTCGAGATAGAAGGTTATGTTATATTAATTATTAATTTGATTGAAATAAAATCGTAATATAAAATATTTGTTTGATTTTACAATTTTTATTAAATTTGATTTTTTGGAGGATTTTTAGTTATTTTGTTATTTTTTTAAAAAGAAAACTTAAATAAAAGCGCTTCGTACACTTACCTTTGATACAGGCTGATTATTTTTGAGAACATTTGAAATTCGAATAACTGTGTAGTTTTAATTTATTCAAAGGTAAGTTTATGAAGCGTGTTAAATAACATAATTATTTAGCATTTACCAATATGGCAGCTTAGTCCCCAACCGTAGTGACCCTGAAGTCCCTGGTCTTGTTTCAAGTATAGGAGAGCAGTCATTTTCGTAAGAAAAATAAATTTGATTCGCTTTTCATTATTATTGAATTAAGTGAGTGAAAACGAATTTTGGGTGCATGATGACTGGAAACCTCCCCGTGCATGTGTATTAGACGCTTTTGTGATTTTTATACGTACTGTTTTTATTTACTGATCATTATTATATATTATCCTTGTATCTTAGTATCAAATTATATTATTGTATATAACCAGTACTATTAACTAAATTATCTATATATTTTTTATCTTTAGTATATATTATGCACTGTATTGTAGATTTGTATTGTTGTGTTAGTTATGTCTGTATTATTATTTAAATAGAAAATACTATTTATTATTATATAATTGGACTATCGTATTATTTTCTTGTGAACTGAAACTATGAAAACTCATTGCGGTGTTTCTTTAATTTTTATTTGTCTGACAAAAGTATTGTAAATAAGCTCACGAACAAAATGATTATGTTCGATTTCCACGTACCTATCGATTGTATTTGAAATTTAAATATAACTGTGTTTAGTTTATTGAACATAGTTTTGTTCTCTTTTTTTTGAAAGCTAACAAAAACAACTTTCCTCTTCCCACTTAGAGTCAAACCACATTAACTCTGCAATTAAGTGACAGCGGTGGGTTTCTTATGAGGTAGATAATAAGCGCTATTTTTCTATGATGACGTGCAAATATCTATGCAAAGTTATAGTGGTTTAGTTTTAGATTTGATCAGTTAAGTTCTTTATTTTTAAAGGATACATCGTAATGACTATTTGTAGTTTCAGCTTAAATCGTCGCTTTAAGTGCTTTCCCGCCAAGGTCGTTGAAAAATGAGCCTTGTTGTTGATTTATAAATAACATTTCTCTTTGATGTCCTAATTACGCCTTGGTGCGGGTGTAAGCGCGCTGAAACGAGTAATCTGTCTCACTCTAACGCGTACCAACTGGCTGGGTACAGGGTGTTAAGAAATGTTCACGGGAATTATTTGCGGTAGAGTATAATATTTAGCAGGAAATAGACGCAGGTTGCGGTGCCAAAAATGTATTGAACATTAAAGGAACAGAATTAAATAGAAGAATAAAAGTTAAAAATATGTTAAGCCGTTTTTTTGAAGCTATTTTGTATAACGTATACTTGTACTGGGGTCATCTATAAGGATACCTTTTTATGAAAGGCTATTTGGCACACAAGAAATCAATAACCGTGGGGTTGAGATTCGTTTTGGATGAATAATATCCTTGTTGCCTCAAAAGGTTCTTTAACTTTTTAAAAGTAACGCTATTCGCGCTTACCATGTTAGAGCACTTATGACAAGTTCCGACGGTTCATAGACAACCTTTCATAACAAGCAAATTCGTAGCGCGAGACACTGCTTCCAACTTGCCGGGTCCAACTTTTGTAATAAGGGGAAGTTTGTAGGGCGCAGTTGCTTTGTTTTGTCGTATCTAAACAGGTTATGCCAACATACCCATGTATCCAGCCAGTTTGGTAGTTGAAATGGAAAACAATTTTGAAGTACACATAATTATCTTATCTGTGGTTTGTAAAGTTAAGGTACACATACGATCTTATCTCCTCACGTAGTTTTAAATGGATTTAAATATAATTCGATTCGTTCCTTATTTGAATTTGAATGAGCAAAAATTATGCGTTATTACTCATTAGCTTTTGAAAGAGTTCTAACCAACCAAGTTTATACCTAGCTTGGTCGTTTTGTAAGGAACAAAAAGTGTTATAAATGAAATCGGGCAAATGGCCTGGATATCTAATTAAAATGGGCACGACCCGCGGGCAACGTTACGACGTCATTAGTCCTTTCTTTAAGACTTTAGTAGCTTAAAAGTTGAAAATGTTTTCATATTTTTCTTTCGTTTCTAAATTCCTTAAAGGTTCTCCGTAGAAATTTTCCTTACTTTAAAACATTGGCATGGGAAATCAGGCTTCAAAATTGTTTTCTAAACTATGTGTTTATTATTTCTGGTTTATTAAGAGCGTGTGTCTTTGTTCAAATAACAGACTATCTATACCTTTACAATGTTTAAAAAACTAAGAGTATGCACACTAACATTTAATTTTTGGTAATATCATGCTTGGGGCAAAGCAAAACAAGATTAAATTTGAAATTATTTAAAAAACTTCATTTTCTGGTTATATTATCAATTAAAAGAAAAACAGTTTATCGATTAAAACAAAATTCGCTAATATATTATTTTATTAAACAATCCAAAGACACTCGCTCACTCACTTCATCTCTTTCCAACCCTCAATAAATCTCTACGTGTGACAGGAATGGAACGACTACAACCTGAGGTGGAACGACAGCGAATATGGCGGCGTGAAAGACCTGCGCATCACACCAAACAAACTATGGAAGCCTGACGTACTGATGTATAATAGGTGAGAGTTGGGTTGCCATGGGAGAAAAGGTTTGTGACCTTAGCCTGTTTGTTAAGGGAAAAAAAATATGGCTGACAAGGAACGAACAATACGTCAGCCAGCAATATACACGCTGTAGAGTCATTCCGGATTCGCAGTACATTGAAGCGTTAATATTGGAAATTATAGTTTAAGTGCGCTGGCTTTTGTATTCCGGAATGGTTGTATGTCAACTGCTGTGTTGCCAGCCCGAAAATAAAATGGAAAAAATTGACGCGAATCTATTTTTTGACGTAGTAGTTGTTACTGCAAATTGAAGTCACGTCATTCACTTGATTTCATTAAAAAACCATTGAGATAATTATAATTATTACGGATCCTTTTTCTGGATTTTCATGATTAAAAGTGGTCTAATACGAGGTTCCTAAGTTCTTATAAGAATTCTCTTAGCTGTCTTGTTTGTTAGATTTGAATAAGTAAGCGTAAATGTAAAATATAATAATGCTAAATTATACACATCCAAGTCCCGAACGTTGAACAAACTGCTGGTAAGCCTGAACGCAAACCTTACCTTTCAGGCCTAATGTTTTTGCAGAAACTGTAAAAACCAAGCAAATTGTTTAAGTTTTTTCCGCAAGCTCAGCAGAAAAAAGGGTTAGTAAATCCCGGATTGTGCTTAATCGAGGATTTCGGCTGGCAACACTGGGAGCCGGGACGTGGAGGCGTTTTTTCACCGCAAACAAAGATACGTGGCGAAATGAATTATTGTTGGGTTTTTTAGACGGGTTTATTAAGCTTAAAGGGTTGCTCATTTGAATGAAATTAATTAAACGAGAGACACGAAATGGGCCCATTGTATGTCTAATGTTACGGGTTTTCAATTACGGAATAAATGTACCTATTATATATGTTGTAGGTACGTTGTGAAATCCTTTGTGAATTGTTAAATCAAAAATATTATGATGTTATCTCCAAGATTTGAGTAAAATGTTAATTTAACTTTCTAACATTACTTGAGCACTGCTTATTCAGTAAATTTCCATCTTACTTTGAATACCAAAGTTAATAAGTCGGTATTCCATTTCAATATTGGCTTCCACATTTACAAAATTAAATGCCAAATTAAATTAACTAAAGGGAAAAGAAAATACTTAAAACCGTATCTTTACTATAATGTTAGCCAATCACCGTCTCGCGATTTTTCCATTGGCCGGCGCTGCCGAGTTCTAATTGGCAGGATATTACTTTTTACCATTACTCCCTGCTTTTCTTAACGGTTCGATTAAGGCATTGATTTTGAAAATAGAACGATCATTACTAATCCTTTAGCTATTGTTTCTTTTCAGCGTTTTCAGCGTTATGGGTTGTTTGAAGCAAATAGTTTTTTATCAGGTTCCAATTTTTAAATTCTACTATGTACTCTAGTCTATATCTTATACATAAACTTACGATACTGACATTTGCATCTGACAGAAAATGCCAAACATTATTTAAGTATTTAGGTTTAGGTTTATAGTCCATGTATGAATAAGGGGGTTTGTATTCGTATATTGTAGCCAAACTCTAAATCTGGTAAAGTACTATAAAATAAAAGTTTCGTATTCTACAGAAAGTTACTAGAAGCAGTTGTTGACACAAAATATTAATTGGCAAGCTCACCACGACTACCCAAATAGTTAATCAATTCCAGACATAATTTAAATAACGTTTCTGTCACAGTTCTTAGTAAATCTGTTTAGTGTCTTCTAAAAATACCTATTAAGTTTAAGAAAGTAGTCCATTTCAGGACATATTTTGAAACGCATCCTCTCATTGATTTTTCTTCTGTTAGTGGACAGAGAACGGGACGGAGATATATAACTGTAATAGCGCTGTCCTTTTCACGGCCTTAAACTTGGCAGGTTATGACATTCTAAAATGCCTTTTCTGATTTTCACGGCAACTATCCTATTAATTAACTCATTACTATATCTTGTATTAATAAGCACAAAACTTTGGGTTCCCTAGCAACCCTCACCGAGTTCATGTTTTGCTGTATTATATAAGCATACATATACATGCATATGCATACGTATATATGCATACCGATCCGACCTATACCTATACCTACCTATACCTATACCTAGACCTATACCTGCGAGCTGGATTACGGATGGCTTACTTTATTTGTATACAAGATTTTTCCCACGATTCTGTCCGCGTAGAAGTCGTTTATCGCTGCTCCCTCGGGAACTGTGCCATTTTCCTGGATAAAAACTATTGTATGTGCTATTCCAGGACCTAACCTAAATGTGTGCCAATTTTCATCCCGATCCGTTCAGTGGTTGAAGCGTGATTGAGTAACAAACATCTAAACATCCAAACTTTCTCATTTATAATATTAGTAAGATAAGTAAATCAATTGCTTTTTACATTATATCTTTGGGCCGCCTTAAACATTTCTCCTTATCAACTTCTAATGTAATAAATTGCTTATTATTGTAAGGTCCTGTTTCACAATTGACCATTAAATTTATCTGACATTTAAAGTTGGCTCTTTCCTTGTCTATTTTCAAGAGTCAGAAAGAGAAAGGGCTTAATTTATCTGTCAAATATGTTTTACTTGTCGATTGTGAAACAGGCGGTAAATCAACAGCATAGAGAGAAACAGAGACTTCTGTCGAACTTTAGGTAATTAAAACTGTGCTAGTACGGAGTGTCCCAGCCCTGCCAACTCCGTCGTTAACCGAAACAGTGCTAGTAGCTCAATTGTTTTAATTAAACCATCCATTCACGTAATTACGTTGCACTGTGGGTACGTGCCGAGGTTCAATTGTAAAATCAAACCTAACGAACGTCAGCACGAGTTAATTACTGCAGTTTGTTGTATACTGCTGTTCAAAATCAAAAGGCACTATGCGCGTGGACTTAACACTGTTAATACATATAATAATTAATTTATACCGTCATTGCACAAGAAAAAAACAAATGACGGACTTAATACCTAATGACGACAATTTTTGGAATTTATATATGTATTTAATGTATTTATTTTCTTAAGATATTTATTTTATATCTTTAGTCTTAGATTTAGTCTTATTTAATTTTAGTTCTAATTTTCAGTTATTGTTTTATACTTCATGTATTATTTTATGTCATTTTTCAATAAATATTATCATATTTATGTATATATTTATTTGAATGTATATTTATATATGTATTATCGATGTATGTAGTTATACCCTTAATGCTATCGTTCGTACAATATTGCATTTTTAATTGATAAAATGGCAAGTCTAGATACTTATTTTACGCAATGCATACCCAACAATCGTATTAAATTATTATTATATTCCTTATTCCTTAAAAACAAATCCCTGTAATTACACAAATTAAAAACACCCCGAAAACTACTAAAGCCCTACAAAATCGCAGAAATATTAATTTGCACCCGGCAACCCCGTTGATCCCCCGTTTATGTTAAACACGTTTTCTTACCATGTAAATCGTTCGCTGAATCGCCCCCGGGGCACAGTAGCGCTGGCGCAGAGCCAGACCACGTTATTCATTACTGGCAACATTTACGTTGCACGCGATGGTGCTGAAGCTTTAACAGATCTGATTCGAGAACACCCTGTTTTTTACATGGACTTTAACACCAGCCTGTTTGTTATACATGGCTCTTGTGAGAAAATTTTAAACGAGTTTTCGTAATCGGAATGAAATAAAATTTGGTGGTAATATAATTAATAATGTGATAATGCAACACTATCGTGTCTGAAAACTGATAATTATGACAATTGAGCAAGAAGACGATCAAAATGAATTATAATGAATTTCACAGCAATGAACACACCCCCATCGAGTTTCAACGAATTTGTAAGGCCTGGAATGGAAGTTATGGCTATGCAAGAATAAAGTACAATCGCCAGAATATTTTTAGATAAAAACTAATTTAAATTAAGTAACGTTAACGATAAATCTCGACAGCGAACAACAATTATGTCCTTAAACGATGTCAGTACACCTGTTGAATAAATTATAGATATATATTTATTTCAAATTTTATTTACGAAATATGGGTTATACTTAAGTTCATTTTCAATTTTGTTTTTTTTTTCAATGTTGCGTAATAATGTTTGAAAATAATATACAGGGTGTTTGCTGTTTTATATGCCACTGTTCTTCGGAAAATGAACCCTACTGAGTACTGTAAAGTCCTGTTGCGGACTCATTAAAGTTAGTTCTGCCTGGAACCCGCAACTAGACTGAAGAGGTTTCTGAGAACACGCCAACAAGTTCTGAACTCCGTTTATTAGAATTAGGAAGGAGTGGCTGCCACTAGTAAACCAAACAAGTTTATTGATAAAGTCTGAGAAACATTACCCATTTCTGACTTTTAACACTAAATTCAATTAAATTTTATCCTTTATTCAATATTTTTTGATTAGTTTAGTTTTGTTAGTAAGTTCTGAAAGATTAACTATTCTATTCTCAGAGTAGTTTTATTCTTGCTCCATTTTTTTTAAACTTTAGTCAGTATCAATATAAGAATGAGGCTGAAGTAAATATGATAATAGTTTTTTTTATAAGTGTCTAGGTGAAAGCTCTTCACGTTCACCCAATACCTACTCTGTAGATTCCAGAATCCCATAAAAGTAATGTCGGTCGGTGAATAAATAAGAATTATAATAATATGCAATAGAATACCTAACACATGATCGTGAGTTGCCACTCTTATTACTAATACAATTTCGGCGTTACACCTACAGTTCGATTAAAATCAAACATAAACTGCCTTCTAACTCCTCAACCAGCTAAAACCAAAAATAAGTATGTATATAAATTTAAATCCCTTAGCATCAACAAAGTTTAGAACTCGCGTTAAAATTTCTCCATAACTTAAGCTACATTTCTAAAAGCGATAATGCGTCAACGGGTATGATTTAGTGGGCATGTTTATCGGTGGCCCGGCGCCAACCGTTGAGCGGATACCTTCACAAACCGGAGCACCCTGTGCCAACTATAAAAGACCTGCATAACAGAACACAATGTTGAAAGATTTTCGTTAAGTAAACAAACGTTTTGAATGCCTGTGGCACTTCGTTTTAGGTTATTTATTGTGCTTGGTTTTGTACATGCATTTGTTGGTAACATTATAAAGACAAGTCAAGAAATGCAAGCTACATCTTTTTCATTATCAGACGAAAATGTGGTCAAGTGTTTACATCTCTAGATAAAAACGTAAAGAAATTAGGAAGAAGAGAGAGTAGCCTGATAAAGATTGTATATTATTATGGCCAGAATGTAAAGTTTTCGTGTAAAGTTCATTATTATCTTGTTTTCTATACTGCGATAAAGAAAAACCAACTTTCGTATAAAGTTAATTCTCGTATATTATGTACATAAAAAGCAATATACCAAACAAACAGGATAAAAGTAGCGCGTATAAAAAACTTCCAGTAAAATCCAGAGACGCCCTGATATTTTGACAGCTCAGCATCATCAATGTGCCACTCCCCTATTAATCTCCTAAGGCTCTGATCCCCGCTTTCGCCTATGCATAATCGAAATAACTCTAACCGCGAAACGCCTGTTTCCGGGCCTACAAAGTTAGTTCCATTGACAGATAGGAGTTGTTTTGGGCATTCCACTGTCAAACAAGAAACTTTAGTAGTTCTGCCAATAATTTTCGTCCATTCATCGTCTCGTTCATCGTAGTTTTAGATTGTTAAAACTCTAGTGAGCAAATTTGGTATAATTAATAAGATCTACGATAAAAAAGAGTGTACTAAAATATCAGGGGAAAGAGGATGTTTAAACCTACATGCAAAGTAAGAAAAATGTACACAAATGGTTTAAAAAGGGACTAATTCAAGGTCACCGTGAATTAAACAATCCAAATGTCTAATTAGCATCAAGTTTAACACTCTCATTTTCACTTTAATTGCGAGGAATCTAAATTTTAAAGAATGATTTTAGGAGAGACTATGCAAAAATCAGGAACTCGTTCAATCTCAAGACGCCATTTTTATCATAATAATATTTAAAAGTGTAACGTATATCCAGAACGAAAATGGCGAACTAGCCAACGTATTACGGATATAGGATATTTATTGCTTTTAAAGGCAGCAACTAACCAACTAAACCAACATTTGCTTTGAAACAATCTTTTGAAAACGCTAATATAAATCCCATACCTTATTAAACCAATACAAAATTACTATAAATATTTGTTCAAATATTTGTCAAGTTGGTGTAACACCTTTCGATTATGAAAGCTTTTAAATCAGTTACGGGTGTAACAGGCTCGTTGTTTACTGACTCGCCGGGGCTGAGACGCCGCCGAGCTCAGCGCTGCACGCGTCACACCGGAGTGTAGCAACAATCTGGAAAATATTTAGAGTATTTGCTTATTGCAAATTTTAGTTGGCTATTAAAAGTTTTGTAAACAGACTCTTACTAAAATCAGGGTGAAGTAGATTTGGAGATATGTTTGTTATTGAACAAGGTAAAATTGTTAGTGTTATTGAAATCAATAATTATTTAGGGCGGGTCTAGTATGTGACGGCGTGGTAATCTTGAAATCATAGGTGGTTGATAATAGATAATTCTGTTCATATAAATACGGGAGTCTGCTATTTGGCCGAAATATGTTTGCCAAAATGTGTCGCTTCCCAACCGTTTCATTTGCAAATCCAATTTTTTTCCTGTACCTGTAAATGTTTCAGGATTTATTTCAGTACCACCTATAGGTTAGGTTTGTTTTTATAAAATCCCGAAATATTTAAGATTACAGAAAACAAAGCGGGTTGGCAAATGAAACTGTTGAGAAACGATACAATTTGGCAAACATATTTCGCCGAAACAAAGGTAACCCGTCCTCTTTAATCTTTCATCTGGTATGTCAGTCACTTATAGGTTTCAGCCAATGTAAGTATATTTTTTAGTGGCATAATGTCATAAATGCCAAGGAATGGAATGCTCTCCCTGCGTCAGTATTCCCGGAACCTTGGTGTTTTCAAAGTAAGAGTGAATAGGCTTTTGTCTCGGTAAGCGTGTACCACCCTCCACCTCGTCATCACTTAATATCAGGTGAGACTGACTTCAAACGCAAACCCACACTCACAATCTCTTGTTCTCAAAATCCCAAAAAATAAACGAACCATCTCATTGGACACTTGTCACAAGTTACATACCCGTGTGACACAGGCCCGCACTCCCGGCTTTTGGCGGCCCGCCAACCACCGGAGTGGTTACAACTACAACATGAACAGAAGTATCGTTGGAACACTTCTCTCACAAGATCCCAGCTTTCGGGTCCATTCAATTCCTCCTTTAGCTTATCGCGGCTAAATCCCCGGCCAATATTGCTTGTACTTTTGTTCCGATGGAACTGTGATTTCTTTTTGCCGCTGTAATTAAAAGAGGTTGGGGCCGTTGTTTATAGGGAGTTCGTTATTGCCTTCGGAAGGAAAAATGCTTGGTAAAGGTCGGTTCATTGCCAGGAAGTAAAAGAAATAAAGTTATAATGTTGTGTTTTTTACTTAAATTTAGGAATGTAATAAGTGGATAAGTACGTTGTGCTTGGTTAGTTGGGTGGTAGCTTCTATATTAAGTGAATTATTTTAAAAGAGTCATCGTACTATTGTGTTTAACTCACCATATGCTTTAATATCTTTACCTTTGATCGTTTTCATCTAACTCATATATCATAATGTTAACATCATTTCAATTTTATTTTTCTCTTTGGTGTCTGAAGTTGAATGAATGTTTAAAAAATCTGCATAATTTAAATAGCTTGGTGATCTTGCCAATTACACTAAGTATTTGTTTGGGATTATACTACATTCTGTATCACCTATTTACTGTCTAAGCTGTCTTGTTTCTGCTTTATCTGAAATCTGACAATCATATATACATACATAGGTTCATAGCTTCACGCCTGTCTCCTAATGGTGTAGGCGGAGACTATCTGTCAATCTGATCTGATCTGAATTGATATAGTAGTATAATTGTATCAACTTTCACTACCTCAATTAATCCTCTAAACTGCTAATCCTAATCAATATCTAGATTTACAGGTTACAATTTGACTAGCAATTAAACAATTAACGACTTGTTGTAACTGACTCCACAAGTGGCGGCAATCAAGATAGCGGCGCGCCGGCAGAGCGACAAATTGCCACAGCTCCACTAAACTCACTAACTGTATCACTTGAAACTATTTGCTTTAAAAACTCCTTAACTACATCACTCAGAGTTACAATCTGGGTCATTTGGTTACTAATGATTGTTATTTCTACTCTTGCTTTTTCTTTGTGATTTATATCATCTATGTTAAAGGGGAAATTATTGTAAGGTTCTAGTTCAAAGATAATCCTTTAAATATGATTGCTGAAACTCTTGAAAGCAATGAACGAGGCTTTCTTTATCTCGCGAAAGCAAAGGACTGTTGACTTAGGCCGGGCAAATAAATGGAGATGATTGCTCTAGAGTAAATATTACAGAAGACCTCTGTATTAAGACGTTTTTACTTCGTATTATACGAATAAAATCAGCAGTCAATATCTACAACGCCTCGCTTAGTGCTCTTAGATATTGTTACAAAAGAATCACGTCCAACGCAAGCACGCACGCCTTTTCTACAATTCACAAATTGACGTGACACGCTTACACGTTTCATATCTAAAGACCTGCCAATTTATTTAAGAGTTGAAGGTAAACGTAGGAGGCAATAGAATAAGAAAATAAAAAACACATGTGGATTTACTTGAAGCGGGGCCTAGCGTAGCGGGTTATATGAAAGACATAAGCAATTATAAATATCAGGGCATTTTAGCGAATTGCGTTACTATTTTCATGCAGTGAGACATTTTGATAAAGAGTGAGGTTTAAAAGCCCGACTCCCTATGTTTTTGTTGATCGTTATTAATTTTCTAAACAGTTTTTTACAGTTACAAAATTCATGGACCTATTATCTCATTTCTGACTCGCTGAACTAAACACTGATCAAATAAAAATAAGTGTTACCTTGTAATGGCGCTTTATGTAAGAAATATAGGCGACATATTATTGGCAAGTCAAAGTCTACATTACCGTATGCAGTTGATAGATCTTCCAGTAAAATGAACTCGAGCTGATTTCAAAATACAAATATTTATTCAGCATATTGGTCAGTGAGTTCTTGTGGAAGGTACAGTTTGAAGAGCATGAACTTAAATCGGAAGTCGGTATCGGGAAACTTTACGGTTAAGTATTCTTTGTTTTCAAATATTTGAACGTCTTCTATATATTTTTTTTCGAATGTTTGGTACAGGTCCGGGTTTAAACGGGTCTATGGTTATTTTTGTTTTTACTGCAGTACTTACTTAAGATGTAGTTAAGAGTATTGTCCGAACTTTTTTTTTATTATAAGCTATTCGGCCAATAAATGAAACACTTAGATGACAAAAATTTATTTGCTGAATAGTGTTAACCTATTGAAAACCTTTTAAATAAATAAAATGGCTGCACACTATAACTATAACCTTTTTTTCCATTATATTAAATAAACCAACTAATTTTATTTTTATTTTTGAATCTAGTGACAACAAAGTAGGAGGATGGGCCGAATGACGATTGGTACTCGAGCCTTTATTCCTTTTTTTTAAGAGTAACAATCGTCCACGGGGATGTTTCCCTCCTACTCATTGTTGCCACACCTAAAAACATCATAAAAGTACATGGCACGCTAGTCGCTGATTTGAAACACCACGATCGTCGTCTCGCTTGTCAGACCGTTTTTTCGAAGTTTCCGTTTGATGACATTATTTCCCAATGCGTCCTTTGACAGTTTCGTAGTAGAAACCATGAAAGAACGATTGATGTGTCATTTAGTCTGTGGTCTGATGGAGCGAGAGGATGACTTCTGTCGATCTCAGTGATAAATGAATGTTTGCCAATAACATGTGATCTATCACTGTCGACAGCTTTTAAACTTGTCCCCGATGAAACCAAAGCACTATAAACAGTCACTAAACACTTAGCTAAATCTTAAGTTATTTTTCAATACACTATCCAAATTAGTACTCACATTAGCTTAGAACATAAACTACTTGAAACAACTAACTAACTAGCTCTTACTTTTTCATCTAAACATTTAAAAGCATATGCTGTAAACGCTTTCTTTTCGTTTGTTACAATATAACCATAAGCCTTTCATCTAGATGCATTATTAACGCCGCAGCTTCTGTAAATAAAACAACAATATAAAAACAATGACGCCCACCTACTAAAGGTTCTTTAATAAAGGGAGGCCTATTGAAATTAAAAGAGCCCTTTTATTCATTAAAGAAAGCTTTTAAGTATTTGTTTCGGATTGAAAAGGGTCGATGAAGGACCGTGGATTTAGTTTCAAAATTTATTACCGAAGGAGAAATAATTATGGCAAAGGAAGTCATTACAAGAAATCAAACTTCAGAGTTAAATTAGCTAGAATCAGAAAACACTCAACAATTAATCGGCCATTTTGTTTGATGAGAAAAAGGAATTGTTGAAATTGAAACTATCCTTGTCTATTGTTAGTGCTGATGAGGGTTTTGACGGGACATACCAGACCAACGTGGTGGTCAAAAACAACGGCAGTTGCCTGTACGTGCCCCCGGGCATTTTCAAGAGCACATGCAAGATAGACATCACGTGGTTCCCCTTCGACGACCAACACTGTGACATGAAGTTCGGTAGCTGGACCTACGATGGCAACCAGGTATAGACCGCTAGTGTGTGAGCACTTTAGCTGCGTCGACTGACCGCGCATGCGCGTGTACTCGAGCCCTCTCGAGTCCATGCGCAAGCGCTTGTATTGCAATTACCCCAATCTTTTCTTTACGTGCCGCAGCTAAAGTGCTATCTGCTGCTGTTGCATTGACCATTAGAACTTAAGCACTTTAAATGAACACATCAAAATTAAGTGTAACAGCAGTCTTTGGATTATTTGATTCAGTAGGGCATAATATAGGGGTGATAATGAAGGGAACCATGTGAGAAACCAGACGGATGCTGGAAATCCCAAACGTTTTGTATGTACTATTTTGCATGGAGCAGAAACTTCACACGAAGCACTCTCTTACAAGCGACAATATACGAGTTTTGACTGCCATACGGATAGCCTTTCAACGTCTTTGTTATTTGATTTCTGTTTATCAGTCGTACTGCAAACATATTTTAAAAGGTGGTGAATGGCTGGATAAAATTTGTCACCCAACGTATTTTTCAATTCGATAAATAGCGTAAGCCTATTTCAAATGTGTTTGTTTACGATTATTGCAACTTCACGTCATCCGCTTGCAAATTTCTGTGATATTTATGTTTTCGACTAATAGTTTTTACACCAAATTTGATCACGTTCAATTATTTGCCGTGGATGTGATTATTAGGCTTTAGAAGATGTAGCTGACTTTCTCGATGCATGAAGCTGGTCACTGAACCTGTCTTAAAACAATTTAGAACGTGATTAAATGTGTACCATATTTATAACTGTTGGACGTCTACTTGCGTTCTCCAATTTTGATTCACATGTTTTCTGTTTTGTGTAGCAAGTTGTCTTTTAATTTAACATGTAGGTATTAGCGATGACAATTCATTAAATAACCAGTGGTGTTTTTTCAAAACTTGCATAAACATTTATTAAGGTAACATTATTTATTTTGCTTTGTTAATGGCGCAGTGCTCGTTCCGATTTTCAACCTTGTTCTATAATTCCTATCTCCATCGTATTGATATTGGCGGTGTAGTCCGTATGGCAGTATCTAAATTATAATCTGTATTCTCTCCGCATGACTGCATCCTCTTAGTACGTGTACCCTAGACTTGCACACTGTTCGAGGTTCTCACTATTCCCATTAAACCAGTATTATGAGAGCTCCAAAAGCATGAAGATGCGTGGTACAAGACGGTCTTGCATGGTTGGTTCCCGGATTATGCCCATAGCTAGTGCATCTATTGAGAATGTACGATGTTTGGGACTTCACCTTGTTTTGTTCTGACAGCTGGATCTGGTGCTTAAGGATAAGAATGGTGGTGATTTGTCTGACTTCATCACAAACGGAGAATGGTATTTAATAGGTAAGTTACAAAAATACTTCTAAAGCGCATATATTTCTCGCGATACTATATCAACCGTTACGAAAAATAAAAAATAAAACACTTTCATATCTTTATAAACTGGAGAATCTCATGTATTTTACAAGTAAAGCAAAGTGTCTGAAGTTGAACTAACTTGGAAATTTTATGAGATAATTGTTCGTCTACAGTACTGAGGTCTATTTCTATTGTTGACGGTTATTTTTCAAATAATTTGCCGTGTAAGTATTTACTGGAGTTTTATAAAGAACTCCAGTAAATCAGTGTGGCACTTACCACAGTGACTTGTAACTTCGGTACGGAAAATATTTAAGATTTCATTTCGCACTATAAGTAACTAAGATTTCTAATTTTTTATTTTATTTTCAGGAATGCCAGGAAAGAAAAACACAATCACGTACGCGTGCTGTCCAGAACCGTACGTGGACGTCACTTTTACCATCATGATCAGAAGAAGAACGCTTTACTACTTCTTCAATCTGATCGTGCCTTGTGTGCTTATCTCCTCAATGGCCCTTCTGGGCTTCACTCTTCCACCGGACTCCGGAGAGAAACTCACACTCGGTTAGTAAATATCTTTATTGCATTTTTTTACTATTCTACAAATTCATCTAGATAGGTACTTACTGGGAATATTTAATTAGAAAATTGCATGACAGTTCTATTTTCTGAACGGTTACAATTACATAACGTAATGAAGGGTCTTGGATTAATTAAATCAATTTAACATTTTTGTAACATACGTTTAGTTGAATTTTAAAATTATTTTATCATTCAATAAAAATAATGTAAAAGTGTTGAACCTATTAGACTAATTAGTTTTCGATTGCAAGGATTGAGATATACAAGGGGTTAGAAAGCAGTAATAAAAATAACTTAAAGAAATAGGTACTGATGTTGTTTTGGCTAATGCCGACAGGTGTGACGATATTATTGTCGTTGACGGTCTTTCTGAACCTCGTGGCGGAAAAGATGCCTTCGACGTCGGACGCAGTGCCCCTTATAGGTATCGCACTGTAGGCACCAACAAAATTGTCACGCACTTTGCTACGGCCTTGACGAAAACGAAGTGCCTCAAGGCATTATATTACGTCCCTTTTTTTCTAATACTGAGGCATAATTAACTGAATTCTTGAAATATGCGAGCGTCGGTAGCAACGTGCGTGCAAAAGATTAGATTGTGTCTAGGCTGTGGTATGACTGTGTATCTATGTTAGAACCCCAAAAAAATAGTTTTCCCGAGTGTGTTGGTAAGTATAGCTAGGCGTAGATGCCATTATTGTGTTTTCAACAAAAAAATTGAGGAATAAGGCACATTGTGACGGCAAAATACATCAAAGATAGTGAAAGCTTTTGGAGAGTTGTGTATCTAGATTGTACTCTATTCATAATTGGAAAATTATGTGAACATTGTTACATTCATAAATCCAGGAGACATAAGCAGTTAGGTAGAGAAGTAAAAGGATATTGCCCAAACGTGGGCATCTGTAGGGGTGTTAACATTGTCTTTGATTGCAGGAGTCACTATTCTTCTCTCGCTGACGGTGTTCCTCAACCTGGTAGCAGAGACCCTGCCGCAGGTCTCCGACGCGATCCCCCTGTTAGGTACACTACCCACACCATGACCATTCCGCCCCATCCCACTGTATCCAGTTTTGTTTCGCTCTTCACTGTCACGGCCCAGCACTTTAATTTCATTTCTATCTTCATATTTGGTTAAATTTAATTAGCGATCATTTATTTGACAATAAATTTTGAATTAACAATTATTTTAAAACATTACAAGGAGTAAATTATGTATGTTTAATTTTGAAACGTTGCAAGCCAATGGCGTTGTTAAGTGGTTTCGTTTAGCTTTGGTTCCGACACAAACGTTTTGTACCTACCTGATTGTGCTTCTGCTTCTCGATATCGTCATCTAAATGTTTGGTGTTAACATTAAGTTTCATTATTTACCTTTCTGGCAAATAAGTAATTTTCGAAAATTCACTTTGAAGTTTCAACAGTTTCGAAAGCATTGGGATCGATTTCGTGATTACTAATTTGTTTCTTCTGATTGATTTAAATTCTTCCGCTGTATTTTTCTTTGACAAGCGATTTTTCTCTTTGAACTTGACTTGTTTCAAACATAGTGTTGAAATAAGATAGTCACAAGTATAATCAGTGGCATGGCATGTATTGACAAGTGCTTGTATTATGCGGATGCTTGTAATAAGGTAAGTCGCACCATTTTAATTGTAATATATACATTCCCTTATCTTTTCTTACCTTTTAAATCACGTTATCGATTCCATAGTTTAATTTATATTTCAGTGTGTATATTTAATGTTAACTAATAAGAAATAACCGTATCGTAGTATGTTACTAGGATACTTGGAGGGTGGTTATCTCAAGTTAAAACCCTTCTAAATTTGACACTTAAATGTTAATAGATAGTATAAAATGATTACTAAATGTTTTGCATGTCTTTTGGTTTGGTTCTCTTTATAATTTCACTTGATCTCCTGTACCGACAGCACACTAACAGGAAGCCCGTTCTAGAAGTTTCTGCGATGGGAAATACCTCTAACGTCACACTCGCAAAAGAATTTTGTGTCATAGAAAATTATATTGATCTTTGCAGGTGTTACGATCCTCCTGTCGCAAACCGTTTTCTCTCTATTGGTGGGGCACGTTATCACAAAAACCTCAGAGGCGGTCCCCCTGATAGGTGAGAAGAATCTCACGTTTGCCAGCAAAATAAATAAAGACTTATTAAATAAAGGAACTCAAATAGCAAATAATTTCTTGATAAATTTGGAACGCGTACTGAGGTATATTTGTTGAAATGTTTGCGATAATTGTCAATGCAAAATATTCCTCTCGCCGTTCATAAAACACTAAAATGAAGATCTAAAAGGAATGCCTTTTGCTTGAATGAGTAACTGCGAGGTAATAAATTTCAATTGTATTCTATTTCTGTCTGGACTGACTAAGCTCTCGAGGCTCGGAGTTCCCTCACCGCGCTTGGCCTTACTTCAAATAGAATCGCACTGACACCTAAATTATTTCTATTCTGCGTATCTATCCAAATCTTTGCTGGAATCTTACAAATCTTAAATCTTCTTGTAATGTATTAAAATATCAAACTTATTTAAACTTAGCTCTTTAGTTTTCCACTATTCATTTACATCTTCGATTTACTTTACATCTATTCGTGTTCCGGACGTAGTTGGTGAATTTTCGAAAATCGCATGTGGGTTCTAAACGCGATTTAAAAGCACAACTCTCCTGTTCTACTAAATGAAATTTAAACAGATTTTGGTTGTAGGATTGTCGCTTTTTAAAAGAACAACTAAATAGTTTAATGTGAAACGACTGTTTAAAGCAACAAAGTGGATACGGGTAGCGAGGGTCCGGCCTCCAAGTATCGAACGACGTGCTCAACTTTGGTCTGCCTTCCTCTCATTCAGTAAACACATCCCAAAAGTCTTAACCACTAAAATGAAGTAATCATGAAACATAGAGTTTCTATATGTGTTAGTAAAGCTATAATTTGCGGTGTTGTGACTTTTGGGATTGTAGCTACTAATTGTTATCTAATAAATTGAGATGTTGACAAAGAAACTGGCAGATAAATTGGTTTCGTTATTTATTCCTTTGACAATATCTTGATTTTGCTCGGTAGCAATTTGGAACTGTTCCCGCATAAAGTAGACTTTAGCATTTCAGAACACTCTTGCTACTTGATGGTAGAATAAAAAACTTTTTGCTAATTTGCGGCACTCGTAAAGTTTTTTTAAGTATCTACTTTAGTTACGTCTTAAGTTTTAAGTTGCAAGAATGTTGATAAAGTGAACGGTTTTTCTCCTGAGCACGTATAAATCGTTAACTTTAACGTAGAATTATAAATTACAGCCTTTTTTACTAAGATATAAGCATCTCAGTGCAAATACTATGTGACGCCTACGAAAACCTCCTTATTCATAAACACACAATAGCTAAAGTGTGCTTCAATGTGCAGTCATTCGCTTTGATTGAATTCTGGCAATTATTGCAAACGCGGCCATATTTACACGAAACAGGAGATATAATTTCCTGAACAAAACAGGAAAGCAATATTGTGTACAAATTCGTGAGCGTCCTCTAGTACAGTCGACTACAAAGAGATGTATCCACGTTTTCATCTTTTTGCATTGTAATTAGGTTTAAATGTGGATAAAATTTCTTAAAATGTGTTTAATTTAAAAACAACTTGCCAGTTTTTTTTCCTAACTGAGTGAGGGAGATAAAAACGATTGTTCCCGTAAAATACGATATTAAATATTTGTGTATAGGTACTCACTACATTGAGATATATTTTTTCCTGAATGTAAACAATAGAGTAAAATAAATGGTTCAGATTTAATAGAAAATTGGCCAGTATTTTTCGTTTAGAAATGCATGATTGTACGAAGCATGATACTAATGTAGTGTAAATAAGGACTATAATGCTACCAAACTCCTCAACAACGTTAATTATTTTGTTAAAAATACATGATTTTCTCTTATTGATCCTTATCCAATTTATTTGTTGTGATGACTAAGTGTCTTGTATTTGTATCGTAATGAGTGTTAAATAAAATATAAAATGTAGAATATAAAGTAACAAAAATATTTTTGAGTAATTTACCAAAAAATAAAAAAAAACATAAATTTTAAATTCTGCGTCCAGTATCTTGTTTCAGTTTTAAGCCCAATATTTTTCTGTAGCCATTAACTCTTTTATCTTTTACATATAATATTGATTGAATTTGTGCCACCATATGATAAACTGTAGTAAATAATGGATTGCCACATAGTAGTTAAAACTATCGAATCGTATTTAAATTGTCCTATTAATTTCCAACGGCAATTAGCAAAATAATCAGTGATAAAATCGGCAAATTGAAATTGATGCAGTCAATGTTCCAAAGGCAAAATTTAAAGAAGAAAGAATCAAATTTAATGATGTAGAAGATCTAACTGTGCCAGATAAAAGAGATGGTGAAAATCTTTCTAACGTTATTACAAAGGTATTTGAACCGTTGCTTGTGAACAGGGACGTATTTCAACTGCATCATGTTCATGGTGGCGTCGTCGGTGGTGCTGACGGTGGTGGTCCTCAACTACCACCACCGCACCGCCGACATCCACGAGATGCCGCAATGGGTAAGTTATCGTTTATAAATTCCGTTATACCTAGTGCTGTCGTTGTGTTTGTATCAGATTATAATTATGTCCTTGTAGTAATGTTAACCCAATTATTTGGAATCAGTGCAGTTTATATTTATACATCCTCAGTACAGACAGTACTTGGCAGATCTGAAGATGCAGAGCCATGAAGTTTTTGAATATTAATAATGTTGACAGCAGTAAACAATGCTGTTGTTACCATTCCTTCACACGAAATAAGTAAGTTTAGCATCGTTTTACTTCTGTCAACATTATCAAAAATTCTATAATTTCATTATTGTGCAATGTGCCAGGATTCACTTCTTATTTGCCTATTAGTTATCAAGTCGTCAATTACTCCCTTACTTATAACTTCTTCCTCATATTCTTCACAAAGTCAATGCATCTCTTCCTTTGTTTTTATATTAGACCTCTTTATGTGTGTAATATGATTTTCCAGATTTACCTCCTATTTCGTTGTATACGTCCCCTTGATTTGGCTGTCTAACTAAGGACCTAAGTTTTGGCTTTAACAATATCGTACTTATGTTAATCAAAATTTAATAATAAATTAAAGCCAATGCGAATGTTCCAGAAGCAAACATATAAAATAAGGAACATAACCCGATAATAAGTTTCATTTAACCATTCCCATTAAAGCGCTGTGTCCACCGATGCGACGCAACGTTGTTGCACCATAATTAACAAAGTAATGTTGCACCAGAAGGCAGACCCAATTTAATTACTAAATACCAGCCCCAGTGCGCAGATTGTATAATAATTTGCTAAATATCCAGGACAGGGAGTTCACGGCACAATAAACGCGTTTCACTTCGAAATTCAATTGTTTTTGTTGCTTTGAAGTTTCACCTTAGGAGTTTTTGACGTGGCGTCATTATTTGAAGCGAGTTATTGTTCTTGACTGGGGTGTTGTTCTCCTGGCTTTCTTTTAATAAATGTGAACCAATTTTGATTTTGATTGGGGGTGAATCACAGTAAACAAAAGCATTTATTTCCTCGTTCGTTTCGTATTTCTTTGTTGTTTTATTACCAAAAGTTGCATTGGTATGGTTTCAAGTTAAGTTAACTGTTTTTATTGATTAATACTACGTTTGAACATTAGAGTGCTTCTGCTACTCTACATATTAAGCTACCGTTTGGTTTCAATCCCCGGCACGAATATTTGTGAGTAGAGCTCAAATATTTCTTTCTGAATTTTGGATGAGTTTTCAGGATCTGAATCATGACTTTTGAAAAGTGATAAAATTTATGGACGAATTGTCGTAACACCGTCCGGCATTAAGTCGATCTTATACATTCCCGTAATTTAGGTCGTCATCAGCGTTCATAGAATGTATCTTGTCTAGACTCGTTGGTAAATGTCTATTGCCCTAAGTATTATTTTATCGAAACACCTTTCAACGAACGTATTCATTACGCAGAATTTTTTTGGTAGTCACAAGTCTAACCTAACCTTCGTAATTAATGTTTAAGATACTGAAAACTTCATGGTTTTAACAGAAAGCGTTCGATGAAATGAAATTCAATGTAATCATACAATTGGCGGAGTAAAATTGGATGAAATTATGGGTTACCCTATTGCCCTCTTTCTTTTTCCCCTAGATAAAATCCGTGCTGCTCCAATGGCTGCCATGGATCCTGCGCATGTCGAGGCCAGGCAAGAAGATCACGAGGAAGACGATCCTGATGTCCAACCGGATGAGGGAGTTGGAGCTGAAGGAGCGGTCATCCAAGAGTCTGCTGGCCAACGTGCTGGACATCGATGATGACTTCAGGCATGGGCCGCCGCCGCCCAACAGTACGGCGTCTACAGGGAACCTAGGGCCGGGGTGAGTGGAGTCCTTTAAATACTATACTCCATTTGACGACACGTAGCCTAACTGGTCACGACCAGCTGGTAGGTAGCGATATTTGTGTGATGACCGCGAGTAGAAAAGGCTCCAGTGGGATGTTCGTTTGCAAAAATTGCGAACCGCGATATGATTGGTGGTTTGTCTACCTGAGACCCCCGACTTACCGACCGACCCCATTTGATGTTAGAATTAGCAAGCCATTAGCCTTAGGATGTTTAGTTTCCACCAATTTTATTTACAAATAAAACACCATCTTTTTCAAGTATTCAAATTGCAATACCATTATATTGTTAAGCAGTAGTTACAACTAAGTTATCACTTCGACTCGCATTACTCTTAATGTCTATTGTATAGCTTTCGCTAAGCCTGATTTACATCCGTTTCCTGCTAGCTAAGCCGGAATCACTCGCGTAATTACGCATAAAACTCCCGAGGATATTCGTATTCCAGCTAAAACACAGCCTCATCAACAACCTATTTTACTAAGCACGCAAATTAACATATTGGATGTCAAAGGGAAATGAACTAAGGGACTTGTAAGTGTTGCTAAGTGGGGAGTTAAATGAGGGAGTAATTAGACAGTAACTAATTCTAAGTTTTTTTTTGACCCGTTGGAAATGCCTTTTCATACCCAACCCAAGAAGCACAGACTAAAACCCCTGGAGCGTTCTGCCAATTGCTTTACTTAGGAGGTACGGGTCTTCTAGCTCCAATACGTGGGCTACGTATACGCCCAATAGCGTTTGCCTTGTGGGACGCCTTCTGGTGGGGGATTTTACTAGCCCCCTCGCCTTCTCCACTGAAGTCACCCTGTAACACAGCAGGGGCCTTCCACCTCAGCACTTCTTACCACAGGGAATCTATCGCCCACAGGCCCCCAACTAAATCTAACCTAACCTAAACCATGATTATGATAGAATATATAAATATCAGTGGACCCACACAAATTGATTTAGTCAAATTAAGCTCTAGGTTTGTACTATAGGGACAGGACAACGATAAACAAACATACGTCAAAAATGTCTAAAGATCAAATATATTTCTACGTTATTTTGCTATTCTGCAATGTATTGCGTAGCGCAGTACCTACATTGCAATATATCACAAAATGTAGGGAAATTTTTGATCCTTGGAGATTTTCGATGTGTGTTTTTATTTATTTACATAGAATACATCTAAGATTTCAATACAAATCCCCACGTTCATATAATTTGCCCTTATTGTGAACCCGGGACTGCTAGCATCGTAGACGAGGCTAACCTCGTCGTCAATTGCAATAGTAGGTACTGGTAGATTGTGTCACAATGCAAGGGAGCAAAATGATATATTTCCGTGGCATAGTATATTGAATGCAAAACGAAGCGAAGAATAAAATTCTTCAGTAGAATCTCGAGCGCGAGAATCTCAAGTAGAATTCTGAGCGTGGCGGGGATTTAAGCGACACTACCAATAACGAAAAGAATATTGCTACCGCGTGGCGCATACTCGAATCTACTAATGGGGGAAAGACTTCAGGCCCGCCAGCTCCGGCGCCGACCAACGGAGACGGAGGCTGGCGACGCCATGCAAACTATACAATGGATTTGAATAAAGTATCAAAGTAAGGTTGTCTCCAGCCCTTTAGCAGTTTCTCTTATCTATTGTCGTTCGGGCGTTAGGTTTGAGTTGATACGTACTTAATACGCCCGCTAACGCGGCGATGAGGCAAACACGTGTTTATCCTCAGTTCAGATGGATTTTTGTAAATGGCTACGCGTATGTCTACCGATGCAAGCGTGTATCTTTTATTACTTATATTTTTCAATACTCTTCTCCTTGTTTCTAATAATTTTATTGTCCCTGGCAATAAAGCCGAAAGTTTCACATGTGTGTTTAGATTTCCTATAAGTTCTTGATCAAGAAAATAGTAGAACATTCTCAGTGCCTCGCGGTCGTCCGTGGCTCAGCCTCGCTTAGAAAGCTCCCCTCGGGACCTTCGCACCGCCACGTAAATCAGCGGGAAACGACACAACTTTCAAGCTCAGTTTGTCGAGCTTTAAAGCACCCGACGTGACGGACGCAGACTTTTTGCTTTTAATTTACGAAACCTCTTTTAAATAAAGGCCCTTATCTGGTTTGGAACTTTCCTTCACCTGAAAGGTTTCGCGAGTTTCTTTAGAATACTAAAATTTGCGACGGGATGGAACTGGAGTTTGCTTGCCGTAAAATTTACGCTGAAACGTGTTCTTAAATCTGTGGGCGGAAATTGAAATTTCGGAGTTTTGGAATAGAGCACGCTATAAATGAAACCTAAGTAAAGTTGAGATCATACATACAGTGTTAAATAATATTTGAAGTGATACTATTAAGGGCCTTTGCGCGTTAACTTTAGAATAGAATAGAATATAATATCTTTATTTCAGGCAACAAGGCCCATATTTACAAATACCTTACAGACTAACATACATAACAATATACAACTTAAAATTAACATGACTAATACACTTTCGCGGTGTAAGGAATCCGGCGGCCACAGAATCGCCGAAATGTGACACTCCTCGGGCAGAATTAGTTCTTTAAAAAGATCGACAGATCTTTGGTCTCTGGGAACTTCGGCTCCATGTATACCTTACAAAGTTCCGGGAGTCTTATAGGTAAATGGTAATAATGCCATTCAAATAATAACAATAAATAAATAGGTATCATAAACAATCAGACATATTAACCTAGTCGAAAATGAGGTCTAGGCTTGTACTAACACACTAATTAATATCTAGCAATAAATGCTTACTTACATATTCATAGAGCACATCCAAGACTCAGGAACAAAATATTTGCGCTCATCACCCAAAGACAACGAGGCCGTTGTCGAGACGGTTAACCCAGATTAACCCAAGACTCCAGCACCATCGTGCTATAACATTATACTAGGTGGAAAGGGAAGTGACGGCCCAATGCGAAAATGGAAGATGATGCATTTTTCACACTTCATTTTTCTCCAACAATCTGTTAATATCTGTAATCGTTTTCGAGTAACAGCGTGTTAAAGTTTAATGCAAAAATCTTATCTTTTCAACCCTTACAAATGATATGGTCAATAGCCCCTTACTAAAAACGAGCTTAGGGTTAGGGTTCTTTAACTTATTATCTTTGTAAGTTTGTCTGGAAGAGATCGCTATATAGTAATAAGACCGCCGGTTGACAAACTTTGTAAGTTTTTTCTACTTGCTTTCTATGTTATTATTGTATGTGGGGTTCAATAAAGAACATTTATATTTTATTCTAATTTTAAATTATTGACGTCATTATTAAATTTCTTTTTTTTTTACATTTTAGTTTCTTTTAAATACGTTTCCAACAGTTAAATATCGATTATTTTTATTTATGATATTGTATTTTTGGAAAGGACCTTCATTTCCTACCACCCTGGTTATCAGTGCTATGGGAAACGTAGAGACGTATAGATATTTATTTATAACACTTTGTGTTAAATATTTATACTCTAGTTAAACCTTGTCCTTATCTATTTCGTTTAAATGACTTTGCTCTTAATACTTGGAAGTATTATAAAATAAAGTAAATTAATTATGGAAAATGTACAATAACGGTGGGATAAACTGGGTTTATACCACCATTAAACTATATCTTGATTGGATATTTCTCGGTGCATACGGAAAATAGGTTAACTCCGCCATGCGCTCATAAAACTTATCAAGAAAATACTGATTCTATAACTCTTCTAGAAGTATTATTTGATACAGCTGTATACTTGTTTATTAAGGATATTACTCAGAATTATTTAAGCAGTATAATAAATACAGGGTGACACATTTAACGGCTCAGTTAACGACAGAGAACAAAATGCACTGATTGAGTTATTAAAATACGTCGTATTTAACTTTTGCTAGTATGATTTACTTAATTAAGATACTAACAACGCGAGATCTAACAGAGGATTTACCACCAGGGAGATGAGTTTAAAAAACGTGAGTTGTATTTCGTTCAATGTGTCACCCTGTATAATGTACCTATCTATGGGTACGTATCAGAACGCCTTAAATTAATAAGCCTAATTAATCATAATCCCTAAAAGTTCATAATACCTAATAGTTGTTGGCTAATACATTAGGCTTATTAATTTTAGGCGTTCTGATACGTACCCGTATCTTTACTAATATTATAAAAAGGTAAATTTTGTGACGTGTTGTAGGGGTAATCTTTGGAACTACAGAACCGATTTTGAAAATTCTTTTATCAATAGAAAGCCACGTTATTTGTGAGTGTCATAGGCTATATATTAACCCGAAAAAAAAAGTTTATTGCCCAAGGTAGTGGGCACGGGAACAAGTTCTAAATTAAAACAATAAATGGGTATAGGCCTAATTAATTAAAAAAACCGGCTTTTACCATATATATTTTAAAAACGGTCAAGTGCGAGTTGGACTCGCGCACCGAGGGTCCGTACCAGCACAGTAGGTATTATTATATTTCGATTTCAACTCGATTTCGAATCGAAACAGCGCAAACCCAACTCACACTTCACAATTTTTTAGTATTTGTTGTTCTTTTTGTTTTTCTTGAGTGTTTTTTTTCACGATACAACAAAAATAAAAATACGTTGAAAAAAGTTTCATGTGTGGGGATTATTATTTTACTTTCTTCCATTTTCTTTATCTGCTTGTAAATTCGGTGTTATAACATATTAATAGGGTCTCGTTGGGCTACCCTTCGGAAACGGAACCCTAAAAATACCTCTGCTTTACACAAAAATGAGTCAACTGGCGGTCTTAATTTATTTACGACATAGAAGCAAGACGGGCTTACACATTTCTAAATAAACGTCTCTAAACACGCAAATACCTAAACGCTCCATCTACGTTTACGTAAATATTTAATTTAAATTGTAATTACAGTGGGGATTACATTCTAATCCCGTCTCATTAATTTGTATCCAGCGTATTATATAGGTCTTTAGAGTAATTACATCGGAGGTGAAAAATATACTTTAATAATAATGCTCTGCGGGCCTAGTATGGCTGCGTCTATATCGCGCGTCAAATGTAGATAAAGCATCCGTCACCCTTGTACTTATATTACGTGTCAGAAGGTGACGGATGCCTTATCCAAACTTTTGTCACGCGATAAACGCAGCCATATTAGGGCCCCTAAATAGATTTTTAAGGGGCCTCATACAGGCAAGGTGACTACATAGCATTTAAACAAAACTTTACTAGAATGTTTTATTTCGCTGAATTTTTATTTCATTGATTAGGTTAGGTTAGGGTAGGTTAGTTTTTTATAATAATTAAAATAAAACCATTTGTATTGTAAAAACGTTATGCGCAAAAAAAAATGCGATCCAATAGGGAACCAATTGAAGAGTTCATTAAGGCATAGGTATTCACTTAAAAAGAGGCACCATCTGTACAACTATGTAATTTTTGGTTACTGAATAAACATATTTTTTTAATTAAACGGTTCCTTGTCACTTTACCTGTCAGATTCAACTTCTGCTTCTTCTGTTGCTGAAAATGCTAGTTCTTTGCAAGATAATTCAGCTCTCTCAGATTTCAACTTCCATCCGAAATTAAACAACTTGAAGCAACTGGGCCTCTATTCAACTGGGTAAACCATATTGCCTATGACATCTTATTGTATTGTTTTTAAATCAGCCGCCATTACTGTCAAGTAAATAAGAGCTATCATAACGTTGACAATATGGTAAAATGTCAAAGACAATATGAATTTACCCAGTAACATGAAGCGCCAGATAAACTTTTATCTATACCAGCAATAATACCAGTCAACTTCAAAAATGAGTCACCTCTCAAGCTCTCCCAGGTGCTCCATATTCCGCACGGACTTCCGGAGGTCCTTCGTCAGGCCCTCGACGATGGAGGACGTGGGCATGGGCCACCATCGGGAGCTCCACCTCATCCTGAGGGAGCTGCAGTTCATCACCGCGAGGATGAAGAAAGCCGATGAAGAGGCGGAGGTGATAAGCGATTGGAAGTTCGCGGCGATGGTTGTTGACAGGTCAGTGTTGGTGATTAACTGTAAAGTTTTTTTTATTATTGTTTTAGAAGCGACGTACAGTATAAGTTATCAGCAGTGGTTACAAGGAAATGGCAGCATACAATTCTAAAGAGAAATAATATTCCAGAACAAGTCAAAAGATTTATCCAGAACAGGACTTTATCCACAGCGATAAACACGACCATAATAGGATGATGAAAATTTCATGGGATCCTAGTGAAAAAGGGTATAACTCTCCCGAAGATCAAGTGAAAAAGGGTTTAAGTCTAGTATACTCCGTTTATGTATATACCCTTTTTTAGTGCGTGTTGACTCTTTTTCAGTAGGACCCCGGGAACAGGGAATAAGGGATGTTAGTTCCAATGTCACAGTGTATTTTTCTTTCAGGTTTTGTCTCTTCGTGTTCAGCCTGTTCACGATCATAGCAACGGTGGCGGTGCTCCTGTCAGCGCCGCACATCATCGTGCAGTGAGGCGCGCGCGCCTCGCGTCCCGAGAGAGAACTAACTATAACCCTAGACTTAACGCGCTGCGTGCGACTGCGCAACTCGCATACGTTCGAAGTTCAAACTGACAGCGTTCATGTTGATGTAACGTTCTAACGTACGCTTAGAAGTTTTAGAATCGCGCGCAGCGACGTTCTAATTTTAAAACTCTGTAAAATATTGTATCTAAATACGTGGTTCAAACGCACACGGCCCTTAACTAAGTCGAAAGACGGTAAATATAAATACATACGTTATGTAGTAAGTCCAACATAATTATAAAAAGATTGTGATGTTGACTAGGATGTTATACAGATAAACGTTGACAATTATAATTTGTTAAAAGTGTAATAATATTACTAATTAAAAGTTGAAGTTTTAAAATTGTTTCGAATCGCTCGAAAGTTGGTTGGTTTCCGGAAACTTTAATACGCAATTTTCGAATATATACCTAATATTGATGAATTTTACTAACGAAATATTTATTTAATACAGTTTATTACAGCACAATCGATATATATTTTGTATTGGCGTTTAATAATAGTTGTTAATTTGGGATCTTTGGCGAGGACGCGCGCCCCGGAGGGTTGTATCCTTTAGGCAATTGAGGGATCACACAGCGACATTACCCTAGGGGAGTAAGTACGTGTAGATAGCATAAAGGATCAAATATTGGTAGAGTCGATATACGATTGCCTAGTGACAGTCATTAAGGCTATGGTTTAGGGTAAATCTATCGCGAGGTTCGCGATCTAACTAGCGCGCTGTTTGCACGAGTCTCGGTTGATTCGCAGATTGTTTACATTTCATTCACGCCGGAGCTCCAGGAATTGTTAAAAGTCGTGGAATTGATACAATATAAACATGATGGAACCAAAATAACGGTAGATAGTTAAAATTATAGTAAAACGATCGATTAAAATAAACGCTAAATCGACAGTTGTCACTGAACATAACCGCATAAAGGTAGATAAGGACGTATCCAAGTTTGTTATTCGAGTCGAAGAATAAGCCTATATTTCGCACGACAACACTAGAAGCATTCTAGCGACTTCACTTAGCCCGGTAGCACCTAGCGTAGCGTGCGCGGTCGATATCACAAGATATCCTACAACGTTTATCAATAATGTACATAATAAACTTATCGACGTGTGTATTTGTAAATAAAATGTTGAAAATGCGGAAAAATAGTTCTTCTGTTGGGACAGTTTGCTGACTGGTTGCAATTATACTGAATGGCTGACCGCCCAAATGGATTGGTCGAGTATTTTGTTTGGGTGTTTTGATGTGTTACAGTATGCATGCTCGTCGACTGTCTTCGCTCTCTGTACTGTAGTAGGTAGCCAGCAATGTAACCTATGCATTGAGATCGGTGTTTGAGTAGTCGCGGGGTTAGAAATGGTTTCAGATACCTCGGTAAAGCCGCTAAGAGGCCAGAGAATGTTAGGCACGCGTTTACGCGCCGGTAACGTATTTAAACATTAAATGACACTAGGTCAGACGTTCCAAACGGGCTAAGGCATCAATAAGGAGGCATCCACGATGCATGCTAACTTCTATACTTCTCAAATGCGTTCTCTAAGGTCGAAGTATACGTGACATGATTTTTCTCGGCACGTGGACGAATGAAAACGCAACGTTTAAAAGTTAAAAAACGCGACGTGGCAGTGACGTGGCTATATGTACCTATTTAGTGTTTGACGTATGAAAATTTTGAATACCGTTTTGCAATTGTTATTTTTTATCCGCAAGGGTAAATAACTGAACACCTAAATACATGAGAATAATATTTTGGAAAATATCTCGTCGTGATGTACGCCCCTATCTAGCCACGTCTCGGTGTGGCTCCGCTCCCGTCCCGTCCGAGGTTTTATCACGTCAGGTATGTATGCCTACTCCGCGTAACCCCATTAGTTACCTCTCCCCCTCTAGCACGTATTGTAGCAACTAAACTATATCGTATAATAGTCGTATTATTTAACAAATAACACTATTTCACGTCTTTCTATGTCCGTTCCTCAATTTCGCTCTTATAGATGTCGTGATAGACTAGTGAATGTCGTGTCCCCTCATAAAAAATTAGGCTATCGTTATAATGGAAATATCTTAAGGAGGCTCATTAGACTATAGAATTAAATTTTATGCATCTCGGTGTGTTCTTTCTAATACAATTTTTAATAAAAAGTAATTTTGTGTTATCATCGAACAACATGTAAGAGCGCGTCAAGTGTGATTGGTGTGTTTGTTATAATAGATAGTTAAGTATTTTTTGGTGTTACTTGTTTGATTCCTTGAAAAAATCAAGAAGAAAGTGTTTGACTTGTTGTCTTTAATCTGTGCTGTATTGTTTTGAATATCGTCTGGTGCTTAACTAATATCATGAAAGCAAATTTTAACGTCGTAAAGTTTATTCAAGAAGTACATTTTTTATCTTTAAATATTTAGCTTTTATAGTCCAATGCTATCTGTTAAAAGATTCCGTTTACCCTATGTTTTTCCAAATTGGGTTCTCTTATAAATGAAATTTCAATGTGACGTTATTAGACTACCTATCTTTGTCGAAATTAACTATAAGAAATATGAAATTGTAAAATTAATTGATACTTTTAATTAGATTTATTAGTGCCAAAACATAGAGTTTATAAATGATAAATTAAGTTGGATTATAGGGGTATAAATAAAAGATAAAGTTGAGGATTTTATTGTAAAAATTTAAAAAAAAACGAACTAGGGTCTTTGTTAACATGTAATTTAACGTTAATGTAGCAGCAAGGGGCCGCCGCGACAGGGGTCAGCCAGTTTTAAAGATTACTTTGTTTTAATAAAATAATTATGAGGTTGTGAAACGATTATAAGCCTTGTGGTAGCGGCCCAATGTTTCGTAAAAAAAAGAAATAGCAGCATATCATGGAACTAGTCTTAGATGACGCGATGACGACAGATCAGCCAAGAAACAATGCAAAAATTGATCTGATTGCTTGAAATTTGATTAATCTCAAGGCAGGAAACCTAAAACGTCTGCGATTGGACATGACATAATATTCCAATTTTTAACGTCACCGAATTCGCTTGTAAATTCCACCCTAGTTCCATGACATGTTCTTAATTCAAACGTTTTAAACGCGAGTAGATATCGATCTACACATAATAAATGCTATAATATAAGACCTGATCTGGACCGGGTTTCAACTAAAACATAACATCTGATGCACACTTCCATCTGCAGACTTTCACAAATTCTATTACCTAAGTTATAATTTTAACCATGTAAGTTATGGGGAATGTTAGGCGGAGTTCCGATGGGATTTGCTATTAGCATGGTGGCATTACAATCGCGTGGTAAAGCTTGCTGGAATAATTTTTTATGTGTTTTATTCATAAGAAACAAGTAAATATAAAATTAGCTCACAATTCCGCCAGACGAAGGCAAAGTTAAAACATACAGCTTCGCGCTTTCTGAACGTCTTCCCGCCTTTGACGTAAGCGTCACGTCAGCCATTTTGTGAACACGCGTTACGCGAAATGGAGTGTGCCAAAATTGGTATAGTTTATACTTTATTTTCAAGTAAGACTGCTGAATAACACTGCCAGTAATGAAACGAAAACGTAATAAGCGTTTTCCGTGAGATATTAACCATTTCCACATACTTATTTTCGTTGTTTCGATGGACTGGTGATTTACGTAGCTTTGTCTTTAATAAGTTGTTGCTTAAACAATCTTGATCTTAGTAGACTTAAAATTAATTACCATTTGAGCTCGCGGAATTAAGCATGGACTATTGGGTACTTACTGAACTTTTCACTGAATTATTTTATATTAGCACTAATACCTCTTTCCGAATTTCACTCCAACACTAAGGAACCATTTTACACGTTAGCGTAATGAATATGTCTACACTAAAGTAATTATGTACATCTTTCCACGATGATTGAATGACATACAAAACTTAAAATTGAGATGTGTACCTACGTAAGTCTGCTATGCGTATTGTTTTGAAATATACAGTTTTAGTTTAATTGATTTTGAATCATCGATTATTTAAAATAAACGTTTTTATTATAGGTTTTTATACTTTCTTTCAAATTGAAAATAGTAGAGTAGATTATGATTTCGTAAATTATCACTTATATTACATCTATATTTAGATTTTTTTATGGAAAATTGTACTCCTCTTGCAGACATCTATAAAAAGTTACTTAATTCAAACTAAACAAAATGCAAACAACATCAGCATTTTTAAGACTACTTAAGGTGGTTAATTGTATTTGTATGTCACGCAAACATCGATCTCATCACTCTGCACAATAGGGAACTAAATGCTTTAATCTCGAAACAGGTATTTTGGACTCTATGTACATTACTCTATCGGACTCACGCTGTAGTCTAAGTCTTATTTTTATTGCAAATAAAACCCTTCGTACGTGGCTGAATATATTTTTATTTTATTAAAAAGGCAAAGATCAAATCTGTCCGGTCAAAGTATCTTTTATTTCTAAATTATTAAACGTTCGTTAAGTTCCGTTTAAAATGACACTGTTTATTTTTAAAACATCGTTAGTAGTTTAGAGATACTACTTTAAAGGGATGTGAAAAAAGATATCGATAAAACCATTTCAACTTCACATTCCCCTCGACAGTATTCAAGTTCAAGATCCTTTGTTGAGTATTGATTTCTCAGTCGGCTGATGGGTTTAGCTCAGGAGAATAATGAAGGTAGACCCGTCGTTTGTTATTTCGGCCTCATCTCTATCCTATTAACGCTATTGGGGCTATCAGGAGCAGACATCTTAATTGTCAATCCTTAAATCGTTGGTAATCTTGATTTTAGCATTTTTGTCAAAAGAGTATTTTGTGCAATTTGATAGCCAAAGGAGATTATACTTTATTTGTTTATTGATAGCATAAGAAATTGGTTATTAATCAATAACAAATAGCCTTTATATTATGAAGACCGTTTCTGTTAGTTTTTTGTTGAGTTTTTTAGTTTTTACGTTTTTCAGCCACGCACAAAGATCAGATAAAATTCTTCAGACTATTCTACAATGGGTCTTATTGGAGTCTTATTTTATCCTAAAACACTCTTACCACTAAATGTGGCACACATTTATTTACTTAATTAAATAAATCTGACAAAAGATTTATTATCGTGAAAAAACTTAAAATGCAAGAGGTAACGCGGGTTGATTCGCATTTTTTTATTTATAAATTATTTCCTAGAAAAAAATCCATGAAGAAAATGCTCATGAATTATGTATACTTAAAGCGCTAGAAAATACACCGACGTTTCCTCTTAGCAAGTTAAGTATGTATTTGGTTGAATTGCTCACTTCACGTTCTGTCGGGCACTAATTTAAACTCTGACATTACACCGGATGTGTAGATACTTTTAGCTTACTTGTCGCTCGATTTCACATTAAAACCAATACGTCTGTGAGTAAAAAAAAACACTGCCTTATTAATTTTACTGAGGCATAAAACAAAAAATAATTACATCGATAGAAATGTCGATACCAATAAAGCGCAGCACTACGTCTCCCTATAAGACCAGTGTGAGCAACAGTGACAAATATATTTAGTGTTTCATGCAATCCCGTTTGTAGGGAAGTACTCTTACTATAAAACGTATTCGATGATGTTAGTAAAATCTAGTTTAACTCACAGACGAATTGGTTTCAAACACAACAACTAGGTAGCACTTTAGTACTAAATTTCACGTATTCACGTGCTGACTTTGTGTTGACACTGACTTTCGGCCTTGCTTTCACCGCTTTTCATTTATCTACTCACTCCACATTGTGTTCTCGGGGTTGTTAATCCTTTGAAATAATTATTAAATTAATAAATACGACTGCAGTAAGTTGAATTAATACAGCCGAGTGTAATGTAAGTTTGTAATAAAAAGCCCCTATGGAGGTTTTTATAATAGTGAACAAAATAAATGATACAAAGGTAAATTTGTAAAATAAATAACTCGACGGGTAAAATGTTTATTCGTTAAAATTGACTATCGTAAGTAGCATTCGATTTGTATAAAACTAAAATTAAAGCGATCTGATTTATACTAACTGCGTTGTTTCATTTTATGCCCAAGTTGACAAATAGAAAGCGGAGCGACGCGTTGTAATTAGCGTCGCAAAGCGCTTTTAAGTCGAACAAGTTTATGCTCTACCATCCTTCACACTACGCCGTGACAGAAAGACGGAGAAGCAGCTTCTACGAGTATACTTCATTTGTTCAGGTATTTAACTATAAATAAACAATAAATCACGTGATATATTTCACCCAATAGAAGCACAATATTGATACGTCAAAGTTTGACAAAACAATTTTGAGCTAGGTACATAGTTTTGCTTTTCATTTAGATAATTACCTAAAAAATTGGAGTATAGACGTAACTGGAAGCGATTCCATGTAATATTAGCCCATCTTCCTTCGACATTTTAATAATCGCATTTTTGACGTTATAACAGCTCTTATTCATGTATCAATAAGAGCTGTCGTGACGTATTTCAGAGTTGAGAAGAGAGAAAACACACTTTAAATATAATTAATGGAAAAAAAACCTGCAAACCGGTGCATATATCTTCTTTACATAAAACCTCGCTATATTGCGGAAATTATAATGAACTGACATTTCTACTGCGAATCACGAAACACAGATAAAAAAAGTATTAGTGGCGACTCCATAGAGGTTTTAATTTTTCTGGTTAGGCTTTAATTATTGCAAAGTATAATAACAAATCTAACAAAAAGAATACTTTGAAAACCCAACTGCTGTTTGAATAATGTCGTCAATATAATGTTTTCGTGCCGCGCAACTTGGCGCCAAAAATATTCCATTTTGATTTCCAATATTTTTAATATAGCTTATGACTTTGAAGTGTAAGTGCCGTTTAATAGTAACGAAGGAACATAGAGTCCGACATACATACAGGTCAAACACATAACCCTCCTTTTGGGCTTTGCCGCAGTCGGGTAAAAATTGGCTCTCCGCGTCCTATACATATCTCGACCCGAGAAGCATAAGGTCTGATGTGCGTTTTGTTAACTTTTCAGGAGAGCAGAAATAAAATTGCAAAATGTTTTTGCTTATATTTATTAAAGTATAAAAGATAGAGTCTCAAAAGTTATTGCATTTTTTAGGAACTATTTGTACCTTTATTTCTTAAAAACTAAAAATACTGTAGTGGTGAAAATATATTAATGAAAACACATTTTATTAACAAACAACGATTTCCGACTTTATGCTTGTAATGTTACGCTGTTATAAAAAAACACATTAGAACATGTGCTGATCCGACCAAATGCTTCCAAATCTGTGCTTATTTTGTAATCGTATGTGTACTTAAGTATTGGCGCAGCCCTGGTTCAGGACCACTAGTCCAGTTGCCGTCACCCAATCCCCGAGAGCAGACCCCCGCGGCTCCGTGATGGGGGAACCCCATGCCGAGCTCTTGGCATTGAGGTCCCCCAGGGCCATCACCTGACTAGGGGCAGCCCTCCTGACTACCCCCCCCCCAGGAGCACCAAAAATTCGCTCGAAAGCATGTAGCGGCCTATTGGGGGAGAAGTACACCACCACGAGAACGGTGTCACTCCCCCACCTGGCCGCCACAAACCTCGGGCCGCCCTTGACCCTCGACAAGGGGGGGAAGTCCCCAACCGCCGGCACCACGATAGCCACCATTTCGTTCGATGCCCCTACCGAATTAGGTAGGTGGGGGACGAAATAGGGCTCCGCGACAACCGCCACGCCAATCGCCCACTCCGCCATGGTCTGCATGAGCTCTGGCGGAGTGGTTGGCGTTCACCTGCAGGACCTCTAAATGCCGGTGTGCTGGCATTTAGAGGTCCATACGGTTGTCCTCTACTAGCCGGCCGGCGGCTTCCTCTGCTTGAGGGGGAGGCTGAGGACGACGGGGGGGTCGCGCCCTCAGGTCCTTGCCCCGAGTTTCAAGGGGGGGAAGCAACTATCCCCCCCCGTATAGTGGTTGGCCGGGAGTTTGGAATGGTGGCAAACTACGCACCATGCCTTTTCCTCCCGGCACTCATTCGCCATATGCCCATCCCTGCTGCACCGGTGGCAAACCTTGCTCCGGTCAACAGGAGAGGGACACGTCTCTCGTGTGTGACCAACACCCATGCATCTGTAGCACCGCATGGGTGTTGGTTCGATCCTATTGATCGTGGCGGACGCCCAACCCACCAGGATCCGCCCTCTCATAACAAGGGCTTTAGCCACCCGCACTGGGCACTGCATCAAGGCAGATCCAGTGCCGTCGTACAGGGGGCGAATGTACCCTACTTTTATTTGGGCCAGAGGGCTTATTGTCTAACGCACTCGCAATCACGATCGTTTCCATTTTGAAAATCGAAGGCTTGTCTGCATACAAAATGAAAACAATTGCTCCACTTTGAAGCCGGTTGCGATTGCGAGTGCGTTAGACAATAAGCCCTCTGGTCACAGGCCCCCGCAGTGGCGACGGCCAGCGCCACGGACTCCTTTGTCGCCGACTCGTCTAGGCCGGCGATTTGGAGCCCGACCTTCTTTGTGACGCGGCTGACGTCAGCCACGTCATCTACAATTTCTTGTAGTTTGGCCGCTAGACAGTCGGCCGTCCACTCCTGGTCGTCTACGGAGACCTCGATTACGCGGGCCCCCGTCATCGAGGACCTGACCTTCACATGCTGCAGGCCCACCTCCTCCAAGCTCAGAGCGTTGATGGCCCTGGCCATGGTGGCCTGCAGTGTGGTGGTGGTGGCGGCATCCTTTTTCAAGGAAACTACCACCGCCGTCGTCCTTGGAACAGCCAGTGCCTTCAATTTAGGAGTTGTCTTCTTGTTTGTGGGAGGCGCTTGGGGCGCTCTTGTAGGGACGGGCTGGGCCTTCGCCTTATTTAAAAAACAAAAAACCCGACTGCAATAAAAAAAAGGTTGTTTTTCGTTTTTCAGTTTTATTTTATTGCAGTAGGGTTTTTTGTTTTTTGAATAATTTAATTTATTTCACTCTTTCTAGTTTTATTAATAAAATAGTGGTCTAATTAATTATTATTAAGCGATATATGAGCTCTGGAGCTCGATTTTTTAATGTCGCGAAGCTACAAGTGACAAATTGCTCTCTTTCTAGCAAAAGGAGTTTATTACTTAATATTTACGTATTTTTTGACTTTCCTTTCAAAATGTTAGCATTAAAGTGTTATAATATATATATTTTTGGAATGGGCTATTTAATAGCTTTCATTTGATACCCATATTACCATAATAAAAATAAAAAAAATATTCCCCCCTCCATTTTTTTTCACGGATGCCATATTGAAATATTTTATACCCTATGTCACTTCGGCAATTATGACAAATCGAATGACACCTCGTATGTTAAAATCCGTCAAGCCGTTTAGGCTGCAGAGCGTGCCCAGAAATAGACATACATACTTACATACATACGCTCGAAAAACATAACCCTTAATAAACGTAAACTAGAGTTCTTACACCGTTAACTTAAAGTTTAATTTCGCTTGACAGACAGTCTACTGCTATCGAACGAAATTAACCGAATAATCGGCGAAAAGGGCCGATCTCGTGCCTTTCGGTCGCACAAGTTATGAATTTGTTAAAGGCATAAGTTCTTATTTCACTTACGTCCCCCCGATCAGCTACAAAGTTCATATTAATACAGGCATAAAGTCTGAACTCACATACGTACTGTTGTATTAAAGAGATATTTCAAGCATAAGGTCGCATCTAGTGATTCGTCCTTAGTTAACGTTAATATTTTAGAAGCATTAAGGCTGTAGTAATTTTACGCCAATCGTAAAGGGATAAAAATTTAGGGCCATAAACAAGTAAGTTGAAATACACTTAAGAAATATGTTTATAAATTCAAAGCATAAAGATGGAAATCAAAATGATTCCTGATGCCTCTCAGTACATTTGTCAAATGATCAGATCGGCCCTTATGCACTTAAAATATCTGTTCAACGGAAAGAGATAGAGCCATGAGTGTCAGTGTGTTAGATAGAGAATGCAATATACGTTATCGTAGTGTTAAAAAGTCGTTTTGGTCGGATTTTCACATCTGGCCCCTATTTCACCAAGTTACAATTGTCAATGACATATGTATGCCTACAATTCGACAAATGTCAAGATACAATTGTCAAGTTACAGGTGACAAGTAGACAAATTCTCAATTTTATTTCTATGGACATATATAATTGTCTACAATTACAGTGTAACCATGATAGGCAACTCGTGACAATTGTCCATAATTTAATTTAAGGACAATTATGTTGTGAAACAATGTAAATTTTTTCAAGTCGACATATTTGCAAATTTGTCGGTAATTATTGACATGAGATTAGAGCTGTGTCAGGCTTTTACAATTACAATTGTAGTGTTTTCATTGTTAGTTACAAAGGGCTCTCCGCGAAAGCAGTAGTAGTGACAGTTGTGATAGCGACTTAGACGAGTTCTCATACAGACGAACATATAGAGAACGAATCAATTTCTCATTTGAAATCACTGACTTTGCGCTTATAGAAAAATTCCGAATATCTAAAACGAGTGTTGATTATATAATAAATGGAATTGGTGCAGTTTTACAACATGCAACTACAAAAAATAGAGCTTTATCGCCTACATAACAAATTTTTTGCACGCTGCATTGGATGGGTTCAGTGTCACAATACCACGTCAGTGGCATTCAGTGGTGATAATCACGGAGTGTCAAAAGCAACCATCCATCGTCTGCATTATAGTCGACAAGGCTGAGGAAACTATCCATACAGCCAAGCTAACCGCTCTCGTTTAATGAAAAAAAGTGTGTATAAACATAGTGTGTTTCATTTGTTGAGCGACTGATAAAATAAATAAAAATTAGTTTGGACACTCCAAACTAATATAATAATTGTTGTTGTATAATTGTGGACTAACTAGGCGGAAATGGTGGGCGCCTGTCATCAATCAACATACGGTTGATTTAAACGTTGAAAAATGTAAAGATTAGGTAACGTTGTCATGACAACCCGACAATTGTATCAGAATTTTGACTTTTCCCATTTCACCATATAAAAATGTCATCTTTTTTTTTATTATTGTCGCACCTGTCAGCGTGGTTTTATAATGTAGAGTTTTGTGAAACAACACCTATCGTGACTACTCGACAATTGTCACCTGATTATTACAATTGCCGTTTCATGAAATACAATTGTTACATCATTTAGACAATTGTCGCACTTGTCAAGCTTGGTGAAATAGGGGCCTGGCCCCTATTTCACCAAGCTTGACAAGTTCTCGGGTCGAGAATTATATCCGCTATCTCCTCTTCAGCGCAACGGATTTTAATGTGGTTTTCACCATCAGCTACACAGAAAGAAAATATTTCTTGTGCCAAAGAAACTTATTTCATTCAAGATATATCCTGTTTCCTATATAAGGAAGATCGTTATTGCTTGAAATGAGATCCAAAATATTTCGAAGTTTATTACTTCCTATAACTAATCAATATCTTTGTGCAAATAATAAAAGATTCTTTTTTTAAAAGTTTAAGATTTATTCCAAGAGCGTAATCGTTTTGTTTCATGAAAATCGTTATTCAGAAACAAATCCACAAGCTCTTGGGAAGAGAAAGACTGCCTATTGATTGCAATTGATAAAAACGCTTAAAATAAGAGTATCTGCGGTTGTAAAAGAAGACTTATCGATGCTTAAAGTAAAATTTTAACTTTCTTGGAGTGAAACAAATAACTCTCAATCTTAACTATACTGGAACTTACAACAAGTAAGTTTATTTCTTGATATCAGATCCACCTGATTGCACTAAAAAATATATTTCTTGGTGTGAATTTGAGTAACGACTTAAAATGAGACAACACTATCTACTTGAACTTTTGAACCATTTTAATGCAAAAAATAAGCCTCTTGGTTTGATATTGAAAATTTGTTTCTCTCAATCTTAACTATACTGGAACTTACAACAAGTAAGTTTATTTCTTGATATCAGATCCACCTGATTGCACTAAAAAATATATTTCTTGGTGTGAATTTGAGTAACGACTTAAAATGAGACAACACTATCTCTACTTGAACTTTTGAACCATTTTAATGCAAAAAATAAGCCTCTTGGTTTGATATTGAAAATTAATTGCTTAAAGATTCAATAATTTTGAATGTAGCTTTTTGCATCTTCTAATAAGATATACTTATTTCTTGTATCGAGTCAATAAATTACTTGATGTGAAAGGTTATTATTTTTTCCTGTAATTCTGGAAATGCTTAGTTGGAGAACCAATGTTTATAAAAATAATTGTTTTCAGGATCACTAGATGTCGCCAACTGCTAATGAGGTTGTGTTATTTTAGGTAAATTTTGCTAGCGGCGGAAGTAATATTAAGATAGAATTGTCTAAATAAATTGTGATAGATACTTAGTATCAAAACAAATAACACTTCCGCTACTCAGGCTACTACCAACAAAATAAACTGATAAATAACAGCATAAACTCAATAGCAGTCGGTGACATCTGGTGATCATGAACAGTTAGTTGCCTTTATAAACACATTATTACTAAAAATTGTATTAGGTGATTTTTCAAGAAATCCAGATTTACTGAAAAAGTATGTAGTTATAGTAAGAATAAAAAATAAAATGAAAATATTGAGAAAGTCATATATTGTTAAAAAAATCTACTTAAGTACTTATATTAATAAAAACTAACACAGTTGAGTGAAATTAAAGAGTGCGAACAGCTGCTGGGAATAAAAAAAATGTATTTATATTTAAATCACTTATTCATCTATTGATTATATTAATTAGGTACAGTTGAACCACGTTAAGTTGGCGGACTACTAAGGCAATTACAAATCAAGGGCAATGACCCCTTGTTCCTTGAAGGCAACCGTGGCCAGATAACTGATTATCTGTGAAGTTTTTTTTTCCTCCAGTGTAACTAGTTACCTCCGAGGTTTTTATTTGCCTTGCAGATAACTGTTAAAAATAACAGCTATTTGTAAAGAAAATCTATTCCTTGGAGATAACTAGTTATCTCAGAGGATTTTATTTTCATCATAGATAACTGTTATTTTTAAGTGTTGTCTGTAACACTTTTTTCTGTTTCTATTTGTGACTGTTTTATTTTTAACTTACAGGTAACATTTGAACATTTGAAAAATACTAACATAGGGCTATTTAAGTGTCCTTACAGACAACTGTTAAAAAGAACAGTTATCTGTGAGGATGATAAAATTCTCATATATAACTGGTTATCTTCAAGGAATAGATTTTCTTTACAGATAACTGTTAAAAATAACAGTTATCTATGAGGAAAATAAAATTCCTGGAGATAACTAGTTATCTCCAAGGAATAGATTTTCTTTACAAATGACTGTTCAGTTATCGGCGAGGTAAATAAAATCCTTGGAGGTAACTAAAAAAACTTCACAGATAATCAGTTATCTGGCCACGGTTACCTCCAAGGAACAAGGGTCAATGACATGACATAGAAACAACGCGCCGGCTGAATGTGGTTTTACTGTATAAAAAAAAGTTCAGGAAATATGAATTGGCCGTCTGTAATCTTCACTAAGATCTTTTTGTTAATATTAAATAAAAGGTAAAACTGCCCTCGTTCTTCAAACAACAGTGAGTTGAAAGGTTAAAGTTAGATCGCAAAGTAGATAACAGACGGCCAAATCACATTTTCCTGAACTATACCTACCTTACCTACTTATTTACTTAAATTTGAATGCTTACAATTTTTCATTGTTTTGCATACCTTCTATCAATTAAGTATTATTAAACCACGTTTAATTGGTTCGTGGTTCTACAGTAGTACTATTAACTTTATTTTTGTATATACATGCACAATTTTGCATTACATTTAGATTATACCCATGAAGTGTCTCAAGTCATTACGTAATATAAAATAGATCTACGACCAAAGAACGGCACACGTGCCCGCTGAACGTGATTCTACTCTACTTCTTTAAAAGTGTATAGCCCTAGAAAACCACCGTTACATCCATGATTAAGGACCACAACTGGTCCGAAACATGTCGAGCAGTTTCTCGATATACGGGATGGAAAGTTAAGATGGGGCAGTAAGGGCAGCTACTAGATCCCTTGCTGCTACGCGAAAATGCTCTTAGGAGACCTTTACTAACTTTTTAAGAAATGAAAATCGACATACACAGATTTTTGAAAAAAATTAGTCAGCGAGAAAATCGTCAGATTTGAGTAATATTATTTTAATGTTAATCGGTCCCATTTCTGTCAAGGATTAAAAAACTCTTTGGGACCAACTAAGGTTAGAGTACTAGAAAACCTACAAATCAAAGAAAGCTTTTTCCATACAGTTCGTTGGGTAATTAAGTGTACATTTTGCATGTTGTTTTTACGCTTATGAGTCCTTTATGCTTAAAGAAAATTAAACAGTATGTAGACAACTAAAAGCCACTTGCACCAAAAATTTAATACTGGGTTAGTAAACGTCAGTTTTATACAAAAACTGTCATTTTAACTCGCTAAAGGTCCGTTGTTTGATCAGTAGTTAACTCGACTAATTGTTAAAATTCGAAAAAGGAATCGACAATTTGACACTTTAGTTACGGTTTATAAGATTAGTTAGTTTAACTGCTGATCAAACAACAGGCCTTAAACAGAACGTTTCCGAGAAAAACGAGAATTCAAATAAAGCATGAGATCATCTTCGTTGTAATTTCAAAATTTAAATTCAGTATCTTCATTATTTTTAATTATTAACCTGTTTCATCCATGACAGACATTTAGAGTTCTCTTTCGCAGACTCTAGTTTTTTTTTTTAACAATAGTACTGCTTTTTCTCATTTCTAATATCCTAATTGGCAATTGCAGTTGTCTCCATATTTAATGATCTTAAAGCTAAAGAAAATGTAATTAATTATAATTACCCTACAAACTGTATGGAAAAAGTTTTTTTTGATTTGTGGGTTTTCTAATACTCTAACCTTAATTGGTCCCAAAGAATGTTTTAATCCTTGATAGAAATGGGAACTAAATGCATTAAAAAAAAATTACTCAAATATGTCGATTTTCTCGCCGATTACATTTTTTCAAAAAATCTGTGAATTTCGATATTCATTACTTAAGAAGTTACTTAAGAGCATCTTATGAGCATTTTCGCGTAGCAGCAAGGGATCTAGTAGCTGCCCTTACTGCCTCATCTTAATTTTCCACCCTGTATGTACAGTCAAGGAAATTGATTCCTAGACCACATTGGACTTTGTCCAAGTGACACTGTAAATAAAATCATAAGTCTCTTACGTTTTGATTGATGACATCACTTTGACATAGTCGAAAGTGGTCAAGGAATCATTTTCCATGACATGTACATGATTCCTGTGCATGATTTATCCGTCAATTTGTGTGAGATCGTCCCTTGATTTTTATTTATTATTATTATTTTTTAATATTTTTTTACATTAATATGTGCAAAGACCTATTTGTAAAATGAAACGTAGCATGTTCCACTAACTGAACGAAATGGCATAGGAAATTGGTCGCAGCAATTCGCAAGAGATATTATGTCACACTTGGATTCTTCACACTTTTCAACAAGATATGATTTAAAATGATCACTATAGCCACAAATTCGTAATTTATTGCATAACAACAATATTGACTTAAAATCAATGTTATTCACAAGTATATTCCGGATCAATACAAAACTTGGTTCATCGTTTACACATGCGTAAAGCAGAGCACTCATATTGTCATAAATTACGCCATTGATTTCATAATTTGAAACTGAAAAGTAATCCTCTTCCAATCCACTGGGAATATTCAAGTGACTTTGTTTACTCATATTAATATTGTCTTTGAAGCCTATATCAGACATATATCTTGAACAATTTTTCAATTCACATCGTAATCCAATGGAAAGACACAAGTTCTTGCGACTTGTAATGGACTGTGACACACGTTTTAGATGTTTATGTTTAGCCTCAAATTTAAAGGCCGAGAAAAATATAGGTGGACCACTTTTTTTAATTACGGATGGGTAATGTAACAAGAAGTGATATTTTGGTTTCAAGTGAGTCTGAAATAATTCCAAATAAATTTCGTGGTGTTCTTTTATAAGTTCTTTTAAATTTTGTATATGTTCTACGGAAAGGACTTGACTCGTTAAAGTTTCAGTTAATTCTAGTAAAGTCAAGTAGTAATACCATATTTCATCGTTTTCGCGAACTAAGTCACCAACCATGTAACGAAAATTCCTTACTAAGCATAGCATCTCAGAAGCTGAAAATATTATGGAACCACTCGTTAAATGTTGTTTAGTTATTGGCGGTGGATGATTATTTTCCATTTGGCTATAATTAAAATATTTGATTCTCGAGTTCAGTTGCTCTAGTGTAAAACAATTTCTGCTTATTAATGATTTAACTATAGCTGCCATGCTATATCTATGAACTCCTTCACAAAGATCGTGCATTACATCGACACTAGGATTGTCAAAAATGTGAAATCGTTCTAAAGTGTTCCACACACAGTTTTCTTTCAAACCGATATTGTTTTCTAAATAATAATTATAGTCCTCTCTATGGCGGATTTTATCTTCTTTTTCATTAGTTTCAGTTTGACATTCTCTTTTGTTCATTGTACAAATTCTGCAAAACACATTTGCTGAGAAACTTTCTACACAGCCCAAAATTGAATTCAGCCCTAGGTTGTCACCACATAAAACTATCAATGAAAACTTAATGTTCAGTTCTTTACTTTCATGACAAATCTTGATGCCAGTTGTTTCAAGAAATTTAAGTTCAGAGAGTAATGGTTCAAAAACTTTTTGATTGCCAAACTTAGTTCTTTGATTTGTGTAGAAAAGTAATGTTAAGAAGACATTTTCCAATCTGCTTGCATATTGGGGTGGAACACTGCCTAAACATGAATATACTGCACCAATTTTGTGTTTTCCCGCGTGACTACCTAAAGGGTTACCGCTTTCAAAATCATCATAGTATACATAAAGAGGAATTAGTGTATCTAAGCAATTTTCACTTCGTGTTTTCCACAGGGTTCCATTCACTACATTACGTATTACGTTAGTATCACCTTCAATATTCCTCTGGTACTTCAATATAGTATTTAAAACGTTTGGTAGTTCTAAAAATATTTTTAAAGTTTTTCTCAATGGCATAAGATACACAAATTCATCTTTAAGTTGCATTAGGACGGTATTGTTCTTTTTCTGTCGTGCTTTGGACGTACCGACTTTAATTTTTACGGGTTGTACAAATTTTCCGATAGTGTTAAAGTAATTTATAATTTTATGTTCCGTGTCAAATGAGTTAAAACAGGTCTCAGTCATGTCCATGACACTATTTAAAGTTTTGTAACAATTTTCATCAAGTCCAAGATTGTTTTTTAAAATTTTGACTATTTTTGACATTGGACACATAATGTCTTTTAGCAACGTTTTAAAGCTGTCTATTAGACTTTTTATTTTAGACCGAGGAATATTAAGGGCACTGTAAAGATTTAAAATAAACCGAACAACATTTGAGTTGAGACAATTTTGAACTTGATTTAACTCATCTTCTAAACTATTACAATCAAATCCAAGAGTTGGCTTTGGGCTAGTGGAAGCAGCCGTTTTATCTGTCAGTTCACAATATATCGGATCCCTAAGACGTCCACTCTGTGATTCTGTGGTCACACATGTTATTTCATTACTATGAAGTTGACGCTCCTTAAACAGTTTGTGAAATGCAGTTAAATGGTCTTTCAGGGAATATTTTGTGTCATAAGTTCGGGTACAATCAGCTACTGGGCATACAAAATAGTTAGTTATTTTATGTGCGACATCTAAATGTAATATGTACTTTTTGAAGTTAACAATATCTTGTTTGCATTCAGGACACAACATATTGAATTAATAATAAATAATAATAATCATAAAATATCAGGGGACGATGTCACACCAATTGACCTAGTCCAAACTAAGCTCTAGGCTTACATAGTAAAAAGTGATGTGAGAGATGCTCAACTAAAAATAAAGCGAATAGCGTTATTTTAAGTTAAGAACTTCTACAATGTGTGGCGGTATTTTGTCATATGGTGTTGAAATAGAATACACCATTCTCTGTATTATTAAATATAAGTAGTCCCCTGCTTCAGGGTACTTGGCATGCAGAACATGATAAGTTTTGAATAAAGTGTCAAAGGCCTTGGACGCAGTCTGGAAGATGTACTTCACGTCATCGATGACTATATATATCGCCGAGAAGTTGTGCAAGCTACCAAGAAGCAGGATGTACGGCTGCACAGACTGTTTACGTGTTTTACATTTCTCTATTTGTTTCTGTATTGTACTGTCGATGTCACCAGTGTTCTGAAAACAAAACCTGATTAATCACATGTACATAATTATAATAAATATAATATAATCGCCGACTATTGCTAGAAACATATAAATTCAGAGTTGTAGTTTAGTATTTTAATATAATTAGGGGAGAACGAGAAAAAGGTTCATTGTCACAGGTTCAATGAGACTCAAAAGGGGTTATTTTGTTCTGCTATTCCGGTAGAGCAAACCGGCCCATTCATACATGGTCCAAGATCCGAAGAGGAGACGACCTTCACCGAGCTGCTTATTCGATCAAAAGTATTTTATATCAAATTTAATATGCTAAGTAATATGTAGCGAATGGGTTGCCTGAAAAAAATCAGTATTTCCTACTAACAGCGAGCAACAGCGTGGCTCTAAATGAGTATAGTATGGACTTACTTGAACGGTTTACAATAAGGGTTATTATTATTACGTGTATTTAGTTAAATAATAATAATAATTAAAAAACCAATTTTAAATACTTAGTTACATATTTTTATTTAAGGCCCACCAGAGTTTATAAAACCCTCTGCGGAACTATGAAAGTAACTGTAAATGGGATCCAAAAAGGATTTAAAAAACTCTGGTCAGTCTTGAATAATTATGATATTTAAGATACAGTTAAACATAGGCCACTTACATTTATCTGTACAATCAGCCCTTCTATGGCTTCAACAGCGGAGTATTTTATCTTCCTGTTTAGTCTTCCTTTGGGTGGAACCAGATAACCCAGCAGAGTCATCTGTACTGGTATCTTTTTATCTGAAAACAAAATAATATATAATTTATATTGTTGTCTAGTACCCACAGTACAAGCCTAGAGCTTAGTTTGGGACCAGGTCAATTAGTGTGACATTGTCCCCTGATATTTATTTTATTTTTATTACATAACTATATATGTCCAGTGGTCTCAAGCTCTCATTTTCCTCCCAATGTTCCGGTATGTTTTAGGTTTCATCACTTCACAATCGTGCGTTTGGTAATTGGCGGTTTCCATGAGCGGTGGTGTTTACTTCCCATGAGGTGAAGTGCAAGCTTGTTTGCCTACTTGGACATACGTTACATAATATACATATATATTTTTATGGGAAAATTTACCTTCATTTGTTATGCTGTTTAAGTTTTCAAGTAAAACCAGTCCAGTTTTGTTATTAATTTCGTTTTGTTTGAACTGCAAAAGTTTTTCATAAAAACTATTCCAATTTTTTATGAAATTTAACGATTTTCCAGGAAACTTCTGCTCAAAATCTAAATTAATCTGCAATAAAAATGTAAATGACTCGTCAATTGGCTAGACAAATATTTGACAGGTGATATTCAGATGACATTTAAAGATAGTAAATTATATTACCAGCACATGTCCTTCGGGAACTTTTAATATTGGCCATTTGTTTAAAAATTCATGCACCGTGGCTACGTTTTCCTGCCTTCTGAATGGGAGGGTAAGTTTCCATTTTTCTATAACCTCCTCCCATGGTGCATCATTATTTTGCAGCCAAAGAACATTGTCGTCATCTCCAGTGGCAATAGTGGCATCTAAAATAAATAAAAAACAAGAAAATAAATTGACAAGTTATTTTTTTTGCTGACTATGTATACATTTAAAGACCCCCACTGCCACTGCTAGATATACCGTGCATGTAAAATTATAGAACAGGATATTAAAACTAATACATATTTTAGGAGTTCTCTTAGCATTGCCGGTTCAAACATTATATTACTATCTAATCTGAATGTGTGTATAAAATGTTTAATTTATTGTTCCACTGTAGAAGAGATTTGTTAACTCTTCTACAGACAAGTCATTCCTGACCGCAGTAGGTCAGGTATATCGAAATATTTACGATGTATTGCGTGTGCGAACTGGAAATAAAAGGCTATATTATTATTATTATTATTATTGGTATATATAATAGGCACCTGGCCACAACTATACATAAGAGGTAATAATGAAACAGTATTTACTAGCACTTGTAAACTGGTTACTAGTAACAAGTAAATCTGTATACATGTAACATACAATCGCCTAAAACCTAACTTACCAATATTGACCACCAAACGAAAAGTCCTTGACCAATTTTATTGCTATTTATAATTTACTATAGACCATTGACTATGGTTTATACTGAAGTACAATTAGTTAGACGGGATTATGTTGAGCAGTTGAGGAGTTCCTATGGTCACTTTCCATCTACACTACATCATCACACCAGTTCCATGATACCACAATATTGCATTTTCTTCTGATGTGCATAAAGTATGCAAAATTTCAGCTCAGTCAAACACCGCGAAAAAGGATAAATTTAACTTGCAAGATTTGATTAAGTGTAGACAGAAAGACTCCGGGACAGGTGAAACTAAATAAAAGTTCAAACCTAATAGGGCATCTCTTTCCCCGTTCTCTCCCTCCTGATTCCCTGAGGATTGTGGTCTACGGTGCCTTTCCCCGGACACGTATAAAAGGTTGCGCACTTTATCGACTAATTTGCCCTTGGCTGGAATATACTTTCCAGATGTCGATTTTGATGTGGGGACGGCTTTCATATAATAGGTGGCTATGTTCTCACTTGGGAATAATGTCACTATCTTTGCTGCTATAAGATTGTAGTCTTCTGGTATTAGTTTGCTGAAAATATTTAAAAAAGTTTGTAAAAAAAATTTTTTTTTGACTGGGTATCGAATTTGTCAAATATGAAAAAAAACCTTGTATTTTAAGATGCCAATCGAAAGGTTAAATAACAAGATATTTGAGGAGAGGAGAGAAGGAGATTACATATTATATACATACTTACATACACACATACATACATACAATACATACGCTCGAAAAACATAACCATCCTTCTTAGGCAGTCGGGTAAAAAAAAAATTTAGTAACAAATCTGTAGAAAAGTGGTCTGTTATTTGGAAAATATACCTAAGAGTAGAGAACTAATTGAATCAGTGAACAGGCCCGCAAAAACATTATTGCCTGTTCATAAAAGTCCATCTTCTGACCCCTACCGGACCCCACTCTATGGCAATATTTCGGTATCGTAAAAAATATTTTTAAGCAACCTGTGACATTGTTCATAGTCGTAAAATTCAGTGTTCCTTTACTGTAAGATACTATGTTATTTAGAAGGTATTATTCCTTATCATTAACCCTTTTGATTGGCATCATAAAAATACAGCAGGACGCCCTCTTAACATTACTACACTACAATTGCAACACTGTTACTACCTATAATACAACTACAATTATAACTAATAATAGTCATAATCATAACTCTGTAGACATTTAAGTATGACAAGATTTGGGTGTTTGTCAGCTTCAGAAGTAACCATGATAAATTCAAGTACTTTTTTTTGACGAATTACTTAGCTGTCTATCTTTCTTTTACCCCACTATACAAGTAAGCTTAATAAGTATATGACACATTGAACATTCACATATACACCTTAGTTTGTAAGTTCATTTTCGGAATTCACCGTACCTTGCATGCTATTAACATAACCAGCATAATTAGATATCTGAATTCAAATTAGTCCTATCATAGAAGGGGTCAAGATTGCATGTATGAAACAATTTTATGCTATGAAGTACAGAGTTTTGACAGTGACAAATTATAAATAAACTACTCTAATACAACTATACTACTTTTAAACTACAATTATAATACAACATTATCAGATATGAATGATATGATACTATTTCTGTAGATATTAAGGTAAAATAAGTATGTTAAATTTGTAACAAGGAGTTTCACAGGGAGGAAACAGCAAAAAAATATCAAATGCCTCATAACACTTGGGCAAATTGAGAAATAATCAACCCAGGATGTACAGTCAACTAATTTGATTTCTAGGCCACTTTGGACTATGTTAAAGTGACGTTGACAACCAAACGTTACAGACTTCTTATGATTTGGTTTACAACGTCACATTAACAAAGTCAATAGTGGCCTAGGAATCAAATTGGTTGACTGTACACATTGTACTCACAAGCATAAGCTCATGCCATGGGTAGGTAGAGACTACAGAACGCCACTGACTCTTATCCTGACTCACTCATGTGGGCAATTTGGCATCCTTGAGTCGGAGGTAAAAAAATTAGTTTATCATTAGCTCTAAGTTTTGACTACATACTTGGCCATTAATAATATATATTTTTTTGTTCTAATACATATCACTATACAACACCTACTAATAAAAATTAAAATGAATATTTACTTGTTGACGATATATGTATATATATGTTTAATGACAATATCCACCAGTATATTACGCTTTTTTGAATTAAGCGTTTTGAATTTTTTATAGTAATTAAGCACACTGTTTCCATGGGCGGATGTTTGCAACAGAGTGTTTATATCAAAATCAGGTAACGGGAGTCTATTAAGATCTTCAAAAAAGTTACTTATGTCTTTGAGAATTGGCAGACTTGAATTTAAGTCTTCTAATACCAAGTTACTTTTAGAAGAACTGACATCATTTGTTGTCATTGTTTCTGTTTCAGCGACAGAGTCCAGCAATTCATGGATGTTGGTTTTTAATACCATTCTTTGTCCTATATGAGGACACAGTTCTTTGAGATATGCATCCGTTAAATCTTTAAATTTTTCAATTGAAATATCGTTATCTAAAAGTATAAAATAAAATTAAAGTCACAGTCTACAATTGTGTTTTTGGAGGTTGGAGCATATTCAGATAGAGTATTTTTAGTCCAATCAGATCACAGGGTCCCGAAACGACCAAGAGCACTTGTAAGTTGGAAATTTCCATCTTACAAGTGTACTTGATCGCTTCCAGAGGCCCGTTTCACGAAGCTACAAGTTACAAATTACAAGCGGAACCCTCTTTCTAGCAGTACGAGTTAGAAAGAGACTTCCGCTTGTAATTTGTAACTTGTAGCTTCGTGAAACGGGCCTCAGGTCCATAGCAGCGGTGCGGTTAACCAATAATAACCGCAACGCAGAGAGGAGGGGAGGTGGTGCGTTCCCATACAAAAAGCGTGCCCAAAGCGTGGCAGATGGAAACGGTTTTTAGTATGCGACCGCGCGGCCTTCGCTCTCCTTAAGTTTGCGGCTTACGTATAATAACGCAAGCCAATTTTAATAGAGTTCTTTGAACACTTTGCCACTGGAAGTAGGTATTTACCTACTTACTATACCAGTCGAGTTAAGTTTGCTTGCACCACGCTAGTATGGGAAGTCATGGACGCCAGGTGCAAACCATACTAGCGTGGTGCAAGCAAACTTAACTCGACTGGTATAGTAAGTAGGGTTGTAGGTAAGCAGTTTTATCCACATAACATTATTATTTTTTAGAACATTAGTAACTATTTACTTACTTGAATAACTGACAATCAAAACTTAGGTACTTACCAAGGAAATTCTTAACCACCTCAGGTGGCATTAACCACGAATGGAGCAGCAAGCTTGTTTCTTCCATTATTTTTATTCACTTGCCTTGTGCCACTTATTCACAATGAAAATAAATGCCGTTACAATTGGAATTTTCATACTTGAGCAGCAGCAGACGCAGTCGACGCAGACTAGGGATTGCAAATCCGGATTTATTTTGTAAGGAAATCCAGATTTAATCCGGATTTCCCCATACAAAACGAATCCGGATTGCACTCCCTAACCTAACGCAGACGCAAGCAGGCAGAGGAGAGAAAAATGGCGGAAGGCGGGAACTTCGTCATGCCCGAACCGAAGCGTGTGTGTTGCCAATTTACAAATTTCATTTCCCGATAAGTTTGTTTCTATAGGGCCTATAATATAGGGCCGAACTTTTGTTTGATTCCGATTTTATATATTATGCACCTATCGAAAGTAATGTTATTTAAGTAAGCCTCGATTTTCTGCGAATTATTCGTAATAATGCTTGGGTACTTATTCATTATAAAACATCATCTTTGAATAGATCACAAATGTAATATAAAATATTTTTGATTTCGTTCTTTTAATAAAAGATTGTTTATTAATGAACTTCTTGTACGTATAGTAGATATTTTGTTATCGATTGCGCTTTGCAATTTATAAAAGATTATTTATTAATGAACTTCTTGTACCTATAGGTAGATATATTTTATCAATTGCTCTTTGCAATAAGGGTAATGTGTTTATTGGTCTATATAAAGTACGAAGATAGTCATACACTTTTAGTTTAGAAAATTTGTTGATTCCCGTTTAACCGTTCACAGGGGCTCTACTTTGAAATCAGTAATTCGAACTTCGGATCGCCCCGTCACTTTCTTGCGAATTAGTGACGCGTCGAGAGCAAAAGGGATAGCAATAGACGAAGTTCGAATTACGGATTTCAAAGTAGAGCCTCTGGACTTTTACACCAATGGCATCAGACAACTGCCAAGAAAATGGCAGGCCAGTATTAATTATATGGGGAAATATTTCAAATAATTCAAATAAATAAATAAAAATTTCATACATTTTACTTCCTATAAAGGAGTTCTTTTATTTTTTCATATAGAACACCAATTTCATAGCTTGTTTGCTAGTCGGATAGAATTAGCCGAAAGACGGTCCATTGAAAAAATATGATAACATACGTTTTATTTTTTTATCTGTTAAGAGGCAACGTCACGTCACGATTAACACATATGATTTGAACACGTGTAGGTATGTTCTTAGGGCTCTCTGTCAAAAAAATTGACAAAAATTGGCGTTTTATCAAGAAAATTATGGATCTTACGATGAAAAGTGCTCTAGTAGTCTGGTATATTAATTCTTATTAATGAAAATACGTGTAACATGAATTAAGGAAAAAAAAACATTACTTTAAGTCCAGTGGCTCCCGAGGTATCGTTATTTTTCACGTACTCTTTCAATGTGCTATTTTTGTTAATCGAATTTTGCAGTATTTGTCTAGCACAATTGAATGGAACAGTATTTTCTGATCTTGGAGAGCAACTCTCGATGAATAAAAAACTTTTTTATGTCCGTTTTTCTGAAGGACTTTTTTTCAGTTTTCTTAGCGTTGTGCAAAAAGTTTTTAACCGAGCTTGCAAAAATTTTGTACGCGTATTACGGCCTACAAAACCCAGATTCTTACCAAATTTTAGATCTTATTATTTATTTGAACGCAATTTTCGAAAAAACGGCCTAGAAACGCGGTTTTTTGGCAATTTGAAAAGAACTACTGTCGAAAAGATATACTAATCGATCGGGGCTGAGCAAGTCAATTTTTATTTGTCTTTTTACAACGATTTTTTAATATTCACTACTTTTCTTGGTAAGATGCACAGTTTTCTTGAAAAACTCAAAAATACCGTTTTTGACAGAAATATAAAATAGAATTTCCCGGAACGTACGCATGTTCAAATCATATCTAGGTATATATACCAGGCAAACCTGACTTACTGACTTATATATCAACGCACAGCCGAAACTACTGTACCTAGAAACTTGAAATTTGGTACAGGGGTTCCTTTCATCTCATGTAAGTGACCACTAAGAAAGGATTTTCTTAGTGGTCACTTACATGAGATGAAAAATCGACCCCCAGCGGGAAGAAATGGGGAGAGTAGCGGGAAACTAATTCTACGCGTTCGAAGTCGCGGGCGTCCTCTAGATATGTTATATTAATCGTGTCGTTGTGATCTAACAGATGAAACCAATAAACGTAGGTGATATTTTTTTTTGGCGGATTATCTAATTCTATCCGACTCTACTATCTGAAACCCACAAATCAGTGACAATTTTTTTTATTACCTATGTTATATAATAAACAAAATGGTCATCTTTTAATAGTCATCGGAGCACATTTCGTTGAAAACCGTTGCTTGTGTGACACTTAAAATACACAGGTAGGTAGTAATTGAACCGTGCTCTTGGGGTAATGTAAAAGAAAAAGAATGAAAGAAAAAACATTTATGACAAACAGACAAACAAAAGTCAACAAAATACTGACATAGACAAAATACCTGAGGCCCGTTTCACGAAGCTACAAGTTACAAATTACAAGCGGAAGTCTCTTTCTAACTCCTTTTGCTAGAAAGAGAGTTCCGCTTGTAATTTGTAACTTGTAGCTTCGTGAAACGGGCCTCTGTTGTCACGAAATGATTCCAACTCATCGTTATGCTGGCGTTAAACCAGCGCTGGTCTCCCGTTAAAAGTGTTGGAACCACCAACAGTAAATGTAAGGTGGAATTTAAGTGCCAAACCTAACCAAAACTCTTCTATTTGTAGTCATTTAAGTAGCACCGACTTTCGAAAGGTGATATAATGTTAATAATATATTAGGTGGGTGCCTACTACATAAAATATGTTTTATTTGTCATTATTTTTCGTTTATTGGAGTTCTTTGTTAATAAAAATCCATATTATAATTATGATAATATTTGACGCAGAAATAATTTAAAGATATAAAATGAACGGGTAATCAGGACTAACTACCCATTTCAAGAAAATATTTTTGCAGTGGCAACACCACGAAAAGTACAAGAAATAACGCTTTACTGTTTAAGATTAACTGTTTTAAATGGAGTATTATTTCTTTATTTAAACATCTTGAATCTTCAATGTAGTTTGTGGCATATCAAACTAAGAGTTAGTAAAATCAAACCAAGAATGTACTTAATCTTGACGTAACCGTGTCATTTTTCGATTTAAGCTTCTTGATTCTCGAATTGAGCTCGTAGGTAAACATCAAATCAACAATTTGTAAAATAAAGCCAAGAATATACACAATCTAGACTTAAACACGTTATTTTGTAATTTAAGAGCTTCTTGAATCTCAAATATAGCATGTAAACATCAAATCAACAATTTGTAAAATAAAGCCAAGAATGTGCACAATCTTGACGTAAACACATGTTATTTTTCAATTTAAGAGCTTCTTGAATCTCGAATATAGCTTATAAATATCAAATCAAGAATTTGTAAAATCGAGCCAAGAGTGTAATGAATCTTGACGTAAAACCGTGTCTATTTTTGGGTGTAAGCTTCATGAATTTCGAATTAATCTTGTGAATATGAAATCAAGAATTTGTAAAATGAAGCCAAGAATGTAATAAATCTTGACAAAAACTCATGTTATTTTTCAATTTAAGAGCTTCTTGAATCTCGAATATAGCTTATAAATATCAAATCAAGAATTTGTAAAATCGAGCCAAGAGTGTAATGAATCTTGACGTAAAACCGTGTCTATTTTTGGGTGTAAGCTTCATGAATTTCGAATTAATCTTGTGAATATGAAATCAAGAATTATTAAAATCAAGCCAAGAATGTACTAAATCTTGACGTAAAACTATGTTTTTCTTTATTTGAACTTCATAAATATCGACCGTAGATTATAAACGTCAAATCAAGATGTAATGGTTTACACTTAAAAACTTAATAATCTTATAGGAAACATTTGTTGGTTCTTCTTTTAATTTGGGGACATCTTTGGTTTGATAAAGGTTACTTGAAACAAATACCTTTTTTAAGAACTAGCATATTCAAACTAAAAGTGTATTTTTTTTTGATCCAAATAAATATTTTTTTAACTTAAATCGTTCCTATTTGCTATAATGATATATAAACATGGAACTGAACAATTTTGGTTCTTCTCTGAAAAAGTATGATCCCTTTAGCTAAAGACATTTTTATTAGATGAAGCATTATATTATTCTATGTAAAAATCAGTGTTTGAGAGGGTTTTCCCTCTTAAAATGAAATATCTTTTCTATCTGTGTAGATATTGTTTCACGGAAAGTTTTTGTCATTATAAATTCTAGTGTATGTACGGGTGTTCCAGAAAACTCACATAAACCAAAGCGAAGCGAGGGCAGGTCTCTAGTACTAACTAAATACCGAGTGTGAAATTCTCTCAATCGAGTGATTGTGTGTGGTGAGGCGCAAACAACTTCCACAGTTTCTTAAATTACCTACTCCTCATACAATTCTACAAACTCGGTAATAAAATTATACTCGTACGCTGCAACTGAAACACGATGTATCTACTCAGACAAAGCCTCGGTGTCAACGACCTTGTTTGTACACTGGCGAGGAATCAGAACGGGTAACTTTATGAATGAGTTCAACAAAAAGGGACGCTGTTTTTTAGGGTTCCGTACCCAAAGGGTAAAAACGGGACCCTATTAATAAAAGTCCGCTGTCCGTCTGTCTGTCTGTCACCAGGCTGTATCTCAAGAACCGTCATAGCTAGTCAGTTTAAATTTTCACAGAAGATGTGTTTCTGTTGCCGCTATAACAACAAATACTAAAAACAGAATAAAATAAATATTTAAGGGGGGCTCCCATACAACAAACGTGTTTTTTTTCCGTTTTTTGCTAATGTTGTATAGATAATGGTACGGAACTCTTCGTGCGCGAGTCCGACTCGCACTTGGCAGGTTTTTTTAAATTATAGTTGTAACTTAGGGTCTCCCTAAACCTATTGACGCGGAATCGGCTTGAGCCAGTAAGAAAAAGTTTGATGTCCATGCAATAAGAGCGAAAACGACGTCGTTCCGTTCGCAACGCCGAAGTGAGCTGAGCCGAGCCGATTGTTACGCTCTTATTGCGTAGAGATAAAGAGTTTTTTGATCAGCTAACGCCGATTCCGCGTCGATAGGTGTGGGAAGACCCTTGTACTATGGAAAAGGTAAAGCAAGTAGAGGATTTTCCATCTACACTCAGGAGCATTGAAAACGGGTCACTTTATATGGAAATTCTATACAAAGTGACCCGTTTTCATTGCTCTTGACTATAATATGACGGCGCGCTACTCAAATTAAAGCACAGTCAACCAATTTGATTCCTACGCCACTATTGACTTTGTCAATGTGACGTTGTAAAGCAAATCATAAGAAGTCCGTAACGTTGTTTGGTTGTCAACGTCACTTTAACATAGTCCAAAGTGGCCTAGAAATCAAATTGGTTGAATGTACAGTGTTTCAGTGGTGCTTCAGGTTTGTACTTGTCTCACATGCGTTCTCATACGCTCTTATTAAGAGCGGGTGAGAGAGAAGTACAAACCCGAAGCACCTAAGTGCTCACAGTAGCTCGGTTGTGTCAATTTCGCATCTTATCTTTTCTTATCTCACTTGATGATTTGTGACGATGGATTTGAGATGAGAGTGGAGTTCGCTGGTCCAGTACCTATTCACTCATGTTTTAAAGATATCCAAGTTAATCTCTCTCAAATCAAAAGTAAGCGAGTTCCATTCCTTTAGCAGTTCGGATTAAAACAGAAAAAGCAAAACGTTTGGTGCGAACAAATGGTATTGCAACCGTACAAGCGTGATACTGCTCTCATCACCATGAGTTACAATTACAGTACTCGCTAGCGAGTCGAATACTCTGTCCCTCGCACTCTATAAGGGTGTTACTAGAACAATCGATCGAGGGCATCGATCGATGGTAGAATTGATTAGTCGACGTCGATCGATAGTTCCTACCAGACCAATCGATCGATCGTCGATCGATGGCAGAATGGATTAGTCGATCGATAGTTCCTTCATCAATTAAAGCTATCAGACCAGTCGATCAACGTCGACCGGCAATCGATCGATTGGTTAGTCGAACGATATCCGTCGATCGATAGTTTCTACCAGACCAATCGATCGACTTCGATCGACGTCAATCGATGCCGTCAATCGGCGATCGATCGATTGGTCTGGTAACACCCTAAGAATACTGCGAGGTCTGCGAGGGACAGAGCATTCCACTCGTAGCGACTCAACGTAAACAAGGGTCCAGGGGCCCGTTTCATAAAAGCTTCTAACTTGTAATACAAGTGGAAGTCTCTTTTTAATACATACTGTTGGAAAGAGAGTTCCGCTTATAATATAAGCTATTATTTTTTATGCAATACGCCCCTGGACGTCCGATAGTGGAATAGTAAAGTATTTAAGTAAGTAAGGTCAATGCACAGTTCTTTATCGCACTGCTGGATCAAAACAGTATCAACTCAAAATCCTTGCTAGCTTTGTTTCAAATTCATAGAAGTTGTATTAAAGTTGATTTTTAAATACAGTTGTATTTTGAGTTACTACTGTTTGGATCTAGCAGTGCGTATGTTGGTCTAGCTTTCGGGCCAAATGCGTTGGGGCAACGGCAAGCGAAATGATTAGCACCAACAAAACTGCGTTAATGGTGCTCCCAACGCAGCTGTTTTGCAGGTGGTAGAGCCGCACTGTGACTTTTTAATAAGTGCAGTACGAATGGGCCGGCTCGTCCGGGGTAGTACCACCCTCCCATAGAATATCGGCGTGAAGTAATAGTAATACTATTGCGTTTCGTTCGGTTAGTGGGAGTGCCGGAGGCCCAACCCACCCCCCCCCCATATGGCAGCGGTATTGAATAGAGATTTACCCCAGGAGGGTACTTGCACCACCGGTGCAGGAGAATCCCTTCCTGAGCGTGAGCGCTCAGGCAGCCCTGTGTATTCTGGGGAGGGCACAATCCCGCTCTGTATTTCTGCCGGACGCAAACAGGGTAAGAAGGCTACCACTCCTTTGCTTGCCGTTGAATTTTGTAACGTTAGGGGTCTGCACTCAAATATAAACGCTGTCCATCATCATCTCGAAACGGCTAAGCCGGCCTTACTCTTTTTGACGGAAACACAGATATCCTCCCCGGCGGATATTTCATACCTACGCTATCCAGGCTACATTGTGGAGCATAACTTTGTGCCACGAGCAGGAGTGTGCGTGTTCCTCCGGGAGGATGTCTGTTGTCGGCGCCTTGGCACGCTTGGAGAAAAGGACCTGTCAATAATCTGGCTTCGCGTTGATCTAGAGGATCGTGTTAGGATTTACGCGTGTCTTTACAGGTCTCACAGTGGCAATCTTGAAACGGAGCGTCTCATGGAGCACATTCGAACGGTGACTGATACTTTACTGCAGCAGATCCCCTCTGCCGAGATTGTAGTAATGGGTGACTTTAATGCCCATCACGCGGAATGGCTTGGATCTCGTTCAACTGACCATGCGGGAAGATCTGTTCATGAATTCGCTCTGGCTTATGGTCTGACACAACTGGTTAAGTCGCCAACGCGTCTTCCTGATGTGGAAGACCAAGCGCCTTCTTTACTTGACCTCCTGCTGACCTCTCATCCTGAACACTACCAGGTTTATGTCGACGCCCCTCTTGGGACTTCCGACCATTGCCTTGTTCGGAGCGTGGTGCCTCTCACTCGCCAAAGACACTTACGCAATGGAAGATGTCGCCGTGTCTGGCACTACAGGTCAGCAGACTGGGACGAGATGCGAAGTTTCTTTGCATCTTACCCATGGCGACAGGTGTGCTTCTTGCTTGATGATCCCAGCGCCTGTGCTGACTCGGTCGCTGACGTAGTACTTCAGGGAATGGAATTATTTATTCCAAACTCAGTGGTCCCTGTTGGCGGCAGGTCCCGGCCGTGGTTCGATGGGTCTTGCAATGCGGAGGCCCGCCGAAAGCAGGACTCTTATAGAGCTTGGTCGGAAGTTTTGGCTGCTGGTGATCCGAACGCTGGCGTATTGAAAAAGAAGTACAACTCAGCTACGAGGTCATACAAGAAGAGTATAGCCAGGGCGAAATTCAAATTCATCAACAGAATTGGTAATAGACTTGCTCGTCAGCCTTCTGGCTCACGTGCGTTTTGGTCTCTTGCTAAAGCTGTTCAAAACAACTTTTGCCAGTCATCGTTCCCCTCATTGAAACGGGTGGATAATACACAGGCCCACACTGCTAAGGAGAAAGCCGATCTCTTGGGGTTTCTCTTTGCATCAAACTCGACATTGGATGACCAGGGAAACATACCGCCAACTATCCCTCGGTGTGGCAGCACTATGCCCGAGATCAGATTCATTCAGCAGGATGTTTGCAGAATCCTTTGTTCCCTGGATGTCCAAAAGTCTTCTGGGCCTGATGGTATTCCACCCATTGTTTTAAAAATGTGTGCTCCCGAACTAGCTCCAGTTTTAACACGTCTGTTCCGGCTTTCTTATTCTCTCGGTGTAGTCCCGAGCCCATGGAAGATAGCTTTGGTTCACCCGATCCCAAAAAAGGGTACTCGCTCAGATCCGTCAAATTATCGGCCTATTGCTATAACATCCTTGTTTTCCAAAATAATGGAAAACATTATTAATCGTCAGCTGCTGAGGTATCTGGAGGATCATCAGCTGTTAAGTGACCACCAATATGGCTTCCGCCGTGGGCGTTCAGCTGGTGATCTTCTAGTTTACCTCACTCACTGTTGGGCTGAGTCCGTGGAGAGCAAGGGCGAGGCATTGGCCGTTAGTTTAGATGTAGCGAAGGCCTTTGATCGGGTTTGGCACAAAGCACTTTTGTCGAAGCTGCCTTCTTATGGGCTCCCAGAGAGTTTTTGCAAATGGGCAGCCAGTTTTCTTGCGGGGCGGAGCATCAAAATAACAGTCGATGGCTCATGCTCGAAACTCATGCCCGTGAATTCTGGTGTACCGCAAGGCTGTGTATTGTCCCCTACGCTGTTTCTTCTGCATATCAACGATATGTTACAGATTAGTAACATTCATTGCTATGCAGATGACAGCACAGGTCACACACGTTACTTTGGCCGGAGCAATCTCTCTCGAGCCGACACCGAAGACTGCCGAGCAAAGCTTGTGTCTGAAACTGAGTCATCGCTGGAGGCGGTCTCAAAGTGGGGCAGACTCAACCTGGTCCAATTTAACCCTACTGTTGTGGGTAGACAATAGAAGTGTACCCTACAAATTATATAATAAACAGTCGTCATCTTGAGCTCCTAGTTTCATTCACTACATGGTGACAGCGGTTAAAATAAATAGTTAACGCGTATATTTGTTGGCCTTATTTAGTGAAATAGTGAGGTGAGTGACCAGTAAGAGTGTGTTGTTATTAAAATGGAGCACGCGAGACCTCCGGGCGAACTCAGCACCGATGGGAGCCCCGTCAGCCGGGCTGACGCGTGGACGCGGTGGAAAACGCAGTTTAATTTGTTTTTGAAGGCGTCAGGAGTAAACAAGGAGGATGCGGCCGTCCAGGTTAGCTTATTAATTAACCTGATTGGACCCGAGGGGTTCGATGCGTTCCAAACATTCGTGTTTGAAAAAGAGACTGACCGCGATGACGTCACGGTGCTTATGAAAAAATTTGATGAATATTTTGGTGTAAAGCCCAATATTACACTAGCGAGGTACAAATTTTTCACCCGACCTCAGGAGGAAGGTGAGACGATCAGTCAATATGTGACAGCACTTAAATTATTAAGTAAGAACTGTGCGTTCTCCCAATTAGAAAATGAACTAATTCGAGACCGTATAGTTTGCGGTATTAGAAATGCAATAGTGAGAGATCGACTTCTTCGCACTGACGACTTAACTCTTGACAAAGCGTTAAAGATTTGTTTGGCAGATGAATTGTCATCAGATGGTTCTAGGAGTTTGGACGTTTCGAGAAGCAATGCGACGGGCCCGGGGTCCTCGCATGTGGATGCAGTACAGTTTCGCGGAAGTGCTACATGGCGCACGGGTCGAGGCGGCAGGCGGGGGCGGCCTGGCCGCGGCGGCGGCGGCCGGGGCGCCTGGGGCGCACGAGCCGGCGCGAGCGTCGGCGCGGGGCCGGCCGCTCGGGAGCGCGCCGCGCGCCCTCCGTGCCCCGGCTGTGGGCAGTCCTGCGACCCCGGGATGTGTCCAGCGAACGGTGTTCAGTGTTTTGTGTGTCAGGGATACGGCCATTTCGCTCGAATGTGTACCAGCAGTGCGTTGAAAAAGAAAATGTACGACATCGCTTTGTCTAACGATGACACTGATGCGGATAGTGAATCATTTTTTATTCCAATGATTTCGAACATCTCGGATGTGAACTCGCGGTCATCGGACGATTGGTATGAGACATTAAGAGGTGAGTGTGGCAACGAGAAATTTAAACTTGACACAGGAGCCGACATAAATGTACTATCGTATGACAGGTATTTATCTCTGGGTTATAATCCTGATTTGATTGTTAAAAAACCAAATATGACATTACAATCTTACAGTGGAAATATCATTCCAATTAAAGGTGTATCTTTTATGAAATGGTATTTTAAAAATAAAATATTTACTTTAAAATTTGCTATAGCTGATTTAAATTGTGAAAGTGTACTGGGACGAAATAGTTGCAGCGAGTTAGGGTTGATTCAACGAATTCATTCAGTAAATTTAGGAAATTATACGGACTTGTTTGAAGGTTTAGGGTGTCTGCCCGGCCGGTACCACATCGTCGTGGACGACGCGGTGCAGCCGGTGATCAGCGCCACGCGGAAGGTTCCAATCGGATTGCGAGACAAATTGTTATCAGAATTAAATAGAATGATAGGAATAGGCGTAATTCGTAAGGTAGTTCACCCCACCCGGTGGGTACATGCATTAGTAATAGCGGCTAAAAAGAATGGTTCGCTACGTATATGTCTCGACCCGCGACCGCTTAACTGCGCGGTGCAGCGCGCTCACTTTCAACTGCCGACTATAAATGAGATAGCCACTAAGTTGCAAGGTGCTAAATATTTTTCGGTTTTAGATGCCAACTCTGGCTTCTGGGCTATTCAACTAGACGATGAAAGTGCTGATTTGTGCACGTTCAGCACCCCGTTCGGGCGGTATCAATTCCTTAGATTACCTTACGGCCTCAATTGTGCGTCCGAAGTATTTCATGCACAAATAAAACAATTATTAGAAAACTTAGAAGGTACAGATTCATTTATTGATGATATTATTTGCTGGGGACGCACAAAAGAGGAGCACGATGAGAGGTTACACAACTTGTTAGAAAGAGCTAGGGAAATAAATTTAAAATTTAATAAAGATAAGTGCAAGTTGTGTGTTAAGGAAGTGATTTATTTAGGACATGTTTTTAATAAAGATGGTATGAAACCGGACCCAAACAAAGTTAAGGCTATAAAAGATATGCCGACTCCTCAGGATAAAAAAGCACTGGAGCGTTTTTTGGGCGCAATTAATTATTTATCGAAATTTATTCCGAACTATTCGGAGCACATTTTCCCGCTAACTAGACTTCTAAAAAAAGAGTCAATGTGGTCCTGGGAGCTCGCGCATTCAAGTGCGTTCAATAAGTTAAAGGAGCTAGTATGTTGTGCACCCGTGCTGGCGCTGTTCGACCCGGCGCAGCCCGTGGTGGCGTCGGTGGACGCGAGCTCCGTGGCGCTGGGCGCCGCGCTGCTGCAGGGCGGGCGGCCCGTCGAGTACGCATCGCGCACGCTCACCGACACACAGGTTAGGTACGCGCAGATTGAGAAAGAAATGCTTGCGATCGTGTTTGCGTGTGAAAAATATCATCAGTACATTTATGGTCAAAAGAGTGTAATTATAGAAAGCGACCATAAGCCATTGGAAAGTATTTTCAAAAAGCCACTAAACTCGGTCCCAGTACGCTTGCAGCGAATGTTATTACGTTTACAAGGATATGATCTGCAAGTGATTTATAAGCCAGGTAAATATATGTATCTACCTGACACGTTATCGCGCGCGCCTCTTCCAGATTTATATGATGACTCGATAAGTAAATGCATCGTGGACCAAGTAAACTTATTAATGAGTAACGTACAAATGTCTGAACAAAAATTAAAACAAGTTAGGGACGAAACTTTAAAAGATGCGTCCTTGTGTCAGTTAATAAATTATATTAATAAAGGTTGGCCACAACACAAATGCGACGTTTTAGAAAAACTAAAGTGCTTTTGGTCATTTAAAGACGAATTACATATAACTAACAATATTATTTTTAAAAACAATTTGGTGCTTATCCCGTCGGCATTAAGAAGTCAAATGTTAAGTATAATCCACGACGGGCACCAGGGTGTGGACCGCTGCAAGCGGCGCGCGCGGGAAGTGTTGTTCTGGCCGGGCATCTCGCGCGACGTCGAGCTGTTCGTGCGGCGCTGCGCCGCCTGCCAGGAGTGCCAAAACGCCCCTGCTAGAGAACCGATGCTACCAGTACCAATACCAGAACTCCCATGGAGCAAATTAGGATCTGATATTTTCGAGTACAGAAAACAATATTTTCTCATTCTTGTGGATTATTATTCAGGTTTTATTGAAGTAGCACAATTAAAGAATATTACATCCATTGCAGTGATAGCTGTAATGAAGGAAAATTTCGCTAGGTATGGCATACCTACAATGCTCATAAGCGATAATGGCACTCAGTTCACTAGCAGGGACTTCCATAGGTTTTCATGTGAATGGGGTTTCGAGCACATTACATCGTCCCCACACTATCCCCAGTCAAATGGGAAAAGTGAAAGGGCCGTGCAAACAGTTAAAAAGATTTTGATGAAGTCGATTAACAGTGGCACAGACTTCTACCTAGACATGTTAAGTTTTAGAAATACACCGCGTGAGAACGTGGGTTCTCCCGCTCAATTATTAATGGGTCGACGACTTAACTGCAGACTGCCGGTTCATCATAGCTTGCTAGAACCAGTTGACCGACATGCGCAATTCTATGATGAACTGGTAAAACAACAACGAAAAAGTAAAATGTACTACGATAGACATTGCAAAAATCTGTCAAAATTAAATGTTGGCGATGACGTCATTGTAATGGATAATAATAACGCATCAAATAAAATGAGAGCAAAAGTTGTTAGCAATGCAGGTACGCCACGCTCGTTTATCATAAAAAACCGGAGGGGTATCCAGTACCGCCGTAATCGCCGACATCTAATAAAATGTGAGCCAGCGGCAAGGCCCAGTTCCCCGCCGGAGTCCAAAGACCGGGCCGTGGGCTCGGCGGCCGAGGCCTCAGCCGGCCCCAGCGGCCCCAGCGGTAGCAATCAAGCTACCGAGGCTACACTCACCCGCAAAAGAGCTAAACAACTTGGGATAAATATTAATGATTATTTTTAAAATTTAAATAACAGTGCAACCTTGCAATTTTTAAGGGGAAGAGTGTAAAGATTATTGTGAATGCTTCTTTGTAGTTAACATTATTATAATGTTGACGTGTACCAACTAGGCTACACCTATCTATATTTTGTGGCTATATTAATAAACATTAGTCATTCTATTGCATGCTTTTAGTTTTTAAGGGGAAGGTGTTGTGGGTAGACAATAGAAGTGTACCCTACAAATTATATAATAAACAGTCGTCATCTTGAGCTCCTAGTTTCATTCACTACACCTACTAAGACACAACTGTGCGTGTTATCAGCCAAGAAAAGCCCTTTCGTCACAACACCTCAGTTCGAAGGCACTTCCCTCGCCATCAAGCCCAATATTGGAATCCTAGGCGTTGACATATCACATGATATTCAGTTCCGTAGTCATTTGGAAGATAAAGCCAAATTGGCTTCCAGGAGGCTTGGCGTGCTTAGTAGAGCGAGACGGTACTTCACAGCTGACCACTGCCTCCAACTCTATAAGGCTCAGGTCCGGCCGCATATGGAGTACTGTTCTCATCTCTGGGCTGGGGCACCCCAATACCTCCTTCTTCCACTTGACCGGATACAACGCAGAGCGGTTCGAATCGTCAACGACCCAGCGATCTCCGTCCGATTGGATTCCCTCTCTATCCGTAGGGACATCAGTTCACTTTGCGTGTTGTATAGGCTCTACAACGGGGAGTGTTCTGAAGAATTATTTGGACTTTTACCGGCCGCTGAGTTCCATCATCGAACTACTCGTCGTAAAGCCAGGTTCCATCAACATCACCTTGATGAATGGCGTTCTTCCACCGTGCGTTTCACTAGGCACTTTTTGCCTCGTACAGTGAAAATGTGGAACGAGCTCCCTTCGGCTGTATTTCCCACCAGTTATGACATGGCTGCCTTCAAGAAAAGAGCTTACATTTCCCTTATTGGCCGGCAACGCACCGACAACTCTTCTTGAGCTGTTGGCGTTTATGGGCGGTGGCGATTACTTCCCATCAGGTAACCTACTTGCTCGTTTGCCTCCCACTCTTATAAAAAAAAAAAAAAAAAGCTGTTACAAAACATATAAGATGTAAAATATTTTAAAACGTTGTACAAATTACAGTAATGTTGTCGTGTTCAAAAAGCTGTGCGGGCGGCCCGCAGCGGGCCTACTTTATTAGACAAAGTACAAACTAGCATCGAGCATTGAACTAGCATGCTAACACGATAACTAGAAGAAAACATTATCTAATAACAGCCTTAAAGCATCAAAGGTGCGATTATTATACAGCCAGTCAAAGCAAAAACACAGTATGTCGCACCCTTAGAACGAGAGTGACCTAAAACGAAATTTTGTCAAAATGAGGTTTTAATGTAAAACGACCCTTTATGGAACAATCTAAGTTGTGGTTAATCGAAAAGAGACTTGTCTGTATTAGACAAGACCGAATGGAACGGTAACGCTTCTTTTATGGTCTAAGATCCGAATAGGAGACGATTTGCACCGGGCCTTATTCGATCAAAAGTATTTTATATCAAATTTGATACGCTGAATAATATGTGGAAATTTTTCAGGCAACCTATTCGCCACATATTATTTAGCGTATCAAATTTGATATAAAATACTTTTGATCGAATAAGCAGCCCGGTGCAAATCGTCTCCTATTCGGATCTCCTACTATTAGTGTTGCGACAGACAGCACGTCATTTTGATGCCCGAAAAAGGTGACCGATTACAGACTGAATCGGTTTCCTTCCGAAAGTAACCGTAAGTATATTACTATAATTATCGAAGGCAAAGTGAGCCATTTCAAGTTAGCACTGTTTTATACCGACTTTTTCGGTAGTATTAGGGTTCCGTACCAAAATGGTACAAAAGGAACCCTTATGGTGAGACTTCGTTGTCTGTCTGTCTGTCTGTCTGTCTGTCTGTATGTCACAGCAGGTTATCTTAGCAACTGCAAATGCTATTAACTTGAAATTTGGCATAGTTGTACAACTTGCTTGCCCGCATCTATTTTTAGTAAAAAAAAAAATGAAATTAATTTTATTTGTTTTGGAGAAATAACAAAAAAACTAAGAAAATATCTATTAAAATTTAGGCTAGTCAAAATGGACCTTATTGCCTGGAAAATAAAGCTCATAACAAAATGAATTTTCTTTTGCGGTTACCAAGCATATTCTCTTCAATACGGAACCCTCGGTGCGCGAGTCCGACTCGCACTTGACCGGTTTTATTTTTGACTCATTGTTCTTTACGCAAGTTTTTTAATAACATGTATTTCATACCAAATACCTCTTTCTTTTACATGCACCAGTTCTTCACCACACAATTTAATAATCACTCAGACGCAAACATTCCAACTTGAAACATCTCAGCTCTTAAATTAAAAAGTTATTTTTATGAGGATCCAAGCACCTCGGTCTCGGGAAACTTTAGATTTCTTTGAAGTCGCGACAGGTGCGAAGATATTGGCTATCTTTCGGGTGACAGCCCTCGGTATTGATCCGGGCTGTGGAATTTTCCGCGTTGTTCTGAAGGGATAAAGTGCGGATGTGTCATGAAAACTCGTGCGCACATTGGCCCTTTGGCTTTGGAGTTGTCTTGGATAAGTAACGCAAAATCTTATATAGCAAAATGATTTTTGATTCTTGTTAGTGAAGTTAAATTTGTTATTAATGGGTTTGAAAAGATCAATGAAAGTGTATGTAGAATAATAATAACAGTTTTAGTAAATTGTAAATAACAAATTTACTGTGTTGAACTGAGTCATTATTTAATACAATAATGTAGGTACAACAAGAGTAAACCAGTCCAAATCATAAAACATTAATATCAAGTATAATGTAGGTACAGTCACAACACGGGATTGTTGAGCCACTTGCCACTGTTCGTATTTTGGCCGTGTAATACAAATTTGGTTTAGTCTGGTATACTCGTGTATCCAGTATGTATTACTCGGATAAATTAAGGAGAGTAGCAAGTGGCTTAACATTCCCGTGTGGTGACTGTACCTATACATAGAATTTATTGTCAGTAGCATAGAGGCATGTAGATATTTTTGAAGTCTTGGAAACGTGTATATCACTTTAAATAAAGAAAAAATACTCATCAATCTGATCCTAGGTAGTGTCTGCAGCATTAGGAGCATTTGGTATCAAATACATGGTTGGTTTCAAATATATTTGATCCCAAAAGCGTCCGCGATAACAAAACGAAGTGAAGAAGACTAGCATACTGCTGTAATACGAGCTAAAGTAACATAGGTACATAGGTAAAGTATAGTCAAATTAAAAGAAATTTCACTAAATTCTGGAAATAATTCTAAGAACTGATAAAAATATTTCTGATTGCTTTGTTTTGGTTAAAAATCGAGCTTCATACATCTCTTAATAAAATCATCTCCCCAAAGGGGTGCAATTGGTTGATTAACTAACGAGAGAAAAGTTGGCATACGCGTTAATCCATCTCAATCTACATTTTCAAGTGTTATATAATTTAATCCAAACTACGGAACATATAAATAATAACAATGTCAAGGTAGTATTGGTAGTTTCTTCAACACATTATAACTAGTAAGGGCAATTACATGGCAGATAGTAACGTAAGTTACCAACTTCTAGCATTCTACTTGTTTTTTTTGTTATATTTCACAATGGAAGACTTCATTTATGTCTATACTTGACTTCATATTGTTTAAATTTATAACTAGAAAAATATAAGCATTAAAAGTAAAAAAAAAACGCATTGGAATGGTAACTTTCGTTACATTATCGTGGAATTACCCGTAACATTAATTATCCAAGTCTATGCTCACTTTTAGGAAATCTGATTTATCGCATTGAAACAGTTAACAAAAAACATCTTAGAACAGTATTTATCTTTAGTCAAGTAACTTGTCTACGAAAGACTCTTAGGGTTTCCCCAGACAGAAACGACGTCGCTCGGCTCGGCTCGGCTCGCTTCGGCGTTGCGAACGGAACGACGTCGTTTTCGCTCTTATTGCATGGACATAAAAGTTTTTCTTACCGTCTCAAGCCGATTTCGCGTCGATAGATCTGGGGAGACCCCTATTTCCACTACCGACTTGACAAATCTCGTGATCGCATTTCAGGAACCACCCGATACCTTCACTCGACGCGTGGCGATCGCCTTACGATTGAAAAATTACCGTATTGGCGGCGCTTCGGGAAGTTAGGAATTCGAAATTTAAATCGACACGTGAGGAAAACTTACATTTTACACATTATTATAGGTATGTTGAGTATCTACAAAATGTGTTATTTCACTTGAAGTAACCTAATGTCAATATTGTGTAATCTAATTATAGAATTTAAATAAAATATTATAATTATTCTAGGAAAAAATATGAATAAATTGAAACTTTATAATTAAAAAAATGATTTTGAAATTTACTTATTAATTTAATCTAAATTGCACAAAGATATAAATTCGAGAACAAAAGGTGGTTTTACTCGTAATACCTAATTGCATTTTCTTCTCCAGTTGAACTTCGCGCAACTGGATAAATTTTTGTTGGCGGTGCCATTTATTATTTAAATGAGCGAAACCATTTAGAGAAAAAATGCAGTGAAAATGCATAAGTATACATTGGGTTCAATTCAAACAAACATAATTACATTCAAATAAATACATAATTCAAAAAATATATAATACGTAAATAAAAAATAAATGTGCAATGTAAATAATCCAAAGAGTAAATTATCCATGGAATAAATGGTTTTTATGTATACTTTTTATTAAACAAATCTAATTTCGGTTTGAATATTTGGAATGGCCATAAGCGAGTCAGGGTAAACCAAAGTTAACAGGATGTCTTCTATTTTTAACCGACTTCAAAAAACAAAAAGGAGGATGTTCTCAATTCGTCGAAACGCTAAGGAATATTTTGTAACCGAATTAATTTTTATTCAATGTAATTTCAAAGGTTGTCAACGTGACTCGAGTCAAGAGTCAATGTCAGATATCGGTTTTTGCTCCTGTCAATCCGGGCACATGACGTTAAAGTGACGAAACGCTAAAGTGTGCAGATAATTATAAATATAAGGCCGTCCGTACAAAAAATAGGTACAGTCAAAGACTTAAATTGTTAAGCCACTATGTAACCCTGTCATAATGACAGCGACAAACCACATGAAAGAAATTACGCCAAAATTAATGATTAACGTTATGCGACAGGGTTCCATAGTGGCATACCAATTAAAGTCCTTGACTGTACCTACCTTATTGGTGGACTCGCTATAGCAACGTCAGAAAACAACTTCTCAGATAGTCTAAGTTGACCACTATACAAAGAACTCTTATCTCCAAACAGTTGCAGACATAGAGGGCTCTGTTTTTATTGGTGTTGGCGTCTGATTATGGAAATAGTCACTCGTGAGAAACTAGCGGGTTGGAGAAACATTACAGTTCATTTTTGAGTTAGTAAATGTGGTATCTTGTTATTTTAAATGTGCTTGGAAGATTGTCTTGTTTATTACAAGCTTTTATTTTACTTCTTATGTTTGCTTGCTTGTCGGTATGTTTTTTTTAAAGGTTTAATGGTCACCTGCAAAGGTGTAAGTCAGTGTCAATTGAAATAGGCGTAAACTTTATACTGTTTGACACATAACCTCAAATTATTATAGAGTGTGTTTTCACATTCTGTCATGATCTTTAAAAGTACTGTCGAAATACTAATATCTATACGGTCATCTCGCCAAATATGCTTATAAGTACATAAAACATAAATTGTCAGTAGTATAGGGGTGCGTAGTTAATTTGGATGTTTTTTTTTTATAAGAATGGGAGGCAAACGAGCAAGTAGGTTACCTGATGGGAAGTAATCGCCACCGCCCATAAATGTATAGGATGTCTTGGGAACGTGTATACATATAATTATGACTTCAACTGTACGTGATTACATACATACATACACGCCTATAATTCCAGAGTGGGGTAGGCAGAGCTACAGAATTACCTACAACTTTAAAACTTGTTATTAATTCATTAACCATATTTTGCACAAATAGGTTAAGATATTTACCAGCGTATTAGTGACCAGTTGCAAGCCCATCGCCTAACAGTGCTAAAAGCTTATATTCCCACACATAATTATGCAATACACACACAATTTTATACTCCATAATAATGATTGTACATTATTATGGAGTATAAAATTGGTTCATTTGGTTTTGTTTGCTTATTGTGAGCAAGTCCGACTCGCACTTGGCCGGTTTTTAAATACCTAAAAGTATAGACTGTAGTTGGCGAGGGAGTTTAAAATAATAGTTCTTTCATATTCACAAATCTCTCGTCCGTTTTAATATGCGGAGGCGTTCAGTCTTCAACGTTATTATTACTACTTGAATCTTGCATATTTTAAAATGTATTTACTGAATTCTAAGTTTCTTTGCGAGAGAAAATTCACAAATGCTGCTTTGTAGGTTAAAAGTTAAGATGGGACCAATCTGGAAGATCCCTGTACTAACAGCCCAATGGAACCCACACCCACCCTAGAACGGTGTCACAGTGACATTATAAAACATTTTTTCTACTCGCGTACTATAAACCGCTAATATTGATATTGTTAACGGAATCAGAATACCACCTATTGCGTAACCGACGCGGGAAAACAATTCTATAATGAGCGTTGCCATGGTAATAACAGTTCTATAATAATTATTATAGCATTGTTATTACCATGGTTACGGTCATTCCGGATATCAGTTTCGGCGTTTAGTGACCACTTGAAATTCTAATTTGTATAATAAACCGTTTCAAATATTTTAAATTACATATATTAAAAACAAAATTAATTTTGAGACTAATTATGTGTTTAGAATTACATTTTTATTGAATTAATTAAAATATTTGGTTAATATCCATCGATTTATTATTTGGTTACCATGGTTACGTTCAATATGGATATCCACAAAATGGCGTCTCGTTTGGCATTACAAGAACTGTTTTAGTAACTGTTAAAATTTGAATGAAATTTGTTAACATTGAACAATAAAATTCACGACATACTATTAACACCAATCTGAATAACGAAAATGACTTTGCTGACAAATAATTTGTTAGCAGAAAAATCGAGTATAGTATACGAGAAAAGTTAGCGATAGCTTAAATTTGTCATTATCATTTTAAGCTTGTAGAAAAAGTTATGTATGCCTGTAATTAGAGCACTTGCAAGCTCGCGCTCTAACCTCGGCACTCGTACCTTAAGAAGCTACATTATGTACCAGTTACATAAATAACTATTGTTTGACACTTCTGACGACTTTAATCATAACGTCACTGTGACACAATACTGTGGTGGGTGAATAGAAAAAACTACACCAAGGTCAAGACAGTACACATAAGCACAAGCTCTCAAAAAACCGGTCAAATGCGCATCGAACTCGCCGTTGATGTTTTTAGTTTTGAATTTGGTTTAATTTTATTATTTGTATATCTATTTATTTCATATTTGCGTTACTAAAGCAGTTCAGTTTAGGTTAAGAGTTTATCCCTTTCTCTCAATCTAAACTGAACTCCTGTAGTATGTCTTGTTGGTCAAGTAAAGTTGATAAGTACCTCTCCCTCACCTCCCCTCACCGTCAGCAAATCCTTTATCAATCATCACCCCGTTCCCAGCGAATCTGTCAGTTGAAACAAAAACTTCCAATTATTAATTCTATCTCACTTGCCAACTTTTGAGAAAGGAGGATTGCCGTTTTAATAATTAAAGCAAATCCGCGAGGAGGCCGGGGCAATAACTCCCTGTGACAAAAGCGGGTCATTAAATTTAATATTTTACTGAGTGCTAGTTCCCCTCTCGACCCCGTTACCTTGTTAGCCGTGTAAAGTACTACTCGGTACAGAAATTTAAAATTTCTCAACAAGCCTTTTGCCTACGACTTTGTCTGCTGTCGTTTCCGGGATAATAGGCATGTTTTTAGGTTTCCGTACCTCAAAGGGAAAAAACGGAACCCTTATAAGGTCACTTTGTTATCCGTCTGTCCGTCTGTCTGTATGTCAAGACCCTTTATCTCGGGAACGCGTGAAGGTATCAAGTTGAAATTCTAACCATATACTCCGGTCTACAGTCCCTTGAAGCTGTGAAAAAATTAACCTTTTACATGTACGTAAAAAAAAGATACGGCCCTTTATGTCGCCAAAAACGTGTATTTCGACACTCTCGAGGGAATCAAAATGTACCTATACGGTATTTCCCATTGACCTAGAACTATGAAATTTGGCAAGTAACACTGCCTTTTACTACAAGTATAGGAAAAAATGTAATCTGTACATTTTTGGTTTTTTGTTTTGTTATTTTACTTCTTCTTTATTATTACAAAGTATTAAACAAAGTCCGCTAACTCCTCCTAAACCACGCATTTTACAAAAAGTTTTTGTGTGTATGGTAAATTTTGGATTATGTATGTATGAAACTCACAAACCGAATCTAAGCGAGTGCGGGTCGTTCGTTTGAAGTAATAATAACAACAGTTCAGGTATTATGCAAAAACCGCCTGTGGTCATAGAGATTGAAATTAAAATATTTAAATGAGTTCCTCCTTTTGTGCACCGTCCAATGCTGCTCAGAGCTAGCTTAGCCGTGATTTTTACCATGTTTCGCTTACAAGTTGGCTCAACGTAGTTTGTTTATTGCACATTTACGTATAGCTCTTAAAAAGGCCTTTGGGTTTGAACGTCTCTCTAATTTGCTCATATGCGAGTGTGCGATTTTACCCGGATCCAAATGATTTTTTTCGAGTTCTTGCCCACTCACGTGCTTTGTGCAACTAGAGTTGCGAGTGATAGCCCTTATTTGCTTATAAATAAGCTCGATCAAATTTATACGAGCACTCAAGAGGATAGTCATAGCGCACTTTTTAATTGCGGAAATTTTGACAATTCCCGACGAAATAACGATAAGTTTTCTACGCCGACGGAGTTGCGGGAAAAATATAGCAGGTAAAAAACATTATCATGGCTTAATAAATTAACGCATTAAAATGTATCACTTTAAAACCTTTGTTCTCCGAACAACCTTCTTCTGTTTTTAAAATAAAAGTCTAGCAAGAATTTAAATTCTGGAATCTTAAAATGGAATCCTGAATCGCTGTAACGCGACGTCGTCGGTGACAGCGAGCGCAACGAGTGACACGACAAACCACTCCAGTCACTTGTACAGTATTTAGAAAATCTAGAAACTGAAAAATATGTTCTAGTTGTTAATACCTACGAGTACTTCGTTTCGTACTGTACTACGAAAATGTTAAGCACTTTAGTGCATTGTCATAATAAACTTAAAACATAACATCAAACGACCAGCAGTATGACGATGACAATGAGATTTACAATGACAAGGCTCTAAGTATGCTCAGCATTTATTTGGATGACTGGACCCTCCTAAGTCAATAGGCAGTATCTTAGATAACATTCCTGTTGCAATAACAACCTCATTACTAACAGAATAGAATTAAAACTGCTTTGGATAATGAATTTGACTTAATGCCAGGCGAAGGCGTGTTATCTTCTAGCTTTTGCTCGGGACTCCGTTTTTGGAGAAGTCATTAATCGCTATGCAATTATTTATGATGCTATGCTATAAATGTATGTGCGGTCATAAACTATATCTACGTACTAAATGTCACATCGATTGGTTGAAGTCTAGCCAACAAGCTCATTATGACTACTGTAAACTATATTTTTAATTTCTTGTTTTCATATTTTTATTGACATGTAAATTGACCTTACAAATAAATTGTACCTAATGACGAAAAATTCATAAAACACTACAGGGTTATTAACTACCTGCCTAATTTCAAGTCGATCGTTTGCGGCTTGACGAATCATAATTATGAATAAGCATACATTTATTACATAATATACAGGTTGTGCTACCCAGTCTTACGGTTTTTAGATACTTAATACCATCTTTCTAATTATTTTATTTATTCATTTGGTTTGATTTTTTTTGCCATTTCCAGTATTAAAGGATGCAACTCCTTCCTTAATCTAGAGTAATTCATTTAAATTAAGTGTACCTGCGGGCTTAGCACGCGAGGTGAAGATTATACGTCAAAATTCGTCAAACGAGATTTAGTGTCAAATATGTCTATTCCATATTCTAACGTAAGAGTAAACGTTTAAGGTTTTAAATAAAAGTGTAATTTGTGTGACTTGAGTCCTTTTATTACTAAGCATCTTGAAGTGGGATTTAATGTCATGTGTCATTTTCGGTATTGCTAATTGACACTAATTCATGGATAACGTCAAATCTGACAGTAAATCTCGCCTCGCGTGCTAAGCCCGCTGAGGGCTTATTGTCTAACGCACTCGCAATCACGATCGTTTTCATTTTGAAAATCGAAGGCTTGTTTGTCTGCATACAAAATGAAAACAATTGCTCTACTTTGAAGCCAGTTGCTATTGCGAGTGCGTTAGACAATAAGCCCTCAGGTTCGAATCAGATACGGCGTGAAAAGGCACTAAAATAACTCATGTTAACTGTGTTTATTATCCTCTGACATGACATACGAAATGGCTTTTCAAAACTAAGTGTAGGTACTCAAACTCTGCAACGAATAATTGCAGCACCGCAGCACTGCGCTCTTGTGCAGTCAGGGCTCCGTCTGCGCCCGCTGTGGCATGCTTTATAAACATTTGCCATTGTTATTGCTTGATGCGGTGTTTCCTAATTAGCTCTGCCATACATACAGGGTGCTTTTATATTAACAATATTTATACTTCTTTTAAAACATGTTCCTAAATGGAAAATTTGAATTTAGCTAATCTAAGAATAAAATACCTACTTGATTTTAAAAAAATATGCTCGTACATTAACCGAAGTTACTTTATATTTTGACTATTTTTGAACTTAATTTAAAATATAGCCTGTACAAATGGTATAAAAGTATCGTCTTTAATTTATTGTATGGGAACTTCTTTATTGTATACTTAAAGTAAAATTAGAAGTTATTTTTCACACTAAGTTATTTTTTCTGCGAAACAAAAAACAACTTTCCTATTACGATTAGAAATATACAACCTGTGATAGAAGAACAGACAGCGTAAGACTACTAATAAAGACTTATTTTGCACCCTCGGGGTACCTTAAAAATGTCTTTTAACATATTAGCATCTATTATTTCGTTTCAAACACAAAGTAGCTCATTAAAATATGCAAAATACATTGCAGACACATTTTAATCAGCTAAAATACTCGAAATACAGAAAGCTTTGACTGCACTTCTTTAGACCTCGAGGCCCCTCGGAGCTGAAACATCGAACATTTAGTTAATTGGCATTCGGCCCACGATATTTTGAAACCATTTTTCAGCCAAAGTGGATTAATGCTTGCCTATTCGTTCCCGGTAGGCCGGGAGAGACAATGGGAGAGAGGTCGCCTGAAAGAAAAATATTTGTATTAAAAACAGCGCTATAAAAAATACAGGGTGGAAAAAATGAACGCTACATAGATTAACTACTTTCAATATTGAGAATAGCAAATTGTGCATAAAGAAGACTTACTTTAACTTTTAAAACATATACACGTTTATGTTTTATTTTAATTCGTCTATCATAATGAAGAAAGAACAGGTCAAGTATGACAAAAATAACCCTAATGCCTAATTTTAAGATAGAAAGCAAAAGGGTTACTTTTAGACATCATTTATCTTAAAGTACAGAAGGCGCTTTTTCTAACAATGTAGCGTTTGGGTAGTCAAATATGCCTACTCTTTGCTGGTGAGAGACAGAGATAGAGCGGTATAACTGCTATAGCTCTGTTCCTTATAGTCCTCCTAAACTGATTTGCTTAGTCATGCCATGGTAATTGGTCTTTCTATCGTATAATTCAAAAGTCACCGCCGGAGATGCAAACCGATATACTTTTAGCTTCGCGCCAGAAAGCGGAGTGCGTCGGGCTTGACAGTGAGCTTTATTCATTATAGAAATAGATAAAACTACGATGAGCCTGATTAAATTATCTTCAGCGTCCGAATCGGTCCATCTGTTTGAAAGCTACGATGCCAGAGACAGAAACACGTATGTACAAAAACACGGATACGTATGTTAAACTTATAACAACCCTCTTTTTATGTTGGGGGTTAGAAACGAATAAAATGGTTCATTTGCAAATAAAATTATGTTTTGTAGTGGTATCTGAACACGCTTTAACGCTATTAGCAATGGAGTCGAGATTGAATATTTGTGAACACCTTTTATATTCCGATGTATTTCATGGCGACTGAATTTAAACAACGATCGTTCTTTTAACATTTACCCTTTGAAGCAGTGGAAATGATTGAACAATTTACTCTTGGGTAATATTTGCATAGTTAGTGTTTTAAAAAACTTGAAATTATTTACAAATTTTATATCAGTTTGTCGCAGCGTCAGTAAAGAATTTGGTGATAGAATAAAAAAAATGAAAAACGTTTTTCATAATGGGTAGGTAAATATTATAAAAGTTTATAGTTTTAATAGAAACAAAAAATGATGTTTTAATATGAAATAGGAGAACCGGCTCGGCAATTTAACCTATGTTTTTAAGTATGCTCAACATTTACAATAGTTTTTGCGTCGATTCTTCTCTGCATTAATGGTGTTTTCCGGAACGCTAGCAGATTTACTCCATATAATCGACGTGTCAAGAGCCCTGAGGTGTTATGCCCGTAAAAATGCTTTCTTGTCGAACGGTCGATTGAGCGAACAAAGCTATGCGAGCGTGTAGCTACCTCACTGAGAATGTGCGCCTTAAAATTTGGTCTGTACGCTTTGTAATCCCAACTTAATGAATAAATAATTCAATTTATTAAATTTACTGATTTACAGGGCGTTTTTTTTTTGATCACCCCATATATTTTAAAACACGTCTAGCGTCTTACATGAACTCTCTCAGTTATCTCTGCAGCACTGGCGCCGCCCGCGGATTTTTCCGTGACTCAGCGAGAAATAAGAGTATGACTTTGATCTATCGCTCGTCAAACCGCGCCATAACCAGCTTACTCAAATAAATATCCTCTGGAACTATATTATTCAATTTATTTTATATTTGTTGACGATCTCGGAAGTTTTTTCCGAAAGGTTTTCTTACATATGGGTTTATACGATTGAATGACGACAGATAAAGTCTACTAAAATAGAGTTTCGGACTTCTTGATATATCATTCCTGGTTAAACTGAGCACCCTGTATAATTAGATATTAAAATATAAAATAAAATAAATATCAAGGGATAATCTCACACAAATTGACCTGGGCTCCAAACTAAGCTCTAGGCTTATATTGTGAATGGGTATGAGGCAACTTTGAACATACTTATATAGAGAAACATAATACTCAAAACATGGTCTTATGGGTAAATTGCAAAAATATTGTACATAGTTAAGGGCTTAACAACCCTTTTTTAATTGAGCCCTTAACTATGTACATTATTTTTCCAATTCACCCATATAAAACATCCAAAACGTTAGAACAAAATCAAACCCGGGACTGCCATTAGTTCCATAATATTTTTTCATTATTAAATTCATTTAATACTGACCCGTTTAAACTAATCACCCTGTATACTTAGGTATTTAGTATCCTAAATACCGGTTCGTCTATTTATGGCTAGTTATATGGTTGCCAGGGGCTCTATTCTGCTCGGTAAAACCATATTGAGTTTGACTATTATCATATTGTTTTTAACTCGGCCGCCATTACTTTCCAATAAAGAACAGTGGGCCGACATTCTAGGCGGTAAAACTCACATCGTCTTTGACCTGTTATCGTATTGTCAACGTTTTGATAGCTCTTATTTACTTAACAGTAATGACGGCCGAGTTAAAAACAATACCGTAACGATTAAAGACGATGTGGTGTTTTCCGACTAGAATAGAGGCTCTGTTATCGTATTGTCAACGATTTGATAGCTCTTATTTCTTTGAAAATAATGGTGGCCGAGTCACAAACAATACCATAACAGGTCAAAGACGATATGGTTTTTACTGCCTGGAATAGAGGCCTAATCTTAACGTTAACAATACGATTACATGTCAAAAGCAATATAGTTTTAGCAAGTAGAATAGAGTTGATAGAGAATGCTTTTAGGTAATAAATCCCCTTGTGAGCGTTGTTAAGCAAACAAGAATAAATAAATATTAATTTAATACCCGCTCTCACCCGTTTATTTAAATAGCATTACCCATTCTTATTCACAAATAAAGGAGACAAGTTGAACAAATTATTCAAGCGAGCTCGGTACAAAATGTTCAACATATCGCGCTACCTGAAATGTGTACACTCAGCAAAACGTAGACAAAAGAATATTTTTATATGAAAATACCAGACTCAATTTTATTAATAACATAGTGGGCTTCCTGCATTGGAAACTGAGCTTTGCAGACTGTTCTGAACGTTGCTATTTGGTTGTATATAATATTTACTATGCGATTTGTTCGTCTGTTATATGTTCTGCGGGATATTCGAGGTGTTATTAAGACGGAGCTGCGATGCTGTTCAAAAGAAAAAGGCGGTATAAGAGTATGGGATCAATATTCGCATACTGCCTTCTTCTTTTAGAGAGCAGAGAGGAGGATATGTCGCAAAATTGTTCTTCAGAAGCTGGAAAGTGTTTGCATAACATAATTGAGGAATATTTTTATCAGTTAGATTGTCTTTGTGAGTCGGTTTTATGAAAAATAGCGGTTTTTAGTGGAATGCCACGTCAACGGGGGTATAGGGGTCAACGCAAGAAGAGGGAAATTATAAATTTGACGAGTGTATCTGTCTGTGGCACCGTAGCTCCTAAACGGATTGACCGATTTTGATTTAGTTTTTTTTATTATAAAGGTGACTTTATGGAGAGTGTTCTTGGCTTCGTTTCATAAAAATCTGTTGGGCCTTTTAAGAGATATCCGCTCTGAGAGACGGAGTCGCCATTATTGCGGAGGGTTTTACCTTTTGAATAGTTATTAATTGATAAAGTAAGGAATGAGTAGTATAATATTGGGCATTCTGGCCCACCTCGTTCGATCGGGCGAAAATTTCGCCCTCCTCACTCGTGTGATCCAAATGCCCAATATTATTTTGTGGATTTCAAAATTTGGGTTTGCGCAAAATGAAACAATCGCGCTAACGTGCGCGTTTCGCAACATGTAACGGAAATTGGGTTTGTGCTTAAAATAAAACGATTATCTCTCGCGTTAACATACGTATTTAACAAATAACACGTCGTAACGGAAATTGGGTTTGCCCAAAATGAAATGATCGCGTTAACGTGCACGTTTGCAACGGGAATTATTAGCTAAAAACAATCGCATCAAAATTGTTATATATATGTGAAAACGTAGTCGTGATTTCCCTTAATTGGAATAAGTCTTTCATGCAAGTAAAACGTACCTATGCATCGCTTGAGAAATTTTGAAGAAATATGAAGTTTGTAAAACAAAATCAGAGCTTGCAGTTGGATCTTGTTTTTTCAGCTCGCAATAAGCCTTGTGTACGTCATGGTGAACTTTTACCTTACAATATTCGCAGTATAATTTGCGGTCCTTCTAATTGCGGGAAAACTAATTTAATGGTTGGTCTTTTACTTCATGAACAAGGGTTACGGTACCAAAATGTTTATGTTTACTCAAAAACCCTTTTCCAACCTATGTATCGATTTTTAGAAGAAGTATTAGCGTTAGTTCCAACGGTTACATTTCAAAAATATTGTGAAAATGAAGAAATACTTAGCCCAAACGAAGCTAACTATAACTCAATCATGATATTTGATGATGTGGCTTGTGAAAACCAAAACAACATAAGGGATTACTTTGCAATGGGAAGACATAAAAATATTGATAGCTTTTATTTAAATCAAACGTACAGTAAAGTACCAAAACAATTAATAAGGGATAATGCTAATTTAATAATTCTTTTTAAGCAAGATGATGTTAATTTACGTCATGTTTATGATGAGCACGTTGGAACCGATATGTCATGGTCGCAGTTTCGTGAAATTTGCGCTAAAGTATGGAACGCACCTTTCAGCTACTTGGTTATAAACAAGGATTGTAACAAAAATTCTGGATGTTATAGAATGGGGTTTGATACATTCATTACTGTAGATTAATATACTTAAGTACATACTTATTGAATAGTATTCGAATAATCGTTTATTATATTAAATGAATCCAAAGAGAACGGACATGAGCTCGAAAGTCGAGAAAGTTAATGAAGATAAAGTGCTAAAGGAAAAGATACTCCGGTCAGCCGAAGCAGTTAAAAAGAAGGTTAAACTTATTCGCGATGTAAAAACAAACAATGATATGATTCTGGAATCTGTTTTAAAACCAATTACAGAACCGCTTAATGAAATAGTTAAAGTTAAAAATGAGAATAATTACTTCAATACTAATGATGATGATTTTGATGACGGATTGCAATGGGGAAAGTTAGTAAAAAGAATTAAATATAGCCCAAGTGAAGAAAAGAAGGAATCTATAACTGATCAAACGGTTGTGAGGAATTTTTCTCAATCTAGCCTTGTTAATAAAAATGATGAGGATGAGACATCAAAAGATAATGAAAGTGATGTAAGCGATGAAGTGGAAAGTGAACATTTTAATGATCAGGATTCTTCAAATAATATTTCATTTAAGACGACTGATTCTTACGCTTCTCCTCGTGACGATCCTAAATTTCAAAAGCAATATATTACCAACTTAAATATACCTTTTGGTATTCGAACGGAACGGGACAAGCTAATGTTGGGAACTTGTCCGGTATACACTACAAATGACAAAAAACTGAAAGTAAATGGTCATACTTACTATTTAACGCCAGGTTTATTCGAACTGCTATATAAGAAAGTACCGGATTTAGATATTGTAACTGAGGATGACAGATGTAATTATAAAACCTTATTATTAGAAACTAATGCACATAGAAGAGAGTTTAATCCTAATAAACCAATAAAAAGCAACAAAGGCATGAAATATTTATATGTAATAAGACCTCTTTTTAAATTAGCTAAAGAACGTTCAGTAAGTGGTGAAGGACTACCGACGATGAAAAATGTTAAAAACGATGTGTCATATGTATATTGGGATAACCCAAACGAATTAGTAGAAAGGTTAAAATTACTTATAGCTTCTCGTGATGCTGGTAATACAGGATTGGATAATGAAATCATATCTATTATTGAAGAACTACAAGAAGCGGGATTAGTGAACAATGTTAATATATAAAGCAGTTACTTTACTATTATCGTTAGTCGAAGCAGAACTTTTGGCGTAAAAATATATCATAAAATGAACATAGATAAATTTGGTCACCATGTTCATAAACGTTTACGTGTAGCAGGTGTATCTGAAGTCAACGAACTTAAAAGTCAGGCTTTGCTTCGTTCAGAAGACGGAGATTTTGATTTACAATCACTGAGATTAAAAGGCGTTGCTCATCCTTTGTCGGCTGATGATGCAGTAAATAAGGAGTACGTCGATCAGCTCGTTCAGAACATTTATGACAAGAAGTATCTAGATTCTTTAATCAAAGTTATAAATTCTCAAATTCATCAGCTCGCAACTCAGTTGAAATTGAACTTTTATACAAAAAACGAGGTAGATAACATTGTAAAACAATTAAGCAATGGCAAAAGAACAAGTAGTGAACGAGATCCACAGATCAGCTCGTAAAAACTTTAAGCGACGAGCAGTTGTTTTAAAAGGCATTCACGATTTGTGGCAAGCAGATTTGATTGACTTACAAAAATTCCATAAAATAAATAAAGGAAATAAATATATTTTAGTTGTCATTGATGCATTTTCAAAGTACGCGTGGTGTATTCCGACAAAATCGAAAACTAGACAAGAAGTTAAAAATGCATTTCAACAAATTATAAAGTCAGCAATCCAAATTCCTAGAAACTTGCAGACAGACTTTGGAAAAGAATTTTACAATAGTGAATTTGATTGTTATTTAAAATCTTTAGGAATAAATCATTATTCAACTTATTCAATTAAAAAGGCATCAATTGTTGAAAGGTTAATAAAGACGCTTAAAAACAAACTGTACAAATATTTTAGTTTAATTGGAAATTATAAATGGGTTGGAAAACCTTTAGATGATATAGTCAAATCTTATAATGAAACTTTTCATAGTACAACAAAATTTAGACCAAATGATGTTAATTTTGAGAATGAATCGGAAGTAAAGAACAATATTAAGAAACGTCAACAAAATCTATATCATAAATTAAATAAATTCAATGTGGGAGATCGTGTACGTATAAGCAAGTATAAAAGCGCTTTCCATAAAAGTTATACGCCTAATTGGTCAACAGAGCTATTTACTATTAAACAAGTCAGTAACACTCAACCGTTTACGTACCATATAGAAGATCAGCGAGGAAACACTATTCTGGGCACATTTTACGAACAAGAACTTCAAAAAACTAAGTACCCGGACGTTTATCTCATTGAAAAGGTGGTCAAAAAAAAAGGGAATAAATTATACGTTAAGTGGTTAGGACTTAATGATAGTGAGAACAGCTGGATTAATAGAAGTGCCATTGTATGAATATATTTATATAGTTACTCGCACAAAAAATGTCATTAACATATAGGATATGAAAGGAAGAGGACTTTTAAACAGTGTAATTAATCACTTGCCTTTTGAATTACACTTACCTGGTTACAATTATTGCGGACCAGGCACTAAATTGCATAAACGGTTATTAAGAGGTGATAAAGGAGTTAATGAATTGGATGACGCGTGCATGAAACACGATATAGCTTATGATAAACATTCTAACCTAACAGATCGACACCGCGCAGATTTAGAACTTTATAAAATGGCTAAACAGAGGTTGAAGTCGAAAAGTGCTGGAAAAGGAGAAAAACTTGCTTCATGGTTAGTTAGCAAAGTGATGAAATCTAAAATGAAAGCTGGTGCAGGCATAAAATCATTTAAAGGTTTGGTTACAAAGATGCGGAAGGAACTGAAAAGAAACAAATCAAAAGATAAAGGCACTACAATCACCCGAGCTCTTGCGCTCGCAAAGAAAGTATTTACTAGAAACAGTAAAATTCATATTCCGCGTTTAATACCGATTCCGAAAACTGGCGGTATATTACCACTGATACCTATTTTTGCGGGACTTTCTGCGTTGGGATCATTGGCTGGAGGAGCTGCTGGGATAGCTAAAGCTGTTGGTGATTACAAAGCTGCAAAGAAAAACTTAACCGAATCACAACGTCACAACAAAATGATGGAATCTATTGCATTAGGTAAAGGATTGCACATTAAACCGTACAGAAATGGAAAGGGATTGTGTTTAGAATACTCAAAAAACTAGTCAACAGGCTTCCCAGACGTGCTCTCACTAATATAGATATTTTAAAACACTCTTCAGATATTCCTCATTTCCGTGGCGTTTATATGAGAGATAATTTGCCAAAGCGTTCGAATAGAGTAGAGTGCGCAATTATTAATTTAGATAGTTCTGAAAACCAAGGGACACACTGGGTAGCCTATGTCAAAGATAATAATTACTGTGAATATTTCGATAGTTACGGCGATCTTCAGCCTCCAATAGAATTAATAAAGTATTTAAAAAATAAAATTATTTCATACAACTATGTCACTTATCAAAAGTTTAATACTGTAAATTGCGGTCATTTATGTTTGAAATATTTAAAGCAATTTTGGAGTAACCGTTTAAATATCTCTGTTCAATAAAAACCATATCATTCACATGATGTCTTTCACTTTGTCCATAACTGGAACCTCTTCTACCCTGATCACAAATCATTCACCAGCTTTTCAACTAAATGGTGAATATGAATGCGGGTTACTATATTTTTCGACTTTTAACTCTATACCTAATATAGACTATAGAAATAATATGTTTTATTATGGCCAAAATGAAGTAGTTGAAATTCCTGAAGGGTCATACGAACTTCAAGACCTCGACGATTACCTGAAAAGACATCTGAAAGGATGTTCATTTTCACTGACATGTAATAATAATACGTTAAAGACGTCTATATTGTGTTCTAAAAATGTGTATTTTAATAAAGAAAATTCGATTGGTAACTTACTAGGTTTCGGTCAAGAAACTATTCAAGCTAATATATTAACAGAGTCTCCTTTTCCTGTGTCCATTCTCTCTACAACTATAGTGCGAGTTGAATGTGACATTGTGAGTGGTTCATTTATTAACGGAAAACCAAGTCATATTATTCACGAGTTTGTGCCTAATGTACCACCAGGCTATCGGATTATAGAAACACCTAAAAACGTTATTTATTTTCCTCTTAATCAAAACAGTTTAAGCTCTTTAAAGTTAAGAATATTGGATATAAACGATAACTTAATCAATTTACGCGGTGAAGAGATCCAGATATATTTGCATCTCAGGAAAAGATGATAGATTTCAATAAAAGATTAGTTTCGCGCAGTACAATTATTAGTACGCATTGTGCTGTCAAGAAAAGAACACCTAAAAATCAGCTTACGAGGCTTTCCAAGGAAAATAAAGAATTTCTTAAAACTATTGGTTTATTAAAATGAGTATTCTAAACTTAACAGAAACTTTCGGCTACGATAACACAATAGAAAGTTTTGAATTCCATTCCTACAAACCTTACGTAACAAGTTTCAATTTTAATGATGAAATCCGTATACCAATAAACCAACAAGATCTATACGTGTTACCTTCTGAGAGTGCCTTATACATAGAGGGAAACATGGTAGTAGTCAACAGAGAAACAAAACTACCGGTGGCCAGTGTTCAGTTTACTAATAACCCTATACTTCATTTGTTTCAAGATATTCGATATGAGCTTAATGGAATCGAAATAGACAAAATTAAAAATGCTGGAGTTACAACTACTATGAAATCTCTCTTATCTCTAAATGAACATGAATCGAGAATGTCAAAGTCATGGGGTTGGGATGTCAACGGTACAAAAGTTACGCATGGGTCGTTTTCTGTATGCATTCCTTTAAACAAGATTCTTGGTTTTGCAGAGGATTACAATAAAATAGTTATAAACTGTAAGCATGAACTTATTCTTTTGAGATCCAATACTAATTTAAATAGCGTTACATTAAATACAAATGAATATATAGATAACATTACGATATCTAAAATAGTATGGCGTATGCCACATATAAAAGTTTCTGATCGGGAAAGGTTAAATTTAATGAAGTGCTTGGAAAAAGATCGTGCTATTCAGATAGCATTTAGAAACTGGGATCTTTATGAGTATCCACTTTTACCGAAAACATCAAAACATTCCTGGGCAATCAAAACTTCATCTCAAATTGAAAAGCCACGATATGTTGTTATCGGATTAAAAACAGATAGAAAAAATATGACTAACAAAGATATGACACACTTTGATCATTGTCATTTAAGAGATGTAAAAGTTTTTTTAAATTCAACCTATTTTCCGTATGAAAGTTCTAATGTTAGTTTCGCAGCTGAAAAATTCGCTATATTATACGATCAGTATGCTAAATTCCAACAGTCGTATTATAACCGCAGTCAAGCGCCGTTGCTAAGTCCGCAAGAATTTAAGGATAAAGCACCTCTGTTTGTTATCGACTGCTCTCGGCAAAACGAAACCTTAAAAACGGGTTCAATAGATGTGAGAGTTGAATTAGAGTGTGAACAGGACATACCCGGTAATACTGCGGCTTACTGTCTTATTTTGAATGATAGCATTGTAGAATACAAACCGTTGACCAATATTACCCGAAGGATATCATGAGCTCAGACTGCTTGTTTGTAGATCTCCAGGGGTTTAAATCATCTACAAATGAATTTATTCTTAAAGAATTTGCGTATAGTACAAATGAATACACGCAAGTATTTTTAATAAAACCTCCGTATGCATTTTTTACTTTATCGGAAAAAGAAAAAAGTAATGTTATATGGATAGAGAAAAACCTCGGTATCTTATGGCGTGAAGGATTCATTGATTATAGAGAGTTTAAAAGAATGATTTATGTTCACTTAGAAAATAAGAAAATATTTGTAAAAGGGTTAGAAAAAATTAAATGGGTTAAAGATTTGTGTGATAATTGTACTGTAATAGACTTGGGTGAAAAAGGTCTTCCTAATTTTCAATCAATGCATCAAAAATATTGTAAAAACAGCGGCACATATAATTGTTTAATTCATAAAAAAACTTGTGCGTTAAAAAATGTATTATGCATTAAAAAATGGTACTTTGAAAATAATTTAGAACTGTATTCTCATATCTGATTTCAAAATAAATGATATTATTGACAAACATATTTTTTATTTCACCTATTCAAAGAGAATTATCAATTACCGAAAAGTTTTTCCACTAAATTGAATTAATATCGCTGTCAGTCGAGATGAAGAAAAACGTGTCGGTAAAAAAAAAACTCTTAAGGTCACTTGCAGCTTTTTCTTAGTCCAGTAATGTTAAAATATATGATAGGTACTATTACTGTTAAATCTAGTTTAAAAGTTATATCGAAATTTAAAAAAGCTGCAAGGGGCCATTAATAACTGCAAAATGAAACAACAAGTTATTTTCATTATATTTATTTACTTACTATGTTAATTACAACAAAATTAAACTAAAACTACAAACTAGCACTGTATCCACTCAGTTTTTTTGAAATCTTATGTATCACACTTTCGGCATGATCTATAACTTCATCGTAATTATCGTCCGCCAAATATTGAGCACTCAACATCACTTTGTCTTCATCATCACTGTCTTTGTTCAGGTCAATTATCTGTATTTTTAGTAGTCTCGTACCTTTCCCTGCTTTATTATTTATTATAAATGATGGCAGACGGTCGTGACCACTTCTTTTAAAAACTTTATTGGAAAAGTTTCGTTTTGATCTTTTTTCTTTATTTTTTTTCTGGATTCCGCTTTTAAGTTTCTTCACCAGCTCGCTGTCTTCTTCTTCTTCCACTAGGAATTCCTCCAATGGATCCTGAGCATATTGCGAAAATAGGAAAGTGTCTTGTGTTCCTTCCATATTCTGAAACAAGATAAATCAAAATAAATATTTTAATATTTTGCTTGCTATTTGTAGACAAAAAAAATAAAAATAAAAATGCAAGACGATAACATTTACATAAATAGATCGAGTCTAACTTGAATAAATTGTTAATATATAAATATATCAAATGTTTGCTTACCACACCGGGGCTGAGGATATGAAGCTCGTAACAACTTGTAAAAACTTGTAACTTCGTTCTGAAGATAGACTGATGTTTGGCTGAGTATTATATGAGCCTTTATTTATAACGATTAGAATTCATGAATCGACAAAATTACACCACAATTGACGAACAATTTCAGTCAGTATCGTATAACGCGGTCATAGCTGACTCGACAAGGCGTCAGCAGCTAACCTGCTGATTGAGAAACATGCTAATTTTAATATTTCATTTTAAGTAAGTATTTTTATCGGCTAATTAGAAAGACAATAAATTTTAGAATACCGGTGTTTTTAATTTTCACGCAAACTTTGATTATCATTGAAGAAAATCTATTTTTAACATTTAACTGTCTTTCTTTCTTTAGCTAATAAATTCACTTAATTAAAAAAAGAAATATAAATCATTTTAATGAATAGGTTTGTATTTTACTCATATAAATTAAAGTTCATTCATTTCACAAATAGCTCACTAATTAGTTTGGAGTTAAATAAAAAAATAAAAATAAACATACACCTCTTGTGAAATGGAGAACCAATTATTTATGAGTAATTAGGTAATTAAAAATCCAAACACAAATTGCACTAGGCATATGTACGTTTATTCAAATAGCAGTACTAATAGGTATTTACATAACATATAATCATAAATTGTTTCTTAATACTAACATATTACTTATTTTAACGGTATACATTTCTGGTAAAGTTGTAGATTTACAATTCAATTTATTTAACGAGATTTGAATACATTCGCTTATAATTTATAAAAACTACAATATCGATCTATGACCCCATGCTTTAGTTGAAATTTTGTCTTTTAATGTAAGTCGCTTATCGTCTTTACTGGATAACGCAATTTTGTTAACAGTTTGCGTAAAGATTTCATGTTTAATAGATTTAAATAATATATTTTTTTTCCTAATAACCGTATTCTTGAACAGAACATCCTTATAGTCATCTAATGTTAATTCTCGGACACCAGGCTTTTTTACTCCTTTTGCTTTTTTGAGTAATGAATTTTCGCTTTTGATACAATACAACTTGGAACGTAGCCCTACAAACTCAGTGATAAGCTCGCCCCCTAACTCGTCTTTAAATAATCCCGGAACCTTTTTATTTATCAAGGGTATCTGAAACTCATTTGATTTGTTATAATTACTTGTATCAAAATAATGTATAAACTGATTTTTCAAATCGTCGTAAAAGTCAGTGGTTTTAATATTATAAATGAAACTGTCAGTATCTGTATAACAGAGAGAAACACTTTCATTATAATAAGGTTTTATTACAGAGTAGTGGAATTGATACATGTGACTCTTAGAAAGCTCGAGTATCGCGAATCCTATGTATATCGGTTTATCTAAGACAACTCTCTCCGGTTTCATTTGAACAGCGACTAAATTATCCGAAAATGTCGTGGCGCTGTGAAAATTTGGTCGTGCTATTAATTTACTTGCTGTTACAAACTTCTTTGTAGAGTTTCTCTCATCACTCCACTGATTTACTAACTTAACATCTACACGTCGTTCACTATCCTCGAGAGTCTTGCCAAAAACAGCGTTATTTTTTAATTTAAAAAGATTCTGTTGAAATGGAGTTTTTGCATTTTTTCTTAGTTCTGTATTTAAATCTATATATTTTTTCAAAAAGGGGCTTTGTCGGAAGGTGATTACCCGGTGAATTTTATTAAGAGTCAAACCATTACGCAAGCACGTTTTTAAATGTACATAATGAATGACGTACTCATATTTATCATACAAATTTGGGATTAATTTCGAATTTTTCCCTCCTGGAGGTACAAATTTTTGTGCACAGAAGGGATAATCGTTATGCAAATGATGTAACTCTTTAGGGTAAACTAAGTCGACCTCAAGAATAAATCCAAATTCTGCATCGTCTGAAATTGACATAAAGTCTAATTGCTCTATTTCCTCAGAATCTAGAAAGCGAAAATCAGATATGGGTAATGAATGACTCATACTATATCCGTATAAGTTGTTACAATCAATGTATACAAGAAACGAGTCGGGTTTACTGTCATCATAAGTTTTCATATATTTATTATTAGCAAGAGCATGTCTGGTAGAGCACATGCAAATTCCGCCTCGAATGCCTTTTTGAATAAGACGAATGATTTCTAAATCAGATATCAACTCTAATTTTACGCCAGTTTTCAATAACATCGCGTCAAATGACAAACTCGGCACGGTTAAATAGAATGCAGGATCTAATTCATAATGAATCTTACAAATTTTTCGAAAATTTTCAAATATGTCTGACAAAAGCAAAACGTCAGTTTTAATATAGAGATCTGTATATTCACCCATGTTTCTTATTTGAAATGTCTCCCATACACGTTGAGCGTGCTCATAGTCAGAGTCTGTAATTTGTTCCGCAGAAAGCGAGTTATAAAACGAACTCTTTTCAGGTAGCTCAATTTCTGTAAATTTATCCCAGCCGGTCATATAATCGTAAGGATATACTCCTTTGCGTAGTAATAAATTAAACTCTTCTAATCGAGGATAAAAGTTACTTAAGTGGAAAAACTCTGATCTACATAAACCCTTAGCTAACTCTTCTAAACTAGCACCTAGAAATTTAAATGAATCTACAAACCGTATTTGCACATACTGATCATTAGATAACCTTAAAAATTTTGTAAATGAAATATAGTTTTCTTTATTTTTAGGTATTACTTTTATAGGTCCAGAACATTTACCCAGTTCTTTGATAAATAAATGACAGTCGTATCCAGACAAATTGTGGAAAAATATAGGAATAAGTTTAGGCACTCGAAAACGTAAGTTACAGTATTGATGGGCCGCTCCGCGATAAAACCCTGTTAAATGACAGTGATCTCTAACTTTATCACCAAACAAAGGGGTTTTGCAAATGTGACAATTTTTTGCATTTTTGTACGCTAAAGCATCTTCATCGTCGAAAATCATAGGAACCTCTTTATTTAAGATCTCATGTATTTCATTTACATGTCTGTACAAGTACTCTAAAAACTTGGATACGCAATCGGGTCCGCGATACTGAATAAAACGATTCAGACTTCCGTCATAAGAACAAACTATGTAATACGCAAAAGCTGCAGGCTTATGAATTTGTTTATTTGAGGTGAAGCTAATCGATGGTGCTTGCTCGCAACCCTGGTAAGGTTCAAGAATAGTTTCAAAGTCAGCGTACACTACAAATGGTACGTCTTGTTTACGATCGAAATTTTTAAATTGCAGATATGTACCTTTATCTGGAAGTACAGTAGCAATTCCACTACAAACATGCATATCATATTTGTATTCTGATACAAAAAATATGAGACAGTCTTCGCAAAAATAAAGTTTACCATGATGCTTAGTAATTTGAGAACGTACAAGACGCGACAAGTCACGAATCAAAACATAATGCGAGTTATTACCGCGCTCGATTAAAAGTAAATTGATCCTATGTTTCCTTTTGTACTCGGACCTGTAAAGAGGTCCTACAACAGTTCGATTGTTTTTTAAAGAATACACATTAATACTGATATCAGTATTATCGGATTCAAATGTCTTAATATCAGCAAAGGTGACAGGGAAACTCATATTATCAGTTTTTAAAACAGTCTTAAAATAGGGATACGACGATGTACGCTCACTATGATGTGAGGACGGGTAAATGGCGGCAACAATGCACCAGAGAAAACAATAGTCATCGTTATTGCGAATATTTATGCAAGCCTTTTTATTTTTTATTAATTTAGGCAAATCCACGTAAGATGACGCTTTTAATGGATCAAATTTATTGACATTTATTTCTAAATACAAATTTGATAAAAATGTCCAACCAGAATCGCGGTCTTCAAATTCCTCTACCTTTTTTCTTATAGTTATAAAGAATTTTTGAAAAAGCTTCTCCAAATCATAATTTTGATGCACAGAAAAATTTTTTGTTGCGAAAGACTTAATTTCTTGCCTGTCATCTTTGAATAAAAGAAAATTGCAAAAGTATTCGAAATTAACTTTAAGGCTCACTTGTTTTTGAAGCGCATTTTGTAAAATTCTTAAAAATTTGCATTTCAAAGAGTTCAAAAATACGTCAGGTAAACAAGTTTTAAAATCATCAGTAGCAATTATCCTATATGACGATATGCGACCTTTAAAAGCTGAGGAAATTTGATAAACCTCATCGTTTAGTTCTACAACGGAATTATTTTTATGTTTATTACTTTTTAAGTGACCCACCCACTGTTTTCTTTCTACTCTGATGGAGCACTCTGAGCAAAAAGGCATATTTATGTAAGTTTATTCAGATTACAACACAATAAAAAATAATAAGAGCAAACAGACATTTTACGCAAACGTTAAAATAATACTGAATTACTTGTTGTTAGAGTAAAATTTAACGTCAGCCTCTACAAAAAGTTCTTGAAGTCGTTGAACAAATTTTTGCAACGAGTTCCACTGTGGTGTTTCACTGTTGATTTGAGCCTTAACTGCAAGAAGGGCTTTCTTCCAACGCTGATCGGGCAACTCACCGCGAATGTCTTCGGTGTGAGAGACCTTCAGCTCCACGAAGAAGTCTCCCTTCAGAACGCATGCTCGTTTCGTTGCTCCTGTCGGCAGTCGGTTGATTATAGACGAGTCGAGCGCATTTGAAGAAACAGAGGGTTTCGGCGTAATATTAAAATCTTCCGGGAATATACCAAACAAATCATGAGGGTTTTGGTTTCCTTTTATCTTCGATGCGGCAGAACTGTAAAAAACAATTAAATCAGTACAACCACCTTGATGTTAGAAGGTTTACTAGAATTACCTTTTAAAAAGATAATGAATAAGATAGTAAAAACAAATACCTGGTTGATGATGATTTTCGTTTCTTAATGGTTTTTTTCGATTTGAGATTATCTTGGCTTACGCTGTCCTCTGAATCAGATCTAAAACAGGATATATGGATAATTATTAATCGTTTTTGTTTAAAAACATACATTAACAGTGAAAACAAGTCAACGGGAAATATACCTATTTGCTGCACTTCTTTTTTGTTTTCCAAATTTTGAGGTGACGGGGGTCACGTTAGCAGCAATGATGCTTTCAAATTCGGTATCAGACCTATAAATAATAAATAATTGATATAATTAAATCACTGAAACATTTTAAAGTTATTTGGGAAAAAAGTGTACTTACTCACATTTTAACAGTAGCGAGATGAAACAGCAGGAGGTGGTAATGCACTGGGCGGTAAGCTGGCGGACGAGGTGTAGGGCAGCGGTGGCGGTAGCTGGAAGTCTCGGAGCACAAAAAGAACGCAGTTGTGGAAGTTGACAAATAAATAGCGAATTCTTGATGACTTTGTTACATGCGCCAGGGGTGTTACTTGAGTAATTTTGCATAAAGCAGTTAATATCGCTATTATTAATTTAATATTATTGCTATTTCTATTGCACTGGAAGAACCAGTGAGAGAAGATTCCATCTTCACATCCATATTGTGGTAATTAACATTATTTTTATTATAAGTAGTGTAAATTGGTTTTTTTCTTTAAGCTTACATGTTGTGATAGTTTGAATGTTTATTCCAGTAACTGTTAACATTTAACTAGGGTTTCTCACTGGTAAAATAATTATATCAAGTTTAATGAACGAAATGTATTCAAAATGTTCGACACAATTAAAAGTATTGTTACCAATTATAACATTATTTGATACATTTACGATAGTGCCAGCCCTCAAAATGTATATTCTTGCATATTTTTAATGGGGCCACCGGCGTTGTGCAATTTCCTTCACATCGATTGAAAAAAACATGTTGCGTAATTGACCAATGCCTAATTAATAAAATGCAGGAATATTTGTTAAATCAACAAATGAAAAAAAATATATATATTAATTTAAATTATTTACGCAAATGTACTGGAAACAGAAAAAGTATTTTCCCGAACAAGCGAACTTGACAAATCGATTTCTTAATCCAGAAAACACCTGTAATTGTAAATTTATTGTAATTCCAACATTGAATACAAAAATTAAATATTACCAATATAAAGAATTTAACAATGGTTTCATCATAAGCGCCCTCTATAGGCTAAGTACTGAACTAATATAATAGCTTAATGAATGCATTACACTTTCATATAAGTTGCAAATGGTTTCGATTAATTCCGATAGATTAAGCAAAATATTCGTTATTCTACGCCACCTATGTTCATTTGCGTGAAATCATCACAATAATAGCGAGCGTCCATAGTTGAAATGTGATCGCGGATCTCATACCGCCCGGTCTTCGAGTTCTAATTACAATTACGCAAAACATTGTATGTCGCATGCGATTATATTTTTAGCTAAGCTTAATTTTGCACACAATAAAACTGATTTTACATCAATATGTTAAAGTGAGATATGTTTTTTTAGAAATGTATTAATATATAACGTTCCTATAGATGGCATTACAATAGCATTAAAATTAACTGGAGCACATTTATGCGTTGTTTTCTTGCGTTTTGGTTTTACAAACCAAAAATCAGTTGAACTAACGAATTGTTTATAAAACATCTTATAGTTTCGTAATTTAAATGATGATAAGACTGGTTTTATACAACCGAAAACCAGTTAAAACCTACATCACGCTATTGAAGTTTTTATACTCAGGTTGATATATATAGTAAGAACTTTACCAAATGCATAAGTGTCTTAGTACTCCTTGTGACCTACCGGCTTGGTTGTGCTAAGTCCCAGCTTGTCAATCTCGATGCTCGATTTGATCACCCTTGCACTGAGTATTGCTGAACTATCTCGAATATTTGGGAGGGATTCTGTTACTATGCGGTGGTAGATAACGGATGAACTCGTCCCTGGTGAAGGATGCAAACTCACCATGTACACAAAAGCGGTCATACGACCACCGGGAACTAAGCGTCCTGGGTGACCCGATCTTGTCTGTGGAGCCTGATCACCTTCACGACAAGTTGTACAAACGCGTCTGCGCTCCGGCCAAGTGCGAGGTGTTTAAGCTTTTGCATTTTACGAAATCAACTAATATTCTTAGTTTAACTTGGACTTTAAGAATGTATAAAATCTATACCTCCATTTTACGCAAACCCAATTTTGAAATCCACAAATAATGTCAGGCATTTGGATCATACGAGTGGGGAGGACGAATTCGCTCGATATCGAAAAAGGTGGGACAGAATGCATGCATGAATTTCATTTTGCGCAAACCCAATTTACGTTACGACTTGTTATTTGTTCAATACGCATGCGAGAGATAATCTTTTTATTTTAAGCACAAACCCAATTTCCGTTACATGTCGCGAAACGCGCACGTTAGCGCGATTATTTAATTTTGCGCAAACCCAAATTTTGAAATCCACAAATATCGCTCGATATCGAAAAAGGTGGGACAGAATGCATGCATGAATTTCATTCTGCGCAAACCCAAATTTTGAAATCCACAAAATAATATTGGGCATTTGGATCACACGAGTGAGGAGGGCGAAATTTTCGCCCGATCGAACGAGGTGGGCCAGAATGCCCAATATTATACTACTGGAATGAAAGGATCAGAGAGAAATGTGGACTAAAAAAACCGGCCAAGAGCGAGTTGAACTTCCGTACATACGTTTTTTTAAGACAGAATTCTTATAGCATTTCCAGTAATCCTGTGAAGAAGCGAAAGAGATTTGTCAGGACCGTAGCAGGTGGAAAGAAGTGGTCTCTGCCTACCCCTCTGAGAAACAGGCGTGATTTAATGTATGTATGTATGAATAGTTATTGCAAGTATTAGTTGGTAAACGTTATTGGTTCAATCAATGATATTTTTACCAGACTGCCGGAGGCTTGTAAAGGCTGAAGGGATAGCCCAATTTGGACAAGCGAGGTGTCGTTTGATTTGTCTTAGCGTCGCGGGTGTCACTGTGAAATGTGGCAATACAAATATATAAACATGGTAACAAACAATAAGTACATTGATGATATTATCCAAACAGTAACTGGGTTTTTAAAGTTTGCTTTTTATTAGAATTGTAACATCTAAACTCAAAGGCGTGCAACACCTTAATTGAGAAACGGGGTTTGCATGAATTGCGGGGAGAGGACAAATGGTAGCTTTAGCACCTTGTCACTTAAAACGCCTTTGGCAGATTAGTGCAGCAGTTCAAATATGAAGTGGGAGTGACAAAGCACTAAAGTGTACATCACTAATAAGGCTGACCAACCGTACCTCAGCCACGCATCTCATGTCTACTCCGGCTCTCAATTAAGTTGTAATGACATGTCCTTGATTATGGCAAAAACCGGTAATTTGGAAAATTCTCCGAAATAAGGGACTCAACTAGACGTTTGTCTATGACAGAAACGGCAGTTTAACTGTATGTTGGCAGACTAAGGTTGTAAAATAGTGATTTCAATGTCATCGGTGAAAATATTTTCAATAGTGGTTTCAAGATCATTAGTGAGATTCAAAAATCGACCCCCTGATCGCTACCGCTGCGTGCAGGCCACGCAGACGCGGAATGAACGCGTTGGTTTGGCCTAACCTTTAGGATTTAACGACAAACATTATGCCTATAACCAACATGTAATAAGTCGCCGTTTTAAAAACGAGTATTGCTCTCGAAAAATATCAACTCGCATGACAAAACATAAGAGATGCATATGCACAAGGCTAAATAAACGTCGGTTGTCCGATCTTTTTGCTCTAGCATGCATAATTTTGCAGTCGCCGGACTCAACTACGAAAGTATAACGAGAGTTACAGTTATGTAAATACATCCTACAACCTACATTTTGGGAGAACATATATATATGGCGAGTGGGTAAATAAATAGAACGGCGTCCTTTTATACTGAAACATAGAGAATGTTGATCTACTTGAAGTCTTTATTTTATCGTTTTTGTTTGCACAGGCATTTTTGGGTAGTCTTTTTGTCTTAATTATGGGAAGGGTACTGGAACCTTTTCTAGAACCGGAACCGGTTACTGATTCGGTTTTGGGAATTCCCGGTCCTTTGTTTATCTTTTGGTACCTACTATGTTTATGTTCTATTTATTGTAATCGTTTTTTTGATTATGTTTTAGTGATGATGGAGAACTGAACTATGAAGATTTTAATAAAATGTCAATTTACAAATTGGATCAATATAGATCAGGTGGCACGCGTGCTACGTGTGTGGCGACCTAGCGACATCTAGCGCACACTTGTATCAACCACTCGCTACCTCGCTAGCGCCTGTCTTAATGGCATGTCTGTTTTGGATTTCGCTGGTTATAAATCGATGATTCAGGCTGAAATCGTCACCTGCTTGTGTAGCTGCTTAGGTAGTTTCTCAAATTCGATTTGAATGCAATTCAAAAACGGACTTCGAAACCCTCGAAAGGTCGCAATGCAATGATTTACAAAGCGGCAAAGAAGAAATATATGTCTGACCGAACCCAAACGGGTGAAAAATGTGACCGGAATTCGAGTGAAACCGAATATTTCTGCTCGGAATATGCTAAGCGGCACCGAATCAGGGAGTCGCATCGATAGTCCTTCGATATTCAAAATAATTCAAGTTTACCCGGCGCCATGTTGGATTTAAATAATGCCGCGGTATTAAACCGGGGTCCTTTCTTATAGTGGGTGTAGGTTTGGTATTTTAAAATGCTATGGCTGTCGTTTTTTGTTGAAAATTTATGTGTTTACTTTGGTTTAATTTCACTTTAACATTGTTTTAAAACAACATTAGTTACCTTCCTAATTTCCTCCTGATATTATAATTATATTATTATTATTTTTAAACCAGAATGTCCCATTGCTGGGCAAAAACCTTCCCACCTTTCCACGTATGTTGATTATGGGCAATCTCCCGCCAATCTTGCCGAAAGGCGTCAAGCTAATCTCGCCATCTGTGCCGTGGTCTGCCGCGTCGTCGTATCTAATCTTGCGGGACCTTATTTCAGGTTATTTTTACCCAAAGGTCTTCAGACATGCGGTAGACAGAAATTTCTGAGCATGTGGGAGAAAAATTAACGTACAGCTCCTACTTATTATTAATGTGACAGTAATGGCGGCCTAGTTATTATCAATACGATAACATCAAAAGAATAAGAGTAGAATTAGATTCCCTCTTTACCGGCGTGAATAAAGAAATATTTACAAACATTTAAGATACAATAAAACCTCGAGTCAATTAAAAAACCTCTGCGGTGGGAAGATTATCTGTCAGACGATAACAATAGCGATTGTAATGAGAGCTACACAAAGGCTAGCAACATTAACGAGGCAGGCAGGGTTGGCGAAACAAATCTCGCAGTGAACCGGCGCTTTATCAGAACATTGTGAAGGAACGTTAGGTCTGGCGCGCACGGACTGTTTATTTCTATGCATGATTGAGCCTAACGTCCATACTAATATTGTACATGTGAAATAACTCTTTCTGTCTGTTTGTTTATAACGCTTCCAAGGCTAAAACGCTAAACCGATTTAGATGAAATTTGGTATGTATTGCGTGACTTAACTATTAGTAGAATAAAATGCGCGGAAAGTCTAACAAACGTGCGTTTCTTTATGTCATGGTACTTTAAATTATAAAAAGTGTGTTAGTAATACTCAAGTTTTTTTAAACATTCTGTATGGTCATAGAAAAAAGATTACAATCTAATGTTTTTTTAAAGTGATGTATGCGGCAATTTGTTCGTTTTAAGATTTTGACATTTGTTGTCAGTAAAGGTTTGTAAAACAAACGACGCTAGGCTGAACTTTGGGTCATTTTTACTTACTATGTTTTTTTTCATCTTCCCTTAAGTTGAATTAAGCTTACAGATAATCGTGGCCTTACTTTAAAAGCAGTTCAATACCTGGGACTGGTAACTTTAACAAAGCATAACCTTGTAAAGTATTTACCAATTTTTTTGCACATCCTTATTTGATATCAGCTGAGTGAAACCGAGGTTTTTTTGTTGTAGTACCTTCCTATTTTTAAACTAGTATCGAATCGATCCACAGTTTCAGGTTTATTTAAAACTAGCGGTTTTCCACGACCGTGTAGAAGTCGTATATTGCAGAAAAAAGTATCCTTTGTCCTTCCTTGGCGTTCAAGCTATCTTCATTCCAAATTTCATCCAAATCAGTTCAGCGGTTTGTAAACAGACATACAGAGTAACTTTCAAATTAATTATATTAGTATGGATGGATGAATATGGCTTGGATAAACAAAAATAAATTCAACGCCACGTTCGCATGCGGCAGACTTATATCGGTTTTTTATAACGTGAATAAGAAATTTGTTTTCCATAAATAAGCAAGCATGTCTGCGCACCTGATACCAGTAGAACAATAGAAAGCTTTACAAGGCCAAGTGTTTTATTTCACAGTATTCTTAAATAAAAACAGTATTTTATTTTATTTTATCCACACTCATATCATAAGTCCTCTATAATGCGTTCAGAATCCGTAGACAATGACCAGCATTATAAGATACAATTTGACTATGATATTTTATCTACACTCATATCATAAGTTCTCTATAATGCGTTCAGAATCCGTAGACAATGACCAGCATTACTTGATACAATTTTACTATGATATGTTTTCTTATCTGTAGCTGTAATGAAAAGTTAAAATTACGATACAACTTTTGATAAAGTAATGTTGTTCAAATTTGGAACATCTTCCAAAACCAACAAAATTCAAACAGGGGGCCAATTCTAGTATCAATTGAACGTCGACTCGGTATATTTGAAGTAAAGTGTCGTACGCCATTTTGATTTCGAATGACATTAGAATAGGGACTTTGTTAGTTTGTCTATGATTTAAAAAAAAAACATTCATATTCGTGACACAGGTTAGCTTTGCCGCCATGTTTGTTCTGCCGCCTACTGAACGCATCTTAGAGTACTTATAATATGTGTGAAGATAAAGTAATGTATGTAACTGTACATAATTAGGCCTTAAAATACTCGTGTGATCTTATTATGAAACTCGCCTTCAGCTCGTTTCATAAAACCACACTCGTATTTTAAGGACCCTCTTTATGTATCAGTTACATAAAATACTGTTTTCTTATCTGTAGCTGTAATGAAGTGTTAAAATTATGATACAACTTTTGATAAAGTAATGTTGTTCAAATTTGGAACATCTTCCAAAACCAACACAATTGAAACAGGGGGCCAATTCTAGTATCAATTAAACGTCGACTCGGTATATTTTAAGTAAAGTGTCGTACGCCATTTTGATTTCGAATGACATTATAATAGGGACTTTGTTAGTTTGTCTGTGATTTAAAAAAAAAACATTAATATTCGTGACACAGTTATCATATTGTCAACGTTACGACATCTCTTATTTACTTGACAGTAATGGCGGCCGAGTTAAAAACAATACGTAACAGAGGCCCCAGCCAAGATGCGTTACGCCGACTAGCGTTTCTATTCGTTTCGTTTTAAAACCAATCGCGTCACTGGTAGATGACGTGATACGAAGAGTCACGTGATCTACCAGTGACTCGATTGGTTTAAAAACGAAACGAATAGAAACGCTAGTTGTAGCGCTACCGAAAACTGATATAAACCGAAGAGAACTGAGGGCGTATCGCCCTCATAAAGAAACAACGTCATGAAGTTGACTTTCGCCGCACGTGTAATTAAAGACAAATATGAACAGTATCTCAGTATATTTCGCCCGTATTTGCAAATGTTGCTGTAATTTCAGCCTACCATAGACAGTAAAGTGATTAGCATATAGGAATATTGGTCATCAGGATTGGCATGGCTACCCAATCACGGATTACAAATTCAAATTTTAAACGTTTTATTCATGGAACGAGGGCCATATTTACATAATAACTGATTGACTCGCATACATACTACTTAATATAAAAACTTAAAAACTACCTAGGCCATAAAACAATATGGTACCGGGCAGAGTCTAGGCGGTAAGAACGATATCGTCTTTGATATGCGGCTCTATTCTAGGCGGTAAATTCCAAATCGTATTTGACTAGTTAATGTATTGTTTGAAATTACTGTCAAGTAAATAAGAGCTATCAAAACGATAACGTTCTCAAGATTTTTTATATAATCATTGTTGAAATAATAAAACCTGATTTGAGCACAGCATTAAATTGGATTTTTTGAGCTGCAGTTTGGTTGTTAAAACATATTTTTTCTCATTTCGTATTGTTTGCCAAATTCCCTAAAACAACAGTTAGAAAGCGATCAAATATCGTATGAGGAAAATCATCTCAATGTTTTTGTGTATAGTGGGGGTATAAAATGTTTCGCTACTTTTTAACCTTAATGGCATTGAAATAAGAGTCAAAATTGACGAGACTTTTCATACCGCGGAGGATCCAGGAAATGCGGGAGCTAAATGTTCATAAGCGGTATTGTTTTTGTTTTTCCTACAATTGCTTTTTGTATGGATGTAACTCGAGACGTTGGGGAAATAGATGATGGTTTTTATTTAATAATGAGAGTTATTATTAAAGAATAACAACAGTAATAACTAAATGTCAATAGTTATAATAGTGTAACTGTATGAACTGGGGCTTACCGGGAACCGAACCAGAGGGCTTATTGTCTAACACACTCGCAATCTCGATCGTTTTCATTTTGAAAATCGAAGGCTTGTGTGCGTACAAAATGAAAACAATTGCTCCACTTTGAAGCCGGTTGCGATTGCGAGTGCGTTAGACAATAAGCCCTCTGGACTACTAGCTTCGTAGGCAGAATCATTACCAATTATGCTATCAAAGTTGTTAAATTAAGAACTACTGAGGTAGAAATAGGCATGTTTTATTTTTCTATTTTTGCCTAGGATTTTTTAAATTCTTTTGGCCCTTTCAACAATTACGACAAGCAGTCTACATCTTTATAAATAAACTTGTAATTCCGAAACTCAAGATCGAAAATATTGATTTTACTTATCCATATAAGTCGCAGCGTCTGTTAAACTGAAAAAAAACCTCCTGTATCACTTGTATTAACCTAAACAAGTGTCTACAAAATAGTCTAGTTTATTAACTAAGCTCACAATATCAATCTTAAGTCAAAGTAACACGGGCTATTTTACCTAACGTGTACTAAGTATACGTCGTAACTGTCACCCGTTTCATTAGCGACGTCAGGCGCAGACGAAACGTAAACGCAATAAATAACGTTACCGTGCCGTTTGCGTTCGCTGCATCATTCTGGCGTTACTGTCACATAAAGTTTATTTGTTGTGACTAATACATCTAACATGTTAATAATTAAATGTAAGATTCAAAAGGTGATACTAAATAAAGAAAATGTCATCTAACTACTAAACAAAAAATCTTATTTAAATTGTATGAATTTAGGTGGCTATCTTTAAATATTAATATTGCTACACCCCAAAAGGGCAACTCACCCCATGTACAGCACTTTAAACTATATATATAAAAGGCAAACCTGACTGACTTATATATCAACACACAGCCGAAACTACTGTACCTAAAAACTTGAAATTTGGCACAGAGGTTCCTTTCATGATGTAAGTGAGCACTGAGAAAGGATTTTCCGAAAATCGACCCCCAACGGGAAGAAATGGGGGGAGTAGCGGGAAACTAACTCTACGCGTACGAAGTCGCGGGCGTCCTCTAGTTATTCTGTAAGACCAATATTGTAAACATCTAAGCCTGATTGTGGTTACAGAATTAATAACAAGTTATTAGAGTTGTTGGTAATTCTGTAGCTCTGCCTACCCCACTCTGGGAATAAAGGCGTGACGGTATGTATGTATATTATTGGTATTTCTTTATGTGTCTCTATTGGTACATACTAGTTAGAAAGGGATGTCCGAAGGACAAAGTTGCGGATTACTTGTGCTAGTCGTCTTGGGGCCTAGTCAAGATGCACAACACTAAATTAGAGATTAAAAAAAAAGACAAATAAACTTTCATTTTTAAATAGATAAATAATTATAATAATAGATCGTCAAACTTTAAGAAAGTAAAGGATGCGGGTCAAGATGAGCCGATTAATTCGTCGACAGTGTAAGAGGTTAGATGTTCTGGAGCAGACCTTGTTTTCTCACTCTTGCTGTACCAAAATAGGGAGATGAAAAAAAGGTACAATCAAATATATAAACAGCCAATAAAAATGCAGACAGAAGCTTAAAATTGTAATTATTTCCGATAGATGATTAATATTTCGTATGAATAATCATGATTGTATCGAGTCCAGTCATTACCCGACAAACGGCCCGTTTTACTACCCAATCGCGATCATGCTCGTAATTCGAAGTAATAAAACATTTTATATGCTTTTACAATAAATTTATACGTTAAGCAGGAAATCCATTTATGAAACAGGACAGGAGTTGAAGTGTGTTTTGAGGGTCAGATTTTGTTTAAATAAAATAATACCGTAAAACTACACAACTTGGTCCTAGCCTACAACAATAGTCCAATTTTCCTCTTTACATTATTCTAAAGTATGATACCTCACTGCTTTTATTGCTGGGTATATGTACTGTTTGGCCTAAAATTGATTGCTCTAAACTCTAGCTATAGCTATAAGTAAAGCTATCATATTTTTAGAATAATGTGATAAGTAAAATTGGACTATTGTTATAGGCCAGGACCATAGTTGTGTAGTTTTACGGTATCTAAGTATATTGTCCTTTTGTTTTGTTAAAACGAAAATCCGATCATTGTGATTGTTATCTTGCACAGTGAAAATGATGGCAATTATGCGAAATATAAGTAACTATAAGTTAATTGCGATTTTTTGACTGTATTAAAACAATATATAAACAAAGGGGCGAATTTCAAGTACCCGAAACCGACGTGCGTGCATGACTCGATGTATGAATGTGGAAGAAGCGAAATAGATTTTTCAGGATCGTAGCAGGTGGAAAGAAGTGATCTCTGCCTACCCCTCAGGGAAACAGGCGTGATTTAATACATGTATGTACAGTCAACCAATTTGATTTCTAGGCCACTTTGGACTATGTTAAAGTGACGTTGACAACCAAACGTTACAGACTTCTTATGATTTGGTTTACAACGTCACATTGACAAAGTCCATAGTGGCCTAGGAATCAAATTGGTTGACTGTACATATTAAAACAATTTAAAGCAAAAAAAAACCCGGAATGGAACTCTATTTTTTCCCTCTTGATCGAGTTACCTTAGCAAGATGCCAATGAAAACATCGATTCTTTTAAAAAATCGACTAGCTAGCAGTCAATAAAGAAAACAGCCTTTAAATCCCTCTTATATTCCTATCTTTTTTTAAATGGATCCAGTGTGCGTCATAGTTCATAGAGTAACTAAAACTATAAATGTGTAAGTGTACTACTTTGTTTATAGCCAGAAATTGAGCGTAATATAGCCCCATCGCCTAAAAAGGCCTTATGTCAAACAATTCTGAACTTTAAATGACAATGACCTATGTTCCTAATTCAAGTAACAACATCTCTACTAGACTTTGAGCCATACTTTATAACTCATAACTTGGGAATATGGTTATTTATCGAGAAATTTTAGAAGCCTGTTAAAATATTTACATTTCCTGGGTGTCAACCGTAAACCCACCCATAAGACTAGTTTTATGTTAATTGAGAATCCAGAATATCAGGTTACAAAAGCGAGGGTTTAAAAATTCGCTCTTTACATCGTCGGGGAAGGTTACCCGAAAAATTTAAATTGCCTCTCGCGCTCGTTTGCGCGTTAAGCAGAGAAAGGTCCTGCTGCTCTGGCCGAGCTTCTTTGTTGACGAAATCTGCTACCGACTTTAAAATACATGAACTGGGCCTGGTTATGGTATTGTTTTGACGTTAGCCGCCATTACTGTCAATTAGCTCTTAGCTATCAAAACGGTGACGATACGATAACAGGTCAAAGACGATATGGTTTTTACCGCCTGGAATAGAGGCCCAGAGATGTTGCTCCTATTTTAATAATGCTTACGGGACTACTTAGGCTGGCCGAGAGGCACAAAGGTATCGAATTATGGTTTTTAACCCCGATGCACGTCTGTCTGTAGCATCGAAGCTCTTAAACGAGTAAACCGATTTGGATGCGGTTTTTTTTATTTAAAAGCAGATTTTTAGCTGAGTTTTATGAAAATCTGTTGGGCCGTTTAAGAGATATCAGCTCTGAAAGAAGGGTTCACCGTAATATCGGGGGTTTTTATTTCATAGTCGTAGCGTTCATTGCATTTATGTGTTACAATAGTGTTACAATTATTAGAATATTCCAACATAAACCCTGTAAGGGCGCAGCAATTTACAAGTTTATTTATCTGATAGTTATTGTTTATATATCTTGTTTGTATAGTCCCGAAGTCAAACTTTCTACTTTCGACCTTTCCATTCACACCCCCCTTGTAAGCTATAAGGGTGCGGTTTCGTGTACAGTCAAGTTCATAAATATGTATACACTTTATTACCTTGTCTATTTAGTGTCATGTTTAAACTGCTTTATATGAATTGTCACAACGATTAAAGTGACAAGGTACTAAAGTGTTTAAGTACATAATTTATGAACTCGACTCTACTCAAAAGTACGAGAAACCTTTTCGGAGACACTGGCGTCGTAATCTGAGCACTGTCTTCAGAAACCGCGATCTGCTTTTTGTTTGGCTCGCTTTTGTTCGCTTGTTTTATGGCCTCATCTTTGGAATATCACATGTGGTTGAAGAGGTCATAGCTGAGTAATGTCTGCAGACAGTTAGGAAGATAAGAAGTTCACCTACCTGTCATCGCAGTACAATTTAGAAATTCATATTTTAAAGTGTATTATTAATTTTGGCAGAACAGGACCACACTGTTCTGTCACCTCGGTGTAGTTTTAAGTTTTATATTGTTATGTATGTTAGTCTAATAAGGGGGTCCGTTCATTTGACCGAAATACGTTTGGCCGAATGAGTCGTTTGGCAACTGTTTCATTTCCCAACCCGCTTATATTTCTGTAACAGCAAATATTTCAGGATTTATTTTTGTACCATTGTGTAGACCCTATAGGTTAGGTTAGGTTAGTTTTTATAAAAATTCTGAAATATTTACAGTTACAGAAATATAAGCGGGTTAGGAAATGAAGCAGTTGCCAAACGACTCATTCGGTCAAACGTATTTCGGTGAAACATTAGTGAACCGTCTATAAGGTATTTGTAAATATGGGCCTCGTTGCCTGAAATAAAATTTATTATTATTATTATTATATTATATTTTAAGGTAAAAACAGCATCGCTATTGCCTAAGGCCCCGTTCCCACTATGCCGGACCGGCGAATTTGCCGGATGCCGGTAAGGCTAGTGGCTTATGACGCTGTTCACACGGCATAATGTGAACAGCTTCATATAAATTGTACAGCCGGCATAGTGGGAACCAGGCCTAACGCACTCGCAGTCGCAACCGGCTTCAAAGTGTAACAATTGTTTTCATGCATGTAGACTCGCCTTCGTACTGTAAAAATGAAAACGATCGTGATTGCGCGTGCGTTAGACAATAAGCCGAACACAATAAGACAATAAGACGTACAAAAAGATTGATATTTACCTTTTTTATTACAATTTTATTCCTATGTTTCAACCGAGTTATCAGTGACATCGTCTTCGTTGCGGGGTTGCGGGTGTTTTTAGTGAAATCTGTGAGGCCTTAGTTTTTTAAAACATTAAAATATTAAGAGTGATGCCTCATTTATTTTGGACCGCTAGTTTGCTTGATAAGCAAAACATGTAAAAAAGTCACAAAATTGTGCATTTATTATTACATTTATAACTTATTTCACATTGGCACGAAGGATCGGAATGACGGAAATTTTTGGCGTTATTTACATATAAACAGTTGGGTAGCAAAAAGTTGAAAAGTTTCAGTAAAAATGGAGTCCCCTGTAAACTAGCGAAAAATGAATTCTCGCTGAGTGTTTTGGGGAGAATTTATTTCAGAATAAAAGTTCCACAAAACAGGCACGCGTATATTGGAGTTTAATCAAGGGTGGGAGTTACATTAAATATTGAAATTTATTAAGAGTTAAAATGGTAAAATATTTACTAAAATATAGACGTACAGTCGGAAGTACATGAATATCATCAAGTCAGATATACACTAACGTTATTGGCAGTAGGCATAGAGACGAGTAGATAATTTTTAACGTCTTAAGAACGTAATTACTTGTATATTATGAGTTTGAGAGGGGTTGTACCTATTCTACTCGGTAAAACCATATGGCTTTTGACATGTCATCGTTTTTTTTAAACCAGCCGCCATTAATGTCAAGTAAATAACAGCTACCATAACGTCGACTATACAATAACATGTCAAATCGGAACTTTCTACTTCATTGGTTTTAGTACTAAATCAAATCCAATCAAAACTGATTCGTCAAACTATAACGTATCACTGTTCTGCTGCTATTGGCTACCAAACTACCACGTGGTTTTGTTTGTTTACCTTTATTTGAACACCTAAACAGACGGAGTATAAACACCGTTTACTGCCAAGTACCTTACCTCTACAGGTGCTACGTAGCCCGAGTCTGTAACATTGCTACGAGCAATGGGCCTGCGCAACTGATTTCGGAATTAAAGAATTCGCAGAAGATTGACGTAAGTTGTTACGCTTTCGCCTGTTATTACATTACAACAGTATAATTTAAAAGGTTACAGATTTTCCAGAGTTACATTTCTAGAGATAGTTATCAGTTATTAATTAATGGATGGACGACGGATGCACTAGGGTGACGTAAGCACGAGATGAATAAGATTTTTATTAAACTTCGAGTACTATTAATGTGTGAAAATATATGCAGTTTTTGTTATAAATCAGTAACTACATATTTTGTATATTAAGAAAGTAATTTACGATTATGCCCCTATTACGTCTGTAGAGGTCATTTTCCCTATATAAGTAAATAGTGAACTATAAAAGTAATGTACAGAAAATACGTAATAAAGAAAAAATATATACTTCAACAATAAAAATTTATAATGTTTTTTGCAGTGATGTTCTCTTTTTTAAATCAATTTTAGTGATATCCATATTACGGATATCGTTCGACATTATTTTGACGTAATTTGCATCAATCGTCCGCCTATTAGTTATAATATATAAATAATTGATACACTTATGGCTGAACCCTATATTCAAACCGCGGACAGATAGGTTTAATTCGGATTAAAATTGTACTCATTCTGTATGGGAAAATGAAAAATATTAACTCAAAGTAAGCCTTATCTTATCTGTTCGTGGTTTGAATATAGGGTGACACGTAAGAGTCTCGAAAGGGTTGCCACAAATATCATTCTATAACGATCCAAAATATATAAATTTTAACTTTGCAATATGTTAAGTAGTTTAAGGGCCTGTTTCACAATCGACAAGTAAATTTATCTTACATTTAAAGTTGGCTCTCACCTTGTCTATTTTCGAGTGTAAGTAAGAATATCTGTCAAATATGCTTTACTTGCCGATTGCGAAACAGGCGGTAAGAGTTACTAAAGTTTTAATTATTCTTATAAACAACGCTTGCCTTATTGAGGATTAGATACAATTACCTATCAAGTTTAGGAATTACAAATTATAGCAATTTTTAGGTAAAGGAGGCAAGGGTGTCCCGCAAGGCAGCGTTCTTTACCAATAGCTTAATAACTCCTGAACTAATTAAAATATTGGAAAGTTATAACTAAACTCTGAACTGGTATTAAAGGGGCTTTCTTTTGCTGACAAGTTGTTACAACCTCGTTTTTTGATTTCGTTCCCGGACTCTCTTTCCTTTCTTTTATTGATCTAAATCCTTCAATTTTTTTTATTTTTATTATTGATTCAGGTATCGATCGATACTCATTCTCTTAGCAACCTTCAGGAAAAAACAGGGATCTCGGGTTTCATGCTAAAAACTTAGTATTAATTTATTAGTGGGTTAACCTACTATTATATGCATAAATATTTAAAAAATACAATAAAATTGAATAAGAGATTTATTTAGTCACAACTACCCGTCCCAACATTACCATCGCCGTCATCGCGGTAGGGTATCTGAGGGGTCTATATCGGAATCCATAATATCGTTTGTCCTAATGGTCATTTGTCCTAATTCATCGTTTGTCCTAAAAGACATTTCCGCCTGAAGTTTAAAACTCTACAGTGTTGTTATAACACAACCCTAACCTAACCTAACCGCAGGTATTTTTGGAAAGCCTAAAAAGTTGTCTGACTCAGCTGAAAATCAGTTTAGGACAAACAATAAATTAGGACAAATGACGATTAGGTCAAACGATATTATGGATCGCGAATGACACCCGTATCTGAGATACTTAGGTACCCTTTACTGTCAGCACCCTGTATACATTGCTCACCTGCAGTATAAAGGTCATACTAGTTACCAATCTGGATTTTGTTTGAAATTACATCCAAAACAAGATTTTACTTAATAACCATAATTTAAGCTCATAATTAAAGTATTCTATACATTGTGGGATAATATTTTCAGCCACAAGATACGAAGCACCCGCTGTAAACTTTAGTTAAGTTAATGAGCGTATTAACTTGGGAATTAGCGAGGTTTAATTTAAACTTGTAAAGCTTTAGGGAAGTTTATGGTGTAGTCAACTAGTGGTGCTGGTAACACAACACAAATTTATTAAAAAAAAATGTGTTGTGTGAGATATAATGCCAATACCAAAGAGGTGTGTATCTCATGCTTAAAAATATCGGACAAGTGCATGTCCATGTCTCATAAAAATTATGTATGATAGTCAAAATTTAACATTAATTAAGTTTAATCGGCAATATACAAAGGACACGTACGTAGGTACTTCAAATTATATAAGATAGTTTTTTTTTTCACTTATATTTGATACAATTCCCTGTTCAGGTAAGCTTTAAAAAAAAAACTGGAAATGCAGTTTTTCATCATACAAAAATATAATAATATATTTTTCAAGTAAAATGATCTATCTCAAGGATTTGAAGTAAATACTTCCTCTTCATGGCCCATAGATTTTTTCCACCCTTTCCAATAATTAAACAAATATCAGTGGACGATTTCACACAAATTGCCTAGCCCCAAACTAAGCTCTAGGCTTGTACTATGGATACTAGACAACGATAAACATACTGTTATAGCTGATAGAAATAAATACTTAAATACATAGAAAACATCCAAGACTCTACCATACTCTCGCTCATCACACAAATATTTGCCTATATCGTGAATCGAACCCAGGACATCTAGCTTCGTAGGCGGGGTCACCTAGCTAACTAATCTACAGTCAAGGACTTTAATTGTAATGCCACTATGGAACCCTGTCATAATAACAGCGTCAAACCACATGAAAGAAATTACGCCAAAATTAATGATAAACGTTATGCGACAAGGTTCCATAGTGGCATAACAATTAAAGTCCTTGACTGTACCTAACTAGGCTAACGCGTCGTCAATATCTTTACTATTTATTTTAGTAGTTACCGGGTTTTCTTCGCAAAGTTATGTATGCATTAACTTATTATTACCTAAGCGAGTTTGCGCAGTGCCCAAAAACGCTTTAATCACAATATTCCCGACATGGACTGAAAGGACCAACTTTCAACTTTATATTAACAGTAACATGTCAACGAAGAGCTAAGAAATATGAAACATTAAATGAGGTAAAATATTAAACAGCCATGATTTAGGAAAGAAACTAGCTAAATAACATTTTCCAAAAGCTACAGGTAAAGTGAGAGTTCGGAATAGTAAATGTACAGTCACCAGTAATAATATATGATCCAAAATTGGGCTCAAAAATATCTGACAGTCTTTTATGCCTCGATTAATAAGGACGTGTCAGATATTTTTGGGTCCAGTGTTGAATCATATATTATTGCCGGTGACTGTACCACTATATTGTTCTGTTAAAACAAATATGTTAAGTTGTACTTAAACAAGACACAATTTGACCAACTTTTTTATTTACTTACTTGAGCAAACGAAAAACTTACTCGATGTTATCTCATCAAATCTCATCTCGCACTATCTCACTATAATAATATAAATGTGAAGGTTGGATGTTTGTCACTCAATTACGCTAGAACGTTTAAGCGAATCTAGATGAAATCTGGCAGAGATAGATTATAGTCTAGAATAGCGCATAGGATTCTGTTTATCCTAGAAAATAGGACAGTTCCCGAGGGAATAGCCGTAAACGACTTCGACGTAGACGAAATCTCATGCAAAAGCTACTATTATCTGCTATCAATGATAAAAGTATCCTATGTCCTATTCCAGACTAATCTATCTCTATGCCAAATTTCATCCAAATCCGTTCAGCCGTTCTGGCGTGATTAAGTAACAAACATCCATCCAAATAGTAAGTAAAGGGCAGCTGACTGATGCAATATGGTGACGAAAGCATAACATGGATACGACTTTTATAAAATTTCGAGTACTATTTAACCTCTTGACCGCTACCCTACGAATGAAGTGTCATGCTCTGTACGCGACGGAACAAACCGTCAAGTAGATAAATAGGAACTTTAAATTGCAGGTTTTATTTCGAGTTGAATGTTGGTCATGTATGTGGACTTTGGCTTGTGAGCCTTGTCACGACTAGATGACTGTGGAAGACAAGAGGTTGTAGTCATATCCATATTATGGATATCGTTCGACATTATTTTGTCGTAATTTGCATCTGTCAGCTGCTCATTAGTTTAGTAGTAAGACAACGAAAATGTAGTCTCTTGTACCCGCATCTTTCTTCATAGCTCCTGGACCAAACTCCGAAGTTATATATCGGTGGGAACTCGAAACTTCCATTAATGAAGGCGGCAACTCCACCGCCCAAGTTTGTGCTTACTTTGAGTAATTTTCAAATGTTTTTCAGCAGCAATAGCGTATAATTTTAAATTATAAACAAAAATACTATTTTTTGCGATATTTCATCTTTTTTGTGGCATGCAGAAGGCAAACGAGCACACAGGCCAGGATGGTCTCGATTCCAATCTTCTGATGATAATCTTAAGACGCATAATTTCAGTGTTGCGAACCCTGAGGACTTAGATGGAATGGATCCTTAATACCGGTACACAACAATGCGAACACTATTGTTTTGCGGCAGGTTAAAGAATATAGGGCATTTAGGGCTCATATAAATAATAACTCCAAGAAAAAAAACCAATTTAATTATTTTTAAAATTTTTACTCACTTAAAAAGGATAATAAAACTCTGCTTTAATACAAGTGTTTCAAATGTATACGTAACCGTAATATTAAAAAAGAACTACCAAATAAACAGTGTAAAATCCGCTAAACTAGTGCGCATCCCAAGTGAGTAACATCATGAATAGCGAGAGAACATTTTTATTTGCAAAGTTTTGTATTTAAAAATTATGTTATATTATATCAGTTGAACTTTACTTCACCAATTTGTTAGCGTGGGCTTAACTACTTACCAAAATATAGATAGATATCGTAAAGAGATGTACTCGAGAAGGTTACGTATCAGGACGGCTAAAATTAATTTGCCTAATTTTAAAATACCTAAGGTCAAAATACCTAATTTTTAAAAAGCCTAAGATCATTTCGTTTAAATATTGAATGATCTAAGTTTACAATGCCTAAATTTAAATTCGTCAAGGCGCAAAGCGCCATAATTAAGGGAAATAGGCGCTCCGCGCAGCGGATCTCCGTGGACTTATTCGTACACTTCTTTATTAGTCGACTACAAAAAAAGGATTAACGCTAAAAAAATATAAACTTAACTACCTATAAAATAGTAACTTAAAAAGAAGTGTACGAAGAAGTCGACGGAGCTCCGCTGAGCGAAGCTCTTACTCTACGTAATTCTGGCATTTCGCGCCTTGACGCAACTATAACCTAACCTAGCCTATCGTTTAGGTATTTCGTCTATTAGGTATTATAAACTTTAACGAAATATCCGTAATGAATTTAAAAATAAGATATTTATTTAGGTATTTTGTCATTAGGGAAATCAATTTTAGGTAAATCATCCATGAGGTATTTCGTCCATTAGGTATTATTCACTTAGGCGATATGTTCGTTAGGTATTACAAAATTAGGTATTTTGACCTTAGGAATTTAAAAATTAGGCAAATTAATTTTAGGCGTTCTGATACGTAACCCTCGAGGATGGCTCGACTTTCGTTTTCATTGTGTTCGTAATTATAAGGACAAGGTTTGTATGAAAAAAATTACACCCGGGCGGCGCCGGGCGCATATAAAAAGATACGTCTTTCGGTTTCCCTTACTGTACCTAAGCCATTTTTTTACAAGTTTTTTCAGAGTGGAATTATTAACACAAAATTTTTGCGATTCTACCTAAACCACGTCCAACTCTTTTTAGCTAGCTATACAAATTCCTGCATAAAATCATCACACAGATTCATTCAGCCTTTCATAAGCAACCAACTTTGCAATTACAAAAGTATGCACCATTATTATATTTGTATTTAAAACCGAGTTGAGGTAAAATTATTAAGAGAATTACAATGATGTTGTGGTAAACTTACTGAAGACAAATAAAATGATAAATAAAGATTATCCCAAATGAAAAACAAAGACTGCGTCAATCAAGCGTCTCTACACTAAGGCACGTCATATACAATTTTCATGGAGCATCTTTATAATTAAACAGTTACCACATAAAGCAGTTAGTCCTGCAAACGACCAAGTAAACAGCAACTTAGCCGCTCTCTTTCTCTGTTCTGTAGGCCTCCTGCGTCACCTCGCCGTTGCAGTTCAGCACAGCTTTCGTGAAATCCGAGATAAGATCGTATTTAAGCCGGTAGAAAAACCAATACTTAAAAGAGAACAATGCACTCATAATAAAATACGTGTTCTTTGGAACCATCACTTGTACGTTATTGTTCTCTCACGCGTTCTGATGGTTCTGTGCTGTTCTTGCTTGAGAATTTTTGGAGTTGATAAATAGTTGTAAATGTTTACAGAATTTTCTTCTTTTTATTTGATAAAGAGTTATTTTATATTTTGATGGAGTAATTTCTGTGGAGTAATTCAGCTACACTGACTTGACGCTGTCAATGGTTTAGATTCGTTCGGGAATCAATCGGAAGCTTAGAGAATATATTACCTGGAGCCGCCATTCAGTACATTACCCCTCTGTCGAAAAACCTGCACAATGTGCAAAAAGTTATACAAAACCTATTTCAAAATCGATTAATGGTCATTCGCAAAATCGCCGCTAGCCAGAGAACACTCATTGGAAAAATGCCTGCATGGGCTGTAAGTTCGTGTAAAAAACGATCAACGACTTCAAGCTTCGAAAAAGATGGTACAACATTTCATTTGTAAGTAATTTTATAATTTTATATACGTAAAATAATATTTTTATAAAAATATTTTCATCGCACGTCAAATTTAACGATTATATGCAATCGATTCCAATTGTTACTTGGATTAGTCCGTACTCCTCACGAGACTCGGTTTTAATGCTTTGTAAGAAATGACTTAACCGGTTTTGAAATAAAGTCGATAATACTAATAAGCTAAATAATTGTTTTCATAAAAATGATGACGTCGGCGTACTCCCCCCGAGACTCGGTTATAGTGATGAGGGTAGTCTCGATTACATAAATAATTATCGACAATAAGGAAGATTTACTAAGGACCTGGAAATTACCTACTGAATACAATTTATTCTAATTGTATATTTTACAGTTTTCCAAAAGACCCGGATTTGAAAAAAATATGACCGCCTCATGCAGCAGACAAGCAAATTGGGTGCCTTCGCGTACTACCTAGTTCCATATGTTCGAAACATTTTGATGCAAGTCAGTATCGAACGCTACCAAGCAAGAGGCGAAAGTTAATAGATTTTGCTGTACCTAATTTATGTTTATATGAAAAATTAGGTATATTTAGTATTTTAGTAAGTTTTTCACGTTTCACTCTTAAATATTTACTTATACAAATAAAGACCAATGACCATAGTATTTTAAAACTTTCATAACTTTGTCACATATGATCTAATACAAATACAGTCAATAAGGTTTCTTCTCATAAAACAATAATAAGAAACATTGGACTATAATCTCCATGAGTGGTCAAGAGGGCAAACTTTGTGAAAATATATAATTTTAAATTTCTTAGACTATTTTTCCTTCGCTATAACGATAGTGATAATTTATCTGATTTGGCCTATTGTTGACTGGTAGAAGATGCTTTATAATATTAGGTCCTCCCCTTATACGAAATGTCTTCTTAGTGCAATAAAGTTTAAATAAATAAATTGTGGTGAATATCAGGTTCAGTTACGTATCACAGAACTCGAATGTGTTTCCCCGTTATTGATAATAATAATACTCGCTACTTTATATATGTATTTAGTTAAGTAATTGAAATGTATAAAATTGTTAACAAAGATAAATAAAAAAACATCAAACTTTTGCGTTATTTTTATTTACTATTTAATTAACCAATAATATCCTAATGCTCGTAATAGTTTATAGGTACTAAAATTGTATGCTTGTGCAAATGTCAGTAATAATATCGATATTAGCTATCGACCTAATCCTCGCACCGTAGGTTATGCCGCTTACATTCGCATTTACGTATTCTTAAACTGCGTTTATACAAAGTATTTACATGTGTGATATGTTTGTGTGCATTAAAATGTATATGTGTTAGATTTTTGTCAAAATATTCGTGTGTAATGACACAGATAGTTTTTGCATTTGTAAGTAATCTTTTGCATGTGTTATTTCTTCACCCCCCGCAAATCTCGGCAGACATGATTGTACTGGAATATGACCTATAAGGCGGCTCCAGGTAATATATTCTCTAAGATCGGAAGCAATGACTGAGAAAAAATAAGATACGATAAGTAGTCTTAGTAAGTAGTATTGCAAAAAGTTCCAATGAGAAGACTCCTAGTCTCTACTTAAACAATCTTTTTCCAGACGGGACATTTTGCGAATGGGTCATTTCGCAGATGGGACATTTTGCGATAGGGGCGTTATACAATAGGGACGTTTTGAGAAAAGGGTGGGACCTTTTAAGAAAGGGACGTTTTGCGAATGGGGTATTTTACATAAGGGAACATTTGCAGAGAAGACGTTTTGCGAATTGAACGTAATTTTGCTGGAGGGACGTTTTGCGAGTGGACGTTATGCGTCCTAACCAATTAACAGCAGTAAAACAATGCTGTTATTACTATTCCTTCACACGCAACAAATAAGTTTAGCATTGTTTTACTGCTGTCAACAATTAACATTCTGAAACTTCATGGTTGTGCAATGTGTCAGGATTGACTTCGTATCGTCCCATCTGGTCTTCGTAAAGTTCTACCTACATCGCTTCACGGAGGCTAGAGGATTACCGAACAACGTCGAATTATGTTTTTTTTTATATGTATATGTAACTCCTAACCTTGACACTGGCAGAATTGTCCCAATGGATGGACAGAGGCCATTTAATAAAGAATTGAATTGAATTGACTTCGTATCGGCCGGGCACTATAGTCTTGTATACCCTGTGCCTCTATTCTACTGGGTATCACAATATTGCTTTTGACGTGTTATAGTATCGTTTTTAACTCGGCCTCCCTAACTGTCAAGTAAATAAGAGCTACCGTAACGTTGACAATACGATAAAACGTCAAAGGCAATAATTATTTTCTTCAGATGCCCGAAGGGCAATCAACCCAGAAACCGGAGCCCCGCCCTTGGGTGCGGCTCCGCTGAAAGTCAGTAGGACAAAACCACAAACACGGACTAAGTAGGACCACGAGAAAACGGCCAAATAAATTTCACGCCATATTGCGACGTTTTCACATTTCTAGTGGTACGCAACTTTTACGTAGCGCCAAATGATCATGTATTTTATTAGTCATATCAAACAAAATAAACATTTGTATTACAAAAAAATGTATTTGAACAAGTACAATACAACACGTTCACTTAAACAAATACAATACGGACACTAAAATATAAAACACAGCAAAAAGACATTGAATTGATACAAGGGTTTGTTACATAAAGTATGTGATTCGAGCGGACCAATAATTCATTTTCAAAAATGTATAAAATTAATAAATACTGTTCAATCAAAGCATCTGTAAATTGTTATGCCAATATTTAAAAAAAAAAAGACAAAGCCATGTAACACGACTTACTCACAATCAAACATTAGAGCCTCTATTTCCCTTTATCTTGAACCATATCGTTATTATTTTATCATCGTTTTGGTAGCTCTTATTACCATGACAGCAAGAGCCGTATATCGTAAGTAAAACAATAACAATAGGGTCAAGAACAAAGAAGAAAAAAGGCCCTGGATCGGCTCGACACTTCAACTCCTTCATCCCTGATAAGTAACTCCAGAAAGGAACATGACAGTTACCTATCACATGTCCGAATTTTCGTTCCTAACTCTTTCATTTTCATATTAACATAAATTATGCACTTTTAGAGTTGCTATAAATCAAACTTCGCCTAACTTATAGCATAGGTCATATATGCATTCCTCTTTAAAAAAAAGAAAAATGGTTTCAGAAAAAAAATCTTTTTAAAAATTTGAACTAACTGAACAGTTGGGAAAGAAATCTTTGGATTATGATATGTCGAGCCAATTATATATCAGGGAGGTTATTATGACTTAGCTATGCAGTACAGTTTACGCTGAGAGAAAAGGAGAGAGCTATAGAACTGCTATAGCTCTGTACATTACGCTAGCCGTAAAACGAACTGCATATCGATGTCATAATAACAACAGTAGTAAATAAGTCATGTTATTAACCTTATTATATCTGGCTAGACTTAACTTTAATGACGGCGTTATAATGCTTATAAAACACTTTCATCTTCAAATAATTGCTTATACTCTATGAGATCCGTAGACGGTCTGGCGAAGCTGAAATATAAATGATTTCTGGACACCCTAAAGGATATAAGTTTGAGTTTAGGCGTTATGTGCATCGTGGCAACTTTGACACCACGGTAGGGAGAAAGTAGCGGGTTTATTCCTTCATGGGGTGATTTTGGGGTAGATTTGTCACTTTGGCCGGCAGGAGCAACTTTGCTGTTGGCATTAGTCGGGAGTTTTGAGACGTCTTGACCCTTTTTTGCCTTGGACCTGGAATAAAAATCGAAACCATAATTATGGTTCGCGCTGTCATAACCGCTCGGCACCGAATCAGCTCAAAGTGAGACATTGAAAAGTGAGCTTTGAAATGTGTTAGTACAGTCAAGGACTTTAATTGTTATGCCACTATGAAACCATGTCGCATAACGTTAATCATTAATTTTGGCGTAATTTCTTTCATGTGGTTTGATGCTGTCATTATGACAGGGTTCCAAAGTGGCATAATAATTAAAGCCCTTAACTGTACGATACATTTTTCAGTGTACGACGCGAGGCGAGGACCGACTATTGTCTCTTTAAAAGACCATACAGGTTACAAATTGATTGTCACAAAATAAATGAACAACCCTTATCTTCTGCACCATAAGAATCAAGTCTCCATCATTAGTCCTTGTTCATTACTGGTTCCATCACCCTACTTATTGTTCAGCAGCCCTATTATAGTCGCGTTTATCGAGGTGGACAAACGTGGATATAACATCTGGCCCTTTCTGATCAATTTTTAAGTGCGAGAGTGACGGATGCTTTATCCACCGCGATAAAGGTGACCGTAATACGGATCGAGTGTTTATGTCGGCAACAAATATAATGAGCACCAAAATTAGTAAACGATCACCAAATTGGGTTAGGTTAGGTTAGGTTAGGTTAGGTTATTTTTTGGTGATCATTTACTATTTTCGGCGGTAAAAAGTGTTTTTTTGGCGTAACTACATCTGGTGACCCGTTAAACATAAGCCGATTTTGTCTAGTAATTTTGGTCAAATGCTACGAATGGTAGATATTCGAAAAATAATTCGTTCGAGCCGAAGCATACGGCGTAGGCTTTTGTTCCTAGCTATGTTATTTTATAACGCAATCACTGAGAGATTGTTAGAAAGTTATAGGTCATACCAGCTTAAATTGACTGCTAGATCTGTAAGAAACTTACAGTGATCAAGGACAAGTTCTCTGGACCAACATTCTAGCTAATACCAAGTTACTGTAAATGAGATATTTGTACAATGTTAAGCTTAAGCTAAACCAAATCGCGTCGATGTGAACACGTTGTTACAAGTTCGTACACAACATCTGATCGCTACCGTGCATGCGGACGCGGGCTGACAAATTATCGCGGGCTGAACGCGTTGGTTTGGCCTAAGCTTTATCGGGTTATTTACCACATATTATTTTATAAACCGGATACTTACAAAGCTGTAAAACTAAATAATGTTTTTAACACACCAAAAATTTTGAACGCCATCATGACTAGTAATTACAAATTAATTTTCAATAATTTTGATTTATAAACTGGTTTTCATAATTTTGACAAGATTTTGACATGAATTTGACTGTTGTCCAAGAACATTGTATTTTTTTTATTATTTAACCCATTACAACCCCAATACGGCCTCATTACAGTCTGTGAGCAGTTAGAAGATGATTCGTGTTTGTACTTCACTCACTCGCTTTTAATAAGAGTGTATGAGTGCGAGTGAGAGACAAGTACAAACCCGAAGCATCTTCCAAGTGCTATCGCACTGTAGGTACATACATATACATGACATATACATACATACACTCACGCCAATTTCTTTCCTTCTTCAGAAAGGAGGTTCTGAAACTAAAACGGTGTGCATCTAAGGCAAGGAAATAATGATTAAAGAGGTTACAAATCAATTTCATTGAATTGTTTTATTTATTTTTATGGAAGTAAAAAAGATGAAAAATAAATATTCTTTCCAGTATACTGAATAGCGAAAATGCCAATAGCGATAGCAACACAACAGCCGATAATGACAGCTAACGCCGGAAGCGCCCCGGTGTTGCCACATAAAAAGCTACTCATACACGATACTCGGCGCCTCTGATTTTACCAAATCGACCGTTAGAACAACAATAAAAATCCTATAAAACTTTGCTATACATAACTCGCTTTGTTCCTAGCGATTTTATGCTTTTATGCCTCATAATATAGCGACAATATCGCCATCTATATTTAATGCCTTGAACACAGCGCGGGATAAATTCCCCATTCTAAAACCAACAAGAACAGTAAATTATTTCTCGAAACCCATCAGTGTCCCTCCGTCCGCATAAATTTAAAAAATAAAAGCGAAACAAATGAAATAAAGTACCTCGGCCATTCTAAAGCATTTTCAACCTAAGCGACCTACGGACAGAAAAAAATATCCATCCATAACAATTGTAAGAAGGACCTTCGTTTTTTGTTAAATTCCACTTGTTTTATCATTGTTTGAGTTCGACGGGGAGTCGGGGTAGGTCAGGTTAAACTGGCAGCGCGGAATTCATAACTACGTTCAGTTTGTCGACTTATTTACGGCTTCAAAATTTTTCACAAGTTCTAAGTGGTTGGGTTTAAAAGTTTGGCGCGGCGGGGTCGCAGCGATTTTTGCCTTGGCACCGCTAAATAATTCACCTGACGTACCTACTGAGGTTAAGAAACACTTTATGCCGTGCTCAGGAGAATGAGTGGCTTTACGAGTCGAGATTTAACGGCTGAGCCACAATATGCTAGACGCACACTTTATAATTTAAGTAGATTCCACGCGTATTATCTTGAGAAATTGAACTTAAATTATGGCTTAGTTTATTTGTGACGACGCGAGGTTGGTGTTGCCACAGGTAATTATTATGAAACTTATTTCCCTTTGATACAAGTAGGACGAGGAACTTAACCTAGATTAACTGCCGCACTCAGAGACGTCAATGAAATTTAATGCTTGTTTAGTGACGTGTTGTCTTACTACCGCACTCAGAAACGTCAATTAAGTTTAATGCTTGATTAAAGTTGCTGCTGTCACATTCAGCAATAGAATAAGACAACGCGTCATTAAACAAGCATTAAATTTAATTGACGTCTCTGAGTGCGGCAGTTATTCTGTTGCTGTAGCAAAAAAAGTGACAGCAGTTACTTTAATCAAGAAGCATTAAATTTGATTGACGTCTCTGAGTGCGGTGGTAAGAGTCATAACAAGGATATTGCTTGGCAAAAAAAGTTTAACGCGTTATATAGGATTTTTACAATATTAGTAGCGACTATGGAATAGCCAGTTTTTTTTGGTAAAAATTGGATCATATTGCCAATTATACTTCGAACAGCGACCTTAATTCAAACTCTTTTTTGGCAATGCCAAAGCCAACCTTGTGGATGAAATGACCATGGTTTTCAGAACAGATTTTGAATTTAACCGGTAAATCTGGTACCGGGGCGTTGTAGCGTGAGACAACCATATCATGGAACGAATCTATATAAAAAATTTACTGGGTACTTTTCACATGAAAAAACAAATATTGTTAATAACGACGAAAATCTATCGCTAGTTAGATAGCTATTTTTATTCTAATAATATATGGAATCTCCCGCATTCATTGCAGCCGTACTTTCAGACCTAATAACTCCATACCGGCGCAACCGATTCTCATCAATATTAACAGAAACCAGACTAATAAAACTAGCTTTCTATCAAAAAACTACGTCTGAATCAGCCTATCCGTTTGAGAGCTACAGAGAGATACACACATTCAACTGATTACTTACCCCCTTACTAATAAACGTTGAATAACGGTGGTATAGCTATACCTACAATGTTTTGTCCTTATCTGTCATTGTGACATTTGGATTTGACAGATAAGGACAAAACATTGTATAGCTGTAACACCGTTAGGTACTCAAAGTTTATTAGTGACAACCACAGAACAGAAAAAACAGTAGATATGTCAAGTGGGCGTGTAACGTGTGGCACGGTTATGCGGAGTTCCGCGCAACCTACCATACTTTAGCCGCGATCGCTTATTTCGATATTTTGATATTTCTTAAATAGGAAATAAATCCCGAAACATGCCTTATTGTGCTATTTTGGAATGTAAAAACGATAGCCGCACCAAAAACATTTTCCGTGGTGGCGTGTTGTTTTTATGATAGTTTGAGTATTGGCGACAACAGAGGGCTTATTGTCTAACGCACTCGCAATCACAACCGGCTTCAAAGCGGAGCAATTGTTTTCATTTTGTATGCAGACAAGCCTTCGATTTTCAAAATGAAAACGATCGTGATTGCGAAGCTCATGACACTTCCACTGTTTTTTCTATTCCGTGATGACGTGACAACACACTCATCCGTTTGCGTAGGTTGAAAAGACAATTTGCTAGTAGCCGTGGCAAAGTAAATTGCATTTTTTATTCGCTATGTTTCCCTGTTTTCATTTTAATTTCACCACAAACGTAAGGTCATCGCAGAGCCGCGGGCTATAGCGACGTATAACGTTTTATTTAAGCATCAAAAGCACAATTTGATAACGTTACGTTAGCTGGCACAAAGACCGAGTCGCTTTAGCCGCGGCCCTCTAAACGTTGTTTTATGATTCGTATAATTTAATATCATTGCAAAGTTTTCGCTAATTCTTGGTTTGCGTTTACGCAGCGAGATGTAGGTTTTTCTTGCTTTTAAAAATAAGTTGGGAATATAATAGAATATAAAATATTTTATTCAACGTTTGAAGAAGAAAAATAAAACATTGCACTAGATATTGTACTAACATAACTAATGAATACATACATACATACATAAACTCACGCCTTCATTACCAGAGTGGGGTAGGCAGAGCCACAGACTCACCAACAACTCCAAAAACTTGTTGATAATTCTGTGACCACATTTTGCACAACCAGGCTAAGATGTTATCCAGTGTATTAGTGACAGGTGAATAAATATTTAGAATTTAGAATTTTATGAATTTGTACCACTAATAGTGCGGGAGCTATTCTATTTTGATTTGAACCTATCTGTCATCTATAATTATCAGATCTATGCTGTTGTTTTTATTATTTTTTTAATTTTATAATTTTAGCTTCCGCCCGCGACTTTGTCTGCGTAGATTTTTATTATCGTTATTCTCTCGAACTTTAAATGTTTTCCGAATAAGAAGTAGCCTGTGTAAATTCAGGGTATAAGCAATCTCCGTTTCAAATTTTATCCAAATCCGTCCAGGCGTTGCACCTTAAAGGAGTAACAAACTAACACACAAACTTTTGCATATATAATATTAGTAGGATATAGTAAGATAAGTAGGATCAGTACCTACCTATGATATTTACACTTCATTGGAAGGTAAGAATAAACCAGCTAAATTTTAACAAAGTGAGTGAGTGAAAGGGTCGGAAGGGGCCGCCCTAGGCGTACCTTTTCGAATCAAATCGGAGAAATACTGGAAATGGGCCGAATTTTAAGTACCCGAAACCGACGTGCGTGCATAACTCGATGTATGAATGTGGAAGAAGCGAAAGAGATTTGTCAAGATCGTAGCAGGTGGAAAGAAGTGGTCTCTGCCTACCCCTCTGGGAAACAATCGTGATTTAATGTATGTATGTAAGTAATTTTAACAAAATTACAATATCTCCCTTGATTAAGCAACGTAAAGTCTACATGAACTGGCTTAATATTAATTACCAGAGCGTTTAATAAACCTAACAGCCGCATTGAATTTAGCGCGAGCCTGGGACTGCGCTGGAAACTTCGATCGACACGTGTTTGAACTAGCCGTGCTTGTGAAGCCAGTAGAAAGGAGACTGGCACAGAAGAACTGCCAAGTATCTCTTTATCTACCTACCTACCTATTATTTTATCAACACACGTTTCAATTAAGTAGTAGTAGTAAGTAGAAGTAGTAAAACATTTATTCACAACAATAACACACATAAATATAACATAAAAAATAAGGAAAAGACACGACAGATAGTGTAAGTAATTGTTGCGAAACGGTTCCAACTCAGCATGTCCTGGCTGTGAAGCCAACGCTGGTCTTCCGTTGGGACCGCTCGGTGAAAATACGGAAGGTGATACAGACATTAATTACAAGTAATTTAAAACAAACAAAACAAAAGCAAAAAAAATAATTGAAACCACAATAAAAAATACCAACGCGTGTGTCTGTGGTTCATTAGAACAGGCAGCGCTCAGGTGGCAACCAGAGGAACTAACGTATACGTAACGTGAATTAACGTATTACTGTCGTAAGCGCACTCGTTTTCTAATAAAGGACTTCCATAGCCTCCGAAACATGACAAACCGTTGCCAACTTATAATGGTTTCAGCTAACTATGAGCAATCTAGGGGACACTATTGATGTAGGCAAAACATATCGAAACGTTTATGTGGTTCTCTTGCAACGTCTTTAATAAACACATTTTTATATATGTGTTTTTTTCCTTGTTTTCCTCTCTACCTATCCCTCTGGGAAACAGGCGTGATTATAATAAATTGAATACATACATACATTTAATGTATGTATTAATGTATGTATGTATCCCCTTTATCACTCTCGTAAGATTTTTGGCATATTTTCCAGCCTACGCCTGATATTTGATGTATTTAATTTAATATTTATAGCTTTATATAATAGGGCTAATTGGTACTATTGTAAAATGAAATATGTTTAAAAAATTACTGACTGCCGAGTTTCTTGCGGCGTTTCTTCTCAGCAGTGGTCTCCTCTTGGGAAGCGCTGGTAGATTTTTGACGTGTAAAAGTACTCGTGCCGGCTACTTACTGAATAAAATGTCTTTTATCTTTTTTTAAATGGTTTAGCTACCATTAATCAGTCAATTAGTGGGAAAAGGGTAACCCATCAATGTATCAGATTTCATTTCATCGAATTAAATTTTCTGCTGGAATCACAATGTTGTCAGGATAAACATTTATTACGTAGTAGGTTGGACTTAAAAAAAAAACTGATGCGGCAAAAAATGCTTTTCAATGAAATGAAAATTCTGCGTAATGCACACATTTCAAAGTTAATCCTTAGCCCCAAACTAAATTCTATGTATGTGTATCTAATGTACAAAAATTATTATGTTCCATTTACGAGTTTCAAACAAACAAAGTCGCAGCGCAAAAACTAGTTACAATACAAAGCAATCCTTCTGAACGCAAGTGTCTTGTGGCGTACATTTAAACTGATCTACATTCCGGCATATCAAAGGAAACTCGCAAGTTCGTACTCGAGCGACACGCGCGGTTCGGCTCAAAGGTAGAAGGAATCTGAATTGTGTGGTTAGTTGTTAGTTTTTTAATGGCTTTAGATCATTTTATATGGTCACTAGCTAAGATTTCATATATGTTCGCGCTAAGGACCGTGCGAAGGAAAATAACAGCAAGGTCAGCTAAGCTTACTTTATCTTTATCAGGAGATATCCCATTGCTGCCCTTATTACAATTGTATTATTGATCACTCGGCCGCACTTACTATCAAGATAATAAGAGCTATCATAACGTTGACAATACGATAGCAATATGTGTTAAGCCCATGTAAAATAAGGCCTCTGGTGTCTATAATTATTTATTGAGAATAGATAACCACCACCGCCAAAATTAGTCACCAAAATTATGACATATTTGTTGACCCGACCAAATAAAGAAGTCATAAATTAACTCGCTTTTATATTTTAAGGATAAAAATATCTGCTTATCACGTAAGATAGCTCGTGAATGTGAGCAACCACTAATTAAAGGTATCTTCTAAGTTTAGAAGAAGTTACTTGCTAAAATATGCATTCCACCACGTTTCATCATCATCATCATCATCATCATCATCATCATCACCACCATCATCATCATCATTATCAGCCTATAGCAGTCCACTGCTGGACATAGGCCTCTAATATGGCTCGCCAATTGGTTCGATCCTGGACTTCTGTCATCCAACCGCTCCCAGCAAACCTCCTCACGTCGTCCGTCTATCTAGCGGGTAACTACGCTTGCCCGTGCGTGGTCTCCACTCCAAAACCAATCTGGTCCAACGGTCATCAGTTCTTCGATATATGTGACCAGCCCACTGCCACTTCAGCTTGCTAGCCTTCCGAGCTATATCCACTACCTAAGTCCTATAACGGATAACTTCGTTGCAAATCTTATCCATCAATAACACGCCAAGCATTGCCCTCTCCATAGCTCGCTGGGCAACTTTCAACCACTTTTCACTAACAGCAAAATACATTGAAATATTAAAACCAACTTAAACAGATTACACGTTCCAATCGCAAAGAAAAAGAATAGCTCAAGAACTTTCTTTAAAGGTGTTCAAAACTCAATTACCTCTTGAATCTAACTTACATCGGAGGACTCGAAATAATCGAAATCCTCGTATAATTCGCTCATTTCCAGCAAAGATCCTTGAGATTTGCGAAGCAGTCGAGTTCCGATGCCTGAGATAGTTCCGAAGGTTCCAATATAATCTGAGAGAAGTTCCTTAGTACCAACTTAGTTCTTAGGATTGACACTGCATTTGCAGACTCAGAATTGCAGTCTTGAGATTGTAGTTTTGAGAATCTTAGATGGGATCCCTTTGTTTCCCAACAACTCACTTGTATCGAATTTTAAAAAGTCGAAATTTTAGTGCTAGGTATATACCTATATCATCCTTGCAAACGTTAGGTACCTATTTAAATTGTATGTATTACATTACAACTTTGGATTTATAACTGCTATGACAATATGAAATATCTAGTACATTCGGCATTAAAATGTTAAAAAAAACATTTTATGACTTTCGATAAAATCTGACTCGCGAAAATTGGAACTGCAAATTATACTTTCTACTATTATGACTTTCAAGATCACACTAATTAATAATTACGATAGAAAACGTTATGGATTCTAAAAAACTGAACTTTAATATGATGGCAGACAATATAATGTAGACCAGTCCCAGAACCCACCATCATTGCCATTAAAAAAAAATTAGTGCAATGAAAATCGTCACGATTTATTACCATTAAAGTTAATAATAATTGAGTAAAATAAGATTTAAATTCGTTATCTAGCACATTTGAACTGCGTCATCCGATTCCCTAAGGGCTGGTTGACACGCGGCAATTCGCCGGGGACGCCGTTTTATCGCCACACGTCGCTTGTCAAAGCGACTGTTATCAGCCGAATATTGCCGAATCTATTTTATTTATTCTACTGACTGAATACAACTGAATACATTGGAGATAAAAAATTCGTCTATATTTTTTTTGGGACTAGTTGGTGTTGTGTTGGCTAACCTTGCGGGAAGCTGTTGGATCCAAGCGGCGCAAGATCGGTCCTTGTAGCAAACCTTGAGGGAGGCCTATGTCCAGCAGTGGACGTCTTTTACCTGAAATGATGGTGATGATTTGTTATTGAGGTGTTATTATTTCCTTGCATTACTATGGTTGCTTTTATCGCGGTGGATAAAGCATCTGTCGCTCTCGTTACCCACTGGTCAGAGAGTGACAGATGTTTTATCTACATCGATAAACACGTTTTAACAGGGGCGCAGAATACTCTTACGGTATCCTTGTGCCTGTCGTAAGAGGCGACTAGGAAGAAAGGCCTCGCAGTCGCGGGTGGTAACAAAGTGGGGGACTTACATTGCTTATTACAATGAATGATCCGGTGTTGTTTATAGTCACATTTGTGACATGGAAAATGCAAGGAAAATTGTGGGAGGTTCTGGCGCCGCTCTTATTGAGATCCTGAAGCCTCTAACAAGCCACACACGGTTGGATATCTTAAGCCGCGTATCCACCAAGCGCACGCGCTCGCGCGGCAGCCTCGCGAGCCAAATGCTCAGTCCGTGTGGACGCGCCTCAGGACTGTTCGGGCGTACGTTGCCGAGGCAACGAGTCCTGAGGCACGTCCACACGGACCGGGCATTTGGCTCGCGAGGCTGCCGCGCGAGCGCGTGCGCTTGGTGGATACGCGGCTTTACAGAAGATTTCCCCGCCAGTTAGAAAAAAGGTGCTCTATTATACAAGGCCGACTGTATTTTTTTGCTTGTCAAGCAACCATATTGTATCACGCGCACTTGAATAGTTTTGAAATTTCATTTCCATAAATTGGATATCTTTCTACTTCACTTATCTAAGATTAGCAGTGGCTTTATTCTACTCAGTAAAACTATATTGCTGTTGACATGTTAGCGTATTGTCAACTTTATGACAGCTACATATATTATTCAATTGATTTTTAGCTGGGTTGTCATTCAGTAATGGCGGCCGAGTTAAAAAAATACTATAATATGTCAAAATTAATATGATTTTATGTATGTATGTATGTATGTATGTATGTAGGTAAACTCAAACCTAAAATATCAAACTAAAAAAGGAAACAGAAACACAAAACGTATGTACAAAGGCGAACTCATCCTTTGAAGAGATCTCTTCCACTTAAACTTTGATCTTTTTTGTTTTTAGAGTCCCCTGTAGGTTATTGTATTTCCAAGCATTTATGTATATTTTTCTCTATTTAAGTATTTATATCGTTGTCTAGTACCCATAGTACAAGCCTAGAGCTTAGTTTGGGACTAGGTCAATCTATGTGAGATTGTCCTCCGTAACTCATTAATATAACACTATTAAAAATTAAATACATCAATTTTGTAATTTAATTATACATATAACATCGATTACAGACCAAAGAATTCCCAATGTACACATTACATTATAACCAAACATCCCAACCATAATGGCGTCATCAAAACACGTAATATTTTCCTTTCCTGTTGCTTTTCCACGTTACTTTTATCTGAGTCGATTCAAGAGATGCAATCGGATGTAAATCGATACCCCCCTCACCTGTCGATACCCCCCTGCGTTCCCCTCCTGTCAAAACGAGAAAGGGTCCACAAATCATTGATTTGCCCTATTTGAAGGTTTATGCTTGCGGGACCGTTTGGCTGAAGGGAGAAATTACCGCCTTTCGTTGGGTATACACCCTGATTGGGCTATTTTTAATGTTTTGAGGGATTGTGGGAAAATATTTATGTAAATACGTCAAAGTGGTAATGATTGAAGGGGGTTTATTTCACTAAATAACAACGGTGAAACTTTTTTTTACGAGTTTAAGCTTTTATTTAACAGATTTTTGTAGGTTTGTTTGACAGTATGGTCAGTTTAAATTTGCTAGTAAATTTTGAACCAGCTCCTATTATAAACTAATATGTTGAGATTTGTAACGTATTCCTTGATTATTTAAATAAAGTTGAGTTGAATGAAAATATATCTAATAGCTCATCAGGTGTACTTATCTTATCTTACCTTCACAGATGGGCCCTTTCGGATACACTTCGACCCTTTAGGATCTTTTGTGCAATTACACACTCAGCTGATCGAATGTGCAGGTTTCCTAGCATCGGGTACCTAATGCACGTGTACTACCGTTTGGGCAAATTATTTTTCGTCAAATGTATCATTTGGTCAAACGCTATCTTTCCGAAAAACTGATTGGTACATGGTGACCGCGGGGGTTCGAACTCGGTACTTTACGATCGCGAGTCGACGTCCTAAGCCACTAGGCTACTGACGCTCTTAAAATCATCAAGGTACTTAATGCAATATTTTACTCTACAATAAATACCACACTAACATCTGTCCCCAATAAACCTTTAAATCAAGAGATGCATGTGAAACGCGTTTCCTTAAAAATGCAAACAGCTGCATATTTAAAGACCCACTCAATCTGCCGGCAGTGTTTAAAGGCAAGTGAAAACCTCAATGGCCTTGTATGTACTTGTGCTGGCTTGAAGTGCTAAGCATGCTCGGGTTATGACACGGCTTGGATTAAGAGCGGTAGCGGAAGTAACTTTTTATTTCATTTTTAGGGTTCCGTACCAAAATGGTACAAAAGGAACCCTTATGGTGAGACTTCGTTGTCTGTCTGTCTGTCTGTCTGTGTGTCACAGCAGGTTTTCTCAGCAACTACAAATGCTATCAACTTGAAATTTGGCATAGTTCTACAACTTGCTTGCCCGCATCTATTTGTAGTAAAAAAAATATGAAATTAATTTTATTAATAATTGAAAAGGGGTCTAGAATGGGGGGTTCAAAAATGAAAGTGGTTCGATTATAGCAAATGGGGTGTCATATGAAAGGTCTTAATCTGCACATTTCAAAACTATTTTTTTGAAAAATTTCTGTGACGTTCTTTTTGATTTATAGCAAAAAATGTACAAAAAATGACCGTTCCCCCCCCCTTATCTCCGAAGTTTATTAATCAAAAATTCAGAAAAAAATCCTGACGTATAGATAATTACGTATATTTTCTGGGAAAAATAAAATGAAGTGTTCATTATTTACAGTTTTTGAGAAATAACAAAAAACTAAGAAAATCTGTACCGTAACATCGGGGTACTTTGTCCCAAAATCATGATACATTTTACTTCTCGTTTGAGTAATTCAATTTAAATAGCGTTATGACTCTTTTATAGGCATAGGTGTTTAGTTGTGGATATATTCAACTCATGCACACACGCAAAACTTAATAAAACAAACCCCAAGTATTTTTTTTTATTTTGCTAAGTTTGGGTCAAAGTTGCACTTTGAAGCGCGTTTCTTTGGCCCTCGATTTTTCATGGAGTAAAACGTAACGGTTTGCAATGAAAGCACAAAGAAACCTGTTGATATTGATTACACGGGTCGGGTCCCTTTGGCCTTACTTGCATTTAGCCTTAGCGAGCAAAACGGCTCAGTAGTACACTGACCAAGTATGCAAAATGACTTGGTTATATAATTCCATAGTTACGAAATTGTCTTAGTTTCAAGAAGAATTACTTAGCTAAACGTCTAGGTCGTGAAATGCACCAGTAAGCAGAATGACTCAATTGTGTTAGGTCTTGATTGTATTACCTTGATATGTGAAGATTATCGAGACCATTTGCCTATTAGAACATTATGACATTAAGTCATTTTACAGCCAAGTCATTCCGTCTATACTATGCCTTATAGCAATGAGGGTGTTTTACAGACCAAGGCATTTCGCTACCCGGACAAAATAAAACTAAGGTGCTCTGCTCGCCAAGGCTAAATGCAAGTAAGGCCAACGGGACCCGACCCGATTACACAAGTCAAAGAAAGAAATAGGCTCTTGATTAATTTGTTTCAATTAGACTAAAAAACTTAAAAAAATCACCCCAAAGTAATAAATCTATCAAACATGGCTCTTTTTTATTAAAACTTTTCCAAAACAAACAGAAAAACCTTCTAAACTTATCCATTATAATCATAAGGAGTACTTAACATGTGTTACTACAATTAACATAAAAAAATAGGTTTAGCCCATGGGTCAAAGATATCCGAAAACGTTAGGCAAAGAATACTGTGATTTTAATTATTATATACTTCTCACAAAAATGTCTTAAACTCTTTGATTTATATCACATTAGGATCCCAGATACATATCTGTTACGAATGATAACAATCAAACACTTAAAATTACCTGCTTTGTTTGTTTCGTGAAAAAGTTTGCACATTATAAATTCGCCTAGTTTAGTGGTAGCAAATTGTCTCCAAAATTATGGATGGACCAATCAGCTTTTTTAACGTGAAACTATTTTACTGACCGCCCCATACGACCACCTATCGATGAGAAGCGCGAACTACATCGATAGCCCCTGAAGTGCGGTGTGGCTGGACGTTTAATCATTTTTCTGTTTCGGGCCAAAGTTGCCCGCCAGGGCTAAAGTACCCCGATGTTACGGTATTAAAATTTAGGCTAGTCAAAATCGACCTTATGGCCTGGAAAATAAAGTTTATAACAAAATGAGTATTTTCTTTTGCGGTTACCAAGCATATTATCTTCAATACGGAACCCTCGGTGCGCGAGTCCGACTCGCACTTGACCGGTTTTTTAATTAATGGCTTTCACTCCTGCCGATGTCGAGTTATTGCGAATGACGACGCGTTAGCTATCAATCAGTTGGCAGACAAAACTTCGGACTTGTGATGGGATACTCAGGTACCGTGATGATCGCAGGCATAATAAAAAAAAATACCATCTTAATACTCGTAGTATGGGTGCGCCAAAGTTCGTATAAAATTGCAACTCTGATTATTGGAACTCCGAAATAGAAGATTGTTCAACAAGAGACTAAAACAAGCCATAATGATAAGAGATGTTTAGCCACGCGAGCGAGCCAGCGAGCGAGAGTGGCTATAGTTCGAGTGTCATTATGGTTGTTTAGTCTCGCGTTAAACACTCTACTTTTTACTTTGAATGCGAGGAAAAAAACGACGTTCTATACAAATTTACAATATTTAGCAAATATGTAACAAAGTTCGTGTCAAAAAAATTGTTACGCGGTTGTTAGACTTGTTAGTTTTTTGTAAAGTGATGCTTTACAAAGTGACACAAATGCTTGCGTATTTAGACAACAGATACAAACTTGAAAACTATTTGGACCATGGCTAATAAAACAAAATTATCCTTAATATATTAAAATAGATTAATATTCGTAATTATTTCGTGAAACATCACGAAATTAAATCGTTATTGTTAAATATTTTTGCACAGTTGTCATTTTGAGGTCATTTCCACAGCCTAAAAATGGTCCATACACAGTCACTGAAAATGGCGATAATCCTCCATTCACAAACACCGTGATTGGTTGTATAGGGGTTTCCAAAGACAATTAAAAAAAATACCTACGTCCCTAGAGATTAATAAGGAGTTTTAGTCCCGATGTGCAGAGACTAAATAAACATTTTAAGAGCATGAGAAGTGAAAATGTAATTTTTATACCGCTGGAACCGTAAACTTTTCAGGAGTTCTGAAATATTCAATGTGTAGATAAGACTAGATTAGGTTAGGTTTCATTTATAAAATCCTGAAAAAGTAACAGTTACAAAAAAATACGTTATGAGTTCCGATGACTATGACTTAAAACGCTTTCGGACTACAAATTTTTATATGAGCCAATATGGACCCTGGTAGTATAGGTATTCGCAGTAAGTTTGACACGTTTCGACTCTATTTCAATGCTGATAAGGTCCAAAAGTGACGAGCTTTTTCGTACCGTAGGTAACTATACCTAGTTTAAATTACGTCAGTGCGCTATGCCAATTAAATTGACGTTGCGCTGTTGCGTCAGTGTACTCGGACGTAAAATTAGTGGTGAGGTGGGACGTTGTGGATGAAAACACTATAGCATTCGCAATGTCTATTGTGTTGCAAGTAAATGTGGTGAGATTGCTTTAGTATTTGAAATGCTGTAATATTTATCCAAGAAGTTCGATTTTGATGTTAAGAGAGATAAAAAGATAAAATATTTTTATTCAGTAATTAGGTCGGCACTTTTACACGTCAAAATTTACTAGTAAAATTATAAGTACCTAAACCAAATCTACTATACAGAGTGTCCCTAAAACCAACGCCAAAACTAAGAGGACTGATAAAACAGCTAAAAAGCTATCGATTTAACCCCTGTTTATGTTCGGCGATTTTTACTAGTTTCGGAGATATTCATGATTTTAATCTGAATTTTTGTAATTTTCCCTAATGTCCATGTTACGAAAACTCATTGATTTCATGTTTTATTTCATAAGTTTTTCAGTGGTATCGTAAATTATTAGAATCATTACGAATCAGCAAAGTTTTTTAAAATCATATGCTCGTTTTTTATCAATTTTTTAAGAAAATATCGCTGAATATGGGTTAAATCGATAGGTTTTTAGATGCTCTATCAGCCCTCTCAGTTGTGGCGTTGGCTTTATGGACACCCGTTATAATACCCAACCCTACTTATAGATCTGATAACTCTAAAACTAACAGCCCAACCTATTTTTATGAAACTAAGCTAAGAACCACTACGATCAAATTAGGTTTCTATTAAAAGAACGGATGTCCCTCAGAATCCCTAACAACGTTTGTCCTAACACATCGTTTGTCCGAATTTCATTTGCCCTAAACTGGTTTTCAGATGAGTCAGGCAACTTTTTATTTTTTTTTAAATTATATCTGCAATTCGGTTATTTTAGGTTTATATTATATTAATGAATGTGGAAGACGCGAAAGAGATTTGTCAAGATCGTAGCAGGTGGAAAGAAGTGGTCTCTGCCTACCCCTCTGGGAAACAGGCGTAATTTAATGTATGTATATTATATTAACACTAAAAAGTTTCTAAATTTAAGCGGAAATGGCGTTAGGATAAACGAAAATTCGGACTAACGATGCATTAGGACAAATGACGATTGGGGATTTCATAGAGGAACCAAAAAAACCCCTCTGAATCACAGACAGATTCACAGATACATTAAACGTATAACACCCCTTTGTTTGCTTCGGAGCCAGGGAACAGGGAACCAGGACTTTACCCACTACTGTCTCCCGTTACTTACCCCACATCTCCTGCACTAAAGTTCCCTTAACGATTCCACAAGAAACGTGTCTGCAATGCCGACGGGCTAGAAGCGGGTCAAACGCGACTTTGAATGCACCTCTTTGACCTGCCCGGATCACACGTACCTGGAATTACAGATTGCATAACACCGACTATTAAATATACCGTTTGAATATAGAACTTTACAACTGGCCAGAAACAAGCGATGGTTTTTCGGGAGTGTGTGATGGTTTTTGTACGTGGGCCTTTATTTTTTTATTTTGAAAAAGGAATGAAATTAAGGTTTCATTGGTAAGTGGTAATTAAAAACTAAATGGCGAAATTTAGGTGGCATTTTGTACAAGACTACACCCCAAGACTACACTAGTTAAAAGACAGATTTGACATTTGAGATTAGTGGTTTTAGTTTCACAAAAGTGCGACTGGGTATTCTTAATTAAGATATTTTATTGGTATGCTGAAAAAATATAAAATTAAAGGCAATTCTGAGAAAGTAGGTATAATATACAAATATGATTACTGCCTCATCCAAATATGTATTTTCATTTATGCCACTGCACTAATGGCCATCGCTTTGCACAATTCAATTAAATGCATCCGCACAATGCGTCAGTGCGCCCAGATGCAATTTAGAGATTCAATCAATAGAGATACTAATTGATCACATCTTGGCTGTACCTAATTAAATGCCGCACTCAGATTAATTTAGAGACAATCAACTCATTCCGTTTTGACCCCCGACATATAAAGAAGGGAGTAATAATTTTTACACGTGTATGTGTGTCTGTGTATGTTCAGGAAATATGATGTGGCCGTCTGTTATCTACTTTGCGATCTTTTTTTCTGCGTTAACCCTTAAATGCATGATTTTTTATTTCTGGTAGAAAATAATGTTTTTATTTAGTTACTTGGATGTATGATCAAGGAAAAAAAAACCAGGTTTTATTTTTACTTGTTACATAAGTACATACATTAAATCACGCCTGTTTCCCAGAGGGGTAGGCAGAGACCTCTTCTTTCCACCTGCAACGATTTTGACAAATCTCTTTACTAAATAATAATGTTAATAAAAAAAAAAAAATTTTTTACTCGTTTATATACAAAAATATACATACCTAGTAGCCATATGGCAACATTATGCATTTAAGGGTTAAAACTTACCGGACCTAACCTTATTTATTTATTTATTTGTTTAACCTTAACCTTTCAACCCACTGTGCTGTATGTATGTATGTAAACTCTTTATTGTACAAAACACAGAAATTCAAATATTTACAGAAAAGGAATGTACAAAGGCTAACTTATCCCTTTAAGGGATCTCTCCCAGCTAACCTTTGGGTGATTGAGTAAAATGAGAAAAGTATGTGGCAACAAGTAGACACAAGTACAAAAAAAACTTTACAGAAACTGCGTGTACTAAGTTTTAGACCTATTTTAGAATAAATAATAACAGAGACGCGGCGATTCCCTTTGATGCGTGATGGAAAAATCGACAAATCACGGGTCGCAGGCAATCATCGGCGATCATAGACGATGATCGGCGAATACAGCCGAGTATGCCTTCTAAACTACCGTGCTCGCCCGTAATCGTCTGTATTCGCCGATAGTGTAGAAGAGATATTAAGTTCAATCATTATACGATCGTCTCACCAAAAAATCATACCCATTTTTCAATTAAGTAAACCCTTCATCGACCATCACTTAACTTTTCTCAGTCTGTGTACAAAATTACAAAGCCACATTAACCATTTTTTAGGCGTGAAACCTAATTGCGCGCTATCTAGTCCGACTCTGGGGTAAACGTCAAATTCTTCAAAGTAATAAGCCAAAAAATGATCCCAATTTTATAAATCGGCCGGAATCGGGAGCCTCTTGAGTGTAGATCAGTCCGATCTTTCCCTAAGTGCCCATTAAAAGGGTCCGTTACACTTAATAGCCGGGAAAGTTGGCCTTTTTCACATCCTCGGCCTAGGTATTATAGAAATATGTCGCTATATATTCTTTGTAGAGTCCATATGTTACAGGAAGACCGCCTTTTGAACGCAATTGTAAGGTTTATCGTTGACAAAAAAATGGAGCGTTTTGTTATCTGCTGGAAACATTAGTCCATGAGGAAAATTGTATCGTACAAAATTGACATTACGGAAAAATAAAACTAGATAGCGTGTCAGTTTTCTTGAAGTTGGATAGTAAACTAGCTCCCCTAAGATAGAATGAACATTTAAAAAAGAAAAAATAAATAGGTAATAGGTACTAGCTATGTAAATTTTCCAAACACAACAAGAACATAAAACGGAATTCACAAAACAATCCGCTACGTGTCCGTGACAGATGTTTTCCCGCCAAAACCAACAAACGTGAAACCAGAGACAACGTCCGCATATTTTTTATTTAGCACCACGCGACGTGCTCGGCAAAGGAACCGCTGCGTTCAGCCTGGGGTCGTTCTAAAATATTTATACGTACCGTAGTGAATCAATCCGGGCACCGGGAGGACCCAGATTACGCGGGACCGCAATATTTTCCCTAATTGGTTCCCTCTCTGACAGACTCCCTGCCTAACTGATTTTTACGCACTCCTTTGACATTTTGATTTATGTGGGTGCACCCTAAGTCCCGAACACAAATTACCGCCCGACTAAATGAAAACAAACTTGCTGAAACGTGCGATTAAATACTTTTTAAACATGTACGCGTGTTGCCAGAGCTGAACCAAAATATAAAAGCTATTTGAGAATATTTTTTTTAGTTTTCTTTTATTTTGCCGACGTTTTAATGAATGCTGCACGCAAAAGCAGCATTAAATGGAAATATAATGGGGCTCGCTTTACTTCGTTAAAAAACTTCATGTCGTATTTTCAGTATAGTTCAAATATGAGTTTTTTGTTTTTGCATCCTTCTTTTCAAGGCTACCAATTAGTTAATAATAAAATTGTTTATAGTGATACGAGTAATTATGTAAGCAAATACGTTTTTTTTAGGGTTTCATAGTCAAACTAGGAACCCTTATAGTTTCGCCATGTCCATCCGTCTGTCCGTCCACAGCTTAGCTCAGAGACTCTTAGTTGTGGAAAGCTATTATTTGGCATGAATATACATGTTAGTCATGCCGACAAAGATGCAAAATAAAATCTGTAAAAAAAGATGATGATGTTTATATGTGGAGGGTAATCTCCGGAACCTTTGCACCTTTTTAACCCTTAAATTGGCAGAGGATCTAATAATACACATACTATAATGTTCACTTTTTTATATTTTTTGTTTCTATTTTTTATCCTGATTTCAAATCAAATAGGGTTTGAATTCACGTCTTTTTAGGGTTCCGTTACAAAATGGTAAAAAGATTCTCTTATGGTGGACTTCGTTGTCTTTCTGTCTGTCTGTATGTTGGTCTGTATGTCACATCAGGTTTTCTCAGCAACTATAAATGCTATCAACTTTAAATTTGGCATAGTTGCACAAGATGCTTGCCCGCATTTGAATATGAAAAATAAATAAATAAATTTGTAAATAAAATCAGGGTCTAGAATGGGGGTTAAAAATGAAAGTGGTTTGATTACCTATAGCAGATGCGGTGTCATATGAAAGGGCTCAATCTGGTAATTTCAAAACATTTTTTTTGAATTTTCTGGTATGTACTTTTTAATTTATAACCAAAAATGTACAAAAAATGACCGTTCCCTCCCCTTATCCCGAAGTTTATTAATCAATAAATCTGAAATAATCCTGGCATACAGAGATTTATTTATATTTTATGGGAAAAATAAAATGAAGTGTTAATTGTTTACAGTTTTTGAGAAATAACAGAACTTTAAAAATCGGTTTTGAAATTTAGGTTAGTCAAAATGGACCTTATTGCATTGACAATAAAGTTCATAACCAAATGAGTAATTTTTTTTGCGGTTACCAAGCGTATTATCTTAAATACGGAACCCTCAGTGCGCGAGTTCGACTCGCAATTGACCGGTTTATTTTATTTTTGCCAATTTAAGGGTTAAAATCATATTTCACCATTGGAAAATTGGAAAAGTTACATTATTCCATATGGAAATTGGCTATACGTATAGTTATGTATATTATTCAACCTGGGAAGAGTCGGGTCAGGCTTTTATAAAAATAAATATGAGTAAATAAAACCCTTAAGATTGAGATAAGCCTCTTCAAGTAATCGATAATATTTTCGATTTTCACACCGCTTACTACTGATTGTTGCCCCTTTTTTTGAAAAATGAAAAAGTTGACACTTATTTTTAATCTGTTTTGTTGGGGGTTTCAAACAAATACACGCATATCGTAAATATACTGATCAGTTAAATTTATCTCTCACGTAATGCTAAGAAAACGTTTTCTTCTAAATATGCGCTTCAAAACCACACTACATGCGTATTAAATACAAAGTTGCCAACATTCACGTGGTTTACCCGGAACGATTTCCAAACCCGATAATTCAGTGTTTGGAACACGTCCATAAAATCACAACGTACTCGTACATTCGGAGGGGCAGCCATGTCAGCAGTGACGTTTGTTTATTTGTGATGGCAACCCGCTTGCCATCGAGAATAGAGCGGTTGTCACTCTCCCGCCTTTTTCGATAACACTTTGTTTTTGTTGTTCGAAGTCAAAACCATTGAATTGTTGTTTTGTAATTCTAAAAATGTTTTATTAAAATTATCTTATTAGTTATTTATTGTCTAACCCCTTACTAATAATGATTTAGTGGTGGTATAGCTATACAATGTTTTGTCTTTATCTGTCAAATTCAAATGTCATAATGATAGATAAGTACAAAAAAAATTATAGCTATACCACCACTATACAAACATTATTAGTAAGGGGGTAAGTATCTAGGGACACTTTACAGGCGAAGTCATCAAAACCATGTAGAAATTCACTTAATATTAAATAACGTGGTTTTTATTATTTATGAGAATTTTGACATCGTCAAATGTCGGCAACTCACCAAACATTCTAACTACAGTAAGAACCAGTTTTATTTCATTTAGTATTATGAAAAAATAATTTAAATACTGGCTTTAACGATGTAATCTGCGATCCTTTTTAACACAAAATTATTTAGAACGCGCAGCCATTTGCAAATTTGAAAACAACCAAATGGCAACCTTTCACGGGTAGCCTTATCAGTGCTCCCATTACAAAGAAAAAGGTTACCCGACAATACAGTAAATTGCACGGAAAAAAATTGAAACACGTACCTAATGCTAACATTTTTCACCGGCCTACAAAGGATTTACAACTTCCATAGCGATGTATGAGCTATACGTTAAACCTCACCTTGCCTGACCTCTTTATTTGGGTTCGTGGAGAAATCGCCAGTCTTTCCATCTAAGGAAGATTGAAGCGCGTTCCGATTGTCTATTCCGTGGCGCTATCTAAATGCTGGCCAGTAAAAAGTTTTTGTTTTCTTCTTTTTTGTCTCTGCCCGGCCGTTCTATTGTTTTTGTGGTAACAAATGGGTAATGGCTTTATCTGTTCTTAAAGTAGACGTTTATATTTGTATCTGTTGTACTTAGAGCCGTTTTCGTGACAGCAAGTTCTTTTTACCTACCCGACGGTGCGAAGCTGAAAGAAGGGTATTTATAGGGGATTAGGTGACTGTTGTGTAATTAAAGGTATCGTCAATGTGGTTAATAATCCGACCCGTAAAGCGAGTTTCATAATAGCATCACATAATATAATCTAAGTACAGTCAACCAATTTGATTTCTAGGCCACTTTGGACTAGGTATGTTAAAGTGACGTTATCAACCAAAAGGTAAGAGACTTCCTATGATTTGGTTTACAACGTCACGTTGACTATGTCCATAGTGGCCTAGGAATCAAATTGGTTGACTGTACCTATGTCCTCCTTTAAATGCGGCTTATACAGAGTATTGAAAGGCCGCAATTTGGCTGTGCTCCTGGCATTGCTGACGTTTACGGGCTACGGTGACTGCTTACCATCAGGTGGCTCGTCTGTTCGTTTGCCTTTAATGGCTATAAAAAAAAGATATTTGCAAAATGTACCATTTTCCAAAAAAAAAGCTGCTTTTACATTTTTTTCTTGTTACAAAGTCCACCTGAACCTTACTGACGCAAAAGAGCAACAAACAAAATACAAATACCTTATTAAGAAATTAAAATTTGGGAAATGATACATTCAACCAAACACATTTCGTCCAAACAACAGGCTCCCGTAGATTTGTGTTCTACTCTAAATCATTCAAAATTAATCACGTAAATAATTCCACTTACGTATCACCAAACCGCCCATTAAACGGCCATAAACACACGTGTATTTTTATCAACTGTGCCTTAGCCATAAAGGTTGTTACACAAGATGTCCGCCGCAGTTAAAGTCACAATAGTGGTTCTTCAAGACAGATTGGCTCACAACAAGTCGTAAAGTGTACAGGCGGTGTTACAGTGTAATCACGCGTGAGAATTGCAGTAAAAAGTGAAAGGGTCCCTTTATTGGCAGTAAACGGGCCGAGGTAAATTCCACTTTGCTTCTTTGATATCTTTCAGTTAGATGTTGTGAATCAATAGGACACTTCATGCAGGGAACAGTCTGTGATAATGAAATATTTGTCTTGAGTTAAACTATTCGGCCTGCGTCTGCAGACAGAAAAAAAATGGGTTGTCGCAAAACTCAACGATAGCCTGGTGCCGGGCGGGAGGCCAAGTAGTACCAGTTCTGGAAAAAATAAGGAAAATTGTGATGTAGATTTTTTTCTTATTTTTCAGAACTGGTATAACTTGACCTCTCGCCCGGTACCAGGTTACCGTTGAATTTTGGGAGACCCTGTATATACATAAGCGGAGTATACTAGACTTAAACCCTTTTTTAATTGATCTTCAGGAGACTGATGGCCTGATTACCTTATTCACTAGGACCCCAATTTACTACTTAGATACAGACGAATTGAGGATTATACCCATATACGAGTACAAATTTGTAACCGCAATCAACACAATTTACGTTTGGCCGTATAGGAGTTATATAGCTGCTTTTATAAAGCAGTGAGTCTGGTAAGCGCGTTAGTATTGTGTGTTCTATTAGATGTGGCGACCCCGCGAGCGCCAAATGTGCGCTAACTAAGTTGCCGGGACGGCTGCGGGGCGACAGGAATCGGTTTACGGGGGCCGCTGGCGCAAGTGTTAATATGCCATTATAATATTAAATATTTATTAAATTAAAAATGTGAAAATGAACTAGCGGAGAGACGAACTAAATTTACCTTCATCTCTTTTTAACCGCAGACAAAAGAGAGTAGTATCTTTGTAGAGCCTGTGTGTCTGGTTGTGGCTTTTAGGCCGCCTTTTACCAAACTTGGAATAAGACTTACTCCGAGATTAGTCTATACTAATTCGGCGTTTAATCTAGGTTTAAGACCTTATTCCAGTTTGGTGAAATGCAGCCTTAAACTGATAGACCAATTAAGAATGTTTGTTGTTGTTGTTGGTAGGTATAATAGGTTGGGCTGTTGAAGAGATATAAGCTTTGAAAAAAGTGGTTGCCTTTATATCGAGGGTATTTTTTGCTAGGGGAAACCAACTAACCAGGCAGCGGATTAACTAATGGGAAGTAATCCCCGCTATCCAGGAGCCTTATTCAAGATGCAAATGTTACTAAGGTTTTTTTTTCTTTCGCTCAAAATGTATGCGATGACCACGTGGTTAATCGTAACGCAGAAGAACGTCATCCCATACAGGATTGTGGTCTTGAGATTTTAGTCTTGAGAATTAAAAGTCTCAGATCCCACTTAGAGTAGAAGTACCGTTTGTGGCCACTGGACCCTTTTTGGCCATTTAAGGTTGAAATGAGCATCAAAAATACTGTAAAATTAAAAGCGATAAGTATTCATAAATAGTTAAGACTAAAGATTGATTTGAAGATAAAATATAAAAACATCTTTGTAATTTCACAATACTTTAGATATTAGTTCAAATTTAGAGTGGCCAAAAAACGGTGTAAAGGTGGCCGAAATCGGTACTTCTACCCTACTATCGGGTAGCATGACGTGTACTCGTGTACCCTTCTACTTGCGAAAAAACAAAACTAACCTACAACTTCTACAGCTACAGCTTACCTACAGCGAGTTTCAAGCAAATCTTAATACATAGGTGCTTATAATCGCTCTGAAGTGGCGACCACGTACCGGATGTTGCAATGTTGGCAGGCATCCCACAAGATGTATCGACGATTTAATAATGGCCATGAGGAACAGCTGGTTGCGAATGGCATACGATCGATCCATCCACAGTGGAGATCATTGAGGATCATTCAGCAAAAGGACTTGTTTGGACTGACATGAGAAATATATATCACGGGACGATGTTACACGAATTTACCTTTTCTGAAAGCATGGAGAAGGCACACAAGCATACAGGCCATATAAGTGGGACCTGTCACCCATAAAAAAAGACCAGTTCCTGTGGAAGACTAGCTCCGGCCTAAAAACCAGTAACATGCTGAGCAGGAACTATTTTGCTCCGTCTGGCACTGGTTCAGATGTTTTGTATTTTTGTTTTTGTTTGTTAATTTACTTCTCTGTTCTTGTGTTAGATGTAAGCAAATAAATGTTTTTTCTTTCTTTCTTTCTTTCATAGACCTGCATTTTCAAGACTACAATCTAAACACTGCAATCCTAAGACCACCAATGCGTTGCCAACCCTGAGGACTAAGATGAAATACTCACCATACCCTCCGAGTATGAAAAGCAAGCGATTACTAATTTCATGGATCTTAAGTAGGGTCTTGGTGGCATAATTGGTAATGCGCCTGCATCGGCACGGAGAGCCAGAGGAGATGTAGGTTCGAATCCTGCCTAAGAGCGACGATTTTTTTTCGCTTTAATATAGTTTAGAAATACTTCTATGCTAGTAGTTTCACCGTTTGCTTTCCCCCCACACCGAAACACGACAGCGTGAACACTGCTGCTTGAGGGTACTATTTACATTTGAGATAATGCTTCGGATCGTAACCCATCGTCTTATCGAATTTCATTTCATCAAACGCTGCTTTCTGCTAAGCCATGGTGTTTTCAGGTTATCTTAAACTATAATTACGTAGGTTAGGTTTGGTCCGAATTGTGAACACGAAAAAAAATCATGCGTCGAGATATAAGTATACATACATAGCTTTCGATGAAATAAAAATTCTGCGTAATACGTTCGTTGAAAGGTGTTTCGATAAAATAATAGGTACCTGTTTCGTTTTCTTTTTGTTTATGATTATGTTGTCTATCTAAGGCTAAGGAACCTTGGCCCATTCAGCCAAAAGTAAGGCGTGCGACTTCTTTTTCTTAGCAATTATTTGTTTTAGTGTTCAAACAATTACCTATGTGTGTAACCTTCCGTAATTTCAACTGAAAACCAGCGCTGACTTAACGCCAGCATTACGCTGAGTTGTTACATTCTTCTTGTGCGTATTTCTTTGTTCTTTGTTGTTCTTTGTCACGATTTTTTTTTTATGTTATAAAATTAGGTAAATACGGCCGCGCCCGCGACATCCCCTGCCTCACTCCGCGACCACACGCGTGCGACTTTGCTCTCAACTTTGCTTATTAGATTGTTTTGTTTGATGCTGTAAGTTAAGTTTAATTTACGAATTAACCAAATGTTCCCCCTGTAGTTCTCACAATGGAGTGTTGTGTGTAATGTGAACTTAATGCTTTTATCGTAATTAATTCGGCTGAAGCTGCGAAAGTGTTTAACATGGATAGTGAATAGGTGTTTATGTCAGCTGCGAACATGGTTGCGTTTAAGTTCCAAAAACATTTAGCCGTTTAATCTTGCACCCCAGGGTACCATGCAAAGATGCAAATGCTACTAACGTTTTTCTTTTCTATCATTAAAAAAATATGGGATGACATTCTCGTGCGTTACGATAAACCACGTGGTCAACTGTCATCCCATACATTTTGAGCGATAGTAAAGAAAAACGTCAGTACCTAGCCTTTGCTTCTGGCTAGGGCCCATGACAATACATGATACAGTCTGAGATGTTATCGTATTTTGACTTGACTTTACGTATCTTACTACTGAAGGCCTAGTCAAAATGTTTACGCTTAGAGTTTTCGAAAATTGACAAAATCTCAAGGACTGACGTAAGCTGATGACAGATCGCTCGACCGCTTATGTCAACTCCATAAATTTCGAGTCGATAGAAAACAGAAACGTACCGTTTCTATTCGCTTAGTTTTTATACTAATCGCGTCACTGGTAGATGACGTGATACGAAGAGTCCAAAAACGAAGAGAATAGAAACGCTAGTTAGCGTAATGCATCTTGGCTAGTGCCAGATGCCAGATACCTATGCGATTTTGGCTGTGACTGCATTTGCGCCGAAGTAGTTTATCAATAATACTCATTAAGAAAAACTTAAATATTGTAAATGTTTAATACCAAAAACGGTTAGGATTTAATTTTTGCAATTTTATAATTTAAAATGTCTCATTTCATTTACCGCAAACTAATCAGTCCTAGATAATTTAAATGTTCACGGGCGACAGAACAACTATTCCAGTAGTATGCACACTTTACACTCTCAATCTACCTTTTATCTCTCTCGTTCGGAAATTAAAGATTTCCATATCTCAACAGCGGGATGAAAAATGCAATTTCATCTCTAGAGAGAAAAGTGATTTGGTAATAATAATTGGTCAAACACTTTCTTTCGCAGACATCATGTTTGATTGAAACTTGTTTTTAAATAGTGTTAAGAATAATAACTAATTGTAAGACCAAGTAAATTCACGATTTAACATGGAAAATTTTTGTTACCTATTCTCTTTATACAATGAAAAGTAGAGTGTTTATCTCGGGTGGAAGTATTCATTGGAACCTCGAACTATAGTTAAGATTTGATACTCACTATCACTCGTGAAGCCTCCCCTTATTCAAAAACGCACAATTTAAGTATTTTTGCTCCCTGTCTGTAAAATTCAAATGTTGTAATGACAGATGAGGAGAGATCATAATTTCCAGCACACTTCAGTTACTGCGTGTTTATGAATACGAGGGTAAGTATATGTGCTATCGATCACTTTTATCTTAACGCTAACATTTTACTGTATCCCATTCTAATGGACGGTAGAACTATAAAACAACGTTACCTTAATTTATAAACACCATTTTCAATATTTCTTCTGTTTTCCGAATACTGCTAACAAACGCTGCTTAGCTCTGAAACCTCCCATTCGAATTTGAATTTCGAAGAGCGGGAAAAAACTGGTTTATTTTCAGCCAGTTTATAAAAGTTGCTGTCGCCTCTAACGTCACTACTGCTCACGTAATACGTTTCAATGTTGTTCAACCTTCTTCGTACATTTTCTAACTGGTAGACCGAAGTGTGGACTTTACCACAGATAAGTTTGCGGGCCATAGAGTCCGAAAAATATAGTTTCAATATCTGAGATTGCTCGCCTTGTACGACACATCAGTGTGCAATAACCACAGAAAATATATAAAACAGTGAGACTGTTGCTCGGGCTAATAAACTAAGTACATTTAAAAATGTAGTTGTTTGTTTTTTCATATCGAAATAAAAAGAACTATACAAAAAAGGTACAAATTGTTTTGTGATTGTTTGTGACGAAATTATAAATTACCATTGGGTAATAATACTTTCAGAGTAAATTCATACCAACCACTTACTATAATTTACATATTTCAAAATAAATATTGTCTCATAAACAAACTTCGCACAATATTTCGCCCGCAATTTCAATTTCCCTATGAAATTATTCCATGGCAAGCACGTAATGCATTTACGTGCAGTCACGCCGTAAAACCATAAAGTTACGTACATTCTTATTGTCTATACCTGCTGAATATATTCCACTCATAAAGTGCATGTATGTATGCTATATCTCACGCGAGCGGATTCAATTTGCTCGCGATTTGCACAGGGGTCACGTGCCGTGTCGGCAGCTGTCGCGTCGATCGTATTTTGTCTCCTTTACGTTTCGAGTTTCGCCTTCGAAAATGGAACGTCGTTATTAGCTGATTGAAGTCGTGAATTAGCGAGTGAACTAGCTTCTGTTCTTAACCCTCCAATGCAAAAAGAGGGATGTTATAATTGTAACGTGTATGTTAACCAATTCGGATGCGGTAAATTAAATAAAGCTATTTAAGTTAGCTAAAGTGGGACTGGGTTGCCCATATCTGCCGTATGCACGATGGGAGATGGGCCAAAAATACCATTCCATGGCTTTCACGCGACGGATATCGTAGCAGAGGTAGACCCAGAAGGCGATGGCGAGATGACTCGAATCGTTTGCGAGAGATTGGCAAGAGTGCGCTCTGGATAGGGACGAGTGGCGAAAACGAGGGGAGGCCTTTGCCCAGCAGTGGGACACAAAAAGAGGCTAGCAAAAAAAAGTTTAGTTCTTAGCTATAGCTTTGGTAAGGGCAAATATTTGTGTAATGAGCTCTAGTATTTCTTTCCGAGCCTTGGATGTTTTCTATGTATTTCAGTATGTATTTCTCTATTTAAGTAAGTTAATCGTTGTCTAGTACCCATAGTACAAGCCTAGACCTTAGTTTGGACTAGGTCAATTTGTGTGAAATTGTCCCTTGATATTTATTTACTTATTTAAATTACAAGGTTAATATTTGATCAAGCTCCCGTTTTAATTAATATGCCCATCCTTATAATTGTCAAATGGACTTAAGTACTACATAAAACAAACTTGTCCGTACGCACGCTCCACTCCAAACGGCCAAGTCAATTCTAAGTTAAGATAATAGGAATCGAGTTTCCCCTTTCCTTGTAAACAACTTGAAGTTAAAGTTGGTAACTTCGTGAAAGAACAATCGAGTTGAACTCGAGAGGGCCCTGACGTGGACATCTACATTTAAGTAGTTATACGTAGATGACTCCCTTTGTACTTTGTGATTTTAATTTTGAAATTGAATTAGGAACTTTAGGTAAAAAAGATAAAAAGATAAAAGATAAAAGATGTTTATTCAGTAAGTAGGCCGCACGGGCACTTTTACACGTCAATAATCTACCAGCGCTTCGCAAGAGACCACTGCTGAGAAGAAACGCCGCAAGAAACTCAACAGTCAGTCGTTTTTTAAACATTTCTTATGATATGATATTATACAACGAAAAATAAAACTTAACCTAGTATTATATAAAACAATGAATGTAACAAAAATATGTCTATATATATCATGCGTAGTTGAGCAGGAAAATGTGTCAAAACTCAAAATTTCTACAAGAACTCATAAATAGTAAATATAAGAAATAAATAAAAATTAAAAATTATACTTACCTATGACGGTGCAAAACAACACATAATTAGTTTCGATACATTCCCCTACAGAAACCGTGTCCCCTAGACAATACACAATGTTTATATATTGGTATGATTAGGTTATTATTAAGATATTTAGGTGTTTAATTTAGGCCAAGCATTTTTATCTGTTAGATAGTCTTCGACCCTATAGTAAGCTTTAGACATCAACGACTTTTTCAAGTAATTTTTAAGTACTGGAAATGGTAACTTTAAAACTTCGTCAGGTAATTTATTATAGAAATGAATGCATTGACCTACAAATGATTTATATACCTTACGGACACGAAATTTTTTAATAGCAATTTTATTCTTATTTCTTGTATTCAAATTATGTATGTCACAATTCTTAATAAAAGAGTCTTGATTTTTAATGACATAAATAATATTCTCATAAATAAATTGTGATGCTACTGTCAAAATATTAATTTCTTTAAATAATAATCTTAAGGAATCACGGGAGTTTAGGTTATATATAGAACGAATGGCTCTTTTTTGTAACACGAAAATAGTTTGTATGTCAGCAGCTTTTCCCCAAACAAGAATACCGTACGACATAACACTATGAAAATAACTATAATAAACTAAGCGAGCTGTCTCAACATTGGTAAGTTGTCTAATTTTCCTAACAGCATAAGCTGCCGAACTTAATTTACCTGCTAGTACTGCTAAATGGGGACTCCATTGCAAGTTTTTGTCTATAGTTATTCCTAAGAAAAGTGCCTTATCCACCATTTCCAAACACTCATCATTTAGAAAAATACTAGATTCTACCGGTCTAACATTAGGCAAAGCGAACCTAACACATTTAGTTTTCTTAGCATTAAGTAGCAAATTGTTACTAGTAAACCAATTAAGTACTTTACCTAGCGTCGCGTTTAACCTACTATAATCAACGGATTTTCGGTCTACCTTGAAGATCAATGATGTATCATCAGCAAATAGCACAATATCGCAAAGGTTAACTACCGCGGGTGGTAAGTCATTTATATAAACGAGAAATAAGAAAGGACCTAATATAGAGCCCTGTGGCACACCCAGTTTAACAGCCGCTCCAATGGACTTTGTTTGGTTTACAACAACCGTTTGTGTTCTATCACTAAGATATGAAGACATAAGATTTAGAGAATTATTTGACAGACCATAATGTTCTAATTTTAATATAAGAGTCGCGTGATCTACACAATCAAAAGCTTTGGAAAGGTCACAAAAAATTCCTATTGCATCACAAGATGTCTCCCAAATATTGTATATATATTTAATGAGTATAGATGCTGCATCAGTTGTGGATCGTCCTCTGGTGAAGCCGAACTGATTACTGTTAAGCAGTTTATTTCTATTGAAGTGACCTAACATATCTTTTAACATTAACTTCTCAAAAACTTTACTTAAAACAGGTAGAATAGAAATGGGTCGGAAATTCGTTAAATCACTCCTCTCGCCCGATTTAAAAAGTGGTAGGACTTTACTATATTTCATAAGATTTGGAAAGACCCCCTCTAAAATGCAATTATTGTAGATTAAAGCTAAGTGAGGTGCAATTATATCTATGACATGGTGGATGACTTTAACTGACGTTCCCCATAAATCCTCCGTTTTTTTCAAACTGAGCGATTTAAATGCCTTAATAATAGAAACTGAATCTACGTGGGTAAAATCAAAGCTTATATTACATTTAGTCACATTAGCACAAAGTAATTTTTGAGCTCCAATCGCAGATGATTGAAGACATTTCGTGGTATTAATGGCTATGGTGGAGAAAAAATCTTCGAACGCTAAGGCCACGTCTTTATTTGATGTGATTTGTTTGTCACCCTTGTTTAGGGTGATTTGATTATCGCGAGTTTTTGTATTACCCGTTTCTCTATTTATAATTTTCCACACAGTTTTTACCTTATTGTCAGAAGCTTTGAGTTTAAGACTTAAGAAATTTGACTTAGCAGTTAAGCAAACTTGCTTAAAGGTCCTCGAATAATTAAACGTACGAGTACAAGGTAAGCCACTGGCTCTGTCTGCGAAGTAATTTGTCGCTCTTCCCTTGGGAAATATCCAATTTACCGGGATAAAAAGGGGTGATACTTAAACGCGCATCAAAAAGAAAACCTGGAGCTTAAAAAACGTGAACTGCACAGCAAAAAACTAAATGTTCAACAAAAGCGTAGTTTGGTAGTTTTTTTTCTTGTGCAGTGTAGTTTTTTATCGTGGTGCGGTTTTGTAGCTTCGCAATTAAAAATACATCGATAAAAAGAACCTTGTCATTTTCTGGAGTTAGCGCTATCTTAAAAATAAAATTTCAATGAAATGGCTCAGTTTAGCCGTGAATGCGTAACAAACAGACAAAGTTACTTTCACATTTATAATAATTACTAGCGACCCGCCCTCGCTATGCTTCGGTTTATGTTAGTTTTCTGTAACACCCGAACCATAAACAGGAATTTATTATACATAAAAACCTTCCTATTGAATCACTCTATCTATTGCTTAGATATTTTAAACTAACAACATCTAAATCCGTTGCGTAGTTTAAAAGATCTAATCGTCACAGACAGCGGGAGCGACTGTGTATTATATGTAATGATTAGTATGGATTAAAAGCAAAGGAACAAACAGGAGTGTTATTCTCTTAAAACCACATCCAAATCGGTTCACCCGTTTAAGAACGTCAGCCGCTTCTATTAAAATTAAAGTTAACGTTAAACATTTTGTCTTCGCGCCCAGTAAAAGGCCGGTGGCACAGCCTAGGGGTGTGGTTCTCTCAACAACGACGAACGGACGGACGGACTAGTGAATGTCAATGCGGCGAGTTTAAGAAGTCCTGCCGGAGCGAACAAAACACATTTTAGCGCGTGTATTAAATTTGGCAGCATGGCTTCTCGAACTTATAAGGCTGCCTAATTTAGAATGCACTCGCTAAAATGTGTTTTGTTCGATCGGACGGGACTACTTAAACTTGCCGCTGCGCTTTCGCTCGTTCGTTTGACCGACCGCTGTTTTTAAGCGAATGACACCCCAGATGCTGCCTTTATTTTTAAGCTAGGTTTTAACACAGACTTACTATACTCTTTTTTAATGAGCACGTATAACATTACTGAGGAAGCACCGCGAAGTAAAGTACCTATATTCTGTCATCTGCCTAAGAGAATCACTATTGAAGAGCAGCATCGCAAAAACCTGGACCGTTTCATTTTAATTTACGCAAAATATACCTAATTTCATTATGCACTACTTAGTTGTTCAGTAAAAGCAACTTAACAATTTAATCGTTTTCACAAAACAGAATAAAATAGGATACTGTGTATAAGTGACCCAGCTAACTTATATAGGTTCAATGATTTCAGATAAAATCAGTCAAATAACGGTTGTTAAAGCTACGTCAGCAGTAAAATAGACAGACAAACTTTTTATTGACCAATCTGTAACTGAATGACGTGTGTATGTATATAATAACCTCTCACTCCGACATTTTACTCTCTTTTGACGATCGACTTAAACGTCAAGGAGCTCTAGACTCATAAATAGTTCATAAAATCTTATTTCTGTCTGAGCTACGCTGTCTGGACCAAAGGCACTGAAAGTATAAAATTTTCATGCGTCTTAATACTTAACCCGATAATATATTCGTGGGGTAATTTATTACTCTGCTTTTATGTTTATTATTTTATTTGTATTGAAATATTGTTGTTATGTTTTAATATTGACCGTGCTTCCTCAATATGCAGACCATAATTGACTACATCGGTAAGATTTTTTAATAGCTATTATAATTAATTACAAAAAAACCAGGGTGACGCAATTATCATAATGAAAGCATTTATGATTTAAGAATAGGTAATTTAATAATTTGATTCTCTGCTTTTTAGCAAAAAAATTTTTGGCAAAATGTATCGTTTCCAAACCATTTCATTTACCAACCCGCTTATTTCTGTAACTGTAAATATTTCAGGATTTTTGATAAAAACTAACCTAACCTAACCTAACCTATGTGGTTCTACACGGTGGTACTGAAATAAATCCTAAAATATTTAAAGTTACAGAAAAAAAGGTGGGTTGACAAATGAAACGGTTGGGAACTGATAAATTTTGCCAAATGATTTTCCGCGAAAAGGCAGGATACTAATTATTTACTCAGGGTTAAAAACCCCACGTTTGTAGCTAATCTCAATGAAAAATCCAACTATTGCTACGGGTTGAAAAAATATAACGTCGAAAATCTTGCTTGCTATTACCGAAAATTGCTAAATGTATGCAACGTTTTGCTCTTTTGGGAAGATTTTTGCGATAAGAAATGATTTTAATATGAATGTGGAAATGGAAACTGTGAGGGAACTGAAAAAAAAACATTAAGAGCTGTCAGAAAAATTGTTTCTTTGTAGAATTCTGCAGCAAAAGCTCGCAGATATGTTGAACAGTTTATATAAATCATGCGGGTTATACTTTAAAGAAAACTGGTTAACAGAAATTTGATGTTCTATTATTTCTTAACAGCATATTTTCTTTGTTCACTTTTTACCTGTACATGAATATATTTTTACATATCTCTCAAGTATTTCTGAACAAATTGCATAAATATTACAAATTCGTTCAAAAATAAGATTACAGCCACTATTCAAGGTGCCTTCGGAGAGGAATTCAGAAGTGATATGTCTTAGTTTAGAAATTAAAGTAGGAATGTAGTAAAATAAGTATGAACGTGTCTAGAAGCAAAATTTACTTTTAATTTACAAAATCAAAATGAAAAATCGAGCTAGAAGTTTGGGCACCCTACTAATAGGAAAGAGATGAAAAGACAAGGTATCTCACGTCCTTCAAGTGTAAACTTCAATTTTGTTTATCATTTGAGTACCTTTTACACATGTCAATGATTTCAGGCCCAATTTTCCAATAATAGGGTAACCATGATTTGTGGAATTAAACTCTTAACATTTCTCTTAAGATATAAGTAATTCAATACATTCCAACTGAACAAGGTTTAGTGTAGATTAATTATTGAATCCGTCATTGTGCGCCAACAAAGGGAGACCACAGAAATACGTAAATCCTTCAGGATCCGATTCCATGCCGTCTCGATAAAGTTTTAATCTCATTGGGCTTCATCTTACCGTTGCTGTTTGCCATTTCCAATTACCGAGTCTAACTTATTTGAGATTGTACTGAAAAATTGTTTGGTCCTTAGAACCGGATTTTATGGTCCTTTTAACCGGATTTGTATATATGACTATCGATTTTTGATGTTTGAGTATTAATGCCGACCATGTGAAGTCATTAAAAACTTTAGGTTAACGTGTGTGGATAGTTTAAGTACACCTATTGTCACGAACGATAATTAGTGACCCATTCCACAAAAAAATATGCTTGAAGTCGTCAATGTCATTAGAGACATAAAGTCATCTGTAATTTATAGAAAACTCAACCTTATTTTTGCCAAGTGTCAAATTGAATTTGGACCTTAGGTGGTTTCCAATTTTAAGTCTTCGACTGTACCTACCTAATATTGTAAAGAATGTTTAATTCGACAAGATAATCGTTATATATAATTAACTACAATTACACATACGTAACAATACACGCCTGTCTCTCAATGGCAGAGACTATATGGAACGCCAGGTGCACCGGTCTAAACATACAACTTTCATGCACGTACGTTTCGGGCGCTTTTGATTCAGCCCTACGTAAAAATGTTAAATGATAAATTGACGTAAAAAAACTACAGCCTTGGCCAAAAGTCTTGAGCACCCATGCGTTTTTCATATAAAAGTCAAACTTTAATAGGTGCATTTATATCTTTTTATTGACGTTAAGGTGATACCGTGGAAAAAGATACATTTTTTTTTGTAAAACTCAATTTTTTCTAGCTTCAGATTTCACACGCAAATAGTTACTTCGAAATGATATCTACTAATGATTTGCACATGTTCAAACACATTTTACATTTTACATCTTTGTGTATTTTTGAAATTAGGAAATAATACTTTATTTATAAGTTACAAAGGAAAAAGTGGAGTGCTCAATACTTTTGGCCAAGGCTGTACATTGATCATTAAAACTACTATATTTACACGTCGTGGTTTTACTAACTACTTTAAGTATTATCATAAAAGACACTGTAACACAAAAAACAAATTCCGGCCAGATCCAAATCGAGAACATCAAAAGCCGCAGGCGGCCCGTAATAGAATAAAAATCCTCTTAATATGCTATAAATCGACGAATCCATTGATAGGAACGAAGCTCAATTGCTAATAAATCCCTAGAAATGGTTATTGGGTGAAAAATGTTCGGAACGGTTGAGGCGCGGTTAATTTTGGCAAATGGCGTGTATGCTAATATAGGCTTTGACGGATGTACCTACACGTACGAAAAATGGTTCTGACCGGTTGGGATGTACACCGGTTTTCGTAATTAGCGTCCAGTGTGTCTGCAGGAATATTATATAATAATAATAATAATAATAATAATAAAGCTTTATTTATCCATGCAAGATTTACAATATTGAGTATACAATTTATTAAAAAATTCATTTAACATAATTAAAATTTTAAACAATAGAAATTAGTATTATTCGGTAACTTAAGAATTATTTTTGGATGGACCCCTTATGGGTAAAAGCCTCCTCCAAGGTATAGTCCTTTCTGTCCTTGGCGGTGTTTAGCCAATCTCGGCCTGCTATCGTCGCTATTTCGTCTGCCCATCTGGCGTGCGGGCGGCCTCTCGCTCTTTTTCCTAGCGGTCCGGACCATTCTACCGCTCTCCGAGTCCATCGCTTATCTTCGTATCGAGCGACGTGGCCTGCCCACTTCCATTTACTCTTTAGCACGAAAGTTAAGGCGTCAGTAACTTTGGTTTTCTTGCGTGTTCGTCTTTGTGTGGTCTGGATTTTATTTCTAGTTTTGGTGTCGATCGTCCATGTTTGGCACCCATAAGTTAGGCTTGGGAGTATAGTTGTGTCCAATTGCGGGAATAGTATGGCTGCGTCTATATCGCGTGTCAAATGTGGATAGAGCATCCGTCACACTCGTACTTATTTACGTGTCATAAAGTGACAGATGCCTAATCCAAACTTTGACACGCGATAAACGCAGCCATATTAGGGCCCCTGGGGGCCTAACACGGCTGCGTTTATCGCGTTACAAAATGTGGTTAAAGCGTCACTTTCTAATACGTATATAAGTTTAAGGGCCTGTTTCACAATCGTCAAGTAAAGCATATCTGACACATAAATTTAGCCCTTTCCCTTTCTTTCACTTCAACATAGACAAGGAGAGGGCTAACTTTAACTGGCACATAAATTAACTTGTCGATTGTGAAACAGGCCCTCAGAGTGACGGATGCTTTATCCATATTTTGTCACGCGATAAACACAACCATACTAGGACCAGCGGGGTCATGTTTATCCACACGTGGATAACCATTTGTCACGTTCTGACCAGTATGTAAGGTACCTGCGGGTAATAAAGCCTGTCGGGTAGTAAAGCCTAAGTAGCAAAAATCGTATTTAAAATGCACTCTCACGCTCAAGGCCGCGGTAAGTAACACCTAGCGGGCGAACAAGAAACTACAAGTTCATTCCGGCGCGCTGCACCGCACCCCGCTGCCAGTGTTGTGTCATTCATGTTGAAAGGTGGCGGCGCGGCACGTGTTATAAAAATTGACCGGACAGAATCTTAAGTATTTTTTGTACTATTACACTTAGCGATGTCAGTTTTCGCTAATTTTCTTTGTTAATATGCTCTTGTAATGGGTTAAATATGTGAGTAACGTGTTGTAATCCAAATGTTTTTTATTGGTTTTTGTTTATACACGTGGTTGTTGGGTATTATGGCCTACAAAAAGTACCTATAGGCCTTATTGCCCCTCTTATTTCGTGTATGGAAATAATTTTCTCTTAGGCTTTATTATCCTCGTACTTTATACTTCGGTTTTGTTTATTCTATAACTTAGTTTAGGTTAATACGGAGTTAGTGTGAAACGATTTTTTTATATTTTCATGCTATGAAACATTATTTCTTTTAGGCCTTGTTATACTTCGCATATCGTTTTTTGTGTGAATATGTAATGTACAGTTATCGGAATTAGGTGAGCCAAAATAAGTACTCTTCGCAAGACGACATAATATAGAGTGGTTACAACCGGGTAGAATTATTTTTTTCTTTAATACCGGGTATTCGATATTTATTTAAAGTAGAAGTAGGCCTTCATATCCTAGAAATAGTAAAATATGGCCTGTAGTACAATATGGCCTATAGGTGAAATGGAAAAAAATATTTAATTTTGTTTTTATTTATGCCAAAAATGGGTATGTTTTGTTTATTTGATGTGTAAGTAGCTCTCTAAGACTGTTTATTGTTAATTTTATTAACAGTTTATTGACCGGGAAGTACTGATGATTTTGAGTACTAAATAAATGTTATCGGGGCTAATATGCAACAAATACTTAGAAATAAAAGCGTAATTATTAATATTAAATGATTATTGATCTCAAGTACCAAATATATTACAAAGGTAAACGTGTTTTTTAACTGTTTAAGTTGTTTAAGCTTTTAGGCCTTTTTGTACAACCATATTATAAAAAGGCCTATAAGCAAGGTTTTTAAAAACCTTTTCTTGTGGCTTTATTCATGGTCGAAGCTGCCATTTTTGTTGTTTATTTGAAAATGTATGAAACTAACGACTGATTAAAATTAAAATATGATGATTATATTGGTAATTTATCATTTTATGAAGAATCTCCCTTAGCTAGGCTTTATTACCCGCAGGTACCTTAAGTGCGAGAGTGACGGATGCTTTAACTACAATTTTATCCATCGCGATAAAGGCGATCATAATACGCTAGCTCGCAATGAAAACGCGTTGATGAATTTAAAGCGAAAAATGATTGTATATTTCTTTATTACAAAAACGGAGCTACTTTTTATGCTGCTTTTTCCGGTGATTTGCAGTCAGTTGTGGTAAGTTTTTCAACGTTAAATTACGTCCTCAGTTTCAATTTGTGTAAAGTTTATCGTTGTCATATTTTTAACGTTATGACAGTTTTTATTAAGTTTTAAAAACAAAATGGAATAAAGGCTTAAACCAACAAAGGCCTTTATGAATGCGATATTCATTTTTTTCTGTTTTCACTTCCTCGTGAAAAAAGCGCTTGAGTTTTCGATTTCATATATTGATAATTCAATTTATACAGCTTTCTTCTTAAGTAAAATCTCAAAATAGGGCATATGTTACTAATTTATAAGGAAAACTATCATGTCTAAGTAGACTTGATTGCTTATTGAGACACAGTCCACTAAAAACCATCTAAGACAGCACTAAATAGATTTAAACATACACCAGAGGGCTTATTGTCTAACGCACTCGCAATCACGATCGTTTTCATTTTGAAAATCGAAGGCTTGTCTGCATACAAAATGAAAACAATTGCTCCACTTTGAAGCCGGTTGCTATTGCGAGTGCGTTAGACAATAGCCCTCTGTTCATATATTTTTTCGATATAGTTTTTTGTGTTTGTAGTATTGGGGTCGGATGGCCCGACATGCTCATGACCGATTTTTTAAATTTTGTTCTATTTTTAAATTGTTTTGTTCTCCTCGAAATACAGGAAGAAACAAAGAAAAGCCATGGTCATCGAGAAGCAAAAAGTTTCTCAGTTTGAATGTCTTGTTAGAGGGGTACTAGCGATCCGTCCGTTGTAAGGGATAGCTAAGTAGTTTGGGCGGCGTGTTGCTAAACTTAATTTTATCCAGCCGCGTTTCATGTAGCTCGTATGAGAATAGGGTTGTCTACTCGGGAATGTAGAGGTATCTAAGCATATAAATATTTTATAATAAGAATAACCGAGAACCTCGTGAACGCTTAGCCAATAAAGCCATAGTAATGATGAAAAGTTTTTAAAAGTGTAAAGAGAATGGAAGAGACTACATTAAAAACTAAAAACATTATTTTAACTTATTTAATTTTTATTTTCTTTATTCTCAATTCAAAATAAAACTTGACTTAAGTTTCGGTTTCTCAAAAATTACTTTAAATTATTTTGACGAAAATGGCATAATAGGGATTTTTATTTTTTTGTAGCCTTTGTGAAAATTAGTTATTAGGTAGGTATAAAAAAGTGTAATAAACATATAAATACTATTATTTTTCATATAACCGTTAAACTATTTCTAAGTATTGCAATTTTCATCGTTGTCTGCATAATAAAGCGAGTTCAAGTAATGTAAAAATAAATGGCTTCACTTGATGAATGAATTTTAATAAGTTGGAGCGAGCAAACCGCATTTGCAATTTGTTTTGGTTAATAAGTAATACGGTGCAGTCCTGCCAGACAGGAGTAATGAGAGAAGGAGTGACTTCGTACAAAAGGAGTTTTTAAAATGTAGTTACATATATTTAAAGTAGAATCTTGAAATGTAAGGTGTTTACTTGTATTTACTGTTATAAATTTGAAACTGGAATGAATACGTAAAAATACATTATATTTAGGGTCTGTTTCAAAATCGAAATGTAAATTTATATGCCAGTTAAAGTTAGCTCTCTCCTTGTCTATGTTCAAGTGTAAGAAAAAGAAAGGGCTAAATTTATGTGTCAGATATGCCTTACTTGACGATTGTGAAACAGGCCCTTACTTACCGCCTGTTTCACTATCGACACGTAAAGCATATTTGACGCCCTTTCTCTTTCTCATACTTGAAAATAGACTAGGAGAGAGCCAACTTTAAATAACAGATAAATTTACTCGTCGATTGTGAAACAGGCCCTAAGAGTATGATCGTGTTGCAACGACCGTGGTCACGAGTAGAGAAGGCTGGTGTTTGTCTATGATCATGATCACGATCTCAATCTGTGTTTTGTCTTGGTTTTGTTTATTTATTACCATCATATACATTTACAAAGAGTTTTTAAGTATAGTAACTAGTCAATTCAAATTCAAATAAAAAAAATCAAATTCAAAATATTTATTCAGTAAATTGGCCACATGAGGGCTCTTTTACACGTCGGTAATATGGAGTGAATCTACTAGCGCTTCGGACAAGACCATCATTGCGGAGAAGAAGTGCTGCAAGAAACTCCGGCAGAAGGTCATTTTTTCAATTATTAAATACAATAAAAAAATTAAGTTACATTACAAGGTAATAAAGTAATAAATAATTATTTTTAAAACTAACACAAATAAAATTATTACAAATGTAAGGTCAATAAAATGAAATTAAAAATAATGACTAGGAGAACAACATGACGAGGTCTCTACGTCAGGAACGATAATTATAACAACTAAATTGGAAATCATAACACCAGTAGGTAGGTACATGTAACCCTTCTATTATAATGCACTGCAAGTATTGCAACATAATATTTGACTTATCATTCTTATCAACTAGCTTACAATAATTCCATTAGTCCTTCCAAATAACAACGCCTGGGAAAAAAAATATGGGTATGGTACTCATGGGTTTTATAGGTAACCCATCATTTTATCGAATTTCACTTCATCGATTGTTTCATTTCATCGAATTTGATTTTGTCGAACGGTAGTTTCTGCTGAAACCAAGATGTTTTCAGGATATCTTAAACATTAATTACGTAGGTTAGGTTTGGTTACAATTGTCAAAATCAAAAAAAAAATACGCATGCGGTGAGAAATGATACGTTCGATGAAAAGTATTTCGATAATGTAATAGGTAGGTACCCGTTTTATAAGTATTGGGTCTGTAGGTATTGTTATATTAGTAACATGAGTTATAAAGGTCAATCACATTATAACGTATTATGTCAGTATGTCTGAAAATCGCGAAAGTTTTTCCTTGTATTTATTGTGCGATTTTCAGTGTCTAGTTTTTCTTTTCTTACATTCGGATAAATAAGAAGAAAGTGATAGATTATTTTATTATAATACAACTCAGATAATGTCGGATATAGGCATCATATTTTCTTTATCTCTGTAAATTTATTTCGTAAATTACACCTATAATTTTACGCTAGATTTTTTTTTTGGTGCATTGTATGTAGTAGGTATGTAACTGAAATAAAAGAATCTAAATTCAACCAAATGCTCTCTACAAAGCAGGAAACCAAAGTATAATTGGGTAATCTCATGTTTGTGAGTTGTGACACCCCTGACCGGAAGCTGGCAGTTGCCGACAGTTTTTGGAATCCGATTATGTTTCGTTGCTAAATCCATTATAGTTTCGAGTATAATATAACGTAATGGATTACAAAAAGGCAGTTGCTACAAATCTCATTACTTTATTCCAGTAAAAACATAAATATTATGTACATAGAAAAAAAAACCTATTTTTATAAGCGAGTGTAATTACGAATTTGCAAATTTAAGTATACGTAGGGTTCACTAATGTTTTACCAAATCATAATAATTTGACAAACTAAACATTTTACAAAATTTCAATTCACGACGTACTTAAATTTTTTTTTCTTTGTTCATTAATCTAACCTAACCTAACTTATTTAATCCCATGTAATCTATGTACCTAATATGTATTGGTTTAAGCATTACATTTTTGCGAAATAAAAGTTTGTAAAATGATATAGTTAGTCAATGATGATTTGGTAAAAAGTCAGGATACCTATACGTAGACTAACCCCCTTATTCATAAAGGTCCAATAAACCTATTTTAGTTAAAGTATTCTTTGTCACTATCTTTCAAATTCAAATGTCAAAGCTATTGCGCATTTATGAGTAGAGTAACACTTCTTCATCTAGAATCCTTATTTAATGATTACGCTTCAAATTTCAATTTATTTCAACATACAAAGAAACAAACAATAAGCACAAAGCATCTTAGAGCTCAACTCTACACAATTAGGTCGGGAATCGCATTCGCTGCAGTTCTCGACTTCCAGAAGACATTCCAGAAGTTTCCACAAGTTCCAGTTCTCGCACAATCACACGCCGTTCGAACGAATGTTAACATTGGAATTTATGTTAGTTCAATATGAGTTTTTGGAGTTATCTATATACATATATATCTCTATATATATAAAATGCAAACCTAACTGACTTATATATCAACGCACAGCCGAAACTACTGTACCTAGAAACTTGAAATTCGATTTCAGACCACTTTGGCCTCTATTCTACGTGGTAAAACAATGTTGCTTTTGACATGAAATCGTAACGTTTTCAACTCGGCTGCCATTACCGTCTCGTAAATACGAGCAATCAACGTTATCAATACGATATCAATTCAATAACAATATGGTTTTACCGATTAGAATAGGGTTAGTTTGAGGTAACCATGGCCCTTAAACAAGCCTAAACTAATAGGTACCCAAACATCTCAAATTATTACCTCTTATTAGCTCTTTATGCATCTCAAGTGTAGAGCCAGCCGGCCGGAGGAAGGGTACACAAGGGTCCTCGTTTCAAAGGGACCAAGGCGATTGGTGCTCCGCCGGATAAACCTTTGACGGGTAAACGGCTATCACACGGTATCCAGCTTTTGAAGCTGAGACTGTCTTTTAGACAAGTTTTCACTGTTTAAGAAGGAAGGTATTAATTTTGTTTTTAACTCTAGTGGACGAGTTAAAAACAATTAACGATAACCCTTTTAATTGATAATGTAAGTGATAAGGAACCACAAAACCAGAATAAACAAAAACTTATTCAAAAAATCAATATTGCTGGATTTGACTTTTTTTTTCTTTTCGACCGTCGTTGACCCCAACTCTTATGGATTCCGAATTCTCTAACCGACCCTTTTAGATTGTTCCTCTATATATATATAAAAGGCAAACCTGACTGACTTATATATCAACGCACAACCGAAACTACTGTAGCTATAAACTTGAAATTTGGTACAGGGGATCCTTTCATGATGTAAGTGAGCACTAAGAAAGGATTTTCCGAAAATCGACCCCCAACGGGACGAAATCGGGGGAGTAGCGAGAGACTAATTCTACGCGTACGAATTCGCGGGCGTCCTCTAGTCTTGTATACCACCATACCATCCCACTAATTCCACTAATATTATAAAATGTGAAAGTTCGTGTGTGTGTGTTAGTTTGTTACTTCTCCACGTTATAACCGCTTGACGGATTTATAGATGAAATGGAGATAACTTATACCCTGGATTAACATATAGGTAACTTTTCATACCGGAATTCAACAGTTTCCGAGGGAATAACGATAATTGAAATATACGCGGACGAAGTCACGGGTAGAAGCTGTATTTCATATAAAATAGCTAATGTAGGTCACATTTTTCCCAAATATAATGTTTCATTTAAGTCCACTTTTCGATTAAGCAAGACAACAGCCACAGCAAGTAGTTTTAAATAGGAACCATAAAACAGATATTACAGTACGATTTTATAATGAAAGGAAAATTAAGCAGATGTTTAACGAGCCAAATCTAGAGAACACTTTAGACGTTAAGCCGACCATTATAAGGGTACAATTTAAACTTTTTAATGTATAATCAGTGGATTAAAAAGTTAAATTGCTTGTGATGGGTGGACGCTCCAGACCGTGATTGTGGGGTATTGTAACACTATACTATACTATTAAATCAATTAATTGCTTTTTGCTTTTATCTTGTTGAAATTTAAACTGAAACTATTTTAAATAGTGTGCTTTAAAAAGATGCTTTGACCTTATCATCCCTTGCGAATTTGAGTGAAAGAGACGATAGAATACTTTACGGCTGATTTACATTGGTCCAGCAAAAGCGTGCCAGTAGAAGTACATTGACGAGTTGGTTGTCACGTTTGAGGCGAGAGCTATTGTAACGACGCAATGTACTTCTACTGGCATGCTTTTACTGGACCAATGTAAATCAGCCATTTTGAACCTTATTAAGTTATAACAATGCAATAAAGGTGACAAAATGGTTACGTCTCCTTGTAGTCAACTATAAGTGAAATCTAAATCCCGTATTGACGCCATGTAATTACTATGACCTTTTATTTTGTTAACGCAACGTCACCGTATTATATGCGTGAGTGTAACCGATCCTTTATGGTCAGCTTTATCGCGTCACTCTCGACTTACAAACTGGTGAGAAAGTGACAGACGTTTTATTCAAGTTTACTGATAAACACGACCATAATAGGCCCGCAGTCTTGCAAGCTAAAACATTTAGAAAAATTAAAAAAAAAAACAGACATCCAGACTATGGAAAGAAGCTTTTATAATATTAAATATTTACGTTAGCTTGCTTGAACTTCTTCAGTTTTACTGTCTGATAACAGTCAAGAGCTTCGTTCAAAGAAAACATTAATGTCTTCCAAGAGTAATCGACTCTGTAATGGGTTTCTACATCGCTGGTTTTGTCTTTATTTTACAATGCTAGGAAGAAAGAGACAATATCGCACAAGGAAATATTCTTCAATTCAATGCTAAATATAAAATAAGATAGGAGACCACTACTGCTGAGTAAAAGAGGAATATCAATTACCAATAGGAACTTTTTTAAATGGTGTTCTGGAAAAAAATACGCTTAGGTACAGTCTGTGAGCACTTAAATGCTTCGGGTGTGTACTTCTCTCTGACTCGCTCTTAATAAGAGGGTATGAGAGCGAGTGAGAGACAAGTACAAACCCGAAGCATCTTCTAAGTGCTATCGCACTGTACCAGAGGTTTGCCAAGCTTAATCGTTTTAACACACTATTTCTCGTTATAGTCTAACCCCCTTACTAATAAACGTTGAGTAACGGTTGTATAGCTATACAATGTTTTGTCCTTATCTGTCATTGTGACATTTGGATTTGACAGATAAGGACAAAACATTGTATAGCTATACCACCGTTACTTAGTAAGGGGGTTAATTTGGCCAACACTAGTCAGTCATCATAATAGACAATTGCAGACTTAAAACTAAACAAATATGTCATTGCAATATGTCGGAATAAACTCAACTGCAAAATAATTTCAAACTTTTACTGAAATATCGAATTTTAAGTGATATTATATTGTTCAATGAGGATTAGAATAACCAATGGTGAAATAGCATAGCAATAGTGATGGAGAGCTGGTGTAAAAAATTACGAAGAAATGTTGTCTAAAAGGTTTGTTTACATGGTTTAGAAAAGAAAAGAAAGAAAAAAACATTTATTCGTGACAAACATACAAACAAAACTCAACAAAATACACAAAAACAAACAAAAAAAATATAGACAAAAACATCTATTCTGTTGTCACGAAATGGTTCCAACTCAGCGTTATGCTGGCGTTAAAAACCAGCACTGGTCTTACGTTGGAACCATCCAATGAAACCACGGAAGATTACACACACACACACACACACACACACACACACATACATACAACATAAACAAAACAAAAGAAAGAAAGAAACCGCAATAAAAGTGAACAAGTAACAAAATTATTAATTATTCGGTGTTGCGTGCATGTGTCTATTGTAATATTAGGTCATAGATTTACGCTTTGAAATCCCCGGATAATATTAGGTATTTTAATGCAAACAAGCCAATCAATCAATAATATGTTGTTAGTAGTTCTATTGATGGCGACTTTAGCATCGCAGTCTTGTAATTGTAGCTTGAGAATGCAAATATCTAGAGGAATTGAATCTCAATAATGGCAACATTGTTTGCATAAACCCAGTGCTGACGTTACGCGTTCAGTGTGAATCGTCTCTTACTCAACTAAGCGAGTTGATACACAATTTACATATCACTCGACACTTCGTTTGCTACCAATTTTGTCTCATTTGTTTACCCTTAAGCACTAAAACGCCACTGGCTCCAAATGGAGGCAGTTGTCAATAGAAATGTGAGTTGTTGGCAACGGAGGTGCTTAAGGCGGGGCTCGGCAATTAAATATATACTGTTTCTCAATTTAAATATTAATTGCTTGCTTTGAAAACGACGAGACAAACTGACAAAGAGGATTACGGCATTCATATTATTTACAGCGTTGTTTTAAAGCAATTAAATATTTAAATTAAATGTTATTATACTCACAGATATATTATTAAAAGATTCTGTAATCTGTAGTACGAGAGGAACGTTTTAGATCAGGGCCTAAGTATATTTCACATTGTCTTTTTCCTTATTGTTAGCATATAGTTAGCATTATGATAGATCTTATTATCTTGACAATAAACTTTACCTGAGGGCTTATTGTCTAACGCACTCGCAATCAGGATCGTATTCATTTTGAAAATCGAAGGCTAGTCTGCATACAAAATGAAAACAATTGCTCCACTTTGAAGCCGGTTGCGATTGCGAGTGCGTTAGACAATAAGCCCTCGGGTTGTGGAGTCGCAATCAATACGATAACAACTGGGGTAAAAAAAAGCAGTGTAATAGATTGTTAGTAACTTATATCCTGTAAGTTTAACGTGTTTGTGTATGTCTGTCTGTGGCTTGTAGCTCCTAAACGGATCAACCAATTTAGACGCGGTTTTTACAAGCTGGTTCAATCGGGATAGCTCTTTTGTTTCTGCAAAATCGGTTGAGTCGTTTAAGAAATGGAGAAGGGCGAGCGAGCACACAGGCCACCTGATGGTAAGTGGGATCTGTAATCCCTATATATTGGCATTCTCAAGACTACAATCTTAAGACTGCAATCCTAAGACCGCAAATGCGTTGCCAACCCTGAGGACTAAGATGAAATGCCTCTATGCTAGTAACTTCACCGGTTGTCTTATCGCCACACCGGAACAACAAAGCGAGCACTGCTGCATGGCGGGTTACATGGCGCTATACAGGTTAAATTAAAGTTTTTTTTTCCATTTCTCATCTTTAACCAACATTATTTTGCCGTATTACGTATTGCTCTTCGTCATAAAGGTCAAATGAAAATCAAGTTATTTTGTATAAATCGCAATTTTAAACTAAAATAATAACGTTCTTAAGCCTGCGAAAACTAATTTTGATAAATTTAATATAACCGATTTCGTAAGTCGAGAGCAATTATAAGTTTCCAATCAATTTCTAATCAAAACTTCGCTCAAAAAGGATCGTTCTCACTCCTCTAATTGCTGTCTTTTACGAAGGTTTGAGATAAATGGAGGGAAGATGTTTGTGGAAATGCTGACAGGTTTCAAATTACTGTCAAATACCTTTCGGCCAAACGAATCGACGAATTGTATCCAAAGGTGGGTTTAGACCAAACGAGCGAATGCTCTAGAACATGTTTTGTCTTTATTTTTACAAAGAAAACGTAAAAGATAATGCATAGAATTCTTGTTCGTTCGCTTGGTCTAAATCGGCCCTAACATTGAGCACAAAAAGAAACATCTCTTTTACTAGAAGAAATAAAATAAAACATTATATAAAAATGGTTAATAAGTAATTTTGAAGTCACATAAACTAAAGCGAAGCAAGACCAGGGTCTGTTTTTTGGAAAGAAATTAAGTTAGTGATTTACTTTCTGCCGACATCGAATCGCTTTAAAAGTCACAGTCAAAAACCATTTATAAAAAAGTGATAGTTATTTCAAAGCGAGTTTAAAGAAGCCGGTTTTCATTAAATTAATTAATGTTGACAAATCACATTTATTAATTTATAAAATCCCTAAAATGTGAACACATAACGGCAAGAGCCAATAAGTGATCACTAATTATGAATTCATTAATATTTCATGCAATTTCAAGCTCAATTAAACCGAACTACTATTTAATTCTATGGAGATCCAACAAAGCAATTATTTGAATGCAAAATCCACTTAATTTTGTGAATTTAGTTGATTTGGAGTAATTATGTTGAGTTATTACTTTACTTTCATTCGTAGCTTAAAACAAACCACATTTTAATAGCACTTTATTATTTTAGGCAAATTATAACCCTTTCATAATCACATAACATTAAAATTCAAAACCACTGTGTAGCATTTATGAATCATTGACTTTCTGCGACAAGGTCCTACTTTTTCTAATTAGTCTTCATTAATTACCACCGCAGAAACTAGTGTACCTACATGTAAATTAATTTATATACGTAAGTCTTGTCAAGCAAAATTTATAATAAAAACCAATAAATTGAAAGATTTAAGATAATTTATTCTATATTAATCTTAATTTATTCTATATTGTGCCATCCTCTCAAAAAGACGTGAGTTAAGATTACGACATATTCTTCATTAAAAAACCCCCAAAGGTTGCTAAAATGCAGAAAAAAAAAATAGTACATTGTTGCAGAGGACAGAAAGTACGCGATTTTTGGACGGGTCATTATAGAGGGCCGAAACGTAGTTGAGGCCCTCTAGTGTACGAGTCCATAAATCGCACTTTCTACTGAGGCAGACATAGTGCTTTTCACAACTACTGAGAGGAAATAAAATTAAAATTCATATTCAAAACTCAAATTTTAATTCATGTAGGTAATATAGAAGCTGTATCACCGCCAATTTTACCATAGATAACTTTTTTTAATCTGGACCCCTATTCTCGTGGCACTCGGGATTAATAAACTAACATTCGAGATGAAGATGTCAACTCCATATAAAATTGTATTTGTTTCACCATATCTCCCATGTAATTTCATCTCTAGTGGTTCGAGATTAGAGACCAAGTTTGAATTACATTAAAAAAAAAGCAGTGACATAGTTTTTAGTCTGTGTATCTTTTAGCAAAAATACACCTAATATTTTACGACACAAAATGGTGTGTTCTGATTGGTCGATTTCAATTTTTCATTTTAAGGAGCTATGACACAAAAATTGATTGATTGATTTTCATTGGTTCTTAAGGTTGGACAACAATGTTCTCGACCAATCAGCAAACACGCCGAGAAAAACTTTCTTGGTCTGTCCTTATAAGTGACGTTTTGTGACCCCAAACAAGACCATCTATGGCCATATTTCCGAGCAGTGTTGTGAAAAGGATTTAAATACGAGTATATACGTAATCTTAATTTTGTGTCTATGTAATCTTATTTAAATACGAGTATATACGTAATCTTAATTTTGTGTCTATGTAATCTTATTTTTTTTTGTAAATCTGTTCCTTAGTTCGATCGTTTCACAATTTTGTATAACATTTCAAACACGACGTTAAAGTGACAAGGTACATAAATGATCACTTATTTATGCTGTTGACATGGTGTTCAATAAAGTGTTTTGTATTGTTATTTGTATTGTACGTAGTTTTTTTTACATTAACTCAGTTTACTATGTTGAATGAGGGAAAGGTCACTTTACGGCCATTCGACATTTTCTTTGCCATTTCCTCCATTACGTCCTTCTGGAAAAATACAGGTTTGGGACCTGATGGCTATCATAAAATTTTATGAATACCCATGGGATCAGCTATTTCCTAGTCATTAAGTACAGTTAGAAAATATGAAGGGATATTAAATCTTTATTTTTATACGGAATATTTACGAGGTGCGTGAATATTTTAATCAATATAGAGGTGATATGTATCAGTGCATAATTTTCTTCTCAGACGCAAAATGTGTATTCGCAATTTTTCCCAATCTTAATTTTATCCAGTCGCATATTTTTCCCGGTCCATTTTCTCCAAGTCGCAAATTTTCCCACTTCTTACTAGGTCGAAATAGATACGTAGGTTTAGGTTATGTTAGTTTTACAGTAGACACGAAAGCGGAGCTCCTTCAGAACTATTATAATATATTTGGTTTCTGGAATGGGATATAATGCAACGGGAAAAACACGACTCTGAACATTTTATTAGGGAAAAAATGCGAATGGAAATTCTGCTACTAGGGATAACGATGTTAGAATGTTGATCTTTCCAACCCAAACTTAGCCAAAGACCATCTCCGTTAAACTAAATATCTGTTAAACAAAACTGCGTCACAGAATAAGTATGTAATAGTACAAGACAGTAGAACACAATTTATATGGCGTGTCGTGAATCTTAGTTCGCGCAGACACGAACAACGATCCGATGATTTCCGAAAGCACGATTAAAACCCACGATCAGACTTGTACGTAATAGTTATAAGGTGCAAGTTAAATTGCATCTATTTTTTCCATCTCACTCACGGCTAACTGAATGACACGCGGGCGCGCGTCAACATGGCGTCACTAGTAACCAATAATAGCACAGAATTCATACGCGCATCGCGTGGATCATGCTGATTGGTTCCCGCGCTTCAAAAATTCTTCTTCTGCGCAGGTACATCGGTAAGCCATATCAGTTGTGTTTTACTGTACTGCGTTGACTGCGTTCAAATCAGTCCATCTGTGCCACGATACCGACACACAAACAGACATAGGCGTCAAACTTATAACAGGCAAGAGGTAAAAATGACAACTACCGCCATCTCTGAATTGCTAAACGAACCGTTGTCAATCAACTCGGCATTTTCAAGCACAAACGCACAATTGAACGGTTCCCGTAAACGGGTTGATTCCCCTAATTCTTTACTGGGTCACAATCACAATCACAAACGCCCAATAATCCCGGGACGGACAAAAATTCCCGGACCTCGTTACTTCGCCTGGAATAGCACACAGATTTAAACAGTAACTGTAGTAAAAATAAGGACATTTTGTTGACATCAAAGGCATGTAAATTGAGTTGCTATTATTATTATTTTTAGCCCGGAATGTCCCACTGCTGGGCAAAAGACTCCTACCCACCGTTCGACGTATGTCGGTTATAGCCAATCTCCCGCCGATCTTGCTGAAAGGCGTCAAGCTCATCTCACCATCTGAGTTGTTATTCTCCTAAAAAATCGGTGACGCTATCGACTTTGCTACAAGTTATCGCCAGATGTCGCTAGGTCGCCACAAAGTTATTGGTTCCAGTGTGTGTGTGTTTCATCCAGGGCTTGAATACCGGTATTATTTTCATACAAAAATACCGGTATTCAATTTCGGTATCTCGCTTATTATTGAATATTTTTGCTCTTCAATGAATTTATATAATAGAATGGTTTTATTACCTAAATTATAGTCGAAAATATCAAGGAAATAATGCAAATTAAGGAAGATATTTCAATTTTAATTAATACCGGTATCAAGCCCTGGTTTCATCTTACCAAGCTCACCTTACTTGTGCAGGAAAATATTTTAAAGTTATTAATGCATCTTTCACAAGCAAAGTATGTAGGGTAGAAGAATTAATTAAATGATAAAATATTAAAATATGTTTGTAATTTCATAATGCTTTAAATATTAATATTACTTAGGTAAAATGCAGGCCACAAACGGTGTAAAGATGGCCAAAACCGGTACTTTTATCCTACCTAATTATTCCTATAGTTCCGTTTAGAACCCTTAGGGTACGGAACCCTAAAAATAGGTACCTTTCACCTAAGCCTCTAAAATCACTCCAGAGTTAAATGAAGTACTGAAGTTGAGTACTGTTTTAATATAATACACTGCTCCTTGGACATGTTGCGAACATTTTCAATTTCCGTACATTGCGTGCCGCCGGCGTGATTGGTTACAAGACAACTCTCGTGTCTCTCGAATAAGGGCTGCTTACATAAATTGTATGGGATGTATCTGCGCAGGCGCTTTGAGTCCGATGATAGGGAAATTACGTTATGTGTCAAATATGGGTTGTTATGCTTTGGCAAGTCTCGTGAGTTTTGATAGAATTATTTGTAGATGATTATATTTTATAATAAAGAAAAAGAGAAAAAAGAAAGAAAAGAAGAGTACTTTTATTCACTTCACACAAATGACACACAGAAAAAAAGTAATAACAGAAAACAGCAGTATAAAAAGGGTAGTGAGTGTGTCTTTGCGGCAGTGAATCGGACTCTGGCTCAGCATAATGCTAATTTAAATATAATGCCAGGGGCCCATTGCATATAAAATAATAGCTTATATTATAAGCGGAACTCTCTTTCCAACAGTATGTATTAAAAAGAGACTTCCACTCGTATTACAAGTTACAAGCTTTTATGAAACGGGCCCCAGAGGGCTTTTTGTCTAACGCACTCGCAATCGCAACCGGCTTCAAAGTGGAGCAATTCTTTTCATTTTGTATGCAGACAAGCCTTCGATTTTCAAAAAGTAAACGATCGTGATTGCGAGTGCGTTAGACAATAAGCCCTCAGGTGGGCCATTACTAAACTTGTGTATGTAGATGTATGTGCACGTTATTTCTGAGTGCGTTGCTGTCGCCGCCAAGCGTTCCCGTAGCCTATACGTGTTACATTTTCAAGTAAATCCCACCCGACCCGCATTCGTGAGATAAAACAACTGTACGAGTATAAAACAAGTGATCTTAACAATAAGACTCCTTGCATATTACTCGTGCACTTTTCGTTTCCATATGCACCTAATTAAAACAACGAATAAAACATTAACAACAAAGAAACCCCGACCTAGCAAACCACAGATTGTGAATCCAAACTGCCATATTTAATAAGGGCCATGATAATCATAACCCGACGCAGTCCTTCATGACCCGCAAAGCAAAATAAATTCTACGCATCACCAATAAGGTGGTGTATTGGATGGGGTAAAGTATAGTCGGCACGTAAAATATTGTCTTCTGCTAATCTTGCCGGCTGGCTGCACCTGGCAACTCAGGCTAATGATGCTGATTAGAAGGGGAATAGGGGTAATGGGGAACAGCGCTTTTTCCCGCAAAATAAACCCGTGGTGGGGTGATTTGTTGCAAATGATTATGATTTCAACGAGCTACTTTGCCCTCCTGCCCTTAGAATCCTTGTACTGGGGGTTATTAGAATATGGCAATCCAGTTCATTTTACGGCGAGCGAAAAGGGAGCTATAGCAGATATATAACTATGTCCCATTATCGCAGCGTAATCTGAACTGCATAGCTATGTCATAATAACCCAATGAATGGTTCTCTGCCTTTTGATATAAATAAATATGTTTGGCCAAAAATATCGTTTCCCAACCGTTTTATTTGCCAATTCGCTTTTTTGCTGTCACTGTAAATATGACACCCCCTTTGTAGCGCATTGGAAAAGCTTCAGCAGGAAGTTCATTCCAATTCTTATAGTACCTACGCGCTTGTAACGTCAGAGACGTTCTAGAGAAAGATCGTGTAGTTGAGCCTCAGTTGAGCGCAGTGACTCAAGAAAATAGGAATTGCCGATGACGAGAAATGTGATGGTTGCCGTTGGCACCAGTCTTAACAGTTCCTCGAAGCACTCTCCAATAGTAAATGGCCATTATTTTTGCAATGGTTTATAATAAGTATTGTTATTTCCGAACAATGTTATAAAAATCTATTTTAGCCTTTCAATGTTATCAACAAGTTGACTTTAAACCGATTTTGTCCAATCCCACAATTCTGGCCAATTACAATTTGCTCAAGTTGGAATAGCTCCTACGTGGCCAAGCCAGTGTAAGACCAAACGGTTTAGCTGACAATTTAGTGAATTCCCTGGTAAATGCTCTGACTAAATGCATTTCACGAGTTAAATTGTTTTCAGTTGGGGTAACGTGGCTTTTGGGTGCTATTTATTTTTAATTGCGACACCAACACTGGTATTATTTACAATGAATAAAAGGTTTACTATTTGGTTAAGTTGTGTGTATTTTTGGACGCCATGTTTTTTCCCAGATTTTTTAGTCATACCGTTGTTAGAAATGTGCCACTCCATGTCTTCCCGTGGAAGTCGTAAGAGGCGAAGGGAATAAAGGCTTGTAGGCGATTGGCTTGCAACCTGTCACTAATATACACTGGTAAATATCTTAGCCTGTTTGAGCAAAATGTGGTTTCAGAATTGACAGCAAGTTTTTTGGATATTTGCTAGACCTTTTCAGAGTGCTTGACTTTGAACTTAATTATACAAAGTTCCGCTTTATATGTTCCGATTATTAAATAACGCAGAAAATATACTGACATCGTTTCACTGTTTGTAAAATCAACTTGATTTAGAAAACACCCTAAGCTAGTAAAGAGACATTGTTAAATAATTGCATTTTCAACACAATATAATTTTAAAGCTAGATAATCTTAAAATGTTCGCTAATGAAATTAAAAATCCCTTAAACGAGGCGCCCATGATTATACACGAGAATTATGACATTAAGTTTGATTTAAGGGCGTTAATTGCTGCCCTTGTCCCGCTGCAAGGGTAATAAATGACGTTACGCTGGAAATTATAAACCTGCGTGTACGAGAGCATGGAGATATAGCCGCTACTAACAGCGAGAGGAATCCTGTAATGAACCCAGAGATGGTAACCTTGAACATAATACAGTCACGAGATTTAATTTGGTACCCACCTTAGGTCCAAAGTCAATCTGACATTCTACAACAATAAGGTTGGTTTCCTAAAAGTTACAAATGACTTGACATCTCTAATGACATTGACGACTTCAAGCATATTTTTCTTGAAATGGGTCCCAAATTAACGCTCGTGACTTCTCGCTAACGTAGACGATTTTCGAAAACGGGTAATTTATGTTTTTAAAATAAAAGTTTAAAAAAACAAAAAACCGCCTTCAAAAGGCAAAAAATAACTTCATTTAAAATGGTAGGTAATAGGTCAGTCCAACTGAAGTCTGCTTTTGGTTAAAATATTATTATATAATTTATACTTTTTAGTGATCATAATTATACTGTTATGTTATGTAGTCCCACTTTAATTAATAAGAATTAATAAGAAACTATAGAACATTGAAATTCAATCTCGCCGCAAGCAACGCCGTGGGAAAGTCATAGTCAAATACTTAAACATACATATGCTTCGTCATAGTCGCTCAACTATCTGTGGTTTTCATCATCAGTCCACTTTACCAAATAGTGTTTTCCAAGAGCAAATACACGAGTTACAATGAAAAATACCAAAATCGCTATAGGTGTGCCTATAAATTTTTAATGAGTTCCGTCGATTCCTCATAGACTCCATCATCAAATCTTCATTATGATAATAATTGGACCAAATGGGAAGCACCAGCTTTCAAACAAAACAAGAATCTTCAAAATCGGTTCACCCAGTCGAAAGTTCTGAGGTAACAAACATAAAAAAAAAAAAAATACAGTTGAATTGAGAACCTCCTCCTTTTTTGAAGTCGGTTAAAAAGAGAATGTCACTGTTTAAACTGTGAGACAATACCAAGAAAAGATCAGTAACATATACGCCCTTGTAAATGCCAGGCCCTAAAACGAAAATTGTATCGAAGCAGTGCCTACTTCAAGGCCTCGTAGATACCTATTTAACGCGACGTTACTCGCTAGGTTTTTCACGGTATTTCGCTATAAGTTATTAGTATTATTTTAAAGTTCAATTTCAAGTACTGTGTGGTATATTTTACCCAGTAGCTAGTGGCGCCGGGTTAATGCAATGGGTAGCTAAAGAAATAAAATACTTAATTATAATAATAATATTTTTTGAAATAGGTTGCGTTCTTGGCTGGCTGAAAAACGTTTCTATTCTGTAAAAGATTTCCTTGAAATCACCCCCTATACATTAGTAAGATATTAAAATATTCAATCAACATTACTTTGAGATAATTATCAGAACATTTTAAACTCTGATAATACTTACTTTTTAAATTGTATAAATTACTTACTTATCTGCAAATTTTGCACACGATTTACTAGTAAATAGAAAAAAAAACGTAGTTTATATTATTAAGCTAAACACAAACCATACTAATATTGTCGCGTCTTATTTTCGGTAAAATTATGCTGTATACTCATTGTAAGGCCGGCAGTACACCTGTAAGTTATTGCTGTAAGTTTTGAGACGCAACTATGGGTAAGAGTGAGTGGCAAATATCTGCATCTCTCTCTTGCATATAGCTTTGTTTCAAAACTTACAACAATGCCGGCCTTATGTTAATCACCAACTCGCCAACGTTTCTTACCCCAGGGTAAGGACGCCTACGAACTTGTCAGACTAAGTACCAATTTCACCAAACGATGTTAAATTTAATCAATGCTAATCGACTGTTAGTTCATACATCTTGACAGCTGTGTACTTGTTAACTGTTAAATTGGTACTAAGCAGGAGTTTTTCGCGAGATAAAGCGGTTGTAGACGCTCCTTTATGTATAATTATGTTCCCACGTGTGACATTGTTCACCCCATGGACTGCTTTAATAATAATCACGTATTTAAAAAGGCACATGTCCTCTTAATTTGTTTGATGTTGGTCTATCTTGTTCTGTTAAAAAATATTGTAGGACTGCCTCTTTTTCATTATGTGACTGTACATTTTCGGTCTTTGTAGCCTTTGTGGGTTTCGTTATTAAAGAATATATTTCGTTTTTGGAAGCAGTGCAATTTCCACAACGTTTAAAAACACACGAAGGCATGTTATGAGCTCGTTATTAAACGCATGCATGCGTTCATTGCGAGTGACTAGTTGACACGAGTTCCAGTAAAACCACTTTACTATTATGGTCGTACCTTGCAACAATAGTCAAATTTTCCTCATTACATTATTTTGACAATATGATAGCTGTAGCTAAGGCTAGAGTTTAGAACAGACGATTGTAGACCAAATAATATGTATACCCAGCAATAACAGCAGTTAAGTAAGCTATCATATTTTATCTACATCCATATCATAATTTTAATATAATATGTTCAAAAGCGATAAGCAAATGCCCTACATTATGTTACCTGTATCTGTGGTTGTACCGTAATGTTAACATTAAAGTATTACATGTCATTAAAGTATCGGTTATCGCTGTAGTTGCATCTTAATGTTCACTTTACAGTATAAGTGACCTGCACTTTAATGTGAACATTAAGATGCGGGTAACGACGGATACAGGTTTCTCACATATTGTAGAAAACTTATGATATGTATGTAGATAAAGTTATGTATGCGACTGTACGCATAATTAGGCATTAAAACACTCGTGTGATCTTATTATGAAACTCGCCTTACGGCTCGTTTCATAAAACCACACTCGTGTATAATGCCTCTCATTATGCACCAGTCACATAAATAACTATTAGAATAATGTATCTATAATGAGCAAAATTGTACTATTGTTGCAGGATACCTTACCTTACCTTATAAATCGGATACATTGCGTGAAAGAGGATCTCATTGAGAGATAAATATCATAATGACGCTAATGTGAAGTTACTAAGCCATAACAGGCAGAAGCATTCAAATCTTTACAACAAACAATGGCGCAATTCATCTAAAATACTTCCTTTAGAGCAAGATAATTACATCGCCTATTGTTTATCCAAGCCTGTCATTCAATCAAATTTCCACCCTCTTTGCTGTGTTTCAGTCACTGTCTATCCTTTGGAAAGCAAGCGAGATGGCAGTATTAATGTCTTAACGCTTGTCAATCGTCTATATTCTATTTCTAACTGAATGGCTGAAGCTGGTTCTGACAGGCGTAGATGAGATTTTCTTGTAATGTATTGTTTGTATGTTTGAATTGAACTGAGCATATAACTGAGCATATAATTCTGTTAACAACCAAGGTTGAAATATATATGCACTTGGAGTAAGATCACGTACGCGCGTACGTACCTATACATATTTGTCGTTTAATCTTTCTACTTTTTTTCAATGGAGTGTGATTAATTGCAGAATTATACTTTTCATCGAAAGATATTTCCTATCGCAGTGTGTTGAAATATTGTAGTACTTCCAATTCATGAATTTCCTGTAAATAATATGAATTCACGAGAAAAAAGTTTTGGTATAATGATATATTGCAACGTTTTTCGATAAATTAAGCGGTTCTCGTCACACTCGACACAGGCAGTAGAAAACTGCTACATGAAAAGGTACATTGCAATATCTCTTCGGAGGACCTTCGGTTTGTATCTCTCTTACTCGCTTCTTATGGGCTTCTGGACACAAACCATTTTTGGAGTAATTTCACTAAACTTTAATTACTACCTTACTACCAAGTAGGTATACTTTAAAATGCACTATACTCTGGTGCCTCTAAAATTAAACTATTTCTGTGATGTTACTCGAATCTAAAGTAACGTAAACAAAACTAAATCCATAAATAGACTTCATTTTGTATTTTAATCAATCACAATACCGGAGTGAAATATTTTATTTCCCATTATTTCAACCAATCAGCTTTCCTCGCATTTTTCCCGGCAAACGTCACGTTTGACGTGCCTCGCTGTGCTCGAGGCCACTGTTAGTCGAAACAGGAAGTCAAATTAGCCGTCTCTCTTCTTCAACCTGGTCTCGAATGAAGGGTGAGAAGGATGGAGCAACCAATGTTTCGAATTTGGTTTTAATAACTCACTTGACACGAGCAACAAGTACACGGAGTGTGGATATGTTGACGCGCCACGGAAATGTTCGGTGCATTTCTGAAGCTTTGACTGACATTGATTGGTAAATTTAAGTGGCATAAGGTAGTATTGACACTAGTAATAGTTTACTTACCGCCGTTTTAGAGACAATAGCACGTTCTTTTATTGAAACTTGTGATGAAAAATCGACACTAAGGAAATACTTACAGCCGTATTCACAAACGTCACTATGAGGTCTCACAGTGCTGTGATATGAAACGCGCGACTGCATCGCTACAAAAAGTCGCCGTGTGCTACATCCCTTAGGCTGGCCTACACTGAAACTTACGACTTACGTAAGTAGGGACGCAGCTATTTGTTAGAATTAGATAGAAATATTTTTTTCTCATTCTAAAAGATAGTCGTGTCCCTACTTACGTAAGTACAACTTACGAGTGTAAGGCTGGCCTTAGGCTTTGACTTATTTTGTCATCATTTTACTGATTTACAAACAAAAACGTTACCAAGCTCTAGATAGTAAGGGCTGATTTACATTGGGCCAGCAAAAGCATGCTAGTAGAAGTACATTGCGTCGTTACAATAGCTCTCGCCTCAAACATGAAAACCAACTCGTCAATGTACTTCTACTGGCATGCTTTTACTGGACCAATGTAAATCAGCTATAAGGGCAGTTAGGTATAGCAGCTTTGACAAAATAATGCATTGGCCCAGTTATAAAATGTTAATTAATCCAACCTGACCAAAACATATTATCTTTGATGTCTGACGACTGTTCGATTTACTTGGTCTCACATTTTTCCATTGTTCTCCAAAACTGGCAATGTTTTGAATTTCGTTTTTCATTGTTTAATTTAGAGGGTACGGATAATCCCTCTTATCTTGTTTGTATGTAATATACACAAACAGTTAGATTTATTGGCATATTATATTCGGTTCAACGAAGCGAGACGGGTATCTTGGGCGGATCTCTCGTAAACCCAGAATTTGCTGTGCAAATATTAATTTCGTGTGCAAGTTGAGTGTGTTGCGGCGATAGATGGCGCTTATGATTACGGGGCAAACGGGAACGTTACCAATTTACCATAGATAAAAGGATATAATAGGGTGGCGGGAAAAATAACATTATTTCGTATTAGTTGCACGCATAACCTTGTGATTCTATAGCTATAAGATAACTTGAGGAACCTAACACCCGTATTCACAAACGTCACTATGAGGTCTCACAGTGCTCACGAACGCACAGGGTTGTTCAAATCGTCTCATAAACAAAAGGTCCGTGAAAAAGGACCAATCACAAAGCTGTATTGAACGCAGTGCGTTTACTCAGTGAAGGATCCCTTAAGTATTGTTTGTGAACACGGGTGTAAGTATGTGTGTTTAAGTATACCTATAGTGTTAATGTCTTTGAGTAATGATAGAACAACAATAACGCAGGTTGTGGGTGGATATCAGACCTAGTACGTGCTGAGTTGAAACCGTTTCGCTACAATTATCATTGTATCAGATGTCTTTCCTTTTTTTTGTGTGTTATTTTTTTAATCCCCGACGCAAACTGTGTCTGTCTGCTGTAGCTTCCAAACGAATAGACCGATTTGGAGGCGTTTTTATTTAAATAAAGCTTCTTTCATAAGGGTGGTTTGAGTTAAGTTTGATGAAGGACGGTAGGGCCGTTTAATAGTATGTATGTATGTATGTAAACTCTTTATTGTACAAACGGAAAATAACAAATCAAAAAGAAACAGAAACACAAAAGGTATAAGGTATGTACAAGGTGTGTAATAGTTATCGGGTCTAAAAGTAGGGATCGCTATTATATCGCAGGTTTCCATCTATTTCTTCTTTCTTCTTTTGTTGGGCTTTTTAATTTCACTCTACGCTAGCAGTAGACAAGTATATTCATTTAAGTTAAACCGTGCCATAAAACACGCCTGTCGCTGGTCCCCTGTTACTTATTCATGTGGTTCTAATGAAGGCGAGCCCGCACTTACAGGCCTCATGAATAATGACGTCATAGTTCAGCATGCATGAAATATTAGCCGACATCGATATTATTATGAGTCTTAAGATTTGACCGTTTGTTTGTAACGAAAAGGAAAAATTTAAATAAAAACGAAACTAGAACTCTTATTATAATTTAGTATTATATATTTAAATGAAAAGCAAGCTTAAAAACCGACTGCATTTTTTATATTGTCGTTGATATATCAACCTACCTTTGTTAATAATTGTCATTTTGCCATTGTTGTTATTTTAATTTCAACAGTTCAGAGGGGCTAGACAAGATGCACTACGCTAACTATCGTTTCTATTCGTTTCGTTTTTAAACCAATCACGTCACTGGTAGATCACGTGACTTTTCGTATCACGTCATCTACAAGGGTCGCGATTGGTTTAAAAACGTAACGAATAGAAACGCTGGTTAGCGTAATGCATCTTGTCTAGCCCCTCAGGGGGGTTATTGTGACATAGCTATGCAGTTCATTTTACGGCGAGCGTAACGGACAGAGCTATAGCAGGTATATAGCTCTGTCCTTTTATCTCAGCGTAAACTATAATAACCCTCCAGGTATCCTATGTCATTCGGGACGATGAAAGTATTCTAACAATACCACACTACATCTATATCAGCCAAGGCGTTTTGAAGTTATGGTGGAACAAAGAATCGTACATACATACAGTATACATGAACCCTGAAAACATTACACTCCTTTTTTGGACAGTCGTGTAAATAGAAACAGCAAAGTCGAACTCGATATTTTTCAAGTCAAACTGGCGGATGGTGTATTTTCTAAGAAACCAACACCTTTAAACCACAAAAATAAGTCATCAGTCGCAATAGTACTCTCAAAAGTCCCATGAAACTTTAAACGAGCGCATTATTCAAAACGGACACACGAGTAATGCAAACTGTCATGGCCGCTACATCCGCATACGTAAAAGGTGATTTAGTGCGCACGTTTATAATTTCGCAGTCATAGAATATGATAAAGCAATTCGTTCCCTAAAACCGGGGGAAAATCCCCGTCACTGTCAAAAAAAAACTAAAACATGGCACCCGGCCACGTGGAAACACAAAGTTATAGGTACTACAAATAATATCTAAAATAGATCGTATTCTTCTAGCTTTAAGGCTTTTTTGACTGCAATATTAGTTTTGTTAGTTATCACGTCACCTAAGCTCATGAATAGAAATTGCAGTGTCAAAACGCAAGTGTCAAAACAGTGGAAAATTGGAGTTTGGCCGGTATGGAAATGTTCGCGCGCTTTTAGTGATTCTATTAAGGAATATCTAAACGCTTTACGACGCTCATCGAACGGGTTATTAAATTATTCACTTGAAAATAGAGCCTTAGTTAAGAAAATTAACATTTAGACTCGATATACCAATTTAATAATTTCTTACAAAAATCCACCCTATGATTACGGTTATTAGTATGTTTTTTTTAAAGATGAGACAGGTACTGTAGAAAAATACTATTAACTGAGTTAACACAATTTAAAAATGACTGGCCAATGATTTATTTGACCTTTTTCTCACCTAGTAAAATTAAACAAGTTACAAAATGAACCTCTTTATCTTTCAGTCCCAGTCCTCATAGTATCTTGCCACCTCCAGATTTCGAATGTCGTCGGTCTTTTCGAAGGATACCCGCGACTTCATACGCGTAGAAATAGGGGATGAACTTCTAAAAATCTCTTCTTAGTGAACCTCTAGGATATCCAAGGAATATTCCCTCCAAATTTAAAGTCCTTAGATCCGGGTTTTATGGCTGTGCGTTAATCGATCAACCAGTCAGTTTCTTCTCTTGTATATTAGATTTCAATTTTCGGCCGCCCACTATTATACCATCCCAGGTCACAGGTGACATTTCACAGTTACCCCCTTACTAATAAACGTTGAGTAACCGTGGTGTAGTTAAACCATGCTTTGTCCTTATCTGTCATTGTGACATTTGAATTTGACAGATAAGGACAAAGTATGGTTTAGCTACACCACCGTTACTCAACGTTTATTAGTAAGGGGGTAAGTGACGCAGCTTAACTGGGGTCCTAGTGAAAAAGGGTACAAGTCGACTAAACTCGTAATAAAAAAGGGTATATACATGAACGGAGTATACTAGACTTAAACCCTTTTTGACTTGATCTTCAAACGACTTATACCCTTTTTCACTAGGACCCCTCCCCTTATTATACCTTATATTTAACGCTCACACAACTCGATTACAAATAACAATAAGAAAAAACAACGCGTTGGAAAAGGCCAGTATGAATGCCAGTGATGTACTCGTACCTATAAATCTTGTTAACTTTGCTATATGTACTGAATTGTAACGAATCATTGTTAAGGTTTTGATTTAGGGGGCTGGCGGCTTTGCAGCGGTAGCAGCGAAGTCAACGAACGAACAAAATGCATGAGGTGAACGAAGCAAGCCACGAGTCATGCCATACAGCGATTTGTCATATAACATTGGCGCAATCACCATTGCAATGTAGACTCAGTAATCATGTATACTAATATACTTACTCAGATTTGCAAACTAAATAATAAACAGCGCAATCAAACCATTTATGCTCTTTTTACGTCGCAATTTGGGTAAAAATATACAGTGATTTATATTCGTTTATTTACCATTATTGCCGCATTCACCAAGGACGCTTTTGGAGGCATAGTAAACATGTATGTTATATATAAAGTCTGATTTGCAAACCAACTTATTAAGAAACAAGACGTAATCAAAGCATTTTATGCCCTTTTTACGTCGAAATTTGGGTAAAAACATACGTCGATTTGTATGCATTTGCCACAGTCACCATGCATGCTATTGGAGGCACGATAAACACCTCTTTTTACGTCGAAATTTGGGTGAAAACATACGTCGATTTGTATGCATTTGCCACAGTTTCTATGGACGCCATTGGAGGTACGATAAACACGTATGTTATACTTACTTAAATTTGCAAACCAACTCAATAATAAACAAAACGCAATCAAAGCATTTTATGCTCTTTTTACGTCGAAATTTGGGTAAAAACCCGTCGTTAATTCCTCGAACGGCCCAAAGGCATATATCACCCGGAAAATGTGTTTTGGGCCTAATTAATTTTATTTACCCGTTAAACAGGCCAGAGACGGCTTTGCTTTAATGGACAACGGCCCTAAAGACGATGAAGGCTTTTTGTTTTATTGGACCACAAAAAAGTCGTTATACGCTCCCGGACGATAGGGGCGTGAGTGAAAATTTTACGAGTGCGCGGGAATATGTAAAGTTACTGTGTGATTTCATTTCGGATATTTGGGATATTTGAAATCGCGGAGTGATGGGTAATAAATAATAATGAATTGCAAGAGGCTGTTTGCAGATTTAATACGCGTATGTCGGATATAGAGGTGGAAAAACTGCTAGCAGTAAAATTAATTAACACAATAAAATTTGTGAAAAAATAATACCTAACGTTTGATTCAGTGCACGAAATGAATGAATGAAATGAATGAATGAAGATGAAGGGTCATAGTAGATTTTTTTGAGAAACTGTATTTACCTATACTTTAGTCTTTCCGGGGGGGCAAATTTTTGAAGGCCAAGGCGAACGTTCCTCTGTCAGATCGGGGTGTATCAAGAAATGGCCAGGGGGGCTATTGCCTAACGCACTCGCAATCGCAATCGTTTTCATTTTGAAATTCAAAGGTACAAAGGTAGGAAGGTGCATACAAAATGAAAACAATTGTTACACTTTGAAGCCAGTTGCGATTGCGAGTGCGTTAGGCAATAGGCCAACCGAGGGCTTCAGGTCGGGAGTACTCTAAACCGACGCACGTGTATGAAGAGACTTATGAGCGTGGAGGAAGCGAGGGAAGTTTGTCTTGATCGTAGCAAATGGAAGGAAGTATAATTCAGTTTATTTAGAATTAGAAACCATAACAACATTATAATTGCGGCTCGTGATCTGTAATCTCTTTACAATTTGTACTAGAGTAACAATTGACGACACGCAAATAAAGTGACATTAAAACAGTTTTATTTTGCGGCTCCCAGACTATTGTACTGTACTATTTGCTAGTTATTAAACAGTTGACCAGACGCAATATAATGTTATTGTGGTTTCTAATTCTAAATAAATTGAAGTATAGTCTCTGCCTACCCCTACGGGAAAGAGGCGTGATGTATGTTACTGTACATTTTCTCAGTTAACTGATTCTGATTTAGTATTTGGTTTTAAATTACGTTATTGTGCAAATTTACAAAATTAATTACTTATTAAAGTTTCTGTCAGTCAATTATTTACTTGATAGTAATGACGGCCGAGTTAAATACAAAACAATAACATTTCAAAAGAATTGACTTGTAAGTACTTACATCTTAAAATATACTCCATAAAACACTAAGAGTTTTTGTATTTTGATAGATTTTTGTATAAGTATGTGAAAATAAGACAAGAATGCGTTTTATTGTGTAAATATACGTAGAATTTATACGTATTTCTTTTCCACAAGGCCTTAAACTCGAAGCAGGTATAGTCACCAGCAATAATATATTATCCAATATTGGACGCAAAAACATCTGACACGCTGTTATACCTCTAGCAATAAATACGTAAGTAATAATATACCTTAACATTATTTTCACTTCAAAAACTAAAAAGTTTCAGTTTCATAAAGATAAGACATTCTCACGACCCAAGGGCGATAAAATCTGCCGTGGGATATCTAAACATTTCAGCGAGACCAACCTAATTCAGTTAAACCTTCTTCGTGTCACCCGTAAACATAGAGCAAACAAAACTATACGAAGGTGAAACGCCACTTTATCATTTGCGGGTGGATGGATTTGGTACTAACGCTTTGACGGTAGTAAATCGGTCTTAATGTGCGACAGTAGCGCTCCCGTAAAATGAACGGTTAACTTTGTAAAACATAGGTGAGAAGCGACGTTGTGCGGAAAGTATAGCCTTTACAGTTTTAATAAAACGATCTATATTTTCCAGTTTATTTTTGGAGACTGAATTACGTTAAATATTTGGTTTCATAGAGTATACTTTTGTTTCATTAAACCTTATATGTTGTATGTGGTCTTGTAGCATTCATCAATTTCGCTTCTGTCAAGTCGTTTCCAAACATTATTCTATACACCTTTGCACAAAACTTTTGCTTTGCTTTGCTTTGTATACAAGTTTTGTGTCTTGCACTTTATAAACGTTCTTCTTTCTTTCTTTCTTTCTTTCTTTACTACTCGATGACAATACGAAAGTCAACGTCTATGTCAACGTGCCAGCAAATTTTAGTACTAATTACGGACACGGGGGCGCTGTTTCAATCGCCTTACACGTTTTCCCGATGACGTTATTAACATTACTTTCTTAATTGATAAAAAAAAAGTCAAGTTCGAGTCGGACTCGCGCACCGAGCGCTCCGTACCGCCGCGCAGTAGATATTATTATATTCCGAATTAAATTATTTTTCAAATAGAATCAGGGCGCGCCCAATTTACACTTGACCATTTTTTGTATTCGTTGTTTTTCTTCAGGGTTTCTTGTAATAATTATACCAAATTTGACGCTTGTATGTTTTCCCGTTTTTACGACGCAACATAATTCTGAAAAAAAAACATCAACTAACCATCTATTATGATTCAAAAGATACAGCTCTATAAAGTTAGCACAGACGGACGGACGGACCGCGTAGGCATATTAATAGGGTCCCATTGGACTTCATTTGGGTACGAAAGCTAAAAAAACGTGCTCAAGGTACTGCTGTAAATTGTATCCCGAGAATAGGCTCTGCTCTCTGCGGGACGCTTATAAAAAGTCAGTGAAGCGGGAAGGTTAAGATAAACACCTACGGAAGATCTGTGAGTCCCGGCGCGAGGAACGGAAATAATGATAACAAGACAAACTATTTCCTTCTGTTTTTTGTATATTTATTCCAGTGTGACTGACAGAGAATGCTCAGTTTATACCACTAAACCTAAAGACTTGAAATTTGGAGGGTACATACCTAGGTACCCTAGGGGTGCACTAAAAAGATTGAAAATTGAAACCCAATGGAAGGAATAGAGAGAGTAGCGGGTAAGTAATTCTAGGAGTAAGACGTCACTGCAAAATAACCTTGATAGTCACCAGTCGAGTTAAATTTTTGAATTGTAATTAAGCAGCTTGCAACATTTCTTATATTTCACACACTATCAAATCCTTTATTAAAACCACTTTCATTTGGCAAAGTTTCAAGCGCACAATTTGTTTTTGTACCGCCAAAGTAGTGTTGCATGAACCGCAAAGTCACCCTACTCACCACAATTAAAAAGGCGTATTTTCCATTCCTAATTTAAAGGAAATTCGTCCTTATTTTGTTAGTAGTGCAGTTTAGAATGCCATGTAGCAGTTTAATGGCGACAAAACAGAGGCCACCCTAGCCCTTCATTAAGAGCTTTGAACCCCATTAACATGTTTAGCAACTGGCTAAAATAAATTCTGGGGTTTTTCGGACCCTCTAGTATGAAAACGTCGCATGTTATTGAAATTTTAATTAAAATTTATTTTTTAAGAATTTATTTGATACAGTAGCAAGCTATTCATTAACATTAAAAGCAGATTAAGCAAAAGTTACTTTAGTACGTCTGGAAAAAAAAGAATAAATGTTCATTATATTACGCGGTTAAGTCCCGATTTATAGTTTAAGTACCTAAGTGTTAATATCGTGTTAGTTTAAAGCTAAACATTAATTTGTGCTTAAACCATTAAATATTATATAGGTTACATGGGCGTATTTATTAAATAAGTGAGGTTACATTAGACTATAACCACAAAAAAATGCGACGGGAAAATGCGATGCGCATTCCTTGCGAAGTGAAAGTTTGCAAAGATATAGTAGGTATGCCAAATGATGATTTAGTAAAACATTAATAAACCCCGCACGCCACAATTAAAAGTATAGGTACTCACCAGATTGCGCTAGCCTATTTAGTAATTTTTTTTTTGCTGACTTCACTGTTCCTTCCACCGGCGTTTCTTAAATCATCATCATCATCATGTCAGCCGAAAGACGTCCACTGCTGGACATAGGCCTCCCCCAAGGCTCTCCAATCAGACCGGTCTTGTGCTTTTCGCATCCACCGCGTTCCCGCGATCTTTACAAATCTAAAAAATCTTTACCTTAAATAGTTGGTCATAATTAACTGACTCGAAAGCCTTAGACAAGTCTAGAAAACCAGAATTTATTTTTAGAGCAAAACCTAGCGGCCGCCTAGATATCTGTTACGCACAATCATCTGAGGGCCCTGCCAAGATGCATTGCGCTAACTAGCGTTTCTATTCGATTCGTTTTTAAACCAATCGCGTCACTGGTAGATGACGTGATACGAAAAGTCACGTGATCTATCAGTGACGCGATTGGTTTAAAAATGAAACGAATAGAAACGTTAGTTAGCGCAATGCATCTTGGCAGGGCCCTCTGCTTACAGAGACGAAAATCTGTGGGTTTACGTTAAATCGTTCATTGAATACAACACGGACACATTCCAAAATCAGTCAGTGTTACATTTTAAAATTAGACGCTATTCGTATAAGATTTTCAATGCAAGAGCAAATTATTTTGGAATGTGTCCGTTTTGAATTCAATGAGCGAAATACAGACCTTGTTTCCTTTCCAACTTCATCATCGGATCAACTCTTAATCATGATACTGCATTGTCAGTAGTTTAAATTGGTATTCCCAATTCCAATCCATTGTAATAGTTGTTATTAGAATGGATTGAAATTGGGAATATGAGTAACGATATAAACCCGATGATATTTGCTATGCAATATCATTGTTTAAGGTTTACATAATTTCACTTACAGCAATGCCACATGAGCGTTCTGTTGCATTGCGTCGTTGCAACGCTGTGATTACCTATAAACATAGAGCGATGCACGTGTTTCAATGCATCGTGTGGCATGTCGTAATAATTTATATGTGCAACAACTCAGCAGAGATGACACGTGATCGTCAATAACTGGCCACTTTGTAATAATTATTATGTGTAAAGCAAGAGATGTGCTAAACAGGATTAAAATAATCCGGAATACCGTTAAAGTATTCTTACTAACGGCGTCAATATTGTGGCTAGTAACTAAAATAAATAAAGCTAGTAAATGTAAAATACTTGCTTCTTTAAATAGATGAAAATATGTTTTCCGCCTTGTATGTAGATGGAACCGACATGTTTTTCATTATCATTTATTATGGCCTTAACAATATTAATTACGTTTGTTTTCTACATATGAAGCATTTTTTCCACTCTTTTTTGTTATGAATATGTATTTACAGGATTATCAACAAGTTTTAAGAGTTGTTGTAATTATGTAGCTCTGCCTACCCCACTATGGGAATGGAGGCGTGAGTTCATGTATGTATGTTTAGTTATGAAAGACATCGGAACAAATATATAAAACACGGTATTAAGTACATAAGTCTCTCAGTGGTAGTTTTTAAAATTAAATCTTGCTTGTCAACCTTTCGAAATTTATTTTTATACTAAGAATTAAAAAACATTTGGGACTAAAAGTCTTAAAAAAGTTTATTTTCTGCACCCAATTCAGAAAAAGAAGTTTCATTGTGTAGCTAGTTTAGAACGTTAAACATCGTAATGCGGGTAGTTATATAGGGGTGTAACCGTGTCGCCAACCGTAATTACTGGCCAAAGCACAAGTGGCAACCCTAGCCTTTCATTAAGGTCTTTACATCCATGAATGTGCTGGCAACTTCCGGAATCAGGAGATTAGTTTTAGTAAATACATCTCTTTGTATCTTATTGTAGGGTCATTATTCGAGCGTTTCAACCTCCTCATTTTTGTGGACATAATGTTTTTGAAGAATTGGGCGTATATTTTGATGCCGTTTTTGGATATTTGTAAGATGTCCGATAAACTTAGATACCTAACTAGAAACGAAATCGAAATCTACAGCCACTTCTACAAAAATGTGACCACTTTAGTGATTCGGAACCAACGCCTAAATAATGACTATGTACCTATAAAGGTACAGTCACCAGCAATAATATATATATATTATCCAAGATTGTGCGCAAAAATATCTGACTCGTCTTTATTGCTAGAGGTATAAGAGCGTGTCAGATATTTTTGCGCCCAATTTTGGATATATTATTGCTGGTGACTGTACGCTCAGATAGGTATTCTAGTTCGTCTACATTTCCCAAGACAATTCAAACCTCTTCATTAAAGATTCTCAATAAACTCGTAAACCATCTAATCTGAATATTTGGAAACGGTTAAATACACTGGAATCCGAGAGGAATTTAATTTAGAGGGTTTAAATGTCCGGTATCGGGGCTAACTCGCTTTATTTTCGCTTCGGCTTATTTATGTTGCTATAAGTTTTTCCTTCGTGTTTGGACTGTAATTTTTCAGTTTTTCCTCTAGGGCTTTTCTATTAAATGTCCTGAAGAAAAAATATTTACATAGTTTTCAGCATTCGTTCTTCCACTTTCTTGCTTGAGCAATGAAGAAAAATAAAGAAAATGACACAAAATTGGAACAGGGGAACTAAAACGAAATTTCCTAAATTATTTTAAATGTGACGTGGTTTAGGTGTTTTAAAATATGTTAGTCCTGGAAAGTTCTAGGCTGTAAAAGGGACAGATAGTAATAACATATCTCCGCCCCGTTCACTGTCTATAATTTAGCAGGATTGGACACCTCATAATACGACCTCTCATCTCTATTCCACTTTGCTTTAAACCGTTTTGTATATGTTTTTTATATTGTTATTACCAGTGATCGGGTCTAGGATGTAATTTCCCGGGGTTACATTCCGTTATTATAACATGGATGAATATGACTTACAATTCCGCGAGTCTTTTTATTACTTACCTTTATAAAAAAGACTTTTAATTTTAAGTAGTTTACACTATAAAATTAACAAAATATGTAATAACAACAAGATACATTTCTGCTTACCCTTTATAAGGCAGAGGGAATATATTTCCCACCATAATAAATGTAAAATGAATCTTAAGAATTGACAGTTTGGTTCTATTTGCGAATACTATGACAGTTGACAATGACCGGTAAAGGGTTAAGAGTTATATTATATCTAAAATATTTTTTCAAAGTATATGTAAAATAAATGACCTTTTATAGATAGCGAAAATTTTCGTTGTTTATTTAGTTCAACCCTCGACAAAAGTTATTGATCTAGACACGCGGTAGCGTGTCAAGCCAAGTTCAAGTAACAGAACTGGCGAGCAGCACCGTGTGTAATATTACACGAGCCATTTGGAGCCACTTTTGACCCCCTCATAACTCAAAAACTATTTCAGATAAACGTGTCAAATTTGGCTCATATATTGAGACTTGCGAGATACATAAGTGCTCCAAATTTCATAAACACATCTCAAACGGTTATTTAGATATTAACGTCCAAAAATCGTCATTTTTATCACTGACCTATAGATCAAAACTCTAACCCAGCTCCAGATGACCTAGAAAGTTCAAATTTGGCATGCAGATAGGTAATTAGGTGAATACAAAGGAATAAATCAGAAACTGGTAAATTTTTATCATTTTATTAAAATTTTCACTTAATCGATTCTATTAGGAACACTTAACTTATACTTAGTTGTAGGAAAATACACTAGTGAAAAAAAACCATTTGGTGTCAATTTTGTTATAAATAAGTACATACTAATAATTTATGTACAAAAAGTAATGATATAACATCAAAAACATAAATGTGAAATGAGAGCCAAGTTCAATATTACGATATATGCCTTGGTTGTTGACTTCAACGACAAAAGAAGTGAGATCTAAATGGGTGCCAAGTTCAATGGTCAGTCCTCAAATTTATGTACAACAACATATAATATCATTTCTTCTTATAACTTAGGATAATATATTGTAGCCTAAGGTCTGACTTGGCTAGTTTTCATTATACGAATATAATAAGATCACACGAGTGTTTTAATGCCTAATTATGCATACAGTCGCATACATAACTTTATCTACATACATATCATAAGTTTTCTACAATATGTGAGAAACCTGTATCCGTCGTTACCCTGCATCTTAATGTACCTGCATCTTAATGTTCACATTAAAGTGCAGGTCACTTATACTGTAAAGTGAACATTAAGATGCAACTACAGCGATAACCGATACTTTATTGACATGTAATACTTTAATGTTAACATTACAGTACAACCACAGATACAGGTAACATAATGTAGGGCATTTGCTTATCGCTTCTGAACATATTATATTGAAATTATGATAATTATGATATATATGTTGAGAAATACGATTTAAATATCCATGCATATTCCCTATTTCAACGGCGGTTGTCTTACTCCCGCACCGGATCACAACAATACGATTATTGCTGTTTTTCCAACATAACGACATAATAGCAAGATGGGACAGCAAATTGAAATAGAGCCCCATGGCATCTGTGTGTCGTAAAATTTAAACACGTTTTCGATATCCGTTTAAACTAAATCTCATATGCGGAGTTTAGATGGCTTCGGTACTCTCGTTTAACGACATGATCTGATGCTGCAGGAACTGCTGCAGTATGCATAAATGCTTTATGTAACACATGGCAAAATGATTTTATCCCGCGAAGGAAGAGGAGTGTAATAATTTTATTTTCCCAGAAAATGAATGTAGCAGTAAAACATTTTTAAAATCACGCTATAAAAGTTGTTATTAAATGCTTCGAAATAAGAATATTAAATGAAACATTTAAATATTGTCAATAGAAATAACAATGTACTTACTTACTAACCTTAGAAATAGTTTTTTGATACATTTTTTATCTATCCCGTGTGGTTGCCGGGTTAGAATAGTGCCACTCCATGTCTTCCAGTGGCTGTCGTAAGAGGCGACTAAGGTAATAAAGGCTTACTGTTAGGCGATGGGCTTGCAACCTGTCACCAATACACTGGTAAACATCTTAGCCTAATTGTGCAAAATGTGGTTACGAATTATCAAAAAGTTTTTAGAGTTGTTGGTATTTCTGTAGCTCTGGCTACCCTGCACTCTGGGAACGAAGACATGAGTTTATGTATGTAGATTTTAAACATAGGTATAAACAATATACTAAGATACTATACTTTGAGAAATTTCTTCAATATTTCCAGTGATGCACAAACAAACCGTTTTCGCTGTAGATGAGCTGAGCCTGTTTATTTCTTAATTGATTAAATCCCGCCCCGGGCATGTTGTCCCGGGCATTTTTCCCGGTGCGAGGAATTCCCGGCTCTCTTCAATTAGTCGATCGTTTCGGTTCTGAGTAGTTCGTAGTAAGTTTTACGAGGTCATTTTTAAATGGTTTTTTTAATTAAAAATTTTCTTTTTTTTTTACATTTATGTGTAGCAAGTAGAAGTAGTTGGTGAAATTACTAGCATAGAGGTATTCCATCTAAGTCTTCAGGGTCGGCAACGCATTCGCGGTCTTAAGGCTCTATTTCATTGGTCGATAGCCTGCATGCTTGTAGCAATGCATTGACGGGTTGTTTCAACATTTTTAAGCTGAGAGCTATTGCAGCGATGCAATGTATCACGAAAGGCATGCGCTATCGCGCAATGAAACTGAGCCTTTAGGATTGCAGTCCTAAGGTTCTTGTTTGTCCGCGATTATCTCGCGTTTCGCGTTAATATTCACAGACTTGTTATTGGTAACCATGGTGACGATTTGTATGTATATCAGCAATCATCGACTATTATTTCGTAACCATTTACCATAGTTATGCTTAATATGGATTTTAACAATCAATGGCCTTTCGTTTGGCATTCCATTGTTAGAGTTCTCTAGCCAACAAGGAACCCTTATAGTTTCGCCATGTCCATCTGTCTGTCTGTCCGGCTGTCCACCTGTCCAACTGTCCGCGGTTAAACTCAGAGACTAATGGCCGAAGCTTTTATTTAAACAGCGCAATAGGCCTACTTCGGATTAAAATTTGATACGTTTTTTATGGGCAAATTTCAAGTTTTAACCCGAAGTAAGCCTTATCTGTCCGCGGTTTGAATATAGGGTTCGGCCGTTAGTTACTATAGATGAATTACCGAGAGCGTGGAATTGCATATGTAGTGGTAACATGTCTTTACAGGCATTCTATATTTAAATTTCCTCACTTCTTATACCATCAGCATAAAAAGAGTAAATAAGTAAGTACAAAAAATAAATGTTTTAAAAAACAAAAAACCGCCTTCAAAAACGCCAAAAATAACTTCTACTACTAGGTACTTAGTAGTAGGTACCTATCCTATTAGGTTAGTCCAACTGAAGTCGGCTTTTTGTTGAAAATATTGTGGTCGCCGACTTCAGTTAGACTAACCTAATAGGATAGGTACCTACTACTAAGTACCTAGTAGTAGAAGTTATTTTTGGCGTTTTTGAAGGCGGTTTTTTGTTTTTTAAAACATTTATTTTATTTTACACTTTTTAGTGATCATAATAAGCTTATGTAGTCCCAACATCCCAAGTAGTTTAAGACATTTCAAGCTCGCCGCAAGCAACGCCGCGGGAAAATCATAGTCATTTTAAAACAATTAAATGTGCTTCGTTGTAGTTGCTCAACTATCTTAATCGAGATATCTTATCGCCACCCTTGAAATCGGTACCGTTGAGGAGTTCCGGTGGCCATCTGTGGTCTTCATCATCAGTTCCGCTTCACCAAGTGACACTTTCTGAATGCAAATGCTACATTTGTTACTAAAAATACTAAAATCGCTATATATTTGCATACAATATTTGAGGAGTTCCCTCAATTCCTCACTGATCCCTTCATCAGATTCAGATTTGCTGACAATGGGACCACCTCGGAAGTATACTCTATCAAACCAAAAAAGAATTTTTAAAATCGGTCCACAATTGACGGAGTAATCGGTGAACATACATAAAAAAAAAAAAAAAATACATACAGTGGAACGTATAACCTCCTCCTTTTTTGAAGTCGGTTAAAAATAATGTCAGTGTCAAATTCTAAATACTTTTTACAATGCACTAAAATATACGTCTTATTTTATTGTACATACATACATACCTTCACGCCTGTAATCCCAGAGTGAGGTAGGCAGAGCTATAGAATTACCCACAACTTTAAAAACTATTTTATTGGATACCTACTCGCAATTTTCAGACTTATTTTTACTGGGCACGTGCGACTGTAAGTTACGTAGTTTGCAAAAATAAAGTAACAGTAATTTTGGTCCGATTGAGAGTCAAACAAATAATTTTAACTGTCATAAATATTTTGAACTCTAAGTAATGAAAAATTTATATTCACCTTACAACGCTTCCCAATTCGTTGAAAAAGCTGAGGTGTTGCTCTCTCGACTATTTATAAAATTATGACCGAGAGTAAGAGTAACAAATTCAAAGCAACGAAAAAATTCCTCTCTCCGAGTAAGAAAATGTTACGTACGGTCCGTCGGCAGTAGATGATTTTGATCAAGAAGTCATCAGGAGAACTATATACATATAATTTTCATCAATCCCATAAGCATTCCAACCTTAAAGAAGAAATTTAAAAAAAATGATAGCGACTAAAAGCAAAAAAAGACATATTTATTCCACTTGGTTAGGGTAATCTCAATAAATTAAGAAGAAAACTTAAATGGTTTTCATTTTCATGCCAACGGTACAACCACTACATATGCAATTCCACGCTCTCGCTAATTCATCTATACAAAGCTGTCCTTTGGCATAAGTCGTTCTACATTTAAATCACGCCGTCAAAATAGGCACTGAAAACAAAAATATATTTTTTAAACAGTTTAAAACCACGTTTCAATCAAATATTTATCCTTACATAAAATATTTTGTTTCCGGATTACTGAAAAATAAACAGAAAGAGAACGTTTGTTATATCCAGCCATAACTGTCCATGCGGATTTTGAGGGAAGATTAATTAAATTGGATGCACGAATAGTCGCTGAGACAAAACAACAACATGAAGCCTTTATCGTGGGTGAGCTTTAGTGGAAGGTGGCATTGTAAAAACAGGAGTCAACAGCAAGAAAGAACAAAGAACATACAAACATACATTAAATCACGCCTGTTTCCCAGAGGGCTAGGCAGAGACCACTTCTTTCCACCTGCTACGATCTTGACAAATCTCTTTCGCTTCTTCCACATTCATACATCGAGTCATGCACGCACGTCGGTTTCGGGTACTTAAAATTCGGCCCTTTTCCAGTATTTCTCCGATTTGATTCGAAAAAGTACGCCAAAGAACAAAGAACAAAACGAATAATTAAAACGCATAACAACAAACATTGCAAAGCTCTCGGGACATATCACTAAGGTTTTTATGTGGTAATAATAATATGACCGATGTAAGGTTTGTACATCGGTCACATCCCGATCGTGTCATGCCTTAACAGATCCTGATTCACTTGGTGACATGACATTTTAAAAAGATATATATCTTAAACTATGCAATAAAGATTTTGAATTTGAATTTGAACTTAGTTAAACTTTAACTTTGAAAAAGCTTTGAAACCATGACCAGTTTATTAAATGCCGTAACGACCGCACCTGGCCTGCACTTCATAACGTCACTTGCACGACACTCTACAAACGGCAGTCACAAGTCACGCTGATAGCGCTATCGCGGCCGTGAGTCACACGCCGCACACATTAGGCCGCATTATCGGGCACATTAGAGACGGTGGGGTACAGTGTCAACATTATTACAGTAGGGATATAAAAAATGCAATCTGCAAAAGTTAACGTTTTTAAAAATCAGAAAAGAAGCCGGTCCAGTTTGAGTCGGATTTGCGGACCGAAGTGCGAGGCTTTTTTACGGCAGTCACAAGTCACGCTGATCGCGGCCGTGAGTCACACGCCGCACACATTAGGCCGCATTATCGGCCACGTTAGAGACGGTGGGGTACAGTGTAAACATTATTACAGTAAGGATATAAAAAATGCAATCCGCAAAAGTTAACGATTTTAAAAATCAGAAAAGAAGCCGATACAGGTTGAGTCGGATTTGCGGACCGAAGTGCGAGGCTTTTTTACGGCAGTTACAAGTCAGGCTAATCGCGGCCGTGAGTCACACGCCGCACACATTAGGCCGCATTATCGGGCACGTTAGAGACGGTGGGGTACAGTGTAAACATTATTACAGTAAGGATATAAAAAATGCAATCAGCAAAAGTTAACGATTTTAAAAATCAGAAAAAATGCCTATTCAGGTTGGGTCGGATTTGCGGACCGAAATGCGAGGCTTTCTTACGGTAGTCACAAGTCACGCTGATAGTGCTATCGGGCACATTAGAGACGGCCAGGTACGGTGTCAACATTATTACAGTAAGGCTAGACAAAAATCGATCTGCAAAAGTACTTAGTTTTCGAGGAATCACAATCTTTCCAATTTGCAAATTCCACTCTAAACAGTAGAGCAGCATTCAGCTCCCAAACACTGCACTCATTAACTGAAATTAATAAACGCCACGTTAGTATTTTGTTAAGTATGTTTTTGTCCAAAGTATTTTTGATGAGCTATATTACAATCACTTTACTGTAACTTTGAAACCATGACCAATTTATTAAAAGCTCTAATGTCATACCTGCATTTTTTAACGTCCCTTGTCACACTGATATCATCATCATCAGTTCTGATTACAGAGCCTACTTGCAGAATTAAAAGAGCTTAGTTTGGGACTATGTCGATTGGATTGACGTTGTTCCCTGATATTTATTTAATTACTGTAGTTAGCATACTGTTTTAACTAGTCCTCTGCGCCTAGACCCATTTGGGCCTGCACCTTGTTTGCGCCTCCCCTGATTGCTCCTGGTGCTTATTCTTTATTTTGTAGCTAAGCTGCTCCGTTTATTTTGCCATCAAGTGCTTAAGCCATCTGGGCGATGTGAGTGCTTAAGTAATGTTAGGTAAGTGTAGGTTTTTTAGTAACAGTGCTTAGTAAGGTATGGAAGATGAATGCACAAAATTATACACTTAATATACAAAAGGCGAACTTAATGCCGTAAGGCATTCTCTACTTGTTAACCTTTGGGCAAAGCAGAGATTTTGGTGGCCGGTGCAACATAGGGTCTTATATATACATAACTTATACGTAATAAAATACCTACATATCAATATATTAAATTAATATAAAATTACTTACATAAATTGCACTATTAAATAAACACAATGTCAATGATGATGATGTCAATTTTACCTACAAACAAATTCACAAACTTTCTTTTTAAAGGCAAACTTTGGCAAACATTGGAGCTTTATCAAAAATGCATACCTTTTCTAGGTGTCATAATATGACGTCTTTACTACACGCAACGTGAAATTAAATAAAGTAGGTTGTTATATTCTGAAATGTTTTCATTGTAGTATTGTTACACGAATTCCATGTTACTAAATTTAGTTCCAATAACATTTAAATTAAACCGCCACATTGCGAATCGCACCCGGTGCCCGTGTACTCATGAATTTAAGGTAATATTATTTTCAGTCAGTATTATTCAGAATGAAAAATACCCCGCCGAGCGTCAGACATTTCAACGCGTTCGTCAACTGAAAGTTTAAACGTGTCAACGAACTTGAAAACCGTTAAAAATTACTCTTATTTTAAACCTGCTATGTTGGCCAACTTGATTAAACAAATTAACTTATAACGTACGATATGAATCCATTTACTGGTTACTGGCTCGCTGCCAAAACGAAGAAAGCGTGGGAAATTTAATATGGTTGTTGTATCGTGTGAATTTAACAGTTTTGTTTGAATGGAAACTGATAATTATTGGCTTTTGCGGAATGGGTGACAAAATACAAAATAGTTTGCTATTCCGTAAGTTAAGATTGTTTGTACGTTTAAACGCAGAAGTATATGTACATATCAGTACCTTGTCTCTGCTATTGATGTACCAAATTCAAACCACTCTCACTTCAAGACGTTACTGCGACAAGGTGATAAAGTGTACGTCTACATCTAACTTCGACGACTTCATGAAAACATCAATGTTATTTTCGCAAATAGATGCAATTCGAATAAAATGTGTTGTTTGGTATACTTGGCAACATTACAGCGTTTAAAAACTAGAATTTAATTGACTTTACAGAGATTCTAGATGTTGACTGAAAGAGTGACAGTGCAAGGGTCATTATTCGGCGTTTAAATTTCCGTCATTATTGTTGGCATATTATTCAAGATAAACTTTATACACATCTCTTGTACTTTTAAATGGAATGAATACTACCCCCGGATTCGTTGATTTTGACATCAAAAGTTGCTGGTAGTTATCATTATTTTCGTCAATATATTAAAGACAACAGTGACGGCGGGTGAAACGCCCGAGTATTCACCCGCGAACGGTATTGTCGGTGTTGTTTTCTCTTTGCAAATTACTGGTTTCCTTTGGGAATTAACTGATTTAGAGGGTTTGTTTGAAAAGGGGTTTGTGTGTATTTTACCCGACTATTTGTATGTATTCATGTATGTATCATGCATAAACAGCAAAACAATATGGAATTGGATTGTTTGGATTGTTTTTTTTTTCAGGAATGTCAACACACAAACAAATTGTACCTGATAATCAACTCAAGCTAACCGCGTTATCTAAAAGTACGGACGGCCTTATAAAGAGCTTTTGTCACTTTAACGTCATGTTTGGACTGCTGCAGTAATCCGTCAAAGGCTTGAAAGCGACAAGACACTTAAGTGTGCAACTACTTATAATGCCGTCTGTACCTAGTTATTTATCTATAGGTAGAATATTACTCTATTCATACGTTAAACAAACAGGAAGCGAAATTATACCTTTCCCACGTACAGAAACCTAATAAGCGTTAGATCTCAAATACCACAGTCTTATCCTTACTTCACATCCTTCTTAAAAAAAATTACGTATAGCAAAACCTTATCTACCTCAATTTTGAACTCTTTGTACTCATATTAATGGCTTGAATTGAATGTTTTAAATGATGACTTACGTCTGTTTTAAAGTGTTTGATATACTATGTACCTATCGAGTAATTGCATCGTGATCCATAGCGTTTGCTCAGCCTGTAAACACACGCATATTGGCTCCCGCCAAATGTTTGCCAGCCCTGGAGATACGCTAGCGTTAATTAAAATGTTTTCCGTCATTTAATTAGGACGCCCAATGGTTGGGCAACTCTGAATGTGGTAGTGAAATTAGTCGAAAACATGGTAACCGACGCATTATCGAATTTTACTTCGTCGAATGTATATTTCACCGAATTTAATTTCATCAAACGCTATTTTCTTTTGAAACTATGATGTTTTCATGACCTCTTAAACATTAATTACGTAAGTTAGGTTAGGTTAGACTTGCGACCGCCATGGATAGATATTAATATAGATAAGATAGCTTGTCTGTTTTTTTTGCTCCATGTAATGCTAAGGGACTTTTGCCCATTGCAAAACTGCGTGCGAATTATTTGACATTTTATAATTTATGTTTTGTGTTCAAATAGCGTGTGTCTAGGAAAACCAGCGCTGACCTTAATGCCCAATTCGTGGCTACGTTCTTCTTTTGCGTATATCTGTCCATTGTAATGTACCTATGTCACGAATAAATGTGTTTCTTTCTTTCTAAACATTTAAACTTTAAGGCACAACTTAATCGTCAATAACTAGCTCTAAGGTTGCATTCGACCAAACTGGAATAAGGTCTTATACCTAGATTAAACGCCGATTTTGTATAGACTAATCTCGGAGTAAGTCTAGCACCCGTATTCACAAACGTCACTATGAGGTCTCACAGTGCTCACGATCGCACAGGGTGGTTCAAATCGTCTCAAAAGGTCGGTCAAAAAGGACCAAAGCTGTATTGAACGCAGTGCGTTTACTCAACGAAGGATCCCTTAAGACTTTTTGATTTTGGAATAACACCCGTATTCACAAACAATACTTAGTATTGTTTGTGAATACGGGTGTTATTCCAGTTTGGTGAAATGCGGCGCCCATATGTTGTACTATTTAAACCAGCGGCCCTAGTATGGTTGCGTTTATTGCGTGACAAAATGTGTATAAAGAATCCGTCACTCTCGTACTTACATACGTGTCAAAAAGTGACGGATGTTTTATCCACGTTTTTACACGCGATAAACGTTGCCATATTAGGCCCCCAGGAGTCTTCAAACTTTTTGACTCAAGGGCCACACTGCACTTATTATAAACTCGTCCGGGCCAAGATTTTTCGTGGTTTCATGGCTGGTCATCAGCAAATCACAATTACATTCATCGCACTGATACAAATTTTTCCATGCCTCATAATTAGCCTACCCTGTTAGGTTTGTTTTATTTCGAACTCTTAAACAAATCGCAGTGAGGCGGGCTCATTTGTGATTAATTACAAAACGGCACGATCCTGCCCGCTCCGTGGAATCTCCCGCTTATTTTCCGCGGCGGGCGGTATTTATTTAAGTATACGGAACCCTCAGTGCGCAAGTCCGACTCGCACTTGACTGCTTTTTTAAAAATAAATATTGTATTATAAACCTTTAATTTAATTTTTACCATTGTCTAGAACTGATTCCGATCAAAAATATTTTTGGCGACGTGGATCGTTCAAATACCCCTATGTACGCAGTTTCCCGACCCCTGATTTAAACTACTTAAACTTTTAAAGGCATGTGTCGATACTTATATTTACAAAACCAAGCTCATAAGCAATCCTAATAGTTATTTATATACTTTATCCTCGTAACAGCCAACATGATGTCATCGCGATATACGTACGCCAACCGTGCGTTATTCAAGTTTACGGCTCGAGATTGCCCATCGGAAGCCGCTGATACGAGAACTGCTCGCGTCTGAAGAGACGTTTATGCGAACTGGAAGAGATGCCTCACAGGGATACGCTCGCCTTTGTGACGACGTGAGACGAGATGCGCACATTGAAGGTTAATGTGGCTGAGTATTAGTTCCTCTTGGATCGGTTTAGGAGGTAAGTAATGATACAAATTAACGTTATCTAAACTATAGTCTTGTATTATTTGAACTAGACAATGATAAACATATAAATAACATTTAGAAAAATACACACAAAACATACAAGACTCGGAAACAAACGCGTTCTCCACACAAATAATATTTGCGGTAAACCGAGAATCGAACTCGGGACCGGTACCTTCGTAGGCACGTAGCAAGGTTTACTTAAGACTTGCCTTAAGATTTTTTTCATACTTTTCGGAAGAATGTAGTACTGGTACAGGAACTCCACCATTGTACTAGCATCCAGCTAGAAGTATAATTTTCGTTCTGCGTGTTTTACATTTGCTTCGGTACGGTTAAACTCTTGAACTAACTCGTTATGTCATTGGGCGTATCCAAAAGAGCATTAATTTTACTAAAAGGTGCGCAACAACCCGTATGCTCTTTTGCCTCCCTCTATTCATACAATCTTAGGGTGACGGCAGTGATGGACACATTGTAAAACCTTTAATATTCAAGCAGAGTTCAAACTTACGGCCTTCTACGTACGCCCAAACCACTAAACTATCAACCTACAACTGTATTGATTCCCTTTTCCAGTTTAAAACACCCAAACACTCCATTCACACCTCCCGGAAATATAGGCCGTCGCTCCGCGCCACTATCGCTCCATCTTGAGGAGGGACGACACTGACATACTCGGTACATACCCCACTAGTTGTGACACTTGGTTCCGCTGCTTTCAAACTACGAATAGGGAGTATCAAGGGCATTATCGTGAGAAGATAATTCGTATTTGGGGATGTAAAATTTTGTTTCTATTAATAAACTAGCGGCCCGTCACAGGCTTCGCCCCGCTGAAAATTTCTGACTTTCCCTGTGGTTTTTTATATTATTTTGTTTCATATAAACCTTGTCCTGACAATGACGAACATAACAAAAAAGAAATCAGCCAAATCGGTTCAGCCGTTCTCGAGTTTTGCGCTTAGCAACACATTTAGCGATTCATTTTTATTATATAGAATAGATAGATAGAAGATTTGGTGCATACATATAATTAGGTTGATACATTATAGGTGTAGACTTGTGTAAGAAGGTCTCGGCTCGTTCTTATCGGATATTTTGTTAATAGGTACAGCCATCTGCAATAATATATTATCCTACATTGAGCGCAAAAATATCTGACCTCTAGTAATAAAGACGTGTCAGATATTTATGCGCGCAATGTAGAACTCCGCATAACCATGCCACACGTTACACGCCCACTTGACACTTCTACTGTTTTTTCTGTTCTGTGTAAGTAATACGAGTACATACATACAGTTTACAATTTAATTATTTAAAGAACAACCACGTAAAAACTGCATCAACTTTAACTACCTTAAATATGCTTAGTTATAAAAACCTTCATATTCTAAATATACAGTACAATCAAATTAAAAGATTTATCTTTTACAGCTCATAAACTAAAACTAGAGATAAATAAAATTCCAAGTACTAAAACTATTTTTTTCCAAAATTCATTAAGTACAAATAAAACATTGCCAATACCACCCTTACTTCAAATGCTTAAGGTATTATTTAATTTGTAGCCACTACGTTTGTCGGCTGGTTCTAATACTCAGTTGCCATGGCAACAGCGGGGTTGGCGGCCTCAAGGTCAAATGTTGACCTCAGCTTATTACTGAAAAGTTAATAATACAGTTAGTGGACTAATTAAGTTATGTAGACACTTTAGAATATAGACTAGATAATTTTTAGGGATCCCTAGCAAAGTGGCATACGAAACCCTTTTTTGTCATGTCTGTCTAAATCTATATTTGCGGGGGTGAAAGGACCTTGGGCAAGATCCGTCCGGATGTCTACCACCATCTTATCCATTAACCTACCGCCAAGCAGCAGTGTTCGCATTGTTGTGTTCCGGTTTGGGGATATGACAGCCGGTGTAATGACTAGCATAGAGGCATTCCATCTTAGTCCTCAGGGTTGGCAACGCATTTGCAGTCTTAGGATTGCAGTCTTGTGAATGCGAATGTCTATGGGTCACAGTTTCCACTTACCATCAGGTGGTCTGTGAGCTCGTTTGCCTTCTCTATGCCATAAATATATATATATAGAGGGTGGAAAAAACGAACGCTACGATAAAATTGAATAAGAGATTTATTTATTCCCAAGTACAAAACAACCCGTCCCAACGTCACCATCACCGTCATCGCGGTGGTGGGTCTCTGATATACTTACCCTATACTGTCAGAAACTGTCTAAAGTTTTAAACGCTTCTTATAGTAATGATCACATACTGCCGTACTCAGAGATGTCAATTAAATTTAATGCTTGATTAAAGTAGCTGCTGTCACTTTCTTTGCTATAGCAATAGAATAAGACAACACGTCTCTAAACAAGCATTCAACTTAATTGACGTCTCTGAGTGCGGCAGATAGCGACTTTTGCACGCACAAAACGTCTTAAGCCAGGTACTCACTAGAGAGCTGTAACTGTAACCGTAGCAGCTGCTGCAGCAGTTACAGTATCGAGCTTCTAGTAGAGAATAGGCTCACGAGCCGCGTACACATCACGATTTTACGTGCAACAGTGCTGTTACTGCTCGCTAGTGAGTACCTGGCTTTAAACAGTTTAAATAAATTATGATATAAGTGAAAACAAACACATCACATCTTTGCCCTTTTTAATTGTCACCAAGTGTATACACGTATACAACACTACACCACTACACGCGAGCGCAAGGGTTGTCGACTTGACAGAGATAGCGCCTGGGGAGGTGCTCGGAGCACCGCAGCTTTAAGTGGAGTGACACCCCTGATTGATTGAGGTTTTGGGAGGAGGAATCACACTCTCTGTTGACATGTACTGTACGAGAATGTATTTCTTACTGTGTAAGAAATGTTTATTGGATATATTGAATACGCTGAATGATAATTTACTACTATATACAGTAGAGCAAATACTTATGGTCTAAGATCCGAATAGGAGACGATTTGCACCGGGCTGCTTATTCGATCAAAAGTATTTTATATCAAATTTGATACGCTAAATAATATGTTGCGAATAGGTTGGCTGAAAAATTTCAGTCCAGTATATAATTAAATTAAAAATTAAAAATTAACTTTGGCTTAAAAAAATGCGATTGCTTGTTTAAAAGACAACATACCAATAGAAAGTATGAAGCCTATATAATTTACATATTAAACTTTTTTCAGGTGTTAAATGTATTAATTAATTAATTAAACGCGTTAATTAAACATTTATTAATTAATTAAAAACTAGAATGCTTCTTAGAAAGCCAAGCCTGCAAGCTCTCTTTTTTAATAGGGATTATTACTTGGTAAAATTTTATAAAATGGATTCTTTTCTCTTGGCATTTACTAACTTTAAAATATTGAAATCACGAAGAAACTGCGCGTGCTTCAGTATTTCTCTTCATCTTTTACTTAACACTGCCAAGCTTCCTAATTCCAATATAAATTAGGCTCCTTATTGAGTTATGGGCGCGTAACGTGTTAAAGTTCGGAGCAAAAAGCAAAGTTTCTGATAACAGTAGTCCAACTAGTCCAGCAAGTGCTTGGTTCCCGGCCAACAAATTAACACTGAGTGCCCGCACTAATACGTTTAATGCATTTTTGTTTACTGCCGCCTCTTAGCTTGCAAATCAGATCTGATTCAAGGTCCCGTTAGGGGCCAAAAATTTTATAGTTTTTACACCCGACAAAAAGAGAGATATACGTTAAACTTGTTTATTTGTGTATCTATTTGTGGTATCATAGCTCTCAAATGAATGGATCGATTTATACTTGTTTTCTTTTTAACCTCCTAAGGCCCAAGGTCCTACCCATAGTACTTATTGACTTTGTCATTCAGACCCAGCTCCTTCGACAGTTGTGTAGCGTACCACGGTCCTACTAGTAGTACTTAATAGAAAACCCGCCATTTTGTCTTTTAAGTACTTGGGTCTGAATGAGTATTAGACAATAGTACTACTGGTAGGACTACGGGCCGTAGTGACTACATGCTGAATTTTTGGTTGGGCCTTAGGAGGATAAGAAAACTATTTGATCTGAAGACCCCGGATTATACGGGGCAAAATTAAATGACAGCTAGGGATCGCCTATATCGATTAACTCAATTATCGACGCTTTTCCCATATAGCCTTTTCCAAGTTTTGTTTGTAAAAATAAAATGTTATTGAAAGTATGCAAATGAAACAAACTAGCAACATAATTCTGGTTATTATTTATTTTATCCTCCTAAGGCCCCACCAAAAATTCAGCATGTAGTCACTGCGGCCCGTAGTCCTACTAGTAGTACTATTGTCTAATACTCATTCAGACCCAAGCACTTAAAAGGCAAAATGGCGGGTTTTCTATTAAGTCCCACTGGTAGGACCGTGGTACGCTACACAACTGTCGAAGGAGCTGGGTCTGAATGACAAAGTCAATAAGTACTATGGGTAGGACTTTGTTCCTTAGGAGGTTAACAATATTTTTGAACCTTCCTCTCATCATCATCATATTTTATTCCTCATTGTGTATTTCAGAATTACTGTCCCATTTACTGTGGTTAAAATTAACGATTAGAATTTGTTATGACGAAAAAAAAATGATGATGATGAGTGAAGGTTCAAAAATCCTTTTAAAATAAATAATAACCAGAATTATGTTGCTATTTTATTTCATTTGCGTACTTTCGATAAAATTTTATTTTTACAAACTATTTTGGAGCGATCACTAGTATATGGGAAAAGCGTCGATAGTTGAGATTATCGATATAAGCGATCCCTAGCTGTCATTTAATTTTGCCCCATATACTCCGAGATCTGTTGAGAAATGCTTGTATATAAATATTATATTTGTAGTTCTCGAAATCGGATATAACGATTCCAATTTTGCAATTCTGTATAGCAGCGTAAAATAACGCCTTTTACATCAGTTTTCCTAGGTCATCAAATATTGTTCTCTTCGTGTCGGGTAGTTACTTTTTGCTATTAGAAATGCCAGCGTGGGGTAGTTTTTCATTAATATCTAGGTAGAGCTTTCACCCTGGAGTGGTCCATTTAGGCCCTCGCTTGATTGGAAATAGACAAGATGGCGTGCGTAGCTAAAAGGGTGGTATTTTTAATGACATGGAGTATACAAAACGAGCAACATTTTGCATTCTCATGACTACAATCTCAAGACTATGCAAATGCGTTGATGAAGACGAACTAAGATGGAATGCCTGGTAATTTCACCAGGGTCTAACCTCACAGCGGAACACAACAATGAGAACACTGCTGGGGCTCTATTATACTCGGTAAAGCCATAAGATTTTTGACGTGTTATGGTATTGTTTTTAACTCGGCCGCCATTACTGTCAAGTAAATAAGAGCTACCGTAACGTTGACAATAACGTAGCACGTCAACATAAATATGGTTTTAACAAATGGAATAGAAGCCAGAAACAAATTGAATGTTACTGTCATAAACTTTGTTTTTAGGTATTGTTTTGACACAATTTCAAAATGAGTTAAAAAGTCGGAGTAACTTCGTAATGTTTGCATCTTCAATGGTATAAAAAACAGTACAAAATGGCAGTGTTTCAGCAATTCCTTTTTCAAAATCACTTTCCGCCCTAGGGATGGAAATGCCATTTTCAGCCCGCTAATGAGATGTGGAAATCCTTACTTTCCGAACAAGAGATAAAATAATACTATAATGGCCATAGTTTGTAAGTGTACGTTTGTTACTACTTCATGCTGAAACGTCTCGATGGATTTGGATCAAATTTAAAATGGACAGCGCATATCCTGAATTAACAAACAAGCTATCTCTAATCCTAAAAAAACCTCTGGGATAGCAATTAACTCATATAACGCGGACGAAGTCGCGGGCAGAAGCTTTGCATTATACAAAATTCACGGAGTATTCACCTTGGCATCCCTGTCAGCAGAATGAGATAAAAACATACATAAACACACTCTGTCACTTTCACCGAGTGCCGCTAAACAGCTATATTTTAGCGACTCTTTATGACGTCACTTCGTGCACTTCCCTGACATCTTGGTACATTTACGCTTTCTCAAAACGTAAACCTCTTAAGTCACTATGACAACACAAGGCAACTTGAACTAAAGCATTATCATGTTACAGTTGATTTAGGAATGTCATGCGCGAGTTGTATAAGAGTTTTAAGAAGTAAACAGTCGATTTGTACGCCGCTTAAATTCTCATTTCGGCAAATGATCCTCGTAAAATAGAGATGGGGCGAGCATTCGGCGATACCGAGAATTGAATTCGGTATTCGTTGCGAGATTGAATGCAGAATGCATTCGAATATGATTCCGCTCGTTACTAAGCGTTCTATGTGGATATTTCGAATATGGATTTATATATTTGGACGATTGTTTTACAAGTTTGAAATAAATAATTTTTCCATTGCTGGTTGGAAAGAAGACATGAATTGTAAAGTATGAGTAAGGCAACCGAGGGCAAAGGAAGATAAAAAATGGGAATCATCTCATCAATTTACAATCTTAATAATACAATTTTGAGACTGCAATCCAAGGATTAAGATAGAATGGCTCTAATGTAATCTATTATAATTTATAATGTTTAATGTCGTCTGTTGTCGTTTCTTATAGAAGTGCGTGTTCTAAAATGCAAAGAATCTATAATACCTTTACGTCCGAGCATCCTTACTATCACGCCTCTATTTTATAAACCTGACAATGAAAGGTGACAATTCGGCATACGAATCAAAGTCGACTTCATACACGTAAAGCCCCTCTTGCATGTACTTGTGTACAAAACTAATAAATGGAATTTACGTCAAATTTCAAATATAGAATATCGAACGTCTTCACAATCAAAATAACTTCGCTAGCGATTCTGGTTCACTCCCTGACGTACCTCAATTATGATATTGATTGTTTTATTCCAAACTAGCAACCCGCCCTCGCTTCGCGTCAATGTGAGTTTTATGTAACACCCGTACATAAACCAGAATTTTTTTGAACTTATATCTCCCGGGAAAAAATATTTAACTGATGGTGAAAATCGCATCACAATCCGTTGCGTAGTTTACCGACTTCAAAAAAGGAGGAGGTTCTCAATTCGTCGGGATATTTTTTTATACTTAACACAGTCCAGTGTAAAAATATAGGAGAACGCAACATCTCAAAATTATGTCCCAATACACCTTATTCCAGTGTAATAAGAACTTCCTAACATATTTATGTAAGGATTCTTTCGAGACATATTTTTGCACTTGTTTTTTTTACTTTGACTGTACTGTGCAAGGGGTTCCCTTCATCTGGCATAATATCGATTGTCCGAAATACATTTCGCATAACAGTTATCGCAGAAACATTTTTAGCCGAATGATACTTTAGCATAATAGTATACTTAGCATAACTGTCATAACGCATAACAATCATTTGGCACAATTTTGAATAGCAGAATACTAATATCGCCGACTTTCATTTCGCAGAATTTTATGTAGTAGAATATACCTTCCGCCGAATTTATTATGGCATAACTGTAACATAGCATAATAATGAGTAACGAACCGCTACCAGTAAAATAGGTTGGGTTAGGTTAGAAGTTCTACAATAACAGCGCGCGAGCCGAGCGAGCGTAGCGAGCGTGCCGCGGCAGCGCCCGGCGAAGCGCCAGGACCGCATTGCAATTGGAGCAAATTAGGGGTACAATCAAGGATGAAGTACCTAGTAAAATATTATTCTGCTTTATAACTTTATGCCAAATACATAGTATGCCATACAAAATTCGGCGAAACAATTGTTCTACCATAGGACTATTATTCTAATCAACGTTATGCCAATGTATTATTCTGCCAAAGAAAATTGTGCGAAATGATAGTGTGCCAAGAAATTTAGGCAAAAAGCAATTGTGCGAAATGATGATTGTGCCAATGGTTGCTATGCGAAACGAAAATGTGCGAATAAATTTTGTGCAAGACATTAGTAACCCTGTGCAAGATTCAAATTGCTCACTAAACAAAATACATTACTATACTCTGATTATTCTAAGATTATGCCTGTGACAGCTCATAATAAATACTTATTATTAAACTTACCTATTTCTTAACTTGACATAAATACTACATCGGTACAAACCTAACGACACCGTCCAGGAATAAATAATTATTCGGCTTTTTTTAAATACCTCGCTTGTGCGTTTAGTAAATGATTGATTTTACGAAATACGGTTGTCACAGGCATCATCTTAGAATAATAAGAGTATAATTTTATTATTGCCAGTGCCAGTAGTGTTGCCAGAAAATTCAAAGTTTAGCCATCTTTATAAATACATCGGCAAACCTAAATACAAAATGGCCGTCTCTACTCATGAGCGTCTCTTCGTATCCTAAATATTTGATGCGGCCGGGCGCGCTCCGCTCGCTGTCAGTTTACTAATTGTCATAAAACCTACTTGGGAATGAAATGCTCGAATCTTTATACGATCCTTTCTATTTATTTTAACGTTTACCTTTAGAGAGCGAGATCGTACTCCACTTTTTCAAAGCGTGTGCAAGCTATTTCGGAATCATTAAGAGGATTGGTGAGTCTGGAAGTTTCCAAACGAAATGGGGTAACGTTTCTCTCCTCTTAAACGATTTTTACGATTTTTAATAAGTTGTAGACATTATTAAAATCGGGTCTACATTGGAATTCCTAATCGTCATTTAACGCAACTCTAACCTAACCTAACCGCAGGTATTTTTGTACAGCTTACGAAGCTGTCTGACTCAGTCAAAACAAATCAATAATTAGGACAAACGAACGTTAGGTCAAACGATATTATGGATCGCGAATGACACCCATTAAAATGATTTTTGTGCGTTTGCCTTTCTAAGAAAATATTTCTATCTAGGTTAGGTACCTTCCCTTCACCTCTTGTATTGTTGCATAGCTATTAAAAAACCAGTATTACATGTATGTTAATATTAACTTTAAGATTTAGGGGACCGTTAAGGATATCTTGAACTCTAAAAGTGCCATTTTTGGTAGAGTTACAATGTCCCCACTTCCCACAGCCAAATTTGCAAATACTAAAAAATCTGAAAGATATCTTAAATAAAAGTACAGGTAACGAATACAAAAGGAAAACTATCACGTTAAAGTAGACTTGATTAGTTATTGACATACGTAGCGGGATTTATAAAAAACGGGCAAGAGCATGTCGGAGCATGCTCAGTGTGGGGTACCGACGCTGTTACTACAAACTCAAAAAACCGGGCAAGAGCATGTCGGGCCATGCTCAGTGTGGGTTCCGACGCTGTTACTACAAACTCAAAAACTGGGCAAGAGCATGTCGGACCATGCTCAGTGTTCATGCTGGAGTTCCGACGCCGTTATTACAAACACAAAAATCTCAAAAAACACTATGAATTATTTTTCATTTAAAATTATTTAGTTAGATGATTTTTAGTAGATATAAACACTTTACTCGCCTGGCCCACCCACACCCACTGAGCCCAACATGCTCTTGCCCGGTGTTTTGAGTTTGTAGTAACAATGTCGGTATCCCACACTGAGCATGTTCCGACGTGATTTTGCCCTGTTTTTTATAAATCCCACTACTTCCAGCTACCCTGAGGGAATCTTCCCTCCTCCTCGCCTGAAAGCATGCATACTATTATTTTTGAAATACTATTATTTTTCCCCCTAACTGGGTATCAAGAAAGTAAACACCATAATTTAGAAATACAACTTTATTTTCGTAAATATGATTTATGTAGATAATGCTGCTTAAAAATAGTTTAAGTAATTTGGGGTATTGTTGTCATTTGGTCGATGACGCTAGTAAGTAATTTGGTTGTGGTAAGATGTTAAATCTGGACGTTAAAACAAGACATTAAATCGCTTAGCTGCGGGTGTGGTCGAGCAGAGCTGTCCCTGTTCGAGCGGCTACGCTCGCACGTTATCACCTCGCCGGATGAACTGGCGTGGTCTAAGACTAGGCCCGTGCCAAGCACCTTCTGGAATGGTCCGGGAGTAGGTGTAAGCGACCCATACGTAGGCAATGCGGAAGTTAATTGATAGGTTGAGAGGGTTAATTTAAGAACACGGTAAAGAATAGGTGGCATGCAGATTTAGAAGATGACTCAGCAGTTCGCTAGGCATACATGGTCTCTACCCAATGCAACCTTCCGGCAATGCAAGCAGCCCACTTGCCACTTTAACCTAAATCCGATAAGCTACGTCGATAAACTTTGGTTCTCTGTTGGATTACCTCATTCCGAATTCTATCCTTTAGAGTAACTCCCAACGCCCTTTACTCTTAGATTGGAAGCGTGTTAATGTTTAATGAGCTCAGTAAGTGTTAAGTTAAATTCATGATTTTTTACGCTCAAATATGTTTCGATGACTAACACGAGAGTAGTGTATTCTACATTAGCTAAGTGTACATTTTGTGAACTTTACTTTAGTTACGAACTATAGGTAACATTATTTTTAAAAGCACTTAGCGGTAGCGGCATTGGCATGTACCAAAAAAAATAACTCACGGTTTCTACATTCTAATTCCAAGGAATAGGTAATTTTAAAATAGCAAATTCATTAATTTTGTTTATGTGTTTGACCCAATAGTTTTGTTTAATATTTATCTTTATTTACTTAGCAGGCATTTTATGGATAACATGATTTTATAAAATTTGGGATGGCATTTTCTTATAAATTACAACAATTCAATGATATCTAATGATAAAAAATGATTGTAACAGTGTATTAAAATTATAAAATAAATAGATAAATTCCAATAACTCTGCAAAAATATAGGCTTTAACACCCTATTCCTCGAAATGGTTATCGAATTAGAGTAATTGTGAGAATATGAACAATCCCAATTGATAGTTTTGGCTATGCGTTCTAAAATGATTAAATAAATTAAGTACCACAGTTTATTTGATAAAAGTTTAACTATTGACTTGAATCCGTGATAATCATCAATCCATATGTTTAAAAAAACTCTTTAGGGCTCTATTGTAGTCGGGAAAAACCTTATTGCTTTTGATATCCGCGTGCTATCGTTACGATACAATACGGTATTGTTTTTAATTCAGCCGCTATTATTGTCTAGTTAATAAGAGCTATCATAACGTTGATAATACGAAAACATGTCAATAGCAATATGGTTTTACGGAGTAGAATGCCCAGCTGTAGTGCATCTTAAATCTAGTCAACAACTACAATTGTCAACAGGTTCGCTCCGCATAGTGTCACATAACATTATGTGACAAAGTCCGTCAGCAGTCACCTCTGACACTCACGCTCCCCATAAAACAAGTGAAGTGACAACGCCTAACGGCCAAGTCCGTCCCGTCAAGAATATAAATCACGGAAACTTGGCGTTTTATTATTCATCGAAGTTCCGAACCGTGGACGTGGCGTGAGCCATTACATGAATTTTGTAAAGTTGGTGACCCTGGCGTAGTTGAGAATGCGCCAGTGGACTTATTTAGTATCTGTGGTAGGGCTGTGCTAGATCCCTAAGGATTGTAGAGTAGAGGAACCTTATTTAGTATCTGTGGTAGGGCTGTGCTAGATCCCTAAGGATTGTAGAGTAGAGGAACCTTATTTAGTATCTGTGGTAGGGCTGTGCTAGATCCCTAAGGATTGTAGAGTAGAGGAACCTTATTTAGTATCTGTGGTAGGGCTGTGCTAGATCCCTAAGGATTGTAGAGTAGAGGAACCTTATTTAGTATCTGTGGTAGGGCTGTGCTAGATCCCTAAGGATTGTAGAGTAGAGGAACCTTATTTAGTATCTGTGGTAGGGCTGTGCTAGATCCCTAAGGATTGTAGAGTAGAGGAACCTTATTTAGTATCTGTGGTAGGGCTGTGCTAGATCCCTAAGGATTGTAGAGTAGAGGAACCTTATTTAGTATCTGTGGTAGGGCTGTGCTAGATCCCTAAGGATTGTAGAGTAGAGGAACCTTATTTAGTATCTGTGGTAGGGCTGTGCTAGATCCCTAAGGATTGTAGAGTAGAGGAACCTTATTTAGTATCTGTGGTAGGGCTGTGCTAGATCCCTAAGGATTGTAGAGTAGAGGAACCTTATTTAGTATCTGTGGTAGGGCTGTGCTAGATCCCTAAGGATTGTAGAGTAGAGGAACCTTATTTAGTATCTGTGGTAGGGCTGTGCTAGATCCCTAAGGATTGTAGAGTAGAGGAACCTTATTTAGTATCTGTGGTAGGGCTGTGCTAGATCCCTAAGGATTGTAGAGTAGAGGAACCTTATTTAGTATCTGTGGTAGGGCTGTGCTAGATCCCTAAGGATTGTAGAGTAGAGGAACCTTATTTAGTATCTGTGGTAGGGCTGTGCTAGATCCCTAAGGATTGTAGAGTAGAGGAACCTTATTTAGTATCTGTGGTAGGGCTGTGCTAGATCCCTAAGGATTGTAGAGTAGAGGAACCTTATTTAGTATCTGTGGTAGGGCTGTGCTAGATCCCTAAGGATTGTAGAGTAGAGGAACCTTATTTAGTATCTGTGGTAGGGCTGTGCTAGATCCCTAAGGATTGTAGAGTAGAGGAACCTTATTTAGTATCTGTGGTAGGGCTGTGCTAGATCCCTAAGGATTGTAGAGTAGAGGAACCTTATTTAGTATCTGTGGTAGGGCTGTGCTAGATCCCTAAGGATTGTAGAGTAGGAACCTAGACGGAACACGAAAAAATAATACAACGAGTAAAAGAGAAGCATACGATAACTTTTTAAATATTTGACATGTAGGTATTATAATTAATTTATAATTGATTCATTCATTACTTTGTGTAAGTGGTTTGTAACGGTACTAGTTAGTTAATTAAATACCTAATTAAATAAATAAATAATTTAAACAAAAATACATATAAATAAAGAAGACGCCATCTTTACTTTCTCTCTCTCTTTACGTAGGGGAGGTAAGGGTGCATTTTTTACAAAAGTCATAATAAAACTGTTATTTTTTAACAAAATTAACTTTTTATTTCTTATGTCAAAAGCACATATATTTGGCTCAAATTGTTGCGAAGAAAAGTTATGCAATTGTAATCAGTCTTAATGTTATTAGGGATCTTCTGAACCCTGTCAAAAGTGCCCAAACCTCCCAATGGTGGGTGGTTTGGGCACCTCGGTGAGAGGTTTGGGCATTGTATTATAGCCACATAACCCTTTACACCCGAGGGATTCAGACAATTTTTTTTTGAGTAGGTATATATAAAAAAAAATGGAGGTGAACAAAAAATTTTTTTTACTCGTTTCATATTCAGAAAAAAACCCTCACAATCGTATCACTTTTTTTTCTTTTTTACACGGTTCATATTCAATCAGAAAAAAACCCTCACAATCGTTTCAGCTCGGGTGTAAAGGGATAGTGTTACATTGTTTAAATATTATATAATAACACTTTTAGAACATGTTACATAAATAAACAAACAATAATATTCTTAGAGTATATACTTCAAAAAAAAATATATAATTACCAGTCACCAGAACACGCCAAACAATTGCAAGGGAATTGTTGTTTTTAACGGTTTTATAGTGGGTTGTTTTTGTTTATGTGTATTTTCGTAGATTTCATAGACTTGATCTGAATTGTTGTATTTAATGCTGCAAAAGCCATTGTGATCGAAATGATGAAATATAACATTTCACCGTTAATAATTTCCCATGATAAACCGCCTTAATAAGGTAGGCTCAATGATAAAAGTTTTGTCTGCTTGTGATGTGTGATTTGGTCGCGTTGTTTGTCGAGCAGCGTGTCCGTCTGTTTACGTTGGAGATGTTTTCCGCACGAATGTGTAGGGTTTTTTTAAAGGTCCCTGTATACTGTACACATTGGCCGAGCCCACAAAGCAGTAAGCCGGTATACGTCTAAAATTCAATGAATTCTTTGCATGTTTTTATTTATATAAGTAACCATCAAATGCAATAAAGCTAAACACCTTCACTTTCACCTACTTAAATTTAAAGTAACGAAAACCGCAAAACAAAACATTCGTGAGACAACAATCACAAGACTGCAATTCTATAACAACCCTAAACTCTAAGATGGAAAACCTTTATGCTAGTAGTCTCATTGGTTGTCTTATCCCTACACCAGAACACAACAATGCAAACACTGGTGCTTGGCGGTAGGTTAAAAGAACAATCGTACTAGAAATATTATAAATGTGAAAGTTTGTATGTGAAAGTTTGTGTGTGATGAAATTTTGAATGCAGATAGCTTATTCCCTGGATTAACACATAGGCTCCCGGGGAATAACGATAATCAAAACCTACGCGGACGTTGCGGGATAGTATCAAATAAAAGCCACATTGATTCACAAATCAAACATGGCCGACCTCAAAACTATGAATAACGAAATACCAATTATTCAATCATACAACTCAGCTAACCAACCAATTTCGACCGAGACTGTGGTCGGAATAGAAATTCACGCCTCAGAGCCTACCTTAATGCATTCCATGCCACCAAGTACAAATTTGTATGTAACTTGAGCACACAAGTGTGTCATCGGTCCTGAGGGCTTACTGTCTAACGCAATCGCAATCACGATCGTTTTCATTTTGAAAATCGAAGGGTTGTCTGCATACAAAATGAAAACAATTGGGATTGTTCATAATTTTATAATTACTTTAATTCGAAAACCATTTCGAGGAATGGGGTTTTAAAGCCGTTCTGCATTATTAAGTTTTTGAAATATTTATCTATTTCGGATATTTCGACAAAAGTATATTTAACCTTTGTTTGACTTTCGTTTTCGGCTTGAAGCCCTCCTAGGTGTATCTTACGGGTTAGGCGAAAACCGCTTGAAATAGTATGTTTTAATACATTATTACAATCACTTTTTATCATTCGATATCATTTAATTGTTGTAATTTATTAAAAAATTCCAGCCCAAGTTTAAAATAATCATGTCATCCATAAAATGTCTGCTAAATAAATAAAGATATTCAAACAAAACTATTGGGTCAAATACAAAATTAATGAACTTGGTCTCTTAAAATTACTCATTCTTTCGAATTAGAATTTAAAAACAGTGAGTTATTTTTTTTGGTCTATCCCAATTGCTCCGCTTTCAAGCCGGTTGCGATTGCGAGTGCGTTACACAATAATGTCTCTGATCTCGTAACATGGTCAGTGCCGACCTAATTGATTTATGTACGACAGACACGATTTTCTTGACAATTAATGTGCTAATTACTCAGATAAATACTGTCTAAAGGTCAAAATGTTGTAATAACTATTTTTTACGCCTGATATTACATATAAAAATAACCACAGATTTTCAGGTTAAAGTTGAAAAATTGCTTTACCTGGATAATTATATACAATTACAAATACAAAAATTAGACTATAACACCAAAAAGATCTCAACTAGGCAAAAACTGTATACCTATAATATGATGACCAAATAAATTTATTTGGTCACTTTGTGCAAGGTGCGTCTGGATTGCGATCACCATCTTGTCCTTTATCCTACTGCCATGCTGCATTGTTTCATTGTTTGTATTGTTATGTTACGGTGTGGGAATGAAAGACAACCAGTGAAATGACTACCATAGAGGCATTCCATTTGGTTAGCAACGCTTTACATCTTGAATGCATCTATGTGTCTCGGATCCCATTTTCTATCAAATGGCCTGTGCGATCGCTTTGCTTCTCTATGGTAAGTAAGAAAAACTAAATTCATTCCATTATAAACGAATTACTGTAAAATATTGTTTTCTCTTGAACCTCAACGGAGAGCCAAATTTTATAAACGAGGTATCATTAGATTCAACTTTAAATAGGAAATTAACTTAATAAAACACGTACATGAAATGTTAAAAATGAAACTGCTGTACATAGTTGTTGGTATGTACAGCGTGCGCGGAGATTTGATGTCTCGAGTTGAGCTGCAGTGCGAACTTAACCGTCCATGCCTTGGCTACGACTTTAACGTTATGTCGTGTGTCGGATTCCGATTTTAATCGGGTGTCGGCGCCTCTGTTCTGTACGGGAGGGCTGACACACGATATTTTTGGTCGGATCCGACACAAAATCTTTGTCGGACGAGTGTGAATAGCTTCATATAAAACGTTCTGCCACTGGAACGACCGATTAAAAATCGGACCGACCGACACACGACATAGTGGGAACTTGTAAATTAAGGGTATAAGCTTTATCGCCATTCTATCCAAATCCGTGATTTTTCTTACAATGTAATAGTCTAAGATCCGAATAGGAAACGACGACGACGAAGCCTATAGAATATGCAAACGTTAGGTTGTGCAAATTATTAGTACCGACTCACCTATTTATACCTGCCTACCCAACAGTCATGATGGGAAAAAAATTGTCAACCTAACGTTTGCATACTCTATAGGCTTCATACTTTCGATTGGTATGTACCTATTTTGTCTATTAAACAAGCAATTGCAATTAAAAAAAAAAAAAAAAAATTATGTACTGGACTGAAAATTTTCACCACCTATTCGCCATGTTACGAGTACTTAACTAACATATTGATGCAAAATATTTTTTGTCGATTAAACGGCCCGGTGAAGGTCGTGTCCTATTCGGACCCTCTACTATAAAGGAATAAGAAATATTCACTTTTTTATTAGTTATACTTACTGTAATACTTCTGCTGTGATTCTGAGTACAGTGTGCGCGGTGACTTGAGTGATGGCTGCGTCCTGCGTTACTCAACTTGAGCTGCAACGAGAACTTGAGCGCTTAGCCTGCTTGTTCCCGCTAGTTTGAGTTGGACTTTGATTTATTTATTAAAAAACTGTGCGCCACTTCTTTGGTAGCGCGCATTTGTTAAATGAGGTAACCAAATACATATTTTGAGCGCTAAAATTGAGTATCATTTGCCCCGTGTCGAGCGTGAAATATTTACATACTTAGTATAAAATAAAGTGGCTTCACGCCGTCCAAGATAAGGGTATATAAAATATAAATATACATAAATACATAAGTATAAATTTATAACTATAAAAAACAATAATAACTATAATAATATAAATGCATAAATATCAAACAATCAAAGGGACTCGTAACCCAGATTTGACCCGATTTTCAGCTCATCATTAAAAAAACAAACTGCTTTCCGAATTCAAATTATAGTTCAAACTTAATCCTTTAAGGGAACCCGATCTTATATTTCAAAGGGTCGTCCCTCTGCTACATTTTAATTAAGTAAAAGGCACCTAACCCCGCGAGATAAGTACGCTCCTTTGTTTTTCTTTACCCTTCGTAACTAAATGTAATCCGTCCCTGAAACTTGAGATAGCCCTACGTCAAACCACTCAATTTATAAGCTTTTAATTCTGTTGGAGGAATTCATTAAGACAAAGTTGGTAGCGGTAACTATACGACGACGGAACGCGTAAAGCTAAAGCTTTGGCCAAGTTTTATTACGTTTGTTTGACTTTATAATTTTAATTCTTGCGGGGACAGCCTGTTTTTTGGAAAATTCTATGTTATAAGCATGATGGTACTAAAAGGAAACATAGGAAGTTTACAAGTATACATTGACGACATTATTAGACTAAGCAGCAGTGACCCTGCGTACGATACTATATAGAAGACCAGAGGGCTTATTGTCTAACGCACTCACACCACACCGCGACTCACATAGTCTCCCCCCATCCCAACCCCCACTCTTATCCCCTCTTTTTGGAAAAACCCCGCGGATAAGTAAACGGAGGAAGGACTTTCTCCTCCGGCCTTTCGGCACTGGCTGGGGTAGTATCCGCGGGAGTCTAAATTCTAGTTGGTAATAGGGGCATTGGTGTTTTTAGCCGGTGCGAGCCCGGCAGTACCTGGGCCCTCCATTCGCAGGTCTCCGGAAGGGATTTTCACCTCTGCCTTTTTCTTTTTCTCAAAGTAATGAATTAAAAACAGCAAACAAAAGCAAGGACTTTTGTCTTTGGCCCTTCAGGCGATTACCAAAACAAAAATGCACTCTCAATCGCAACCGGCTTCAAAGTGGAGTAATTGTTTTCATTTTGTATGCAGACAAGCCTTCGATTTTCAAAATGAAAACGATCGTAATTGCGAGTGCGTTAGACAATAAGCCCTCTGGGTTCGATACCTGGTAAGGTCTGACTTTACCATCAGAAGCCACCGTGTGCTCGTCGCTTTATCATTACTGTAAAAAAAATGGTCCCGAGTCTTGGATGTTTTGTATGTATGTACAGTGCGATAGCACTTAGAAGATGCTTCGGGTTTGTACTTGTCTCTCACGCGCCCTCATACGATCTTATAAAGAACGAGTGAGAGAGATACAAAACCGAAGCATCTTCTAAGTGCTCACAGACTGTATTGATGTAGGTATGTATATCTCTATGTAAGTATATTTACTGTTGTAAGTACATAAACTTACATACATACCTTCACGCCTTCATGCTGCAACCTGTCACTAAGTTATATACACTGGTAAACATCTTCTGTAACCACATTTTGCCTTGTGCAAAATGTGGTTACAGAATTATCAACAATTTTTTAGAGTTGTTAGTAATTCTGTAGCACTGCCTACCCCACTCTGGGAATGAAGGCATAAGTTTATGTAATTTATGTATTTTCATATTAGTTTCATGCATAAGAAGTAATATTATTTAGTTATTGAAGTAGACGTCGATAATCTTACATACAAGTTTTACTCCAGAACATAAATACGCAAAGTATTTTGCAAGAAAATATCGCGAACTTGCGAACAACAAAGAATTAATTGGTAAAGTTAGAAATAACTATTAGAATCTATTGTTCTCGCAACATAACATTGTTGTGGGCTTTTACGCCATTATCATCATTCATGATAATTTTGGGAAATATTTTATAGGGGAATATTTTTCTGGGAATATTTAACATCGATCCCCTATCACATCAAAGCGTGTTTTTATACGTACCTAATAATAGCAAACATATTTTTCTTTTTCTGTACGTAAGCTACGCAAAACTCTACATTAATGATAAGCCTTTGACGAATATAGAAATCGTTGGAATAATGATGTTTATTTACTTCATGACATTTTATCCTCTCTGCGGGCCTAGTATGTCTGCGTCTATATCGTGTGTCAATTGTGAATAAAGCATCTGTCACTCTCGTACTTATTTACGTGTCAGAAGGTGACGGATGCCTTATCTAAACTTTGTCACGCGATAAAGGCAGCCATATTAAGGCCCCTAATATATTTTAAAGTAGATGGAAGGAATTGAAAGTTGATACGACGGCTAGTAGGAGGGAGAAAGAAAAAGACATGTTGTGCCCGATGATAGGGATAAGAGATGATGATGATTTTGCTTAAATTTATGTAAATCATTTAATTTAGTGTTTACAATATTTTATTAAATTTAGGTACAAATTATCGGCGTTGAGAGTAGTATATAAATGTATGACAAATTTTCGTAACTCAAGTTAACGTTTCTTAATTTTAGTCCTAAACGAGGTACAATCTTTCTAGAAAATGCCCAGCTGTCGTCGCTTAGCGACGCCTTGGTGTGGGTGTCTCACGTGTTACGAATTCCGCTTTCGTGAGATAAAATGAGTGTACCTACCAAAGATGTCAATACCTATAATTTACGAAACCGACGTGCGTGCATGACTCGATGTATGAATCTGGAAGAAGCGAAAGAGATTTGTCAAGATCGTAGCAGGTGGAAAGAAGTGGTCTCTGCCTACCCCTCTGGGAAACAGGCGTGATTTAATGTATGTATGTATGTAGTAGTTTTCTAAAAACTTTAATACATTCAGCCATCCATATTTCTGACGAGATTTCATTCTAAATGAAAAATGCGATAGGTTTCAATTTAGAAAGGACAAGCTAACATTTCACTAATACGCCCACGACATTATTTTTTTTGTCCTCCTAGTAAACATTAAAAAATTGAACTCAGACCCTTTCCGTGAGCGCTTAGCCGTAAGCCCTCGGCCCTGTTTGCAGGGACTCTGTTCATCCTCCTTGACAAGTTCCAAGGTCGGCAGCGACAAACAAAGCTATGTGACGGTATTGTTTACACGCTAGTGACGACACTATTGGCTTTGGGGCGGGAATTTGTTGTAGTTTGGCCGAAAATATCGGCCATTTTTAACTTAAGTTTTTCGGCCTATGTTTGATGAAGTAAATGGGCTATGTTTCCTCTTAACCTTTCAGTTTTGTAAAATGTTGTTTCACACACTATGTTATTAGGGTTGAACGTTTTCTATCATTGTTTTGGCTGATATATTTGACTTGCTGAATAACTAATAGACAAAACGCACAGAGGCTCATAATAAATTCTTATAATATCTTGGTAAATACACCATCAGGGGATTCTATACTGTCCTATTCTACCACCCCACATTAACGCACTGCAGGGAATAGGCCTCCTCTCTCTTTGACCAAGCAGTCCGGTACTGAAATCAAGGAATAATCTCACATAAAACCTATTGTAAATAATAATAAATAATCTACCTATAAATATAAATAATTACTAACAGTATCCAAGATTTAGCAAAAAAAAAGGATAAGAAGAAGAAGAATAGTACATTACTACAGAGGCCGGGAAGTAGGGGGTTGCCTGTCGAGTTCATAAAGACAACTTCAAACTTCAAAAATTTACAACGTCAATTACTAGGAGTGCATAAACATTAGAAGTACCTACCTAACCTACAGTCATCCGAGCTGTGTCGGGTACCAAGCCGGCGTGCTAGCCTCCTGATTACCTCTGCGCTCTTGGTACCTGGTGCCTTTATTTAAACATGCAACCGCTTGGGTTGGATGCAAGGCTTAGAAGATTAAAAAAAACAGCTATTTAGCCTGTTCATAAACACAGCCGCCATGTTTACATTAAAATTAAAAGAAAAAATTTCCCGACCTAGGCCTTCAATTTTATATGAAATTCCTTTACAGCTCTCTCGGATGTTCCGCCCGAAACGTGATACTTTGAAGCCTATTATGAGGAACACAACGTCAACATTCCATAGCATGTTTGAGAAAATACATTTATTCTAAACAGAAGACACACAAATAGACAAATAAAAGGTAACAAACAATGTGACAGGAACAGCACGGAGTGAGTGCCCTCGTAGTTTCGGCAAAGTTACAAAATTTCTAGTAGGCCTTATTTAAATAGTAAAAGAAACATCGTTCTAAAGTTCGGTTAAACTCTTCAGTCGCGACACTAGCGGCCTGATACTGTTCAGTATTTGTTTGCCTGCCTCCGAAGGCATCTTATTGGAGGTGTCTTGCCTGTTTGACTTGTCCTCTATACGCTACATGGAACACTCACCAAACTGGCTGTCTTTAAACTTATTCCTTACTCGGAATCTTAAGTCTTACTTCTGCTATTTTTAATGTTGCATTAGTTGTTGTTGTACATGATACGTTGTTATGGTTTACAAATATTTTTTAATGTGCGCTTTAAAAAGTAGATGATAACCCCCTTTCTTATAAAAGTGGAATAACATTGGATTAGCTATGCCATGTTTTGTCCTTATCCGTCGAATTCAAATGTCACAACGACAGGTAAGGACAAAATGTACACAAGCACAGAGTCACCATGACAATAAGCCTCATAAAAAATTAGCCATTGAAAATATTCCTTGAATCCATTTCCCCTTTCGCTGGGATGTTCCCTCTAATTTCTTTATTCAGGTTACGAGACAGCCTTTGAATATTAATAAGAGCCCTACAAAATTATTTTGAAGGGAATCATTGAGGATTCGGCCTGAATTACTTGAATGTTGAAACGTTTTTATAACGACGGGAATATGGTTTTGCAAAAACATGCAGATGTGAGACAAGATTTTTAATTTAAGAGCCGGCGTAAGTTTTACGACGAAACAACGAGTAATTGATTAAAATTAAAAGATGGAAATTTATTGAGTAAATTCTTTATTTACTACGTCGTCCAAGATTGCAATGTTAAAAGTTTTAATAGGATATTGAGTCCGAGGACGAGCGAAGCGACGATAACGACAAATTAACTGGCGATCGGAACTGGATTGCTTTTAATAAGTGTAGAAATTTAATATTTTGCTTTTTTTAATAGATAGTAAAAGTAACATTAGACTTCGCGACCTTTGTTACTTTTTATGGCCAAATAACCTTATACAACACCTTGTATCTCTTGCTTTTTTCAATTCTAAGTCATGTTTTCAAGCCTCTATTTCGCCCCAGCCCCGTTTACGAAGGATATCAATAAGATGCCAGCATTTCCAACTTTTGCTACTTTTTCTCCTAAAGAAATGGCAACATTCAATATGCGAGGGCAGACCGTGATATATCATGTTTATGTGCCGAGTTCCATTCAGGCAATTCAAAAGTCTTAGGCTTAGTTCACAAAAACTATTTTATTACCGTTCTTTGACCTGGGTCAGAATATTTTTACAATGACGTTTCGAGAATATGTTTATTGTTTTCGATTAAGTTAATGACGTAAATTTTTTATTTAGTAACAAATGTTTTTGAAAAAACGTATTTGGATTTATACAGAAAAATATTTTTATATTGTAAAGAAACGAAATTGAAAGAAAATCTCAAAGACAAGGAAAAGTAAAGCCTGTACAGCTGTGTAAATGTTGTTTATTGAGTGTCTTCGTTTGACCTATTTAAAGAAAGACTGGCCGCGGGGTGTTGTCATATTGCTGATGCCGCGAAAGAGTTAAAAAAAAAAGAATTCTATTCTGTTCAATTCAATTTACATTTTAATTTTTTGATTAAGAGAATAATCCAAACGTGCAGAACAACTGAATGTTACTTTTCGAAATAAATAACCGCACACAATAAAACGGGCCTCATACTATTTTTTGAAGTATTTTTATAATTTATAAATCGGGCAATATTTTTTTTCTGCAGCGCATTCCACCGTTTTTCAGTTCACAATGAAATAAAAGCAGCGGAAGGAAATCCAAACCTGTTTAAATAAATAAAATGATACACTATAAACACCAAGGGCCCTAATATGGCTGCATTTATCGCGTGACAAAGTTTAGATAAGGCATCCGTCACCTTTTGACACGTAAATAAGTACGACAGTGACGGATGCTATATCCACATTTGACAAGCAATATAGACGCCGCAGCCATAGTAGACATATGCTTGCAAATTTTGCTCACTTTAGTTGGCAACTTTCTTGTGGGCACTCAGGATTACGCTGAGATAAAGTAACATCGAATCAGAAGTGAGGACATCCATAATAGTACCAAAGATACCAACATATTTAGCTCAGCAAATTCCAAACCTTAAATGGTTGTAGTTGAGGTATATTGCTCGTTAAACTGTTGGAGTTTCGAGCGGAAAGGTTCTAGAGTTCTAGATGACGATCGCGTTCCGGAAAACAGTATTTTTAGGTCTTCCACAAGGTGGACCTACCTCTATCTCGACTGATGGTAATTGTCAATGAATTCAGTGGTGGTTCACTACAGCCTTTCACTCTAACGAATTAAGAAAGCGACAGTAGTTCACAATGAAAAAAGAAGCAGCCAAACACTTTGTGCGAAAGAAGGGTAACCTAAAAGCGCATATGAAATCTGAACACTAAAACAGATAACTGTAAAGTTTTCTCACTTTACCGTTGGCAACTCTCCCGCGGACACTCGGGGTAACGTGTGAACGCGCCGAGACAAAGTAACACCAAATGAGAAATGAAGAGATCCGGAATAAAAACACCAATAATACCAACATAGCTCAGCGAATTGCGAACCTTATTTAGTAGTAGTGGCCGAGGCGAGTTGCTTGTTGAACTGATGGCGATGGGTCGGTTCGACCGAAAAGGTTCTTGGGTCAACCTCTATCTCACCTGATGGTTATTGACAATGAATCTATGGTGAAGCTTGCTGGTTCACTAAGCAACCTGTCTATCTAAGAGATGTCTACTGGATTTCAGATTCCACTTAAAATCAGATCGTTTATATGCTTTCTCCGTGCCATCAAGTAATAAAGATGAAAATAGCGATCAATTCGAATTCCACTCTTTAGCAGTTCGCAATAAAAAAGAAGTAGCAAAACACTTCTTGCGACCGGAGGATAATCCGCTTGGGTTACCCCCATATGAAATCTGAACACTAAAACAGATAACTGTAAAGTTTTCTCACTTTACCGTTGGCAACTCTCCCACGGGCACTCGGGGTAACGTGTGAACGCGCCGAGACAAAGTAACATCGTTACGCGTTCGAGCACTCTGTCACGAATATTGATAAGGCGAGCACTAAATTTTGTTTATCGGCTTTGTATGTTCTTTTTATAAAAATGCTGCTTTATTCAATGACTTAAGTCTTTATTTTACTTTGTTTTTACTCCTCTTGCGATCGTTTTGTTTGCAAATCAGCTGTCTTTACTGTTAAGATAATAAGGTGTCATATCGTTAACTATACGATAAAAGGTATCATAAAGATAGTGTGCAATATTGTTGCTTAACTTAATGTATTGGAAAGTTATATTAGGAATAATAAAAATACGGTCACGTTTCTAACCCTTGAAAAAAAGTGTGTCTTGAATGTTCGGGAAGGGCTAGTAGGTTTTTATTATAAGCTTTTATTTAACTTGCAATGCATGTATGTATGTATGTATGTATGTACGGGTCAAATCTTGCAAGTTAAATTTGACCAACTTCCTGGTTTCCTATGAAGCTGAAAATTTGCGTATACCTTCAGTTCTGATGACAATACAACAATATAGCACCATCAAGCTGGTCTGATGATGAACGAGGGTGGCCATAGGAAATCATAAATTACATATAATAAAGGCATCATGTTAGGGCTCCTTAGAATAGTCTTGACGAATAGATGACGACTGTACAAAAAATGTACAGTCACCAACAAAAATTTGTACTAAAAATGAAATTTCTGACAGAAACTTTTTAAAGTTTATTTTTGGGTGTCATTGGTTTGGGCAAGGCAAACATGCACACATGCCATAACGGTTTTATTCTACTTTGGTTATCACCATCTTGCTTCGACATCAAATCATTTCGTTGACTTTATGGCAGCCCTTATTTACTTGACTGTAAGGGCTGTCATTGTCAACAGTGTGTAATAATCATAACTAAATAGATTGGCTAAACCCATCGAAATACCTTATTATATTTCTATGGCTAAACCACATAGTAAGTAGGGTGACGGCACCAATGATGGACACTTTTAGCTGAAGGCACCAATAATGGACACTTAACTTTTAATTCAAAGTTCATAAGGTTCAAAACTGATTGTCTCAAAATAAATAAATAACCTTTTTTTCTGTAACATAAGAATCGAGTGTCCATCATTGGTCCTTGATCATTATTTGGTTCCATCACCCTAAGTGCGCTATAAGGGACATGGATATTTACGTCCTCAATACAGTATGTAAACTTACTAAAACCATTTGTTTGAATCCGGGCATGTCTAGGCGATAAATAAGGTCTTCGTATATAAATTATTGAAATTCTAACGTTTTTTAGAATTTATAATTGTAATACAAAAAATATCATTTTAGTTATTCATGATTCAATAACATCCTGTATTATTTGTTTACAATTGTAACATTTGTCATCTGGTTGTCAGGTCAAGGCCAAGTTCAACATTTTCAATGTCAGTTAAAGTAAGGCTATGTGCACACTTCCGATTAAATACGACGTAGATTAGACCAAATGTGGCCGTTATTTGAACCAAGCGACGATGGTTGTTTCAAGTGAACGCTACGCATCAAATCTGGATTTTGCCGGGCACGTCGCTTAATTATGTTCGAAGCTTGTACAATCCGCAGCCTCATTTCTTCCTCCGTTCTCGACACTTTTTTTAAATACTAACTGTTTCACCCATCCCCAGAAGAAATAGTCTAGAGGTGTGGGGTTCAGCAAACGTACCATATCATACAACTTCCCGCTTTTCTAGTGCTGAAGCCAAGATTTTCTGTAAAATGGTTGTAGATCCTTTTTTCCGTTCTGACGTCAATACGAGGACGAGGCCCACCACTACTACTACTACTATCCGGTACTAACCGGAACCGCTCCTTCATTGTCACGCAGTCTGGTAATCGCCCTTATAATTGACAATAAAGTGACACCAGTGAAATTTGAATGACATAAATCTGTCACGACGTAAACATTACACATAGGGTGATACTTTTAGGGTTAACCGACTTTGAAAAAGGTAAGTGTTTATAATTTTTAAACAATGATAAAATTAAAAATATTCGACCCGTACTAGCAAAACATGTGTTAAAACACTTAACTCGACTTGGCTATCAACTGGTTTAAAGAGATGGTTTTAGTTAGTTTACATACTGTATTACAAATGACTGCAACATTGCAATATTGAAAACTAATGCTTATACTCTACATATAAACACCTTTTGCAGTCAAGCGCGTTTCTACAGTATTGTATACTGCTCTAAATTTCATGTACAATTATAAATTATCAACGAATACTATAAAATAAACGTAAAATGTGACATCTTTGCAAAAGTACGAACATTCTCAAATAAGTCGTGCAACAAACACCAGAAAACTTCCAACAGAAATCAGAACTCCCATCTTTCTTCTCCAAACATGATTCCACTGAAATTTGTCAACAGATCCTCGAATAAGGCCTTATTATGCGCTCCAAAAGAAAAAGGCAGTGACAAAGTATGAAGTCCTGGGACGTATACTACCTTTTTGCTTTAGACTTCCCTATTGGAATCGAACCACGCCACCATTATATTGACACGAGAACTTTGCCAACTCGGGACGTGCCCTGAATGGCAATAGGTTCCGTGGTTACAGACAGACGGAATTTTAATTCAGTATTAGAGACCGCTGGTGGATTGAATCATGTTAGCAAATATTGTAGATCCTATCTATTACATCTTGTACCTAAAGTAGAATTATTATTCAAGTGAACTAGTTTAGCTACAAATATAAAAACACATAGATAACGTAAACACCTCAATCTGCATGAAAACCAACCGTGTCACTTTTCTATCAATTGGGACGTACCAATAAAAGATAATTTACAGTTTTCCGCGCAAATTCGATTCAAAGTCGTCACTTTTTTGGGCTATTGCAGTTTATTATCATGCAACGAGGCATTTTCTTCATTTTCTTTGGCCGACCAGCTGCAACAGCAGGCGCGCGGAACGTCAGTAGCGACGGCCAACCCCGACGCTTGGTCGGGGTTTAAGTCGGGATTTGGACACGCGAAGTAGATGTACTTCGACGGTTCTATGACTCAACCTCATCTATAGAATATTGTCAAGTATAAACTGACACTAACTAAGTACGCGAGTGCATACTTAGTACGTGTCAGTTTATACTGGACAAAATAGAATATGTTATCGTATTGTCAACGTTTTAATAGCTCTTATTTACTTGACAGCAGTAATGGCGGCTGACGTCTAAACAATACCATAACATGTCAAAGACGATATCGTTATAACCGCCGGGAATAGACGTCCTGAGGGCTTATTGTCTAACGCACTCGCAATCACGCTCGTTTTCATTTTGAAAATCGAAGGCTTGTCTGCACAAAATGAAAACAATTGCTCCACTTTGAAGCCGGTTGTGATTGCGAGTGCGTTGGACAATAAGCCCTCTGAGGGCCCTGCCAAGATACACTACGCTAACTAGTTTCATTTTTAAACCAATCGCGTCACTGGTAGATGACGTGATACGAAAAGTCACGTGACCACCAGTGACGCGATTGGTTTAAAAACAAAACGAATAGAAACGATAGTTAGCGCAATGCATCTTGGCAGGGCCTTCTGGTTAGCCTAAATTAAAATGCTACATCAATTTTAAAACAAGTTTTTCTTTCCTGCTGTATCCCTAGGTCTACATATTCCCATTACTTGCAAAATAGAACATCATATTCGAGTAGCAAACACAAGTCCAGCTGCAACAAGTCCGCCGCGATGGAGCATAAATCTCTCCTCCATTCATCATTATTCATCTTACTTAGCGAAGTATCCCCGACAGTCCATTATGGTCGCTTTCCTAGAAGCATTTACATTTATACTGGCTATAAAATGTGATGCTTTAACCACCAACTGTTAAAGAAGGGGTATTGTGTTTGAATGCATGCTGCATGATAATTGTAGCTAACAGAGAGTGTTTACGCTTAGTGGCGACACCTACTGGACAGCGTCAAAGCTCCCCCACCCCCTCTACATGACTAAGCTTAAATACACGCAAATTAAACGCTACAAGAGCGCCATCGAATTTATAATGTTATTTTACGTCACACCTGGCCATAATGTGAGTTTTATCGCACGCTGCGCGCACGTTAAAACTCGCATTGTGGCCAGGTGAAGACGTAAAATTGTGTACTCATCACGGGCAGTAAAAAAGAAAGCCCTCTATCGCATATTTACAACCCTCGCCTACGGCTCGGGTCTCAAATACCTGCGATTTCGGGCTTTCTTTCTTTTACAGCCCTTGTTAAGTAATGTACTATTTTTACTTCAATAAACGCTTTGTAAAACGATAGAATCGACTTCAGTCAATTCGATACCCTGGAAGCCATCGAATCCTGCACAGAGAGTGTTGATCCTAATTAAGCCAACCTGACATCTACGTATACACCTCTATTTCACAAATAAAATTGTTTGATTTGTATGGCTTTACTTGTCTGTGTGTCTGTATGTCTAGATGGACTCGGGTTACTTTGGCCCTAGGGGGTAACATTGCCCACCCTTAAAACTATAACTATTTTAGTGGTAATCATCTTAAATTGGTTCAATAATTTTATATCTACATATACTATGAAACCTGTCACTAATACACATCTTAGCCTGATTGTGCAAAATGTGGTTACAGAATTGTCAACAAATTTTTAGAGTTTTAGTAATTCTGTAGCTTTGCCTAATTAATGTTACCTACATAAGGACTAAACTACTTATATGTACATACATAAACTCACGCTTGCATTCCCTGAGTGGGGTAGGCAAAGCTACAGAATTACTAACAGCTTTAATAGAATAATTAAATATCAAAGATGGTTTTTCGGATGGGCAAGTAACCCCTCTAGGGCTAAAAAGTAACCCGAGTTGTTTTTTGTGGTGTGTCATGTGGATGCCAAAAGCAAACGAAAAGTATGGACTGCAGATTATCGATATTTATTTCTATTTATTTCTATTTATTTATTTATTCATTGTTTCATGTACAATACAGTATTACAGGACGTTGAGGTTGCAATGTGTAGGCAGGTACATGGCACCCTGTAAGGGTATTACAATGTCACAAAATATTAGTGATTAAGTATGATTAGTTTTTCCGCCTAACGTGTAAAAATCGGTGTTAAAGGTTCAATACTCAGTGACAATATTGTTTTTGTTCTTTTTGAAGAACACTCGGTTATAATGCCATCTTATAATGTAGTAATACCCAGGACTCAATGGTGAACGCCATTTTGTTCTTTTAAACGACACCTGGGACTCAGGAGGATATAGTGCACCCCTAGGGTACCCAACAAAAATTACCTGCGCAATTTAAGTCCCAAGGTCCAGCAGTTAAGACTATTGTATCATCTGTCAATCACGGAACAGTTTTATAAGTAGGTAAATAAAGATTCTGTTTGTGATCATTCATGTATTCTGTATTTAAAATAGATATACCGTCAATATCTTTCAATGCAATGTTCTCCGACGGAATACAACGCTTTCTATCTATCTAGTTACTTTGAAACTAACTAACGTAACATTACTTTAAGTGCTTATAATGCCATAGATTTTAAACTCCGTAACAAGTTGCTAACTACTAACCATTCGACAAGCGAGCAGACGATGCCAGTGGCAAATGCAAGTAATAGTTGTAAAGTGTTCATTATTGAAGCTAATTCCGTGTATGTTATGGGAAGTTTAAGCTTTTGCGTGCCTACGTGTAAAGTTCAATTTACTCACTAGTATTCGATTTACCGCGTTTTCATGAATTAATTATTTTCTTTCCCCCTTACTAATAAAGGTTTAGTACCGGTGATATTAGCTATACAATGTTTTTTGTAAAAAAATTAATGATATAAGTACTGGACTGAAATTTTTCAGGCAACCTATTTGCCACATATTATTTAGCGTATCAAATTTGATATAAAATACTTTTGATCGAATGAGCAGCCCGGTGCAAATCGTCTCCTATTCGGATCTCCTACTAAAATTTCAACAAGTCTAACGAAAAGCATAGCTAGCATAGCTTTAAAAAACCCAACTGCTGTTTGGATAATGTCGTCAAAGTAATGTTACTTATCATGTATTTATTTTTTAGCCTATGACACTCTAGTGGTTAAGACGAATCTAACCACGTATAATTTATTAAAATCGGTTTAGCCGTTTAGTAGTTACGAGCGGACATTGAGTCGGACATAATATATACAAGTCAAACACATAACCCTCCTTTTGGGCTTTGCCGCAGTCGGGTAAAAACCGGCAAGTTACGGTTGTGGTCATGCAACATACAGTGGACAGAAATACATGAGTCCTATAGCTTTACCCCCTTACTAATAAACGTTGAGTAACGGTTGTATAGCTATACAATGTTTTGTTCTTATCTGTCATTATGACATTTGAATTTGACAGATAAGGACAAAACATTGTATAGCTATACCACCGTTACTCAACCTTTATTATTAAGGGGGTAAATTTTAACAGCTATTAATACGAGCAGAGTACAGCAAAAGCTAAAATCAATATGACTAGAAGTGATCTTGCGTAAAGACCCCCGGGTAGCATAAATGTGGTAGAATCAATCTAGATTCCTGTCCGAGGTCGTATCTACTTTGGACGCAGGTGCCTCCGTCTACAGTGACTAATACTACTTAAGGCCGCAGACGACGTTCTACGGTGGAAGACGCCATTTTACCGTTACTGATTTTGAGATAAGTTCTAAATTTAAACAATAAATAAAAATCACGGTACAATTTTAAAAAAATGACCTAGTCCCTAACTAAGCTTTAGGCTTGTACATACTATGGATACTAGATAAAAATAAACATACTTATACAAAGAAATACATATCTAAATAAAATAAAACATTTAAGAGTCATAAAAGTCATAAACAAATATGTACTTGCAAGTATCACACAAATATTTGCCAATACCTTACGTCAAAACGTGTTTTTTTCTTAACACCAAAAGCTAAAATCAATATGAATATAAAAGGGATCTTCCGCAAAGACACCCGGGTAATATAAATGTGGTAGAATCAATTTAGATCCCTGTCCGAGGTCGTATTTCGGACGCAGGTGCCTCCGTCTGCTGTGACTAATACTACTTAAGGCTGCAGACGACGTTCTACGGTGGAAGACGCCATTTTACCGTTACTGACTTATAGTTCGGATAAGTTCTAAAGTTTAGTCGTAATTAAAATCCAATAACTTGAAATGTTTCATGACCTTAAAAGGTAAAAACTGGGATCTTAGGGTAGTCGATTTAAATTGCAATAAAAAAGGGTACAATGTAGCAGTGTGCAAGTTTTTGGAAATCTTTTTAAGAAATTACTTCTATCATTGAGAACCTTCTTTTTCTATAGGTACAAATAAGATTATTCTTAGAAGTTACCGAGAATTTCTTATGAGAAACTTTCACAATTTGAATAGTTTGTTGTCGGTAATACGACTTCCATTAGAACAAAAAAAATAGGTTTGGTAGTGAAATACTGTTAAAGGGTGCGACCGCACCGCTGCTTAACGGTGCGTCAAAAACAGCGCCATGTTGTTACTATGACCCCGTCTTTTGTTTACTCAACGACACCGTATTTGACGCAGCGGTGGGGTCGCACCTTATATTGTTTTTTGGCTACTTTTAAGGGTTCACGTAGGTACATTAAAATGGAAACCTCATAAGATTATTCTTGTGTCCATTTGTCTGTCTGCCACGGAAGTGTTTATTCTAATGAGTAATCTTCTTCTTTACGTTTATAATTATTACATAATATAAAACAAAGTCCCTTTCCGTGTCTGTCTGTCTGTCTGCCTATTTGTCCTCGTCTTATCTCTAACTTCTCCTAAACGCAACGCATTTTAATGCGGTTTTCACAAACAGTTAGATATCTTGCCACGAAAGGTTTTTATGTATCATTAATTCAGGTTTATGTACGGGTGTTACCAAAAACTCACTCAATTAAAAGGTCACCGCCAGCCGAACATTACACAAACGTACACTCTGTAAGCATTTAGAAGATGCTTCGCGTTTGTACTTCTTTCTCACTCGCTCTTAATAAAACCGTATTAGAGCAAGTGAGAGACAAGTACAAACCGGTACCAGAACCGAAGCATCATCTATGAGCTAGCGCACTGTATAATGTATTCCAATACGTAACATACAACTTTAAAAGGGTCGATTGACGAAAAAAGGTCTGTCCTGTTTTCACAGGAGATACATTGATCACAAACGTCCGGACGTATTGTTATTCTTTCACTTCAATCACTTCTAACATAATATTTGTAAGGCTTCCTTTATAAGTATGTACAAAGAGAAGATCCAATTTCGGACCTTAACACAATGCAATAAGGTGCACTGGTAAGATAAGATCAACAGTACAATACAGCAGTAGCGCTTTAAGGTAAAAAACCTTCAGGTTTTTTCTTCCCTTACATTTGTTTATACGTTTTTCTTAAATGAGCTGTCACAGGCATCGTCTTAGATTGGACAGAGTATATTCGTAGTTACAGTTCTTTTGCAGAACTTTTTCCGTCATTCAAAACCTAGCTATGATGATGGATAAAATGAAACAATTTACAGAGTAAAGTAAGTGTAACTTACAATAAAGGATTCAGATAGTATACATTTTAATGTATTAAATAGGGGGTATCAATTAACCGGTCAGCAAAATATTCTCATTTTGGTGAACAGAAATATGTATTTGGTCAGCCAAAATAGCTAGTTGGTAAGCAACTTATGGTTAGCAAACATTTATAAATCTGTCAGCAATGAATGACATATTGGGCTGCTCTAAATTATTTTGGTCAGCAAATTAAATATTTGAGCTGCATTGAACGACCCACAGATAATTAAATTTTGGTAAGCAATCAGAAGGTAAGCAAAATAATTCATTTTGTCCAGCAGAAAAAAGGAAGCAATAAAATCAAATTGGTCATCAACAAAATGGGCGCAACTATTACAAAGTTCATTCAAATATACTCTCTTTTTTTGTAAATTATTCAATTTATATAGAATTATTCCTTTAGGGCACACTTTCCTCGCAGATACACCCTTGAAAAAAGTTCGCCTTTATTCCTTATAGATCCCCTTTTTAAATACCAATGCAGTGTTTCCTAATAGATACACTTTTGGGTACAGTTGTGTACACAAAGGTGTAATTAACAAATTTACTGCCGTGCCGGCAACACACACATCCCAAACCCACCATCAAATTTACAAATTTAACGGAGTCGACGGAGCTCCGCTCACACGGATCTCCTATTTCTGGGTTGTTCTGGCCCTCCGGGCCTGATATAAAAACGAACCTAACCTAACCTACTTACCTCATATTTATGATACAAATTTTGGTTAATCTAGGGTGTGATTGTGATAGAAAATTGTGTGACAAAACTTAACTTGTAAACACTGCTGACTTTTCAAACCAAACGCAATCCACTTCTATATTATAGATGACCATTATTTTAATATGCATACCTCTTAATTAAACTGCTTACAGACATGTTTTCTCTGCTGACCAATTGTAAAATCTTGCTGCCCAAATAATTATTTTGCAGCTCGACTGTTTATTAGGCAGACAAATGACAAAAAAAGCAGATCGAAATTGTTTAAAATGTTACCCGTTTATAAATTGTTTGCTGAACAAAGAGTTGTAGCCCGATTTTTATTTATTGCCACCCAAATCTTTTTATGCTGCCCACATGAATTAATTGCTGATTTTTTTTGCTGATCAATTTTAATAACGGCTGACCATTTAATTACTTCCCTTAAATAGGTACCTAGCACTTTAAAAAAAAACATAAATTTGCAGTTGATGAAAAGTACCTACCTGAATTTGTTTAGCTTGAAATAACTGATTTATTTTTTTCCTTTAACTTAAATCAACAGCTTGTCATAAGAGATTAAAATATACTGGATAGTTTAACTGTCTGCAAACCAACGTATATTTTGATCCCGCCTTTCACAGTTTCTTCTAATCCGGCGGTTTGAAAATAACATAGCTGTCGAATTTCAAAAGTAATTGATCATACCCAATCCCTGAGGCGATATTTATCACAAGCTTTGTAAGAATCGCACACTTCAGAAATAACCTTCGCAACTTTGTATTGGATTTGTGTCATGATAAATGATTGCTCATAGAATTTTGGACATTTCTGGTAATAATTGGTTTTGGGCTCATCATAATATATTTTAATTATTTGTAATTACTGTGTTTAGTGCTAAATAGTAAATTAATCGGTGATTAAATAGTGAAGTGGCACATTATCAAGTCCGTCATTTAGGTACATTATCAAAAAATATTGAACAAATATTTTTTTATTTTGTCCATTAACCCTTCGAGTGGCAAGCAACCGTATAACGGCTGCTGTCAAAAAACAATATATACTTTATGACATTAACTCAAAATTCAAATTTAAACTAACTATAGTTTGCTTGCCGCTTGAAGGGTTAAACAAAAAATGACGAAAATGAAGTGGGTTGAAGTATCGCCTGATGACACGCCGCCGTGGCACACTTTAAACCACGTTGTGACGTCAAGAGCCCCAACTCCCAAACTTTGATTCGCGTTATATTTGTCAATTTTGATCGATTAGTGTCCAATATTTTTTGATAATCTTACTGACTACTACTTAGTTTTTTTTTTACCCAGGACATACCCCTATTAACTCGTTCCTTTTTCAAACTTGGATATGTGAAATTGTTACTAAAGAACGACTAAATCGTCAGTAACTGACCCTGAGCGACCGTTAGAGGCGTGTCCGTCTTGGGCTCTACTTTGAAATCAGTAATTCGAACTTCGGATCGCCCCGTCACTTTCTTGCGAATTAGTGATGCGTCGAGAGCAAAAGGGATAGCAATAGACGAAGTTCGAATTACGGATTTCAAAGTAGAGCCCTTGATCATCTTAAGATATGCCAAAAATTATTTATACCTACGGTCATTTTGAGACGTATATTTGTAATTTTTAAAACAACGAAAATACTTTATACGTTTGATTTAAAAAACAACCAAAAAATGACGAAAAATATATATTTGGACATAACATCAATGTTTCTTAAAATTTAATTTATTATTTCCTTACGCAATCTCGTATTTTACTCAAACCTGACGTTACAAAATAAACTTTAATCCGTATAGTACTAGAGTGCAATTTTGTTCAAACGTGTTAGCGTCATCTGACCGAGCAAAGCGAGCGATTTGTTCCATACGACCGCCTTCTGAAGCGCCAGCGACCGCCGAAATATCTATTCTAGACTCAATTTTTAGAAGACACAGTATATCTAGACTACCAGTAGTTCTTAGGTCTTAGATTGTTATATTCTTAATAAATATTTTTTACTTCAATGGAAGCTTCAAACCTCTTTTGGTAATCATTATAATAGTTAAGTTAATGATGCTGATGATAATGACGTCACTTTAGTATTCAGTACCAGCGACGCTACAAAAACTGGAAAGCTTGTTTTTATCAAAAACAAATATAAATATACCTATTTTAAAGATTGACAATTTAAATACGGAACTATATTTACGTAACACCTGGCCGTAATGTAAGTTTTATCGCACGCTGCGCGCACGGTAAAACTCGCATAGTGGCCAGGTGAAGACGTAAAATTGTGTACTCATCACGGGCAGTAAAAAAGAAAGCCCTCTATCGCATATTTACAACCCTCGCCTACGGCTCGGGTCTCAAATACCTGCGATTTCGGGCTTTCTTTCTTTTACAGCCCTTGTTAAGTAATATACTATTTTTCCACCTTTAACTAGTTTCAATAATGATTTTGGCATTTAGAGTAATTTCATACCTACTTTAGTCTTTAAGACATAAATATTGTAAAATGGAAATATAGCTGTTCCTGTATAAAACTACCTATAATTACCAATAACAAACTGCTGATTCTGATTCTAAAATCATCAAATACTTTAAACGTCAAGCTTATAAAATACCACACCAAATACAGAAGAGGTACCGATCTATATGACGTTAGCGTGTGTTGTAAATTCAGTACAAATTGTATTCTGCAAAAAAATCACCACCCGGTGTCTAACAATGCGTGTGTTTTCACACGCGTTCCGTCAACAGAGTCATAAATCAAAAGTGATGAAGCACAACACTCGGTCCCAGCTGACTGCACTCCAAACTCTTACGACCCTCAGTACTCACTGATGGAGGATCCTCAAGCCCTAGACGTGAGGGCCCGTCTGAGGGCCCGCAGTCTCCAAGTTTAGCACTTCGGCTCAACTTTATTTTGATACGTTTGTGGCACGCATTTTGTTAAGACGATGAAATGCTGGGAATGTAGGTTTTAAATTTGGAATTCCGTGGTAAAAAAGTATGATATAGTAATAAGACGTAATTATATTATTTAAACGTATACCTACCTACAATCGTGTCATCATTGATGTTAAATATAATAAATAAAAAAATACAAAGGGACAATCTCACACAAATTGACCTAGTCCTAAACTCTCTCCTGCTTAACTACGCATGATATATATGTATATTCACATTTTCCTGCTTAACTACGCATGATATATATGTATATTCATATTTTTTGTTACATTCATTGTTTTATATAATGCTAGGTTAAGTTTTTTTTTCGTTGTATAATATCATTTATCATAAGCAATATTTAAAAAACGACTGACTGTTGAGTTTCTTGCGGCATTTCTTCTTAGCAGTGGTCTCTTGCGAAGCGCTGGTAGATTTTTGACGTGTAAAAGTGCCCGTGCGGCCTACTTACTGAATAAACATCTTTTATCTTTTATCTTTTTTCTCTGACCTAGTTCCAAAGATCTTGTCTGTACTATGTGTACTAAACAACGATAAATATAATTGTAGAAAGAAATACATATTTAAATATATAGAAAACACCCAATACTCGGGAACAAATACTCGCGCTCATGACATAAATACTTGCCTATACCGGGAATCGAACCCGGGACCGCTAGCTTTGTAGACAGGGTTACTAGCAACAAGGCTTAACGCGTCGTCGTCGTATATAACATAGAACATTACTTTTGTACTGTCACTTTCATTAGGTATTCTAAAAAGATAACTATGTTGAACAATTTTTGGTTATTGATTTTTTATATGATTTATAAAATTGACTTTACCAAAGCTTGATAGAGTAAGCTACGTTTGAATAAGTCAGTTAAAATATATGATTTTTTCAAGGCAATGCTTGAGATTTCGAATGACGGAAAAGTGAGAGAGGACGAGAGTAGTTAGAACGGCTATAAAACTATAATTAAGGTCATAAATTGAAAATGTATGAATCTACAAAGGGCCCTCTAAATTTCCTTGATTTGTAGTACAGTAACTAGCCACCGTATTCACTAACATTTAAACGTCAAAAACCCATTGTTTTTTTAAAGAGAAGGCAAACAAGTACACAGGCGATCCGAAGGTAAGTAGGATCTGAGACATATAGAGATTTACAATCTCCAGATTACAATCTTAAGACTGCAATCCTAAGACTGCAAATGTATTGCCAACCCAGAGGACTCGATGGAATGCCCCTATACTAGTAATAATAATCAGCAGGCACCTTTTTACCAAAAATATTAGACTGTCAGTCCACTGGAACTCTTCTAATAAACACACTGTGCCGAAGCACTACCGACAGGGGAGTATTTTTACAGGCAATATGCTCTGAAAGCGTAGCCGACCTTCTTATGCAGCGGCATGCAGTTCGGCGTCGATAGGGACCGACAGGGCAGCGCGAGGGAATAATGCCTCAGCTTTTACACCTAATGGGATGAGATCCAGGACTTAAGTGTCGCCACGAAGCTAGAGTCATTTTAAGAATATGGTTGTGTATGAAACACAGCTGCTGTTTGATCGGTTGAACTTACGAAAATGGAAATAGAGCTGTCAGTAAGTATAAGTCATTGAGAAAAAATGAAAATCAAGCTTTAAAACTGCACCGCATTTTTGATACTGTCGTCGATATAAATAATTATGTTGGCCTAGTGACGCTGCGCTGGCCTAGACCTTGCCTACGCAGCTAGCGGTCCTGGGTTCAAATCCCGGTAAGGGCAGATATTTGTGTGATGAGCGCGAATATTTGTTGCTGAGTCATGGATGTTTACTATGCATTTTAGTATATATTTCTCTATATAAGGTATTAATATCGTTGTCTAGTACCCATAGTACAAGCTTAGAGCTTAGTTTGGGATTAGGCCAATTGGTGTGACATTGTCCCCTGATATTTATTTATTTATTTATGTTAAAACATGAAAAAAACACATTAAATGAGATTAATGGAGTGTGTGGAACGAACTCCCTTCGGCGGTATTTCCAACCAGTTATAACATGGGTGCCTTCAAGAAAAGAGCTCTTACATTTCCCTAATTGGTTGAAAACGCACCGACAACTCTTCTTGAGTTGCTGGTATTCATTACTTCCCTTAAGGTAAAAGGGTTCCTCTTTAAAACAAAAACATTATTATGTCAACTAACACCATCTCTTTCCTGGTTGGCTCATATATTTTTGAATGTATCCACGTAACAAATAGAGCTACAGTGATAATTTCCAAACCCGCCCAGGCCATTAGGAATAACGATCCCCCGCGGCACATTCAAATGGAGACAGGAGCCGACAACACGCCCGATATTTATCGTCCAAATCGTCTAGAAAAGGGTAAAGAAAATTGTACTTTTGGGCGTCGTCCAAAACTTTGTTTGTGCGAGTTGATTTACGGTGTGCAATTAGGTAAAGAGGATTTTAATATAATAGATATGTTAGTAGTATATTATTGGGAGTTTCAAAACACATTTTACATGTTTTGTGTTTTGAAACTCCCAAGGCGTTTTTTGATGAAACGCTCATTTCGAGTTGATCGTTTTTTTAAACGCTAAAATAGGTGTTTTGAAACTCCCAATCGGTTTTGAGGTGTTTTGAAACTCCCAAGGCGTTTTTTGACGAAACGCTCATTTCGAGTTGATCGTTTTTTTAAACGCTAAAATAGGTGTTTTGAAACTCCCAATCGGTTTTGAGGTGTTTTGAAACTCCCAATCGGTTTTGAGGTGTTTTGAAACTCCCAATCGGTTTTGAGGTGTTTTAAAACTCTCAATCGGTTGTATGGTGTTCTGAAACTCCCAATCGGTTTTATGGTTGTAATTTATATCTTTGTACATTCCTGTTTGTAATACTTACTATATTAGAATTATTGTGTTTAGTACTCTATCTTCCAACTGCGCTTCCGTATACGCCCTGTCGAACTCCACCGATGTGGGTTCGAACTCCAACAGGGTTATGTCGGCCAACTCACCATTAATTTATTTTAACTTATCGCAACGTACTCGAGTTATATTCTTCGCATGTAGATTTTGTTACTTGATTATTTCACAGTTCATTTGAGCAAAACTGTTGCTTGTACACCCGACAATTGTCAGTTAATATTTGGTTTTTAATTTGTCAGGTGCACAAGCAACAGAACAAAAGATGTTTTTCATTTCATGTACACAACGCGTCACAGGTCGTCACCAGACACGCTATCGTCGCATAAGCGCCCCACACCGCTACATACGGACTTGGTTTGCTAAAGCGAGTCACATAGCGCACCACACCGTTCGACGGACTTGGTTTGCTATGGTGTTTTCACAACTTGCTGCGAGGTTGATCAAGCCCCACATCAAGAACGGGTCACCTGGGATGCGTTAAGTTCCCAGTGGTCTTATGACCGCATTTTACGTGTTGGTGATTTTAGTCCTCTCACCGAGGTGTGGATCATCCATGCCCACCACCGCATAGGCATAGAATCTCCCTATACATTTTGAGTTGATTTCAGCGGTTAGTAACAAGGGTGATCAGGCCGAGCCACAGGTTGCTGGTGAACCCTACCATTCCGCCGGTCGGTCACGGAAGGTGGGAGCACGCCGGTTACATATTTTATGTTGTATATATATGAACAAATCTTAAAAACTTCGTTAGCGCGATGTAGACCTGAGCCTGTGATTGGATGGTTTCTGTGACGTGCTCGTAACGCGTTGCAAGAAATTATAAATATAAACTAGTTGCAAGTCAATAAATACGCCGGTCTGATTTGTATTTTCACTAGCACAAATAAAGTCCGCAATTCGTTAAAGTTTAACTTCACATGCTACCTTATTAATATATGTGCATATGTACAATTTGCTGTCCCATCAGAATTAGACACGGCTATTAAGCAGGAATCATGACTACTACTGTAAGGGTTACATTATGTTAAAGATATACGATCAAGCGATTAATAAAATATAAAGCGCACGTAAATCCAACAGCGGCACTAAACTTCAGAGGAATTTACTTTAGTTTCTAAACTTGTTTTGCATAGTAACACTATTGGATTTAACATGGGTAGGGAATTGAATAATTATTGAGAAACAAAGTTGCAAAAACACAAAATTTTATTAAAAAATACAATCATGTAAAATAACGTATACTGTAAAATCTAATAGCTAACGTTACTGAGTCTTCTCACGATTCGGTCAACTAATGATTCCGTAGCACTTAACAATTCATCGTAGTTATCTTCGATGACAAATTGCACCGCCATGAGGTCATCAGCGTCCTGCTGCGATTCAAGGTTTGCAATACTGATCTTAATTAATCGCTTCCCTTTTTTCGCTTTTTTAATTACATGCGAGTTTAATCCAATATCAGTTTTTATTTGCACTGCTCTCTTCTTTATCTTGGGTTTTTTCGGTGAATTTTCTAAAGATGGATTTTGAATTTGATTTATACATCTATTCTGGTATTGCAAATAAGCATCCATATCTTGGGAGTAGCCAAATGGTTCGTCGAATGCCGCAAGGGTTTGAGACGAAAAAGACGGGAACTGTTCGTTGGTATCTTTCACGGAGTCAATGTGTTGAGAAGTCATCATACTCTGCACAATAAGAGAATATAATTAGATTTATATCTACTAGGAAAAAAAAAAAAAAAAAAAAAAACGGTATCAGTATATTAGTAAATAAGTTAGGCACTCACCGTTTAATTCAAGAAGTTCAGTCAGTATTATTGTAGGTACGGGATACGAAATAAAACTGCGACTTTCTGAATTGGCGTCTAAAGAAGAACTGCGATATTAAACGTATGTATTTATATTTTTCCTTTGCTAAACACGTGCACAGCTCTAATACAGGTTTAAACATGTATTATTGAGCCCTACAAAATATAATATGCTAAACACGAACTTAACTCCAGTACAGGTTTATTCAAGTATTGTTGACAAGTCCTATAAAATAAATCAATCATCGCATTCAGTGTAAATTGAACCTAAATGAAGTCGGCTTCTTTGTTAAACGCCGGTTCCTTTCATTGATGCACCGATTACGACATATTTAACATGATACTTTTGTTTGTAACACAAATGCTTACTTTGCAAATCGACGTCTGAGGTATTAAACCTTTATAAAAACTTTGTTTTGTTCGCATTCCGTAGTACTGTTATTACAAATAGAATGTTATAAATATCTAAATGTTGAGAACTTCTGTGAGTGTTGTAAAGTGCTGAGCGGAAACTTTTTACGTTGTAACGCTTAATTACATTTATTTCTACAAGAAAGCCAGTGTCAATCAGTCGCAAGCTACAACTGCATTAAAATAATGTTCGTAAGTTTTTAATATTTATGTGTTCTGATATGGTTTTATTGATTATTAATTAAATAAATCGTATACAATATTCCATGTTCTTTTTTTTTTACAGGTCTGATACGGAATACTCTGAAGTGAAAGTCTCCAAGAAGACTCGTCCATATTCGGAGCTTCAAGATCCTGCTCCAATTTCAAGGTAATTAATTAATATCTAAGGTGCTGTGTGTTAGGAGTGCATTGTCGCGGTGTAATTATTATGTTTTGTGTTTTAAAGGTCTACGAAGCCGAAGGTGGTAAAAAAGAAAACCCCGCTGCCCGAATCAGGAGACGAAGTCTCAATACCTCGGTAATTCAATTTTAAACAAGTATTACCTGAATACATTTTAAAGTGCTTTATTATATTACGGAACTTCTGTTTTATAGGTCAAAGAAGTCGAAGCTGTCAAAAACGAAATTCCCGCCGACTGAATCTGAAGACGAAGCACCGACTCCACGGTAAGTAAAATATGTATTTATTTCAGTAAATGGTAATTTTAAAAATAAATTGAAATAGGTACTTAGCTCTGCACATGTTTGTTCCGTTTATTATTATTTATTTATTTTTGATCGATTTACAGCTCAAAAAAGTTGGCGCAGACAAGTCTGCTAGAGCAGCTCAACGGTCCTGCAGGCGGCTGGATAATCGACTCCGACAGTGAAGATGGTGACTGGCGTGCTCGCAAACCCGAACCACTGCTGCTGCCGTCAGTATTGATAAGGCAAGTTCCCGGGGGCAGGGTGCGTCGAACTGCACAATTATCAGGCGACCTTTTTCTTGAGTTAAAGTTATACAATGTGGCTGACATAAAAAGCATTTCGCCAAAAGATCGATGGGAGAAAGCTCTAGTTAATTTAAAAATACAGTTAGATGTTAATTCGTCAGAGGTGTCAGATATTAATAAAGTGCTTGAATTATGTAAGGACTATTTCGCTGAAGATGGAACGTTCTATCGCGATTTAAAATAATATTTCTAGTATTACTTACCTATGTTTGTAACATTTGCCAGTACTTTTAATCTACTATTCTTAAAAGTTAGTTGTAATTCTATGTCTTGTTGAGTTGAAATTAAATAATGCGGCTTACATAAAAAGCATTTCGCCAAAAGATTGATGAGAGAGATCTCTAGTTACTTTAAAAATACAGTTAGATGTTAATTCGTCAGAGGTGTCAGATATTAATAAAGTGCTAAAATTATGTACAAGGACTATTTCGCTGAAGATGGAACGTTCTATCACGATTTAAAATAATAATTCTAGTATTAGTTACCTCTGTTTGTAATATTTGCCAACACTTTTAAAATAGTATTCTTAAAAAAAAAAAAAAAAAAAAAAATTGTTGTAATTCTATGTTTTGTTCAGTTGAAATTAAATAATGTGGCTGACTTAAAACTATTGTGACAAAAGATCTATAGGAGAAAGCTGTAGTTAATTTAAAATTTCACCGAGCGTTATATTGTTACTAAAAATAATAATTCTCGCGATACTTTTGTTTATCTTAATTTCTAGCACTTTTCATCTACTATTCTTAAAAAAACAAATATGAGTTGTAAATCAATATTTTGTTCTGTTTGCGAAACATCTGTTCCTAGTCGAGCTTTTTCTGCCCATTTACGAAGTATTGTGCATAAAAATAATATTTCTATTGATAACGGTGAAGGCGTTGAAAAAATAGCTTCAGCTTTTAGAAGTAGGATAGCATCTTACCGTGTGCGGGGGCGTGAAGGCGGGCCAGACCAGGTTTGTGCACCAGCCGAGTTTATACGTAGCCTTCGCGACAGTGTTCGTAAAATTTTGGAAGCAAGACAATCAGTGTTTAATACTATCAAAGTCAATTTTGAATTATTTGCTGAATTTTCTTTACTTAAAAACGATACTTGCGACGTAAAATCTTTTGCAACGAAAAATATAGTTATACATCAGAACTATGATTTTAATGAAATATTTTTAAATCTTTTACAATGTATTTGTGGAAAAATTGATGAGTTTCAAGACAGAGATAGTGGTTGGGCTTTTATGCGCAATTTATACCTAGAGGTAAACATCAGTAAATATAACCCACTGAGAGCATCAGGATTCATTGATTTGCCTAAAAATATAAAACTAAAACGGGCGTGCATCAATATACAAAATAAAGATGTTTTTTGCTTTTTGTGGTGTGTGATGGCTGCTTTATTTCCAGCTAAAAATAATGTGCATAGGGTATCTTCATATCCCCATTATGAAGGTGTTCTTAATAGCAAGGACATGACTTTTCCTGTGGGATTATCTGACATAAAAATATTCGAAAAAAACAATCAACGTATTAGTATTAATGTGTACGCACTCAAAAATAAATCTGAAATCGTAGGTCCACTTTACAAAACCACATGTCGGAAGCAACATCATATTAACCTTTTAATGTTAGAAAACGGTCGTCAAACACATTACTGTCTTATAAAAGATTTAAGTCGCCTGCTTAAACTTCAATTTACAAAACATAACGGGAAAATATTTTTTTGCGATGAATGTATGATATTTTTTAATAGTCAAGACAAATTTAATGCTCACGTATGCGGGGGCGTAAAGACAATTTTACCTAATCGGGGTGCGCATATTGAATTTAAAAATTTTGAGCGGATGCAAAATATGCCTTTTATAATTTATGCAGACTTTGAATCCTTATTGCAACCAAATACGGATGAAAAACTTAGTTCGAAATGTACTACAACATTGCAGGAACACATACCAGCTGCATTTGCGTACTACATTGTTAGTTCATACGACAGCTCCCTAAACAAATTTGTGTCTTATCGTGGAAAAGACTGCGTAGAAAAATTTCTCGAATATCTGCAAAAAGATGTACATAGAATAAATAAAATATATTCTGACCCGAAGCCAATAACTATTACAGAGACAGAAGAAAATGATTTTTTGAACTCTCAATATTGTTTTCTTTGTCGCAAGTTATTACTCGGCGATTCCGTGAGAGATCATTGCCATTTGACAGGACGCTATAGAGGGGCAGCCCATTCTTATTGTAATATTCGGTACCGCCTACCAACATTTGTGCCAGTATTTTTTCACAACTTATCAGGGTACGACAGTCATTTGTTTATACGTCAATTGGGTGAACTTCCTGGTCAAGTCAAAGTTATTGCAAAAAACAAAGAAAATTACATATCATTTACGAAATTTTTCATTACAAGTCGAAATGAATATATGCCCGTTCGTTTTGTAGATTCATTCAAATTTTTAGGAGCAAGTTTGGAAGAACTTGTTAGCACCTTAAATGAAGAAGACTTTATTCATCTCTCACATTTTTTTCCTTTAAAAGAGCATTTCGATTTATTGAAACGAAAGGGCGTCTATCCATACGAGTATATGTCTAGTTGGAGTCGCTATGAAGAGCAATGTTTACCTCAGCCACATTATTTTTACAACTCATTAACAAATGAGATTATATCCAAATATGATTATGAACATGCCGAGCTTGTATGGAAATCATTCAATATTAATACTTTAGGAGAATACACCGATCTTTACCTTAAATCAGATGTATTATTACTAACTGACATATTTGAAAAGTTTCGTCAAACTTGTAAAGTCAATTATAGATTAGACCCTGCTTTTTATCTAACTGCCCCAAGTTTAAGTTTTGATGCCATGTTACTTATAACTGGTGTGAAGTTGCAACTCATTGATGACCTTGAAATAATTAGAATGATTCAAAAAGGTATTCGTGGGGGTGTATGTTTATGTTCTACTCGATATGCAAAGGCAAATAATAAATACATGCCAAACTTTGATTCCAGTAATCCAAGCAGTTTCTTATTCTACATAGACTGTAATAATCTATACGGTTATGCAATGTGTGGCAATTTACCTTATGATGATTTCAAATTATTACCACGGGATAAAATTAATGTACTCGATATCCTACAAACACCTGATGATTCGGATTATGGTTATATTTTGGAAGTGGATTTAGAATATCCAGAACATTTGCATGACTTGCATAATGACATTCCATTCTGTCCTCAAAAATTCACACCGCCTGGTTCAAAGCAACCTAAACTTATCCCAAATTTATATGATAAATACGAGTATGTCATCCATTATGTGCATTTAAAAACATGTATAAAGCATGGCTTGGTATTGAAAAACGTACATAGAGTAATCAAATTTAAACAAGGTCCATTTTTAAAACAATACATAGACTTAAATACAAAGTTAAGACAAAAAGCTAAATCCGTGTTTGAGCAAAATTCGTGCAAACTTGCAAACAATGCTATATTTGGAAAAACGTTGGAAGACGCTGAAAAAAGGTTAAATGTTCTGTTAGTTAATGCGTGGAGTGATAATAGAAATAAAACAAAAAAGAAATACACAGCAGAGCATCTAACAGGTAGACCTAATTTTCATAGTTCTACCGTTTTTAGTGAAAATTTTGTCGCCATACAAATGAAACCGGAATCGGTAACTCTTGACAGGCCAATTTACATTGGATTTACTGTTTTGGAAATATCGAAAACTCATATGTACGATTTTCACTATTCTGTCATGAAACCTTTTTATGGATCTAATTTAAGTTTATGTTATACCGATACAGATTCTTTTTTGTATTCCATAAATACAGAAGATTTGTATGTAGATATAAAACGAAATTTTCAACATTATTTTGATACAAGTAATTATTCTGTCAGTAACGCATACGGTATAACTCTTAAACATAAAAAAGTACCCGGTTTATTTAAAGATGAACTTGGTGGAGAAATAATAAACGAGTTCGTTGGCCTTAGGTCTAAATTATATTGTATAAAAACAGAAAACAAACAACTGAAAAAGGCTAAAGGCACAAAGAGACATGTATTGCGCGGTGTGGATTTTGAGGAATATAAAAAAGTACTATTAAATAAGGAGCGGATAAGAAAACGCAATATTGTATTTAAATCTTTAAAACATGTTATTTTTACTCAGTCCTTGAATAAAGTAGCACTGTCGTCAAATGATGACAAACGCGTTATACTAGATAATCAAGTCTCGACGTTGTCTTGGGGTCATCAATCTTTGTTTTAATATTAAAGTTAAAATTAGATTTAAGATGCTATGTTATAAACAAAGGTGTGGTAATTAATAAATAAATGTTATTTCCTATGAATCTGGTTTTATTTTACTTCTAAACCTTTTGTAACCCCATTGGGTCCAATTCGAACTTTAAAATTTAAGTGCCCATGAAATAACAAATAGTTGTCATTATCATTGTTATTTTAAACTTTTACAGGCACTTAAATTTGTAGTTTTCGGATCGGACACTCTATCTTATCATATGTAGGTAGGTATATAAAGGGAAATAATTATGAAATAAAAATATGCTTTACAGTTATAATATTTATTGTACTTTATTACAAATGAGAATACAATGATAAATTATTTTCAGAATACCATTTTTTAATACATAAAACATTTTTTAACGCACAAGATTTTTTATGCGTTGAACAACTATAACTACTCTGGTCCTTACAATATTTTTGATACATAGATTCAAATTTAGGCAAACCGTTACAACCCAAGTCAATTACGGTACAGTTACTACACAAATCTTTAATCCATTTAACTTTTTCTAACCCTTTTACATATATTTTCTTGTTTTCCAAAAAACAGCGTATCATTCTTTTAAATTCTCTATAATCAACAAAGCCCTCATGCCATGAAATACCTAGGTTTTTCTCTATCCATCTTACTTGTCTTTTTTCGCTTTCCATTAACGTCGAAAACTTATATGGAGGTTTTATTGAAAATACCTGTGTGTATTCATTTGTACTGTATGCAAATTCCTTAATAATAAATTCATTCTTATACGATTTAAATCCCTGAAGATCCACGAACAAACAATCTGAATTCATGATATTTTTCGTGTAATGTTGCTTAACGGTTTGTATTCTACAATACTATCATTCAGAATTAAACAGTACGCTGCAGTATTATCAGGTATATCCTGTTCACACTCTAATTCTACTCGTACGTCTATGGCGCCTGTTTTTAAGGTTTCGTTTTGACGGGAACAATCGATTACAAACAGAGCAGCTTTCTCTTTAAATTCTTGCGGACTCAACAATGGTGTTTGACCACGGTTATAATAAGACTGCTGGAATTTAGCGTACTGTTCGTATAATAAAGCATACTTTTCAGCTGCAAAACTAACATTTAAACTTTCATACGGAAAATAGTTTGAATTTAAAAAAACTTTGACGTCTCTCAAATGACAGTGATCAAACCGTGTTATATCTTTGTTAGCCATATTCTTTCTATCCGTTTTCAATCCAATTATAACGAATCGCGGTTTTTCAATTTGAGATGAAGTTTTGATTGACCAAGAATGTTTTGATGTTTTAGGTAAAAGTGGATACTCATAAAGATCCCAGTTCCTAAATGCCATTTGAATAGCGCGATCTTTTTCTAAGCATTTGAGTAAATTTAATCTTTCCCTATCAGAAACTTTAATATGTGGCATACGCCATACTATTTTAGATATAGTAATGTTATCTATGTATTCATTGGTGTTCAATTTAACACTATTTATATTACTATTGGATCGTAGAAGAATAAGTTCATGCCTACAGTTAATAATTATTTTCTTATAATCCTCTGCGAAACCAAGAATCTTATCTAAAGGAATAGATACAGAAAATGATCCATGTGTAATTTTAGTACCATTAACATTCCATCCCCATAACTGTGACATAGACGATTCGATTTCATTCATGGATACAAGAGATTTCATCGTTGTTGTAACTCCAGCGTTTTTAATTTTATCTATTTCGATCCCGTTCAGTTCATATCGAATATCTTGAAACAAGTGAAGTATAGGGTTATTCGTAAATTGTACACTGTTCACCGGCGTCTTTGTCTCTCTATTGAATACTGCAACATCGCCTTCTACATAGAGAGTACTCGCCGATGGCAATACGTAAAGATCTTGTTGGTTAATAGGTATACGAATTTCATCGTTCAAATTAAAACTTGTTATGTATGGTTTATATGAATGATATTCAAAACTTTCAATCGTGTTATCAAAGCTTAAAGAATCTGTTAAATTTAATATACTCATTTTAACAATCCAATGTTTTTTAAAAATTGTTTATTTTCTTCTGTTAGCTTTGTAATTGGTTCTTTAGGTCTTCTTTTCTTGATAGTACAATGAGTACTAGTACGTTTGTCGCGCGAGACTACACTTTTATTGAAATTTATCATTTTTTTCGAAGATGTAAATAAATTTGAATCTCTTCACCTCGCAAATTAACTAAATTATCGTTTACATCCAATATTCTTATTTTGAGAGAGCTTAAGCTGTTTTGTGTAACAGGAAAGTAGATTACGTTTTTAGGTATTTCTATAATTCGATAACCAGGTGGAACATTAGGTACAAACTCGTGAATTATATGGCTCGGTTTACCGTTAACAAATGATCCACTCACTATGTCACATTCAACCCGCACTATAGTTGTTGATAGAATGGAAACAGGAAAAGGGGAATCTGTTAATATATTAGCTTGAATAGTTTCTTCTCCAAAACCTAACAACTTTCCAATCGAATTTTCTTTATTGAAGTAGATGTTTTTAGAACACAATATAGACGTCTTCAATGTGTTATTGTTACATGTCAGTGAAAATGTACATCCTTGCAGGTGTCGTTTAAGGTAATCATCAAGGTCTTGAAGTTCATATGACCCCTCTGGAATTTCTACTTCTTCATTTTTACCATAATAAAATGTATTATTTCTGTAATCTATATTCGGTATCGAGTTAAAAGTTGACATGTACAGCAACCCACATTCATATTCACCATCGAGTTGAAAAGCTGGTGAATAATTAGTGATCAAGGCAGAAGAGGTTCCGGTTATAGACAAAGTGAAAGACATCATGAAAATGATATGGTTTTTATTGTACAGAGATATTTAAACGTTTACTCCAAAACTGTTTTAAATATTTCAAACATAAATGTCCGCAATTTACAGTGTTAAACTTTTGATAAGTGAGGTAATTGTATGAAATAACATGATTCTTTAAATAATTTATTAATTCTAACGGTGGTTTCAGATCACCAAAACTATTAAAATATTCACAGTAATTGTTGTCCTTGACATAGGCTACCCAGTGAGTCCCGCGGTTTTCAGAACTATCTAAATTTATGATTGCACATTCTACTCTTTTTGGTCGTTTTGGCAAACTATCTCTCATATAAACACCGCGAAAATAAGGTATATCTTTTGAATACTTTAAAATATCAATATTTGTAAGAGCTCGTCTAGGTAACCTTTTATTTAGTTTTTTGAACTTTTTAAACACAATCCTTTACCGTTCTTATACGGTTTTATATGTAAACCTTTTCCTAATGCTATAGATTCCATCATTTTGTTATGGCGTTCTGATTCGGCTAAGTTTTTCTTCGCAGCTTTGTAATCTCCAACAGCTTTAGCAATCCCAGCAGCTCCTCCTGCCAAAGATCCTAATGCAGAAAGTCCAGCAAAAATAGGTATCAGTGGTAAAATACCTCCAGTTTTTGGGATCGGTATTAAACGAGGAACTCGTAATTTACTCGTATTGTTATTACGGAATACTTTAATTGCAGCTGCAAAAGCTTGATTAATTGCAGTGCCTTTATTTTTAGATTTGTTTTTCTTTAATTCAGCACGTATCTTAGATACAAACTGTTTAAATGTTTTTATCCCCGCGCCGATTTTTATTTTAGATTTCATTAGTTTGCTAACTAGCCATGAAGCAAGTTTTTCCCCTTTACCAGCATCATTCGCTTTCAGTCTTTGTTTAGCCATTTTATAAAGTTCTAAATCTGCATGTTGACGATCTGCCAGGTTAGAATATTTATCATAGGCTATGTCGTGTTGCATACATGCGTTGTCTAGCTCATTAATTCCCTTATCACCTCTTAGCAAACGTTTATGCAACTTTGTGCCTGGTCCACAATAATTGTAGCCGGGTAAGTGTAGTTCAATTGGTAAGTGATTAATAGCACTGTTTAAAAGTCCTCTCCCTTTCATATCCAAAATATTAATGACGATTTTTAATACAATAAAGTTAATAAATATGCTCATACAATGGCATTTCTACCAATCCAGCTATTTTCGCTATCATTAAGCCCTAACCACTTTACATACAATTTTTCCCCCTTCTTTTTGATCACCTTTTCTATGAGGTAAACATCAGGATATTTCGTTTTCTGAAGTTCTTGTTCGTAAAATGACCCAAGTATTGTATTTTTTCGTTGATCTTCAATAAGGTAAGTAACTGGGCGAGTGCGATTTACATGTTTAATAGTAAATATTTCAGTTGACCAATTCGGTGTATAACCTTTGTGAAAGGCGCTTTTATACTTGCTTATGCGTACGCAATCTCCTATGTTAAATTTATTTGATTGATTACCTAGATTGGATTGCACGTTTTGGATGTTTTTCTTTACTTGCGACTCATTATCAAAATTTACATCAATTGGTTGAAATTTTGTTGTACGATGCATAGTTTGATTGTAGGATTTAACTATATCATTTAAAGGTTTTCCAACCCATTTATAATTTCCTATTAAACTAAAATGTTTGTAAAGTTTAGTTTTGAGCGTTTTTATTAACCTTTCAACAATAGATGCTTTTTTAATTGAATACGTAGAATAATGATTTATTTTTAATTTTTTTACATAGCAATCGAATTCATTATTATAAAACTCTTTCCCTAAGTCTGTCTGTAAGTTTATCGGTACTCGTTTAGATGCTTTAATAATTTGTTCGAAAGCATTTTTAATTTCTGTTTTCGTTTTAGATTTTGTTGGAATACACCACGCGTACTTTGAAAAGGCGTCAATTACAACCAAAATGTATTTATATCCTCTATTTATCTTATGCAAATTTTGTAAGTCAATCAAATCCGCTTGCCACAAATCATCAATTCCTTTTAATAAAACTGCTCGTCGCTTAAAGTTTTTTCGAGCTGATCTGTGTATCTCGTTCACGACTTGCTGCTTTGCCATCGTTTAATTTGGTGAAAATGTCGTCTGTTTCCTTTTTTGTATAAAAGTTCAATTTCAACTGATTTGCAAGCTGATGAATTTGTGAATTTATAGTGTCAAACAAAGAATCTAGATACTTCTTCTCATAAAGGTTCTGAACGAGCTGATCAACATACTGCTTATTAACGGCATCATTAGGCGACAATGGATGCGCAAGCCCCTTTAATCTCAATGACTGTAAATCGAAATGCCCATCATCTGATCTGAGTAAAGCATTATTTTTAAGTTCAGAAACTTCAGATACACGCAGGCGTTTATGAAGATGATGACCAAATTTATCTATATTCATTTTATGATATATTTGTACGTCAAAAGTTCTGCCTCGACTAACGATAATAGTACAGTAACTGATTTATATATTAGCATTGTTAACTAATCCCGCTTCTTGCAATTCTTCAATAATGGATATGATTTCATTATCTAATCCTGTATTACCAGCTTCACGGGAAGCTATAAGTAATTTTAATCTATCTACTAATTCGTTTGGGTCATCCCAATATACATAAGACACTTTATTTTTAACTCTTTTCATTGTTGGTAATCCATCACCACTTACTGTTCGTTCTTTAGCTAATTTAAAAAGCGGTCTTATTACATGTAAATATTTTATACCTTTGTTGCTTTTTATTGGTTTATTAGCATTAAAATCTCTTCTATGTGCATTAGTCTCTAATAATAAGATTTTGTAATTACGTTTATCGTCCTCAGTTACAATATCTAAATCCGGTATTTTCTTATATAGCAATTCGTTTAAACCTGGTGTTAAATTGTAAGTACGACCATTTACTTTGATTTTATTGTTACTGGTGTATACTGGATAAGTTCCTAGCATTAGCTTGTCCCGTTCCGTTCGTATACCAAATGGAATGTTTATGTTCGTGGTATATTGCTTTTGAAATGCAGGATCTTCGCGAGGAGATGCATAAGAATCAGATGTCTTAAATGAAATATCATTTGCTGAATCCTGATCAATCATATTTTCACTATCCACACCATCACTTACATCACTTTCATCGTCGTTTGATGTCTCATTCCCATCATCTTCATTATAAAGACTAGATTGAGAAGAGTTCCTCACAACAGTAAGATCATTAATAGTTTGCTTCTTCTCTTCACTAGGACTAAATTTAAATCTTTTTGCCAACTTTCTCCATTGTGGAACATTATTATCTACGTTCGTATCGTAAGTGTTTATGTAATTACTGTCGTCATTTTTTGCTATTTCATTAAGCGGATCTGTTATTGGTTTCAATACTGATTCCAACATCATATCATTATCAGTTTTCATATTACGAATCAGTCTAACCTTCTTTTTAACGGCTTCGACAGATTTGATTACTTTTTCTTTCAAAGTTTTCTCGTCATTCATTTCAAGGTTCATGTCTGATCATGATGGTTTCCTATGAAGCAATAAATGTTTCGTAACATTGCATTACGTATTATAGTTAATCCATAATGATAAATGTGTCAAAGCCCATTCTATAACATCCTGAATTACGCCTACAATCTTTATTTATAACCAAGTAATTATATGGTAGTTTCCATACTTTAGCACACATTTCTCGAAACTGTGACCAAGACATATCGCTTCCAACGTGTTCATCATAAACATGACGTAAATTCATATCATCCTGTTTAAATAGAATTATTAAGTTAGCATTGTCTCTTATTAATTGTTTAGGAATTTTACTATAAGTTTGATTAAGGTAGAAGCTATCAATATTTTTATGACGTCCCATTGCAAAGTAATCCCTTATGTTGTTTTGATTTTCACATGCAACATCATCAAATATAATAATTGAGTTAATCTTAGCTTCATGTGGACTGAGTATTTCTTCATTTTGTTGATATTTTTGAAATTTAACTGTGGGAACTAACGCTAATACTGTTTCCAAAAATCGATACATGGGTTGGAAAAGAGTTTTTGAGTAAACATAAAGGTTTTCAAAACGTAGCCCCCGTTCATGCAGTAAAAGACCAACAATTAAATTGGTTTTTCCACAGTTAGAAGGACCACAAATTATACTTCGAATTGTGTTCGGTAAAAGTTCTCCATGACGTGAATTGCAATCGTTGCGAACTGGACAAACGACTTCCAATTGTAAGTTTTGAGGTTGTCTCACAAACTTCATATTTTCTAAAAATAAACGTTATATCAAGTACTACGTGTTGTAAGCTTGAATGCTTTGTACCCAATGCGCCTACACCTTCAAGATATTAAGTAGTTATATGTGAATATGGAGTTTCAGAACAAGAATGTGTTTTTGAAACCGTATGAACTTCTTAAATAATGAGCGTTTAAAAAAACGTCTGAATGGAAATGAGCGTTTCGTCAAAAAACGCCTTGGGAGTTTCAAAACACCTCAAAACCGATTGGGAGTTTCAAAACACCTATTTTAGCGTTTAAAAAAACGATCAACTCGAAATGAGCGTTTCATCAAAAAACGCCTTGGGAGTTTCAAAACACAAAACATGTAAAATGTGTTTTGAAACTCCCAATAATATACTACTTATGTTTATTATGGCAGTGTTGAGGAGATAAACAAGAACAGAAGTGCAGGATGATTGGCCATTTATTGAGCCACGACAAGCTGATCAAATAAAAAAAGTGTGCGTCTCGGGTCACCCGACAGAAGTGATAACTTGAACTAATCTAAGTTGAACTATTTATATTGAAATTGTTTAACTTAGTGATAGTTTTAGGTTATATGCTTACTGTCAACAGTATTTATGCTTAGAAACGCACGGTGACGCCAGCAGGTAAATTCAAATACCGTTTACCATTTTCGTCCATCCCTTGTAACTTAAGATTTGCCTAGCGGCTGAGAGGTAAGTCTATGACGCTAAGGTACCGCGGTTCAAATCCGACTCCTGCATCTTTTTGTATTTTAAAGATTGTTTAAACAATTGTACTACCGCTGCCATATGCGTGAGAGAAAGGGAAGCCAGACAGTCTGTTATTAATCGCGCGTTACGTAACGAAATGGTTTACACTTCGTAAAGAAATTATCACTTCAAAAATTATAAAGGGAAAGAAGGCAGGGGAGGAAGAAGAAGATCACAAAGAAGCTACATGGTCCAAATCAAGGAGAAGGTGCATGTCGTCTCGTATAAAGAGGTCAAGGAGCTGGCAGAGAGGAGAGAAGATTTTAAATAACTCGACTGACAAGAACAAAGCTCGTAAATTAAGGGAGAGATAAAGAGAAGATGCATAGACAGTGCATCGTAACTTCCAAAAGGCTGGACCGATTTGGAAGCAGTATTAATTTTAAACAGGTTAGCAAGAGTAGAGGTAAACGAACCCAATCTAAAAGTTGTGTATTCAACCTATCGCCAACAGAAAGATACATATAAACGACCAAACCGAAACGCAAGTTAAACACAAGTGAGAATGTATTTGACTACGACGGATATCAAACCCGCAAGTGGTTTTGCAGTCAAATATTTAAGGGCAATTCACACAGCGGTCGGGAGCGGGTCGGGCGCCGGGCATGACGTTTTCATCGTGGGACCCGCGCGGGCCGCGCGGATCGTCGTGTTCACACATAGCGCTGAACCGAGACGGGCCCGCCGCTCCCGCGCGCTGGTAGTGGCGGCGAGTCGTCGCGGGCCTGACGCGGGTCCGTCGCGGGCCTTACGTGGGCCCGCCGCGGGTCTGACGTGGGTGCGGTGGTCCCGACCCGCGCCCGGCCCGTCCCGCCGCGTGTGTGAATGCTTCCATATAACTCCATGTTAAAACACCCGCCGAACTACCGACCCGCCCGGCGCACGACCCGCTCCCGCCCCTTGTGTGAATTGCCCTTTACTGAGCACATCAGTGCGCTTGATAGATTGACTTTAATCAATTCGACTTGAATGAACGTGATTTACACTTCTCCTTAAACTGACGGCAGCTATGTCAAGATGTTTGCAACTTTGTGGTCGTTACTAAGGGTCTCCCCAGATCTATCGACGCGGAATCGGCTTGAGTCGGTAAGAAAACGTTGTATCTCCATGCAGTAAGAGCGAAAACGACGTCGCTCGGCTCGGCTCGGCTCGCGTCGGCGTTGCGAACGGAACGACGTCGTTTTCGCTCTTATTGCATGGACATAAAAGTTTTTCCTACCGACTCAAGCTGATTCCGCGTCGATAGGTTTGGGGAGACCCTAAGAAGTTGCCATTTTCTCGTATGTGATTTTACAAGTTAGAAAAACAATTCCTTGCAACATTTGTATGTCTATGTCAGTTTAGGTCAAATCTTGCAAGTCGATTTTGAATCAGTAGATAATGACTAAGTACAGTACAGTGTAAAAAAGTACGGTAGGCAACAAAAGCATTTCCCAAAAAAAAATAGGGAAAAGAAACTAAACTCTTTTTTTAAAAGCCATGTCTCCAACCTTAAAGTAATTAAAAATGGTTTTTTATTTTATGAATTGTTCAATACTTTCTATTATTTTATTGCTCACTACAATGGCTCAGTAGATTTAAACTCGGGTTCGAATTTTCTAATTCCCAGATAACGATATCGATATGAAAGTTTGATTCAGCTAAAGATTATTGGACATAAAATTGTTTTAATCTGGAGATCATAAATGATCGATTATATTGCAGGCTAACAATGTTAAGACTTAATGGATATCTTATGGTTATACCAGATATTCAAAAACTGGTAAATATACAGGGTGACATATAACACACGTTTATATACATGGTGACACATAAGTCGTGATACAAATTATCACCAGGGTGTTCTACCCACAAATATGATCAACTTTCACTCTTGGACCAACTCTGAAATCACAAAAAAAATAGCTGTTGACCAAAATGTATGATTTTTTTTCATGGTTTCAGGTTTGGATCTTGTATTTTACCACAGTTGTATCGCGTTATAACACTTATAACCAAGGAATTAATTTTAGGCACTGTCAAAAAACCCTCTCACAATGACAGCCCACACAATTCAAACTAGAACAACATGGTTTATCTATGACCTCATTACGAACAGGGTTCTGCGTTACTTTAAATCACGCACGTAAGACCGGCGTAAACAAAATCCTAAGTACATCCCGGCATTAAATTACTTGTACCTTCACCCAGCGGGATAATTGAAGCAAGTCCTTACAATATATCTCCGCAGACCCTTCATCCCTGAGCGCTAATATGAGTCCTGTACATTCCTTCTCTCCAACCAGCACTTTCAAGATCTAAGACCACCTTTATTAGAAAAAAGAGCTCAAGTATCAAAACCTTCGTTCTAACATGCTACGTTATTCGTACCTGCAAATGGTTGAATATGTTTGATTCTTAAAATTGTACTTACGCCTTTATTATTTAGATAGGTAGTACAGATATGGCTCCGTTTGGAGTCGTCGGCATCTAAAGATATAATAAACGCTGCACTGGTGTTAGAGCCAAGATTAAGTGTCGACAGACCTTGACAAATACTTGTTACACACGATGGAAAACTTGAGTCATTAGTTTCAGCGTGCTGGGAACGGTTAGAGGAGAAGGCATTTTGTTTGCTGCAGATTTAGTATTTAAGGTAATTAATTATGAACTATTAAGTTTTGTCACGGCTTCCTTTTCATCGCATGGAAAAGGCTTCCGAATGATAAGTGGGTTTTCAAATTACATTTGCATGCTAGTATTTAGCAGATTATGTCGTCATACAGAAATGATGACCAATCACCTAATTATACAATATTTTACGGCAAACAAATACATTTTAATTCCAATTCCTGGACATAGAGCGTGTGAATTGGACTAAAATAAGTATATCTACACTTTGAAATTTGTGCCACTTGCATTTAAAACATTTAAAAGATAAAAATTTAACGTCCACTACTTATAGTGTTTTCTTGTGTACGAAAATAAAATCCACAAAACAAAATCCAACAAAAACTGGTTAAACCAAGAAAGCAAAATAGAATAAACAAACTCAAACAACTCTAAGTACTCTAAAGAAAATCCGACTAAACAAAAAAGTAACTTCCATCAGTTTCGATTGTTACTCCGTTACCGCCTTCACGTTTTCTTCGGACGTCCCGTTCATCCCGAACAAGATGCTGCATATTGCGCCACCTGTTACCTCACTACATACATTCCACCCACGTTCTTCCAGAAACTTGCAACGCGAACGTAAATGCAGAAGCGAAACTGCTTTCGTGTCGCTTGAATTGCTCGAAGAAAAGTGATTTGAACGAAAATGACGCTTAGAGTTTTCTATCAAAACGAGTGAAAAGTTACGGTTAGATTTGTAATGCTATAAAGTTTTAGTTTCTCCTGTTCACCTATATCAGGGTTGACCGAGGAAACATAAATTGTTTCTATTTTATTTCGTATTATCAAATATTTATCTTATCATGATGCACAAAGAACATTGGTTTTGAGGAGTTAATTATTACGATAAAGTAATGAATTCTTCGATAATGCGTATTAATACAGTATTTTTTAAACGAGGATAGGCAGAAATATCCCCGGCTACCAACAGTAATATAACAAAATAATAGTAATAGTATAACAGTAGTATGTATAATCTTGGCAACATGTTTTTTTTATTATGAAGGCGATCGCCCTATGTAAAGGGTTTTCTCAGAAAATCGTTACCTATCGTATTGTATGTTAAAAAATAAAAACATTCTGTTTTTATTTAACCGATTTTGCAACTTAAATAGGTATTTCGCCTTTTTTTGTGTTCTAATGAACATATTGACATGCATCCCATGACTGTTGGAGGGTGGGGTCGGGGTCCATATAAAATCCCCCATCGTGTTGATTAAATCAGTATTCATAACCCTTTGTTTGATAAAAAATCATAAAAAAGGTATTTTATTTATAATGTCTAAATTAACTTTTTGTGACAGCCCTGATTAACTTGCACACTTACACGTCTCAATTTGACCTTGAACACGCCTTAGCCGTAAGTTAAGCATCTATGCAACATAGTCTCACGTGCAGTAAAATATTACTCGCCACTTTGTTATGTGTTTATTGCTGCCAAGATTTACGCGCACATGTTCGAGCTCTGTTTAGTTTTTACGAGAAATATAGCACTGTTAACAAGTCACTTTTTCAAGGGTTACTGACGAATGGACAGCTACATTGTCTATTTTATGTATACACTATATGGCTCTAGTTCTTGCGTGTGCTTTGTTTAGTGTTAAAATATTTTGTTACTCGTATTCATTTGTTAGTAAGCTTATTTAACCAAAGACAACATCAAGCCGACAGTATGCGCATCTGGACTTTGTACTCTTATTGTATAGCCTTTTTTTTTGGACGACGCAGTACTATACCTTCTTGTAACGTATTAAGCAGATACGAATTTAATCTTGACACATTTGTAGAACCATGAAGTTTCTCAATGCGGCTGCTATTATAGCCAGCAGTAAAACAATGCTGTTATTACTATTTCCTCATATGCAAAAAATAAGTTTTGCATGTTTTTACTGCTGTCAACATTATAAATATTCAGAAACTAGGGAATGAAATTTAACCGGTTATTAACCGTTTTTGTATGAAAATAACCGGTTAAAACCGGTTATAACCGGTTATTTACATTTCCTATCAGGAATTTCATGGTCAATATGTCAGGATTTACTTCTTATCTACCTAGTACATGTGTTTGTATTGATTTGATACTTAGAAAACTAATGCAAAATCTAATAGTGGTCAATCATCCGGCTCTGCACAATGCACACTTTGCTAAAATTCGTAATCAATCCATTTATAACAAATTGACTATCCCTTTTAAAGATTGAAATGTATTTTAATGAGTGCTAATGACAGAGTACTAAATTTATATGTAGTAAAACAGGGACGTAAAAGCTATCTAGTCTATCGTATCGTATCTAGTCGTATCTCTTACGGTTCATTTTCCGATATTAACTAATGCTCTTAGCCTGACACATCATAGTGCTATCAAATACGTTAGTCGTGTAAACAAGATTCGGGGGCCTTTACATTCAACGATATTTAAACAATGGTCGTTAGCAAAAAAATGAAAGTACCTGAGCATAAAAAAATATTTAAACAAGTTTATATAAAGTTGTTGCCATTTTATAATTTGTGTATGTATGAGCTATTATGAGCTTGTAAAACTATAAACCACTGCGATAAAATTAGATGTCAAACAAGTAAAACCTCGTTTTAACCTGTTCGCAGACTGCCAGATAAATAGACACAAAGACAAACCAAATATTATATATATCCCTTCTTTTTTTAATATAATTTTTAGTTGACGACCAAAATGTTAATAAAGATTTAGATAATTGTATATTATGTCAAAAAATACGTAAAGGTATCTTACATAAATATACAACTAAATCGTAAATTGACGTTTCCCTGACCTACTCATAATTATAGTTTGTTCTTTACTGTCTCAAGAAATTAGTATCAGATTCATTACTTTGCTCTCACTATTTAGATATACTTAATTCCCTAGATATTATGCTAACAGACATTAGTATCAAATGGCATGATATTGTATTCCGACGCTTCTAAATAAGAGCTTGGATGTCGCTTCGTCTAAAGGTCTCTTAATTTTGAACCATCGCAGTTCCTAATGAAGTTTTGAGACGCAGCATTAATTTGTTCTTAATGTCTATGATGCGAGGTTTGGCTTAGTGGTAATTATGTCACGACGAAACATGACAAGCGTGGAACAATGATCTATTGCTAGCATAATAATGACTAGAAACCCTTTAATAGTGCAAAATAATATTCTCAATGCTTTTAAACGTTATAGAAACAAAACAGTGATTTTTCGTAAAAGATTTTATATTTTTGGTAATTTTTTTTTCAAATTATAATGATTATATTCACCGTGTGTAATTCCTACATCTGATCAAACACGCGATTGGTTGGAAGACATGTTGTTTAGGGCGTTCTTTTTCTGACGGTGGCAAAAAAAACAGTTTTGAAATCATAGCCTATTAACGTTTTTTTTTCGTTTCTGTTACATATTACCTAGTTCTAGTTATTTTTCTGTATAGGCTCTTGCTAGAGGCTAATTGTCTGCGTGTATCACTAAAAAAAATTGTTTCTTTGATTCTAATTCAATTTAGATTGCCATTTTACGTTGACGATTGCCATTATCTGTATCGTTGTTTGTAAAACTGAACGAATATTTGTTTACATTTATTTTAATGAAGTTATTGTTACATAGTGGTAAGAAATTGTGGCAGATGTGAATACTCGTACTCGTCTATTGAAAACAATATACATACGTATGATGTAGCTTTTTGAAATCGAATTAAAAAAAAAATATATATATACACTTTTGCTATTTCGGTAAGGCAAATGTACCTACTTGCAATGACTGTAGGTATTATTTATAAATTTTAATATCACTATACCCAAAATTACATAATTTACTGTAATATTTTTATTATAAGTGCGTTGCCAATCAATGTCACAGAATTTTTAAATCAGTGGTCGGAAACATTTCCTGAGCCAAAAAAGATTAATGTGGCTCAGTAAATTAATCGCGAATTTTAAACCGCAGCCAGCGGCCGGGAACATTGGCCCATTTATTATCAATTCCAATGAATTTTTAGTGAATGAAAAATACTGAGACTTAGGAAACGAATTATCGTGGCCAGGGCGGAGCGCTCCGCGGGCGCTGGTTTTTGAGGAATTAACTGGATTTGCGATAGTTTATTTACTTTTAGTTTCTTATTTCTGTTTTTTTTTAAATCACTTTCGGACACCTATTGTCTTATACTTATATTGTCTGACTGTTGAGTTTCTTTCGGCGTTTCATCACAGCAGCGGTCTGCTCTTAGGAAGTGTTAGTAGATTTTTGACTTGTAAAAGAGCCCGTGCGGCCTATTTTGAATAAATATCTTTTTTTTTTGGAGGTACATGACTGCATCCCATTTTCCTTAGACAAACATTGGTGTCCCCTTGTTTCAAAAATCGTTTCACTTTGAAGTCGATTGCGATTGCGAGTGCGTTAGGCAGTAGGCCAGCTGTTATGGTATCGTTTTTAACTCGGCCACCATTACTATCAAGTAGATAACATGTCAAAAACAATATGGTTTTTACCGTTTTGAATAGAGGCCTAGCTAGGGGTCACCCTCATAACGGCGGTTTTACATAATTAATACTTATATACAGGACGTCGATATAAATTCGCCAACACACTAACAACATAATACACTTGAAAAATCCAGAAGCGAACTTCTCAACTTCCGAGATAATTCCCTTAATGATGCAGTCGTTTATAATTTTCACGGCGTGAGATAACGCCGATGGCCTGTCGTTGACGTGTCGGGCGTGTGATGATTGATCGGATTCGTGTTTTTTAAATGTAACAAAACCGGGATTTAGGGGGTTTAGGGGGTTTAGGGGGTTTAGCTACGTTTCGTTTCGGTGCTGACACGGCAATTAGCACGGATTTGAATGCGTGAGGCGTGTGGAATTTTATGGGGTAGCCCTTGATATTGACTGTTGATTACGAGCAGACATCGGACATTTTGTAGCAAAACCATTGCAATGACGTATGATGGTAACCTAGGGTTGTCGAGGGCAATAATATGATTGACGTTTAAAATAATGTAATAATGTTGCTGTTGGAAATTGAATTCTACACTTTTACTTAAACAAAAAAAAAATCAAATGTAGATTGTATTTTGTACAAAATGTACAAAAAATAATAACGTAAGGTAGGGTGAATAGAAATACAATCTAAAATAAGTCATAACTTGTTATTAATAAAAAACAAGTATTAGATTGACAAGTCTATTGGGAAATTACGTTAAAATCTCAATTTTATAATTAGTAGAATATTTTTTAGACTGTATTTCTATTAAACCGCGAATTTCCCTACATTAATCAATATCTTCATGCACGTACGTCGGTTTCAGGTGCTTTTAATTTGGCCTTTATTCAAGACGGCCCTTATTCTAGGCGGGAAAAACCCATATCCTGTTTGACTTGTTATCGTATTGTAAACATTTTGACAGCTCTTATTTACTTGGCAGTAATGGTGACCGAGTTAAAAACAATCCAGGTTCAAAGACAATATGGTTTTACCGCCTAGAATAGAGGCCCAGTTAAAAAAAACCGGCCAAGTGCGAGTTGAACTCGCGTGGAGAGGGTTCCGTACCGTACATACGTATTTTTTTTTATCTCTTTCTTATAGGTTTTCCTGTTATCTATAAGCAATGAACTACATTTCGAATATTTTTCAAAATTTTAGGCTCAGTAGTTTTGGACATCAGGGGGGACTGGTCAATTTTCGTTTTCTTTCATGAATAAAAGCAAAACTATTTACTTTACAACAATAATTAAAATATATTTGAGATCCTCATACCGAGCCCTTTCATTTGATGTGTGACACAGTTAGGTTAGCAAAACTTTTATTAAAAATTCCTAATTTGTCCACCGAAAATGACACTTGTTATAAAAAAAAAATTACTTTGCACATCTGTGTGTTGGGTCATCAATTTACATATGTATACCAAATTTTAACTCGATCGGTTCAGTAGTTTCGGAGCAAATTGGCTGTAACAGACGGACAGACAGACGCACGAGCGATCCTATAAGGGTTCCGTTTCTTAATTTTTTGTACGTCATTTTTAAATGACACAACTAAAATGAAACATCTTGTTTCCATAAAGGAAAAGATGCCGTTCATTACATTCTCAATAATGAACAGACTAACAATAACAAGACTCGAGGGGCCTCGCCGGCGAAATATTAATTAGAGGCCTTTGTTCGTGTAGGATCGAACCCTGCCGAATAGAATAGGTAATTTGACAAATCAGGTCAGGGAATACTAAATGTACGAGGAAATGTGAATTTTTGAGGAGGTCTTTGAGTTAAGGGCAAGCGGTTCGTGTAATGTTTTTGTTGGATATTTGTCGTGAATTCTAGCTGATTCAGTCATAATGATATAAGACACATACATATTTGAAGGCTGTTTGTTTATTATTTTACACAGTACCTACTGTAGTTTTTACAAATGTAAAACCAACAAAACATTAATTTTATTTCTTTTAAGTCTGCCATTTTTGTTCATATTGTTAGTATTGTTACGTAACTTTATTTACATTGGCATAGCATAACCTCCCATAGACTTTTTTTTTTTCCTTAATGTTGTCAGTTAACTGATTGCAAATTTTATGGTGGTTCGAGATAATCTCGAACGAATGATTGTTTTTTTTGTCTATGTTGTGGGTCATTATTCGAGCGTTTCAACCGCCTCACTTTTGTGGACATATTTTTAAAGAATTGGGCGTATATTTTGATGCCGTTTTTGGATATTTGTTAGATGTCCGGTAAAATTAGAAACCTAATCAGAAACGAAATCGAAATCAGCAGCCACTTCTACAAAAATTTAAACACGAAGGTGATTCGGAACAAACGCCCAAATAATGACCCTTGTTGTTCTTTTTCTTTTTGTCTTAATATTGTTTTGTGTTAAGTGTGTCACTTTCCGTCTCTTCACCAAGCGGTTCCAACGGAAGACCAGGTGCTGGCTTTACGGCTAGCGAATGCTAAGTTGGGACCGTTTCGCAACAATTTCTCTGTCTTGTTCTTTTTGTATCTACTTAATGTAATCTTGTATTGTTGTGAATAAATGTCTCTTTATCTTTATCTTTACATATTGCATTTAGCGTGTGTTTTTATTTTAACAAGCCTAAAATGCATTATGTTGTGATTGCCAGTTAACGCATAGCCTAAATCGTTTATTCTTGATTTTTATGTATTCTTAAAATCGTACTTTTTAAGAATCATCCCCTAAAAGTCACGTGTAACAGTCAAGTTTGTGTGGCAGTCAATGTATGTATATAACTCTTTATTGCACATAAAACCAATAACAAGTAAATATAGTACAGTCAAGGACTTTAATTGTTATGCCACTATGGAACCCTGTCGCATTACGTTAATCATTAATTTTGGCGTAAATTATTTCATGTGGTTTGACGCTGTCATTATGACAGGGTTCCATAGTGGCATAACAATTAAAGTCCTTGACTGTACAATAATATACATAAACTTAAGATAACGTGTACAATGGTGAACTTATCCCTTTAAGGGATCTCTTCCAGTTAACCTAACTATGATAAATCTCAATCTCGGGGATAGAAATATGAATTCATAATTATACTATATTTCAAGCCGTAAAGTGCTACTTCTTTTAAAACTGTATGAAGGTAATATATTTTCAGATTTCTCCTTTCAGATTTTACGAACTTACTTTGTAAAAGTTTTACGGCGCTGCCATATGCGACCGGATAGTAAAAGGTGAAAAATCATGGTTTTGCTGAACAACGGTTGTTTAAGGGGCGCTTACTGCACCATTAAGATGCTACTGTGTTGTTTGGGGTTTAAAAGGATCAACATAAAGATTTATAAAATTTGACAGTTTATTTTGAGCCTTTTTTAGTACTGAACAAATATAATAATTTTAATACGGAAATAATTAGAAATTGATTTTAATATATAAATGTAAACTATTCATGTTAACAAAGTTAACAATTTAACATGACACTCCTAAGATCATGAATTATTGGAGGTCTCAAATCAACAGACACACTAACATACACCCGAAAACCATTAAGTACCAATTTCACCATACGATGTTAACCACTTAACAGACGATTAGAGCGTTAACAGCAGTCAAAATGTATGAACTAACATTCGATTAACATTGATTAAATTTAACATCGTTTGGTGAAATTGGTACTAAGCCTTCTTTAACAGTCTGTTTAACATTGCTGGGCTGAAATTCTAGACGGTAAAATCTTATTGCTTTTTTCGTGTTTCCGTATTGTCAACGTTTTGATAGCTCCTATTGACTTGACAGTATTGGCCAAACAATACCATTATACATCAAACGCCTGGTTTCGCTAAGTTGAATAGAGCTCGCACCATTAGTAACAAACTGCATTTACATAATCTTTTCAAACCATTCCATACTACTGAGCGAAATATTACGAATCTTAATAGCCAGTGGTCTCATAAACGCTCATATTTCACCGCCTACCATTACACATTCATGGCGCTATAACGGTCGAGTAATAATGCAGTGAGAGCCAGCAGCGGTAAACTTGTTGCCGTTGGAGCAATGCCAGCGGATTACATCGGTTTGGTCTGGATTTATCTGGTTAACATTGAGTACTAACCGGATTGTTAAGATGTGTTGAGTGGAGTGGTTAAATGAAATCGGGTAAGAGGATGAATGACTTGCTGATTCGTAGTGTATCTAAATAGAAACTACAAAAGAGTAAAACTAACATTGACTTAAGAAGAACTTCACTTTCAACTGCTTACAACAAACTGCAGTAAGGCAAAAGTAGAGCAATTGGATTGACACTTATTCTTTAGGTCAAGAAAATAACAGGTTACTTGATGTCACTATATTATTATTCAAAACTCTTGGAAATAATTTGCATAAAAACTGTCCGTTCAAATTCGCCATGCTGTAGATGAGGAACCATCCCCCAACACCAAGCAGTAGTAGTCACACGTTGTGTACTTCGATGCATGGTGGGTAAGATATACAGGAAAACTTCTAGAATAAATGCATCTCATCTGGGTCCTCGAGGTTGGCAACGCATTACCTGCAACATTGGAGATCTTATCATGTCATTGTGTTTGACCTGAAAGTCCACTTACCATTAGGTGGCGTGTGGCGTTCGCTATCTTCATGTCATAACATGACAAAAGAGTGACCAATGCTTGTATAATTACTATTTTAGGCTCAAAGGTCCAATCAATAATGGCCTACGACACTCCTTGGATTCTGACCAATACAATGATACCTCACAATTCAAAAGCAGTTAGACCACACAACTACAGTTCTGGACTTCTGCTGGAGTTTCTTGCGGCGCTTCTTCCTGCAATGATGGTCTTGTCCGAAGCGCTGCTAGATTCACTCTATATTACCGACGTGTAAATGAGCCCTCATTTGGCCAATTTACTGAATAAATAATTTGAATTTTGACAGAAACACGCTGTTACTCGTACGTAGGTAGGACATACCACATAGGACTATATAGGACCAGCTAAAAAATATACTGAAAACTTTCTCCTCATTGTAGAATAGGGTAAAAAAACACAATCAACCTCTAAACACTAATATTAAGTACCAATTTCACCAAACGATGTTAAGTATATACCTATTTCACCAAACGATGTTAAATATTAATCAATGTTTTCATGTTTTAACAGTCGTTAGCACTCTAATCATCTGTTAAGTGGTTGATGAAATTCGACATAAATGTTAATCAACGTTAATCGACTGTTAGTTCATACATTTTGACGGCTGTTAACACTCGAATCGTCTGTTAAGTTGTTAACATCGTTTGGTGAAATTGGTACTTAGACTACAAAAATAAAAAGCACCATGCTGCACCAATACAAAAGAATCTTTCCTGTTCAAATAACTATCGATGCGGGCTGTTGATTGACCCACTGATTGCCAGTCAACAACTCGTTAACGATGCCCAAATTTACTTTTTCCCCACAATTTCCTGTTATTTTACATTTTTCCCACAATTATCTCCGTTACACGGGAGAATGCCTTTAGAATTTTTCAATAAAGTATAATTTATTCTTAATTGGCATCGGTCAATCGATTGTGTATTTTATTTTCGGAAAGATAACCGTGGAATTGAAAGGGAGTCATTTAATTTGGTACAGGAAATTGGTAAAGGAATATCTTTGACCAAGAAGAAAATGAGTTCAAAATAAATAGCATGTTAAGTTAGGCCTTTCAAAGTACTATTGATTATTACATGGATCTTTGGTTGCATAAAGTACTTTTTTTAAGGGGACTATGTCACACAAATTGACCTAGTCCCAAACTAAGCTCTAGGCTTGTACCATGGGTACTAGAGAACGATATAAATACTTATATAGAGAAATATATACTTAAATACATAGAAAACATCCATGACTTAGAAACAAACATTCGCGCTCATCACACAAATATCTGCCCTTACCGGGATTTGAACCCAGGACCGCTAGCTAGTCAGGGTCACTACCACTAGGCCAGCGCGTCGTCACGTTGAGTAGGTACAGTCGAGTTCATAAATATGTATACACTTTAGTACCTTGTCTATTTAATGTCATGTTTATACTGCCATATTTGAATTGTCACAGCGATTAGAGTGACAAGGTACTAAAGTGTACACATATTTATCAACTTGACTGTAAATCAATCAATACGACATTAACATAATATGACTAAATGTTAATATTGTAGACGGTAAGATTAATCCGTGAAAGTTCGCTACAAAGCTTCCACCGTACTACACCTACTACCGCTGCAAAGTGCTTTTTAAGCTCACTTTTTACTACTTAACTGATTTATGAACACAACTTGAAGCTTTCTCATAAAATCGAAAATGTCATATGTTGCTGTTATAAAATTCAACAATACTTTGTAGAATGTAGCAAATATTTAAAATGACATTAACACTTTTGACGCAGTTAGCCCAGTTAACCAAGCAGCAAGGGACGAACTTTTGGAGCCGATGATGACGACAAAATGACGAAATTTTGCACAGAGGGTGCTCTCATTAAGCAAATGTTTAAATATAAACCAATAAATATGTTATTTAAACTAAAAGACTATGTATTCATCAGAGTTGAATACAGCTAAACGCAAAAACTTATGAACCGCAGCAGCAGCATAATTTTTTTCATCATTACTAAAAATATCAAACTATGTTACAAATTTATCCTGTCTTTAAAAAAAAGAATACCTATCTAATTAAGTTTTCGTAATAATATTTTATTTCTATTATTTGCCGCACTGTTTAAGATAGTCTCGTGTATGTTCTGATTCCCACGATACAGGCTACGCCTAGTGTGGGAGTCATCGCTATCCTGTAAAACCTGCATTAACTGTATTTTTCTGTAAATAAATATATTTGTATTTGTATTTGTATGACAATTTTCAATATCTTCCATACCAAAATAAATTTAAACTGGTTTAGCGATTTAATGCATGAATGAATTATGGCAAACTGAAGGTCAAGATCAAGATGGTATGCATTATAATAATTAGAAAATAGCGACTCCATGGATTCTAGAATACGGTTTACCACCAAAACTCCTAACCTTAGATATTACATACCAAAGCATCTTTATCGTTACCAACAAGTCAAGAGCTTAGTTAAACCAACAAAACATAGGTCAAAGAACAAAAATATAATATTACTGTCTCACTTTGAAGTATAACTTCATCTCTTTCAGCATAACAATACAGAGGGCCGTGGGAGTCTAAAAGGTCATTAGTGAAATTGCAAGACATCATAAGCGAGAGATATTTTTGTAAACAGGTAAAAAGATCAAAGCTGTTGGTAACAATGGAAGGGAGCAAGGAATACGCCTACGACTTAGATTCGTATTTCAAATTTAAAAAAAGAAATATAACGCTTTTTGTTTCTCGTTCCTCCAAGATGTGTTTAAGTTTTTGAAGGTTTTGTTTTGATTCACAGTACAACTAAACCCCCTTTAAAAAAACATACTGGAACTAAATGAAATTTTATGATACAGCATTAAACTAACATTATTTATACAAAATCATTATTTTTCTTCGTAGAAAATGGTTTCTTTATTTTTTAGCATGGAATCTTGTATATTTAAAGTTCTTGAAAAAATCAAAAGTGCCCGTTGTCTTCCTACGTAAACAACTGAGCGAGTGTTAGGGCCTGTTTTACAATCGTCAAGTAACGCGTATCTGACACAAAAATTTAGCCCTTTCCTTTTCTTACACTTGAACATAGACAAGGAGAGAGCTAACATTAACTGGCACATAAATTTACTTGTCTTTTGTGAAACAGGCCCTTACAGTAAAAGAAAGATAAATAAGTCCATGAATATCACAGGACTTAACAGAAGCACAAACAGTTAGTTCCACGTGTTTCTGTCAAATTACAATTGTACTGTACTGCGATTACTGAGTCAGGATTAACCTCTTTTCTCTCTTTTACTGTTATATTCAATCACAAAATATAAATGTTGAACATACTTAAAACCTTGTCATTGTAACTATCATTGTTATTGTCATCTTGTCATTTGATGTTCAGTTTGACAGTGCACTAAAGTGCTTAACATTTTCATTGGGGTGTACATAGGTTAGTGTAATTTTAAAGAAAACTGACACTCTAGTCATCAGTCTAAGACTGTTTTGGATTTCTGTAGTAAGCCCCTTTGTTATCTAATAAGATCAAAGTACCTTTATGTCGTGTTATGGCCGAACTCTATATTCAAACCGCGGACAGATAGGCTTACTTCGGATTAAAATTTGACACATTTTGTATGGGTAAATGTCAAATTTTAAACTGAAGTAAGCCTTATCTATCCGTGGTTTGAATATAGGGTTTGGCCGTTAGTCATTCAAAAATTAACGTTAGCGAAAACGTATCATAAACAAAAATCCAAACATGGCACGCGCGCTTCCGTAAAACAATAGCTTTGCCAACACGAACCAAAAATAAAGGGAAAAAGAAACTCGATTACGAATTTTTTCGCAGCAAAATAATTACTCTGTTGCCGTCCGGCCTCTGAGATATCGAAAAAAAATGCCCTTTTGTGGAGAGACGCCGGGAACTCATTAAAAGGTCGATAAATACTTCGCTGGTGAGTTGTGCTTTGAGGTTTTTTACGCGGCAAAGGTAAAAAGATGTTATTTAGGCGGTGCTATGAGTAAATTTAGCGACTTTTAACACCTTGGGGAATAAATGGCAGTGACAGGCTTTATATTTGACGTCTTTTAAACATTTCCATTATTTTGTTACTTCCTACTAGCTTATTAGTATTTGGTTACTCAGTTTGAGTCAAGGGCACGTGTGATGTCCCAATTTTATCAGCCTCCCTTCCACAGAGACATCTACGGGGCCCCTATTCAACACGGTAAAAACCATTATCATCTATTACGATACTGTGTTCTAGCAAATAAATGATCTTTATTTTCATTTCATTTTTCATTATCATTTTGCCCGCGACTTCGTTCGCGTTGAAGTCTTTTATCGCTGCTCCTTTGGGATTTATCCAATTTTCCGGGATATAAAGAAGCCTATGTCCGTCTTCGGACTAAGAACTATGCCTGAATACACATCGATCCGATCAGTTAAAGCGTTGGACGCGCGTCAAGTAAATAAGAATTGACACGTCAAAAACAATATTAATTACTCTACTGTCTTGAATAGAGGCCTTGTTCATCCTTATAATGTTATGTTTTACTGTATTTTACTTTAAAAAAACATATTTCAGAATATTATCACCAATTGGTGATAATATATTAACTCCCGCTCGGTTTGCAGCGTAAATGGATTCCATTTAAACTTCGTGTACCGGGTAATGCATTCTTACGTGATTAATGGAATTTTATGCAATACAATTAATATTTCTCTCTTTATTTACTTTAAGTTCGTGCTGTGATATAATGTACGACGTGGTAGCTTAGTTGGTAGTGACTCTGCCTACGAAGCTAGCGGTCCTGGGTTCAAATCCCGGTAAAGGCAGATATTTGTGTGATGAGCGCGAATGTTTGTTCCTGAGGGTTCACTAATGTTTTATCAAATCATCATTTGACAAACTATATCATTTTACAAACTTTCATTTCGCAAAAAAATACTTCCCGCCGCATTATTTAACCTTTTTTTTGTGGTCAAAAGTGTCAGCCTAACTTATTTAATAAGCCCATGTAACCTATGTAATTTATTATGTTATAGTTTAAGCACAAACACGTTTTTTCAAAATGAAAGTTTGTAAAATGATATAGTTTGTCAAATGATGATTTGGTAAAAAGTTGGGATACCAAAAAACAAATTGCATAACTCCAGTGAAATAAATCATGTCTTCAGTTTTGGCATGCTAACGTTTTATTCACGCTTCTTGTCATAATTGTACTGAATCCAACTGGAATAAACGGGATAATTTACTATTTAACTCATTAGTAGATGGTGACTGTCGGGGTTTGAACTCGGTGCAGTCAAGGAAATTGATTCGTAGACCACTTTGGACTATGTCAAAGTCAAGTAATCAATCAAAACGTAAGAGACATTTTATGATTTTATTCACAGTGTCACTTTGACATAGTCCATACCTGTCTGTACCTACCTTACGATCGCGAATCAACTTTCTAAGCCACGCCACCTACGCTCTTAGTACTTTAAAAAATATCCCTAAATTATTTTGACATATTTTTTATTCCGAGATATTGGTGACGCGTGTATAAGATTTTATGCATAAGGAACGATGCAAACGCTCGAAGAAAAAAAAAACTGGTTCCAAATTAACTCTATTACGATCGCTAAATTAAGATACGACAAAAGTTAAATTTGAAAACGTCAAACTCTCTCGTCAAGTTCTGACGAGATAGCAAAATCGAGATTGAAGTTTCAAAAATTTCTTGCAGTGACGTTAAAATACGTTTTACTTTCAGCTGAACCCTTTTCCGATTAAGGACAAAGTGAATAATTATTAATAGTTTTTTGTGACGTTTAATTTTTTTACTACCATTATTGAATTGTCACGAAGGCAAGTATCTAGCCGATCAGAGGGCTTATTGTCTAACGCACTCACAATCACGATCGTTTTCATTTTGAAAATCGAAGGCTTGTCTGCATACAAAATGAAAACAATTGCTCCACTTTAAAGCCGGTTGCGATTGCGAGTGCGTGAGACAATAAGCCCTCTGGAACTAAGTTTCAAACAGATAGCAGTTTTTTACCGAAGTGACAAACAAAGGATAGCTAAGTAGTATACGCGAGTTAATGAATAGGTAGGTACACAGATATAATAAATTCACATAGATAACGCAAATGCATCTACTTCGCGTGTCCGAATCCGGACTTAAACCCAGACCATGCGTCGGGGTTGGCCGTCGCTATACTACGGACGTTCCGTGCGCCGGTTGTTGCAGCCGGCCGGCCGTAAAAATTAAAAAATGACTCGTTGCGTGATTATAAAAAAGCGACGATTTTGAATCGATTTTGCGCGGAAAACGGAAAACTGTCTTCTCTCAGTGTGTCCCAGTTGGTAGCAAAAAGTAACACGGTTGGTTTTCATACAAGATTGAGGTGTTTACGTTATCGATGTGTATTTTATATCTGTGGGCAGGTATGGGTACTTTTTTATTTGGTGTATGCCATAAGGTCAAAATATTTAACCTACCGCCAAGCAGCAGTATTCGCATTGTTGTGTTCCGGTGTGTGGATAAGACATCTGGTGAAATTACTAGCATAAACGCATTCCATTTTAAGGCTCCGGCAAACCAAAGTGACAGAACGAAAAGGTCTCGCGCGCTGCACACGCGCCGCACACGCGCGTCTCGGTGTGCCGGGGTTCCATTTGTTTTGTTGTTTTACAACTCCCTGACGCCACGCGACGCTACGCGCTGCTGCTGCCACGCGTTTGGTGTGCCGAAGCCTTTAATCCTCAGTGTTGGTAACGCTACTCCTGACTGCATATTAGGATTGCAGTCTTATGATAGTAGTCTAAAGAATTCAAATGTGTATGTGTCACAGATTCCAAGTAACATCAGTTGGCTTGTGTCCTCGTTTGCCTTCCATATGTCATAAAAAAACAAGGTAATACCGAATCGCGAATCTTACATAGATACCAATTTTCGTCAATACTTGCAGGATTGCTATGTGCACAAACTAAAGTCTGTTCCTATTCAGACCGTCAATGACAATAACAAGTATACCTGACTGTAATTGTCTTTAGATAGAGCATGAAATAGCGATGAGAATAATGTTACCTCTAATTCGTTTATTAAAAAGGTTGAATATAATATTCATCATCATCATCGTATCGTATCGCTGGGTGGGACCGAGACGAAATTTATTTATTTAGTTCGAAAAAAAAATCTTTATGACAAGAATCGGTCAGTCCTATTGGATTTTTTTACGGAAAGTGCTTTTCATCAAAAGATACGACATTAAATAGAGATTACTGCCTCATAATGGACAATAGGACAATGAATAAGTGTATAAATAAATAATATGAACCAGCTCAAACTAATAATTATGTGATTATGAAGTAACAATGGTAAATTTATTTGTTTATATGAGTGACGGAACGAAAAGGTCCCGACTATAGAAAACGATAAATATTTAGTAGGAATACAAACTGTAGGTGAATGTAAACACGACTTTGTAGTTACGTAACTACGCAGTCAAGTTCCTACTTTAATCACGTATTTATTTTTCGAAAACGTTCAAGTTCGAAAATTAATAAAACTGCCAGTGTGCACGCCAGATGTTGCCAGCGACCCTCTAAAGAGGAATTATTACAAAATTTGTACAATGCGCGGCTGTCCGGGCCGGGCCGTTGTCAGATTCGATCTGACAAAGGTCGCGATTCATTCAGAGATGTTTTGGAAGGGCTGTTTATCGAAAAGGCGAGTTCGAGATTTGTTGCGAACTCGGCGAGGTCATTGCGGGGAGTTTCTGTTTGTGATCCAATTTGATGCGTTGGTTGAATATGAGTAGATTGTGGTCGGTCAATATTAGTTAACTTTTAGAATGAGCAAGTTAACTTTCATTTGATCTACCGTTTGCATTTTTATGAAAAACCTCGTACGTGACTTTTTCTTGTACTTTTGTGTACTTTTTCTTCCCGTTAGGGGTCGGTTTCGAAACCCAGGAATATTTAACAGTAAGGGCCATTTGCATCAAGAATTTAACACTGGGTTAAGATACTAACTCGAGTTGGTAAAGGTCAGATTCATAAGAAAACTGTCATTTTAATTCGATAGATAAAATTATCCGTCAGTTAAATGTATTACTATCCTTTTCTGAAGTCTACCTTCCGGATAGCTTTATCTGGGGATTGAAAAATCAGCCCTTAGTGTCTTAACCCAGAGTTTTTTTGATGTAATTGACCCTAATAGGTTCAGCAGGTAAGGCTGTGCATTGGTGGTCAGTCAATCGTTATGGAAGAGGTTTTTATGTATGTTATAGATGTGATTATTAATTAAATAAAACGTTAAACCATTCAATTTCTACTATGAAAGTGTAAACTTTAATTTTAAGTATCTTTAGTTTGTTACAAATGGAAATAAGTACATACCCATATTTTAAAGACCTTCATATTGGTTTTGTTTTTTCCGGAGCCGAACGAACATTGTCATCAAAATGTGCCCGATTTCATCTTGTAATAAACTTAGAATAAAGGCACAAAATATTTCCCAAAAATGAATTACCAAACGTTTGTGAATACATAGAAAAATATCTATTGCGCTACCAAATTCTTAAAATAAATCATTCTATTTCTGCGAAGCAAGAGTGTTTGAACATAGATGTATTTCATGCTATTTCTGAGATGAAAGAAAGTAATATGGCAGCGGTTACCCTATAAATTTTGATGAGTCGATAGAAAATCTATGAAGTAGAAGATAGGGTTGGACAAATATTTGTTAAAACATCTTGAGTTGGTGATTTATTTTAAGGGATTTCAAAGCGATCTTAATGTCCATCAGTCACAATAAATAAATAACACAACACAAAAATATCTTCTATCACGTACTTACTTGAAGGGAGATCTCTATGGAACAAAACAACACATACCTAAAAGTGACTTGGGTGGGACTCATTCGTATGGTATAATGATTGTTTGTCCTAACGATTGTATCGTATAATTTTTTTTCGCATTACACCCTTTTAGCCTGACATTGCAGAATTTAATAAACGTCTATTGTGTAGATTAGGTTAGGTTAGTTTATTAAAATAATTAAAATAAAACCCTTTCTGTTGTTTATCGTTTTAGGTCACATGATTTTATGCCATATGATACATTATGCGAAAAAACCATTATGGATTCCGACTTGGGGATTTTCAAGAGACGAGCATTCTCTTTTCTCAAAGGCCGGCAACGCACAATACCTGCCCAGGTGTTACAGGTATCCATCGTCAGCGATGATCACTTCACATCAGGTGATCCTATACATCGTTTGCCACATCTAGCATAAAAAAACCGGACAAGGCGAGTCGGACTCGCCCACCGAGGGTTCCACACATGACACGGTTAACTCAATTCAAAATTTTCACCGCCGCCGTTCCTTGCACAAAAACTCTGTTTATTTGTGATTTAATAAAAAAATTGGGGTTTCAGATTTTTCCCTATATTTGTAGTATGAGATGGTATTATTTGCCGAATTTCATAGTTCTAGGGTCAACGGAGAATATCCTATAAATTTTGATTCCCTTGAAAGTATCGAAATATACGTTTTTTGCTGCATAAACGGCCGTATCTTTTTTTTACGTTAACTTAGAAGTTTGATTTTTTCACAGCTTCAAGGGACTGTGGATTTAAGTATTATGGTTTAAATTCCAACTCGATCCCTGCACGCGTTCTCAAGATTAAGGGTCTTGACAAACAGACAGACGGACAAACGGACAGACGGACAACAAAGTGATCTTATAAGGGTTCCGTTTTTTTTCCTTTTGAGGTACGGAACCCTAAAAACTTACAAAGGTAGTTTTTATAAACAGACAACAACAGAATAACTTTATTATTTTGTTGAGAAATGTAATTTAAGAAATCCATGCATATTCCTTATTCATTTTGTGGAGGTGCCACTGTAGGAGTATTATACATTTTGATACAAAGCGAATTTATATCCACGTGTGCGCGCATAGTGAACGCTGCTGCCGTAAAATTACTACTTACCCTTGCGCTCGCTAGAAATCTAGTTTTTATATATCCAAAAAAAACACTTCCTAAACCCGATGAATAGGTTACTTTAAACCGTGAAAAAGTACATAAATAAAAGAATAAGTAGGACAGATGTAAATGAGAGGGAAATGCGAAGTTCTGAGCCGAGAGAGATAACCGAATTTCACCCCCTCTCGAAGTTCTTAAGGGATGATGTTTTTATCGGCAGAACTTGTGAGTGCTTGTATGTACTTAATGTCCCGGCAATGTGGAACAAATTGGATACGCATTTGTTCAGTTGTGTTACTTAAGTAGTTTGGGTGGTTATTTAATTTTGACAATGGGATTAGGTAGCGTTCTCATTAAACCAAAATAGATGATTTCGCGGAAGCATTTAACGCAATGTGTATGTAACGTAACGTCTTTACCAATCATGGACCAATTTCAATGATCCTTTTTTTGAGTGTGGCGATATTTTTCCAAAAACCGTTTTTTTCTGGTAGTAATTTTTCCAGTCGCGTTTTTTCCGATTCGTGATTTTACCGAATTTCTTTTTTTCCCATTCTTAAATTTTCCTGGTCGCATATTTACCATTCTGGATTCTTTCCAGTCGCAAATTTCACCATTGTCATTAGGCCGAAAAAAGTAGGTAGGTTTAGGTTATGTTAGTTTTGCAGTAGGCCAGAAGGGCCAAACCACCCAGAAGTAGGAGCTCCGCGTCAGCGGAGCTCCGTCGACTCAGTGAAAATTATATAACTATTCAGATAAATACAGATTGGGAAATTATGATACTGGACTTATTGGTGCTGAGATAAAAATCTTTGGCAAAATAAGCTACTGGTAAAAAATAAAGACTGGTAAATTTTGCGAATGGATCGATTTTCGGAATGTCATGGCCACACTCCTTTTTTTATTAGATAGGTTATATCTCAAGAATGGTCCCATTTAAATTTCTTCAAGATCTGGTCACGTAATCAACAAATGTTCTTAATCATTAATCGTGGATGTAGGCCTCTTCCCTCTTCTTCCACTCTTGGCATTCTTGTGCCCGTCTCATCCAGTCCCGACCTCCATGCCGTCAAATGTCGTCCAACCAGCGATGCGGTGGTCTGCCGCGCCCTCTTGTATCCGCTCTGGGTCTTCATTGAAGGACTCATCTTGTCCAGCGACTCCCGTTCATTCTCGCAATATGTCCTGCCCATGTCCACTTTTATTTGCTATCACAGCCATGACATTATTCACTTTGGTTCGGCATCGCTCTATCCATTCCTCCCCATTAAATACGTATTAAATATTTTTTAATTTGGTATCCTCATGTTATAATCGAATTCATACATTCCATTTGTTTAATGCTTCGTTAATCTGAGTAGCTTCCTCCTTCAATAAAGTAATGGTTAATTCGAAATTCTGCCCATATCCGTGTAGCCTGGTGTAAGCCGGGCTTAAACCCGCAAGCTTAAAAGCGCTTTACTATTTTCCAGTACCAGCAACTACCATAAACATTTTGGAGCTTGAACGATGGGATTTTTTGATGAAAATATTAATTTGGTTAAAATATTTTACGCTTAATTTTAAGGGCCTGTTTCACAATCGACAAGACTGGTAACAAGTTAAAATGATAACATAATAGGTAGGAAATAAAATAAAACAAGGCAAGAGCATGTCTAACCATGCTCGGTGTAGGGTTCCGAAGCCGTTAATACACAAAAACTATCCCAAAAAGCAACAAGTATGAACTAATTGTCTGTTTAAAGTTACTTGGTGCTGTTTTAGGTAATTATACACTTAAGTCGCCTGTATCTCAGGAACCAATCAAGTGTTACATAGTCGTGATAGTTTTTCTTTAACATTCGTCAGACGCGCTTTCATACAAGATATTTTTTAGTTTTTTTTTGTATTTGTAGTCTCACAAAACTCAAGCATTTTAAATCTTAATATTTCACAAACGGATCCCTGAATTGAAAATGGTTTTCACAAATCCCCAATATTTTTGAAAGATCTATAGGACGACACCACACACCTTTTAATAATATAATTTTAATTTTATTAGGTCAGTCTCAATTTTAACCATTTTTAAATATACCATTTATTACTTACTAAAAGTCGTATCCTTCTTTTATCTGAATCATGATTAAAAACCATAACATAAAAACGTAAAGCAGCTATTAAAACTATAGATTTGAATTTTTTGGAAAGTTTGGAAGGTTAGCGGTAATCTGTTCTTAATAGCAGCTTGAGAACCATTAACTAATGGTGCTGATAGACTTGAGCACATTCGCTAGAATGCTCGAGTAAATACTCAAGTTTTTCAACACCTTAACGATTATGAAGCGATTAGATGAAGCCGTCGACCTCTTACTACCTCTTGGTATGGCAGACTGTTTGATAGCAAGGATATTGTTGATAATAAACAGGGTGACAGGTAACTCGACCTTTTCCTTGAATTCTAGTATGACCTATCACAACTAATTTGCATTTTTAGGGTTCCGTACCTCAAAAGGAAAAAAACGGATCCCTTATAGGATCACTTTGTTGTCCGTCTGTCCGTCTATCTGTGTGTCAAGACACTATATCTCGGGAACGCGTGGAAGTATCGAGTTGAAATTTAAACCATATACTCAAATCTACAGTCCCTTGAAGCTGTGAAAAAATCAAACTTCTACATTTACGTAAAAAAAAGATACGGCCTTTTATGTCGCATTAAACGTGTATTTAGACACTCTCGAGGGAATCAAAATGTATAGGGTATTTCCCATTGACCTAGAACTATGAAATTTGGCAAGTAGCACCGTCTTTTACTACAAGTATAGGACATAATCTGAAATCTGTACTTTTTTAGTTAAATCACAAAAAAAACAGGGTCTTTATGCAAGGAACGGCGGCGGTGCAAATTTTGATTTGAGTTGACCGTGTCATGTGCGGAACCCTCGCTGGGCGAGTCCGACTCGCCTTGTCCGGTTTTTTTTGTCACAGTTTACTGGTGGTCTATGCTCACTGGTTTTCAAATTATTTAAGCATTACATAAACCGTATTTTGATCTAAAACTGTCAATTGTAAAGAAATACTTTACTCTGGAAACTATTTTTTTTCTAATAGCTAATGAATGAGCAAATGTTCTAAAGAAACATGCTTTGCCTTAACCTATTGAATGATACCCCACTTGTCAAAGTTCGTCGACTTTGTTTTTCTTCTCTGCGTCTGGTTGCCGCCATATTGAATTTTGATTACTGTCATATCTTAAGTGACACTTACAAGATTAAGACAAATCGATTCACATACAAATCATCAAAATCGGTCCTCGCGTTTAGTTTCTAGAGGGCCACAAAGGAATAAACATACATACAAACATTATATAGGCTGTTAAACACATTACCCTACTCTTTCGGGAATCGGGTAAAAAAAGCACTTGGCCAGCCATTTTCCTTATATATTTTTTCATTATAATATAATATGTCATTCACTATAAGGCCTTTATGGACCTTTATACTCGTACCCGTTGCCTTTTACAAGTCACGACCCCAAACCACCGGAACACTATTCTTTGAGCACTATCAATCAAGTGGCAATTTAATATCGGCTCTATTGACGTGGTTGGGTGAAGGCGCGTTACAGGTAACGGATCCGACATAATTTTTAAGGATTTAGTGTCATTAAGTACAAACGGAAAATCGTCCACGTGAAAAAAACATTCTGAAGTTGGGTCAAAAAGTAATAGTATCCAAAGTGAATTTAGTCAAAATGTAATTGTACTGAAAAGTATTTATAACCAAATTTATTTTCGTTGTAAATTAATTAAGTCCGAATGGAATTTTGTCCATTATGAATTACGAGCAAAATGAAATACGCACAAGTTAATGTAGTCTAATATGAATTAAGACCATATAAATATAATATAAATTGTAGATATTTCAGGCAGGACGTATTTACAATTGGTCATATTTCTGAGTAAACGTAAATACAAATAGACATATTTTTTTCGACCAATATCATATTGGACAATTTTACCACGGGACATGATTCCATTTTAGACGTTTTTCATAATGGTCAATTTTCCTTTTTGTTGTATTTCAAATGGTCATTTTTCTGAACTGACGTATAATTTCAAGTGGACGATTTTCCATTTGTACCTAATGACACTAAATCTTTTTAAGAGGCTACCCGAAATCAGGCGTCACTGTGGAACAACATTAATTATTCGTGCATCTTATGGCTTGAAATTGGAAGTCTTTGGTTCCGTGGAATATGGGGCGGGTGCTAGTGTGCGATGTAACCAGTTGTAGACACGCTAGCCCCGTCACATCTCCCATGAACCTCGAATAGGCCTGGTGCAGCGGCCGAAGCGGCTGAAAACATTAAGATTGGCAGTGGTCTCGGCCCAGAATATAATTTGATTCCATTCGGTGTCGAGACCCTTGGTCCGTGGAGTCCTAGCGCTCTAAGCCTTTTTAAGGAATTGTCAACGAGACTCATTGACGTCACTGGAGACCAACGAATAAGTTAAGCCATTCAAAGAGGAAATAGTGCCAGCATCTTTGTTAACATGCCGCAGGGGCCATTCTTAGATTTAATCTTTTAGTTTTTTTTTATTATAATACACATCGTCAAGAAAAGGGTACATTTTTAACCTAGGATTTAATCCAATTTATTTTAGCCATTTGTGTGTGATTATGCTGATTAGACGAACATCCGTACATCTTCACATCTATAATTTTGGAGGTAAGTATGATTTAGTACAATAAATAGCTAGATTTTTATTGAAAAACGACATAAATTAAAACATTAAATATAAAACAATACTCTAAGGGCTGATTTTTCAATCTCCAGATAACATGATCTGTCAGGTAAATTGTAGCTCTGTCCTTTTCTTTGTCATAAGAAAGATTCCGAAAAATCGTGTCGAAATCGTATCGTTAGAATAAAGTCGTGTATACAATGACAACGCAGCATCGATCAAGTTTCAAGGCAACGAGATCGTCCTCTTTACAACTAGGTTCTCTTTCAGGCAATTTGCCTGAAATATCAATTCGAGAACGAAAAATATGATGGATTGAAGTCCCTTAAAGTTTTTATCAAAATAAACGCTACCCTTAATTTATCTTCTACGTTTCATCATGGTTCATTTATCTTTTTGGCGGGTCAATATGGTCAGCGATAATTATTTTTAATCATAGTGTGTAGGTCATATTTATCGCACTTCAAAGTCAGTAAAAAAAAAACGGAAACGTCTAACCTACTTTTGGAACAACTACAACTTATTCAAAATCGTGGAAATTGGACTTAATTTAGGGGGTGAGAAACTTTGTCGCCCGGAGCAAAATTTTTGTAAAAAAAATCACAGCTAGGCGAAATTAAGCGTCCCCTAAAAATCATTAATACTTTTATTTTATTTACCTTACAGTTCCGAACAGTTAGACATAAACCTCTCAATTTCCCGATTCTTTTTCCCCGCCGGCTTTAAAAAGATATTTAAAACTTATCAATCACATTGTTAGTCGCTAAGTAGATTCCAAGAGTGATCAATCTTCACTTTTATCTTTTCCATTGTTGCCGTCGTCTTTTGTTTGCGATGCAAGTCAGCTGGCAAATTTGCATAGTACTGGTTCGGCTAAGACACTTGGTTCACATCTGTTATTCATTTGTTTCATTAACTAGGAGTTCTAGATGGTTGAAATACGTGTTTGAGTGTACTTTGGTACAAAATGAATACTTGGAAGTTTCAACATGAACGCAACATAATGTGTTTTTTATAATAAACATTACAATGGTTTTGAGATTAAGTATTTTTGCATGCTAGTTTGTGGCAAAATACCTATGTCTTTGTACTGGAATTGTTTGTCATTTACCAGCTATTGTACCATATTTTATGCAAATAAATGATTTGTTCCCGATTCGTCATATTCCCAATTGGTCACATTCCTAACTCGTCAATTTCCCAACTGGTCATATTCCCAACTGGTCATATTCCCGATTTGTCATATTCCTAATTCGTCATTGTATAGTCAAATGAAATCGCGAACACGTGCTTACGGGATTAAATCAGTATTAGGAAAGATTCTACTGAGTAGTTCTACTTTGTTTTACGGTTTAATAAACAATAATTTACCTTTGACGAATCAGGAATATGACCAGTTGGGAATATGACGATTTGGGAACAGATCAAATAATTTTTTTTTTTTTGAGTTTTGGGAATTTTGACTGTGATACTCTCCTGGGGTGACAACGAAATTTGTCAATGGAATATAAATCTAGGTATTGTGAATGAATTAAAGTCAATTTTCTAATTTGATCATCATCATCATAATTTCAGCCCGTAGTCGTCCACTGCTGAAAAAAGACCCTCTTTTTTTTCTAGCGAGAAGAATCCAATGCAGCCTGCATCCACTGACTTGCTATTACCTTGCGCCAAGCACATAGTATGTATGTATGTATGTAAACACTTTATTGTACAAAAAACATAAAATCAAATACAATAATTACAGAGTTGGAATGTACAAAGGCGAACTTATCCCTTTAAGGGATCTCTTCCAGCTAACCTTTGGGTGATTGAGGAAAATAAGAAAGTAGAATGTGGCAGACATTAATACAAAACAGAGTTATCGGAAATTGCATAACAACATTTTAGACCTTAAGAATAACAGACGTATATAAAAATAATAATAATAAATATCAAAATAATTAAATACACGACCTTACATATATACACATATACCTACATACAATATATATAAAAATAAATAAATAAATATATTATAGAGTAAAATAAAGGATAGTAAACAATTATAAGGAGTCAAGCATAGCTCGATGAACCGACGGCCGTTGAGACAAAAAAGGTTCTTTGAGAGAAGAACAAACCTGGCAAGTGCAGCGTGAGACCACCGCCTTCACGATGGACAGATGACCTAATTTGATCATCAGTCATCAAAAGAAAAGAAACTTTAATTCCTTTGCAATAGATCTTTATTTCAATGGCCGTATTATGTACTATTTTTAGTACAAGAGGCCTTAGGAGGATACATTCAAAGCAAGAAAAAAAATGCGAGCAATTTTTAACAAAGTATTTTATTTGCAATTTAGAGACATCGTCGTGATATTCTCCTAGTCATAATTTTGAATTGAATGTTCCCTTTAAATTTATGATTTATTTGCACTAGTTTTAATTATTATTATTTTTATCTTCATTACTTTGTAATGTAAGTAACTTTATGAATGTAATGTTGGATTACGTTTATAATTATTTATTTGATGAGAATGCATGATTGCACCTCCAAAAATGTTTTTTTACACTGTAAAATAACAACTCAAACTATATATTTTTATTATTATAATTACTTCTTCTTCTTCTTCACATATTAGCTCTAACTAAACACCTACACACACGACATTCATCCATAATTTCGTTATCTCTCACCAAACATTATTCTAAATACACAAAGATTTACCCACTGCGATATTACTAGTAGGGAATGCAATTTAACCGGTTATTAGCCGTTTTTGTATGAAAATAACCGGTTAAAGGCGGTTATAACCGGTTATTTGCATTCCATTTTTACTAGGGACATACAATAACATTCAAATATTCATACAGTGAAGAAAAAAACATCGTACGGAACGTGCACATTCGAACAGCTGAGTGTATAAGAGGGTAATTGCACAAAAGATCCTAAGAGGCGTAGTAAGAGACCCTCCAGAAACATATCAATCAAACAAAAATTAAACAGTAATTCAAAGAGACAATGTTACTTAATTTTAAATCTGTTAAAAATTCACAGCGCATTTAAACAAAGGGTATAAAATGGAAAAGTAAAAAACACTAGTGCGAAAAATTAAACTTTCCGTACGAAATGCAACTACAAAAAGTAAAAAGCACTAGTTCGAAAAATCCAACTTTCCGCACGATATACAGCTACAAAAAGTACCAATTTTTGAGCAACAATATTAAAAGTAAATAAACTCGCCAGTTTGTATTCGGTGCGTTGAGTTTAAAAGTACTTAAGGTTAAGTAAACATGGCAGAAAAGAAGATTGACCGAAACAATCTAAACTTCTTGTCCACCAGCTCTCAGTTTGTCTCGTTAACTATTAATTTACCAAACTATTTGACCTAATTGAGTCCACTAACTAACTTTCGACTTTAACCTCAAAAAGTGCGTTTAATGGCTGATAAATCTGCCAGTTTCTAAACTGGAATCAAGTCTTACTTGAGAGGAAGTTAAATTGGCCGGCCAGTTCCATCAAACTTTTTCAAATTTATTTAATTGAGCTCCGTCCGGCGCGGCGGAATTCTTTTCGTTTTAAAACCTGTGCTGAAAAGTTATTTCTGGTATTTTATAGGGAAGTCTGAAGCGATTTAACTTTAGATTCGTTAGTTTCATTTAAATTTTCAGTGATAGTCTTTGGATTTTGACAGCTTTTATTTTTCGAAACGACATAGGTGGCGGGTTCTTATATTTTTGGGGTTGTTGAGATGGGCCTTGAGTGCCACTTCGATCATTGCTGATCTAATTTTGCAGCCCTTTGTTTAGAGATCACCTCAAAAGCCCGTTGCGTCCAGGAATTTCCAGATGCGGCAGTGAGTTTTATCTTTTCTTATAACTAAACTGGAAGGGATTACTAGATTAGGAGACACGTAAGCGTATCGATTTTCAAACATATTCTTACTACCCTGTCGTTTGATTTTGCCACCAAAATTGTGGTCTGATAATATAGTGTTCCATAAATAAAGATAATTGTTTTTTTTTTCATTATAAAAACACGCGATCACATAAGTACTTTAAAAACAATTTCGATAATGATTTCCTATAGGATTCATTATTTTCCGATTTTCATTAACATTATTTCAAACGTTACGTAAGTCAAGTAAACAATTAATTATATTAGATTGTTAACCAAGGGACGAAAGGCAGCAATTAATTAAATACTTAACTGGACTGGTGTGGCTATAAATGTAGTTTCTTTATTTCTTTCTTTCTGTTCCACACGAGACATTTTGGCGCTCGAGCCAAGCAAGAGCGCCATGTTTCGAGTGTGAAATAAATGGTTACTTTCACCTGACTTAAACACTACTTTTCATGTTGACTATGAGGAAATTTGATGATAAAATAAGAATTTAGCATGGCTCAGTCCTAGGGTTGAGATGTATCATTTTCAACCCGCTTTTCAAATGGAAAGTATATTTTGACTAATATTTATAAAAAACATTGTTAAATGTAAGTAAGCGCTGTCCAACATATTATTATTGATCTGTTACGTTACGACTTATAAGGGCAAAAATAGACGTTTATTAATACAGGACTAGAAAACGCCCGCGACTTCATACGCGCTAAATTCTTTTCCCGCTCGTTCCTGCCTCTCAACCCGTTGGGGGCAAATTTTAGAAAAAAAAACTTTCGAGAAATACTCAAGGATTTTTTTTCTCTAACTTTCAAGTTCCTACGCTTAGCGGTTTAGGCCGTGCGTTGTCTATCAGTCAGTCAATCGGTCACGGAAGGTTTTTATAGGTATAGAAGACAAGCGACGTCTCATCGCTTCGGTTTATGTGACTTTTCTGCAAAACCCGTACCAGAATTTATAGTTAAAAACCTTCCGTGAACAAAATATCTAACTGATGCTGAAAACTGCATGAAAATCCAATCAGTAGTTTTTGAGATCATCGTGAATATACAGACAGACAGACAGACGCGGCAGGGCACTTTGTTTACCCTTAAATACTACATGGTTTACTCTTGAATCACCAACATTCATTTTTCATAGAATGTTTTACTTCGTCGAATTTTCATTTTATTGACGGGCATTTACACGTGCAGGAGTTATACAGGGTGCCATCGGAGACGTAATCAGAAACCACTTTTTCAGACCTGGTAATTGATGATCATAACAACGTAATAGGAGTTACTTGAAATAAACGTTTTTTTTTTTTGTTAATCTTATTCTTCAATTATGTCACTAATTCACTAAATCATGGTTACCCTAATTATTTCATGAAAACCTCTTTGGTTTTCATTCAGAAAAGTTCATTATTATGAAACTTTTAAAAATAAAATGACAATGTCACTGTAAGTCACTCTTAGTAAACAATTACGCATGTGGAACAAGTGTATCTTTGCATCTCTTTCTTGATTGTAGGGTGACCACGCTGTTTGAAGGTCATAATTTAATTTTAAAGATTACATGATTAAAATTAAATAATGTAACTATCGACCTGCATTCCTGTGTTACTGTAATCTCAATTTTATGCTTAATTAAGTATTGTCACTTCTGATTACGTCTCCGATGGCACCCTGTATTTTCATGTTGGTCACAGGTCTAACCTAACCTAACATAACCTAACCAGACTAGGTCCCTGCAAGATAATCTAAAAACAATAATGTTTCCGCAGAAACCAGTTTTCGATGAAATTATACATTCGATCAAATCTGTGTCGGTGATTCAACCTAAGGGGATCCCTAAATATATAATATTGCCTTTTATATTTATAGATTTACATGTACATCGCATTTTTTAAATTAAATAATCTACCAGGACAATTTCTCGTGCCTGAAATGCATTTCGCCGTAGCGGATATTGCATCGGGGAAGATGCAGCGACACAAATCTGATAGCGAGCATTGAGATTGGGATTACCGATGCAACTTGATTTTATAGTATTCCGATAAATATTGCCTTGCCCTTTTGATTTGGTTTGTCAATCCAATTTAATTGAGTAAACAAACGGATTTTGTTAAGATTGTTACGCGAATTTTGAATACCTAAATCAATTTAGAAGGTCTTAACTTGGTGTTTGCCAGAGAAAGATGGAGCGCAGCATTCTCGGTGTTCAGCTTTTAGACCGGATTCGGAATACTGAGCTGCGTTCCCAGACAAAAATAATAGATGTAGCTCAGAAGGCGGCCCAACTAAAGTGGGACTGGGCCGGCCACGTTGCTCGAATGCACCCTAATTGCTGGGCCAGGCGAGCCACAGACTGGCTCCCGGAAAATTCTAAGAGAAAGCGGATCCGCCCCAGGAAGAGATGGAGTGATGAGTTGGGATCATAAGACAAGAACAGAGGGGCTAGACAAGATGCACTACGCTAACTATCGTTTCTAATCGCTTCGTTTTTAAACCAATCACGTCACTGGTAGATCACGTGACTTTTCGTATCACGTCATCTACAAGTGATGCATCTTGTCTAGCCCCTCTGGAGGGAAACCGCTCAAGATCGGATAGAGTGGAAGAGGGGGAGAGAGGCCTTTGCCCAGCAGTGGGACATTATGGGCTCATAATAATAATAATAACTTGATGTAACCATTAAAATAGGGAATATGCATGGATTTTTTAAATCGCATTTGTCAACAAAACATAAAAATACCGTAAAAGACATCACCAAAAGTGAAATTAAAATTAAAATCGGTCAAGAAATACGGATGATACAAGCATTTTAAACTGCTAATTTGACAGAGAGATCCGAAGTGCACCGGCGACGGCGGCGACGTACGTCATTGTGCAGTTCGGCCATATAAACTCCACGTAAAATTCTGTTTTGCTAGAAAGAGATAGGAACAAATCTTTGTTGGCTTATCTTGGTTATTTTTATAGCTATTCAAAACATGTTTTTTCTCACCTCAGCGTTTATTGAAGCTGTAAAAAAAATATGCAAATTCCCTATTATCGGGTTCAAATCTCGGAAATGGCAGATTTTGTGTGATGAAGTGATGGAAGCGAGTAGCTATTAGTACAAGAGTTTTGATTTTTTTCTATTCATTTAAAGTACTGAGGTACCTATGTAATTCTATCTAGTATTAATATCGTCGTCTTAGTACCCATATTACAAGCCTAGAGCTTAGTTTGGGACTTGGTCAATATGTGTGAGATAGTCTAGATTGTCCTCTGTTATTTATTTAATTAACACATTGAAAAGTAAACTTATTGTTTTCGATAAAGTACCAAATGAAATGTATGGCTATTAATTAAAATGCTTGTATTAAACTCTACTATTTATGGAATTTCTGTCGTTAAGCAGTCTATGGTCGAGTTAACGACTTTCCTTTAGATACATAATTATTAAATAAGATTAACGATTGCAAAATACATTTTAAGCAACATGTGGAAGACATGTTAAAAAAACCGGCTAAGTGCGAGTCGGACTCGCGCACGAAGGGTTCCGTACCATTATCTATACAACATTAGCAAAAAACGGAAAAACACGTTTGTTGTATGGGAGCCCCCCTTAAATATTTATTTTATTCTGTTTTTAGTATTTGTTGTTATAGCGGCAACAGAAACACATCTTCTGTGAAAATTTCAACTGTCTAGCTATGACGGTTCGTGAGATACAGCCTGGTGACAGACAGACAGACGGACAGCGGAGTCTTAGTAATAGGGTCCCGTTTTTACCCTTTGGGTACGGAACCCTAAAAAAGGAGTGACAGATTACAGTGTTACACTTATAATGTTTAAAGTAATAACTAGTTATTAATAACACAATAGATCGTGACACAAATAATAACAAAACAAGTTCTTGCCGCAGTTCCAATTAATTCATTGCAACACCGTCGAAATATCGGAAACTCATCAATTAATTCAAACTTCGATAAAAATTGATGTCAATAAATCATTGTGCTATTAATTCGTTAGTATTTTTTGGTCTCTATTCGATTCGGTAAAACGATATTGTTTTTGACGAATCGGCCGCCACTACTGACACTAAATAAAGCGCTATCGTGACGTTAACGATACGATAACATGTCAAAGGCAATATGGTTTTACAGAATTGAATAGAGGCCTTGATTGGTTTCAAATTTTAAAACAGTGCAGTGATCATGCTTCATATTTAGAGTATTTTAGAGTGATGTTAGCAATTTCATAAAGTTGTTGTCGACCCCCAATATAAATAGTTTTTAAACCATGTTCCTTCTTTACTTTTATGGGATTAATTATTGACGATTTTTTATATAATACTTATATTCGAGAATTGTGTTGCCTCATTTTGTCTGAAAGAAATGAAAACAAGGTAAGACCTACTTACAATCATTTCAATTTCGCGGGATTGGCTTAAAAAATAAAAAATAAAATCACGAAACAACAACATTACTATATTCAATGAAAATTATTACATTTGTAGGACAATAGAGAGATCTCTCTCCAGGGACCCAATTCTCGTGACTTCGAGATGATTTTTCATGCGAGATCAACTGTCAACTGCATACATTTTTTCGACATATCTCGCATGAAAAATCATCTCGAAGTCACGAGAATTGGGTCCCAGGTGGGTGTTATGCCTGGGGACCGAAGTCCAAAAAAAGGTTGACTTTATTATAAAGTTTTTTTTTTCAAATTACGAACCTGTATTCTGATGTGTAGTCCAGTCGGTTCATGCATTACGTAAAACAAAAAATGTTTTATTAAAAATAGCAATTTACCATAAATCCGTAACAAATTAGTCCACTTTAGTTATCCGTACAAAAAAAATGTTCTTTTTGGTCTTAAACTGTTTTTTTTTATTAAAACAGAGACTTAAAAGAAACATCCAAAAAAATCGTCACAAAAACATTACACCGTAAAATAAAAAAACAGTAGTGAAAAAAAAGGATCTCATAACATAATCACTAAAAACTCTGGAGGGGCTTACACCCGAATAAAGTAATTTAGCAGGAAACAAAGACGAGGCATTTGACCACGATAAATCTTTCGGAAGGAGTCGCTTACCAGCGTACTGAGTGGGAACAGAAGGTTAAGACAGAAGAAGGAAGTGTCCAGTGGCGCCCTCATTACTATTATTGTATTTTCTAAGACACTAACGTATTTATTATCTTGAAATCGAAGGAATAGGAAGGAAATACATTAATTTATAGGGTATGGAAAAAACCTGTTATGTTATGTGACTTAATTAATAATTACGGCTCACCACAGCAGCAGCATTGCTAGCATAAAGGCACTCCATGTTTGTCCTGAGGGTTGAAAATGCATTTGAAGTCTTAGGATTGCAGTCTTAAGATTGTAGTGTTGAGAATGCAAATGTCTTAAATCCCACTTATCATAATATAAGGTGTCTTCTTAGGTGGGCTGTGTGTTCGTTTGCCTTCTCTTAACCGTAAAATGAAGTCCACGTACAGACCGACAGTCTTTTTTGCTATTAACTATCCTCCTAAAGCCCAACGAAAAATTCAGCATGTAGTCAGTACGACCCGTAGTCCTACCAGTAGTACTATTACTTTATACTCATTCAGACCCAAGTACTTAGAAGACAAAAGGGCGGGTTTTTCATTAAGTCTTTCTGGTAGGACCGTGGTACGCTATTGGCGGGTTTTTTATTAAGTCCTACTGGTAGGACCGTGGTACGCTATGACTACACAACTGTCGAAGGAGCTGGGTCTGAATGACAAAGTTAATAAGTACTATGGGTAGGACCTTGGGCCTTAGGAGGCTATAATCTTTATTGTTTAATTTTTATGCGGAGGAATGAACGTTGTGATAGAGTCTGTGCGGAAAGAGTCGTGGCAGCAACGGGAACTAACATAGCCAGCATAGCACAAACCATAAAATAGCACTGGCACGCCCTCAAATCCTACGACTCTTCTCTTTCCGCACAGACTCTATCGCGCGATCGTACTCTACTGTGTTTAAGTCTATTGCGGCACACTCAGTGACTTAGAGTTTCCCTTTGAGAAAGTTTTATTTACGCGAAAAATGATGTGAAAAGATTGAAATATCACTTTATTTTTCCGCTTATCCCCAATGAAGATCAGAAACGAAATTAATTATCACAGCAGAAGACATCACTCTAATGAAAGGGTACTGTTATTTGAGCTTTCAAAAGAAAATAAAATAGCTACTTTAAGCGGACGCCGAGCGTCCAGTGGCGCCCTCAATATTATTGTTTTCTAATAAACAAAAGTACTTCGACACGTTGGCCTAGTTGGTAGTGACCCTGCCTACGAAGCTAGCGGTCCTGGGTTCAAATCCCGGTAAGGGCAGATATTTGTGGGATGAGCGCGAGTATGTGTTCCTGAGTCATGGATGTTTTCTATGTATCTAAGTATATGTATATTTCTCTATATAAGTATGTTATCGTTGTCTAGTACCCATAGTACAAGCCTAATAGCTTAGTTTGGGACTAGGTCAATTTGTGTGAGATTTGTCCCCTAATGTTTATTATTTATTTTTATTTTTATTACTGTCTTAAAATCGAAAGATGATTTTTTGTTGTACCTTTTTGGTAAGTTATTAATGTTATCATCGCCGGATGAGATTGAAACGGAAAAAATCTACAATCTATTGGCGCCTCATCAAAGAAAGAGTTGGTTACATACGATATTTGTAGGATATACATATCTAGCTTAATAACAAATTTACCTTTGAAATAGTAATTTAACGTAAAGTATTAATGTTCACTTAACACAGTTAACGCCACTCCGATTGTATATATTTTTACCCGACTGCGGCAAAGTCCAAAAGGAGGGTTATATGTTTGACTTGTATATTATGTCCGACTCAATGTCCGCTCGTAACTACGGCTTTGTCTTAAACCATTAGAGTGTCATAGGCTATATTAAAATTATTAAAATGTGAAATTGGCGATATAAAAAATAAATACATGATACGTAACATTACTTTGACGACATTATCCAAACAGCAGTTGGATTTTTTAAAAGCTTGCTTTTCGTTATTACCAGACTACGGCAAAACAAGAGGAAGTGTTATGATTTTTGCAGTCTATATGCATATATTTACGTATGTTCCACTTTTGCGCCTAGACTACCCATCCGATTTTGACGAATGAGGTGTCAATTGATTCGTAATTATGTTCCGGGTGATAAAGGTTACATTTTATTCGGGAATATCATTCTAACAATATCCTTCACGACCATGAACTAAATAGATTCATAGCACGTCCGGGTCCGGGGGTCTATTAACTGACCTCTCTTACTGCACTCATAATGTCAGCTCCAATAAAAACTAAAAGAATACGCCCCCGGGACGAAGGTAAGCGCTGCGGCTGACACGCGATTGAGTATTATCGAATCTGTGGTAGAATTTTATTAATTTTATGGTATAGCCAGCTTTTAAGTGCTGTATTTCATTCAAAAAAATATTTTCACGTCGTTTCTCTTTAATATAAAAAACGGCTACTAATTACCTACTGCTTTTGTTAAGTGAATTAATTACTGTCTTAATGTAAAATATTTATGGCGAAGTGCAACATTCATAAATACCGACCAAAAGCAAATCAGACTCGTTTTCTATTTTTATTTTTTGTTATTATAGAATCCATAGTAATACGTCTGTATTGTGAAAATTTTAACCGACTACTTTTACTTATGATATTTAAAACCTTATATTAATACCTATACCTAATATCTATAATAAATGAAACAACTGACTTAGGTAGGTAGCTAAAACTATTTACTTGATCCGTGACTTAAACACTATCCAAGGATTTATACAAATCAAATACCTGAGAGGTAAAAGGGGAACTAATAATAAACAAAACCAGGACGAAATCACAGGCAAAAGTTAGTTTCAGATAAAATAAAAAATACGGCCTTGCAGAGTCCCAGTCCCATCTTTGAGTACGAAAAAAGTATGTGGTGTCCTTATGATTCGAACCACTCAAGCCTATTTTTAACCGACTTCAAAAAAGGAGGAGGTTATACGTTCCACTGTATGTATTTTTTTTTTTTTTATGTATGTTCACCGATTACTCCGTCAATTGTGGACCGATTTTAAAAATTCTTTTTTGGTTTGATAGAGTATACTTCCGAGGTGGTCCCATTGTCAGCAAATCTGAATCTGATGAAGGGATCAGTGAGGAATTGAGGGAACTCCTCAAATATTGTATGCAAACATATAGCGATTTTAGTATTTTTAGTAACAAGTGTAGCATTTGCATTCAGAAAGTGTCACTTGGTGAAGCGGAACTGATGATGAAGACCACAGATGGCCACCGGAACTCCTCAACGGTACCGATTTCAAGGGTGGCGATAAGATATTTCGATTAAGATAGTTGAGCGACTACAACGAAGCACATTTAATTGTTTTAAAATGACTATGATATTCCCGTGGCGTTGCTTGCGGCGAGCTTGAAATGTCTTAAAGTTTCATATATCAAATAAGAAGTGGGACTACATAAGCTTATTATGATCACTAAAAAGTGTAAAATAAAATAAATGTTTTAAAAAACAAAAAACCGCCTTCAAAAACGCTAAAAATAACTTCTACTACTAGGTACTTAGTAGTAGGTACCTATCCTATTAGGTTAGTCTAACTGAAGTCGGCGACCACAATACTTTCAACAAAAAGCCGACTTCAGTTGGACTAACCTAATAGGATAGGTACCTACTACTAAGTACCTAGTAGTAGAAGTTATTTTTAGCGTTTTTGAAGGCGGTTTTTTGTTTTTTAATATACCTAGCACTTAATTATACGACTTATAATAATTAACGCTTAAAATAACCTACATTATTATAGCTAACGAAATTGAAGACGTCGCTGATCTACAACACTTCTAAACTTGGTAACCGAGGTTCTCACAGAAAACAAGTTTTTCACTTTATTTCTTGTTTAAGTTCACAGATGAGTAAAGTTTTGTTAGTTTCTTTCCGCTGAAAATTGATTTTTGAAACCTCAAACTTAGTTATTAGTACACTTTTAAATTGGAGTTAGTATTTTAGTTACACTAACGACCCGCCCTCGCTTCGCTTCGGTTTGTGGGATTTTTTTGTAACATACGTAACTACAGTCGAGTACAAGAGTATTTGCTAGCCATCTTTAATACCAAAATGAGTAAATCCTGAAAGCGTAGGTAAACATTAACCTGCGGCTCAGGACTGAAAAATAAGCAAATCCTAGCTTCTAGTTAGCTCATATCTCTCACATTCAATTATACTTAATAAATAAACCAGAATGTGCCTAATTGCATAAAAAAAGTATAAGCATTTGAGCAACAGCGGTATGGTTATGTCTATGATACGCCTGGGGGCTTAGTATGCTACGCGAGATTAACTGTGTCATATTTTACGTCATTCATATGAAAATAAGAAAATATGACATAACGTCACACTTTAAGATGCTAAGTAATAAAAGAACTCAATTCACATAAAATACACTTTTATTTAAAACCTTAAATGTCTACCCTTACGTTAGAATTATATGGAATAGACATATTTGACACTAAATCGTGTTTGACGAGGTTTGACGTATTCTCCTCGCCTCGCAGCTAAGCCCACTGGAATAAAAATTTCAACCATGCATACACTACTGTTCATTGTTCTTTACTACGTGTACTGCAAAGTAGGTATTGTTGAAATTTTGTGTATGTCTGTGTGGAATAGAATACCAAGAGTTTAGACGTCAACACGCCTTTACGGAAGCAAGCACACATGCACGCAGACAATTAAGCATATACCCAAACATAATTATGGTTGGGGCAGACGGCAGTGCAGCTTAAATTATATACATACATACATACATTAAATCACGCCTGTTTCCCAGAGGGCTAGGCAGAGACCACTTTTTTCCACCTTCTACGATCTTGACAAATCTCTTTCGCTTCTTCCACATTCATACATCGAGTCATGCACGCACGTCGGTTTCGGCCCTTTTCCAGTATTTCTCCGATTTGATTCGAAAAAGTACGCCTAGGGCGGCCCCTTCCGCCCCTTCCACTCACTTTCGCTCTGTATATCTCTTTAGTCAATTATATTTCGTTAAATTATATTTAATTACAAATTCAAATCTTACAAGTCAATTTTGAAAGAGTTGCAGCCTAACACCGTAAAGACAAAAATAACCTCATTTTTTAGCATTTATAAATTTTATTTTGGATGAGGCTAAAACTTAAAACTAAAACTGTATTTTTTCAGCAAAAGTAGTAAACACACCGAACAAAAACCAAAATAACAAATTAAACGTAGATCAGATAAAGTAGAGGATAATAGATGATACCAAATTAAATCACAAATTACATTTTAATGCCCCTCAGCTATCATCGTTGTGATTATCTATTATAAAACATATTTCTATTCCACTCTTCAACAGAAATACACGTTTGATAATGAAGATTTTACTTACCGTGCATTTTTTGGTAGTTCTCGTTTGTCATTGCTCCAGCAAACAATACAGAGTGTACCTCGACAGTATAGAAGATTGCAAAGCTCCTGACCTTCCTTACGCAACATCATTACCGTTTGTAGTTAATATGGAGGTTTTTAACAACAGTGAAGGGTTCAGTCTTATTAGAGGTAACATGACAGTGCTAAGGGATTTGCAAATAGCAGATTTAAACGGTACATTGTCATTCGGAACGGAAACATCTCGTGGAATCATTTGGAAATTGACAATGGGAAACTTCACATGCAAACATTTTCTCTTTAAAAGCCTTCTCAGTGGTTTTGGGGTAGTGGTCAGAGGATGCATGATTAGAAAAGGAGTGTATCACATTAGGAATGTGGATATAGACGCTGTGGATTCAGCGTTTATGTGGGTGCCGACGAGGCACTTTGGGCGGTATGCTTCAAGGGTGTCTCTAATCAATCAGAGCCACACGATGGCTTGTTGGATGGCGCGTGTGCGTATCTGGCCGTTGAAAAGTAAACGAAAGGCTTGGTGAATCTTTGGTTTAACGTGATGGAGATGTGAATAAATTTTCTTGTAATTTAAAGAGTTATTTAATTTTTAGCAAACCAAAACTATCACCCGTATTCACAAACGTCACTGTGAGGTCTCACAGTGCTCACGAACGCACAGGGTGGTCATGTCATAAACAAAAGGTCGGTCAAAAAGGGCCAATCACAAAGCTGTATTGAACGCAGTGCGTTTACTCAGTGAAGGATCCCTTAAGTATTGTTTGTGAATACGGGTGTATGTACTAACCCACAACTCACAAAATATTAAAATCACGTGTCATTTAATTTGTAAATACATAATAACAATTAATTACAGAGTTTCATTTTTTTTAAGTCCTTTTTCATCGTTTTTGCATTAATCGGCTCCGAAACTACTTGACCGATTTGAAAAATTATTTCACCATTAGATTCCTACATTATGCGTGATGAACATAGGCTAAGTTTTATTTTTCTACGTGGACGGAGTCGCGGGCTACAACTAGTATTTTATATTTTTATTTGTAAAATCCTGACGAACTCAATATGATTTATAATAAACTAGCTGTTGCCCGCGACTCCGTTCGCGCAGAAATATAAAATATAGCCTGAAGAGAGAGAAAAATAAAAATACGATTCTTTCCTCTTTATAACATTAGTGTAGATATATTGTAGATATATTTAACGTAAAGACGCGCCTAGGCTAGTTGCCTACAAAGCTAGTGGTTCTGGGCTCGATTTCCGGTATGAGGAAATATTTGTGTTATAAGCGCCAGTATTTGTTCCTGAGTCTTACATATTTCCGATGTATTTGTATGTATTTCTCTATATTATTTATGCTTGTTTATCTTTGCTTAGTACAATCCTAGAGACTAGGTAAATTTATGTGATCCTTCCTCCGATATTTATTTAAATACATACGTGGGTTAAAAATGGGTCATGTTTTCCCTGAGGAACCATTAATTGCGCTCATCTTACAAATATTTACCCTTACAGGGAATCGAACGCGCACCGCTAGTTTCCTAGGCAGGGTTCTTCCTAGGCATTAGGGTAAAAAATCCGTTCTCTTCACGCATAATTCCAAACTTACCAAGTTAACTGTAACAATACAACGTTTTATTCAAATCCGAACAAGTCATAATAATTATTATAGAACTGTTATTACCATGGAAACGCTCATTATAGAATTGTTTCACGCTTCGGTTACGCTATCGGTGGTATTCTGATACCGTTAATAATATCAATATTAGCGGTACGCGAGTAGAAAAACTCATTAAAAACATTATGGTCCACCAAAACTGCCAAAACTCAGTTGATATTGCTTAATTTGCGAGATTTTTATAAAATCCCACAGATTAGGGATCAGCAGACAAAAGGGACGTCCCGTCAAAGCGGTGGAACCTTCCAGAATTTATGAGGCATGAGCTCATTTTGACGTCACAGATAATGGTTTTTAAGCTTCGTAAAAAGGCTAAGAGCTTTGGGAAGCTTTGAGGCGAGCTTATAGGTATTTTACACGCTGTACTGTAATTATTTAAGGGGCAGGTTTCATTGATTTGAAATTAGATTGTTATTAATTTGTAGGACCATAGATAAGTAGAACATCAGGAGATCTATTCTGCTCAGTAAAACCATATCACCTTTGACGTCGTATTGTCTTTTTTTTCAGTATTCGTACTTAAAGTTACATTCAAAGTTAAAAAAATAATAACAAGAAATACTTTAGTGGCTTAGAAAGTATGAATTTATTTCAAATACGTTGATATTTTGTAAATTTTGTGTAAATCTATACGTTGCTACGTTATTAAGAATTACATAACAAGTTGTAAAATCATTTTTAAAGCTATTTTAGCGCAAGGGAGGTGTACCGCAAGGTAACATCCTTTACCTTCTGGTAGGTCTTAATGATTCTTCATTAAAAACTTTATAACTCATAAACTAATGAATATATTGGAAAGTTAGAACTATATTCTGAACCGATATAAAAGGCTATATATAAGGCTAAGAGAAATACATACATAAATACATAAATAACATCCAAGACTCAGAAACAAATACTCGCTCATCACACAACTATTTGCCTATACTGGGAATCGAACCAAGGGCCTCTAGCTTCGTAAGCAGGGTTATTAACAACTAGACTAAACGCGCTGATAATTACAGCTCACTTTTCCCCAAAACATTGTGATAAGTGTTGCAGGCCAATAATAGCGGCTTATTTCCCACAAAGCAGCAATAAATCTACCAATTTCGATACAGTACAAACAAAATCCACCGTTCATTTCTAGAACGAAGTGCCTTGGAGCTACTTTGCAGAGGATCAAATCAGTAATTGTGTCTTATTCCTACGACGCGGACCCCTAAATCACTGTTTGTTTCAAAAAGGTTATTTCTTACTTCATACAGTTGCAGAAACAGCCTTTGTTTTTATATAAGAAAGCTCAAATTTCATTGTAATAGAAACTTGAAAGAGTAACCTTGTAAAAATTGTACTGCGAATTGTGTTATTGGCCGTTTAGATACTCTTATACAAGATTTGCGTCCCTATCTCACTTGTTGAACAAAATAGAGATGGAATGTTTCAGAGTAAATGTATGGACTCGGTTGTTTGAATTTCGTTTTGATGCGTTGTATGGGGCTCGATGTCTTTGAGTAGTGAGTGATTTATTGGAAGTTTGTCTCATTTCTGTTAGATTTGCTGGAATTCCTTGAATAAAGGACGGTATTTTTATTTCGATAGGATATGTTACAAGCTTTTATTTAACTATGTACACGTGTAGTGGCTTTGAGACAGATATTGCAACTCAATAAAAAAACCGTTATTGTATTGACTGGAATTAAAAATAAAATAGTCTGCCAAAAGTGGATCTGATGATGAAGTACAATACAATACAAATACTCTTTATTGAACACCAGAAAAACGCAACATACAACTAAAAACTTGTTGATAATTCTGTAACCACATTTTGCAAAATTAGGCTAAGATGTTTACCAGCGTATTAGTGACAGGTTGCAAGCCTATCGCCTAACAGTACTACAAGCCTTTATATTTCCTTAGTCGCCTCTTACGACATCCACGGGAAGACATGGAGTAGCACTATTCCAACCCGGCAACCAGACGGGTTTTAGTTCAAGAACATATTTTTGTGTCTCGAGAAAAAAATACTATTTCTGAGAGTGAAACTACTTTATTTCGGACGAAGTCGTGGGCAAATGCTAGTAACACATTAAATATTCTGATTAAATAAAGCCTAAACTAGTGGTCTAACGCTATCTTACTCGCCGCTATTTAATCTTAGTGTAGTTGGACCGATAGCAAATATCTATAGGTCTTATCTAAAAAAAAAACAGCCATTGTTAAGGGACTCGGTCAACAGCCGCCCAATCAGTGCTACATTTTTAATAAGATCCACTAATAAATGGCCCCCAGTCGGATTCTACTCCGCTGATTTCCTCGTCAATTAGAATTTAACTGAATAAATGCGCGGGTCGGATGTCTAATCCAATTAAATGGATGTCGTCCAAGACCGGCTGCTCTACACGTGTCATCTATATTAGGGAATGCAAATATCCGGTTATAACCGCTTTTAACTGGTTATTTTCATACGAAAACGGTTATTAACCGGTTAAAAAAAAAAAAAAAGATAAAAGATGTTTATTCAGTAAGTAGGCCGCACGGGCACTTTTACACGTCAATAATCTACCAGCGCATCGCAAGAGACCACTGCTGAGAAGAAACGCCGCAAGAAACTCAACAGTCAGTCGTTTTTTAAACATTTCTTATGATATGATATTATACAACGAAAAATAAAACTTAACCTAGTATTATATAAAACAATGAATGTAACAAAAATATGTCTATATATATCATGCGTAGTTGAGCAGGAAAATGTGTCAAAACTCAAAATTTCTACAAGAACTCATAAATAGTAAATATAAGAAATAAATAAAAATTAAAAATTATACTTACCTATGACGGTGCAAAACAACACATAATTAGTTTCGATACATTCCCCTACAGAAACCGTGTCCCCTAGACAATACACAATGTTTATATATTAAATTTTAATTTTAAAGGTTAAATTGCATTCCCTAATCTATATACATAAAAGGCAAACCTGACTTACTGACTTACACAGCGTGTGTATTCCATACGATCCTATATTTTAAGGGCAGTTAGATTAACGTAAATTGGCACATTAAGTTAACAAAAGAAATCTTTTTTTTTTCATACAAATTAATTCGGCACGCAACGTATTCAAATAACCAAGTCGTCTAGGTAAGCACTTTGTGTTCATTGATTTATTGACGACGTTACTGTTTTTATTAAACCAAACCGGCCTTTCAAAATTGTCAACTCAATATTTGCATTACATTGCTGGCCGGGAAACCTTAAAAAAAATCATTACGTTTAATTATTGAGAGTATTTGCTAAAATTTATTACTGTACCTCTTAATACTGCTTAAATCTATCGTCTGTTAAAATTTAGGATCGTATGGAATACACACGCTGTATATCAACGCACAGCCAAAACTACTGTACCTAGAAACTTGAAATATGGTACAGGGGTTCCATTCATGATGTAAGTGAGCACTAAGAAAGGATTTTCCGAAAATCGACCCCCAACGGGAAGAAATTGGGGGAGTAGCGGGAAACTAATTCTACGCGTACGATGTCGCGGGCGTCCTCTAGTAATATATAAAGTTCAAATACATAATGGGTCATAATTCATAATGGTCAATATATATAAAGTCGTGGGCAGAACTACTCGTTATAATTATGTGCTTTCATAAAGTTTACGCAATAGACCCTGAATATGGTAAGGGTGGCAATATAACAACGCTTTCAGGATGCTAATGGGGCTGCTGCGATATTGTAGTGCATCCAATATGTTTGCGGAGGCACATACCGATGGCTTTTACGCCAATATTCGTAAAAGGGCCATCTCCTTGATGACTCGTGTACGCGGCAGCCCTAATAGAATCCTGGCTGCTGTTGCTAGCTACCAAGACTGCCCATATACCAAAGACATTGGGTGCACCTACACGTAAGGGATGTAGGGTAGCCTGGGTATTGATTCTCTCAAGAAGCAAAGGTGAGCGAATGAACGAGTGAAGTCCAAGCGGTGAGATTAAGTAGTCCCGTCAAAGTGAACAAAACACATTTTAGGGCGTGCATTTTCAATTTGGCAGCATGTCGTCTCGAACGTATAAGGCTGCCTAATTGAGAATGCACTCGCTAATGTGTTTTGTTCGCTCGGACGGGACTTCTTAAACTCGCCGCTTGGAATTCACTCCTGCGTTCGCTCACCTTTGCTTTTCAGAGAATAACACCCCTGGGCTGCGTGTAGGCGCTGGCAATGCTTTTTTTTGTTATAGTTTTAATTTTAAACCTTTGTATTGCACTAACCTTACTTCCTAAGTATCTTGTTAAACTAACAAAAATATGGTTCGATTTATGATCTGAAATAAATGTTTTCAATTCAATTCAAGTAGGTACTCCTTAAGCGTAAGAATATATTTTTAATCATTACTTTGATATTCAATTTAAGATTAAAAAACTATAAATTACATACAATTTTAAATAATAACTCGTTTGCTGAAAATTTGAGGTTACTTGTCAAACAGTACTATTTTTTACAAATTATTAAAATTATTTCACACAAAATGAACCTGGAATTTAAGTTGGCTGTATGGAATTTATTTCATAATTCTGGCGATTTTATTTGCAACGAAGCATTATCTTTAAATCGCAGCGAACTGTGTTGTTTTATGCGTTTATTTTACTCCCAGAAAGAAAATGAGGTTCTTCGCGTCCTCGTTTCTCACCGAAAAGGCATCCTTTCCAAGCATGTTTGAGTAAACATAATTAACCTTTGTGTGACAGTCGGTATTGAAACAGGCCCTCGGAATTGCGCGTGCCACCGATTCGTCCGGCAATAATGTACAGAATAGCTGTATAATATCGAGAGTAGGCCTATGGCAAATTTAATTTAATTATGAAGCGGAATTTGGAGAGTATTTGTGTGAATGACATCGTGCGGTGTTAGGTGGACAAAATTAAAAGATGTCGGTGGTATTTTCTTCTTTTTTTAAGGGTTCCTAGTCATATCATTTTCCTGGGTAGATGCCACCGAATTTTTTTTAACTGGGTCGCTTTACTGTCGCGTAAATAAGAGCTATCATGACGTTGACAATACGATAACATGTCAAATGCAAAATGGTTTTTACCCACTAGAATAGAGGCCCTATAAATCCAAAAATAGACTCCAGGGGGTCGATTTTTGAATCTTACCCGACGGCTAAAGGTCAACAAAATGGCCGATATTCACTCATTTTCAAAATTTCGAATTATTGAAACTCACCGGTGACTAAAATTCTCACGCCTATTATATACGACTACGAGTGCCCCACCCACTCGTAAACAAAATCAGCTGTGACTATTTAAATAATTACTTGCCACTGACTGCTGACAATTTTAATATTGATATATACCTACGTTTCGTTCTACGGTTAACTGCAGTGACTACTAATAAATAGGGATTGCTTATGACAAAAAAATCGGTAATTTGGAAAAATCTTTGTGAGATGGGACTCCACTAGACGCTTGTCTATGACAGAAAGACACTGGTTATCTACATGTTGGTAGACAGGGTATAACATACAAAAATACGACTTTTGTAAAATAATGATTTCATTGTAATCGGTGAGAATATTATTCAGTGGTGATTTCAAAATCATCAGTGAGATTCAAAAATCGACCCCCAGTTTGCAACAAACCGCCCTTTCACCGCATCACTTTTATTCTAAATATCTTCAATATCATCCAAACGAAACGATAATCTGCCGGGTATCGAACCGCAACTCCCAGGTGGCGGTTCCCAATCTCCGTGAAAAGGGTCAAGATACCCTAATTTTACGGTGGCATAAACCGTGAGCAAAGTGTTAGTCAATATTGTTGGCTTGAATCGATGTCGTTGGGAAACAAACGTATGCTCGTTATAAGCCCTTTGGGTATTTGACAAATTGGAGCGGAGGTATTAGGTTACGAGCGCAAATTAGACATGCTTTCACGCCAAGATTCGTCATTCAATTTGGAATTAACATGATTATGCAGGGTGTCTCTAAACTTGGGGCTTTAAATGCAACGATCGATTCTACTCGCTAGACTGAACTACTTTTGTTCTGGGACATTAAAAAATAACTCAAGTTTAGATAACTAATTGATTTTAGTCTAATTGTAAAATCAGTGGATTAAATCATGGCCATATAATCACTATCTCATGGTACGGGGGTGATGTTTCCTTGGTACGAGGGCTAAAGGAAAATGGAGAATTGGATCGCGTACATTGATAATTACATTTAACTGGTATGAAAAAAATAAAATTTAAGTTGGACATATTTTTAACAACTTACAGAACAAAAGTCAGTTTCAGGATTAGAAACGAACGATCCATGCATTTAAAGCCCCAAAGTCAGAGGCCCCTATATACAAGGTTAGATTTTAATTTGATGTGACGTTGATGACATGTGTCGACGAAGTATACTCGCCATGTTTTACAAATATTACAATACGGTCAAACTTAGAAGTAACTCTACATTTAACTACCTTGTCGCAGCGATTAGTATACTAAATTCAAACCCGCTCTCACTTTAATACGTTATTGCCACAAGGTGCTCAAATCTTCAGCTTCTACCGAATACAACTACTTAGTACTTAGTAGAGTATAGATAGTCAACCCACAACCTCCCTTTTCTAAAAACTAGCTGTCACTGTCACGTTGCATCTTTCCGTTTTTACAGGTAATTATATTTAGTTTGATTAGAAAGTTTAAATGTACTCTATTAAGCCTCTGCGTATAGTGTTTTTTTTTGTTATAAGGCCTTTATTTGTGTGATCAGACCCAATTGTTGTAGGTATTACACTTTAACCCCCTTACTAATAAACGTTGAGTAATGGTGGTATAGTTATACAATGTTTTGTCCTTGTCTGTCAAATTCAAATGTCACAATGACAGATAAGGACAAAACATTGTATAGCTAATTATATACTACCGTTACTCAACGTTTATTAGTAAGGGGGTAAGTATACTACACGCAAGATACTGTAGTTTTACGGTGGCTAAACTTTAAGCAAAGTGTTAATCAATATTGTTGGCTTGAATCGATGTCGTTGGGAAACAAACGTATGCTCGTTATAAGCCCTTTGGGTATTTGACGAATTGACATGCTTTCACCCGAATGTTCGTGATTCAATTTGGAGTTAACGTGGTTATATACAAGACTGGGTTTTAATTTGATGTGACGTCTCTCCTATGGTGTCGGATTTCCCCATAAAGTCCCAGTTAAAAAAACACCCTGTATAAACGGAAAACACGTTTACGACTAAATAAATTATCGAATGAAGACAAGTTTAACCCCATCGTTACCGAGAGCAACGCTAACGAATTCCTAACCACAGCCCTAAATCACACGTGGCGTTCCGGACGATACCTGCAACTTTGGCCCGCGTCAGCCAAACAAATAAACACAGATAAATTCGGGGTACCGCAGTGGATTTAGTAGTTTAGGTAAGAGAAGTTGGACTGTCCTCTAGTCTAGCTTAGGGGAAAAAGAGTTGGATTTGTGAATGTTGAAATCTGGTGATCAGTAACAGTTAAAACTTGAATAGAGTCGAAAGAAAGCTAAGACATATTGCTAGGATCAATAGAAACTTCTTTTGGTACATAAAGCCAACTATTAAAAGATTTTCGCAATTTTTTCCAAAGATTATCTTTCATTTCACGTGTAGAATGAAGGAGACGCTAGGATAATATTTAACAAATAATAGCCAAGAAGCCCCACGATCACAAAAATGAGGCGAATAATATCAAGACTCGTATTTGTTGTATAAGCTCGCCTATATCTTTCCTTCTCAGTACCCATCGAAAACAAGGTGGTGGTTTGATTTTGTCTCCTTCGTAGCTCTAGTGAGAAATACTAGTAACATAATAATAATTATGTATATTAATAAAAATCTATGATTGTTTGTAATTTATTTTCAAGCAATGATTAAGTATTTGTAATTTGTTTAAGTTTTAGTGTACCTTGGCCTGCTCATTCTCTGGTTTTGGCATTAAATCCGCCGCTAGTAGATATTGGACAATTTAAAAAATGGCGGAAAATAAATTACACGCGTACTAAGGGTGTGTGATTATTTTCATAACAACAAATTAATGTACTAATTTGCATTTTGTAAAACGAACGCATTGCATATTTTCGAACAGAATAACTATAAAATGAAGTAAACATAAAATGCATTCTTACAAATTGAAACATAATGATCAGTAGTCAAAATCTATTGTTGCGTAATAAACGAATAGTCACCCAATATAATATTTTACATTCATAACATACATTTTGATAATAAGCATGGGTAGTATAATGTCAAAAAAAATGAAAGTGTTCGACAAAGTCGACGGAGGCCTGAGCAACTCTAACCTATCCTGACCTATCAAGGTAAAGCTGACCTAATTTAGGAAATTAATTTACACTACCCATTATTTGTTACAATTATTATTTACAATTAGTTTGAAATAAAATATGTGAGCTAATATTTTTTTTATTTTATCCTGAGCACTAGAGACTTAAAAACTAGACTAAGTGTATGTTATATCATAATAATATGACATTATTTGAAACTAATTTCAGCCAAAATGTATAACAAATGAGTGTTATATTATTTGACCGCTCTACTACCAAAACATATACATTTTGTCTTTATGTAGACACATTTCGTAGGGAGTTAAAGTTATACAAACAACTATACAAATTATACAAACAATTTTTAGACTAAGTAATTGAAGCGCACCCTGTACTAAGTGGCATACGTAGTCATATAATATTTAAGTGGCATAAATCTCAATATTGTCTTTTTTAAATACTTACCTTACCTTACCTACATTTAGAACTTTTTAAACTTAACCATTCCCCGTCGCCTCGTTCATGACTGGAATCATTTGTCGCGCAGCGATTAATCAAGGTTTGTTTGATTGATGACTTCGAAAACTGCTATAAATCAGCCAAAGTCTAGGTTTATTAAAATATGGCCCAATAAATCCTTCACTTGGATTTCACGGTGACTTTGTTATGATGTATATTCACTATAAATAGCAATTTCTGGTTCAGGCTGTTTAGAGATCTAGAATTTGGTTAGAAAATGACGCAGTGAGCCTAGTTGGTAATACCTTACTACGCCTACGAAGCTTGCGGTCCCTGGTTCGATTTCCGGTAATAGCAATATTTGTGTGTTGTGTTCGAGTATTTGTTCCTGATATCAATATTTAGCATGTATTTAAGTATAATTTCTTTATTTTTCCACAAGTATAGGTATGCTTACTAATGCCCAGTTTCAATATTCAAGAAACGAATCGTTTTCCTTACGTCTCGTTAAAATTTGACACAATTTGTACGTAGCAAATGTCAAATTTTAACGAGACGTAAGGAAAACTTTTCGTTCCTTGAATATTGAAACCGGGCATAAGAGGACCCAAACTTTGTATTGTTTTCAATTTTGTGATAACGAATAAATCATTACTTTATCATTTTTATACAAGACTTTTCATCGTTATCTAGTACCCATAGTACAAGCCTATTTCGGACTAGGTCAATTAGTACCAGATTATATTTAAAAACAAGAAAATGACATGTACTTAACGATTAGAAGAAAATCATAAGCATATATACTTAGGCATATATCTTCAAATCGTAGTTTTCCAGTCAAGGCAAAACTTAATTTTGTCGTTCATTTTGAGAATGTGTGGTTTACATTAAAAACTAGAAGTCTGTCCTTAATTTAGTTTCACTTTTTGGGTAATGCCAATGAGTCTCCTACAAATATTTGTAGTACCTAATCATAGCTGTTGCAACCCAATATAAATATCGTAATATAATATTAAAAAGAAGAAAAAAAAATGACAATTAACTTTATTACAATTTATCTTTAGTCCTGGATCCTGAGCTTGAAAGCCCTGTGTTACAGGACTAAAATTATTATTTCCCCCAAACATTATTTTATATAAATAAAGGTTAGTGATATCAAAAACAAATGCCAAGCTGCAAATTTCAGGTATTACCAATGAACTAGCTAGTCTACGCCTACCATTTTGGCCATAACTCTGCAAACCGCTCAATCACCAAGCAATGATCGCGTATTTCCCATTCCGGCCAGACATCCATCATGCACGAGTCGTTGACTGCCTGGTGACTCACACGGACATTGACTTTAGCCTTAATACCTAAATCAGATTGTGATAATGTTTATTATAAAGAAGTGTGGACCAATGATCCGTCCTTGGGGTACACCATTATCTTTACCATGGTATCTTGTCTACATAGTATAAAAAAAAGTTTCCAAGTCGGTCTGTCTATTTGTATATCCATTTACTCCTCTTTAACCACGCAACGGATTTTGATGCGATTTTTACCATCAGTTAGATTATTTTCACGGATGTTTTGTATGTAGGTAGGTATAACAAATTCTGGTTTATGTACTCGTAAGTATGTTACATAAATTGAAACGAAACGTTTTATTATAATACTTAATTTGAAAAAACTTTTGGAATAATAGCACCACTTATCATTTTATTTTAAAATCACACGATTCTTATTTTTCTTTGACAAATTTTGAAATTTCAATAGTGAGTGAGTTTCAAGATAGTACCTAGATTTTTATTTGTTTAATTCTTTGGAAAAAATAATAAAAGCCCTGTGTTATTTTTCAAAGTTAGATCAGCTGAGAAAATACCCAATACGCATAGTAAAATATTGTTATAATCGAGGTATAAAGGTATGATCAATTTGAAGATCGTGCAATTGACAGAAAAATAAATCGGTTTAGTTACCGCGGAGGAAACAACGAGGGGAACAAAACCTCGGCTTTTGTGAAATGTGGCGAGTGGCAACAAACAAATGCTTATTTATTAGTTATGCAGGGGTTACCCTTTTGGTGCCAATGATGTCAAAATTTAAGTTGTTTGCTGGATCCAAACAATCGCTGTCTCTCCTGAACCGTAATAGGTAGATACTTGATTTTTTTTAAAGATGTATGGCCACTATAACAACAATTAAAAACAATAAACATAATCTTGAAATATAAAAAATACCCCATACAACAACTTGATTTATTTCGATCTTGATCTACGGTGGTTGCGAACCCTTCGTGTGCGAGTCTGCCTCACACTTGGGCTGTTTTTCAGCTTCAAAGCATGCATCGCATTTTTCATCACCTCTATAACTATAACTACATACATATTATAGAACAAAATCCCCCGCAACGTCTGTCTATTTGTATATTCGCGATGATCTCAAAAGCTACTTTTCGCCATGAGTTAGATAATTTTTGAGGGAAGTTTTTTTTACATATAGTTATAGTTCTGGTTTATGTATGGGTGATATAGAAAAGTCACATGAACTGAAATGAAATTATATAATATATTATTGTATTTGCAATAAGTGTGGATTAAATTGGTCTTAAGGTGAAGCGAAGCGAGAGCAGGTCACTAGTAGGATATCAGCTTCTTGGCTAGGATATGCCCGTCGAAGCGTCCGTTTACTAACCGCCGACACCTCAATTTGGAGTGAGTGATGACATTACTGACAACAAATAATCTCGTAGAAACATGATGGATCGCCTTACGTCTAAAACATGGCAATATACGTTTAAAACGATCCAATTTCTTCACAAATGGTGTCCTAAATGGTTCATTGTTTTTTCTTACACATAGTAGATTTAAAAATGACTTCGAAATGTAAAATAACATCAGGTGATAATTTCCATAATTGGTAAATTTTGAATAACCTTTTTGGGTTTCTGACGTTTCAAGCCTTTTTCTAAGTCTTCACGGAAAGACTGAAGTGTTTCATTACTAGCATAGAGGCATAGAGGCATTCCATCGTAGGCCTCCAGGGTCGGCAACACATTTGCTGACTTAGGATTGCAGTCTTAAGATTGTAGTCCGGAAAATGCAAATGTCTATGGGTCATAGATCCCACTTACCATCAGGTGGCGTATGTGGTGATTGCCTTTCCTATTACCTACATAAGAAAAAAGGATTTAGGTACTCTTAATAGTTAGTTAGGTACTTCCCTGTATAAAAATTAGCATTTTATAAAAAAAAATCGCTTCCCAATGTGTTTTTTGCTAACAAAAATATCTCATTATTCTCATAAAACTAGCCTTATTTTTCGTGTTTCGCAAGATCCTTGAATGGCAACCCCGCAGGGAAATTTACTGTTCCTTCAACCAATGAATTGAAAATTAGAGTAACACAAACATGCCTTTGAGATTTTTTTCAAATAAGAGCCTTGTATTATAATTTAATATTCACGTGCTAGCATAACAAAGGTTTGTTGTGGCCATTCTTGGGGGCCTAGTCTAGATGTAGATGTCTTTCGGCTGAAATGATGAGTATGAAGATGATAACAAAGGTTTTGATGATTAAAAATTTCAATGTGATTTTGGTTATAAAACCGAAGTTACCTTAGAAACTTAAACACTAAGATGTTTAATATTATAGGTAATAGAGTGGCCTTTGGAAACATTGTCATACGAAAACTTTGATCATAAGCATCAGGATGTTTGTGGGGTCAGGTATGTTCACGTTTGCAAGGACTTGTTGTTCAGTCAATTATTCTAGTTATGGCTTTTGACGTAGAACTCGTCGTGTTGTTCTCCTAGTCATTATTTTTAATTTAATGTTATATTTGTAATAATTTTATTTGTGCTAATTTTAATAGTTATTATTTATTATTTTATTATGGATGGGCTTGGCCGAAGCACAAGTAGATTCATTCTACTTGTGGCTAATTTAATAACTCAATATTTGGATTTTTTGAATTTCAGGAATGCGATCTATGTTTGATCGCCTGGCAGCTGTGCAGCAACAAGAAAGATAGATAGATTGATAAAAACTTTATTCATATAACACACAAGGCTGTTAAAATAATTATAAAGGAAAAACAAACAAAATAAACAAAATAAAATGAAAACATAATAATAAGTAAAACATGAAACACAAATTAAAAAATAAACCTAACAAAGACACAGCAGTTAACATAAAATCGGTCACCATATAAGAGCCATGTGTAGTGTGATGAAAAAGCGCTGACTCAGCATAATGCTGCAGCAACTGCATCAGCGCTGGTATTCTGCCAGAACCAAAAAGGGAGCAAGTCTGTGGCCGTCCCATGAGCCGGAAATGTGCCTAACCGTTTCATGTTGCATCACTTAAAATGTGGGATCTAGGGATTAACAAATCAATATGTATACGTCCGTATTAGACACGTACCTATTTGGCGCGTACGCGTGGTTTGAGGTCGTCAACCGCACGCGTGCCATCACCTCGGTAGCAACAATGGAGCTGGAGGCATCCAATTTAACCAACTCAATCTTGTCTACGGATGCATCTTGCGGCCCGTGACATGCACTCACAACAGAGGTATCCGGTAACCCACTTTCTGAAACAGCGTTCCGTAATAACTATAATAGGCTATTTGACTAGTTTTAGAAAACCTTATTAAATGATTCATTATTACATAAGAAGCACACTACATTGATATTTCCGTGAGATTCTACTATATTATCAATAAAAATCCATTTAAAAGTTTAAATTTCCGAAACCGCGCCAAAAACGCTGTTTCTATCGTGGCGCTGGCCATGTGACAAGTGTGACGTTATATGCAAGTAAACAATGAAAAATCATTTGAAGAGATATGCCTTTATGATCTGTGGTTACTTGCGTGTGACGTCACCTGCGAGTAACCACAGCTACAAAGCAATCGCATAGCGTTTCTGCCACAGATAAAATTTCAAAATATATTACAATTTTTTTCGTGTAATTTCCAAAAATATATACTTAATTTAGTTTAAAATAAAGTGAAATATGTTGTTTTACGCTATTATCTAACAGGATGACGACAATTTGATGCATATTTTCAATGTTGTCAAATACCCTATTCGGCACCTAATTCACTCACGATGTTATATGATACCACTCATTTAAACTGCATCCCCCTGATATGTCCCATCTATTAGGTCCTTACCTATGAAATTGGCGTTTTATATGGAGAATTTTATGAAAACGGTTGTTTTCATACATTTAATTTTGCGGATTATTTAGTAACGTCAAAAGCACATGAAAAGAGTTGAGTTCACACTTTAATTTTAAACACTAAGTAAAAAATGTAACCATATTATTTGTATCTAAAACCTTTGTAACATACTGTATTAATGAAATTTAAAAATAATTTGGAAGTTAAAATTGATTCCGATTGATTAAAATAAATTCCGTACGAAATAAAACACGTAAAAATAACGCCAATTTCATAGGTAAGGACCCAATATTACTACTAAGTACATTTATGTGCGTCACTTGTTTGTTTAGTTAAGTTCTAATCAGGGTCCCTCTTAATACCTACCAGCGTCATGGCTTGCCGCGGCACAATGCTTTAACATAATGTATGTATAGTTTTATGTCTGTCGTTTTTAATGTGTTTTGGCTTTTCATGTGTTTGTATGTACTTATGTTATATCATGTTATCGAAACACCTTTCAATTAACATTATCATTATGCAGAGGTAGTCGCCAGTCTAACTTCACCTAATCTACGTAATGAATGTTTCAGATAATTATCCTGAAAAAAAAAACATGGTTTCAGTAGAAAATGGCGTTTGATGAATAAAATTCGAATATGATAAAACAATAAAGTCGCGTTCTTTTTGACGTCTTTATTTAGTTTAAAGGTGTATGTGTAATAGATATAAATGAGCAATATCAATGACCATTTAGGTCTGTTTCATAAAACTCGAGTCTATTGTTTTGTCATATTCGACCGCAGTTTGATACCCGGATAAGGTGAAAAAATTCAGAAATCCATAGATCCAGTTTTTTCTTAAATAAGTCTCCTTTGCGTAGAATTTGCTTTTTCCAATATTTAAGGTAAGTAGTTGCCGTCCATGTGGCGTTCGTTTTTTTCACCCTGTATATACACTTGAACATGCATGCTACCCTCTTTTACCCACATTTAAGACAAATATACATTCTTAAGCCGGCCATCCACGTTACGGTCCACCGGAGAGGTTACCTGCGCAGGCGACCGGAGGACACGGCACACACGCACAGGTTCACCGTACGGTGTCACTCGAAAGAATGGTTTTTTGGTTTTGCTCCGGTCGCCTGCACAGGTAGACCTCTCCGGTAACCGTAACGTGTATGGCCGGCTTTAGTAAGTGATTTTGAAAAACTTTCGAGAAATAAAATATGCTAAAACTAAAACTATACCAACACTTCCTCTTAACCACCAAGTCACGCCAGCTAAACCTAAGTTATTATTTATTAAGCATTTAATCCGTAATAAACTCTGCAATAAATCATCTGAGCCGACTCTTAAATTCATTAAATTTCGAGAAGGCTTGAAAAAGAGTCTTATTTATTTCACTTGACGCGGAATATTCCAGTTATGCCTCAGCGTGATACTCGTAACGGACGGTTTGTCCAATTTATTTCGGAATGATTAATATGAAATATGAGAAATTTAAACGTTTTTTCCCCGTTTTCATTAGTTAAATTTAAAATCATATCGAATACAGCTCGAAAGGCATGTTTTTGTAGTTATTTTTTTTTTTAATTTACGATTCATAAGGGCGAAATAGGCTAACAATAAAAATTGCAGAAGTTGATGCTGTTCTTATTGTAGGAGATCCGAATAAGAGACGATTTGCACCGGGCTGTTTATTCGATAAAAAGTATTTTATATCAATTTTAATATGCAAAGTTATAGATATATGGCAAATAGGTAGGTAAGCCGAAAATTTCAGTCCAGTATATAATTACTAAAAATTAAAAAATTAACTTTGTTTGCATATTCTATACGTTTCGTAATTTCGATTAGTATGTATGTGGCCTATTAAACAAGCAAAAGCAATAAAAAAAAAATGTTTTTTAAATTATGGACTGTACTGGACTGAAACATTTCAATCAACCTATTCGCCATAATTATATTACTTACCATATTAAATTTGATATAAAATACTTTATAACGAATAAACAGCTGGGTGAAGGTCGTCTCCTATTCGGATCTTACTGCCGCACTCAGAGACGTCAATTTAATTTAATGCTTGATTAAAGTTCCTGTTGTCACTTACTTTGCTACGGCAATAGAATAAGACAACACGTCACTAAACAAGCATTAAATTTAATTGACGTCTCTGAGTGCGGCAGTTAGACCCTTAGGTTAGGTTGGACTTGTGACTACCAAAGAAAACTAGCTCCTGCGGCGAGAATGCCTTTCGACGATATGAAGATTCTGCGTTACGTTTGTTGATAGGTGATTAAATAAAATAATAGATACCCTACCTCTAGTTTTACCAATACACTCAAAACCACAACGCTCAAGATAATCTACAATAAAGAACACGTATAGAAGGACACACTTAATATGGCGTGCGTCAAAGCTCTTACCATCTCTTACGCCGTTGACCAGGAGTCTAATATTTCCTAATCCACGCGCCATATTAATAATTCATAATTAATAATTCTTTACTTAGTAAGGATCATACATTGTCATTCATATTCAGTAGGTACATACACAATAGCAAAAATAAATCATAAAAATAATAATATCAATGGTTAATTACAAAATAAATACAATCAGTCAATCACTAAAGTTAATGTTGATAAATAATGTGTCAAAATAAAATAATTAAAGGTCAATGTCATCAAGGTACTCATTGACAGAATAGTAATAATAATAGTAGTAGTTAATTGTGTCTTGCTGTAACAACATTTATTTTGTCCCAATTCCTACAACTAACGAAATCCTAAAACGTTTTCGATAAAGTGTTTGCCTTTATAACAAAGTTACTGAAACGCGTTCACCTTCGTCCTAAGATGCGTTAAGTATCATTTAACTTGGATTAAATAAGCTCTTGGGCGGTTTTTGTTGGCTTTTACTTTGGCACGAAGTTTTGTTAGCTTAAAATGTTTTTATTAAAACTAGCTTCTGTCCGCGACTTCGTCTGCGTAGCTTTTGATTATCGTTGTTCCCTCGGGAACTTTTATAATTCCCGGGATGAAAAGTGACGAAGAGGGTAAAAGCTATCTACATTTCAAGTTTTAGCCCAATCCGTACTGCCGTTGCAGCGTGAAAGAGTAACAAACAAACTTACAAACCGTATACAAACTTTCGCAATTATATAATGTCAGTAAGATTTCTCCTACTACGGTAAAAAATAAATATTTCTACGCTTCGTTACGTTTTTGATTTTCTACCAACAATACGTTATGCTTAAACTTGAATTGAATGTTATTATTTCTTTTCTTTTCGTAAATATTTAAATTCAGATGTAACGTTTAGAAAAAAAATTATATCTGCAATGGCACAATCTTACTTAACTTTACATATTTTTAAACTAATCTTGTAAAATGGGCACTACACAACTATTACATACACTGTGCTTATACAGATAAAGTTTAAACATTGTAAATTAATTTTATGGTGTTCTTTGCCATTTACTAAAATATAATTTAATTTTTGCATCACCTTGACACAATTTAAACTGCGCCGCACAATTTTAAATGTAGTAACTTTGAAATTAATTTTAAATTCGATTAATTTTCCGTATCAATTAAGAAGCGTGGCAAAAGAGAAATATTGACGATGGCGTGCCCAGCGCTAATAATTGTATAAACTGGGAAATTCAGTACAGAATATTAAATTCTGCACTTTTTTTAAGTTCCGTACCTACTCGAAAGCAACGGGACCCTATTAATATGCTTACGCTGTCCGTCCGTCCAATTTTAAAGTCCAATCTTTTGAACCGTAGGTTATTTATAAAGGGTTGTTTTTTTTTTCAGAATATTGTCTTATTACGGTGGATTTACTAACAAACCAAGTAATTATTGAAAGAAATAAGGTCATTATAACGTATTTAAAAAAATACATGATAGTATAAGTAAACATTAAAGAAGTAAAAATACCATTTATTTCCCAAATCCAAAAATACAAATTACATCCTCAACACAGGTTTCGTCAGGTACACAAACTAAGACCTTACCCACTAAAAACCTTACTAACTACTACATGGGTAAAAATCAGTAACAAGCTTCGTCACATACACACGCACACACACCCTAATTTTCTCCACAAACACTAAATAATATCACACCTTTAGAATTATAGTGACCTATTTCAACATTTCAGCTTTCGACGTCAAGTCATTTTATTACTATAGAGACCTAATTCGAAATCCCAAATTTGTGAATTAGGTCACTATAATTCTAAAAATGCGATTTGTCGTCAAAATAAAAAAAGTACGTAAATGGAAGTTATGGCTTCTGTTAACTTTAATAAATAGCTGTAGATTTCCCGTTTAATACGGCTCCTTAAAGATAAACCCCCTTACTAATAAACGTTGAACGATGGTATAGCTATACAATATTTTGTCTTAATCTGTCATTGTAAAATTTGCATTTGACAGATAAGAACAAAACATTGTATAGCTATACAACCGTTACTCAACGTTTATTATATTAGTGAGGGGGAAGTACAGTTTTTTGGTCTCTAATATTTCATACAAATAAGACGTAATTGCGGAACCCTCAGTCCTCGAGCGTGACTCGCACTTGACTAACCTAATTTAGTTTGTGCGTTCTCTCTGGAAATAACTCTTCTCACACTCGTTACCATGACATGAGCTCCTAAGTGGTATTTTCCGACGATTACAATAACGTCTTATTTACGAATGCTAGTCTATCGCCAGATTTCCCCGGGGCTCCAGTTCGATTACCGTGTTAGATCGGCAACGGTGATACTTTTTAACAGTAGAGAATGGAAATATATTCGCGTGTTTTGAACAAATGTATTTATTTTAAACAGGTAAAACGTTGTTTATAACTTAGTTTTCTAGTCAAAGTCGTATAATAAACTACAAGCATTTGCCCGCGACAACAATAGGCTAGTTGCCTCTGTTTTAAAGTAGGTCTCAAGTTATTAATTATTGTCCGATTAGATGAAAAAAAAAATCCCACATTTTTTTAGGATCTACAAAACCGCAAAACTTTATTTTAAAAGTTTAGTTTTCGTTAACGGGTGAAAACGCTTACAGCCATATTAGTCTATAGATTATCTGTGCTGTGACGTCATACGGGCCGAAAACAAACATTTGTTTGACAGTTGACGAGAGCATTTGACATGATCATAACACAACCTCAAAAGTCCATGAGTCATAAATGACAATGTCATGTCACAGCACAGAATACTTGCAGAATATACCATTGCGAATTTCACTCGTATAAGAACCGACATGAAGTTTGCTTAAGGGCCTATGACGTCACAACATGCCCGACAGCGTTTTCAGATACCAAAATAAAAAATAAAAATGAACAATTTTTAAATAAAAAATATGATAAATATTGGTTTCTTAAGTCTAATACTAAAGAAAATATTAATTTATTAAGCCTAATATGAGGCAAGTAGCCTATTAATACTTGTAATTAAAGCGCACTATTGCTAAAATATGGTAAAAGAATGATCGTAATGATGATGTTTTAATTAATTTTTACCTATGTAAAGTGCAGTAATTACCCAAGGATCCTTAATTTTAGAAAAGCTTTAATATTTTTGCAAACAAAAAACCAAAATTTGACTTTGAGTACGGACTTGAATTTTTATGGGTAATCCTATCTAATATTTAAATCTACAATGCCCAAGTTATTCTAAAATATACTTTGACCAGCTAACCACTTTTCCAAATTGATCCAATATGCCGTTTTGGAACCTACGGCGTTTGGAAATTCCACAGCAGGCTCCAAATTTCCGTTGAACATTTCTACGCAAATTGTAGGAATTCTGCAATAACTCCGAAAATGTCTGCTCAAATCGACGTCAACCTCTTCCGATTACCGTCGTTACTTTATAGGCAGAAAATAATGCGCTTGGGATGTTTTTGAAAAGGGAATAGAAACAAAAGACGAGCAACGAGCCGCTGCTCATTTGAATATCTCGGAAGAGCCTAGCGGGAGAATAGAGGTTGTTAAGAATTTAATTTTGCTCTTGCGTTTTCGCGGGGTCAATGACTCACCCTCTGACGTACGAAGATTGTACTTTGAAACAAGTTCTGCAGATAGGTAAACGTAATATTTTATTGCACATTATTACCCTTGTCAATAACAAAATAAAGCTATATAACAATATTATTATGGACTAATACTCGTTTCCTATATTCAAGAAAAGAATCGTTTTCCTTGTGTTTCGTTAAAATTTGACACATTTTGTACGTAGCAAATGTCAAATTTTAACGAGACGTAAGGAAAACGATTCGTTTCTTGAATATAAGAACCGGGCATTATTAATGCTCGTTTAATGCTAGTCTAACTTAAAATTCGAAGAAGCTTGGAGAGGTATATTTCTAGTCTCTAGATGTATACCCAGTAACAAAGGCTTTGAAATGAAATGCTGCAGAAGAAAAAGATGCTAGTTTAAAAAAAAAGTAAAGCAAGTACGGAAATTTAGATTTTAATTTCGATCAAGCCTTCTCTAATATTTAGAAATAAAAAGCTGCTGCACTGCAAAAGCCAAGATTTGATTGTATGAAGATTTGCAGGCACTTAAAAAATGTGCAGTCCAACATAAAAATAAAACATCCTGTAACTTACGCCCAGAACTTTACTCGAATGAAAATTAAGAGCTTGTTGAGCGTGTTCTAGTCGATTTAAACATTTAACGTTAACGAAGTCGGCCTGTACTCGTAAATAAGAATCGGGAAGGAATGCAAAGTTCCGGCCAGTCGCAATAAATGCGAAACGAGGGTAGCCGCAGTTTTATGCAAATTATAGTTTCGAGTCTTGATACCACCTAATTTATTACCCGGAATATAAAGCAGAATACGTTTTGAAGTGTAAAACGCGCGGTTTTAGTCCCGTTTCGTTATATAGAGGAAATAAAAATATATGACAGTCAATTTCCCGAGCAGTAAATTTTTGATGACGGTACTGGAAACGTAGGTGCAAAAAGGCTTTATGCCAGAACCAGTGTTTAGTTTTTACATTGGGCAGGAATTAGAATTGAACTTTTATTAAATTAATTAGTTACCATTAAAAAAATATGAGAGAATGAGGACCACGCTGGATTATCCGCGACCCACTTTTGTCTGCATGTTATGTGTAATAATAAAAAAAACCGGCCAAGTGCGATTCGGACTCGCGCACGACGTACATTAATTATCTACATTACCTACATTACAACATAATAATGCTCTAGTGGAACATTCCGTTTGTGAACAAATAAACTAAAAAAAAACACGGGAAGAAAACATCTTATCTTCAATCGATAAATAACAGCTAAAATGTATATTTCAACATTATGAATTTAGAGAGCTGTACGAGGTTTATTTAAGTTGATAATCCACCTTACACCATAACAGCCTAACAGAACGCTATTAAATTTACAACGGCCTTTAAGACTCAGCGTTTTAAACCCTAAAAAAACGCAGCGTTTATCACAGTGCGTTATTTACGGTTTTTACGTGACTAAGTCCTCAATTAACATATATAATTTGAGCTTCAACAAGACAAATTGGAGCATTTAATGGACCCGCATTGCACCGTCCTTGTTTTTAAAACAAATGCATGGTAATTAAAACAATCCCACCAATCACACGAAAATAATCCAGGTTTTAGAGAAAAAAATCCTGCGTTTCCTTTAGAATGCTTGAATTTTGTTTTAAAGAGATGAACATGGCAAAGGATTTTAATATAATTTATAGCGGCTTAAAAGGCCTCCAACAAAATTAAAGTCAGCTGACGTCTTACATTGTATTTTTTCTTGATAATTGAAATTAAATTGAGTGAAAAGTCAAATGTTATTTATTAACTCTGCACATGCTGTATTTAATTGAGTGTAATGCAATCCCCGTGAAAATCTTCGTGTGGTTGCAGGGTTAGAATAGTGCCATTCCATGTCTTCCCGTGGATGTCGTAAGAGACGCCTAAACTAAGGAAATAAAGGCTTATGGTACTGTTAGGCGATGGGCTCGCAACCTGTCACTAATACACTGGTAAACATCTTAGCCTAATTGTGCAAAATGCGGGTACAGAATTATCACCAAATTTTTAGAGTTGTTGGTAATGCACTCTGAGAATTAAGGCATGTATGTTATCTATAATGTATTTGTTATACAATATACGCGTGATGTAGCTCGTCATTGTATAATTAATTATGCAAAATAATAAGTATTCCACCACCATTACCATTACTTTGCTTTTTATTATTCAAATAAACATGAAATAAAATATTTTTGTTCAGGATCATGGCCACCCTACATTAAGTATTTCTTTCTCGTCTGCAGGCCTAGTATGTGTCTATATCGCGTGTCAAATTTGGATAAAGCATCCGTCTCTCTCATACTTATTTACGTGTCAGAAGGTGACGGATGCCTTATCCAAAGCGATAAACGCAGCCATATTAATGCCCCTCATCGGTTCACTTTTAAATAGGTTTCAACATAAAAATGTAAGGTGACCATAATTTTAGTATTAATACGGACACATAATATTACTTTAATAAACTGCAAAATTTTAATAGTTTTAAAAACCACTATACTAGAATCGCAATAATTTACTGAGTCGCAAAAATTAAGGTAGGATCACGACCCCGCAGTCACCCTGTATTTAGTTACCGTAAGATGGGGTGAATAGAGATTCGCGGGGTGAATGGAAATAAAATCTAAAATAAATCATAACTTGTTACTAATAAGAACAATTATTAAATTGACAAGTCTATCAGAAAATTACGTTAAAATGTCAGCCTTATAGTTAGTAGAATATGCTTTAGGCTGTATTTCTATTTACCCCGCGAATCTCTATTCACCCCATTTTACCGTTACCAGTCGAGATAAAGAATACTCTCAGATATCGCGCTCTGTCGGAAAATGTTTGATTTCTCGGAACCCCACTGAGATCACGCGTCAATAGACATGTCTCAAACACGCCCGCTTCCTGTGGACTTATTCTCTAAAACAAAACGTTGAACTATTAACCCAAACGGGGTTTCTTACCTACTATTAGTAGTTAGAATGATAAAGTGAAAGTACAAGTTTCTTTTTATCCACCCTTATTTGGCGAAATAATGTGCTTTTACAATAGGGAATCAACACTGGTCATTTGTCGTGAACCTTTTCAACTAAAATCCATGGAAATAAAGAAAAAACGTAAAACATGGCGTATAGCACAGAATTAACGACGGAAAGTTACAACGGATAATCGGTGGCAACTTGCTTCGAGTACAGGGGTGTTATTCTCTTAAAAATGGCGGTCGGTCGAACGAGTGAATGAGTGAACGCGGCGCAGCGGCGAGTTTAAGTAGTCCCATCACAGCGTAGAAAACATATTTTAGCGCGTGCATTCTCAATTAGGCAGCCTTATACGTTCGATTTTATCGACAGAAGCCAAGCTGACGGGACTACTTAAACGTTCAAATCAAATCAAATCAAATATTCTTTATTTGCTTAAAATGTGGTATAAAAAAGTCGTCTACGTTCTACGCTTGACCGACCGAACGACGTTTTTAAGAGAATAACACCCTAGTTCATTATTACTTTTATGGTGGAATTTAAGTACCTACACTTCAAACTTGTTATTAGTACAGTGAGCCTATTAAAAAAACTTAAACCATGACTGAGCAAAGCTATTAGAATTTCATTTATTATTGAGCCACTGTAGAACGCCAGCCGCTTGTCAACAGCTGAATTTCATACATTATTGAGCCACTGTAGAACGCCAGCAGCTAGTCAACAGTTGATCTTAAGGGAGATGCCTGTTGAGACATGCATAAACATGCACTTACCAGCGCGGCGTGCCAGCATGGTATTTAAAATTATTGTGAGGCTGAAAATTTTAATACAAAATGCGATAGCGTTTCATTCCCCATCTAGTCCGTGTTTAAGATTTTTGAATAATGTTGTAGATATTTTGAAAAACTATGTCTGTAGGTACTAAATTTTACGTATTTTATGTATGTCCATATTTCTTGGAATGAAACAAATTAAAAAAACTAAAAATAGAATCGTACGGACCTAGTTTTACATAATAACTAAAACATATTAAAAATCGTGGAAATCGGACTTGATTTAGGCGGTCAGATACGTTATCGCTGGAGCATTTTTTTTTTTGACAGTTACGCGGTTTAAGCTTTATTAACAATCTCTTAAGTCTTAAGCTACGCACGCGTGCTCCACGTGGATCAAATTGTTCTAGGCGTGTGTCACTGACGTCATTTCATGCGTGTGCAGCTGTAGGAGATATGTTCATGGGTATCGGAATCCCGTTGTCCTGACACATCTTTCGTCCGAATTTTCATTTGGACTAAACTGGTTTTCAGATGAGTCAGGCCTGGCAGACTTTTTAAGTTTTCCAATTATATCTGCGGTTCAGTTAGGTTAAGGTTTTATTATAACAACATTAAAAAGCTTTGAAATTTTAGAGGAAATGGCTTTATGATAAACGAAAATTCGGACAAAAGATGCATCAGGACAAATGACGATTAGGGATTCCATAGGGGAACCATGTACATTACATTTTGACACGAAGTGAATTTAATCACACACACATATTTTTGCGTAGCGTGCACCGGAATTCTAGCTTTATACCTAATTGTATATTACAAGGAGTAAGGAGTACTCAAAAATAGTTCGCTTCAATTGTCCAAACAATTGCAGATATAGCTTTGCTCGCTCGCTGGGTTGCTCCGTTCCATTAAAATTCTAGGAAGTTGCGCCTACGTGCCCACACTGCCAACCGCTTGCTCCATTACAACTCTAGTTGCGTACCTATTACATGTATGTTTCACGTTATTTACACAGAGTAAAAAATACCGGTATTTTTTAGCTATTCGGAACATGAGCTTTAAATAAATAGCTTAATCTGTTAGCAAATGATCTCATGAGTAAAGCAAATAAGTAACTGGAAATCCTGAAAATACATAGAATATTTCCAAGACTCAGGAATAAATACTCACGCTCATCACATAAATATCTGCCCTTGCTAGTATTTGAACCCGGGACCGCCAGCTTTGTAGGCAGGATAGCTACCAAATAGGCTGACGTGTCGTCAATACACGAAACATAGATACACAGATCCACAGATACATAACTTAAACTTGGAACCTCTGTGATGACGGGGATTATAAACAGCATAGAAGGCAAATTCATCCCAAATGTTTTTGTCATAATGTAGGATTTACTTTTGTTTATTTTTTATTTGCAATAACAACAAAGCCTTTTCGATCATCGTCATTAATAATTATAAAATATCACCGCCCGGTCACAGCTGGCGAACATTTGTTGTTGCGAAGTAATCTTGCCTTAGCGCAAACTGTCACAGTGAAATATTAAGGTAGTCGATATAGATCGGGAGCTGGTAGCCATTATGGTAAGCCCTGTAGGTACAGCTAACTAATGATTGGTAGCAAGAGGTGAAAAAATAGAATAAAAACAGGTTGGAAAAAAAGAGAACGATTTATGAACTTTAAAACCAATGACAACTTTTTAGAACACACTTTTCAAAAATTCGTACACGTTGATATCTTTAAAAAAAACTGTTACTGGTAATTAAGTCAGAAATGAAAGTACGAACAACTACAAAAAATACATTTAAAGAATCTGTCAATTGAATGAGACAGTAGGCGTACCTGTTCCTCAAAATGGCTTTTGTGATATTCCTATTAACGCGATGATATCAACAGTCAGCTAACAAAAGTTTAATTTTATTTCTTATTGTTTCTATTCCACGTTGTATTAGTCCATGTTGCAGCGATATCGCTTTCACTATTGACTTTATGAGAACTCTTATTCACTAGACGACAAAAACTGACATGGCGTCCAAACAAAACCAAAGTAGAACAAGTTCCAAATACTTTTATTATCAACACAGTTTCATTTGTCTCAGTATCTTGGCATATTTTTTTGATAAGCGTATGCAATTCTAACGAGACCTTCATACAAAATAATAAGTAAATACCTGGGTTACATTACTAACGAAGACTACACACTTCTAGTGTGCATAAAATGTAGCTTCAAAATACCCCACACAAGTGTCTTGAAGCTCATTTGCCTACTTAATTGTCCCCCTACGACCGCGCGGTTAATGAGGTAAGTTATTCACCTCTGGCTCCCGGGCTATGCGCCACCTGGCTGAGATAAAACGCAACAGGTTGTTTAATTAGGGTCTGGACTCGGCTCCGTAACCTGCGGGTTGGTATACTTAATACGATCGCAGTAACTAATTCTGATAACCAGTTTGGGAGTAGAAAACTGCATAGTACAAATGGTATATAAGAGTACAACTTAATTGAGGGCGGGGGTAGGCATGAGGTGCGGGGGCGGTACGATAAAGCTCATATACTGCTGCACTCAGAGACGTCAATCAAATTTAATGCATGATTAAATTAGCTGCTGTCACTTTCTTTGCCATAGCAATAGAATTAGACAACACGTCACTAAACTAGCATTAAATTTAATTGACGTCTCTGAGTTCGGCATATAGTCACCTTTGGCCTATTCCCTCACCTGATCGGCTCTCAATAAAGTTTTACGCCTTAAAACCATTTGTATTGTAGAGTTTTTTAGTGTATAAGTATTTTAATGCTATAATTAATATGTTTTTTTCGTCATAGAAAACACCAACGCGCACTTATACCATCTAATGGAAAGTGGAATCTGAGACTCATATACATGAAAATCTCAAGACTGCAATCCTATGGCTGCTTGGTGGTAGGTTAAAGTATAAAACGGTGGTAGCCATCTGGACTACGCTCAAATTGCTTCCACCTCTAAAATTAAACGTGTTTACATTGCAATTAATAAGTAAGATAATCGATTAAAAAAACTAGTTAATTATGGAAATGTCATCATCATAAACATACCTTCACGCCAGTCTCCCAATGCCAATGGGCAATGGGTAAGCAGAGACAATAGAACGCCAGGAGCACCAGTCATAACATACATCTTTCGCTTCCTCTACATTCATCAACCTCTTGCTTTTGATTTGGCCCTTACTCAGCACATCGCGTATTTAATCTTTATCTATATATATAAAAGGCTAAACTGACTGACTTATATATCAACGCACAGCCGAAACTACTGTACCTAGAAACTTGAAATTTGGTACAGGGGTTCCTTTCATGATGTAAGTGTAACGTTAGGTTTAATGCAAATTATTAGTACCGACTTACGTGCCTACCCAATGGTTATGATGGGAACTAATACTTAGTCACCCTAAAGTTTGCATATTCTATAGGCTTCTTACTTTCGATTACTATGTAATTGGTCTATTAAACAAGCAAAAGCAATTTAAAAAAAAGTTAGTTTTTATTTTTTATTATGGACTGTACTGGACTGAAATTTTTCAGTCAACCTATTCGCCATATATACTTACCGTATTAAATTTGATATAAAATACTTTTTATCGAATAAACAGCTAGGTGAAAGTCATCTCCTATTCGAATCTCCTACTATTAGACTGTTCCAGATCGATCACAATCTCGTTTACACTCAGATTGATCCAGTATATTTTGTCTTCGTCATTCAAAACAAATACAATGTCTGAGGCTGAACCTAATCGATGTCTATTATAGTCAGTCTAGTCGTATAAGAATTTTGGTAAATTTTGGTAAAACAGTGCACGTGAGCCGAGCCTGAATCTTGTTAGCGGCGCCTGACACTCCATTACCTGCCCGAATTTATAGTTGAAGTCCAATTTATAAGAGACAGAGGGCGCCCGTGTCTTTGTATGCGTAGAATTAATTTTCCAAATCTCAATTTTTTACCCGAATGCCGCAAGGGGAGGGTTATGTTTGTAACCTATATGCACGGAATAGAAAAAACAGTGGAAGTGGCATGAGCTTCGCTTAGTATCAGACCTGTTGTCTCCAATACTCAAACTATCATAAAAACAACACTTCACCATGGAAAATGTTTTTGGTGAGGCTATCGTTTTTACACTCTAAAATAGCACAATAAGGCATGCTTCTGGATTTATTTCTTATTTTAGAAATATCTAAATATCGAAATAAACGATCGCGGCAAAAGTATGGTAAGTTATGCGGAACTCCGCATAACTATGCCACACGTTACACGCCCACTTGACACTTCTACTGTTTTTTCTGTTCTGTGCCTATATGTATGTATGTATGTGAGGTTCTTTGTTCACTTGTAAAGGCTGAATGGTGGCCCGATTCGAATTTTGACAAGTGAGATGTCTTTAAGTACCTCTTAGCGTCGCGGGTGTCAATAGGTACTTTTTCGTACATGTAAAAAATGATGAAGTAAAAAATATGCTCTAAAATTATACTTATTGACGATATTATCCAAACAACAGTTGGGTTTTTAAACTTTTTGTTATAGACTTGTTTCCCGTATGGGGTTGATTTTGGTAACATCCTTTCTTAGTGTTCTTTTAGGGTATCCAGAATACTCCTCCATGTCCCTAGGTTCATGAACATTTTTTTTCTTCCGCTTTCCCTTTACACTTGCGTTGGCTACCGTCACGGTAGTTCAGCTCTAGCTTGTCTTGTAGATAATAGAATAAACTACGAGACAAGCGACATGATTCATGGCGAGTTATACTGATCGCCGGACAGTACATAACTCCTTTAGATGAATGAAAGAGACGCACTAAGCGGACAGGAGAAAAATCCGCTCTTTCCTAGCCATTAGAATTTCCAGATACATTTTTAATTTCGGAAAAATAAATACGTTGTTGTAAATATCACCGTGAATATACTTACGTCAGACGAGTGCGATAAAAATTGACGTGATGAATGTTAATATGCGGAATTCAAAAACGCAATAAAATAAAAAGTCGGGTAAAAAGGTTTACCGCTTTTTTCGGTTGGGGGTGCGGTATGTATCTTTGTTCCTGACCAAAAGTTGGATATTACAATATTAATGTGTTTGGGTTTCCGCTTCTCCTTTACACTTGCGCCGGCCCCGCCACGGTAGTTCAGCTCCAGCTTGTCTTGTAGATAATAGAATAAACTACAAGACAAGCGACATGATTCATGGCGAGTGATGCTGATCGCGCGGACAGAACATGACTGGTTAAGATCTGCTGTTTGCTAGGATTACATTTAAATACATGGTTTAACATCTTAGCTGGGCCTTTATTCAAGGCGGTAAAAACCATATCGTCTTTGACCTGTCATAGTATTGTTTTCTCTTCTTTTCTAGTAAACTATAGGCTAGCTATTTAGTTGCATTTCACTCAGCTTGAAGTCAAACTCAATACAGGACACCCTGTAGAAAACAACTATGATAATTTAATTCCTAGTGAAAAAGTTGGTTCTCTGTCGTTTGCCCGAAAGTCATTTGCCATAATTGTATCACTTGTCATAATATTCATTTGCCATAAAGGCTTTTTCTCTGAAACCATAAACTATTCAGAATTGTTATAAAAGTAACCTAACCTAACCTATTAGGCTCTATACGAATACGATGGCATGTAAAAAATACCTGAAAGGCTAACAGTTTCAGAAAAAATGCCTTTATGGCAAATGAAAATTATGGCAAGTGATACAATTATGGCAAAAGAAATTCGGGCAAACAAAGTGATCCCGAAAAAGTTGATTGGTCATTAAACGCGAAGATTCCTTCAATTCTGTATATTCAAATGTTTAACTAATAAAATGCTTAGTACAATTAAAGACGCGCCCACGCCAAGGGTATTCAAATAAAGAGCTTTTATCATATTTTATTAAGTACCCTCATCTTGCAGTCCCTTTGAAGAAATTTTACTCCCTCAATAACATAAAAACAAAAAAGGTTAAGGGATCCGAGTATAATTATAGACCTTTGTTATTTTTCGTAGGGTCGATGCTATCTGTATTATGATGTTCCGATCTATGTAATAAGGAATGGGTGGTCGGAGTTTTTGGAGGTTTGGCCAGATCCCCATCTATCACCAATCAATACCATAAATTTATTTTTCTACTCGCGTACTATAAACCGGTAATATTGATATCGTTAATGGTGTCAGAATACCACCTATAGCGTAACCGAAGAGGAAAAACAATTCTATAATTAGCGTTGCCATGGTAATAACAGTGCTATAATTTATTATAGCATTGTTATTACCATGGTAACGGTCATTCCGGATATCAGTCTTGGCGTTTAGTTAACACTTGATATCCTAATAATTTGTATATAAACCGTTAAAAACATTTTAACACCAATTAAAATTACGTATATTAAAAATAAAATTAATTTTGAGACTAAATAATGTGTTTTTATTCAATTACTAAAAATAGATGGTTAATATCCATCGATTTGTTATTTGGTTACCATGGTTACGTTCAATATGGATATCAACAAAATGGCGTTTCGTTTGGCATTCCAACTTGTTTATGATAAACCAATTGATAGAACTGTTTTTAGTAACTATTAAAATACGCGTGAAATTTGTTAACATTAATCAATAAAATTCACAAACTATTAATGCGCATCGGAATAGTGAAAAATTCTTTGATGATAAGTAATTTGTTAGCAGAAAAATCGAGTAAAGTATACGAGAAAATTTAGCGATTGTTTATTTTCATCATTATCATTTTAAGCTTGTAGAAAAAGTTATGTATGCAACGGTTCACAATTAGCTCTTAAGGTACTCGTGCCTGTATTTAGAGCGCTCGCAAGCTCGCGCTCTAACCTCGGCTCTCGTACCTTAAGAGGCATCATTATGAACCAGTTACATAAATAACTATTATATATAAGTATAATTAAACGAGCAATATTTTTATACGTGTTAAATTAAATTCCCCAAAAAAATCTATGCCAAAAATAATGTGAACCCTAGTAACCTGTCATCTCAGTCAATCTGAATTGCTATAGAGTATTTTAACAGAAAGTTAGTAGGTATTTGTACCTACTTTAATAACGATTGTCCCCATTTTCGTTCAAAAAGGTTTGCAACCTCTACATTTTAAGTCGATACCTACAAAACAAACGTTTGCAGCGTTCGCGTCTTGGCTACGCCCTCAAATGTTTTATCGATGTTTATCGGCATTAATATTCACGACCATAATAGGACGCCAATGTGTCAATTATTAGCTGCTATCAATACAATACAATACAAATACTCTTTATTGAACACCATGTAAGAGAAAACGCGATGCTCGACTTGGCGGGGGCACATGTGTTCCCAGATTAAATCGTAGCTGCAAATTATTATAACTTAATTTGCAATGCTATAATATTAAAACAACCTAATAAAGGCGTTATAAAAACAGGTACCAGTAATATTAATAACGCGGCAGTAATTATAGGCACGGAAGAACCGTATATTTCAAACGGATGAGACCAAAAGAACTGTTTAAAATACGCCTCTGGCTACCATTTTGCGGAAACATTTTCCTGCGACCTCAACAGAGCGGTAATAGTGGAATCCTTTTGTAAAGCTGAGTTTCCACTGCGAGCGGACGGGCCCCGTACGGACTCTGTTTAGCATACAACGGTGCCTTCAAAAAGTTTGCTCGCGGTAGAAACACTTGAAGTCACCGATGTATGGTAAACCGAGTCCGAACAGAGCCCGTTCCGCTCGCAATGGAAACCCTGCTTAAGAATGGGAAACGGCGAATGGTTGCTTCGTATTTTAGCTGGAGGGTAACTGGCTTTGGAACGTTTTTAAATATTTTACCGTTGTTTATTATTTAAGTCGTTAAATTCTCAACGTCTCCGTGATAGGTAACTAGGGTTAGGACTTTTGGTAGCAAACCATGGTTTTAGGATCCATAGAGTCGCTGTTTCCTGATTATTATAATACATACTTACCACCTTGATTTTGACCTTCAGTATTGTCATATTTCAAAATTCAATATTTCATTAAATCGCTAAACGAGTTTAAATTAATTTCGGTACGGAGGATACCTCTGCTGTGAAAGCGTAACAAACAAACAAACAAATATTAGACATTTTTGATATATGTATTTGCATTAATTTCATTTATTTGACGATGTGTTAGCTTGGTTGGAGTGACTCTTCCTGCGAAGCTAGCGGCCCCGGGTTTGATTCGCGGTATGGGCTAATACTTGTGTGATGAGCGCGAGTATTTATTCTGAATCTTGGATGTTATCTATGTATTTAAGTATGTATTTCTCTATATAAATGTTTCTCGCTGTCTAGTACCCATAGTACAAGTCTAGAGCTTAGGTCAATTGGTGTGAGATTGACCTCCGATATTTTATTTTATTTAAAATTCAGTAGGTATTGAAATGTACGTACCGTACTCAAACTTTATCATTGATTGTAACTGCAATAAAATAGACGATTACACATCAAAAAACAAATGCTAAGCTAGATTTGGGGCGATTAGTGACCGTCTGAGTGCAATAAATTTTAGTGATAACATGTCGGAATATCACAAATCATTCATACTGATAATCATTTAATTGTAAATATTACTTGAAATAAAAACCGGGCTAGGGCATGCTCAGTGAAGGGTTTCGGCTAAATTGCTATAAACATAAAATACTATCGCAAAAATCAATAAGCATGAACTACGTGTAGGTAAAACTCTGATTAAAGTTTTTTGCTGATGATAATATGTCACTTAATGTCATATTTCCGGCGTTAATTAATTTTGCTGAACTAGTTTCGACCGAGTGGTTGCCGGGTTAGAATAGTGGTACTCCATGTCTTCCTGTGAAAGTCGTAAGAGGCGACTAAGGCTTGTAGTATTGTTAGGCGATGGGCTTGCAACCTGTCACTAATATACTTACACTTTGTAAACATATTAGCCTGATTGTGCAAAATGTGGTTACAGAATTAACAACAAGTTTTTAAAATAACCTTAATACATTTTTAGCTCAGTTTATCCATACTTACTAATATATGTTTGTAACGCGTTCACAGCGCAAATATCCTCTTTACCAAAATTCATGTTAACTGGTTTAGCAATTTAACGAATCGATGCATTTTGAAACATTATTATGACAATATTGAAGGTCGAAATCAAAGTGGTATGTTTATAATAATTAGGAAATAGCGACTCCATGGACTCTGGAACCACGTTATGCCGCCAAAAGTTCTAACACTAGTAATCGCACTGTACGTACAATCACAACACGGTATCAACACGTCGCCCCTTACGACATCCACGGAAAGACATGGAGTGGCAATTTTCTAACCCGGCAAATACACGATATAAATCCAGTATATATTACACAAATTATAAAGAGCGGCTTTAAATTTCCGCATGACTCTACCTATTGATATCTAATTAACAAAATAAAGCTACAAATACACGTTTTATTAATATTTCACTGAAACAGCGAATATTTTGAACATTCCATTTTGCACACTATTTGTATGGGTAAAATGCCGACAGATGGTATTTGAGTTTAAGGTTTCAATAACACCAGTGCACTTTGTTCAATTTAGTACATTGAGTAAATATACAGTTACATTCGTAAATACCGGTTGTGAAAATATCCAGGTGTTTTAACTGTTAGTATTTCGGATAAACGACGCTATTAACCTAGCTGTTAGTGACTTCAGCTGCAAAGCTTAGCCTCCTGAGCCTAGCGAAGATGCAAACGCTACTAACGTTTTTGTTTTCTATCGCTCAAAATGTATGAGATGACCAGAGGGCCCTGCCAAGATGCATTGCGCTAACTAACGTTTCTATTCGTTTCATTTTTAAACCAATCGCGTCACTGATAGATCACGTGACTTTTCGTATCACGTGATCGCCCAGTGACGCGATTGGTTTAAAAACGAAACGAATAGAAACGCTAGTAAGCGTAATGCATCTTGTCTAGCGCCTCTGACCTCGGAATATATGGGGCAAAATTAAATGACAGCTAGGGATCGCCTGTATCGATAAACTCAATTATCTGATTCTATAATATGATTTTTGAACCTTCACTCATCACCATCATTTTTTTCCTCATTGTGTATTTCAGAATTACTGTCCCATTTACTATTGTTAAAATAAACGATCAGTATTTGTTCCAAATTTTCGGGTGTTAAACTTTTTCGTCTCGATTGATGAATCCATTTAAGGTGGGTAAAAGACTTTAAATGCTGGGCTCGATCACTAGTATATGGGAAAAGCATTGATAATTGAGTTTATCGATATATGGCCGAACCCTATATACAAACTGCGGATAGATAGGCTTACTTCGGATTAAAATTTGACACATTTTGTATGGACAAATGTCAAATTTTAACCTGAGGTAAGCCTTATCTATCCGCGGCTTGAATATAGGGTTTGGCCGTTAGGCGATCCCTAGCTGTCATTTAATTTTGTCCCGTATCTTCCGAGGTCTGCATAAGAAACATACCTACGGCCTTATATGTATAGCTTGAAATATAATGTGTTACGATTGCAATATCTTCCAATTACAAGTTGACATAGATTCATCGGTTCCCGTGCGGCCAAGTCGGTGTTCAGTTGGAATATAACTCACGCGGTGCAGGTATGTGCAACGTGCAACGCGATCTATGCGCTCAGGGTTGACACGAAGTTCAATATTTTTTTAAATATATTTGTTCAGAAAAGCAACAAACGTTAAATTTATGAACCAGTAATTGTCAAGGCACCAATAATGGACACTTGATTTTTATTTTGCAGAAGATAAGGGTTATTCATTTGTTTTACAAGAATCAATTTAGGACCGTATGAAATTTGATTTGCGTCCATCATTGGTGCCGTCACCCTACATCTAAATAGCATGCACATGTACCTATATGGCGAATTATAGGTTTTCACGGTAAATAATCAATTTTAACGAAATAAACTGTGTTTAAGAATAAATTGCAGATTTTATGTTGTTTTAATGAGTGTGTCTTGCAAACGAACATACATATAATATTAAGGGTTGAAAGTCTAAGCCATAATAAACATAATTGATATCTATTCCTCGTCTGCCAACAAACCACTCTGTGGTTTGGCAGAGGAATATATGTATTTAGATGTAAGCAAGATATGTGAATAAACGTATTATTATTATTATTGTATTTTTTTTTCATACAAATTAATTAGGCAATTCTAAATGTATCGGTACCAAGTTAACGTTGAAACTTTGATGTTGAGTTGACTACATACATTTTTTTATCGCTCAAAATGTAGGGGATAATATAGGGGAATGCGTTAGACATATTATTGTACAGTTTTTAACTCGGCTGCCATCATCGTCAAGTAAATAAGAGCTATAACGTTGACATTACGTTGACATGTTAAAAGTAGGTATGTATGTTACCCTGTAAAATAGAGAACTTAATCGTGTCGTGAACTTTATGATGTTGATTAAATATAAATGTAATTTACAGCACGAATTTTTGATTTTATAATAATAACTAGCTTCTGCCCGCGACTTCATCTGCGTAGATTTCGATAACTTTTCGGGAACTTTTAGCCTATGTGTTAGTCCAGGGTATAAGCTATGTATCTCCATTTTAAATTTCATCCAAATCCGTCCAGCCATTGCATCGTGAAGGAGTAGCAAACTAAGACACACACACACAAACTTTCGTATTTATTATATTAGTAGGATAAAACAGTTGCGAGTAAGTACAAATAGTGCTCGCTAAGCTAAATGTAAAATATAAGTATCTGTGTGTGTGTTTCCGCTCAGAGAGGACATAATCTCCAGAATTAAATTTGCAAATAAAAAAAATAGTTTAATATTGATGTAAAATATAGCTTCTGCCCGCGACTTTGTCCGCCTAAATTCCGATCGTTATTCCCTCGGGAACCTTAAAATTTAAAATTTTGCGGGTATATTGCCTATGTGTTCCAGGGTAAAAAAACTATCTCCATTCCAAATTTCATCCAAATTCGTCAAGCCTTTGTTTCGAAGTAGTAACATACTAACACACGAACTTTCTTATATATAATATTACTAGGATAATAACAATAACAAAATTAGAGTCAAAACCTGGCACTGAATACAAAGTTACAAATTTCCCAATTCCAAATAGAGAAATTCACTAATAATAGCGCAAACTTCCAATAAATCGACAGCCCTATTCCGCTCGATTTGTTGGCAAGATAAACAGAGATAGCAGTTCGACCGACTCCCATCGAAGCACAATATTAGCTTGCGGTTAAAAAAAACACTTCTGTTTACCTTGTTAAAAGTTAACCCGTCAGGAATATCGCGAATAAACGGTTAAGGTCAATGTTGGCGCAATGAGATCGATAGATGGCGCTCGATAAATAAATAATAAAAAATCGGTCAAGTGCGAGTCGGACTAGCGCATTGACGGTTCCGGATTTAAGATAATAATGCTTGGTAACCGCAAAAGCAAACTCATTTTGTTATGAATTTTATTGTCTATGCATGTCAGGACCTACTAGGCCTAAATTGTAATACAGATTTCTAAAGTTTTTTTGTTATTTTACCAAGTTGTACAACTGTGCCAAATTTTAAGTTGATAGCATTTTACCGTAAAACGGGGTAAATATGAATTAAGGGGTAAATAGGGACACAACCTAAAATGAAGCATATGATACTAATTATAAGACTGAAATAACGTAAATAGAACGTAACGTTATTTTCATTTAATACTTGTTCTTATTTGTAACAAGTTATGGTTCATTTTAGGTTATGTTCCTATTTACCCCGTTTTATGGTAGTTGCTGAGAAAAACTGGTGAGACATACAGACAAACAGACACAGATAACACTGATAAGATCACAGATAAGACACTGATAATACTCTGCAACCATTGTTAAAGTACCCGAATAATGTAAATGTTAGTTTAAGAAAAAGTATTTTTAAAGTCTTACCTGAGCAACAGAAATGTTTATCTTCTATAAGTGGAAACTGTTTTGAGTAAAGTATTTTTAAGCTATGATTGTAACTCAATGTGTTTTTTTTTGCTGTTTTTTTTTGCATTTACATTTATCAATATAAGAATCAATCAATCAATCTATCAAATAAATAAATAAATAACGAAGTCTCACCATAGGATCCTTTTTTACCATTTTGGGACGAAAGTCTTTAAAGATCGTTGTTTTTAACCCCCGACGCAAAAAAGAGGGGTGTTATAAGTTTGACGTGTAAGTGTGTGTGTGTGTGTGTGTGTGTGTGTGTCTGTCTGTCTGTGGCACCGTAGCTCTTAAACGGATGAACCGATTTGGATGCGGTTTTTTTTATTTCAAAGCAGGTTTTCTAGCGGTGGTTCTTAGACATTTTATATCGAAATCGGTTCAGCCGTTTTTGAAGTATTGAACTTTGAAATGTCAGTGTCGGGGGTTTTTCAACTTTTTGTTGGTTAGGTTATTGAAATTTTGTGTGAGTGTTACTTTCTTCGACAATGCGTTTAGCGGTCCCGGGTTCGCTTCTACTACTGCCTTTTAGTAAAAGAACACCTCTCATAACGCAATCTATAGTTTTAAAGTATTACGTACGTACGTACTTATATAAACGGATGAAACAAAAAAAAACCGGCCAAGTGCGAGTCGGACTCGCGCACGAAGGGTTCCGTACTATTAAAATGACAACATTTGCCAAAATATTTATGCCCCTTGAATATTTATTTTATTCTGTTTTTAGTATTTGTTGTTATAGCGGCAACAGAAATACATCATCTGTGAAAATTTCAACTGTATCACGGTTCATGAGATACAGCCTGGTGACAGACAGACAGACGGACAGCGGAGTCTTAGTAATAGGGTCCCGTTATTACCCTTTGGGTACGAAACCCTAAAAAACTACTTCTAATGTTGTTGCTAGTGACCCAGCAACTAGACTAACGTGTCGTCAAAATTGACCTGAAACTTAATGCTACTTTAAATTTGCAAAAGATAAGAATTTAATCTTTGATCTGGAACGTTTTAAAACTGAATATTTTTTTAACGGTTCACCCTACATCGAAATACAAAGGCTGGGGCGATGTAAATCCGATGTAAAATGTACGGAATTGGATTCAGCGGGAATCGAACCCGGACCTCATTCAGCGGGAATAATAGAGAGCCTGTTGAGTTATTCCATTCCGATGGTGGGGCAGGAGTTAGGGAATTTAAAAATGTTATGATTTTTTTTACATCAAAAAATCATTTTTTTTGTTTGAACTGTTAGTAATATGTAGATGATATTTTTGCGTTTCTACACGTATTCATAATGCTTTGAAATTCTTTAGTACCAATTTCACCATTCGAAGTTAACCTCTAAACACGATTAGAGCGTTAAAAGCTGTCAAAATGTATAAACTAACAGTCGATTAACATTGATTAAATTTAACATCGTAAGAGCATGTCGGATCATGCTCAGTGTACGATTCTGAAACCGTTACCACAACACACAAAAAAACCCCCTGTTCCATGTATCCCTACCGCCTTATCCCCCCTGATAGAAATAAGTGGAATATTTTTCCGTTCTTCGCCACCGGTATGGATATTATTCCACATATCCCTACTAAAATTCATTGCGGTAAAGACATTTGGATTTTTTTCCACCCATCCATACCAGCTTGCCCCTTGGTAGGGACATGTGGATTTTTTTCCACCCATCCATACTAACTGACTCTCTGGTAGGGACATGTGGATTTTTTTCCACCCATCCATACTAGCTAGGTTTTTGGTAGGGACATGTGGATTTTTTTCCACCCATCCATACTAACTGAATCTCTGGTAGGGACATGTGGATTTTTTTCCACCCATCCATACTAGCTTGCTCTCTGGTAGGGACATGCGGATTTTTTTCCACCCATTCATACTAGCTTGCTTTCCGGTAGGGATATGTGGATTTTTTTCCACCCATCCATACTAACTGGCTCTCTGGTAGGGACATGTGGATTTTTTTCCAACCATCCATACTAACTGGCTCTCTGGTAGGGACATGTGGATTTTTTCCAATCATTCAAACCAACTTACGGTCTTAAAGAACGGTTTTAAATAAAATAACAGAAATAAAACCAATCACTTTTTTTATTCACTAAATCGCTGGGTGGGTGCAATAGTGGCATACGTCAAAATATCAAAATGTCTAGAAAAGGACTGTCAAAGTTATAAAAATTGGATGCAGGCGACAATAATGTAAAAAATAACCTAATTAAATAAGTATTGTTATGGTCTTGTTTTTTTTTATCTTCCTTAAAATAAATTATATGTTTTTTTTTGGTATCTTAAATTATTAATGCATAAATATAGGTATTATGATAATTACGATTTTTGAGTTAAGTCTTATTATTTCGTTGAACATACACGATATTAATCAGGTTATTAACGAAATAAATACTCTTTCAAATTCTAAATAGTTTATTTTTACTTATTGGTAACAATAAACTATTGTTCATATAAGTTCTATAGCCTATGTTAATCTGGAATTCAAATGGTGAAAGAATTTTTGGTATTGGTATTGGTATTTTTGAGTTTATTCGTTAAATACATACAGACATACATACAAATCTTTTCTCTTTATAAGATATATATACAGGGTGTAACCGTTAAGTGTGACCAGGCGATTATTTCGAAACTATTACAGATATGCCTGATTAGCCTTTTCAATGCATGTCGGAGTAGCGGCCGAGTCCCGGAAGATTGGGTCAAGGCCGTTATCGTCCCTCTGTATAAAGGGAAGGGGTCACAGCAAGACTGCAAAAACTACCGCGGTATCAGCCTCCTTAGTGTTGTCGGCAAAGTATATGGGAAGATTTTAATTGAAAGGGTATTGAATGTTACGAATGACAAAAACTGGCATGTACAAGCGGGATTTCGAAAGGGAATGGGATGTACGGATCAGGTCTTTTCACTACGGTCTATCACAGAAAAGTTCTTGGCTATCAACCAAAAGGTTTTCTGTGCTTTTGTGGACCTGGAAAAGGCCTATGATAGGGTAGATAGAAAGGAGTTGTGGAAGGTGCTGTCTATGTATGGAGTGAGCAGCAACCTGGTGCAGGCTTTGAGGTCCCTTTATGAGGGCTCCAGAGCCTGTGTCAGGATCAATGGGGCATACTCGGCCTGGTTTAATATCTCCAGAGGTGTTAGACAGGGCTGTGTTGCCTCACCATTTATTTATCACTGGCCAGCACTTTCTATGACAATCAACACTTGAAAGTACCTACTGTAAACCTTTTTGTTGTGTATTTTATTTAAAACGTACCATTAGTAAATGATAGTGTTCGTGTTTAGATTGTTTTATCTAGGAGTTTGTTAAGTCTTTTTTATACATTAATAATGATAAAACATCTTATCCTAGCCCGGATATACCTACAGAAAAAAAAAAATGCGTCCCCTTCAATAACCTAACTAGTAGTTATGTGTGGAAGAAATTCCATCTACTCCTATCAAAAAGCTAGCTAGTATGGACGTGTGCAAGAAATTCCATTTATCCCTACCAAAAACCTAGCTAGTATGGATGTGTGGAAAATATTCCATCTATCCCTACCAAAAACCTAGCTAGTATGGATGTGTGGAAGAAATTCCATCTACCCCTACCAAAAAGCTAGCTAGTATGGACGTGTGCAAGAAATTCCATTTATCCCTACCAAAAACCTAGCTAGTATGGATGTGTGGAAAATATTCCATCTATCCCTACCAAAAACCTAGCTAGTATGGATGTGTGGAAGAAATTCCATCTACCCCTACCAAAAAGCTAGCTAGTATGGACGTGTGGAAGAAATTCCATTTATCCCTACCAAAAACCTAGCTAGTATGGATGTGTGGAAGATATTCCATCTATCCCTACCAAAAACCTAGCTAGTATGGATGTGTGGAAGAAATTCCATCTCTCCCTACCAAAAACCTAGCTAGTAGGGATGTGTGGAAGAAATTCCATCTATCCCTTCTAAGGGGCAGGTAGTAGAGAAAGGTGGAAGAAATTCCATCTATCCCTACTAAGGGGCAGGTTCTAGAGAAAGGTGGAAGAAATTCCATCTATCCCTACCAATGGGGGCTAGGAGGGATAAGTGGACATATTATTTCCATCTATCCCTACCGGTGGCGAAGAACGGAAAAATATTCCACTTATCTCTATCAGGGGGGATAATGCGGTAGGGATACATGGAACAGGGGAGGAGAGGGCGAGTTCAATATTTCCAATATAACTATGCCAAATTACAGCTTTGTCATACCAAGAGTCTCTATGTTAAACCGTGGACTGACGGACAGACGGACATATTTAGCGAAACTATAAGGGTTCCTTGTTATTTGCGGACGCCATTAATTAACGCTACTTTGGTTCAATACCCTGTCAATGACTATTATATAGTTAAAAACCCCCGAAATAATGGTGACCCCTTCTTTCAGAGCTGATATCTTTTACACGGCCGAACCGCTAGAAAACCTGCTTTCAAATAAAAAAAAACGCATCAAAATCGGTTCACCCGTTTAAGAGCTACGGTGCCACAGACAGACACATACACACACATAGCGGTCAAACTTATAACATCCCTTTTTTGCGTTAGGGGTTAAGTAGCATTCAAAGTTATAACACTCCTCTTTCTGAGACGGGGGTTGAAAGTGATGTACCTATTATTATTATTTTTATGTGAAAAAGGAGGCAGAGGAGCATGCGAGTCATCTGATGGTAAGTGATCATCGCGACCCATAAACGCCCGCAACATTTGGGTAGTGATTCTGCAAGACACATTTCAGCGCGTGTATTCAATTTGGCAGCATGGCTTCTCGAACGTATAAGGCTGCCTAATTGAGAATGCACGCGCTAATATGTGTTTTGTTCGCTCTGACGGGACTACTTAAACTCGCCGCTTGGACTTCACTCCAGCATTCGCTCACCTTTGCTTATGAGAGAATCACGACGCAGGCAATCGCAGGTGCGCTGCCGGCCTTTGAGAAAAGAGTAGGCTCGTTTTTTGAAAGCCCCAATTCTTATTCGTTCGGAAATACACACGCCGAGAGCTGATTCCATGATTTTTATTTCCAGCTCCGACTCCCGGTCTAGGCCAGAGAGTACCTCAAGAGCCACCTCAGGCAGGCCGGGAGCGAACATTGACCCATCTGCATAGCGGAAGTGGCGCGGCGGGTGACCACTTCGGAATCGAATTATTCACTAGGAGCGCTGACGATTATTTTTATAGCGCTTGAGAATTGATTTTAGATTTACTTTTAACCACTGTCGCAAAAAGAGGCGTGTTTGAAGTATAACCGCTATGTGTGTGTCTGTCTGTAGCAATGTAGCTCTTAAACGGGTGAACCGATTTGGATGCGGCTTTTTTTATTTGAAAGCAGATTTTCTAGCGGTGGTTCTTAGCTAAGATTCATATCTATTAGTTATATTACTAGCGACCCGCCCGCGCTTTGCTTTGGTTTATGTGATTTTTCTGGAACACACGTACACAAACTAGAATTGATTAATAACAAATTTTTTTTGTAAAATTTGTATTTTTGTTTGCTTTTTTGTGGTTGTTATCCAATAAATAAATAAACCTTCCTTCCCCTTCCCTTCCATGTTTCAACATTATCTAACTGGTGATAATAGCCGCATCAAGCAGACAGACTAAATCATTAGTTTTATGCTATGTAAAGATTTTACACGCATTTGTAGCATGCCCATTAATACGTACCAACTGATTAAAATGTGACTGGTGACTTTAAGTTTCACCTTAAAGCCGTAACAGACGATCGAATTTGGTCCGGGCCGGACAGCGGATTTGGTTCGCTCCGAACCATATCTGTCCGTCTATGGTCACAAAACTACTCTACAGACGGACAGATATGGTTCGGAGCGAACCAAATCCGCTGTCCGGCCCGGACCAAATTCGATCGTCTGTTACGGCTTTTATTCTGAGTGGGTCTTGACTCAAGTGGGAGCACACTAGGTACATAAATAATCACTATTGTTATTTGGTCAATGTAGATACTACTGACTCAGTGAACATTAATTTAAAAAATACTTAAAAAAGGACAATTCCCCAATGCAAAACTAATTTATTTAAACGCAATCAATTAACCGTATAAACTTATTACTCTTCTTTTGCCCTTTGTTACAGTCAAGTAAAAAATGTCTGATATCTCATTTCGCAATTAAATTTCTACCTTCCCTTAAAGTGTACTATCTATATTACGGTACCTATTACTGTCTGTCGGGAATGTGACCCGCCTCCGTGACTGCAGTAATTCTGGCCTGCATTCCAAGACGCATAGCGCTGTGGCCGGCGGTGACACGTCCACATAACACTATAACACCTGTAAGAACTTGCTATATGACATCCACGGCCTTATTTAAACAGTAGTTGACATGTGTAAACTAATAAACCTCCATAAAAAAATTTGACCAACTTATGTTTTTCCAATTTTTCTTGTTCAAAAATATAGATTTTACAGGCGAGGTATGTACAGTACTTATAGATATTATGCTCAAGGTAAAGGCCACTGTTAAATTAACTACTGATACAAAACTACTGTGATAAATGTGGTTATCCGAGAGGCGTTCGGATGGCGACGCTAGTGGTTGACCACAGAAGGGTGGTGGCGTCGCACAGAGTAAAGTGGCATGCAAACTTCTAAGCCATTTTACCAGCATACTTTTTTCTATTATTAAAGCAGCGAATACATTCATCGTTTACTGCAATACTTAAGGGATCCTTCACTGAGTAAACGCACTGCGTTCAATACAGCTTTGTGATTGGTCCTTTTTGACCGACCTTTTGTTTATGAGATTTTTACCACCGTGTGCGTTCGTAAGCACTGTGAGACCTCATAGTGACGTTTGTAAATACGGCTGTTATACATACAGCTTTTTGAGAAATGATACATTTTAATGAAAAAACTTTTCCTCAAACGGCTAGTTTCGATGTTTTATGTATATAATACCGAGAGTAAAGTTTCTCACCCCACTACTCGCACTTCCAGCGGCTGGCGAGTGCAAAGGGCTGATTATTCCCTACAATTACTACGGACTTTACCGGCTCTCTGCACTTACTACGTGGTTCAAGTCACCAACCTATATTTTTTATTTAAAGTAAAATTGTAAATACGTCAACTTGGTCTGATACTGAATTGAGTAACAAAGAATGGATGCCAAATAACTAATCAGTTTTATAACGGTTACAGCTTTCCATTTGTAGCGAAGTCTTTTGTTATGACAGAGGCTTTCGACTTAATTATACACGGTCAAGTTTTAATTAGACGCATATTAGAGTAATTAGAATTGTTAAATAGTTATCTAATTAATAGCAAATAAAAATTTTACTTATGCGAAGAACCTTGACCTGGTCTACTCATTAAGTCTAGTGTGACTGCTATATTTAACTGAACTGATGACTGGTTTCTCAGGGAAGTGTATTCGGCCTTTTTCTATTTCTATTTCCCTTAGAAAAAAGAACTATGGAGACTTTCTTTTTGTTAATATCGAAGTATTTAATAAATGGTTAAGATGATGAAAATAGCCTACAACAATCTCGTGGTTTGAACAAACACCAACTACCCTCAAACGAGTAAAAAACAAAATATGTGAATAAATATGTCAAAATAGTCGTTTCGTCATTACTTATAAGGTTTATAACAGTGTTCTTGGACATCTTAAATTACTGAACTTTTTTATTTAAAATTTCAATTGTTAAGTTGGAATTAAATCATTATTTCCTATAACTTGCGCCACACCGCGCGTTGTAGAATCGACCGAGCGTATGTTTAATCAGCATCTCTACATAAAATAAGCAAAGCGAACTGTTATTTTGTGCTATATGTTAGACAGTGATAGTGTCTAAACATCGGCCGTTAAAGATAACACTCCTACGCACAGTGCAAACTAATTGGAATTAATGTCTGTTGTGACGTCACATTTAATCGACCATAATGACACAATGCCTTTGTTTTTACTTTTATAATTATTTAAACACAGTTAAATAAATAAATAAATGTCAGGGGACAATGTCACACCAATTGACCTAGTCCCAAACTAAGCTCTAGGCTTGTACTATGGGTTCTAGACAATGATATAAATACTTGTATATAGAGAAATATAATAATTGAACACATATAAATCATCCATGACTAAGGAATAAATATTCGCGCTCATCACACAAATATCTGCCCTTGACGAGATTTAAACCCAGAACCGCTAGCTTTGTAGGCAGGGTCACTACCAAGTAGGCCAGCGCGTTGTCAATTAGATATTATATGCTAATACATTTTATGAGATCGTAGAAGTACTAGTAGTTATTTTAAATTGGTACGAGTTTTTTTTTTATTCTGTACATTTTCACAAGCTTTTCGTTTTAGTTGCATAAATTTGTTAGTCTAATAAAACCTTGAGGCGGATGATAAAAATGACGCAGTTATATTGATTTTTTATGGAATGAAGAAGGCAAGCAAACACACGGGCCACCTGATGCCAAGTAGGATCTGTGACTCATAGACATGATGCATTCTCAAGATTACAATCTAAAGACTAATCATATAACCGTATATGCCAACCCTGAGGACTAATATGGAATGCCTCTATGCTAGTAATTTCACCGATTGTCTTGTCTCTACACCGGAGCACAACAATTTGAACAGCAGTCTTTCATTGAATACAAAACGGATACATTCCAAAATAAGTCAGTGTTGCATTTTAAATTTAGAAGCTGTTGGTAGGTACAAGATGTTCAATGCAAGAGCAAATTATTTTGGAATAATATGTCCGTTTTGTATTCAATGAACGAGCTGTTTGGCAATAGGTTAATGGATAAGTTGGTGGTAGCAATCCAAACGGACCTTGCACAAGGTCCTGCCACCACTAAAACCAAAACCTAATTATTAAAAGCTATTGTGGAACCTCATCAATACGTCAATAGTTACAGTAAGACCGCTCCTAAAATGGCCTTCGGATTTATACTTCTCTCTCACTCGCGTTCATAGCGAGTCTTACCGAATATCACAGAAGAAATAATGAATATTTTGTCGAAAATCCATCTTTCATAGATTATACCCATAGATCACGAGTTTCCTAACTGTTCGTCACAACGCCCCGGGGCAACGTAGTGAGTAGATTCACTGTTGGATCGCATAAATCTTTTAAGCATAATGTATCTTTACACATAAAATCGTTTGGCCGAAAACGGTTTTTACAATAGAAACGGTTTTTTTTTAATTAGTAAAAAAAAAATACTTTCCCTAACCTAACCTAATCTACAAAGTAGACGTTTATTAAATTCTGCAATTTCTGCCTAAAAGGGTGTTATGCGGAATGATTTTATGCGAAAAGATAAATATGCGTAAAGTATTATGCGTTCCAAAGGGTTCCTTAGATACGCGGGTAACTTCATTTACAAGGGAACCACAAAATTTAAGCATTTATAGGCAGACGTAGCATAAAAAAGATTGGGGAACACTGTCGAAGATAATAACTGTCAAATGTGGCTATGACCCTGAATAGAGAGCTTATTAGCGTAGTATACAATTTACTCGTGTTTGATAAATTTCTGAAGCTCCACGGAATGTTAGGTGTTTATCTATCTAAGTACATATTTAAAAACAGAAACTGACTGGCCGATCGATCAACGCACAGCCGAAACCGCTGTACCGAGGGACTTGAAATTTGAAGGGAACATTCCTTGGACATCCTTAGTGTACACCAACAAGGATTTTTTGGAAATTCAGCCCCTAAGGGGTTTAAAATAGGGGAATAGCGGGAAAGTGTAAGTATACGCATAAAGCCGCGTATCCACCAAGCGCTCGCGCTCGCGCGGCAGCCTCGCGAGCGCGTGCGCTTGGTGGATACGCGGCTTAAGACGTCGCGGAAGTCTTCTAGTTTGATGATAAAAAGGTCTAAAAGTAGTAATAAAACTTATTTCTTGAAGATTGATGATTGCAGTTAGTCTAGTTTGGTGTGGCCCTTGGGAAAATCTTTGTACCTATATGATGAGCGCTAGTATTTGGTCCTAAGTCATTTTCTATGAACTGAAGTGTTTATTTCTTATATTAGTAGCTTTATCCTTGTCTTGTACCTTCCCATAGTACAAGTCTAGAGCTTAGTTTGGTACTAGGCGAATTTGTGTCCTGAGATTGTCGCCTTGTTATGTATATTTTAAATCAATCATGATAAAGCGCTTTTTTTGTATGTGCTTGACAAACTAATACTGCCTGTATCTGACTTAAATACTGCAAGTCAACATTTTTGAAATATATCTGAATAACTGGTTAGCAGTTTGCCAAGCAGAAACTTTAATTGCATTTATTAAAGAAAATAGTTGATGTAATCAACAATGTTAATAAATTAAAAAAAATGTAAATTAAAAGTGTTTTATTTACAATAGTCTCACTTATCACAGTTTATAGCCGCCGTTCTAAGGTGAAAGGATGGTAACACTTCAATTTAACCAACAACAACAATGATTCGCTTAGTTGAGGATTTCGGGAGCGATGACGACGGGGGCGGGGGCGACGACCTCAGGGAGCACGGGGGCTGGGAGCTCAGCGGGGGTGGGCTCGATCACGATGGGAGCGGGGACGATGGCGACACCATCGATGGGGTTCTCAGCAGCGTCAACAACAAGGACGGGGGAGGGACCGTCGACAACGATGACGGGGGTGACCTCGTTTACGGCTTCCTCAACAACGACGACGGGAGAGACGTCAATGACTGACTCAGGGAGCTCCACGGGGGCGGGCACCGGGGCGGGCACAGCGGCGGGAGTCTCAGCGACGGCAGCCTGGTTGATGTTCAGGATGATCTGGACCAGGGGAGTGCCGCTGGAGGGAGTAGCCTCAACGGGAGCGACTGCGACGGGAGCGGGGACGATGGCAGCGGGAGAAGTCTCGATGTCACCGACAACAATGGGCAGGTCAGCGACAGCGGGGCTCTCGATGAAGATGGGCAAGTCAGCGACAGCAGGGCTCTCGATGAAGATGGGCAGGTCAGCGACGGCCGGGCTCTCGATGAAGATGGGCAGGTCAGCGACGGCAGGGCTCTCGATGAAGATGGGCAGGTCAGCGACGGCAGGGGCTTCGACGATGGGCAGGACGGCGACGGCGGGTCCGGTCTCAATGGGTTGTTCGACTAGAACAGGGCCGACGGAGATGGGGCTCTCGGGCACCACAATAGCGGGGCCAACGGCTCCTGGGGTGACCAGGGCGCGGGTCGGGCCAGCGACGGCCACGGCGATGACGGAAGCAACGATCAGCAGGAATTTCATTGTTGCTGTAAGGAAAAATCGTCCATTAGCATTGAAATATTATAATAATGTAAGTTTGAAAATGAATGTTAAGTCGGGTGATTAGTTATTTCAATAGTGTATTTAATGATAAATAGTCATGCATGTTGCAGAAATTCAAAGAAACCAACCTGCATTAATGGAAAGCAAATAGTAATATAGACGAAAATATTACAAAATGTTTGGTGATGGTAAATAGTGGGTATGTCCCATTTGTTCCATGGAACTACGAAGTTTGTATTGAACATTACGTCATAGCTTAATATAAAAAATGCGAAGTTTCATGGAACAAATGGGACATACCCATGGTATGGTAGTAAATAGAGAAATATTGAGACTTACCTGTTTGGTTTGATGTTTCAAACTATGCTTTTCCTTTAAAATCCACGCGTTTTATACTAAATTTTATCACAGTTCGATAGTAAGACCGCTTTATCGATAATCTCGATAATCTAATAATCTTGGTACCGACTAATCGTTGGCTTCCTTTTACGATGCACGTTTGTACCCTAATCCAACTTATTATTTGTAAAATTTAATTTTGTAATAGACGGTGGATAACGCATACCATTAAAGTTTGAAGGTTTTTTGTGGATAAATATGTAGTCAAAAACTTAACTAAACAGGTGTAGCAGCATGTGTGCAAAATTGTGATTCATTACATAATTCGGTTTTTTATTCTGATTATTGTAGCCATGTTTTGCCTCATGTCAATAATGTTGATCAAATACCATTTGCAAGATGTGGCTGTCCAAAAGGTTACTAATAGATTCATTCATTAAAATAATAAATTACACAAAATTAATTCCAAAAAGAGGACTTTATGCCTACTGGCGTTCTCTACTAGTCGACTTAATACTAAAAATAATTGACTGAGTTTCCTGGTTCCTCACTATCAGTTCTCATTAAACATATTATTGTTGAGTTTCGAGAAGTGGTTGTTGCTTGTCACTAATGTGTTGTGATAATGTGTTCTTAATTTTTTCATTGGAATTTCCCTCCGGCATACAACTTGCAAGTGGTCGGAAGGTTCCAAAACGAGATGCCCTTGTATCGTCTGATGAGTGCCTCAAGTGTAAAGAGGATTTAGTGATCTAAAGGACAGGAGAAAAGGAGGTTGAAAATGGAGAACTGGGTTAAAGTAGTGGGGCGCGTTATTGAAATGACGGTGTCATGACCTCACCACCTGAGTCGTTCGCCAGACCAAAGAAAAGGAAAATTACCGCTTAACTTACAACCCAGAAAATCCTAACCATCCCTTAAAACTACTTACTTACTACGTACTTATCACTCTTTCTTCTCTTTTTTATCTCTCCGAAAGGTTTAGCTGTTTGGCCAATGGTAGTGGACACCGCCTTCGGTCTAGTGCTAACCTTTTGCCTTACCGCTCCATCCAATAAGACTCGTACGTATGTTAAATATTTCACGGTACACTCTGTCCAATTATGGAATGGGCTTCTACCGTGCTTGAGGCAAATTAGATCTGTCGGTTCATTTAAGGAAAGGTTAAAGAAGCTGTGGTTAAATGAACAAGATGAGTCGCGAGTGTTCCTTTGCTCTATTGTAGGTTTTAATTGCTGTTTACGTATGTGGTAGTATATATTCGTATATTTTATTACCTATGTACTCGTATGTATTTTATTAGAACAGATATTATTACATTTTAATGTCTGTTTTTCGGATGTATATACCTTTTTTTCTGTTAACTATATTGTAAATTTGCCTATCCTCTTGCATTGTCCTTACTTATTCTACTCCAAGGTTAACTGAAAGAGATCCTATATGTGATAAGTTCGGCTATGTAAAGCGACGCAAAAATGTTTTGTAAAATTGTTGTTTTGTGCAATAAAGAGTTTACATACATACATACATAAAAGGAATCTTGTTTCATTTCGAGACGCTGAAGTTTGTCTAAACTCGTGAGCAAAGGCCATAATGGGTCAAAACTAAGTTTTGCATGCACAAATTTTGTTGGCAATACAAATATTACTTCCTTTTTGGCCAGATAAAATGATCAATAAAGAATGGATTGTATATGCTTACGAAAGGAAGTCTGATTCATTGGATTGAGTGGTGAGATTAGCCGGCCGAAGAGTAGGATAGGGTGGACGTTAACAGGAGCAAGAGAGCGGGTCAAGACGATATCCGTACCTACTATCGTCTGAGTTTACCGTAGTCGTTTGAGCTAAAATCAACCATCAAGGTCATTGATAGCCTGCTGAATAAAACAAAAGATCCTTTCGTCAGTTTAATCACTATGATCATTATCATTTCAACCTAAAGACATTCATTGCTGAACATAGGCTGCCCAAGTGCCCACAAGGATTGGTATGAGCTGGTATAATAGTAGAATTTTATGAAGTGACCGATTAGCAAAGAGATGTGTTTAACAGAAAGGGCCAGTTCAAAAAGTTCTTACCATATGAATAAAGCTATCGTAAACGGTTTTCGAAAACTGGCAAAATATATGAAATTGACTTGAGCACTCCGCAGCTTACGTCAATCTTATCTATTATCGCTAGCGATAACTTTCTACCAAATCCATCTTGTCTAGGGCTACTGTGCCGCTTGTACTCATCGGTTTCCCGCAACCGTTTACCTACGCTGTGTCATTTGAATACCCTCTAGTAATTTTTTCGTTGCACTTTGCTATTGGAATCTGTCGTTCATTTTTACCTGACTGCCCGAGAATGAAGGTTACGTTCAGCAATAATTTACTACCGTTCGAAAGTGGTTTCGGTTTTTGTGGAATTTGAGTAAATCTATAGGTACAAATAAACTCACGGCCATGCAATCAGACTAGCAGACAACGCACAGCCTAAACTGCTGAACAATTTGGCGAAAATATTCCTTAGTACCTAACCCTAGAGGAGGACAAAGAAAGATTTTTTGGAAAATCAACCCACAACGGGAAGAAAATAGGAGAGTAGCGCAAAACTAATTCCACGCATTTGATATTGCCGGCGTCCTTTAGTTAGAATAAATAAAATGATATCGTATATAATCTCTTCCTTGCTTGCTTGCTTTTCCTGCTAGAAAATCCAAATATTATTCTTCTCGACGCAACCTTATCAGTGTTATATGGAGATAAAACAGACAAAAATATATATCTTCTTAAAGTTAAATTTTTTTCGTACATTTTTTTTGCTGTTTTTACCAATTTTTCTAATTTATATGTAATAATGTATCCAGTCATGTAAAATCCTTAAAATCACATTAATACGCTACTTTTTTTACCACCAGTACTCTAGTAGCAGTGTGTGTATTCATTCACCTCAACTCTCGCTCCAATAGCCATAGAGCTTAGTTCGGGAGGTCAATCGGTTTGAGATTATCCCTTTGTATTTATTTAATTAATCTCTTCTAGTCTAATAATAGAAGTTAAATTAAATGACGAATTTTGATGTACACATCCTGCTTCGACTCGCCTCCAATCGTTATCAGCTTTTGTTAAAGGAGTGTATTTACCTACTAACGGGGGTCCGTTCATTTGACCGAAATACGTTTGGCCGAATGAGTCGTTTGGCAACTGTTTCATTTCCCAACCCGCTTATATTTCTGTAACTGCAAATATTTCAGGATTTATTTTTGTATTATTGGGTAGACCCTATAGGTTAGGTTAGGTTAGTTTTTATAAAAAATCTGAAATATTTACAGTTACAGAAAAATATAAGCGAGTTGGGAAATGAAGCAGTTGCCAAACGACTCATTCGGTCAAACGTATTTCGGTGAAACATTAGTGAACCTTACTAACGATTTCGAGTATGGTGAATTTTCTAGAGGCATTCCATCTTGGTCCTCACGGATGCCAACTGCATTAGCAGTCCTTTTTTAATATTTTTTTAACCTTTTGAGAGCCAAACCGGACAAGACTCTGTCTGTGACATCTTAGACACTATAATACATAGAGGGGAGAAAGGGGTACTGGGAGTCAGAGGGTAATGGTGGTCACCGTTACATCCAGACGAAATAATATAAACCATCGAATATTGGCCTGCTCGTGGATGACTCTCATTTGGGGAAGAGCAAGCTGTCACGTAACTAGTCTTTTAGGCAGATAATTATTCGTTTGTTTAGATATTTCTGTCTGGATGTTAGAACGCTGACCACTATTTGCCCTCTGACTTCCATTACCCCTCTCTCCATTACTCCGCTGCTTGGCATTCAAACGGTTAAAGGGCGTGGTCTCTATTGTGACCATGTTCTATCATATTATGTAACTATGTAATCTTAGTATTTTTAAAGGGTAAATCTTTGAATATTGTGTGATTTAAACAAGGAAATACAAAATAGGAAAGTGTATTTTAAAGCATCTCTTATCACAGTTTATAGCCGCTGTTCAAAGGTAGAAGGATGGTATCACTTTTTGTTTCATAAACAACAACATTGCTTCGCTTAGTTGAGGATTTCGGGGGCGATGACGACGGGAGCGGGGTTGATGACCTCGGGGAGCACGGGGGCGGGGAGCTCAGCGGGGGTGGGCTCGATGACGATGGGGGCGGGGACGATGGCGACACCATCGATGGGGTTCTCAGCAGCGTCGACCACAATGACGGGAGTGACCTCGTTCACGGCATCCTCGACAACGACGACGGGAGAGACGTCAATGACCGACTCAGGGAGCTCGACGGGGGCGGGCACGGCGGCGGGAGTCTCAGCGACGGCAGCCTGGTTGATGTTCAGGATGATCTGGACCAGGGGAGTGCCGCTGGAGGGAGTGGCCTCAACGGGAGCGGCACCGACCGGAGCGGGGACGATGGCAGCGGGAGAAGTGTCGATGTCACCGGCAACGATGGGCAGGTCAGCGACGGCAGGACTCTCGATGAAGATGGGCAGGTCAGCGACGGCAGGGCTCTCGATGAAGATAGGCAGGTCGGCGACGGCAGGGCTCTCGATGAAGATGGGCAGGTCAGCGACGGCGGGTCCGGTCTCAATGGGCTGTTCGACTAGAACGGGGCCGACGGAGATGGGGCTCTCGGGCTCCACAAAAGCGGGGCCGACGGAGATGGGGCTCTCGGGCTCAACAAAAGCGGGGCCGACGGAGATGGGGCTCTCGGGCTCCACAAAAGCGGGGCCGACGGAGATGGGGCTCTCGGGCTCCACAAAAGCGGGGCCGACGGAGATGCTCTCGGGTTCCACAATAGCGGGGCCAGCGGCTCCTGGGGTGACCAGGGCGCGGGTCGGGCCAGCGACGGCCACGGCGATGACGGAAGCAACGATCAGCAGGAATTTCATTGTTGCTGTAAAGAGAAGAAGATAATTATAATCCAGTTGTATCAAAGCATTCCTGTATAAATCGTTGGATGTTTGTATTATTTCACTTAGTACCAGGAAACGTATGTATTTTAAAATTACAATTTGGCACAATAGTCAATAATTTTAATATTAACGTTGAGTCTTCGTGAAATAATTATTTAAACAAAACATTTTCTCCTGAAGGCTGAATTTAAATTTAACTTTGAAATGTATCTTACCTGTTTGGTTTGAAGTTTCAAACTATGATTCGTTTCAAATTTTGAGCGTTTTTATACCAACCATTATCTCTAATTAACAAAAAAATGCCTTAGATTATGAATAAACAATTGTAATAATCAATAATCCGTGTCATAAATTTCGATTTTTGTCGACACATGAAAGTTGTGGATTAACTAAAAGTATCTTCAGTCACCAAAAGATAACCGATAAAACAATAATGCACTTGAGAAGGGCAAACGATTATGTTGATGATTTATTTTCTACCAACGATGTCCATAGTTATAAAACCTAAACCTAACATAATATTTGATAACTTGTTAAGAATTTTCCTTCGTGGTGACTACGGAATCGAGCCCTCAGTCAGAGTCCTTTAAATAGGTCTACGTAAGAAGACAAATGCAATTTTTGCAACAAAATTACCTTTTCTTTGGTTAATTCCATAATATGGACTAATTTTGCGGATGACCAGTCGGTGAACTTGCATAGAATGACTTTCTATGATTGCAGATGTACACGGAGCATATTTGCACCATTTCCTCTTTTTACCGAATTACCCAAATAGGACGGTAATTTTTTTGGGGTGTATGTATGTATTCAGGTGTAGGTTACTCGGTTTTAGGTGTAGGTTCTCTGGACTCGAACCTTAACTGAAAGTGGCACGTTGATGAACTGTGTGGTAAACTGAGTGAGTGTCGGCTTTGCGTTACGTCGAAGGAGCGTCATAGGCTATAAGCATCTCCACAGTTCTGACGATGCAGGGGTAGTCGGGTCTCAGCTTTCTTTTAGTTAGACTAGTTCATTCCAGTTTTTAATAAAGTTTTCAGTATGTCCCTCCGAAAACTGGTCGCAGCACAGTTCTGGGTATTGGTCCTCAACGCTATGCTTTTGTGATAGATACTTTGTTCTGCTTGTCTTTTTTTTTGTGTTGTGAGAGCGTTTAGTAAATGTTTTATATTTAAACCCGTGTGGTTGCCGGTAAGAATAGGTCTTCCCGTGGGTGTCATAAGAGGCGACTAAGGGAATAAAGGTTTGTAGTACTATTAGGCGATGGACTTGCAACCGGTCACAGGTAAACATTTTAGCTTAATTGTGTAAAATGTGGTTACAGAATTTGCTTACAAGTTTTTAGAGTTGTAGGTAATTCTGTAGCTCTGCCTACCCCACTCTGGAAACGAAGGCGTTGAGCTAAGTATGTTATATTTCTAAAAAGTTTTAATCTTGTAGCTCCTATGAAACTCCTTAGTCTGTCTTGCTTTTTTGTCTTGTCAAAATACTAACAGACATGCAACTGTTGAACGTAACATATTGAGACGGGTCAGTAGGGACAGCTACTGAACCCTCGCAGCCTCACAAAAATTACCTAAGGTGAACATCTATCATTTCTTATTTTATATCTATCAATATACTACACAGATTCTAGAAATAAAATATGATCCAACTAAAAAAAATAACGGGGCATATGAGAAACTGTTTTTTTCAACGTATTAGATTCTAAAGATTCTTCTACATATGTTTAACAACACGTGAGTTATACGTCTCTGGAGTGTCAAGCTCGCTTATTATGACAAAAAACGTATCGATACGCTGTTTTCTCTTAAGAGGCTACATATTTTATAACTGCTGCCACGCCCTTGTTAGAATCTTTATGTACTTCCGCGCGAAGAACGTGAGGTGGAGATACATAGTTTATGTGCGCCTTGATTGCAGCATCAATTAAATAAAAATTCCTCGTTAAAGATAAGGGTTTCGAATACTCAACAAAAACATGCGAAGAAAATATCATGTTTAAATAAAAAATGGAGGTTTTTATCTTTAAAGGTGTTTTTACGTTTAACAGTTACAAGAAAATATAATCAAGTTTAATATATCCAAAGAACAGATACAAAGGCGTTATGGTTATTGAGATCCAGATCGCCAGTTTTAAGAGTTATTATGCTTTTATTAACAATGGACTTGCTCTTGACAAAATCTTTCCCGTGGAGGACGAAGATTTTGTCGACGATGAAGCGAGCTCACCCAGAAGATGCCCTAGCTTTAAAGAGGATCCAGACTACCCATTTCATCAGCCAACTGATAGGGATGCAACTATCTGTTAGAAGAGAGATAAACACGCTATCTCTTTTTGACCGAATAGCTACGTCCTTGTCAGTTGGCTGACGAAATTGGTCGTCGGGATCCTGATTCTATGCACTCGGAAAAACAAACGCCAGAAGCGCATTGTACTCTTTTGCAGTAGGTACGCATTATGAAAGATGATGCAAACGCTTCGTTCGAAAAGGTGGAATTTTAACCATTTACGGGAGTCCAATAGTAGAATAGACGGTGGTATTAGCTTGTGGAGCTCTTGTGCACACTCCTCGAAGTACTTATACAGTCTGTAGAACACCAGCAAGCAGGCAATTTTTTGGCGATGAGCTACTCGGTGAAGCTTAGCCTTTAGGTAATCGTGCCCGATGAGTCTCTTAGCTCTGCGTTCCAGCGAGTCAAGTGTAGGTAGTTGGTATTTAGCTGAACCATCCCGAAGGTGACTGCAGTACTCCATGTTTGATCGGACCTGAGCTATTTAATAAGATAAAAACTGTCCAGGCTTGAAGTACCGCTTCACCCTATTCAGGATGCCCAGCTTTTCTGCCGCAACTTTATTATGACCAAAAATGTATCGATACGCGGTTTTCACTAAAAACCTTACTTTGGTTTCTTAGATCCTAATATTCCTCATATGAATTAAATCCATTCGCTCGAAGGCCATTCTTCCGCTAGAGCAAATTTTTTAACGTTCTGAACTAACTGAACATCCTCATCTAAATGATCGCCAAATAGAATATTTGTTTTCTCAACAACCTCGTAGAATAACGATAACGCAGTAGTATATGTCATTAAAAAACTGGTTCAGTTAATCATATAATGAAAAAATAATCTAATGTCACCATAGTTTAAAAACTTTAAGAGTTTCTTTTAAATACTGTGCAATTGTTTATTTAAGCATAAATCTGAGTTTGCTAGCTTGTTCGGATTTAGTCGTGTACGATAGTTTTCCAATAGTTCATTTACGTTAGCTTCATTTTCATTTTATTTTGTATTAATTACCAACGGTGTAAATGTTTCGTTTATTCCAAATTAATTTGGCATAAGCTTCAAATTTTCAAAAAAAATTATGTTGACTGTCATACACAACCCTGTAATTTTACTAGTTTTAAAAGGTAACATTTTGATAATTAAGTGATTTAAACAAGAAAATACAAACTAGGAAAGTGTTTTATTTCAAGCATCTCTTATCACAGTTTATAGCCGCTGATCTAAGGTAGAAGTATGATATCACTTTTTGTTTCTCAAACAACAACATTGCTTCACTTAGTTGAGGTTTTCGGGAGCGATGACGACGGGGGCGGGGGCGACGACCTCGGGGAGCACGGCAGCGGGGAGCTCAGCGGGGGCGGGGCCGACGACCTCAGGGAGCACGGGTGCGGGGAGCTCAACGGGGGTGGGCTCGATCACGATGGGGGAGGGGACGATGGCAACACCATCGATGGGGTTCTCAGCAGCGTCGACCACAATGATGGGGGAGACCTCGTTCACGGCTTCCTCAACAACGATGACGGGAGAGACGTCGATAACTGACTCAGGGAGCTCCACGGGGGCGGGCACGATAGCGGGAGTCTCAGCGACGGCAGCCTGGTTGATGTTCAGGATGATCTGGACCAGGGGAGTGCCGCTGGAGGGAGTAGCCTCAACGGGAGCGACTGCGACGGGAGCGGGGACGATAGCAGCGGGAGAAGTGCCGATGTCACCGGCAACGATGGGCAGGTCAGCGACGGCAGGGCTCTCGATGAAGATGGGCAGGTCAGCGACGGCAGGGCTCTCGATGAAGATGGGCAGGTCAGCGACAGCAGGGCTCTCGATGAAGATGGGCAGGTCGGCGACGGCAGGGCTCTCGATGAAGATGGGCAGGTCAGCGACGGCGGGGGCTTCGACGATGGGCAGGATGGCGACGGCGGGTCCAGTCTCAATGGGTTGTTCGACTAGAACGGGACCGACCGAGATGGGGCTCTCGGGCACCACAATAGCGGGGCCAACGGCTCCTGGGGTGACCAGGGCGCGGGTCGGGCCAGCGACGGCCACGGCGATGACGGAAGCAACGATCAGCAGGAATTTCATGGTTGCTATAAAGAAAATACAAAAGTAAATTAGTTAAAAGCTAATAGATAAAAGAACACTTTCTCTGAACGCTTCGGGCTTGCGCCAAATTTAAATAAGTTACAAGTACAACTATTTGTTTAGGTACTTTAAATTGCAACTTACTTGTTTGGTTTGTTTTTTCAAACTATGATTGATCAGAAAACTCAGGAGCTTTTATACTAAATCATATCTTTAATCATCAATACAAATGGTGTTTATGTTATCTTAATTATCAGTAATCCAAGCCAATAAATATGGTTCATGTTTTCCGAAAAGATAAAATATTGGTGGATTAGCGTATATTATTTGTTTATCTTTTCCTAATAGTTTTATGCTGAGTAAAACACCGGCTGAATATTAATAAAATTACCATCAAGTCAAAATTTTGCATTAACAACCCATAGTTAATTACTGTCAGGGATATTATTTATTTGTCGAAGATGTATTTAAATCATTTTAAATGAGTATCAATATCGAGATTGTAAAAAATCTATTCTCATTAAATACTTGACTTTTTCATGTCTCAAAACTTTAACGTGCTCGCCTCACCGTGCTGTATCTCAGGGATCTTATTTGGGACCTTTAATGTACATGTTACAGAAAATTGTACCGTTGATTTCGTTTAATGCACATACTCGTACTGCGTAAACCTGTTATATACTTTTAAACTGCCATTTTAATTTCAATGCTAGTAATTTCACCGATTGTCTTATCTATACAATTAGAACACAATATGAACACAGCTGCTTTGTCTGTTTGTAACAATTTTTAACGTCCTACATAAAAGAGGTGTGTTATAAATTTCACTTGTTTATCTATCTGTGTATCTGTGTGTCTGTATGTCAGTGTGTCCGTCTGTGGCATTGTAGCTCCCAAACGGATGGACCGATTTAGACGCGGTTTTGTTGAATGAAAGCTTCTTTGTTTAATCGTAATGATTCTTAGCTAGGCTTCATTAAAATCGTTTCAGAGATTTAGTTTTGAAAGAAGGGGTCACCATTATTTCGTTGGTTTTTATCTATTATATACCTGCTTAGGGCGACGAAAGCAGTAATATACAAGAAAGAATGCTTGGATCCTAGTAAAAAAGGGTATAATTCTTCTGAAAATCGAGTGAAAAAGAGTTTAAGTCTAGTATGTATGTATGTATGTATGTAAACACTTTATTGTACAAAAGAAAAAAACAGAACAATACAATTAATATAAAAATAAGTACAAAGGCGAACTTATCCCTTTAAGGGATCTCTTCCAGCTAACCCTTGAGAGATTGAGAAAAGTTAAGGTTGTGCATCGAGTAAGCAAGTATACTCCGTTCATGTATATACCCTTTTTTATTACGAGTTAGGTCGACTTGTTCCCTTTTTCACTAGGACCCCATTGATGGACACTTGATTCTTATTTTACAGAAGATAAGGATTATTCATTTGTTTTGAAACAATCAATTTAAAACCGTATAAAATTTGAATCAAGAGTTAAGTGTCCATTACCGGTGCCTGTTAGCTAAAAGTGTCTAACACTGGTGCCATCACCCTATTAACGTAAAAGATTTAACTAAGAATTAGCTTGTCTGTTTCATCATTATTGTTACGTCATCTTCTAAAAACAATGGAATACGGAAAGAACTATCATACCCACGTTAACTCGTTTATTGATGTCATAAATAATTCAGTACTGATATAGGCAATAAAAAATTATCATTAAACATAGGTACATATTAGCTTCTGGTTCATGTTTTCTCACACGTGACTTCGGCTTTATCTCAGAAACTAAATTGCTTAAGCCTTGCATTTGCAAACGTGTTTCCGCGTGTGCAAATAAATGTATATGGCAATTCAGATTCTGTCGCACACAAGCACCGAGATGTGTGTGCGTTAGTATTTTAAACCTTCGACGCAAAAAGAGGTAGGTATAATAATAAATAAATGAAATTTTTCTTTACCAACACAAAACAGTACATTACCTCTTAATTTCATGTTTTAATTCAGAAGTTTTTTAATGGTATCTTACATTATTAGAATTATTACGAATCAGCAAAGTTTTTTAACTGTTTTACTTACTCGTTTTTTTATAATCAACTTTTTAAGTAATGACATAAAGTTTGTTTCTCCATACTAGGTGACCTAGTGTTTGTTTTTCCCTTTGTATGGAAAAAAAACTTTGTCATTACTTAAAAAGTTCATTATAAAAAAAAGCAAAAGAGTTTAAATAAATCGCTGATTCGTAATGATTCTAATAATGTAAGATACCACTGAATAACTTCTGAAATAAAACATGAAATTAAGGATTTTTCGTGACAAGTAAATAAGGGAAAATTACAAAAAATCAGGTCAGGAATCTTCAATATCTCCGAAACTAGTAAAAATCGCTGAACATATATAGGGGCTAAATCGATAGCTTTCTAGCTGCTCTATCAGGCCCGGGTTAACGTCGATTTACTTGACACGCTGTATGTTAGTTTATCTGTGGCATCGTAGATTCTAAATTAATAGACCGATATGGACGACGTTTTTTTAAAATAACTAGTTTAAACCAGATGGTTCTTAATTAGCTTCTATAAAAATCGGATGGGCCGTTTAGGTGATACTACTAACTCTGAAAGTATAGGTCGTCATTATTATGGCGGTTTTTTATCTGTATAATAGTACAAACATACATACAATCATGCCACTTTCCTGTAGGTGGAGGCAGAGACCACTTCCTTCCACTTACTACGATCCAGTCAAACTTCCCGCGCTTCCTCCACACTCATAAGACTTCATACACGTGAGTCGTGCGTGGCCTTATAGTAATATTCTGAATTATTGTTGTAATGGCCACCACTACATTCAAACACAGTAACGCTGTTATATCTGACAAAGGAAATTCTTTATTGTAGGTTGCAAATGCATTTACAATTTTTATTCTGACAGTTTAATTACGTCATACCAGTGTCTGCGCCTCGTCTGCGCTATGACATTCGAACTTTCTTCTCAATGTCCTTGACACTTCTGAATAATGAAAATGAAAAATGAAAAATGAAAAAAAAAATCGTTTGTCACATGGTCACAATCCGTGTTTTTACAATAAGGATATTATGGTTGGGTCCTTCTAGTAAGTATGGCAATACTTGTGACAGAAGATCCGAATAATAGGTTTAGGGATTGTTATTTAACAATTTCTAGAGAGAAAGTTGAAATGAGGAGTTAGTTTAATTATTCAAATAAAATCAAATTATTTATTTGTAAACATAGTTAATAAGAATTGCTAGATAGATAGATTTGGGGATACAAGAAACGTTTTTTTAACGTATTTTTATTTTTGTTGTATCGTTAAAACGATAAAACTTACAAGCGTCTTTGGTATGATTTATTTATAGTACTAGAGATAATTTATTGTACAAACCCTGAAGAAAAACAACAAACACTAAAAAATGGTCAAGTGTGAGTAGGGCATGCGCCGATTCGATTCGAAATCGAATTCAAATCGGAATATAATACCTACTGTACGGCGCGGTACGGAACCCTCAGTGCGTGAGTCCTACTCGCACTCGACCTGAGGGCTTATTGTCTAACGCACTCGCAATCGCAACCGGCTTCAAAGTGGAGCAATTTTTTTCATTTTGTATGCAGACAAGCCTTAGATTTTCAAAATGAAAACGATCGTAATTGCGAGTGCGTTAGACAAAAAGCCCTCTGTTATTAAGTAGCTATTTACTAGCAGTTACTTTATTTACGGACTGTAAAATACTTTTAGAATAGCAAAATGGGTATTTAATAAAAGGCGAAGAGGGATAATCCAGGGCAGTAAGTTAGTTTAATGAAATATGGCGCCGCGTGCGCGCTTCACGCGAATTAGTGCAACGATTATAGAATAATTTATTGCCAGACCTGGAAATAGGTAGTTAAATACTATAGCTAAAGTTAAAAAAAAACGACAACATAGAGAAAAAATGGTATGTCGAGTAGAAGCACATTTTATTATCGTAGTGTCATGCAGTATCATCTTTGAGAAGGGTAGGGTGACGGCACCAATAATCGACACTTTTAGGTGGAGGCACCAATAATGGACACTTAACTCTTAAATCAAAAATCATAAGGTTATAAATTCATTATCTCAAAATAAATGATTAACCCTTATCTTCTGTACCATAAGAATCAAAAGTCCGTAATTGGTCCTGGTTCATTACTGGATCCACCACCGTACCATTTTTATAACCGTGACTAGATTCTGCCCACTACTCCGTCCGCGTAGAAGTCGTTTATCGTTATTCCCTCGGGAATTGTCCAATTTTCCGGCATAAAAATTAGTCTATGTGCTGTTCCAGACTTTATCTATCTCTGTGCTAAATTTCATCGGCTGAGCTCTACCTCTAAATAAAGCAAAACCATTTACTTAGTTACTAAATGTGGTAAAAATACGTTGGATAAGTACCGTGTCTTCTATCAGCGAATTAAACTATTAAACATGGCGCGAATCACGGTTTAAGAAGTGTATTGTTGAGTCTCTATTCAGTGGAATAGACTTCACAATTTCGTCAAACCTCATCATTGAAAAATATAAAACTTCACGCATAATTGTTACACACGTAAATATTATCTAATTGAATAAATAAACACAAACACTTTTAAAATAATTATGTTTGTTGCTTTTAATTTATTCCATAAGACTAATGAGCGAAAAGAAAGCATTGTAATGCAAAGGTGCATTACATCTTCCCTGGGAATAGCCAGGTGCAGAAATGGTTAATTTGCATTCTAAATAGACGTTGCATTTTAAAAACATTGTTTGAGAAAGATATTTCTGCTTTGATTTTGTCCCTGGACGATAGGTAAATAGTTTTCGAGTAACAGACGGATTCTATACCCAAAAAAACGTTCAGTTTTTATAAATAAAAGGTTTTTAATAATAAACCATTTAAAGAAACTAATTTGGTTTATATTAATAACATTGCAATTTAGTACTTTTTTTATCTTCATAGTAAATATTTAAGTACCTCATGCGGCGAGAAAGCCGAGAAATGCCTTTCGATGAAATGAAAATTCCGCGTAATGATGTTTAATGAAAGGTGTTTCCATAAAATGTATGGTACCTCTACTCTTTAATAGCTAACCACCATATACATACTGTCCTGAAGATGTGTAAAGTTAACCGCACTTATGGGTTAAAGGATTTTCTGAATAACTTCAAACAGCATTATAATTCGTTGTTGTCCTTGCAGGTACCTAATCTTGCTGACATGCTACTAATCAATATTTTAAGTTCAAAGCTTGATTACAGCTCTTTAAGGGATTTTGAACTAAGCCGGAAGTCAAAAGAGTTCCCATCGATCGATAACTTCTTACAACACATTCTACAGCGCTGCCAAGCATTGGAAATGATCTCGGAGCACCAAAAGCCTGCTGCTCGGTCTGTGTCAAATGTCACTACAAATAAGGAAAGTGGTAAAAATATTAAAAAAGGTAAGCTGTGTGGATTTTGCAATAACAACCACTATATCAACAGGTGTTACAAATATTTAAAGCTCACAGTAGAGGATAGGAAAACATTTACAGAAAATTCAATTTGTGCTCACTTTGTCTGTCAGCTGGTCATTCTGTTGCCATCTGTAAACAGTCCTTTGTTTGCAAATTGTGCAATAAAAAGCACCACACCTTGCTTCACCAAAATTCAGTGGCTGGTTTGTCTAACAATTTAATTGTTTCCAGTAAATCTTCACCTGAGCAATTGGCAGACCAAGTGGTTGTGCCGACGCCAGTACAAGAGGGTCGGCATCTGGCAGACTCAGCAGTTGAGCCGCAGCCGACACTCAATTTAGTGGAAGAAAAATGTGAGATATCGCTTCTCCCAACAGCCTTGTGTTATGTCATCGACAATTCTGGTGAGATCCATTTTTGTAGAATTTTATTAGACAGTGGTAGTCAAAAGAACTACATAACAGAGGAGTTTGTCTCAAAGCTGGACTGCAAGAAAATCCCTGTAAAGTTTTCTGTCTCAGGAGTAGGTGGCAAAGCTACTTCTGTAAATTCAAAAATAAATTTGCAAATCTCAACAAGAGATTTTAAACACAAGTTTAAAAGTGACTTTTGAGTCCTTAAAACAATCACCGAGTCCTTGCCAAGTACTGATTTTCCTAAAAGCCTTATTAAATGGCCAGGATCTGTCAACTTAGCTGACCCTGATTTTAATGTATCACGAAAAGTGGATGCTATTTTTGGCATTAATGATTTCCGCTTGTGTCTTCAAAGTGGCCAGCTGAATTTGGGTCCACATGTTCCTGGACTGTTGTATACAGTTTTCGGCTGGATCTTTTGTGGTGGTCTGGTCTTAACTAAAGATCAGCTTTTGAAATTAACAGATAGTTCTGTGTGTTATTTTTTACAGGATGACTTGACCAAATTTTGGCAAATGGAGGAACTCCCGTTGCAGCACATCATGTCGTGTGCTGTGAAGTGTCAAATACCACAGAAAACACGTTGGTTTTTTTTTCTTTAAAGAGTTTTATCATAATGTGACCATAAGCACTGAGGTGGTGTGTAAAACAGGGTTTCCATTGCGAGTGGTGCGGGCCCCGTACGAACTCGGTTTGACATACATCGGTGACTTCAAGTGTTTCCACCGCGAGCAAACCTTTTAAAGGCGTCGTTGTATGCTAAACAGAGTCCGTACCGTGGAAACCCTGCTTTAAAGTTGTAAAACCTCATCGGTAGGTATATGGTGGCCACCTTGCGATTACGAGTCAACTCCTCAAACCGCTAGGCGACGGTCACGTGCAAAAGTTAATAATATAAACAAGTAGGTGCTGTGTGTGCGACTTGGTCCGCGTTAACCATTCCACGGGAACAGAGTTTTAGTCCTTAGGGCAAAGGTAGCCCATGTGTTAATTCAGAATATAAGCTACCATTCCATATTTTATCCAAATCTGTCACAGGGTTCATCCCAGATTAAGTAGAGTATAGTCATTAATATAAGTAGTGAAAATGTGGTCGTCTAGTATCTGCGGGAGATAGTCTTTGGTAGCGGGCTGCGGTAAGCCCCACGCGAATCGCGAGCAGCGGCGCGAGCGAGTGCTTTCGACTAATGCCGACTAGTTTTGTACCCTTACCATGAGTTACATTAGTAAGGGCCTAGACAAGATGCATACGCTCCCAGCGGCCCTAGTATGGCTGCGTCTATATCGCGCGTCAAATGTAGATAAAGCATCCGTCACTCTCGTATATTACGTGTCAGAAGGTGACGGATGCCTTATCCAAACTTTGTCACGCGATAAACGCAGCCATATTAGGGCCCCAGGGCCCGTATTATGGTCGCCTTTATCGCGGTGGATAAAGCTTCCGTCACTCTCGCACTTACATACTGGTCAGAAAGTGACAGATGTTTTATCTACGCTTATCTACGTCGATAAACACAACCATAATCGGCCCGCAGGTGTATTATCTATTTTTATAAAAAAAATGAATCACTAAATGTGTTGCTAAGCGCAAAACTCAAGAACGCCTGAACCGGTTTGGCTGATTTCTTTTTTGTTGTGTTCGTTATTGTCAGGATAAGGTTTATACGTAAGAAAAAATTTGAAAAATCCAATGGGAACGTCGGATATTTGCAGCGGGGCGAAGCCGCTGGCGGGCAGCTAGTTTTCTATAAAACGAAACGTCCGCTCGATTCTATTTCATATTAGCTAGCCAAGCTGTCATAGAATTGCGAATTATGTTATCCTTACTGTAGTGTCCTTGATGTACGTGCTCTGTCTTTCACACTCTATAAGAATACTGTGAGGTCTGCGAGGGACAGAGCATTCGACTCGATAGCGAGTACGGTAATTGTAACTCATGGTAAGTACCCTCACCATGAGTCACAAATTACCGCGATCGCCAGCAAGTCGAACACTCTGTCCTTCACGCTCTTTAAAAATAGTGTGAGCCGCCGTGAGGGACAGAGCATTCGATTCTCTAGCGAGTACGGTAATTGTAACTCATGGTAAGGGAACTATTCTATGTTCACATGTAGTTAGTAATTACTGTTAGTTCGTACATTTGGGCGTAGATATTGAAAAAAAAAAGTTATTGAGTACTACGTTTTAGAGTTCCATAGTTCGCACTAACAGTGTGTCTATCTGTCTGTTATTATGTAACATTTGGTTTAAAAACTATTAAAGTTGCAAAGCTCTTTTTTTATACATACCTACTAAATTAATTATACCGACTGTGCACAAAAGCCAATATACATAATTAAAACATTGAATAGCTAAGTAAAGTACCTATTATGACTGTGTTTATTATAATTTCCATTTGCATAATTTCCCGATACTTGGCTAGTTAAGTGTATATCTGCTCTTTTTCATCATCAAAATACTTTTTGTATGTAAATAATATTATAGGTATTAAAGAGCGGTGTCCAATATAATTTTCAAAGGAAGAGCACTAATTACAAGCAATACTTATTATTAGTATATTAACGATTGTTTTTTAAAAAACGAATGATATTATTATTTTACGCTACAAAAATAAAAATTATTTAAAAAACTCCGTTCGTAAAAAAAAATGTAGTCGATGTTTTACTTAATAATGTTTTTCCTCAAGTTTTCCTCCTTTTTAACATCTGACCCTGAAAATACCTAATAGCATAGATTTAGAGGTATTCCATCTTTATTATCAGGATAGAAGAGTGAGAGAGCAATATTGCTTCTTCACGGCATACAAAAATGTACCTATATCATAAATCCTTGTTTTCAAAACAACATAAAAATTCAAACTGGCTACTAGAAAACTTACAGCAATCTCCATAAAAATCCTCGGTTCATACTTCATTTCATTTTTAGCACGGCGCGGTGGAGCGCTACAAAAACAAAAGACGGCTGCAGCTGCAAACTGCAGAAGTTGCGCAGTTGCCTGCAGTTTTGAACAGTACGCATCAATCAACCAAGTTCCGCTGAATAACTTTGAAGGGTTCGAGTTACATGAAAAGCGGGCGTTCGTATAGATCCCATTTAGCTGTACTTATGTAACTAACTGATACTTACACACTTTGGCAGATCATTGTATAGTCTGAGACAATTGAAATTTGAAAAGGTGTAAACATAACCCAACGGACCAATTTATCATTATTAATCGATAATCACGTGCTTTTAAAGATCAAGTGACGTGTTAGCAATGATTTATAAATAGGTACACTTGATCTTTACTTTCACATTAAGTTTACATACATACATACATACATTAAATCACGCCTGTTTCCCAGAGGGGTAGGCAGAGACCACTTCTTTCCACCTGCTACGATCTTGACAAATCTCTTTCGCTTCTTCCACATTCATACATCGAGTCATGCACGCACGTCGGTTTCGGGTACTTAAAATTCGGCCCTTTTCCAGTATTTCTCCGATTTGATTCGAAAAAGTACGCCTAGGGCGGCTCCTTCCGACCCTTCCACTCACTTTAGCTCTGTATATCTCTTTCGTCAATCTTCTTTCATCCATCCTTTAAAAGTTTAAGATTGAATAACTATTAATTATACGTTACTTTAAATAAAAACACGCTTGATGAATTTTTAAGGTTATGTGTCAAACAGTAAACTAATTTGTTTACATCTTTGGCAATTTCAATTGACACAGACTATAGGTATTCAGTTCAAGTTCATAGAAGTTGTAATAAAGTTGATTTTAAAATACCTACGTTGTATTTTGAGTTACTACTGTTTTTATCTAGCAGTGCGATATGTTATTGCTGGTGACTATAAGCGATTAAGTCCCGTTTTAAACTTATGACCATCTTATGACAGTAAATAATTTCTCTTTTTTTTTTTAAAGTTTATCACTATCATTCATTCACTAAACCTCATCACCATCACTACATATTTTTCACCATTGACTTACAACGACGAATGTCACTTTACAATTAAAAGTCAAAACTGTACCTACGTACTCGTATTGTATCATAATGACAAAGTTGTACAAACCATGAATACTGCACGGCGCTAAGCCTATTTCATATCCGAACGCTTTCATTTACTTTTCCATGTCACACAGGCTATCGGAAATGAAAAAAAAACGTGAAATCCCATTTATTTGAAAGCTTCCTTTACCGGTAACCCATCGCAGTGGCCCGTTTGCGTTTGCGAACGTTATTGATTCCGGTACACTGCACCGTCCCATTTACAAATGTTTGAAACCGGTACATTCATTACGATGGGACAACTAGGACAAACATATACAGGGTTTATTCTATCGGATAAAACCATATTGTATTTGAATTGTTATCGTATTATTTAAAAGCCGGCCGCTGTCAAATAAAAAAGAGCTATGGTAACGTTGACAATACGATAGTAAGTATGTCTAAAGCAATATGGCTTTACCGAGCAGAATAGAGGAGAAGATGATCTTCATACGACATCGTACTTTTAACCCCTAACCCGAAAAAAGGGGTGTTATTAAGTTTTTGTGTATTTGGGTGTCGGTAAGCGGCGAAAAAAAAAACAAAAATTGTTCAACCCTATTTTGGTCTAGCTTGCACTCAGTTATAAATAACACTTATTATATGAAACGGTAAATGTATCAACTCCGCACTGTAAATAACGCCTAAACAATTTAAAACTGTTAATCCAGCAATTTTAAATGATTGAGGCGTTATTTACAGTGCGGAGTTCATACATTTACCGTCCAGTGGTGAGTGGCAAATGTATGAACTTCGCACTTACACTTCGCAGTATAAATCAAGCGTTAGGTTGAATTACCCACCTTTTGCGAAACAATTTCCACTTGCGGAAAATATAAACGTACAGACCGAAGGTAGTAAAATTGTTACAATACGAAAGAATTACTGCTGTAGCTGTAAAAATCGGTGCTATAGGAATAACGGCCGCACTTAAAGTCAGTTGATCAATGTCAATTACCTCGTTCCTTAGTGACCAATTTACAAGCTTTTATTTAACTTGCAATGTATACATGTACGAGTACCGTTACTAACTTAGAAAAAACCCATATCTGATATTACGAATTGTATGAGCTTGAGCCTAATTCCTCTAACGATTAAGTTTAAAATCATACGTCACGAAATGTGAGATACAGGGTTTTTTCAAAGCAATGACGGTATGTATGTACGGGTCAAATCTTGCAAGTTAGTTTTGACCGATTTTCCGGTTTCCGATGAAGCCGAAAATTTGCACACATGTCATGTGTTAATTAATTATTTTATTTAAATTAAAATCTGTTTTTTAATGCTCTCTTGTAAATAGAACTTTTAGCTTTTTCCAACTTCTGTCTTACCAACATAATGCCTGTCATAAAAAAGGATCTGCAGCAATAAACGCCATAGTACCCATAAACGTCGAAGAACACAAGTTTTAAAGTGAGAGCGACAATGTGGCAATTTGTTCACATGTGGTACAGCGATATTGCCGGAACTACTAAGTGGTAAGAGCCCAAGTTTGCCGGCTGGCCTATCCCGTAGGCTGAGATCTCGCGGCAATTACGTGATTGTTGTACGGACATTGCCAACAAGTACGTTTTAAATATGAGAAATAGTGTGAGTCGGGTGGTATGACACCGTGCGCGAGTCAGGTTCGATATTTGACCGGTTTTTTTCGGCAAATTAAATTAAAATCCAATCATTCATTCAATTTAAGATTTTACTAAATAGGTAAGTGTTATTAATAAGGGGCGTCCCCACTGAGAGCATTCGCGTTAAAATTCGATTAAGCTTACACACCACTCGATGTTTGCACCGAATGCTCATTACACGCGAATCAGTGGGGACGCTCCTTTATGGATAAATTCATGCTTTATCAGTATACGTTCAATCTACACCGAAGTTTATCAATCACTGCGGATGCATAACTGAACTCTTATTAATGTCCATAAATTCAAATTTAGTGAAGCGATATTAAATCAAAAATTCTTTTACAAACTCTTAGTTTACGTAAAATCGAATAATTCCAACGGTAGAACACAAACCCAAAGTAGCCCAGTACATCAGTCATTACTTTTTTATCCGTAAAACGATTGTCATAAGGCCACGTCAATCAAGAGTGAAATATACATCATGACCAATTTAAAATAGAAAAAAACAGCAAACCTTTTTCAAACTCTACACGCCCTCATCCTACCTAAGTAAGTCCAAGAATAGTATCTAATTTTGCAAAGCACAGTTACGACTCGGGCTGAAGTCTTGTAAGCCTGAGATTTTGCTCGCGAAAAACACTGGTCTAGGCTCTCCGCCTGAATTTAGCGTATGGTTACCCGAGAACATTTACATAAAGGTTTGCTTTTAAATGACCCAGCGGTCAATATTTTGGGCAAATATCGGTTGGTCGACTGGTTAATGCTCTTAGTTTCATAAAACCGAAGAATCGTAAAGTTTCAACACTCAAAGTAATCCAAGTTTGTCAGTTATTACCTCATTACTTCTTATCTCGTAAAACGATTGACATTAGACTTTCAATCGACCACCTAACTTTATGTCTCGGCAAAAAAATCCAACAGACCTTTTTCAATATCAACGCGCCCTCAGCCTACCCGCATAAGTCCAAGAATAGTGGCTAATTTTGCGAAGCACAGTTTCGACTCGGGCAGGAATCTTGTAAGCCCAGATTTTGCTCGCGAAATACACTCGTCTAGGCTCTCCACCCGGATTTACCGTATGGCTACCCGAGAGGGTTTATATTGAGGTCTGCGTTAAAATGATCCGGCGGTCAATACTTTAGGGCTTTGTGTGATCCTTATAACTACCTACTGTAGAGTAGAGTTCATAAATTTGTGTATAGTCAACAGCATAAATAAGTGATCATTTATGTACCTTGTCACTTTAACTTCGTATTTGAAATGTTATACTGAATTGTGAAACGATTGAAAGCGACAAGGTACAGAAATTATCAGTTATTTATGCTGTTGACTGTACATTTTAGTACCTTGTCTATTTAACGTCATCTTTAGACTGTTACAGCGATTAAAGTGAAAAAGTACACATATTTATGAACTTGACTGTACCTACTTATCCTGTTATTTAGTCTGTCAGTTCGTTACGGTTTTACGGCAAAACCACTGAACCGATTTCGGTGAAAATTTGTATGGAGATAGCATGAAAACCGTGAAAGGGCATGGGGCACTTTTTATTCCAAAAAATAGTGATGAAGGAGTTCTACGCGGACGAAGTCACAGGCAACAGCTAGTATATTATAATAGCGAAAGTGTGTTTGTTTGTTACATTTTAAGGTACCTATAATGATAGATTATAGGTCGAAGACTGAGATAGGGTAAGGTAAAAGCACCTATTATAGACAATGCTCCAGTGAGGAACATTTACATTTTTTAAAGAAAGCATTGCAATACCGAACATTTCATTATAATATTGGTAATTCCGAATAATGTAAATATAATCTAATTGTTACGCTAAAAGCATAACAATCTCGGAAGCTTATATTTATAGGATTGTTCATAACTGGAGCACTGTCAATAATAGGACCCTAATACCCACCTTACCTACTTTTTATCCCGAGATATTATACAGTTCCCGAGAGAATAGCGATAAATGACTCCTACGCGGATGTTGCCACAAACAAAGGTATACTTATGAATGATTTACATTGATCCAGCAAACGCATGCCAGTAGAAGTACATTGCGTCGTTGCAATAGCTCTCGCCTCAAACGTTAAAACCAACTCGTCAATGTACTTCTACTGGCATAATCTTGCTGAACCAATGTAAATCAGTTATTAACTGGTTCGCGACTGTGAATACAGGGTGTGAAGGATGGACTACTAAAACTGAAAAAGCTGAACCAGCCCATTTTCCTGAGCTATAAATAGTGAAATGTACTGGAGGTTAAATTTTTTAGGGTATTTTTCATTTTTATGAGTACGTTCCGGTCTAAGTATAACATTTTGAAGCTCATTAGATGAAAGCAAGCAATGTACGCGTATCTGAAAGCCGTGCTTAGCTACCGTTTTAGTCTCCTTTAGAAGGTAATCTAAAAGTGCAATTAGAGAGGATTAAAGGAAAGAAATAAAAGAGCATTTAAAGAGCGGAAAAGATAAAGATAAAGAGACATTTATTCACAACAATACAAGATTACATTAAGTAGATACAAAAAGAACAAGACAGAGAAATTGTTGCGAAACGGTCCCAACTCAGCATTCGCTAGCCGTAAAGCCAGCGCTGGTGTTCCGTACACTAATCGGAAAACTAATTCTATGTCCAAAAACCCGAATAAACTTCCAAGCGCTACAGGAGCGCGCTACAGGAGTCACATGTCACATCGCTCCATCCTATTCACTACCATAGAACTTATAAGGTTTTGTTGAATGAGCATCACATAACGTCAACTATTTATATTTTGACGACGAATGTTTTTATTTCAAATTAGATCGTGTTATTCTAGATTTCCAAGTAAGTAAACCATCTTAAGCATTTAAATACCGTATTAATTAAAGAAAAAAATAAGATAATAAGTATTATTAAGTTAAGAAAAGCATGAAAGAAGTACTTTTTGTACTTTCTATAGACAGCTCTGAATGTTTTTTAAAACCCTTAATAGGATTTTGCCTGGATAAATCCAACATATGAAACTACCCACTTGAAACAATTTGAACGGAATAATTGAGATCCAATCTTGCGAATTATTGAACACCCTGTTCGTTTGCACTGCTAACGGGGGATAGTTTCGTTAAGGCGATGGCATTCTTATTTTACCCAATTACGGCGAAGCAAAAAGACTAGTTATGATTTTAACAATTGTCGCGTCCTACCGGGTGGCAAGTGAAATGTCAGAGAAGTTTTTGTATAATTGTTGTCATGATTATTATTGTTTTTGTATTATTTTCAAAAAATTGAAATCAGACGAGTGACCATTTATTTGTTGTTATTCAATGTTGCTTTAATTATTTGAGCATTATTTATAGTATTTATGTTCTTCTTCTTATAGTGCCTCTCCAACTATTGAAGATTGGCAGTCAGCTCCGCATATTTCTCTCGGTCTTTGGCGAGGTTGAAAAGCTCCGCTGCACTTGTTACTCCAGTCCATTCCCGAATGTTTCGCAGCCACGATTTCTTCCTGCGCCCGACAGCTCTTCTTCTAGCCTTTGCCCATCATTATTAGTTGCAGAAGATCGTATCTTGAGTGCCTAAGCACATGACCTAGATAGGCAACTTTATATGTATGTTGACGACCTCAATGTCGCATTTTTGTCATGCAAAGACACTTGTATCTCGCATTTGGTCTGTTTTTTTGGCAAGCTAAAGCCATCAAACCAAAATCCATTATTGGAAGTGACAACTCAAAATCTATCAGTCAATCAATGTTTATAAAAGCACACGACAAAAATACATTAAAAATAAAATAAATCTGTACAATAAAATTATTAAAAACGAATTCCTAATTCCTAATTCGTAAATGTTGGCCCTGTACAGTAAGCGTAGTTCATATCGATATTTATTACTCCTGATAGCAAATATTGGCCTCATTAGCCAAAAGGCCTTACCGCAAATTCAATACACAAAGCAGATTCAATCCTTTTCCGTTAGTAATGAGATTCCTTTTGCTACAGGACTTTAGTCTGAGATACCGCCATTTTTCTTAGCGGGTAGTATTGTAATGTTCGTTACGCATCGTGTCTTATCATATCTTATACAGATAGACTCTTTTGAATACACTTTGACTGTATTAGATATTTCGTGCACCCATTTACAATCAATCAATCAATTTATTTGTGGTCATGGGTCATAATAACACACTCAGTTATTTGAATGTGCAAGTTTCCTCACGATAGGAGCGTCGATTACCCATCGGAACCCTGACCCAGCATAGAACTATGTCGCAGTGACGCTATGAATCACATCGTAAGATTGTCAAACAAAATTTCAAATTTTTCTGGTAGATCATGGTTCTATTTACGCTGCATTAAAGTAGAAAATCCATCATGAAATCAGCTCTACTGTACTCAGTAAAACCATATTTCATCTTACATGTCAGTATTGTCGATAGTTCTAATTTACTTAACAGTAATGGCGGCCGATTATAAAACAATACCTTAAGATCACGAGTCGACAGAACACCACTAGGCCAACGACGCTGGCTGGTATCAAATTTCCATATTAAGTGAACGTATGTTTTCTATTAACTTGCGTCGTTTATACCGGAGTATAGGAAACAAACATTTATCTTCCATTCCGTATACAAAGGATAAAGAAGTGAACATCTGTCTCCTCGATAAATCTTCCCAACGATAAATCTACGTACCCCTTAACAAAATGGCTGCCAATTGATTTCTAAATTCAAATATTAGCCCGTACAATGCGCAACGAACTTGTCCGTACAGACTAGGCTATAAATCAGAGACAACTGATGGGAACTACGCTAAGGTAACATTTCACCTGAATTGGAATGGGGAAGTGTCTCTGATTGTAAGGAAGTCTGCATTTTTATTTGAAAATCGAATTTATGCATTACGGAATTGAAATAAAATTCTGGATCACGGTCACGAGCGTTAATTTGGGACCTATTTCATGAAAAATATGCTTGAAGTCGTCAATGTCATTAGAGATGTCAAGTCATTTGTAACTTTTAGAAAACTCAACCTTATTATTGTAAAATGTCAGATTGACTTTGGACCTAAGGTGGGTACCAAATTAAATCTCGTGACTGTACAAAAGATGTACATTCTTTATTAACCCTTTAGGAGCTTATCTTATCTTATCTTACAGATGGGTCCTTTCGGATACACTTCGACAACTGTTAAGATCTTTTGTGTCATAACCTCTTAGGTACACGCTCAGCTGTTCGAATGTGCAGGTTTCCTCACGATGTTTTTCCTTCACCGTAAGAGCATCGGAAAATGTAATTCAGTTAGAAAATCTCATTGGAACATGGTGACCGCAAGGGTTCGAACTCGGTACCTTACACTCTCACGAAATCTCCTGCTGTAGCTAATTTAGCCGTTGTTAACGAAGGGTTAAGGATATTATTCCTGCCCTAAGGATTTCTTAAAAAAATCACAATCACAATCAACAGTCAAAAATCATAAAAATAATAATTTATCATTTCGATTTTCATTTACAACGCATAATTATAAACACTTACCAATTAAGTTACCATAAAACATTCTTGATACGCTGATTATTTATCAACAACCATAAAACATTGACATGACATTAATTATGTTAGATAAAGACACAGACACATCTATCAGCACGTTTATTATGCTGGAATTACAGTGCTTCGGGTTTGTACTTGGCTCTCACTCGCACTCATACGCTCTACTAAAGAGCAGGTGAGAGGTAAGTACAAACCAAAACCTTCTTAGTGCTCACTGATTGTACATTTCTTTAAATATAATATTATAAATGGAATTAGAATTTTCTTGAATTCCATGGGACCTTGGTCAGCTGATATGGAAAGCTTTATTAAGGCCCTGTCATCCCGTCTCATAGATAATTCCAGAGATCCTAGAGCTGGTGCTTACCTCTCCCAAAGGATTGGGCTAGCTATCCAGAGAGGTAACGCAGCCAGTGTCATAGGGACCATGCCGCGAGCGGACCTGCTAGAGGGGGTGTTCTTTTTATAGTGATGATTATTATTTAAATCTTTAACATTTGAGTAGCTGAGTTTTATTTTAATTTAAATAAGTTTAGTTTTAACTTTTAATGGTATTAATTTAATAAATATATAAATCACCAAAAAACCAATTTCACTTTGAGGCAACAAAATTCAATTCTACGATAATGACGGCTGAATTATAAACAATATGATAACACTTCAAAAGCAATATGGTTTAACCAAGTAGAAATAGCTGCAGTTTTGAATTGCTATTGAATATATAACTCTCAGTAATCGACAGAAAAATTGTATGGATTGATCGACCCTTATCAGGTTGAATTATTAACGAAGCAAGTTTCCAGGCCAATGGCTAGTTGACTCTTTGCTCTGATTTCCCTTGAGCAGAAAATTCCATGACGTCATAGAAACCCTCGGTCTATGAGAGCCGGTCACTGTACGTACATATTTAGATACATAGTGACCTTTTTCCTTTGGTTTTTTAGGGTAAGAGTATTTAATACATTCAGTGACAAAAACATTGATATGTATAGAAAATAAATAGCTCTTGAAGTTTATGGGAAAGAAATGGCCATTATTTTGCAAATTTGATTATTTGCCTTAGATTTTAAAATGTTATACAGGCCTCTATTTTACTCTGTCTTTACCGTTATTGCAATAATGTATACCAATATCGAATATTTGGTCAAAATAGCCGGTAGAAATTAGATAAAGGAGACGCTCGTAGAGAGTGGAGTGCAATGGAAGAGGCCTACACTCAGCATTGGGTGGCCATAGGCTGAAGTAGAGAGAGAGATACGAATATCGCTTACGAATAAGATCTGAGGGGCTAGACAAGATGCATTACGCTAACCAGCGTTTCTATTCGTTACGTTTTTAAACCAATCGCATCACTTGTAGATGAAGTGATACGAAAAGTCACGTGATCTACCAGTGACTTGATTGGTTTAAAAACGAAGCGATTAGAAACGATAGTTAGCGTAGTGCATCTTGTCTAGCCCCTCAGAAAATAGCCGGTAGAAATTGGATAAGGGAGAGCCAAGATCGTAAAGAGTGGAGTGCAATGGAAGAGGCCTACACTCAGCATTGGGTGGCAATAGGCTGAAGTAGAGAGAGAGATACGAATATCGCTTACGAATAAGATCTGTCATCAATGCTCAATAAGAAATGCTTGACATCTTCACTTCCCTGAGGCCTAGACAAAGCCTAGACAAGATGCATTCGGCGTTCGCTATCGTTATCAAAAATATATAGAATTGACGTAGCTGTCAGACGGTCGCGTCGAGCGGCTACTTCAATAGGGAATATTCATTACTTTTTTTCACAGCTTCAATAAAAGCTATTGAAAAAAATATTTTTTGATAGTTAAATAAAAAATCAACCTATAAGCCCAATATTGGTTCCTATCTCTATCTCGCAAAACATTATTTAACATGGAGTTTATATGGCCGACCTGTTACATGACGTCACTTTGCATATCGGATCTCTGTCAAATCACTGTCTAATTAGCAGTTTGAAATGCTTGTATCATCCGTATTTCTTGGCCGATTTTAATTTTAATTTCACTTTGGGTAATGTCCTTTACGGTATGTCCATATTTGGTTGAGAAATGCGTTTAAAAAAATCCATATATAATTCCTAATTGATACATTTTGTCAGGTTTCGAAAATCGTTTACGTTAGCATTAAGTAACTTGTCTAGCCTCCGTCATTCCAGTAACTTCTAACTGATGGAAACACGAATTATTTCGCTCATTGATAACCATGGATTCAGCCGGAATTCAATTTGCGTACTTATAACCAACCGGGCACGTTTCAACTTCTGACAGTTGTTAAATGCTACGCCGCTCAAAGTAAAACAGGATTCGGTTTGTACGGGTCCTGAGCGTGGGCGGGGCCGCTGCGGTTTCCTCATCACAAATTTGAGTTTATAACTAGTAGTTTGAATAGAGGCGTCACGAATTTCCCCTTGTAACTACGTAACCCTTTGATCGATCTTGCTTATGTTAACTTAGATAACTAAAAGTTTAAAACCCTAGTATAATGGCGATCCCTTCTTTCAAAGCTGCATCGTAACCGGCCCAACGGATTTCGATCGAAACTAGCTAAAAACCATCTCTATTAAACTAGCTTATGCTAAAATATGTTTCAACATAATTCGGATAGACCAAAAAAAATAACTCACGGTTTTTACATTCTAATTCAAAAGAATAGGTAATTTTAAGAGACCAATTTAATTAATTTTGTATTTGATCAAATAGTTTTCTTTTAATATCTTTATTAATTTAGCAGACATTTTATGGATGACATGATCATTTCAAATTTGGGTTGGCATTTTCTAATAAATAACAACAGTTAAATTATATCTAATGATAAAAAGTGATTGTAATAGTGTGTTACTATTTCAAGCGGTTTTCGCCTAACCCGTAAGATACGCCTAAGAGGGCTACAAGCCAAAAACGAAAGTCAAACAAAGGTTAAATATACTTTTATCGAAATATACAAAATAGATAAATATTTCATTAAATTAATAATGCAGAACGGCTTTAAAACCCTATTCCTCGAAATGGTTTTCGAATTAGAGTAATTGTAAAAATATGAACAATCCCAATTATACATACATACAGTAAATCACACCTGTTTCCCAAAGGGTAGGCAGAGACCACTTCTTTCCACCTGCTATGATCCTGAAAAATTAATCTCTTTACATCGAGTCATGCATGCACGTCGGTTTTGGGTAGGTACTTAATATTAGGCCCTTTTCCAGGATTTTTAACTCGGCCGCCATTACTGTCAAGTAAATAAGAGCTCTTATAACGTTGACAATACAATAACAGGTCAAAAGCAATTATGTTTTACCAAGTAGAATACCTAGAGCACTAGAAATGCAAAACTTACCACTAAAACCCCCCGTGAAAAGTATACCACATTTCATTATTCCTACTCATAACATTTTTCATGTGAAACGCGACCGTGTGTTACCAGCAAGAAAAATAAGCTCTTGGCTATGAAATAGCCCGCGAGAGGCGTTTTATGAATTCATACCGTCTAAATGACATTTTTATTTTGTCTCTTAAGAAAGAAACTTGAGTTCATTACGCTTGGCTTTGCGGAGATTGTACAGAAGTACTTGTATAAATAATATTTTATTCACTTGCGTATTTTGTAACATTTGTAATTGGCATTTTTATTTATGACCCAATTTTATTGCAAGAAGGACATCTTGATGCTTGATCAATCATCAATTTGTTTAGTTTCAAAGCTTACTAATACTTCTATGGCTTTTTTACTGATCATGTTTCCCTGAACTGAAGGTTGATAGATTAAAGATCGAATAATGAGTAATATTAGCGTTTACCTGACTTACACGAAGAGTTCAGGAGCAGTCATCGAGCCGCGTACCTTATTAAGAGAACGCCGAGCGTTCAGGGGTGCCCTCATTCATTACTTTTATTATGTTTCTAATAAACTAAAGTATTTTCTTGAAATTGAAGGATGGTTTTTGGTTGTACAAATGCTTACACAATTTATAGGGTATATCAATCATCAATCATAAACTCACGCCTTCATTCCCAGAGTGGGGTAGGCAGAGCCACAGACTCACCAACAACTCCAAAAGCTTGTTGATAATTCTGTGACCACATTTTACACAACCAGGCTAAGTTGTTTACCAGCGTATTAGTGACAGGTTGCAAGCCCATCGCCTAACAGTACTACAAGCTCATATTCCCTTAGTCGCCTCTTACGACATCCACGGGAAGACATGGAGTGGAACAATTCTAACCCGGCAACCACATGGCAACGTGTACGGCGGGTATATGACATAACTTAATAACAATTGAAATATGAGTGAGTAACTAAACGGAAAAAAGTGGCCACCTTCTTCCGTTGCGTTGAATACACGAAAGTTCATAATGCTATACACTGTGTTAACATTTGATCAAAAAAATCAATCCCTCGATTTCAAGGCAATAGTGTAGTTTATTACAAAACACAATAATAGTAATAAGCGCCACTGGACGCTCGGTACATTCGTAAGTTTAATATTTTAGTTAAATTAAGCACATTTCATGTAAATTCTCTTCACGGTTCTTCCCAACATATATATGGTAGGTAGACATGCATTTTTTTTAACTATTAACTTTCAAGATGAAACGATATAAGTACTTACCTATATAAGCTCTAGGTTAGGTAAGGTTTATTTTATAACAATTCTAAAACGATAAACGTTTCTTATTATTATTTAAAAAAAAAAACGTCAAATGAAAACGTTTTGAACGGAAAATCTACCTTACGATACGTAACCCCGATTACATACCTATTGTAAATCAAAAGAAATAGCCAAGATCCTAACAAAGGGCAGTACAACATATCTTACTTCAGGTTTTCTATACCTAAACCCGCTTAGCTATTTATATGCAAAAACGAAACATTTGTCTTGGGATTGAATGTCTAAACGTGGACCCTTACCCTGATGTATAGGGAATTGAACTTAAGGTTAGTTTCTATGGGATACGCGGAAACTTCAAGGATAGAATACGTGAATAGGACCAATCTAAAGATCTAACATTAATATTTCCCTTTTTGACTTGACAGAAGGGCGTGGAGTTAACCCCAAGTGCTTCTGTTAAGTCCATTAGAGAAAATGTCTTTGACCCGCCATACACGGACTGCTTTAAGCAGTCGGGAACCGACTGCACTTCGTTGCTATTGGTCGATTTGCAGTTTCAATGCTCTAGAAAGTGCAAACCGACTTAAAGCAGTCCGTGTATGGTGGATCTTTAACCAAACAATTGTCCTCGGATGTGATATCCATGGACTTATTTCTCTTATAAGTCCATGAGAGTGTCTATAAATAACTCGACATTGGCGAAATACACCTTAACAGGAGTGAAAGCCATTAATTAAAATAAGATAAGATAAGATTTCCCTTTATGATATATCGATCTGATATGGTTTATCAACCCCAGTCATAGCAATGTCAGTACTAGGAAAACATGACGCAAACACAGTTATTTATTGCCGTGTTTACCTGAGGAAAGGGGCTAAATCAACGGACCTCCTTAATCAATCGTGCGAAATGCCTCCCAGGCAAAATGGTGGCTGTTTTGGATTGTAAAGGGCACCACAATCCGTAAGCTGACATGGCTTGTCAGTTCGTCGTATTAGAACGACTATTAGTTTCTCTTAGGGCTGATTTTTCAATCCCCAGATAAAGCTATCCGGAAGGTAAATTTCATCTGTGTCCTTTTCTTTCATATGACTTCAGAAAAGGATAGTAATACATTTAATTGACGGATAGTTTTATCTGGTGATTCAAAAATCAGCCCCTAAGGTTTTATACTCTTCTTTTCACTTTTAAACGGTTAGGCGGCTTGCCAATCTTTCGGGATTGCAGCTTAACCGTTAGTATATGGGAGCCTTATAGGACTGTCGACTAGTAGGTAAGATTGGTTTAGTGATAACGTTTTTGAGCTACACAATCAGTCAATTTATTTTAAAATAAAAACCGGGCTTGAGCATGTTGACCATTCTAAGTGTAGGGTTCCGAAGCCGTTACTTCAAATACAAAAAACGATTAAAAAAACAATACATAATGCTTTTTTTCTTTTATAATTGTTATCTCTTTTGTTTGTACAATAAAGTGTTTTCATACATACGTACAATACCTTTGAACGGATTTTCCAATTAAAGACATATGGTCTCGTGTTAGATGAACTTAAGTATTTAAGTATATGTATAAACACTTTAGTGGTTTCAGAAACCAGTCAAATCTAAATTGTGATAGTTTTAAATGTGCTAGAGTATCTGAGTTAAATCGTGGACTTACGGATAGACGGACATGGAACCCTAAAAATGTTTTAAATCTAAAACCGATCTCTTTTGCAATTATTGTTTCTAATTTCTTGCCTGCCAGTATTTTCACATCGAGTTCGAAAGTCCAAACTATGCTCGCGGCAAAAATTGGACAAGCACCGCAGCAGCTATTACCTGCCACGGAGGCGGATCGTTCAAACGCCGGATTAGGAAGTTCTGAAGCGAACTCGTTTTGCTCGTGTTGGACTCTGATTTTTTAATTGCGGTCAATGACCTGCGCTTTGCGAGGCGTTCGTTAATGTTTGAATTTTGAATATCATCAATTAATGGCTGGCTTGGAATATGTTCTTTTATGCGGCATTAACTAAATAGTTTGTTTAACCTTTAGACGCATGAAGAATTAAAAATCTTCAACTATTCTAATTCCAAATTATAACTTTTTTGTTTATACAGGGTGTCCTAGAAACCGACGTCAACCTGTGTAGAGCTGATAGAGCAGCTAAAAAGCTATCTTTAACCCATATGTATACTCAGCGATTTTTGCTAGTTTCGGAGATATTGATCATTTAAATCTGAATTTTTGTAATTTTCCCTTATGTCCATGTCACGAAAAATCATTAATTTCATGTTTTATTTCATTAGTTTTTCAGTGGTATCTTACATAATTAGAATCATTACGAATTTGCGAAGTTTTTAAACCTAGTTGCCCGTTTTTTTGTTTAGTAATTTTTTTAAGTAATCACATAAAGTGGTTTTTTCCACACAAAGTTAAAAGCAAACACTGGGGACACCTAGTATGATGGAGAAACAAACTTTATGTGATTACTTAAAAAATATACTAAAAAAACAGGCAAATATGTGCTCTATGTGCCCTAGACGGCTTGACGTCGGTTTCTGGGACACCCTGTATAAGTATTAACCCAAATGTTTATTTCCCAACGAAGCTAGTAACTCATAAAATTGTAACCCAAATAAAGGTAAGTTCGAAAATTCCAAATCGGTCAATACTATGTGGTTCGCTACGTATTCACGTCACGTATGGTCACTAACATGCGTCTATCAAATCGAAGGGTTAACTTTAGCGACATTTTCATTTGATAGGAAATTGTGTCAAAATCGAAATATAATTTCGCTGACTGTAGATTAAGTTTGATAATCGTTTCATCATATTACCACTCTATAATCGAAACGTTCGTTTAAAAAATTAAAACGAGAATCGGTGTATGTTTAACAAGTCTTGCATTTCTCATTTCGCTCGTGGATACTGAAAACACGAAGCAAACACAGATTTCAATCGAGCTCTGTTTAATCCCAACCACCAAAAAAAAACTACCAAAGTCCAATACAACCCTGTTCTATTTGCAACCATAAAGCAAGTACATTCGATTGAAATTGCTTAGTCATTATTTTTGAACTAACGTCTTTATTATTCTAAAGCATTGTTCAGTTTACTTTGCTGGACTAGTCTACGTTTTTATCTCTTGATTGTACGGCAAAGATAACTTTATTTGTGTTGAATAGAGCTTTATCTCTATTGGCACACGTTTAGAAGCTACCGTTAATGTTGTATTTTACAAATGTAAATACAGGGTGTGGTTGTTTTGACAACCTGTCATTGCATTTCGAATGGTTTAATTTGGGCCGTTAATTAACAGTTTACGGGTGTAATGTTTTACTTAATTAGTGTTGGATTTCAAGTTAAATTCGAATAGTAAAACTATGTGCTGCTGCTGTTTGAAACCGGAATAAAGCGTTTTCGGCCTCTATTTATTTATGTATTCAAATAGGACATACATGTGGACTACATTAAATTGAGAATTGCAGTGAAACAGATCCGCATGTATGTATATTATTTACAGAGTAGCTCGTCAATTTTAAAGCATTTTAATTTTTGAGATTTGACAAGCAAAAAGCTAGAAATTGACATATAAATAACTAGATAGATTACATAATATGAACTTAATTATGAACCGAAATGTTAGAAAAAAATTTTACCGCCGCCAATAAGAAATTCCTGTTCAATTGGATCATTTAAGTACAAATAAAAAAAAACCTGATCAAAATTCAGAAATCCCAACCATAGACAGTTCGTGTAGTGTCCAACTTTGTTTCCTATAAGTAGTCAAATTTGCTACAATTTGATAAAATTTAGCTCTGACAGAACCTAAAATTATTATTAAATCGTCCTGCAATGACGATCTTTCCTTTTAATCTAATATATCCTACTAATACTATAAATGCGGAAGTTTGTGTGTGTTAGTTTGTTACTCCTTCACGCTGCAACGGCTAGATGGATTTCGATGAAATTTTAATCGAAGATAGCGTATACCCTGGATTAACACATGGGCTACTTTTCATCCCGGAAAATTAAAAGTTCCCGAGGGAATAATCATAATCGAAATCGACTAGACATAAAAAAAAACGTTTGCGTCTCGGGACGCCCGACAGAAGCGATAACTTAAACTAATCTAAATCTGTTGGTTAGAGTGAGAGAGCAGGAGCCTGCCTACCGCTGTCGTATGCGTGAGAGAAAGGGAAGCCAGACAGACTGGCGCCGTAACGCGTAACGTAACGCAGCGGTTTACCCTCCCATAAGAAGTTATCACTTCAATAAATTGCACTGCCCTGACGGGTATCAGTACCCTAACTGAGTCACAATTACCGCACTCGCTATTGGATCGAATGCCCTGTCCCTCACAGTATTCTAAAAGAGTGCGAGGGACAGAGCATTCGACTCGCTAGCGAGTACGGTGAGGGTACAGTGGGGCTAGACAAGTTGCCATCGAATACAAACACTAGCATTTGGTGATCACTGTCGCTTTGCGTTGTCATAGAAAAACGACGTGTATGTAACTGACGTAAGTCACGTGACATATCACTCGACATGCGTTGTCAAAAATGAAAAATGACAGTTGTAACGATTGATATATCACGTGACTTCCATAAGTACATTTTTCCATGACAACGCAAAGAGACAGTGATCTAATCACAAAACGCTAGCGTTTGTATTCGGTGGCAACTTGTCTAGCCCCGCTGGACTCTTTTCCTTCCTTTTACTCTGATGTTTACACACCCCACTAATAAACCGCACCTAATGGTTCCGGTACACTGCAATGTGTGCACCCGGTCTTAAGCAGCTTAAACTTCCATCCAGGATTATGAACACGAGTTTAATGACCTAATGGAGTGGGCTTATGAAACTGTCAGCTGCCCTAGTCCACCGTAATACCAAAGAAAGTATCTAACTGCAATGTAATAGTTTAAACAAATTAAATTTAATGTGATTACCAATAGAGTATTATAATGCTTTGACTTATAGAGTTAGCCGCCTTTTTGGTATAGCGACAAAATTATCGGTTTTATCGATGTGTATAAACGACGATAAGGCATCTGTCACTTTTTAACTAATATGTAAGTACGGGAGTGACGGATGCTTTATCTATATTTTATCCACCGTGATGAAGGCGAGCATAATGCGAGGGCGGATCGCAATTAGCTGCACGCGGTCGGCCATTACGGAAGTTTGGAACGTCACCTGCTGCCACTAGTTTAACTATTTAGTGTAGTCGGGACATTATCATTATCTACACTTTCTGGATAAATGACTATTAAATAGACAAAAACGTCGACATAATTGCGGAGCTTTATTAACCCTTCTTTTCAACAAAGTTATCTTAGAACCACCCGAGTTAAATAAGCTTTGTAGGGGAAATATACATGCCTGTATGTATCTAGTATCATAGACTAGTGGAGACGTCGATAGTTAACAAAATTATCAATGTATTCGTGACAAAATTTATTTCTGAGTATCTATAATAGTTAGTGAGTTATTAGTTTACGTTATTTTAGAAAAACTACCTATACGATTTTATTGAATGAGTTAGCGAATAATAACGGTATCCTATACTTTTAAACGAGCAATATTTGTACATATACATTTTTAAAACCTATTTGCCCATTTACTTGACTACGCTGATTTGTAATAATTCTAATAATGTAAGATACGACTGAAAAACTTATGAAATAAAACATTAAATTAATGATGTTTCGTGACATAAAGGGAAATTACAAGAATTCAGATTAAAATCATCGATATCCCCGAGACTAGTAAAAATCGCTGAACGACATAAGGGTAAAATCGGTAGTTATTTAGCTGCTCTATCAGCTCTAGGCGGTTTAACGTTGATTTTTGGGACACCCTGTATATGTTAATATTTGTAATCACGTTCTCGAAAACTAACGATTACAATAAAATTTGCAATAAAGGGGTTTACGGGGACGAAAAATAGTTTTGTCAAACAGTATAAAACCTGCTGCTAAAATACAGTTTAAAGGTTATTTTGTAGTTCTCTATAAACGGTTACTTGGTGTTAAACAATTACGAGCTACATTGAAACATCTGATTCTTGATCACGTACAAGTCGACACGATAAAATTACGGACCAAATTGGTGGGGGTGACGGGGGGAGCGTAAACCGCTCCGCTTTGCTGCCACGCTATTAGTTTGTCAGTAGACAACCTGCGCAAACATATCCCCTCCACTAGCCGCTCGGAGCTCTTTTTCAGTTTGTGGACTTGTATCTACCTACGTTCATAGACTGGTCATCTTATTAAACATTTGGATTTCTAGGTATTTAACTACACCACGTTACTACGGAAATAATATGCACAATAGTTAATTAATCATAGTCATAATTCAAAGATAAATTAATTTACAACAAAGATTGCCATTTCGATTTAGGGTAGCTCGAACTGGATTAATAACAGATTTGCTTTGACATAGTATTAAGAAGTGTTAAATTGTCTTGACACTTAATACCTTCTTCGAATATCGTTAATATTTATCATTTAAATATTTTTATTGGTTATTTACGATAGGATTAGGATATCGCTCAGGCGTTTGATAATTATTGATAACTGGTAATGATTAACAGAAGAGGTATGCCGTTGCGTTCTTTATTTCTTTTTAGATTGTTGTTTTCTACAGGTTAGTTTAGACGTCAGTTTGAATGCAATGCTTGAATTTTTTAAACACCCCTTATACTAAAGGTGATATAGTTCACAATTTCATACGTCATTGGTAGAATTAAGAAGTAGCTTTGATTCCTTACGGGTATGTGTGGTGCCGGTCAAAGCAAGTGTGTTTAACCCACAGAATAGAAAAAAAACAGTAGAAGTGTCAAGTGGGCGTGTAACGTGTGGCACGGTAATGCGGAGTTCCGCATAACCTACCATACTTTTGCCGCGATCGCTTATTTCGATATTTCAATATTTCGATATTTCTAAAATAGGAAATAAATCCAGAAGCATGCCTTATTGTGCTATTTTGGAATGTAAAAACGATAGCAGCACCAAAAACATTTTCCATGGTGGCGTGTTGTTTTTATGATAGTTTGAGTATTGGCGACAACAGGTTTGATACTAAGCGAAGCTCATGCCACTTCCACTGTTTTTTTTCTATTCCGTGGTACCTCTTGCCGAATAGGTATTTTTTGTCCTTATTCATCATATCATTTTACATGTTTCACCAACAAATTAGAGTTAGCGGTTCTATAACTTTTTTAAGAATAACGACTACTTTAACTGATACTATACGGTCTATACAATAAACCAAAAGGATTTCTTACACAGGATAGTACTTTGTTCAAGTGACTTCTTTAAACAAATCATAGGAGACTCTTTACGACTGTTGCATCAGTTTAATATACCTACACTGAAAACAAAATCCTACTAAACAAACAGTAGAGCAAAATTAAATAACACTAAGCATTTCACCAAACTGGAATCAGACTTACTCCGAGATTAGTCTATACAAATTCGGCGTTTAATCTAGGTATTAGACCTTATTCTCGCTTGGTGAAATCCGCCATTAGAGTAACTGATCACAAAAGGTATCGTCAAGTGCTTGAAAAGTTAATTCACAATATTTACAATGCTAAACACATTTCAATTTACTGTAAAGACAGTAAAATTTATCTGCAAGCTTTAACTGTCTTTGGACCAGGGTAGTGATTCTTTCTAATAACAAAACACATTTCAGCGCGTGTATTCAATTTGGCAGTTTGGCTTCTCGAACGTATAAGGCTGCCTAATTGAGAATGCACGCGCCAATACGTGTTTTGCTCGCTCTGACGGGACTACTTAAACTCGCCGCTTGGACTTCACTCCTGCATTCGCTCACCTTTGCTATTGAGAGAATCAATACCCAGTAACAATTACTGTTGTCGATCGCTAGGCTCACAGGTATAAATACACTTAGATAACGTAAACACCTCTGTATGAAAACCAACCGTGTCACATTTTGCTACCAACTGGGACACACCAAGATAAGAGAATTTTCCGTTTTCCGCTTAAAATCGATTCAAAGTCGTCGCTTTTTTGGGCTATTGCAATTTTTTATCACGCAACGAGGTATTTTCTTAATTTTCACGGCCTACCGGCTGCAACAAGCGCGCGGAACGTCAGTAGCGACGGCCAACCCCGACGCTTGGTCAGGGTTTAAGTCCGGATTCGGACACGTGAAGTAGATGTAATTTGCGTCATCTATGTGTAAATATAACTGTGGTTAGGCTGATACATGTATCATGGTCACGTATGGTGCAAAGCAGTGAATGTTCATGTTTTTCGGTTAAACGTATTTTTTTCAGTGTTCTTGTAGTTTCATACTGACCCAGAAATTCATTCGAACTATGCGTGCCTACAAATAATAATAATAATAATATAATATAGCCTTTTAATCCAAGTTTTACATTCGATTTACAATTATTCAATAGATATTTACATAAATAATTACTACTTACCTAACTATTTAAATTCTATTCCATTAACTTAAATTATTGTTTCATTTTTATTTATATTTTTAGTATTATTATTATTTAAACAGTTAATTAGAGAATTAATATTATAATAAAATATATCAGAATGTCTGTATCACATATTATCAAATTAATGTTAAGAGTTTGTCGTTAACTTGGGTACCCATCTGCGGGTATAGGCCTCCTCCATCAATTTCCATTGTGCCCGATCGTGTGCCGTGCGGGTCCAGACGGCGCCTACAAATAGCAGTATATATTTCTCCTTAGACATTTGTAAAAGCCAAGCTATGGAAAACTCTAACCGTAGAAGTCAAGTACCTAACAACAAAACATTGCATAAACCATTCGCACCTCGGCCGCGGCTCCACCTGCTCCCTCCTTATCAGACCCCATAAATTGCAACTCCAACATCAGCCGAATGCAACCATAAACATCACCGGCAAGTATCAAAACGTCACAGTTCTAAAAAATCCCCACTCAACTTTCAACCTTAGGTACACAAAGTTACGGTCGCAAATAAAACTGTTCAACAAACAGTTTTGATACTTTTGTTTATAGGTTTAATTTCTTAACACTAAATGATATTATCGGTGGAACTAGGTCGAATGCAAAGCTGAGGTGTAAGGGTAGGAATGGGGTGCGAAATTCATACGATGAAGTAATGGGGTAATTTAAAACGGTCGGGTTTTAAAGGCGCCATTCGAAACGCGATTTTAACACGCTTCTATTCGCTTTGTAGGTATAACGCGAGTAAATAAAAGACACATGACAGTGGCGCTACTATCTACATAAGAGAGTTATGTAGAAAATGTGTTCCATTTTTAAACACAGCGTGTCTTTCATTAGCTTGAATACTGAAAGTATGGTATCGGAGTGAGAGTTGAGACTACTGATGGCTAAAAAGGAAGTAAATAAATGTGATTTTAGTACATGACTGGACGTTATTGCATATATTTAAATAGAATACGAACATTTCTTAATTGTTATTCTTGATTATCTATTAAAATAATATAGCTTTCATAGCCCAACTAGCACACTAGCGTTAAAATAACCTATAATATGACCTGTATGGTACCAGTTCTTTTCGAATATAAAAGTCATATCACATACCTATACAACAGAGTTATACAGCATGCTCAAAATTAAAAATTAATCGCCCAAAACCCGGTTAATGTTTTTTTGCGTTATTAAAAATCGAAGAATTTCGGGGGGGTTTGAATTTGATCCCTGGCACCCCCCATCTGGCTAGGCATTAGGGGCATCGATTTCTTTATTTGATAAGAATGTATTTCTCTATATAGGTAAGTATGTTTATCGTTGTATAGTACCCACAATACAAGCTTAGAGCTTAGTTTGAGACTAGGTCAATTTGTATGTATTTACCATCCTATGCCTTTTAATAATAAAAAAAACAGGTCGTGCATTTTATTCCCGTCATCTACTTAGTATAAGCCCTATTCAAATACTGCCTAACCTCTTTGCCGTGTAGAGAAATCAAATAACGTTCACGAGTATCATTTTGAGATTTAACCGTTTGCTTTGCTAAATAAAGATAAAAAGATAAAAAAGATAAAAGTCATTTATTCAGTAAGTAGGCCGCACGGGCACCTTTACACGTCAGGAGTCTACCAGCGCTTCCCAAGAGGAGACCACTGCCGAGAAGAAACGCCGCAAGAAACTCAGCAGTCAGTCATTTTTTTAACCATATTTCCTATTACAATGATACAACTTAGTCTAGTATTATATAAAGCTATAAATATTAATTTAAATATAATATCAAATATCATGCGTAGATCAGCAGGAAAACATGGCAAAAATATTAGGAGAGATATAGACGGAGAAAAAGGCAAAAACAAAAAAATTAATAATAAACAAAGTTTCGACATGTTTTCCTACATCAACAGTGTCCCCTAGACAAGATAAAGGTTTTACATTTGAACAAATTATTATTGACTAATTTTCGAGTTTAGGCCATGCATTTTTGTCTACTAGATAATCCTCGACCCTATAATACGCTTTAGACATTAACGACTTTTTCAAGTAATTTTTAAGTGCTGAAAAGGGTAACTTTAAAACTACGTCAGGTAATTTATTATAGAAATGAATGCATTGACCAACAAATGATTTATATACTTTACGTACGCGAAATTTTCTAATAGCAATTTTATTTTTATTTCTTGTATTTAAATTATGTATATCAGAATTTTTGGTGAAAGAATCTAAATTTTTAATAACATAAATAATATTCTCATAAATAAATTGAGAATCTTAACTGTAGCTAAGATATTAATTTCTTTAAATAGTTCTCTTAAGGAGTCACGAGAATTTAAGTTATAAATAGAACGAATGGCCCTTTTTTGTAAAACAAATATAGTTTGTATTTCAGCTGCCTTACCCCAAACCAGAATACCGTACGACATGACACTATGGAAATAACTATAATAAACTAAGCGAGCTGTTTCAACATTAGTTAGCTGTCTAATTTTCCTAACGGCATAAGCTGCCGAACTTAGTTTACCTGCCAGTACAGCTATATGGGGACCCCATTGCAAATTTTTATCTATTGTTATGCCTAGAAAAACTGCCTTATCTACCATTTGCAGACACTCGTCATTTATAAAAATACTAGAATCTACCGGTTTAACATTAGGCAAAGCGAACCTAACACATTTAGTTTTCTTAGCATTTAGTAGTAAATTGTTACTAGTAAACCAATTAAGTACTTTAACTAGTATGGCGTTTATCATACTGTAGTCTACGGACTTTCTATCTACCTTGAAAATTAATGAAGTATCATCAGCAAAAAGCACAATATCACAAAGTTTATCTACTGTTGGTGGTAAGTCATTTATATAAACGAGAAATAGAAAAGGACCTAAAATGGAGCCTTGAGGCACACCTAGTTTCACTGTAGCTCCAATTGATTGCGTTTTGTTTACAACCACTGTTTGAGTTCTGTCACTTAGATAAGAAGACATAAGACTTAAAGCTTTATTGGACAATCCATAGTGTTTTAATTTTAAAATAAGGGTCGAATGATCCACGCAATCAAAAGCTTTGGAAAGATCACAAAATATTCCTACCGCATCACAAGATTTCTCCCAACTGTTATATATGTATTTAATGAGAACAGATGCCGCATCAATTGTTGATCGACCTCTGGTAAACCCAAACTGGTTACTATTAAGTAGTTTATTTCTATTAAAGTGACCTAACATATCATTCAGCATTAGTTTCTCAAAGACTTTACTTAAAACCGGTAGTATGGAAATGGGACGGAAGTTCGTTATATCACTCATGTCGCCCGATTTAAAAAGAGGTATGACTTTACTATATTTCATGAGATCTGGAAAGGTCCCCTCTGATATGCAATTATTGTAAATTAATGCTAGGTGGGGTGCAATTACATCTATGATATGAAAAACTACTTTAACTGATGTGCCCCACAAATCCTCAGTCTTTTTTAAACTAAGCGATTTAAATACCTTGACTATTGAATCTGAATTTACAGGGCTGAATTCAAAGTTTATATTACATTTACTGACATTAGTGCAAAGTAATGATTTAGCTTCAACCGCGGATGATTTAAGACATTTTGTAGTATTGCTGGCTATGTTGGAAAAATAATCTTCGAATGCTAAGGCAACGTCTTTATTTGATGTGATTTGTTTGTTACCTGTGTTTATGGTGACTTGATTTTCACGAGTTTTTGATTTTCCCGTTTCTCTATTTATAATATTCCATACAGTTTTTACTTTATTGTCAGATGATTTGAGTTTAAGACTAAGAAAATTTGCCTTAGCAGTTAAACAAGCTTGCTTAAAGGTCCTTGAATAATTTTTAACATAATTTAGGAAGTCAGCGTTCTTATTGTCTTCCCTCTCTCTATATAGCTCATAAAGCCTATTTCTACTCTTATGAATGCCTGCAGTAGCCCATTCACTAAACTTGGTTTTTGACTTCGAAATAGTTTTCATATTAAAATTATTATTAAATTGATCTAGAATTACGCCAAATAAGTCTTTATAAATACTATTACTCTCATTCTGTAAGAAAGGTAACACAGAAAGGTTACTTTGAACTTTATTTTTAAATAATTCCAAACGTTTACTAGTTATAGGTCGGTATGTTATTGTCTGCGGTTTTTGATAAAAATCATTGACGAAAGATGCCTTCTGACCACTATGGTCCGAATTAAAACAATTGAATATTTCTTTATCCAAACATTCGCAATTACAAAAAATATTATCTAAGCAGGTTGCACTACTAACACCTATCCGTGTTGGTTCAAAGAACAGATTACCTAAATTAAAAGATTTAAATAAACTTAGTAACCTAGTGGTATTATTTGATGTTTCGAGTAAGTTAATATTAAAATCTCCACAAACTATAATATGCTTCTGGCTATTACATGCTAATTTTAACACATGTTCCATTGTAGATTCAAATGTGCTAAAATCAGCCAATGGTGGCCTGTAAACACATATTATTATATAACTTTCTAGTTCTGCACATGAAATTTCTACAATCCTTTCTATCGATAGCTTTACAATATCCTTTCTTTCTTTAGATTTAAGAGTACTTTTAACAATTATAAAAGAGCCACCATGAATGGCACATTTTCTGGCAAAATAACTAACTAATTTAAAATTTAGAAAATCAAAAATTAATTGGTCTTGTCGAAGCCAATGTTCAGTAACGCACATAATTTGTATGTTTTCATTATCTAAGAACAACCCTATTTCTAGTTCTTTGCTGGAAAAACCTTGAATATTTTGGTGGATTAAATTTATACTCAAGGGTGTTTCCGCTGTCCTATACTTTAGTTTAAATCATGAGGCAAGGCATTATTGCCAATATTTGCTTGCTGGGGCTGGGTTCTACTGTATCTATTTGGTTCTATATTAAAAGCTAATAGGTCAACCAAGGTCAAGATATATTTCCTTGGCAAATGAATTTTTCCTGATGTTAGGGTGAGGCGCTTAATAAATTTGTTTAAATCAAAGAAATGATAGTTTTTATTACAGCAAATAGCGTTATACATAATAGAATTAAAGTGTGCTATTCTATTATTATGACTAAATGGCATACTTTCTGAGTATGGTAGCGCACACAGTATAATTTTACCTATGCCACGACCTTCAATAGTGTTTAGTGTTGACATTAATTTATCTACACTTGACTTATCCACACTAAAACTATTTCCTACCAAAATTACTAAAGTGGTGGACCTGTCAAAACTTCCTTTTAAAAGTAAATCACTTAATTGTAAAAGAGTTGCATTGTGGTAACAGTAATTTGTAACCTTTTGTTTCAATTTGTTATTTAACATTAAACCTAGTCCAGATCCAAGTTGGTCAGAATAAACAATAGTTTTATTCCTACTTATAATTTGTCTAGGGGACTCCTTTGAAGTATCAAGAGCCATATCTGGCTGAATCACAACAGTTGGTGAATCTCGTAATCTATCTGAATTACCATAACCACAGTTAATTAAAGAGTTAAAACGCTCTTCATTCAATCTACTTTCTTCTACCAATTGAGTGAAAGCCAGGATATGCTCCTTGACTTCCTTCTGAGCAGTTACATACTTTAAAGAAGTAACTTCAAGCTGGTCCTTTAACTTACTTATCTCCGCATCGAGTTTTTGAATATTTAAATCATATGCTATCCTATTGGAATCTAACTTTTCATTGCAATGGCTCACCCTATCTTTCATTATTGATAATTCTAATTTCATTGTCGAATAGTTTTTTATACATTTTTGGCTTCTGATTAATTTTTGTGTACGCCTAATATAATTATTAATTTTGACATATTTCTTCAATTTATTATTGCTACTAAAAAATACTAACTTCTTACTGTCCTTATCGTTATTCCCTACCAGCTCTTGGTACAGGTTCTGCGTTGTTAAACTATCATAACACTGGCGTTCTTTCCTTAAATAATTTAATTCTTCATTAGCTGCGCCAAGTTCTTCCTCCAGGTTTGTGATGCGCCTTAATGCCACTTCATGGGTAGAAGCGCACTGGTTGAAGGTATCAATCACAGACTGCAACTGAACCAAGTTATCTTGAGCGTCTGATAACTTGTAGTCATACTCCACTAGATCGCTTCTCAATACCGTGTTCTTGTCCATCAGTTTCTTCAGTTCGTCCTCACTGTCATCCCTTTCCCTCATTAACTGGTCATTCAAGGTCCTAGCTTCCTGCAGCTGTTTCAAGGTGGCCTTGAGTTGAATTTCTTGCTGACGTGCAGTGGCCTTGCGAGATTTCATGTTCGAGGCGCTCATTGTCTCACAGTAACTCCACAAACGCACTGAAAGATATAAAACAACTGAGTACAACTGAGTAACTTGAGCAAAGGAAGATTGTTGGTAATTATAACAAGGATGCGAGTGAATAGATGTTAGTGAACAGTGTATCGTGTACGGCAATGTCTGTGGCGAATGTGATATGTCTCAACTTTGCTTCCACTATCCGTCAAGCAAAGAGAGTTCTCACCGTGCCAGTGTTTTGTGTTTGACGTCGCTCACGGCTTCAACAGTGAGCAATGAGAAGTATGAACATGAACAGTGTTACAAATAAACGAAAAAAGTGTAAGTAAGAATTAAAAATAAAATACTCCCCAGGTTTTCTTGATGAATTTGAAAACGTCCGTTGACGGTTGACAGGCGCAGTCGCAAGCGGCCCGATTTACTGTTTAGTAATGTTTATATCGAGACTTCGTTGTTATAATTCCACGAAAAACACTGTTATCTACAGTCTACAATGCTACTCAACAAACTGAGCTATTTACTCTTTCCCATGCAAGTAACTTGCAAAAATACTGTTGCAACTTACGTTATTTACTTGACTTGGAAGCAGGCTTGTTGACTGGGACCGACTTAAGGTAAGATGTATTTTGGTGACGAAAGTAAAAAGGCATTATGTGCATATGGATTTCGTACTCTTACTGCGTTTTTCTTTCGGGCGGCGGAATAGTACGTTTTGATATTTGAAACGGCTGTAGTTAGTTGTTTGAGATTATTTTGTAGGGAGTTTTATTTATAGCGTTTAAGCATGTATGTATGTATGTATGTAAACACTTTATTGTACAAAAGAAAAACCAATTAACAATACAATTAATATAAAAAAATATGTACAAAGGCGAACTTATCCCTTAAAGGGATCTCTTCCAGCTAACCCTTGAGAGATTGAGAAAAGTGAAAGGTTGTGCATCGAGTAAGCAAATGTACAAATTTATTTAGAAGAACATAACACATTAAACTAAGCTTTTAAGTTCATGTATTAAGCCGATATGGTGACAAAGTTTGATTGTTTACCTACTTTGAAGAGGCCTCTCAAAAAAGAAACGTAGTAGACGATGCATTTTTTAATTTCTGTTTATTATTCTAATGTAAATCATAATCACTATGCATCTGCTTTATTTACCTGGTTTAGTGAAATGTATAAAATAAAAAAATACTCAATTTTAGATCTATAATTAAGAAAAACTAAAATATGCGACGTTGCTAGCATAGCTTTTGTAAGACGGCTCAAAAAAAGTATCATCACTATATACACGTACCTATTATAAAAAAGTAAGCCTCCACGTCTAGTCTGTCCGTCTGTATGTTCGCGATAATCTCAAAAACTACTAAACGGATTTTCATGCGATTCACCATCAGTTAGATAATTTAACACAAAAATATAAATTATTCCGATTTATGGAAGGGTTTTACAGAAAACTCACATAAACCGGAGCGAAGCGAGGGCAGGTCACTTTTTATTATTAAAGCGTTCTATAGAGTGATTATCAACTCAATTTATCTCAACGTTGATCACGCCGCAGCGCTAAAACTTTCGTGCAAAATGTCATCGCGCTTTTTTTTCATTTCCCCTTTCAGTCAATTTCAATCTAAGAGACACGAAGAGTGTAATTTGGTTATTCTATCGAGTCACTGTGCGGGCTAATTGGCAGAGACCGGCGGGAACGCGCCCGAGACATAGAGTTTGTGGAAGATTCCAGTTACAATATTATTATGTTACACGATTCTAAATGTGAAAATACTGAAATTTAATAGTGGACTGGTACGGTACCACCATCTTATCCTGTAACCTATTTCCAAACAGCAGTGTTTGCATTGTTGTGTTCCCGTGCCGGAAAACATTATTAAGACTAAAGAGAGACGGGCATCCATCCTCTTAAAGAACCAATCAAATATTCATCAGAGAAACGAATCCTCATGTTAATATAGTATTTTTGTTTGACGTATGCTATTTGCGTTTCGTGTCTCCACCGCAGTGCTTTCAATAATCTGTTGAACTTGGGTTTGTAGGTAAAATACTGTTAAAAATACAACATTGGTTTAAAAGATGCGTAAATCTTATACTTCGGCAAGACAGAAGAGAAAGTATTCTTTTCGTAATTTATAAACATTTGGGGTTGACCTCGTCGCCTTTTAAATAAAAAACAGAGTAACAACGAACCTTAACCTTTCCAAATGGCACTGTAGCGAAAATGAAAAAAAAAAAGAAAACAAAAATTAACGTCATACAATAATATTATAAGTAAATTGGTAGTGTTGGTAGGTTCTTGCACAGGATCCGTCCGAATGACTGCCACCTTTCGCCAAGCAGCAGTGTTGTATCGCATGGAGAAGACAAACGAACACGTAGGCCACCTAACGTTAAGTGTCCTAAGACCCAATACAATACATAATGGTAAGATTTTTGATAAATGGCCGAATTCCTTGGGCCACTCCCAATTCTTACTACGAACGCGTAAACGTAGCAAAAGGGTAGGAAATTTATTTAATAATAAATAAATAGATTACCATCTAAAGGCAAATGTGAAAAGTCTCTATAGTGTTTTAGAGTTAGGCGCTTATATAGTAGGAGATCCGAATAGTAGACGACCTTCACCCAGCTGTTTTTCGATGAAAAGTATTTTATATCAAATTTAATATAGTAAGTAACTTATGGCGAAAAGGTTGACTGAAAAAAATTCAGTCCAGTACAGTCCATAATTTAAAAAAAACTGACAGGTATTTTTGTTGTTTCTATTGCTATATTGTTTTTTTGTTGTACCAATTACTAAACATCGGTATCAACGTTCAACTTTCATGGCAAAGTACGGTTTGCAGAAAAACAAATACATCTAGTATTTAGAAACTTTATTTTTTATAAATAAAAAGAAAGACGCTAAATATGTAAACATGTAAGTATTAAAGGTTTGAATAAATTAATAAAATTTGTTCCATGGATTTTTCTGTCAACATTTGACGTCTGTATATGTGTATAATATATCCATTTTTTAATGACCAAATGACCTTTTCACACTTACTAATATTTATTTGGTTTGACAATTAAATTGACATTTGTTTCCTATTTGGCATATATTACTTTTCGAATGCAAAATGAGTACCTATTAAAGTTATATGACATTATTTAGATAATAAAGCTCTTTACGTATAAGTACAGTATTTATATAGGTACAGTGAACTGCAGCATAATAAATTTAAAAATGACACAGAATATAAACGTTATTATTCATCAAATATTTGAATGTATTTATTTTTTTGCTATCCTTACCGGGTGCCATGAAATTTGAACGTTGATACCGATGTATACCAATTACATACTAATCGAAAGTATGAAGCTACAGAATATGCAAACGTTAGGTTGACTATTTTAGGCTTCATACTTTCGATGAGTATATTCTATTAAACAAGCAATAGCAATTTTTAAAAAAAGTTCATTTTTTGTTTTTTTTTTTAATTTTATTATGGACTGTACTGGACTGAAAATTTTCAGTCAACCTATTCGCCATATATTACTTACCATATAAAATTTGATGTAAAATACATTTTATCGAATAAACAGCTCCAATTCTATTCGGATCTTAGACCAATATGTTTTACCGTCTTTACGAAAAAACAAAAATAAAAATACCTTGAAATAAAACGTTTATGTTATTATTGACGATTTGTTACTAAATCCAACGTAATAACACATTATTCTGGAAAAAAACTGCTATCTATTAATACGTTTCAAAAGATTCAGCTCTTTTAAAGTTAGGACTGACGGACGGACGGATAGCGCAGGCATATCACTAGGGTCCCGTTGAGCTGCCTTCGGGTACGGAACTCTAAAAAAGTGTTAGACACACAGCCACTTCCAGTGCGTTTGCGCAGCTATCACTAATGGAGCGGCGATGGCCGGCGACAGATTCCGGTTCAATTATTGACGTTTCAGCCGCCATCGCTATACACACCTACCCTCACCAACTATAGTTTTACCAATCCACGTATTTCATTTCTTAATTTGATGTCTTAATCCTGCAATGAAAAAGCAAGTGGTGGAGCGACTTGGCAGAAGTTTTCTTTCTGTTTATCTAACTCTAAAACATTTACGTAACGCGTACCGTTTAGAAATTTCCCGAGGCAAATCCCGCAGGCCGTGCCGAGTTAGCCTATGTCGACGGGTTTCTAAACGTTAGTACATAAATACTGACTCCGGACAAATCACCGGTAGCGCCACTTCGGAACGTTTAGCTTAGTTCGCTCGATTGTTACGAGTATATTCGTAGGTATAAAAGGGTGATTCGATGTTTCCCATCTTTTTAATTATTAAAACACCATATATACCGCTGCAACCGTAAACTTCTCAGAATTTCTTAAATATCTCACGTGTAACCAAGGACCTAAAAAAATACGGGCGTAACGTTGCACTTAAAGGTGTGAAACATGCAAGGTCAGTACTTTCGTTCGTTATATACGACATACCGCATGCACACAGATACACTAGTAGTAATTGCACAAAAGATCCGAAAGAGGTCGAAGTGTATCCGAAAGCCCATCTGTAAGATAAAAAAGGTTAATTTTAATTTTTATGTTATAATTTTAACCCCGCTTTTGACGTCCGATCTTTATTTTGCCTTAAGTACAAAACATGAAACGAACACAAAAAGCATCCATCCCAATTTCCCATAACATTTAGGCCTCTCTAAATATTGTTAACCCTTTAAAATTCATGTCATGGATTGAACATTGAATCATCTCCGAAGGTATTTGATTTCTCGGCATAATAGGCTCTCGGGACAAAGGGATCCTTAATTAACCGAAACTTGCTAAAGGATAGGATTACTGAGAAAAAACGGAAATTAGAAAAAACGCCAGCTTACTTCGGGTTCTGCCGGACTTTGGCATTTAATTACTTTTCGCTAATAAAGAAAACGTTGTAATGAGGTCGAGAATAGTTATTTATGTAACTGGTACATAAAGAAGCTGATTTTTTTAAATACTTCGAGCAATAAAGTAGTCGAATTATGTCGAATTTCACCACCCAATTAACAGACGATTAGAGTGTTAACAGCTGTCAGAATGTATGAACTAATCATCGATTAACATTGATTACCTAACATTTAACATCGTTTGGTGAAATTGCTACTTAGAATGTCAATTTTATTCACCCAACGCCATTGGGGCCACCATATTGCCAATTTGCAAAACAGCTGAACCATTTTTTGTATTGATCTTTTCTTAATTGTTATTTCTTTTAAAACTCCTGGTATGGTAATTTTTTTTCGTATTTTTACACAATTGTCTTAAAAACAGTTTTTGACACGTATACTTATTAAAATTGAGATGTCACTTGATTACCAAACAAATTATTATTATAGAACTGTTAATACCTTGGCAACGCTCATTATAGAATTGCTTTCACGCTTCGGTTACGCTAAAGGTGGTATTCTGATACTGTTAACAAAATTAATATTAGCGGTTTATAGTCCGCGAGTGGAAATATCAATTTTATTTACTTTCTTTATTGGATGGATTTTTTTATAGCAAGGAGAAGGCAAACATGTACAGTCAAAGTCATAAATACAAACTCATTTGCCACTGAAAACAAGATCTATGTATGCATTATATATGGCGTGATGGCCGTATAAATATTACTGCTTTTGTCTGTACATAGAAGAACTGCGGCCGCGTAGGCTGGTGATGGCTGCGTCTATATCGCGCGTCAAATGTGGATAAAGCATCCGTCACTCTCGTACTTATTTACGTGTCAGAAGGAGACGGATGCCTTATCCAAAGTTTATCACGCGATAAACGCAGTCATATTAGGGCCTCTGATGGTAAGTGGGATCTATTCAACACGGTAAAAACCTTATAGTTTTTGACCTGTTATCGTACTGTCAACATATTGATAGGTCTTATTTACATACATACATACAATCACGCCTCTTTCCCGTAGGGGTAGACAGAGACCACTTTCTTCCACTTGCTAGGACCCAGAAAAACTTTCCTCGGTTCCTCCACACTCTTAAGTCTCTTTACACTTGCGTCGGTTTAGGGAACTCCTGACCTGCCTGCTTATTGTCTAACGCACTCACAATCACAACCGGCTTCAAAGTGGATCAATTGTTTTCATTTTGTATGCAGACAAGCCTTCGATTTTCAAAATGAAAACGATCGTGATTGCGAGTGCGTTGGACAATAGGCCCTCAGAGGGCCCTCTGGCTCTGTCATAAGACGTCCCCGATCTGCTATAACTCTTATTTACTTGACAGTAATGGCGGCCGAGTTAAAAACAATACCATAACAGGTCAAATACGATTAGGATTTTACCGCCTAGAATAGAGCCGTAGATGCCCTTCACAAGAAATGTCAAAGTAAACGTCAACTTATAGAAAATTGTTATTTTTACACGACTGCCCAAAAAATGTTTTCAAGGTTCATGTATGTATGAATGTACGATTTTTATTCCACCATTAACTTCTAAACGCCTAAGCCGATTTAGATGTGTGTGGTATCGTTAGAGTCCTTTCACTGTCCTGGGTGACATAGTAAACCTAAACTGTTCAAATTTAAATAAAAAAAATGGCAAAATGACAATTATTAACATAGGTATATCGTTGACGGTTTATAAAAAACGGTTTTTTTTTTTAAAGCTTGCTTTTCATTTAGTTATTGAAGCAACTTGACAGCAGCATTACAATTAAGATCAGTGCAATAATACGGCTTTTAGGGATAAGAAAAATATTTTCAAAAGACAAGTTTTTAAAGTATCGATTTTTGGAAAATGTTCACTGTATTTCAGAATAACGGTGAAGCTAAAGATTTCGTTAGAAGGGACGCCTTGAACTCGTTGCGGTTAATTCAAAAACCTTTTGTACGGTAGCTTCAACAAAAGGTAATCCTACGGAACCGTCAACCTATATAAAACTGTCCTTTTTGAAGCATCTTGAGTCGAGCATTACAGTAGATATCCGTTAATTAATTCGGCTTATAGGGCTGTAAAAAATATTTTTAAAACACAGATAAAAGTATCGATTCTTGGAAAATGTTCACTGTATTTCAGAATAATGGTCTAAAGTTTAAGTTTCCAGAACGTCCCTTGAACTCTGTATGCGGGTATACCTAACGTTGCGGTTAATTCACAGACCTTTTGTACGGTAGCTACAACAAAAGGTTATCCTACGGAACCCCAAAGAAAGGATTGTTAGCTCAATTGTTTGAAATGGAACAATTGAAAGGAATCTGGACATAAATTTAAGCTTTGTATTTCATTGGAATAAAAAATTAGCTAATCTTTTGGAGTTTTTTCACGCCATTGTTAGAGATTGAAGGACTCGAGTATTGTTTTAATTTAAAGAGGCTAGGTTTTTATGACACTTACCTGATTTCTAATTAATGATAGCCTTGTTAAAGATCAAAGGGAAAAATCGTATTTACAAGTATAGATATAGACATAAATGAATTCTTCCATTTCGAAATATAACTAATAACCTAACCAACAAAAAGTTGGAAAACCCCCGACATTGACATTTCAAAGTTCAATACTTCAAAAACGGCTGAACCGATTTCGATATAAAATGTCTAAGAACCATCGCTAGAAAACCTGCTTTCAAATAAAAAAAACCGCATCCAAATCGGTTCATCCGTTTACGAGCTACGGTGCCACAGACAGACACACACACACACACACACACACACACACACAATCCCGCATTCGTTCGCAGGTAGGGGTGGGCAGAGCTGCGGAATTACCAACAACACTAAATACTAATGTTTAATTCTGTAACCTCTTTACCAATAAGGTAGTGGCACCAATGTTCGACACTTTAAGCTGACATGCACCAATGATCGACACTTGACTCTTAATTCAAAGATCATACGGTCATAAATTGAGTGTTACAAAACAAATGAATGAAATGAAAAACCCTTATCTTCTGTAAAATAAGAATCAGTGTCGATCATTGGTCCCTTGTCGGTTATTGGTTCCTTTACCTTACTTATGATTATGTGTGGTAGATAAACAAATAAATCAAACACAATACGGAACCAAGACTGAATCTCAGCTCCACTTATAGGATCACACTCGAATTTTCTCACGGCTGCGATGCTACGGCGTAGCTGACCCTCGTAAAATCGTAGCAAATGACGTAGCAAACGCTACGGTTAAATAAAATTCAAGGTGCAAGATGCCGTATTTCGTACAAATGAATACATTAGAGTTCGTAACAAGGGTGTTACCGAATTGGGAACTAGTATTTATTTTACGCTTTTTAAACGCGTTTTTTTTTGCATTGGCTTTATTGCCCTTCGTTTTTGCCCCTATTGCAATGGTATTGTTGAGAACTCTCGACTGTTTCGAATACGATATAGACAGACAAAAAACTATGTAGAAAAAGGACCCTGAATGTTCGTTTCCAATATTCAATTTGGTACTTAAACAAAAAGGTATCATGTTTCATTACAGGATTAAATCATAGGTTACTTTTATCATGAAAATTTATCGAATAATCGTAAGTCTTTAAACGTATTGTATGTATGAAAGTAGGTATTTAATAAGCTCTACTTACGTTTAAAAAAGCAACAGTATATACATGTACATATTTTTTGTACCGTCAATGTGAAATTTGGTTCACTTTTTTTTAAACGGATATAAGCTTTTTTTGAGTAAAAAGCAAACAACTTCTACGATGATACATCTGAGTAAAAGCTAGTTTTCCTATCAACATATTATTATTATAATAAAAATTATAGTTTCACTACTTTCAAATGAAATTAAAATCAAAGTCACTCAATTACAATACCAAGTTGAAATCAAATCTTATTAATACGAAGAAAGAAAGGAAAGAAAAGAAATCTTGTAAGTACGAAGTCATCGGTTCGTAAAATGAACTCCTAATATCATACTTACTTACCCATCGGTCTGAACAAATGATTGACACGATATCAGAACGAAAGTAACACTCGACGTAGCAGTATAAAGAGAAAAGTAATTCTTCTCCGACGCTTTACGAGTTTCTGATACCTATTGCCGCCGAGCAAGCAGAAGTGGCAATGGGCCGGTCATGTTTGCCGCAGAACCGACGACCGTTGGAGCAGTCGTGTTCTTAAATGCACACCGCGTGTCGGCAAACGTCGTGTAGGACGCCCTGGGCCCGTATTATGGTCGCCTTCACCAAGGTAAAGCACCAACACTACTGGAGCAACCTAAACACCTGCAGGCAAAGTAGCGCATCAGGGATGTTTGCAGAAGCGAGAACAGACTGCTTTTATGCGACGAAAGAGCCGCATCCCTGATGCGCCGGGTGCGTGGCAGTCCCAATAACATCCTGAGAATGATAGGGGACATGTATGACTGCCCCTTTATCCGTCATTATTGTGGGCTACATGCCCCAGTCAATTAATAACTAATACTAAGATCTAAGCTACTAACAATATTTAATTTAAATTTATAAATTTATTAATATGTCAATTAGATATAAATGTATGTTTGTCTGAAATAAATGATTATTATTATTATTATTATAAAGTAGAGAAGCCCTTCCGACAATCAGTCCCGGATTGTCGCGTAAGTTATGACTACTCAAAAGGGCCCAACTCCGGTTGATAACTGGAGCCGTAACTGGCCATGCCTTGTTTAACAAACACTTATTCACATTAGGTGTTACAGACAGCCCCCTGTGCAGAGCCTGCATGACGGCGGCGGAGGAAACCGCAGCCCACGTCATCATGGAATGCCCTGGGGTGGCAACATACCGGGCACGTCACCTCGGAACACCGAGGTCGCTACCAGATGCCGTCGGCAACATCAAGGGTTTGCTAGGCTTCCTGGTGGAACTGGGTTGGCAGGAGTAGTGCCGCCAACCCTTCACGCAAAATAGGCGCAGATTTAAGTCGTCGAGTTGCGGAAAAGAGCCCGCCATAACCTATAACCTATAACCTATGGTCGCCTTTATCGCGGTGGATAAAGCATACGTCACTCTCGCATTTACTCATTTACATACCGGTCAGAAAGTGACAGATGCTTTATCCACATTTTGTCACGCGATAAACGCAACCATACTAGGCCCGCTGGGGCAAGATGGAGCGATGATATGCGCAGGGCCGGTGTATGTTGGATGATAGAAGCTGAACTGACTAAACCGAACCGAACCCCGATTAAACCGGCTCGGTCCGTCCTATTGAGTTTGCTTGTGGTAGGTCGCTGCGCGTACGGTCAAGGCACGCACACATGCAAACCGATATACTTCTGTTTGAAGACGGACTACTGCTTATACTGTGACATAGGTCAACGTATTGGCTAAAGAGTTTTTACTCTGTAGTATATTTTGTATAAAATACATGAGAATGCCCGGACTAGACTATTCACATTTTAGTGTTTTTTATTTATAGGGTTCTTTCGCTTATGTGAACCTTTATAGTGAAAGTTCATTGACGGTTTGTTTATTTGTTCTATCATTATCTGTCTGGACACGACATAAATTTATCAAATACTGGAAAGAAACAAGTAGCACAAAACTGATCGTCGTGGATATCCTTGAGGAAGGTATTTTGTTCAGCAATAGACGTATTTCGGCTAAAATAATGATGATGATGACAACTTACCGGTAATTTTAACTATAAAAAATCAATCAAATCGAATCAAAACATCAATATATGTATAGAAAACATCCAAGACTCAGGAAAAAATATTCGCGCTCATCACACAAATATTTGCCCATACCGGGAATCGAACCCAGGACCGCTAGCTTCGTAGGCAGGGTCACTACCAACTAGTTTAACGCGTCGTCGTCTCTGGTACAGGCTGATAAAAGCATTTCGCATTTGTTTATCATATTTAATTTCAGTTAATTAGTATAGAACCCTTTACTTGTTGAACCAATTCGCGAAATATATGTAAAAAAAATCCAAGTTCGAACCGTGTTTATTGTTATAATCTATATCTGACCGAGACGGGTGTTTTGACCCGGTGCCAGCAGACAATTGCCAAAGGACAATACTCTCTTAATGCACAGCACTGGACAGACGCCGTATTATTATAATATTAGTAGGTTATTTTAACGTAGGTTTGAGGCAAAAAAGCAAGGGTGATAAGTTTTTGTCTGTTGCTGAAGAACATATTTCTAGTATTTATGAACTAAAAAAATGAATCTTTATGTTTGTCATCTCATATCTCTATTATATTAAACAAAATTCGGTGATGTTAAAAAGGCACCGATCCTATTTTTTTGCATATTGTATTCATATTGTATATGTTATACGCTAGTAAAGGCAGGGTTTGGTGAGACTATATAACTCTCTGGCAAATTGAAATCTTAGTCCTGAAGATTGGCAACGCATTCGAAGTCTCATGATTGCAGTCTTGAGATTGTAGTCTTGAGAATTCAAGCGTTAAATGGTCTCAGATTCCCCTTACCATCAGGAGGTCGGAGTGCTCGTGTGCCTCTCCTTACCATAAAAAAATATTCAAAAATCTTCGCACATCAATAAGTTAAGTTCCTCTTTCAACGATATCGTCGTGGCTCGCTGCATTATTAACAAGAAGTAAACTTAAAAATACAAACAATCACTAATCCCCAAAAGTGTCACTTACACAACCCAAATAAATTCCATTAAAATAATATCTTTGTGGCTCAACCACTTTCAACAGAAATTGAAATCAAAGTGTCACTCCATTTCAAATCGCTCGCCTACTTGAGCATTCCTCCAACATTTTTCGTTTGCGGATTACATGTACGCCAGGGTTCCGCTGGATTATCTCCACCGCAAACTATTACGGGGTTCCGCTCAGCCCGGGGTTCTAACCCTTTTGACAACTTCGCGTCACAGGTAACTACAGATGATCCAATGTAGAAAATAACTTTGTCTTTCGTGCCGATTTTTTTTGTTAAATATTTAATTTTTAGAATAGAATAGAATAGAAAACATTTATTTCGCTTAATTATAAATCAATACAGTGTGTGAAAAGTAGTGCTGCGAAAATGGTATCCACTCAGCTATATGTCGTACAACCTTTTACAAGCTTTTAGTTGTATGTTGTTGTTACTATGCTGTCCGTCAACATTTGCAAGTTAATTTTGAAACAGTTCCCTTTAATGGAATAGCTTGAAATTTGGACCACGTATGTAAACCCGATGACAATGCAATATTATGGTACCTATCTAAGAGCTGATCTGATTATGGAGTCGAATATGGCGATAGGATCTCCGCTATATTCCGCGTAGACCCACCGTGTTGGGACTCATTAGCTTGGTCTTGATAAGCAGATATTTAACAATTTTGCAAGAAAAAAGTATAATCGACAAAAAAAGCTTGTCCCAAAAATAAAAACAATCACAGAAACTTATTGTGACAATCTTTTACACACCCTGTATTTCTTTTGCAGACCATTAGAATACACATCTACAATATATATTATAGAGGATGCTGTTTGGAAACGTCTGTACATAGATTCTGTAGCGCATTCGGTCTTGTTTGCTGACGCTCACGTTGATGACTTTCAGTTTGTAATGCGGAGTTAAACTAAAAACGAAATTTACTAAATGGCCACTAATGTAAATTAGTAAAAGCCACAGAATATATTGGAACACCACCCTTTATACGCTGTGGCTTTCTTGAATTCCGAGCGACGTCGCCGAATACCGAATCTTGTTAAAACATTCGAGTCTGAGGCGAATAGAGATTAGCTGGGGCTTCAGATTTAATATATTTGGTTTCTAGAACGCTCGTAGGTAGTACTACTAGTTTAGACTGTCTTACATGTAATAATAGGAAATATTCATGAATGTTTTTCACAGCTGCAATAAAAGCTGATTCATGTATCAAACAGTTGACATAAGTATTTTTTATTGCTATAAAAGTAACCAATTGTTCCTATCTCTTTCTAGCAAAACAGAATTTAACATGAAGTTTATATGGCGACCTGTTACATGACGTCACAGTGCATATCGGATCTCTCTGTCTACTCGCTGTCTAATTAGCAGTTTAAAATGCTTGTAATTTTAATTTTAATTTCACCTTTGGTGATCACTTTTACTGTTTTCTTCATTTTTATAAGGGTATAAGTCGACTTAACTCGAACTAAAAAAGGGTTTATACAGAAACGGAGTATAATAGACTTAAACCCTTTTTCAATTCAATTTCAGGCGAGTTCTGTTATACCCTTGTTCACTGGGAACCCAGTGTCGCTCAGCGGCCTTTATACATGACGGGATCTATACAAGTTTGAAATCAGAACCGTCTGAAACCTTATTATTTCGACCCTTAACCTTCTTAGAGCTCCAATATCTGGTTTAATACAGCCGACGAGCAAGTTTTATCATAAAGACAACTAAGTCGGTTATTTCCCTATAAGAGGCCGGAGTAATCCTTCAAAGGGTCACCGATGTATTCCTGTGTAGAAACATACGGTTGATTACAATGTGCATTGACGCCCGATTTTGATAAACTGGCAGAGTTGGCGAAAATGGTTGGTGCAAATAAACATAATTATTCGATACATAGGTTTGCCTATATCCGTAGAACTTGCTAATTCGACGAATTAATTTTCGGTGAGCCTTAGTTGTAGTCAGAATAACATTTCAGTGCGTATACAGGGTGTTACCGAACTTGACTTAAATATGAAGGGATAAGAAAGACACTTATATTATACCAGTCCATAATAAAGATTTCACTTTTCAATCATGTTAATTATCATATATTATATATTATTATTAATTTAGGAGTTATTAAGGTTTTAATGGTACATGTAAATGTACCATGAGCGCGATTATTTGTTCATAAGTTTTAGTTGTTTTATATGTATTTAAAACAACAAAAACTTACACAACAGTAACCTTACCTAACCTACAGGTTCTGTAGGTATCTCTTTAAACATTTTAAAAAGTTAAGGGGTCCAGAGAAAAAATATTTTCGAACCAATGAAAATTTTGTACAAACGAAACGGCGGACAATTTTTTTTCGAAACATCGGTAGGTTAGGTACCATGTAATACCTCATCTCAGAGTGCCCGTCCGGAATATATACCCGTATAATTCAGCGAGTTAGTAGTAAAAGTGATGTATGAACATAAATCCTGTGGAATTCAGTTGCGAGCGGCTTGTAGGGAGATTGAACATTTATTTGAGGACTCGAACGCAGTGGGTTTACGACGATTTACGTAGTTCTGCATATTTATTATGTAATGCGGGGGAGTTATAAAATGGGGGCTGACCATAAACTTTGCATTAAGAGGGGCAATGTGTGCATGTGAAAGACAATAACAGTAACGATGATGTGATTCTGCACAAATAACTTACACCCGTATTCACAAACAATACTTAAGGGATCCTTCGTTGAGTAAACGCACTGCGTTCAATACAGCTTTGTGATTGGTTCTTTTTGACCGACCTTTTGTTTATGAGACGATTTGAACCACCCTGTGGGTTCGTGAGCACTGTGAGACCTCATAGTGACGTTTGCCAAAAACTATTTCCCAATTTTGAGTGTTTAGTGCCTAATAAAGTATTATTAATATTTCAACGTACACATTGAAATTAAGGAAAAATTCAATATTTTACGAACCGCCGAACGAACGTTAATTCCGTCGTCAAAATCTTATAGGAAACTCGACCAATTTAAATCTTTCACTGTATATCGACAAAATTGCTTGACTAAATTATTACAATTATTATTTCTTTGTATAGAATTTATTTGCTATTATTTTCTATGAAATATTTTTGAACTCGCCGAACTATCGTAAAAAAAATTGTTATTTTTATTGAACGAATTTTCATAATTATAATCAAAGAAAGCAAGTAATAATTAACTTAAAACTTTACCTAAGATTTTACATTTAAGTAGGTACTAATTAAGCAGGTAGCATAGTCATTTATGATTTTTCTTTCGAATTTATTCTACTCCTAAAAACCCTAATTTCTATGCCAAATAGGTACTTGTATTACGTAAAGGTCAACACAGGTTTTCAATTATCGTAAAAGTAACGGTAAGCAACAAAACATTCGTATTTTACCATTCTGCAATGCGTGTGATGCCATCTGTCGCCCCAGAATGATGTATTGTGGTAGATAGCGGTAGCCTAAAAATACTTTTTTATCGTAAATGAGTACAGCTAGCGCCATCTGTCGTCAAGTAGCTAAATTACATTCGTTAATAACCATCTTGTTTTGGTTCATAATAATATGAAAATGTTGTTATGTATAACGTCAGAATAAAATTTCACTTCATTTCGAACTGTAGATAGCGCTGACCGCACTCGTTCCCGGAAAAATGACTTATCGAAAATGAATACAGCTTGCGCCATCCGTCGTCAAGTAGGTAGCTAAATTACATTCGTTAACAACCACTTTGTTTTGGTTCAATAATATAAAAATGTTGCTAAGTATCACGTCAGAATTAAATTTCACTTGATTTCGAACTGTAGATAGCGCTGACCGCACTCGTTCCCGGAAAAATGACTTATCGAAAATGAGTACAGCTTGCGCTACCTGTCGTCAAGTAGCTAAATTACATTCGTTAATATAATCTGTGATTTTGATTCATATGGGAATTTTACTATGAATTCCACCAGAATTAAATTTAACTTTATTTCGTATTTTAGATAGCACTCATCCCCATAAAAAATACTTTCATTCAGTATCGAAAATGAGTACAACTTACGCCATCTGTCGTCAAGTTGCTAAATTACACTCATCAACAATCACGTTGTTGATTTATATAGAAACTTTGCCATGTATCACGCCAATATTAAGTTTAACTTGAATTGGTACGATAGACGGTCCTAGCCGCACTCGTTCCCGTAAAATATACTTTAATTCCATATCGAAAATGAGTACAGCATGCGACATCTGTCGACGAATAGCTAAACCAAACTAACTGATACCTACGTTATAGTTATCCTATAAAATGTATATACATTTCTATTAAGTAGTCTGAATTATTTCAAATTTATTGGCCCGTTTACTCTATAGATAAGGGAGTAATTTTTTGTACATTTTTAGTCATAAATCCCAAACTAGATTACTTAATACTTATTTAAAAATAAATAGTTTTAAAATGTACAAATAAAGCCCTAAAAGAAAAGCTACAGTGTGACACACAGACAGAAAGACACCGAAGTCTCACCATATGAAGAAGTATTATTCTGAAGGTTTACTTTTTACCATTTTTGTACGGAACCCTAACAATCGACTGATTTTATTTATGACTATTTACACTGCACCAAATATTTCTTAAAGTATTTGGCCCATCTGTGCGGAGGAGACCTTCCAAAAGAGGTATATTTTGCTACTTGAGATTAGATGGGGCGTTACGATTAGGTTTTACCTGTGGTTTTATCTTGGAAAAAATATGTGCTTCGTGCGTTCTCTTTTCAAAAACAAAGCAAACCTGCGTGTTTGAGAAGACCTTTTTGGTCGTGAAGTGTGCCGGAAGTTAAAAGGCAACCTTTTAAAATATTTGACATATCCATCGATGTAGGTCGTAATGCAGTAAAATCTGAAATCACTTACGCTTGTTCCGTAACAACGTAAGCCTTTCACGGCCCGATAACCCTGCCCTGCTTCGAAAATAAAGCTTATCTTTAACAGAACTAGTATCGTGAAATCTTCCTTTTTAATAAAGACAGATGGTTGAGTTTTCTTAAGCTTGCACGTTGCAGATAGGCTGTTTTTGTTTAAAAGGGTAAAACTTGTTCAAACAGTAACTTGACAGATTAGCTGAGGGTCTTCCAACTTTCAAGATTTCCCTCTACACATAAGGGGATACTAAGGGATTGTGAAACTTATTTAGGGTTAGACATTATCACATATTTCAATATAAAAGACCTTTTTATGAAACTGCTTGGATATCCTGCCTTCTTACGCATATAATTAATTTCCCCCTATTTGACCCCTTAGGGAATGAATTTACAGAAATCCCTTTTTAGTGCACCCTTAAGATATTTAAGGAATATTCCCTTCAAATTACAATTTCCTAGGTCCAGAGGCTCTACTTTGAAATCCGTAATTCGAACTTCGTCTATTGCTATCCCTTTTACTCTCGACGCGTCACTAATTCGCAAGAAAGTGACGGGGCGATCCGAAGTTCGAATTACTGATTTCAAAGTAGAGCCCCAGTATCGGCTGTGCGTTGATCTATCCATCTATCAGTTTCTTCTTTTATACAGGGTGTTCGGCAGAAGGTTGGACAAACTTCAGGGACTAACTCTGTATGTGTTGATGAGTAAGTACTTACTCATCAACTTTTATCATGGGACCAACATCCAAATCGCGAAAAAAAAAACAGCTTTTCCATACATTTCAGCTGTTTAGCTCTCAAAGTTTGTATGCAACAGCTGTTTTTTTTTTCGCGGATCTAGGGACTTGAAATTTGGAGAGAATATTTAAGTCACAGGCAGAATTATTTAATAACAATAGTAACGCTACAAATACGTGTATGTATTGTTTCGCGACGGAATAATCAACTGTTTAATGCGCTCAGTCATTAGTGCGAAATTATCTAAGCTCCTGAGTATACTCGTGACACATCCAGCACCAGATTACCCAGTTTCCATAATAAACTGACCCATTAAAGAGTCCTTTGGCCCTGAATGTCCACACGAATTTAGATATTGTTAGACAAACCACTTAATATGCTAATTTTATTTAGTACACAGGGTATCCTTATATTATAATGAAAATTGGAACGTGTATCGCTTGAAATAAAGTTGGTTATTATTTGGAAACGAGAAGTTGTTATTTAAGATACCTACTTTGTTTGTGTCTATTTCAATTGTTTTGTTGATTTAATTATTTTATAGTCTGTGAGCACTTTAGAAGTTAGAAAGTGTTTGGGGTTCGTACTTATCTCTCAATCACTCTTAATAAGAGCGTATCAGAGTGGGTGAGAGACAAGTGTTCAAACCCGAAGCACCTTCTAAGAAGTATCGCACTGTACAGTCGCGAACTTTAATTTGGTACCCACCTTAGGTCCAAAGTCAATCTGACATTCTACAACAATATGGTTGAGTTTCCTAAAAGTTACAAATGACTTGACATCTCTAATGACATTGACGACATCAAGCATATTTTTCTTGAAATGGGTCAGAAATTAACGTTCGTGATGTACCTCGTCTAACCCAATCCCTACTTTAGTAACATTGTAATTGCAATTGCAATTTTACATATGGTTTAATATTCTCAAGAGAGAAACGGGGGACGGTTAACAGGATAACTATAAATATTTTTTTGACGTGTACGTAAAAAATATATACGTAGAGGTCATAATAATATGTAGGTTGAATTTACAAAATCATCTTGAAAACTTGATTTTTTTGACCATTATTTATAAATTTCATAAATAATTAATTGTACAGTCAGCCTTAAAAATAGCTGTAAACTTTAGTACCTGGTCATTTTAACACTTTACACTACTTATACCTTGATTATAAATTCATACTATCGGTGATAGATCAAGAATATCGAGTTTAAAATAATCAGATCAAAACGTATTTAACCTTTTCAGGTGAATTTACAAAACATAGCTAATATTAGGTTATAGATCACGTTCGAATATCCACACTCTACCAAATCGTGACACCATAATCCCCCATTAAATTTACCAAAGGAAACTTACAAATCCGTTTCACTATTGACTTGGCTAAATTAACTACTACCACAAAGCACTTAGGCATCTAAGTCAATTTCGATGCAGCGATGCCATCTGAAGCACTTCCATTTCCCAAACGCTTTAAAGACATCCGACACACATACAAACATACAACCTTTCAAATCTAATTGGAACCCCTATTCTAGCTACCAAACGTCATTATCATTGCAGGTTAGAAGCGCACTTAGGATGTTACAATGTTAGCTACGTGTTCACTGTCTTTAAAGTTACGAAACGCCGTATGAGTGACTATTGTAGTTGCGTGTAGGATGTTTTGGGTTTGGTAAAGTTTCAATGACGATCTCTAGTGGAACGGCTTAATCCCATATCGTAAACAAATCGCATCGAGCCAGCGTTTGCGAAGCCAGTGCGGGCGCATTATTCATTGCTACTAGGAGGTAAGAAGTGGAGTAGTTTTTGTTAGTAACTGCTATCCATCCGACTGGTATATTACAAGTTTTTGTTATTGATGCCGCGGAAGTAACTTCGAAGCTGGCGGTTAGACTCAGAGCAAATAATATTTGTGTGATGAGCGCGAGAATTGGTTTCTGGGTTGTGAAAGTTTTTTTATGTATTTAGTATGTATGTCCTTGCCTAGTACGTAGGTATCCATAGCTACAAGCCCAGAATTTAGTATGGGACTAGGTCAATATGTGAGAGTGTCGTCGTCTGTTCAATTATTTTTTTAACGGGAAGAAATGGGGGGAGTATCGGGAAACTAATTCTACGCGTACGAAGTCGCGGGCGTCCTCTAGTTCAAGATAAATGCTCTAGACCCGAGACGAGCATACTTTTTTTAAAGGCATGTACCTATCTGTAATTTTGCTCCTGGGAGGGGGGCGGGGGGGGCACTTGTCGGTGACCACCTTTCACCATAATGATCTGGTCGCTTAATTTGTCCATGCTCAGTGGTAGGGTTCCAAAGACAAAAATCATTTAAATAACTTTATGCTAAGTCAGCTTAAAGATGTCTGCCAAACAATATCTTTTTAGCATCAACTTTTCTCTGAAAATCATTGTGTTACATTTTTAATTTCTCTTTATGTGCAAAAAACTCATTTCATTTTTTCTTCCATGCCACCTCCACACGCACCTAGCTCCCTGTAACACCTAGATCCACCTACATCCTAGACAATGTCGATCCCAATCTGTCGCAGGCATCCAGTGCAAACAGCCGAGTCGGTCTCGATTGACATTCCTGCTGCATAGCCGAGCGCCGATCGGAAGGTCTGCGGGTTTGAGATAAAAGGCGCTTTTCCACTAGATTCGTATGCATCAGGACAGTGGCGTAGCTAGCATGAGTGGCACCCGGTGCGGATATTGTACGTGTCACCCCAAAACTCAATTAAATTATTTTATTGTGGGCGGTTATGCAATCTGCCACAGTTTTATAAATTGTTATAGATGGCACTCACTACAGGGTAGTGATTCTGTCTAAAGCAAAGGTGAGCGAACGCAGGAGTGATGTCCAAGCGGCGAGTTTAAGTAGTCCCCAAAGACTACTATATACATTGGGAAAGTAGTCCCATCAAAGCGAGCAAAAACACATTTCATCGCGTGTATTCAATTTGGCAGCATGGCTTCTCGAACGTATAAGGCTGCCTAATTGAGAATGCACGCGCTAATATGTTTGTTCGCTCTGACGGGACTTAAACTCGCCGCTTGGACTTCACTCCTGCATTCGCTCACCTTTGCTTATGAGAGAATCTCTACCCTGATGTCCACGGTTGGGTCAGGTGTCACCCCTAAGCGGGTGACACCCGGGGCGGGCCGCCCCTGCCGCCCCCCCCTAGCTACACCACTGCATCAGGACGTGCTGGGTGAAGTATTTATAACGTGATGTATTTTTTAATCAAAAAACTGTTCAAGTAAAACTGGTGGTGGTAAGCATCAGGAGTTGACCAATCGTAGGGCTACCACCTCTCCTTTTCCTTAAAAATATACCTAAAGATTGAATTTCAGGCGCACCATACTATACCATACCATACGTAATAAGAAAATGAAATGAATATCAGAAACATTGATTTTCTAGAACACAGTATAACTTAGTTACCAATAATAATTATGTTGAGCATTTCAATATGTTCATCCTGCATGCAGACGTGCAAATAGTTTTTACAACAGTTGAATAAAAAAAAAAAAAAAACAATAAGGGAAACCGTTCATTTTTCCGGGATAAAAAAGTATTACTATGTTACTCAGGGACAATGTAGCATTCTAGCGGTGAAAGAATTTTTGAAATTTGTCTAGTACTTTTGAGTTTATTTGTTACAAAAATACAAATCTTTCACCTTTATAATATAAGTATTTCATTACAATAAATTCGTAAATTCCATAAGAAAATATTATTTTTATTTCATAAATCACAAGTCATTCGGTTGGGATTTTTCTTTCTAAGTAACTCGAGCTCGTTAGTGAGTCTGTGGTCAACCGCCGTGTTGCCTAGTTTCTGAGAAATGAGGTTAATTAGGCCTAACGATCGTTCACGGTGTATATCGGTAAATATAATTGTTTATAGGAGTAACAGTGTTTCAATCTTTGAGGATAGTCCATTGCTACGCACTGTTAAAGAATGAAAACGTAATCAGCCCCTTTTGACACTGGCAGTTTCTACCTGGGGCCTGTTTTATAAAGCTACAAATTACAATTTACCTACGAGTTTCCATTTGACACAACCTCAACCAATGACGACCAGAGGCCCGTTTTACGAAGCTACAAGTTACAAATTACAAGCGGAAGTCTCTTTCTGACTCCTTTTGCTAGAAAGGGAGTTCCACTTGTAATTTGTAACTTGTAGCTTCGTGAAACGGGTCACAGCCATTTGAGCAGTGTTGCCAGTTTAGACCTGTAAAATTGTAACTTGTAGCTTTATAAAACGTGTCCCTGGCTGATAAGAGTATAAAAAAAAATAGAAAGGGGAAAAGAAAATGGCGAGCATTCGAACAAACTGTCAAGAGAGGGAAAGAGGTGATAATATTAAATTAAATATTAAAATAAAATATTTGTTAATAAGCTACTTTAAATCGTACCTATTGGTAGTTTCACAATACTTACAGTTATTATTTATATGGTTTAAGTCCGCACTCAGAATCAGTCAGTCACCGTTTTGATAGCTCTTATTTACTTGACAGTAATGGAGTCTGACGTCATAACAATACCATAACAGGTCAACTACGATATCGTTTTTACCGTCGGGAATAGAGGCGCTGTTCTGTTGTTTTATCTCACGAAAGCAGGTTTGTCATACACTAGTTCTACTGTAACACGTATAGACACGCACACTACGGCGTCGCTTAGCGGCGATAAGTATGCACTCGGAGACAACAACATACACGTGCATCTACACACACTAGTATGGCTAACCCGCTTTCATGAGATAAAACAACTGTAAGTTAGTAATAGGTAGAAAATGGAACGAGTTACTTAATTGCCTCTAAAATAAATATATATCTGACTGTACGGCGGTAAAAGTTTTAAATACATACCCCCCTACTATAAAACGTTGAGTAACGGTGGTATAGCTATACAATGCTTTGTCCTTATCTGTTATTGTGACATTTGAATTTGACAGATAAGGACAAAACATTGTATAGCTATACCACCGTTACTCAATGATTATTAGTAAGGGGGATAGTCAATAGGGAATATTCATGACATTCACAGCTTCAATAAAAGCTGATTCATGTAACAAACAGTAGACAAAAATCAGTTTGAATAGGTAGCTATAAAAATAACCAAGATATAAGCGAACAAAGATTATTTTGTTCCTATCTCTTTCTAGCAAAACAGAGTTTAACCTGGGGAGTGTGGCTCATAATTTCCGAAAATTAAATTTGATTGGTTGCAGAATATCTATTTCCATTTTTTCCGATCTTAATTTTTCACTGACGTGTTTTTTCACCGGCTCGTTTTTCTCCGACGCATTTTTTCCATTCCAGAAATTAATTTGATAGTGTCGACGGAGCTTGCGATTGGAAAAAAATAAGATAGGGAAAAAATGGGAATGGAAATTCTACAACCAATAAAATTTTATTTTCGGAAATTTTAATTATATTCTCAATCCATTTAAGCATTTAATATTTCGGTGTAGTAATAAAGGTAACTCTCATTATATTCTATCTCAAATATTCGAATTATTAGAAACTCCAAGACACGGTAAAATTTACGATTGTTTTTACCAAACATATAAGTGTAATTCCATCTACATCTTTCCCAAAACAGGTGCCTCTCTAATTGGTTTTCTCGAGTTTCGAAAAGTACCTACTTACCGCCTACTTTGTCGCCGCGCAAACTTCCAACAATGTTTCTTTACACGCAAGCAAAATGAAGTCGAATGCTATCATTTGCGTAACGCGTTCTTGCATAATACTCGCGAAAAATATTCATTCTTTCTTTTATTTTCTTCGCGGTGAAAAGACGCCTTTTTAATACGGCACGCGAACCAAGATAATTTTAGATGAAAACATTTTCCGCGCCTTTTGAATAATTCGCGGAATGAAGAACTAGGCTGTAGGTATGTGCCTTTACTGCCTTTGCTCTTTGCATTATGTTAAGTGGCACATTCACTATCTTATCTGGCCATCTTTAAACGAGAGTAATGCGGATGCAACTTGAAACATAGTTTTGAATGGTTTTTAAAAATAAACCTCGTAAAAAATCTACTTTCATCCTTGTTGTATTTTAATTACCACTTTAACCACAGCAGAAACTATGAAAGCCTACCTATGAAGTTATCGTGTAGTTTTCGGTGAAAAGGCGTGTCATTTAAAGTATACCAAAATAAAAAGTGTGCTGAATTAGATACCTTACCTACGAAAAGCTTGAAATGTCTTTAAGTACATCCGTTAATAACTTAAAGAGCATTAGAGCAATGCTTCATCTTTGCCAAACATAACCCAGTTGCAGCGTATCTTACAGAGCCATCTATAATCTGAACCGTCTGCTTCTAATCGCTGGGGAGTAATTAAAGAGATTGAACGCCGGCTGCACGAACCGTTCCCTTGCCTTTTGCAATGGCCGCCAGGTTTTGCGCGGGAAAACATAATTATGGTTTTGGGCCTGCATTTTTTTTAATTATTGCATTTTTGCAAGCCTTTTTAATTTAATGTCATGGAGAAGGGCAAATGAGCACATAAATATGCCACATGAAAAATATAGCAAAATGACTTTGACTGAAGTTTTAAATAGATTTAGTATTTAATGGTCCTCACAAGGCCTCATTAATTAATTATTACAACTTTTGTGTGTGTAGCAAAAAAATATTCACCAAAAAAATATATCGCTGGAAACTATTATGAGAGGTAGGTAGATTATCTAGGTATAATTTAAAAGCTCTCGAACTACATGTTTTTAAGTCTATAACCATTGAGATATTTGGTCAATTAGACAAAAAACGATCTTTTCTCAAACATGCTCGGAAATGTATGCGTTAATGGCACGAAATGAAGACATGAAGTTTCTTGTTTATGGCTCCCTACAATTACTTCTTGGCCTAGGCCAAGAAGTAATGTATGAAAACCCTAAGAAAAAATATTATTGGCCGCTGCTCTAACTTTTTAAATTTGCTTACTAACGTTAAACTGACAAAGGAAAAATTACATTCTGCCAACCACCACTACTCTGTAACCATATTTTGCGACATTAAAAAAAAAGAAGACGCTGTTCAAGAAGGGGCTAAGGTGAACGGATTATTTTTGACAGTCATGACTTCTTAGCCAGTTATGTAAGAGCATTAAGCCGAGTCTGCGGCAAAAAAATATCTATGGTCCTATATTTATGTGCAGTTTTGAGGTTGCCGTCGTAAGATTGCAGTCTTAAGATTGCCATCGTAAGATTACAGTCTTGAGATTGCCATCGTAAGATTGCACAGTCTTGAGATTGCCATCGTTAGATTACAGTCTTGAGATTGCAGTCTTAAGGATGCCATCGTAAGATTGCAGTCTTGAGTTTGCCATCGTAAGATTGCAGTCTTGAGATTGCCATCCTAAGATTGCAGTCTTAAGATTGCCATCGTAAGATAGCAGTCTTGAGATTGCCATCGTAAGATTGCATAGTCTTGAGATTTCCATCGTAAGATTGCGATCATAATATTGCAGTCGTAAGATTGCAGTCTTGAGATTGCCATCGTAAGATTGCAGTCGTAAGATTGCAGTAATGTACTTTTAAAGATTTCCTCGCATTGCTTGAGAAAAGTACTATACAATCCTCGGCCGGAACAGGGATTGAAGGACTCGTTCTATCCGGCCTCGTCTGCGACTCGGCCGTCTACCCCGAACTCGTCCTTGAATCCCTGACTTCACGGCCTCTTCAGTAATGTACTATTATTTCAAAAACTACTGTAGAAAGAAATACACGTACTCGGTAGTCGAAAATAAGTTAAATATTATCAGAACAATAAAATAATTGCACTCAAAATCAAAGAAACGTACAGAATTAGTTGGTAAATTTGGCCATAGATGGCGTTTGCTATCCACATATTTGACAAGTAGCTAACAAAATTAATAAGTACTTACTGCCGCACTCAGAGACGTCAATTAAATTTAACGCTTGTTTAGTGTTGAGTTGTCTTATTCTACTGCTATAGCAAAGACAGTGACAGCAGCTACTTTAATCATGCATTAAATTTAATTGACGTCTCTAAGTGTGGCAGTTAGTGACTTTTATATTCTACCGCATTACTTTAACGTCGTCTCTAAAATTGCATAAGTATGAAATTGTTAAACGACTGCTTCTTTAATAATTAAATAGTTTTTGTTCATTCAATAATACACACAGATGATTCTAGGACGTTAAGAAAGTGGTTATTTACTTACGCCATCTGTGATCTAGTAGACGCGCTACTAAAATAATAAGTACTCTTAATAATAAAAATTAAACATACATGCTCGGATTTTACGAATAAAATTTTTTGCTGTCCGTTTTTTGTAGTATCGAGATAGGTAACTTGAGCCGAGCCGAGAGAGGAGGACATAGGAAATAATACAATATGAATACAATACGATACAAATACGCTTTAGTCAACACCACACAAAGAAAAATAAGCAAGGAAAGACAAAAACGTAAACTTTTGTATTGATTAAGAAATTATTCTGAAGAAGTCGCAAGTTTATTGGTTAACAAGGTAAGTAAAGGTATCTTTCATCGATAGTATTTTTTCTTACCATGATATCGAATAAGTTATTAGTAGCGCTATCTACCGTCTGTTAGCAGAAACGAGTCTTAATTTACTTTTAAGACTGGTTTTGCTAATAAACGCTAGATGTCATTAATGATTTTCAAAGTAAAAGTTTTCGTCAGCTTAAAGGATAGTTGCATCGTAAGAAAGGAACGAACGGGAGTAGGGCTCTAAATCGTGCAATCTTTATATTTGTACGCCGTCAGCAGTTTAAACAAAATATAAGTTGTATCATGACATGTTATTTTTAACCGACTTTAAAAAAAGGAGGAGGTTCTCACTTCAACTTTTTTTTAAAACAAATTATTCAACAAGCTATTTGTATAATAACAAAAACAAATACCCTTTACTTTGCTTTTACTGGCATTTATGGAGACTACTCGAACGCGAATCGCAACAATTTTGTCTATGCAGGACGATTCCTTCTCTGTGGCTTAAGCGACCATAAGGAAAAAGTCTACAATGAAGTGAAGTGAAGTTCCGTTCAACTACTTTCAAGATATAAACAAAAATTGTGCTGTGATTGTAGTGGGCGTTGCCATATTTTCTGTTTATCTGATAAATTCATTGATAAACCAGATAAGGCCCTACAACTTCAGCGACATTGTACTAGATAAAAATTAGGGCTTCGCTGATAAAAGTATAACGAATTCAGCACAACTGATTCATCAAATAATGTTTTGTTCTCGTACGGTTGTTGTATTAGAATAATTTAGTGATTTTTAAAGTTTTCTGAGTGAAATAAGTGTAATTTTATAGTTTACGTTGTTGTAAACACAGTGTAATTCATGACAAATAGCAATTTCTCAGTAAAATGACTTAAACAACAAGTGTAATATGAGTATGTGATTCATCCAAGCTTCATTTCCAATTGGAACACATAGGTATTGTCTGTGATGCGAAAAAATGTTTAGAAATACTTTAATAGCCCTTTTCCTGACCGCTAACGTGAGATGTCAGTCTAATAAAGACTTGTATAATGGGCAATTTAACAACGAATATTATAAAACGCAACGCCAAGATAGTTCTCGTGAATCGAGTATTCCAAAACCAGGGGACAGCAACTACAGAACTTATGTGTACAATAGCAGGCGGTACGGGACGGATCCGACACGATACAACCCTTTTAACCCTAACATTAACCAGCCAGGAGGGTTCCCATACAATCCCCTGAATACTAACCCTCTGGATGACTCGTATAAGTTTAACACTGTAAGTATTATGTTTATTTTCATAGAGTTCAAAGTTACATATCATCCCTTTGCTTTCTCAACCTATCTGTTCGAACAGTTAGAAAAAACACTCATGTTCCAAGGTTTATAAACACTACTTTCCTATCAAAATATTCAATCAGATAAGAGGTTGAGAAAGTAAATGGATGATATTTTTTAATATTTCCAGCCTAAAGCTTAGGTGTAACTTTTACAACTGCTATCTTGGCATTTCTAGTTACAGCAAACTTTTTTGTATTTAGGTTAAACTTATTCTAAGTTAGATAGATCTTAGTTTTGTAGCATATGTCATTTGTGTTGCCACTATGATTTCACCAATGTCAGGTTTAAGGAAGGCACATGTTTATTGACTTGGAATCCTGCCTAACCCTGACGATTTTTTTTCGCTTTAATATAGTTTGAATTTCGTACAGACGTTTCTGTTAAAATTAAAAAACATATCACTTATTTAATATTTACAAAACTTGAAAAGAATGACAAAAGTACTGTTTCTGAGGTGTCATTATTTATTCCTTTATGGAATATATGTATTGAATTTCTATTTGCAAACATCTTGAAAAACCTTTATTTGTTTATTTACCTTCAAAATTGTGAACTTACAATACAATATACCAAAGCATTTACAAGTCATTTCATACAAAAATTCAATATTGTGAATGAATTGTATTATTTGCAAGTTTTTTCATAACCTGTGTTTTACAGAACCGTGATCCCAACAATCCGGACGCCTTGTTTCCTGGTGTGCTCGGAGGCTGGCGAGATGACCTCCAAGGCAGAGAAAGGCGGGACTCTAGACAGCTCCCAAGAGACGTATTTGTCAACACTAACTATGGACAAGTACAGGGGTTTAAGGCAAGTGCTAAGATTCATGTTGCTGTGCGTGCAAAAATTCGCTATCTGTTTATGTTCACATAAAGGATTTTGAACTTCAATAAAATTTCATGATTTAAGATTCTCCTTATAGAAATGAACATAGCAATACCTGTTATTCAAAATTTATGTCTTATGTAATTGTATCAAATTGATTTCTTTTTCTATAATAATTTATTTCCTACCTTGCCTTTAAGGTTCTAAAGGAATACAAAAGACTAGACTAGACTAGTCAATACATAACTCATCGCTCAGCAAGTATATCCAGTACAGCACCACATTCTCCACCGTAGACAGGAAAAATGATAATATCTGTTACATTGTAGGTCCATATTTATGACAACCCAGAGCCGGAATCTGGCTACCGGCCTTGGTTGACCCCCGTGGAGAGGATACAAGGAGAAGCATCAGTGTTCCTTGGCATACCCTATGCCAGACCTCCGGTGCTGGAAGGAAGGTTTAAGGTAGGCCACAAATAGAGTTACAACATCCAAAAATAAGATGGCTTTAAAAGTTTTTAGTAAATTTCCTGACAAAGTTCTTGCTGTAAGAGGAAGGAGCATTTTGATAAACCTGAGGGGCTATTGCCTAACGCACTCACAATAGCAATCGTTTTCATTTTGAAAATCGAAGGCTTGTTTGCATACAAAATGAAAACAATTGTTCCACTTTGAAGTCGATAGTGATTGCGAGTCCGTTAGGCAACACAGAACAATTGTAAATTTTATTGTTCATATATTTCACGTTACAGATTAAGAAAATTCCCTTTATCTGGTTACCCTATCTGCAAATAATGCTTGAAATCATAGTCATAGTCTGAATAATAGACATTCAATATTACAATAACTCCCAAAACGACAAACAGAAGCAAGAAACCCACTATTGCAATACATTTATTCATTCACAAATGATGACATAATATTAACAAAATGGGATCACGGAATAATAGAAGAACCCATTTAATTATCAGTGCCATAAATATTAACCGTAATAGTTCTTAAAAAAGTATCTGTAATTCTAAAATATCTTCTTTCTCCAGCCTCCCCGGCAACACCCAGGCTGGCAACTATTGCAAGCGGTAGACTGGGGGCCAGCGTGTCCTCAGCCAGTCAGGTTCACAGGTGCTACTAAAGGGATCCGGGACATGGACGAGGATTGTCTATACCTCAACATATTCTCACCTAATGTAAGTTCAAGTGTCTCTCTCTATCTCTCTCTCTCTCTCTCTCTCTCTCGCTTTTCAGCCTCTAAACTCCATTTACTTTAACAACCTACTACTGGAAAAGTGCAGTTGCACGTTACTGGCTAATGAGCAGGCAGACCTCGGAATATAATATAAAATTAAATGACAGCTAGGGATGGCCTATATCGATAAACTCAATTATCGACGATTTTCCCATATAAGTACTAGTGATTATTCCAAGTTCTGTTTGTAAAAAATATTTTTTATTGAAAGTATGGAAATGAAACAAAATAGCAACATAATTATGGTTATTCTTTATTTATTAACTTATTTTTTTCCTAATTGTGTATTTCAGAAATATCATCCCATTTACTATTGTTAAAATAAGCAATCCGAATTTGTTAAAAAAATATGATGAGAGAAAATATCATCAGAGTGAAGGTTCAAAAGGTAGATAAATAGTGTATAGGAATGATTTTTTTAAATCGCATATCTCAACAAAATATGAAAATACCATAAAAGAGATCACCAAAAGTGAAATTATAATTAAAATCGGCCAAGAATTACGGATGGTACAAGCATTTTAAACTGTTAATTAGACAGCGATTAGACAGAGAGATCCGATATGCACTGTGACGTCATGTAACACGTCGGCCATATAGACTCCATGTTAAATTCTGTTTTGCTAGAAAAAGATAGGAACAAATCTTTGTTGGCTTGGTCTTGGTCATTTTAATAGGTATTCAAAAAAATATTTTTCTCAATTTTTTATACGAATCAGCTTTTATTGATGCTTTGAAAAAAAGTCATGAATATTCATTCCCTCTTGCTTGTGACGTAAAAACCGACCAAACAAAACTCATTATACAATCATTCATTAATACCCATTTTCACGCTAGTTAGAGGTCTATTATGCAATGGTCCTTCGCAATTTAGGTCGACATGCGGCCACCTGATGCATACTTGATACTGTATTGTTGCAAAAGTGGAACATTTTGTCCCTAGTGTGCAAATCTAGTTCAACAGATAGACCGTATGAATAATATTAACGTTATTATGGTCAGAATGTTTATTACATTAAATTGAGTTTATAAGGTTTGTAGAGTACTCTTTCAAGTAGATTAATTTTATGATGAAATTATCCCAGTAATATTAATGTGAAAGTTGTAAGAATGTTAAGATGTTCGTCTTGCAATTACACCTCAAAGGCTTTGAATGGAACGAAATGTGCCACACTATTCCCTGGATTAAATTTAAACATAGGATCCTTTTTGCCCTGGAAATTTTTGTAGTTTCTTAGATGAAGTTGCGGGCAAATGCTAGTTGTTACTAAAATACGAAAAAAACACTACTATTTACTAAAATTGCATTCAACCCTACTAAGGAACAAAAATAAGACTTATTAAACACTTTTATAACCTCAAGATGCGTCTTTTTAGACCGTTTTCTCGTAAACAAAGCCACTAAAGACCACGTTTTTTTTCATATGTACATCAAGGTTTATTTTTTATGCTAAGTTTTGTTTTATTTAGCCAAAAACTGACAATTGGCTAACACAAATAATTAATAGACTTTACAACTACAATACCTACTACACTACCAAAGAGCAGATTCTCAAAAAAGGCTTCTACCCATCTTTATAACATAATTTTCAAATATCCATTTACTATCCGAAAGGTCATCAACCCTGTTTAAGATTCATTAGTTGATGTAACGAGTTTAATTACGCTAATTTGTCACAAGCCGATTAAGCGTTGCCAAATAAACAAGCTGAAATAATCTCTATTACCCTTACAATACGAGCTTAGCCCATAAAACTAACTGTATACAGGTCAATTTAATTTTGCGCCCTGCAACATTCTAATACTGTTCGTTATGTCAAAACGGCGTATTGGAAACTTAAAAGCTGAAGCAGATTAAACTATAAAATTTTAGGAATAAGGTCGAATATTCAAGAGTTAATACAAAAGATACACTGTTTTCAATATAATGTAAAATGAGCCATTTCAAATGTCGGCGGTGTGCTTTGTGATTAGAAGGATAATTTGTTCAGTTCTTAGATTAGTACTGATCTGTACTGATTGATTAATTGATGAAAAGCTGGAGAAATTAAATGAGTTTAGTCATTGGCAATATGGTTTTAGAGCTAAATAATGTTTTTAGTTTGTCATACACTTAAAACCAAGATAAAGAACTTAAATTAAGAACTTTTCACGTCGACTATGAGGAAAATTGATAATTGAACTTATAAATGTAAGACTCAGCTTAGTTTTACCAAAGAGAGGCTGTAGGTATAAATTTAAGCATGGCTCAGTACAGGGTTAGGTTTAATAATCTTACTACAGGAGGCTGTCCTGTAGGGATACGTTTCCAAAATAATTATTTGAAAATAGAACTATGTCAATGGGCCTGGGGGGCTATTGCCTAACGCATTCACAATCGCAATCGTTTTCATTTTGAAAATTAAAATTTCAAAATGAAAACAATTGTTCTACTTTGTAGTCGATTGCGAATGCGAGTGCGTTAGGCAATAGCCCAGCTGTGCATTAAGGTCCATTGACATAGTTCTATTTTCAAATAATTATTTTTTAAATAATCTTACTACTGAGACTGTATACGTTTCTGCTACTTTTCTGTTACAATGCATCACTTTCAACCCGCTTCTAATATGAACCTACGTTCAGAGTATGAGAAATGAAAATTTTAAACTTTCTATTTCAGACGGCAGCAGGCACAACGGCCCAGAAGTACCCAGTGATGGTATACATTCACGGAGGGCAGTTCTCCTCTGGAGCCTCCAACTTATTCCCTGCCCACATGCTGGCTGCCTTCTACAAGGTGGTCGTGGTCTCCATCAACTACCGCCTCGGTGCGCTCGGTAAGTACGAGAACATTCAATATTTCGCGTATTCCAATGTTAAATCCGAAGTTTCACAATAATCTCCCATTAACAATTAAAGAGGAAAATATTCTTGTATTATAATTAAGGGCCGATTTTTTAATCAGTCGGTAGTAACTGAACTGGTAAAAATCATAACCATTTGTTAAAATCTAAACCAAATGTATGTCGCTTTTTCGAATTTTAACCGTTAGTTCGGTATGGAAATGGAATTATTGCGCAGTTTAAAGTCAACTAGCGCTTTCAAAAATTTATTTTTGCAATTTAAACACTAGTTTGGGGTGGGGTGTTAAGTCTTTCTGCTTTATTACTCTCAGTAGACACTTCGCTTGCGAGTTTCTCTACGTGACAGCGCCATCTAGCGAACTCACTGTTACCGGCTTTTGCTGTCTTCTGTTGAGACTTTAAACCATTTGTGAAAATCCTTTCAACCATTTGTTAAAATCTAAACCAAATGTGTGTGTCGCCTTTTCGAATTTTAACCATTAGTTCTTCTAGTTCGGTATGGAAATGGAATTATTGCGCAGTTTAAAGTCAACTAGCGCTTATAAAAATTTGTCTTTCCAACGAAGCATTAGTTTGGGGTATTAAGTCTTTCTGCTTTATTACTCTCAGTAGACACTTCGCTTGCGAGTTTCTCTACGTAACAGCGCCATCTAGCGAACTCACTGTTACCGGCTTTTGCTGTCTTCTGTTGAGACTTTAAGGAGTTTAAGGTGCGACCCCACCGCTGCGTAAAATACCGGTGTCGTTGCGTAAACAAAAACCGGGGTCATAGTAACAACATGGCGCCGTTTTTGACGCACCGTTAAGCAGCGGTACGGTCGCACCGTAAGACTGCTCGGTGGCAGAAGGGAAGGTCTGTCATTACGTCGCAAATCTCGCAGTCTGTTTTCATGCGAGATATGTCGAAAAAATGTATGCAGTTGACAGTTAATCTCGCAGGAAAAATCATCTCGAAGTCACGAGAATTGGGTCCCTGGGCTGAAGGGTGGAATAAATAAGCTGATGGGGTCGCGGAGGTGCCAACAGGAACTCCGCTGTACCTAAACCCAATTTACTAATTTATCGGCGAAAATTTAATCGCGAATTATCACGTCCTAAACAATTTATAGTATAATTTAATTTCGTATCTGCTAATGATAATTTGGCATTACCAAGTAAAAGTTTTCGCAATCAATGATTTGGAAAGTTGTTGGTTAGGAAATAATGAATTACTTTGTAATTTCATTAATATATTTTATTAATATAAATAATGAATTATTTTATTTTATTTATCACATCGTTCTACTCCAAAAATTCACTATCTAGAATAATCTAGATCAACGAGAAATATCTAGTAATGTGTGTAGGTATAGTGTGCCCCTTAAAAGTATGGTTGCATAATAAACTTTTGTATTGTATTTATCGTCTTGAATAGTTTTCATTTTATGTTTACCACCCGTCGTTTGTTAATAATTTAGGACAGCTAACGCCATCTATAACTCTTGAGCCTAACTAAAGTTCAAGATTATATTCCCTGCTGCGTAGGTACAGTCAACAGCATTAATAAGTGATCATTTATGTACCTTGTCGCTTTCAATGTTTTCATAATTTTGTATAACATTTCAAACACGACGTTAAAGTGACAAATGATCACTTATTTATGCTGTTGACTAGACTTGTTATAAATGAGTAAGTTTCATCACGGCTTGATTTAGAGTTTCGGGGAGGGAAGATGGCTGATTGAAAGATGTCCGGCTCTTACGGTTGATTTAAACTGATTACTGATTTATTACCTTCTTTTTAGGGTTCCGTACAAGAAATGAAAAAACGGAACCCTTAGGAATAGGATCACTCGTGCGTCTGTCTGTCTGTCCGTTGTCACAGCCAATTTGCTCGGAAAGTACTGGACTGATTGAGTTGAAATTTGGTACACATAATGTAAATTGATGACCCAAACACAGACGAGTAAAGTATTTTTTTTAATTAAGGGTTCTGGGGACAAATCAGGAAATTAAAAAAAAAGTTTTGCAATCCTTACTAAGTGTATCAAATAAAAGGGCTCGTTATGAGGATCTCAAATATATTTTTGTTATTATTAACCCCCCCCCCTGATCTCCGAAACTACTGATAGTTCATTGCTTGTAAATTACAGGAAAATCTATAAAAATTCGATCGATCAAAACAAAAAAATAAAAACAACGTATGTACTGTACGGTACGGAAGTTACGGAACTCTCCACGCTTGTTCAACCTGCAGTCCTGCACTTGGCCGTTTTTTTTTATAATGGCGGTCACCATTAATAATTTAAGTAATTTGGAGCGCAGTTTCAAATTAATTCGACTAGCGCTTACAAAAACAAAAGGTACTTAATGTTTAGCACCTAGATTTGACATTCGTTGATTGTTAAAGTCTTCTTCCCCATTAATCCGGGTAGACACTTCGCTTGCGAGTTTCTCTACGTAACAGCGCCATCTAGCGAACTCGCTGGTACCGGCTTTTGCTCTTGTCTTCTGTTGGGACTTAGGCCGTTTGTTAACCGCACGCCGTCAACGATACGGCAACGATAACGAAAATTGATGTTTATTTAATGAAACTAAATATTCATGTATTCATATTCATTTATTCGTTGCAACCATGGTATTTACAAGGTGTTATTTCTTGAATAACCAGTACAAAACATGGACCCTACATATAGTATAGTATAGCAATAAATTTAAGTGCGAGCGCGCGTGCGTGCTTACGTGCGTGCGTGCGTGCGTGCGTGATTGCGTGCGTGCGTGCGTGCGTGCGAGCGTGCGTGCGTGCGTGTGTGTGTGTGTGTGCGTGTGTGTGTGTGTGTGTGTGTGTGTGTGGCACCGTAGCTCTTGAACGGGTGAACTGGTGATTTGGATGCGTTTTTATTTTATTTGAAAGCAGGTTTTCTAGCGGTGGTTCTTAGCTATTTAGGTTTCATGAAAAACGTTTCTGAAAGAAGGGGTCACCATTATATCGGGGGTTTTTATCTATCTAAGGCCGGCCTTACACTCGTAAGTTTGACTTACGTAAGTAGGGATGGAGCTATTTGTTAGAATTAGATAGAAATATTTTTTTCTCATTCTAACAGATAGCTGTGTCCCTACTGTACGGCCGGCCTATTAGTTATTACAAGCTGTTATGTAACTTGGTTTTTCTCTATGTAGGGAAAGAAAGAAAATACATTTATTTAGAACAACGCGTAAGTACAAATAATTGTAAAAAGAAAACCATACAAAGTACACAGCATGTGCGGGCTGTTAAGCCAGCGCAGGTCTTCCGTTTCGACCGCTCGGTGACAGCACAAATGGTCGTCTTTTCGGTTCAAATCTGCAGTCTGGGGTTCTACTTTGAAATCAGTAATTCGAACTTCGGATCGCCCCGTCACTTTCTTGCGAATTAGTGACGCGTCGAGAGCAAAAGGGATAGCAATAGACGAAGTTCGAATTACGAATTTCAAAGTAGAGCCTCTGGGCTGGAATTTGGAATAAATAATAGGGAATATGCATGGATTTTTTAAATCGCATTTTTCATCAAATTATGAAAATCCGGTAAAAGAGATCACTAAAAGTGAAATTAAATTTAAAATCGGCCAAACAATACGGATGATACAAGTATTGTAAACTGCTAATTAGCCCTTCAAGCGGCAAGAAAACTATAGTAAGTTTAAATTTGAACTTTGAGATATTGTCATAAAGTATTAATTGTTTTTTGACAGCGGCCGTTATACGGTTGCTTGCCACTCGAAGGGGTATACAGCGATTAGATAGAGATATCCGATCCGAGAGATGTGCACTGTGACGTCATGTAACAGGTCGGCCTTATTAACTCCATGTTAAATTCTGTTTTGCTAAAAAGTGATCAGAACAAATCTTCGTTAGCTTATATCTTAGTTATTTTTATATAATAACATCTTAGCCTGGTTGTGCAAAATGTGGTCACAGAATTATCAACAAGTTTTTGGAGTTGTTGGTGAGTCTGTGGCTCTGCCTACCCCACTCTGGGAATGAAGGCGTGAGTTTATGTTGTATGTTGTTGTTGTTGTTATTTTTATATCTATTCAAAAAATGTTTTTTCTCTCCTGTTTGTTATATGGATGATTCCACGGGCGTTTCAACCGCTGTCAGTCCCTAGTATTAGTATATTAAAGAAATCTGCCATAATATGGTTAAAATTCGATCAATTGTGACAAGAAATACGGTTACAGTACATCTTAGTATGAAAGTCTGCTGCTTGGTGTAGGTCATTATTTCAATATTTATGACTAGGGACTGACGACGGTTGAAACGCCCGTGGAATCACCCACAAAGCTTTCATTGAAGCTGTGCAAAAAAAAACCCTATTGTGATTGTTCTAGGATTCCTGTCAACCGCGGACGAGAACTCCCCCGGCAACTACGGCATCCTGGATCAGGCCCTGGCGCTGCGCTGGGTGCGGGACAACATCGAGCCGTTCAACGGCGACCGCAGCTCGGTCACGCTGTTCGGGCCGGGCGCCGGCGCCGCCTCCGCGGGGCTGCTCGCCGTGGCGCCGCAGACCCGGGATATTGTAACGGGAATCATAGCGCAGGTGAGACTGGTGTGATTTTTTTTTTCTACTCGCGTACTATAAAGCGCTAATATTGATATCGTTAATGGTGTCAGAATACCACCTATAGCGTAACCGAAGAGTAAAAACAATTCTATAATTAGCGTTGCCATGGTAATAACAGTGCTATAATTTATTATAGCATTGTTATTACCATGGTAACGGTCATTCCGGATATCAGTCTTGGCGTTTAGTTAACACTTGACATCCTAATAATTTGTATATAAACCGTTAAAAACATTTTAACACCAATTAAAATTACGTATATTAAAAATAAAATTAATTTTGAGACTAAATATGTGTTTAAAATAACATTTTTATTCAATTACAAAAAATAGATGGTTAATATCCATCGATTTGTTATTTGGTTACCATGGTTACGTTCAATATGGATATCAACAAAATGGCGTTTCGTTTGGCATTCCAACTTGTTTATGATAAATTGATGGAACTGTTTTTAGTAACTATTAAAATACGCGTGAAATTTGTTAACATTTAACAATAAAATTCACAAATTATTAACGCTAATCGTAATAATGAAAATGACTTTGCTGACAAGACAAGTAATTTGTTAGCAGAAAAATCGAGGACATTTTACGAGAAAAGTTAGCGATTGTTTATTTTTGTCATTATCATTTATCGTTTTAAGCTTGTAGAAAAAGTTATGTATGCAACGGTATGTACATAATTAGCTCACAATCTCGCGCTCTAACCTCGTCACTCGTACCTTAAGAAGCTTCATTGTGTACCAGTTACATAAATAACTATTATATTGTTGAATTCCAGAGCGGGTCGGCGCTGGCCGACTGGGCGTTTATAGAAGACAAGTTCCGCGTCCAGAACACATCGCTGGTGTTTGGCCGGCTTCTGGGCTGCCCCATCGACTCTTCCTGGCGGCTCGTCAACTGTTTAAGGCAGGGCCGGAGCTTCTATGAATTGGGAAACGCAGAATTTGAGGTAAACACTTTGAGGTTTTTTTTCTTGAGCGAGAGAAGAGACAATAGCTAATCGTTTTATCGCTAACAGTGGGACAAGTGCCTAACGTTTGAATTTCTTTTTTTTTAAACTAGATGCTCGTATATTTACAATGCGATATTTGAGGTAAACACTACAAGGTGTATGTTTAATTGTTTCGATCAACTTTTTGTTGTTATTGTGTCCCGTCAACAAGGAGAAAACAGTGATAGAGCTTATTAGTTTTTTTTTTTAATAATTTATACTTGTAACATATTCAGGGCAAAACTCATAGAAGAATGGGTTTGTTATCCAACGGCTGGACGGATTTGGATGAAATTTGGAATGGAGATAGCTTATACACTGGTTTAACACATAGGCTACTTTTTATCCTGGAAAATTTTAAAGTTCCCGAGGGAATAATAATAATCGAAATCTACGCAGACGAAGTCGCGGGCAGAAGCTAGTTGAAAATAAAACTGATTTTTAGTACATTTATTTCCGTTGACACCATAGTTTAAAAGAGTGACGTCAACATGGCAACAAGGTAAAAAAAGTTCACTCGCGCACTGAGGGTTTCATACAGTACAGTACAGTACAGTCGATGTTCTATTCTGATTTGAATTCGATTTCGAACCGAATCAGTGCGAGCCCTACTCACACTTGACCATTTTTGGTATTTGTGGTTTTTCTGCAGTATTTACTAGTATATAATCATACCAAATGTGATGCTTTAATAATAGATCGTTTTTATGATACAAAATTAAAAATACGTCGTTATAAATTATTGAATATTTTTTTAAACTAAGATAAGAAAAGAAAAGAAAGGAAATTATTTATTCGTGACAAAACATTAACAACATACAGAATTTCGAACACAAATGCAAAATTTGTCACGAAATAGTCACAACTCAGCGTGATGCTGGCAGAGCCAGCGCTGGTCTTCCGTTGCGACCATTTGGTGAAGACACGGCACAACACGCCACGATCGCACACACATCAAACTAAAAATTTAAAAAGACCAATAAAAATAAAATTAAAATAACAAACTAGATGCTTGGATATTTCAATACGATATTTATTCAATAGCCTCACGTCGGCTTCATCCCCTGGGGCCCCGTGTACGAGAACAACTTCACGTACCCCGGTGACCAGTGGTACGAGGGCTGGCGCGAGCGCGACTGGCGCTTTCTCTCCGACATGCCCGAGCAGCTGATCAGGCGGAGGCAGTTCAACCCGGCGCTGCGGTACATGGCCGGCGTGACCACGCAGGAGGCCGCCTACATGCTTTGTGAGTCACCGTCAGTTAAAAAAAAACCATCATCATCATTTACTTAAGAGCTAAGCTCTTGTCGGTGGAGTAATTTCCATTCTTCCCTGTTCAAAGCCTTCTCTTTAACACACTGATACGGCACGACTCCTACTTTTTCTTTTAATTGGTCTAGGTAAGTTCTTCTTGGTCTCCCTCTTTTCCTTTTTTTTTCTATTTTTCCTTCAATTATCATCTTAATGAAATCGTCGTGCCTTAGCAGGTGACCAAAAAAAACCAATTGACTTATAATATTTTTCATATGTTATTGTGCCAGTGACAGATTGAAATTTTACATTTGACACGTACGTTGTTCCAACAAATTGAGCAGTCTAGAACTGGCTATTTGACTAATTTTAGAAAACCTTATTAAATGATTCTTTATTACATAAGAAGCACACTACATTGATATTTCCGTGAGATTCTACTATATTATCAATAAAAATCCATTTAAAAGTTTAAATTTCCGAAACCGCGCCAAAAACGCTGTTTCTATCGTGGCGCTGGCCATGTGACAAGTGTGACGTTATATGCAAGTAAACAATGAAGAATCATTTGAAGAGATATGCCCTTATGATCTGTGGTTACTTGCGTGTGACGTCACCTGCGAGTAACCACAGCTACAAAGCAATCGCATAGCGTTTCTGCCACAGATAAAATTTCAAAATATATTACAATTTTTTTCGTGTAATTTCCTAAAAAATATGCTTAATTTAGTTTAAAATAAAGTGAAATATGTTGTTTTACGCTATTATCTAATAGGATGACGACAATTTGATGCATGTTTTCAATGTTGTCAAATAGCCTATTAAGACGTTCATACTCGGCATAAATATTCTGCATAATAAGAGGTACTCACAAAAAAAACCCGAGCCGATTTGATGTAAGGGCCGACTTACAATGGAAACCCGAAAATGGTCTTTCGGAAATCATTCTTCCCTCCATATCTCATTAAATATTTATCCCAGTGCAAAAATGTATAAGATCTTTTTTGTAGAGAATTTTATGCCAATTAATCACGTCATAGAACGTTTTTTGCTATGGGCCATCGTTTACGAGTTATTTACGAAAAACTAAAAAAGGGACCTTTACACCCCCCTACCTGTTAGCTCCACCCATCAGTACTTTTAGTATGTGGTTTTAAACATCATTCCCTACAACTATGCCAAAATTCGCTTATACACGAGTTTTTTTCCCCTGATTTTGCTTCGTTGCTTAGGCTAACACTCACTACCATCCAGGCTAACTGTGGGTGTCGTCAAAGATCAATAAGTTTCATTTGCGTTCAACTTTTTTCAGACAACAACGCCTCCCTAGCTCCTAACTACGAGATCTCAGAAGCGTGGTTCAACCAGAAAGTGGCTGAGCTGGTCACGCGTTACAACTACACGCTGAACCCTCGCGGCGTGTATGACGCCATTCGTTACATGTACACGTACCATCCCGAGCCGCACAACGTTAGTGCCATCCGCGATCAGTACATACACGTAAGTACATTCATTTTTAGGGTTCCGTACCTCAAAAGGAAAAAACGGAACCCTTATAAGCAGGGATCGTATACCGGTATTATTTTGATACAAAAATACCGGTATTCAATTTCGGTATCTCGCTTATTATTGAATATTTTTGGTGTTCAATGAATTTATTTAATAGAATAGTGTTAAACCTAAATTACAGTCGAAAATATCGTGGGAATAATGCAAATTAAAGAAGATATTTCAATTTTAATTAATACCGGTATTGATCCCTGCTTATAAGATCACTTTGTTGTCCGTCTGTCCGTCTGTCTGTGTGTCAAGACCCTTTATCTCTGGAACGCGTGAAGGTATTAAGTTTAAATTCAAACCATATAATCCGGTCTACAGTCCCTTGAAGCTGTGAAAAAATCAAACTTCTACATTTAGGTAAAAAAAAGATACGGCCCTTTATGTCAATAAAAACGTGTATTTCGACACCCTCGAGGGAATCAAAATGTATAGGGTATTTCCCATTGACCTAGAACTATGAAATTTGGCAAGTAACACCGTCTTTTACGAAAAGTATAGGAAAAAAATCTGAAATTAAAAAAAAAAACAAAAAAAATAGGGTCTTTATGCAAGAAACGGCGGTACAAATTTTGAATTGAGTAAACCGTGTCATGCGCGGAAACCTCGGTGGGCGAGTCCGACTCGCACTTGTCCGGTTTGTTTTAGGGTGGGACCCTATTCGATATCTATAATAAACCGACGATGTAATAATAAATATGCATAACAACGAAAAGCATAATTTCAAAAATTAATTAGTTAAAAAGTAAACATTTCTAACGTCTTTGATTACTATTAAGACTGCGCCGAGCAAACGTAGAGCGTCCAGTGGCACCCTCATTACTATTATTGTGTTTTCTAATTAACTAAAGAATTTCCTTGGAATCGGACGATGCTTTTTCGCAGCGCAAGTAAAAACACAATTTATGGGATACGTAACAAACTTTAATAACAATTACCCTTTGAGTAGTCAGCTTAACGGGAAAAGGTGGGAAAAGGTGGCCACTTTTTTCCGTTAAGTTGATAACTCGCAGGTCATTTGTTATAAAACTATGTGATATGCCCTATAAGTTGTGTTTTCATTTGTAGTACAAAAAAGCACCGTCCGATTTCAAGAAAATACTTTATTTTTTTAGAAAACAATAGTAATGAGGGCGCCACTGTACTTCTACAGTCTTAATGTCGTCACAGTTCTAACCTAACCTAACCTAGTTTGAAGGAATTGACTTAAAATGCGTAATAACAAGAAAATTATGCTTACGATATGATAATTACCTGATAAAATTATACAATTTATCTGCTAAACGTTAATTATGCTTTTCGTAGTTAGTTGAATGAAAATATGCAAGACGTTTTTTTAGACCGATTGAAACGCACCCCGCGAAGACATGGAGTGGCAGTGGAAGTACAAGGAATTTAGACAGACTTGTTGTAGGAAAGCAGCAAAGGACTGCAATGTTCAGAAAAAACTGTTATCCAATGTGTGTTCTTATTTATAACAAAATACCTCAGCATATTAAAGAATTGCCTGGTAATAAGTTCAACGTAACATTATTTAAATGGTTACTAAATAATAGATTTTATTCAATTAAAGAATTACTTTAATAAAAAATGAAAATAAAAAACCTAATTATAAGTTACTATGGCGGTGTGTGCATGTGTTCCTACTTAGTCCCTAAGCATTGCTAGCTGCTAGCACGATAAATTTGTATGCTGTGCATCGACAGCTGAAGAAGGCGGCTCAATTGTAACAATAATTTGTAACTACCTCCTGTAATAACCCTTTTTCTATGCAAATAAAGATTGATTTGATTTGATTTGATTTGGCACTGTTCTAAGCCGGCAACCGAAGGATCGTTTTTTTGTACAAATGAATACTATTCTTCCACAGCTCCTCTCCGACTTCCTATACCGCGCGCCTACCGACAAAATGGTCAAGCTACTCCTTGAACAAAACGTCCCAGTGTACATGTACGTCCTCAACACCACAGTGGAGTCCTTCCGCTGGCCGACGTGGAGGCAGTACGGCCACGACACCGAGCATTACTTCCTAACGGGCGCTCCTTTCATGGACCAGGAGTTCTTCCCGAACAAGCAGAGGATAGACCGGCAGGCGTGGACGCCTAATGACAGGAACATGAGCCATTTCTTTATGAAGGCCTATTCGGATTTTGCGAGGTTTGGGTGAGTGTTGATTTGTTGAATTTATGGGTTACTACATCAACTATTTATTAAAATTTGTAGTAGGAGGAAGGTCAAATCAAAAATAATTCGGTTGTAACGAGTAAGCAGCTAAAAATAAAGTTTAAACTTTAGTTACACAGAAGAGTCATAGATGGCGGTACTTGTCCTCATTCTTCCACAAACACAAGGTAGTAGAAATGAAATGTAAACTTTTCTTGTTGAATTTATGGGTTACTACATCAATCATTTATTAAAACTTGTAGTAGGAGGAAGGTATACAATCTATAAACAAATAAAAAATAATACGGTTGTAACGCGTAATCAGAAAAAATAAATCTTTAAACTTTAGTTACACAAAAGAGTCATAGATGGCGCTAGCTGTTCTGATTTTTCCACAAACAAGCTAGTAGAAATGAAATGTGAACTTTTCTTGTCCATAAATTATCATTAATATCTGAACTTCATGTCCAAATGTTGTAAATGTTTATAAATACGTTGTACAAACTCATTGATTACAGAGACTAAATGCACACACAATACAACACACAATACACACACAATACACACACAAATATTAAGGCATTACTTGCTGAGCTTGGCTTAGCATTAGGCGTAGAAGTAATAATGGCAATAGTTGTATTAAACGTATCTGAAAATCATAAAAGCAAGGAAGTAAAATCAAAGTAAGGAATTCCTCTTTAATCCTTAGTAACACAAAAGATTCATAGGTGGCGTTAGGTGTCCTGATTTTTTACATTAAAATAAACTTATAGGATATTTCCCGTGGCTTCTTCATTCAATTGAATCGAAATAGATTTTACGAAAATTATAAATGCATATATATATACCCGAAAACTATAAAAACAAGTGAATTAAACTCAAACTAAGGTATTTCCTTTTATGCCTTAGTAACACAATAGATTTATAGATGGCGTTAGATGTCCTGATTTTTTACATTGAAATAAACTTATAGGATATTTCCCGTGGAGTTATCATCTTGATTATTTGAATGGAAGTAGATTTTGCAAAAAATTATAAAAGCATGTGAATTAAAAATAAAGGAAGGAATTACCCTTTAAACCTTAGTAACACAATAGTTTCATAGATGGCGTTAGCTGTCCTAATTTTTTACATTCAAATAAACTTATAGGATATTTTCCGTGGTTTCTTGAATACTTGAATCGAAATAGATTTTACGAAAATTATAGAAGCATATATACCTGAAAATTATAAAAGCAAGTGAATTAAACTCAAACTAAGGAATTTCCTTTTACATCTCAGTAACACAATAGATTTTATAGATGGCGTTAGCTGTTCTGATTTTTAACATTAAAATAAAATTAAAAGATATTTCCCGTGGAGCTATCGTCTTGAACATTTGAATAGAATAGATTTTGCGAAATAAAAGCAAGTGAATTAAAAATAAAGTAAGGAATTGCCTTTAAACCTTAGTAACACAATAGAATCATAGATGGCGTTAGCTGTCCTAAATCTTTACATTAAAATATAAGATATTTCCTGTGGAGAAATTGTCTTAAATATTTGAATGGAGGTATTTTTTGTGTATATACTTACACCCTAAGGTGTTTTTAAGGATTTCACAACCAAACAATTACAAACATACAATTACAATACAATTTGTATTGTAGTATAACAGACTGAGTATAGAGAGAGTATAGAGAGCACACAATGCCGCCAAAAGGGAACTTCGAGAGAGACTTTCATCTATCAAACGCGTTAGGGATGCGTCCCGAAATTAGTGATGTTCCTAATCGATACTTCCGTCTAAGTTATATTCAAAAATCGTGAAAATCGGACCAGGTTTAACGGGAGAGAAACGGTATCGCATTTTGTATTAAATTTACTACTTAAATTCTAACCTCAAATAACCTTACCAGCAATCCAACCCGCTCTCGCATCCTCGGCGTATACTTCGAGCAAGCCGCCGCCGGCCAGCTGCGCTACCTAAACCTGAACACGACGTTCAACTCGACCATACAGCTCAACTACCGGCAGACGGAGCTGGCCTTCTGGACCGTGTACCTGCCCAGCGTCGTGGGGAGATTCGTGCCCACCTATCCGCCGATCACTGAGGTAAAGGGAATGAAATGGAATTTTTACATGGCATATGTTAATAAAATATCAAAATACCTTCAAGGAGATCACCAAAAGTGAATTTAAATTAAAATCGACCATGATATACGGATGATACAAGCATTTTAAAGACCTTATGATACAAAATAGAAGACCTAAATTTAACACCTTACCTACATATGATTTACGTACTGCAGATGGAGAGTGATCAATGTAATTTGGACGAAAAATTTATTTATCGGCAGTTCGCAAGTCATGTCACATGGAAAAAAAAATTGTGTTTACAAAATGTGAAAGTTGCAGTCAAGGAGAAAAGTCCCAATAATCGACATTTTTAATATTTTTACCTGATTAAATGTAATGTAATTTGTAGTATTGGTGGGAGCCGAAGCAGCCGCTGCAGATAGCCTTCTGGTCGGTGTCGACGCTCTGTCTCCTGCTCCTCGTGCTGCTGGTCGTGTGCTGCATGCTGTGGCGGAACGCTAAAAGGTACGTTAGTATAGAAGTTGTAGGTCCCCATCTCGTTAGGAGTAGGTAGTAAATTCGACCAGATCGCTTTACGACTACATCACAAAACTGAGTTGCAAAATGACCACTTTGTTTGCGTTACTAGTTAGGTTAGGTTCGTTAGGTAACTTCAAATGCCCGAAGGGCAAATTGCCCAGGAATAGGAGCCCCGCAATGCGGGGCTTCGTCGACATAACTAAGACACATAAGATACAAGATGCTGCGAGTTGAACTAAGAGCGAGTGAGAGAGAAATACAAATCAAAAGCACCTAAGTGCGATTTGTCAGGATTGACTTCTTATCTCCTTAGAACTGTTGGCAACGCGTTTGAAGTTTTTAGGATTGCAGCTTTAATATTGATAAATTTTGCCTTTGCCGTGATTATAATATTATTTGTAACCCGGCCGCCATTATTGTCAAGTAAATAAGAGTTATCAAAACGTTAACAATAAGATAGCACGTCAGAAACAATAAGGTTTTATCGTGTGGACTCTCAGCCCCGCGGGCTTAGTAGGCTGCGTCTATATCGCGCGTCAAATGTAGATAAAGCATCCGTCACTCTCGTACTTATATTAAGTGTCAGAAGGTGACGGATGCCTTATCCAAACTTTGTCACGCGATAAACGCAGCCATATTAGGGCCCCTGGTCGCTTGTTTGCCCATCTGCCTTGTCCATGCCTTAAAATTGGTAAATGTTGTTAAAAATGGGAACTGCGCAAACGACTTCTGTGGGTCGTTACAGAGTGAACCAACCAAAGTAGTAATCATATGAGCTGTAGTACATTAGGCCACTAGTCGCCGCCACCAAACTCGACCACTAGTGGTTCAGTTAAACCACTGCACGCCGCCATCAGTGCCAGCCACTGGTGGCTAGATGCGGCCACCAGTGGCAGCAACATTGTTCATGTGGTTGTGTGAGCGCGGACGACTCCCGCAGCTTGTGGCTCGGACGCGGCCAATCAAACGCCAAAATGTATAAAAAAAACTCCTAATGTGCGGCAGCTCTATTTGTTCGCGTTCTGAATTTTGGGAACCAGCAATAAAGTACTACTTCCCATCAGGTAACCTACTTGCTCGTATGCCTCCCACTCTTATAAAAAAAAGTACAGGAAACATGAACTTTAAAACTTTGTTAGAATTTGGGCCAGTTTGTTTGTTTTAACCAATCATGTTTTGTAATTTTTATAATGACGAAACAAAATCGGCGAAAACAAATTAAATCAGAGCTCCAAAACTTATACTATGATGTGCAGTGTGCTGTGATGTGATGTGATGTGTACCTATTCTAATCCATAATTCTGTTGTTATTTCACACAGGGCTGTTCCTCCTAAATGGAAATTGTTACCGGCCATGTAGGTTAACTCTTGTATATTTCTTTTGATGTTGTGGCTTTGTTTTATTTGCAAATATTTATAAATATTTTATCAATAGCTAAGCGCTCGTTATATACTGCCAGTTTTTTTTTTGCACTTTTTAATTATTTGTTTTGAACAGATGATTGCTTTGACGAATACAAGCACATGTTTAACATCTGTTTGTATGTCCTAATTATTTGTGCAGTAATAGTTCATTTTGGTGAATACCTTATAAAAAACTCGTAAGTTTGGTAATTTCGAACCTTAGTAAGAAAAAACTAACTAAAATAGGTATAAAATCCCTTTTTTTAGAACTGCTTTTCATGAAACCTAGTTAAAACCACACAGACCAAACCAGTTGCCTTTAAAAAAAAAACTGCGTCCATATCAGCATTCGTTTGGAAGGTATGCTATCACAGATAGACAATCAGATGGCATTAATCACATTAGCCCGTATGTTTTGTGGTAAAAATGGATCATGATGCCAATTTCAATTTCGCTCTTATTATGTAACTTCTATGTATGCCAAGCTATATTTATGTCACTAACCTTAACTATTGCATTGTAACTGTAGGGAGACGGATCGCTTCTACGACGGCGACATCTTCATGGTGCCCGAGGTGGAGGAGAGCGGCATCGACAACACGACGCGGTCGCGCGACAACATCTACGAGTACCGCGACGTGCCCGTCAAGAAGCCGCACACGCCGCCCACGCTCAGCAGAGCCGTGAGTCTCTCTCTCTCTCTCTCTCTCTCTCTCTCTTTCTCTCTCTCTCTCTCTATATCTCTCTCTCTCTCTCTCTCTCTCAATCTCCCTATTCAAACATTCCTTCATCCATTCGCATGCTCTTTCTCCTCTCTCTGTCATATGTAAGCGTTCCGTTTTTCAGGTATTGTTTTACAAGTTATAATCAAAACAAAGTTTCAATGAACAAATGAACTATCGCACTGTAATTAATTGTGCATTTTTGTGTTGTTTCACGCCCCAAAAGAGTTCTAGAAGAAAAAAAAAGGTAAGGTTCATATGCTTTAGTAGTTTCGTATACAATATACCGAGTTTTAAGTTCCGAATCGAGATATTCATCGGGACGAAGGACAAAGTCATGTATGTACGTGATACATAAAATGTAAACGGTTTTTGTTTCTCATAAAACATACAAAACACTAAGGCGTTTGGATGGGGTTGGATTAAAATCGACATATAAATTAGAGATGGACCGACTAGTCGACGATTAGTCGGGGAAGCCGACTATTCGGCATCATTTCTAGTCGGTGATTAGTCGGCAAAAAATGACGAATATTCGGCACTTTATTATAGGAAATAGAAACCATTTTTGAATCTATGAAATTTAATATTCTTATGAAACAATTAACATATAGGAACTCAAATGTAAGTAAAAAGTACTAGGTAAGGTGAAGTCTTGTAATTGCAACTATCTGGTTATTGCAACTAACTTAAATAACTCCTTCCAGGATCACTGTTCAGAAGAACGACAGGCGTGATATTGTATTTCTTAGTAAGGAAGAACGATATCACGCCTGTCGTTGTTCAAAACAGTGATCCTAGAAGGAGTTATTTAAGTTAGTTGCAATAACCAGATAGTTGCAATTACAAGACTTCACCTTAGTTCGTTTTAATACTATAATTTGGGCTTGAATATTTTTTTGTCGTTCAACACGCCAGTTCGGAAACGAACGTTTCCGAGTTCACCCGAACTTAGCATAATCCTACGATCGGCATTGCCGACTATTCGACCGATTAATCGGCAAATTGAAAACCGATTAGTCGGCCGACTGACCAGTCCCCCATCTCTTATATGTATGAATACTTTCTGAGTTAAAACGAAATATTTTTGATTTTCTAAAATTTAACTCTCCGAAATATCAGAATAATGAAAAATAATATTACTTTTAGTGGTACCTTTCCAGCATTCAAAATCTATAATGATGTTAATAATCATGATTATTTGTCCACAGATAAGCCAACCGACGACCCTCCAGTCCCGGCCGCCGTCCGTTGCATCGAGCGGCTCGGCCATCTCGCTCAAGGACGGTGTAGTATCTAGCTCGCCCGACCCGCGCCCGCCGCCGCTGCCGCGCGCGCGCTCGCGCACGCAGATCGTCAGGGGAGTGCCGCAAACCACTGTCTAACTAGGTACTAACCTATTCTACCATTTTTAGGGTTCCGTACACAAAGGGTAAAAATGGGACCCTATTACTAAGACTTCGCTGTCCGTCTGTCTGTCTGTCACCAGGCTGTATCTCATGAACCGTGATAGCTAGACAGTTGAAATTTTCAAAGATGATGTATTTTTGTTGCCGCTATAACAACAAATACTAAAAACAGAATAAAATAAATATTTAAGGGGGCATTTATACAACAAACGTGATTTTTTTGCCGTTTTTAGCTTATGTTGTATAGATAATGGTACGGAACCCTTCGTGCGCGAGTCCGACTCGCACTTGGCCGGTTTTTTTCTTACGCTGATAATGCCAGCATCGGTTGTCTAACAACTTTTTGCCTAATTTCATTATGTTTCCACCAAAAAATACCGTACCGTACAGTAGCCGCAGTACTTTACTATACACACACACTACAACACTAATTTAATCTTACCGCAAATCAATTTTATTCTTATTTTTTACAATCGCTATATTCTTAACTTGACTTCCTAATATTCTTATTATGTTATTACTAATAATTAATTACTTATTTTACATAAAGCGAACTGAAATAAGGCAAAAAATTGTTAGCCTAGTATTAGAGATAGGGGATTTACATTCCCATCAAATTCTCTGATTCGTTTGACTCAGCAAAAAAAGTCCAAGTAGGTATATCACACCACAACGCGTCAAGACAGTGGCAAATACGCGACTATAACGGATCGTAAGATATGCATTTATACCATAAAGGAATACCGTAGAAGCGCATCTCACATATCTACATCGATGTCGAAGTTTTAGCGCAGAGTATTTTAGTATTTTAGAGTACAACAAAGTACCTAATCATGTTCACGATGGCATCTATTTTTTTTATTATTATAAGCCTTAATGTGCCTGAGAATTGAGACACCATAATGAAATAAGAAACTCATTTTTTATACACAAGCTTACTTAAATACATAATTTATGTTTTATGTATTTTCCCATGCTTTAAAAACGTTGACTACCACCGTTATTAGTGTAGGTTAAGTTTCTGACAACGTGATCCAGTGCGTAATTTAGACAGTAAAGGACATGTAAAAAAGATGTTTTTAGTAAATTTGTAAAAAAGCCGTATTAACGTAAAGAAAAGCCTAGTAGTAGAAATAGTTTTTGTTTCAATTCTTTTCAAAAAATACGTAATCTTTTTTGGTGTAAAGTATATCTATTTTTTGCCAGCACTTATTCCATTATTTTAATTGCGAGAGGGTTCTACGTTCGTACATTGCATTCCGCAGTTAATTTGGTTGTTATTACATAGTAAATTATATTTTATAGACTGAATGATATGAAGTAAATGAACAATATTTTAACGAGTTGTATAACTCGATGTCATACTTAAAGACTTAAAGTAGGATTTTTAAAATATCATTATAAAAACACAATAGGTTTAATATAAAATCTAGAAATATTTACACCACTTAAATTTAAAAATATTGTAAGTACACCATTTTTTATAAATATTTTATTCCTCATACCCGTATTTTGAACGGGCTAGTGCTTTTAAATAAGTTACCTTATAGGTATGTTAACAAAAGCTATTTTACAATTTAACTTGTAAATTTAATGCACTGTAGTACTAAGTAGATAATATTTTATAGTATAAGACATTTTTGTAATTAACATAAGTGAAAACGTTTGTGATCGTCTGTCCGTCCATGAATTGTGCAATCGAGTGAGTTTGTAATGTGCCTTCAAAGGTATTTAGGTATTTATTGTGAAATGTAACGAAAACTGCCTTGTTTATTTGATTTAAAACAAATAAAAGACATATAAAGGAACAAAAACATGATTTATTTTATTTATAATAATAATATACCCTGTCTGTTGCCATCGAAAGGACTTAATATGTTGAGCCACTATAAAACCTTGTTATAATGACAGCGTTAGCGTCGAGAACAATAAATAGCGTACGCCAAATTTAATCGTTGGCTACAAGGTTCTATGATGGCTCAAAAATCGAATTGATGAACAATTCTCCCGATTCTATTTATGACGTGCATACGTATGTACACTGTTTACCACGTAAAGCCCTTTAGCCATTTATTGACATAAAGACTGCCAATGCTCATAATATAAACCGAAAGTAACAGCACCCTTATTATGGTTGCCTTTATTGGATGGGTGTAGTATCACCAATGTTGAACAGAGGCTCACCAATGTTGAATAGGGCTCACCAATATTGAACAGGGGCTCACCAGTGTTGAACAGGGGCTCACCAATGCTGAACAGAGGCTCGCCAATGTTGAACAGGGGCTTACCAATGTTGAACAGGGGCTCAACAATGTTGAACAGGGGCTCACCAGTGTTGAACAGAGGCTTACTGATGTCGAGAATTCCCGAGAAGTCTTAATAAAAGCACATCTCTTGACATGACAGACCATAATGTCAAATTGATGCTGATGTATACAGACATTTCCTAATCAGTCATCATCACTATACAATTTCTTACACATCTGGCAACGCTGTCTGTCCAACTATTCGGTGACCGTGGTCCAACTGCTTTTTCCAACTGACCAAAATTTGTATCATAAATATGAGGTAGGTTTAGGTTACGTTAGTTCGATTTACTGTCATTAGGTTCAAATGGAAAATCGTCCACTTGAAATTATACGACAGTTCAGAAAAATGACCATTTGAAATACAACAAAAAGGAAAATTGACCATCTTGAAAAACGTCTAAAATGGAATCATGTCCCATGGTAAAATTGTCAAATATGACATTGGACGAAAAAAATATGTCTATTTGTATTTACGTACACTCAGAAATATGACCAATTGTAAATACGTCCTACCTGAAATTTGTACAATTTATATTATATTATATGGTCTTAACCCTTAATTTGGCAATGTTCATCACAGTGAACATACTATAATGTTCACTTTTTTTGTTTGGATTGTGTTTTTATTTTTTTGCTGATTCAAAATCAAAAAGGGTTTGAATTCCCGACCCTTTTTATTTTTACCAAATTAAGGGTTAATTCATATTACACTACATTCACTTGTGCGTATTTCATTTTGGTCATAATTTATAATGGACAAAATTCCATTGGGACTTAATTAATTTACAACGAAAATAAATTTGGTTGTAAATACTTTTGAGCACAATTACATTTTGACTAAATTCACTTTGGTCACTATTACTTTTGACCCATTTTCAGAATGGTTATTTCACGTGGACGATTTTCCATTTGTACCTAATGACAGTAAATCGTTAGTTCTTCCACCCAGAAGTAGGAGCCTGTTAATTTGATATTCAAATGGAAATTATTGGTCAGTTGGACAAAGCAGTTGGACCAGTGCCCCGAAAGGAACTATTCCGTCTTATTGTTAAAGATGGCGCAAGATTGTGCCCATTTTATTAATACATTTATTTAACACTAGAGGACGCCCGCGACTTCGTACGCGTAGAATTAGTTTCCCGCTACTCCCCCCATTTCTTCCCGTTGGGGGTCGATTTTCAGAAAATCCATTCTTAGTGCTCACTTACATCATGAAAGGAACCCCTGTACCAAATTTCAAGTTTCTAGGTACAGTAGTTTGGGCTGTGCGTTGATATGTCAGTCAGTCAGTTTTGCCTTTTATATATATAGATAATATAACTAAAATATACCAGGAGGTCATAAGACGCCTGTGTATGGACGCTATGCTTTTGAGGGCGAGCAGCGGCAGACTTCGGGCAGCTCCTGCGCCGTGTACCGCGGCGCGCACGCCGGGCCGCAGATGAGCCGCGCCTCGTGCGAGTTGATGGGCAGCAGGCGGCCCGGCCGCACCGTCAGGTCCACCACGTAGTTGGCTCGCAGCAGCCCGGCGGGGAAGTTCTCTTCCTTCACTACATGGTCCTCCTGTATAACAGGAAAATTAAAATTGAAATTGAATTAATGAACGAGAAAAAAAATTCAGTGGAACACGTTATTATTACCTGCCTACTAAACTCGTGGTGAAGGGTGCGGTTTCCAAAAATGTTCATATTTTTGTGAAAAGCGCGAGTACTTGTTCCTGAGCACGTATTTATTTATCTCTTAAAAACGATGTAGAACTAGGTTGTGCATTTCATTAGTGTGCCCTTTAGTAACTTGTGTAGTCTACCTGGGTTGTAAACATACGTCAACACACAACGCCTCAGCGGCGGAATCATCATATAAGCCCAAAAGCATGGCTTGCAAAAATGACTTCGAGATGCCAAGTGCTAAGGGGCTCTGGGTCTTTTAGTTCGGGCTTATCAGACACTGAAAGCACTTTGCTGTAACCCTATACTTGGTTATTTTAACTTCGGGTTGGGTCTTGAGGTTGTCCCTTTTCTTGTTTAACTCGAACTTCCAATTCTGTTCAATGGTCAGAAACTAGCGTACTGCAAACAGGGTCTCACCAATGTTGATCAGGGTCTCACCAATGTTGAACAGGGGCTCACCAATGTTGAACAGCGGTTACCAATGTTGAACAGGGCCTGACATATTAAACAGCGGCTCACCAATGTTGAACAGTGTTCACCAACGTTGAACAGTGTCCTACCTATTTTGAACAGAGGCTCACCAATTTTGAACAGTGGCTCACCAATGTTGAATAGTGGGTCACCAATGTTGAACAGTGGGTCAACAATGTTGAACTGTCGCTCACCAATGTTGAAGAGGGCCTCACACTTTCAACAGTGGCTCACTAATGTTGAACAGGGCCTCACATATATCGAACAGTAGCTCACCAATGTTGAACAGTGGCTACCGACATTTTCTCATCATCTAAAGAAAGACACTGCAATATTTGTCAAACCATTTCGTCTAACTATGGATGAATCGGGTATAGCGTCGTACCGGGTCGGGCTCCGGCACGGCGATCTCGCACCAGGCGTGCGCGCTGGACCGGCGGTGCAGCGCGCACGGCAGCCCCACGCGGTCGGCGAGCACCTTGTACAGCAGCGCCCGCTCCAGCGCGCCGCCGCTGCGCACCCAGCCCATACCCACCACGCGGGAGTTCAGCTCAACCTGCAGGCCAATTATGGTCGTGTATATCGATACGGATAAACCTGCATAAAGCATCTGTCACTTTCTGGCCAGTATGTAAGTACAAGAGAGACGGATGCTTTATCCATCGCGATAAAGGTTGCCATAATACAGGCCCTGGGGAGCGACACACAGAGGCCCTACTTTGAAAATCGGAGTTCGAAGTTACGTTAGCTCCATCTCTGTCTCTCATCATTCGAGTCTAAATCAAGAGAAAGGGATGGAGCTAACGTAACCTCGAACTTCGATTTTCATAGTAGGGCCTCTGATTTGGCTGCGTGGTGAACATTTGTTTCGGCAAGTTTATTTTTGCCTGAAGAGAACCATGGACTCTTGACAAAATGACAGCAAAGCAAGAGAGATTTTCTCTTCATCATCATCATCATCATTTGACACACATCACTATAGGCCTCTTCATTTTCACGCCATTTTCCCGGTCTCGTGCTAAAGCCATCAATCTTTTCAAGACTATCTGCCAAAAATTGACATAAATAAAATAAAATAAAATAGCTATGATAGTTGTATCAACCAAAGTTATTTTGTGAATTAATTATGATCCAGCAATAAAAGATAAAAGACGTTTATTCAATAAGCAGGCGGGCACTTTTACACATGAAAAAATCTACCAGCGCTTCCCAAGAGGAGAGCACTGCTGAAAAGAACCACAAGAAACTCAACAGTCAGTTTTTTTAAATATTACTTACAATGGTAGTACTTAACCTAGCATTATACATACCAATAAATAAAAATGGCGTTGTGTTCTGGTGTAGATGTATCTAACATTTTAATATTCCATCTTCAATATATTGGGCTTCACATAGATAAAAAAGACGGCCGATGAAACTACTAACACAGAGGCATTCCACCTCACGATTAACAATTCTTAAATTCTGCACATTGCATGTCTTTAAGTGACCATTAACGACCAAATGGAATGTATTCCTTTGCCCAAACAATGGCACAAAAAACCACGAGACCAAATTCAAAATGCATATTAAGTTTGTACTATAGCTAGAGGACGCCCGCGACTCCGTACGCGTAGAATTAGGGGATGAATTTCCAAAACTCCCTTCTCAGTGCACCCCTAGACCTCATAAGAAACCTACGTGCCAAATTTGAAATATCTAGACCCAGCTGATTGGGCTGAGCGTTGATATATAAGTTAGTTTATTCTATTATATATTTAGATAATACATTTTTCTTTCGAGTCATCCATCATACCATCAGGTCGGAGAGATGCAGGTTGACCGAGGGCATGGAGCAGTCCCGCTCCTGGTCGATGCCGCTCATCTGCTCCGCCACGAACTCGGCCAGCAGCCCTGCTCGCTCCTTCAGGAAGGACGTCACCTCGGTGCACTTGTCACGATGTCTGCACCAATCAAACGAATTATTACAACATGTAGCTACCTACATACCCCCTTACTAATAAACGTTGAGTAAAGGTTGTATAGCTATACAATGTTTTGTCCTTATCTGTCATTGTGACATTTGGATTTGACAGATAAGGACAAAACATTGTATATACACCCGTTACTCAACGTTTATTAGTAAGGGAGAAAATGTTTAGTTCAAATTTTTCTACACCATTTTAAAGTAATAGAGAATATTCATGCCTTTTTTCATAGCTTCAATAAAACCTGATTTATGTAACGAACAGTTCAAAAAAATTTAATAGCTTTTAAAATAACCAAGATATAAGCGAACAAAGATTTGTTCCTATCTATTTCTAGCAAAACAGAATTTAACATGGAGTTTATATGGCCGACCTGTTACTTGACGTCACAGTGCATATTGGATCTCTCTGTTTAATCGCTGTCTAATTAGCAGTTTAATTTCACTTTTGGTGATCTCTTTTACGGTATTTTCATATTTTGTTGACAAATGCGATTTAAAAATCTATGCATATTCCCTATTAGGACTTGACAGAAGCGCGTGGAGCTAACCCCATGAGCTTCTGTTTAGTCCACCAGAGTTAATCTCTTTAACCGAACAATTGTCCTCGCGTGTGATATCCATGGACTTGTTTCTCTAATAAGTTCATGGCGATTGTCTAAAACTCGATACTGGCGAAATACACCTTGTTAAAACCCCTATTAAAATGGGCAAAATTTTTATGTATGTAAAGCTGATGACAATGCAATTTTCGTCTATGAGCTGATCTGATGATGGAGTAGGAAGGTGGGAAACAGGATCTACGCTGACTTAAACCCGTATTTGGACACGTTATTTTGTCTCGATTAGCAAATTTAAGGCATTTTGTCCAGCGGGCCTAGTACGGTCGCATTTATCACGTGTAAAATGTGTATAAAGCATCCGTCACTCTCGTACTTATATACGCTTCAAAAAGTGACGGATGTTTTATCTAAATTTTGTCACGCGATAAACGCAGATATTTTTCACCTGACATGATAATTATGATGAGAAAGCAGATTTAGAAACGGTACATCCAAAATACTGCTAAGCCTTTGATGAACGTCTTTCAATTTTGACCCAGACGTAAATCGAGCTTTTATGTACGAGGGGTGATCCTATTATGATGAAATTATTTTATGATATGTCTTTCATACTTAGTATCATTACTTTTCGATCACCCCTCGTATTCTCGTTTAAGGATGTAATCTGAACTGCCATCTTTCTTTCAGGGACAAATAAAAAAAAAAAGGATTCGCATACAAAAAAAAACTTATACTCGCCTTATTTCGAAATGCGCCTCATCTATTTCGATATAATGTAGCGACTTGGATCTGTAAAGTAAAAAGTAATAAAGAAAAACAATTATGAAACTAGGATCTAAGGACTCGCTCGAAAATAGATCTATAAATAGTATTTTTTTAGTTTAATTAACGTCTATACGGTAGCTATCTTAAGCCCAGTTCCTATATTCAAGAAACGAATGGTTTTCCTTACGTCTCGTTAAAATTTGACACATTTTGTACGTAGCAAATGTCAAATTTTAGCGAGACGTAAGGAAAACGATTTGTTTCTTGAATATAGGAACCGGGCAGTAACCAATCATCAAGCAGCGATATGAGTCACTCGCAATTTATAGTTGCTATTTTATTATTTTTAATGAAATAGGTACTAACGGGTCACCGAACCAGACGCGTAGTTTGAGCAGGTACGAGCGCAGGTTGGGGTCGTCGGGCATCGGGGTAGGGAGCCTACCAGACGAGAACATTCTCAGCCCGGACGACTCCGACTTGGTATCTACAAAACATACAGGGTGATACATACATAAGTCGTGATACAACTTATCATCAGTAGACCCCGTTATCTTGTCGCACTGACGTCACTTTTTTAAAGGGATTGAATGTTTTTTTTATCGACTATTTAAATGTCGATAGTATTGTACTTTGAGGTAAGTCATGTCACTGACAATGAGTCAAAGACAATCGCTACTAAAAATGTGATAAATAAGAATGGGGTCAATAATAAATAAATAATAGGTAAATAGTTGCAAATAGGTAAATTATTTATATAAATCTTCTAATTTTTAATCAAGAAGTTTTAATTCCTACGCCATGTTGAGATTTAGCAGAGATTTAAAAGCCAAAAAATCAGTCGCTTTCTTGCATTATAATATAAACTACAAACATCGATATAGAGAGGGTCGATAAAATAAACATTCAATCCCTACAACAGAGCGACGTCAACGCGACAAAATAACGGGGTCTAATCATCAGGGTGTTCTACCCACATACCTAATATATGAACAACTTTCACTATGGGACCAACTCTGAAATCACGGAAAAAAAAAACAGCTGTTTCATAGAAAAGTTCAATACGTCCGCGAACAAAATGTATGAAACAGGAGCTATATTTTTAGGAAACTATTATATAATATTACTATTATATATAATTAGGTTACACAAAGCATAATTATCGCTAGATTATGACCCCCATTTGCACTATGAAATTGTTATTATTATCTCTTTATCAAACCTCTTTAGCTAATTAAATAGGAATATCGTACCTACTTATGAAACAATATTTGTCAATGTCGTCGGACGTCACGTTACGTTACGTTACGTCATATGTAAAGACAATGCTACTTATTAAATAATGTCTTCGTAAAAAATAGGAAACATGCCACAAAAAACCTGAAATAACGAAACTCGGATCCAAGCTATATTGCAACGTGCAATGGTATACTCATAACTTAGCGATCGTGACGCGCAGACGTGCGGAGTGCGTATTTCTAATGAGATAGTTCATTATTATTTGGAGTTTTATCAGTAAAAAATTACAGTCTGGAATTCTATCTTAAACTGACTTAATTTTGCTATAAATAGAATTTGAAAACGTTAACACTATGCACAATCTCACATTATCAAGTAATTGGAATGCTTTACATATTACAATAAGTACAATAAGTACCGATAAATCAAAATTGAAATTTAATCGACGTTTTATCCACCCTAAGCCATCATCACCAACCGCCCAATATCTGGCTAAAATTCCAACTACAATCATAAAATCCAATTAAAACTGAATTCGAAATTACTACTCATACGTCGCCCAAGGTTCATATCTGAGCCCTAAACATTACTTGGCGTTCTGATGTCCATCCCCGACGCGGCGTCACTCTGTGGCTGCAGGAACCTGGCTACGAAGACCGGGTCGCGATACGGCGGCGGCGTCGCGGCGATCTCCTGGATCGTTGGGAACACGACCCCGAGCCGCTTCTGCACGTAGAAACCTTCCTGCCAGGAACATTGGGATCAATTGACAAGATTTCATATTTTCAAGACTAATTTTATTCGTTCTATAGATACTGTTTGGAAGGAGGAAGACACTAATAGTTGTAATTTTTCCCTAGGATGAATAATTATTTTATTATTCATTTATTAAGGTGTACTTATTCTAAAAGGGAGTAACTTCATTTCTACGACACAATGGACATATTACGTTAGGCCAGTCTGTATTAAAAAAAAGTTCTTCTTTTTCCACCGATAATTATTTAAGTATCTATCTGTCTGTCAATAGTGTCAATGTCAAATTTAGAATTATGACAGTTTTTTTTCTCGTGAAAAAGGCAATGGTATTATAATCTATTCGGGCGTAGTATTGGTAAAATTCGTTTTTTTTTTAACTTTCTTATAATTTTTTAAATAAAGAAAAATAAATTGAAATAAATATTTTGCCGTGTTCAGGAGGCAAAATCCCTTCGATTCCTATAGTAATTTGCAGGTGTCACCAAAATGAAATGTTGTCAATTAACATCTGTTTGACCGTAAGGCCAGTCAGTTTGGAGCAGACCCTTGCAGGTTCTAAACTCCTGGTAATATGATGAATAAACACTCATCGGAATGATAGTCAAAATAGAACAGCTTGAAGAACTGGATTCCTTCAAGGAGACTTGACTCCACCGAATTCCTTCACGGAGGAAGGATATTGTAGGCGTACACAAACCAAGAATACCTAAACCACCTGAGTAATATTACTTTACGGTTTGTGAGCATTCCTGCATCTTCTAGGAGGGGTAGCTGTCCTCCACTGCCCGTACCTCGCTACGCCCTTGCACGAACGTTGCCGGTATGTTGCGTCGCAACGCAGTGATTTCAACAAGTACAACAACAACAAGATTTCGACGCAAGTGCTTCAAGGGTCTCTATTGGATCGCATAATTTTTTTACGCATAACGTATCTTTACGCATAAAATCGTTTTACCTAAAACGGTTTTTACAATAGAAAACGTTTTATTTTTATTATTTACACAATAGACGTTTATTAAATTTTGAAATGTCAGCCTAAAGGGTGTTTATGCGAAAAAAAAAATGCGTCAAGATACGTTATGCGTAAAAACTTTATGCGTTTCAAAGGGATCCCGTGCTTCAAACGCATCGTGTGGCATGTCGTTCTAATTTATATGTAGAACAACGCAGCGCACAGGCAACGCTCGTGTGACATCCCCCTTAATTAAATTAGCTTCAGAATATCTGTTAGAAGATACCCGAGTGAAATCGTTGATGTCCAGTCGACCGGTGTACGCGAGCTTGGCGCCAGGGTGGTGCCGGAATATGGCCTCCATGGCTGGCTCCCAAGCGCCTACCACGTATCTTGCCAGGCGATTTTGAACCATACTGCGAAGGAGAAGTGACGCGTAAACTTTTACACAGTGACGTCGATATTGGTATCAAATTTCCAATATCGATTCGATCGATTTTAATTTAGTGATAATAACTATCAAATCGATGTCCGGTGATCACTACTTAGCTGGTAACTGTTAAATGGCTCAACTGAGGGGCTAGACAAGATGCACTACGCTAACTATCGTTTCTAATCGCTTCGTTTTTAAACCAATCACGTCACTGGTAGATCACGTGACTTCGTATCACGTCATCTATAAGTGATGCGATTGGTTTAAAAACGTAACGAATAGAAACGCTGGTTTGCGTAATGCATCTTGTCTAGCCCCTCTGATCTCTCTTATCAGGTGAATATCTAATCTGACGATTTTCTCGCTGACTGTACATTTTAACAAAAATCTGTGAATGTCGATTTTTATCACTTAAAAAGTTAGTAAAGGTCTCCTTAGAGCATTTTTGCTTAGCAGCAAGGGATCTAGTAGCTGCCCTTACTGCCCCATCTCAACTTTCCACTCTGTATATATATGTACAGTCACGAGATTTAATTTGGTACCCACCTTAGGTCCAAAGTTAATCTGGCATTCTACAACAATAAGGTTGAGTTTCCTAAAAGTTACAAATGACTTGACATCTCTAATGTAATGACATTGACGACTTCAAGCATATTTTTCTTGAAATGGGTTCTAAATTAACGCTCGTGACCGTATGTTACTTACTAATGTATAGTGCCCAGCTCCAGGTACACATCAGCACCCTCGTCGGTGACGCTGGTTATGATTACCGTGCAGAGAGCTGTTCGAAGACCGATGTGCTCAATCTTCAGATTAGTGGACCAAACCTGTGAAGGAACACGGTATTGTACAGGTCCCCAATACATCTTATCCTGCAGCCCTAAACCTTTAGACGCCACCTTCATGTCTCGGCGGAGATATCATGAATTTAAATATCATAGGACAATTAAACGCAAATTAACCTAGTCCCAAACCAAGTTCTTGGCTTGTACTATCGGTACTAAACAACAATAAACATAGGTACTTATATACATAAATATATGTATACCTAATGTTTCCGGGGGCCTATCTTCTCGCATAATTTTTATACGCATAATAATCATTACGCATAAAAATCGATTGTCATAACACCTTTTTAGGCCGACATTGCAAAATGTAATAAACGTCTATTGTGTAGAACTCTATTGTAAAAACCGTTTTATGACAATCGATTTTTATGCGTAATGATTATTATGCGTATTAAAAATATGTATGCGAGTAGACCCACTATTTTCTTTGGACTTTTAAATTAATGGACTTAGATAGCTGACCATTCCCATGACTCATTAAAGATCTTTGACAGGTAGGTTTAGGCTTGTCACGGTACCTGTTCTCCATTCTGCAACGTGAAGAGCTCTTTGGCGGTGTCCTCCTTCATCAGCCCGTTGAGCACCGTGGCAGTCATTATCTTCAGACAGATGTCTGGACGCTGGAACAATTAAGATGCATCAGGTAAAGCAATTACTATTAAAAAAAACCGGCCAAGTTTGAGTCGGACTCGTGCACGAAGGGTTCCGTACCGGTTATGGTGAGACTTCGTTGTCTGTCTGCCTGTCTGTCTGTATGTCACAGCAGGTTTTCTCAGCAACTACAAATGTTATCAACTTGAAATTTGGCATAGTTGTACAACTTTCTTGCCCGCATTTGTTTTTAGTAAAAACAATATGAAATTAATTTTATAATTAATTGAAAAGGGGCCTAGAATGGGGGGTTGAAAAATGAAAATGGTTTTATTATAGCTAATGGGGTGTCATGTGAAAGGGCTAAATTTGCTCATTTAAAACCATTATTTTGGTTTTTTTTTAAAAAAATCTGTTCGAGCGATGCTAAGGACCATACTGCCCTATTAAATAAAAAGGATGCATGCGCAATTTGATAGTCAAAGCAAATTTAAACCCCATCATAAGAAATAAGGTCGCTAATACATACGCAGTTCTATGAGACATACGCCCTTTTTTCTAAGGAGGGCAGCATATTTGCCTCGCTGTTGACACAAATTCTGTAAGATACGTTTTATTTGATCTATCCCACTCGTTCTTCCGGTTCACTAATGTTTCACCGAAATACGTTTGACCGAATGAGTCGTTTGGCAACTGCTTCATTTCCCAAACCGCTTATATTTCTGTAACTGTAAATATTTCAGATTTTTTATAAAAACTAACCTAACCTAACCTATAGGGTCTACACAATGGTACAAAAATAAATCCTGAAATATTTGCAGTTACAGAAATATAAGCGGGTTGGGAAATGAAACAGTTGCCAAACCACTCATTCGGCCAAACGTATTTCGGTCAAATGAACGGACCCCCGTTCTTCCATAATAGTTTTTTCGCATAATGTATCATTTCGCATAAAGTCGTTTCACCTAAAACGTTTTTTACAATAGAAAACGTTTTATTTTAATTATGATAAAAAACTAACCTAACCTAACCTAATCTACACAATAGATATTTATTAAATTCTGCAATGTCAACCTAAAAGGGTGTTATGCGAAATGATACATTAGGACAAAAGATATTATGGATCGCGAATGACACCCTTCTTCAACATTAGACCCTCGTACCGACATTATATCGAGCAGCTCCTGGATGAACTCCGCATTGAGCATGGCAAACGTGCTAACGTGGTAGCTCTGCAGGTTGATGTAGCACTGGACCGCGACTCGCTGCCCTTCTATAGGGTTGTCTTTGACTGGAAGTAAAAGGTAAGTTTAATGGCAAGTTTACACGATGTCAATTTTGCGGTGCCATAATCTCGCCGCCAATAAACAGAGGCCCTACTTTGAAAATCGAAGTTCGAAGTTACGTTACCTTTCTTTTTCGATTTAGTCTCGAATGACGAGTGACATGGATGGAGATAACGTAACTTCGAACTTCGATTTTCAAAGTAGAGCCTCAGACGCCTGCTCAAATCCACGGTAGCGCAGGCGCATCGCAAAAAATAAGGGGGGGGTCGCAAAACACAAAATAAGGAAGAACCTCAAGATGGAAAAAAGCGTAACTCAGTGTGTGATTAAAGACTTTCGTAAAGGATAGATACATGCATTGACAAGCCATGCCTTCTATCCTTGCTTAGACAGCTTAGGCTTGATTTCCTCCTACGCTAATGTCGGTCGCTGAGATACCGCACAGCGACGCTGACATCCGCGGCAGATTTATTGCTACGCGACGCTGATGGCGCTCGTCGGTCTCGCTCGTCGGCGCCGCGTACGTCGGTGTGCTGACGCGCTATATGTGGTGGGCTCAGTCCAAAGCTGACCGGTTGGCTGTACGCACGTGTGCGCAGCGCAGGCGAGCAGATACTGTTCCGTACAGCGATCTGTTTGTCTTTGTCATACACGACCGACGTCAGCGACTGACGTCAGTGTAGGAGGAAATCAAGCCAACTGTATTCTTTATTTACAGTGACTAAAGTTGTGTATGTCATGATGTCTCATATTTATTAGCTTAACTTTATAGGTTAGAAAAAGCAAGCAACTAACACTTTTTATTTATATTCCGCAAAGCCTGGAACGTCTTCGGCTCGACGAGGCTATACGCTGCCTTCGGGATTATTCGGCAAAGCTCGGCAAGAGCTCGTATCGAGTTCATGCGAATGTAGAACCATGACGCCGCATCGTCGGCGAGAATTGCTGAGAAAAGACACACAGTGGAGAGCCTTGATGAAACCTGAGGATTCTAATTCATGTACAGTACCTACATTACAAGTAAATGCTCTATTCTAATGAATTTGTAACCTCTGTAAGTCAGTAACAGTGTCAGTAGGTACCTATAGTAAGAATTATTTAAAATAGCTTATGCCCGCGACTCCGTCCGCATAGAAGTCGTTTACCGCTGCTCCCTCGGGATCTGTCTTATTTTCCGGGATAAAAAGTAGCCTATGTCCTTCCCTGGGACTCAAGCTATCTCCATACCAAATTTCATCTAAATCGGTTCAGCGGTTTAAGCGTAAAGAGGTAACGGACAGACACACTTTCACATTTATAATATTAGTATGGATGTCGCTACCCAAGTGAATTCCGACATTTAAAAAAAATCTTACTATGACAGGGGCCGTAGTCAAACGCTACTAAGGTTTTTCTTTTCTATCACTCAAAATGCTTGGGATGACAGTTAATTGATCACGTGGTTTATCGTAGGTAACGCGCGAGAATTGTCGCCCCATACATTTTGTGTGATAGAAAAGAAAAACGCCAAAAGCGTTTGCATCTCGGCCTCTGAACGTTTGGTTAAAATACTTCATTTATTCAGTAGATAAGTAGCACGGTAAAAAATACAGAAGAGCATAAATAGAAAAAGACAGAGATGATTATAGAATGGCGGTGAGGAAGAAATATAACAAGAGAAATTAATGAATAGAACAGAGTGGGCGAAAAAAACAATTTACAAGAGATAAGGAGGTTTATAAAGAATAGAGTTAATACTCTTAATAAAGCGAACGCAGCACAGGTGTTATAAATACCTACTAAGTTTCTGCCGATGCGAGCAATTGACATTATTCTGGAAATAGGATTTTTGAAAAGAATTTGTTTTACGAGTATTTGAACAAAATAGAGATTTACGTGGTGTCAGGTGGAACAACAATGTTCTTTTTCACACCCGAAATATTGGCGCTAAAGCATTAAGCAGGTTTTGGGAAAAAAATACATCTTGATCATTTTAAAAATAACCCTAGGTATATTTTAAGTTTGGCGTTCGTACAGCCGAGTGCCTCAATGATGTTGGTATCGGACATGCGTACAGCCGCCGGCAGTAGCTTGGTCATGTTGGCAACGCCCATCGCTGCGTCAGCGAGGAGCTCAACGTTGGAACTGAGTAGCTGGTGGCAGAAGACCAGGTCAGTCCCTGTTTCGTACAGTGCCTGGGGATAGAATGGGATTTCAATGACATGCTAAAGGCCTGGCCGGTTAGGGCGCATAACGTCCCACTCGCAAAACGTCCCTCCAGCAAAATGACGACGCATTCGCAAAACTCTTCTCTGCAAATGGTCCCTTATGTAAAATACCCCATTCGCAAAACATCCCTTTCTTAAAAGGTCCCACCCCTTTCGCAAAACGTCCCTATTGCATAACGCCCCTATCGCAAAACGTCCCGTCTGCGAAATGACCCATTCGCAAAATGTCCCGTCTGGAAAAAGCTTGTTTAAGTAGAGACTAGGAGTCTTCTCATGGAAAGGAACGTTTTGCGAACGGGTCATTTTGCGAAAGGGACGTTTTGCGAACGAAACTTTATTTATGTGAAGGGACCTTTTGCGAACGGGACCTTTTGCAGAAAGGTCATTTTGCGTAAGGGACATTTAAGAAAGGGACAAAGGGACATTCTGCGAGTGGGACGTTAATATTATGCGCCCTAACCGCCTGGCCTGAAGTTAATGTGGCGGCAAGCTGGCATGCTGCAAATATCCCTTGGCATGCAGTATGCCACTAGTTTGTTGCCACGTCGGCCAGTCCGTCTGACTCCAAGAGCTAATTTATTAGTGTGAATGACAGGCTGTTCAATTATGAAGTGTCGAAGCAGACGAAGCGTCACAGTTATCAAGAGTTGTAAAGACAAAGTTGTAAAGACAACAAAATTTTCTTGGTCTTAGTCTTAGCCTGCTATCCCACAGTTTTTATGGTTTTATAACTGTCAAAGTTATAATACGAACCGTCAAAACCCTTCATCTTTCTCTTTAAACGCAACCATTGCTGTTTCCAACCCTCAGTTATAAAGGAACAAAAAGAGAAGAATTTTACGGTTAGTTTAAAATAAAATTTAGATTTCACTTTGCTCTCATGAAAATGTCTATACGAGGGTAACACTGCCACATTAACCAAGACCCATAAAGTTTCTACTCACATCCCTCCCGTTAGACGTGAAGGACATCTTCGTGAGCACCGCGAGGCAGTGCGGTTTCATGGCCGGCAGCGCCATCTCGAGGTAGGCCAGGAGTCGGAGGATGCAGCCCGACTGGAACAGGTGGGAGGCGTTCTGCTCCGTCTCCACGTAGTTACGGAGCACGCCCAGCACTTGGGTGTGGACATCACGGAACTCGTAAGACTGGGGAAAATAGTTATTTGTGCAACAAGAGAGCAAAGGTGGTTTTTGCTGCGAGTGTTGTTTTTGAATCCCGAGTAAGCGAAGGATTCTATAAATAGAATCACGAGCGTAGCGAGTGATTCTAGGTTAGAATCCTGAGCGTAGCGAGGGATTCAAAGACACGAGATGTAAATAACTTTGGTCTCGTGTGACACATACAACTTTTCACCTCAGCAGCGAGAACATAATCAAATGGTTAGTGTGCACAGACATATATTTTTATACTTATGATTATGACGGATAAATACACGTTTGTAGCGAGAAAATTGTAGTCCCGAGCTTCATAAAAAAACTTTTTAAACTTAGATGGCAATTCGTGCCCTACCGACACATTCTCTCCAAAAATGCAATAAGTTTGGGATAGGTTTCAATGTGCACGTCAACTTTTGTCTTTATTGTGGTTTTCAACATTGCGTAAATACTCCACATTGTAGACGGTTGTTCCGTTTGTGATTGTGATAATTTAATGAAGTAAGTACGCTAACAGTACAGTGTTTGCACCCTTTGCAAGTCTCCATTGCTTAAAAATATCATACTTACGCTTTTAGATATTTTTCGCGAGACTTTTCAGGCAGGAAACTTAATTCTGCATTTTTTACACGCTCTGCTTTAATGCTTCCGGTGTTAAATAGCAGACTTCGTCACTGGACTCACTCATATTTATTTATTATTAAGTACTTTTATAATATTCAACGTGTATCGAAAGTAGATAGCGTAACAGAACTATAAACAAAAGCAATAAAAATAATCCCGCTATTTTTTAAAGATGCGTTCTGATACTGCACCCGCGGTTTATGTAACAAAATTAAAGATTGTTAAAACGATAAATCATGTAGATGGGTAGGTACATGATTAACTGCGTATCTTTTTATGAAATATTCTGTTTATTTCATTATAAAAAATATAATTCGATTATAAAAATATAATAATCACATTTAAAACTTTTAAGTTTTTAACAGATTTTATAAGTGTATCCGAACGTTTTATTGTTTGTTTCTTTTAGGGCCTACTAGGTATGGAATTTGAAAATCGAACTTATAATCAACTTGTTTCTATCTCTCGCTTTTTTCGTATCGAAGTGAAAGTGACAGAACAAAGTGAAGTTCAATTCTATCGAATGTTGTGAGTAGACCCAGCACAGCTCACGGCATTTAAAAAAAATAATTAAAAAGCTACTTTGCCTCACGCTCGCAGCAAAATTGAATTTTGCTCACTGTTTTTAATCAGCAAAACCTGCTTGTTTGAGCTGCTGAGGTGAAAATATTTTTTTCACTTCTCATGCTCTTAAAATGTTACTTTAGTCTCTGCACATCGGGACTAAAGTTCCTTTTTAATCTCTAGGGATTAAAGTAAAATTGTTTTAATTTACTTTGGAATCCCCTTAACATCCAATCACGGTGTTTGTGAATGGAGGATTTATTGCTATTTTCAGTCTTTTTGTATAGACCACAGAATACAGACCAAAGGCAAAGAAGCCGTGCAATAAGATGAACGTTGCACCAGCTACTTGTCTCTACTTTATAGATTACATTTTGATAAGAGGAAAAGAAATAAAAACTAGGTGTCTTTTCTTCTTTAATCTGTCAAGATCAGAAGGTGAAGAAACGTCAAATCAACGACCGGTCTTCTTTGGCGTTACTTTCTTCCACACTGGTGCTTAAAGGTCCAAATCACGCCGTGTGACGATCTCTTTCCAACTCACTATGAAAACCATAAGTAAAAGGAAGTCAACCATAATGTATTTTCTGCCTATTTAGTACGGTTTCTATGCCTCTAGTTTTTATTCTGTGGTATAGACAATTTTTAGCGCGTGGAAATAACCTCAAAATGACAACTGTGAAAAAATACAAATAAAAATGATTTAATTTCGTGAAACACGATTAATGATTACGAATATGAATATATTTAATTATATTAAGGATGAATTCATTTAATTATGCTTGGTCCAATTACTTTTAAAATAGTTTTCAAGTTTGAACCTGTTGGCTAAATATGCAAGCATTTAAAGCGGCACTTAACAAAAAAATTATAAAAGAAAAGAAAAAAACCGCGGAACAAATTTGTAAGAAACTTTCTTATAATAAATATTGTAAATGTGTATAGAACTTCGTCAGTGCTGGATTGAGCAAGCCCGTCGGGGTCCGTAGCAAATTCTATAAAGAGACCCCTGGGTTTGTTTTAGGTTACAGGTTGTGGCGGTCTTTTTTCCGCAACTGAGCGACTTAGATATGCACCTATTTTGCGTGGGTGTTTGTTTTAGGTTATTCTGGTGGAGAATATCGACTGGATTATTCATCTTATCGTCAACCCTGATGCATATGAGTACACGCATACGCATACTGATGTAAGTACTAGCATTTTAGAGGTTAGACGTGGATGCGCGGGGCCCGTAGCATTTGCTACTCTTGCTAGGTACGTGGCTAATCCGGAACTGAACGTTGTTTTTTTTCCTCGCATTCAAAGTGAAAAGTAGAGTGTTTAACGCGAGACTAAACAACCATAATGACACTCGAACTATAGCCACTCTCGCTCGCTGGCTCGCTCGCGTGGCTAAACATCTCGTGTCATTATGGCTTGTTTTAGTCCCTTGTTGAACAATCTACTATTTTAAATCAAGGAGAAAGCACCTGATGATAAATAGTGAGAAGGTGGGTCTAGAGTATAGGGCTCCATCGTATTAGACTGCGTGGGAAATCTACAGGACTTGTTACGCTAAATGTGGACAGTGTAATCATGCGCCCGGGATGGGTCACATCGCGACAGTACGTCGGAACATGACAAATACTCCTCATTACCGATAATGACACGCATTACCGACACGGTCACGGTCAGAGTGGAGATACTTTCAGTCACTTGTAGGACGATCGACGAGGCACTACTACCTGAACCGCGCACTTGTACGATAACCAAAACCTTGGTAGGGCTGAGCTTCAGTGGCGGTAGGGTCGGAGACACGCACCAAACATCTATTTGTTACGACTACTTAGTCGTAATAAACGTCTACTATTTTCGTCGAAGCACAAGCATGTTAGTCTATTTGCTTCTAAATCAAGTGACGGCTTTACTTACGCTACCTCCAAATTTTAAAAGTTGTTTACCTCCAAAATGTCACAAAGATCTAATACCCCCGGGGAAGCCCTGAAGCTCTTCTGAATATGTTCGTCTTTGTACCGCCGTATCAGTTGGTCGACGGTCGTCAGCGCAGCGTGCTGGATGGCCAGATACTTGCTCTGCATCAGAGCCAGCAGCGAAGGCCAGCTGAACTGCGTGTTCTTCGTCACCTCGGACGCGCAGACCGGGTCAGCTAGGAGATTACTCAGGGTCTGTGGGGAAAGAGATCAGAAGTTATCACTTCAAAACTTGTAAAAATTAAAATGGATTATAAAAAAATACCTGAAGACAATTCTTTTGAACATCAGGATCCAAGCTATTCTTCATTCTCGAGAAGAGACTGTTCAAGATATTGGCAGACACCAGCTGCTCGCAACCTAGGGGCTCTCTCGTTAACTCAGACAGCACCAGGGACGCAAATTCTAGCACGAAAACATCTTCAACCTGAAATATTAATTTTCTTTACATTTACTTCATTGTTTTATTTTGGTTACTCTACTTCCCCACTAATTATCATTCGATTTTAGTGTTTTTTTATGTGAAGGATGCATACTTTAAGACTGGCCCATTAAAGTTTTGTTAAGAGCTGATTTTGGGATATGGGATCCATGGCAGTGCCTCTTGTTTTATAGACACTCATTTCCAGTGATCGGGGAAAACAAAGCAAAGCTTTAACAAAACTTAACAAAACTTACATTACAGTCATGAAACTATTAATATCCTTATACCAAATCCATGACTCTGATATAGAGTTAAATTGAACACTAATCTGCCAATAATGTTCTTATGTTTCAATAATATTCTTATTTTTCTTGGTTGCAAGTTCTCCTTTATATAATATGGTCAGCTTTACAAGTTTTGTTAAAGTTTTGCAGCGTTTTCCCCTATCACTGCTCATTTCATAGAACGTATCACTTCGATGAATTTTCATTTCATAGAAAACTATTTTCTGCTGAACCTGTGTCAACTACGCATGATATATAATATCATAACATAAGCAATGTTTAAAAAACGACTGACTATTGAGTTTCTTGAGGCGTTTCTTCTCAGCAGTGGTCTCTTGCGAAGCGCGCTGGTAGATTTTTGACATGTAAAAGTGCCCGTGCCGCCTAGGTTTACTTACTTACACTTACTTACTGAATAAACATCTTTTATCTTTATGTTTAGCCCAATGGAACTCCTGTCTCACGATATAACTGTGTCACAGTGATGTTATTATTCAAGCCGTAAGATGTGACAAACAAATTGTTTTTGATGTCACAGTGACACATAGTCATATAGTCCTAATACTTATTTCCTACCTTGACCAACATAAACGCGATCCTCCTTAGGTTCTGGGGATCGTGCAGCACCTGTTCCGGACCTCGCGGCAGCTGGCACAGCTGGGCCAGGGCCTTCAGACCGAACCGGCGAATATTCGGCTCGTTGTGGTCCACGTGGGGTAGGATAAATCCAATGGCGTTCAGATTGAAGAGGACGTAACGGTTCGCTATGTCTTGGGCGGAAAACTTTGTAATGGCTCGGAGTGTCTGCAATTAATACTATAGCTAAAGGACATTCTCACACACACATTTAGTCCCATAGCTACTCAGCTGATTAGCTCTAGGATTGTACCTTACTATGGGTACTAGAAAACGATAAACATACTCAGTATTAAATGTCTATGAATTTATAAGGCAAATAAATAAATAAAATTTTGCCGTGTGGTGCCGGGTTTAGAATGTTGCCACTCCATGTCTTCCCGTGGATGTCGTAAGAGACGACTAAGGGACTAAAGGCTGTGTAGTGCTGTTAGGCGATAGGTTTGCAACCTGTCACTACTTAATACACTGGATAACATCTTAGCCTGGTTGTGCAAAATGTGGTCACAGAATTATCATTTATCAACAAGTTTTTGGAGTTTTTGGTGAGACTGTGGCTCTCCCTACCCCACTGTGGGAATGAAGGCGTGAGTTTATGATTGATTGATTGAATAAATAAAACATCAAACTTATAGCTCCACCTATTCTAGTCGATCCATGCTTTTAAATATGCTAACACACAGATAACTAGCACAGCGTGGTGAAGAGGTGATAATGTCAGTGTCCTAATTTTCGAAGATGTACAAGGAGTTACTATCTACCTACTAGGCGGAAAACTGCGTGATCCTTTTCACAAAACTGCCTCCGCGTCACTACAACTATATAAATTGTAGTTCGTCTTCAAACAATGGGACCTAGATCTATCGCGCAGTAAGTATCCACTCACGCAAGTTTGCACCACAAGCAGACTCAAAGGGACGGACCGAGCCGGTTTAGTCGGGCCCACGCCGTCGCCGCGTTTTGTTGCGTGCGTATATTAAGTTAGCGACGCGCATCGACGCAACCATTACACGCGCGTAGCAATAGGTACCAGAAACTCCTAAACAGCCGGAGACGAACTACTTTTTTTATCTACGCTAGGAGACTCATCGGTGACGACTCACTCGCCAATACCAAGCTTCAGAGTTTGGAGCATCAGCGTAAAGTCGCTTGTGTCTCGGTATTTTACAAGGTGTATTATGGAGGGTGTGCCCAGGAACTACATGGCCTTATTCCACCCTCCACTTTCTCACATTTGGTCTTCTAGACGCCGGGAGGGCTTCCATCCACATATAGTAGAAATACTCAATGGTTTGCACGCAGCGGTTTGCTGCGTCATTTCTTATTCGTGTCTTATGCCACGGAGTGGAACGCTCTTCCTGCTTCTGTATTCCCGGAGTCATATAATCTTGGTGTTTTCAAGGCAAGAGTGAATAGGCATTTTCTGGGTAAGCGTATACAACGCAAACCCATTATTGATAAAAAAAAAAATCAGTGCGTTTGCAAAAACGATGGCCACCAAAGGTATGGTAAAGGTATTGTATTGTACCTGTATGATTAAAAAACCTGACGCTTTGAAGCTGATGATTTGAAGATTCGATGCCTTATTCATGCATAGCTCAGCTCAATTACCTGGCATAGTATCTCGGGTTCAGTTGACTCCAAGAGTAGTATGGAAGTGTGGGCACTCTCCGGTGTAATCGTAAACGGATGGAAAGTGAGATCTTTCTTTTCCGCGGAGCGATTGTCTCTCTCTTTTTGCAAAGGCTTTGCCATGATGATTTGTTGACGAAAATCAATACAAAAATATATTTAGCAACAAAGTTGCAAGCGCTTGACACGAAACGTCAACGCGTCAGAATCTTCACGAGTTCAAATTTCACAAAGGTTGTAATATTTTCGGCCAGTGTCAAAACAGTTCCATTTTCGAGCAAAACTAAAGTGACACGCATCCTGTCATGTTCGATATGTCCGTTGTATTTTTAATTTAGATTTATCTTTATCTTCATGGGAAGGAAGAACTTATTCGTTCGCTGCGTGGCTGTAGCCGCGAGAAGGTTCAGAGCGCTGCAGGAGGTATGGATTTTGCCTTGGTGGGGAAGTGGGGGGCTGGCGTGCGCCCCCCTTTGGGCTTTGGACACGGTGGTGCTAGTGGTTAAGTTGTGCTCGACTTGCGCTGTGGCCATTTTCCGAGTGCTTGTCCCGCCTGTTATGAAGAGCTTGCATGGAGAAACTATATTGGTAAGGTTCTTCGATTTGTAATTATATATAAGTAGGTATACCGTGGTAGATTAGCGGGTATATACATGAATTGATGCCATATGTTGTGACTAGTGCCTCTTGCTCGACGCTATGAGTGTAAACAGTCACATGCTGATCTCTTTGTGCTGATGAGTCAGCCTAGGCAATGTTAAAGCTAACAACGTTTAAATCTATACTTCGCCTAACTTAATCAGCATCTTAATTGCATCAAAACTTAGACCTCCGGGTTCGTACTGCTTCCTTCCACGCTCTTAGGGCTACTAGACTAGATTTGAATCCATCTGATTTTATTCAAACCATACTTGTCAGGGTGCTTTCCTATCGATCTCCTCCCTGTTTAAAACATGCTAGCACCTATCTAGATGCTACGCGGAATTAATCAGTTTGAGGAACCTAACTATCCTGTGAAGGTATGTCATCATCATCATCATCATCATGTCAGCCGAAAGACGTAAACTGCTGGAGATAGGCCTCCCACAAGGCTCTCCACTCAGACCGGTCTTGTGCTTTTCGCATCCACTGCGTTCCCGCGATTTTTACAAGGTCGTCACTCCATCTTGTTCGTCTCCCGATCCGCGGACGCCACTCAAGAAACTTCTGACCCCATCGGCCATCAGTCCTGCGAGCAATGTGCCCCGCCCACTGCCACTTAAGTTTAGCTATTCTTCCAAGAAGAGGTGAAGGTGTGTATGTGTATGTATGTAGTACGTCACTAGAAAAGTTTGGTGCATCAGATTACAGGAGCAGGCAACGGCCTGGGGCGAGAGTTGGCGATTCAGTTCGCCGAGCTGGGCGCGACCGTGGTCTGTTGGGACAAGGACGAACGCAGGAACGACGCCGTCGTCAAGGAGATACGCAGCAAGGATGGAGATGTAAGATGTACATGGTTGTAGTCTTAATCTTAACCTAGTGTAAGTATATTGTATTTGTATTTAGGTAGTATATTTTTAAATAAAGTGTCAACATAAGTACTTATGTTAAGCACTTTAGGTATTCATCTTAATAAATTTCAAACCGAACGTCAAATGACAAGCATGACAATGAAACTCACAATGACAAGGTTCTAAGTATGCTCAACATTTGTATTGGGGACTGTACATATATATCCAACGTGCAACAGTCACCCTAAGCTGTCAGTCAGTCTATGACTGCGATGACAGCTTAGTAAGGTTCACATTGTTTTTGGGTTTGATATACATATAATTATTATTTGTGACTCTTTTGTGAGCAGAAAGGGCGTTTCACAAAAAGCCAGACTGGCTGTTCACAATGGAGTGCTAGCCCCTACACTGATGTATGGTAGTGAATGTTGGGTGTGGCAGGACAAGCATGAAAGTCGTATAAATGCAGTTGAAATGCGCTTTTTGCGTAGTATGTGTGGTGTGAAACTGACTGATAGAGTAAGAAATGAAGAAGTCAGAGAGAAATGTGGACTAAAAGAAGATGTAAGTAGTGACTAAGATTGAAAAGGGCATGCTTCGATGGTTCAGTCATTTGGAAAGGATGGATGAAAGAAGATTGACGAAAGAGATATACAGAGCTAAAGTGAGTGGAAGGGTCCGAAGGGGCCACCCTAGGCGTACTTTTTCGAATCAAATCGGAGAAATACTGGAAAAGGGCCGAATTTTAAGTACCCGAAACCGACGTGCGTGCATGACTCGATGTATGAATGTGGAAGAAGCGAAAGAGATTTGTCAAGATCGTAGCAGGTGGAAAGAAGTGGTCTCTGCCTACCCCTCTGGGAAACAGGCGTGATTTAATGTATGTATGTATGTATAATTATTATTTTTTGGGTATTTTTGTAACAAATTGTAGATAATACGATTACAAGCGAAGCCAGGTCATTTCACTATAGCTGTCATACGATTAACATTCTTACCGTTGGTCGCCAGTGTTTCGGCTACACCGTGGACGTGACGGTCCGCGAGCAAGTGCTAGCGCTGTCAGCGCTGATGCGTCGGCAGCTGACCGACGTGTCGATGGTGGTGAGCAACGCCGGCGCGCTGACGGCCGCGCCGCTGGTCTGCCTGCACCCCGAGGCCGTGGCTAAGATCGTGGAAGTTAACCTGCTGGCACACTTTTGGGTGCAAATATTTATTATTAACCAGACAAACTTCAGTGCCAGCGCTTTAGTACAAACATGGCCGGAAAGTACGTAGTTTGATGATACGAGGGCAAGTGCTAGCGCCACCTAGCGCGCCACTGCTCTGCGTGCACCCCGAGGCCGTGACCAAGATCGTGGAGGTTAACCTACTGGCGCTTTAGGGTACCTAAGCTTATTTCATTATTGTAGTGTCTTGGCAAAAACGTATATTGTCATGCTACCAGTGTATATACGACTATACGGTCATGACCAAGGGTTTTCAGCGTTTAACAGCGTTTCAGTATTTAATAGATAAAAATGATTTTCAGTCAGTGTCAGCAATGACTCACGGAACGCTGTACAAACATACTATATTATTCTAGTAAACTACTTACATAATACTAATATAGCGGAAAAATAAATGGCAAAATAATAATAAAAATAAAAATGTTGCTAGTTGCTTTGTAAAACATGGACATAGGCATCTCCCATTTCACATAGTATGTAGCTTAATTGCTTTGTATCTTTGCAGATATTCCAAGCATTCCTGCCGAGTATGATCGAGAAGCGGCAGGGGCACATCGTGGCAATCAACTCCAGCGCAGGTCTCATGCCGTGCGCGGACATGGTGCCTTACTGCGCGGCCAAGTTCGGTCTTAGAGGTAGGTGTTATTGTGGTCTACTCTTCTGCACAGTAAATTTATATAAAACCGTTAGGTTAGATTTGGTTACCTATTCTAACCGATTTCAATGGCTTAATTTATTGCTACAATAACAGCTAATCAATTCTTATAGTTTTATTAGTGGTGTTTCTTAGCTGCGAGTACCAAAGTAGTTTATTGAAAATACTTATCCAATTTTGATGTAAGTAAATTGTAGTATTTTGTTGTTATTTCACCTAGGTTCAAAATGGCCAGCATATATTTTATTTTTAAAGGTCGCGGCTCTTTCCAAAGGAGCCCAAAACTGATCTATAAATTACCTGTTCGTAGTAAATTATTGTTTTGTAGGACTTTAAAATGTATGGATTCTTTGAGTTCTTTTGGAAAGAGCCGACCTTTAAAAGAATAAAATTGTTGTCCATTTTTTACCGAAGTTAATTAGCAAAAAAACAATAAAATTAACATCAAAATTGGTTTTGTCCTTTTGAAGTTACTCTCTGGTTTAATTAGTTATATTTGTAAACAGTTCTATGAATAATCCCAAAGCCACAAAATCCTTGTCACCATTCCCACTAACCGCCCCTAGGCCTCATGGACTCCATATCCGAGGAGCTGCGCCTGGACACGTGGACGAAGAACATACACACGACGTCCGTGTACGTGGCCACCATGTCCACCGGGCTGTACCCGCCGCCTGCGCACCGCTTTACCTCGTGCTACTGCGAGGTCGCCCCCAAGGAGGCGGCGCGGATTATAATTGAGGGTAACAGGTCTTATAAAAGTTTTCCACGACTGCCTGTCAGATTACGCGCAGCCTTCATCAATGAACCTATGGACTTTCAATTTGGAGAGAATAGTCCTTGGGTAAGTATTTACCCTGCAGTGGGTAGGTACCTAGATGTGGGCTGAAATGATGAAGTATCCTAGTCCTAGGGTGCACTGAGTAGTTTTTTCAAAAATCAAGCCCCAATGGAAAAAATGAAAGAATCGAGAAACTAGTTCTTAGCGTTGCTTACCAACAAAATCACGGGTGTTCTCTGTTTTCATGAACATTTTCTAGTTTCATAAGAAGACATCAACGCGTCAAAGTATTCAAAAGACGTTTCGCAAAATTTTGTAATTTATGCAGTTATGTTTTTTTCCCAGGTATTCGAAGGAACCACCGCTGCATCAGCATACCTTCATTCATGAAGACCCTGATCGCCCTGAACAACCTTATGCCGTACAGAATAAGGATCATTTTCTCAGACTTCTTTAACTTCGGCCACAGGGGTTGGTTTTGTTTTTGTTAAACCTTTGACCACAGCTTGAGTAAAGGCGACCTTACACACAATAAGGCACTGAAACGACCGACCCGTCACACTACACCAGTGTGACTATAGCATTTTTTATCCCTAAGGAATTAGTTGTTTCTAATCTAAAGAACCCCTTTTTTGACCAAGGAGAGATCTGGTTTGTATGGCTCAGCTCGGAAAAAGTTAAGAGGATATGTCCGATGAACAGTACTGATGGAAATCTTTAGGGTAAGGGACAGAAATGTCCCAGACGCAATCCCAGTCCCACAAAAAATGGGGAGACTACCAGCACAAGATAACTTAACGCAGGATATGAAACTTCCGACCAATAGCCTGCAAGTTTAAAGACAGCATCCGCAGAAAATAGGGACGACGGAGCGTCGTAATACCAGCAACCCTCGTCCTTTCCAGCAGGGTCATAGGGGAGCCTTGGAGGGTAAACGTCCTCCCCCCGCAGATCACCTGTCGACTCAAAGGCAGGTTCCAACGAGCCTTCTTTGATGAACGCGTCGGACCTGCCAACACCCCTATTAGGCCAACCTTGGTTACGTCGTAACTTCACCGTGGGTGGACACTGGACCAGTCCAAGGTTCTTCATCATTATCAGTCGAAACCATAGTCGGAACTCGTCTACTGAACATAGACCTTCTCTAAGATCTCCACAGTTCAGCCCATTTGCCCCAGTCCCAGCTGAATTAAGCGGTGACGAACGAATCTTCAAAAAACGTGTTTTTTCCAAAAGGCCGGCTTTATCTCTGAAATGTCTCTGGTAAACCATATTGGCTCTTTTGCCTCCTTATTTTACCTTATATGAACCGTTTATGAAGAGTGTGGAGGAAGCGATGGAAGTTTGTCTGGATCGTAGCAAGTGGAAAGAAGTGGTCTCTGGCCTCTGCCTACCCCTACAGAAAAGAGGCGTGATTGTATACATACTTCTCAAGAACACTCCCATAAAATTATAGCGTTTTCAACCACGAAGGTGCGTCCCGCTACTCAGATTGACGTTGCGCGTTTGTGTCAATGAACGTAAAATTAAGTAGGTACTCAAGCGTAACCTCGTGGAATGAAAAAACTATGTCAAGTCAGCCTAAGAACAACTATTCATTGGGGTAAAAAACATTAGTCTCACTGGTATGTCATCTTGACGTGAGTAGTTACGGGTTGGTAGGGGATTCTGATTAAACTTGATGGTCAAAAGGTGAAGTTAGTTAGTTTGATAATTATTTTATGGCTCTTTTAAGATATCTGATAGCGTTTAAGTTAACTAATTAGGTGATATGATGTTGTAAAAGATACACGAAAATTCACAGTCAAATTTGAATTTTGATATGTATTTATTTCAACAGGCAATTCTTAATAACTTGTAATTGTTCTGTTTTAATAATTATTTGGTTTACAATGATTTGCAGAAATAAATGACTACATAATTTTATTCACCTGTTTTATTTCATTCATCTTAACCCTTTACCTACGGGTGTCAACCAGAGTTGCCAGTAAGGCAAAACCACTGCAGTACGGGTGTCAACTATAGTTGATCGAATCGCCTCTCGCCAAGACATGCCCGTATTGAGCGGTAACTGGGTGATTCAAGGCCCGGTAGGTAAAGGGTTAATATGTTCCCTGTCCGGTTGCCCCCAATGTGGGGTCATGTAGCCTTTTTTCACGAGTCCGTGCTTCCACTATGGGGTCACATCCCCATACTGAATGCACAGTTGGACTTGTGACATTGTCAGATCGTTTTGTATGGGGACTGTGAACGTGTTAATATGGATTGTAGTTGTTGGCCTAGATGGGCTAGTGTAGTTGCTATTAAATAAATTGGAGCATACACAATGCATTAAAGTCTCAACGCAATAGCACCCTAAGTTCAATTTTTTTGGAGCACCTCTTGTTTCAATATATTTGGTGGTACCAATAATAATAACATAGCAAGTTATCTTTTAATAGCAACCTTCTTGAATTTTCATAAGATTCAAATTTGGATAACAATAATTTTGACTCTTAGAAAATCTTAATATTGATTAGTAGGAATTGAATATTTAGCGTGACATAAGCAAGAAATTATGTTTTTTATTTTTATAATCCTACTTTAGACATTTGTATATACTTGCATGCAATATACATACCACTGACACTTGCTTTGGTTCTGCTCAATTTACCTTATCATGATTTTACACATACATATTAAGTTAGAAGAACTAACACACATGTTCATCCAATTCATAACAATACACATTATTCCCACATCTCTCACACATAGCCATCTCTCTGTGTCGCAACACATGCTCATCTCTTACACTTATGCTTGTAAATTTTTTGTCACACGTAGTACAGCTATAGTAATTATTCTTGTGTTTTATTGCGTGGCGCATTAGAGATGTGTGTGTAGCAAAACTTTGGCCGCAGGATTCACAGAGGTGCCGGGTTGGTTCGCGCGTAGTAGTGTGTTCTAGTATGTGTACGTAGATTTCTTTGCGGTTGGTTGAGGTTAGGCCACATACTTTGCACCTGTAAAGTAATATTAAATTATAATTTTAACAATTATTATGCATCTAGTCTTTGTTACGGAAAGAAAAATAGTAAAAAAAATGTATTTTAAAAACATGAATGTGACTTTTTAGCTAAACTAACTTATATTATAGTTGGTTTAATACCCTTGGAAAATCAAAACATGCACAGTACACATGTAACTACATAATCTTCCTTCCTTTAAATGTCAAAATACATAACTTACCTGTATGTGACATTGTCAACCTTATGTTCTTTCTGCTTATGACTGGACAATGCCTCATCACCAATAAAAATATGCCCACAAATATCACAAGACCGTTCCTGAGATTTAATTATGTGCCCTCTTGCATGCTTGTAGAGTTGAAACCGTTCCTTAAACATTTCCCCGCATTGTTTGCACCGAAAACTGCAGCCAAGCATTGCCATGTAGTCTATGCAACACACCCTGAAATGCTCCATAAGTAATTCTTCACTTTGGAACCGTTTTCCACAAGTACAGGTCAAAGGCAGCAATGAATTATGCATTAGTCTATGCTGTAGCATTTTTTTTCTAGAATCAAATAAAGCTCCACACTCAATACAAGTTCTTATAGCGTTGTCACAGATGCTTAAATGCTGTGATAGCTTTTGAATATTATCACATTTTGTCTTACAAGCAAAACACGTGTTTTTTTCTATAGTCTTTGCTTGGGACTTCTTTGGATCAGTTTCTTTCATTAATATCTCTTTTACTATATCTATATCAGAATCTAACACATCTACTTCCATTTTTAAATCAGGTTTAGGTTTCTCTTTCTTTTTTGGACTAGGATTTTTAGCTACTTTGGAATTGGCAATTTTGTTTACAGTGTCCATTGAATTTTCATTGTTTCTATCCAACATATTGACAATAGAAGGTATGTCTTCTTTTCCTAAATTGTTTAGATACTCTTCTATGTTAGCGGTATTGTTTAAAAACTCTAAAAGCGAGTCAGAGTTGTATTCTGAATCTGGTAATGGCTGAATAGGTGTTTTAGTCTCAGTGGACTTTTTTGAGCTTTCTTCTAACGAGGACTCCAGCCAGTCTTGAGAGCACCGAGCATTGAGTTGAAAATTGTAGAATTCGCTTAGTTGAGAGACACATGAAACACAAATTTCCCTCGGAAGAGGATCCGTTGCAGATATGGTCATTGACAAGCAAGACTTTACGTGAAGATGGATTATTGGATCTTGAAGGATGGACACGTGTTCTGACTCCACATCTAGACATATCCGGCAACAATTTTGCACGTTTTCGCTCATAATATTTTCGTTTATTAGGTTTCAAAACAAGTCCTCAACGAAATGTTTCTTTTGTTTGACAGTTTTGACACATTTAATTTGACAGATTAGGTTCTTTTCGTTTTAGCAATTTTGATAAGCTATGTTAATAAGTCATCCTGCCTAAGAACCATCTAACAACCCGTCTACTAAACCCAAAAGCTTTTAAAATGTAACTCGAAATGCTATTTTATCGACTGGGCAACCGGTTATAATTAAAAACATGAATTTTAACTTATTTAAATGAGACAAATATGATAATATACCGATCACTTATACTATTCACAAGTTTTTTTTTAAATTATGTAGGCTGAAAGGTTTGTGACCCTCAGCGCTGATAAGAGATAAGGTTTCAAAACAAAACTGTCAACTCAACTGTCAAGTTAAAATCACAGAGTACTTAATCAGGAACGGGCGAAACAGCACTGCGACGTTGGGTTTTACTAAAGTATAAATAAATACAAGCGAAGTCAACGCTGCGTTAATAATTTATTTGAAGTGACAGGAGCCAGTCAACAGGCTAGGGTCGATGGCAGTCGCCGTATTAAGAAAATAAACGCATATGAGCGAGTAGGACAAACCCTGTGACCATGACATCCGATAATAGTGATGCAAAACTAGAAGTAGAGGAGTCCTTGTTGTATTCTGCGAGGCACGGAGAGATCAAGATAGTGAAGGCACTTCTCGAAGCGAATAAGGAGGGAAAATTGACCTTAGACATCAATTGCAAAGGTAGGACATTGTGTTTATTATTGGAAAGAATGATGAAGAAAATAAATGTAAAATAAATAATACTAACAGCAATACGTCCCTATCAGGTGGTATCGGTAAATATAAGTTTAGTAGCATTTGACAAATACGCCAGGAACTCAATTTACTATAATTTTTTATCCTCAATGCAAACTGTACCATTTTTACCTGTATGAACCATTTTTTTTGGGAAGTTGTTTAAACTACGATTGTACTCAGCCAGGTTGCATGTAAATCAATTGGGCCAGTTAACACATCAATTTAGTGCCGTTGAAGATAAAGAAAAAAAAAGATAATGTATAGTTAAGTTTCTTTTAGGATTTGGACTTGAGCCCTGAGCGACCCCTGACTCTGCTACTGTTTTAATAATTACTATTAATCAGTTCTGCATTAATATAAATAATGGTAGGGTTCTGTAGTCAAACTTGGAACTCTTATGGTCTAGCCATGTCCATCCGTCCGTCTGCAGCTTAGCTCAGAGCCTCTTAGTTCTAGAAAGCAGTTATTTGGCACAAATATACATATAAGTCACACTAGCAAAGTCGTAAAATATATAAAACATTGAAAAACTTTTTTTTTACTGTACCTCCTCTAAACATATTGTGGGGATGTTTTTGTTTTTTTAAATCTATCCCATGGTGTGGGTTGTCGTTGGATAGGTCTTTCAAACAAATTTGTTTTTGATTAATCTGTTTGATAAATATTAAGATTTACCGCCTGTTTCAAAATCAACAAGTAAAGCATATTTGACACAGTCCTTTCCCTTTCTTACACTTAAAAATAGACAACAAGAGAGCCAACTTTTAATAAAGGACAAATTTACTCATCAATTGTGAAACAGGACCTTAAGTGCAAATTTTTGTTAGACTCAAATGCCTAGGTACAGTCAACAGCATAAATAAGTGATCATTTATGTATCTTGTTGCTTTCAATCGTTTCACAATTCTGTATAACAGTTCAAACACGACGTTAAAGTGACAAGGTACATAAATGATCACTTATTTATGCTGTAGACTGTACAGATAAAACTACAAATACAAACATCTGAAAATATCTGAAATGAAAGTACATAAAACAATTTTGTTAATTAAAACTATCACGACTAAGTAGGCTTGATTGGTTCCTGAGACACAGGAGACTAAAGTGTTTATACCTACTAAAATCATCTAAGACAGCACCAAATAACTTTAAATAGTTTTTGTGTTTTTGTGGGCTTTGGAACTCTACACTGAGCAGACATAATATTTTAATAATATATAAAATAAATATAAAATATAAAATATTTTATTTGCTTTTTGTGTTTGTTACGTACTTGTAGTTATGTCAATGTTGGATGATCTCTGTGCCAGCTATTTGTTTTTCAAATACTTAGGGCCGTGTTCTCCAACAATTCAACAGACGGTTAGCGGTTTGACGGTTGTCAAATGTATGGACTAACAGCTGATTAAGACCTAACCATCTGTTAAATTGGTTGGTGAACTTGGCCCTTAACGTACTTGCATTAAATCTATCAAGTATTTATAAAAAGTCAAAGAAAGAAGCGTAATAATGTGATTATATGAGCTGTCAGAGTGATCATCCTCAGTTAACTCGACTATAATAAGCAGAGATCGGAATAGGCAGAGCTAATTTGCCTAAACTTAATGCATGTTCATTCAGTAATGTATTCCCTTCTCACTCACGCATGAATGAATATGCGTCAAGTTTAGGCAAATTAGCTCTGCCTATTCCGATCTCTGATAATAAGTAAATGGCAAAGCACCTACACTTCATAAGAAAAATGTGTGAAATCGATATGTTTAGGTATTGAATGTTTTTCATAGTAAAACCTCAGTGAGTCATAGACTTGCCATGAGTCAGGCAATGAATGGCCCAGTGACCTAGAATCATTATGTAAACTTTGTTCATTCATGTGGTCTTTTGCATACTAACATGCATTCATTTAAAAAGCTAAATATAGTTTTCAAATACAAATTCAAATATTTTTATTGCATGGTTATAACAGTGGGACAAATTCAAATATTTTTATTGTATGATTATTGATTATAACAGTTCTCCATATCCTACCTCACAAAGGCGTACAATATTATCAGTCTTAGGTCTAATAAAATTCTAGTCATACAATTTCACGCACATGTAAAAGTCTTAATAATTTGAAATTAGTCAATGTACCTACATAATAGCGCAATTTTTTTTTTCCTAGCCTATATGTATGTCCCACTGCTGGGCAAAGGCCTCTCCATGAGACCCTATTAATAGAGCAATTATTTCAGGGAAAACAAAAAGCAACCTAGGATGGACCCCCCTGATTCTGGCATCGTACTTCGGCCACGTGGACGTGGTGGAGGCCCTACTGGAGGCCGGCGCGGACCCTGATGACGTCAATGAGGCCGGCGACACGGCGCTGCACAAGGCCTCGTTTATTGGGAATGAGGTTGGGTGAATTATAGTTATTGGCATCCTGAATCGACAGTGGTATTGCGTAACTAACAAATATAATAAGGAGTAAAATGCACCTTACTAATTAAGTCAGTAAAGTAGATTTTGCTCCATGTTAAATTTGTTACTAACACTGTTTAGGAGTAATCGGAATATCAGTAATCAAACTGATTGTAGAGTTGTAGTGTTTGTTTTTGTTCCAGTTTAGCCATTTGGCTACGACACCCTAAAAACAAAAACTTAGATTTTTGTGCATGAAGATGTTGATGATTCAGATTCAGATTTTATTACTCAATATTACACAGTATAAATTACATTACATGTCAAATTATATGCCGTTACATTGAGGTCGTCATGGAATTAAATTATAATAGTAAAAATAGTAAAAGTCAACACAAATATAAAGTACATATTCACAACACAAATAAAAATTAAAAGTCAATCTTATTTATAAGTCAAGTTCCATATACTCATTTACCGAATAGACTGGGTTATCCGGCGCCTAATCATTTCGTCAGATGGCTCGCGTTTGAGTTCGCGTTCGGCGGGTACTAACATGGAACCGATGACGCGCGTGTTCTTACCTGCAAGTGAAATGCGACGAGGAACAGTTCTCAAACGCCCTGTGCTGTGCGATGAATGGAGAGGAAGCGAAAGTTGTATGTTTAGACCGGGCCTCACCTGGCGTTGCATAGTCTCTGCCTACCCCATTGGGAGACAGGCGTGAAGGTACAGTCAGGGGCATTCCCGGTCGACCACCTAGGGTGATATTCGTTTGCGCGTTTGACGCGTAAGGACCTGAGCGCTGCAGGATTAACTAGCTGCAACAAATAAGCCAAAATTGCCTTAAGTGGACGAGCGTGAATATCACTGACTGTACAGGTCGATTCACAAGAGTTGGCACGAATGGATTGAACGAAAGTAATGTCACCTATCACTGTGTAAGTGCCGTCCTTTGAACCGATGTTCGAATTTCAAACCGAAAACCTGTTATTATTTTACACACTTGTATACTTTCGTTCACTCATTCAATCCATTCGTGCCAACTCTTGTGAATCGACCTACATATATGTATGTAAAATTATTTGTGGATATAATTTCTCATTACAGGAATTAGTGATCCTTCTCTTAAAAAACAAAGCAGATGTCAACATAATGAACGGCGAAGGTCGTACAGCCAGTGACGTCTGCAAGACGAGAGACGTCCAGAGGTTGTTAGAGGCGGCGCAGAGGTCCGAGAGGCACGAGCGAGAGAGGAAGCTACTAAACGCAGCCAAAGCGGGACAGATACAGGATATACAAGAGCTGGTATGTTGTACGTCTCTTATTAAAACTTATTTGTACAGTGACGGAACCAGAGGCTACTTTGAAAATCTAATTTCGAAGTTACGTTAGCTCTATTCTTTCGATTTAGTCTTGAATGACGAGTAAGGCCCGGTTCCCACTATGCCGGACCGGCAATTTTGCCGGATGCCGGTAAGGCTAGTGGCTTATGACGCTGTTCACACGGCATAATGTGAGCTTCATATAAATTGTACAGCCCTTACCGGCATCCGGCAAAATTGCCGGTCCGGCATAGTGGGAACCAGGCCTAACAGGGACGGAGGTAACGTAACTTTGAACTTCGATTTTCAAAAGTAGGGCTTCAGTAATGGACAAGGACCAATGCAATGATGGAGACTTGATTCTTATTTTATAGAACACAAGGGTTATTCAATTATTTTGCATCAATCAATGACCGTAATTGAATTAAAAGTGCCATTATTGGTGTCTGTCATTATTAGTGATGTGACACTGATGCCATCTTCCTACCAATCCTTTGAAGAGTTGTTTTAAAATTATTAAGCTGGGAGCTATTGCAGCGAAGCAAAGTACAGTCGGCGTTATAGGTAGCTGCGCACTTTGGTACCTTGTCACTTTTAAGGCCCAGCCACACCGGATGCGTGCGCTTAGACGTGACGTGCGCGTTCGCTTTCCACTGCGTTGTATAGTGGCATGTCGTATGAAAATTCATACTATACACCGCAGTGGAAAGCGAACGCGCACGAATCCGGTGTCGCTGGGACAGATTAGACAGATTATAGTTCAGCAGTTCAAACATAACGTTAAAGTGATAGCACTAAAGTGTGTTATAAGGCCGACCGTACTAATAAAAGCATGAGACTTAAAGCCAATAATAACGTTGACGGCGGGACTTCCTTTCGTTCCTCGACTTACCATTTTTGCTGTTATAATTTTCTTACGAACTTTATTTTCACTTCCAGCTAAGCAGCCCCAATCCCCCGAACATAAACTGCGTAGACGCACAAGGCAACACCTGCTTGCATTGCGCAGCGTATAGAGGCCATGCGCGGCTCGCGGTGCTGTTGTTACAAAATGGAGTCGATACCACGCTTAAAAATAACAGCGGTAAGTTTGAGGGGTATCTTCAAATTGCGGGTTTTTTTTTCTCAAAACTGCCCGGAAATGTTGAAATTACTATCTACATATTGAGACGGGAAGTACATTGTTTACTGACAGTTCTCAAATAAAAAAAAGACATTGCGTGCTCTCTACACAAGCCCGCAATGTTGCTTAAAAATTTCATTACTATCTAGTTTGTAACTTTGTAAAAGTGAAAAGGGTCATAATAAAATGAGGGCACAAGTCTTATACATCCATATTTTATTCGAAACATAACTTTTAATATGTGACTGGAATAACTTGTGTTTTTTTTTAAAAAGCTTGCTTTTCTTGTTGTAAACGAAAAGGCGGTAAAGAGTGATGGCTTTTTCACGTGAAGTGTCTGTTTGTATGCAATTCAAAAAATGAGTTCAAGCGATGAAGATTTTACTCCAACACAATTTTTTTCTTGCGAATTTTGAGAAAAGCCCTATATTTGCCTTGGCAGGAACGGCAATTGCAGGCTTCGTATTTAAAAAAAAAACAATACTCGGCCCGCAATTGCCTACTTCCCTGCCTAGGCAATAATATACATGGCAATGAATAGGTAAAATATTATTATGTATTAAATAACATGAGACTGCTGTTCGTAGGTCAGTTAGCGATAGACATGGCGAAGGACCAAGAGATGCGTGACGTGCTCAGCGTCCGACCAGTGCAGCGGCTCCAGAGAACCGCGGCGCGCTTCGAGGGGCCTCTGCTGAAGAGGTCACGGTTTCTGGGCTGGAGGCCTGTTTGGGTAAGCATTTAAATACTTCAAGGTGTTTTTTTTTAAGTTTAGTTGTCATAATGATCTTAACAAATATAATGGGCGGACGACGGATGCAAATTACGTCAAAATAATGTCAAACGATATCCGTAATATGGATATGACTACAATTGATTTAAAAAAAGAGATCACTGCAAAAAAATTATACCTATAAAGTTTTATTATTGAAGTAAAAAATTTTTTTTTTCTTTATTCGTTATTTTCAGTACAGTCTTTTTATAGTCCTCGGTCTACTTATATAGGGAAAATCACCTCTCCACATCTACAGACGTAAGAGGGGCGTATTCGTAAAGTGATATTTTATTACTCCTAATATACAAAATATGTAAGTACTGATTTATATAAAAACTACATGTATTTTCACACATAAATAGTACTCGAAAAATAATAATAATAAGTCTTATCCATCTTGTGCTTTCGTCACCATATTTCATGCGTCGTCCGCCCATCACAAATAAGGTACAAGTTTCGTGGGAAGGTGGCATCATGATCTCCGCTATTCTTAATGTAGATCCACCAAGTTTGGACTCGTTAGTTCGGTCTTGCAAAATAAGTACAGTTGGCAGCATAAATTGTGCTATTTTTTTGACAGATACTTATTTAGGCCACGTTTAATGAAGGTTCCTTTGGTCACAGGCGGTGTTGCAACGCGGCGTACTGCTATACTACGGATCTCGCGCCGAAGCAGCTCGCGAAGGTGGGCGATGGCGCGCACGCAAGTACCTCGACGGAGCCACCGTGTCCGCATCGGCCACCGAGCCGGCGCTGCTGCTGGCGGCCTTCAGCGACGGCGAGCAGCAGCGCCTGTGCCTGCCGCGCGGGCAGGACACGGCGCACGCGCGCCAGGTCAGTGCCTTCTACCAGGACCTGTAGTCTGCGCTGATGCGTTTCTAATTTTTTAAAATGATTTTTAGACTAGGATAACTAACTCCAAACAGCCAAACACTCATAAATCAAAGTGTAGAAGACCATGATCATTTACTTTTTAAAATGTCATAGACTAAAAAGGTTAACCTTTTCGAACAGCGTTTCCAGCGTGTTTAATAGTGTATCAAATAGTTTATATAATTCGAATGTACGAGTATATGGCATTATGAGTTTTGTCGATGATGATGTCGACAATAATTCTTCTTCAAGGCAATTTTGGGACTGTGTTAAATATTATTAACAATCGTGTTATATTTTCTCGCATTGTTGGAGAAAAGCACCACACCAACCTCGGCCACTGTTGGACTCGTATAATAGCGCGGCCTTGACTACTCGGCCCACAACGGCCTTTTTCCCGGCCTCTGCAGTAACGTATTATTAGTAATAAATTGACAGCAGTGGCCTGTTTTATAAGGTACAAATTACAATTTATAGGTTACAAGTTTCCATTTGACACAACCTCGACCAATGACGACCTGGGGCCTGTTTTATAAAGCTACAAATTACAATTTACAGGTTACAAGTTTCCATTTGACACGATCTCGACCAATGACGTCCAGCCATTTGAGCACTGTTGCTAGTTTAGACCTGTAAAATTGTAACTTGTAGCTTTATAAAACGTACCCCTGGGGCCTGTTTTATAAAGCTACAAATTACAATTTACAGGTTACAAGTTTGCATTTGACACAACCTCGACCAATGACGACCAGCCATTTAAGCAGTGTTGCTAGTTTAGACCTGTAAAATTGTAACTTGGAGCTTTATAAAACATGCCCCAGCCATTTAAGCAGTGTTGCTAGTTAAGACCTGTAAAATTGCAACTTGTAGCTTTATAAAACGTGCCCCGGGTCGTTGTAGCCAGCCGTTTGTTCCAGTCGTGGCTGACGGCGTTCTCGGAGCACGTCGCGTACTCGGGCCACTACCTGTGGGCGGGCGCGGCGCCGGACAGCGCGCGCGAGGCCACCGAGGACATGGACGACGAGTGCAAGCCGCTCGGTCAGTCTATCCTGATCACGGTATTACGTGACTTCTAATAGCGCTACAATTATATCGTTATTGCTGCACTATAACGTTATTTATATCGTTATTCTTGGACTTTACCGTTATAATTATGTTGTTATTCTTGCACTATAACGTTATAGTTGTAACGTTATTCTTGCACTATAACGTTATAATTATATCGTTATTGTTGCGCGATAACGTTATAGTTATAATGTTATTCTTGCTCTATAACGTTATAGTTATAATGTTATTCTTGCACTATAACGTTATAGTAATAGCGTTATTCTTGCACTATAACGTTATAGTCATTGCGTTATTCTTGCACTATAACGTTATAAAACTATTTTAACGATATAGAGCTATTTCGTTTGCGTAGATTTCGGTTATACTTTTAAAATTTCTGGGATGAAAAGTAGCCTATGAGTTAATCCATAAGGTTTCTCCATTTCAAATTTCATCCAGATCCGTACAGCCGTTGCAGCGTGAAAGAGTAACAACCAAACACAAACTTACGCTTATAATTATAATTTTAAATTCATATCATCAAATCTTGCAAGTACATTTTGATTACTGTTTTCATCATGTCCATTGACTAACATACCAAGTTTTAGACATCTATAATAACATATTGCCTTTTGCCTCCAGGGGCTCCGTCACTCCATTCAATAGAGTTCTCGGCTGTTTTTGTTAGTCACGTCCTCACACCACAACTGTTACACGCATGCTACGCGGCAAAATGTGCCTATTCACGCAAGCTCACAGTACATAATTATTGTTTGTCCTTCGCATGACGTCATAAACTTCGTTGACAAACGAGGGTTGGCAACTAAATAATAAATTAATTAGTAACGTAAATTGACATTACACATTAAGACGTACGGGCAAATTTTGACACTCTACTAATATTTGTGTCCCCGGAGATACACCAGCCGGTAGGTAATTATAACGGTAGGAGGCGACGAGTGGTGTGTCTGTTAAGAAGTAACTAGTATATAATCTGTGCTGTCAGGCTCGATGCAAGACGCGTTGACCTCCGCCACGAACAGCCTGGCGCTGCTGGACACGCAGCTGAGGGAATGCAGCGCCATCGTCGCGGCTCTCGACAAGTCCGTCAACGTCGGCAACTCGCTCCACCACTCTGCTTACATGGTAACTTAAGAAGTTACTTCATAATAGTCTGAATACACAGAAAATCTTTTTCTTTTTTAACCCCCGACGCAAAAAAGAGGGGTGTTATAAGTTTGACGTGTAAGTGTGTGTGTGTGTGTGTGTGTGTGTCTGTCTGTGGCATCGTAGCTCTTAAACGGATGAACCGATATGCATGCGGTTTTTTTTATTTGAAAGCAGGTTTTCTAGCGGTGGTTCTTAGACATTTTATATTGAAATCGGTTCAGCCGTTTTTGAGGTATTGAACTTTGAAACGTCAGTGTCGGAGGTTTTCCAACTTTTTGTTGGTTAGGTTATTATGTTAGCCTTGTTTATACTTCTTTATCCTTTCGTATGCCTAGTGCCGCATCCGTCCCGACCCTGGTCCTATGCCTAGTGCCGTATCGTAAGGGGCTTAATCGGGTTATATGAAACTAGATTTTACAAGCTTCAAGATAGGGTTCTAATTTGTCTGCAAAAAAAAAACGAAAAAAAATCAATCTTCCATTTATAGCATTCAGTTGCTCGAAGCGTCAAATCTCTTTCGAGCTAAGAGCAATTTAACGGTTGGTCACGTGACACCCGGCAGACGACGGTATTAAATTATGTGAGGCTTTTGGCATACGAAAGGTAAACCTGTCCTCTTCCACCGGCTTAAATTTGTGATCCCCTTTTTTCAATCATTTTAAAAAACTGAAAAAACATTTTTTTTTTTTTTTGTTTTCCCTGGAAATTAAATTAAAATTAAGGATAAATTATGTCAAACTTAGTTTCTGATTATTTTTTTATAGTTCTCAATTTTCAAAAAATAATCTATTCTCTGTGGGACAGGACAGGTCAGATGAAGGGGTTTTCCGGCCCCTGAGTCAGATCGAGATGTATACCCGGCCCGGGGAACCTTGATCCCTATGACATTTCATGTTAGTGATGGGTCGTGTCGATGTAACTTAACTTTTTTATAGGCAAAGGCGTGACTTGTATTCAGCCACGTTGGTAAACATGTTTAAAAAAAAATTATGACACATAATTTATTACTTAATTATGTCACACATGAAAACTGATACGAATAAAACCTAATCTTAATTAAAACTAAAACTGGTGTCCCCAAAAATAACCATAATTTGAGTGGAATAAAAACAATTTCATGTAACTTTTTTTAACATTCAGCACCTATAACTTAAATGATTATAAATCGGACACTGAAAGCGTATTATGTTAATGTATATTGTACACTCGTTTCCATTATCGACATTTGTTTATCGATACTTTTCCGCACTAGTCGATATCTTCCAAACGAAGTAAGTTTTGCAAGACGTAAACGTAAAGTCTGATTGAGATAATTTCTTGTAAATGTTAAGAATTGTTATAATTCCAACGGAATATCATTGTAATGGCATATATCTACCTACAATTAATAAATGTAATTTTTAGACGCCTCCAATTCGATTCTAATGTAACGGTGACGCCACTACAAGGTTGTGTCGTGGGAATAACTGTCAGTGTCATAGGGATCAAGGTTCCCCGGGCCGAGTATAGTAGCAAAGCGATCTGGAGGCTTATTGTCTAACGCACTCGCAATCACGATCGTTTTCATTTTGAAAATCGAAGCCTTGTCTGCATACAAAATGAAAACAATTGCTCCACTTTGAAGCCGGTTGCGATTGCGAGTGCGTTAGACAATAAGCCCTCTGGTCGTATTTGCCTAATCCTATCGAGATGTAGGCCTAACGCTTCTATCCCTTCAGCACGAATACTCCCCTAACTTTGAGCTCGCTAATGCCCAGTTTCAATATTCAAGAAACGAATCGTTTTCCTTACGTCTCGTTAAAATTTGACATTTGCTACGTACAAAATGTGTCAAATTTTAACGAGACGTAAGGAAAACCATTCTTTTCTTGAATATTGAACCCGGGCATAAGTAGTGTCGTGTGCCGCAGCGCTTCCAGCACGCGTGCGGCACGGGCTCGGAGGCGCTGAGCTCGCTGCGCCACTGCGCCGCGCTCGTCGCGCAGGCGAGGGACGCGGACTCTGCGCGACTCAACAGAGAGGTACGTTCGAAGTTTCCCAGTAAGGCCAGCCCCCTATTTCACCATTTTGACAGTGACATGTGACAGGTGACAAACCAAACGAAACGCCATTTTGTTGATATCCCTATTGAACGTAACCATGGTAAACAAATAACAAATCGATGGATATTAACCATCTATTTATAGAAATTTAATAAAAATGAAATTTTATTCTTATAATTAGTCTCAATTATATACAAAAAATAATTTTGTTTTTAATATACCTACATACTTAATTGTAATTAGTATTAAGATATTTTCAACCGTTTATATACAAAGGATCTCAAGTGTTCACTAAACGCCAAGACTGATATCCGGAACGACCGTAACCATGGTAATAACAATGCTATAATATTAATTATTATAGCATTGATATTACCATAACAACGCTCATTATAGAATTGTTTCCCGCTTCGGTTACGCTAGCGGTTTATAGTACGCGAGTAGAAAAACGATTTATGAGATGCGACGGAGTTTATCAACTTTAAATGTTATGTTTGCATTTTACTATCGGCGCTTCGATTCTTGAGCAATGTGACCGTGACTTCTTGGTCCCATAGTTTGTTTTTCTATAACAAGTCCACAACGATAGAGATCTACTGTACGAATAATTAACAAAAGGAATCAAGTAGTGGTACAGTCAGCAGCATAAATAAGTGATCATTTATGTACTATCACTAGTGATCGGCGACCGGTAGCATTTTATGTCACTTTAACGTCAAACGTAATAACTAATATGGATAAGTCTGTGTTGTTAAAAATAAAACCATAATTATATTGTTAAAAACTCACTGAATTTAATTTTTTAAAGTAAATTATCATTTTTCTATGTTTGATATTGTCAATCGATTCATTTTATCACAGAACACAAAAAACAGTAGAAGTGGGAAGTGGGCGTGTCACGTGTGGCATAGTTATGCGGAGCTCCGCATAACCTAGCTCAGTTTGCCGCTGTCACTTGTGCGTGACAGTTGTGCGAATAATATTTTTAGTAAAGGCAATAAACCAAAAAGCATGCCTTACTGTGCTATTTTGGAGTGTAAAAACGATAGCCGCACCAAAAACGTCTCCCATGGTGGCGTGTCGTATCACAGGTAAGTATTATTTTATTTACTTTTAATATATTTCTCATTTTATGTTTTCCGCAAGACATTATGATTTGTGTACCAAACAAAAATGAACTTTATGTCAAAAGGGTAAGGTCGATTTGTAACCTTGATAGAATAAGGTGATAAATCTCGAATGTTCCACGCTACTCGGACCGAACGCGCTGCGCGAGTAGGGAGAGGGTGTTGTCGATAATGTTATCGATATTTCATTTGAACAATGTTCATGTTTAAATATTGTTTTTGTACGGAGGACGACCGTTAAAAAAAAATTATACGTTCTAACTACAATCTTTATACTTAATCGATATAATAATATATAATACATATTTCTGAACGCGCATAACTTCCGAACGACTGCAGTGCCAAAGTGGACAATTCTTTTTTGTTGTGTTCGTTGTTATCAGGACAAGGATTAATTTGCTGAAATTTTTAAATTATTGAAATGTATCTCAACCACTTTTCAGATTCCCGAAACATCCTTCTCAGAAACTGAAATGGATTGATGCGACTGGAAGACAAAATTGGATGCCAACAACCACAAACACGATATGTTCGGTACATTTCCAGCAGAATGATTTTCTTATTACAAAAAACGGCTATAGATATTTGAATAGCACGGCTGTTCCAACACAATGTATTGTCACCGTAGTGAATGTACGTATATACAGTTTATTTAGCAAGACACTTTTTTATTTAAAATAAAAAGATACTATATTTAACTAGATAATATCATTCCGTTAACCGATGTGTAGTTATAATTTTATTTTTAGTTACAGCAGACTAATACGACCAGTGAAATGAGTCCTTCTAACGAACCGAACGCCGATTCCAGCAATAATTTGTTCGAACCTTGTACAAAAAAAGCTTCTGAACCTACTATAGATACATCGAGTAGAGATCTCATTGATGTTAAAGATATGCCTGGCACTTCAAGAAAACGAAATTTGCATGAGAGGAACGACTTTTATGGTGGAGTTATAGTAAAGAAGCCACGACTGGATGAAAATGCCATAAATAAACAAAATCAGACGAATGAAACTGCACCAAAAGTTTCTACTAAAAGAGCTGCAGAGATTTATATAGATTCAATCCCAGAAAAAAGAAATCGAATCATTGACTCGCCAAAAATATTAAAAAAACGGGCATCGAATGCGCTTCTGGAAGCTGATTCAGTAATAATAAAAAAGTTTCGTAGAGATGTAAGAGGCTCTACCCGAAAACGAGTGGGTGATATTACCGCGTATTTCGATAAAAGTCCAAAGAAACCACGAAAAGATGAAAATTTTCAACCTGGATCTCCTTACTCATCTCCACGGAAACAAAAACTTAGTGGTATGTTACGTTGGGCTGAAAATAAATTAGAAACACAAAAATTAAAAATCAAAAGATTGCAAACTCAAGGCCGTAGACTAAAAAGAAAACTTGTTAATGTAGAAGAAATTTTGAAAGAATTAAAAGAAAAGTTTGATATGACGAGTGAGAACCTGGCAAGTTTACAAAATCTTAATGTGCCGGTTGGTTTTTTTTTTCTTACTTTTGCATATACACAATATTCTTTTTCTTTAGTATTTAATAGCCCACTGTTGTGTATATCCTTCTCCAACAGCCCTAATATGGCTGCGTTTATCGCGTGAAAAAATGTGGATAAAACATCCGTCACTTTCTGACGCGTATATAAGTACGAGAGTGATGGATTTTGTCACGCTATGAACGCAGCCATACTAGGTCCACAAGCATATTATTATGATTATTAGAATATGTTTGTGACAGCAAAAGTACGCTGTTTTTTAAGTCGCGCGTATTGCTTGATATGAAGTAATAATGAAATTTAAATTATTTGTAGGTGCAAGATCTCATTGTGCGGCAGATTTCTAACGTGGAAGCTAACGTTATATCAAAACAGAAATACTCACCGGCCCTCCGTAGTTTCGCGCTTACTTTAAATTACTACTCTCCAAAAGCTTATGAATATGTGCGAAGAGTATTTAACACAAGTTTGCCCCATCCGAGGACCTTGAAAAAATGGTACTCGAAGATTGGTGGAGATCCCGGTTTCACAAAAGAAGCTTTCGTAGCTTTAAAATGTAAAGCGGACTCTTCGACATCACCCTTAGTTGCCACATTGGTTATAGACGAGATGAGTATTCGTCGCCGCATCGAATGGGATGGGCAAAAGTTGCACGGATACGTCGACATGGGCACTGGATTAGAGGGTGATCATTTAGCCGAGGCAAAGGAAGCATTAGTATTTTTAATAACGGCTATTAATAGTAATTTCAAGGTACCAGTGGGTTTTTTCTTAGTGGACGGTGTCACTGGACTACAGCGTGCGGAACTTGTTAAACAATGCTTGCAAATGGCTGATAGCGCTGGTATAAAAGTCGTTGCTTTGACCTTTGATGGCTGCGCTGCAAACTTTTCAATGGCTGGCCATCTTGGATGCAGCATTCAAGATTTTAAAATTAAATTTGATCATCCTGTTACGTATGATCCGATTGTTGCAGTACTAGACCCATGTCATATGATAAAATTGATCAGAAATTCGTTTGAACATATTAGGACCTTTATAGACGCGGAAGGTAATAAAATAGAATGGAAATATTTAGAACAACTAAATAACTTGCAATACGCGGAAACATTCCATTTAGGAAATAAATTAAAGGACCGACATATATATTTTAAAAATGAGAGGATGAAGGTAAAACTGGCAACGCAGCTCTTTAGCCTTAGCGTTGCAGAAGCTTTGAAATTCTGCAGACAAAATTTAAATTCAGAAAATTTTCGGCTCAGTGAACCTACGGAGAAGTTTTTAGTGATTTTTAATAATCTGTTTGATGTGTTCAACTCCAAAAACTTGCATCAGTATGGTTTTAAAAAGGCACTGAACGAAAACAATGCCAATAACGTGTTTGAGTTTTTAAATATGGCATCGCAGTATATATCCAATCTCAAACTTGAAGACGGGACTCTTGTAATTAAAAGTTTGAGAAAAACCGGTTTTCTTGGATTCATGAATTGTATCGAAGCATTAAAAAACTTATACACGAGCTTGATTCAAAGTAAAATTTTGATTTATTTACCTTTTTACAAGTTGAGCCAGGATCATCTTGAGCTTTTATTTTGTAATATAAGGTCTCATGGAGGATCCAATAACAATCCCACAGCGAGGCAATTCATATCTGCCTACAAAAAAATGTTAGTTCATGTTGAACTTAAAGACTCTGCCAGAGGAAACTGCACGGCATTGGAACAGTTATCCATTTTAAACTGTTCATCTGCAGAAGAACGCATCAACAGGACATCTGGTCTAAATACTGAAGAGGATGGAAACAATGCCGGGGAATATGAAGATTATTCAGATCTTGATGAATCTGATTTTCATGTATCAGAATTTACTCAACATGCCGTAGTTCACATTGCCGGTTATATTGTTAAAAAAATGATCAAGGCAATAAATTGTGATACCTGTGTGAAAGCGCTCGTAACTTCAAAAGATAAGAATCTTCATAAATTAATAATAATAAAAGATAAGGGAGGTTTGCAGTATCCCTCAAAGGACGTTATTCGAATATGCCAAATGGCAGAGAAATTTATCAAAGACTTGAATGGCAATAATATAAAAAAAGATGTATTAACGGCAAAAATACTGAGACAGTTCGTTGGCACAAACATTTTTGATGGCATTATAAGTCATCAGTTAGGAGAGTTTCCTGCCTCTAATCATGTAACGGATTTAATTAAAGCTGTGATTGTACGCTACCTTAATGTCCGCATACATCATCTATTGAAATTAAAATTGAAGATATCTAAAAGGCAATTGTTGAATAAATATGTATTATTTCAGGGACAGTAAAATATTTGTCTTATATATCTTGTTTCATTGCGAAGTCCCTATGACGGACCAGCTCCATGCTACCATATTATTGCATTGTCACCGAAGTTACGTTTGCTTTAGCAATAATGTAATCATTTTTTACCTCTGGTTAATTTAACCTAACCACAGGCAACGCCACGTGAAAGCCATAGTGTATTATTAATAATCTAAGAAATAACCATCTTTGAAGTACTTTCAAATTTTTTTCTTAAGTGGACCCTCATGTTTTTATACCTCTTGTTATATTCTTGTCGCATAGTATTTTCCAACTTTTACGGATAATTCATTTAGAGATGCGCCGAATAGTGGTTTCACCGAATAGCCGAATACCGAATACTATTCGGTTTAACCTTTACAGAAACGGATATTTGGCCGAATTATTCGGTTTGCCATTTCATTGTTTTGCCGCGTAAACAGGTTCTAACAATATGTACGCTACGTGTCGCTGCTGGCTGTTGACTATAGGTACTAACTATAGATTAAGAAATAGTCTGTCTAATGAAAGATGAACCTGAGAAAAAGCGGCAAATTCAAAAAATCTTCATATGGTATTACCGATCAATATAGGAATAAACGATTTTGATACTTTTCTTATTTTGTTTATTTTGGTGGGCACAAAGGAAGAGGAAACGCTTACTTTTTCACAATACTAAGGCCCGTATTAATAAACTATAGGTACTCAAGTCTACTAATACCGCACTCAAGTGTCCGTTTATCCATATTAAGACCACACACGGTATCATATTTAAGTACAGTTTATTAGTAGAAGCCCGAGAGTCTTACTACTTAATACGTATGGGTGGATCAACTTTTTTTAATGAGTGACCCAGGAAACGTCACCCTGGCACCGAACTACAAAGAAAAGTCGATTGACCCGTATAGTCAGCATTAAATAAATAGATAGTGACACCCAAAGTCGCCAAACGCGTACCGAACTATTTGGCGACTTTGGGTATCACGAAGTATTTGATTATATGAAACTATCTATGAAAAAAAATGCAGACCACCATAATAATGCTTGCATCAGCATGCTTTCTCATTTGTGAGCTCTTTTAGTAAATAAAATCACCAATAACAAGTCATTAAGTAAAAATATTTTATGTATTATTAGGGTAAAACCGATGCTTTCTCTCAACTCTGCTAATAGGCATCTGAGTGTAGGCACTTGCTTCTTTACAATATCAAATTCGTTCACTTTATTTCGGATGACATGGATGTCAAAACTATCTAAATTGGATACTGTGGCCTTGTGAGTTCGCTTCTTTCCTGGAGTACTGAAGACACCATGGTTTACTTTGCCTTCATTCTCTTCAATGTCGAACCACTGATATCTGTAAGAAGAAAGAAGGAATGAATTAAACAGATCACCATTTACAAATATATTGTGACACGCAGTACAGCCCCATTGTACAGTCCGACAGCTCTAAGAACATTTAGGTTTTAGGTGAAATCAAATTGCATCGGTGAGGTTCAAATCGCAACAGTTTAAGAACAAGGAAGACAAGTATAGCCCGAACATTTTTTCCAAGAGCTCATGAAGTGTACCTAGGTACAGTCAGCCTTATAAGAAGCTGCACACTTTTGTACCTTGTCGCTTTAACGTTCTTGACAGATTAGTGCAGCAGTTCAAACATGACGTTAAAGTGACAAGGTAAAAAAGTGTGCAGCTTCTTATAAGGCCGACCGTACATGTTAATATGTTTATGATATCTTTTAACTAAATGTATATAAACACCTCCTTAGTGTTTTACTGAAACTATGAGTGTCAGTTATATTAATCATCCGTCTAATTAATTAATTTAATAAATTTGCGATTGTTAAGAGATTCAATATGGTATAGGTACAGACAATACACCTATGTATAGGGAAAGACAATGATTTAATTAATTTTAGTATTTACCGGTCATTGATGATAATTCTTCTCAGTACTTCGTCTGACTCTGGTATAGTAAATCGTTTTGCTCCAACTCTTTCAACTGCTGAAGATTTTTCAAAACCGTTTGTTTTTCACCATCCACGTCCAGCTTATCTGAAAGGAATACATCGTTTAATTTCTTAATGGAAAAGAAATACCAATTTCAAAAGATATAAGTAGGAGAGAAAAGGTATATATTCTATGAAACTTTGGATTGAAGATATAGAAATAATAAGTATCAAAATTAACATGCCATACTAACCTTGTTATAACCTATGAATTCGGTCACCGCATGTAAACACTCTATTTTTTCTTTCAACAATGCTTCCCTCTTCTCTTGTTTTTCTTTATATTTGTTTATAATGGTACAAAAGATCTGCTGCACACCACTTTTGATAGTTTTACGCATGTTTAGTCCGTAAATTTCCAGAAGAAAACTTTAATTTGACAGACTCGAACCAACCACGACTTGATTGTCAATGTCAAAACGTCATTTTAATAGTGTTGCCAGACCTGCCAGTCAAATAAAAGCCCGGTTGATCATTCATTAGACAAACTCTAAATATGTTGACTTGAGGTTTCAAAATACTTAAATGTTTATTTGAAGTTTAATTGCTTCATATTATTAGCTTTATTCAACACATTCGTCATAGTATTTCTTTGACTTATAATATACTTAACATAAATCTTACATTAGAAGTTTTTTTTAGTTCTATTGCGTGTCGTGTAGCCAAGAGAATATAAATACTCGAACCGAATATATTCGGCACCAAAACCGAATAATTCAGCCGAATACAAATATTGAAAAAGATGCCGAATACGCCGAATACCGAATACCAAACGAATATTCGGTGCATCTCTAATCATATTCATATCATAAAATTCATAAGACTTCTAAGAAGAAAAATTTAATTCTAATTATTTTATCGACAACAACTGTAATGAGCTACGAGCATCACTAAGGTGCGACAAAGAAGGTGTCTGTCTCTGTCGCACAAAAACAAACGTTATCGTTCCGCTACTCAACACTAGATGGCAGCACTTTGTAAGCTAACTTGTGGTTTTACATCTGTTTGTCATAAGTCGTAAAAATGCGTTCTATAATTTAAACTATGCTGCACGAAATTAAAGTTTACGTTACGTTAACGGATTATGGTGCATATTCTTTTATGATTTAAAATCCTTCGACCAATCATTTTCAAGATTTCTTAGTGGTTGTTTTTATGATAGTGTGAGTTTTGGCGACAACCGGTCTCATAGTTAGCGAAGCTCATGCCACTTCCACTAGTTTTTTCTATTCCGTGCATTTTATCATTGAGCATCCATTTATATAAAGAGCCTTATACCTTTCTACATCAACAGATGTGAGAGGTGCGTAGTTGTTAACCCATATTTCATCGTTAAAGACATGTTAAAACCTCTATAGTAAAACTGCATACATTTTTAATGTATAAATTGGGCACGAAATTTAAATAGAGTCATTCTATGTTATACTTTCGTCATTAATTATCACGAACGTTAATTTGTGACCCATTTCAAGAAAAATATGCTTGAAGTCGTCAATGTCATTAGAGATGTCAAGTCATTTGTAACTCTTAGGAAACTTAACCTTATTGTTGTAGAATGTCAGATTGACTTTGGACCTAAGGTGGGTACCAAATTAAAGTTCGCGACTGTACCTTGTCACTTTAACGTCGTGTTTGAAATGTTATACAAAATTGTGAAACGATTGAAAGCGACAAAGTACATAAATGATCACTTATTTATGCTGTTGACTGTACTATCAGCCCAAAGGACCCTGACCCACCATAGAATTGTGTCACGGTGACGTTTTGATTCAAGTCGTATGAAGTGTCTAAGAAATTGTTTTATAAGGTCACTGTGACACAGTTCTATGGTGGGTCAATCTATATACTTTACTGTATTTTGGCACCCAGTCGGTTTATTTATAATAGAGATAAAAAGGAATAAAAAAAAATACTTTAACATAAAATAAACATGGTTGTAAAATTACAAAGTGGCTATAAATAGTAATATTATTTAGAGGTAAAATTGTGTTTGTACGTAACTCTGGAATTACTGAACCTATTATTTTTTTTACAAAATATTCCTGATTAATATTGATAATATTTGTGTGGTAATGATAAACGTTGGTATTTGTTCCTAAGTGTTCGGTGTTTTCCATGTGTTTAACTATGTATTTCTCTATATAAGTATTTATATCGTTATCTAGACTAGTACCCATATAGGACAAGCCTAGAGCTTAGTTTGGGACTAGGTCAGTTTTTGTGACATTGTCGGCTGATATTTATTTATTTAATTAATATGGGTCGCTCTTTGTAAATAATAATTAGGGTTTGAACTTTTAGTGGCATATCTTAACGTGGTTCTAGAATCGATGGAGTCGCTACTTCTAATTATTATAAAAAATCAGTATTGTCATGTTTCAAAATTAATTCATTCCTTAAATCGCTAAACTAGTTTAAATGAATTTTGGTACAGACGATATCTTCGCTTTGAAATCGTTACAAACAAACAAATATAAGTGGGTGAATCAACTTTTAAGGTACTCCCCGTTTTTCGACATGTTTCCCAAATTAAATGTTTTTGGAAAAACTATATATTTGCTAACGACGTGGCTTACACGCTTATTAAATCAGATAAATAGCCTAACATTTGAAATGAAAGATTTAAAATAGTACAGTTTTAAGTAATAAATAATAATAATATAGTTGGTAACGCAGGGGACGATGTTGTCCCTAGTTTTTGTATGGGAAATGTGTATTATCACACGAGTTACCAGGTTGTTTCAAAGATTAAAAAATATTTGAGGTGTTTAACGTGTAAGGTGTGTAAATTTAGTGGTCTGATTTCAATATTCATACATTATTATTAATCATAAGTCACCAGGAAAGTTTTAATACCGCATAAGAAAAGGAGTACCTTAGAAGTTGATTCACCCAAGTAGGTATGGATAAACCGAACTACAAAATGTAAAAATGTATTAAGTTTATTGTGATATATTGACAATACTGAAGGCCAAAATCAAAATAGTAAGTTTATAATAAATTAGGAATCAGCGACTCCATGGATTCTAGAACCACGATATGCCCCCAAAAGTCGTTACCCTATAAATACCGTTATTTGTCCCACAGATAGAACGTAACAGAGTGCTAGAAGAGGCATTGGCGGCGCTCGCTCGGACGCACCACGCCTTGGAAATGTCCGTGGCAGAAGAACTCACTAAGGTAAGTGGTATAGATGAAGTGAATAATCCTTTCCCATCGTTTTTTGTCGGATAAGTTCGTATTTATCTCTCTCAGTTGGCTTATCAATGGGTAAAGAAGCTAATTGAGAAAGCAACATGAATACGAACTTATCCGACAAAAAACGATGGGAAAGGATTATTCACTACATCTGTAGTGGTGGCAGTGGTAGGTCAACTAAACTTTATTTCAACCATTTTTGCAGGTCGATTCACAAGAGTTGGCACGAATGGATTGAACGAAAGTAATGTCACCTATCATTGTGTGAGTGCCGTCCTTTGAACCGATGTTCGAATTTCAAAATGAAAACCTGTTATTATTTTACACACTTGTATACTTTCGTTCACTCATTCAATCCATTCGTGCCAACTCTTGTGAATCGACCTGTACTTAAAAACCGGTTTAGTGCGAGTCGGACTCGCGCACCGATGGTTCCGTATTGCCACACAGTACGTACTATATTCCGATTTGAATCCGACTTCTTTCGATTATCGTCATTCTCTTGGGAGTTTTTAAATTTTCCGGTATGAAAGTAGCTTATGTGTTAAATCTGTGTATATATTTACTCGTAAGCTGTCTCCATTCCAAATTTCATCCAAATACGTCCAGCCGTTGCAGCATGAAGGAGTAACAATATTAGTAGGATTCTACAAACATACGAATTTGAATGTGAACTGATGAATAATTTAAAAAACATTCCGTTAAAAGAATAGTAAATTATGTGACAAGATGATATACTAGGCCGCATTTCACCAAACTGGAATAAGACTTACTCCGAGATTAGTCTATACAAATTTGGCATTTAATCTAGGTATAAAACCTTATTATCGCTTGGGGAAATCCGCCATTAGAGAAAAAACTGTAGTTAATTAAAAATCGTTCGACGGTGGAAAGGAGAAACCCTTTAAGCGACATGATGGGCGAAATTGAGTAACCCGGCTCAAAAGACGCTAAAAAAGTATATATATAACTCAACTTCGCCCATCATGTCGCTTAAAGGGTTTCACCTTTCCACCGTCGGTATAATAAAAGAATTTTTTATCGTATAGTAAAATCAAATATGTTAGTTATTTCACACACGTGTTTAGTTTTAAATTCAATCACCTATCCAATCCATTCATGGCATGTTTATAGACGTATGCTTCTTATTTTTAAAAGTTCAAGGTATTCATAAAAAACATTTTCCCGTTCTATAATTCAATACTGTTATGATAGGCCGCGTAAATACCTGATGACTATAATCAGAGTTCCAAGAAATTGTAACGCAAACAATTCTATTTTATACGCATTACCGGCCTTTGTTATCTTATCGACAATAACATGCCAAAGGTTAAAAAGATATCGGCGATCCAAGTCAGTTTCAGTCGCTCCAAACCCTCGTCTACGGAACAACGTCAAAAATGTATCGTGCACTTATAATTCTCGCTATTATAAATTTCGTGGAACCACATCGGCCGTGCCACAACCAAGGTTTTTCCTGCCGTCATTATCGCCATGACTACAGAAGGAGACATGAAGAGAGATATTTCGAACATCTAGCCAATGATTTAGCAGAAGTAGACCACAAGGCGAAGACTTTCTGCAATGAATTCCAGGAGTTCGCGGCTAAGGAAATATTCGATCAAGACGTCTATAAATTAATTATTACTCTTCCGAATTTCAATGAGAGTACTGTTGAAGTGAAAATCAAACACAGAGTCTTGTATGTCAAGGCAGAAAGGGATGTAGAGTACAAGAAGTATGTGGCTTTGAGAATTTTGCCAGCGATACTGAGTACGACGGAAGGGGAATGGTCTTATGGTAATCAAGAGCTTACTGTAGCCCTTCCTTACAAAGTGTCTGTCAGAAACGAATCATTTTTGACATGCGACGGTGAAATTAATATGAACGTTATTAGTGTTCGTAGGTCGGAGCAGGATCTGAATGAGCTGCCCTCGATAGATATGAGGGTCCAAACAGAGGCCGCTACTTCTGCTGATACTAATGCAACCGTTATACAAAATGTTGTCTAATTCTGCAATGTCGCTGTGATATCGACGTATATAAGGCCTTAAAAATTCATATTTAACAGGAATCCGAATCACAATGGATAAAATTGTGGCTACAATAATTAAAAAAAACATCTTTGTAACTGGTGTTTGTCAACAAAATGCGTTTTTTTAACAATATTTGGTAACAATTATCTGTTTATTTTACCTTATTCACTATTGTGTCAAATGTAATTAATAACTTCAATTGCGCACTTACATACTCGTATGAATAATAAAGTAAGTTTTGATAAAGATGTTTTTTCTCATAATATGTACTTATTATTACCTACATAACCCTTCAAGCGGCAAGAAAATTATAGTTAGTTTAAATTTGAATTTTGAGTTAATGTCATAAAGTATAAATTGTTTTTTGACAGCAGCCGTTATACGGTTGCTTGCCACTCGAAGGGTTATTCTAATAATTATATTTATTAGCTCATGCAATAGTCGTCAGTAAAGTTGTTTATGAATCTCCACTTCTCGCCTCTTTCATCACTTTGCCTTGAACGATTTCGCTATCATATCGTTAGCGATATGGCTACTCTCATTCACTTGCCGTATCGTACAAAAGCAATATGGTTTTGAAAGCAAGATGAGTTGAAAAACGTGACAGAGGTCCTGACTCCAGGCCCTTATTTTTTTATGGCAAGCAAAAGGGACACGAACAGGCCAGCTGATCGTAAGTAAGATCGAGCTGACCCATAGGCATTTGAATTCTCTAGACAGCAACCTCAAGACTGCAATCCTAAGGTCCGTATTAATAAACTCATCTGGGCTGAGATGCCCGTCACAAGATACGTCAAAGTGAACGTCAGGCCATAGAAAACTGTAATTTTTGACGCAACTTGAGATTATTGAGACGAGCAATACAGTCGAGATCTGTTTATTAAGGGTCTCCCCAAACCTATCGACGCGGAATCGGCTTGAACCCGTAGGAAAAACTTTTGTGTCCATGCAATAAGAGCGAATACGACGTCGTTCCGTTCCCAACGCCGAAGCGAGCGGAGCCGAGCCGAGCGACGTCGTTCGGCTCATCCGATTCCGCGTCGATAGATCTGGGGAGACCTTTAACACGGCTCTAAGACTCCAAATGCGATGCCAACCCTGAGAACTAAGATGGAATGCCTGTACGCTAGTAATTTCACCGGTTATCTTATTCCCACACGGGAACACAACAATGCGAACACTGCTGCTTGGCAGTAAAAAGGATAAAAGATTAGGGCATTTCACCTTAGGCCTTAGGGTTGCTATGGCAACGCATTTGCAGTCTTATGAATGCTAGTGTCTATGGGTCTCAGTAGTGTTATTATGACATAGCTATGCAATTTAGTTTACGCTGAGAGAATAGGACAGGGCTATATAACTGCTATAGCTCTATCCTTTACACTCGCCGTGAAATTAACTACATAGCTATATCATAATAACCCCCCTGATCTCACTTAACATCAGGCAACCTTACCTGCGGGCCTATGGTTGCGCTGGAACAAAATATGGATAAAGCATCCATCACTCTCGAACTTATATAGGTGTCAGAAAGTGACGGATGTTTTATCCACATTTTGTTACGCGATAAACGCAGCCATATTAGGCCCCAAGGGCGCACGTTTTCCTTTTCTGTTACATTAAAATATAAACGACATTGAAGCAAAATGGGATATTACAATGTAAAATGGAGGTTTTGATTGTTATGATCAGACCTTGAAGTATACGGGGCAAAAATGAATGACAGCTAGGAATCGCCTGTATCGATAAACTCAACTATCGATGCTTATCCCATATACTAGTATTCGCTCCAAGTTTTGTTTGTATTTTTTATTTTTGTTGAAGGTTTGCAAATGAAACAAAATAGCAACATAATTCTGTTTATTCTTTATTTTAGAAGGATTTTTGAACCTTCTCTCATCATCATCATATTTTTTTCCTCATTGTGTATTTCAGAATTAATGTCCCATTACTACTTATTGTTAAAATAAACGATCAGAATTTGTTATGAGGAAAAAAATATAATGAATCGTCGTGAAGATTCAATAATACATACGCATACTTTCAATACAATTGTATTTTTACAAGCAAAACTTTGAGCGATCACTAGTATATGGGAAAAGCATCGATAATTGAATTTATCGATATAGGCGATCCCTAGCTGTCATTTAATTTTGCCTGAGGTCTGAGGGCTTATTGTCTAACGCATTCGCAATCACGATCGTTTTCATTTTGAAAATCGAAGCCTTGTCTGCATACAAAATGAAAACAATTGCTTCACTTTGAAGCCGGTTGCGATTGCGAGTGCGTTAGACAATAAGCCCGCTGGTTATGATGTACTTCAATTCTACTAGTCTTGACTGACAGGCTATGAAACCTAGTTGTTTATCCTAATTATGGTTATTTTGTCTTAGAGCAAACGTAAGAAGAAGACACCATCACAAAATGATTCGAAGGAGAATTTCTTTGATGTTTTTGAAGGTAAGCCACAACCTCCATTAATTAAAATTATAAGTTATAATAGGTTTTTATGTATAACCTTTTTGATATTATGTAAGTGTAGACAGTCTATCGTTGTCAGTGAGAGCGAAACAGATATCTATCTATATATATAAAAGGCAAACCTGACTGACTTATATATAAACATCGGTATCAACGTTCAACTTTCATGGCAAAGTACGGTTAATGACCAAATGAACTTTTCACACTAAGTAGTATTTATTTGGTTTGACAATTAAATTGACATTTGTTTCCTATTTGGCATACATTACTTTTCGAACGCAAAATGAGTATTAAGGTGATATGACATTATTTAGATAATAAACCTCTTTACGTATAAGTACAGTATTTATATAGGTACAGTTAACTGTAGCATAATTATATTTTAAAATAATACAGAATATAAAACGTTATTATTCATTAAATATTCGAATGTATTTATTTTTTTGCTATCCTTACCGGGTGCCATGAAAGTTGAACGTTGATACCGATGTTTACTTATATATCAACGCACAGCCGAAACTACTGTACCTAGAAACTTGAAATTTGATACAAGGGTCGTACAAATAAAACGGCATTATATTTTGTCGGATAATGATCATCGCAGACTACAACGCCCCGGCACCAGAGAAGCGTTGAAAACGTATATCTGTTATAGTATGACACATTTTTTAAAGTTCAAGTAAAAACAATAGCCAGACGCGGGCCTCGCATCGTCCACTGAAAAATATACCGTATTAACAAAAATCAAAGCTCACTTTTCAATGTTTGCCGAGGCGTTATAATGACCTGAAGTTCGTAATAATATTTCTTTCTCGGTCAGCTTTAGTAAACATCGATAAGCTGAACAATATAAAAACTATATCCGCGTAAGGCCCAGTGTGCAATAAGATGTATATTATCAAGGCAATTCAATTTGAACTGTATTGCAATGGGAATAAAGTTTATATTCCTGTCTTCATAAATTGAAAAAAGGATTTTCAAACAAACGTAATTGAACTTTATTGCCTTAATGGTAGATTCAAAGTCCCACTCACAAAAAACTGGATCCATTAATGGGGTCAAGTGGACTTTTTGTACATTAAAATCCATTAATGGAGTCGAGTGGGCTTTAATATACACTTTAATCCATTTGGAGTCATTTACACTTTTTAAGACGCTGGGATCCATCAATGGATTTAAATATACTATGAAGTCTACAAAGATCCATTAATGGATTCTATTGAACTTTTTATATACCGGGATCCATCAATGGATACTAAATGTCCACGAGTATCCATCAATTGATGGAATCAAGTGTATTAACAGTTTAATAAAATTCATTAATGGATCGAAGTGTAATTAAGAGTGCAACAGAATCCATTGATGGATTCCAGAGTATTAAAGAGTGTAAACGAATCCAAATGGATTTAAGTATACAATAAAGCCCACTCTACTCTATTAATGGATTTGAATGTACAAAAATTCCACTTGACCCCTCTAATAGATCCTAGTAGACGGAGGGAAAAAACTGACTGTTTGTAGTACAGTCGGCCTTATAAGAAGCTGAACACTTTTGTACCTTGTCGCTATAACGCCTTTGACAGATTAGTGCAGCAGTTCAAACATGACGTTAAAGTGACAAAACACTAAAGTGTGCAGCTTCTTATAACGCCGACCGTACGGTGGGCCTTACCAGGATATAATTGTATGCCTAGACACGGATGACGATGACGACACGCTGGTGACAGCTGGCCTGGACAGTCCGCTAGGAGCGCTGAGCCCGTGGGGCAGTAGCCCTGACCTGGAACGACGCACGCCTGTCGGCAGCGTGGACGGTAAGCGAGTGACGGATAAATAACGAGACACACTGGGGGGTTATTATGACATTACTATGCAGTTCACATTACGCTGCGAGAAAGGGACAGAGCTATATAACTGCTATAGCTCTGTCCTTTTCGGTTGCCGTAAAATGAACTGCATTGCGATGTAATAACCCCCCTGGTGACAGTACTCAATTGTCTTTGAGAACGCATCACCCAAAATGCGCATATATTCGATATTAGCTATCAGCTTTGGCAACGCGCTGGCCTAGTTGGTAGTGACCCTGCCTACGAAGCTAGCGGTCCTGGGTTCAAATCCCTCCCGGTAAGGGCAGATATTTGTGTGATGAGCGCGAATATTTGTTCCTGGGTCATGGATGTTTTCTATGTATTTAAGTATGTATTTCTCTATATAAGTATTTATATCGTTGTCTACCCATAGCACAAGCCTAGAGCTTAGTTTGGGACTACGTCAATTGGTGTGACATTGTCCCCTGATATTTATTTATTTATTTATTTATAACGCTTTTGCAATTTAGAGAGCATTATCATACTAGTTTGCCTTTTTTTTGGTAGGCAGATGGTAATGGTAATACACAGATAAACAGATACACTTTTTTCGCAAATGTATTAAAAACGTTGTTTGATACACGTGCGAAACTGTCATTTTCACTCGTCCCGAGCTTTGTTTCGGGACTCGGTGTAAAATCACATACTTTCCGCACTTGCATCAAAATGTACTATTGGGTCCTTACCTATGAAATTGGCGTTATTTTTACGTGTTTTATTTCGTACGGAATTTATTCATTTCAATTTTAACTTCCAAATTATTTTTAAATTTCATTAATACAGTATGTTACAAAGGTTTTAGATACAAATAATATGGTTCAATTTCTTACTTAGTGTTTAAAATTAAAGTGTGAACTCAATTCTTTTCATGTTACGCAGAGTTTTATGAAGCTAACTATTTTTAAGTAATTAAGATATGTATAATATAGCTTAGAAGTGTCCAATATTCCTGACAGAATTATGTTTGGTTTGCATTTGACGTTACTAAATAATCCGCAAAATTAAATGTATGAACACCACCGTTTTCATAAAATTCTCCATATAAAACGCCAATTTCATAGGTAAGGACCTAATATTTATTCCCCACAGGCGACGTAACCCCCACGAACGAGCAGAACGGCTGCTCCCCGCAGTCCGGCTCCCCGCTGTCCCTCCACACGGCGATCAGCCCGGCCAGCTCCCGCGGCACGCTGGTCTCCCAGGGCGGACACGTGTACAGAAACGCCAGGCCGCATCGAAGGAACGTCAATCCCAGGTCAGTAGATTCCACAGGTCTTGTCGATCAGACCTTTTGAGGTCAAACACCACAGAACAGAAAAAACAGTAGAAGTGTCAATTGGACGTGTAACGTGTGGCATGGTTATGCGGAGTTCCGCGCAACCTCCCATACTTTTGCCGCGATCGCTTATTTCGATATTTGGATATTTCTAAAATAGGAAGTAAATCCAGAAGTATGCCTTATTGTGCTATTTTGGAATGTAAAAACGATAGCCGCACCAAAAACATTTTCCATGGTGGCGTGTGGTTTTTATGATAGTGTTGTCGCCAATACTCATATTGACAACAGGTCTGATACTAAGCGAAGCTCATGCCACTTCCACTGCTTTTTCTCTTCCGTGTACAGCACCAACAACCTGACAGTCGGGTACACTGTTCGTAGAAGATTTTCGGTTCATAGCGGATAAATGCTACTACAGATTACAGCGTAGCACTCGTAGCAGTGGCTGGCGGTGAATGTGTTAAGAAATCTTTCGCTACGTGAAAGGGAGGCAAAGAAGTAAAGTGCTCATCGCCTCCGATGAACGCTGACAATTTAAGAAGAGTTGTTGGTACGTGGTCAGTCTTTTAGGGAAATTAATGTATTTTTTTAAGTTATAATTGTTCAAAAATTCCGTAGAGGACAGTTGGTTCCACTGTTCCAAAGTACGAGACAAAAAGTGCCTAGTGAAACGCACGGTAGAAGAAATCTAGTTATCATGTTTATGATGAAGAAATTTGGATTTCGTAACGGCATTAATAGTGGAACTTTGCAGCTGGTCACTTTACTTCCCGTCATAATTTCCTACAGCTTAGTTACAGGTTACTGCCTACTTAAAAATAAACTTAGGTCCTTAGTGAGAGAGGATTCTATTCTAACATTTATCATCTATCTTGGTCAGTTTTGCAATTGCGGAAGTTGAGTATGGCTCGAAAGCTACCCCAGATTAATTTAAAGAGATACAACTTAGATTTATTAATAAGCCCGTTCCGTTATACCTGTTCCATATATCTAAACCGTGGATAGATAAAAAACATTCAGATTAAATTTTGATACATTTTGTATGTGAAATTTACAAATTTTAAACCGAATCAACCAAATCTATCCGCGGTTTGAATTTCGGGGACGAGTATTATAGAATAAATGTACAGTCAAGGAAATTGATTCGTAGACCACTTTGGACTATGTCAAAGTCAAGTAATCAATCAAAACGTAAGAGACTTTTTATGATTTTATTGACAGTGTCACTTTGACATAGTCCAAAATGGTCTACGAATCAATTTCCTTCACTGTACAAGGACATTTACTTTTCATTTGATTGAGCTTAATTGGTTAGCAACGGATCTCTTCGGTTGGTCAGACAGAAAAATTTACCTTTACAGTGACTGTTATGTTTTTTTTTATATATTTTCATTATAATCCCCATGTGATTTTGTGTTACTCTTTTATTAATTTTCCCATGTTTTGTTTTGTTTCAGTTCTCAGTGGTCCCTTTAGGTGAATGGGTCTGTAAAATGTACAGTCAACAACATAAGTCAATAATCACTTTTGTACCTTTTCCTCGAATATAAAAATACTTAAATACAAAGTGATCATTGACTTTAATCTGACTGTCTGTCCTGCAGACAAACGGTGGTATATCAGATACAAATCCAATAGCAACTGCTACCTCATTACCAGAACCCGAAATTTTCGTGGCACTTTTCAATAACTCTAGTGAGTTCTCATTTATCGATTTCGTATAGAAGTAATATCGATACTATTTATAAAAAAAAATCAGAAAACATAATTCTAAAGTAGATTAAAAGTGGAGGTAAATAACAGGCAGTCTTATCGCTACAGAGCTCTCGTTCAAATAACTTTTAGGTAGCTGAAAATTTAAAATCGACATATGCAATAAAATAAAAGTTTCTTGCAAAATAATATATCTTAAAATTTATCAGTTATTATTATTAATTAAACCTAATCCATTGCGCCTTCTCAATTTCATGTTCAAAGTGTTTCTTTGATTTCTTCATCAATAAATATATTTCTTATTCTATAGTTCAATTTTTTTTCATATAATCTGGTTATCCGCATGACACGATAGGTTGTGAACAATCTATTTAGAAGTTTAGTTTATCGATTTCGATAAATAAGAACTCACTAGCGTTACTGAAAAGTGCCACGAAAATTCCGGGCTCTGCTCATTGACTGAAGAGGATTGAATCTCTGTTTTGGCTTTTGAATTTGAGATACCACCTGTTGGCTTATCGGGGCAGTGTTCTTAGTAGGGAATGCAATTTAACCGGTTATTAACCGTTTTTGTATGAAAATAACCGGTTAAAACCGGTTATAATCGATTATTTGCATTGCCTAGTTCTTAGCAAAACGCAAGCTCAAAATGTAGTGCACTGTACTCTGATGCACAAATCAGTATAAAACCCAACAAGGTTTCCCGAATTAGTTTTATAAGGTGACGAGCATTTTATTCCCGAACAGAATATTATCAATTATATTTTAATAGAACACCCTTTTGTGTTGGTTTTGTTCTTTAGATTTGTATTAAGTTTTTTTTCTTGCAAATGTTTTAGTTGTCCTGCTTGGTATTTTCACGTTACATCGGAAAAAGGTTTTACTTTATGTTTGATGGTAACAAAATCAAAGGAACCAATATAAAAAAGAAAAAAATCGTGACAAACAACAACAAAGAACAGAGAATTACGCACAAGAAGAATTAAGTCACGAAATGGTCCCAACTCAGCGTAATACTGGCATTTAAGTCAGCGCTGGTCTTTTATTGGAACCATCAGGTACCACGGGGGTATTAAATACTTCCAAGATGACAAAAATGCATATATTTGATAAACTTGACTTGAATCATCATCAGTTACAAGCTTCATCGCAATTAATTACTAACAAAACAATTCCGTACATTCCATCGCCCAAATTGACTTAGCCACATATTTACTAACATTCATAACAACTTTGTCTTCAGAATGCTCAAAATCCAATTTGACATTTTCCTAGTATGTCCTAAAAAAAAATCTTCTTTCCTTTACTATTTTCTACGTTCGTTGAAAGGTATTTCGATATAATAATACCTACCCTATTTAAACACATCAGTGTTTAGGAATTTCGCTCATTGCATTTCAATAATAATAAAATATACGTTTTTACGTTGGCAGCTTATTTTTTCCAAGTGAACTCATAAACTAGCGAAGAAGATGTATGTTAGGTGCAATAACCCCAAAGATATTACAAGTCCGGGTCATCTTATCGAGTATTTGAAGGAAACCTATTATCACTCTTATCGCTATTTACGTATTTCGGTGACGTGGTGGTGACGTTTTAAATTATGGTTAATATGCAATTTCGGTATTAACGTAATAGAGAAAAATTTAAAATTCATTCATAGTGAAACCATTGTGGTTATTATATTAGTAGGAAAATCAATAATGCTGTTGTATTGGATCTTTTTGTGCCTATATTCGAATAAAAATCTATTATCCGTTTATGCTATTTCGAATTTAAATACATCTTATTACTACTTAAAATATTTTTAAAATCGTTCGTGTCTGAACGTCGTGTACTGTATAAAGAATGAATTAGGAATTACAATATTTTCAAATGGCGACCAACAAAGGCGCAGCGATTCTGTTAAATATTTAGAAAGTCGCCAATGTAGTTCAAACAGTTTTGTAATTATTCCAAACTTTTTTAATAACATATTACCACTAAAAACAAGAAAGTCGTTTGTGTTCTCTATGTTTTTTTAAACTCGCCATGCGTTGTGAACTTAAATTACCAGGTTAACATAAAATAAATGAGTCACGAACAACATGATAATGTACAACGCAAGCAAACAGAGTAAGCCTGAACCGCAACACTGCGATCAAAAGAAAAAAGCAGTATGCGCATATGATCTTATACTCTTCTACTATCTTTTTATTTTGGTCGGCGGTACAGCGCTGCGGTTTGCTACCATAGAACTTTTTATTGTTTACAAATTCCCGTTTCAGCTCCTGAGCCGTTGAATTAATTGGTTGAGCAATAATGGAATTTAAGCTTTGAATACAGTACGTTACTATACACTGTACATACATGGCACAGTGCACTGTGTACAGGTTCTGTGAGAACGCAGTCCGTGTATAGACCCGATGTGAAAAGAGTCGTCACTTTTTAACAACGTCTAATTTCTATGGTTTAAAGGTCCAAACAACAAAGCTTTTTATACTTGACTATACTTAAGAGTTTTTAAAAAAGTTCTGGAGGTTAAACAGGTTGACTAAAGAGTTTTAATTTCGAGAGTACATTCGTTCTTATTTATTTTAATTAAATATATACACATGTAGATAACAAAGGGCGAACAAATTTTGCTCATACGAATAATAAAAGTTCGTATTACATACTTTATAGTCTTGATACATAGAGTTTTGGAATCGTTAGTTCAAATGTACACTTTTGTATTTATATGGTTTTTGACCAGTTTGATGTTTTATCAGCATTTCAGTTGCATTTATGTAAATATTTCAGTATTTCAGTATATATTTTATTTGGTCAAAGTAACCGGTCATGTATTAATAGATTAGTTTTATCTGTCCCATTCATATTTGCGCAAGTAAATTTTGGTAAAGGGTTAATCTAAGATATTTTTAAGATGTTGTATAAATTATAATAAATGACATATTGTGATGTTCAATAATTATAACCAATTTATTTTTTATATTGCCATATAAATTAAATATTGTGATTTAAAAATTATTAATGAAATGTCTTTTGTTTTGTTGATTTTAGGATCTTATCCAAAATCTTAGGTACCAGTAAAAATTTTATGTGATGAACCAAATTGTGATAGATTGATTATAAAATAAGCTACTATTTTTGTTTTAAGAACAATTTTATTGACATGTATTTAATAAAATATTAAATGTCTTTTATTTTAATTTTTATTTTGTTTACTTCCTTTGCTTTATGATCCTTTTGTTACTAAATAAACCCAGAAAACCGATACAAAATCAGCAATAGCAACGAGAAAAACTTTCAATTCTGATCTAGCATTAAGAGCAAATAATGGACACACGTTCGATTTTCAAACAACAAATCAACTAACGAATCTCTATTTTCCTATACAATGCCGCTCCTCTTTCATAAGTAAATCTTCGCACGTATGTAAACAGCGATGAGTTTGCAAGTTTACATATAACCGTATAGATGTGGGCCCTCGTTGGGCGCCACTTTAGCTCGATGCGGCGAGGGAAGGAGTGGGAAGGGAGGGGCGCGTCGGCCAGTCTCGCTTCGCTCTGCCAGTTGCGTCGTTGCCTCCGTCGAAGGCACACGCGTTCCGCGCACTGGACGGTTCACATGACATAAGACGGATTGTGAGTGTAGCCGTTATATAATTTGTTTTTGTAATTCATACGTGTTTATTAAATCATTTTTCCCATTTGTAGCTCGAAATTTGAGCGCTTATTTATGATTCGGATCTAATTAGAACGTATACTAAGTATTTATAGGAAATGAAACTAGGTAACTGTTGATTAATTCTAACGGTCGGCTTTTACATTGTTTTGGGGACGAAATATAATTATAGCTAATTAGCTAAGCGTGTTTGGTAATAATTGACTTACTTTATGCTCGCACGAAATAGAAATAACAATTTTAATATCGAGACTATCCAGTTGGTTGCTTTACTTTTTATTTTAAATTCTATATTTAATAATCCTATATATTGCATTTCGTTTTTAAGACAGATTTCAAACGCGTAACTTATAAATAATTTTGAATTAAGAGCAGATTCAGGGTCTGTTTTAAATGCGGCGTGAGAATTTAACTTAAAGAAAACGGCCACTTTCGAAAACTTACCTAAGTTTAGAATACTGAACACCATAATAACTAATTTTCGACAACTCATGTTTATTGGGTCATATTTAAGTTGTACAGTCGAAACAGAATTGAAATGCTTCTACGTCTTTGCTAGCGTTGAAAATGTCGGAAATAATCAAATGATTTTTTCGGAAATTTATGATTACTTCGTTTTTTTCGGGTTTTTTAGGAAAATAACAAATGAATAATGACAATTTATTCATAGTCAATCACTGTCACTCTCGCCACCTATTTCAATTGCTTCTGCCTTCATGTCGTCGATGTCGCCCTTTTGTAGGTGAAAATAAGACCGAATATAGATTAAAATATCAGCAAAAAAATCTTTGTTTTACTCTATAAAAATCCGAAAAAAACGAGTTGTTTGGAATAAAACGGGATTTTTTCCAGATTTTTTCAACGCTAGTCTTTGCATATAGAATTGTGCATAGGTATTTGAAATGGATACATAACACTTTATAGTATTACGATCCTATTCAATGATCTCTGAAGTCTGGTTTGAATAAACCCACATAAGTAATAAATTCCGCCTTTTCGAAAGAAGCGGTTTGCATCATCCTTCATATTGCGTACTGTAAAAGAGTGGAATGCGCTTCCGCCGTCTGTATTTCGGAGTGTATACAATCTGAAGCTATTTAAAGATAGGGTGAATAGGCATCTTCTGGGTGAGCTCGCTTCATCGTCAACAAAATCTTCGTCGTCCAAGGGCAAGAGTTACTTAGCCAAGACCAAATCCATCATCAATAAAAAACCGACCAAGTGCGAGTCGGACTCGCGCACGAAGGGTTCCGTACCATCTATACAACATTAGTAATAAAAAAATATTTTATTCTGTGTTTAGTATTTGTTGTTTTAGCGGCAACATACCTAAATACATCTTCTGTAAAAATTTCAACTGTCTAGCTATCACGGTTCGTGGCATACAGCCTGGTGATAGACAGACAGACAGACAGCCAGACTGACGGATAGCGGAGTCTTAGTAATAGGGTCCCGCTTTTACCCTTTGGGTACGAAACCCTAAAAAAAGACTTGGTTTATCATAAAAAAATATTCTGAAAAGATCATGGCTTCATCAGAAAGTAAAAGAAGCATGCATTATCATGTTTTTTTTGCTTTCTGATGAAGCCATAAAGCCACATTATGATAGAATATGAACAAAACTACTTATGCTATTCTAACTGTGAAGTCACCAGTAATAAAATATCATCCAAGATTTAGCGCAAAAAAATCTGGTCTTTATTACTAGAGGTATGCGTGTCAGATATTTTAGCGCCCAATGTCGAATAATATATTATTGCTGGTGATTGTACCGAGATAGTTCTTGTAGCAGAAATGCTTGCAAATCAAAACGTTTGCCAATACTTTTGAGATATTCTTCTTTCATGTTTTTGTGAACATTCTTCATGACGAATCTCAAGGGAAAGAAGGCAACGAATAAAAGCCGTCGGCGAGGTGTCAACCTTTACTCGGTTTCTTTTATTCGGTCGTTAAGTTTTATGTTTCACCTGTACATAATGGTTTTGGCTTTGATCTGGGTTAGGTTTTACGATGGGCGAATTGGACATTTATGACAATTTTGGCCAATGAAGGTTTAGCTTTTGCCCGTGAGTCCGTTCGTGTAGAAGTTATTCGCGATTCCCTTGGGAATTGACTAATTTTTTGAGATAGAATAGAATTTACAAAGTCACATATATCGGTTGAGACAGACGTTGAACCGCGATAACAAAACGGACATTATTTCGCGTTTAAAATAATTAAATTTGTAAGGATTTCTCTAGATCTTACATAATAAATTTTGTAGTGAATAAACATATATAGATTTTTGAAAATACGATGTTCGATTATGCACTAGAGCTACATCTGGGGCTCTATTGTACTCCGTAAAACCATATTGCTTTTGACATGTTAACATATTCTTTATCGCCAGCCATTGCTGTGAAATAAATAGGTAAGTGATATCGTAAGGTCGACAATACATATCAAAAGCATGTCGTTACTACTTTGGAAAAAACTTGTATCTGATATTTCGAGATGTATGAGTTTGAACTTAATTCTCTTCACGTTTAAGTTTAAAATCGTACATCACGAAATATGAGATACGAGGTTTTTTCAAAGCAATGACGATATGGCTTTACAGAGTAGAATATAGCCGTTGTACTAATTGCGAATAGATGTCAGTCGTAATAGATTTCCGATCTCTCGAGCGCCACCGTGACGAGTAAGCGTTAGTTACGTCCTGAGGCTCTACTTTGAAATCCGTAATTCGAACTTCGTCTATTGCTATCCCTTTTGCTCTCGACGCGTCACTAATTCGCAAGAAAGTGACGGAGCGATCCGAAGTTCGAATTACTGATTTCAAAGTAGAGCCCCTGAGGCCCTACTTTGACAATCGAAGTTCGAAGTTACGTTAGCTCCATCCCTGTCACTCTTCATTCGAGAACAAATTGAGAGAAAGTGATGGAGCTAACGTAACTTCAAACTTCGATTTTCAAAGTAGGGCCTCTGAATAGTACCTAATTGTGTTAGCTCATCGGTTTCCGACGTGGGCGATACCGCCCCCCAGTGGGCGCCGAACCCCCCCAGGGAGGGTAGGTCCAGAGGCAAAGGGGGGCGGTTAAGTCATCTGTTCGGCACGCACTGGCAACAACTACAAACACCTCTCTTTTTAACCCCCTACAAAAAAAGAGGGATGTCATAAGTTTTATGTGTTTGTCTGTCTGTGGCATCCAAGCTTTTAAAGGGATGAACCGATCAAAATGCGTTTTTTTTTTAAAAGAAAACTTGTTCAATTGGGAACTTTTACGAAAATTGGTTGTGTGCTTTTAGGGTCTGTTTCACAATCGATAAGTAAATTTATCTGCCATTTAAAGTTGGCTCTCTCCTTGTCTATTTTCGAGTGTAAGAAAGAGAAAGGGCTAAATTTATTTGTCGAATATGCTTACCTAGTTACTTGTCGGTAGTGAAACAGGCGGTAAGAGAAAGAAATGATCGCCATGGTAGCGCAGGTTTTTACCTTTTAAATAGTTGGTTTGTATTTTGTAGCGGGCTGGTTTCCGCAACTCGACGTCCTGCGCCTATCTGGCCTGCTTCATACGTCTCCATACATTTGTTTGTTGCCGCTCAACGCTCGTCAGCCGCTGCGCTAATCCGTTGAAATGCCCTAAAGGTTAGGCAGTCTGTGTTATCTATGCTTAAGTAAACTTGCAAAATAAAGTAATATATATCATTCGAGTTAAGATGTTTTATATATTCCCTGCTAGGAAACATGTGACAGATAATGTGGCTGTCCATTTTAGGGTTCCGAAGTCAAAGCAAGAACCCTTATTTGTCAGATAACATTGTAAAGAAGTGGCTAGCTTGATTGAAACATCGGTTTTATTTGTCTTTAAAATCGTGAAGTAGTCGAAGAAATTTCCCTAAAGCGAAACATTACTGCGTCTTCCAGCATAAAATAATAACAACATTCTATATATCATGTCCTTTGTTAATTACCTTAGTAAGAAAGGGAACGACGCGGCTGCTGCCCCACTTTGGATTAATTTTGCTCATCTCTTAAGACTCGCCGAAATTTAGCATACCTAATGCAAAATGTCACACACGAAATGTCCTAACAGAAACTTTCTCTTGGTGTAACTCCTCGTGTAGCCGGGCTGAAAACAAAAGCTCGTGTCTGAATAAGTCCTACACATAAGTTTCGAAGTAGCTTTGTTTTAAACTAGCTTTCGTCTGAAAATTCGTGCGCTTTGGTAACAATAAGGCATCTTTGAACGTGCAAATCGTCGTAACAAAACGCAACCATATGAGCTGCCGCGCATTAGGCCACTAGTGGTGACCACAGCGAAGGCACTCGTGGCCGCCACAACCTGCGAACGAGATTTTTCAAAAAAATTGTATAGCGTCATCGCAAACTGAGCGTTTGAGTGGCCGCGTCCGAGCCACAAGCTGCGGGAGTCGTCCGCGCTCGCTACTACTCGTAGTGGTCGCGTTTTGTCGTTCGATTCGCGCGCACACACACTTGAACAATATTCTAGCTGCCACTGGTCGTGGCGTGACGTGGTTTGACTGAACCACTAGTGGTCGCGTTTGGTGGCGGCGACTAGTGGCCTAATGAGCGGCAGCTCATTTTATTTTGGTTCACGTGACTAGAAGTTCAACCGTAACCTAGTTTGTTTCACCTTCACGAAATAATGATATACTAACGACATTTCTTAAGTACACGTTTATTATTCATAAAATCATTTTAATTTAATTTAATACTAACTGCCGCACTCAGAGACGTCAATTAAATTTAATGCTTGTTTAGTGACGTGTTGTCTTATTATATTGCTGTAGCAAAGAAAACGAACGAAACGCACTTGACCGGTTTTTTAAACAATCATATTTGCTATTATACAATAGTTAGGAATAATTCTTGGCAAGAGTATCGCTACTTTACATATTAAATATTCGTTTTTCTTTACAGTTGCTAACAAAAGAAATAGTTCAATAAAATCATATTTGACCTCCGTATTTTCTTTTACCACAAAGGAAATAATGCAGTTCATATAGTTTGATAACTTAGTACAGCGAACTGTAAGTCACGAAAGGATCTAGAAAAGCAATTTAGCTTTCTGCATTTCAGACATAAAGCGCTGCAGTCTCAAGTCTTAAAGGAGCTTTCTCTTGTTTTGTTATCTTGAAAAGCTGTTAAGTCAGTTTGTTGTACTTTATATTAATTAAAGCTGCTGCAGTTTTACCTTGATTAAGACTTGAAGAATTAGTACCAATTTCACCAAACGATGTTAACCACTTAACAGACGATTAGAGCGTTAACAGTTGTAAAACTGTATGAACTAACAGTCGATTAACATTGATGAAATTTAACATCGTATGGTGAAATCGGTACTAGTTAAGTCATTTAGTGGAATAATATAGGATAGGCCTTTACCCAACAATGGGATTATTTGTAACTAGCTTCTGCCAGCTACTTCATCCGTAGGATTCGTATTTTTGTCCTCCCACGGAACCGTTAATTTTCCGGGATAAAAAGTACCTAGCCTATGTTACTTAAGGATAATTTGGCATTCTATTGCTGAAATAATTTTTAAAATTGATCTAGTAGTTTTTGAGTTTATTCGTTACAAACATACCTACAAAAATACAGAAATACAAATCTGTCCTCTTTATAATATTAGTGTAGATGTAGATAGGTATACTAACCAACTAAAAAGAAAAAGAAAAAACAATGAAAAGTACCTATAATAACAATACCACATTGTGAACCAAGGGATGAAAGTGATCAGTTGCATCCCGATATATTTATGTAGGCGCCTATAGTTCGAGTGTACAATTGATATACTTTGACCCGAGTTAAAACACTCTACTTTTCATTTCGACTGAGACGAAAGTAAACAAAATTGTTGTATTTTACTGTCACGAACTTGTCATACAAAAACTATGAATGTTTTGACACAAAGGGCTGTATAAGAGTCTTCTATGATCTAGAAAAGAGTTAAAATGGATGAGTGTTTGACCAATTCTTTATTCAAAATCCCTTTGCGCTCTAGGGACGGAAATGCCATTTTAAGCTCGCTAATGACATAGCAAATAATTAATCAAATATATCAAATATTGTATTACTAGATTTAATAAATCTAGAGGTACACTTATATTAACTTAAAGAGGAAATATTTGTATTTTTGTATGTTTATAACGAATAAACTCAAAAACGACTGGACCGATTTCAAAAATTCTTTCACCATTACAATGTTACATTATCCCTGAGTGACATAGGCTATGTTTTATTTTTCTGTTCGAACGGAGTCGCGGGAAACAGCAAATCATTGATATAAAAAAAAACATTCAGTTGAGATTACGTAGGTGCTAAGTAACATTTACTAGCGAGCATAAATAAACCATTATTTTCATGACTGTCAATGGTTCTCGTTTTGCCAAAAGTGAAGTGTAGGTATTTTGTGCCATAGAAAACGAAATATTCGAGTACTCACTGCGTTCGTAAATATTTATGTGCCCAGTTTCTTGCTGATGTCTTTTTCATTTCGTTTTCTCATTTGCAACTCGTAATGGAATTTTTCGTGGCACCGAGTTGGAAAGAGATTATTTATATCTGGGTATTAAAGAGAAAATGTCTTGTAGGTACGCACATATGTATCTATGAGTTTTCAAATGTAAATTCATGATCTTTATTTTAGATTATCGTTATAGATTTTATTCTTTTACTTGAACTTTAGCGCGGTATCCTTAATCCTCGAAGTTGATTTCCAATAACGAACGATTGCAAAAATATACTCGATTCCAATTACGGTACATGTAAAATTTAACATCTTGACAATCTTCAAAACACGAAATCTTTAGTTATAATAAATAATCAAACGACGCCATATTTTCTCCGTAATAGTTCGTATATATGTAACTTTCTCGGCTAGCTTTAGAATCCATCCATAAGTTAACTAAAACAAAAGATAACGTTTTTATTATTGACTACATCTAAATCCATCTAAATGTAGGTTTGATCCCGTAATTGACTGATCCACAATCCATACTAAATCCCCTGTTCATTTAGCGAGATAACCACGAGTTGATAGAGATCTCCTAACGAAGCTGCAATCAAGAGCACCACAACTCCACATGCCTTGCAAATTGGCCCGGCAACAAGCGATATCGACCTGTCTGAACATTCCGCATCGCTCTATGCGTCTCTTTCTTTTTAGACTGGTTGAAGAAAGACACATATCTAGCGTGTTGAGTTATCAGATTGGCTCGCTGCCAGCCTGGCCGAAGGCTTACTTTCAATCGTGATCAATTTGTTGGGGCCCGCTGTGGAATAAACTGTAGCTATAAATTCAAAGCCATTTTGCAACGTTGCTGTGACGATATGATGCTTATACTAATATTATTATTAAAAACGCCAGGCAAGAGCGTGTGGGACCATACTCACTGTAAGGTTTCGAAACCGATACTACAAACACGAAAAAACTGTTTAAAGTTATTTAGTGCTGTCTTAGATGATTTTTTAGTGCAAATAAGCGATTAGGCGAGTCATTTTCCGAGCGTGTTTTTTGTGTCCGAGCTGAAAATCGAGGTGATATAATATGATAAATATAATGAAGAAAAAAACTGCTACCATTACTAGCTGTAAGTTTTATCAAAAGTATGATAGACTCTCAAGGCAGAACATCTGTACTTAAAGCCGTCCGATTTAAAGCTGAATTATCGGTTCTTAGAACGTTCCAAATAATTTTAAAAATCTTCATCTCTTCATGCATGAGAGAAGCGAACGAACGAACGAAAATTTCGACTTTTCTTCGACAGTCTAATTGCAATAAAACGTAATAGACTATCAGTTTGCAGAAACTTAGTTTAAAGCAAGGTATAGGATAATAGGTACCTGACACACTTAAAAATTGTATAGTCCAAAATCATTGTTAAAATAGCCAAATAAAATCAAAATAGCGTTTATATACCTACCTACTAAACCTACCTTTCACTCCCAATCAACGAAACGTCCATGATCCAGTTATTTCCGTCGGCCATATTGGATTCAGATAATAACGAACACCTATTTCCTGCCGGCTGAATGTGATATCACCCTCGCCTCGTACTCTATTCTGCTCACGTAAATGTTCTAATTATTTAGAATGAGGGCAGGTTGTTTGATGTAGATACATTATCTATATTAATCCTACGCGTATTTAGACTACCAGTTCCAAAAGTACTTTCTACCTTCGGTAAACGTTTTGGGGATCACGTCCGAGCATCTACCTATAATATATTTCTCAAACACTGTAACCTGAAGGGCTGCACTATTTTTGAAGCCAAAAAGCGTTTACATAATTTCCTTCTCTCCTTAAATTATGCCGAGACTGAAGCTATTGTAGATAAGATAGTTTAAGTTTACTTAATGCATTTTAATCTTTAGAATTATGTTACTGTAAGCTCTCAATACATTGTCTTTTTTGGAATTTTGATGAAATTTTAACTAGAATGTAACTATTTTCTGTTGTTTAATTTTTAACTGGTTCCCCGCGATACAGGCGTAGCCTAGTGTGGGGACCCCTGGTAATTATTGTAATTGATTTTTCTTAAATAAATGATTATTATTATTATTATTATTATTATTATTATTTAATAGTAGGTACCTTATTATAAAGGTTAACACATAACTTTATCGAATCGCATTTCATCGAACACCATTTCCTGCTGAAACTATGATGTTTTCAGGATATCTTTAACATTAATTACCAGAGAGCGGAATTTTCATGGCAAAAATCAAACTTCAATAGAGTTGGAACGTTGAATTTTATCAACTATCGATAAGTTATATTTACGAAGCGTATCTTTATTTATATATAAACAAAAATAAACCTCAAATGATGATAAACAGGAATAACAATTATATTTTAAAAAAAACACAGAATTGTGGATTGTTAATTCTCCATGGGATGTTGCAAGAAATTAGAAATATAATTAAATCAAGATTAAAAATATTATTGTTCTTTACCGCTTTAAACTCACCTGAAGTAAAACACTTCAGGTGAGTTTAAAGCGGTAAAGAACAATAATATTTTTTATCTTGATTTAATTATATTTCTAATTTCTTTTTTTTTTTTCTCGCTATATGAGTTTCAATAAGGTTTCAGCAGAAATAAGCTTTCGATCAAATGAAAACTCGGCGAAGTGAAACAGTATGAAATGAGTGAAGAGGATTCCAAAATCGTGATTAAATCGTAAACTTAAAAGAGGAAAATGCACGTTTTATTTCTTTCCCCTACTGAGCGAAGCGATTCTATCATCCATATAAGTAGCATTTGAATTTAGAACATTTCAAATCGCCATTTTAAGAACATTTTGAGATAACTCTGCGTTTTCACCCATTTTAAGTAGGTACCCAATAAAATAATACAAGTCTAGACATCGAGCATAAAGTCAAGAACGACTATAACTATTATAGATTTAGAATTTACGATGCAAAGGTTGGATATCATTTGAGTTCAATACTAAAGTCAAGGCTTGTGATAATGTTTTGCTGCTTGCCATATCTAGATTTGGTTATAAAGCTTTAAGGTGAAACTAGTTTAATCTAAGATGAGTTTGTAACAAAGTTTTCTTATCTACCTACCTTAAACTGTGAGATTTCTAAGCGTGAAACTTACTTGAATGTAGTATGTTCGCGAAGTCAAACTAAATGTTAGTTGTTACGTAATATTACCTACTATTAAATCATGTAAGAGAAGACATTTGTAATTCATTGTAAATTTCAACAAAATAACTGTATGTTGATCAGATACTATGCTTACTATGCTTAAAATATTTAATCTTCGTTTATTATTTTGCTTTATAGTAACTAAAAACATCATTTTCACTTTGAACTGAATTGATTCAATTCCAAATATTTATTTATATTCAAAGAATATTTATTGTTACTATCATAAAATTAAGTTTAATTAAGTTCGTTCAGTAGTTTTTGAAATTATCGTGAACATACAGAAGGACAAACGAGGATAATGATTATGTAGTGATTATAATTGGACTAGACTAAAATTTGGACCTCTTCTACGATGAAATCCTCCTCTGGGTTCATCCAGACCTTTATATCTTTTAAGTATTTTATTATTCCTATATAAGTTACGAAAATCATTATTCGTAGAACGTGCTACGGCGTAGCACTACTGCATGTAACACTACTGCACGTAACACTACTGCACGTAGCACTACAGCATTTTCTGTTCAAAATTTAGAGCTACAATGGGAAATAAATAGCCAACACTGTAATACTACTGACTCTCGAGTGAGTACGAGATTGTTCGTTCGTGTTATTTCGTGACTTTCCGTGAGTGCTCGACCGGCTGCGAGACAGCAAGCCTGCAACACGGGTGCGGCGGAGTAAGATGGAAGATAATGCTGACGGGGTGTATAAATACAGGTAAGGATAGTTTCAAGTTCAATTTATTAGGTACTCGATTTTTTTTCAGCATTTTTAAATAACTACGTTGATGTGTGTCTGTATGTGGCATTGTAACTGTCGAATAAAGAGACCGATTAGGATCCGGATTTTTTTAAAAGAAAGCTTGTTTTAACAGAATTTTTCTTAGCTAAGTTTATTTAAAATCGGTTAGGTGGCTTAAGAAATATAAGCTCTGAAAGTAGGGCCACTATATTGAAGGTTTTTATTTATTAAACAGTTATAATGAAGCCAGCAAGTAGGTTAAGTGTCGGTTGTTCAACAGTATACCGCTAGCATGGGCACTCCCATCGATGCGCGTGCAAAAAACGCTGTCTTTGTTTTTTCAAATAACAATAAGTATGACATAGGAGATCTTTGACTAACGGCCGCAATCAGAGTCACTTAATGAGGATTAAGTAGTTCTTTAGTAACGTTTTTTCAGAAACAAGTTCGAAAAAGGAACAAGCTAAATTGTGTCTATTGGAAGTAACATTTAAAATGTTACTTAGAAGTTTTTGTGACAAAAACGTCAAATAACTAGGGACTTCCTTCCGATTTTAAATTTATCGATAACCGTTTCAAATACTTATGTCAAAGTGACATTTCATAGTCACAAAAAAGTAATTCATAGTCATACTTTTTAGGTATTTTTAAATTCAAATAAACATCAATTTTTATAAATACTTTTTTATTATAAACTGACAGCTTTTTTTATTATATACTGTATAATAGGTATACAAGTTGCATGTTCATATTATACGTTATCTCATATTCATAAGTAGGTAGTCATAACTGTCATAAGAAAGTAAAACTTATCGATACATTAATATCGTTCGGAAGTCCCTAGGATAATTTTATTCGTGCCAGAAAAACTTCTTTGTCTGCTTAAGACATTCACCGCCAGCCACTACTACGAGTGCTACGCTGTAGCCCGTAGCAGCATTTTTCCGCTGTGTAGCGAAAATATGCTACGAACAGCGTACCCGACTATCGGGTCGTTGACGTTGAATGTGTTAAAGAATAGAACAGAGTTGTTGACCCGCTGCTGGCCCATTGCCTAACGCTCTCGCAATCGCAATCGACTTCAAAGTGGAACAATTGTTTTCATTTTGTATTCAGACTCGCCTTCGGACTGTCAAAATGAAAACGATTCCGATTGCGAGTGCGTTAAGCAATAAGCCTTCTGCCCACGCCAATAAGAGCTACCCACTTAGAGTTAACAGCACTTTGAGTCAATAATTTGTTGATCCTATATTGGCCTAGATATTTGCAGGGTATTGATTCTCTCAAAAGCAAAGGTGAGCGAATGCAGGAGTGAAGTCCAAGCGGCGAGTTCAAGTAGTCCCGTCAGAGCGAACAAAACACATATTAGCGCGTGCATTCTCAATTAGGCAGCCTTATACGTTCGAGAAGCCATGCTGCCAAATTGAATACACGCGCTGAAATCTGTTTTGTTCGCTTTGACGGGACTACTTAAACTCGCCGCTTGGACATCACTCCTGCGTTCGCTCACCTTTGCTTTTGAGAGAGTCACTACCCTGGTGAATGTACTGCCAAGACAAAACCGACACATTCGTAGTATAACAATAAAATCGGAAGTGAAAAGGTTATTTGAAAGTCATGAAAAGCATACCGACGAAGTGTAATGACCTCCTAACTGACATTTTGTCATTTTCGTGATTCTTTTTCGAATCGAAAAATCGAGGAAACGAAAAAATGCCTTTTCGTTTCCTGTAAAAACATTTTTTTTAGATTAGGTCATTACACCTCGTCGTCGATACATCAGGAATTATAGTAGAAAAACATATTAGCTAAGATTCCATTGATAGATTATTTATTTATTTAACATTTATTGCACAGAAAAAAAACAAACTTAACGACTAATGGACTTCTCTACCAGTCGAATAATCAAGCAGACACACTACCAACTTTGGCTCAAAAATATCTGACACGTCTCTATTACTAGAGGCATAAGGGCGTGTCAGATATTTTTGTGCCCAATGTTGAATAATATATTATTGCTGGTGACTGTACCTGCCTCGATTTTACGACCTTTTGCGATATTTAAGCTTAATGTCCCACCAGAAGCACTTTAGAAGATTAGGTATATACATCATTCTCGCCCCGCCTGAAATACACGAAATCTCGTTCAAATATTGGCGTTCTCTTTTCTTCCACCCGTTTTAATGTGAAGTGAAAGAGACGAATCAACTGTTGTAAGTTACTCTCATGTGCTTGAAGTGTTTAATGGCGGCGTGTCGCTTGTATAAGACTATAGCTTCTGCCCGCGACTTCGTCCGCGTAGATATAGTTATTTAGGGTCTATTTCGTTAGGCCAACATATTTTTGACTTCCCAAATTTTAATTTATCGTTTTCTGTAACGTTGCTTTTAAGATTTTATAAAACTAACCTAACCTAACCTACACGGTTCTACACGATGGTATTAAAATAAATTCTGTTTTTTATAAAATTTGTTCGGCAAATGAAAAAATTGGGAAATGATATATTTGACCAAAAATATTTTGGCCAAACGGCAGGCTCCAGTTATTTAGCCATCCTATGTTGCGAGGGGGGGGGGGATTTCCATTATCGTTATTCCCTGGGAGAATAAAATTAGCCTATGTGTTAATCCTGGGTGTAATCTTTATTCCAATTTCATCCAAATCCTTTCAGCCATTGCAGCGTGAAGAAGTAACATACAAACGTACACACACAAACTTTCGCATTTATATTAGTGATTTTTGTATGTATGTATGTATGTAAACTCTTTATTGTACAAACAGAAAAAAAAACAAATCAAAAAGAAACAGAAACACAAAAGGTATGTACAAAGGCGAACTTATCCCTTTAAGGGATCTCTTCCAGTTAACCTTTGAGCGATTGGGATATTAATAAAAACAACGGATGGCTAAACGTACAACAATTAAAGATACAGAAGACTAAAATAATAATAGCAAATAAATAAATAATAAATAAATGAATATACTTATATAAATATAAATAAATACATAATTAAATAAATAAATATAAAATATATATATAATATAAGTATGAAAGGTAGAAAGGACATGCAGTCTTAGATCAGGAACAAGAGTCAAGCCAGTACTTCTTAAGCCTAGATCTAAGTGAAGCAACAGATTGTGATTGCCTGATGTCAGTTGGAAGACTATTCCATAAACGAACAGAATGTACCGAGAAGGATTTAGAGTAACATTTGGATTTGCTAGCAGGAAAAGCAAGGAGTAGGTTGGCAAACGAGCGTAAGCGGTATGTGTGTGGTGTGGTTTTGTATTTGTACAATATGTATATACTTTTTTTTTTTCACTTCATACACATTTTATGGCTTCACGCGGACATTACTCGACTGATTATCTGCTATACATAAAACAAAACCTTGATTCTAGCGAACATTTCTTTCTATTTGAATACGCGTTTGACGACGCGTTGGCGCTGCCTACGAAGCTAGCGGTCCTGGGTTCAAATCCCGGTAAGGGCAGATATTTGTGTGATGAGCGCGAATATTTGTTCCTGACTCATGGATGTTTTCTGTCTATTTTACTATATATTCCTCTATATAGTATTTATATCGTTATTGTACCCATAGTAGGTACAAGCCTAGTGCTTAGTTTGGGACTAGGTCAATTGGTGTAACATTGTCCCATAAAAAAAATGCTGACGTTATAATCAGCCAGCACGACTTAGATGCAGCCAGCACGCTACAAGCAGCGAACCTTCACGGTACTTATACATAAAAAAAAACTTTTTGTAATTTTGTGACCGTTTTCTTAGGTTTGGTAGGTAGAGTATGTAGAGTGCATATCGTGTCGTATAAAGAGGTCAAGGAGCTGGCAGAGATCGGAGAAGATTGGAAATTACTCCACCGAGAAGAGCAAAGCTCTTAAATTAAGAGAGAGAGAGAGTGCTGTTTGTTGAACTTAATTTTTTTATTCACTCAGATTACGCTAAGGAGTAAAAGTATTTTTTAATTAAAATAGTAATCAAACCGCGTTTGTAAACTCGTGTTACAAAAACTACTTAGCAAAAATATCACGAATACCGTTAAAATCTCTTTTCAAACAGGGTGTTGTATTTTTCTAGGCTGTTAAATAACAACCCTATGACAGGTCTCAAACCCTTCTCAAATATACTTGGTGACAAAATTTGGTTACTCTCTAGAGGCAATATTAAGGCGAAACAGGTCTTATCTCTCCTACCTCTTACCTTCGTCAGATGATTATTCGGAGTCGACATTTTAAGGACCATAACTATAGGGATATAGAGACAATGCAAATAGCTGGTAATAAATTTCGTGTAACCTAGCTATAAACACATTAAAAAAAACGCATCCAAATCGGTTTATCCATTTGGGAGCTACGTTACCACAGACTCAAAGGTACACAGATGCACGCGGTAAACTTATTGCTGTCACACACGTGTACGTCTGTCCGTCCGTCATCTGTCACACAGGTTTCACAGCCGTTTTAACCGTTTGGTTAAAGCATCTTCAAATTTTCACAGTATAAGCATCTTGTATTAAAGCCATACATTTTCAATGTTTTTTTTACTTCTCAATAATCTATGACATCTTGTATAAGCATCTTGCTGTATTAAAGCCATACATTTTCAATGTTTTTTTTACTTCTCAATAATCTATGACATTAAAAATTGGTTATAACTTTAACAAACACCAATAATGTTATTGAAAAATCAGTTTTTTTTTCTTTGAAATGCACTCATTCATGAGTCGCACGGAAGAGATTCTGGTGGACACATTTGGTACGGAAACCAAAATTTACGTAGTCCAACACGCACTTTACCGATTTTTTTTCTCCGGTGTTATAATGGGTTTGTTATGATACTCAGTTACCTCCACCTCCACGAACTTTAGCGGAGGCGGTTGATTAATGGGATCCATTTGCAAAAACAAAAGAGGTAGAAAAAACAAAATGGCTTCTTCAAAAACCGTCTGTAATTACCTTTTTCCTGATAAAAAGTTATCGGACCGTGAGCTCTTTGATAACTCTACAACAAAGCCTTTGTGCTCAAGTTTCGACAAAGTACACTATAGGTAATGAAGTCACGTCACGTTTTGATTAAGACTTTAAGTGGTAATTAGTTATAACTACAGTACGATAGCGTCGATAGCTTTGTTAAAGCTTAAAGCAGCAAAATGATGGTTTTGTTAAAAATGCATTCAAGCAAGAGTGCAACTGCAGGATAAAGGTGTATGAACAGTGAAGTTAAAATTCAAACAAATTATATTCAAAAGATATAATCAAAAGAGCAACCTGATTGGTTAAGGTACATTCCTAGGCCGGCGGACAACGATGATACGCCGCATTCTTAATGCAAACAGACTGTAGTTGGTAGTGACCCTGCCTACGAAGCTAGCGTCCCGAATTCGATTCCCGGTATGGGCAATTTCTCACCGGTATGATAGCTCTTATTTATTTGACAGTACCTAATGGTAGCCGAGCTACAAACAATACAATAATATGTCAAAAGCAATAATATAGTATACTTAAAACAATGTCGCTTTCCTCCATCGTCTGTTCTTCTGTATGTACGCTTAGATCTTTCAAACTACGCAATAGATTTTATTGCGGTGTTTATCAACAGATAGAGCGATTCAAGCGGATTTTATGTATAATAAATTCTGGATTGTGTGGGTTTATTTTACGCGATGAACGCCCGTTTAACTCCAAATATGCACGGGTAGCACAAGCGGTATTTTCTCGCTTGTCGCTCAGTGCGTCTTTATCGTTACAGGCTAGATAGAGAGGGAGATCCGAGTGACAAACAAGTCGCGGAAAACATGTGCTAGGCGTGATGGAAACAATGCTTTGTTCTCAAAATATTTGACTAGGTATACTCACGAAGGGCTCATCGATTTCTTGAATAATCCTAATGGAGGGCGAAGGTTGCCACGTTCGAAAACATGTTTTCGTTAACAAAGCTAATGGAATTAAAAGGAAATCCCTATTCAAGTTTATACTTGTAAATAAATTGTTTCTGCTTTATTTCTGGCTGTGTTTCTAAAGACCCTAGGACTAGAAAAAGACAAGGCTATGCTATTTCCATCTTACTTCTCGTCGCGTCCCTTTCCTAATTCCTTCTTTATTAGTTAGAAAGATAATGTATGAGAGCTCTGAGAAGTATGTGTGGAGTTGGGATGATGGATAGAGTTAGAAATAGAGAGATCAGATGAGATGAGATGTGGATTGAAAAAAGATTTAGTTACAAAGATCGAAAAGGGTGGTTTGGTCATTGAAATGAAATGAAAAATATTTATTTAACGAAAACACGTTTACACGTTCCTGAGCTAGGATTTCCTGTGTTACAGGACCGAGTGAGGCAACAACATTAGTTTGATACAATGCATTCGTAGAGTAGAAAATCAGAGTAAAAATCTACCTATGCAAAATTATGTATGTGCGTGTGTGTGTATAATGATAATATAAATAATATAAATTTTAGTTCGGGATTTAATATCTAACATGGGTGACAGTGGTATTTAAAAAGGGTGGAAGAAAGAAGAGTCACGAAAGAGGTATTGGAGAGCGAGAATGAGTGGAGATGAGAGGAGAGTGGGAAGCCCTAGACGCACATGCAGTGATCAGATTCAAGATGGACTGAATAAGAGCCAAATCAAAAGCAGGCGAAACCGAAGTGCATGTAGAGGTTGATGAATGTAGAGGAAGCGAAAGTTATACTTTTAGACCGATACACCAGGGCTGTTATTCTCTTAAAAACGGCGGTCGGTCGAACGAACGAGCGAAAGGGCAGCGGCGAGTTTAAGTAGTCCCGTCCGAGCGAACAAAACACATTTTAGCGCGTGCATTCTCAATTAGACAGCCTTATACGTTCGGGAAGCCATGCTGCCAAATAGGGAATATGCATGGATTTTTAAATCGCATTTGTCAACAAAACATAAAAATACCGTAAAAGACATCACCAAAAGTGAAATTAAAATTAACATCGGTCAAGAAATACGGATGATACAAGCATTTTAAACTGCTAATTAGGCATAGAGATCCGAAGTGCACCGGTGACGTCATTGTGCAGTTCGGCCATATAAACTCCACGTAAAATTCTGTTCTGCTAGAAAGGGATAGGAACAAATCTTTGTTGGCTTATATCCTGGTTATTTTTATAACTATTCAAAACATGTTTTTTCTCACCAATTTGTTACTTGAGTCAGCATTTATTGATGCTGTAAAAAAAACATGCATATTCCCTATTGAATACACGCGCTAAAATGTCTTTTGGGCGCTCTGACGGGACTACTTAAACTCGCCGCTTGGACATTCACTCGTTCGTCCGTCCGTTCATCGATGTTGAGAGAATCATAGTCCTGGCGTTCCATAGTCTCTGCCTATATATTACCCCATTGGGGGACAGGCGTGAAGGTATGTAGGTATGTATGTAGGTATAATGTACTTATTATAATTAAATAAATATGATTACGGTAACGAAGAAAGATCGTTTAAAAAAGTAGAGCCCAAGTAATGTTGAAAAAAACCCTGCATCCTTCGTATTAAATAATGAGATAGATTAGCCGTAAGGTCCCTCAGCTTGAATTCCCAATTTCATGTAATCAGAGTAGAGAGGAGCGGAGCCTTGCTGGCAAATTAACCTCGCTTGATTTATTAAGCTGACGAAGCGTCTGGCAGAAGGGACCATCCTATTTATTACCTTTCCCCGCATATTCTGTTCACATGTACGAGTACCTGATAACAAATTGCAATAGATACACAAGGAGACGCGTGGGTAGAATGTATTTGAATCTTGAAGTATTCACAAAATTACAGCTTTATTCAAATAGCGGCCATTGAAAACCAGTGCCGTGGGTCGTGGCCTGCCACGCTATGGCATTATGCTGAGTGGTACCTTATTTGACATTAAATAATGTCAAATAAGGTACCACTCGAAACTTGGTCATACTGTGTTAGTTTTGTGTTTTGTTTGTTTTTTCTTTTCTTTTCGTGTTATTTGTACTGTAAATTATTTCTATTCGCTAAATCTTTCCTTATTAGGTACGAATTTTTACCCGACTACAAGGAGGAGAATAATATTTTTGGATATGTAAATTGAAATCACTCTATCTATTTATGAAAACTACATTTAAATTCGTTGTGTAGTTTGAAAGATTTAAGCGTACATAGAGAGACAGACGGCGGGAAGCGACTTTGTTTTATACTATGTAAAGAAAGATATAGTATCTGTTTATGGAGTTAAATATAAAACACTTTGTGGTTGTAGGATCTCGTGCAGGGTTAAGATTACGACCACCACCCTTCTCACCAACAGTGGCTTTGATGGTGTGGGGTTAAAATAGATGGTGAAATTAGTAGCATAGAGATGTTCACGCGTAGTTTTCAGGATTGGCAACGTAGTCTTGAAATTGCAATCCATGGGCCTTAGACTCCATTTACCATCACTTCTCCATAGCATAAAAACATACATACATCCATACCTTCACGCCTGTTTTCCAATGTAGGCAGAGGCTATGGAACGCCAGGTTCACCGGTCTAATCGTACAACTTTCGCTTCCTCTACATTCATAAACTCTTCATGCAGTTACGTCGGTTTCGGATGCTTTTGATTTGGCCCTTTCAGTGCATCTTGAATCTGATCACTGTATATGCGTCTAGGGCGTCCCCTATCGACATCTTCACTCATTCTCGCTCGCCATACCTTTTTCGTAACTCGTGAGTTTTTTATTGAAATATACGAGAAACATTTACGTATGCCGAAAGCTGAAATAGACATTTATAGACAGCGCGATCGGCTAACCTAAATCGGAATTTGCAAATGGATTGCTCTATCTTTCGTCTATTTTTGGATAGAATATCTGAGAGGCAAGCTAGACTGCTGATCTATATTCGAGAGAATGCGCGTTTTGTCTCTCAACGTTTCATGTGAAAATAGGAGTGTGACGGCAACTCGGACTGTTCGCTTTTCTCGCAAGAATTAGCATACGATACGCGCTTTTTTTTTATATTCCCACAGAAATGTTAGTGCTTTAACATCTTTCCAAACGTTAGGTATCGAAATTTTAATTTCTTCATCTGTGTATAGTTTGTGAATGCTTTTATATCTTTTGGTTTCTTTCTTCCTTTCAAATACACGTCTTGGCAGCGAACTTGCTCAGTCATTAAGTTCATAATTAGTTTTAAGTTATGGTTGGAGACTGAAAACCAGCGATCTCGCTGAGTCTCAATTCCATTTTACTGCATAAACCATGTCAAATGTTTTTTTTATAATGTAATATATTTTCTTGTTTATGTTGGTAAATAAATTTCCTTTATTATTATTATTATTATTATTATTACATGGCGACATTAAAAGTTATGTTTTTTTTTTATAACTTTCGATAATGACTCGCGAAAATCGGAACTGCAAATTATACTTCTAATATTATGACTTTCAACATTATGACTAACACTAATTATGTTGAAAAACTTCATGGGCTGTGAAAAACTTAACTTTTAATTTTATAGCACATGATAAAGACTCGTATCTACAGGGAAACCTATACGCAAAGTAGATTTACATATTTTTAATTTTAACAATGTGAGAGCTATTGATATTTACTGAAAATTTACTGTAACATATTTTCATTAAATAAATTTAATCGTGAAGTTGATAGCAATTTCTATGACAAACTTGTTTAGGTAAGTGTTTGCTCACAAGTGAGTTGAGAAAAGGTTTTTGCTGGGGAACGAACTCCGCGAGAAGTAAACATTTTGTAGTAGTTGTTTAACACTGGCAATATATCGTCTCACGAGGACGGTGTTAGTTGACTTTTAAAAGAACTGAAAGAAAATACTTACTTGGAGAACTAAAGTTGATGAAGGCGGCTCGATAAAGAACATTATAGCGTCGTAAAACGTAACACCTAAGGGCGCGTACACATAGCGATCCGTTTTACAGATCCGTTATTCGATTGCGTATGTAGTTGTATGAGCGAGTTCACACACAATACAGTATTCCGGATCCAGTAAAAAAAGATACCAAGATAACAAGATCCATTAAAGAGGATCCTGTACAAACGGACGTTCTATGTGTACGCGCCCTAAGGTTTGCTTAGCAAACTAGTTAAGTAAACTTTAGGGTGTCTTTTGTCTTCGGTAAAGAAAAGAGAAAAAAGGAAAAAGTGACCGAAGAGAAGTTACCTGAGTTGTGAAGTGTACGAAAGTTAGCCGTTATGGGCGTATAAGAATATAAAGGGATAAAGGGAAATTAAGTATTGTATTAATGACACCAAAACTACATAACACCGACAACAAACCGGTTTTTTTCAATAAAAATAGGAAAACTGCGTAAAGACACTATACTATTTCCCCCTTACTAACGGTGGTGTCGCTAAACCATGCTTTGTCCTTATCTGTCAAATTCAAATATCACAATGACAGATAAGGACAAAGCATGGTTACTACACCACGGTTACTCCAAGTTTATTAGTAAGGGGGTACGAATATAAAAAGACAAACTAACAAACTTTCGCATTATTCGCATTTCCAACCATAATGGTGTTCCAAAAATAAATCACTGACAAAGGTTTCATAGACTGTATAATTTCAACGAACTTAATTTAACCGAAAGTTATTTTCGGCTGAAGTCAGAAATTCTGGAAATTCTAAGTCATTATGTAATTACCACAAATGATTATCTAGTTATTTAATACGGAGGATGCATTATTTATCAACATTAGACTTATAATATAACTACCGCAGTGAGTTTTCTCTGTTGATGAAATGTATATTCTACGAATTCATACTTACATTCTATGAAATTAATGTCGACGTAACGATGAAAACCTTAAAAATAACAAGAGAACCTCGCGTTCAAATAACTAGATAGGATTAAGCTATTATTTCTTATAAACGTGGCGCGGAATTTTGAGAGTTGTCTGTTTTCCCCAGAATTTAATTTAAAAGCCTAAAGGACCAAGGGTTTATTCTTCCCCAATAAAGCTTCTATTTCTTGTCCCCTCCGAAAGTACCCAAAAGGATTTTCAGGTAAATCCATCTCGCCTCAGGAAATTTATAGGAAAACTGGGGCCTGATTTATGAATATAAAATAGAGGGATTGTTTAGAATAGAGCAACTTTTTTGGTGTCAAGTTTCGGGAATACTTTCGTTGAATTTGATTTGCTTTATTGACTCAGTGAAAAGTACGGTCAATATCGAAAGATTCGAATGTTTTAATTTAGGAAATGGACTATCTTACTTATAGGTACGGTCACGAGCGTTAATTTGGGAACCATTTAAAAAAAAAACTTGAAGTCGTCAATGTCATTAGAGATGTCAAGTCATTTTTAACTTTCAGGAAACCTTATTGTTTTAGAATGTTAGATTGACTTTGGACCTAAGGTAGGAACGAAATTAAATCTCGTGACTGTACACAAACGTCCATGTTTATTACCTATATTAGCGGTTCTCTAACCTTTTATTTTCGAGACCCTTTTGAAACATGAAATACTTTAAGGAGCCGTATAATTTAGCAATAGCCTAATGTTATCCGTGTTATATCAGGGTAGTGATTCTCTCAAAAGCAAAGGTGAGCGAATGCAAGAGTGAATGTCCAAACGGCGAGTTTAAGTAGTCCCGTCAGAGCGAACAAAACACATTTTAGCGCGTGCATTCTCAATTAGGCAGCCTTATACGTTCGAGAAGCCATGCTGCCAAATTGAACACACGTGCAGAAATGTGTATTGTTCGCTTTGACGGGACCACTTAAACTCGCCGCTTGGACATTCACTCCTGCCTTCGCTCTAAAGAATCATTACCCTGTAGGTTCTTTAAACAAAATGCCGGCACATGTTGAGTTGGGGCCGTTTCACAACAACTGTCTAACTTTGTGTAGCTTTATTAAATTATTTTTGCTTTAATTGTGTGTTGTTGTGAATAAATGTTTTTATATTTTTTTATAATTATTTGGTATTTAAAATAAAATAAAACTATATTGAATACAATATTTCTTAATAAACTACTTTTTCTTAGATTTTGAAGGTAGCATTATTGTTTATTTAACAAATTGTCTCGTCTCACTTTCGGCTATCTGTGGCAAGACGATTTGTTCTTTAAATTGATAATTTTCTATAGTTTTTGGAATTGCCTTAGGTACTTAGCTCTAGCGCTTCTCGGAACACTTTAAAATTAGCTGTATTATTAAGAAGATCATTTACCAGATACTTAAATGTGCAAGACGGTCACGTCTAGGGTTGCCAACTTTTTCTTGGGCAAATATAGTATTTTCCAGTCCAAGGTATAAAAATATAGTACACAGAAAGAAAATATAGTACTTTTTAAAAACTGTGTACATTTATTCATTAAATCTAATGCACAATATTTAATACTTATTAACATATTGCCTGCTATTGGGGCAACTATCTGAGCTGAAAAAAGCCTATTTCTCCAACCCAAACCGCATATGTTTAAGGACTGACCGAAATATAGTATTTTTGCGTACTATATATTTCTTCAACAGTATATAGTACACAGAGTCAAAATAAAGTACAATAGTATATACCAGGGGTCGGCAACCTTTTAGCAGCCAAGGGCCACATAGTAGCTAACGAAATTGACGCGGGCCGCACATGTTAATAATTTATGACTTTACAGACAAAAGTTACCACTTTGTCAGTAGTCAATAAGGACGAATTCTAATATACATTTTTGTGCAAAAAGCGCCTTATTAAAAAATACTTACAAATAAATTTCTCGTCCTGCCCGACTACGAATATCATCGTGGTTGGCGATATCTACAGTCGCAATTACGCATGCTAAGGATTTCAACTTTTGTGAGAAATTAATACAAAAAATCCTGAATACAAAGACCCTTACAAAAAAAAAAGCCAGGAAGACTCGCGGGCCGCAAGTAAAGGGCTTGCGGGCCGCATGCGGCCCGCGGGCCGCCTGTTGCCGACCGCTGGTATATACTATAGCACGGTTGGCAACCCTAGTCACACCACACCAACACACACTTAATGTGGGACAATATTAAGCTACGGGACGCTATTTTTCTAGGTCATTGATTTCAAAACTCAGTTGGATAGACAATATTCATTATCAGTCCTACATTCAGACATCAATTACAAAAAGCGCTGTCTGTCCATTGAACGTGAACAAATTGGAGCGCAAAATGAACAAAATAAACAAAATGGATGACGTGTCGCGCTTGTAGAGCGGCCATTTTGTCGTGAACAATGTACAGTCGACTAAAAATATAACATTTACTTTTAGTCGTGGCTCTTTTCTGAAATACATTTATATTTCATCCTACGGAAAGTAGCTAGTTTCTGCGTTAAAACTATTTTTTTTTATTATACATAGATACGATTTAAAATATTATAAGATTATTTTGCATACGGCTGCATATTTATTTTGCCACGATTTACCGTTTTAAGGCCCGTTTAACTCAAACGAGTAACTAAAACAGAAATTCAAAAACATTGTCTTATGATTATTCACTACATTATAGTGCCCGACTGATAAGAACTCAAGCCTGACAGCTGTCATCGCAGTACAATTTATAACCTATTCTTCGGTTTGAGGTTATAATTTGTACTGGAATGACAGATGTCGTCAGGATTAACTTCTTACCGATCGGGCACCATAGTATACACTTATTACAATGGGGGTTACTAAGGTTTGTCACTTACTGGCGTAAATTAAGGTCTAAAAAAACAATATCTCTAGCTGTCAATAGCGTTCTTGTTTATACATTGCAACAAAAACCATGTAAATAAGTAGATATCTTAGTCAAAAGGCTAAATTTATTTGGCCTACAAATTGCGATCGTGTACTTATAGAAAGTAGGCAATATTATGAGCATTTTATCGATAGGGAGCGATATATTTGATAGGTCTGTTACCAGCCGTATAAAAGTAAAGTGGTCTTCGAGAAGTTTTATGTTTATAAGTAAAAGCGTCATTTGATATAGAAACACTTTGTCGTTGCCTGTTAAAGTTTAACACGCAAGAAAGTAATCAGTGGTAATATTTTATGATTTCTATTGTTAACTGCCTGTACTGTAAGTATAGCCGCATTTATTTTTGGAGACTATTTTCGATACAAATATAAAAACACCGGCAAGAGCATGTCGGAGCATGCTCAATATAGGGTTCGGAAACCTTTACTACAAACACAAAAAGACTTAAAACACAACTTAATAATAAGAACTAATTGTCTTTTTTTTATGGCTAGAGAAGGCAAACGAGCACACAGGCCACCTGATGGTAAGTAGAAACTGTGACCTATAGACATTCGCATTCACAAGACTGCAATCCTAAGACTGCAAATGCGTTGCTAACCCTGAGGACTAAGATGGAATGCCTCTACCCTAGTCATTACACCGGCGTTCTTATCCCCAAACCGTTACACAGCAATGCAAACACTGCTGTTTGGCGGTAGGTTAATGGATAAGATGGTGGTAGCCATCCGGACGGACCCTGCACAAGGTTCTACCACCGGCAAAAAGTTATTTGGTGCTGTTTTAGATGATTTTAAGTACCTAGGTGTAAACACTTTAGCCTCCTGTATTCTAAGAACCAATCAAATCGACTTAGTCGTAATAGTTTTCCTTATAAGTTCGTTATAATCATCTGCTTTCATTTAAGATATAAGGGAGCGACTACACCAGAGCTTAACGTTGCATTAATTACGGTCCGTCCAAATTGACGCCATGTAATTACTATGACCCATTCTTTTGTTTACGCAACGTCACCGTATTTTACGCGTCGGTGTGGCCGATCCTTTATTCAGATTTTTATCACTTGTAGTCTCTCTTTGTCACTTGTTGTTGTTGTTGTTGTTGTTGTTGTTGTTGTTGTTGTTGTTGTTGTTGTTGTTGTTGTTGTTGTTGTGTTGTGTCTCTTTAGTTTAGTGTGACAGCTCTGAGAAGGTGGTCTCTCGCTCGCACTCATACGCTCCTTAAGAGCGAGTGAGAGAGAAGTACAAACCCGAAGCACCTTTTAAGCGCTCACATACTGTCGTTCAATATTTCCTAAAAGGTACCCAAAATTACAGCTTTGTAGTACCAAGAGTGAGATAGACCGCGGACAAACGTACAGACGGACATGGCGAAACTATACTGCCCTTCTAAACAAAAAGGACGCATAAGCAACTTGATAAAGCAAATTTAATCCTCTACCTACCTTAAGAAATAAGGTCACTTATACATAAGCGGTTCTATGAGACATGCGCCCTTTTTTCTAAAGAGGGCAGCTTAAGGGTCCCTTGTTTGACTTCGGAACCCTAACAAGTTGAAAAGGACGTCAAAAGTTATTAAAATAAAGTCATAAACGCGGAATATCTTAGCTTGACCAACACAACTCTTCTTCGCTACTGTAGATTTTTTTCAATATTTTTGATGGGTCTAAACCAAAAGTTGCCAATTAAAACGCTAAATTACCAAATAATTGTATTGCAACTAACCTTGGTTAGTTATTTTTGCTTGCATTGGCATTATCATAAAATTATTAAAGCCGAGTGTACCAGCTCGCTCATTTGCGCTTCTTTGAAATCTGTGGCGATTCACAAAATGGCGCTCGGCGAGAGCTGTACATTATCATAATGTGGAAATATAGCTGCTTATTGACTTTTTATGTAGGCTGTAACGCTTTGTTTGGCTTGTAAGTGGTTACTTATTCTTTTGTTCAGTAGCGGCGGGGTTAAAATGTTATTTTGTTGGTTGGATTTTTGTATAGTGGAAGGGTTAAGGTTATGGGACACCTTGATTGATTAGTTTGCGCGTTTTTGTGTTAAATGATAGTGATAGTATTATTAATGATAGTTCTTGCTTTATAGTTGAATAAAACATAATCATTACGATATCGTGACAATAATGATAAAAACAAGTTGGATTTGGATTTATAATGATTAATGTAAGTACCCGAAACCGACGTGCGTGCATGACTCGATGTATGAATGTGGAAGAAGCGAAAGAGATGTGTCAAGATCGTAGCAGGTGGAAAGAAGTGGTCTTTGCCTACCCCTCTGGGAAACAGGCGTGATTTAATGTATGTATGTAATGTAAGTACCTACCTACAGTTATTATGAATACATAGACCTACTAATATCATAAATGGGAAAGTTTGTGTTATTATTATTGGACCATGTATTGTATGTATTCTTACGAATAAATAAATGGATTATAAATTAACATCTGATATTTCGTCACTTACAACATAGACTGTTAAATTTACTAACCTACTTTAGGCTCTGCACAGCCGGGTAAAAAACAAATGGCTAACAATACTGCTCCTACGTCTGTTAGAACTGCAATTTCAATAAAATTTTACTTCTAAAGAGCTAAATCGACATTCAATACGTGTTCCAACTACCATTACCCTTAATGCATATGCAACGATCTTGAATGCTGAATCGTCTACATAGTTGAATTATTCATACAAACTGCCAAGAATTTGACGCACTTCGTAAAATTCAACTTTGTAATTTGTTTAATTATTTTCGCACGTAGATGAATAAATTGAGGGATTGTTGGACTTTGCTCGAAGTTATTTCCGCCAGCTGTTCATCCGTGTTCTATATTCAAATTACAAATTCACAGATTTTATCTATTAGCTTTCGAAAGAGACTTATTGTTCAAAAGTACAAAATTTGCGATTTTCATCATAGTTTTTGTTAATTGAAAGACTCTCACAGACACTTATTAATGAAAAAAAAATGTAAGCTACGTACCTACATTTATCACAGTTTTTATAAACATGTAAATTTTAAAGCTACCTTACCTTCAAAAACGTGCTCCCATTTCCCAAAACTGCCTCCTTGGGAAATAAGCGCAGACCGAGAATTCCCGGCAGACCCAACTAGCGTGTTACTAGTCTGCTCAAACTAGACGGAGCCTGTATGCCTCGAGGTCTTAAGGTCGTGTTTGAATGGGTTTCTTGAGCTGGTTTGCTAAGTTACAGCAAAGTTGTGGCTCAAATATGCACCGTAGGTACCAATTGGGATATTAAAAAAAAGTCAAAGAGCCTAGTTATTAAGTTAAATGATGATATAAGCAAAAAACCAAATGTGTGTGTGTGTGTGTGTGTGTGTGTGTGTGTGTGTGTGCGTGCGTGTGTGTGTGTGTGTGTGTGTGTGCGCGTGCGCGTGCGTGTTTGTGTTTGTGTTTGTGTTTGTGTTTGTGTTTGTGTTTGTTTTTGTGTTTGTGTTTGTGTTTGTGTTTGTGTTTGTGTTTGTGTTTGTGTTTGTGTTTGTGTGAGTGTGAGTGTGAGTGTGAGTGTGAGTGTGTGTTGTGTGTAGTGTGTTAAGTGTCCGTTAACACTTAAACTAGACGTAAGACAGACATGTAACTTTGATTGGACTATCAACGTCCCAATTCCTTCTCTAACAGTCAAGATGTATTTATACCACCACCAATTTTAATCCAATCCTGCGCAGCGGTCGCTGAGTGCCGAGCAAACCTCATTTCCGCCCGCCATGTTTGCAGTGGGCGGTGAAGACTCGCTTCCGCGGCTTATATTTCTGTTTGTAACTTAAATATTGAATTTTTAGACATGTGTATATATTTATGATAGTACTGATAGTGTAGTTTGAAATGTGGTGTTTCGCTTACGCTTGCAAATCTTCGATATTATGTAAGTAAACTATCAGCCCTTTGTTTTGTCGTGTTTTTGTAACAAATAAAAGAGACCAAATATAGTTGTATGAAAACGAAATTCGAATTTAAAGTTTGGATGCCTAACGTTAATAACGTTTTTCAACAATAATGATCACGAAGGTTGTAAATATTTATTAATTAAAACTCGTTGCATTATACATAAAAGTATAAATTTCGGACATGTAAATGACATACAACGTTTTCAAACCTAGCCAATAGCACAAACAGAACAAGTTGAGCTGCTCTTTAAATTTAAATTAGAAACAACTAATAAACTTCAAAACCTTAACAAGACGAAATAAATGCACAAAACTGCATGCTTATATATGCATGCATACGTAAATAAGATATATCATATATGAGTAGATACACATCTGATATAATTTTACACAACGTATTAACAAAATATCTTCGAGTCTGAAGCAGAGGGCCCTGCCAAGATGCACTACGCTAACTAGCGTTTCTATTCGATTCGTGTTTAAACCAATCGCGTCACCGGTAGATGACGTGATACGAAAAGTCACGTGATCTACCAGTGACGCGATTGGTTAAAAACGAAACGAATAGAAACGCTAGTTAGCGTAGTGCATCTTGGCAGGGCCCTCAGAACTTACACTAAGATCCTCAAACTGACGTATCTTATCCCGTGACCCTTTCTACTTAAGATCCCTAAAATGGCTACAGCGGGACCAACAATGTCCATCTGGGGCCCTCTGAAGGTCGGTCCGTCCCGATTAGGGCTGCCAAACTGCCCGGATATACCCGGATGTATCTGATGGCCGGATGCCGAGCGTCCTTTGGATTTTTCCAATATTAATGGCAAAAGAGAAACTATTTGGTGTTTGCGCCGTCAAAGTGTTTCTCTTTTTAGGGTTCCGAAGTTAAATTAGCAACCCTTATCGCCATGTCCGTCTGTCCGGCTGTCCGCGATTTTACTCAGAAACTCTTACATTGGTTCTCCTATAATTATTGTAGCCTGAATTTTTTTAACCCTATTTTCACTACCACTTACTGCATTCAAAATCAAAAGTCCGAATTTTATTTTTCCTAACTATTCATTAGCCCTAATTTTAGCATCCCGAATTTACGTTATATCTATTTTTTATATCCGATTATTATTATAGTCCTATTTTTAATTCTCCAATTCCTCTGGACACCGAATATTAGGTACTATTACCTTATGAGTTTAAAACCTAACGCTTATCAAACCTAATTTTATATGTGCCTTAGGCACCTAAACGACCACAATTATGGTCGACGGAGCTTCGCTGCACGGAGCTCCTATTACACGTAGGTAAGATGCTTCGCGCCTTGTCGCAACTCTAACCTAACCTAACCTATGTGTGTAAATTGACCTAATTGAGTATTTGTTTTTTATTTATATTACGTTCAAGAAATTTTTAATTCAAACATCCATAAGAACTTATGAATATTAGGTCTATTAATAATTAGGAATAAGCATTCTTAGTTTTAGTAATATTAGAGCATAATGTTTAGTACAAGTAAAAATTAGGATAACATTAGGTCTGGCAATCAATTATAACATACCTACAATTTAGCTGTAATGACATTACGGCTAATGAAACTTATATCAAACGTTGGTATGCCTAATGAAATTAGCTTTTATGATATTTGGTCTAGTGGGGCCAGTGGGGGTGAACCTTGTGTACATTTAATCTACCTTCGTAAGGAGGGTCACTATACCAACTAGGGTATCTGTGTCATCAACATCAATCCTCAGACGATTAAAACAAGCTTAAGGGAAGGCTAATGAAAAAGTTTACAAATTCCAGGCTTTCTATTAAAGTGGCGATGTTAATTTTAAATCATGCATTCATGCCACGGCTCTGTGGTCTCATTGAATCCGCGGTTGAACGGGTCTGCCTTTAATTTTATAATAGGTTATGCAACTAAGTGAGGCGGCATTTAAATATAGTCGCAAAGTCACGAGGTTTGGAGCGTTTTTCCGAAAAAGTGTACCATCTTTAAAGATTTTTTCTAATGGTGTTTTTAGAGTTCCAAAGGGGTTTATAGCAAGTACAGTCAAGGACTCAAATTGTTGAGCCACTATGGAACCCTGTCGCATAGCGTAAATCATTAATTTTGGCATAATTTCTTTCATATGGCTTGACACTGTCATTATGACAGGGTTCCATAGTGGCTCAACAATTAAAGTCCTTGACTGTACGTTTAAATTGCTATAAACCCCTTCTATAGTTCTATAGTAAGAAAAACTTAACGACAAACTTAACTCACTATAATAGAACATATTACACACGTTTGTCAATTGAAGGCCGGAGTAAACCGGTTATAGCTAGCTATACCCAGTTTACCCGGGTTTGTTTGGCAACCCTAGGCCCGGGTCATATCGACCGGGGCCCGACCGCCCTTGACACGGAACCCCCTCTTCACAGCGTTGGGAAAGGGAATGGATCGAGAAATTGATACTGAAATTCCCTTTTGTTACGCTTTATTCATACGGGTTGGGAAGGTGACGGCCATTTTTTGCAATATGTGTTACACCTATACGTCATAACTCTGTAAACTATAAAAAAATATTCGAAGTACCTATTGTAATGTTTTCTTAACCTAAAGCAGTGTCCATTATAATATAAAAAGTTTACCATCCCTAGATACTTTTGATGTAAGAATACTTATGATCAAATTATCATGAAACACTTTAGATTTTTTATCGTGAAACATGTTTTTTTTCTGTACAGTATAAAATGTGATTAATGTACACATACATACACTCACGCCTTCATTCCCAGAGTGGGGTAGGCAGAGCTACAGAATTATTAACAACTCTAAAAACTAATGTCGATTCTATAACGACATTAGTTTTTAGAGTTGTTAATAATTATGTAGCTCTGCCTACCCGGCAGCTTGGGTCTTATTGGTCAATCTCTAGGTCTTAAACTTGGATTCTATCATGCTTCATTACTATACCTAGATATTTTTCTAGCAGGAACAACATATGTATTTAGTGCTTGACATAATTATAATATCGACAAACCTGTTATCGATTCACTCAACCACTTCAACGTCATAGAGGCAATACTCGTACATCAATATATATTTGTTAAGAAAATATTCATGATGTTTTGAAGTACTCATTGAAGTTCCAAATAAGAAAATAGTGAAATCATTTCATCAAGGAAAAAAATGACAATTATATATGTCATATGATTTATATAACAATGTGGAGCGTTATATAAAAAAAATAACTATCAATTTATCAATATTTTATATACTTTGGTGAAAATCACTCTATGACGTTAAAATGATACCTATACTTATCGATAGCAGGATTGTCGATGTTTTTATTATGTCAAGCACTATCAACACGTTGTTCGTGCTAGGAAAATACATTTGCCGCGACCGCTTATTTCGATATTTCGATATTTCTAAAATAGGAAATAAATCCAGAAGCATGCCGTAATGTGCTATTTTGGGGTGTAAAAACGATAGCCGCACCAAAATCATTTTCCATGGCGGCGTGTTGTTTTTATGATAGTTTGAGTATTGGCGACAACAGGTCTGATACTAAGCGAAGCTCATGCCACTTCCACTGTTTTTTCTATTCCGTGATAAAAATGAATCCCTGAATGTGTTGCTAAGCGCAAATCTCGAGTGCAGCTGAACTGATTTCGCTAATTATTTTTTTAGAATATTCCTTGAATTACGAGGATGGTTCTTACGGAGAGAAAAAATTAAAAAATCCACCGGGAAAGTCAGGAATTTGCAGCGGGGCGAAGCCGCTGGCGGGCCGCTAGTTGTTAATAAATTCATAAGACAAGTTTTTTCTTTCATAAATAATTTTCGTATCCTTGCAACCCCTGCCTTCTTTGAAAGTCGAAGTTCAAAGTTACGTTAGCTCCATCCTTTTCACTCGTCATTCGAGAATAAATCGAGAGAAAGGGATAACGTAACTTCGAACTCCGATTTCTAAAGTGCCTCTGGATAAGTAACTCCGGAGCACTAAATGAAACATTTCAGGAGTTCTGTCCCTTTCACTCTACAGCTGTTACGCAATCTAGAGACAAGGGCAGCTGTCGTAACTTCGCAATTTTGGAGCACCCTAGAGTCTCGGGTACAATCGATCTTCTTTTGGTCGTCCCTGAGGCTCTACTTTGAAATCCGTAATTCGAACTTCGTCTATTGTTATCCCTTTTGCTCTCGAAGCGTCACTAATTCGCAAGAAAGTGACGGGGTGATCCGAAGTTCGAATTACTGATTTCAAAGTAGAGCCCCTGACACGACATTAAGAACCAAGGCCAAGGGGAAGATGGATTGAAAAATGTTAATTTCATTTTCCTTTTGTGTTTTAAATTTGATTTAGCGTTGGATTTGAATGAAATAACGATTTTTTTAATGTAATTTTGGCTTTCTGCTTTTTTGTTCGTGGTAAATGGATTATTTGACAAGGGGAGGCAAGGTTAAGTGTGGTTATGAATGTAATTTCAAGGAATGAAAGCAGAGTTATTGTTTGAGAAATACTTAAATTGAAATATTTTTAAATTGGTTTGTTATAAAAAAAAAAACTTATTTTACTTCCTTTTAATGCAGGTATAAAGTTAAAATAAAACCAATTTCTCTTTCACACACGGGGGTTACTGTTAGTGCCTATCTCGCTCGCACACACCTGTCTTGCATAAGGCAGGTTGCACCCTTACAAATGTGTCGTAGGTACATTAAAAGTAAGTAATTTAGGCTATTTTATGTTATGTATCAAGACGTTTAGCCCTAAGGATTAATCCAGGCTCAAATCACTCAACAATAACTTATTGCAGTAAAAAATTCACTGTTTATAAATATACGTAATTTTTATTTTCCGATTATTTACAATTCATTTTCCATCCCATTGATTCAATAGTCTTCACGTACTTTTAATACCTTTTAAAAAAAAACTTGGTCGAATTTTATCTCTAAGACCCATTTTTTTTTTCAATTGCCTTTTAATTACAGACACCTACACTGACGAACATGGCGAAATTAGCCGTTTTAGCCATATTGTGCTACGGAACCCTAAACAGGGGAAACAAATATCCCGTGACCCAGTTTCCCCTCCCAGGGGTACAAGCGGGAATTCCATTGTAGCGGAATGCGAATAGCGACGATATTGACCCTGTGTGGCATTCGGCCTTGAAATATCATGCTTATATCACAGACGGGGCAATAATGACGCAGCTATGTGTTCTTCTTTTCCTTATTTTTAATGTGTCCCGTATGTCTTTCCATGGATTCCGAGTAAGAGGCGACTAATGGCCGAACCCTATATTCAAACCGCGGACAGATAGGGTTACTTCGGATTAAAATTTGTCAAATTTTGTATGGGCAAACGTCAAATTTTAACCCGAAGTAAGCCTTATCTATCCGCGGTTTGAATATAGGGTCCGGCCGTAAGGGAATAAAGGCTTGTAGTACTCTTGGGCGATGGGCTTGCAACCTGTCACTAATACGATGGTAAACATCTTAGGCTAATTGTGCAAAATGTGCTTACAGGCTGCCTAATTGAGAATTGAGATCAGTTTTTAAGACAATAACACCCAGGTAATGAACTTTTTTACTGCAAATAACTCTTTTATACCACGTTAAAAAAAACGTTTGAGGTTAACAAACACAAACAAAAATAGAAAGAAACCAGAATGTAAAGAAAAACTTCTCTTTGTGATTCAACAAAGGACAAAGAAATACACACAAAAGGCTTGTAGTCACAAAAGGACTCAACTTAACACTTCGATAATAAACTGAATATAAACGGATACATGAGAGTTATCGAACTGTCAATCGATAATTGGATTCGAGATTGCATTCTACATATTGATTGATTAACAAGTAATCCCCGGTATCGCAATCTCCCGGGATTCCGAATCGATCTGTCCTTGTGACCTTCAAAGGCTTGTCACCCTAGCTTCGTACTCGGTTTCTTAAATTCGAAGCACATTCAAAGTTAGATTACGTTTATTAAAATACACGTAATAATAAAATATAAATAAAAATATTTACAGATCAATAATTTACATTTCAAATTTTATTAGTTGTTGATTGTTAGTAATTCGCTTTTGTTAGATATAAACCCCTCTCCAGTGTTTCCACTCGTTTCTGTCTTTGCCAATAGTTTAATAAAATACATACATATAGGTACAGTCAAAAAAATCACATTTAACTAGAGGACGCCTGCGACTTTTCACACGTAGAATTAGTTTCTCTGCTACTTCATCTTTCCCTATTTCTTCATGTTGGGGGTCGATTTTCGAAAAAAAACTTAGTGCACCCATAGGGTCGGATACTCAGGTAATGTTCTAAATGTAAAATCTGGCAGTAAGCCATGCATCTTATACGTATAGATAACTCATGTCTTTCAAGATATTTCAGTAGGTTTAAAGGTCGAGTTCAAATATTAATTGGACGAGTATGTTCTATTAATAATTGCATGAAATAGGTGACATACTTCCTAAATTAGAACAGTTTATAATCTAAGGTACTTTAGTAATGAGATACAATTTACAGGTGAAAGTTTCACCAGTCTGTCTTCACTGTGTGTCTTTTGTTACCTTCACGGTCGAATAAGTAACATTGTTTTATGAAATTTGATGGGAATTTGCTACAAAGGCAGCTTGAGCTCCACGGACGGATTGAAATAGAACACTGTACCCCACAAATCTTGATGATTCTCGAAGTAAAACGATAACGTAGAAAAGTAGTTTTGTATAAACATAAATTAGAAAGATCTTTATATAACAGAGTTTAAACAAGAATATATACAAACAATGGCGGAGCGGCAAAGTAACATCGTTACAAAGCCCATCTTGTGCTACAAATCGAACAATCCTCTTTCTCATTACTCATTAAACTAATGAAAAACGTATGTAGTGTAACCAAATCCCGTTGGCGTAGTCTCGGCCCGGGACTGGTATTGATCGGTCCCGGCGACCTTGAACGTGTAGTCACCGTAACGTAGCACGTGATAGGGCTGGCACGCAACAAGTACTTTACCTTTAAAAAAGAAAATTACTTAAATTAGTTGGTTAACACGTTCACTGTTGACAACTAGCGATTTATGCAATTGTAATCCGTCAGGCATGAAATCGTCGATTTATTAGCTATCGATCCAATACTTAGTTCGTCCAATTGGTTTTTAAATACTCATTTCGTCCAGCATGCATTTCGTCCAACAGGCATTTTGTCCAAAGCGCATTTCGTCCTACACGCATTTCGTCCCACTGGCATTTTATCCAACATGACCCTTTTTTACAGCTTCAATAAAATCTGAGTCATGTAACAAGCATTTGAGAAAAAACATTAAATAGCTATAAAAATAACCAAGATATAAGTCAACAAAAATGTATTCCTATCTCTTTCTAGAAAAACAGAATTTAACATCGAGTTTATATGGCCGACCCGTTACATGACGTCACAGTGCATATCGGATCTCTCTGTCTAATCTCTGTCTAATTAGCAGTTTAAAATGCTTTTACCATCCGTATTTCTTGGCAGATTTTAATTTCTATTTCACTCTTGGTAATCTCTTTTACGGTATTTTCATATTTCGTCATCATCATCACCATCACCATCATCATCACCATCATCATCATCACCATCATCATCATCACCATCATCATCATCATCATCATCATCATCATCATCATCATCATCATCATCATCATCATCATCATCATCATCATCATCACCATCATCAGCCGCAAGACGTCCACTGCTGGACAAAGGTTTTCAACAACGATCGGTCCTCTGCTGCTGTCATCGGTCGGCAGTTTCCCGCGACCTTGACCTTGACGTTGTTGAGAAATGTGATTTAAACAATCCATGCATAATCTATAGTGATTAGGCGTGATTTAATGTATGTATGTAAAACATGAATTACTTATTATGAATTTAGGGAATTAAATACCGAAAGACCGCTTAGAAACTTTTTTCCAACCTCGTTTACTTTCTTTTAACAAATCCAAAAGAGAATGATAGATGCTCGTATGAATCCATATTTATTATTAATGAGTACCTACTAGTTTGAGTCGTATTATACCTATTAATCTTCGTCCTTGTCTTGAAAAAGTCACTTTTTATGAGGGACCGACTTGTTATTGGAAAAACTAAAATAAAATCTAGCTTTTGCCAGGAATTTTGTCTGCGTAGGAGCCGTTTGTTGCTTATCCTGTGGAAACTGTAATTTCTGGGGATTAATGTAGCTAATGTCAATTACTGGCCCCTTAGCAATTTTGAGATTGTAATCTTGAGATGGCAAATCCCAGATCCCGCTTAAAATTAGCTGTATTGTGAAATTAGCCTGCTCCATGCAAAAAAATACATTTAGTTAATTTTTCTTAATTATTGGCTTTCACTCCTTGTTTCAACACGATGTATTTCGCCAATTTCGAGTTTTACGCAATCACCATGGACTTATTAGAGAAACAAGTCCGTGGGTATCACACGCAAGGAGAATTGTTCGGTTAAAAAGTATTCACCCTGGTGGACTAAACAGAAGCACATGGGATTAGCTCCACGCCACGCGCTTCTGTCAAGTCCCACATCTAGTTGTGCACATGCAAAAATAAACCTCAAAACTCCAATGTGATAAAAATCTGCTCTCCTCTCCGAGCCGGTTTGTGTGACAAACCTTTATAGACGCTGACGAGTCAAGTTAGGCTCGTCAGTAAAACGTTAAAGATTTTTAAATTAAGGTAACATTCCTAAAAAAAGTGAAAGCAAATTCGCTAAAGTCAACACTGACGGTTGGATTAAGCTGAAGCTATTTGGGTCCTCCCCCAAAGTTTATTCTTGTTGAGAGCAACAAAGGAAAATTGGTAAAGTCAATATTTTCAAACATCTTCTGCGAGAAACGTATTTTATGGGTAAATAAACCGGATATCTTTTAACAAAGAACGGGGCACTATTTTATATTAAGCAAAAATAATTATTAAGAGAATTGTGAAACGACGCAAATAGCGTAGATGTCAAAAAAAACCATTTAAATTTAAATCCAGGCGATAACGTTTCTCACCCTCTAAATCAAACCAGATTTTCACAATTTTTGAATACATGTTATTAGGTGAAAAACGGTGTTTGTAAGTTTCTGTTTTTTTAATTTATTTACTCCCAAGAAATATTTTCTTCGAAAGGAAAATTTATAGACCTAATCAATTCAATTTTCTAACTAGGCCCCTGTCGTTGACACTCGAAGCACTCGTAAAGGGCGTAAATAAATTAACGCCTTTGTTAACTTTGACCTTTGTCAAACCCTTAAATGTTCATCAATTCGTGCCTTTGTTTGTGCTATTGTTTTATCTTGTTTTTTGTTTGTTGTTTATAGCTAACCGTCCAAATCTCTTGTTATTTAAGGAAAACTATAGCAACGCATTATTAGGGTGACTGCACCAGTATTGGACACTTTTAGCTGACAGGCACCAGTAATTTGCACTTAACTCTTCATTCAAATTTCATACGGTCCTAAATTGATTGTTGCAAAACAAATGAATAACCCTTATCTTTTGTAAAATAAGAATCAAGTGTCCATCATTGGTCCTTGTCCATTACTGGTTCCGTCGCCATTTTTATCGTGTCATTAAATGTCAGTTTCAATTATCGTGTCATAAAATATCAAGTTTCGTTCACATAACTTAGTTATCTCACTCTAAATTAGTGAGATTTTCTTGCGTAACTAAAACAAACATTGCTTGTAGAAAATTTCCTCCCTGGTTTCATATTTTATTTTCACTGAACAATTAATTTATTTCTCCGTAAGGTAATATCGGGCTCGTTCGGCAGAAATCTGTTTCCTTAGCAAACGATGTGTTGATTAGTAAATATTGTTTCTTGGTCTCATAAGCCCGCCATTTTGAGTCCAGTCACGTCCATTCCATTTTCATGAGGTTAGGGATAATGAATTATTACTTATGGCTTATAGAGTATCGTTGGAGCGATAAAATAAAGGTAAGATTAGGAAATTAAAATGTAATGACGATTAGAGTAAAAACAGGCCTTGAAACTTCAGAAGAAAATTCGATAATAACAAACGCAATGAGCATCCGAAATATATTATGTTTTTTGTACTCGTCGATTAAAATCTGTGTATTAAGATTTCATAGAGAATACTGCAACGTCACTCTTTTCATCGTTGAATAGTCTATGTTACTTCCGAAACAACCGAAATAACTATTTCGATACGCTACAACCGATTTTTTTTAGGGTTCCGTACCAAATGGTACAAAAGGAACCCTTATGGTGAGACTTCGTTGTCTGTCTGTCTGTCTGTATGTCACAGCAGGTTTTCTCAGCAACTACAAATGCTATCAACTTGAAATTTGGCATAGTTGTACAACTTGCTTGCCCGCATCTATTGGTAGTAAAAAAAATATGAAATTAATTAAAAGTACTTTTTGATTTATAGCCAAAAATGTACAAAAAATGACCGTTCCCCCCCCTTTATCTCCGAAGTTTACTAATCAAAAATTCTGAATAAAATCCTGCCGTATAGATAATTACTTATACTTTCTGGGAAAAATAAAATAAAGTGTTCATTATTTACAGTTTTTGAGAAATAACAAAAAACTAAGAAAATCTGTATTAAAACTTAGGCTAGTCAAAATCGACCTTATTACCTGGAAAATAAAGCTTATAACAAAATGAGTATTTTCTTTTGCGGTTACCAAGCATATTATCTTCAATACGGAACCCTCGGTGCGCGAGTCCGACTCGCACTTGACCGGTTTTTTTTTTTAAATAGAACTTCGTGTTTCAATAATATGTGTCCTTGTTTAAGGAGACTCGATCCGATACAAAATTGTCAATCTATGGCGTTTCGGAACGTAGCAGCGTCGCGTCATCTGTCAAAAATCTACTTAAGCTTACTGCTGTATCCAGGGCATAAAAAAAAAACACGTTTTGTGATTGGCTAGTATTTAGCCAATCACAGCACAGTACTGCAACATTACGGACGCCGGTGGTGTGAAAGTACTTTACAGTACTTACGATATTGGTTTTATTATACATACCTATACTCGTATTAATGACTTAAATTATTAATTTTAATGAACTCGTACAAAAAGTATTGTTCACAATAGTGTCTTATGACACTATTGTGAACAATACGAGATTAAAAAGCTTGATTATTCAAGCTTTTTAATCTCGTACCTTACTTAGGCCACTCAGCAAGCTTCGTGGCCTAAACACGGTACTCGACTAAAAAGCTCTCTATTATACCACGATTGAGAAATAGTTATTTGTGCAACAAGAGAGCAAAGTTGGTTTTTGCTGCGAGTGTTGTTTTTGAATCCCGAGTAAGCGAAGGATTCTACAAATAGAATCACGAGCGTAGCGAGTGATTCTAGGTTAGAATCCTGAGCGTAGCGAGGGATTCAAAGACACGAGATGTAAATAACTTTGGTCTCGTGTGACACATACAACTTTTCACCTCAGCAGCGAGAACATAAAAATGCAATAAGTTTGGGATAGGTTTCAATGTGCACGTCAACTTTTGTCTTTATTGTGGTTTTCAACATTGCGTAAATACTCCACATTGTAGACGGTTGTTCCGTTTGTGATTGTGATAATTTAATGAAGTAAGTACGCTAACAGTACAGTGTTTGCACCCTTTGCAAGTCTCCATTGCTTAAAAATATCATACTTACGCTTTTAGATATTTTTCGCGAGACTTTTCAGGCAGGAAACTTAGTTCTGCATTTTTTACACGCTCTGCTTTAATGCTTCCGGTGTTAAATAGCAGACTTCGTCACTGGACTCACTCATATTTATTTATTATTAAGTACTTTTATAATATTCAACGTGTATCGAAAGTAGATAGCGTAACAGAACTATAAACAAAAGCAATAAAAATAATCCCGCTATTTTTTAAAGATGCGTTCCGATACTGCACCCGCGATTTATGTAACAAAATTAAAGATTGTTAAAACGATAAATCATGTAGATGGGTACGGTCACGAGCGTTAATTTGGGACCCATTTCAAGAAAAATATGCTTGAAAGCGTCAATGTCATTAGAGATGTCAAGTCATTCGTAAATCTTAGGAAACTCAACCTTATTGTTGTAGAATGTCAGATTGACTTTGGACCTAAGGTGGGTACCAAATTAAATCTCGTGACTGTACATGATTAACGGCGTATTTTTTTTTTGAAATATTCTTTTTATTTCATTATAAAACATATAATTCGATTATAAAAATATAATAATCACATTTAAAACTTTTAAGTTTTTAACAGATTTTTACAATTTTACGGTTATAAGTGTATCCGAACGTTTTATTGTTTGTTTCTTTTAGGGGCTACTAGGTATGGAATTTGAAAATCTAACTTATAATCAACTTGTTTCTATCTCTCGCTTTTTTCGTATCGAAGTGAAAGTGACAGAACAAAGTGAAGTTCAATTCTATCGAATGTTGTGAGTAGACACAGCACTGCTCACGGCATCTAAAAAATAATAATTAAAAAGCTACTTTGCCTCACGCTCGCAGCAAAATTGAATTTTGCTCACTGTTTTTAAGCAGCAAAACCTGCTTGTTTGAGCTGCTGAGGTGAAAAACACATTTCAGCGCGTGTATTCAATTTGGCAGCATGGCTTCTCGAACGTATAAGGCTGCCTAATTAAGAATGCACGCGCTAATATGTGTTTTGCTCGCTCTGACGGGACTACTTAAACTCGCCGCTTGGACTTCACTCCTGCATTCGCTCACCTTTGCTTTTGAGAGAATCAATACCCAGCTAAGTGTCCGTCCGTAAGAGCATTGCATGCGCCGATGACGCAGAGGGTTTACCCAAGGGAAGTTAGTTAGATCGATGCTCAGTCATACAATATCAAGCTCGTATCAAACGAAAGAAATAAAGGGAAAGAAAAACATTTATTCGTGACACACAACAACAAAGAACAGAGAAAAACGTACAAAAATAATGTATGTATGTATGTAGATATGTATGTAAACTCTTTATTGCACAAAATCAATAGGGGAACTTATCCCATATGGGATCTCTTCCAGTTAATGTTGGAGTAGAATAAGCAAGGACAATGCAAGAGGATAGACAAATTTACAAAATAACAGAAAATAACATACCTATACATCCGAGTAACAGATATGAAAAAATAAATGATATGACGAATTGAAGTCACGAAATGGTCCCAACTCTGTCACAAGCCATAGCCAAACTTAAGCAATGTTCAAGACTTCCTTAAAGCCATGCTAAAAACGACAAGAATTAAGCAGGAAATACGTCTTATGGTATCCTGACTCACAATAGTAGGTACTGTGTCATAGTGACATTTATTTGTTAAATTCTTGCTATGTGATTCGTATCATCATAGCGACACAGTTCTATGGTAGGTCGGGATAAAAATGTAGATTCAAAGAAATACCAAACATATACTAGGTACTTTCTTCAACGAATGGTTACTGTTGTTTACAAATTAAGGAATTGAAAAGTCGTAAAACATTGTTTATTAAAATTTAATCAAACTTTACGAACATCCATTCAAGTTGTGATGGAGTAAAAACAAAAAGTGTACCAATTAAAAGTTTAACAATCACCCGGACTGGCTGGTTACCATTGTTTAAAACTTCCATTCCTTCCAGTTCATTAGAACTTCCTTATAAACTGGATATTACTGTTAAACTGTGACATGTTTATTCCTTTAATCTGTTTCAAATTACGCTGATTCGAACATACTTTTAGCTTTTATTTATCTTGCAATGTATGTATGTATGTACAAGCAAATCTTGCAAGTTAAATTTGACCCACTTACCGTCAACGGAATGGGCTGAAATTTGGACCACATTATGTAAACCCGATGACAATGCAATATTATGGTATCTAAGAGGTGATCTGATGATGGAGTCGGAAGGTGGCGACAGGATCTCCGCTGTTCTTGATGTAGACCCACCGTGTTAGGACTCAATAGTTTGATCTTGATAAGCAGATAAGCATTTTGCAAAAAAAGTACAGTCGGCAGCAAAAGCTTGTCCCAAAAATAGAATTTTTGACAGAAACTTATTTCCTTGCAAAAAGGTATTTAAAGTTTAGTTTCGATTATTGATGATGAAAATATGTAAAACTTAGGGTGAAGCCACACGAACGTAATTTTTTGAGTTGTGAGTCGCGTAACTTCTGCTGCATACAAAAGGCCAGCTGATTTGGCGTGTCGCTGTGTGAAACAAACAGGATTTTTATATGAAACCGAATGTAGAAGAAATTACGCGACTCACAATTCACAAAATTATCCTCGGTGGGTTCACCCTTAATCAGTACTTAACCGCTTCGTTTCGTTGATAGATACAACCCGACTTATATCAAGTAAATGGAGTTCGTTATAAAAGCAGAATGTTCGCCTCGCCGATTACCCACTGAGGGACAGACGTAGATGGCGGAAAAGCGACTTTGTTTTGTACTATGTAAAGATTGGATATTCAATTGTGTACGATACGATTTAATTCTATGAATTCCACAAGTAGAATTTAATAGAGCATGTACTGTACTTACGTTTATTTCATTTATTACTCTTCGTCAGCTTTTACAAAGAGCCAAGGTTGCCCTTGACCCCGTTAAAGTCCCGGACGTTTATTCCGCAATCATTAATCCCGGATTACCGCTGGCCGTGAAACACGCAACATACGGGATTTAAGGTTCGTTCAGAACACGTAACAAATGACGCGCGATTAAAATTTAAACGTCGAATGCCGTTAGCAACGGCAAGAAAACGTATTTTTTTTCAGATTTCCCAGGAGAAATTTGCCTGTTTTCGTCGAGTGCAAAAATTTCACGGTCTTTCAAAAGATATATTCGCGTTCTTTAGACGTAATTTTTAGCTTTCAAACATTCACGGAATTTAATTATGTCAGAGCCCGCTTCCCTCTAACCTGAATATTATATGATATCTAATTAACACGTCCAAGCGCGCTCTCTCCATTGTGATTCCCGCAAGATTGTTCGTCGGATATCTCTTTCTACGTAATACGATATGTACTTACTTTGTTCACGTGTGTTGGTGATGCTGACAACCGCAGCGTGGGCGTACTTGCCTTTATCCCGAGCCCCGGACTCCGGGATTATTACATAAGTAGAATGGGAGTTTTTCGTACCTAAGTAGCCATTTATGGTTTCTTTTTTTGCTGTCAAAGAAACAAAGGGCTTGCTGTTTAAGTCTGTACTTTAGGTGCTAACTATAACTGTTTCTACCTATATTTAACTTGAAATATTACTTATACATCTTTTGTTTACACTTACGACAAGTAATAGAAGTACCTGCGATCGTTTTTATGCTCTCTTCTTCGTTAAGGCAATCGTTTCCATCGCCAACGAATCCGCACGTGACTTTACGTAGTTGCTAGATCACGTGACTTGTCGTATTACGTCATCTACAAGTGACGCGATTGGTTTAAAAACAAAACGAATAGAAACGCTAGTTAGCGTAATGCATCTTGTCTAGAGCCTCGGGTGGGCCTATTCTGGCAGAGAGAGACCCCTCTCTCAAATGCGTCATTTTTAGGAGTAATTTTTTTCAAAGAAATTCTATATACCTATTAACACTATTTATGCGCCGTTTATAATTGTTTAAGTACTAAAATTTCTATTGAAGAGAACAAAATTATTATAAAACGTGTTATTCCTTACAAATCTTAAAATTACGCATTTACCCCTCTGTCGGAATAGCTTCGCCTGACCTTACAAGTATGTCTCCGTGGAGTACAGTCAAGGACTTTAATTGTTATGCCACTATGGAACCGTGTTATAATGAGAGCGTCAAACCACATGAAAGAAATTACGCCAAAATTAATGATTAACGTTATGCGACAGGGTTCCATAGTGGCATTACAATTAAAGTCCTTGACTGTACCAGCGATTGAATAAATGTACTTAATTGTTCTATATCTGTTTAATTTAACTACAACTTACCTGTTTTTCTTCCCTAGGACTACACTACCAGTGGCCCAATTCAGCCGCGGCGACTTCTCCCTCTGGTCTGTCCTGAAGAACTGCGTGGGCAAGGAGCTGTCCAAGATCACGATGCCGGTGGTGTTCAACGAGCCGCTGTCCTTCTTGCAGCGCATGCTGGAGTACCTGGAGTATGCGCATCTGCTGCGCATGGCTTCAGAACAGACGGATCCGGTGGCGCGCATGGAATATATCGCCGGTGAGTCAAAGACTCAAAGTCTGGTTAAAGTGCCATGGGACCACATGGCGGTGGTTTTCAATGACCCATGGAATATAGGCATGAGTTATCCGGCACCTCAAAAAGTGTCTTTTTTCTATGAGAACGACGAGTAAATAGGTCACATTATGATTAGTCACTGGTGCACTACTACCGCTGCCAATAGGAATATTGCTGCTGAAATAAAGTAACGCCAGCTAAATATGCGTAGTTTAGGGAGTTAATTTGTATTGAACCTTGAGCCCTTTTCTCATGTTTCCTTCACAAGTTTAATATGTGGCAAATTGATGCAATAAATGTTAATAAGAACATAATATACGTCGCTAATGTTGTTAATATTGTTACCACCCAATTACTTACTTATCAATTTGTAGCAGTAAAGCAAAAGAAATCTCTAAAGAAATGCTTATTTTTATTTTTCCAAATTTACATTGAGTTATCCAATAAATTGAATTTCTGTGAAATATACTTTTGAAATTGCTCGTATTTAACATTGAGCTGTAGGTTTTTAATATATAAATTTTCAGCCGTTTTATCGTGTGGTGCCGGGTTTTAGAATGTTGCCACTCCATGTCTTCCCGTGGATGTCGTAAGAGACGACTAAGGGACTAAAGGCTGTGTAGTGCTGTTAGGCGATGGGTTTGCAACCTGTCACTAATACACTGGATTACATCTTAGCCTGGTTGTGCAAAATGTGTTCACAGAATTATCAACAACTTTTTGGAGTTGTTGGTGAGTCTGTGGCTCTGCCTACCCCACTCTGGGAATGAAGGCGTGAGTTTATGTATGTATGTAAATTTTCAGCCTTTGCTGTGAGCGCCCTAGCATCAAACTGGGAGCGTCTGGGCAAACCCTTCAACCCTCTTCTTGGTGAAACGTACGAGCTGGAGCGCCCAGAGTTCAGGGCTGTTTGTGAACAGGTTTGTATCGTATTGTACTTTAATGATTTAAGGAAGTGCCTTCAGCCAGTTTTTTTTTAAAATTGGGCACAAATGGTACAATAAACTTACAAATTACACTTTGAATAAACATTAACCAACAAAGTTGCCACTAGTTACAATATCATTCAAATCAGACAGAAACAGAGATAGAGCATATTTTTCGCAACGAATGTTAATCAACAGCAAGTAGATTTACATTCAATGCCTGACGCCTAAACAAGCTTTGACGTAGCCAATTTAAATGATCCATTTGAGTAAATTTATAAGTAGTAAGTAATTTATGATCTAATCAGCCTTTATGTGGTTAATATGAAGCATTTATGTCATGTCATCAGATCAGCAAGTCTGGGTACAAGTAATCAGATTTGCCGTAGTCCTTAGCAAAACGAAGGGATCATCTATTTTTATTGGCATGAATAAGGCAATCTAGCAGGATAACGCCCGATGTTAAGTAGGCTGATGAGGCCCAAAGATATTAGCAATTTCATGACTGCAATCTCAAAACTGCTAATGCGTTACAAAGTAATTTCACCGGTTATCTTATCCCTACACAACAAATGTAGACCTTCTTCCATAAAACATCTTTTAAAATCTTCATTACCTTCCAGGTGTCACACCACCCCCCAGTCTCCGCGTTCCATGCTGACAGCCCCCACTTCGTATTCCATGGCTCAGTCCTCCCCAAACTGAAGTTCTGCGGCAAGAGTGTGGAGATCCAGCCAAGGGGGCACGTCACCGTCGAACTGCCCAGGCAAGTCCAATATGCTGGCACCATTATTACCAATATAGTAAATGAACAGGGGCAGTGTCCTCGTTCCACAACGACAGCCCCCACTTCGTGTTCCATAGCTCAGTCAACCCCAAGCTGAAGTTCTGCAGCAAGAGTGTGAAGATCCAGCCCAGGGGCACGTCACCGTCGAACTGCCCAGGCAAGTCCAATATGCTGGCATCATTATTACCAATAGATTAAATGAACAGGAGCAGTGTCCTCGTTCCAAACCGACAGCCCGCACCTCGTGTTCCATGGCTCAGTCCACCCCAAGCTGAAGTTCTGCGGCAAGAGTGTGGAGATCCAGCCCAGTGGGCACGTCACCGTTGAACTGCCTAGTCAAGTCCAATATGCTGGCACCATTATGATTATTACCAACCAATAGAGTCAATTAACAATAGGTACAGACAAGAGCACCAACATGTAGACACCACAAAGTCTTAACAATATGTGCACAGAACTTATTAGGTACTACGGCAATAAAGTTCATGGTATCCTTTCATTTGGCACAAAAACGTTTCCCAAACATATCACATTAGCAAACGCTTTTTTTTCCAAAACTGTAAATATTTCAGGATTTAGGTTAGGTTAGGTTAGTTTTATAAAAATCCTGAAATATTTACAGTTTTGGAAAAAGAAGCTTTTGCTAATGTGATATGTTTGGGAAGCGTTTTTGTGCCAAACAAGGGTAATCCAAAGTTCATGTATAAATATTTTTGCTTTGTGGGGATATCTATTTTCACCCTTGACCATAACAGACAAGGTGGACCGATGAAGTGGCTAAGGTTACAGGGACTTGGGGAAGGCCTATGTCCAGCAGTGGACGTCTTTTAGCCGAAGTGATGGCTAGACCATACACAATAGTAAGTAACTAAAATAGGACGATTAACTAATTAGCCCACACGATTTTGTCCGTTAACGCATTATTAATAATGTTTCAAATTGCAATAGCATTGGATTTTTTTGCGGGATCAATTTTGCAGAAGGCAAAAGTCGAAGGACGAAAAGTTGTTTACGCAAATATATATAAGTATACCTTTTGAATATGAAGGATTTCATGTCGTAAGGATTCATTCCACCAAGTAAGTCAATAAGAATAATTTTGACGATAAAACATAAGCCGCAAACGCACTAAGAATCGCCACGCTTTAGAAATGCTTTTTAGTACCTAAATGGGAACGCATCGCACCGCTCCGTCGTCACTCTCAGTGCATTTACGCCTTCATTATGAACGCTCAATGTCACCTGTTGTAATAAATTTTATTCAAATTCCAGGTGGGGTGAAGCCTACACCTGGACCAATGTGAACTGCTGCGTCCACAACGTGATCGTCGGCAAGCTCTGGATCGAGCAGTACGGGCCCATGGAGGTGACGTGCCACGGCGGAGCCGGGCTCAAGGCCAACCTGTCCTTCAAACCTGCTGGATTCAACAACCGGGACCTGCATCGGGTTGACGGATTCATCACTGACCAGAGGTAAGAGCACAGAATTTTATAATAGTCCTTGGTTCTCTATCAATAGGGCCTGTTAGATAGTTGCCTACAAGCCCTTCCGTCAAGACCGGCCTTGGCGACCAACCTTCGACCAAGCCCCAAGGTCGGCCCGTCGGAGGCTTGTTGGCGACCGTCTAGCAGGCCTTTATCACATTAAGGTTTGTACGTTTGTATTTATTAGCACGCGAGCCAGCTCATATAATCAATCCCCCTCTTCACCCGTGGTACGGTTGGCTATGTCCGGTTGACCAAAAATTATACCCCAAAATCAAATTTAACAGAGTCGACGGAGCTCCACTGTCGTGGAGCTCCTGTTTCTGAGTGTTTTGGCCCTTCGGGCCGGTTGAAGAACTAACATAACCTAAACCTACCTCATATTTTACTGAGTGTTTTGAATAACCGGACATAGCCAACCGTACCACGGGTGAAGACGCAATCAAACCACCCCAAAGAAACAGAGGCCCTAAAAAATAAGCTTAAAACTATCGTACACGATTTTTGAAAGCCGTCACAGTGTATGGAATTGACAGAAGGACTTGGCGCGGCCGTCCTGCCTCTCCTATCCTGTGCTTAAGTCACTACTTTACATTTTCGATAACGATAACGATCTCGCAATGAATCTTGTCTAGGGTCACATAAGTAGTCGACGTGCGCTGAATTTGGTAAAGTGCAAAAGTGTATAGGTACATACATTTGCAGTCGTCTATATCTCTACATTAAAAGTTTTTTTTGGCGTGATGGTAAACGAGCTCACAGGCCACCTGATGGTACCTAAGTGGGATGAAGTGGGATCTACCCATAGACATTGTCATTCTCAAGGCTACACTCTAAAAAGAAGCATTTTTGTGTTTGCATCAAACTTCGCAAGAACATTTTGAACCAGGTACCAGTTACAGAACCAGTCCCATTAATGGATGAATCACCTGAAATTTAGATCACATGTAGGTACATACTTATCGCAAACGGAATTATACAATAAAAGAAAAACATATTCCTAGTTAAGCCCGATAATGCAATATTACCTAAGATCTACGATGATGGAAAATGTGGTTACAGAATTATCAACAAGTTTTTGGAGTTGTTGGTAAGTCTGTACCTCTGCCTACCCCACTCTGGGAATGAAGGCGCGAGTTTATGTATGTATGTATGTACGATGATGGAGTTGGAAGGTGGTAACCGAATCTCCGCTGTACAACATAGATCTACCCTAGTTGGAACTTTTTAGTCTGATCTAGGTGCAGTCGGTAGCACAATCTTCACCCAAATAATTTTTTTCTTATAATTTCAGTATGTCATTGTTGTACTGTTGTATAAGACATATTCTAACTTTCCAGCAAAAAGAAGATCCGTTTCCTCTACGGCAAGTGGACGGAGTTCATAAAGTGCTGCAGCGCGGGCGCGCACGAGCAGTGGGCGCGCGAGCGCGGCGAGGAGGCCAGCGCCACTCCCGCGCACACGCCCAAGAAAGTGCTGGCCAAGCTCAACAGCTTCAAAGTGGGGGCGCTGCGGTCCATGTCTATACAGGATGTGAGTGCTAATACTTTGAATAATGCGATAGCATTTGCGGGGGTGTACGTATATTAAGTTCAAAATATATAATAAGTGATGATACTGATGATAATACATAAGGGTTATAATGAAAAAACCTGAAACCGTAAGCTTTTTAGGATTTTTCTAAAACAAACGTAACCGGGTTGTATAGGTACAATGGCGAATGGGAAATAAAACGATTATTATACTTTGATCATTATGTATTGTGAACTGTATTTTGAACTTATAAGATACGATCCCAAGCTAGGACTGTATTTTATTTAGGAAGCTAGGGTGTTTCTTAGACCCAACGACGACGCGATGGCCTAGTTGGTAGTGACCCTGCCTACGAAGCTAGCGGTCCTGGATTCAAATCCCGGTAATCACAAAAGTATCTCAATCACGCATGCGTGTGACGCCAATACCACTCGGATTGTGACATCAATTAGGTCCACCACATCTGATATGAGCTCCGTGCGCTGAAGGCTAAAATATAGTCACATATTTTCCGCTATTTTACTTTTATCAAAGGCAAAAAATTCAAATGTTCGTCCAGTTTGTACTTCTATCTCACTCACTCTTATACACTCATATTCGGGTACAACCCATTCACCTTAAATCTTTCACTGAAGAATGTGTCCATGTCATCCCAGCCATCTGAATATGCCTGCAAAGGTTTTTGATACCAGTTTTCCTTCTTCAGAATAAATCTGTTCGTGTTAATAGGTAACTTTGGGTTATTTTTCAGCCGGAAGACGATTCCGACGAAGTGCCCAAGGCAGACGACACGTTCAACATAGACATACCGGGGTCCACTACCCTGTGGGAAGCAAGGGGTCGACCCACCAACAGTGCTCAGGTAGGCTTATAATCGTGACTGGGAAGTATTAGGGCATGTTCAATTTATCAAGAGATTAAAAGATTAAAAGAATCCTATATTTCCATAAGTTCAAAAATAGAATATGTATACAAATTTATCTTTGCAATACATTAAACAGCGCCTCTATTCTAGACGGTATAAACGATATCGTAGTTTACCTGTTAAGGTATTGTTATGACGTCAGCCGTCATTACTGGCAAGAAAATAAGAGCTATCAAAATGTTGACAATACGATAACAGGACAAAAACGATATTGTTTTTACCGTGTTGAATAGAGGCGCAGAACGGTTCCCCTATGGAATCCCTAATCGTCATTTGTCCTATAAATAGAATAACTGTGCGTCCAGCCCAGTGGAACCCCTCAGAACTTTCAAATTTATATAGAAAATTCTGACCATACAACACCTTCCAGTACTACCAATTCACCGAATTCGCGATGTCCTTGAACGAGATGGAGCGGGACATGAAAGGGCAGCTCTGCCCCACGGACAGCCGACTGCGGCCTGACGTGAGGCTCCTGGAACAGGGGGAGATCGACGCTGCAGCCGCGGAGAAGACTCGGCTCGAAGAGAAACAGAGGACGGCGAGGAAGGCGCTCAAGAAGTCGCCAGATAGCTGGCAGCCCAGGTAAGGGATAGAGATCAAACGAATTCTATAAACATGGTAAACCACTCGATTTCCTTGAACGGGACAAAGGCAGACGGCTGCGGTTTGACGTGAGGCTCCTGGAAAAGAGAGAAATTGACGCTGCAGCCGCGGAGAAGACTCAGCTCGAAGAGAAGCAGAGGACAGCGAGGAAGACTTTTAAGAAGTCGCCAGATAGCTGGCAGCCCAGGTAAGGGAAAGCTATCGACATGGTATTTCACGCGATGTTTTTGAACGAGATAGAAAGCCAGCTGTATCTCGTGATCAACCGACAGTGGCCTGGCGTGAACCTCCTGGAACAGGAAGTATTCGATGTTGCAGCTGCGGAGAAGACTCGGCTCGAAGAGAAGCAGAGGGCAGCGCTCAAAAAATCGCCTTATAGGTGGTAGTCAAGGTAAAGGAAGATCAAACGAAAACTATAGACATGGTAAACTACGCGATGTCTTTAAACGAGGCAAGGGGAGACGGCTGCAGTCTGATGTAAGGCTCCTGGAATATAGAGAGATCGACGCTGCAGCCGCGGAGAAGACTTGTCTCTAAGAGAAGCAAAAGGCCAGGAAGGCGCTAAAGAAGTCGCCACATAGCTGGCAGCCCAGGTAAGGGATAGAGATCAAACAAAATCTATAGACATAGTTAACCACGCGATGTTCTTGACCGAGACAAAGGGAGACGGCTGCGGTCTAACGTGAGGCTCCCGGAACAGAAAGAGATTGATACTGCAGCCGCGGAGAAGACAGCTCGAAGAGAAGCAGACGACGGCAAGGAAGGCACTCAAGATAGCTGGTAGCAAGGTAAGGGATGGAGATGAAACCAAAGGTTTAGACATACACGCACGCGATGTCAACAAACTGAATCGTTATCCCTATATTATTATACCCTTCTATTTGGTATCCTTACTTTTTACAAATTCATTATTTGACAAACTACTTAAGTATATCATTTTACAAACTTTCATTTCGCAAAAACGTGTTTGTGCTCAAAGCATTAGGTACATTATTACATAGGTTACATGGGCTTGTTAAATAAGTTACGTTAGGTTAGACTTTTAACCACAATTTTTTTTTAAATAATGCGGCGTTAAGTGTCTCTTTGCGAAATCAAAGTTTGTAAAATGATATAGTTTGTTAAATGATGATTTGGTAAAACATTAGTGAACCCTTCTATTCATTGTTAATTATATCCAAATCAAAGTAATAATTGATACTAATTTTGTTTTCCAGGTGGTTCAGCCAAGGCACAAACCCTTACACAAAGATGGAGGACTGGCTCTACAACGGCGGCTACTGGGACCGCAACTACCAGCATTTGAAAGACATCGACATCTTCTAAACTATGCACTTCAGTGTTAAAACAATTGAATATAGCTTTGAAAAAAAAGTTTGGCAATAAACTATGAAATTGGCACCATGAACCATGATACATTTTATACCCAAAAATTATGTTAAAAATAGCGCCATGATCCATAAAAAACTGCACAACACAACGTGGTGGATGCGACTTGACAATGGTAGTTACCTGTCACCCGTCAAACTCCTTTTGCCAAGCTGTAACAGGTATAGTTTGATTGAGTCACTATTAATGTTGAGTTGGAAGGTTGATTTAGACGAGATTAATTAAGATAAGATTTATAAAATAAGTAGAAAAAGCCTTGCCACACTTTGATTATGACTTATGGATGGCAAAGATGCTTGTTTTGTCTATACAAATATATTTTATTGCCAAGTGAATTGAGATTGACATTGGTAAATTCAATTTTTTTCTTATATAATGCTGGAAACTATAACTCCATGTACTAGAAAATAATACTCCTAGCTTTCTAAGGATCATTAGAAATAAAAAATCTAATATTGAATTAATTAGAAAATATCCATATAAATATCATTGAACTCAGCATAAACATGAATATTAAGGAATAATTAAGACAAATATAACAAATAATTCGCAACACATTAACAAAGTAAAGTCAATTATAAAATAATTGTTAGATTCATGTTAAAAACATTAACTTAACTTTCTTTTCTGTGTGAGTACCTATGTTTCGACTGTTACATTTATATCTATAGGTATATAGTAGAATGGTTACTACCAGTAGGTATGTAGTATGTTATATTGATCGGTTTAGTAAATTTAGATAAAATATTCTTAGTTTCGTTTCAGTTCCGTTATGTAATAAATATTTAGATTTAATATGTATTACAACATATTATTATTACAGTTCATAAAGTTAGACATAAATAATAATTATTAAGTGTGTATTTGAATAAGTCCTTTCTTTCTATGTTATTCTTTGTATGAAAGACCCAGAATTTATTAATAATATATTGGTTTGAGTAATTTGTCAGTTGTATACAGTTGACTTACTTATAATGTGTTTATTTTATAATTATTGTGTCGGATCTCAACAAATACCTCGTAATGCATCAACACTTTTATGATTTGAACTTACGGTGAAATTCAGTTGTAAATATGTTATTAAGTACTTATGTATGATAACATTTGCCCAGACGACTATAAATGCATATATGCACCGCATAGGAGTCCAAGACGTATTAAAATTTAATTACTTAATACTTAGTTGCAAGTATTTAATTTTAGAACCTGTAAATAATGATCAATTTAAGATCGATGACATAAAATGGGAAGTAATTAGATAGTGAAATCGCTCGCCAATAAGTTCTTGTACAAATTACGGCAGCGTTTAAAATAAAAAAAATAGTAAGTAAATAAATAGTAAATTTAATAATTTAATGATTGTGTATTTTTGAAAACTACGCAACTTTGCCTAAAAGCAGGTTGTGGTAATCTAAAAAACCGATGTTTCCCGAGATTTCTCCAAGGTTTCCTAATAATTTGACAAGTAGTCACTTTCATCAAAATCGTTATATATACCAGTCTAGCCCACTTAAAGTACCTACATCTACGTCTTCTAAGAAAGGAAACTCGAAAAACACTGCATTGCTAAAAAGCCGTAAACTCATTACAAGCATTCTACAGTGTGATTTTTGTTTTATAAGTGAACAAATTGTTGAAAGTCTCACACCCGTATTCACAAACGTCACTATGAGGTCTCACAGTGCTCACGAAGGCACAGGGTGGTCAACTCGTCTCATAAACACAAGGTCGGTCAAAAAGGACCAATCACAAAGCTGTATTGATCGCAGTGCGTTTACTCAGTGAAGGATTCCTTAAGTATTGTTTGTGAATACGGGTGTAAGTCTCATGTGGACCTGAGGCTCAATACAAGATGCATAACGGTTTTCAAAAACTGACGAAATGTATGGATTAGTTCCAAATGCTTGTGTCAATTATTGGCATAAGCACTGGACGCAACCGTCGGGCAACTTATGGTCGGTTTCAATTGAAATGGGCAAAGATGTAAACAAACCAATTTACCATTATTACCCCATAATTATGTACTTTTGAAGATCATGTGTGGTTTTATTAATGATTTACATACTTGATTATCACTTTCATATAAAGTTTTACATTAATTTTACGTTTTTTTAGATAAAAACACGCTCGATGAAAATTTGACATTATGTGTCAAACAATAACAAACAAACAACCCAATAAAGTTCATTAAAAAAAGGATGAAATGAATCATTTATTTTAATAAGTAATTATAATATTACAAAGATGTTGAATAACTATTATTCCTGGGTAGTCCACGTTGGGAGTTTAAAGAGATATTTAGAATCCTAATAGGTAAACATTTAAGGGTAACTTACACAAAATTTTCCTAGTTTTGGGTAGATTAATAACCCAATTCTAGCTAGCAAAGAGTTCTCATTCTCATATAAATAATTTTGTAAAATGTGTGTAGGTAATCATAAGTTGTAATTATCTTCTTATACGCTTCTTGTATTTGCCATGTCAAAGCATCTGTGACGGATTTCAGACGTACAATATGGTAAAAGTTAAGTGTAATTACATAAGCACCTATATTCATTTATCAATGAGAGGTATATTTTTATTGTTAAAAGCGACGGTAACGCTATAACATTAGGGTTTCTTTAATTTCATATTGCATAGTCAAGCACATTCATTGTTTAGCAGTTTAATGTAACACATGAATTAGCCGTATTATATACATTTGTGGAAAATGGCAGGCAAATTTGACGTATTGTGTCAAACTGCCAAACAATCAAATTTCTTGACTGTACAGTCAAGGACTTTAATTGTTATGCAACTATGGAACCCTGACATTAACGTTAATCATTCATTTTGGCGTAATTTCTTTAATGTGATTTGACGCTGTCATTATGACAGGGTTCCATAGTGTCATAACAATTAAAGTCCCTGACTGTACATATAACTAGATGAAGTAATTAACAATTGGTGTTTATAAGTTGAGCTAGCTACATTCGTACGTAACTGCAGATTTGACAAGCCTGTATGAAAAAAATGCTCGTACAAACATGCTTGCGCGTCTGTATGACAATTTTGTTCAAACATTTTCATACAGAAGCTCGAGCATGCTTGTAGGTACAAGTATGACTTCAAGCATGCTTGTCAAGTTTGCACTTACGTTATCACGTAAGAGTAAGCAGTGTATCTAATTAATTAGTTTGAATATTTGAGATTGATCGCACATTACTTCGTAGGAAACAAATCCCGTGATGATTTCTAATAAAAAATATTTGCTATGAATTAGTGACCCGGAATAATAACCTGACAATAATAATGTTTTTATTATTATAATAGGTTGCTATTAAAACCAACTACTAGCTTTTCATTTAAATTTAAATTGAATGCAGTGGCATAGGGTTTAGGTACTTACAACGTCTTTATCTAATCAAGACGATTCAACAAAATGAGCTTCCCCTTCTAAATAAAAATTTAAGCTAAGACCCATTTCGGAGTTTTGCTGACATTCACCCTAGATAAATTCACTGAAAATAAAAGCTTAAGTTTTCTATTTCTATTTCGCACACTGTTAATACAAAAACCGAATAAATATGCCTATTATTTGTTATCGCTAAAATTATCGACTTTTAAGGAAATAAACGCGACACTTCTAATGATCGAAACGTTTAGCCCTTAACTTATTTTATAAAAAAGAAGGAAATTAAGGAAGGAAGGAAGGACGTACGGTGATCAGATTCGCGATGTACTGAATAAGGGCCAAATCAAAAGCACCCCAAAAACCGACGTACGTGCATGAAGAGATTGATGAATGTAGAGGAAGCGAAAGTTGTTTGTTTGGACCGGTGCACCTGGCGTTCCATAGTCTTTGCCTACCCCATTGGGAGACAGGCGTGAAGGTATTTATGTAGATAATAAGGAAATTCACCCGTCGTTATGTTGGCATTCTCTTTCGAATGAGAGAGAATATAAAGTTGGTATAACTACTCTAACATGATCGTTACTTACCAACTAATTAATGCTTGTCCTTTGGAAAATGTAATTCCATACAAGTCATACGGCGTTATGTCAGATGGATCAATGCAAGATTGTGCTATAAGTAGATGTAATATAGAAGACCGAACTTTGGGAAGTGCAAGCAGGTCTTAACAAATTGGACCGATACGAAAAGGTCCAAACCTAGGACCCTCATAGGTAACTAGAATATGTTAGTTGCATCATTTTGGCGATGCATGAGGAGGCATTTGTCTAGAAGTGGAAGTTTTAGGGCCGGTACAGACGAAATGCAAAATGGCAGTTCGAGTGCAGTTCTGATGCAGTTACGTCAACTGTATCAGAACTGCACTTGGACTGCCATTTTGCAGCTGGGTTGCAGTTTGCAGTTCAAATGCTGTCCGTCCGTACCGGCCCTAAGAGCTGAAGATAATAATATATGAAGCGACATAATCTTATGGTTCGGTCTTCTGTATCACTAAATATATATGAATCAAGACGGATACTTATAAGAATGGGTTTTGTAGATTGTGTGTACGTATTGTTAATCAATAAGTATAGATTTCTGTAGCAAAAATATTATATGTATCAAGGTGGTTTGTAAGACCAAAGGACGGGTTTAAAAGACCAATATGGAGTCGGTTGTTAATGTAGCCAAAATAGGCTTTAAATAAGTAGGTCGTGTAAATGTTTTAGGACAGTAAAGGTTTAAGACATTCAAAAGTGTATACCTTGAAATAAATATTATTATGGTATGTTTGTTGTTTTTCTTTTTCTTCAACTACCAATTTTCATAATATCTACAGTTGTTTTATCTCGCGGGTTTGCCATACTTGTAGTTGTAAAGCTATGCGCGCACGAGCATCTTTTGTCGCCGGTGACAGTACATCTGTCTTTGCACGCTCGAAGTGAGAAAAATAGAGATGTACTGTCACGGAGACAAAAGTCGCTCGTGCGCGCCTTGTGTAAAGGTGCTTTTCCACCGGAGACGCGAGACGAGACGAGGTCGCGCGAGAATTTTTATTTGTATTAAAACACCCATTTCCACCGCGCGCGCGCTAGGTGGTTGCGCGATTTTTCAATACAAATTTCAATTCTCGTCCCGCCTCGTCTCGCCTCGTTTCGCCGGTGGAAAAGCACCGTAACACGTATAGACACCCACACTACGGCGTCGCTTAGTGACGACAGCTACGTACTCAAGAGACAACATGCACGTCCATCTACACACACACAAGTATGGCAAACCCGCTTTCTTTTCGATAAAACAACGTTAATAATTATTAGACCTACCATCTAATACAATTCTTTACATTTTTATTAGATATCATACTTAATAAGACTTGCAAAAATAAGACTTGTGGAAATCGGTTGTCATGGTATGGGCATGTGATGCGGAGGAATGAGGAAGATATCGTCAGGAAAGTTTTGAGTATGAATGTGGATGGCTATACGAATAGGGGAAGACCAAAGAAACGATGGATGGACTGTGTGAAAGATAATATGGCTAGAAAGGGAGTGAATACCCAGATGACGACTAACTAATATAACACAGAAGTATGGAAGAAAAAGACATGTTGCGCCGACCCCAAATAAGTTGGGATAAGGGCAAGAGAATGATGAAATAAGACTTGCAAAGCCAATTTTGGACATTTTCCTGTTTCTCTGGCCAACTGGCCAAGACTTAGCGAAATCGCTTTCTAATGGTCGTAGTCATAAAACAAAAAGTAAAGAAAGATATGTTGATTTATTCATCCAAATTTCAAAGACAGGCAATAAAAACAGTGCGTGTTAAAAAAAAATGTTTTTATTATCAATATAAATCCCAATCAAAAACGTGTACTTATTCCAAAAGCTAAGACTATCTTATTACAATATCGACATTCACTGATCACAACTTAAACGCGACAAAAAATCGAGAAATTTACCCCGGGCCATATTCTCCTAATCCTTCATTTTCAGCGACATATCTTCGCAGTTCAATTTACGCTGAGAGAAAAGGACGGAGTTATATTACTGCTATAGCTCTATCCTTTACGCTCGCCGTAAAAACTGCATAGTCATGTCATCATAACCCCCCTGACGGTAGAAGTTAGTCTCATTAGACGATGTGTTTTAAAGAGACCTAACGCCGTTTTGTATATTTTTTACTGTGCCTTTACGATTCTTTTACAACGGAATATATTGCTGCTCTAATAATAAAAATGGTTTCATAATATAGTATAATGGCACTTACGTGAGCATATTCACTTTAGGCTCACAGATTGCCGCTCATACTGAATCATCAGTGTATAGTGCAACAGGTCTTAAAAATGCTTTCGGGTTTGAATAGTTTATTAGACCATAATATGAGCTTGTGAGAATGAGACCAAAAGAGAAACCCGAAGGCCGTATTAAAACATTGCACTTATGACAAGTTTAAACGAAGACAACTTTGCAGCGCCAAAATCTCACAGCAGTTTAAACAGTTTTCGCGCCAATTTTTCCGATGCGCCAGCGCTAGCAAGGAATAAAGCACGCGTCTATTTTTATTGGCGGCAAGAATTTTCGCGCCGCAAAATGGTCATCGTGTAAACTTACCTGTATGCAGGTTGTGGATGGTTTATAGCTTATGATAGGTTGCTTAGTTATCTCTCATGGTTATACGCGTCGATGATTAGCTGCCAATGTGCGACTTGAAGTTGCCAACTGACAGTGTACCACTAAAACTACAATTCCGATGTTGGTGACCGCGACTGGCGATGGCGACTGTTTAAGGCTCCTACAGACTGTCAAATTGACAACCCGAGTGGGACGCAGCTATCTGTGTGAATGGGAAACCTCTAACTCTATCAAATAGGTCAGCCTGTCAGTCGGTCAGTCTGCATCATCGTCTCATTCGTCTTCGGCCACGGTTGCCAATATCGGAATCGTTCATAAAACTGTGAGCCTTATATGAACATGTTCTAACAATACAACAAAATTATTGTACACGGTTTGTTCATAGATAAATATTTTAACACGATACAGCTTAGAATAATACCTATATCCCAATTTAGAATCATATGATCAAGGTTCATAAGTAGTATCGCTTTTCTAATTGTACTTCACCACAAGTTATTTTCTGTTGAAGACAAATTATTTACAATATTGTAAACTTATCATATTAGGATAGGTTAAACTTAAAACTATACGTATTATTTTATTTGAAAAGTGTGATATACGTAGTTTAATACCTAAATAAATGGATTTGTATTAAAATTTGATCATCGGTAATTATCATAATAAGGCAAATATCAGTCTGTCGGTTTATTTTACCACAATTTTACCT